>OX123181.2:18573622-21411122 GCA_944739405.2 Euclidia mi
GCCCAACAAACACCTTCTCCGCCGCCAAGGGGGTTTCGTTCGGGGCCCGCCTGACCATTTGGCGGGAAAATACCCGTCGGGGGGGTAGCGAGGAATGCTTCGGTGAAACCCTACCCTCCGACACATGGGTACATGAGGAGCGCGGGTTGGTTTTTAGTCAGTAAGAGTCTGACAGTCCCCTTCGTCCTTCCCCCCCAGGGCGAAGGGACTCCATGAGGATTTTCCAACCAGACACCAAAAAAAAAAAAAAAAAAAAACTGTATTATTAGGTCTAGTCGGGGTTGTGAAAAAACACATTTACCCTTATATATTATTTTATAGTCACTCGGATTGCAATTTTCGTAAAATTATCTTTGTAGGTATGTTAAAGATAAAGAAATACTTAAAAAAACAATTTGCAATGAAAGTTCAGTCCAAGAGAGAATGCCGCCCAAACTCAAACTATCTCCTACTTTATCCATCTCTCTTGACAGATTGGCTGGTTTGTAAGCTGCCGACAGCGGTAAAGAAGAACCACAACCACTTATTAAATAAAAAATATCTTGAAATATATCATTCTTCTACGTCACTAAACTTATCATACAATTTGACCAATGACGATTAGGTACATTTAATAATGTAGTAGGTATGTTTACATTAATTTCTTTATAGTTTCAATTTACAAATAGACCCGTTAGGGGGCAGGTGTTGTCAAGTAAAACCACGAGGAACAACTAGTAGATATATTTTTATAACAGTAGGTACATTTTTTAGCTGCCCTTTAAGCAGTTTAAAAATATTAGCCATGGATGACTCCGCTGACGCCTTAACTATAGCGACACAAGTGAAAATAGTTTCTAAATCCATTGACTCGCGAGCTGAGTGCATCATTTAAAAACTACTCATCGCTTTTTAATGGGAATTTCTTCTTTATAATAGCAGCTTAGCACTACGGTTCTATTTCGCCACGAAATAACGGTTCTATTTCGTAATGTTAATGTACCTATGTAATGTATATCGTGGCTAAAAGCGTGAGTTTGAGCCCTACGAGAGACAAAATATTGTAAGATCCACAAAAAGTTATCATCGTTAGGGGTTGATACAGAAGCAACCATAGAGTAAGATTATATGAAGCAACTAAAGGTGTGGGTTCGATAGCTAATCAAGACATAAGATAATAATCTAAATCATTTGAATAGGTAATTATTACCGTATTTTAGAATTGCTTTCCGTTTTTGACTGCCTCGTTGGTCTCGCGGCATAAATGTGCGCGTGGGATTGGGAGGTCTCGGGTTCGCTTCCCGGGTCGGGCAAAGTGTTACTGGGTTTTTCCGAATTCTCAGTAGCAGCACGGAGTCTGGTTATGTGCCCGGTACGGCAATAGGCTCGCCCCCTATTACGTGGAACCTAAGAATTCATGGCGAAATGTGGGTGTAATACTACACCTCTGGCTACCCCTTCGGGGATACAGGCGTGAGTATATAAATAAAAAAAAATTTAAAAAAAAACCGTTTTAATATTTATCAATAAATAATCATTAATGCCTTCACACTCAGATAGCGTAGTGGTATCCTGGCCACTTGATTGGACTTGGTTTGATTCCTATGCTAACGTTACATTTATAAATCCGTTGATTGAATGTTTGTAAAGTCTCCCAAACTTACAGGCTTTCTTCCAAATGTAACGTTGTGGCAGTTCCCTTTTCAAATAAAATAAAAATTGAATAGGTAAAATAAAATACCACAGTAGGATACAGTAACAAAACAACACGGGTATATATCAGTTTCCCAATTTCTGACCTACTTTAAATCCAGGTACTAGGAGCTCAGATTTGAAAGGAGATTGTGAAAACGAAGGGCTAAGCTTGTCCTAGGTCCAGTTACTGTTAGAACAAAGTAAACGAGGTATTGCTTGTAGAAAACTTGCTAGCCAACTTTCTTGTAAACGTTTTAGTATTATTGTTAGTTGGCACCGTAAAATAGATAATAGGTAACTGCAACTTTTATTTGCATTGCTCTGCTAGCTTTTATTTGAGATTTTCTCGCTTGGTGATATTTAAAGCGTAAGAAAGTTGACTAATTATTTTGGCGATTCATAGCAGTCCAGTGCTGAAAAAATTGGTGCTGAAAGAGGAATACTTCGTCAAAAACGACTTTAGAAGACCTTGAAGATACACCGTTCTTTAACTCACATAATTATGTCCCGATTAATATCGACTCATTACCTTCAGCCTTATTTATAATATGTCCTACAGCTGGGCATGGCAGAATTCACATGTCTTTCGAATACATTACTGAGAACTTTGAGACATGCAAGTCCTCGCGATGTTTGTCTTCACCGTTTAAAAAAGGCCTCCTGGGTTTGAATTAAAGCCACACTGCGTTACAGCTTGTTGGACACCAAAAGGCTGCTTAAAACTTAAAAAGTATTAAAATAAATTGTTTGCAAATCGTTAAGTGTTATCCTTTTATTTATGAAATAACTAATTTTGCCAAACACATATTATAAGTACTTTTTGTACTTATAATACACGAAAAATACTATTTACATGCAATGTTCCGCTGCAAATATGTCTATTTGTTTTACTTGTATAAAAAGGAAGTATAACAAACGCAGAGCAAATCGGCGCCAACTCATAAACTGCGAGGATACTTAATAAATTGGTGTCCTGTCTGCAAAAACGTGTTAATGTATGTAAATAACAGCAAACGGTAAATAATTACCTGCCTTAAATAATCACTATTCATAAACTTGAGTTAATTTGGCTCGAACGCGAATAATTACAGCGTACAACAAAGAGAATGAATAATTCATTCGGAATGTTTCGTGTTAGGTTTTCTGATGGGAAAATGTGAAAACCTGTCAATTATAAAAGTACTTGTTGTAAAATATATTCTATTGATACATTCTTAGGCAAAATATTTCTTCTACTGATTGCTGCCAACAAAATTACCTTTTCTTCTTTTAATTTTTTTGCTGCATACCCTTGGGTGGTATCTTATAAATTGTAATTTATAAGAGATATCGCAAGTGATGTCGAGAGTCCCTGCTTAGTGGAGCTAAGTTGAAGAAGCAGTGGTTAAAAATATATGATTGGTTTATTTTTAAGAAAGTTTCAATTTGGTATATTTCATTTTGCAACTTTCTAATGTACTTAAACTTGTCACAAAAAACAATAGTCAACTCAACAATGTCAGTTTTTGTTTTACAATTTATTACACAGTTAGGTACACTTCTTCATCATCAACCCCGTGTAATAGGTACCTACCTACACTTACTAGGACCTAATATGAATATTATAGAATACTAATTGTTTAATGTATTTATCTTTAGATCAGTGATGTTTAACCCTGGCACCTAAAAATATAAAAGAAATAAATCTTTAAATACAGATTTAAAGAACTGCAAACATTTATTTTAATATTGAACCATTGTTCTACGTAAAATATGGTTTAATCCAAATAATATTCTTTAGACTAGCTTTTGCCCGCCGGTTCACGCTCGCTCGTTAAATTCGGGGTTACACAAACCTACTTTCAATCTCAGATTGTGTGAAGACACTCCTGATTAGTCTAAAGACTTCAGAAACTGTATACGGTACAAAGTAAATCGGTAAGTATCCATGGCATTATCTACCTAAAGTTATCTACCGAAAGGTACATAATAAAATCACCTTGCATGCAGTCAAATGTCAAAGCCATGTTCTAATATATGTACAATATATCTTTATAAACATTTTCACATTTTTAATATTAGTAGGGAAAATCGTTTCAGCCGTTTAAGCTTATTATATAACTAGCTGTGCCCGCGACTTCGTTCGCGTAAATGTTGGAATTTAATTAGCATGATATTTATGCCAAGAGTATATAATATTTATAACTTTTATATGAATTTTCTATATCTATCTATATCGTCACGCCTGTCTTCCATTGGGGTAGGCAGAGACTATGGAACGCCACATGCTTCGGTTCAATTCAAACATACCTCTTTCGCTTCCTCGACATTAATTAACCTCATCATGCATACGCGTCGGTTATGGGTACTTCTAATTTGGCCCTTTTTTAGTACGTAACCTATTTGGTCGGCGTACGTCCGCCTAAGGCGTCCCCTACCGACATTTCCATTCATTTTCGCACGATAAACTCCTTTCGTTTTTCTTCTTTCATACATCCGTTCCAAATGTCCAAACCAACGTAATATTTCTTTTTCAATCTTTGTCACTACATCTTCTTTTAGACCACACTTTTCCCGTATCACACTGTTACGCACTTTATCTATCATACTTACTCCGCACATACTCCTTAAAGCTCTCATCTCCACAGCATTGATTCTACTTTCATGCTTCTTCTGCCATACCCATTATTCGCTACCATACCAACCTTAAGGAAAAGACTTGATCCGTACATCCCATTCCCTTTCTGAATCCCCCTTGTATATTATATACCTAATATATATCTTTAGAGAATAATTTCTTTATACACAACATTAACTGTTTTACCACCTTCACATAGAACATACATACATACATACATACATAGACTCACGCATGTTTCCCGGAGGGGTAGGCAGAGACCATGGAACGCCATTTGCAACGATCCTGACATACCTCTCTTTCTTCATTCACTCCCATCAAGTTTCTCATGCATGCTCTTCTGTTTAGGGTACTTCTGACCTGTCCTTTTTTAGGATATCTCCGATCAGGGGGGCGATTCAGAATCGTTCGATATCTCATTTGACATTCGATTCCGTTAATTGTCAAATGGGCTAGCTCATTTTTTGTCAAAACTATCGCATTTCCTATCAATTTTATGCATTCAGTATGAAGTAAATTAATAAATAAACCGAATTCAATGAATATTTGTTCAAAATATCTCTGATAGGCGGCTAAAAGATGAGGACAATAATTTGAGATATCGTACGATAACTTATCGTGACATTCTGAATCGGCCTGCTGATCAGAGAACGTCCGCCTAGGTCTACCCCTTGGTCCTGTCCCATTCACACTTGCCTTATATATCTTCTTTGTCAGTCTTTCATCTTTCATCCATCAGTGCTCTCATTTCTACAGCATTTATTCTACTTTCATGACTCTTCTGCCATACCCAACTTTCACTACCATACATAGAACATGTAAATTATTTTTACCGATCATGTGAAAAACAACATGTTCGGATGTCGATTCCAGCTGTTACAAGTGTCTGTCCCTGCGATTTACTTAGAAAATACACACTAGGACTACAACTATCCAGCCCTACCAAAAGTAAGATAGCCCCGTTGAGTAATTCAATAGGTATCTGAATTCAGGGCTCAGTCTCCCGCTCATAGATTCCCACGTACGTGACGTGAGGAGTGGAAAATTGTATAAGAACAGAACACGAACGAACGAAAGAAATCAAAGAAACACGATAACATTCAACAAACATAAACTCATAAGTAACGTTACATACCCAATCCAAGTATTCCAACGACGACGAAAGCAAATTATCCGAGATCCTGATCAATCCTCGGAGAATCTTAACACCGCCATTCAGAAAAGACATCATTTGTCAACGCCATCTATGTTTACATATACAAACCGACCGAGATAGAAAATAATAATTATGGACTAATCGACAATTCATTGAAAAAGGATCTATAGTCATTGTATTTATCATTTAAAATAAATATTAATGAAATGATTATATAACTATTATATAAACATAATAATTTGAAATACATGAGATTGACTGTTTAAATTAAGTGGACATTGTAATAAATTTTGACACAGATACTTTTTGTTTATGAAAGTGCCGAATATTATACTCTATTATTTTTTAATAACAGAAAGATACCCGACACATAATTATAGTGTTTTTTGCAAGAAACATTTATTTTGCTAGAAAATTATTTGAAAATAGTGACATCTATCATCATAAAACACTTTGAAGGTACCTATTTAGACTAACTATACTTTTACTAACAAACTTATGATGATCATAGATGGCACCATAATATGTATATAACCAGTTTTAGATGATCCCTGTTTTGTTTGGGACTACGAACAAAGGAGAGGTCAAGCTGTACACCAAAAACCACTCAACCGATTGTGATGTAACATATACTATTTTATAGGTTTGAGTATCCTTTGTACATGAGTGTAAGTTTTATTTTATCAGCGCAATACGGTCGTCGAGTGCGGACGTGTTGTGCGCTGCTACGCGCGTATTAAATAATAATTATTATTTAATAAATGTCTTTCGCGGCTATACGTCGCCCGATACTGTAGCTATGAGCTGTTCACAGCAACTCATAGCCAACGAGCTGTTGGCGTTTATTCAATATGCCATCGACACCATGGACGAGGTCAGCATTCTGCAGATCTGTAAGTCCAACTTCAAAGAAGAAGACGTTAGTGGTAGCAAGAGACTACTTTATCAGACCCTGGACAAGTTAGACGAGATGCCGTCTCGGCGAAGGGATGGCACCGAGAAGAGTATCCAGGACATCATCTCCTTACTGAAGATGACCGATCCTGACGACGTACCTACTTTTGTGGCGAAGGATTTGCACAAGCTGCCGCCTGTCACATTTGACCACGTCGACGTAACCAGGTTGCTGAAGGACATTACCTCCCTGAAATCAAGCCTGGTCGAGCTGCAGTCCAAGTTGGAGAAGTCGGACAGCACCGTTAGTGAGCTACGTGCAGAGGTAGTGTTATTACGTAACGCTATTTCTACAAGTAGGTCGCCAGTCGATACTAACGTAAACACACGACGAGGGGCTCAAAACGCATCTATCAGCAGTTTTGAGTCAGCGAATTTGCTTGCTTCGCCTATCGCCGGTAATGTAAGCGGTGGTACGTGTAACGTTCCTGAACTTGGGTCATCGACACCGGTCAAGGTTTTGCCGAAGGTTGATGCGCCAGTGCCTAAGCGCGCCTATGCCAATGTTGCTGCCAAAAGTAAAACGCAGCAAAATCGGCCCGATGAAAAAGGGGGTAAGCAGAAGAGTTGTGCACCCCTTCAGAATAAGGTCGTGGAGCTACGAGCCCCACAGAAGGAGACATGCGACGAGGATGGTTTCATCAAAGTGGAGAAGAAGAAGAAGAAACCTACTTGTCGTAACCTCTGTGGTACTGGGTTAGTGGGACCGAACATGCTGCTACGTCCCGCCGTACCAACCACGCAGTTGTACGTGTCTCGGCTGCATCACTCCACAAAGGACGAGGAGGTCGTAGACTACATACGCCTGAAGACCAACTGGACTTTGAGAGTCGAGAGATTGGAGTCACGGCATAACACCAACTTCAAGTCGTACGTGGTGCGGGTGCCGACTCATCATCTCGACACTTTTCTCAAGGAAGAGTTTTGGCCGAAGGGTGTTGTATATCGGCGTTTTTATGGAAGGCTACGCAATACCACTCAGCGTAACACGAAGCCGTAAACAACACCTATGTTTTTGTTATATTATAATGTTATTGTATGTATGTTAGTCTATAAGGTATTTATCTATGGGTTGTAATTACCTGAAAATAAATGGCTATTATTATTATTATTATTATTATTTATTGAAATCAATTTCGCCATTTTAGAGATCTTTAGCAACATACTTAGGGAAAGACAGACAGACATAAATTCTAAAAAAACATCAAGTCATAGACTAATGATTGGTATCGCTTCGCTATACTAGACACCGCACTGCCTAAGAAAAATATGTCCATAAGTGAGGCAACTCATTATGACAGTGTGTGTCAATCAAAAGCATCAAGACGCATGCGTGAAAAATTGTGTTGTCAGCTTCTCAACAGTTACCCGAGGTAATAGGAAAATATTTTATACTGTGGTCTATTGGATAAGTAACTGGTTATAAATGTAGGTACAAAATTTAAAATTATTTAAAAGCATCAATTTATTCGTGTATGGGTTAGGCGCAGGTTTCATAATCGAAAAAATGGTGGGTATATTATCCAATGATTTGGTTGTATCCAAATAGGTTGTTACATTTGATATTTACAAATTATTAAGTATTCAAAATAATCTTATAGGTTATAAGTTATTTAGAAAATGGTACATTCTATTGCCATTGTAGCCGTCAATTGTTAGTTACACATTATTTAGTACGTATACCAATTTGACCTTTTAGTTTAAGTTTTACTAAGGTTTATTTACTGTTAATAGTCATGTAGACACCAAAACTCACAAGTAACGATAGACAATATTAACAGACTGCCATGTAGATGGTTTCGAGTTTGAATCTACGGCGTGCCCGCGTGCACTATTGTCTTTTAAAAGATATGTGCGTAGTAAGTTGTTAACAACTTACTACGCACTATTGCTTGCTCCGTGTCTCGGGTAGCACGTTATACCAGCTGTCATAAAGATCCTTGACAGTTGCTATAGAGAGTCAGTCCATTCAGATAAACGAATACTGGTCTAAATCTAAACCATGGGTTATTAATTATATTAATTAAAATAGATAAAATTGTTCTAGGTACCATATTGTGTTGAAAGATTTTAAATTACTTTTTAAGGAATTCTTTATTGCTTAAAATGAAGTCCAAACGCATGCGCAAAACAATATGAGCTCACATTTGTTCAAGATGACTGCCTTATATATTTACTTCAACACTTTATGTATATAAATTACTAATGTTAACATTAAACAATACACACATATGTTAAATAAATAATAAGGTTAGATAAATGCAATAGATTATATTATAAAATACAATAACAATACATTAAAATCTCAACCATTAGGAAATTGTTCTTCTACGCGCAGCAACACTGAATGAAATTTTTGGTTTAATGTAATTTTAGGGTGAAATTTCAAATTTATTGTTATCTTACAGATGTTATGTGATCCCAGAGTCCTTCTTATTGCTTGCTGACTTATTTTTACACGGGATAAAAGCGCATCTTGGCATTGTACAGCGAATTATTTGCGTAAATAATTTGGTGGATATATGCACCTGACACACGGCTGTCAGGGTGACTGCCTCAAACCATGCCAGCTGGCATGGTTTTTTCTGCCTCATTTTACAAGTATGAGGGCTCCGTCTAGTAGAGCAGAGCGAGACCAATCATTAGTCTAAGCATCAAGTATTACTTTTTAGCATTTTCCTAGATTTTTTAGCTAATTTTCGTCAAAATATCTTTTATGTACAGACTTTTTCACCTCTACAGATTTATTATAGTAATATAGATTATTAGTTTATATATGCGAACAATTTAATCAACGTGCACAATATGACATTATGTATGACGTGACAGAACTGACAGATATGCGATAGCACATGCGCAGCACTCAATTATTAGCGCATGCGTTCTTACTTCCAAGAGGTAAATTTGTGCCGTATAAACTTCTACCCTCCCTACAATCCCTCCCAGTTTAATTTTTGCAACGTATGGTAGCCTATGTCCGTCTCCATGGTCCAATATATTATCTCTATATTAAAATTCAACAAACTCGGTTCAGCCGTTTTCGCGTGAAAACGGAACATACATACATGCATACACACTTTCGAATTTATAATATTAAGTAGGGATGTTTGTGTAACTTACTAACTTAACTTATTCTCTTAAGTTCATTGAAACAGTCTTAACTTTAAACTAAAACAAAAAAAAAGCTACTCTTACGCCGCCTCACTTAGTTCATAATCATCAATCATCTCTATTATTTTTAATAGACAATACATTAGTAGCCGGCCCGTTACTAGCTTCTATGACAGACGTTTCTAATGTTTCTATAGAAAGTCTCAAAATAGATTAAAACGTTTCAAGATACAAAGTGCTACCATACCAATAACAGAGTTAAACATCTATACTGTTTATCTCACTTGTTCCATAAATATAGATCCACATTAAAAAACGAAATGAATGCGAGACGAAACAGCAACGTGCCTTTCTACAAGAACCACTCAAACGCGGGCCGTTATTTACTTAGTACAACCATAACAGTGCAATTACTTAGTAATTATTGCGTCAAAATTTTAGACAACTCAACAAACTCACAAGCAGTACCTATATACAATGCATTTTTGTATATCCTGTGTTGATACTAACTAGAGTTTGCACAAGTACCTACACGATAAGCCACCACGAAGCCTTCTGATTATTTTTTTTTAACGCCTGCTCTAAGTTTCCGTGTCGCAGGAGATTTTACTAACAGTTAACCTATGGTCCTAAAAGACACCCAGACTTAACACTAAATAGGTCCCTACCGTGGATTTCACAAAGTTTTATGCCGTATGGGGATCGAATCCTTTATCACTTGAAACTGCACCAAATGTTGTGGCATTTGGTGCAGTTTCAAGTGATAAAGGAACTACGCCTTCTGAGCAGTGAAATTGTCACCAAACATTTGTGGCTAAAGAATGATGCTAGCTGGTTCATTTGTTAAGTATTCTAAGAACAGACAACAGCGTTTTTTAGATATAATTTGACAAGTGGTATTCGTCATTATCTGAACCTCATTTAGTAAATTGGTCGCGTGTGCCACGGAAGCGATATAATTTTAACACAGCATCTTTCAAAGTACTTACTGTCGAAATTGCGGGCCAATGCCACGCTTCATTTGGCATCGCAATGCTTTTTTGTTAAGTTATACACTATAAAGCCTTATTACGGACCGCTGCAACACAGAAAGATAGCTATATTCTATGATTTGACTCGCGTTACGATATTTTTGGGCACTATTTTCTCCGAAGCTCATGTCAAAGATCTTCATGGCAGCATATTGACGTCTTAACTTATGAGGCACGGGACTATCGACAATTAACATTCGCAACTCACAGAAATACGAAAAGTCTGTAAAGGGCAGCGAGAAAATGATACACTGCTGAAGATGAAGGTGACCATTGACATCCTGACGAAAGTTGAGACTCTCTGCATGGCAGTAAATTTCCCCTTTTACTCTCCACTGGGATGTCATTGCCAATCATATTGCCGAATTCTGTACATTCTTTAATGTACCTACCTCCTAAGCCCGGCACTGTAATTGCATCTTGATGACACAACATCCATTATATAAGCCTTGCTACATGATAGGTATACTAATATCTTCATACACATTAGCTGAACAAACGATCAGAGATTTCTCCCATATGCAAAACCATCACATTCGCGTTAATGACGCAAACGACCCCATAAAGCCTAACTATAAAATTGTTACTCGAGTTAACGACGTACAATATGTTATTTGTAGTTATATTAGTTTACATAACAAAATTAAAAATTACAGGCCCTGCACAGCGGGCTGTCGATGATACCTATAGTAAATAGGTGTTTATTAAGGAATCCGTGTCCTGTGTAGGCGGCCGTGACTGTCCGCAGTTGTTGTTTGGACAGCCGGAGGATTTGTTTAGCTATCTTACCGTCTACTGCAGGAAGAGCCTCCTTGGCCTGCCTACATGTTTCAATACCAATCCAGGACTGGTTGTGTTGGGTCCTGGTCCTATTTCTTACCAGGTCGCGATAAAATCCAGAAGGGAGGAGAATTATGGGCTCGGGTCCCACCACCTCTAAAGTGGCCCCTCTTCTGGCAAGTACGTCGGCTGCGTCATTCCCTCTAGAGCCACTGTGGCCCTTGATCCATTGCAGTTTTAATTTGTTTTGTTTACCTAGCTCTGTTAGTTTCTGGTGGCATTCAAGCGTGAGCGCCGAGGTGATAGTATGGCTTTTGAGGGCTGAGAGGACTGCCTTACTATCTGAGAGGATCCTAATGGATCGTTCCCTTACCTCACGTGCCATGATTGCTGTGGCAGCTAGGATTATGCCAAAACATTCGGCCTGGTAGACCGTGTTGTAGGCTCCCAGCGGTGCTGCGATGTTGATGTTTAGGTCCTCGGAGAATACGTCTTAGACCCATCTGTGAAGATCGTGAGCTCGTTGTGATTAACCGCTCCTTCGTGTAGATCCTCGTACAGTTGGATTTTGTATTTCTTGTCGAACACAAATTGTTTCGGTATTTGGTCGCCAATGGCTTGTGTGAGAGGAACTTCTTTAAAGAGTGTATTTAAGTTGCTAGTGTGCGGTGTGTTGGTGTCTTTCCAGAGCTTCAGAGCTCTTAGCCGGGCATCCGACATCGTTGCTTCTTGTTGTATAAACAGGTGCAATGGGGGCAGGTCCAGCAACACTTCGAGTGCCGCTGTAGGTGTAGTTTTCATGCAGCCCGTGGCCGCTAGGCATGCAAGTCTTTGTAGCTTTTGAAGCTTGTTGGCGGCCGTTGTTAGGTTGGTCCGAGGCCACCACACTACTGCGCCGTAGCTTATCATCAGCGTCAGTACCCTCTAATAAACTGATACTGGTCTAAACCATAGAATATCGCTATCCCTTTGGGTTGCGGAGGTCAGACGGCAGTCGCACTGTGGAAATGTTGATATTCTGTCATATCTGGTTGGACCAGTAAGCGGACCTCGGGCTCCAAGGCGTGTCAGTCTTGGATGCAACCGGGATAACGCTAGGGCAATGATGATGACATAACAAAATTAAAAGTGAATGCTATTGTAGGTAACTAAGGCCCATAACATTAATTCTGCTTCCGTTTTCATGACTGTGCAATGGTACATTTGGCTCTTACTCTAATAGTTGGTGACTGTTTTCTAAACTCGAGGTCGTGTGTTAATCAGATAACTCATCTTACTACTATTATACATTTGAAGGTTTTCTGTATCTCTTTCACGCAAAAACTGCTAAACGGATTATTTAGATTAGATTTTTCCATCAGAATATCACATAGGCTGATTTTGTCCTGATTTGTCCTGATAATCCACCCCCAAGCGAGCGAAGCTGGGTAAAAAAGACAGTTAACATAATAAGTAAATATGTTAATTATTTAGTTCGCGCTCTGAGTTCGGGCTCTTAGTTTAGGTATCAGGAGACCGCTAGTGAATGAATTTCCCAAAGTTTTCCGAATATATTATTATTTTTACTAGACTAGACTGCCTGGTTGCTATCTATAAATACATACATACATACATACATAGACTCACGCCTGTTTCCCCGAAGGGGTAGGCAGAGGCATATTAAACGCTCACTTTTCGCCAGTGTTTTGATCCCACGTAATAGGTGGCGAGCCTATTGCCGCTTATCGGGATATTTTGTTTGCCAGAGCCTCGTCCGTTGATCGACAGGTGCACCACTTGCAGGTGAGGTTGGCTTGGGACCCTTAGTTCTTGGTGGGAACCCTATGCACCCTATCTATAAAGTACAAGCTTAATAATTGTCAACTGGATAGTTACCACCTATGCAGAACTTTTACACGTTTAATTGAATATCAGAAGGCTAATCTTGTAAGTAAGTTTCCTTTACATCAGCATTTTAATGTATTCTGGGGTGTTTTCTAAGGTGCTAAAATTCTTTAGAACCTTCTATACAATCGCATGAAGGTGTCAATTCATTAGAGCTTCTATCGATATGTTTGTTTTGAGTAGTACGCCGTTGTCAAGTGATTATCGTATGCATGTGAAATAACTAAGGTGCGCAGCATTGAGAAGTTATAAGCTAACATTAACATTATATAAAATTCACGATGAATTTACTTACAACTATTATACATGGGAAAGATTGTAAGAATGGATGTATGGATGAACTGTACTATTCTACGCAAAAACTATTGAACTAATTGTAATGAAACTAGGTAGTTATTATAATTATATGTAGATGATAGAATCAGGCGTTATTTAATCGATTTTAAACTTTCGTGATTTGAATACATCATACAAAATAATCTAGTGGGTCTTAGTCGCGTTAACTTAACTTATTTAAGGTACCTATTAATATACACCCGCACTTCCACAAGACGGTGGCGCTTAGCTCTCATCAATCTCTCCGTGACCACGCTCGGTAGGTACTGGCGTTATATTTTGGCTAAATTCTATTGTATATGAAAGGAAGGAAAGAGAAACCCACCACGCACCCTCGAATTGACCAACTATTGCAAAAGGTTGAAAATACCTTACTCCTCTGATGAAAAGGGATAAGGGAAATACTGATCCGTGCAAAAATGGATTTCAGAAAATCAAGTATTTTCCTGGAACCCATTTTTGTACACATGCTGTAGCTCGCTGTATACGTCGACTATGCTTCGACACGTTTTGCCTCGACACGAGGCATCCGCAGGACCGACTGACAATGACTGAGCTCAGTTGTTGCCAGTCGTTTGATAACTATATGCTCATCATCCTCCTAGCGTTATACCAGTTCCAACCTGAGGCCCGCTTACTACTCTAACCGGATTTGGCTGAATATTAGCTTTTCCACAGAGCGAATGCCTGTCTGACCTCCGTAATCTCTCCCTTCGGGTTGCGAAGATCAGTTCTCTTGATAACATTATTCCATGGTTTAGACTAGTGTCAGTTTATTTAGAGGTACTGACTCCCTATAACGACTGTCAAAGATCTTCATGACAACCGGAACCGACGGCTTAACGTACTCTCCGAGGCACGGGACAAGCGATAATTAATAATTAAATACGCACATAACTCCGAAAAGTCAGTGGTGCGCGCCTAGGATTCGAACCCGATACCCTCTGCATGGCAGTCTGTTGGTATCTCCACTCGGCTATCGCTGCCTGCTTTGATAGCCGACATCGACGCGGGTGAATTCGTCGGCAGACACTATAGCATGATAACCAGCAGCAAATATTGATTGGTCTCGACACTTTTGGTTCGGCAAGAGACCGCAGTTTACGCTTTACACAACTATTGGCCATTTTATGATTAAAGTTGCATTGTTAGCAATCAATAATGGTGCTTGTTTGGTAAAGTCACTGTTTCATAAGATCTGTTGCCAGAGAATAGATATCGCGAAGTGCGATGTTTGTTCGTGCATTTATGTATTTAATCCATTTAAAAGTGTTTCATTTATGTATTGTTTTTGACCTCATAATGGTGAGTCAGACAAATATTTGATGATTAATAACACACCCTAATAGGCCCTAATCTAAGTTTTTAAAAGAACTAGACATGTGGCAGCTTATACAGCCAAGTTCTTAGTAAAAGAAGCTGGTGACTATGCAATATCTCTTCTATCTCTGGATACTAGAATAATTCACATACAATGATATACTAACCTTAAGTACGATAGGACATCCACGTAGGCATACATGTTCACATGTAAGTACAGTGTAGGTACCTAATCGTCATGCAGGCAGTGTCACTGTCTTCGTGACCCTTCATGGCTTCTGCTACACTTTAGACATAAACGCGTGCAAGCGTTCTTGCTTTATGTTATTAAGAATGTATAAATAAAATATATAAAACACTTACGAATATAATAGGGTAAAGGCAGGGCAACGATAGCCTATTGGAGATATCAACAGACTTCTATGCTAATAATTTCGAGTTCAAACCCACGGTATACGTATTACTTATCGTATTTGTATTTTTTTGCTTCACTATCGCTAATCTGCGTAGGAAAACTTTGTGAGGAAAGCTTTGGTCTGAGAGTTTTCCATGATGTTCTCGAAAGCCGAGTGAAGTCTGCCATCCCACAATTGGCCAGCGTGGTGGAATTGCTCACCATTCTCATTAAAAGAAGAGGCCTGTACCGAGTTATGGGACAGATTATAAACTGGGCAGATGATGATGATGCCCCATTTTAATAAGCTGCAATGCCGCTGTTCTATATATTGCATAGATGAAAAACCAGTCCTTAATTACCAATTAAATATCGTTTAATCCTAGCATCGCTATTAGTACTTACTCTTAAAGCTGCGAGTCGAGTGCCAAATACGAACGGTCTACCTTGACATCATGCTCTGCTTAGCGAATTAACTAGTCCCTTTCCAAGGCGATTGTCTGCGATCTACTAGTAAAGGACTCTGATTACGTGTTCAAGTCACGGTCTTGCCCTTATTATTTGCAAAGTATTGAATTATTAAATTTTATCAAGATTTCTTTGTAACGAACGCAACTAAACAAACTCTATTACAATGTCCAGACAGGACAAATTGTATATTTACTGGCAAAATGACTAGTGATTATTATAATTTCCATACCATATTGGTTTGTGTGGTTATTATGTAGTCATGCTATCAATATGCAAACTTACAGCCGGTCATCTATCCCAAACTAGGCATTACTTGTATTACCTACTATTATACGCACCACTGACTTTTGGCAGTTAATTGCTTATTAAATTGTTAATTATCGCTTGCTAAACGGTGAACGAAAACATCGTGAAGAAATTGTACATCAGAGAGTTCTCCCTAATGTTCTCGGAATACTTGTGAAGGACTGCATGTAGGAATATAAGGTTACCCTTCCCATAGTGAGAAAAGGCTTGTCCCTGCAGTGGGACAGTTTATAAACAAAGATAAAGATGAGTAGGTAAACCTTGGAGTAGTAGAGAGCATTACGTTCCTTAAAATACTCGTTTACTACTTGATGGTCGACCGGTACATGTAAACATGAAACATTTCGCTCTCCGTACACTGTCAGCTGATAAAATCAATATTATATAAGTAATAATATAAAGCTGAAAAAGCAGCGATAGCCGAGTGGCAAGATCGACAGACTGCTACGCAGAGGGTCTCGGTTTCGAATCCCCGTACGGCGCGCACCAATGACTTTTCGAAGTTATGTGCGTATTAAATTGTTAAATATCGCTTGCTAAACGGTGAAAAAACATCGTGTGGAAACTTGCATGTCTGAGAGTTCTCCATAATGTTCTCGAAGGACATGTGAAGTCTGCCAACCCGCACTTGGCCAGCGTGGTGGACTATGGCCTAACCCTTCTCATAGTGAGAAGAGACCCGTGCCCGGCAGTGGGACAGTTTAAATCCAGGGCCGATGATGATGATGAAGAATTTATTTGTATGTTTGTTTGTTTGGAGGAACGCCTTATTCCCGGTAACTACTGGTCCGATTTCAAAAATGGGTTTTGAGTTGGATAGCCAATTTTTCTCGAGGCAGGCTATATTATAATATCACGCTATGAGCGACAGGTGCAGATAGGTAGCCATAAATAAACCTCGGGCATAGCTAGTGTAAACATAAAACTTTTTGCTCCCAGTAGGCATACACTGTTCTCTGGTAATTTTTTTTATAGACTCACGCCTACAGCCTCTGCCTACCCCTTCGGGGATACATCCCCAAAGGGGTAGGCAGAGGTGTAATATTACACCCACATTTCACCATGATTTCTTAGGTCCTACGTAATAGGGGGTGAGCCTATTGCCGTACCGGGCACATTACCAGACTCCGTGCTGCTACTGAGAATTTCCTAACGCAAAACTCAATAGCACTTTGCCCGACCCGGGAATCGAACCCGAGACCTTTCAATCCCACGCACACATTTATGCCGCGAGACTAACGAGGCAGTCTGGTAAAATTCTTTAGAAAACATCCACACAAGTCCTTACAAGCCCTGTGCAATTGAACATGTCAAACGACACAACGCGAGTTCCGCTTGCTTATCCCGTCACAGTGCGTGCGTCTAAAACACATCATATATAATTTTGTATACATTAAAACCAATGTTCATTGCTGTTGTGAACAATTTTATCATCACATATGTTTCGACAGTTGTTTCGTAACGGTGGTTTATCGGTGAATCAATGATTAATGTGAATGTATATTCTTTTTATTGTCAGAAGTTAAAATGACTGTTTCACAAGTATCCCGTCGCGATATTTGGCTAGATATGTGCCTTTTCGAAATAAAGCTTTTTTCATAATAAATCTCACTAAAATCTTTATAAAACTTTTTAAGAAAACAACAACAAAAGCAGCGATAGCCGAGTGGAGAGAGCGACGGACTGCTATGCAGAGGGTCTCGGGTTCGAATCCACGGCACGCACCAATGATTTTTCGAAGTTAAGTGCGTATTAAATCGGTAATTATCGCTTGCTTATCATTGAAGGAAAACATCATGAGGAAACCTGCATGTCTGAGAGTTCTCCATAATGTTCTCGAAAGACATGTGAAGTCTGCCAACCCGCACTTGGCCAGCGTGGTGGACTATTGCCTTACTCATCTCATAGTGAGTTGAGGCCCGTGCCCAGCAGTGAGACAGTATGAAGGGCTGATGATGATGATGAAGAAGTACACAAAGTACACCCAGACTCGATACAACTAAATGTGGATCACACAGAATGTTGTCACGGATAGGATCACAACTATAACACGGTAACAAAGAGCTCAGATATTTACATAGAGGCGCATTTCATATGGGCGCTTTGAAGACAAACTTTCTGCGACTCAAATTGCCGCTTGGCGGCGAGGCAGTCCCGCTGCGGCAGCTGTCTCTGTCTCCTCCAGTGTATCTTAACTACGAGAGCGAGAGAGACGGAGAACGACGACAGCCCCGGCAACGGCACCAACTACGAATTAAACTGGAGACAGTCCCCACTGGAAACAGCACGCAAAATCCTTTACAACTGCGCTTCTATGTACGTAAATCTGTATTCATTGACGGTAAGGTGACCGCTTAAACTAATACGTCATACGTTTAATTAAAAATATTAAAATGTATGCGAGGAATATCCGGAACAGTTGGGAAATTCAATTACTAGTCTACAGCAAAAATAAACACAGACAATAAATAGAAATAGCGGAGATTCACGCACACAATAACGGTGAAATGTGAATGGTTTCCCATCGCACAATACACAAGCGATGTGACGAATTGACGTGGTAATAACTGTTAAAATCGATTGATGTGTCAACCGCGTAACGTTTAGATGTCGGCAATAAATGCCATATACCTACTACGTTCTCAATTATTTGAAAGTTTGAAACTTTAAAAGTAAAAGGTGTTAAATTTGCTTATACTTCAAATGGTTGCTCAGCGTTACTACCTCTTTCGATACGCCCCACGAGATAAAGCATTGAGCGATTTACAAATTGAATTCCGGTTAATTTCTTCAAGGCATAAACACAAATTTGCCTTAAAGCGCTTTTCTGAAGAACGAATATTGTATTTAGGTCTTCAGCGTTCCCTGGAAAATTTATTTATTTATTTATTAAATAAGGGTCTCCAACAAAGGACATACACAATTACTTGACATTTAAGACAGTCCACATATCATATCGTGTACTCCTTCAATTATAGGAGACCACAGCATGCAAGTAAAATATTATTGTGACAAACACAGATTTAACACAGATCAAAAATGTAAAAAATTTAAAAACAGAAAATTTAAAAACAGAAAACAGAAAAGAATCTCATACGACATAATACCATAAAAGAAACTGAAATAAACCATTCTAGCTGTATCTATATCTATGAGGCGTCTAGTTGTCTTAACTGCATAAGTTGCAGAACTGTCTGATGAAATCGAAGAAGGATTGCAAGAATGATTGCTACTGAGATAGTCATTAAAATTTGCTTTCATTAAACAAAGTTACAATAAAAATTACAATAAGCAAATTTATTGCATAACCGAATGTTCGTACGTTCTCCGTTAGCCAAGAAATTTTAACTATTATTACAAACAATAAATAATTGTTATATGAAGTAATAACTATTTTGATCTAACCAAGATGGCAAGAACCGTATGGCCGTGACGAGTGCGCTTAGCATAGCCTTACAATACTTGCAACAGCGGACGTGTCACTCATATCACGACTCTGCGAAACAGATTTCAGGGTGCTTTTCAACGAGTTAGCTATTCTACTAAGATATGAAAGACAAGCTACGAAATTATGTAACCATTTCCACTTATGCTTAGCTATGTAGCAGAGCGAGGATGTGGTGTAGAGATACGCCACTGTCGAGGTAGTTGACGGCGAAAATGCCCAGCACAGCCAATATGCGATTTATCGGCAGTTCGGAATGTCCGGAAAACGTTGTATAAATTATATAAATTACTAGACTGCCCCGGGGCTCCGCACCCCGTAGGACATTTTACCCCCTTGGGAAGGCAATTTCCACGAATCCTCCCTTAGTGCTTCCCTACACTCCCCAAGGAACAAAGATACAATCAAACAAGTCGGCGCTGGACCAGTTTGCAAAAATCCCTTGGCTCGCTCATAGAGGCGAGGCACACTAGAAACTGTTTTTTATTCGAATGTCAATGTGCGTGTAAAGTAGCACTGGAAGCGACGATGTCTTGCTGAGCGATTCTCGCCCTTATAATGGTCTAGCGGGAAGTTGTTCGACTGTACATGCCAAATTTCCGCTTCACAGTAGTATCGGCTGTGCCTTGTCTGTCAGTCACTCATCACCTAGCGGTACAAAAATAGGCTACGACCTAACAAAAAAAGAAAAGATCTTTAAGCTTTATAGTAATATCGAGACAACACGTCGCGCGATCCACAAATTGTATCGAGGTCGGGTGTACATTGGTGTCAGTCAATTGAATATCTACAGATCTACAGATTTATAGGTAGTAGAGCCTTGCTGATTTCAGCATGAATGGGCCGGCTCGACCGGGGAAATACCACCCTCTCACAGAAAATCGACGTAAAGTAACGGTACCTAAACTGTTGCGTTTCGTTCGGTGAGTGAGAGTGCCGGAGGCCCTATCCCCTATTCTTTCTCCTTCATCCCACTCCTCATCCTATCCCCTTTCCCAACCCTAAGGGGCAGCAACGCACTTGTGACTCCTGTGGTGTTGCTTGTGTCCATGGGCGGCGGTAATTGCTTACCATCAGGCGATCCGTCTGCTCGTTTGCCGCCAAATAACATAAAAAAAAAATATTCAATTGACTGACACGTACGACAAGTCTCCGCAACACAAGATTTATTTGTAACCGCTTTCTAAACTAAACTAATGTAAAGTACTTACGATACAGTATCTTAAAATTTTGTATGGTTCAGAGGTGTACGTACATGCGTGTGACGCATACGTCGCGTGCGAACGATTCATCCTACTCACTTTATTCGTACAGTAACTGTGCGCATTCACGATCATAGCCTTAATATGTTGCAGTAGATGGGTGCAATAACTGTATCGAACCAGTTCAGCTATATTTAGATAATTATATTGTAACGAGGCTGTAGGTATATACAATAAGTTTACTAGACTTCGCCAGTAGCTTTGGCCTTGGCCTGTGGATTGGAGCAAAAAGGTTGAGAACAAGGCGAAGAATATTGGACTAGTGAATGTAATAAGTAAGGATGAGGTAAAATGGGCTGTGAGTGGAATGAAGAATGGGAAAGCATTAGGACCAGATGGAATACCAGTAGAAGCATGGAAGGCGTTAGGGGCGGGTGGATGGGCGTGGCTGACTTTATTCTTCAATAGTTGTTGCATGAGGAGACAATACCCAAGGAATGGTGCAGCAGTTACCTGGTGCCCATTTAAAAAAATAAGAGAGATTGCCAAGAATGCAACAATTATTGGGGAATAAAGTTCTCATAGTATGAAAGTATGGGAGAGAGTAATTGAGCGACGTTTGCGAGCAGAGAGTGTGATTTCACGAAACCAATTCGGTTTTATGCCTGGTCGAGGTACGGTGGATGCCATTTTTGCACTTCGCCAAATTTGTGAAAAATACAGGGAGGCGCATAAAAATTTGCATATGGTATTCGTTGACCTCGAAAAGGCATATGACCGGGTACCGCGTGAAGTCTTGTGGTGGGCCCTCAAGAAGAAAGCAGTGCCTGAAAAGTACCTGAAGTTGATCCAAGCGATGTATGCTGAATGCCACACGCAAGTCCGGTCCGCAGCTGGAATCACAGCCAGGTTCGATGTGGCTGTAGGCTTGCACCAAGGGTCGGCTCTTAGTCCTTACCTCTTGTTGTTGGGTATGGATATCATATCATCGGACATACAGAAAGAGGCACCCTGGTGCATGCTATTTGCCGACGACATCGTCCTGGTAGCAGAAAGGGGACAGGAAGTGCAGAGCAAGCTGGAGGAGTGGCGGCAGAGACAGGAGAACGTAGGACTTAGGATAAGCAGAACCAAAACTGAATACATGTTCTGTGACTTTGGCGGCCTCTCTAGTCCAATACCGCTTACACTCGGCGGTATACCCCTACCAGTATGCTCCGACTTTCGCTACCTCGGGTAACTCCTGCACGACGACGAAATTGATCGGGACGTTCGGCAAAGGATCAACTCAGGATGGATGAAATCGCGACAGGTCTCGGGCACAATATGCGATCCAAAAATGCCTTTGAAATTCAAGGGACGCATATATTAGGCGGTTATAAGGCCTGTCGTATTGTAGGGTTACTAAGAAGATGGATGAAAAACGATTACATGTGGCAGAGATGAGAATGTTGCGATGGATGTGTGGAGTTACGAGAATGGATAAGATTAGGAATGAATACGTGAGAGGTAGTCTGAAAGTGGCGCCTATAGACGAAAAAGTTAAAGGAATTCGTTTGGCAGGGTATGAACATATTATGCGAAGAGATGATATGTATGTAGGTAAGCAAGTGATGAATATGAAGGTAGAGGGATGGAAAGGGAGAGGGAGGCCAATGGCCAGTGGATGGACTGTGTGAGGATTGATATGAAAGAGAAAGGGGTAAATGATCAGATGACGGGCGACAGAAAAGTTTGGAAGCGAAGGACGTACTACGCCGACCCCAAATAAATTGGGACCAGGGCGAGAAGATGAGACTTCGCCCGTGGCCCCACCCGAATTAATTCCTTACACAGCTTTCTTTTTATAAGGAAGAAGAAAATGTAGGCAAAGGTGTAATATTACACCAACATTTCTCCTTATGAAATTTAGGTCCTACGTGGGGCCAGCCTATTGCTGTCCTGACTCCGTCCTCCTGCTACTGAGAATTCGGAAACCTCTTTTGCCTGGCCCAGGAATCGAACCCGGGACCGCCCGATCAGCAGACGTATACGCTATCCACAGGACCACGGAGTGGAAACCGTACAAATATTCGTTTGATAGTTTTTGATATTTATCGCGTTCATGTCATACAGACAGACAGACGCCGTTGTTGGATTTCATTTTATTATCATTATGTATGTATTTTTACAACATGTAGGGATAGACGAATGTTGAGGCAAAATAACAGTATATTAATAACCGTTCACAAACCCTTAATATTTAGCACTTCTAACTAGCAGTTCTGTACACACAATAACGGTATCCAATATAATATTTTTAGCAATTAAAAACGCACTAATTGGATAGCTTTTATTATGTGCTAATAGCATATTTTATTATCCTGTTAATTGCTATCCGGAGAAACAAGTTTGGCGTCAATTTTGTTATCACATGAGCTGAAAGCTTTTTAGGGTTCCGTTATAAAACTATACGGCATACGGATTGGCAGACTTCACATGTTTTTCGAGAACATTACGAAGAACGCTCAGACAAGCAGGTTTCCTCACGATGTTTTCTGCAAGCGATAGTGAATAATTTAATACGCACAGTAATTGATGCACGCAGTGAATTCGAGACTCTGGGTAGCAGTTTGTCAGTCTCTCCACTAGGCTATCTATATGAAAATACACAATAAACGCAAAATGGTAGCCATTTTGCGTATATTGTGTGTGGTTGACGGCATAGAATACAAGTGTCACCACCTCCTATCTTCCCGTGGTTGTCGTAAGAGGCGACTAAGGGATAACACGATGCAAATACCATCTTTGCGTAGAAACGGAAAACTCGACATCAAACCCTATACGACTGCCTCGTTGGTCTCGCGGCATAAAAGTGCGCGTGGGATCGGTAGGTCCCGGGTTCGATTCCTAGGTGGGGCAGTGTTATTGGGTTTTCCTGTCACGAAATTCTCAGTAGCAGCACAGATTACTAAATAGTTTGGTAGCAGCACGGAGTCTGGAAATGTGCCCGGTACGGCAATAGGCTCGCCCCTTATTACGTGGGACTAAAGTATATCTGGCGAAAAGTGGGTGTAGAAATACACCTCTGCCTACCTCTTCGGGGTTATAGGCGTGAGACTATGTATGTTATTAGTTCGGTTATAATAGAATGAGTGTGCTAGATTCATGTCAGATACCTCAAGTCTGTATCTACTTCTATATATAAAAAATCTACTTCTATATATAAATATAATCTGACGATCTCAGATCAAATGATTTCAAGCGTTGCGTAGTTTACTTATAAGTTTTGGAATGCAGTGTAAATAGACAAAATAATATTAGGTTTTAGAACGTGATAATTCGTTTTTTGTTAATTAAGCGATCCTTTATTTCGATAAAGTTGCAAACTATTTATGGTGGTTGTTTTTGTGTAAGTAATGATTTTCGTTTCTAAATGCACGTATGGCGTAGTACGAAGCGACCGCCTTACCGTTACCACGTGCGCGGAGTGTTGTGGGTTCGATCCCGACACGGGACTACACTTTGTGTGATGCACTTAATCGTTGTTGCTTCAGACGATCTGTGTACCTTTGTGCACATTTGATTAGGATGTTTGTAAAGTTGTCCACAAAAAAGGATTTAAGACTATTGCGGTTGTTGTCTTTATAAGAATATGACAACTTTAAAATAAATGACCTAAGGGTGCTTCTACACGGTGCATGTAGCTGGAGCAAGTAAAGGTGCGGGTTACATGCGTGGGTAATATGCGCAAGCTACTTGATCAAGTTACTCGCTTGTACTTGTACATGGAGCAAATAACTGGAGCAAGTAAAGACGCGGGCTACTTGCGCAAGCTGTATGTACAAGTTATTAGTTCGTGGTCAAGAGCTACATGTGCATGCTATCGCGCGGTAGCTTTATGACTTGAATCGCGTTAAATGTCTCGACGAACGAAAATTATTTTAAAATCATATGTTAAAAATGTAATTTTAACAGATAACATGCGCGAGTGACCCTCGCGCGTCGCAGAGCACGCGAATTACTTGCGCGGGTGGCTCGCTTTGGTACATGCTCGAGTCGCTGGACCCGCACATTGTTTTAAACGATATGTTTACGGTGCATGTAACCCGCGCAAGTGCCTCAACATGCTCAAGGTACATGCGCCGTGTACAAGCACTCTAAGTGGAAACCCCTTATAAAAAACATTTCCCCTTCTACCAGGGCGACATAGAAGCATGGACGTTTCAAGAGATCGCATTCAAAGCAGAGATGGACCGCCACGACGACCCCGAGTCAGAGGAGGAAGCGTGGATCCTTTGTGGTGAGGACCCGGCCACCAGAGCCAGAAACATTGAGGAGCTTAGAAACATGATATATGGTAAGTATCTCTAATATAAAAAAGCAATTATGGAGTTTTACACTAATCAAACACATTTAATGTACATACATACATACACATACTCACGCCTTTTTCCCGTCGGGGTAGGCAGAGACAACAGAACGCCGCTTGCTTCTATCCTTCCACACTCACGCGCTTCCTCTACACTTTTCATAATAATATGTACATGCTTGCCGGTTTCGGGTACTTCGGACCTTGCCGTTTTTTAGGACGTCCACAATTTGATCGAGGAATGTCCGACGAGGCCTGCCGCGACCGACTTGCCCACACACATTTGCCTTATAAATCTGATTCGTCATTGTTTCTTCCCTCATTCGCTCCACGTGTCCAAACCACTTCAGCATTCCTTTCTCAATCCTAGGTTCGACATCTTCTTTCAGACCACTATTCTCTCGTATAGTTACATTCGGAATTCTATCAATCAGTCTCACCCCACATATACTACGCAGTGATCGCATCTCAACTGCGTTAATTTTACTTTCATGCATTTTCTGCCATACCCAACTCACACTTACATACATCAAAGTGGGGACAAGCACTCCATTATGAACCGCCAATCGCGCCTTTTTTGGCACAACTCATTCGCCTATGATGCAAGGATGACTTGACCATCGGCGTACAACAGGCACTTAACACGCAATCCTACCATATCGATCCCGCATTCAGTTTCTCTCATATCGTTCATGCAGCTATCCATGAATAAGTTGAACAACCAGGGCGAGGCTGGACACCCTTGTCTGACACCTTTGGAGATGTCAAACCAGTCCGCATAGGCACCATTAATTCGGACACATGCTCTAGAATCCCTATACAGGGATTTCAGAGCTCTTATTATACAGCTGTCCACCCCATACATGGATAACACCTTCCATAAGTCCTTTCTATTCACCCTATCATAAGCCTTTTCCAAGTCTATGAACGCGCAATACACCTTCTCGTTTTTTGCCAGACATTTTTCGGTGATGCAGCGCAAGGAAAAGACTTGATCTGTACATCCCATTCACTTCCGAAATCCCGCTTGCACGTCCCATATCTTGTCATTCGTCACATTTACTACTCTGTCAATCAAAATTCTGGCATACATTTTTCCAATAACACAAAGAAGGCTGATCCCACGATAATTTTGACATTCCTGCTGCGAACCTTTGCCTTTATAAATTGGGACAAGCACTGCCTTCGTCCAGTCATCTGGAACTTGGCCCTGTTTCCAGCATAGATTAAAAAGGCGATGCAGCAGGTTAACTATTAGTCCATCGCCAGCCTTCAACATTTTAATCGTCACCTTATCACACCCAGCAGACTTGCCTGACCTCATACCTTTTAACGCTTTCATAACTTCATCCATTCCATGATGAAATTGGAATGGATGAAGTTATGAAGCTAGGGCTCACAAACATATCTGTCATCTCTTCTTGTTCTATTTCACTTTTAATGTAGTGTGATAAATAGTGTATTATTCATAAATTCATAGTGCACGAGTAATAAATTGGTTAATTATGTCTTTAATCGTTATGAATTGAGAAGTGACAGCATGTTGGATAGTATTTTATAACTTTAAAGACAGAAATAGGAGCTTCGCTTCGTGGAACACCGTCGTCGCTTTGCTATTGTCACAATATACCGGCCGTTTTGTAATTTAAGGGGCATTGATAAACATTACCGATGAACTAATTACCTATTATACCACTTAACACATGCACTACGTGAAATTATTCTGCAACACAAAGAGATAGCAATATTTCATGGTTTAGAGGTACTGACTCGCCGTAACGATTGTCTAAGATGACAGCCGGGACGGAAGACTTCACGTAACTTCGAAAAGTCAGTCGAACCTGATACCCTCTGCATAGTCTGTTGGATATCTACTAGGCTAACGTTGCCTTAATAACTATACACTTGACTCGTAACTTACACAGAATTGCGGACGAAACTTGTAGAATATACAGCGACTATCACGTATAAAAAAGACTTTTTGTTGACACTGAAGTTAGTCCCATTTCGGCCTCTACTCTACCAGTGTATGTAATTTGGTAGGTACAGTCACGAGCATAAATATATTACTATGGGCAGATTAGCAAAAATATCTGTCCCAAGAATGAGTTCAATAATATCTGTCTGCACGTACGCAGCGAAAATATCTGATATTATCAGGCAGCATAATGAAGTGGCATCAAAATTATGTGATGAAAATGTCGAAGCATAAATATCTGATGTGACAGGTGGCAAAATGTTATGATCCCTTGTGGAGAGCAAATATATGTAACGTTTTATATTTCTGTAATTTGCATTGATTCCGCCCTAAAAGCATAAATATGTATCACCAACTAGGTGGCAATAATATCTGGCATACAATTTATAAACAATTAAATATTTTATATTATGTATAGCGCTGGTAAAATGGGCCAAAATGTTTTATTGTTATGTAATTTGCTGGGCAAAGACTATGAATAAAAACACGTTATAAATATTTTTTATTTTTATTTGCCTAATCAACTTAATAAAATAATAATTTTAAGCGAGTATTTATGTCACCAGAGAATGACAAGAACCGCAAATTTATAAATTTCCTAAGAAATGTATAAAATTTCGTAGGATTCTAAACGACAGATAAATTGTATTATTTTACGCCCACCTTCTCGCAAATGGCTTACCTTACGAATTCATGCGTAAAATTGCGTTTGGTAATTGTTTACTATAAGTAAATAGTCATGTGCGCTCTGATTGGTTGCATAAGTCACGTGTTTTTTCCTTCCTCTCCAGTGCCATTTTTAATTAATAAACTGGAACTATAGCGATGTTTATGATCCTAAGTTAACGGAACCCTGCTTCGCAAGGCTCCTATTTTTCTGTTCAAGGCCACAAGAAAACCTAACATAACCTATTAAGTTGAATTGATGCCGACCTTCATTATCACCGACCGACCAATCAGAGAGCAGTATGTTATCTGCCATTTTAAAGAAGCTTAAAATTTATGTGAAATTTCTGTGATTGGTTGAACCGTTTATACTATGAGCGCTGTAGCATGGTGCGGGTGGCAGTTTCAGTAACGTTTCATTTCACTTTTGAAAGTTGTCACGATTTACAAATTATGACTTAGTATTTCAGTTGCACCACATTCGTAATATTTTAAATCATTAATTACTGTGGTACATTAAAATATACCCAATCAGAATATACAAATAAAATAGTCTACAAATAAAATCTAATGGAAATAAAAATTAAGCAAAGTGTTATGCATATAACGTAACGCCATAGACGTATTTAGTGATGGGATGTACTGCTACGATGAATATTCGATGTTTTTATAATAAAAAATCGTATATTGGGCGTACTTCAAATCATATTGTAAAAAGTCTATAGTTATATAAATGAAACAACAGAACATATATATAGAATAGGTTTCATTCGTCTAAACTCATATCAGAGTCAGCAACATCTGAATTGTCACAATATAAATTCATTATCTGTATCTGTGACAGATAGTGTCAACGATGACTCCATTATATTGTCAATGTGGATGTCACGATCCCAATCAGACATAATGTCCTTCTTTGTTTTATTCAAAGAAGGACAGAAGTTGGTGGCTTATGACGCCATACTAAGGCAATAAGTTCTGCCTTTAACATTTTTATATGTGCTGTAACTCCGTTTTCATTCAGTATAAATAATTTAATTCGGTCGTAGTATTGGATATGTCTAGACATAAATACGGGGTGCCACTAGACCCATCACCAAGCCGAAGACTACTCGTTATGGACATCATGCCAAGTCATACAAAGCAAACATAAAACCTGCGAAACGATATTTTTTTTTAAGGAGACACATTTTTTAATCCGCAATTAAAAGTGCGCGCGTGCAATTTTCGAAAACCCTATCCATGGGTGCATAGGACATCTATAAAACAGGTTGGTGAGGTAAATGCATCGATTTTGTACCTAATTGCAAAAATTTCATAATAACTTTGAGCCTCAATATCTCCTAAACCAGTAATTTCCCAACAATGGTGCCGAAGAAAAAAATGTTCGTAGTGATTGGAACAATATGGGATTTCAGTTTTCGTTAAGGGTCTTTTTACACCCTGTATAGTATAAAACGACAATTATAATATATTATATATATAAAAGATGAGAGAAAAAAAAAATATATATATATATATTAAAGAAATGTAAAATAACATTTGTTTATTTATTTATTTCGTATAAATTTTAAATTAAATAGAAGATAAAATAATGTCAGATATTATTGCTACCTAGTTGGTGTCACATATTTATGCTTTTAGGGCGGAATCAATGTAAATTACAGAAATATAAAACGTTACATATATTTGCTCTCCACAAGGAATCATGACATTTTGCCACCTGTCACATCAGATATTTATGCTTCGACATTGTCATCACATAATTTTGATGCCACTTCATTATGCTGCCTGATAATATCAGATATTTTTGCAGCGTACGTGCAGACAGATATTATTGAACTCATTCTTGGGACAGATATTTTTGCTAATCTGCCCATAGTAATATATTTATGCTCGTGACTGTACCTATAGTATTGGTGCACCCGGTCCAGTACTAACATCATAAATATTATTCTTATCCCCTTTGCTTATTCTGACACTCGGTAAAAGATTATTCGAGTTTATGGGAGGGGGACATTTTATTTTAAATAAAAACCAAATGTTACCTACATTAGGCATCGCGGCAGATAATAAAAAAAATATTGCATTAACTGACTGACGTAAGTAACGGCTAGAAACAATCATTTGTGAATCTTATAAAGTGTAGTCTCGCCTAGGAGTCGAACTATTAGCAGAATTCCAAACGACGCCGACGAGGCAACCGTTCTGACAAAAACGCCATACCTGCAGTTTACAGGCCAATTACCTTAGTCTTTGTCTAAGAAAATGACATGATTTTCCGTCATGTAACAAGTGGATCATAAAGTACATTAAAGTAATGTAAAGCTATCACAACTTATGGCGCGTGAGTATTATTAAGTAACACTAATGTAAGCTTGCCACATTTCCTGAATATGTAATATCTCTAATGCTACTGCTACACCTGCGTTAGCGTTAACGGCAATGGCCAAATACGCGTTAATTAGCGCGTTAAAAATTTGCGTTGACTTTTAGTAATTTAACGCGTAAAACGTTGGCCACATGTACAGTCGAATAACTTCCCGCTCGATCACCATAAGGGCAAGAATCGCTCAGCAAGACATCGTCGCTTCCAGTGATACTTTACACGCACATTGACACTCGTATACAAGTCAAAGTCAAGTCAAAATCATTTATTTATTTAGGCCACAAAGTGACGCTTATGATCGTCAAAAATTTAAGTTAATTAATAGATGATTCTTCATTTACATTTACTGCCACGTACGCAATGCAATAGGTAGAACCACGAGAAAGAACGGGCAATAAAACTCGTGGCCACTCTTTTTAACTGCCAGTATAATGTTTTTACATGTTATCATTGTAAGGAGCTGCAACTGTTTCACATTGTGAGTTATCTACTACGAGGGTCAAACTGAAAGTTCTTAGAAAATCAAAAACTGATTACATTAGCCAGTTATTAGTTTTATTATATCTTTTCAAAATATTGTCCATTGACGTCAATACACCGCTGCATGCGATGGAACCACTGGGAAAAGCACTTTGCCCACTCGTCCTTAGGGGTCTCTTCAATGGCATCGCGATACGCAGCCACCGCTTCTTCAGCATTCATAAACCGCTTTCCTTTAAGTTTTTCTTTAATTTTTCGAAATAAATAAAAATCACAAGGCGCGAGGTCGGGGCTATACGGCGGGTGACCCAGTAATTCAACGTTTGATGTCGCCAAATAGTCGATCGTTCGCTTGGCGGTGTGCGACGAGGCGTTGTCGTGGTGAAGGAGGATCCTACTGCGAGGTCGTTTCTCTCGAACTTTTTCCAAGACAAGTGGCAAACAATTGGTAGTGTACCATTCTGCAGAAACTGTTTATTGATCCTCTAACACAATTGTTGCGAAATGACCTATCCTTCCAAAGAACGAGGCCACCATTTTTTTTCCCGCACTTCGATCTCTCTTCACTTTAGTTGGCAACTCCTCGAAAGGAAACACCCACTGAGCAGATTGTCTTTTGGTTTCAGGATCATAACAGTAAATCCAGCTTTCGTCACCTGTTAGTATGTCGAACACAGCATTTGAGTCACCTCCGTTAAATCTTTCAATCATTTTACGGCACCAATCCACACGATGGAGTTTTTGAGCCTTAGTCAAATTATGAGGTATCCACCGGGCGCAAAGCTTCCTGACCGCTAAATGTTCGTGGAGGATTTTGTGCACTTGACTCATACCGATGCCTAAGCTTGTCCGAATCTGCTGATAGGTCACTCTTTTGTCAGTCTCTATCATACGCCGCACAACACAGATGTTATTTTCAGTCGTCGCCGTAGAAGGCCGTCCCTCACGTACATCATCAGTGAGATTAGTGCGACCACGTTTAAACTCATTAAACCAGTTGTAAACAGTCGCACGAGATGGGGCTTCATCGTGAAAGGCCAATCGTAGTCTATCATAACTTTCTTGTTGACTTAAATGACATCGAAAGTCATAAAAAATCATTGCACGAAAATTTTCTCGTGTTAAATTCATGTTGACGTGACACAGACAATTTTCAATTTGCCGCCAAATCGTAAAACAAATGACAAATGAATGAAATATATACTCAGTAATATTGGCAAAGAGTTCTATTTTCAAATTTTAGAATATTTTTTTTATTATATTGTTTATAAGTGGCCAGTTCTAAGAACTTTCAGTTTGACCCTCGTAATGCAAAATTTAATAGTTATTGATATCATATTCAAGCAATAAATTATGTTCATTTGGTAAGCCTCCCAAAGTAAATATGGTGAAACAGGAGCATCCACTTACGTCTTTTGATGTAGGCAACTCGCGAATATGACTGTTCAGAGCTATGGTGGAACAGTATGTCCCGAAAAGTAACGGTATATAAACCAGCAGCAATTTACAATCTATTAGCTAGCAGTTCATGACCACGAGTTACCCTCACCTTACAAATCCGATAAATTATAATAAAAAGAGTAGAACAAGAATGCAAATGTAGTAAGAAAGCAAATACGGTAATTAACTTAAACTATAAAACTGCTTATTGACCTAATAAACAAAAATTTGCCCTAATAAAAAAAGAATATTTATTTCGAAGCGTACTTGTCGTTAAGATACTCATTTACACTTTAATATGCCTTTAGTATAAGATTATTTTTAACTACTGTCTGAAACGACCTTAAAGGCAAGTCTAAAATATTAGATGGTATTTTATTATACATTCTTATACTAAGCCCAATAAAAGAGCTATGTGTTTTGTGTAAACGGAAATACGGTACACATAATTTGTGCCTGTTCCTAGTATTAATATTGTGTATGTCACTATTCATTTTGTAAGAATTTATATGTAGTCGAACATGCATAACACTGGCATAAATATATTGTGATGCTACAGTAAGAATACCAATATGTTTTAATTTTTCTTTGAGTGAGACTCTTGTCTTTAATTGGTAAATGGCCCTAACTGCCCGTTTTTGCAATATAAAAATATTTTCGATGTCAGCAGCCCTACCCCATAATAGTATGCCATATGACATACATAACACTATGAAAATAGCTAAAACAAACGAATCTAGCCGTATCGACATCAGTCAACCTACGAATCTTCTTAATAGCATAAGCAGCTGAGCTAAGTTTCCCTGAGAGATATGTAACATGCGCACCCCACTGTAATTTCGAATCAAGTGTTATTCCTAGAAATAATGTAGATTCAGATGTTTCGAGTACATCATCATTTAGAGCTATACTAGGACCAAGGTTTCTGACATTAGGCAGAGCAAACTTAATACATTTTATTTTTTTGGCGTTCAGTACTAGATTGTTTACATTAAACCATTTAGTTACTTGAATGAGCGCACTGTTTATTTCGTTAAAATGTTCCTTATTTCTATATACTTTCCATATCAAAAAAGTATCGTCAGCAAACAGTACAACGTCACAAATGTTTTTCAAGTAAAAAGGTAAATCGTTTATGTAAACAAGAAACAGGAAAGGCCCTAGGATACTGCCTTGCGGCACTCCTAAATCAACAGGTAAGCCACTGGATTTTGAGCCGTTTATTTCAACACATTGGATTCTGTCACTTAAGTACGACTTAATGACTTCCAATGCTTTAGTCTGGACGCTGTAATGTCTAAGTTTGCATAAGAGCGTTTCAGTGCAGACACAATCAAATGCTTTCGAAAGGTCGCAAAACACACCAATAGCATTTTGAGCATTCTCCCATGCACTGAATATGTGTTTAAGTAACGCTACTCCTGCATCTGTTGTCGAGTGACCCTTGGCAAAACCATATTGCTCGCTATGAAGGAGGCTGTTCAGATTAAAATGTCTAAGTAATTGCTTGAGTATGATCTTTTCAAAAATATCGATATTGACAGGTAATATCGATATTGGCAGGTAATATCGATATTGGCCTATAATTACTAGGATCAGTTTACTGCCGGATTTGAAAAGAGGTATTATCCTACTCTATCCTATCGGGAAAAACACCTGATTCAATACACTTATTAAATAAGTTGCTTAAATAAGGAGCTACTACATCAATTATACTTTTCAAAACCTTAACAGAAATGCCCCAGAGATCACCTGTATTCTTAGACTCTAGAGATTGAAAAGTACTTATAATATCGGTAGAATTAATACAATGGAACTTAAATAAATACATCACATTTTCCTACACTAGATTCTAATAGGTTTTCTGCGACTATAGCTGATGATTTTAATTCTCTAGTAGTAGTACTCGGTATCCTAGCAAAGAATTTATTAAATGTGTGTGCGACTTCTTTGTCATTATGAATTAATTTGTCACTATCAAATAAACTAAAACTATTACCTCTTAGTGTTGTCTTACCTGTTGCTTAATTAATAGCTCGCCAGGTTGCCTTAATTTTATTTGAGGATTGTTTAATTTTGTTCCTAACGAATAATGCCTTAGCTGTATTGCACACTCTTTTAAATATCTTGGAATAATTCCTAACATACTCTGTGAAGTTCGAATCAGAATTGTATCTCTTCATACCGTACAACTCATACATTTTAGCTCTGCTTTTGTAAATACCTGCAGTAGCACAGTACAAAACCAGTTTCTAAGCCAAGAGTTTTTTTTTTCATATTGGTCCAGCGCTGACTTGAAAAGCTAATAGTTTGCTTGATAGAGTAAATAGAGTACAAGGCCCCATACTCTTATTCATCGACGGCTACGGCAAAGCCGCATAAATCCTAACTCAACTACCTATGTAGATCTGAAAAAGTTGAGTCAAAACTTTCTGTTTAACCCACACTTGTGACTCTGCTCTCATTATGTGCGCCAGATACCTATCTACAAGTAGGTATTTATAACTAAATCAGTGCTCGATAGATGGCGTTGTGCCGTACGGCTGAATCGCGCTATGGTTTCGTTACCGCGGCGTGTATAAATAGTCCACGAAGGCACATTGGTATCAACTCTGGTTTCCCTTCAAAACGCATAAATCTTTCGCCTTTTACTAAAGATTTCCGTGGAGGGGAACACTCAAATCAGTCTATAATATTTTTGATGTCCCTACTTTTGTAGGGTCCATTTGACCCTTGATTAATTTTAAAACGTTCTACTAAAAATATATTGGTAGCTGGTAGAAGACGGAAGTAATATTTTATAAATTTACTAAGATAGGGTATCAATGTGACTGTGTAGCAAATAGTTACATGCTAATAGCGCATTAAATTGGCTTGCCTTGTTTGTTATTGCCTGTACTACAAGTTTGGTTTGGTTGTTATCTTATTTTATTGGCGGACGGCACTCGTATCACTCACCTATTGGTTAATTACTTTGATGTTGTTTCTAGAACAGTATATTATTGTAGGTTTTCGGTAAATAAACTCGCCTTTAGCGATTAGAGCATGCCAAGTAGATTATGTTCCTCTTACTTTTCTTAGTTATGTGCGTGTTGAATTGTTAATTGTCGCTTACCCCGTGCCTCGAAGAGCACGATAAGCCGTCGCGTCGGTCGCGTCTGTCATGAAGATCTTTGATAGTCGTAATAGAGAGTCACTCCCTCTGAATGATCTGACACTAGTCTAAACCATGGAATATCGCTATTCTTTTGGATTGCTTAAGGTCAGACAGGCAGTTGCTCTGTGGAAAAGCTAAAGCTTATATTCAGTCAAATCCGTTTAGACTAGTATTGCTCAGTTACAACCGGGATAGCGGTATCTAGGAGGATGATAATTATCAGTTTAGTCTAGAACTTTTGAAGATCTTTGATTAAACAAAGTATATTTATAATAAAATATAACGACTTATGTGTATATTAGTTGTAACGTTTGCTATTTGTTTAGCATAGGCGCTTTCTTTCTGCATATCATTCATTCAATACGAACATTATACTTAAATCTAAGGATTTTTCCAGTATATTACTAGTGTGACCGGCACTTATTAATTATATAATTAACAAGTTTGTGATAGGATACTGGAAACTTAAATACCTACTCCCATATCTCCCGAACAATAGCTATTGGGTAACTTTCATTTTATTGTGCCAAGAATAGTGTTTACCATACCCAACCCTAACCATACGAAATCATTGTTTTGTTAAGTACAGGAACACAGGAAGACTATCCAAAAAAACAGATACTTAAATTACTAATTTCAGTGCCTGTCCTGCAGAGCTATTTAAAATAAAATGAGCATGTATTGCGTTCCGACAGGCTTCATACTTTGCAAATTTAGACAGCATAAAATGAATCAGAAACGAAATGAGCTATAGCGCCATTTATTGAACAAAGACATAATTTATCCTACTACTACTACACATTGAGACGCTATTATAGTAAAATTATGAAATTTTACTTCGCTCATTTAATATATAATTAGACATTTAGAAGAACGCATTAAAGTTTATTAACAAGGGTCAAATGGACCCTACAAGAGTAGGGTCATCAAAAATATGAAAGACTCATTTGAGTGTTCCCCTCCACGGAAATCTTTAGTAAAAGGCGAAAGATTTATGCGTTTTGAAGGGAAACCAGAGTTAACGAAAATGTGGCTTCGAGGACTATTATACTCGCCGCAGTAACGAAACCAAAGCGCGATTCAGCCGTATGGCACAACGCCATCTATCGAGCATAGGGGTAGTTATAAATACCTACTTATTGATAGGTAGCCGGCTCACTTATACCAAGTACTATCTATTCTGTGCTTATACCTAATTTTGATATATTCCTGAAAGGGTTTTTATTACTTCTTTTTAACTGTTATTTCTGCAGTAAGTAAGTAAGTACAGTATTTACCGTCAGTCTTAAACTCTTAACTCTACAGTCAAGACTTTAATTTAAAACCGACGACTTTTAATATTGTACGTTGCAATAAGTTTGATTGTTAAAGATATGAACCTTTGTATATTTCAGTTCATTTAATAATCTCACGGTTAATATACTATTACAATCATTCGATTAACTCATGACAATCTGACATAAAGAACATCCAGACTCACCAAAACAATTCTGCCCTCCCTTACCTAAAGTGCAGTAACTGCAAAAACATGATATAAGAATTTAAACTTTAACACGAAACACGAAAGTTTAAATTCCTATTTATCATGCTGTTGCTGTTACTGCACTTTAGGTTAGGGAGGGCAGAATTGTTTTGGTGCGTCTGGATGTTCTTTTTGTAGGTAGTAGAGCCTTGCTGATTTCAGCACGAATGGGCCGGCTCGACCGGGGAAATACTACTCTCTCACAGAAAATCGACGTAAAGTAACAGTATCCAAACTGTTGCGTTTCGTTCGGTGAGTGAGAGTGCCGGAGGCCCATCCCCTATTCCTTCTCCCTCATCCCATTCCTCCTCCTATCCCTTTTCCCAACCCCAAGAGGCGGCAACGCACTTGTGACTCCTGTGGTGTTGCTCGTGTCCATGGGCGGCGGTAATTGCTTACCATCAGGCGATCCGTCTGTTTACATAAAAAAAAAAGGTTCGGGAGGGCAGAATTAGTGGGTCACACATAGTGTTGTCCCGTGTGAGAATCGAACCCACAACACTCGCGCGTAAACGGCGAAGCTACTATTACGCTGTACGCTGCTATAACGAGCAGTCACTTAGTATACTCGTGGTAGTAAGTACCTACTCGTAAGAGTTTATTTTTCTCATTGGGTGTAGCCATAGAAATATTATAGGTATATATCTATGGATGTAGCCAACGACAAAATAACCTGTTCTGATGTTCAGTTTCGTATTCAATTAGCTCATTCGATTACTGAGCCTTAATGGGTTTGGGGTAAATTACCTGGTAAATTACCTTGATGGGAGTGAAAGATGCAAGAGATGTGTCAGGATCGTAGCAAATGGCGTTCCGTAGTCTCTGCCTACCCCTCCGGGAAATAGGCGTGAATCTTCTATATATGTACCTATGTATTACTGATAAAATAATTCATAGCATTTATAACTCACTTTAATCTTTAAATCGTTACGTGCCTTCTTCCCTAGTCCCCTTGGCTTATCAACAATACTTTTTTCACCTCACCCTTCAAAAGCGACCGAGGCATATTATTATTATCTTTTTTTTACAAAAGCGACAGACACCCGGGATCTACGAAAGGTGTTAGTTATACACGTCAGTCTTACTTTAGTACTTGTATAATATATTCTGTGGTTGCACTCCGATGTTGAATAAAAGTCAAATATTACATAAAATGTAGCATAATAAAAGTATATTTTTAGGTAAAAAGGTAAAAGGTATTTTTTTAAACTTTCGTGTATATTTTTTAATATTTCTTATTACCAACATGTGCAATCCATATCTATAGAAAAATCAACAGAAGTTTGTAGGTTATGCGCGGGTTATACGAGGTCTGCCGACTGTACAAAATTGCGTACAACTTACACAGCCGTTATAACATGTGTATAGCTCGAGCGCGTTTATTAGTAACGTTTTTGTTATGACTTATAACCTTGTTATACGCAGTGTGTAAATGTTTATTAGTAAGACAGTAAGAGTTGAAAAGAAAAGCCTAAATACTATATTTTTCAGAAAGAGGAGAATGTCATCCACCTCGTACGGACGACGCATTCTTGCTGCGGTTCTTGAGGGCGAGGCGATCTATACCAGCGCGGGCGCATCGATTGGTGAGTAAAAAATATTAATTTTTACTTGCTAAAATATTAAAATTACTGATATAATTTTAATACCTTATTTATTATACAAAAAAAACTCTACCCCCGCGGTCCAGTGAATACCGTATGCGACGGCTGATCAGGACTATCAGGAGGTATGATTCCGTGATCGGGCAAAAGTGTTATTGAGTTTTTCTGAATTCTCAGTAGCGGCACGGAGTCTGGAAAAGTGCCCGGTAACGGCAATAGGCTCGCCCCGCCCCTATTACGGGGGCTTACAAATTCATATGTACCTACGTACTAAGTACTTCTTTTAAATAAATCAGTTTTCCCAAAACATTCACATTTCAACTCAAAAGTACAGACCAATCTGGATTTAGGTAACTTCTGCGTGCTATGGTTGCCTGGTAGACATTGTCTGCACCCTTTACAAAGGGAACCAAAGATATCTCGTGCACGAACAAGAACTCTACATTTTGCCACTGTTGACGCATTACCCTTAAGTACTTAATATCCTGAAAGAAGAGGCGTTAAAACGGTGAATGTCGTCTCTCCTCGCTGATTAAGTGATTATGCATGTTTTGTCTGAGTTCGATAAACTAGTACTTTGAACAGACTGTTTAATGTAGAGCCACCTACTAGTCGGGCTGCAACTCCAGCTAGAGCGCCAATCAGTAATAAGTAAGATTATTGTTTTATTCAAAGTAGTTACATAATGTTTTCACGACTATTTATTGTAAATTAATAATGTGTAACTAAATTTATATGGACGCCTAGCATGGAAATAGAAAGCACTGTTTTGGAAACTCCTTATTTCCTCTATGGTTATTTTAAATAATAGACTAGACTAGAGCAAGAGAGCCGAACGTTCTTCCTGTGTATCTTAACTACGAGAGCAAGAGAGACGAAGAACGACGCCAGCGCCGCCAACGGCGCCAACTACGTACTAAAATGGAGACATTCCCACTTGGAATCAGCACACGACATCCTTAAGAACTGTGCTTCTATGTAAATCCTTACTCATTGGTATAGCGAAGCCTATCGCTTCAGTAGAGCAGAGCGAGACCAATCATTTGTCTGAAAATACTCGACAATCAGAATTTTGCGTATATATGTTGTCGACTCGAAATCTTTATTTTGTTATGTTTTATTATTCAGGTAAGGTTTCGATCGAGTGTACCCTACCCCTTGACGAAATTATTAATACCTATACCTAGATATAATGTAGCTGCAATTTGCTAATTACCTCATCTGCCTAACCCTTCGGGATGCAGGAGTGTATCGGAAAACAATAAAAGAAGCAGTGAATTGAAAGTCAATAGCGTATTTTACAACATTACTATGCCCAACATTCTGATTGGATTGATGCCAAACATTCCGAGATTTGCCGATACACTATACCTAGTGGCTCTGCTCAGATTAGCTTAACTGGTACCCACTCATTTTAGTATTGGAGTACCACAGCCTGCGAAGAATCTCTCAACATAATTACCTATATCGCATTTATGAACGACCAGCACTCATGCTTCTGGCTTCAGCCCTTCAGTTATCCTTACTAGTCAACTCTTACGGCAGATAGCATTTAACGGTTGTCCCTTCTCGCAACACAACAGGGTGACTAGTGCGAGTTAGATCAAGTCGCGAGTCGTTTCTCGATGACAAAAATTCTATACATTTTCAAATGCGGCTCTACATGACAGTAACGGTCAGTCGACACGTCGTATTTAGGAACTTTATGGAAATCGTTCTCATTGAGAAAAGATTTACAAGTCAATAAAAACTCGTACTAGACCCTCGGGATTGCAATTCTTTGACTTACTTATACAATTTGTAACATACTGTCCTCTTTTAATGCCAGCTAGTCCGCTACTGCAACTTCCGGGATCAGAACCCGCACCTGTGGCGCGACCTCGACTGGTTCAGCCTCACCAAGCTCGGCAACGTGTTCGAAGGTGTGCTCTTTGACAGACCTGATGTGGGCAGACTTATTATTGGTAGACTAGGTAAGACAGTGACTTATAATTTCAATTGTAATCAAAAAACGTAATACATAGGTACTTATTCATACGCATTTTTATTAGGGAAAACTTACATGCATGCTGCATAGATGTAGAAAGCATCACAATAACGGTCAGAAAAACCCTCTCTTAGCAAGTTTAAATAAAAATATTATTTTAAATGTTCCAGGTTTATGGGATCCTGACGAGTTCCCAGTAGAAGACTTACTCCGGGGCTGCCTACTGCTGCTGGAGATAGGCATCATGCAGCCTAAGCTGCAGATCCTGGGAGGCATGGCGCTACTGGACTGCCAGGGTCTCACCATGAAGCACATGAGGCAGTTCTCGCCGGCCATCGCGCTACAAGCCATGAATGTTATGGGGGTGAGTGTGAAATAACAATGTTAATATGCGTCTACAGTTTTTAAAGTACATAATTATCATTTATAATCGAAGCAGTTGGCTGATATTTTTTTGGAATAAAAATGAATATCCGAAATGTTTGTAGGTACGCGCATAACTTCCAAACGACTGGACTAAATTGAATTAATCTTTCTTTTATGTGTTTGTTATCGTCATAAGGTTTGTATGATTTTGTTTTAATTAGAAGAAACGTAATATGGTAGTAAGAAATTCGGTGGGTCAGCTAGTTTTAAATGGATTTAATGTGACATACCTTTTTTTAGCTAACGATTTAGCATGAGTTGGAACAGCCGCGGAATGACCACATTTAGTGCACGATGGTTCGATGATTTCACCTTTCTTTAAAGGACAATGGCAGATCTCCATACATCAAAATGTCTGAAGTTAAATTGAAGTGTACAGTAATAAAAAATATATCAAAAAATTTGGCGTCAGTAACAGAGTCTATAAATGATTCTATTTTCACTCAGGAAAGGTGGAAAAAGAAGTTACGGTGTTTGAATTTTTACTTAAGAATGAACAATGTAGGTAAAAGGAAAGTTCTAGTATGAAAGTTAAACAATGTAGGTAGGTACGTTTGAATTATCTAATGACATATGTCAGATTGACATCAAATAGCGGAAGTATTTTGTATTGTAGCAACTAACTGTCACAGCCAAAGACAAAAGCAGAGTTGCACATTTTAAACCGATTTTATGTGAAATGGATACAACATTAAAACGATGCTGTGACGTTTTTATTTGATCTAAACGTTGATTTGCTTCAAAAATATTAGCTTATTGATATAATGTTGATTAAATATTAAATAACTGCATTTTAAACCAAACCAACTCTATAAATGTCGATCGTATCGATTACTTATTTAGTAATCGAAACGGATATAGCACTCACGTCTATTCCTGTCTCACCGTTATCTATGGCAACAATCAAATAATGAAGCATTCGTAATCAATTGGAATGCTTTTTATCATCATAAAGTACTCCAGCTTTTACGAGACAAAGTGAAAATATTAAATATCGTAGAAAAAAAAAAACTATTTGTTTTGTTCATATGAAGATTAAGGTCGCCGCAACAAACCCAGACCAAATTCTGCCATTGTTCTTTCATAATTATGCATTACCACCCGTTCAATAATTGTTAGCATTTGTTCCCGTTCACAAATTGGCACTGTGTGTGTTGTTATTTATGTATTTAACTTATTGGAATTTAGAAAACGAACCGATGAATGATGAAATGATGATCGTTTACAGAGTCTATTTTCACATCGACGCCTACTCGATTTAGCATAGCAATAAGTACACTCATCTACAAAGATTAACTTACAAAACTTGTTAGCAAGAACAGACGCAAAAACAGTTATTAAGAAAATAGCTAAACTTGCATTTGGGTAAAGATATTGTAAGCTTAATGCGTTTTTAAAGGATTGACTCCTTGAAATTTATGTTTTTGGGGTTAACCCGTAACTAAAAATTGTTACTAAATAATGGCAACATTTAATTTATTGGTCCTTGTTGAAAGTAAAATTAGGATTTTACTTGCATCAATCAAGGCAGCGATAGCCTATCCCTTCGGGTTGCGGAGGTCAGACAGGCAGTCGCTCTGCGAAAAAGCTAACATTCAGCCAAATCCGGTTAGATTAGTAAGCGGACCCCAGATTGAAACTGGGATAACGCTAAGAGGATGATGACTTGCATCAATGACGAATTCACAATTGGATGGAATTATAGGTTTCTGTATTGTGAGGACCTTGGTCGGATCAGTAGTTCCTGTACCTGCGAAAAGCGCGCTCGCACAAACAAATAAACTCTTAAGCTTTATAATATTAGCAAAGATAGTGACATGCACACAGCTAAAGGACATTTCCAATATTTGCCGAAATCAGTTCCATCCTCTGATATCTGGCACAGCTCCTGGTCTATCGAAAGCCTGCAATAAAATTCTAAGTAAAGAAATACAAGCCTTTAGATAAGGATGTCTTTCTTTTATCCACTTCCATAATATTTGTCTAGATATCATAATGTTGATATTCTCTTTCATTTATTAAACTCATGAAGTTATTTTTCCAGTTCGCGTTCCCGACGAACCAGCGCGGCGTGCACGTGATCAACTGTTCGCGCGTGTTCGAGACCTTGTTCCACTTCTTCAAGCGTCTGGCGCCCGGGGACGACCTCTGGAAGAGAGTGCACTTCCACGGTTATGATCTCAATTCTTTACATAGGTGAGATTATTAGTTAAGTTATACAGATTATTAGTTATACCTTCAAACATGTGCATCTTCAAGCATGGGCGCAGGGCCGAACCTTCCCTATGTGCAATGTGTGCGGCGCACACAGGCGCCAGGGTGACAGAGGCGCCGCGCGCCGAGATATGCGTTAATTATAACACTTATTTTCGAAAAAGGATGCCAAAAAAGACGCTTCACAGATTTCGCACACAGGCGCAGTGGCGTAGGAGGGGCAAATAATTTAGGCCGGAATTGTTAGGTAACGACTAAAAAAAAAAAGGTCATCGCCACTGCACAGGCGCTTCATAGATTTCGCACACAGGCGCTGCATTGGGTCGGAACGGCCCTGCATGGGCGCAACATAATATTAGAGGGTAAAATCGAAAGAAGAAGAGGATGAGGACGAACTGGACTAAACTATGTGGCACAGTTAAAGGAAAACGTTGAGGTCGGGTCGCATCAAGAGGTCAAAGAAAGGGCAGGAAAATGCAAAAGCTAGACTTAAATAAAAGAGGATGTAATATTTTCATCATCTTCAGCCCAGGCTCTGTAGACAAGTAGCATTCCAACGGTATTCGCTAAGTGCAAAAATGTATAGAACTGACATAAGCTTGCGATATATGTCACGTGGTCAACGACGAACGAATTGCTTATGTTACCATGGCAACCAAGCATTAGCAAATGTAATCAGAAATGAATGCCACTTTTCTAGGGCCTCTGTACATAAATACTGCAAAATAAGTTGTCCATATTGACTCGTACAAATACCCACTAAAAGGTTTTTACATCTCTCATGTTCGGTAAGTAGGTTCTTATTACCTCCAAATGGGGCTTGTAGGTGACTAATTATCGCTCTAGGGTAATAATGTAGCTAGAAAAGCCCTAGGGCGGTAAGTAATAAAAAAAAACATTTCTTTCTTTCAAAAAGTTCGCGTACATCTAACCATCATGTACTGGCTATAGACATCATGCATTCAGCCCAATGACCAAAGAGGTCGCTTTGCTATTCAGCCTTGTCTTCGTGTGAGTATTCAATTTCGTTCTTGAAAAAAAAAGTTCTTTACTTGATTCTTTTTTATGAAAAAGGCGGGAATAGAAAACTTTTACTTTAAATATTGTTTGTTTTAGGGATTTTTTTATAATTACGTGCTAATTAGGAAAAAACATGAGTTCTTCAAGTGATGAAGATATAAGCTGCACTCCCGATTCAATGAAAATGGAAGCTGAAGCAGCAATTAACAATTAAAATGTTTTATTCTTGTAATGCCAGTTTTTTTTCTACTTACCTCACAATCGAGATGTAAAGCAGAATAGTTAGCTCGGGTGTAAGCACCAATTGCACCCTCGAACTATAGTCGCCCTCGCTGCGCTCGGGCGCCTAAATATCTCGGGCTGCAATTGATGCCTTACAGCCCTTGGCTACTAATCTACTATTACATCTCTCATGTTCGGTAAGTAGGTTCTTATTACCTCCAAATGGGGCTTGTAGGTGACTTATTATGGCTCTAGGGTAATAATGTAGCTAGAAAAGCCCTAGGGCGGTAATTAATTTTAAAAAAACATTTCTTTCTTTCAAAAAGTTCGCGTTCATCTAACCATCATACTGGCTATAGACATCATGCATTCAGCCCAATGACCAAAGAGGTCGCTTTGCTATTCAGCCTTGTCTTCGTGTGAGTATTCAATTTCGTTCTTGAAAAAAAAAAGTTCTTTACTTGATTCTTTTTTATGAAAAAAGGCGGGAATAGAAAACTTTTACTTTAAATATTGTTTGTTTTAGGGATTTTTTTATAATTACGTGCTAATTAGGAAAAAACATGAGTTCTTCAAGTGATGAAGATATAAGCTGCACTCCCGATTCAATGAAAATGGAAGCTGAAGCAGCAATTAACAATTAAAATGTTTTATTCTTGTAATGCCAGTTTTTTTTCTACTTACCTCACAATCGAGATGTAAAGCAGAATAGTTAGCTCGGGTGTAAGCACAAATTGCACCCTCGCTGCGCTCGTGCGCCTAAATATCTCGGGCTGCAATTGATGCCTTAGAGCCCTTGGCTACTAATCTACTAATAGGTACCTTACAATAACATTGTTTGGCTCAAGATCACAAATGTTTCTAGGCTTATATTCACAATTTGTCACGTATCACGTATGTCTGTGTGCCCTAAACGTAATGATATTTATCCGACGAGCTAAGTTTGACTTCAGATAATATTATTACTGGGCCTAAAAGGTTTTCTTCGAAGACTGACACACAAAAAGGTGGCATTTGATTTGGTTGTAATATAATTATGTACTGGATTTTATTATAGAAGTTTCTTCTATACTAATATTTTTATACCAACAATTGTTGTATTCATTTATTTTGAATATTATTTAAAACAAGTGGACGCCCGCACCTATGCTAGTACTAGCTATTCTGTGCCTATGTCTGCAATTTGTTTTTTAGTTTAGCCGGTTCTGTCCGATCGCGCGAGAAAATCTCTTGTATCTAATATTTTGACGTTTCATATTTTTAAGCAATACATCAACAAAGATTTTGCTTTAAAAAATTAGCCCCTCCCAATACCCTACATAATTGTTAGGTAACGACTAAAAAAAAAAAAGGTCATCGCCACTGCACAGGCGCTTCATAGATTTCGCACACAGGCGCTGCATTGGGTCGGAACGGCCCTGCATGGGCGCAACATAATATTAGAGGGTAAAATCGAATGAAGAAGAGGATGAGGACGAACTGGACAAAACTATGTGGCACAGTTAAAGGAAAACGTTGAGGACGGGTCGCATCAAGAGGTCAAAAAAAGGGCAGAAAAAAGGCAAAAGCTAGACTTAAATGAAAGAAGATGTAATATTTTCATCATCATCAGCCAAGGCCCCGTAGACAAGTGGCATTCCAACGATATTCACTAACTGCAAAAATGTATAGAACTGACATAAGCTTACGATAAACAGGGTGTCACAAGACCCATCACCAAGCCGAAGTCTACTCGTTGTGGACATCATGCCAAGTCATACTAACCAAAAATAATACCTGGGAAACGCCTTTTTTTTTGAGTTATCTCATTTTTTTAAACCGCAATTAAAAGCGCGCGCGTGCAATGTTCGAGATACCTACTTATCCATGGGGTTATAGGGCTTCTAAAGAATATATTGGCGGGGTAAATGCATAGATTTTTTACCTAATTAGAAGAATTCCATACTAATTTTGAGCCTCAATATCTCCTGAACCATTAATTTCCCAGGTATGGTGCCAAAGTAAAAAATGGTCGTAATTATTGGTACAACATGGGATTTCAGTTTTCGTTAAGGGTCTTTTTACAACCTGTATGTCACGTGGTCAACGACGAACGAATTGCTTATGTTACCATGGCAACCAAGCGTTAGCAAAAGTACCTAATCAGAAACGAATGCCACCTTTCTAGGGCCTCTGTACAGTCAACTCCAAAAGTCGCTACACACCTCAACATCTTTGCTGAGACTTTTATGAATTAAAACTCCTTGTTTATTATACTTAATTTATAAATTATGATTAAGGCACGATTTTCTTATGTAAAAAGCCTAAAAAATAATAAAAATTATAACAATTTTGGACAATATAACCATATAAAATAATGTAAATGTATATATATTTATGAAGCTGACTGTACATAAATACTTACTGCCAAATAAGTTGTCCATATTGACTAGTACAAATACCCACTAAAAGTTTTAAGGTACCTTACAATAACATTGTTTGGCTCAAGATCACAAATGTTTCTAGGCTTATATTCACAATTTGTCACGTATCACGTATGTCTGTGTGCCCTAAACGTAATGAGGTTGTATCCGACGAGCTAAGTTTGACTTCAGATAATATTATTACAGGGCCTAAAAGGGTTTCTTCGAAGACTGGCACACAAAAAGGTGGCATTTGATTTGGTTGTAATATAATTATGTACTGGATTTTATTATAGAAGTTTCTTCTATACTAATATTTTTATACCAACAATTGTTGTATTCATTTATTTTGAATATTATTTAAAACAAGAGGACGCCCGCACCTATGCTAGTACTATATATTCTGTGCCTATGCCTGCAATTTGTTTTTTAGTTTAGCCGGTTCTGTCCGATCGCGCGAGAAAATCTCTTGTATCTAATATTTTGACGTTTCATATTTTTAAGCAATACATCAACAAAGATGATTTTCAAAGTTGAAAGTAATACAACAAACGTGATTTTCTTTTATAGAAGATAATTAAGACTCTCAAATCAAAACGAGCCTTGAGCATTGTGACATGCAGCACCAAGCTAATAACACCAATTTGCGCTGTAAGAGAAATAGTGTGAATGCTTAAAAAAGGGTGCTGAAAGAAGAAAACTCTGCCTCACACTCATATAAAACTAATAAAATAATTATTATAACCTTTGAGAGTAGAATAGATATTAATTTTATTTCCTTCTATTTACAAAATCATCATCATCATCGGCCCTGTATATAAACTGTCCCACTGGTGGGCTTCACCGTTTAGCAAGCGATAATTAACAATTTAATACGCACATAACGAGCAGCGATAGCCGAGTGGAGACACCGACAGACTGCTACGCAGATGCCTCACGATGTTTTCCTTAACTGTTTAGCAAGCGATAATTAACAATTTAATACGCACTTAACTTCGAAAAGTCATTGGTGCGCGCCGTGGATTCGAACGAACCCTCTGCGTAGCAGTCCGTCGGTCTCTCCACTAGGCTATCGCCGCTGTTGTGTTTACTAAATACATAACTAGTTACTACATTACTTTGCCGCCACCTCTCTTTCATAGTTTAACATGTTTAACTACCTCTTTTGTTCCAGGTACGTACCCCCTGAATGTCTTCCGAAGCGGTACGGTGGCACTCGTGAAGAGGTCTCGCTGGCGAAATGGCTGACGAAGATCAAACAGTACAAGAACAAAGACTTTGACAATGACATGAGGACCCTGGGATATGCTACTGACTAGTTATAAGTCCAACCTTAAAATGGAATGTTTTACTAGAAAAATGTAAATTACTGTCTGTGTCTGCCAGCTGATTTGAGCCACTGCTTACCTACTGGTTTAAATCATTGGCACCAGTACAACGACAACCCAACCTTCTAGACACCTTATGTTTGTACAAACAAACAATTCTGTCAAAGTAGACATGGTATGCGGGGCGAAGCGGGCTACAAAAATGCATTCTAATTGGCCGGTTCAAATTTGCGGTACGTCATAATTCATAATTATCTAGTGTAGGTATTGGTCTTATGTAAGACGTATATGTCTAACGTGTTGTCAGAAAGTGTTCGCCTTACGTCTGCCGTCTAGTAGGCTGGGTTGTCGTTGCACCAGTACGTCAAGTATTAAGAAGAGACTTCTTTGGAATCCGAATTCCCTTAAAAAAGATAGGTGGGATCTACAAAAACTATGGCTGGATGCAGATGGACTTCCTACTAACTACGAAATTCAATATTCGAACTATACATAGATCTGTAGATTTTAGATTCGTTTTTGACAGTTTTTGACATAAGCTCCATACAAAATATGTCAAACACGAACCTAAAATCTACAGATCTATCTATAGTTCGAATATTGAAAATGGCCGTAAGACGATATTAGTCACGTATTTCGATCTGCGAACCAACATTTTTATATTGCAGGTACGCGAAAAACTTAGTAAAGTAAACCTGCGCATATGACTTATTCTTTCTATCGTAAAATATATTATATTTGTTTTTATTGCCGTGTGGTTGACGGCATAGAATACAAGTGTCACCACCCCCTATCTTCCCGTGGGTGTCGCAAGAGGCGACTAAGGGATAACACGATGCAAATACCATCTTTGCGTAGAGACGGAAAACTCGACATCAAACCCTATACGACTGCCTCGTTGGTCTCGCGGCATAAATGTGCGCGTGGGATCCCGGGTTCGATTCCTGGGTCGGGCAGTGTTATTGGGTTTTTCTGTCACGAAATTCTCAGTAGCAGCACGGAGTCTGGAAATGTGCCCGGTACGGCAATAGGCTCGCCCCTTATTACGTGGGACTAAAGTTTATCTGGCGAAAAGTGGGTGTAGAAATACACCTCTGCCTACCTCTTCGGGGTTATAGGCGTGAGACTATGTATGTGTGTATATTATATTTGTTAAGTCCTTCGCGATGCACACAGCCTAGACTTGGCTGATGATAACTTAAAATATGAAGTATCTCAGTACCTACTTAATTTACCCAGATGTCAATAAAATTAATTGTTAACATCATGGCACATCCGAAAGCCAAAAATATGCAATTTTTTTCTTTGTTTAAGTGTCATGTTGTTTTTTTAAGGTAGTAGAGCCTTGCTGATGTCAGCATGAATGGGCCGGCTCGACCGGGGAAGTACTACCCTCTCACAGAAAATCGACGTAAAGTAACAGTACCTAAACTGTTGCGTTTCGTTCGGTGAGTGAGAGTGCCGGCGGCCCTAACCCCTATTCCTTCTCCCTTATCCTATCCCTTTTCCCAACCCCAAGGGGTGGCAACGCACTTGTGACTCCTGTGGTGTTGCTTGTGTCCATGGCCGGCGGTAATTGCTTACCATCAGGCGATCCGTCTGCTCGTTTGCCGCCTGATAACATAAAAAAGTCGGTCGTATGTTTATTTATTTATTTTTTTATTTATTTATTTATAATAACATACATTGTCTTTACAGGTAATACCCAATGCAACAATATAGTACTTACATAAAAATCTTAAAACTAATTTGACAAATATGCTAGTGTCACCTTCACAAATTCCGGCAATGTGCACATAAAAATATCAATTTTCTGTGAGACGCTGTTAATTGTATTTATTGCTCGCACAAGAGGAGCATACTTCAAAAGGTTGGTACGAGATAGTGGGATTTCGAATAAACTGCTCCGTGGCCCCTGTCGTAAGCTGGTGTTAGGAACAAGCAGTCTCAACGCTTCCAGGATCTGGGGATTATTTAATTTACCACGAAATACTAGAAATACATATTTTGCTACAGCCAAATTGCGCCTTACCTCCAGCTTATAGTACCCAACCATCCCTATAACAAATAGTGTTGGGTACATAAGCGGGTAGAAGGGGTATACACCATATTGCTTTAAATATAGGTATCTCATAAATTTATTTTGCATCTTCTCCACCATAAGACTATATTTAGTTTCATGGGGATTCCAGATAATAGCACTCGTCTCCAATCTACTCCTTACCAGTGCATTGTACAGTGATTTTACGGCATTGGTGTTCTGGAAATTCTTCGTCTCACGTATGATAAATCCTAAATTCCTAAAAGCCGCTGTGCAGATGTTAATAATATGCTGTCGGAATGTTAATTCAGCAGTGAACAGAACCCCGAGATCACGCACGAGGGTAACACGAGGAATAACCTCACCCTCTATTTGATAGTTGAAGTGAAGTGGCGCTACCGCACGCGTGAAAGAAATTACGTTGCATTTTCTCACATTAAAAACCAGTTTGTTTGCATGGCTCCACTCTACTACTTGGTTAATATCGTACTGGAGGCGTTCGCAGTCCTGTTCACTGTTAATTGGATGATATAATTTTAAATCATCAGCAAATAATAAACACTCTGCATGCTTGACCACTTCCGGCAAGTCATTGATCATGATGATGAATTCCAAAGGTCCCAAATTACTACCTTGACTCACGCCTGTGAGGGTAGGAAATGGGTTCGAAATGAATCCACCATATTCTACATACTGCTGACGGTTTCCTAAATAATCCGCAAAAAAGTGTAAAAGGTCCGGGGTAAACCCTGCCGTTGCGAATTTCATCAGCAACACGTCATTATCAACACTATCGAAGGCCTTCAGGAAGTCGAAATATGCTACATCTAACTGAGCCCCCGCCTTAGAATCGAGCAACGGCGCTGCAGTGTTCATGAAACTCATAAGGTTTGAGTTAGTGCTACGACCCGCCCGAAAGCCATGTTGGCTGTCGCTTAATTGTACGCTCACTTGAGAACCAATGACTGAATAAAGAGACATCTCAAAGACCTTCGCTAGCGCTGACAATATTGCTACAGGTCTGTAGCCACTGACATCTGTGCCTGGAGTACCCTTGGGTACTGGCGTTACCCTGGTTAATTTCCACCCTCGGGGATATGACCGTTCCTTTAAGCAAATATTAAAGAGGTAATGAAGTGGCCGTGCTAACACCATTCTGCAGTCCTTTATTAGATAAGGAGGTATACCGTCAGGACCTACCGACCGCTTAGGCTTAAGGCGCGCAAGTGCCCCACGCACATCAGCCAGTGATAACTGGCCAACGTGAATGCGCGACCCTCGTTCAAATGCCATATGTGCAGCGGCTTCTGCGTTTAAAAAAGGTGTTTGCTTACCGTAGACCGAATGGAAATAATCGGCAAACTCCTGTGCGCACTCACTCTCCGGTAACGGTTTACGGTTTTTAACTAAATGAACTTTACTTCGCTTTGAACGCTTCTGACTGATATATCCCCAGAAGGACTTAGGGTCTTTGGTAAATTGCGACTCTATACATTTTTGATAATTGTCATACGCAGTGTCGATTTCGCATTTCACCAAGGAACGATAGTATGAGAATTTATCATAGTCACTTTTAGAACCACTAGATTTATATCTTTTATGCCAAAATGCTTTTTGTCTAATGTCGCCTATTAAATCAGCCGTATACCACTCCGGGTAATGGTACCGGGAGTGGTTAGCCTTAGGCATTTTTCTTGGAGTGCTATCATCTATTATTCTATTAAATATATTATAAAAAACATCATACGCTTCATTGAGACTGTAACTGACTGACAATGTTAAGTAAACATGAGGTTATTTACTCATGTGGTTAAAACAATGTAAGTACTCTTATGTCGGATCAGAATTCCGCTAGAACTGAATAAAAATGCTCAAGTAACTAATGTGTTTAATAAATATGGTATTGACTGTGATGTTATATTTTCTAAACTATACAAAACATACATAGAACATAATATAATTAAATTATACTAAGGTTGCATTTGAAAATATTTAACTCAGATGTAATGCTGTTTATAAAATGAAGATGTTGACGACTCAATGGACTTTATTATACATATTTACAAATGGGTTTACTATTGTTTGACAAAAAACGTATGACAAAAGATCATTTTACAAACAACGTTTGAAAAACTAATCATTTGACAAACTTTCATTTCACAAACATATTACTTTAAAAACAATCATTTGACATATTACAGGTTTCGCAAATGTTTTACTTACCTACAAAATAATTAAACTGTTAAATTATTATTTTAAAAATAATCAAATGACAAAATAATTCCTTTGCCAAATTGGTGATTGTACAAAAAGTTAGAAGACAAATTATTAGTTTTTAAAAATAACTAATTTCTAACCAATACTTACGTGAAATTTTGAAAATATTAAATTGCATGGTTGCAATTTTCATCTTCTTTCAGAATATTTATAGGCAAGTAATAATTTTATTTTATTACTAATTCCATAGAAACTTAAGTCTTTTAAAATACACACTGCCTGAATTAAGCGAAATAAGTAGAAGTCGGTTCCGCACTCGCCGGCCGCTGCCGCGGCACGCTCGCTTCGCTCGCTCAGCTCGTGAGTTGTGGTCGCAGTTCTAACCTAACCTAACCAGCCATTGTTTCAGTTGACTCTACACAAACATTGTTGTATTAACGTAGATTTTGGTTAATAAAATATTTACCAAGCAATGCATTTTGTGAAATGTTATTTATGCTTTACGTTGTTTTGCCAACTAACATGTTTAAAAAATAATCCATTTGTAAATTAATGTTTTAGCATAATAATTTTTTTTAGTAAATATATTATCTAATGAGTAGTTTATTAAACAATAGTTTGTAAAATAATGCATTTATCAATTATAATTTTGTCAAATGTTATTTTTCAAATGAAAATTTGTAATTTGTTTTTTGTCAAATGATCGGACACCTTACAAATGACTTCTGTAGGTACTAAGCAATAAATTGTAGTATAGTATTAGGACACTTAAACCTGTCATAGTGTTGGTTTAAGTGGCCACCACTCTGTTTAACACTGCGCGAGTAGTGTGGACTCAATCTGGCCAGAAGACATTGTGGGTTGTGGGATTCACAAATTGTCTTCAAGACTGTATTAATGTATATTTTGTGACCGTTGTTTAAACCCTTGTAAAGTCCTCCGCTGTACGTGACTATTTTGTATTGCGAGAGGTACAGGTCTCTCTCCTATGTAGGTATATTTAAAACGTTAGGAATTTAGAACGCTAGTTTAGCTCTGCACTTATGCTATGTAAATATGTCTAGTTTTAAGAAAATTGTGATTTATTTTATTAAATGTACAAAATAAAAGTTTTATATTAACCTATAGTTTGATTTTCTCTGAAGATCCCTCATTGTTAGGTTTTCTTATAACCTTGCCCCCGAAAATAAAAGCCTGTGAAGCTGCACGGCTCCCAGGGCTTGGAAACGTTATTTAAAATAACGTTTTTAAAACGTTTTGAACAGTTCTTTGTATGTCATTTTGTTCGGAACGAAAACAAAATGAGAACGTTATTTCCGCAGGGTAAAAACCGGTTTATTCCGCAGGACGCAGCCGCGCACGGTGTGCGGTGACAAGCATGAACTTGTTTAATTGGATCGGGTTCCGCCTAGCGTAGTATGTTAATTATGTTATATTTTGATTTCATTGCATCAGTAATTCCAATGCGCTTCTAACGTATTGATCGAGATTGTGTTGTGACTTGCGTTGCGAGTGATTTGTTAATAAGTGGTGTTTGTTTCTTGCTCACAAAATGGGACGAAAGGCAAAAAAAAACAAATTTATTCATATTACATTTACAATGATGAAAGTAACAAATCAAAATGTCAGAAATGCGCGGCCGTAAAATATCAACTGAATGAAATTCGTGATATTCGTAGTTTCATATTAATACCTGTTGAACCCAAAAATATAAAAAAATGGTTTTAAAACGTTTATTAATCAAAAACGATTTAAATTATAATTGTTCTTCAAAAACGTTTTTATAACGTTCTGTTCGAACGTAAACGAAACAAATCGTTTCTTAGGTATTTAAGACGAAAACGTTTCGAAAAATATACCGTTATCCAAGCCCTGACGGCTCCGGCAACTTAACTTATTAAATTACTTTGTCATCGAACTCCAATTTGTCGCAGAAACCTATTTCAAACTTGTTTGCGGCTTAGTCTTGGCTATATTTTTCTTGGTATGGTATACAAATGAACCCATTATGAGATGATCAGTCAAAATTTGCATTAGGTCAACCGATCCTGCGAGCCTAGTACGGGCTAAATACCAAAGCCTACAGGAGTAACCAAGAAACCCAACAGGCAAAACTAAAATAATACAAGAGAAGAAAAGAAGGTCATTAATTATTATACAAAAAAAAACAAAGAGTCAAATTTAGCTTGTTAGAAAACCGCCAGGCCTTTACCAGCACAACATAAGAGCAAAGAGTTAGATACTTTCACTAGTTAATTATGGTAGCTGGACCGGTATTATTGGGTGACGGAAAAATACAGAGCGCTTCCTAGAGAACGCGTAACGGAATGTTGGCTGATGGGTTAAATACCCACACACAAAAAAACAAGTACTTAAGTAGGTGGGTTATAAATAGAATAATGTGAGCTGGTTATAAAAATCATCTAGAGGTTAAACGAGTTTTCACGCCATTACTAGAAGACAAAAATATTTTTACTCAGAAAAGATTACAGTGAGTACCTATGGTCAATGCCTTTCACAGGAAAGTCAAAAGGAAACAGTAACAGAAATATAATTTGAAAACGTTGCAACATCTTTTTCGCGGGTGGCGTTTGAGGACCTTTTTGTATCGTACAACTACTCATGTAAGTTTTCTATGAACAAGTTTTAGAATGTAGGTAGGTACTAGGTACTTTGCTTAATATCTTTTATTGTATACAATGTACACCATATGCAATATTTATATAACATAGTTTAAAGCTATTGTACTATGCAATGTAAAATCTTACTATGTAATGTAAAGTACCTAATAATGAGGTAGGCGTCTTTATCGCTAAACGCGAGTTCTGTCGGGCGGCCGTGAGATGAACAAGAATGATGTCAGCAATAATATTGTATACCTACTCAGATTTACATAGTGATGGTAACTTATACCATATACTTTTTAAATAGATCATGGGTTAAATCTATATACATATAAATAAAATTGGACTGTCTGTTTGTGACATTAAAATAACCGCTTTTTACTAAATGCATATTATGGATGGTACATATACAGAAATGACATATTTTTCAATTTTTGTCTGTCTGTTTGTTCTCGCTCATCTCTGGAACGGCTGGACCGATTTTGACGGGACTTTCACTGGCGGATAGCATGATGATGTACCAAGGAGTAATTCAGGCTATAAATTAACCGGGTACGCGAAGTAGTTCCCTCAGGTCGCGGGTGAAACCGCGGGAAACAGCTAGTAATAAATATATACATACTAGACTTCTTCCGCTGCTCCACCCCCTTGGGACCTTACACCCCCTTTCCCAAGGGCTTAAATCCTCCCCTACACTCCTCATTGATTATACATGCCTAGTATCAGCTTCTTTCGACCAGAAGTATCGGCTGTACCCGTCCGTCAGTCAGTCAGTAGCGCAAGCATTTTATATAGACAGATACCTATTCCTAGTGTACAAAATGAATTTCTCAGAATTAATTAGCACTGCACAGAATGCACTAGAATGCAGACGGTAAATGTTCGAATATTTCTTTATTTTTAAAAGAGAACTACCGCTTTAGGAACAATTTCTGTGTAGGGGGGAACATAGCAAACATTCAAAGAACACATAAAACACCATGGCTCACACTAAGTGTCTCGAAGGAGAATTGAAACCACAACAGTCACGACACGCGGTGCAATACTAAACGACGAAGCAACCGAGATATAAGACACAGGACTCTTGTCTCCTAATCTGAGCCATTAATGCCTCTTATACTCGGGCCACACTACCGGGATATGCCAACAATTATTGCCATAATTTCAACAACGCCTAGGTGTAACCGCGATTTATGGCCATAATTTTACAATGCCAATCAATATGGCATATGCCGGTAGGCAATAGCTCCGGCGGCGGTCTTTTTCGCACATCAAAGAAGATTACCGCAGTAATTATTGCGTTTGTGGCCACACTACCGTTTGTTCAGTGTGCAACACGAGTTCGACGACGACGCACGTATCTACCGATTTGGAGTGGTCAAATGAAAAAGCGCTCGAATTTTTAAGAGTTATTGCAATCCGAACCGTCTCTCTGGGATACCCGACAGAAAGCTAAAAATTTTAAAAATTCATGTTAAAATAATTGGCACTCATAAAATACCAAACAGCTGCAGCTTCATCCGCCATCTTGAAAAATGGTATTTTTACCGCCTAGTTTATTGGCATATCTCGGTAAACTCTAGTGTAACCACACGACTTCACGCAGTAATTTAACGGTAATTTATTGCCATAATTATGGCGGTAACAGCCCGGTAGACGGTAAGGTAGTGTGGCCCGAGCATTAGACGTGGCAGCAAAACTTTATTATCATTTCATGTAATTCCTAGCCTCTTATTGCGGAACTGGCAGTTCTGTACTCATATCGCCTAAATGTTTACTATTAAGTACAAGTTTATTGTAGAAAAAATCGTTGATTCCTCCGAACTTTTCCTTATAGTAACGACACACTACGAATTCTCATAATGCGCCATAATTACATGAGTGTAATTATGACGCACAATAATATTAAAGTTGAAATATTCTAGACAATGTGTCGCAATTTTACACACACATACATAACGTCACGCCTTTTATCCCCGAAGGGGTAGGCAGAGGTGTATTTCTACACCTACTTTTCGCCAGATCTACTTTAGTCCCACGTAATAAGGGGCGAGCCTATTGCCGTACCGGGCACATTTCCAGACTCCGGGGTGCTACTGAGAATTTCGTGACAGAAAAACCCAATAACACTGCCCGACCCAGGAATCGAACCCGGGACCTCCCGATCCCACGCGCACATTTATGCCGCGAGACCAACGAGGCAGTCACAAGACAATGTGTCGCAATTTTATTCATAAATAATTAAGTAGATGCTTATCTAGAGGTTAGAATTACGCAAGTAAATAGCAATCACTGCAATATTTTACAACGGGTAACAACTAAATAGTGGTAACGTGAAAGGTTATTAAACCTTTATCCTGCGTTTGTACGTATCTATACTTTAAACATTATAAAACTGAATAGATTATTGTGTTTGTTTCATCATCATCAGCCCTTTAAACTGTCCCACTGCTGGGCACGGGCCTCTTCCCATTATGAGAAGGGTAAGGCCATAGTCCACCACGCTGACCAAGTGCGGGTTGGCAGACTTCACATGTCTTTCGGGAACATTATGGAGAACTCTCAGACATGCAGGTTTCCTCACGATGTTTTCCTGCACCGTTTAGCAAGCGATAATTAACAATATAATACGCACATAACTCCGAAAAGACGTTGGTGCGCGCCGTGGATTCGAACCCGGACCCTCTGCGTAGCAGTCTGTCGCTCTCTACACTAGGCTATCGCTGCTGGACAATTGTTTGTTTGAACGCGTTAATCTCAGGCACTGGTCCGATTTCAAAAAATCTTTCAGTGTTAGATAGTCCATTTATCGAGGAAGGCTATAGGCTATATAACATCACACTATGAGCGACACGTGCTGAGCAGTAGCCCTAAATAACACACGTGTATTCTTTGATATAGCTACCTAGTTTACTAAATAAAAACCGGTTACAACTAAAATTAAGTTGTGATTACGCAAAAGGTTATTAAACTTTACTCCTGCTATGCGTATCAAGAATATAATCTAAATGATATTAGAATGTACGAAAGTCGCAAGCGCATCAAGACTCCGTGAGACGTTTGTTTTGTATCTAACTAGTAGGTATTATACAACTGACCGCGTTGAGTGCCGGACGTATACGGATATCAAATCTAACGTATTTTAACTTGTACAAGTTTTATAAATAAAAAAGGTGGTTTAATACTTTTTATAGCAGACTACACAGTTGGTTTAGAAAGTGCTTTGTGTTATGAAGTGTATTTTATGGATTTACTTTTGATATCTTTTTGTAAGTGGATTTTGTTTATTTTTTATTTTGTATATATAATTGAATCGGATAGTATTATATGTTTGGGTATTGGTTTTCTTCATTTCTACTTGATTTGTATGAGTGTAAATAGCAACAATTACTGATAGCAGTAATTCATTAAGATAATAAAGTTTAATTACAAAATTTTGTTCGTCGAAAACACACTTTAATGATAAGAGAGAAATACTTTGAAATTAAATAAATTATATGTTCCTTGGGGACCGTAGGGGTGCACTAAGAAGGGATTTCCCGAAATTCCCACGGGATCGGTCAAAACGGGTAAATTTTATTACTTTAACAAGTAACGCTCAATATTCTTGCACATGTCTTGGAGGCTTCTCACAAGAATGAGGTTTTAGCACGATCAATAGTTTTAGTAAACTTAGAATCCTTATAAACTAATAATCGGATTAATATTCCAAGTAACAACTTAGGTAAACATTACACTATTCTTTGGGTTAGTTGAAAAGGCTATATAATCAAATTATTTGTTAACTAAAGAACATCACAGATAGTATGTAGTATGGACTAGGGTAAAGTAAACTAAGTAAAGATCGAGGTTTAGTCTTAACCGTATCCTGTGTACGTAATTTACAATGTATGGCAAATTCTTATGAAGCATTAGTTGGAACATAAAAAAATAAAATAAAATAAATAGCGACCTACTTAGGTAGATGATCTTAAATAAATTAATCTTTAACTAAGTTTGGATTTAAGATTAGGTATAATGTGAACAATATAATAAAATTAAGTCTTAAAATAATTAAATAATAGTTTGGATTAAATTTTGTTAATGTTTAACCCCTTTTGGTGAATATAAAAATCCAATAAGGACGGCAGTATGAAGTATTATGGTTAACCTTGTGGATCAAGCAAAACTGTACACAATTATTCAACGCGTCTAAAGGCCTTGCCACACGGTACAATTTTACGTCCAACTTGACTAAATCACTTGATGAAATCGTGACGTGTAGACGCCAGTCGTCCAACTCAAGTTCATCGGGTGGGCGGTACGCGGTACCACCAGATTTTAACCAATCGGGTGGACGGAATGAAAATCAGTGATTTGATTGTGTCGTGTAGACGGGCAAAGCCAATTCGATTGAAAATTTGATCAGTGGTAAAATTGTGCCGTGTGGCAAGGCCTTTAATCTCATAAAATAATCAAATTCAAGGTATAAATACAATAAATACCAGGGCTGTTGCAAGACGGTCGAGACCTCGGCAAAATATAGGTACGGCTCTTAAAGCAATGTCCTAAATGTGCAAAACTAAAATACATCGATTTTAAACTTTAACGATTTGTATACTTCATACAAAATAAATTAGCGGGTCTTAATCGCGTCCAATTAACTTATTTAAGGTATAAATACCTAGGTACCTATTTGTTTGTGCAAGACGAGCGAAACTTCGGAAACAAATAAGTAGGTATTTAAACCTTAAATATCTAAGTTAATTGGACGCGATTAAGACCCGCTAATTTATTTTGTATGACTAAAATACATGACAATAGAAACGCTACAATCATCTTAAAGTACCGAGCATTATTGTTTTAAGATGATCTGTCATCATCACCATTATAAGTAAACACATCTGCATTAGTGGAAACAGATTTATTAACTCATCTGTGAGTGGAAATAATAATATTTACGTAATGTCAAACTGTAGATAGTATTAAAATAATTGTGTTATTTGGTTTATCTTATTTTTTTACTACAATTCGCCGGCGACTCCATCCGCGTGAATTATACAGCTAAACCTTCCTCAGAAGTTTTTTTTATTTTTATTTATAGTCTCACGCCTGTCTCCCCGAAGGGGTAGGCAGATGTATAAATATTACACCCACATTTTTCGAATTTCTAGGTCTCACGTAGGTACCTAATAGGGGGCGAGCCTATTGCCGTTACCGGGCACATACCAGACTCCGGGCTGCTACTGAGTATTCGGAAAAACCCAGTAACACTTTTGCCCGACCCTGGAATCGAACCCGTGACCTCCGATCAGCAGTCGCATACGCTATCCACTGGAGCACGGAGGCAGGCCTCTGAAGTTACAGTTTCTATTGGTGAAAACTGTACAAAAATGAGTTACGTTAATTTTTAGGGTTCCGTACCCAAAAGGTAAAAAACGGGACTAAGCCTTTTTTTTTGTTGTCGCGTTGGAAAATCCTCATGGAGTCACTCCGCCCTGGAGGGGAAGGACGAAGGGAACTTTCAGACTCTTACTGACTAAAAACCAACCCGTGCTCCTCATGTACCCATGTGTCGGAGGGTAGGTTTTCACCGAAGCATTCCTCGCTACCCCCGACGAGTATTGGCGCGCCAGATGGTCAGGCGGGCCCCGAACGAAACCCCCTTTGCGGCGGATGAAGATGTTAGGCTCCGCCGCCAAAACACCCAGCGGCCGCAGAGGATAGGGAGGACGGCAATGCAACACCGCATCTCCTCTTCCTCTGCGGCCCCACCGCGACGCAACGATGGTGCGCCCCCATTTGGTCGCGGGAGATAGGGAGCGCGGCAACGCAACAGCAACACGCCTCTTCTCCCGCGACCGCACCCGACTGCGAGGGACAGACAGAACTGTCCCCTACACCCGCATCTTGGGACGCATCCTACGCAGGCCTCACGCAAGCCCACGTGGAGCGTCCCCTCCCGGGATACCGCTTAGCTTCACCGTGGGTGTACCTCAAATTGTGTGCTGTAATTAGAACTCTTGCAGAGTATGATTGCCTAGTGTTTTGGAGGCGGGTGGTTAAAATTTTCCGTGGTAAAATGGCACATAAGCTCAAGAAGGTTACTTGACACACCACGACCGATAGATGGCGATAGGGATAACGTTTCCTTTTTGTTTTTTTTTTTAGCCACAAAACAAACAAAAAAAATACTTTAATTAAATAATTAGGTACTTATTTTTATTGTTAAATTTAGAATTTTTAGCTTTAAAAAGTCAAATAAATAACCTCATTAAAAATCTTTAATCTATGCTGGGCCAACACTTTGTTGGTAAAGTAGTAACGATGACGTTCTATCAGTTTGGTTCGGATTCGTGATCTTGGCTTTTCTGATGTCTTGGTATTCAATAAATCGCAGATCGAAATTTCCGTGCAACAATGGCCCAACTAAATTTTGTTTGAATGTGTCTAATAAAAACAACAAAATATTAATTAAACTGGTGTTGGTGACTACATAAAGTTAGGAACTGGTGACCGCATTATACTTACTAGTACGTACCTTTGTAGGTACCTGTGTATTCTTATTTTCTTTTTTTTTTTAGTCTAGATCCATGTGCAATGAACTCATATTAAACTTAGAGTACCTATGAGGATTTTTTCCTTGGAAGATGTCCATTAATATTAAACCATTTAAACAAAGGCGTAGAATAGTCAGTACATCTAGTATTAATTTAATTGATTTTAATCGATTTGAAATGGAGGACAGAAATGGAGGGCAAGGGCATACAATTTTATGATCGTGCTCATACCAAAATGTTCCCACCTAAGAAAATATTGTATGTACTTCTTTGGTTAATGCTATCCTAGTACTGCAGTTGAGAATTTTCTGCTAAAACGATCCAACTGCGACGCGCCGCCGCGCCGCGCCGTGAGCTGGTCGGTCGGGTGGTGTTCCGAAACATTTTTGTATATAATTATATCGAGAAATGAATGATCTTAGATTATAAAGAATGATATAAGTTAGCCATAAGGATGCATATATAGTTAATTGCATGCAATGACATTTATATTCTTGCATGGATATCCTAAGTTGTAAAACTTAACAAAGACAAATCCCAACCGCTTTGAACGACTGACGGATGTTGTACCACGTAATAGACGCGACAATAGTAGGATGTGTCTCCATACTACAGCACTTATGCGCAAAAGTGTCTTCTGTATGGCACCGATCATATACATTAAAATACCTCAATCTTGGAGATTACTTAATACTATGTTATGTAAAAAAACTTTACGAAAATTCTTAGCAGATAAAGCATATTACAATATTACAGATTTTTTATCAGAAGTAAGTTTTAGTTGACATCCATCTTGGTATCTAACCTATTTTGTTGTATCTCATCCTTTTTTCATTCTACATAAAATGTAAATTAGTTTTAATAGACTCAATTTAAATGGCACTGTAAATTATTTACTGATTTAATTTAAAATTGTTTCCTTTTAAAATTGTGTAATTGGTTTGATGGCTGTATTATATTTCTTTTTTTTTTCTTTATGTTATTTTTGCATGCCAACTGGTAAGATATGGCTGAACTTGTATATATTTACTTTAAGTGTCACCAAAAATGTAACCCATAGTTGCAAAATAATAGTTATTTGTGCAACAAGAGAGCAAAGTTGTTTTTTGTTTCGAGTGCTTATTTTGAGTCCCGAGCAAGCGAAGGATTCTATGATTGATTCACGAGCGTAGCGAGTGAATCAAAGTTAGAATCCTGAGCGTGGTGAGGGACTCAACAGCACGAGATACAAAAAACTTTGCTCTCGTGTAGCACACATAACTTTTCACCACAGCAGTGAGAACACATATTACTTAGGAGACATAGAAATGAACAGGAATAGATTGAATTCTGCATTAATCACTTGTTGATTTAACTCTTCTGGTGTTAAAGTACAGTCATCATCGCTAGTTTCACTCATCATTTTAGATTATTTTATATATTAATATAATTTAACACGTTACGCTATACTGTATCAGCATCACCGAAATTTTTATTCCCGCTACTTTTTTAAATCGCGTTTTAATAACGCGTCCCTGATGTTTATTTTTCAAATGTATTATTGTTGTAATTCCAAATAAAAATGTATTAGTTAAATACTAATTTTATACTTTTAATTAGACTTATTTTTATTAAAATCCAATAATAAATTAAACATATAAACAATAACATATAAAAAAAGTAATTTCTTTATAACAAATATCTTTTTTTTTTATTTGCGTTTCCAAAGGTGTTTTCTTTGAGGTCGAATTCCAAAATCGAATTTCGAATTCGAAGGTGTTTGTTTTTTCACTCACTTTTTATATGCATGTGAAAGAGACAGAGCACAGTAAAATTCGAATGTTTCAAATTTATGGCTGAAGAATGTCAATTAGCGGCACTGAAGATTGAAAAATTAAAAAGCTACTTTGCCTCACGCTCGAATCAAAATCGCGTTTTGTTCACTGTTGTCTCGCAGCAAAAGCGGCATGTTTGAGCTGCTGTGGTGAAAAATACCTTTATCTTTATCTTTAATACTTCCCCCAATGGCTGGCTGCAGGAGAGTGGGAGTCGGCCCTCTGGGCACTGCCATCATCCAACTTATTGCCTCCATTTAGGTGCGCCATGTCTTTCTTCTCCGTCCAGAATGCTGTCACTATAGGGAACTGGGAACGCTTTCTACAAACTTTGGTCATCATGCCCTGCCATGCAGCAGTAATGTAGGTCGTATTTCACGCTACGGCAACTTCAATGTCATCTTCAATCATCAGCCCAACTTAAACCTCAGGGGACGTATTTTTGTGGAACTCGATGCGTCCGCGTTTTCATCTTCCGTATTCTGTGCAGGTCTGTCTCGTTTATATTTTTCTCTCTGTCTACCAATTTCAGCATTTGTATTTCTAACAATTTCTTCAAGCTTTTCATCAGAAAAAAAATACTCCACGCTTCTTGCTCTGTTGTTATTTCACGAGCTGCAGCTTTAGGTCCAGGAGGATGAAACAAAATATTCCTTCATGGGACTCTAGACCTTGCTGGTTTTCCACCTGTCCACCTAAACCCGTCTTTGCCCTTCAGATTGTTAGGGACAGGTAAGACACGAAGAAAATTACCTGAACTGTAATTAGACAGAGGAGGAGTGTCATCTTCTGATGAAGAATCCTCTGTATCATTATCCGGATGTTCTGCTCGAAAGTCTTCAATAATTCCGTCTTCTTCAACATCATTTTCAAGGTCAGGAACAACGACTTCACACGCCTCTTTATCTTCTGATTGGTCTTCATACAACCATTGAGTGATCTGTTGGTCCATCTTATGCAATGTTGATAGTTAAAACTAAAACAATGACATAAAACACATTATTGAATAAACTGTTAAAACGAAACAACAAAAGAGCTTGATTTGTCCATATAATTATGTTCCTAAAGAAAGGAACACCACTGTTATTGTTATACCTACATCAAAATATTAAACATACCCTTTAATATATTATATAAAAAATAATAGCATTCACGAATATATCGACGAAAAGAAATTACAAAATACTACGTTATTACTACCCTGGGGTCTGACAAACCCATAAATAGCTATATTTCCGTCACAGCATTGACACTAGACTAGTTAAAAGATGGCCACCGACGTAATTAAAGATTAGGTCGAGTGGCAGAATAGTGCGTTTCGTTATTGCAAAAATATCTACAAATATTCAACCTCTGAGGTTTGCTGGACCCCCGGGTAGGGTTTAAGGGTTAAAAAGCCTGTTATTTAAAGCCTTAAATGAAGTAAGTAATTTATTATAAATACGTTTCGTCATGGCTACGCAGCTCTTGTTATACTTGGGCAATTGAGGTGTATTGTCAAATACCTACCAGTCGGTGTGGGTCGCGCCGGTTTCGAGAACTTACATCTGCCGCAGTTTTGAAATGTTGTTTGTGATGTTGAACAAACATACAAGCTTCGTATATGTACAACGCGGGTAATAAAGACATAAAGACATATTTATTTCTGCATTTTGGTTGTTTACAACACTTATAAATGTCAAAACCCTATTCTAGATGATGCCGGCTTTTCCTAGCTAAATGACTTCTTGAGAAGAAAAGCCGAAACAAACTCAGAGTCATTGTTTTTTTTGTCACTTCAATTTCTTTAGTCTTTTCTTGATCTTTTAAAGTCCAGACAAAAAAGGGTTTAGTATGCAAGTACAATGCAGGAAATCATCTGACGGTTTTGACTGACTCGGCCCACTGATGGCCCGCATTCAACAGCAATCCTACGGCTCAACCTTGATTGAGGGAGCCAGCACGATCTGTATCACTATGCCTCCACGCCATCAGAAGGTGTATGCATAAGCATGTCAGCCTAAGCCATCAGACAGGTTGCCACAACTATTTGTTTATATGTTTAATAATGCCCACATCGTACTCACAACTTTACATGCTAATACATAGTAAAATACATGTTGTAAACAATATGTAAAATTATAAAAATTTAAACAATTAAATGGCATATATTTAAATGTCACAAAATATTATTAAATGTCAATTTAAGAATGTCTAAAAAATAAAATAATAATATATTACTTAAGTAATTTTAAATGTCAAAAGAAAATAACAATGTCAAATCAAACAATGTCAAAACAAAATAAATAAAATTACAAATGTCAAATCAAAAATGTCAGAATGTAAAGATATAAGTACTACAAATGTAAATAAAAATATTATGTCACTAATTTCAAAATGTCAAAATTCATAATGTCAATTCATAATTTAATGTCAATTCATAATTTTTAAACTCAATTCCAGGCGTTTTTGTCTGCTAAATAATCTTTAACTGTGTAATAAGCTTTTGAACACAAGCTCTGTTTAATAAATACTTTGAATTTATTAATACTTAGTTCCTGAATATTGCCTGGAATTTTGTTGTAAAAACGTATGCTTTGACACTTGTATGAGTTACTTATTTTTTGTAGTCTAGTTGAAGGTAGAACAAGTTTGTTTTTGTTTCGTGTATTTAATTTATGAATGTCGCTGAATTTAGAAAACATATTTATATTTTTCCTGACATATAACAAGTCTCATAAATGTATTGAGATGCGACAGTCATTATCTTAATTTCTTTAAATTTTTCCCTCAGTGAATGCCTTGAACCAAGACTGTAGATTGCACGAATAGCCCGCTTCTGCAGTACAAACACAGTTTGAATGTCAGCTGCGTTGCCCCATAATGAAATGCCATAGGACATTATGCTGTGAAAATAACTAAAATATACTAATCTGGCCGTATCTATATCAGTTAACTGACGAATTTTATAAACCGCGTACGCTGCAGAGCTAAGTCTATTCGACAACTGACCTATATGTGGGTCCCACTGTAGCTTAGAATCTAAGGTTATGCCTAAGAATACGGTGTTATCTATAAGATCCAACTCTTCTCCATTCAAACATATGTTAGGTTTAACTTGTTTTACATTCGGTCTTGAAAATCGTATACATTTTGTTTTTCTTTCATTTAACAGTAAATTGTTAGCAGTAAACCATTGAACTACTTTAGAGAGAGCGTTATTTACATCGTCATTATTTGATTGTTCTCGTCTAAGTTTAAAGATAAGTGATGTATCATCAGCAAATAACACTATCTCTTCATTATTTTGCATAATATATGGCAAATCATTAATATATACAAGGAAAAGGAATGGACCAAGAATTGAACCTTGCGGCACTCCCATTGTGACCACTGAACCCATAGAAACTTTTCCATTTACCTCAACTCTCTGTATCCTATTACTCAAATATGATGTTAGGAGATCCAAAGCAGTGTTCTTAACTTCATAGTAATGTAATTTCCTGATCAATGTTTCATGAAAAACGCAATCAAAAGCCTTAAGGTAAACGTACGTAATTCCGGCAGTGTCCCGGTACCCGGTAACTAGTCGGTTTTTATCATTTTGTAGGTTTCTACCAAAAGAATATTGAAGTTTGAGAATTTCAATACATACTTGATATTATTTCGTATATTTATAATATGAACGCTGCTCAATAACTGTATTGGTTGCAAAACTATACTACGATTAAAGTGTGGTGTGCGAAAATTTTGTGAAATTTCGAGGTTCTGTCACTAAAGTACGAAGCTACCACATTGTATTGGTTTGCTTATCATATTGCTGCGGATAGCGGCACTGTGAGAGTGTTTATTTGCTTAAATATTTGAGTTAATTAACTCGCGATATAGTCTATAAGCGGCGATGAATTTAATGAGATAGTAAGTATTTTGGCATATTACATTTACTGGGACTCAGAAACCCCTATATTACCCAGTACCCGGCAATATTATACCCTTCTTTTACCGGATACTGGTACACGAGTTAACTCCGTACTACCCGTTGCACCGGAGCCCATTACTGCACCTTAGTGCCTTGCAATAAGTCTCATTATCCTTTGAAAGTGTAGTAGTGTAAGTAGTAGAGTATTAATTATAACATTATATATTCTGCCTGATGCTGAGATGTACACTACCACTTGATTCTAAACCCTGTCATATGCAAGAGCTTGATGTTTATATTTCAAAACGTATTTTATTACGAGGCATAAATACTTATTTATCATGAAAAATAAAACGGTGCTCTGCTCCCATTTCTTAATTTGTATAGAGTACTCGCATGATGGAGCTGGAAAGTGGCCATAGGAACTCCGCAACAAAAGTTTGAGCTCGTTTCAATCGTATTGACGAGTACTCTGATCCTATATGGCAACCAAAGTTTGATGATGCGTTGTCAAAGTTGACTTCAACTCAAAGTAGATTTTAAATCATAGTTGAGTTCAACTGAAAGAGGAGTTCCACTGAAACATGAGTTCAACGTGACAGACCAATTGGGCGACCACAGAGTTTTCGAGCTACTTTACCGAAGTTACCTATCCAGGATGTCAAACAGAGTGAGGTACGGATGGCATTAGAGCAAATTAGGAAAAATAAAGCACCTGGTGATGACGGAATCACTGCAGAACTCCTCTGAGCAGGTGGAGACACAACCTTGAGATAGCTAGCAAGTCTTTTCAATACCGTCATCCACAAAGGTTCAAAACTGGAGCGGGTGTGTGGTGATTCTATTCTTAAAAAAGGTTGCAAAACTTTATTGAAGAATTACAGATCCATTTCACTCCTGAGCCATATCTACAAGTTGTTCTCGAGGGTTGTAACAAACGACTCGACGATTTCCAGCCATCAGTGTAAGCCGGGTTTCAAAAAGGCTTTATCACCGTGGACCACATCCATACTGAAGACCCATGAGTACAACCAGCCGCTGTGTATGACATTCGTGGACCACCAGAAAGCCTTCAACTCTATCGAAACCTGGGCAGTTCTTGACAGCCTGCAACGATGACGCATTAGCTGGCGATATATAGAGGTGTAAAGATACATAGAGTTGCGTAGGGGAGTCCGGCAAGGGGATGTAATATCTCCAAAGCTGTTCACCAAGGCACTTGAGGATGTCTACAAGACACTGGAGTGGGTTCAACGAATATCAAAGGCGAGTACATCTCACACCTTCAATTTCCTGACGACATCGACCTAATAGCAGAGACGTTGGAAGAGCTTAGCGGAATGCTTACCTTAATGAAGCCTTCCCGGTGGATTGATCATGGCATGAACCTGGCTAAAACGAAGGTAATATTCAATGAACACGTCGTGTTTAGACCGATCTGCATTGACGTGACATACTGTTGTTGACATACCTGGGGCAAATAATACAGTTGAGTAGACACAGCTTCGAGAAGGAAATCGATAAGTGGATTCAGTTGGTGTGGGCAGCATTCGGTAAGCTACGTCGGATCTTCTCGTCACCTATCCCGCAAAGCCTCAAGACAAAGGTCTTCAACCAATGCTTCCTACCAGTAATGATATACGGTGCTGAAATCTGGACACTCACGGTAGTGCTGGTCCATAGATATAAAATAGCTCAGCGTACTATGGATCAAGCTATGCTCGGAGTCTCTCTAAAGGATAGAACTCGCAACGAGCTCATCAGGAAGAGAACTGGAGTCACCCACATAGCCGCCGTAAAAGCAGTCTGAAGTGGCAATGAACTGGCCACGTCTCCCGAAGGACCGACGACCGATGGAGCCGACAAGTCTTAGAGAGAAGGCCCAATTTCAGCAAACAAAGAGTGGTTGTTGAGTTGACTGCACGGTTGGCGTCGTGGTTTAAGAGACCACCTCGCAGCTTGGCACTTGCCTATTATTGTGGGTCCAATACTGGGTGTTCATCGTGTCGGTTGTATGTTGGTAAGGACTCCCGCGACATTGGTTTTATCCCTAGTGCGTGAGTTGTTCTATTCAAGAAAGGGCCTTGCGAAGCTATAGATTGTACCTGAATTGTAATTAAACCAGGCGCATACGAAATTTTCTTGTACCTGTAGTTAATCTAATCTAATATATAAAATTCTCGTGTCACAGTTTTCGTTCCCATACTCCCCCGAAACGGCTTGGCCGATTTTGATGAAATTTTTTGTGCTTATCCGGTATCTATGAAAATCGGCCAACATCTATTTTCAAAAAAAAAAAATAGTTTGCCGGGTCAGCTAGTCTACACTATAATATTATAAAGAGGTTTTTCTTTTACTTTTGTTTGTTTGTTTGTAATGGATAAACTCAATAACTACTGGACTGATATTAAAAATTATTTCACCATTCGAAAGCTACACTATCTGCGAGTAACATAGGCTATATTTTATTCTAGAAAAAATAGGGGTCCGTAAGATATTTGGGTTTTTCGGGTACGCGAAGTAGTTCCCTCAGGACGCGGGTAAAACCGCGGGAAACGGCTAGTTGTTTTATATATTAGATTTTGATCTCTTTTCAGAAAACTACATAACAATTTTGTTGTTTAGCTTAAAGCCAAAGAAAATTACTGTAACAATTCACTTCATACAGTAATTTTAAAAGTTCAAAAATAATGTGATGTAGGTATACTTTTGTTTGTTTTTAGTTTATTTTAGAAAGCAGTTGAAAAGATATAAACATAGTATTACGACAATTTTAATTCTTGCTTGTGATTTCCTTTGAAATAGGTACATTTCAATAAAAATCTTTTCTTTGACCCCTTAAGATACATAACAATTACAATTACACAATATTTAACAATAAAAAGTTCAAATATTATAAACTTTAACATTTAGCAAATAGGGTTCAAATTCGCGGTTAAAATTTACCGGTATCTGGGACAATCTACCGTTTACTAGGACAAATCTACCGGATACTGGTACAAATGGGTCTTTTAGAACTTTATTTAAATTAAAGTATTCTTAACGTCATATTTATCAAAAGCTATAAAATAGCTCGAAAACTAGAATAAATTATCTATAAACATCCATAAATTTCATTTTTGTTAGTCTTTTAACCTTAACATAGCAGACCTGCAAAGTCAGCGAAGTTCAGAATTTCACGGCTATTGGGATGTTTACCTTAGTTCTTTTTATGAATTTGTTTATTTTAACATATTTCTTAATTTTATTCCTACTACTCCTAATCAATTTTATTGAATTATTTGATTCTTTGCACACTGAGAGACTATTTGGAAGTGATACTTTAAAATGATTTATATCAGTAATCATGCTTGGAGCATGAACCACCAGCTCATCTAACAGACTTTGATTTGCCGTCGTAGTGATCTGATCTTGTGTGAATTCTAGATGACTTATTCTACTGTTTGCCTCATGCAACTGTTTGTCTAAGAACTGTATACGGTCAAGGGCTTGTTCATACTGCAAACTACACTCGGCAAACCCGTCTACAATGAGCTGGAGTCCATCCCGAGCACTCATGGCATCAGAGAATTGATTATGTAGCTGAACCATTTCACATTTTAAGCTTTTATTTTTTTCCAGTAAGTTCAACATTTCTTTCTCATTATCTTCTCTTTCCTCTATCAGTTTGTTACACAACTCCTTAGAGGTCTTTAATTCAATTAAAGCCAGTTGGAGTTTAGACTCTTCCTGGCGAGCCAAAGCTTTACGATTCATAATCATAGTGAAAAGAGAGAAATACACGTAGTTCAAAGAAAGTAAAGGAGAAGATTGTAATAGTAGTAATAGTAGGGTTTAAAGCTAAATATTATTGTAAGAAAGAACAGCTGATCTCGTCCAAAGTTGTGTAACCAACTAACAAGATTTAGGTTATGTTTATTTATTTTTACTATTTATAGGTGGTTATTTAGGAACTTGATAGCACTTTTTATTTGGAAATATACTATTTAACACTATTTTATACGTATAAATTGATTTTAAATAGTAGTTACAATGTTATACCTGTTTGAAAAATGACAATGCAAATTTAGCCGGTAGATTGGTTGTCAAAAAAGAAATCACAATAAACTCACCTTATTTTCACAGAAAACACTAATACGTTTATAGATTATTACAAATAACACATTTATTAAGCAATTAACTTGTAAATAGCTTTAATTATTCGATTATTTTATATTTTTACTTGTAAAAAATACGGGACAAGGTCGGATCAGCTGTTAGCCTTAGTGCTGCCACAGAGCGAAAAACCTAAAATGGTAGCTGACCTAGCTTTTTGAATATCGGTAGGCATGACTCGTCTGGTGGTATTCCGATTTCCGTAGCTATGGCTCTTAAAACACTTTTTTTTGCGCGACAAATGCTCTATTTAGGTCGGTACTATTTCCCCACATAATTAACCCATATAGTAGCAAGGATTCCACGTATGCTCGATATGACAGCACCGATGTTTTCATGTCTGTTTCATTTTTTATATGTCTTAGGGTGAATACAAATTTGTTTATTTTATTACATACACTTTCTACCTGTGCTTTCCAGTTTAAGTTCTCATCAACCATTACTCCTAAAAACTTAGTTTGTGCTACTTGAATAATCTTTGGTATGTTCATTTTAAATTTATGTTTATTATTGTATGATTGATTGAATTGAAGATATACAGATTTATTAAGATTGATTGAAAAATGATTATTATTGAGCCATTTAATTAGATTGTCTATTGTACCTATTATTAATTTCCGCTTCATGATCAGTTACTGTCTTACATTTTTTGTCGCTGGTAACAACTATAGCAATGTCGTCGGCATAAAGGAAACATTTATGGTTCGATATCGTTACTGTATAAAAGGAACAATATAGGGCCTAGTATGCTCAGAGTTATATGCTATTAGTTCCTTATTTTCATTAATGCTATTAATTGTAACACTTTGCTATCTTGAAATTAAACTACAGTTTACGGATTTTATCGCGTTATATTGGTTTCACTTGTTATGGTTTTAATGTAATAACAAGTGAAACCAATATAACGCGATAAAATCCGTAAACTGTAGTTTAATTTCAATGTGTAACATTCGCATAAACCCAAGAAAATACTTTGCTATCTGTTGGTTAGGTAGGACGATATCCATCGCAGTGGAATTCCTTTGATGCCTATAGCGTCGAGTTTACTTACTAATATATCATGTTGGACAAAATTGAATGCTTTCGATAAATCAAAGAATAGTCCTGTTGTGAATTGATATCAGTCATGACTACTTTTATAAATGAAAGATAGCTAAGGTTGTGGATTTATCTTTTTGAAAGCCGAAGTGTTCTTTCTTTATAATATTATATTTCTCGCAGAAGCTAATCAATCTTTTAAGAAGGCATTTCTCAAATAATTTTGAAAAGATGGGTATTAATGTTATGGGACGATAATTTGTCACTTCACACTTCTTCCCTTTTTTATATAACTATCGATCTTTTTAATGCGTCTGGAAACACTCCTTGCGAAAAGGAAATGTTAATGAGATGCGTTAAGATTCCACCTAACTCGTTCTGGCATAGCTTAATGATTTTAGTATGAAGTTCATCGTAACCCACAGAATTTGCATTTTTAAGGACTTTATCTGTTCTTTCACATCACTTACTTGTGAAGAACATCGAATTTGCACTTAGGTGTGAAGAACATCGAATTTGCATTTGAATTTATACTCCAATTATGCTTTGTGCCCTGCTGTGCAGGTGTGCTATTTAAAACGTGATCGTTAAAGACAGCAGCTATTTCTACAGGTTTTGTAAATGTTGTATCGTCAATTTGAATTAAGTCTTGTTTCTGGGTTTTGCATTATGTGTTTTTATTTTTATAACTGTCCAGGTTACTTTGCACTTATTTTTGTTTTTAGTTATAAATTTTATGTTAGCCATTCGTTAAGCGTTATGAAAGCACTTCTGTAAAATTTTTGTAAATATCGTATATTTAATTTTATTATTGGTATTTTTATGCTTCTAGTACTGGTACCTTAAAAACCTCTTACTTCGACAGCTTTGTTTCAGACTATAAATACTGTCTCATTATCATGTCGCGTTACACTTACACCAGTGATGTTAAGGATATCCATATCCGTATCCGAAACTATCGGATATCCGAAATAAAAAAATATCCGTATCCCTAACCGAATCCGAAATAAATGATTCGGATAATTTCGGATAGGAGCGGTGTCTAAAAGAGACACCAAAGACAAGTTACAATAACTTGTTTTCGATCGGCCCAGTGACACGACGCGCGTGTCCTTTGGATTGATTGTTTTCTTTTCTTGTTCAAGTCATAACTAGTCAGCAATTATTTTACATTACGAAATTACGAATACTTTTTTTATAACCTTTATATATATCCAATAAGGGATTTTTGTGCATAAAAATTACGATGTCAATCCCATCGTACCTTATTCTAAATATTTGACAACAATCAATTGCAGACAATAAACATTACATAAATTTGAAGTCAAATAGCATTTTAGCTGTATCCAAGTTTGGTTCAGCTAAAATACTTTGAAAGATACCGTACATTGTTTCCTACAATATCAAGTATTTTAAATGATTGGTCTTTTTTATCATCATACCGTACACATTCCATAAGTACATGGTAAACATCATCTCGCTTATTACACACATCACAATTAGGTGAACTTACTTTTTCATTAAGAACCCAAAGCTTTTACCAGGAATGTGTCCGGTACGCAGTCTAAATGCGGTGACAATTTGCTTTCTACTTAATTTAGCATTCAGAAACCACGGAACATGAAGAGAAGCTCACGATGAATACCTACTTTTGTACCAAATTCCCTTGAGCTTCGACGGCTCGTCAAAGTCTTCCTTGAAAGCGACATAACATTTGTATTTATATTTCATAAAAATTTCGGACCAAACAGACAAAATATTTGCTTCTTCATCATCTGCAATAGCTCTTTGCTAGTCTGTCAGCCCCTACATATCCTGATAGCCCTATGTGAGACGGAACCCATTGCAGAGCAACAGTTATCTTCCCTTGCATTGTACGCTCATGATCATGTCCAGTATTTTATACGCGATTCGTGTACCTTTATCACCGCGCAAGAAGCGATATGAAGTATAGCACTTTGACCGTCTGTGAAGATAACTATTTTATGAAAAATTACGAATACTTAGTTCGATCAACTGAAAAATAAGTGTTGTGAAAGATTTATTTATTATTTTTGATATTCCTTAAAAATCTAATATCCGTAACCGAAACTATCCGAAACTACCGGATAATCCGAAATGATTTCATATCCGTATCCGAAACCGAAACCGATATAAATTTTTCCAATATCCGTATCCGTATTCGTATCCGTATCCGAAATTCCATATCCGTAACATCCCTGACTTACACCACGAGCCGCGCCTTCCTAACAAAATTTCTTTATTGATAGTTAAATGTCACCTTTTGTAATGATATGGCTGCCTGGTACTGTTCAAGTTTACTTTGAAATATTTTCTGCTAAAGTGGCACATCTCAAAACGTCAAAACGCATGCCCATTGCAAGAACTCTTGGCATTTTTGATAACTTAGTATAGAACAAGACGCGGTTCGAAATTTTCTGTGCAACAACGTCGCATCTGCAAACAAACATGTAGAAAAATTGTAGACGGGGGATATTATCAATATCATTATGCATTAGGTCAACCGATCCTGCGAGCCTGGTACGGACTAAATACCAAAGCCTAGCAGTAACCAAGAAACCCAACAGGCAAAACTAAATAGGTAATACAAGAGAAGAAAGGTCTTTAATTACTAAACAAAAAAAACAAAGAGTCAAATCACAGATTACTAAATAGTTACTTCGTAAGTCAAATGTCGCTTGTTAGAAAACCGCCAGGCCAGTACCAGCACAACATAAGAGCAAAGAGATACTTTTACTAGTTAATTATGGTAACTGGACCGGTATTATTGGGTGACGGAAAAATACTGAGCGCTTCCTAGAGAACGCGTAACGGAATGTTGGCTGATGGGTAAAATACCCACACACAGAAACAAGTACTTAAGTAGGTATGTTATAAATAGAATAATGTGAGCTGGTTACCAAAAATCATCTAGAGGTTAAATGAGTTTTCACGCCATTGCTAGAAGACAAAAAATATTTTTACTCAGAAAAGATTACAGTGTATGCCTATGGTCTATGGCTCTTGCAGGAAATGGAGTCAAAAGGAAACAGTTACAGAAATATAATTTGAAAACCTTGCAACATCTTTTTCGCGGGTGGCGTTTGAGGATTTCTTTGTATCGTATGACTTTAAAGAAAGAAAGAAAGAAAAATATTTTATTTGTTTCTCCTTATAAAATTTACAAAAAAGACAAGATAAAATTAATAAGTTCATCCAAGAGAACAAAGACTGACAGACACTCTACAGCCGAAACTATTGGGCGCAGGAAGCTGAAATTTGGCATGTATATTCCTTGGGGACCGTAGGGGTGCACTAAGAAGGGATTTCCCGAAATTCCCACGGGATCGGCCAAAACGGATAAATTTAAAAAAAAAAAGCAGGCGTAGCTGCTGGCGTCCTCTAGTACTAGTAGGTAAATACAAGTCTTACTCATGACATTAATTTATGACTTATATAGCTACTTGTATGATATTGATAACAAATAGTTAACAACTTATTAAATATAATATACCTATTATAAGTGAATATTATATCAATAAATATATATAATATCAACAGATACAAATATATATTATAAACATATACACATATTCATATATTATAAACATATACACATATTCATATATAAGTAAAACAATATGCTTCAGCAGTGTAGGCACCATTCAGTACAATTAAGTAAATAACCGCATGTTTTACCATCATGTAGATAATTGTTGTTTGTTTATCAAGATTTCTTTAAACTTAGTATGGAATGTATGTACCGTTTACATGTTTTACATGTAAGTTTTCTATGAACAAATTTTAGAATGTAGGTACCTTGCTTAATAATATATTATTGTACACCATATGCAATAGTTATATTATATGGTTTAAAGCTATTGTACATGTACTATGTAATGTAAAATCTTACTATGTAATGTGAAGTACCTATAATTAGGTAGGTCTTTATCGCTAAACGCGAGTTCTGTCGGGCGGCCGTGAGATGAACAAGAATGATGTCATCAATAATATTGTATACTCAGATTTACATAGTGATGGTAACTTATACTTTTTAAATAGATCATGAGATAAAATCTATTTACATATAAATAAAATTGGACTGTCTGTTTGTAACATTAAAATATCAGCTTTTTACGAAATGCATATGGATGTTTACACGGTAAATAGGTAATTATACAGAAATTACATTTTCAATTTTTGTTTGTCTGTCTGTTTGTTCTCGCTAATCTCTGGAACAGCTGGACTGATTTTGACGTGACCTTCACTGGCGGATAGCTGATGTACCAAGGAGTAATTTAGGCTATAAATTAACCGGGACGCGGGTGAAACCGCGGGAAAAAGCTAGTAATAAATATATACATACTAGACTTCTTCCGCTGCTCCGCCCCCTTGGGACCTTAAACCCCCTTAAGGGGGTGTAAAGGCCCCCGAAAGGGGGTGGAAGGGCTGAAATCCTTCCCTACACTCCTCATTGATTATACATGCCTAATATCAGCTTCTTTCGACCAGTAGTATCGGCTGTACCCGTCCGTCAGTCAGTCAGTAACGCAAGCATTTTATATAGACAGATACCTATTCCTAGTGTACAAAATGAAGTTCTCAAAATTAATTAGCAATGCACAGAATGCACTAGAATACTGAAGGTAAGTGTTCGAATATTTCTTTCTTTTTAAAAGAGAACTACCGCTTTAGGAACAATTTCTGTGTAGGGGGGAACATAGCAAACATTCAAAGAACACATTAAACACCATGGATCACACTAAGTGTCTCGAAGGAGAATTGAAACCACAACAGTCACGACACGCGGTGCAATAGGTACTAAACGGCGAAGCAACCGAGATATAAGACGCAGGAACTGAAACTCTTGTCTCCTAATTTGAGCCATTGATGCCTGAGACCCTTGTCTCCTTTAATTTGAGCCATTTTAAACGTGGCGGCAAAACTACTATTATCCTTTCTTGTAATACCTACCCTCTTATTCCGGAACTGGCAGTTCTGTACTCATATCGCGTAAATGTTTACTATTAAGTACAATTTTACTGTAGAAAAAATCGTTGATTCCTCCGAACTTTTCCTTATAGTAACGACACACGACGAATTCTCATAATGCGCCATAATTACATGAGTGTAATTATGACGCACAATAATATTAAAGTTGAAATATTCTAGACAATGTGTCGCAATTTTACACATACATACATAACGTCACGCCTTTTATCCCCGAAGGGGTAGGCAGAGGTGTATTTCTACACCCACTTTTCGCCAGATATACTTTAGTCCCACGTAATAAGGGGCGAGCTTATTGCCGTACCGGGCACATTTCCAGACTCCGTGCTGCTGCTGAGAATTTCGTGACAGAAAAACCCAATAACACTGCCCGACCCAGGAATCGAACCCGGGACCTCCCGATCCCACGCGCACATTTATGCCGCGAGACCAACGAGGCAGTCACAAGACAATGTGTCGCAATTTTATTCATAACTAATTAAGTAGATGCTTATTTAGAGGTTAGAATTAGGTACGCAAGTAAATAGCAATCACTGCAATATTTTACAACCGGTAACAACTAAATAGTGGTAACGTGAAAGGTTATTAAACCTTTATCCTGCGTTTGTACGTTCTATACTTTAAACATTATAAAACTGAATAGATTGTTGTGTTTGTTTCATCATCATCAGCCCTTTATACTGTCCCACTGCTGGGCACGGGCCTCTTCTCACTATGAAAAGGGTAAGGCCATAGTCCACCACGCCAAGTGCGGGTTGGCAGACTTCACATGTCTTTCGGGAACATTATGGAGAACTCTCAGACATGCAGGTTTCCTCACGATGTTTTCCTTCACCGTTTAGCAAGCGATAATAAACAATATAATACGCACATAACTCCGAAAAGACGTCGGTGCGCGCCATGGATTCGAACCCGAACCCTCTGCGTAGCAGTCTGTCGGTCTCTACACTAGGTTTGTTTGAACGCGTTAATCTCAGGCACTGGTGCGAATTGAAAAAATCTTTCAGTGTTAGATAGCACATTTGCCGATGAAAGCTATAGGCTATATAACATCACACTATGAGCGACGAGTGCTGAGCAGTAGCCCTAAATAACACACGTGTATTCTTTGATATAGCTACCTAGTTTACTAAATAAAAACCGGTTACAACTAAAATTAAGTTGTGATTACGCAAAAGGTTATTAAACTTTACTCCTGCTATGCGTATCAAGAATATAATCTAAATGATATTATTAGAATGTACGCAAGTCGCAAGCGCATCAAGACCCCGTAAGACGTTTGTTTTGTACCTAACTAGTAGGTATTATACAACTGACCGCGTTGAGTGCCGGACGTATACGGATATCAAATCTAACGTACATTTTAACTTGTACAAGTTTTATAAATAAAGAAGGTGGTTTAATACTTTTTATAGCAGACTACACGTTGGTTTAGAAAGTGCTTTGTGTTATGAAGTGTATTTTATGGATTTACTTTTGATATCTTTTTGTAAGTGGATTTTATTTATTTTTTCTTTTGTATATTATATTGAATCGGATAGTATTATATGTTTGGGTATTGGTTTTCTTTATTTCTACTTGATTTGTATGAGTGTAAATAGCAACAATTACTGATAGCAGTAAATCATTAAGATAATAAAGTTTAATTACAACATTTTGTTCGTCGAAAACACACTTTAATGATAAGAGAGAAATACTTTGAAATTAACATGAAATGCCTTTTAAATCTTAATATATAAAATCCTTGCGTTACGTACTGACTGACGGACACGCTACAGCCGAAATTATTGGGCGCAGGAATCTGAAATTTGACATTTATGTTCCTTGGGGACCGTAGGGGTGCACTAAGAAGGGATTTCCCGAAATTCCCACGGGATCGGTCAAACAGGTAAATTAAAAAAAATGCAGGCGTAGCTGCTGGCGTCCTCTAGTAAGTAAATATAATAACTGCGTTTAAAAACACAACATTTTAAGGATTAAGGCTATTAAGAAACCCTCATCAGGTTATGTACGATTAACGAATCTAAAACTCTTGGCACATTGCCTATTAGGTACAAATAACCACATCATTTCCAATCCCTTTAACGACGATATTTATTACTCCAACAAGTAACTCAATATATTCTTGCACATGTCTTGGAGACTTCGCACTAGAATAAAGTTTTTGCATCATTAATAGTTTTCTAGATCAATAGTTTTTAGACTGCCTCGTTGGTCTCGCGGCATAAATGTGCGCGTGGGATTGGGAGGTCTCGGGTTCGATTCCCGGGTCGGGCAAAGTGTTATTGGATTTTTCCGTTAGGAAATTCTCAGTAGCAGCTCAGAGTCTGGTAATGTGCTCGGTACGGCAATAGGCTCGCCCCCTATTACGTGGGACCTAAACATTCATGGCGAAATGTGGGTGTAATATTACACCTCTGCCTACCCCTTCGGGGATACAGGCGTGAGTCTATAAAAAAATAGTTTTAGTAAACTCAGAATCCTTATAAACTAAGTAGTTAATAATCGGATTAATATTCCAAGTACCAACTTAGGTAAACATCACACTATTCTTTGGGTTAGTTGAAAAGGCTATACCTATATTCAAATTATTTGTTAACTAAAGAACATCGCAGAAAAGTATAGACTAGGGTAAACTAAGTAGGTATAGATCCAAGTTTAGTTTTAACCGTATCCTGTGCACCTACGTAATTTACAATGCACTTATGCCAAATTCTTATGAAGCATTAGTGGGAACTTTGGAACATAACAAAATAAAATAAAATAAACCGCGACCTACTTTGGTAGATGATCTTAAATAAATGAATCTTTAACTAAGTTTGGAGTGAAGATGATAATGTCAACAATGTAATTTAATTACCTAAGTCTTAAAATAATTAAATAATAGTTTGGATTAAATTTTGCTAATGTTTAACCCCTTTTGGTGAATATAAAATCCAATAAGGACGGCAGTATGTAGTATTATGGTTAACCTTGTGGATCAAGCAAAACTGTACACAATTATTCAACGCGTCTAAAGGCCTTGCCACACGGTACAATTTTACGTCCAACTTGACTAAATCACTTGATGAAATCGTGACGTGTAGACGCCAGTCGTCCAACTCAAGTTCATCGGGTGGGCGGTACGCGGTACCACCAGATTTTAACCAATCGGGTGGACGGAATGAAAATCAGTGATTTGATTGTGTCGTGTAGACGGGCAAAGCCAATTCGATTGAAAATTTGATCAGTGGTAAAATTGTGCCGTGTGGCAAGGCCTTTAATCTCGTAAAATAATCAAATTCAAGGTATAAATACAATAAATACCATGGCTGTTGCAAGACGGTCGAGACTTTATGGTCGAGTCCTCGGCAAAATATAGGTACGGCTCGTAAAGCAATGTCCTAAATGTGCAAAACTAAAATACATCGATTTTAAACTTTAACGATTTGTATACTTCATACAAAATAAATTAGCGGGTCTTAATCGCGTCCAATTAACTTATTTAAGGTATAAATACCTAGGTACCTATTTGTTTGTGCAAGACGAGCGAAACTTCGGAAACAAATAGGTATTTATACCTTAAATAAGTTAATTGGACGCGATTAAGACCCGCTAATTTATTTTGTATGACTAAAATACATGACAATAGAAACGCTACAATCATCTTAAAGTACTGAGCATTATTGTTTTAAGATGATCTGTCATCAATTCATCATCACCATTATAAGTAAACACATCTGAATCAGCATTAGTGGAAACAATAATATATACGTAATGTCATACTGTAGATAGTATTCAAATAATTGTGTTATTTGGTTTATCTTTTTTTTTCTACCCTTCGCCGGCGACTTCGTCCGCGTCAATTATACAGCTAAACCTTCTTCAGAAGTTTTTTTTTATAGTCTCACGCCTGTATCCCCGAAGCGGTAGGCAGAGGTATAAATATTACACCCACAATTCGCCATGAATTTTTAGGTCCCACGTAATAGGGGGCGCGCCTATTGCCGTTACCGGGCACATCACCAGACTCCGGGCTGCTACTGAGTATTCGGAAAAACGCAGTAACACTTTTGCCCGACCCTGGAATCGAACTCGGGACCTCCGATCAGCAGTCGCATACGCTATCCACTGGAGCACGGAGGCAGGCCTCAGAAGTTACAGTTTCTATTGGTGAAAACTGTACAAAAATACGTTACGTTCATTTTTAGGGTTCCGTACCTAAAAGGTAAAAAACGTGACCCTATTACTAAGCCTCCGCCGTCTGTCTGTCTGTCTGCCATCAGGCTGTATCTCATAAAATGTGATAGCTAGAAAGCTGAAAATTTCATAAATTATGTAAAATATTACTAACGGTTACAGGTAGACGCTTAAAATTTGCACAGAATAGGTATGTCGTTGTATTACATTTCAAAATATATAATTAAATAAAAATAAAGTAAATATTAAAGGGTTAAGTTTATTGTTAAATCCCATACAACAAACGTACATTTTACGCAATTTTTTTCTCGATCTTAATAAACAGATAGTAACTTTAAAAAAATTTAAGTATACATACAACAAATGTGATTTTTTCTTTTACAGAATATCTTTTACAGATATGCACCTTTCGTGCGCGAGTCCGACTCGCACTTGGCCAATTTTTACTTAATCGTGTTCATAAAGGCAGACAGGGAAAAAGGGGACATCATTTTATAATATGTACCTACCCAGATAACAACAAACTTGCAGCAAGTTTGGCAAGTTTACATTGTTATCTGGGTATAGATTTTGTTCTTAGCTTATACTGTTACTTCACTTCGCCCACGGCGCTACCCACGTGGGACTTGGTTACCGCGGCAGAAAGTATCAAACAAGGACACTTTCGCATTTATAATCATCATCGACCTAGCGTTAGCTTAGAGCCCGGGGTCCGCTTACTGGTCTAACAAGATATGACAGAATATCAACTTTTCCACAGAGCGACTGCCGTCTGACCTCCGCAACAATAGCGATATCCCATCGTTTAGACCAGTATCCGTTTATTTGAGGGTACTGACTCCCCGTAACGACTGTCAAATATCGCATTTTTAATATAGGTAGTTACAAATAGTATAGATAAAAATAATTGGTTTGTAATCACTAACACAAAATACTTATCAGTGCATTACAGTCAGGGTTCGAGGATATATATCAAAGGATATATATCAAGATATATATCCGATATATATCCGATATATATCAACCTCGATTCGACGATATATATCAAATGTTTTTTGTGATATATTGCAATACAAAAATGGTTTAAAAAGAATATTATTTTTGCGTTTGTTACTGTATTTTTACTTCCCAAATGTAGATGGCGAGGGAGTAGAGTTAAAACATACTCCCTAATGGTAAGTTCTTATCTAAAAATGGCAATACTTCTGCCAGTATTAATGGCGTCAGTCCGTCAGTGGTGTCAGAAAAAATTCGTTACGAAAAACTAAGTACTCAAATGAATAAAACATTAAAAACATTTAAGTTTTTTATTTTTTGATAATTTTAGTATGTTTATGAAACACATGCAAATAGTATTCATAAATAATACAATGAAATAATAAAATGACTTTCATACAAAATTGATATACTTATATCAAACTTGATATATATCCGATATATATCGTCAATATCCGATATTTTGATATTTATAATAAATATGATAATTATAAGTTTTTTAGTAAAAGTATTATTATCATCAGCCCTTTATACTGTCCCACTGCTGGGTACGGGCCTCTTCTCACTATGAGAAGGGTAAGGCCATAGTTCACCACGCTGGCCAAGTGCGGGTTGGCAGACTTCACAATAGTTCTTTCGAGAACATTATGGAGAACTCTCAGACATGCAGGTTGCCTCACGATGTTTTCCTTCACCGTTTAGCAAGCGATAATTAACAATTTAATACGCACTTAACTCCGAAAAGTCATTGGTGCGTGCCGTGGATTCGAACCCGAGACCCTCTTCGTAGCAGTCTGTCGGTCTCTCCACTCAGCTATCGCTGCTTTTTAGTATATAATGATGAGTAACAATAAATAAACAAATTAGTTTTGTATACAAAGGCGAGCTTAACTCAACACTGAGTTTTCTGCCAGCAAACCTTTGAAACTGGAGAAATCGAATTTGAGAGCTAAGGGTAATCTTGTTGTACTTACATACAACAAAAAAACACAATAATAAATATAAATATAAGTTATAAATATTATATACTTTTGGCATAAATAACATGCTAATTATATTCCAACATTTACGCGAACGAAGTCGTGGGCACAGCTAGTTATTATACAAAAAAACAAAGAGTCAAATTTAGCTTGTTAGAAAACCGCCAGGCCTATACCAGCACAACATAAGAGCAAAGAGATACTTTCACTAGTTAATTATGGTAACTGGACCGGTATTATTGGGTGACGGAAAAATACAGAGCGCTTCCTAGAGAACGCGTAACGGAATGTTGGCTGATGGGTAAAATACCCACACACAGAAACAAGTACTTAAGTAGGTGGGTATGTGGTTATAAATAGAATAATATGCGCTGGTTACAAAAAGTCTAGTGGTTAAACGACTCTTCACGCCATTGCCATAGTGGCTACTGTTAGGGTTCGATCCTCATACAGACAAAAATATTTTTACCTACTCAGATAAGATTACAGTGTGTAGGTACCTATGGCCTATGCCTCTCACAGGCAAGTCAAAAGGAAACAGTAACAGAAATTTAATTTGAAAACCTTGCAACATCTTTTTCGCAGGTGGCGTTTGAGGATTTCTTTGTATCGTACGAGTTTACATGTTAAGTTTTCTATTAGCAAGTTTTAGAATGTAGGTACCTTGCTTAATATTTTTTTTTTGTACACAATGTACACCATATGCAATATTTATATTACATGTTTTAAAGCTATTTTACTATGTAATGTAAAATCCTACTATGTAATGTAAAGTACCTATAATTAGGTAGGCGTCTTTATCGCTAAACGCGAGTTCTGTCGGGCGGCCGTGAGATGCACAAGAATGATGTCAGCAATAATATTGTATACTCAGATTTACATAGTGATGGTAACTTATACCATATACTTTTTAAATAGATCATGGGTTAAATCTATATACATATAAATAAAATTGGACTGTCTGTTTGTAACATTAAAATAACCGCTTTTTACTAAATGCATATTATGGATGTTTACACGGTACATATACAGAAATGACATATTTTTCAATTTTTGTCTGTCTGTTTGTTCTCGCTCATCTCTGGAACGGCTGGACCGATTTTGACGGGACTTTCACTGGCGGATAGCATCATGATGTACCAAGGAGTAATTTAGGCTATAAATTAACCGGATACGCGAAGTAGTTCCCTCAGGTCGCGGGTGAAACCGCGGGAAACAGCTAGTAATAAATCGAAGACTTCTTAAGACTTCTTCCGCTGCTCCGCCCTCTTGGGACCTTACACCCCTTTAGGAAAGGGGGTATAAGGGCTTAAATCCTCCCCTACACTCCTCATTGATTATACATGCCTAGTATCAGCTTCTTTCGACCAGTAGTATCGGCTGTACCCGTCCGTCAGTCAGTCAGTAACGCAAGCATTTTATATAGACAGATACCTATTCCTAGTGTACAAAATGAAGTTCTCAAAATTAATTAGCAATGCACAGAATGCACTAGAATACTGAGAGTAAGTGTCCGAATATTTCTTTCTTTTTAAAAGAGAACTACCGCTTTAGGAACAATTTCTGTGTAGCGGGGAACATAACAAACATTCAAAGAATACATAAAACACCATGGATCACAAGTGTCTCGAAGGAGAATCGAAACCACAAAAGTCACGACACGCGGTGCAATACTAAACGACGAAGCAACCGAGATATAAGACGCGTTATCTGAGACTCTTGTCTCCTTTAATTTGAGCCATTAATTCCTCTAAGACGTGGCAGCAAAACTTTATTATCCTTTCCTGTAATTCCTAGCCTCTTATTGCGGAACTGGCAGTTCTGTACTCATATCGCGTAAATGTTTACTAGTAAGTACAAGTTTATTGTAGAAAAAATCGTTGATTCCGCCGAACTTTTCCTCAGAGTAACGACACACGACGAATTCTCATAATGCGCCATAATTACATGAGTGTAATTATGGCGCACAATAATATTAAAGTTGAAATATTCTAGACAATGTGTCGCAATTTTACACATACATACATAACGTCACGCCTTTTATCCCCGAAGGGGTAGGCAGAGGTGTATTTCTACACCCACTTTTCGCCAGATATACTTTAGTCCCACGTAATAAGGGGCGAGCCTATTGCCGTACCGGGCACATTTCCAGACTCCGGGGTGCTACTGAGAATTTCGTGACAGAAAAACCCAATAACACTGCCCGACCCAGGAATCGAACCCGGGACCTCCCGATCCCACGCGCACATTTATGCCGCGAGACCAACGAGGCAGTCACAAGACAATGTGTCGCAATTTTATTCATAACTAATTAAGTAGATGCTTATCTAGAGGTTAGAATTAGGTAGGCAAGTAAATAGCAATCACTGCAATATTTTACAACCGGTAACAACTAAATAGTGGTAACGTGAAAGGTTATTAAACCTTTATCCTGCGTTTGTACGTTCTATACTTTAAACATTATAAAACTGAATAGATTGTTGTGTTTGTTTCATCATCATCAGCCCTTTATACTGTCCCACTGCTGGGCACGGGCCTCTTCTCACTATGAAAAGGGTAAGGCCATAGTCCACCACGCCAAGTGCGGGTTGGCAGACTTCACATGTCTTTCGGGAACATTATGGAGAACTCTCAGACATGCAGGTTTCCTCGCGATGTTTTTCTTCACCGTTTAGCAAGCGATAATAAACAATATAATACGCACAAAACTCCGAAAAGACGTCGGTGCGCGCCGTGGATTCGAACCCGAACCCTCTGCGTAGCAGTCTGTCGCTCTCTACACTAGGCTATCGCTGCTGGACAATTGTTTGTTTGAACGTTAGCGTTAATCTCAGGCACTGGTCCGATTTGAAAAAATCTTTCAGTGTTAGATAGTCCATTTATCGAGGAAGGCTATAGGCTATATAACATCACACTATGATCGACGAGTGCTGAGCAGTAGCCCTAAATAACACACGTGTATTCTTTGATATAGCTACCTAGTTTACTAAATAAAAACCGGTTACAACTAAAATTAAGTTGTGATTACGCAAAAGGTTATTAAACTTTACTCCTGCTATGCGTATTAAGAATATAATCTAAATTATATTATTAGAATGTACGCAAGTCGCAAGCGCATCAAGACTCCGTGAGACGTTTGTTTTGTATCTAACTAGTAGGTATTATACAACTGACCGCGTTGAGTGCCGGACGTATGCGGATATCAAATCTAACGTACATTTTAACTTGTACAAGTTTTATAAATAAAGAAGTTGGTTTAATACTTTTTATAGCAGACTACACGTTGGTTTAGAAAGTGTTTTGTGTCATGAAGTGCATTTTATGGATTTACTTTTGATATCTTTTTGTAAGTGGATTTTGTTTTTTTATTTTGTATATTGAATTGAATCGGATAGTATTATATGTTTGGGCATTGGGTTTCTTTATTTCTACTTGATTTGTATGAGTGTAAATAGCAACAATTACCGATAGCAGTAAATCATTAAGGACGCGTTTACGCTTGTATCAAAAAACCACATATTTCCAGTACATTTTACGACAATTTTAGATAATAACTAATAAAACTAATGATTACGATAAATTGATTACTTTTTTATCTATAAATCAATTTGAAAATAAATAAAAAATATTTAATTAATATTAATGTAAAATCGATTCGAAACGGCCTCTTAAATCAAAAATAGGCATATACTGCTATTTTTGGGTACAATTTTCTCTCTATTTTTACATTTATTTAGATTTTCAAAGATAGAATAGGGTAGTAAATATAGTCAACTCAAAAACAATTTGATTTTTTTTTTCAAAATATTGTAAATTGACTCAAAGAAAGCAAAAAATCATCTTACATTTTTCTTCTATTTTGCTCGCATACGTGTGTCTTAATGTGTGGCAATAAGGTTCGTTTTATTTAGCCACTTTCTTGATTTATATATCCAAATTCTGCAATGAGATCTCAGTCTGCGCTTGAGCGCCGTCGGGAGTGGACTCTATGTCGCTTGTCGCTGCAGCCCGAAGACGAAAAAAGCAATATACGAATACAAAATATTCGCTAAAATCAATTTGATACTTCTCGTATTCTGTGCGAATTACGTACAAGTAAATTTCTTTTGTATAAATGGACATTATTACTTTATTTTCTCCGTTATGTTGAGTCAGGATATATTTCGGTATTTAGATATTATTTTGTTTCTTGCGTTGAAATCTGGTAAGATTATCTGGACTGATGGTATACCATCCCGTTCAAGTGTTGCGACTGGAACTCATAAAAGAGTAGACCTAGTTATGCCAGGTTGGGGCTCATTTTATTTGTTTTGGTGAGACCCTACCACTGGAACTTATGAAGTAACCTTCCAGGGTTATTCAATGACTCTTGCTGGTACTCATGTGTGAGTAGAGCTAGGCATGCCGAGTTTGGGCTCATTTTGTTTGTGCATAAGAGACCCTACCACTGCATTTTATGAAGTAACCTTCCAGGGTTATTCAATGACTCTTACTGGTACTCATATGTCAGTACAGCTAGGCATGCCGAGTTTGGGTTCATTTTGTTTGTACATAAGTGACCCTGCCACTGGAACTTATGAAGTAACCTTCCAGGGTTATTCGATGACTCTTGCTGGTACTCATATGTGAGTAGAGTTAGGCATGCCGAGTTTGGGCTCATTTTGTTTGTACATAAGAGACCCTACCACTGGAACTTATGAAGTAACCTTCCAGGGTTATTCAATGACTCTTGCTGGTACTCATGTGTGAGTAAAGCTACGCATGCCGAGTTTGGGCTCATTTTGTTTGTACATAAGAGACCCTACCACTGCATTTTATGAAGTAACCTTCCAGGGTTATTCAATGACTCTTACTGTTACTCATTTGTCAGTAGAGCTAGGCATGCCGAGTTTGGGTTCATTTTGTTTGTACATAAGTGACCCTACCACTGGAACTTATGAAGTAACCTTCCAGGGTTATTCGATGACTCTTGCTGGTACTCATATGTGAGTAGAGCTAGGCATGCCGAGTTTGGGCTCATTTTGTTTGTACATAAAAGACCCTACCACTGGAACTTATGAAGTAACCTTCCAGGGTTATTCAATGACTCTTGCTGGTACTCATGTGTGAGTAGAGCTAGGCATGCCGAGTTTGGGCTCATTTTGTTTGTACATAAGAGACCCTACCACTGGAACTTATGAGGTAACCTTCCAGGGTTATTCAATGACTCTTGCTGGTACTCATGTGTGAGTAGAGCTAGGCATGCCGAGTTTGGGCTCATTTTGTTTGTACATAAGAGACCCTACCACTGGAACTTATGAAGTAACCTTTCAGGTTTTTCAGGTTTATTCGAACTGGTGAGTAGAGCTAGGTATGTTCCAGTGGTAGGGTCTCTGATGTTCATACAAAATGAGCCCAAACTCGGTATGCCTAGCTCTACTCACATATGAGTACCAGCAAGAGTGATCGAATAACCCTGGAAGGTTACTTCATAAGTTCCAGTGGTAGGGTCTCTTATGTACAAACAAAATGAGCCCAAACTCGGCATGCCTAGCTTTACTTCCATATGAGTACCAGCAAGAGTCATCGAATAACCCTGGAAGGTTACTTCATAAGTTCCAGTGGTAGGGTCACTTATGTACAAACAAAATGAGCCCAAACTTGGCATGCCTAGCTCTACTCACATATGAGAACCAGCAAGAGTCATTGAATAACCCTGAAAGGTTACTTCATAAGTTGCAGTGGTTGGGTCTCTTATGTACAAATAAAATGAGCCCAAACTCGGCATGCCTAGCTCTACTCACATATAAGAACCAGCAATAGTCATCGAATAACCCTGGAAGGTTACTTCATAAGTTTCAGTGGTAGGGTCTCTCATGTACAAACAAAATGAGCCCAAACTCGGCATGCCGAGCTCTACTCACATATGAGTACCAGCAAGTGTCATCGAATAACCCTGGAAGTTTACTTCATACGTTTCAGTGGTAGGGTCTCTTATGTATAAACAAAATGAGCCCAAACTCGGCATGCCTAGCTCTACTCACATATGAGTACCAGCAAGAGTCATTGAATAACCCTGGAAGGTTACTTCATAAGATGCAGTGGTTGGGTCTCTTTTGTACAAACAAAATGAGCCCAAACTCGGCATGCCTAGCTCTACTCACATATAAGAACCAGCAAGAGTCATCGAATAACCCTGGAAGGTTACTTCATAAGTTCCAGTGGTAGGGTCTTTTATGTACAAACAAAATGAGCCCAAACTCGGCATGCCTAGCTCTACTCACATAAGAGTACCAGTAAGACTCATCGAATAACCTTGGAAGGTTACTTCACTAGTACCAGTGGTAGGGTCTCACTAAAACAAATAAAATGAGCCTCAACCTGGCATAACTAGGTCTACTCTTTTATGAGCTCCAGTCGCAACACTTGAATGGGATGGTATACCATCAGTCCACATAATCTTACCAGATTTCAACGCAAGAAAAAAAACAATATCTAAATACCGAAATATATCCTGAATCAACATAATGGAAAAAATAAAGTAATAATGTCCATTTAGGTATATAAAAATAAGAAACTAATTTGTACGTAATTTGCACAGCCAGGCCTATAACACATAGATACATATCACAAAAAAATCTAAGTCTCAAAGTTATTTAGTTGAACTACATTTCCGCAAATTACCGTACGTAGTACGTACTGTTGCCGCCGTGTCGCTGTAGTGACGCGATTTTGTACCTACTAATTTTGTAAACGCGTCCTTAAGATAATAAAGTTTAATTACTTACAAAATTTTGTTCGTCGAAAACACACTTTAATGATAAGGGAGAAATACTTTGAAATTAAAATGAAATGCCTTTTAAATCTTAATATATAAAATCCTTGCGTTACTTACTGACTGACGGACACGCTACAGCCGAAACTATTGGGCGCAGGAAGCTGATATTTGGCATGTATGCTCCTTGGGGACCGTAGGGGTGCACTAAGAAGGGATTTCCCGAAATTCAAAACGGGTAAATTAAAAAAAAATGCAGGCGTAGCTGCTGGCGTCCTCTAGTAAGTAAATATAATAACTGCATTTAAAAACACAGTATTTTAAGGATTAAGGCTACTAAGAAACTCTCATCAGGTTATGTACGATTAACGTATCTAAAACTCTTGGCACATTGCCTATTACAAAATAACCACATAATTTCCAATCCCTTTAACGACCATATTTATTACTCCAACAAGTAACAATCAATATTCTTGCACATGTCTTGGAGACTTATCACCAGAATGAGGTTTTAGCACGATCAATAGTTTTAGTAAACTCAGAATCCTTATAAACTAATAATCGGATTAATACTCCAAGTTCCAACTTAGGTAAACATCACACTATTCTTTGGGTTAGTTGAAAAGGCTATATATTCAAATTATTTGATAACTAAAGAACATCTGACATCTAAAGAAGATTGCCTCTTTGGTCTCGCGGCATAAATGTGCGTGTGGGATTGGGAGGTCTCGGGTTCGATTCCCGGGTCGGGCAAAGTGTTATTGGGTTTTACTGTTAGGTAATTCTCAGTAGCAGCACGGAGTCTGGTAATGTGCCCGGTACGGCAAGAGGCTCACCCCCTATTACGTGGGACCTAAAAATTCATGGTGAAATGTGGGTGTAATATTACACCTCTGCCTACCCCTTCGGGGATACAGGCGTGAGACTATAAATAAAAATAAAAAAACTTCTGACAAAGGTTTAGCTGTATATAATTCACGCGGACGGAGTCGCCGGCGAATTGTAGTAAAAAAAATAAGATAAACCAAATAACACAATTATTTGAATACTATCTACAGTTTGACGTTACGTAAATGTTATTGTTTCCACTAATGCTGATTCAGATGTGTTTACTTATAATGGTGATGATGACAGATCATCTTAAAACAATAATGCTCAGTACTTTAAGATTATTGTAGCGTTTCTATTGTCATGTATTTTAGTTTTGCACATTTAGGACATTGCTTTATGAGCCGTACCTATACTTTGCCGAGGTCTCGACCGTCTTGCAACAGCCCTGGTATTTATACCGTAGATTTGATTATTTTACGCGATTGAGAGCCGTTGAATAATTGTGTATAGTTTTGCTTGATACACAAGGTTAACTATTAATAGGTTGTTAGCACGTACCGAAAAATTATTACAAAGAGTTCAAAACGCCTGTGGCAGGTTCTGTTTTAATATACCCCTCGTAGCCACGTAACTCCTTTTTTAAACGAACACCAAATGTTGAAACTCAAATTGCGACGGAAACTTCACCTAGCCTCTCTTCTTTTTAGCGTGATTATGCACAAATATCCAAAGTACATACATACATAGACTCACGCCTGTTTCCCCGAAGGGGTAGGCAAAGGCATATTAAACGCCCACTTTTCGCCAGTGTTTTGATCCCACGTAATAGGTGGCGAGCCTATTGCCGCTTATCGGGATATTATGTTTGCCAGAGCCTCGTCCGTTGATCGGCAGGTGCACCACTTGTAGGTGAGGTTGGCTTGGGACCCTAAGTTCTTGGTGGGAACCCTATGCACCCTTATTACTTATAATTATCCAAAGTACTTGCACTCGAAAATCACATGGGTCAACAGCCATCGTAAGCGGGAGGGTCGACGATGTGCACAGCAACTGGCCATTCCCCAGCACCGGTCTGCTGCATTTCGTGGCACTTTTCGATATGCAGCGTCCAAATGCTGGAATAATATACCGCCACCTTTTAGAGCCTTAAAAAGTTTAACAACTTTCAAACATAAATTAAGAAACTTTCTTTTGTCCGTACAATCAAAATTCGAAACAATCAATGCTAACTTTAACTTATCAGTTTTATCAAATTATTATTTTTATTTTGTATTATTTTACGGAATTACGAGCGAGCTTCTGAAGGCCGGCGGTGCACCCGCTAGAGAAGCCCTCCGGAAGCTATTTAATTCCGTCATTCTCGAGGGTAAAACGCCGCAGGCGTGGCACAGAGGTGTGGTGGTGCTTTTCTTTAAGAAAGGGGATAAAACCCTCTTAAAGAACTACAGACCCATCACACTTCTGAGCCACGTCTACAAGCTGTTTTCGAGGGTCATCACGAATCGTCTCGAGAGCAAGCTAGACGACTTCCAGCCTCCCGAACAAGCCGGTTTCCGTAAAGGCTATAGTACCATAGACCACATACATACGCTGCGGCAGGTTATACAGAAGTCCGAGGAGTATAACCCGTCCCTATGCTTGGCGTTTGTGGACTATGAGAAAGCCTTCGATTCGATCGAAACCTGGGCGGTGCTACAGTCTCTCCAACGGTGCCGGATTGACTACCGATATATCGAAGTGCTGAAGTGTTTATATGAAAACGCCCCTATGTCAGTCCGCCTCCAGGACCAGAGTTCGAAACCAATTCAACTCCAGCGAGGTGTGAGACAGGGGGATGAAATATCCCCGAAACTGTTTACCACTGCGCTGGAGGATGTTTTCAAGCTTCTGGACTGGAATGAACTCGGCATCAACATCAACGGCGAGTACATCACTCACCTTCGATTCGCAAATGATATCGTAGTCATGGCTGAGACCATGGAAGACCTAGGCACAATGCTCGATGGCCTCTGTAGAGTCTCCCAACAAGTAGGTCTTAAGATGAACATGGACAAGACGAAAATCATGTCGAACGTCCATGTTGTACCTGCTCCTATTCAGGTTGGGAACTCTACGCTCGAAGTTGTCGACAAGTATACCTACCTGGGACAAGTAGTCCAATTAGGTAGGTCCAACTTCGAGAAGGAGGTCAATCGTCGAATCCAACTCGGTTGGGCAGCGTTCGGGAAGCTACGACATATCTTCTCGTCCGATATCCCGCAGTGTCTCAAGACGAAAGTCTTTGACCAGTGTGTGTTGCCAGTGATGACTTACGGATCAGAGACGTGGTCGCTCACTATGGGCCTTATCAGAAGGCTCAAGGTCACTCAGAGGGCGATGGAGAGAGCTATGCTTGGAGTTTCCCTGCGAGATCGAATCAGAAATGAGGAGATCCGCAGTAGAACCAAAGTCGCCGACATAGCTCTCCGGATAGCCAAGCTGAAGTGGCAGTGGGCAGGGCACATAGCTCGAAGAACCGATGGCCGTTGGGGCAGAAAGGTTCTGGAGTGGCGGCCACGTACTGGACGACGCAGCAGAGGTAGGCCCCCCGCAAGGTGGACCGATGACCTCGTCAAGATCGCGGGAGGCGGTTTGATGCGGGCGGCTCAAGACCGGTCTGTGTGGGTGTCGTAAGAGCCGACAGTGGGAGCATATTATGCAGAGAACAGCACTGTAAAAGAAGGAAAACTTGATACAAATCCTATACCAACCCGTTTGGCCAGCGTGTTATAGAAGGCCATTTCCTCCTTTCAAAGGAGAAGTCTAGTCCAGCAGTGGACTGTTAAGGGCTGGTGATGGTAGATGGTAACATTTTACAGATTTTACTCACCATGTCCATAGCGTTATCCTGGTTGCACCCACTTTCGTCCTAGAGCTCGGAGTCCGCTTCCAAGTCAAATCAGATTTTAAACAAAATATTATATTGAATTAATTGGTTACGCTGGAGAGTACGGTCACTATATGAGTTTAGTATGTACTATAATATGATTTGCGGAGTACAAATTCCTTCTTTTGTAACAAAAAAAATTTTTATTTTATTAATTAGGCTTAATTTACTTGCTCCCTAATCCGTTACCCTAGTTTTAGACTAGGGTAGCGGATTACTATATACTAGGTACTCTTTTAGCTATTATAACAAATATTATTATTATTAGTCTTTGTTATAATATTTTAATGTTTCGAAATGTCATAAGGTTATCAATATTTGTCTTCCCTGTTATCAGCATCACTAATAAACTCGTTTGACGAAATATTTCCTAGATTATGCACTTGTTTATAAACAAGATATTATAATGTGTTCTGGCAAATTACTATCAAATAGGTAAAGTCATAAAATAGAATATATTATTATGATAATAGTCAGTTGACAAATGCTTGCTGATTGCAATTTGACGACAGAAAAGTAAATATAGCACCATGGTCAAATTACACTTGTCTCTGCTAAGGCCGACCACACAACTTCTTAAGAAATTCATTGCAGAAAAGTTAATCTGTGTGCTCGAGCTTGTGTAAAACTAAAACAAACCATACACCAGGGAAGCAGTCTAAAAAGATATAACATCTCAAAGATTAGGTAAGACTTGCACTAATAGAGGCTCTCTCTGCCTTTTCGCCGAAAATTGTTCAGCCGATTATCACTTGCCAACTAACGTTTCGCAAAATTTTATTTCGCAATATAATCATTTGCCAACTTGTGATATAATTTTGTTTTTATTTCCCAACCTCACAGTTGCCAACTTTACGTTTGGTCTTCCTTTTACTGTCGTAGTTCTAACCTAACCGATGTAGCATATTTAAATGCCCTGTGTAGTGAAATAAAAGCGATTTGGTTCTGGCACTTCGCCGGCCGCTGCCGCGGCACGCTCGCTTCGCTCGCTCGACTCGTGCGTTGTGGTCGCAGTTCTAACCTAACCTAACCAGCCATTGTTTCAGTTGACCTTGAACTTCCTTGAGTTACCTGAACTTCCCTAAACATCACCTGAACAGACCAAACCTTATTCGTCTACAAGTTGTCTGGTCTAATAATTTGACAAAAGATAAATGCACCAAACGTTTTTTGTCATTACAATAATCACCTTAACAATAATTCTACCAAATGAGACGTTGTCATACAAAATTTTGACAATCGTTACGGCTTGGCCACGGGGACCGGCAACGCGACCTGCGACACGACCGGCGACGCGACAATTCGCGCGACGCGAAAAACATGCCACGGGGACCAGGAGCGAGACGACATTATATTTATGACGACATTATTATATACAACGTGTAAATGAAATAACGCACATGCTCAGACACCCCAATTAGAATAACTTATTACAATCATAATGCATGCATTGAATTTTGTTTTTTATTTGCGTAAATATTGTTTTATGAGGAAAGTATAAACTCGATCAAAAGTAAAAAGCGTGGTCACTATAAATTTGCGCACGCACACAAACACACGAAATGGTTGCTATGGTAAACAGACGACAGCGATCTGATAGGAACGAAATACGATACGATATAAACAAAATGTTTCAAATTTAGTCTTTATACAACACTCTGATAGAGTGGGGTTTACAAGAATGATGTTTGAGTAATTTGTCAGCTACTGTTGATATTTCTAAAGATATGACTACCTATTTCTTTCCATCACACTTTTCGGCTTTGGAGTGGACAGTCGACTTTGTATAAAATTATTTATTGTTTGTTAATAACATGCACACGATCCATTGTTTCATAATATTGTAAATGACTATTTAGTTACCTAGCATTATTGATAGATATAGTAAAAGAATATCAATGAGAGAATAAAGCAAGATCGACGTGTTTAAAGTTGTAAATTAATAGTTACATTAATAGAATAATCAAATAACTTACAGGATAAAATCACATTATTTTAGTCCACTTAACACTTCACTGTTCACGCATCACATCTTTTCACTGTTTCAAAAGCAGCTAATATTATGTATCAACTTAACTCCTAGGCACTTGTTGTCTCCTCACAATAAACTAGTGATTTAACATTTTCCCACAGTGAAAAAGTCCGGGGGCGACAAGTTAACATCAAGATGATGCAGAACGTTCCACACCAGCACCGTCATGTTGTTATTTACAATTTTATTCACACAATTAAAATATTTTTTCGCAACTCTCGCTGACAGATTCCCGATGGATGACTAGATACTTGTCATAACTTGTCAAAGCGCATCGCCAGCGCTTGTCATTGGCCAGCGCGGGCGACACATTACGTCTCGCTCTTGCCTGTTGATTATTGCGTAAGCGAAAGATAGATGATAGATATTTTTGTGGTAAATTGTGTGTATTGTCTTTTGCCGCTATTGTGTTGTACTAATGTGTGCGTTCGTGTGACCGAACGTCGAACCATTAAACAAATGCATTTTAAAAGAAGGCGTTCTGCTTTGACTTAAGGTTTATTTTCGTATATTTCAACTTTTGAAATAAATGAGTGACTATCATTTACGTTATTTTTATTATTTTAGAACAAAAAATAAACAATATTAAAAATGACAGTAATGGATTCAGTAGCCGATTCTGAACAAACTACTTTCAGGAAGTGCATTTAAATTTGTTACATGTTGTATATTAGTCGTCAAAGTGAAAAATAGGCGAAACGTTGGTTGGTAAGTGATAATCGGCCAAACAATATTCGGCGAAAAGGCAGGATCCCACTAATAGAATATAAAACAATCCAACTTCAGTACTTTTACGACGAATGTAAAGGAATTAGTTGGAGGAAGTCATTCGAAGCTAATAAACTGGAAACGTGAGTAGAGGAGAGTGACGACCTGTGAACACCTCTTACTTTAGCTTGTGCCCTGGTACAACGTGATCGAATTGTAATCGAATACCGTGACCTGATCGAAGGTTGCTTGCTTACTGAGTATTTTTAGCGCACTATCAATAAATTTTAATGATATCTTAATAAAATTGTATTGACCTTCATTCAGGCCTTATACATAATTTATATATTCTTTTTTATCTTTATAAGGTAGGTTTAATATCTTTATTTAATTTTGCTGAATCCACTCGGGAATGTAATGTGAGTGAGAAATAATCAGTAGCAGACTGACAGACGAGAAAAAATAATCGATAATAATTTATTAATATCCATAAATTACCAAATCTATTTCAGAGTTGCAGACCAATTTATTAAATTACCTAATGTGATTTTTATCGACACAAGACATTATCCGTTACTTATAAAAACACTTCACAAACGATTTATTTCTTTTTTTATTTGATATGAAAAAAAAGTGTTAATGCCGCTGTACTTTACCGGTTTATATTCTTGATGATTAAAAAAGTGACAACTAGAATGTAACAAACACATGAACTTACAAATACTCGTATTAAAAAATAAGCCTTTCGCGTACGAATAATTGCATCCAAAATAAAATAGAATACGTATAAAATATTTACAGTTATTTGTTGATATGAATAAACTATCTGTGTGTGTGCTAAACTCCATCCAAATCAGTTGCGTCGGTTATGCGTGATTGTGTAACAAACATCGCAACACCAAAACAACCAAATACGAACTATGACATTTACAATATTAGTGAAGTTTACAGCCGTATTCGCAGATTTGTGAACCAGCCTAGCGACTAAAATCATCACCGACTCACCGTTATAATAAATGTGCTACACTAACAAAGCTCATCAATTCCAGTCCCGCATTCACTCTCCCCTGTCGTATTTACATGAATAATTCCTAAACAGGAAACAATACAATACGTGACTGGTTTGATATGAACTTACCACTATAAATTAACAGACTTCTTTCTAGTAAATAACTTTTAAAACTTGCATTATTTAATTTAAGAATGTAGGATTGTAATTTGTAGGCAATTTATATTCAATGGTATTTGATTAATTTTTAAACAAAAATAGACTAAAACCGTCAGCAGCTGCTCTATACAAATACCTACCTAAAATCATTAAATCTTGTTATAGCTTTAAAAAAAAGTTTTGCACCTTATTTCATAGATTTGCTTGATGTAAAATCGAATAGATAGATTATAAGTTTGAGAGCCGATTTCACCACCCATGAAGACCTAATCTTCCTGGTAATTTTAAATTGGAACTATATGTAATCTTACAAATCACACCTATGAGAGTGTTGAAACTGACCCTGACAGTAATCACATACGCTAATTAAAACATAGACAACATGTCATGGACTCGCGAAGCCCTTCCTTCATAAAATTTACTCTCTTGTACAAAAAGACAAACCAAGTTATACCTATACATTGAATAAATTACGTTACGTTAGAGTTATAAACATACGACAAACTGGTCATATAACACATGATTGTAGGTCAATAGAATAGGAAGCAATGAAACTAACCGTATTAGATATCGATTCGATTTTAATAAGAGATAGCATGTACTTACCAAACTTAATTTTCAAATTTTAAGAAAGCGAGTACTCTGCCACCTTGAGAAACCATGTTTTAGTAAGTCACAATCAAATTATTAGACGACATTACAAAACGTAATAATTGTATACCTCTACGTAAAGGTAATATAGCTATATAATATACCTCTTCCTTTAGCTTATATCCTAGTAGATCAAATCGAACCAGAATCAAATACGGTATAGGCTTATTTGCTTAGCGTATTTTTACCGTTACAATCTTATTTATGTGTTACATTTCGACATACACATTAGCTTGATTCTCGATCATTCTAAAAGTAAACATTCTACTAACATGCCGTCCTTATAGTACGTGAATGGTAAGAGTCGTATCACCTTGGAGTGAGCCTAGGGGCTTTGAACTTAGCTAGTACCTATACTAGTCCAGTCTATACCTAGTAGATAATTATAGCGTCTAAGTACTTCAGTTGTGTTGACAGCACTCGTTTGCAAGCTACTTAATCTAGTGATTTCAACGAAAATATGAATAATAATCAACATAAATTAATCAATTTCATGCTTCTATTTTCTAAATAAATTCTATTCTGGCAAGTTCAAAATCGTCGTCGAGGGTATATAATTATGAGAAAATCATAGACCTACAGTTCTTCCATAATCGTTTCTTAATAATATGTGTCACATATAACAAGAAGGCTTATGAATTTGAGACATCAACTTGAAGCCTGCCTCTATGAGCTAGCTAGTACTTTTCTTTCTAAATTAAACTCAAGGCTTTTAAGTCTAAGCAAATTTAACAAAAAGTATTTTCGCAATGGACCGTTATTTATTATTCGTACGTCCCGGTGTAGTAATACTACCAAAATAATCTCAAGGTGAACTGTAAATAATGAATAACACACAAACTATAATACTCAGATATCTACTATATTGTATTAATCAACATATTCATTTAGCCTTGCATAATTATTTATATGATTAAGGCTCGAAAGGACTCTACGAATAGGGAAGTTTCCTGCAAGTGAAATAAATTATACAAGTGGATATTTTTATCTAGTGAAACATGTCAAAATAATAATAGTTTCATTCATAAATTAATGTTAAAACTTTATTGAACATTTTATCGTCAATTTATTGATAATAAGTATTCTACTAGACAGCAAAACACTATGACGTCACTACGTCGTATTTCATACAAACAAAACCCTTGGCAAAGGTCGTTTTTGACATTTCGTTAAAATTTAAAAGTGCTTGATTTGACTAGTTGGAAACAACCATGTCATCTTTGACCGGTAGAGTCTGGGGGCATTTACTTTATTTCTTATTTAGATTGGCTCTCAGGCGAACCCTCCAGATTTAGTAAGGTGAACGCCACTTTATACCGTATCATAATATTTTAAGTGACAATCAAAAATATGTTAACATTGTGTTAAATTTTACTAATTTGAACATTAATTACTACAAATGTGTAATATTTACTCCTCTGCCTACCCCACAGACCACCTACCCCTTGGTAGTCTGTGGCCTACCCCTTCGGGGATACAGACGTGAGACTATAAATAAATAAATTACTACAAACTTAGAAGGTTATTTGCGCAACGTAACGTTACATATGTAGATAGCTTAAATAACAATGATTTTTGCTTTTATTCACTGTTTTATTATAAATTATAACATACTAGAGGACGCCAGCAGCTACGCCTGCATTTTTTTTTAATTTACCCGTTTTGACCGATCCCGTGGGAATTTCGGGAAATCCCTTCTTAGTGCACCCCTACGGTCTCCAAGGAACATACATGCCAAATTTCAGCTTCCTGCACCCAATAGTTTCGGCTGTAGCGTGTCTGTCAGTCAGTCAGTAACGCAAGGATTTTATATATTAAGATTGTGTTAAATTTTACTAATTTGAACATTAATTACTAAAACATGCATGAGGAATCTGATGGGAGTGAATGAAGCAAGAGAGATATGTCAAGATCGTTGCAAATGGCGCTCCGTAGTCTCTGCCTACCCCTCCGGGAAACAGGCGTGAGTCTATGTATGTATGTATGTATGTAATTACTAAAAACTTAAAAGGTTATTTACGCAACGTAACATGATATAGATAGCATAAACAATGAGATTTGTTTTTATTAAATTTTTATTATAACGTATGTATTTATGTTGCATGTTCCTTGAATATACTTACACTGGTCTCAGGTCTGGAATATTTTTGTGTTGTGGAGGTCAGACGGCAGTCGATGTGTGTAAAAGCTAATTGTCAAATCCAGTTAGACTAGAACACAGACGCTTGGCTCCAAGGCAATAGTCTTATGCAACCCGACACTAGGATGATGTTGATAAATAGGTAATGTCAACGTGAGTTCGAGCCCGAGACTCTCCATGTCCAATCTCTGCTATTAAGAGCTCTCTCTGTTATTAGGGGCTACTGCTACGCACCCGTAGCCAATAAAGTGATGCTAAAGCCGTCCTCGATGGGCTATCCAACACGAAACAAATAATACAAATCAACCAGAAATTCCTGAGATAAGCGCATTCAACGAAACAATAACACAAATAAACTCAGCAATATTACGAGTATGTTAGTATGAATTTATTTATTGGAACTTAATGTACTATTTAGGAACTGACGAACTTACTAAGGCTCTAGACAGACGGACCGCATTTCAACTGCAATCCAATTGCAAATTGCAGTTCGGATGCAGTTTGAATGCAGTTGACACAACTGCAATAGAACTGCAAACCAACCGTGCAGTTCGATTGCAGTCGGTGTGCAGTTCACACGATTGCACGCGGTCTGCAATTGAACTGCAATCGGACGGCACGTTTGGTTTGCAGTTCTATTGCAGTCGTGTCAACTGCATTCAAACTGCAACCGAACTGCAATTTGCAGTTGGATTGCAGTTGAAATGCGGTCCGTCTGTCTAGAGCCTTACAATACCACGATAATTAGACTAATACCGCTTCATTGTTTAATTGCTAATCAAATCAACATGTTGCAATGACCTGACCTCAACCGTGTGGTTTGCTTACACGACGTCTTTATATTTATTCTAAGCGTTAAATATTTCCCAAATTACCTAGAAGACATTTACTCTTCACACTTTCAAAATATTTTAGTGCCTCGTTAATGATTATTCTCATCTTAGATGCCACTTAAAAGTACCGTTGGAGCCGCGTTTATAATAAGCACATGCCTACTTAAATTAACTGTCAATAATAAACAAGTTTCTATTAGCAACTAACTGTCGATAGTGTTTTAATATTATGTACGATAGAAACTTAACAGCGGGCGGTAATAAGGCGTGATGCATTGGAGGCTGTAAGAGAAGGTTAAAGTAAAAGTTTTAGAAATGTTTAAAAATCAATCATCGTTATATGTATTTCAATAAATATAGCTATGATAAAGGTGAAAAAAATTGGGCTGGGTCGTGTCTAGAGGTTAAAGAAAAGGCAGGAAATTGAAGCCAATGGCAATTGCTCCACCAACAAGAGCTAGCTAAAGAAGCGGGAAGTTTACTTGTTGTTGTAAATGTAAATAAAGTGCTTATGGAAAGAGCAATTCACAAAATTACAATTAAGGATAACAAAAAGAACCTTCGCTCTTTACGCAGGTACAAAATACGTGCATTATTCATTCACTGGGACCGATTTAAAAATTTACTAATACAAACACTCTCTTCGACAAACTTCCTATACAAATTTGTCAAAGGGCCTAAGGTAAGGTTGCTACTATTGACCACTTAACTTTGGACGGTCATAAAATCAAAACTATGACAGTAGGCAATATAGAAATTGATTAAATGAATTGTACTTTTATAGAAGTATCCGCAGTATTCATATTTTCTTTTTTAAATAAAGCGTTTAGTGCCAAAAGAGCAATAAATAAAAAAATATGGTCGCCTTGTTTGGTCTTTGTCTTTGATTGGACCACTCAGTTGCTATCATTGGACTTAGACAATATTGGCCTACTGGTCCATTCAAAGAGCCTAAGAAAAATGTATTTTTAGGAAACACAAAAGACAACGTATTTTTAATCACATTTTTATTCAACATTTGACAGACAAGTACAGTTGAATCTTAAATTTATACTTCTCCTTTTCCTGCCCTGTTCCCATATAATTTGGGGTCGGCGCAGAATGTCCTTCTCTTCCATTCTCTGCTGTCAGCCGTCATCTGATTATTCCTTTTCATTCATGTCAGCCTTCACACAATCCGTCCATCTTTTCTTTGGTCTTCCTCTTGCCTTATATCCCTCAACTCTCATATGCATAATCATCACTTATTTCTAGACATATTTCTTTTTGCCCTTTTTTACACAAGCACACTCCCACCCACTCGTGCACCCAACATTTACAAGACAGTTGATGTTACACCATATACCTAAACATCGATCCAATTCTAAAATGTGTTGAACTAGTTTTTCTCCAACTCTGGAGTCAGAGCTCCCGTTGAACCAACAATTTGCTTACAACCTTTGGCCTTCGTATTTTTGTCATCGTATCATCTTTTCAGTGTCGCTTTAGGCACGCCGTAAATCCTGCTTACCTTATTTAAGCCCACCTTACCTTTACGTAACGCTTGTAACGCTTAATCCATGCTTGTCTCATTCCATGAAAACCTACTCTTTTCGCCATTCTAAAAGAAAATAAATAAAAAAAGAAATCGACAATTCGAGAAGTTGCCATGATTGTACCGGTTCAATCAAAGAGCCAGGCACTGGTTCATTGATGGCAACACACTATAACCTCATTAAAAATTTATAAAAAAATAAATTAAATAATTGTCAACAACTTATTTTGATAATTAGCCACACCAATAAATGCACAACGTTATCAAATATATTATACGTTATAGTACTTAATAGAACTGTACTTACATGGAGACATATATTGCGACAATTTTATATCAAAAGCGCGTGCAATTAAACGGCACGCGTCTCTCCTCAACCACAGACAATATAATACCCTAGCCTCAACCAAGCCTCCGGCGACACAGGCGGTACACGAGCTGTGCCTATGGTCATAAAGCTAATGTTTCGATGTAACACACGATTTTTAAACCAAATCGTATGTGAGTTATTGAGGTGGTCCAATCAAAGCACACAGGTCCAATGATCACAATCACATCCTTACCCTAATTTATACGAAAATTAAGATTTTGTGGTGCCACTGCCAGACTTACTCATTGGAGACCAATCCATATCTTCTTATTCACGAACCTTCAAGCATTTTATATGCTGTTATTGCTATACGAAAGATTGTGGTACATAACAATGTTTGTGTTTAAGTACTTATTACTGACCTTCTGCGGACTACAAAAACTTACATTATACCTACTTGATATACCACAGTTCCAAACAGGAAATCTTGTCTTGTTTTCGTAACTTCGCGGTTTTACCTCTAAACTCGTCCATTTAATATTGATTAATATCTCGCCTTTAAATTCTTCTCGAATATTTTTTTCATCTTGTACAGTTTCTAAGGGTCGTTGCCTAGCCTTTATGTAGTGATTGATATGAGAAAATACATTTTCAAACCTGACTGGCAGTTCCAGAAATGAGCGCACTTAAACCAGAGCTAAATTATTTATCTCAATGGTCCAAACACACAAACTCTACGTATTTATTATATTTAGTGGATATTGTATAGGTTGTAATGTTATGATCGATGGACAACGAGTGGAACAAGTGAATGATTTTGTGTATTTAGGTACGCTGTTTACTAGGAATGGTAAGAATGAAGAAGATATTGAAAGAAGACATAATGCAGGTAATAGGGTGAATAGAGCTTTGAAGGCTTTTGTGAACAATCATAATGTATCCAAAAAGGCATGTTTGGCTGTGAATAGAGGGGTACTTACACTTATGTATGGTAGTGAAAGTTGGGTATGGCAGAAGAGTCATGAAAGTAGAATAAATGCTGTAGAAATGAGAGGACTGACAAGTATGTGTGGTGTGTCTTTGACTGACAGAGTAAAGAATTGTGTGATAAGAGAGTGTTGTGGGGTAAAAGAAGATGTAGTGACAAGCATCGAGAAAGGTATGCTAAGGTGGTTTGGGCTCGTGGAGAGGATGGATGACAAAAGACTGACCAAGCAGATATATAAGGCAAGTGTGGATGGGACAAGACGAAGGGGAAGACCTAGGCGGACGTTCTCTGACCAGATTGGAGACATCCTAAAAACAGGGCAGGTTAGAAGTACCCTGAACAGAAGAGCATGCATGAGGAATCTGATGGGAGTGAATGAAGCAAGAGAGATATGTCAGGAACGTTGCAAATGGCGTTCCGTAGTCTCTGCCTACCCCTCCGGGAAACAGGCGTGAGTCTATGTATGTATGTATAGGTTACATAAGACAAGTATCAAAGCTTTAGCAGCATTCATGCAGCCTTGAATTTGCTGCCAACGATAAATGGTGTTTTGTTACCATTACCGAGCCTATGATAAAAACAACTACGTTAAAAAAACGACTTCAAAAACTAAAAAGTAAATAATAATAAAGATTTAATATTAATTCAATACTACCTATTAGTTATATGTGCTATTTACTAACAGGTTTACTGTCGGTGCCAAGCCAATTTAATACTTAAGAGGAAACACGACGGGCAAGAGAATTGAAAAATAGGTATTTGTACAATCTATTGCTGTCGCGCAGCCTCAAGCCTGCCCCCGCAGAGCGCGATAGAGACAACGCTACTGCTGGACCAAAAATACCTATTAAATGTACACAAAATCAACGTTTCGTATTCCCTTGATTCCTTCTCCAAAACTTCATCGATTTAACTAGTTTTTCATATTAAATTAAAGAAAGGCTTTGGCCGTGTTCCTATGTTTTCCTTTTTTAAAATAATCTAGCCAAATTTGTTTTTTGGATGTTTGAACACAGCGGAAAATCTGGCCAATTTTTGAGATATTTGAAGGTTCATATCTTTTTGAAAACATAGGGACATGCCAATCAGGGCCATACATCTTTTGGAAAAAAATAATTGCTCTACTGGCATTATCCAGGGAGAAAACAGGAGACTACGTTTGTATGGAAAAACGGCCGTCGTGTTTCCTCTTAAGTAGTAACTCCTTTAAAGTAGGCATTTCATTATATTAAGTTGCTCGTATTCATTTAAGTGATTAAAATTGGCACCAACTTCAACCTATTAGTAAATAGCACATATAAATAATAGGTAGTATTTAGGTAATTAATATTAAATCTTTATTATTTTTTTACTTTTTGAAGTCGTTTTTTTTAACGTAGTTATTTTTATTTAATACTTTTTAGTGTATTGTTGTATTGTCTACTAGTTATGGGACCTTGTCACCTACAAAAGGTGATGCGCGCCTTAAAAGATATAGATCTCAAGAAACGGGAATGGATAAAAGTAGTCGTCTCCGTAAAAATACTGTTCGAAACACAATTTCACGTTCTTGTGAGAAGTTCGTGAAAAACATTTGTTGGCCATGAAATCATTTAATTACTGAGTTCCTATGGCCACCTTTCGATTCCATCATCAGATCAGCTTTATGTCATAAAAATTTTTCATTGTCATTCAATTTACATACTGTTACGAGCTGGGGTTCGGTAACAAATTAAATTCCTATGCCACTAAAACTGCACTTTATTTAACACACAAAAACACTAGATTACACACTTAATTTTCAACACTAATAAAACACTATTTCACACTACTAGAAAACACTTCCGACTTCCTTAATCTCCGCATTCTTTCGCTTCTTGATCGCTTTCAGTATTCAACCGTACTGTCCTGACTCGCGCGTTCACGCGGTATTTATATCGGCCGGAACACATAACTAGTCTGTTCGAGACGCTTCAGGGAAGTTCTGGTAACGTGCGAGCGTTCTAGAGTTCATGCATTGTTCTAGTATCAACAGCAACGCCATCTATTAGAGAGTAGATGTAACACTGATATATCCGTTCTCTTCTAGTTCTCTCATTCACCGATAGATGGCGTTATTTTCAAATAACGCCATTCGTAACACTGCCTCCCTCTTAGACGTGTTCGTCTCGAACATCGTTGGACCTATAGTAACGAGCCAACCGGTCCACATGAACTATCTTCGGTGCACCTCGCGACCTCTTCTGGATTCGATAGGTGACGTCGTTCATCCTGGTAATTATGCGATATGTCCCGTCCCATCTGGCTTGTAACTTAGGCGATTTACCTTTGCTTCGTACTGGGTTATGAAGCCACACCAATGACCCCTCATCGAAGCCTTTGTTGTTCGCCTTCCGGTCGTAGCGAGTCTTCATCTTCTCAGACATCTCTTGTCCTGACTCTCTGATGTTCTCATATACATCGTTCATCTTGTTGCGTAGCTCGGTCGCGTAATCCGTTATATTGCGTGGAGATTCTGGTGGAATACCGGTGATTAAGTCTGCTGGTAAACGGAGTTCTCTTCCAAAATTGGCAAAAGCTGGTGTTACTCCTGTAGTTTCGTGGACCGCACTGCGATATGACAGGAAAAATGGTTGGATGTGCTTGTCTCAATCTCTTTGTTTGCTCTCCACGACCTTCGCCAGCTACCTTTCCAGTGATTGGTTAAACCGTTCAACCATGCCATCTGATTGCGGATGATAAGCCGTGGTCCTGGTTTTATGTGCACCCATCACGCGACAAGTCTCCTTGAACACCTCAGATTCGAAGTTCCAGCCTTGATCACTGTGGATTTCCAAGGGCACCCCGAACCGACAAAAGACTTCATGCACCAGCTTATCGGCCACTGTGGTAGCTTCTTGATTTGGGATTGCAAACACTTCAGGCCACTTCGTGAAGTAATCCATCACAACCAAGAAGTATTTGTTTCCGTCCTGGCTCTCCGGAAACGCCCCAGCAACATCCAACGCTATGCGCTCCCATGGGCCTCCCACATTGTACACCTTATGCACCTCTGCTACGAGTATGTGGCCCCTTCACAGCCGCACAACTTGTGCATTTGCGGCACCAATTCTCGACGTTATCCCGACAGGGGAGCCAATAAAACCGCTCCCGGATCTTAGTTAGGGTCTTCTTAACTCCCATGTGACCTCCCGAAGGACCATTGTGATAGAGCTGCAAGACTTCCGGCACCTTAGTTTTGGGCACCACCCATTTGCAAATGGCACTGGTTACCGCGAGCGTTTTCCCATTTGCGGCACAGAACTCCATCCTGGACAACCAAGCTTTCCCACTGTGCCCAATACCCTTTGGTGATAGGACTCATTGCTGCGATATTACTCCATTTGGGCCTTGGAGCGCCTGATTTCTTCCATTCGAGAATCGGCTGTACGTCCTTGTCGTCTTGCTGAGCACTCTGCAAAGCTTCCTTCCATTCGTCGCTAAGATCCGTCTTCAACATCCTTACTAGGGCTGCCTGCTTTGCTTCCTGTCGGGTACAGTGCTTACACTGTTCGGGACACGGCCTACGCGATGGGGCATCTGCGTTACCATGGGACTTGCCGCTGCGATGTTGTATTATAAATAATCAAACTCTTGCAGTAGTTCAATCCATCTGGCTACTTGTCCTTCTGGATCCTTAAATTGATGTAGCCATTTCAGCGCAGCGTGGTCGGTTCGCAGGTGGAATTTACGCCCAACAAATATTTGTTGAAATGCTGCAATGTCTTTACTACAGCCAAGAGTTCCCGCCGGGTGACGCAGTAGTTTCTTTCGAGTTAGGATAAGACCTTGCAGAAGTATGCTATAAAAACATCTTGATCACCCTTCCTCTGTGACAGCACGCCGCCAATTCCGGTGTTACTAGCATCTGTGTCAACTATGAATTCATGCTCATTGTCAGGGTAGCCTAGGATAGGTGCAGTACACAGATGTTCCTTGAGCTTCTGGAATGCAACGTCACAGCTCTCATTCCAACAGAACTGTACTCTGTCTTCGGTGAGCTTATGAAGAGGTCGAGCAATGTCAGCAAAGTTCTTCACAAACCGTCGATATTAGGAGCATAATCCGAGGAGCAAAGTTCTTCACAAACCGTCGATATTAGGAGCATAATCCGAGGAATGCTCTGACCTGCGTTTTGTTCTCTGGAACTGGCCATTCCTTCACGGCAATGATCTTATCCGGGTCGGTTCGAATACCTTTCTCCGAGACCACATGTCCTAGAGAGTTCACTTGCCGCCTGAATAACGCGCATTTCTTCGGACTCAGCTTCAAATTAGCTCCTCGTATCTTTGACAGCACTTGCTCCAAGTTTGGAAGGTGATCCTGAAAGGTGCACCCCACGATGATGATGTCATCCAAGTAGACCAGGCAGGCGTCTCCAATCAATCCCATAAGCATTCGCTCCATCAGTCACTCAAAAGTAGCCGGAGCGTTACACAATCCAAAGGGCATGACGTTAAATTGCCACAATCCTTTGCCTGTAGAGAATGCCGTCCTCTCCTTGTCTCGAGGATCTATTTCCACCTGCCAGTAGCCACTTTTTAGATCTAAGGCAGAAAACCACTTCATTCCCGTCAGCTTATCCAGTAATAATAATAATAATCTTTATTTGCTAGAATATGGTCAAGATATACAGATAGTAGTTTATTATACATGTTCAGCATATTCTACCACATGTGGTGTGCAAAAAATACATGTTTGAAACTTCCTCGATTAAATTTATATAAAACAATTCAGGTATAGCTATGTCAAGGATCATCGTAAGTAGGTTCATTAAATAATTTGAAGATGTGTGTCATCGATCCTTGGCAGTGGGTAGCTGTCCTTTTTCGTGATGTCATTTAATCGGCGGTAGTCTACACAGAAGCGCAGGCTGCCATCTTTCTTCTTAACTAGCACAACCGGAGAACACCACGGGCTGGACAAAGGCTCGATTACGCCTTCCTTCACCATAATGTCGATCATAGCTTCCACTTCACGTTCCCGTGCCACTGGTATACGTCTTGGTCGCTGGCGAATCGGTGCTTCACTTCCCGTGTTTATTTTGTGCTGGACTAGTGCTGTCTTCCCTATGTCGGCATCACTGGTCGAGAAAATATTGGCGAACCGGTTCAACATCTTCTGAGCCTCGGTCTTCTCTTCCTCCGACAGGGTACTTTGACAGTCCTTTAAAAGTGTAGACACGTCGAATCGTACACCTTGAACCTTGGCACTGGTAGGTTGCTCTTGACATCTACGCATCCAAGCCGCTCCTTCATAGGTGCCCAATTCCATCCCTTTCTTGAGCAACACTTCCTTGTCACTTGCATTTAGTGCGCGTTAAGGCTTTCATCCCGGGAGTCTCGGTCTCGAAAATTTCGAGAGTCTCGACGATTTTGCGGTGTTTCCGAGACTCGAGACTGCTGCCTCCAGTTTTCGAGACTATCGAGACTTAAGTCAAATAATAACCATTATTAAAAAATCTCGTGAATTACCGTGGTTAGCTAAAAAAAAGACGACCAGGCTAAGAAAGAACTTGCCAATAGCTTTTCCTGACAGGGTTTTTGCAGCCAACGCTATAATTATCATCGTGTTCGCAGTGAAGTAACGCTAATTTGTATATAAGATTTGTCTATTAAACAAATTTCGTTATCCACCAAGTCCGAACACCTCAGGCGTGGAGTGGGAGTGTGGTGGATCTGTTTTTCAAAAACGGTGACAAAATCTTGTTGAAAAACTATAGACCCTTTTCACTCCTGAGCCACGTCTACAAGTTGTTCTCGAGAGTCCTAACAAACCGCCTCGCCAGAAAACTCGACGATTTGCAGCCACCGGAACAAGCCAGGTTTCGAAAAGGCTACAGCACCGTAGGTGGTCTACGGTTGTCCATATCCATATCCATACTGTTCGGCAGATTGTACAGAAGACCAACGAGTACAATCAGCCGCTGTGTATGGCTTTCGTGGACTACGAGAGCCTTCGACTCCATCGAAACCTGGATGGTTCTGGAGGCTCTGCAGTGGTGTCGCATCGATTGACGCTACATCGAGGTGTTGAGATGCTTGTATGACACGTCTACTATGACCGTCCAGCTCCAGGACAGTAAAACTAGCCCCATCGAGTTGCGCAGAGGGATAAGGCAGGGGAATGTAATATCTCCTAAGCTCTTCACCAACGCACTCGAAGACGTCTTTAAGACGCTGGACTGGGCTGAACGGGGCATAAACATTAATGGCGAGAACATATCCCACCTTCAGTTTGCCGACGATATCGTCATCATGGCAGAGAGCCTGGAAGAACTGAGCGAGATGCTGCACAGCCTAAATGGAGCCTCTCGACGGGTCGGTCTCGGCATGAACTTGGATAAAACCAAGATTATGTTCAACGAATACATTGTGCCGGGACCGGTTTATGTCGACTGATCGATGCTCGAAGTTGTTCAAGAGTATGTCTACCTTGGGCAAGTAGTCCAGCTTGGTAGAAACAACTTCGAGAAAGAAATCGAGCGCAGGATCCAGTTGGGTTGGGCAGCGTTTGGCAAACTACGTCGAGTTTTCTCTTCGCCCCTACCGCAATGAAGTTGCGTATAATGTTTTATTCATTATAGTCGTATCTTAAATGAAAAGTCAAATATTTTTTTTTATGATTTTCCTAGTCTAGGCAGGATTTTTTGCCAACACATTCGCGATATATTTTTTACATGCAAAATTTGATATAAAATACTTTTCCTGCGTGAACCAGATCGGTGAATGTCGCTATTCTACGGATCTTAGGCTATCATCAGATCCTTTCTATCTGCAAACAAATTGGATGTATTTTGCTTCCTACGTGCCTATTACAAAATAAAAAATACTTGTATGTATTTACATTATTTAAAAGGATTATATTAACTATTTAAATCCCTAACCCATGAGATTAAAAACTTTTTTCTAAAGAGTCTCAAAAGTCTCATTTTTCCCGGGAATTTTGAGACCGATTTCAGATCCACCTCCTTTTCACCTCGGACGGTTATGTGTAGGGCTTCCATTCCGTAATTACGTAACTACGCAATTACGTAATTACTCAATAAAAAATAACTTTTGACAAGTCCGTAACTGAAGGGTTGAAATCCGTAATTACGTAAGTAAGTATAGGTCTAAATCATCATCATCATAGCAGCCTATTTCTAGGTGTAGGTCTTAATAAAGAATAAAAGAGAGACGAACGAGTGTATCTGGTATTTTACATTATTTGAAACAGAAACCTTCATAAAATCGACGTCAAATTATAACGGGTCTCCTAAAACTAACGCAAGATTTGAATTAAACAGAAATAGTCCATAAGATAGGGTTACTTAATATTATGGAGGAACACATCGGACAAATGGATTTCACGATTTTGCATGGCACTAGATTTTTTAACATTTCCATGTCCACTTTGCATAAATGTGATAAAATTTTGTTGATGCAACGATGAATCTCCTCCCTTAATGTATGGTTGGTTGTGGGCTTGCTGACATAGACGGTTACAAAAAGACCCATAAAAATTAATCTAATGCTGTAAAACTATAGAGAACTTCTTAAAATTTGTTATTCTTGCCCACAACGCCGAATTGAGCTTCTTCTTTCTTGATCTTTGAACGGCTTGTTTTTGGAAGATCAGTGTGTTTGGCGTCTTCATCGGATACAGTCTCCCTGAATTTCTTAATTAATCTCTTCACAGTTGATGAAGTAAAGCAATATTCCGACTATATTTTGTGTGGAACTGCGGCTGTCTTTTACACTTCTTATATTGTCCATTGATACCTATAAACATTCGATTTCAAAAATATCCTAGAAATTACGTAATTACGTAGTTACGTAATTGGACAAGGAAAATTCGTAATCAGTTACGTAATTAAATATATCCGTAATTTTGGAAGCCCTAAGTGTAGCCCTGTATCATAGAGATATTAGAATAGAGTGGCAGAGTGGGGCCAATTCGTGTCCGCCGGTGGGAGAGAGAACGCAACAGTAAAGGCCCCCTGCATCTCTCTCTTACAGTACATGCACAACATCAACATTACGCAATGGCGTGCTACCTGTAACTATTATTTATATTAGTTTATTAGTAATAAATAGTTTAAAAGTTGTTTTTATTGACACACGAAGATAGTTTGAAGTGACAATTTTTTTTATATATTTTTAAACTATTGATAACTGATAAACTGATATAAATAATAGTTACAGGTAGCATGCCATTGCGCAATGTTGATGTTGTGCGTGTACTGTTAGAGAGAGATGCAGGGGGCCTTTAACCTACCGCGTTCTCTCTCCCACCGGCGCGGCGGACACGACACAGTATTGAGTTAGGTACTATTCTGCCACTCCATCCTTTATATCTCTATGCCCTGTATTCTTGAAAACACTTACAAAAATTTCAACACAAGAGTGGTGACAATTTAATATTACAAAAGGCGACTTGGACAAAATGCCTTCTTTAGATTCCTATCAGTAGCAGCCGTCTGGTACTGGCTAACAAATATTCTCCTAAGCTGTAATCGTTTTCAAACTTACTACAATGTAGACACATAATTATGTATTAGTTGTTTTGCAACGCGCGGAAACTGCTAGATACGATTGCTTTATAGTTTTGCTACTTTGTTAAAATAAAAAATACTACAAAGTAGGTAGTTACCATACATTGTTAAATGGTGTTACCTAGATACCAGTAATTATTGTTCTTAAGTTAAGAAATATCTAATATTTTAATTGTCCCGTTATTTTATCCACTGGCGATCCATAGTAATTCTAAACGCTTTTAAAATAATTATGGGCGTACCTATTTAAAAGTAAGTTTAGCTTGGTGAACGAAACCAAGTTGAGAATATAAGTTAGGCTAGTTTAAGTAAACAGTACGTTTTTAGATAGCAGACAGTTTCCAACTTCCCTCAAGGATCAAATTGCTTATGCATCCTATTATAAAACACTATTATTATATTGTCTTTTCAAAAAAATATATAAAACATATTCAGGCTCGTACTTCTTTGATAGACGGTCAAAAATCTATTCTCTAGTAATATTATAAAGCTGACGAGTTTGTTTGTTTATCTGAACGCGCTAAGCTCAGAAACACCTGGTTCGATTTGAATAATCATTTTTCTGATGGATAGTCCATTTATTGAGAGGGCAATATACGAGTAAGTGTAATATCACGCTATTTTAGTGTTATATTTCGTCAATGTTGTATTTTTGACCACAGAACCCAAAAAAAGAAAGCTAACATAATTTTCAGAAATTGTTACGTACACGTGAACGTAAAACACTTAAATATTGCACAACCAGTAATTTAACTCGCGTCGTACAAAAGAAACTTTTATATTTGCTTAGGTAAGCTTATAATGATGATGTTTCTCGTAATGTTACGTATGACCACAGAATATATACAAGTACTGCATACATAAAGGTATCACCATGTATGACGTAGCGGTCGCCTCGCGATTTGGAACTGCGTCGAGTGTTTTTGGTTCGATCCCTAAACGAGACAACACTATGTGATTCACAAATTATTTGTGTACCTACTTTATATCCGTTGATAAGATGTTTGTTAAGTCCCGCGAGACCAAGTGTGTGTGGAATTATGTTTAATTAAAAGGAACTTAACGACATTGGAGGCAATCTAACTATTAATAGATTAACCAGTACACTTCATTATTATTTGTGTAGTTTTCTAAACATGTATGCAATGATAATCATTGCATGTATGCGTTTTTTTATTATGACACATACGATACGATACTCTACCTTTAAGAAGCAGAGAAATTATCTAGAGTTCCCGGAATTATTTATCAATAATTGAAGGCTGGTTAGTTATTTTACCAGCTTATTATTTTAACAGTAAAAGATAGATATTCCAAAAATATGATTAAATTTCCAAACCCGTGTTCTATATGCAGCGGATATTTTATCACGATAACCAACAAAACTTTACACAGACTAAGTAACTGAAGTTAGGTAAGTTAATTATTTCCTAAACCTCAAAAATCAATGATATTTAATTGGGACGACAGGACTTCCATGCAAACATTGTAATAAGCTACTAGGATTTCATAAGATTGCAGTTGTAATTAAGTGCACGGCAGCCAAGAAGGCCAGCCAACGAAAGTGAGTGGCTCAGCGACAATGTATCAGCAGCTTGACGTGCAGTGTATGGACGTAAGTCTATTGACGGTAGTTTATCACAGTTATGAAGAAAGCATTTTATTTTTATATAAAAATACAATTTGTTACGCGTTATGAAATTCTTTGCATTACCTACCTAAATTTATTTTTACGTACCTGCACTTCGGACTTGAAATAATTTTCGGTGTGAAACAAAGGAGGACAACATCTAGCACAAACAATAAATAAAATAAATAATGAGTTCCCTTCTAGCAGAATCAATCTATACTAATCATATCAATCTAACTTCTTTTTGCTGCGAATCAAAAGTCATTTTACAGTTAATTTTGCGGAGCTAAATCTACGTAAACGACATCGTTAAAAAATTCACCGTTCCCTCCATGACGAAGTAGGTAACTAAAAACCATGAATTGCAATTTACCGGCCACAATAATAGAACATGCCTGAAGTTCCTTAGCAGTGAACTTCGTGAAAATGATATCTTACTGACCTCGAAATGGCTTTAGAACTTAGCTAGCTATAATAAAATAATAACTGTCCTAGTTAGATTGCCAAAAAATTGTTATCATGTTAAATTTTGCACAATTTAACGCCAGGCTTACTTTTATTACGACAAGCTAAGGTATTAGTCCAGTCATTATAGTAAGTTCATCTCGGAATTCGAGATACCCAGCTGTAAGTCTGTAAATACTTGTATATTGACACCCTATAAGTTGTCTCAAAACCTACATATGGTAGGGTGTACGCAACTATCAAATTTCCAGGTCAAAGGTCACAAAAATCAGTTTTTGCGCTTTTTTTGTAAATATCTCATTCCCTATGGGTTTTTTGCTATTTTTGTATTTATTATCAATATTGTAGAATACAAAATTCTCTACAAATTTTGTTTAGAAATTGTTTTTATACGGTGAACCGTTTTCGAGATAGAGGGCGGAGAGCGCGAGGTCACAGGATCACTTCATGTCAACCGGTGCCTCCGGTCGAAAACGCGCCATATACATATATAGTTGATGAACTATCGATAAATCAATGATTATAAATATTTGCCAATTTTTGTTAACTATTATATTTTATCATTTATTTCCTAACCTATCCACTTTTTATTCAGTATAAATTTATTTAACAACACTTACCTGCTCATGTAATTGCAGAATTTTTAATGAAAATATAGGAATTATATTGGAATTTTAACCTTTACATGATGAAAAATAAAAACAAATAAATTGAGAATTAATCTTTTTATAGAAAAAAATTCAGTCAATACATTTATTTTTATTTAAAGTAAAAAAAATTGAATAAAGGGTACAAAAACTACAATTTATAATTTTAATCATCTTCTTCCTCTTCATCGTCGTCTTCCGGCTGCTGGTAAATTTCAAACTGGTCTTCATTATCGTCTTCAACGACATTTGTCTCAAGTTCTTCCATGATTTCGGGGTCAAAGGTTCCATCTTCGTTAATGTCGCTCTGATATGATAGAGCATTGAGACAAGCTTGCCCATTACATTGGCCACAAGCTAAAGAGGGCGAAGGAGATAGGCTCCAGAAAATCGTTTGACATTGCCCAACCCGATACCTGGGGTTCCAAATCATGCCCTAACCAAGTTTGAACTTACATAATAATTGACGTTTGAAATGTTGATGAGCAGCTGCACTTGTTGGTGGAATATTTGAAAGCTGTACAGGTTTATTTACTTTTGTAGACTTGACGTAATGCATATAACGAAGATGGTTGAGACTTTTCACAGATTTCGGAGCATTATAGACTGCCAATAAGATTCCTCCCGAATCTGACTTATTACATAGAAAACACAAATCAGCCATAGTTCTTGAAATTGTACGTCCATAGTTACCAAGATACGATTCAAACTGAAATAAAGAGAAGACGGTCTTAACTATGCAATACAATTGAACATCTGTCCCTACTGGCTATAAATAGAAAGGTCCGTAGTGTATAATAGGGGCCCGTATAATTCCCAGGTATAATTTTTGACGTAGCGGAAGGATTTTAAAATTCACAGATTTTAAAGAAGATGCACTTAATTAAATTCTTTTTAAAATGTCATTAGTGTAAATGGGAATATAATTATATTATGATTTAAGTTTTTCTTTTGATTCTTTTTTAATTTTAGGAATAGGTTATCAGTATTGTTAAATATATATATATATATATATATATATATATATAGATTTAATGCATGAAGAAAATTATAAAATATAATATAATAGTTAATAAAAATTGACAAATATTTATAATCATTGATTCATCAACTATATATGGCGCGTTTTCGACCGGAGGCATTGGTTGACCTGAAGTGATGCTGTGACCTCGCACTCTCCGCCCTCTATCTCGAAAACGGTTCACCGTATGAAAAATTTTTTAAAGAAAATTTGTAGAGAATTTTGTATTCTACAATATTGATAATAAATACAAATAGCAAAAAACCCATAGGAAATGAGATATTTACAAAAAAAGCGCAAAAACCGATTTTTGTGACCTTTGACCTTGAAATTTAATAGTTGCGTACACCCTACCATGTGTAGGGTTTGAGACAACTTTTAGGGTGTCAATATACAAGTATTTACAGACTTACAGCTGAGTATCTCGAATTCTGAGATTCTTACCTAATTCAAGCTTAAATGACTGGACTACAAATAAGTTCATAAATCATTTGAAACCGGTAGTGTGTAATCTTAATATATATATATTTCTTGTGTGCCTGTGTATGTAACTGAACTCCTCCTAAAGGACTGGACCGATCTTGATGAAATTTTTTGTGTGTTGAACACACAGGGGACTTGAGAATGGTTTAGATTCACAATTTAGTCCACTGGAAAATGTTTTTGTACTTAATTTTTAATTTGTAAATAGTTGTGGATTTCGGAATGTTTCACATTGGAACCGATGGACTGCGCTGCTATCGCAGTGTCAAATCTTATATTAATAATTTCGTCAAGGAGTACATCGAAACCTTACCTGAATAATAAAACATTAAAAAATAAAGATTTCGAGTCGACAACATATATCCGCAAAATTCGGATTGTCGAGTATTTTGTTAAATTCTAATGGTTCTGACAGACAAATCGCAGTCGCCATAGTGGCCACTGATACAAACGTCACTGATACCGGATAACATTTTGAGTACTACCAAAGAGGTCCTACTAAGTCTTAGTACTAAGTAGTTTTGTATGTGTTAATACTTTTTGCAGTTATATTACAATTAAAACGACAATTATAGAAGTATCCGCCCAATAAACGAGATTTGTGTTACCCCGAATATAGATGACTAAACTAGAGAACCCCGAATTTACGCGAGCGAAGCTGCGGGCAAAAGCTAGTAATAATATATAAGTATTCCACAAAAATCATCATTAGTCCACTTATTATATATATATTATGTATTAAAATTCATAAACTTTGATTTAAAGTTGAAATAATGCAAAAAGGGACATAAATCACTTGAGTGCGCTCTACGGGTGCAGACAATGCCTACCAGGCAATCAGCACGCAGAAGATACCTAAAGTCAGATTATAGTCAGTCGGATTGTCGAGTATTTTGTTAAATTCTAATGGTTCTGACAGACAAATCACAGTCGCCATATCGGCCACTCTAGCGAAATGTCACAGATACCGGATAACATTTTGAGTACCTACTACTAAGTCTTAGTACTAAGTAGTTTGTATAAATATGTAAATACTTTTTGCAGTTAAATTTCTTAAACAGTTAAAACGACATCTATGTGTCCGTATACGCAGCAGGACCCTGCGTTTAATTCGATTGAAAGTTAACTTATTGCGTGCGTGGTATTTAGTACCTTTCGAATTGTATAAGTAAAAAAATAGTACCTTCATTGCTACAGCGAAATCTTGAATTATTACCCAGCAGGACCCTCCGCTGTTTGAAGGTTTTCAGACCAATAGTATATGTCACCGTTTAGCGATGTATTAGTACCTTTAAAATACCTTGGTTTCATTTTAATATAATTATTAGTTTATGAGGAAAGCGCCTGCAAAACTTTTATCATGCCAGCAGGACCCTTTTTTGTTTTAACGCTTTCGGCACCGACAGTCATATTTCTTAATAGCATTTTAATAGTACTTTTCAAATAACCTTACGTGTAATTCAGATATTTTGTATTATAGCAGAAACATTGTTTTAAAACTTTTAAATATTTTTTCAGCGACTTAACGTTTAGTTTGGCCAATGTAGGTATGAGCTTTCATAACTTTTAGCATGGTGGCGTTAATCAATGAGATTTTTATTAATTTAAACCGGTGTTTTTAGATGAACTTATATATTTAATTTTTATGAACACAATTTAATAAAAATCCGTTATGATATGATTATTATTTATTTTGCATTTACCCTCAATTTTAATAATATTTAAGTGCCATAAAAATAATAGCATCATTGGAATGGTATAATCTTAAGGTCATCGTGAAAAAAGTTTTAAATCAAATTGCTGGTTAAACTACAAAGTATTTGATTTGAACGTAAGGTTATTTGAAAAGTACTATTAAAATGCTAACAAGAAATATGACTGTCGGGGCCGAAAGCGTCAAAACAAAAAAGGGTCCTGCTGGCATGATAAAAGTTTTGCAGGCGCTTTCCTCATAAACTAATAATTATATTAAAATGAAACCAAGGTATTTTAAAGGTACTAATACATGGCTAAACGGTGACATATACTATTGGTCTGAAAACCTTCAAACAGCGGAGGGTCCTGCTGGGTAATAATTCAAGATTTCGCTGTAGCAATGAAGGTACTATTTTGTTACTTATACAATTCGAAAAGTACTAAATACCACGCACGTAAAAAGTTAACTTTCAATCGAATTAAACGTAGGGTCCTGCTGCGTATACGGACACGACATCTATACTAATATAATAAAGCGGAAGTGTTTGTTTGTTTGTTTGAACGCGCTAATCTCGGGAACCACCGGTCGGATCTGAAAAATTCTTTTTGTATACGATAGCCTAGTTATTCCGGAAGGCTATAGGCTATATAACATAACGTTTCGACCCTTTGGGGCCAGGCAAAAGGCTAAAAGATAATGTCGGCTAATCTCAGGAACTAGCAGTTGGATTTTAAAAATTGTTATTGCCTATGATAGCCCTATTATTCCGAAAGGCTATATAAAATAACGCCACAACTTTTAGGGGCCAGACAAAAATAATAAAATGGTCAAACGAGAAGGAGGGTTGGGTCAAAGGGAAAAAGGCTAAACAAATAGGATACAATCTATATACATATATGCAGGGTGCATAGGGTTCCCACCAAGAACTTAGGGTCCCAAGCCAACCTCACCTGCAAGTGGTGCACCTGCCGATCAACGGACGAGGCTCTGGCAAACAAAATACCCGATAAGCGGCAATAGGCTCGCCACCTATTACGTGGGATCAAAACACTGGCGAAAAGTGGGTGTTTAATATGCCTCTGCCTACCCCTACGGGGAAACAGGCGTGAGTCTATGTATGTATGTATGTACAATCTATATGGGTATCGTTTTCGAGATTTTCGGGACGCTGATTAATAATATGAAATTTCTTTAGTGATCCAAGATGGCGGACGGAAAATCAAAGATAATAATGAGAAAATAATAATGAGAAAATTTTAAAAGTCATCATGGGTATCGCCTTCGATATTTTAAGAGGTGGGGAATCGAAATACAACAACTATTTCGTGATGAAAGATGGCGGATGGGAAATCAAAGACAGTGGATGGGAAAATTTAAACAAATCAATATTGGTATCGTCTGCGATGTTACCATCTGTTTCGTGATTCTAGATGGTAGATGGGAAATCAAAGACGGCGGATGGGAAAAATTTTAAAAATCATTGTGGGTATCGTCTCTGATGATTTAAGGGTTGGAGAATCCAAATACAACATCTATTTCGTGATCAAAGATGGCGGATAGGAAATCAAAGATGGTGGACAGGATTTTTTTTTAAGTCGATATGGGTATCGTCTCCGATATCTTAAGGAATGGGGAATTCAAAAACACCATCTATTTAGTGATCAAAGATGGCGGATGGGAAATTTAAAAAAATTCAATATGGATATCGTCTCCGATGTTTAAAGGGATGGGGAATCCAAATACAACAGCTATTTCGTGATTCAAGATGGCGGATGGAAAAAAATTTAAAAATCAATATGTGTATCGTCTCTGATGATTTAAGGGATGGTAAATCCAAATACAACATGTACCTATTTCATGATCAAAGATGGCGGATAGGAAATCAAAGATGGCGGACGGGATTTTTTTTTTAATTCGATATGGGTATCGGGCAGCAATAGCTGAGTGGAGAGACCGACAGACTGCTACGCAGAGGGTCTCGGGTTCGAATCCACAGCACGCTCCAATGACTTTACGAAGTTAAATGCGTATTAAATTGTAAATTATCGCTTGCTTAACGTTGAAGGAAAACATCGTGAGAAAACCTGCATATCTGAGAGTTCTCCATAATGTTCTTGAAAGACATGTGAAATCTGTCAACCCGCACTTGGCCAGCGTGTTGGACAATGGCCTTACCCTTCTCAAAGTGAGAAGAGGCCCGTGCCCAGCAGTGGGACAGTAGAAAAGGTCTGATGAGACTGATGATGATGGGTATCGTCGCCGATATTTTAAGGAGTGGGAATTCAATATTATATAAAAATCTATGTATTTTTTTATGTAATTATAGGCGGCAAACGAGCAGACGGATCGCCTGATGGTAAGCAATTACCGCCGTCCATGGACACCCGCAACACCACAGGAGTCACATGTGTGTTGCCGACCCTTGGTGTTGGGAAAAGGGATAGGATGAGGAGTGGGATGAGGGAGAAGGAATAAGGGATAGGGCTATGATAGGATGTTTGTTTGTTCATCATTTATAGACTCTGATTTGATAAGAGATTAAGCGCTAAGTCAATGGTAACTTTGGAAAAGGGGCTTGGAAAAAAGGGAATTAAATAAAAACTCTTAAAAAGGCGAAACGGAGTTCGCTGGGTCAGCTAGTATTATATAAATTAGATTGTTTTATGCGATTGCCAAGTCAATATATTTATTTAAAACATTCAAGATTTTTAATAAACCGACTTGGTATTACATGGATCTCACAACTTTTTAGGGTCGCGAGACTTGGTATTTTTTACAAGTATTGTTTTTATGGGATCTCATTTCTTTTTGTAGATAGTCTTACTTTTGTCCTTTCCGGTACCTTAGTACTTCTTGTACACCAAAAACGAATTTTCTTAATTAAAGCTCTAACTGCAAATGCAATTTTGTAATCTTAATATATAAAATCCTTGCGTTACGGACTGACTGACAGACACGCTACAGCCGAAACTACTGGTCGTAAGAAGATGAAATTTAGCATGTATGTTCCTTGGGGACCGTAGGGGTGCACTAAGACGGGATTTTCCGAAATTCCCACGGGATCGGGCAAAACGGGAAATTCGAAAATATGTGCGTGCGAAGCCGCTGGCGTCGACTAGTCCTATATATTTATATGGGAGTACAAAGTTATCTATGCAGAAAACTGTATCTCGAAAACTGGATAGAAATTCATTAATATTTTATTTTTCCTTGATTCATATACAAAACACTAATTGTATTCTAAATTTGAAGCTTCTATGTCTGCTAGAAGTGCCTTAGACTTTTGATGATCGGTCAGTGAGTGACAAAATTAGGAATTTTGACTCTTAAACTACTGGTTTAAATTGAATGAAATTTAAAATAAACAATGTTTATACTATACCTACATGGTTACAAAAAAAACAGGCTTCTAGTTTTATCCACAACGAAGTTATAGGGGGTCGAAAATGGCCTGAATTGCTTCGAGAAAAGGATGGTACGGCCGTGCCGGTTTTTTGCTCGACTTGGTAGGGGCACTGCCGTGCCCCCAGATAATGTACTCTTAAAAGCTGGTTAGAGTAGTAAACGGACGCGCCGGGTTCAAAGGCAAACATCTATACAATACATTTCGACGCACGGATGATGATGATGATAATTTAATTTTTTAAAGTCGGCAAGAGTTTGATCCTACGTGACTTTATTACGTATCCACTGTATTTTTTTTTATTTACTCTTAAACTTATCTTTTTTTTATAAATGTTTAAGCATCATAAATCATATAAATACCATAAAATAGATAAACAAAAATAAAAGCAAAAGTTTATTTTGTGTTGAGTAATAAAACTAATAAGTACCTTCTAAAGTCTAATAAGAAATTGGAAGGAACGACGAACTACAAACAAAATTATTCATCATCATCGTCCTAGCGTCAAATTGTACAAGTTTTTTGCCTTGGAGCCAGGCATCCGCTTATACCTACTCTAACCTAAATTCTTAATAAAATAAAAATTAAATAAAATAACCAGATTTCACAGAATATTGTAGCTTTTTCGCAGAGCGACTGAGGTCTGATATTTCATAACTTAGACCAGTGTTAGTATTGTTGATATCGCTACTTTAGTACTTGTATATATCCCCCCCGTGGGATTTCCACCTTGTCGTGGTGGGGGGGGCTCAGTAACCGTGGATTGGTCACCCGCGGTGAAGCTAAGAGGGATCCAGGAGGGGACGCTCCGCGTGGGCATGGAGGGGCCTGCGCAGGATGCGTCCAACGGTGCGGGTGCGGGGGACAGTTCTGTCTGTCCCTCGCAGTCGGGTGCGGTCGCGAGAGGAGAGGCGTGTCGGTGTTGCGTTGCCGCGCGCCCTATCTCCCGCGACCAAATGGGGGCGCACCATTCGATGCGTCGCGGTGGGGCCGCAGAGGAAGAGGAGATGCGGTGTTGCGTTGCCGTCCTCCCTATCCTCTGCGGCCGCTGGGCGTTTTGGCGGCGGAGTCCAACACCTTAATCCGTCGCCAAGGGGGTTTTGTTCGGGGCCCGCCTGACCATCTGGCGGGCCAATACCCGTCGGAGGGTGGCGACGAGTGCTTTGGTGATACACACGGGTACATGGCGGAAGTCGAGGTGGTTTTTAGTGGAAACCACATATTCCGACTCTTATTTCCCCCAAGAGTCGGAGATCCGAAGGGATTTTCCACCTCGTAAAACAAAAAAAAACAAAAAAAGAAAGTACCTACTTGTATATATTCTGTGATATCGCTTCGAAGCGATACGAAACCATCACGCATACAACAATTGGTAGTTTTTATAAAAAATCGAATAAAAACAAAAAAACGTAGTCGCACGGCTTGAATTTTAATTTCTGAAGTGGATTAATCGCAACCTGCTTTTAGTACACTCGTTCTAAGCTTTATTATAAATCGATATTCGTCGTTAGTTTAGTAAATTTTTCGCTTACTCAAATTTACAAACCTCTCATTCTATTTGTCTTGCAAAAAGGGACAAAAGTCACTTGAGTGCGCTTTACGGCTAAGGGTGCAGACGGATCTCTGCCTTTTCGCCGAAAATTGTTCAGCCGATTATCCCTTGCCAACTAACGATTCGCAGAATTTTATTTCGCAGAATAATCATTTGCCAACTTGTAATATAATTTTGTTTTTATTTCCCAGCCTCACAGTTGTCTTCATTGTTGCAGCTCTAACCTAACCGATGTAGCATATTTAAATGCCCTGTGTAGTGAAATAAAAGCGATTTGGTTCTGGCACTCCACCGCCGGTCGCTGCCGCGGCACGCTCGCTTCGCTCGCTCGGCTCGTGCGTTGTGGTCGCAGTTCTAACCTAACCTAACCAGCCATTGTTTCAGTTGACGTGCATTGTTTATCAGCATACTAACCTAACCGATTCCTTTCGATTTCACCTGAACTTCCCGAAACATCACCTGAACAGACGAAACGTTATTCGTCTAAAAGTTGTCTGGCCTAATAATTTGACAAAAGATAAATGCCCCAAACGTTTTTTGTCATTACAATAATCAGCTTAACAATAATTCTACCAAATGAAACGTTGTCATACAAAAATTTGACAATCGTTAGTCGTCAAAGTGAAAAATAGGCGAAACGTTGGTTGGCAAGTGATAATCGGCCAAACCAGGCAACCAGCACGCAGAAGATACTTAGAGCCAGATAGAGTATATTTTTGGGAAATCAGATTTGTTTAGAAAGTGGCCCTACTCCACGACATAACATTATAAAGTAATCGTATGATAACGCTAGGATGATGAAATACCCTTACCTGCCTCAATAGTCTTAATAAGGGTACACCTCTTACCTGCCTCAATAGTCTTAATAAAATCAACGGATAGATTTATTTATTTAGTTGTTTAATTAATTTGTGTCGAAAATAGACTTTTTTTTTAAATCAACGGATATAATTGATTGAATAAGGCGTTACTTGGCGGAACTCCATTGAAACCTAAAGAGAAACCCACCACGCATCCTCGGACTGCCCACCCCACAGAACAGTTAATATTTATGGCCCACCCCAACTACTGCAACAGAAAAAGGTTAACAATACCGAACTTCTGTAAAGACAAAAGATAAGGCATATAATATGCGGAAATGGGTTCCAGATCCCACGGGCGGAACACTTTATCAGTTATTTATCACCTATAATATAATATAATACTATAACAAATTGTGTAACTGTATTACATATTATGTAATACAGTTACACAATTTGTTGTTTTGTTTGTTTCGAAGAGTGTTTGTATTATTTGTTGTTTTTTATTATTTATTTTTACTGCAGGTACGCCCTTTTAAACTAAAGTACATACATACATACACATACATACATAACGTCACGCCTTTTATCCCCGAATGGGTAGGCAGAGGTGTATTTCTACACCCACTTTTCGCCAGATATACTTTAGTCCCACGTAATAAGGGGCGAGCCTATTGCCGTACCGGGCTCATTTCCAGACTCCGTGCTGCTACTGAGAATTTCGTGACAGAAAAACCCAATAACACTGCCCGACCCAGGAATCGAACCCGGGACCTCCCGATCCCACGCGCACATTTATGCCGCGAGACCAACGAGGCAGTCGTATAGGGTTTGATGTCGAGTTTTCCTTCTCTACGCAAAGATGGTATTTGCATCATGTTATCCCTTAGTCGCCTCTTACGACACCCATGGGAAGATACGGGGTGGTGACACTTGTATTCTATGCCGTCAACCACACGGCACATTTGATTCAAAATTTATGATCTAAAGTACTTAGATCATAAATTTTGAATCAAAGTATGGCTCCAAAACATTCTGTATAAAATCAAAGGTGACTAACAGAGATGAGGTCTTTGACTTGTTGCTTCATCATCATGAAAATACATAGCTAACCAACATAAAAGTTATTTTCATTTGGGTGAAAGTTGCACCTCCATGTACTAGGACAGCATTAAACGCAAAGAGTTATTTATCAAGTACATCGCATTAAACGATGTAAAAGTACAATAGATTGTTAGAAAGTAACCGGTTACACCGTTACTTTTCGGAGGTCAGCCGTCATCGTGATAGACGTTGATTCTTATAGTGAGTGCATACTTGAAGTAAGTATTTACTTGTACCAAAAGAGAGACCCACTTCAGTGTGTAGGTACATGTGTGTAGCTCTATAAAAAACCAAGCCTTCATACGGCGCTCGACCTTTTGTAAAAAACCCATTTTTTACTATCCAACGCATAAATTGGTGCAAAATATCTTCGAAAAAAACACAGCACATGCGAAATTTGAAGAGTAAACCTCATCCTGTGAGTACGTTGAACGAAACGCTAGCCATTCGCAAAATTTTAATTCTACCTACCATACATAGAAATGCTCATCTAATTATACATACCTATTAAATCTTTTGAAAACTTCATTCTGTTTAAGTAACTTTGGGTTACATGTACAAGTATGTCAACAACAATGTGTTAATGTTATGATATGATAAAATAAATAAACATTAGTTAAATTCACACTGTCAATGCAGATCTAGCCTTACTTTTACTTAAATCGGGTGCAAGGCTGAATGCCTCACAGCATAGAAATATACCTAGTAAATTATAAATCGAACTTCATTGCATCGACTTTCCTTTTAATTAATTAAGTCTTAGTAGTATTTTTCATGAGGTCATTTGTGGTAATTGATTTCATGGCATCCGCTATCTATCTTGTAATCTTTTCTCATACCAATATTGTTAATTAAAAGTTACTAGTCTTTACCCGACTACGGCGAAGCCAATAGGTGCCCACGGCTCTAGCTTGAGCACTTCTGTAAACAGTGAGCTATTTCTTGTTTCGTTCTTTTTAGACCCCTCTTTTTTACGTGGTCGCGGGTTTATAGTTCTTACACTTATTTTTTTATTATTATTTTTAGTGGCATCCAACATAAAGGACACATCACATCATCACAAGTCAAAGATAGCCTAGTGGAGACACCAAGATACTGCTGTGATATTCAGTCAAATTTGGTTAGACTTGAAAGTGGATCCCTAGTTCTACCTGGGCTAACGCTAGGTGGATGAACTGGCATCCAACATCGAGATTAATTTTCAACTAATTAAAATCTTTATTTTTTTTTTATTTATAGACTCACGCCTGTATCCCCGAAGGGATAGGCAGAGGTGTAATATTACACCCACATTTCGCCATGAATTTTTTGGTCCCATGTAATACGGGGCGAGCCTATTTGCCGTACCGGCCACATACCAGACTCCGTGCTGCTATTGAGAATTTCCAAACGGAAAATCCCAATAACACTTTTGCCCGACCCGGGAATCGAACCCGAGACCTCCCAATCCCCCCACGCGCACTTTTTTGCCGCGAGACCAACGAGGCAGTCTAAAATCTTTATTAAACAGCTTTTAACTACATGTCTGCTATACCATACCAGAAGGTAAATTAAAACTAAGGTGTATAGCATTATGGTGTGCAACGAATCATCAACTTAACTACCGTGAAGGGTTTTTTGGCAACACACATTAATTTAGAGTTTATAGCGCCATAAACAGATTAAATTTTTAAGGTAACTCTGGTGACTCTCTCGTAGAAAGCCTGCGTCGAGGGGTTCTTTAGAATAATTCAAACAGGGAAATCGAAACAATAATTTGAGGAAAACGCCTAAAAACGCCTAAAAGCGTTGTCCCGTGTAGGGATTAGAGAATCCATAACATTCGACGTGACATACGAAGGCGACCACTACATCCACTATGTGTAATGTTAGTACTCATAAAAATATTTTTACTTACAGGTAATTTATAAGACAGTTATGCCTTTCGTCGAGATCGCATTTCAAGCGGAAATCAGTCGCTATGAGGACCCAGAATTTGAGGAGTACGCCAAAATCATCTGTAAAGAAGATCCAGACACCAGGGGCAAAGCGATAGAGGAGTTACGACGAATGATACAAGGTAGGACATTCTGTGGACATTACGCTATGCACAGCCAAAACGGCCGATTTCAATTTTCGATCTATCCATGAATAAAAAAAGCGGCGATAGCCCTGTGGTGTACGTAACGGACTGGCGAGACAATGGTCTCGGGTTCGATTCCCAGTTACCCTGGGCACACACCTCTGTCTTTTCGAAGTTATGTACTAAAAATGTTAATTATCGCTCGCTTGACAATGTGCCCGTTAGATGGCAATAGGCTCGCCCCCTATTAGGCTGGTTTCAGAGTGACGCGCGCGGCACGCACCGTCGGCCAGCGCGTCTCAACAGCGCGTTTGGCGCGCACACCACTGTGAAACGAGTTCGCGTATCTCATTGCAATGTATGAAGCTTCGGCAGCGCGGCCGGCGCGCGCGTCTCACACACGGCGCGTTTGAACTGCGTGACTATGAAACGCTACTACTAATCTAGTGCAATTGTAAGCGCGCGCGTGTGGCCGCCGCCGGTCAAACGCGTGACTCTGAAACCAGCCTTAGATTGGGACCGAAACATAACTGTCGAAGTGTGGATGTGTAATACACCTCTGCCTACCCCTTCGGGGATAAAAGGCGTGAAGTATGAATTTGGATACCATATAAAAAGTATACCATATAATAAATCCATGAGTAGATTGGATCATACTTTATGAACGGAATTTACAGTGAGCTACCTTCTCACAGTGTATAGTAGGTATTGTCTTATCTGTGTCACAGATAAGTAATGCATTAGAATTTTAATGATCTACGGGCCTACGGGTACCTACGGTTGCATACATATTGTAAGTGTATTTTAAATATTGATACCTTCTCTTCAGTATGTTAAGACGGCAATCTAAATACACACAAGCAGTAATCCTACAACCTTAAAGAGAGGTAATATAAAAACATAATGTGTGTCATTTATGGTACAAACGCCATAACACATGGTAGAATAAAACGTATGGCGACATACATAAACAATGGCAATTTTCATTGTTATTGCTCAAACGTAATGAAAGGTTTTATTGTCGACGTTATTACATATACGCGCATATTTTATTACGACACCGATTTATTTGTCTCAATGTGAGTCATCATCATCATGATTGCAATGAATTCCATTATAATAAACTATACTTATGACCGGTTTACACGAACTTAGTAGCTAAGCGCTTAGTACTTGTCACTAATACTAAGTACTCATGTGTAAACAAGCCGATTAGTGCTTAGCATTAGTGTTTTTGCATAGTACAAGTGAATAGAAAACGATCCTATTTACTAAGCGACAAGCCGATACCCCCACCACGATTTACTAAGCACTTGTCGCTTGCTGACTGTGTGTTAACAGCTTGACAAGATAGTTAGTGACACGTTCCATTTCGAATGTCTGATCACTAATAACTTCTACTGGCTCCAACGTGTAAGCGGTTACTTGTTACTTGTCATATTGAGGCTTAGTATAGTGACAAGTACTAAGCGCTTAGCTACTAAGTTCGTGTAAACCGGCCATTACAGACAGGTGACTGCTAATAGTTATTTGTGCAACAAGAGAGCAAAGTTGTTTTTTGTTTCGAGTGCTGATTTTGAGTCCCGAGCAAGCGAAGGATTCTATGATTTATTTTATGAATCAAAGTTAGAATCCTGAGCGTGGTGAGCGACTCAACAGCACGAGATACAAAAAACTTTGCTCTCGTGTAGCACACATAACTTTTCACCACAGCAGTGAGAACACATATTACTTAGGAGACATAGAAATGAACAGGAATAGATTGAATTCTGCATAATCACTTGTTGATTTAACTCTTCTGGTGTTAAAATAGGTACAGTCATCATCGCTAGTTTCACTCATCTTTTTAGATTATTTTATATATTAATATAAATTTAACACGTTACGCTATACCTACTGTATCAGCATCAGCGAAATTTTTATTCCCGCTACTTTTTTAAATCGCGTTTTAATACCGCGTCCCTGATCTTTATTTTTCAAATGTATCATTGTTGTAATTCTAAATAAAAATGTATTGGTTAAATACTAATTTTATACTATTAATTAGACTTATTTTTATTAAAATCCAATAATAAATTAAACATGTAAACAATAACATATAAAAAAGTAATTTCTTTATTACAAATATCTTTTTTTTTTGCGTTGCCGTAGGTGTTTTCTTTGAGGTCGAATTCCAAAATCGAATTTCGAATTCGAAGGGGTTTGTTTTTTCACTCACTTTTTATATGTGAAAGAGACAGAGCACAGTAAAATTCAAATGTTTCAAAGAAGAAGTAGCAAAAATGCCCCACTTCCGACTGCAAAGATAAGTATCTCAAAAAATCGCTAAAAATCAGTATAAAAAAATTATATACTTCCGGTAATGATCTTTACTGGCTAGCACATAAAAAAATTGCTCTAAATATTAATTTAGGAGTAGAAAACCTGTAATATACTAACTTCTGATTTTAGTTTTAGAATAGGATTAAAAAGCAACTAAACACTGTAATAACTCACGTTTGATAATAGTTATTATACTAGGTTATCTAGTAATAAAGCATATATTATACTATAGAGTTTTGTCAAATAATAAGACTAAATATAAAAGGGTTAAACCAAACTTGTTAGCAGTCAAATAATAAGACTAAATATAAAAGGGTTAAACCAAACTTGTTAGCAGATTATGTCGAAGAACATAATCTAAACCAGCAGAGTTCCCTTTGCGACGGTGGAAGCAACTAGCGAAGAAGTTAATATGATTTTCCGAGACATATGAGGAATTAATTATGATATCAGAGGGTCTAGTACGAGTTTGCACTCGATCGTCACGGTGGACGATAGCCTAGTCGTCGGGAACAATTTCCATACATTTTCTAAATGCGCCCCCTAGCGGACTGTATCGATCGCTACTCTCCGCTAGGAGCGCTTTTAGAAAATCTGTTCGGGGATACAGGCTAGTCTATAAAAAAATATGTTCATTTGTTTAATCTTTATTCCACTTTTTTATGGTCGTTAGAGTAGTAGGTATAGTATGATTGAAAGTAAAATATTTTTAAGATAAGTACTTAATACTGCGCCTGAAACAATATTTGGAGGAATTTCTAAGTATGATAGCCAGTAAGGATGACAATCAGAGGTATGCAATTTATTAATACTCAATTTTATCTATTATTTGAGATATTTTTCTCAGCTGTCGGACGTGGGGTAATTTTATATGGAAGTTGCAAGTTCTCCTTTGTGGCTGAACAATGTCAATTCGTGGCACTGAAGATTGAAAAATTAAAAAGCTACTTTTACTCAAGCTCGAATCAAAATCGCGTTTTGTTCACTATTGTCTCGCAGCAAAAGCGGCATGTTTGAGCTGCTGTGGTGAAAAAATTGTTTTTCCACGCCTACATTATCTGTACCTGTACCTGTTTAAGTTCACATAAATAAAAATCGTGTCTCGTAGGCATAAATGTGCGCGTGGGATTGGGAGGTCTCGGGTTCGATTCCCGGGTCGAGCAAAGTGTTATTGGGTTTTTCCGTTAGGAAATTCTCAGTAAAAGCACGGAGTCTAATGTGCCCGGTACGGAAATAGGCTCGCCCCCTATTACGTGGGACCTAAAAATTCATGGCGAAATGTGGGTGTAATATTACACCTCTGCCTACCCCTTCGGGGACACAGGCGTGAGTCTATAAAAAAAACAACGAGTAACGGTACGTTATTTATTCTTGTGCTCGATAAAAAAGCTAATTAAAAGATTTGTAATGATATCATATCCCACTTACTTATCCTCCAGATTAATGACCAGAATGGCAATTTAGGACAGAGCTATATATAAATGATAAATTTTCTTCGTAATCAATACATTGCAATCAATTACATTCTTTTCAATGCTTACATCATCTGAATTTAATCCTCCGTGTTTACCTTTATCCCTTTCCTTTTCGTTGTCGTCGTGTCTCTTTCTGTCACAGACTTATTGGTTAAATATTATTATATCTATTTATTTGTCAGAACGAGGCGAGTGCAACCCGCGTCGATTAGATGATGCCTACTGTCTGCGGTTCCTCAGATGTCGACGGTTCATACCTGCCCTGGCGCACAAACTGGTAAGTTATGACCTATGCTTCATTCATACAATCATTCTTTTAATCAAGCACCAAAGTTACGATTTACACCCAAATAGATTTACTCGTTGCAGCCGAAATGAGCAAAGTGGACCAGAAACATGCATCTTGTGAACTATAATTAGACGTACCTAACACCCTACGTTAGGTACGTCTAATTATAGTTCACAAGATGCATGTTTCTGTCGGCGTGGTGACGGATTAAGAATACGGAATGTCACCACCCCATATCATCCCATGGGTGTCGTAAGAGCCGACAAAGTGAGCATATTATGCAGAGAACAGCACTGTAAGAGAAGGAAAACTTAATACAAACCCTATACCAACCCGTTTGGCTACCGTGGTATAGTAGGCCAATTCCTCCTTTCAAAGGAGAGGCCAAGTCCATCAGTGGACTGTTAAAGGCTGATGATGATGAACGTAGGGTTCAGGATTTTCTTTTGGGAGGGCGAGCTTACATTGGTCTGGAGCTTAACCCGGTGAGGGTAGGTTTTGTCAAGGTAAACTTACCGTCACAAACACATAAAAATCATTTGTCATGGCCGGATTTGAAGATTTTGGAGGAGAACTAGAGGTGCTCAGCTTCCTTCTTGGACCGGTCTCAGGCGTAACATAACAAACACGGACATAGACACCAATAGATACGCTCAAATAAACTACATAAATAAGTAGTTATTATGTTTCGCTCTGTGAGTCCAAGGCACGTCGATGGTTGAGGTCTCTGCCTTGAATTTGGAGCTCGTTGGAGAGGGATTGTAAGATCGGTCATCCTCTAGTATCATATAAACGAACAAGGTTGATCACAGAACGTTCCATGAAGGTTAAGCTGCTCTGGTCTTATTAGGGTTGATCTTATTTATATTTAACACAAAGTTCCAAAAAAAAAAAATTCGCCGGTCGGTGTCGTTTTACGTCAAGAGTAGATCACGTAGGTCCGCTATTCGGGTAGGTCGGAAGCCGACTTAAGTAGCTACGTCAGAGCCTACCGTCCGTCACACCTGGTGATTAACGACATTGATTGTCACGCACCGCTCATAATTACCACATACGGCAGTACTAATAATAGCCTGTCGTCAAGCGACAAATGTACCAACTCATTATTTGCTCATTAGATGGACTATTGCGACGGCTTATTGCGATAACAATTTATTTACTCATCTCTCACGCAATCTTAATCCTAATGGTAGAACAGAAAATGATATTATGCTATTCACTTATTATAACGACAACTTCATTTAAATTCTACCTCATGAATGAATATTTCAGAATTGCCTTGCATAAAAACCAGTTAAACAATTTATTCTTAACTAAAAGCCGAATGAAGAAAATATGTGATGATAAAAATATGAATAATGAAAGAAATAGCAAAGCTCATACATACATAAAGTTTTTAAACACTGTCATTCTTTCTAATTTAACAAAAAACGATCGATGTCTAGTTTCAATTCTGCAAAGTCAAAAGATTCCAAATATTCCAATGGCTTTCAGTTGCCACATGTAAAAAAAACATCAGTTCAAATTCAATGTAGCGGTAATTTAAAAATGATTTTACCGAATGATAGAAGGAAAAAAAATGTAAAGAACAAGAACTTTGCTTCAACAAAAGATTAGAAGTGCGCCTACTTTTATAGCACTGTTCAATGACCCTGCTATTTAGCTGCGAGAGAGATAGCAACTAATAATAATAAGGCTAGATTAGTAAGTTTAGTATAGCTAAACTTACTAATCTAGCCTTATGCGTAAAGTACACGGACATAAAAGGAATCAGTTTAATTCTAAACTTGTCCTATTAAGATTCTAAAATATATAGAAAGAATCGCAGTGACCTACTTTAAGGTGACGTCATCTTCTAATCCAATCACATTTTCAAACACCCATTCGCAGTGTGCCACGGCAGCCAATTGCGACATAATCGGTGTCATTGGCCGTGATTGACAAGCAAGCCCATCGCGTGCAGCCAATGTGTATTCCAGTTGAATGGGTACGTCCATTATCTAAGTCAGCTGTGTAATACGAATTACCAGGCGAACATGAGTCTGTTGGAGGTGTATTGAAACGCAGTCGATGGAATAGATAAAATGGTCTAGAGATGATTAGAATTAGTTACACGATCGTTAATTATTTATTGGTATCCTAGTGCATGGACAAGTTTAAACATTAAACTTGATGATGAATGTTGTGCCTAAAAATGTAAAATGATTAAAATCCATTTCAAATACTCATCCAACGCGGCAGCGTAGCGTCATCTGGCGGATGAAATGCATAATTTTACGCGTGGCCGTTAATAGAATAGATTCTCTAGTCGCTTGCTTCAAAGCTCCATGACACCTTAGGTTGTTCTTCAAAAATATCTAGGAAAGGCCGTCATGAAACAAATTATACAAAGAAATAAGTACATAGTTACATACTACCAGCTATTATCTAAACAGCCGATATTTGCAATCAAACAAATTAAACTAAGGTTAATAAATGTTCTAGGTACAGACTGCTCATAAATATGAATAACGTTAGTTGCGGTTTTTGACGTGACAACGTCTTATAAATTGGTTTGCCGGGTGACACTTCAAGAAACTGCGTTACGCTCCGCTCACGTTATGCGCTCACAATGAGAGCGAGTGAGAGGCACGCGTCCCGCCTAAGAGCGAGAGAGACAGACATAAAAAGTGAAAGGCACGCGTCTTTCATCCTTCTTCCTACTATACGAATGAATATTCACATTAAAATTATTTTACCACTCAAAGTCGTTGTCACGTAAAACTTTCGCCCGTATACCGACTTTACAGGCAACCAATTTTTAAATTATTTAAATCTTTTGCGCCTGTTTATTCTAGACTTTTAAATCTCATCTGCTAGTTATGAATATATAAGTATATATATTATTAATTTCTTGCATCAATATTTATTATAGTTCGATCTTAAACTAGCTGTTTCCCGCGGTTTCACCCGCGTCCTGAGGGAACTACTTCGCGGACCCGGTTAATTTATAGCCTTAGTTACTTCTTGGTACATCAACTATCCGCCAGTGAAAGTCCCGTCAAAATCGGTCCAGCCGTTTCAGAGATTTGCGAGAACAAACAGACAGACAGACAGACAGACAAACATTGTAAAAATTACATTTCGGTATAGGTATGTACCGTGTATTCATCCATATGCATTTAGTAAAAAGCGGTTATTTTAATATTACAAGCAGACACTCCATTTTTATTTATGTGTAAATAGATTAAAATATCAACTTGAACTTTGTGTGATCTACAAATTATTGTTTTTAGTTCTTTGTGACCGTTGATGGCATTTTAAAATGCCCCCGCAACGCAGCCTGACATTTTTCGTAGCGCTAGAGTTGTCATTAGGTAAGGAGAAGAGACTTTTTTATCTCCGACGTTTCAACTCGAAAATTCGTCTGTCATCAATCGCAAACGTATTTACATCAAAACGTAAAGCAATTTACGGCAGCACCAAGCCACGGCCGTTATTTAGGAAACTACAATTATTTCCGAGTTAGGAAATGGCGCTTATCGCGTTCGGACGGCGGGTAATTCTGTCCAGTCACCGGACCATTACCGACTCCTTGACATCAAAACGTGCTGGGACTTTCAAAGATCATTCATTGTTCGAGAATAGTTAGCTTTTTAGCGAGAATTATTAGGCTCAACTATCTACAAGAAATCAAAACAAAATGCCCGACTATTTATACTCAAATCTATAGGTAGGTATATTTATGTACAATCAAACAAGTCGGTGGTTTGAAAAAAAAATCCCTTGGCTGGCTCATAGAGTCGAGGCACACTAGAAACTGGTTTTGTATGCGAATGTCAAAAAGCGAAAGAGATGATGTCTTGCTGAGCGATTCTCACCCTTATGGTGGTCTAGCGGGAAGTTGTTCTACTGCACTTGCGACTATTAAGCATTCATTAGGTACCGACTAGTAAGTAAGTGTGAATAAGTAAGCAATTACATTTCCAGAGGACATTAACGACTTTCTTTTCAAAAGTCATCAGTTTTAACGAGAGAAGGCATAGTTGGACAAATAGTTTTGTCCTAATGTCCTACGTAATTACTGTGGAATATCATAGCAACAAATACTTACTCTGCGTAATTATAATTCATTTTGAAGCTTACAACAAAAAATATAAGATGAAAAGTTGTCAGTATAATGATTGAGAGCCTCAGTACTTTTTACGAGGTTTTAAAAGTCAGGCCGATTCACACATATCAGTGAAGTGGTGAAGTCTCAGTTCCGGCAACGCGTCCGCACAAGTCAGTATCAGTGAAACAGTGATGCGGCAGTACTTCAATTCACACATGTATCAGTGAAAACGGGGCGACGATAGTTGGTGATGATTTTTGCTATGGCTCTATTCAACGATACGGAACTAGCAATGATAGCCATTGCTTAAGACGAAAAAGAAGAAGAGCAGCATCAAACTCTGATGACTGAATCGCTGAATGTGTTTGCGAAGCGCAAATTTTGAGAGCAGTTGAACCGATTTCGCTAATTCTTTTTTTATAATATTCCTTGAAGTACATTTACTTCGAATGAGACAAATCATACAAAACATTATTTTCACGAACCATTTCTATCAGTCGCTCGTCCTCCTTTTTGTTTTACGGACACCGGCGTCCGTGATCCGACAAAAAATATCGTCGCCACCGATTACGTCCGTGATCGCCGGCGCCGGCACTGTCACTGAGAGTACTGTGTCGTCACTGACACTAACAGGTGTGGATGCGTTCATAGAAAATGTATGAAAGAATAATTATCACGTTGGCGGTACTGTGCCGGAACAGTGACTGCACGGATATGTGTGAATCAGCCTTTATGGGATTTGCTGTTTGTAATTTCGAAACGTGGCAAAGTGTATGAACCATCTCAGCATTTCTCAGTTAACTAATTCCAGTTATGCTGATAGTCCGGTCAAATTAGACTAAAAAATAGGGGTGAGGTTACAAAAATTCCCACTTGGCTGAATATTGGTAGGATTGTTCAATACACAATAATAACGAAAATGTGAAAAGTCCTCATCAATCCGGCACGTGCAAAAAAAATTTACTCGGGGTCAAAGGTCACAAAAACGGGTTTTTCGCGATTTTCAGCAAAATGGTAAGTTTTATCATAAAATTAGCTCAGACAAAAATTGTAGATCAGATAATTATCTATAAAAAATGTCTAAATATTTTTTTTCCTAAGAGCCACCGTTTTTGAGAAATAACGATTCAAAAAGTTGAAAGAGTTGTAATCGTCATAATATGTATAAGTACACCACGTATATATATCACTGAAGCCGTAATACAAACAAAAATATCGTTCTATCGGTCAGTGTGACGTACACATATAAAATATGAAAATTTCGGGTAAAAAAAACCAAGAAAATAAGGGATTTCTTCGCCAGTGTAACCTTCAGCAACATCTGTCTCCCATTCAATTGTCTGCGTGCGTTTCCTCCAACCTCAGCGGCTGCTCATCAACATCTTTTTCGGGTATATTACCAAGTACAAGTGTGGCTTGGTAATCAGTTAGACCCAAAAGACTGGGGTTGGAAGTTGGTCGACAATTCAATAGAGCCAGTTCAAACTTTACTTCCACCTGCACCAGAAAAACTACTAAACACCATTTTTTGCAAAAAGTTTGCTGTAAAAAGGGATGTAGTGCTAAATGTGGTTGCAAAAAAGTAGGACTGTTTTGTTCTGTAGCATGTACAAACTGTCAAGGCCGGTCATGCTCCAATGTTGAATTGCCAACAATTGAACATTCATTTGATGTTGACGAAGAGACATGCGATGTGTCATTATTGGGACAATTTATTAACACCCAGAATGAAGAAGATAAACAAGAAGAAGAAGAAAGAGAAGAAGAACAAGAACAAGAGAAAACAGAAGTTAATGATAATTTAGATTCAGATGGATAATTTTTCATATTTTTTAATTTCATCATTTTCAACCCTTGTCAATATCTACAGTTATTCAATAGTTTCAAATTAAACAGAATCATAAAAGATCAGTGGAATAGGCCTACCGGGGAAACCACATTAAAAAAAACCGGCCAAGTGCGTGTCAGGCCACGCGCAATGTAGGGTTCCGTAGTTGCCCATAATGGCCATTATTGATAATAACTTCTGTTTCACATGGGACTAAAAACGGACATCTTTAAGATTAAGCCAGCGCTCCCAATGTAAACTCACTGAAATTGGTATTTATAAGTTAACCGACGATTACTCGTAAACTAGTGATGTCTACTTAGCCGTGATAGTTTTCCTTTTAAATTCGTTATATGTACTACATTTGTGATTTTTTCACCTTCCAAATTAATAGTTTAGCCGGCAGAGGGGGGGGGACACTTGAGCCTAACAATTTTTTTCACTTCAAAGCTTGATATTTGACAAACCAATCACTTGATCGAAAAATGATTTGAGCAAACTAATAATATTTTTTAAAACCTATCCAATGATACCCCACACAATGGGGTATTCAATAAAAAAAAATTCAACCACACTATATATGTAGGGGAGATACCCTTAAAAAAAATATTTTCCTAAATTTTATTCTACAGTTTTGTTGCAATATTGTATGTCTATATTCATGTTAAATATCAGCTTTCTAGCACCAGGCGTCTTTGAGCTAGGCTGCGGACGGACAGACGGACGGACATGACGAAACTATAAGGGTTCCTTGTGGACTACGGAACCCTAAAAAACGTGGAAACGTGTGCATATTATGACGATTACAAATCTTTCAACTTTTTGAATCGTTATATCTCAAAAACGGTGGCTCTTAGAAAAAAAAGGATTTAGACATTTTTTATAGACAATTATCTGATCTACAATTTTTGTCTGAGCTAATTTTATGATAAAACTTACCATTTTGCTGAAAATCGCGAAAACCTCGTTTTTGTGACCTTTGACCCAGAGTACATTTTTTTGCACGTGCCGAATCGATGAGGACTTTTCACATTTCCTTTATAATAGTGTATTGAACAATCCTACCAATATTCAGCCAAGTGGGAATTTTTGTAACCTTGGATGTCTAAATTGACCGGACTATGAGTATCAAGTATGTTATTTCGGTGTAATAAAGCTTTCACTGATGAAATGATGAACGAGATAACCTATATTTTCTGTTCCGTGCAGATAACAGCTAATATGCTATGCTACTATGTATTTTAAAGCTCCTACTTTCGTTGTTTACTTTACTGTTAATTGAAATTAGATTACATTCATTATTTTTAAGAAATACAGCGTTGTGGCATGGCGTTGGCTATTCCGTTGCATTTTTGTTATTCAAACATTAAGATTTTCTAAAGGGTGAATCAAAAATAGCTAACTTACTGCAATTTCATGTTCTTTATAAATTCAATTAGGTATCTTTCAGTAAAAACTAAAAAGCACCTCGAGTCGAATTTTGTTTCTTTAAAAGTTTTGAAATCAAATTAGTGTTTTATTTTTGATAAATTAACCATAAAGCACTATTATAGTAATCGATTCAGGAATTCAGGAGAAGAATTCAAACATACAGACAAAACATTTCGGGACTACTTTTAAAACAGTATTATTTTATACTAGGGACAGACGTTTCAATTTAACATACCTACCTACCTATTCTTAGATGCTTCAATTATCTCTACATTTACTACAATATTACTCGTAATATTATCCTGAACCTTTGATTCCTAAGCATTCTTATCAGTTGCTATGAACTCCTTGTTTCTTCTGAGAGCCTGGTGCGAAGTCCCATGTCATACAACTTACGATAATTGTATGTATGTTCTTTAGATGGTGCGGTACGAGCAGTTCCGTCGTCAGAACGCGTATCTTTACGACTGCGACGCGTTTGGCTTGCAGAAAGTCAAACATGTCTACGCTGGGTGCTTACCAGAGAGCCCCACCAATGGACGAATCATTCTTATGAGATTTGGTAACAACTTGTTTAAATATTTATATTCTCTCGATTTTTATCAGTTTAATCCCCAAGAAACAACATAATATGTTGTTTCTTGGGGATTAAACTGATAAAAATCGAGAGAATATTATATTATAATTATGTTCAATTTGAACTTCTTGCGCCTAATAGTTTTTTTTGGCTGTACGTTATCTGTAACACAATCATTATCAATCAGTAACTCCGTTTCGGAGTCAATGGAAGTCGGTTGCAAAGGCTCAATCCAAAATTGTCTTTACCTCGGTAAACTTCTAAGATCACTTTTAATTTGCAGTTTACTCTTAGGCGATGAATAATTGAATACTATTGCGTCATTCGCAACAATTACCTACCTAATAACATTTGAACAATTTTGCAGGTCGCTGGGACACCGACGCAGTTCCCATAATAGACGTAGTTCGCTGTGCGTTACTGATGGACGAGGTAGCGGTCATGCAACCTAAGCTGCAAATACTAGGAGTGACCATCATAGTAGACCTTGAAGGCTTGAACCTGAGACAAGTTGCTCAACTTACACCGACCGTCGCCGGCCAAATCGTCGCATTAATGGGGGTACGACTGTTTTCGTATAACGACATCTAGTTTCACGTTTATTAAACTTTGACGAATAGTAGCTACTAATAAATTCTATTTTTCATTTACAGATGTCGCTAATGTGGCTGGAGCTAAAAATAACTATTTTCTTCTTCCAGGTTTCCTTCCCTCTGGCGAACCACTGTCTACACATCATCAACTACAACTGGATTCTTAATTCAATATTCTATTTATTCAAGCAATTCATTCCAAAGGCTGCCTGGGGTAGAATACATTTCCATGGCAATGATATGAGTTCACTTCATAAACACATTGACCCGGAGTATTTGCCTCCGGAGTATGGAGGCCACTGTCACTATGTTATATCAACGGAAAAATGGATTTCTAAGATAGATGAATACAAAGATGACTTCCTAGTTCAAGAATTGAGAGCCTTGGGCTTCACTGTGAACAGCTGATATACGATTGTAATAAATGTGTATGAGACTGACAGTTTGCATTTTTCTTGCTAACTTTCTTAAATAATTATTAATCAGGATCGTTCTAAACCAGAATTGGGTTACAACTTTTTACTAGGCCTTTTATGATTACAACTTTTCTAGACTACTTTACGTAGTCTTCTTATCTAGATAAATAAATCAATTATATCAGAGATACTTTACTAGTTTATTAACAATTTAGTAGGTAGATAGGTATAGGTATACACTTAATTAAATTTGTGCAATCAACATAATTATCTGGTTATACAGTTCATGTTCAAAGGTCCTGGCATAGGTACCTAAGTATAATTTTGTTCCAATTTAGAACACTGCGATAAATTGGTCTTATACCTATGTTGCATTGAGTTGGTCACAGTCACACCTGTTGCATATAATAATTATAGACCTACATCATCATAATTTAAGTTCTCAATTAGGTATTATTTACTTAGTAGGTAGGTATACATGTGATATGTAATCATCTTAAATAGGTATTATAATTTATAATACATGTAAATAATGAGATCAAGTTATACTTTTCATTTTCATGACGAGTTTGGCTTTGGCACCTACTTACATACAAAATTCACTATCATATTGACTAGCAACAATTATAATTTACAGTCCTACAGCCATACTGAATGCTTTTCTATGGTGAATTCTTTGCAATTCCTTTTCTACTTGCGCTAATACCGTGGAATCTACCTCATTTATGTAATCGATATCTTCATGTCTATGATCGCCTGGTTCAACAGCTACAGCTTCGTCGTCTGTAACGGTATCCGCAACGACGTCATTGCTCTTGTCTACATTGTCGAAATATTTGTACAGCTCCTGGTAGTTGTAATATTGATTGTATGCCCTTGGTCCATTTGCCATGTGTGCAGGCATTTCGCTTGTGCCGTGTACAAGCAAACTTAAGGAACCTACTTCGCCAATATTTTCTTCATAAGTCTGTAATTTAAATAATATGCATAACTATGACAAGGTTTATCGGGTTTAATTACCTAATAAGAACAAGATAAATAAAACGTACTGCATCAGCGATGACAGCCTTCCAAACGCCTACAGGATTTTCTCCCCATGTAGATACTGACATGAGGGGCCAGTTTACGAATCCAGCTGAAGAATCATCTTTTGGACGAGCACTAAGAACTTGTACTTTCGTACCTGTTAAAACACAAATCAATCACAAAAGGACACAAAATAATGAAGATAAGAAAGATTCTGATGACATTAAACGAAACGCCTCCTCAACCCAAATCGCAAACAATCGTTTTGACAAGTCTCCCAGACGTATCAAACGAACTACAGTACTAGGAGAGCATAAGTTTGAAAGATATCGCACATACCTAGTGGCGACACCAAGTAGATGTCAAGCGCACCGCGACGACTGTATTTAACGTTTACAATAAGTTCAACGTGTTCGATGTAGTTTATTACACAATCGTCTTCTACTGGTATTAATACTTCCACTTTGTCTCCAGACGATAACAACTGTGCACCATCATGCAAGCTGTAAAAAGACATCGCTAATTTATGGATGTTCGGATACTAAATTGGAATAATAACTAAAAATGTAATAAAAATCTAGATCCCAATGATCTAATAGTAAAATTTTCAATAAATGGTAAATACAGAATTATAATGATACCTATTACTAGGACTGGACCTCGACTAGGAAGATCATTGAATTCTTAATTTGTTCCTATGACGAAAGTTTACGTATATATTTTACTAAGACCACATAAGTGTGAGAATATGTAAAATTAACTCAATACAACATTATCAAACTTGTATGAGACTATGAGTCACAAATTCGCAGGCATTAATAATTAGGTTTTTATTATTGACCAGGTACATTTTTACACTTGCAATCGCAGGCTACTAACATTAATCTAACATCAGATGTTAGGTTAATAGTTCTGTTTTATAGAACACCGATAAAAAATTAAATTTTATCGTCATTTGAGTCATTTCTATCTTTCTCTATAATTGCATTTCCCAAGACCCATGAAATTACTTGAAAAAAATATCAACAAGGTGGCAGAGCCGAGCATTTATAGGTTCCAATTTTAACCGCCGCGCCGCGCCGTAGTCATAAGACACGCCGGAATAAAGATGTGGTTAGTATTGAGTTCCTGACAAAATAGTAATTTAATTATTTTTATTCTGAAGACCAAGCAAGGGTATGTGCCGAACCTCGCACTTCTCGAAGACGGCGCTGGAGGACATCGGCAGTATTTTTGTGACCCTCTATGTAAAGTCTACTTTTATTATATTGTAAAATTTCCCGCTGCCACTTGGAATTTGAATGAGGCACAATGAATGGCTAATGTGGCGCGGTGGCCGTGGCACGGTTAATTATTGTCTAAAGAATCACAACAGAATCGACTCATTTTTCACTAGGATATCATACTCACGGAGCAGCATCTATGCGACAAATATGTTTCTGTGGCACGCTGGTCCAGTTCAGTGCCATTGTAACGAGGGCGCCAGCGTTAATAAGTCCGAAACCAAATCGAACATCAAAATAAAGTCCCGCACTGAAAATAGTAGAGGCATACCATTATAATAATATATAGGTTTCATAGGTAACTACTATTTTATTTTTACGTGATTATTTATCATTTATCACCTACCCGTTAATCTGCCATCCAGGATTATCTTTCAATGGAGCGTGCTCAGACGTCCAAACAAGTAAATGCTGGACATCCCGCCACGTTAGATTTTGACTGCAAAAGATTGTTTAATACAGGTAAAAAAAGTAATATTAAACTTAATATTACGAACTGTCTAGTCCATTAATACATTAATATGCAATCCATTATTCATCATTCATTAATACAAAATGATCCATTACAAAATATATAATTTACGCATGCCAGACTGTAAATTGGACAAGCCGTGACAAAATATGGAGGACAACACGGAACATTGTGACAAACGGACCATGCCACGGAAAACACTAGGCGCGCATAAGTAAACAGGAAGTATTGGATACACAGCTAAGCCTATAATCTAATTTATAAGGCGGGGTCAACTAACTTGGCGCTAAGAGCGAGAGCGATGATACCAGCAGCCAATGGCGCGGCAGCAGATGTGCCGCTATGTTTTAATGTACATGAATCGCCTGTGTCTGTAGTTGCCTGTAAGAGGGAAATAAATATATCAATGTCTCATTCTCGCATACCGTGCCGGGCTGTTGACAAATTTAACTCAATGGTAACGTGATTGGCTCAGTTTTATGAAAGAAGTATGAGTAAAAAGCGAGCGTATGTAAATAATGAATGAACTTACTATTTTCTGATCTTCGTATGCACCAGAGGAGTACGCGGTGGCAAGGGTGGATGAACAAATCTCTCCGTACCAAGGAAACAGACCGTGTTGAGAAGCGCTTCCTATTGATATGGTGTAGATGCTGGACGAGTATCTATGCAAATTATGTTTTATTTATTATATGTAGATGTTTATAGACGTTTATTTTATACTAAACGAAGCTCGCGGTAACATCCGCCTAATTGAAGGCTTCTGCTCTGCCCTCGTCGCTCATAGCGTGATGTTATATAGCCTATAGCCTTCCTCGATAAATGGGCTATCTAACACTGAAATAATTTTTCAAATCGGACCATTAGTTCCTGAGATTAGCGCGTTTAACCAAACAAACAAACTCTTCAGCTTTATAGGTATATTATATTAGTATAAGATAGCATAAGATAAAATATATGTTGGAAGGAAAATCTATACACATAAATATTAAAATAGGTACACGGTACATAATTTTACCGAAATTACAATTTTGGTCTGTCTGTCAGTCAGTCTGTCTGTCTGTCGATGTGTTTGTTTTGGCTAATCTCTAGAACGGCTGGACCGATTTTAACGGGACTTTCACTGGCGGATAGATAAATTAACCGGGTACGCGAAGTAGTTCCCCCAGGACGCGGGTGAAACCGCGGGAAACAGCTAGTATCTAAATTATAGTGATATTAAATAGAAATAAGATGTGTTTCTGTTTACCCATCACAATTGCAGTTATCACCATGTTTTCCTCCATTTCCATTAGCCCACACATAGATGGCGCCCTTGCCGCCACGTCCCTACAAACAGAAAAGTCCTAAAGCATAACTGTACCTAAAGTAGGTACTTGCCTATTTTTATATCATTTACTGATTTACTTGAGTAATAAAATACAATTCATTTGGATTTCTTGCTATTAAACGAAAAAATCTACTAATTTGGTTTATCGCAACCAGTTCGAATGAGCTATTCTATTCTTATAAGCTATTTTACTGCAAACATCGGCATCATTCCAGTATTTTTTTTACGTGAAAAAGCAACAAACAATCCTTTTTATGTTGTGATAGTAACTGCCATCTAGCGGGATAATTGTATGAATACCTCTGTGGTTCCACGTTTTAACGCCTCGATCGCGAGGCGCCCTGGTCCCTCCACCGTCCGGCCATCGTCAGTAGGGCCCCATGAAGCGCTGTAGATGTCCACTTTGTCCAGTGCATAGCCTAGAAAAATAACTATAAATAAACACATCCATCCACACAACACCACCAAGTCCCAAACCAAATCTAAACTGTGCAGAGCTTTCACTACGACATATTGGTATTAGACATTGGATATGGATACACGTTCATAATGTACCTACCTACCTACCTTAAAAATATATTGTACATGTAATACATAGACACATCCAGACCTGACCACAGTTGCCCAAAGTTATTCCATGGTTTAGACACTTTAGACTAAGTACTGTCAATTTATTCAGAGGTAGGTACTGGCTCCCTTTATCCACTGTCAAAGATCTTCATGACAGCCGGCTTCAACGGCTTTTAACGTGTTCTTCGAGATATGCGGCAAACAAGAATTTCCAATTCAATAAGCACAGGGCCGAACCGCAAGGAAGAGGCGGCGACGTTGGCGGTCCACCCCGATTATACCGGAATTGTTAAATGACTAAAAAAAAAAAGGTCTTCCGCCAACTTCCGGCCACCCAACAGGCGCTTCATGGATTTCGCACACAGGCGCTGGATTGGGTCGGAACGGCCCTGAATAAGCACAAACTCGAACCCTATTCCCTCTGCATCAGCGGGCTATATTTTATTACTTTTATAAAATAAGTTAAGGCGCCATCTAGTATTGAGCAAAGAAATGTATTAATGGAAAGGATGTAACGAATAGCAGCGTGCTCATTCTGCTCTCCTGATAAAAAATGACGAATTGAATCTCGAAACCACCACCGAAACCCGCCGAGCCGAAAACATTTATTATGAAACTAGCTGACCCAGCGAACTCCGTATCGCCTTTTTAAGAGTTTTTATTAAATTCCCTTTTTTCCAAGCCCCTTTTCCAAAGTTACCATTGACTTAGCGCTTAATCTCTTATCATTTCAGAGTCTATAAGTGATGAACAAACAAACATAGATTTTTATATAATAATGAATTCCCCATTCCTTAAAACATCGGAGACGACACCCATGCCAACTTTAAAAAAAATCCCGTCCGCCATCTTTGATTTCCTATCCGCCATCTTTGATCACGAAACAGATGTTTTATTTGATTTCACCATCCCTTAAATCATCAGAGACGATACCCATAGTTAGTTAGTTAGTTAGTTAGTTGGACAGGTGTTTTCCGCACTTAGCCACTTAATTGGGCCATTGTGCGTTAGCAGTGACGTGGTAGTCGCCTGCTACTCATACCATGCAAGCTCCTTCCAGAAGGCCATGAGTTGACCAGGATTGCGTATGGCTTCGCTCATGGTTCTGGGGTTGTTCAGGAACTTCGTCCGTTGGTCGCTCACGCTGGTACAATGTAGGATTATATGAGCGGGTGTTTCTTCGGTCCCCATGCAGCCCCTACATAGTGGGCTGTCCGTGACTCCGATGTTGTAGAGATGCTTGTTTAGTGGACAGTGGCCGGTTATTATGCCAGTCAGATGCTTGAGTGTTTTCCTGTTGGAGTGCAACAGTTTTTGCGAGAGTCGTTTGTCTAATTGAGGAAAGGCATCTTTAGATTGCCTACACTCTTTTATCTCTGCCCACTCTTTTTCGTGTTGTTGTAGGGTTCTCTCGCGTAACCATGTTCTTAGTTGGTTGAACGGTATCGGAACAATTGGTTCGGGTCCTAGAGTTGTCGTGTCCGATCCTTTCTTTGCCAGTTGGTCTGCTGCGTCATTGCCCGTGGAGTCACTGTGTCCTCGTATCCACTGGAGCGTGACCCGATTTCTCGTTGCAGTTTTCTGCAGCTCTTGGTGGCACTCCATAATTAGGCCGCTATTAAAGCAGTTGCCATCGAGAGCTTGTAGTACTGAGGCGCTGTCTGTGATGATGCGTATTGACAGGTTGCTCACTTTTCTGGCCGCGATCGCCGTCGCCGCCCTTGTTATCCCAACGCATTCAGCTTGGAAGATGGTGTTGAGTTTACCAAGCGATGTTGAGAGATTGATATTCAAGTCATGGGAGAACACTCCGGCACCCGTCCCATACTTTGTTTTTGAGCCATCTGTGTATACTCTAACTTCGTGTATACCAGAACTATCCTTGTGCTCTTCTTGCAGTTGTATGCGGTATTTTTTGTCAAAGACAAAGGTTTTAGGTATGAGATCACACGTTGCATCTAGCATCGGGATCTCGTTTGTTAACGTCCTTTTCAGGCGTGCGTGGGTTATGCGGTCATCTCTCCTCCACAGCCCGAACTTATCGAGCCGGATCGCAGCGGCACCTGCTTCTTGCTGGATGATGAGGTGCAGTGGTCGCAAGTCGAGAAGCACCTCCAGTGCCGCCGTTGGAGTTGTTTTCATGCAGCCTGTTGTGGCCAAACAGGCGAGGCGTTGTATGCTCTGCAGTTTGCTCTTGACTGTGCTTAGTTGAGTGCGTGGCCACCACACTACTGCACCGTATGTGAGCATGGGGCGTATTATGGCAGTGTAGATCCATAGGGTGATGAATGGTTTTAGACCCCATTTCTTGCCTATTATTCTCCTGCACTGCCAGAAGATTGTACATGCTTTTGTGGTTTTAGTGGTGATGTGTTTATTCCAGTTGAGCTTGTGGTCGAGTGTTACGCCCAGGTACTTGACTTCACTCGATAAGTTAAGCTCCGTGCCAAAAAGTTTTGGTTTTCTGGTCATACGGATGTTCCTTTTGTTGGTGAAAAGTACTAGCTCCGTTTTATTTGGGTTGACCGTCAGTTCATGGTGGTTGCACCATTGTTCCATGATCCTGATCGCTGCTTGCATCCGATAATGGATCATGTCTTCTGAGTTTCCTTTGATTAGGATGGTAATATCATCTGCGTAGCCGACCGTGAAGAAGCATTTGTCATTCAGATTTCTCAACAGATCGTCTACCACTATGTTCCAGAGCAGGGGTGATAGGACCCCTCCCTGTGGGCAGCCTTTTGCTACTATCCCCCTTGTGGTGGTATTAACCGTGAACTGAATAGCCCTTTGTTTCAGGAGTTGATCAATCCATCCACTGACGGTTTGTTCAACTCCGAACTTGTTAAGGGCACGGCTAATGCTGGTGAATTTAGTCTTGTCGAAGGCGCCCTCTATGTCAATGAAGGCGCCTAAGATCATTAGTTTGTCAGATAGCGCTGTCTCTATGGTCCCCACTACGGAGTGAAGCGCTGATTCCGTTGATCTACCACTTCTGTAGGCGTGTTGATGCGGGTGTAGTGGTCTGCGTAGCAGTGCGCCTTCCCGCAGGTATCTGTCAGCGAGCCTTTCCAGCGTTTTTAGCAAGAAGGAGGTCAAACTGATAGGTCTAAACGATTTTGCTTGCGTATAATCCGTTTTGCCCGGTTTTGGGAGAAATATGACTTTTACTTCCCTCCACCTTCGTGGTATGTAATTGTGCGCTATAGATGCTCTATATATGCTGAGTAGCTGTGGCACAATCGTTGTGCAGCCCCATTGTAGGAGTGCTGGTGTTATTTCGTCCAGGCCTGCAGATTTATACGGCTGGAAGCTGTTAATTGCCCATTTCAGCCGGTCCCCGGTAACCATGTTGTTGGCTATCGTCCAGTCTGTCTGGGTCGGTGGTCTGTGTTCTGATTCTTCCCAATCACAGTCTTCGGTCACTGTGCAACCTGGGAACTGCGTTTCGATTAGTATTTGGCTTATTTCCATGTCTGTGGTTGCGTAGGTGCCATCAGGCTTTCTTATGGAGCCTAGGGTCTTGTTGCTGTCCTGGGATAGGATCTTTTTTACCCTGGCTGCCTCGCATGTGGAATTAATGTTGGTGCAGAAATTTCGCCAGGATTCTCCCCTGCGGAATCGTATGCGTTTCTTGTAGTGCGACTGGGCTTCTTTGTATTTGTCCCAGTCCGTGTCTTTCCTTGTGTTTTTGGCCCGGTTGAAGAGTTGTCTCAGATTGCGCCTGAGTTTCTCCAGTTCCGATCCCCACCATAGGGTTTTGCTACTCGTTTTCGGTAGTGTGGTGGGGCAGGCTTGTTGGTAGCTGCGTTGTATGCATTTTGTTAGTAGATTAGTGTTGTGTTCTATGTGTGTAGTGCTTGTGTTCATGTCGTTGAAATTAGACATGGCTATTTCTTGTTCGAGCAGGGTCTTGTATCTCGCAATGTCGGTATTGCGTGGGTTGCGTTTTGGTTGTATGACCCTCTCTTGCACTCGTATGTCATAGCAGATACGTCTGTGGTCGGCAAAGGATGGTTCGGCGGACACATGCCAGTTCGTGACAAGTTCCGCGGCCCCATCCGATGCCAGTGTAATGTCTACTATGGTTTGATATCTGGAGCTGACAAATGTGGGCTCTGAGCCTTTGTTGACTACCGTTAGTGTTGTTGTGTAGATGTATTCAGTTAGGATCTCACCTCGTCTATTTGCCTCGGGGCTCCCCCACAGTGGATGGTGGGCGTTAGCATCTGCCGAGAGTATTATTGGCCAGCCGTGGTCCTCACAGTGCTGCACCAGCTCGGCCAGCTCCTTCGATGGGATCTCCTCATCACCGGGCATGTAGACCGAAGCTAGTACAAGCATCTGATCATTGGGCCCTGTTCGTATACCCACGGCTGTGAGATCTCTAGAACAAAAGTTAGTCAGCAGCAATGCTGGTATTGTTCGGGGAATGTATATGCATGTTCTCGGCTTAGATGCCGAGCTCCAGTGCAATATCTTACCTCCGATGTTGTTAAGTCCACATATGGTGTCGCCTCTAATCCACGGCTCCTGGATTAGGGCTATTGTGTGGTGGTTAACCTCCAGCAGCCTGCGTAGGGTAGCCGTTGCGATTTGCTTGTGCTGGAGGTTGGTCTGTACGACTCTAGTCTGACGATGATCCGAGAACATTGCTGTCCACGGACTCCCCGTCAGACGAGTCGTGCTCGTCGTCAACTGCCGTCACAGCGCTCATTGTCACTGCGGGCGTTGTGTGTGCGCGGGCTGTGCCCGACGTGCTGGGAACGGCTGATGTTGTCTCTCGTTCCTGTGCATGCCCGCTTGCGGGCGGTATTTCCCTGGGCGCGGCAACCGTCCCGCCAGCCCCTGCCCCGGCAGCGTGGAACAGTACGTACACGCTGCCGGTGAAGAAGGAGACTCGGCGGTCGCGCGCCTCGATTCTCGGGACCTCCGATTCGGGGATGCCCAGGGACAAGTATAGGCCGTGCTCTTGCATGGTAGCGCTGTACAGTTGCCACGTCTGGACAGCGTACCATGGGTTTTGGGCAGCTAAGAGTTGGTGGATCTTCGGGAGTTCCAGGCTGGTCGACCTCGGCAGCCAGAGCGATGCGCGAACGCGCTTCGCGAGGTCCGTCTGCCCGATGACAGCCAGCCTGGTTCCTTCGATCGGTGACTGCAGTCCCGCTACCGTTCGTTTGAGCCACGCCAGCGATTTCTCGTCCTCGCACCATAGCTTCAGGACTCCTCCTGCTGCAAGCGGTTTGCCTCTAAAGGATGGCGCGAGTGCGGGCTCGTTATTTGACGGTGGTGCAAAGGCTGCTTCCAAGATGCGCTCCTCTATGGAGAGCTCGAGCTGCCGTGCTTGCTCCACCGTCAGGTCTGTGGGTGGAGTGGCAACGACGGCCACCATCAGATGCGAGTTAGTCGCATCGGCGTAGCTCATCGTTGCCCTCTTCGGTGTTGCGTCCACTCTCGCACGCTTCGTCGTGGCGCTTGGTGGTGTGTCGTCGTGACGGTTCCTCTTCGACGGTGTCGCCGAAGTGGGCCGTCCCGAGAGCGCCGGATTGGTCGGTGCGTGCCTGGGTCCGCCTTTTCTGGGGCCGCGTTTACGGCGTGGCCCGGTTGTGCCCCATGGGGCTGTTGGTTCCGCATCTCCGACTGCCGTCGAGGGGGCGCGACGGGGGGTGCCCGGCGCTGCACCGGCCGGAGCGGCGCGTGCAGCCGGCGGGAGCGAGCCCGAAGGCTCACTCTTCGCCGTCCGCGTGGTTTCCGCTTGCAAGCCTGAGCTGCTGCGTCCACCAATCGCGCCGCGTCCTGCCGAATGCTTCGTCCTGGGCGGTTCCCTCATCGCGCTGGCTGAGGGCGGATGTCCGCGCTGGTGCGTTGCGCCAGCTGTTGGTTGTCTCGCGGGGGATGCGTTCGCCGATGTAGTCGGTTCGCTACCTACCGCGGGGGGTGCGTTCGCCGAAGTTGTCGGTTCGCTACCTCCCGCGGGGGGTGCGTTCGCCGACGTTGTCGGTTCGCTACCTCCCGCGTGCGCTGCGTACTCACGCTGACGTCTATGATGACGGGAGCGCTTTCCGCGGTGTTTACCTCTACCGGATACGGTTGCAGCGGAGCTGACGTTTGCCTTGCGGCGTTCGTCTGCTCGACGCGGTACAACCGTCCAGGAGGTGTTGGTTATGTGTACTGCACGAGGCATGGCATTTGCCAGGTCGTGCAGGTCTAAACTTCGCTCACGTGAAACATTGCCCCCCCCAGAATACGTGGGGCAGCCTGGACCCGAGGGTGCAGGGAGGGATTCTCCAGCGTCACGGACGCTGGTACCCTCCTGGGGTAGTTTATTATTTTGTTTCACATTCATTTTTTGTTTTTGTTTTGGCTCCGTATGAGCGTGTGCGTGGGCGTATGTGTATGTGTTTCTATGTAGGTGTGGTGTGTGTATGTGTGTGTGTGCGCGTCCGTATGAATGATTGGGTTAGTGTAGTGAATGTATGTGTGTACGTGCTTGTGCATGTGTGTGGGTGAGATACCCATATTGATTTTTAAAATTTTCCCCATCCGCCATCTTTGATTTCCCATCCGCCATCTTGAATCACGAAATAGATGCTGTATTTAGATTCTCCATCCCTTTAAACATCGGAGACGATACCCATATTGTTTAAAAAAAAATCCCATCCCCCATCTTTCATCACCAAATAGATGGTGTTTTTGGATTTCCCATTCCTTAAAATATCGGAGACGATACACATATCGACTTAAAAAAAATCCCGTCCGCCATCTTTGATTTCCTATCCGCCATCTTTGATCACGAAATAAATGTTGTATTTGATTTCTCCATCCCTTAAATCATCAGAGACGATACCCATATTGATTTTTAAAATTTTCCCCATCCGCCATCTTTGATTTCCCATCCATCATCTTGAATCACGAAACAGATGTATTTGGATTCCCCATCCATTTTAAGGCGGACGTTAAGTACCAATATTGATTTATTAAAATTTTCCCATCCGCCATCTTTGATTTCCCATCCGCCGTCTTTGATCACGAAATAGATGTTGTATTTCGATTCCCCACTGTCCGTGTGGTGACGGATTAAGAACACGGAATAACACCACCCCATATCATCCCATGGGTGTCGTAAGAGCCGACAGAGGGAGCATATTATGCAGAAAACAGCACTTTAAGAGAAGGAAAACTTGATACAAACCCTATACCAACCCACGGGTTGGAATTGGAATTGGAATTGGCCTACTATTCCACGCTTACCAAACGTGGTAAGCGTGGAATAGTAGGCCAATTCCTCCTTTCAAAGGAGAGGCCTAGTCCAGCAGTGGACTGTTAAAGGCTGATGATGATGATTCCCCACCCCTTAAAATTCGATATTTTAAGGGGTGATAGGCGATACCTATATTGATTTTTAAAATTATCTCATCCTCCATCTTTGATTTCCCGTCCGCCATCTTGGATCACTAAATAAAATTCATATTATTAATCAGCGTCCCAAAAATCTCGAAAACGATACCCATATAGATTGTATCCTATTCGTTTAGCCTTTTTTGCCTTTGACCCGACCCTCCCAATTCTCGTTTGACCATTTTATTATTTTTGTCTTGCCCCTAAAATTTGTGGCGTAATTTTATATAGCCTAAAGCCTTTCGGAATAATTGGGCTATCGTATACAAAAAGAATTTTTCAGATTCGACCGGTAGTTCCTGAGATTAGCACGTTCAAACAAACAAACAAACTCTTCCGCTTTATTATATTAGTAAAGTACAAATTGACTCTTTGACGTTAGGAACATACCTACATTGTTTAAACACCAGTGAGTGCTTGTGATTTAATATGAACTTTATACAATAGCAATAAAGCTCAAATTGATTCTACGTTTTAGTTAGAAAACGTTTGTATGGGATAAAGAAAAGGGCTGTTTTTAGGGTTTTCCCGGCAATGATTAGATTTTTTCTCGCCGTAAAAACCATCTTTGAACTTCAACGAACATTTAAAAAAAAGAATTGGCCACATTGGTCTAGGCGTTGTTGAGTTATGCGCTTACCAACACATTTTGCGATTCATTTTTATATTATAGATTTACAAACAACGCATGCAAGCACTGTTTATTCAGAATGTTGAAACTGTGCAAGCATAGTGCAAGGCACCATTGAAGGCACGGTAATGGCAATGTGATGGAATGACACGGTAATGGAAATATTGTAAATGAAAAGCACACTACTACCACAGAATAAACACCTACTACCGTGGCGCGTAATCATGAGTATGAGTAAAAAAATATAAGTTTTGGAATAATTATTCTCTCTCCGACCATAACCGAGCTGAATTGTGTGGGCAAAAAGAAATACGCGATATCATATAATATTTATTTACTTAATAATATAAAAAAAAACGAAAAAAAATGATTATCAGTATTATTATTATTTATAAATTGTAAAATGAAGTCGCTCAAGTTACTTATTGCTCTTGCGACGATACTTGCTGACAGATAATTTTTATCAGCTGGGACTAAGTATTCTGCGAAGAATTCACTTAGCCTTCAAACATTAATTGAATAAATTCCCGTGAATAGATCTTATACGATAGAATATCTGTACCTTTATCGCAACTTTTCGTGGCTGCGTTGCGCGTTGTTATTTCCATTATAAAAAATGTGTCCATTATAAAAAAGTCATGAAGTTTACATGAAGTACCTATGTACTTTTTTTGTGAACTTATTTGGCAGCGGGCATTTGGCCACATGAGTGGCTAACAAAAGTTTAGAGATGCGACTTCATGCGACGTTGTCGCACGAAAAATTTCAAACCACGTTTTGTGCAATACCAAGACATCAGAAAAGACAAGAGTGCCGGGAAAATAAGAATCAGACCCGTCGCTGATTGGTTGGTGTATTGGCATTTCGAGTTGTGCCACTTTAGCACAAAATATTTCAAAGCAAACTTTACCAGTACCAGGGCACCATACCATTACAAGAAGTGTCATTTGAATAAGTCGTTCTATTTGATGATCATAATAATAATATCGTCGTTGCGCCTGCCAAGTTCCACAAGTGATTTTTGTAAAGTTTTGGGAAACAACAAAAAACATGTTATTTCATTGAAAATCAAAATCTCAGCAAAATTATTAATGCCACAGCATAGACGTTTATTTAATATATTTTAAATATACAAAAGTTGCCAAATCTATCAGTAATTTAAGGGGCTAGAATTTTTTAAAGCAAAGTAGTGCACATAACTGGTTTAGAATGGTAGAAAATAATGATGGATGTGCATCATTACACGTGAAAGATTTGGCAATGTGACACTTATAACTATTAAGGTTAACATTATGTGATCTTTACATTATCATAGGTATAATAATACAATAAAATGAGTAGGACTAGGAACTATTAGAAACATATATATGTTTCTAATAGTTCCTTAATATACTTATTACATAGAATATTTTACAATTATTGTATTCAATATCAAGAGATCAGTGGTATACTTAACTTTAAGTGATTATTTTAACATCCCACTTATTGCCATCATTATCACAGCATGATATTAAAACATAAACTAAGAGAATAACTGGAGTGGTATACTTGAAAATATACCTGTGATTGAGGGGTTAATAAATGGCATGAAGAATGTAAAAGCAACGGGGCCTGATGTATAGCAGTTGTGTGAAATGTGGATGATACTGCAGGTAGACGGATGGAAGTGGTTACAAATATGCGAAAAATAAAGAAGTGCACACAAAAACTTGTACACGTTTTTTGTGGATCTCGAAAAGGCATAAGATCGGGAACCCCGTGGGTTTTGTTGTGGGCCTTTAAGAAGAAAGGTGTGCCTAGGAAGTATGTACAGTTCCAAGCGATGTACAGTAGATCCACAACCCATGTCCGGGTTATAGCGGCCAATACTAACTTCAATGTGCCTGTAGGCTTGCACCAAGGGTCGGCTCTCAGCCAGGGCCTCTTCCTGCTAATAATGGACGGTTACGGCGAATATACAGGCTGAGGCTCCCTGGTGTATGCTGTTTGCCGACGACATTGTTTTCATTGCCTATAGTGGCCTTGAAGTCCAGAGCAGACTTACAAAATGGTGCCAAAGACTGAATAGTGTAGGCCTGAAACTTGAAAGTCAGTAAATGTAAAACTGAATACATGTTTTGCGGCTTCAGCGGTCTCTTCAGTCCCGTGCCGATATCCCTTGCTGGAGTGCCTTTATCGGTCTACTTGCCTATAACTTGTAACCCACGGGAGCTCCTTAAGTTAAAGGGCAAAATGTACAAATCTGTTATAAGACCAGACACACTGTATGGATCGGAATGCTAGGCCGTGAAGAAGACGGATAAATGAAGATTGCATATAGCAGAGATGAGGATGACGGATGAGTCAGGTGACAAGGATGGATACAAAGAGTATATTAGGGGGAGTTTTAAAGTTGCATCGGGGCAAGAAAAGCTAAAATGAAATCGTCTGTCGTGATATGGGCATGTGATGAGTAGGGATGAAAATCATGTGTCAACGTGATGAACATGCGAGTTGAGGGACATAAAGCAAGAGGGAGACCAAAGAAAAGATGGATGACATTCATATCATGCTTGATACAATGTCAAGCATGACATGAATGAAAAGAGTGAATGTTCAGATAACCTCTGATAGAGGAGCATGGAAGAGAAAGACATCTGCCCCAACCCAAAGTTGTATGGGAACAGGGCAGGCAGAAGAAGAAGATTGATTCTCCTGTCTTTTCATATAAGTAGTCTTAATTATCTTCGTTCTTTATTGGACATTCGTTACTACAAGAATTATTGTATAACAGAAAAGTAATGAACAAAACAGTGAATAAAGTTTTCACCTATGTGATACGCCTATGTGAATGTAGCGAAATGGCCAAGCCACATATTTTGACTAAGGTGTAGAGTTTGTGAAGTTAGGCCTTGTAGAATTAGGGCGTGTAGAGTTAGAAGCTTGGCCTTACATGAGATCTGATAACGTTTTGATAGTGCGAGTCATGGTCTCGTCTTGGCAACATTTTACATGAAAATGGTTTTGGTGGGATATCTTAAATTTAAAACTGTCCGAGATCTTATTAATACTGCAATCATCAATTTCTGGTTTATATTTAAAAAAATCTATTTCAGATTTATCTACGAAAGAATCAAGAATATTTTCAAACGTAAAATCGTAAGTTCTTCAAATATTGTACTACTTTCCATATTTTCAGACGATAATTTTTTGTACTATGTTGGAGGCATTTTTATTTAAATCTGAAGTTTTCAGGCCTTGCGTAGGATCGTAACTATTCATTATTATCATCATCGTCCTAGCGTTATCCCCGTTGCATCAAAGATTCTCGTATTGAAGCCCGGGCTCCGCTTACCAGTCTCACCGATTTTACAGAATATGACTTAAAGATGGAACGCAAATCCTAGTGCATTTCTGCACACACCGTTTTTTCTAAACGGTCAAAATACATACGGTATTTGCAATATTTGTTTCTAGATGGAATATCACAAAAAGGATTTTATCAGCACATACAGAATGAAACGGAGATGATGTTTAGTGAAAAATCTAAAAAATGAAAAAATGCACATATGGAATTTAGCAGGCGCAACGAGGATATGACGCATGGCATGGATAATTGTTCTGAGAGTACAAAATAAGTACCTAGATATAGTGCGATTTATAAGGCAGCGATAGCCTAGTGGAGATACCAAGGGACTGCCGTGCAGAGGGTATCGGGTTCGAATCCACGGCGCGCACTTTTCGGAGTTATGTGCGTATTGAGTTGTTAATTATCGCTTGTCTCGTGCCTCGAAGAGCACGTTAAGCCGTCGGTCCCGGCTGTCATGAAGATCTTTGACAGTCGTTATAGGGCGTCAGGACCTCTAAAATAAACTGACACTTGTCTAAACCATGGAATATCGCTATCCCTTCGGGTTGCGGAGGTCAGACAGGCAGTCGCTCCGTGGAAAAGCTAATGTTCCGCCAAATCCGGTTAGACTAGAAAGCGGACCCCAGGTTGAGACTGGGATAACGCTAGGAGGATGATGATAGTGCGATTCATGAGCAAGATCTATAATTCACGCAGGCGGAGCCGTGGGTGAAGCCTAGTTTATAACATTTGATTATAAATTATTACAAGTAGTAGGTACAGCAAAAACACTAAATACACAGGTTTTTGCGTCGTTCAGTCATTTTCTGCTGTGTAGCACAGACAATACAATACCTTAGTATCTGTAGCAAATCACGTCATACGTCATACCTACCTGTACCTACTACTGTAATTTTACAATTCAGTCCTATTTAAAATTTTCCTCAATCCCCACATATTTCCTCAAATTAAAATCTTACATCGAAAACCAATCTTTGATAGTTTCAGTGATCAAACCCTCAAACATGGGTTATGTTTTGCAAATTGCAACAACTGTGGTAAAAAATATTATATGACTAGCGACCCGCCCCGGCTTCGCACGGGTGCAATGCAATATTATGCATGACCTTCCTCTTGAATCATTCTATCTATTAAAAAAAACGCATTAAAATCCGTTGCGTAATTTTAAAGATTTATGCATACATAGGGACAGACAGACAGAAGGTAGACTTTGCTTTATACTGTGTAGTGATTTCGAAAGATCTCCTAATTCTCCTACATCTACTAGAGTCCTAGCCCCTAAAAATTCTAATGCACCTCATAATAATTATGCATAACGTGATGTGTCTTTTGGTCGTTGATATCATAGTACCTATGTTTATATTTAAGCGTGTTTGCACCTGTAATACGATCTGGTTATAATCGTTACGACCATCTTTAATACTTTTCATTCAAAATTGGAAACATGCAAGAATGTACTAAAATTAATTGAACAAAATACGTATAGTCCATTGAAAGGTTAAATTTTTTGGAATATTTTTAATAGCATATTAAAAATGTTATGTAACACACTAAAGTGAGTTACGCAAAGAAACTTTATTATTTCACTAAAATACTGACTTGCACACTAAAATACTATTTGTACACCAAATATGATGATCTTTTCACAAAATATCATTTGATATGAAAAGTTTCGTCCGCTCGGGAAACTTATCCACTCAGAAAACTTAATAGGTTATGTTAGGTTCTCTTGTGACCCTGCTCCCAAAAATGGGAGCCCTGCGAAGCAGGGCTCCGTCAACTTAGCTTAGTGGTGCAATTAGTATTTTTGGTGGAAAATTTGTATTTTTGACTAACAGTTAAATACAATCCAATTTTTTTGGGCTTGGCGTGCATTTGTCAGGGGACGCAATTTTATTTTAAATGCTTGTGGGGGTAACCCTTGTCCTACGGCCGCCATCTTGAAAAGACTGGTAAAAATGGGTTTTCCAGTTTATCTGGCAAACTATTCTGCCCTGATTATAAAGAATGCAGTACCTAATCGATATTTAACAAAATTCAAAATTAAAACACGTTTCATTGCAAATTAAATTCTTTACAACATTGGCCCCGTAGCGTAGTCGTAAAATGAAAAAATAACAATGTGGAAAACGAAAATCGAATGTGCAACGAATTTTCTATTTAAAGTGTTCATTTTCCGTCGATAGTAATAAAGTATACAGTTAATTTGTATTTACTTCAGCAAAAGCAAGACACAGTCGGTTGCCACCTATGGTTGCCACGATATTAGATGATATTAGTCTGGCGACGATGACGTTCTTCATAATATTCTAAGTAGGTACTTATTAAAAAGTTGCCCTTTATAATTTGACGAATTTAGGTTGGCATTTTGCACACGTTCAGTACCGTTTAAAATAGGTTTTATACCAAAGCTACGAAAGCCCAAACTTCATAATCATAACAGCCCATCATTCTGAATATTTCTTATAGGCTAGGTAGCTAGCCTTTCTACCATAGAGATATTAGAATAGAGTGGCAGAACAGTACCTAACTCAATACTGTGTCGTGTCCGTCGGTGCGAGAGAGAACACAACATTAAAGGCCCCCTGCATCTCTCTCTAACAATACATGCACAACATCAACATTACGCAGTGGCGTGCTACCTGTAACTATTATTTATATCAGTTTATCAGTAATCAATAGTTTAAAAATATATAAACATTTTTGTCACTTCAAACTATCTTCGTGTATCAATAAAAACAACTTTTAAACTATTGATTATTAATAAACTGATTTAAATAATAGTTACAGGTAGCACGCCACTGCGTAATGTTGATGTTGTGCATGTATTGTTAGAGAGAGATGCAGAGGGCCTCTAATGTTGCGTTCTCTCTCCCACCGGCGGACACGAATAGGCCCCACTCTGCCACTCTATTCTTAATATCTCTATGCTTTCTACAATTATTTTCGTCATGATTTTCTTTTGAATTTTTACACAACCTACAAACTTCTTTTGATCTTTATATTTAGAAACTATTTTAAGGTTGTACTAATACTACTGTAACATGTAAAAATTACTGACACTTGTAACACTATCTGAAAAAAACTGAAATCAACGTCGACCGATGCGATAACGGCCGCGGCAGTTGGCAGATAGCGCTTTTTACCACGGACATTTGAAATATGCCTTTTTCGTAATACCAGGACATCACAAAAGGGGAGAGATAGAGCTTTAAATAAATAAAATGTAAAAGGGAGTACAATCAAACTGAAATAATTCAATTATTACAACAGTTATTAATCAAATTAATTTAGGGCTATCGATGTAGGTATTCAAAGATTAGTGAATAGGTAATTAATATACAGAGTGTAAAAAGACCCTTAACGAAAACTGAAACCACAGCTGAAACCCCACATTGTACCAATCATTACGAACGTTTTTTACTTCTCGATACTATATATTCTGCTCCAGTAATTTCCCAGGTATGGTTATACCTGGGAAATTACTGGATCAGAAGATATTGAGGCTCAAAGTTAGTATAGAATTTTCCTAATTAGGCACAAAATTGATGCATTTACCCCGCCAATATGTTCTATAGATGCCCTTTGACCCCGTGGATACATAGGTATTTAGAGCATTGCACGCGCGCGTTTTTAATTGCGGTTTAAAAAATGTGAAAACTTAAAGGAAAATCGTTTCCCAGTTATTATTTTTGGTTAGTATGACTTGGCATAATGTCCACAATGAGTAGATTTCGGCTTGGTGATGGGTCTTGTGACACCTGTATAAATTTAACTATGATTAATATGATTATTGATTTACTGAAACCTCGAATGAAATAACTAACAACAAAACTATAAGAACTCGTAGAAATGTAAAACTTACTATGTGTGGATTAATAATAAACTGAATAGTTACAGATCCGACAGAGAACCAAGGTAATCGACATAGCTCAAAGAATTAGCAAGCTAAAGTGGCAGTGGGCCGGCCGCATTGGGTCGAAGAACCGATAACCGTTGAAGTAGTCGTGTTCTAGAGTGGAGACCACGTCTCGGCAAACGTAGTGTAGGACGCTCTCCGGCTAGGTGGAGTGACTGGAGTGACCAGGAGTGACAATATACGCAAAGTGGCTGGCAGCGGCTGGACACGAAAAGCCAAAAATCGGCCTCAGTACACCTATCCAGCAGGCTGATGATGATGATGATGATGAATTCATACATGACTTTGAACGACGGGACGCCTATGTTTGTAGGTATTAAGCCGAGACCTGGGTTTCGTTTGGTGAAGATGCGCCGTTGTCACACGGAAAATTTCAAACCACGTTTTGTGCAATACCAAGACATCAGAAAAGACAAGAGTGCCGGGAAAGTGAGAATCAGAGGCGTTGCTGATTGGTAAGTTGGTGTTGGCATTTCGAGTTGTGCCTCTTTAGCACAAAATATTTCAAAGCAAACTTTACCAGTACCAGGGCACCATACCATTACAAGAAGTGTCATTTAAATAAGTTGTTATTTGAATGATCTTAATAATTTTATTATGAGTAGGTACCTATTATGTATGACGCATGGCATGGATGATTGTTCTGAGAGTACAAAATAAGTTCCTACCTATACAGGCTGTTTCATAACCCCCTCGTCAATACAATGAAGGGGTTGTAGAGTAGTGTAAAATTAAGGTGTTTGTCATTATTTCACGGAAAATCAAGATAAAATTTTCCTTGTAATAATATTATATCAGATTACACATGGCAACACTGAAGGCACTGTTGCAAGCGCCATGTTCACGGATGTACTGACTATTTGCCCCGACGTTACGAAAAAAAATTCTCCTATAATCTGAGACGTAGCCAACTCTGGTGACAGTGTTTTCAGACTGCCCGAAGGCCTACGACATGGCCTAACGATTCTTGGATTCGGTTTTACGTGCCCTCGCATTGAATCCCTCGGAAGCCCGGTAGCGCTCTCACTTAAATGTTACACGCGGTCACCCATCTAAGAGAAGACTTGTACAACCGTTGCTTAACTTTACCGACCTATTACGCTCGGCAAGCCAAGTCGCGCTATGATGCTACGGTATTTACGTCAATAACTACTGTTTAATTGGCTTAATCTTACGTAAGTAAGTAAGGTACCTTTCATCATCATCACCCCTTATACTGTCCCACTGCTGGGCACGGGCCTCTTCTCACTATGAGAAGGGTAAGGTCAAAGTCCACCACGCTGGCCAAGTGCGGGTTGGCAGACTTCACATGTCTTTCGAGAACATTATGGAGAACTCTCAGACTTGCAGGTTTCCTCACGATGTTTTCCTTCACCGTTTAGCAAGCGATAACTAACAGTTTAATACGCACTTAACTTCGAAAAGTCATTGGTGCGTGCCGTGGATTCGAACCCGAGCGAGACCCTCTGCGTAGCAGTCTGTCGTTCTCGCCACTCGGCTATCGCTGCTTCTACCTTACCTTATTGGATAAAAATATCAACTTGGTGTAAGTTACAACGGTCATTCTCCACATGTCCGTCGCCCACGTCCAGACATTTACGGCACCTTTGCACCATCTCTGAACACACACTACTTAACACTCCTGGGCTAACTTAACACTCAAGCTTACATCTACATACATACATACATATCGTCACGCCTTTTATCCCCGGAGGGGTAGGCAGAGGTGTATTTCTACACCCACTTTTCGCCAGATATACTTTAGTCCCACGTAATAAGGGGCGAGCCTATTGCCGTACCGGGCACATTTCCAGACTCCGTGCTGCTACTGAGAATTTCGTGACAGAAAAATCCAATAACACTGCCCGACCCAGGAATCGAACCCGGGACCTCCCGATCCCACGCGCACAATTATGCCGCGAGACCAAGGAGGCAGTCGTATAGGGTTTGATGTCGAGTTTTCCGTCTCTACGCAAAGATGGTATTTGCATCGTGTTATCCCTTAGTCGCCTCTTACGACACCCATGGGAAGATAGGGGGTGGTGACACTTGTATTCTATGCCGTCAACCACACGGCTTACATCTGTTAAATATAAAATCGATGGGCACGTGAAATTTATATCGTAATATTTATTCTAGATACGCCCAACGATTTTACATTTGTCTGATCAATACCCCAGATTGATGAGAAGATTGGTGCGATCTGGTAACTTACCGATTTATTTTTTAGCTTTTAGTACATAACCTAACTACATAATTTTTTATTGTACTTAATAAAACCATGTAACATAAAAATGTTTTTATTTTATTCTATTTTATAAGTTATTACTTTATGACACTTATGAAGACAGTATTGATTGGCCGTACAGAAAAAAATTAAAACACGTTTGATTGCAAATTAAATTCTTTACAACATTGGCCCCGTAGCGTAGTCGTAAAAGGAAAAAAAAAATATATATTATTTACGAATTTTCTTTTTTAAGTATTCATTTTCCGTCGTAAAGTATATAGTTAATTTGTATTTACTTCAGCAAAAGCAAGCCGCAGTCGGTTGCCACCTACGGTAGCCATATTAGTCTGGCGACGACGATGACTTCTTCATAATATTCTGACGAATTTAGGTTGCCACGCTCAGTACCGTATAAAATAGGTTTTATACCCAAGCTACGAAAGCCCAAACTCCATAACAGTCCATCATTCTTATAGGATAGCTCGCCTTTCTACAAGAATAAAGACAATTTTCGTCATGATTTTCTTTTGAATTTTTACACACCATACTCAGATTACATACATACATACATAGACTCACGCCTGTTTTCCAGAGGGGTAGGCAGAGACTACGGAACGCCATTTGCAACGATCCTGACATACCTCTCTCGCTTCATTCACTCCCATCAAGTTTCTCATGCATGCTCCTTTTTTTACGATGTCTCCAATCTGGGGGGCGATTCAGAATCGTTCGATATCTCATTTGACATTCGATTCCGTTAAATGTCAAACGGGCTACCTCATTTTTTGTCAAAACTATCGCATTTCCTATCAATTTTATGCACTCAGCATGAAGTAAATTAATAAATAAACCGAATTCAATGAATATTTGTTCAAAATATCTCTGATAGGCGGCTAAAAGACGAAGACAATAATTTGACATATCGTACGATTACTTACTTGTCGTGACATTCTGAATCGGCCTGCTGGTCAGAGAACATCCTCCTAGGTCTTCCCCTTCGTCCTGTCCCATTCATACTTGCCTTATATATCTTCTTTGACAGTCTTTCGTCATCCATCCTCTCCATGTGCCCAAACCATCTTAACATGCCTTTCTCGATGCTTGTCATTACATCTTCTTTTACGCCACACCACTCTCTTAACACACTATTCTTTACTCTGTCGGTCAAAGATATACCACACATACTTCTCAGTGCTCTCATTTCTACCGCATTTATTCTACTTTCAAGTCTCTTCTGCCATACCCAACTTTCACTACCATACATAAGGGTAGGCACTAACACCCCTCTATGCACAGCCAAACGTGCAAAACTCAGATTATTAGAACATAATCTGAGCACCATACAAACTTCTTTTGAACTGTATTGTTTAGAATTATCTATTTGTTAAATCTGTGAGAATTATTATCTGAAAACATTGAAAAAAACTGAAATCAACGTCGTTCGTCCACGATGCGATAACTGCAGCAGATAAGCGCTTTTTACCACGGACATTTGAAATATGCCTTTTGCGTAATACCAGGGCATCACAAAAGGGGAGAGATAGAGCTTTAAATAAATAAAATGTAAGGCAGTGCGATCAAATTCGTACAATAGTTCATTCATCAAATTAATTTATTTACAGGGCTATCGATGCATTCAAAGATTACTGAATAATTCATATACATATAATTATTAATGAAACTATGATTAATATGATTATTGATTTACTGAAGCTGTGAATAAAATAACTAACAACAAAACTAGGTATAAGCTGAAACTTAAAACTTACTATGTGTGGTTGATAATAATAAACTGAATAGTTACACATCGAACTAAAAACGTATTGTCATAAATTCAATACATAATAACTAAATTACAATTACCTAGTATTTTGCAATACGCACTAAACTACCAAACACCAACTAATAAACAAGCAACCAACCAACATCGCTTTGCTATCAAAAAGGGTTACTGTAACGTTCACAATTCACCCATATTACTAAGCCGCTATGAAATAATTAATTAAGTGTCCTTGCAATAATTATTATTAGATAGAAAAAGTAGGTATCGCAAGTTTTCGTGCCTGCGTTGCAATTTTCAATGGAAATTAGTCATATCGACCGAACGCTTATGTTTGTAGGTAGTTTAGTCGAGACCATTGGGTTGGTTTTTCAAAGTATTTGGATGACGACGAGCACAGGTTGGCGCTCGGTCGACCTCCTAGAAACAGAAGGAGGTGCTCGACGACCAGCTGTTGTCGGAGCACCAACCTGTGCTCGTCGTCATCCAAATCCTTTGGAAAACAAACTTCATGCAAAAAAGTATGTTTGGAGATGCGCCGTTATCTATCGCACGCAAATTTCAAACCAAGTTTTGTGCAATACCAAGGCATCAGAAAAGACAAGAGTGCCGGGAAAGTGAGAATCAGACGCGTCGCTGATTGGTTGATGTATTGGCATTTCGAGTTGTGCCACTTTAGCACAAAATGATCATGACGACTTAATTGAATGACACTTCTTGTAATGGTATGATGCCCTGGTACTATTAAAGTTTACTTTCAAATAGGTATTTTGTGCACAACTCGAAAATTCGAAATGCCAATACATACCAATCAGCGACGCGTCTGATTCTCACTTTCCCGGCACTCTTGTCTTTTCTGATGCCTTGGTATTGCACAAAACTTGGTTTGAAATTTGCGTGCGACAACGGCGCATCTCCAAACAACTTTCATGAAGTTTGTTTTCCAAAGGATTTGGACGACGACGAGCACAGGTTGGTGCTCCGACAACAGCTGGTCGTCGAGCACCTCCTTCTGTTTCTAGGAGGACGACCGACCGCCAACCTGTGCTCGTCGTCATCCAAATACTTTGAAAAACCAACCCAATGGTCTCGACTAAACTACCTACAAACATAAGCGTCGGTCGATATGACTATTTTCCATTGAAAATTGCAACGCAGGCACGAAAACTTGCGATACCTACTTTTTCTACCTAATAATAATTATTGCAAGGACACTTAATTAATTATTTCATAGCGGCTTAGTAATATGGGAATTGTGACGTAACTAAGAGTAACCCTTTTTGATGGCAAAGCGATGTTGGTTGGTTGGTTGGTTGGTGTCTTTTAGTTGGTTGGTGTGTCGTATTGCATAATAGGTAATAATAATTGTATTTTAATTTATAAATTTTGGATAATACATTTTTAGTAAGGTGTGTGTCACTTTTTAATTTACTAGCAAAATTAAATTTTACGTTTCAATATATATTTTTGTTGTTAGTTATTTTCATGCATGCACCGTTTCATATACATAACTCAGAGTCACGCCTGTTTCCCGCAGGGGTAGGCAGAGATCACGGAACGCCATTTGCAACGTTGCAGTTGCATTGGCAACGCAAATGAAGCACAGTTTCAGTTTCAGTAAATCAATAATCATAGTTTAATTATCTACTTACTTACTTATAACTATATTCAGTAATCTTGTGGCCCTGAAAATAAATTAATTTGATCAATAACAACTCTTGCAGGTAATGAATAGTAAAATGATTGAATTTTCAATTTGAGCGCACTGTTGTATCTCCTCCTTTTTCTGGTGCCCTGGTATTAAGCAAAAGGCATATTTCAAATGTCCATGGTAAAAAGCGCTATCTGCTAACCACAGAGCAGTTAAAAGGTTCGTCCTGCGTGGACTCGCTGCCGATCCAGTAGTGGATGTTCCAGGAGAGATTGTTGCGTTTATCTGCAGTTGTCTGATAGAGGACAAAATATTATGGTTTTTTATAATATATTATCTATATGCTGCTACAGTCGTCGGCGCGTCGTCGTGACAGACGTTGGTTTTCAGTTTTTTGCAGTACTGCTTCTTTTAATATTGGTTTTCATAGAGCCAATTAATTAATCTAATTATCTAATATCATTATGAGAGTTTCTAGCTGATTACAACTATTTTATGTTGTTTAAATTCTACTTATAGAAAATTACGACGAAATATTTGCTCCATTCATTTCATTTATTGATTTAATAACAAATTACATAATATCTGAATATCTTAAAACTAACACAATTTACAATATGGTATCATTAATAAATTGATATTTTTAATCGTCCGTGTGGTGACGGATTAAGAATACGGAATGTCACCATCCCACATCATCCCATGGATGTCGTAAGAGCCGACAGAGGGAGCATATTATGCAGAGAAGATATCATAGCATATAAAGCACTGTAAGAGAAGGAAAACTTGATACAAACCCTACGCCAACCCGTTTGGCCAGCGTGGTATAGTAGGCCAATTCCTCCTTTCAAAGGAGAGGCCTAGTCCAGCAGTGGACTGTTAAAGACTGATGATGAATGATGAATGATATTTTGAATACAGCTACATTTATTTTACTATTTCATTAATTGAAGTTACTATTAATAAATTAAGTTATACATTATTATATTATTTAAGAATATGTCAAGCAATTTTGTACTATAATAAATTAGGAATATGTCAGAGAATTTTAAATACAAATACATAATGTCAAGAAAAACAATACTATGTCAAAAAATTAATATGTCAAACAGAAAAATAGATATAAAAATTAAATTCATGAGATGTCAACTATGAATAAATTGAATCATGTCAGAGAATGCAGCAAAAAATTATAATTAAAAGACAACATTAATAATTATGGCTGGTATCATCTACACTAAGTTACATTTTCTCCTTTAAATTGTAGTAACATTTGTCCAGCAAGAATTGCTTCAATTTGGGTAAAAAAGTTCTTGTAAATAATATACTTTTGATTTCGGTTGACAAATTATTAAATAGGTAATTTAGTTGACATGTAGTTGACACTATGTTTTACAGTATTAAGGTTTGGTGTTATCTTTGCCTGGAAATCCTTCCTCCTTGTTTTCTCCCTAATTTCTCTGTCCGCTTCAGACTCATATTCATGGACATATTTATAAAAATTATTTAAAATAATTAAAATGTACAGACTTGGAGCAGTTAATATGCCTAGTTCTTTAAAATGATGCTTACCTACATGAGTCCTACTTCTTCTTCTTCTTCGTGTCAAGGGGACTGTCAGACTCTCACTGACCAAAAACCAACCCGTGTTCCTCACGTACCTGTGTGTCTGAGGGTCGGGTATCGCTGAAGCATTCCTCGCTACCCCCCGACGGGTAGAACCGAACAAAACCACCTTGGCGGTGGATGAAGGAGTTGGGCTCCGCCGCAAAAACACTCAGCGGCCGCAGAGGATAGGGAGGACGACATTCGGCAACGCAACACCGCATCTCCTCTTCCTCTGCGGCCCCACCGCGACGCAACGATGGTGCGCCCCCATTTGGCCGCGGGAGATAGGGCGCGCGGCAACGCAACACCGACACGCCTCTCCTCCCGCGACCGCAACCGACTGCGAGGGACAGAAGAACTGTCCGTCGCACCCGCCCCTTTGAACGCATCCTGCGCAGGCCTCCGTCTAGGCCACGCGGAGCGTCGGTATGACCAATCCACGGTTACTGAGCCCCCCCACCACGACAAGGTGGAGATCATGGAGTGGATGGAACTAGTGCATAATAGACCATCTTTAAATGACCAATGTTCACCTCATTTCTGAGACTTTTTAACACAAAGTCTTTGTCAAACCAGTCTATATGAATGATAGACCCTAAGACTAGTGGATAGACCCATACTTATTTATATTTCTATGGATAGACCGTTAAACGCTATGAGGTTTAGGTTTGAGCTATCGTGGCTTTAGTATACAATACATATACACGGTACTAAAGATAAAAGGTGTGCAAAAAATGTCGACCTAAATTCATCAAATTAAAAAGTGTATTTATTTAATATAACCCTCAGAATAAAGAATAAATGTCGTCGTCGCAAGACAAATATCGTGACAACCGATTGTCAGAAACCCTTATTCTTCTTGAAATTGTTACCTACTCTACCTATGCATTTACCTACGTACAAATTATACAAGCTGATTACAAGACAAACATACAAGACAAAAAAAACAAATAGCGTCGGTATCGCAATGTTAAATTGTATGATTTTATACGTTAACTTTTATTTATTATACATATATGTAGGTTTACATTACATTACATTTACTGTCAAGTGATAATGTTTAAAACTGATGAGATGACACTGATAAAAAGCTTATAATGAAATAAATGAAATTAGGTTTAAAAAAGCAGTAACAGATGTGGCTACAGTAGAACTGAAACTAAACATTTTAAGCTAATTTCGTATAGATAGACTTGGTACCTAAATATTGCTGAATAATGATTGTCGGTAAACTAGTAGGTAACAATGTAATAATTTGTCGCCGGTAGCGTAGCTGGGTGTAATTGCTTGTATGTTTTCTTCTTTGCAAGTGTCATTAATCAAAGGATCGTTCAAAAATACTAATTTTCCACGAAAAATACTAATTGCACCACTAAGCTAAGTTGACGGAGCTCTGCTTTCGCAGGGCTCCTATTTTTGGGAGCAGGGTCACAAGAGAACCTAACATAACCTATTAAGTTTTCTGAGTGGATAAGTTTCCCGAGCGGACGAAACTTTTCATATCAAATGATATTTTGAGAAAAGATCATCATATTTGGTGTACAAATAGGATTTTTAGTGTGCAAGTCAGTATTTTAGTGAAATAATAAAGTTTTTTTGCGTAACTCACTTTAGTGTATTACATAACATTTTCACCTCAGCAGCTCAAACATGCCGCTTTTGCTGCGAGACAACAGTGAACAAAACGCGATTTTGATTCGAGCTTGAGTAAAAGTAGCTTTTTAATTTTTCAATCTTCAGTGTCACGAATTGACATTGTTCAGCCATAAATTTGAAACATTCGAATTTTACTGTGCTCTGTCTCTTTCACATCCATATAAAAAGTGAGTGAAAAAACAAACCCCTTCGAATTCGAAATTCGATTTTGGAATTCGACCTCAAAGAAAACACCTACGGCAACGCAAAAAAAAAAGATATTTGTAATAAAGAAATTACTTTTTTTATATGTTATTGTTCACATGTTTAATTTATTATTGGATTTTAATAAAAATAAGTCTAATTAATAGTATAAAATTAGTATTTAACCGATACATTTTTAATTAGAATTACAACAATGATACATTTGAAAAATAAACATCAGGGACGCGGTATTAAAACGCGATTTAAAAAAGTAGCGGGAATAAAATATTCGCTGATGCTGATACAGTAGGTATAGCGTAACGCGTTAAATTATATTAATAATTGTATAAAATAATCTAAAAAGATGAGTGAAACTAGCAATGATGACTGTACTTTAACACCAGAAGAGTTAAATCAACAAGTGATTATGCAGAATTCAATCTATTCCTGTTCATTTCTATGTCTCCTAAGTAATATGTGTTCTCACTGCTGTGGTGAAAAGTTATGTGTGCTACACGAGAACAAAGTTTTTTGTATCTCGTGCTGTTGAGTCCCTCACTACGCTCAGGATTCTAACTTTGATTCACTCGCTACGCTCGTGAATCAATCATAGAATCCTTCGCTTGCTCGGGACTCAAAATCAGCACTCGAAACAAAAAGCAACTTTGCTCTCTTGTTGCACAAATAACTATTTTGATACGCTGTTAAAAATATTCCTTAATCAAATCATGCCATTGCAAGATTTGCAAGCAAACAAAGCATTGTTGATTGTTGGCAAATACTTGGCATGATTATCGACCACATGTTGGCTGTGACCACGGCTACTAGGACTCTAGTAGATGTAGGAGATCTTTCGAAATCCTACAATATTTTATTTAACCGTTGCTTCAATACATGGGTTCTTCGAGGGTTCGCTCACTGAAACCACTATTAGACTGTGCTGAAACTATCAAAAAACAGTTCTGGATTTAGGATTTTAATTTGACGTAAGTAAAAAATTCGGGGTCATTTAGACGCAAAAAGAGAATCACCATGGGTATGTACTGTAATATAATATGTACATAAATATTAAATAGGACGGAATTGTAAAAAAAAGTAGAAGTTAGGTGCAGCTAGATATGACGTGATATGCTTTGATATAATATAGGTAGGGTAAACAGTATAATGATTGGCACCCTAAGCGGATTCTACTGCTAAGCAACAAATTCTCAGGAAAATACAAATTCAATATTTTCTATGGTTTTGTCGGAATTGTGTTTACATGGGCATTAATAAAAATAAAACATCGTATTTAATAAAGCCGTTTTACTAGCATAAAAATGTGCTCAAACTTATTTCTTAAGAAAAGTACAATCATTGGCACCCTGGCATAGTTAGGCAGTACCCAAAAGGTACAATCATTGGCACTGTTGGCCTAAGGCCGTGATACCCAGACAGTCTTAAGACTTGATATCCGGATCTTTATACATGTATTCTACGTAATCAAAATATATATTTATGACTGTTTATGTAACCTTCTAATATTTCTTACATAAGTCTATATTTGAGAGAAGTTTAGTTCATTTACCACGTTTTATATCTTTCTTGCGGCATATTTTTCTAATGTAGCTCATCTTGTCTCTTAGATAAATTGTAGGAAATGAGCCCTGTTTCAGTTTCTCACAAGCATTTTGTTCGTAATATTTTTGTCTATACTAAGTTCTTTGTTTTAAGCGATATCTGTCCAGATTTCTGGGTACTTTGTAGAGAAAGGTTGCTATCTCTGTACGACCGTACCATAGTAAGTTGGGTGTAAATGCAAAGAAATATACAATCTAAACTTGTGTTTATGCGAATTTGACGGAAAACAAATAAAAATCTGAAAAAAATATGATACCTAGATATTCTAAAATGTGACAATTACTATGTTGTTGAACAATTTTTAAGTATAGTCATTGGCACTATCGAAAAAGACGATCCATCTATTTAATAGCGCAAAACTAACATTTATTAAGCTTTAATGAAGATAACAGATACAAATAAATAGGTACATTTGTGTAAAATTAATTAAAAATATTTTTTTTCGCTTCGGAAAGTAACTACCTAACCTAAACATTTCATTAATTTTTTAGGCAATTTTCCTAACCTTTTTTTAAATAGTTGTTAAATAAAAATGATTCATAGTTAAGATTTAAATATTTGTTCTGTGTATAAGAAATAGGTTAATCCTGCTTATGAATGTATTTCTGTGACATAATAATATAAGATTTTCCTAATATTCAGGATAATTCAGCAGAGTGCCAATCATTGGGGGGGGGTGCCAACATTACTATAGTTTACCCTACCTACTTTTATAATCAAAGGTAAATAATAAAGTACCTATGTAGACTTCACCCACAGCTCCACCTGCGTGAATTACAGATCTAAACCTTCCTCATAAATCACACTATTTATTTGTAATATTGTACTCTCAGAACAATAACTTTTACATCCATGGCCCATGCCATGCACCTTGATCATGAAATAACGACTTAATTGAATGACACTTCTTGTAATGGTATGATGCCCTGGTACTGTTAAAGTTTGCTTTCAATTGTGCTAAAGTGGCACAACTCGAAATGCCAATACACCAACCAGTGTCCGTATACGCAGCAGGACCCTGCGTTTAATTCGATTAAAAGTTAACTTTTTGCGTGTGTGGTATTTAGTACCTTTCGAATTGTATAAGTAAAAAAATAGTACCTTCATTGCTACAGCGAAATCTTGAATTATTACCCAGCAGGACCCTCCGCTGTTTGAAGGTTCTCAGACCAATAGTATATGTCACCGTTTAGAGATGTATTAGTACCTTTAAAATACCTTGGTTTCATTTTAATATAATTATTAGTTTATGAGGAAAGCGCCTGCAAAACTTATATCATGCCAGCAGGACCCTTTTTTGTTTTAACGCTTTCGGCCCCGACAGTCATATTTCTTAATAGCATTTTAATAGTACTTTTCAAATAACCTTACGTGTAATTCAAATATTTTGTATTATAGCAGAAAAATTGTTTTAAAACTTTTAAATATTTTTACAGCGACTTAACGTTTAGTTTGGCCAATGTAGGTATGAGCTTTCATAACTTTTAGCATGGTGGCCTTAATAAAAGAGATTTTTATTAATTTATACCGGTGTTTTTAGATGTACTTATATATTTAATTTTTATGAACACAATTTAATAAAAATCCGTTATGATATGATTATTATTTATTTTGCATCTACCCTCAATTTTAATAATATTTAAGTGCCATAAAAATAATAGCATCATTGGAATGGTATAATCTTAAGGTCATCGTGAAAAAAGTTTTAAATCAAATTGCTTGTTAAACTACAAAGTATTTGATTTAAACGTAAGGTTATTTGAAAAGTACTATTAAAATGCTAACAAGAAATATGACTGTCGGGGCCGAAAGCGTTAAAACAAAAAAGGGTCCTGCTGGCATGATAAAAGTTTTGCTGGCGCTTTCCTCATAAACTAATAATTATATTAAAATGAAACCAAGGTATTTTAAAGGTACTAATACATCTCTAAACGGTGACATGTACTATTGGTCTGAAAACCTTCAAACAGCGGAGGGTCCTGCTGGGTAATAATTCAAGATTTCGCTGTAGCAATGAAGGTACTATTTTTTTACTTATACAATTCGAAAGGTACTAAATACCACGCACGTAAAAAGTTAACTTTCAATCGAATTAAACGTAGGGTCCTGCTGCGTATACGGACACCACCAACCAACCAATCAATCAGCGACGCGTCTGATTCTCACTTTCCCGGCGCTCTTGTCTTTTCTGATGCCTTGGTATTGCACAAAACGTGGTTTGAAATTTGCGTGCGACAACGGCGCATCTCCAAACAACTTGCATGAAGTTTGTTTTCCAAAGGATTTGGACGACGACGAGCACAGGTTGGTGCTCCAACAACAGCTGGTCGTCGAGCACCTCCTGCTGTATCTAGGAAGTCGACCGACCGCAAACCTGTGCTCGTCGTCATCCTTTGAAAAACCAACCCAATGGTCTCGACCTAACTACCTTCAAACATAGGCGTCGGTCGAAATGACTATTTCCGTTGAAAATTGCAACGCAGGCACGAAAACTTGCGATAGGTACCTACTTTTTCTACTTAATAATAATATTGCAAGGACACAGTTCTAATTTTGTTTAATTAATATGGGCGACTGCCTCGTTGGTCTCGCGGCATAAATGTGCGCGTGGGATTGGGAGGTCTCGGGTTCGATTCCCGGGTCGGGCAAAGTGTTATTGGGTTTTCCGTTAGGAAATTCCCAGTAACAGCACGGAGTCTGGTAATGTGCCCGGTACGGCAATAGGCTCGCCCCCTATTACGTGGGACCTAAAAATTCATGGCGAAATGTGGGTGTAATATTACACCTCTGCCTACCCCTTCGGGAATACAGGCGTGAGTCTATAAAAAAAAATATAATATGGTGAATTCATGAATTTTGAAAGTAAACTTTTTTGATAGCAAAGCGATGTTGGTTGGTTGCTTGTTTAGTAGTTTAGTGCCTATTGCAAGATACTAATTGTAATTTAGTTATGTATTGAATTTATGACAATACGTTTTTAGTTAGATGTGTAACTATTGTTTATTATTATCAACCACACATAGTAAGTTTTACGTTTCAGTTTATACCCTCAGACCACCTAGGTAGTTTTGTTGTTAGTTATTTCATTCAGTTTTTCAGTAAATCAATAATCATATTAGTCATAGTTTAATTATATATTAATTTTTCACTAATCTTTGAATGCATCGATAGCCCTGAAAATAAATTAATTTAATCTAACAACTGTTGTAATAATTGAATTATTTCAATTTGATCGCACTGCCTTACATTTTATTTACATATTTAAAGCTCTATCTCTCCCCTTTTGTGATGCCCTGGTATTACGCAAAAGGCATATTTCAAATGTCCGTGGTAAAAAGCGCTATCTGCAAACTGCCGTTATCGCAACGTGGTCGACGTTGATTTCAGTTTTTTTCAGATACTTAGTACCTACAAGTTTCAGTAATTTTTACATGTTAAAGTAGTTTTAGTACAACCATAAAATAGTTTCTAAATAATACAGTTCAAAAGAAGTTTGTATGGTGCTTAGATATGTTCTTAATAATCTGAGAATCTAATTACAATTTTTTTATGACCCTAAATTATGTATAGTTCAAAAGATGATTGCTTTTTGCTCCATTCTTGTAGAAAGTCTTTGTCAAACCAGTCTATATGAATGATAGACCCATAGATATAGTAATAAAATTTATATTATTATACTTATTTATATTTCTATGGATAGACCGTTCTACGCTTTGAGGTTTAGGTTTGAGCTATCGTGGCTTTGGTATACAATACATATAAAAACGGTACTATAGATAAAAGGTGTGCAAAAAATGTCGACCTAAATTCATCAAATTAAGAAGTATGTTTTATAATATAACCCTCAGAATAAAGACTAAACATCGTCGTCGCATGACAAATATCGTGACGGCCGATTGTCAGAAACACTTATTCTTCTTGAAATTATTACTCTACCTGTGCATTTACCTATGTACAAATTATACAAGCTGATTACAAGACAAACAAAACAACGCTAGTATCGCAATGTTAAATTGTATGATTTTATACGTTAACTTTTATTTATTATATACTTATAACAAAATTAAATTAATTTTAGAACCATTAACAAAACAAATAACCAAGAAAAAATCAAACTTCTTATGATTTTATTAATTCTAAATTTTATTGAAATTTTATTATAATTTTAATACGTTCTTGTAAAATCATTTTGTGAAAAAGAAAAAGGTTTCTTAAATGACTTCGTTAAAAGAACGACATTTACTGTCAAGTGATAAGTTAAAAACTGATGACACTGATAAAAAGCATTAAATGAAAGAAATGAAACTAGGTTTAAAAAAGCAGTAACAGATGTGGCTACAGTAGAACTGAAACTAAGCATAAGCTAATTTCGTATAGATAGATAGACTAGGTACCTAAATATTGCCGAATAATGATTGTCGGTAAACTAGTAGGTAACAATTTAGTAATTTGTCGCCGGTAGCGTAGCTGGTGTAATGGCTTGTATGTTTTCTTCTTTGCAAGTGTCATTAATCAAATCATGTCATTGCAAGCAAACAAAGCATTGTTGATTGTTGACAATACTTGGCATGATTATCGACCACATGTTAGCTGTGACCACGGCCACTAGGACTCTAGTAGATGTAGGAGATCTTTCGAAATCCCACAATATTTTATTTAACAGTTACTTCAATACATGGGTTCTTCAAGGGTTCGCTCACTGAAACCACTATTAGACTGTGCTGAAACTATCAAAATAGGTACAGTTCTGGATTTTAATTTGACGTAGGTAATAAAATTCGGGGTCATTTAGACGCAAAAAGAGAATCACCATGGGTATGTATATTAAATAGGACGGAATTGTAAAAAAAAAGTAGTAGGTTGGTGCAGCTAGGTATGACGTGATTTACTTTGATATACATAGGTACCTACCTACTTTTATAATCAAAGGTAAATTATAAAGTACCTATGTAGACTTCACCCACAGCTCCACCTGCGTGAATTACAGATCTAAACCTTCCTCAGTCTGAGTCATAAATCACACTATTTATTTGTAATGGATCTCTGCCTTTTCGCCGAAGGTTGTTCAGCCGATTATCACTTGCCAACTAACGTTTCGCAGAATTTTATTTCGCAGAATAATCATTTGCCAACTTGTCATATAATTTTGTTTTTATTTCCCAACCTCACAGTTGCCAACTTTACGTTTGGTCTTCCTTTTATTGTCGCAGTTGTAACCTAACCGATGTAGCATATTTAAATGCCCTGTGTAGTGAAATAAAAGCGATTTGGTTCTGGCACTTCGCCGGCCGCTGCCGCGGCACGCTCGCTTCGCTCGCTCGGCTCTTGCTTTGTGGTCGCAGTTCTAACCTAACCTAACCAGCCATTGTTTCAGTTGACGTGCATTGTTTATCAGCATACTAACCTAACCTAACCTTACCGATTCCTTTCGATTTCACCTGAACTTCCCGAAACATCACCTGAACAGACGTTACGATATTCGTCTAAAAGTTGTCTGGCCTAATAATTTGACAAAAGATAAATGCCCCAAACATTTTTTGTCATTACAATAATCAGCTTAACAATAAAGCTGCGTATCCATTATGCGCTCCTGGCGCGCGCGCCATGAACGCCCGCGCCGAGAGCGCGTTCACGGAACGCGCTCCGAATATTTAAATGATATCAACTCCGCGCGCCATGGCGCGCGCGGCTGCTGTTCCAGTGTTCGGTCGTTTAACATGCACTCAGGCCCGTCGTGCACGAGCAGCAGCTGCGTTTATGTATATATTCACAGTATTATACAGAAGAAGAAACATTAACGTGCCGCGGCAGCGGCCGGCGAAGTGCCAGAACCAAATCGCTTTTATTTCACTTCACAGGGCATTTAAATATGCTACATCGGTTAGGTTACAACTGCGACAATAAAAGGAAGACCAAACGTAAAGTTGGCAACTGTGAGGTTGGGAAATAAAAACAAAATTATATGACAAGTTGGCAAATGATTATTCTGCGAAATAAAATTCTGCGAAACGTTAGTTGGTAAGTGATAATCGGCTGAACAACCTTCGGCGAAAAGGCAGAGATCCATTACAAATAAATAGTGTGATTTATGACTCAGACTGAGGAAGGTTTAGATCTGTAATTCACGCAGGTGGAGCTGTGGGTGAAGTCTACATAGGTACTTTATAATTTACCTTTGATTATAAAAGTAGGTAGGTACCTATGTATATCAAAGTAAATCACGTCATACCTAGCTGCACCAACCTACTACTTTTTTTTTACAATTCCGTCCTATTTAATATACATACCCATGGTGATTCTCTTTTTGCGTCTAAATGACCCCGAATTTTATTACCTACGTCAAATTAAAATCCAGAACTGTACCTATTTTGATAGTTTCAGCACAGTCTAATAGTGGTTTCAGTGAGCGAACCCTTGAAGAACCCATGTATTGAAGTAACTGTTAAATAAAATATTGTGGGATTTCGAAAGATCTCCTACATCTACTAGAGTCCTAGTGGCCGTGGTCACAGCTAACATGTGGTCGATAATCATGCCGAGTATTGTCAACAATCAACAATGCTTTGTTTGCTTGCAATGACATGATTTGATTAATGACACTTGCAAAGAAGAAAACATACAAGCCATTACACCAGCTACGCTACCGGCGACAAATTACTAAATTGTTACCTACTAGTTTACCGACAATCATTATTCGGCAATATTTAGGTACCTAGTCTATCTATCTATACGAAATTAGCTTATGCTTAGTTTCAGTTCTACTGTAGCCACATCTGTTACTGCTTTTTTAAACCTAATTTCATTTATTTCATTTAATGCTTTTTATCAGTGTCATCAGTTTTTAACTTATCACTTGACAGTAAATGTCGTTCTTTTAACGAAGTCATTTAAGAAACCTTTTTCTTTTTCACAAAATGATTTTACAAGAACGTATTGAAATTATAATAAAATTTCAATAAAATTTAGAATTAATAAAATCATAAGAAGTTTGATTTTTTCTTGGTTATTTGTTTTGTTAATGGTTCTAAAATTAATTTAATTTTGTTATAAGTATATAATAAATAAAAGTTAGTTTAAGTTTTATTTAACATTGCGATACCAGCGTTGTTATGTTTGTCTTGTAATCAGCTTGTATAATTTGTACATAGGTAAATGCATAGGTAGAGTAATAATTTCAAGAAGAATAAGTGTTTCTGACAATCGGCCGTCACGATATTTGTCATGCGACGACGATGTTTATAGTCTTTATTCTGAGGGTTATATTATAAAACATACTTCTTAATTTGATGAATTTAGGTCGACATTTTTTGCACACCTTTTATCTATAGTACCGTTTTTATATGTATTGTATACCAAAGCCACGATAGCTCAAACCTAAACCTCAAAGCGTAGAACGGTCTATCGATAGAAATATAAATAAGTATAATAATATAAATTTTATTACTATATCTATGGGTCTATCATTCATATAGACTGGTTTGACTTTCTACAAGAATGGAGCAAAAAGCAATCATCTTTTGAACTATACATAATTTAGGGTCATAAAATAATTGTAATTAGATTCTCAGATTATTAAGAACATATCTAAGCACCATACAAACTTCTTTTGAACTGTATTATTTAGAAACTATTTTAAGGTCTAAAACTACTTTAACATGTTAAAATTACTGAAACTTGTACTATCTGAAAAAAACTGAAAACTTCTGTTGATCTGTATTATTTAGAAACAATTTTAAGGTTGTACTAAAACTACTTTAACATGTAAAAATTACTGAAACGTGTAGGTACTAAGTATCTGAAAAAAACTGAAATCAACGTCGACCACGTTGCGATAACGGCAGTTTGCAGATAGCGCTTTTTACCACGGACATTTGAAATATGCCTTTTGCGTAATACCAGGGCATCACAAAAGGGGAGAGATAGAGCTTTAAATATGTAAATAAAATGTAAGGCAGTGCGATCAAATTGAAATAATTCAATTATTACAACAGTTGTTAGATTAAATTAATTTATTTTCAGGGCTATCGATGCATTCAAAGATTAGTGAATAATTAATATATAATTAAACTATGATTAATATGATTATTGATTTACTGAAAAACTGAATGAAATAACTAACAACAAAACTAGGTACCTAGGTGGTCTGAGGGTATAAACTGAAACGTAAAACTTACTATGTGTGGTTGATAATAATAAACTGAATAGTTACACATCTAACTAAAAACAATTAGTATCTTTCAATAGGCACTAAACTACTAAACACCAACTAATAAATAAGCAACCAACCAACATCGCTTTGCTATCAAAAAAGTTTACTTTCAAAATTCATGAATTCACCCATATTATATATATATATTTTTTTTTTTTTATAGACTCACGCCTGTATTCCCGAAGGGGTAGGCAGAGGTGTAATATTACACCCACATTTCGCCATGAATTTTTAGGTCCCACGTAATAGGGGGCGAGCCTATTGCCGTACCGGGCACATTACCAGACTCCGTGCTGTTACTGGGAATTTCCTAACGGAAAACCCAATAACACTTTGCCCGACCCGGGAATCGAACCCGAGACCTCCCAATCCCACGCGCACATTTATGCCGCGAGACCAACGAGGCAGTCACTCATATTAATTAAACAAAATTAGAACTGTGTCCTTGCAATATTATTATTAAGTAGAAAAAGTAGGTACCTATCGCAAGTTTTCGTGCCTGCGTTGCAATTTTCAACGGAAATAGTCATTTCGACCGACGCCCTATGTTTGAAGGTCGAGACCATTGGGTTGGTTTTTCAAAGGATGACGACGAGCACAGGTTGGCGGTCGGTCGACTTCCTAGATACAGCAGGAGGTGCTCGACGACCAGCTGTTGTCGGAGCACCAACCTGTGCTCGTCGTCGTCCAAATCCTTTGGAAAACAAACTTCATGCAAGTTGTTTGGAGATGCGCCGTTGTCGCACGCAAATTTCAAACCACGTTTTCTGCAATACCAAGGCATCAGAAAAGACAAGAGTGCCGGGAAAGTGAGAATCAGACGCGTCGCTGATTGGTTGGTTGGTGTATTGGCATTTCGAGTTGTGCCACTTTAGCACAAAATATTTGAAAGCAAACTTTAACAGTACCAGGGCATCATACCGATGCATTCATTCAATTAAGTTGTTATTTCATGATCAAGGTGCATGGCATGGGCCATGGATGTAAAAGTTATTGTTCTGAGAGTACATATTACAAATAAATAGTGTGATTTATGAGGAAGGTTTAGATCTGTAATTCACGCAGGCGGAGCTGTGGGTGAAGTCTACATAGGTACTTTATTATTTACCTTTGATTATAAAAATAGGTAGGGTAAACTATAGTAATGTTGGCACCCCCCCAATGATTGGCACTCTGCTGAATTATCCTGAATATTAGGAAAATCTTATATTATTATGTCACAGAAATACATTCATAAGCAGGATTAACCTATTTCTTATACACAGAACAAATATTTAAATCTTAACTATGAATCATTTTTATTTAACAGCTATTTAAAAAAAGGTTAGGAAAATTGCCTAAAAAATTAATGAAATGTTTAGGTTAGGTAGTTACTTTCCGAAGCGAAAAAATATATTTTTAATTAATTTTACACAAAAGTACCTATTTATTTGTATCTGTTATCTTCATTAAAGCTTAATAAATGTTAGTTTTGCGCTATTAAATAGATGGATCGTCTTTTTCGATAGTGCCAATGACTATACTTAAAAATTGTTCAACAACATTGTCATTGTCACATTTTAGAATATCTATCATATTTTTTTCAGATTTTTATTTGTTTTCCGTCAAATTCGCATAAACACAAGTTTAGATTGTATATTTCTTTGCATTTACACCCAACTTACTATGGTACGGTCGTACAGAGATAGCAACCTTTCTCTACGAAGTACCCAGAAATCAGGACAGATATCGCTTAAAACAAAGAAGTTAGTATAGACAAAAATATTACGAACAAAATGCTTGTGAGAAACTGAAACAGGGCTCATTTCCTACAATTTATCTAAGAGACAAGATGAGCTACATTAGAAAAATATGCCGCAAGAAAGATATAAAACGTGGTAAATGAACTAAACTTCTCTCAAATATAGACTTATGTAAGAAATATTAGAAGGTTACATAAACAGTCATAAATATATATTTTGATTACGTAGAATACATGTATAAAGATCCGGATATCAAGTCTTAAGACTGTCTGGGTATCACGGCCTTAGGCCAACAGTGCCAATGATTGTACCTTTTGGGTACTGCCTAACTATGCCAGGGTGCCAATGATTATACTTTTCTTAAGAAATAAGTTTGAGCACATTTTTATGCTAATAAAACGGCTTTATTAAATACGATGTTTTATTTTTATTAATGCCCATGTAAACACAATTCCGACAAAACCATAGAAAATATTATTGAATTTGTATTTTCCTGAGAATTTGTTGCTTAGCAGTAGAATCCGCTTAGGGTGCCAATCATTATACTGTTTACCCTACCTATATTATATCAAAGCAAATCACGTCATATCTAGCTGCACCTAACTTCTACTTTTTTTTTACAATTCCGTCCTATTTAATATTTATGTACATATTATATTACAGTACATACCCATGGTGATTCTCTTTTTGCGTCTAAATGACCCCGAATTTTATTACTTACGTCAAATTAAAATCCTAAATCCAGAACTGTTTTTTGATAGTTTCAGCACAGTCTAATAGTGGTTTCAGTGAGCGAACCCTCGAAGAACCTATGTATTGAAGCAACGGGTAAATAAAAATAAAATATTGTAGGATTTCGAAAGATCTCCTACATCTACTAGAGTCCTAGTAGCCGTGGTCACAGCCAACATGTGGTCGATAATCATGCCAAGTATTTGCCAACAATCAACAATGCTTTGTTTGCTTGCAATGGCATGATTTGATTAAGGAATATTTTTAACAGCGTATCAAAATAGTTATTTGTGCAACAAGAGAGCAAAGTTGTTTTTTGTTTCGAGTGCTGATTTTGAGTCCCGAGCAAGCGAAGGATTCTATGATTAATTGAAAAAAAAAAACTATGAAAAATATGATTAAAAATCACAGTTAGAATCCTGAGCGTAGTGAGGGACTCAACAGCACGAGATACAAAAATCTTTGCTCTCGTGTAGCACACATAACTTTTCACCACAGCAGTGAGAACACATATTACTTAGGAGACATAGAAATGAACAGGAATAGATTGAATTCTGCATAATCACTTGTTGATTTAACTCTTCTGGTGTTAAAGTACAGTCATCATTGCTAGTTTCACTCATCTTTTTAGATTATTTTATACAATTATTAATTTAATTTAACACGTTACGCTATACCTACTGTATCAGCATCAGCGAAATTTTTATTCCCGCTACTTTTTTAAATCGCGTTTTAATACCGCGTCCCTGATGTTTATTTTTCAAATGTATCATTGTTGTAATTCTAATTAAAAATGTATCGGTTAAATACTAATTTTATACTATTAATTAGACTTATTTTTATTAAAATCCAATAATAAATTAAACATGTGAACAATAACATATAAAAAAAGTAATTTCTTTATTACAAATATCTTTTTTTTTTGCGTTGCCGTAGGTGTTTTCTTTGAGGTCGAATTCCAAAATCGAATTTCGAATTCGAAGGGGTTTGTTTTTTCACTCACTTTTTATATGGATGTGAAAGAGACAGAGCACAGTAAAATTCGAATGTTTCAAATTTATGGCTGAACAATGTCAATTCGTGACACTGAAGATTGAAAAATTAAAAAGCTACTTTTACTCAAGCTCGAATCAAAATCGCGTTTTGTTCACTGTTGTCTCGCAGCAAAAGCGGCATGTTTGAGCTGCTGAGGTGAAAATGTTATGTAATACACTAAAGTGAGTTACGCAAAAAAACTTTATTATTTCACTAAAATACTGACTTGCACACTAAAAATCCTATTTGTACACCAAATATGATGATCTTTTTACAAAATATCATTTGATATGAAAAGTTTCGTCCGCTCGGGAAACTTATCCACTCAGAAAACTTAATAGGTTATGTTAGGTTCTCTTGTGACCCTGCTCCCAAAAATAGGAGCCCTGCGAAAGCAGAGCTCCGTCAACTTAGCTTAGTGGTGCAATTAGTATTTTTCGTGGAAAATTAGTATTTTTGAACGATCCTTTGATTAATGACACTTGCAAAGAAGAAAACATACAAGCAATTACACCCAGCTACGCTACCGGCGACAAATTATTACATTGTTACCTACTAGTTTACCGACAATCATTATTCAGCAATATTTAGGTACCAAGTCTATCTATACGAAATTAGCTTAAAATGTTTAGTTTCAGTTCTACTGTAGCCACATCTGTTACTGCTTTTTTAAACCTAATTTCATTTATTTCTTTATAAGCTTTTTATCAGTGTCATCAGTTTTAAACATTATCACTTGACAGTAAATGTAATGTAATGTAAACCTATGTACATATATGTATAATAAATAAAAGTTAACGTATAAAATCATACAATTTAACATTGCGATACCGACGCTATTTTTTTTTTGTCTTGTATGTTTGTCTTGTAATCAGCTTGTATAATTTGTACATAGGTAAATGCATAGGTAGAGTAGGTAACAATTTCAAGAAGAATAAGGGTTTCTGACAATCGGTTGTCACGATATTTGTCTTGCGACGACGACATTTATTCTTTATTCTGAGGGTTATATTAAATAAATACACTTTTTAATTTGATGAATTTAGGTCGACATTTTTTGCACACCTTTTATCTTTAGTACCGTGTATATGTATTGTATACTAAAGCCACGATAGCTCAAACCTAAACCTCATAGCGTTTAACGGTCTATCCATAGAAATATAAATAAGTATGAGTCTATCATTCATATAGACTGGTTTGACAAAGACTTTGTGTTAAAAAGTCTCAGAAATGAGGTGAACATTGGTCATTTAAAGATGGTCTATTATGCACTAGTTCCATCCACTCCATGATCTCCACCTTGTTGCGGTGGGGGGGCTCAGTAACCGTGGATTGGTCATACCGACGCTCCGCGTGGGCTAGACGGAGGCCTGCGCAGGATGCGTTCAAAGGGGCGGGTGCGACGGACAGTTCTTCTGTCCCTCGCAGTCGGGTGCGGTCGCGGGAGGAGAGGCGTGTCGGTGTTGCGTTGCCGCGCGCCCTATCTCCCGCGACCAAATGGGGGCGCACCATCGTTGCGTCGCGTCGCGGTGGGGCCGCAGAGGAAGAGGAGATGCGGTGTTGCGTTGCCGAATGTCGTCCTCCCTATCCTCTGCGGCCGCTGAGTGTTTTTGCGGCGGAGCCCAACTCCTTCATCCACCGCCAAGGTGGTTTTGTTCGGTTCCCGCCCGACCATCTGGCGGGCCAATACCCGTCGGGGGGTAGCGAGGAATGCTTCAGCGATAGCCGACCCTCAGACACACGGGTACGTGAGGAACACGGGTTGGTTTTTAGTCAGTGAGAGTCTGACAGTCCCCTTGACACGAAGAAGAAGAAGAAGTAGGACTCATGTAGGTAAGCATCATTTTAAAGAACTAGGCATATTAACTGCTCCAAGTCTGTACATTTTAATTATTTTAAATAATTTTTATAAATATGTCCATGAATATGAGTCTGAAGCGGACAGAGAAATTAGGGAGATAACAAGGAGGAAGGATTTCCAGGCAAAGATAACACCAAACCTTAATACTGTAAAACATAGTGTCAACTACATGTCAACTAAATTACCTAGGTATTTAATAATTTGTCAACCGAAATCAAAAGTATATTATGTACAAGAATTTTTTTACCCAAATTGAAGCAATTCTTGCTGGACAAATGTTACTACAATTTGAAGGAGAAAATGTAACTTAGTGTAAGATGATACCAGCCATAATTATTAATGTTGTCTTTTAATTATAATTTTTTGCTGCATTCTCTGACATGATTCAATTTATTCATAGTTGACATCTCATGAATTTAATTTTTATATCTATTTTTCTGTTTGACATATTAATTTTTTGACATAGTATTGTTTTTCTTGACATTATGTATTTGTATTTAAAATTCTCTGACATATTCTTAATTTATTATAGTACAAAATTGCTTGACATATTCTTAAATAATATAATAATGTCTAACTTAATTTATTAATAAGTAGTAACTTCAATTAATGAAATAGTAAAATAAATGTAGCTGTATTCAAAATATCATTCATCATTCATCATCAGTCTTTAACAGTCCACTGCTGGACTAGGCCTCTCCTTTGAAAGGAGGAATTGGCCTACTTTACCACGCTGGCCAAACGGGTTGGCGTAGGGTTTGCATCAAGTTTTCCTTCTCTTACAGTGCTTTATATGCTATGATATCTTCTCTGCGTAATATGCTCCCTCTGTCGGCTCTTACGACACCCATGGGATGATGTGGGGTGGTGACATGCCGTTTTCTTAATCCGTCACCACACGGACGTTTAAAAATATCAATTAATGAGTAATATAATTAATGATACCATATTGTAAATTGTGTTAGTTTTAAAATATTCAGATATTATGTAATTTGTTATTGAATCAATAAATGAAATGAATGGAGCAAATATTTCGTCGTAATTTTCTATAAGTAGAATTTAAACAACATAAAATAGTTGTAATCAGCTAGAAACTCTTATAATGATATTAGATAATTAGATTAATTAATTGGCTTTATGACAACCAATATTAAAAGAAGCAGTACTGCAAAAAACTGAAAACCAACGTCTGTCACGACGACGCGCCGACGACTGTACTGCCGCGTCATAACTAAAATGCCGTTAACCCACATCTGGTTGATTTTGAGCTTTCGATCTTATATTAATAAAGAATAAAATCTCTATCGATCTGTATATGTGATACTTTTCTAAGTTATATAGTTTTCGAAATAGCTACGGATAAATTGCCGTTAACTAGGGTTTTTTCATATATGTATTTAGCTAAAATGCCATTTAGTAGTTATTCAAGGCTACATTGCCGCTAAAGTTCTACAACTTATATTATAATACTTTATGTTTAGCCAGCTTGTTACTGTAGAATGCAGCTAACTGACATTGATTTACTATACTGCGGTTCAAGTACATTAACTACGTTGTTGTTACCTTTTTTTTACATAGAATATGTCTAATGTTAAACTTTAATGCCGTCAAATAAATATGCTAGACATAAATGTGATTAAAGACGCTAAACGGCGTTATAGCTTAATTTTAGATATACAATTATTACAACTTTATGGACTATTTTTGGCCAATAGTGATGTTTACTAAATTAAATAAGCGTCATTTTTTACATTAAAATGCCGTTATGCCACAATAATACACTAGAATGCCGTTATCTGCCATTGCGGGGGCTTACGACTTCTCGTAGGTCAGGTGGTCGGGGGTGAAATTAGTGCGGCTCAGGCGCTTGTAGCGGAAGGACGTCGCGTGAGTTCGTGCGGGATCCCGCCAATTGCAGTATTATGACGTCCCGCCAAATTGGGTAAGTGTTTGTTGATCAAATTATATTATTTTATATTTATTTTACAAACGATAAATTTGACTGTTTTTTGTAATTAATAAACGAAACCGAACCGTTTATTGTAATCGTTAAAACTCATTCTCTACATTATCAGCGTGTTATATTTATCTTCATGTAATTACTGGTTTATAAGAGCATAATTTGTTGCTTTGTTTATATTCTACCACATACACACATCACCATCTAGTCCCAAGCTAAGCAGGGCTTGTGTTATGGGTACTAGATAATGGATAAACATACATATTATATACTATTTTTTGTAAATACATACATATATACATAGAACCACCCAGACCAAGACAAACATCCATGTTCATGCACACAAATGTTTGACTTGAGCGGGAATCGAACCCGCGACCTTCGGCGTAGCAGTCGTTTACACTCCCGCTGCGCCAACCGGTCGTCGGATTGAATGTGATTGGTTGATTTTAAACACTTGAATGACATTCGAATATGTATTTTAACATTAACTAGCTGAGGTTTAGTGTTACTTTAATATTTTAATCTGATGGAACGAAACACTAATTTCATTCAATGTTTTTGTAGAATATTGAGCGATTGAGTGAGATTGAGTGAGGTCCCGGGTTCGATTCCTGGGTCGGGCAGTGTTATTGGGTTTTTCTGTCACGAAATTCTCAGTAGCAGCACGGAGTCTGGAAATGTGCCCGGTACGGCAATAGGCTCGCCCCTTATTACGTGGGACTAAAGTATATCTGGCGAAAAGTGGGTGTAGAAATACACCTCTGCCTACCCCTTCGGGGATAAAAGGCGTGACGATATGTATGTATGTATGTATGAGTAACAAGTAACTAAATGGTTTAATGTAAACAATCTAGTACTGAACGCCAAAAAAACAAAATGTATTAAGTTTGCTCTGCCAAATGTCAGAAACCTTGGTCCTAGTATAGCTCTAAATGACGATGTTCTCGAAACATCTGAATCTACATTATTTCTAGGAATAACACTTGATTCGAAATTACAGTGGGGTGCGCACGTTACATATCTCTCAGGGAAACTTAGCTCAGCTGCTTATGCCATTAAGAAGGTTCGTAGGTTGACTGATGTCGATACGGCTAGATTGGTTTATTTTAGCTATTTTCATAGTGTTATGTCATATGGCATATTATTATGGGGTAGGGCCGCTGACATCGAAAATATTTTTATATTACAAAAACGGGCAGTTAGGGCCATTTACCAGTTAAAGACAAGTGTCTCACTTAAAGAAAAATTTAAAAATATTGGTATTCTTACTGTAGCATCACAATATATTTATGCCAGTGTTATGCATGTACGACTACATATAAATTCTTACAAAATGAATAGTGACATTCACAATATTAATACTAGGAACAGGCACAAATTATGTGTACCATATTTCCGTTTACACAAAACGCATAGCTCTTTTATTGGGCTTAGTATAAGATTTTATAATAAAATACCAAGTAATATTTTAGACTTGCCTTTAAGGTCGTTTCAGACAATTGTTAAAAATAATCTTTTACTAAAGGCATATTATAGTTTAAATGAGTATCTTGACGACAAGTACGCTTGGAAATAAATATTATTTTATTAGGTCAATTTCTTTTTATTATTAGGTCAATAGGCAGTTTTATAGTGTAGTTAATTACCGTATACTCTTTTATACTACATTTGCATTCTTGTTCTACTCTTTTTATTATAATTTATCGGATTTGTAAGGTGAGGGTAACTCGTGGTCATGAACTGCTAACTAATAGATTGTAAATAGCTGCAGGTTCATATACCATTACTTTTCGGAACATACTGTTCCACCATAGATCAGAACAGTCATGTTCGCGAGTTGCTTACATCAAAAGACGTAAGTGGATGCTCCTGTTTCACCATATTCACTTTGGGAGGCTTACTAAATGAACATAATTTATTGCTTGAGTATGATATCAATAACTATTAACTTTTGCAATAGTAGATAACTCGCAATGTGAAACAGTTGCAGCTCCTTACAAATATAACATGTAAAAGAATTATACTGGCAGTTAAAAAGAGTGGCCACGAGTTTTATTGCCCGTTCTTTCTCGTGGTTCTACCTATTGCATTGCGAACGTGGCAGTAAATGTAAATGTAGAATCATCTAGTAATTAACTTTAATCTTTGACGTTCATAAGCGTCACTTTGTGACCTAAATGAATAAATGATTTTGAGTTTGAGTTTGAGTTTGAGTGAGATTAGTTGATGTCACGCGTTCTAAGTGCGTTGTTATTGTTGTTTGCTAACGAATATTATAGGGAACTAATACATTATTATCAATAACAAATGTTGACTAGGTACTTACGAACGTAGGGATGTATGGGATAGGTTATGTTAATGCAACGTGCATCTTATAATCACAGTTAAGTGCAAATTTCATCCTAATGAATTGTTGTACCTAGTAGGTTAGTTATGAATTGTTGTACCTAGACATTATTTCTTGGAAACGAATCCGAGCTGGCGCGTGACGCGTCGACGGCCGCGCCGCGCGTCGTCGGTTGAATGAATAGGTAATAATATTTTCATTCAATAGCGTTGATTTTATTTATCATATCATACAGTTATAGGGTTCCCACCAAGAATTTAGGATCCCAAGCCAACCTCACCTGCAAGTGGTGCACCTGCCGATCAACGGACGAGGCTCTGGCAAACAAAATATCCCGATAAGCGGCAATAGGCTCGTCACCTATTACGTGGGATCAAAACACTGGCGAAAAGGGGAAACAGGCGTGAGTCTATCTATGTATGTATGTGTATCATACAGTTGAAATTTTTTATTAGTTAATTTTAATGGTTGGTAGTTATATTTACCATCTCTAGTCACGCGGCATAAATTTGCGCGTGAGATTCGGTCTCCGTTCGATTCCCGGGTTGGGCAATGTGTTATTGGGTTTTCCGTTAGGAATTCTCAGTAGCAGCACGGAGTACTATTACGTAGGACGTAATACGAGTGGATGTAGAAATACATCTGTGCCTACCTCCTCGTGGTTATAGGCGTGAAACTATGTATGTATGTTTTGGATGAAATTTTGCATATTTTGAATAATTTTATTGCATCTGCGAACTTCCATCTGCCGTTACATTTTGATGAGAATTATAGACAAACACACAGAGACACTTTGGAGGATGAATAATGTTATGATTGTATTATTTTTTAATTGCTTTATTTTATTGTATTTACTTAAATGTATTTTTACAATATTGTATTTTTATTGTTACAGAAGACCTGTTTCTTCTCAAAGAGCGAAAACGATATTAAATATGGTTAAAGAGAAACCCGCATTTGGAGTAAACTCGCAGGAAACTCCGTCCTTTGAGTTTAATTTACCGTTAGACAAAGACTTAAAAACACGAAACACTAATATTTTGCCAGCAAATCTTGTTGACTATATCGATAGATTGTATAAAACTCCATATTCAATGACCAGCAGTATTTTTCAAACATTTTGCGAGACTGGTACCACTTACAATTCCTTTAATTTGTTGAGTTTAGATACAAGTATTTTAAAACGAGTTCTATTAAAAGACAACAGTACAGACCATCAAGAACAGGATCTGGAGGTAGATTTGACGTGTAACGAATCAATGCCGCTCGAAGAATCTCCGCGTAACGATGATGAAGTACTGAATACACAATATGATCAACCGGAACCTACCTTTGATTTTTATTCGGATGACTCGGTCCTTGATAAAGATTATTGTCCATCTGAATCTATTAACGAAAGCCCCACGTATAACAAAAAAACAAAAACAAGGAATACCAAGCCGCAAATGGAGTCAACGGATGTCAAAAAGACTTTGTTTCCCTGTATTGACATGATACCTCAGATGGTGAAACAAACATTGCAGCGAGGACGTAGAAACTCGATTAATGTCTTCAGTTGTGAGAAAACTACGCCAGCACAGCCACTAAAGCGAAGAAATACTGTTGATGCCTGCATCTATCCGACATTACCTGCGGATGAAGAATCAAACACTTTAAAGCCTGATATCTTACAACCCCCACGCAAACGAAAGAAATATACCACTCCTTTACACCAGCGGAAACTGGAAGCTAAAAATAAAATAAGATTTGAACATTTGGGTGCAAAGAAAAGTGTCTGAAGAAATGTATGGTACAGTTTAACCAAGAAGAAAGAGAAGCCATTAATAAAGTGTATTGGGATATGTCATGGTAGGAACAGCACGCATTTGTTGAAGCAAGCACTTGTATAGCTATCCCAAAGAGAAAAATCACCAGCGAACCGAAAAGAAAACCAAAAAGGACATTTTGGTTGAAAAAACAAGAAGGAACTCGAGTCGAGTTATGCAAAATATTTTTTCTCACTACTTTAGGGTATAAAGAGACTAATGACAGGATCCTGCATCCAGTTTTTAGTGACCCTTCTATGGATAAACGTGGAAAACATCAAAAAACCCCAGCTTTTCATCGTGATTTTCTAAGCCAGCATGTTGAGACATTTCATCCTTTAGCACCCCATTATAGACGCGAGCACGCACCTCTCCGTCGCTATCTACCAAGCGATGTTAATATAACTGTAATGTATAAAGATTTCTGTGAGAGATACCCTGAAAGAAATATTTCGTACAGTTTATATAGATCACATTTCAAAAAAATTAATATATGTTTTACTGCTCTAGGCAACGAAGAGTGTGAGTTATATGAAGCGTATAAATTTCACAAAAAGGATACATCCCATGATGCCACAATTCAAATAGTTGCAGAATGTACAGTTTGTTTAAATTGGAACAACCATCACATAAGGTACAAAAAAAAAACGAGAGTTGTACAAATCACACAAATAAAAACCACAAAATAGTTCACAAATGTATTTTAGTGCTGACCTGGAAAAAGTAATAATGTTACCGAGATTGGAGACATTTAAAGCGGCTATTTTTTGTCAACGACTTGTATGCTATAATCAAACATTTGCACCACTTGGTAAGATTACTCAAGATAATAAACCACTGGCTGTGATCTGGCATGATGGTGTTGCGGGCAGAAAACAGGAAGAGATAATGTTTGCTTTTTATCATTTCTTGATGCGTAGTAGAGATGTGTCACAAATACACATTTGGTTGGATAATTGTACTTCGCAAAATAAAAACTGGCTGTTGTATTCCATGTTTGTCCACCTAATCAACAGTGACATAATTTCAACTCAAACAATCACGTTGTATTACTTCGAACCTGGCCACACTTTCATGAGTAGTGACCAAGTTCATCATCAAGTTGAACTAGCTATGAAAAAGAAAGGAAAATTATATGATTTTTATGACTTTGAAGAATGTGTAGCATCAGTAAACAAATCTAAAATAACAGTAAAATCTATGGCACCAGAAAACTTTTTAAATTTAGAAAACTATGTTTCAGATAGAAGAGTACAAAGTTCTAACCCAAGGGCTTATTTAAAAAATATGTGTCAGGTATGCTTTACTCGAACAAGTTACGATCTCATGTATAAGAATAATTTCGATGATGACTATATTTCTCTACGCTTTATGAACGATAAGTATTTAAAAAATCCAAATAAATTGGTAATTGAATTCAGGACTGAGGCAAAAGGTATAGAGCCAAAAAGAAAAGCAGATATACTCGAAAAATTAAGTAGCATAATTCCACCTCATAAGTTGTTTTTTTGGAAAAACTTACCTATAAAGAAAAATGAGGATTTAAATGGTATTGCATCACCAGAATGTTCAACTTCCTCTAAGAAACAAGAAAAAAATAAGAAAAGACTGAACGCAACTTGCTAAGACTGATTTACTTTCAATTTAAATATTTTTTATACTATGTTTAAATACTATGTTGAATAAGATTTTTTATTTGGTTGTAGGTTCTTATTTACTTGTATGTTGTTCTTAACGATCTCATTTAGTTACCAGTGTGCCTTGTAAGTTGTTTTAAGTTAAATACCATGTTGAATAAGATTTTCTATTTGGTTGTAGGTTCTTATTTACTTGTACATATGTTGTTTTTAACGATCTCATTTAGATACCAGTGTGCCTTGTAAGTTGTTTTAAGTTAAATACCATGTTGAATAAGATTTTTTATTTGGTTGTAGGTTCTTATTTACTTGTATGTTGTTCTTAACGATCTCATTTAGTTACCAGTGTGCCTTGTAAGTTGTTTTAAGTTAAATATCATGTTGAATATTTTTTATTTGGTTGTAGGTTCTTATTTACTTGTATGTTGTTTTTAACGGTCTCATTTAGTTACCAGTGTGCCTTGTAAGTTGTTTTAAGTTAGTTCGAGATTTATTTGGTGTTAGTTTAATAATTTTCATAAAAAGAAAGATAATTATTTTGAATTTTAAGAATAAATCTAGCTTTTGTGCTAATTTTGCGTGTAATTTAATTAACATATTTCAAAAGACTGTGATTAATGTTTAAATTTCAGCTATAATAATACAATTAATGGGATATTACTGTGATTAAAAAATGTTCCTAAAATTAGTGCTTAATTTAGTTTTAAGATAAAGATAAAAAAAATCTGTTTCCACTTTGTTAAAGTTTTAATTTTCGATGCAACATTAAAGAGATTTTATGAATTTCGGAGTTTTAGTTACCTTATTTCGTTCCATATTTGCTTCAATTTATTTTTAAAATTATGACACTATAAAGACGTTAAGTAAAAATGTTTTTTATTTAACTGCATTTTAGAGTAACAATACCCTAAAGTTTTTGCATCGTATAAAAATATATAACAGAATAATAAACTTATTAGCAGTAAAGGGCTTTTAGACATACTTAAGTGTACATGTGTCACAAGTCAACAAGTCATATCGAATGTCTAAAAAGCCGTTATGTTTTATACCGGCATTTAAGTCAATCCCTAAGGAATATTTTTTTTGCATTTTAGCGTACTATATTTTTTCTAAACAAAGATACAGTAGAATGCCGTTACGCTTTACGTAGCGGCAGTTAAGTCAGAATTCATGAGTCCTTTTATGTATCTTATGATAAACTAAAATGCAAAAAACGTTTTTTATACAATTAAACATAATATTTAAACTACCAAAAAATCTCATAAGATACAGCTGTGTTATTATTATTTCTTGTTACCTTTAAGTTATAATGAATCTTTGTCATTTGTAAATTATAACGTTTTAAATTTTTGGCCGCGCTTTTTGCCTCTAACTCAAATTACGGTTTTGGTACTTAACGGCATTTTAGTTATGACACGGCAGTGTAGCAGCATATAGATAATATAAATAACCATAATATTTTGTCCTCTATCAGACAACTGCAGATAAACGCAACAATCTCTCCTGGAACATCCACTACTGGATCGGCAGCGAGTCCACGCAGGACGAACCTTTTAACTGCTCTGTGGTTAGCAGATAGCGCTTTTTACCATGGACATTTGAAATATGCCTTTTGCTTAATACCAGGGCACCAGAAAAAGGAGGAGATACAACAGTGCGCTCAAATTGAAAATTCAATCATTTTACTATTCATTACCTGCAAGAGTTGTTATTGATCAAATTAATTTATTTTCAGGGCTACAAGATTACTGAATATAATTATAAGTAAGTAAGTAGATAATTAAACTATGATTATTGATTTACTGAAACTGAAACTGTGCTTCATTTGCGTTGCCAATGCAACTGCAACGTTGCAAATGGCGTTCCGTGGTCTCTGCCTACCCCTGCGGGAAACAGGCGTGACTCTGAGTTATGTATATGAAACGGTGCATGCATGAAAATAACTAACAACAAAAATATATATTGAAACGTAAAATTTAATTTTGCTAGTAAATTAAAAAGTGACACACACCTTACTAAAAATGTATTATCCAAAATTTATTAATTAAAATACAATTATTATTACCTATTATGCAATACGACACACCAACCAACTAAAAGACACCAACCAACCAACCAAACAACCAACATCGCTTTGCCATCAAAAAGGGTTACTGTTACGTCACAATTCACCCATATTACTAAGGCGCCATGAAATTTGAAGAGGTCTTATACCATTTAAGGTCCAACTTTACTCAAAAGATGGCGCTTTGTTAACGGTTGCAGGTCGCGTTCCCACAGTAGTGTTACCTACACGGTTACGTACTTACTTTATCACTTTTATCAGAACTTGAAGAGAATGATGGTAACCATCTGTGACCGTACCAAACCCGTTATCATAGTAAAAATGCCGTTATATTCGATAGGAGCTACAGGAAAAATATACATAGGTAGGTAACATCTCAAAGCTAAGATGAATAAAATTTAGGTAGGTAGGTAGGTATATAATGCAATAATTTTTTTTTTTTTTTTTTTTTTTATTAATGGGCTTTGTCTCTTAGAGATCATATCGCCCAGTGCGGGAAAGACAAAATCAGATAACTTATAAACACGTACGTACTTATAACTAACTTACGATCTATATAACACTAGATTATACAAAAGTTTTGCTTTATCGGACACTGGAAAAGCAAGGATGGAGTTACATATGCCAATGTTATCCAACTTAAATGGCCTAAAAATATTTACCCTAGTATTTTCATTCCGGGCACACTCCATCAAGATATGAAAAACATCGTCAACGACTCCACATACATCACAATTCGGTGATGACACTTTTCTCATTAAATAATAAAACTTATTTGATGGAATATGTCCGGAACGAAGTCTTAAAGCTATGGTCGTTAAGGCTTTATTAAGATTACAATCAATCCACGGAACCCGAGAAATCTCTGGCTGGATAGTTCGGTACCATATACCTTTTTCTTTACATCTTTCATCAAAATACTCCTGCCAAAGGTCTAAACACTTCATTTTGGCCTTTCCGAGATAGTCTGAATACAATGGGGTGATATTCATAGGAACACCATCGACACATGCCTGTTTGGCGAGCACATCCACCACCTCATTTTCTTCATATTGTATATGTGACGGAATCCATTGGAGGCGTATTGTTTTGGAATTGGATTGAAGTTTTAAGATTAATTCATATATGGCGTAGGCTGTCGGAATGCCTCGCACGTGAGAAGTGTTCCGAGCCAAGTGTTGCAGCGAACTTTTGGAGTCTGTCAGAATCACAAAATTATCGCCATTGATTGAAGAAATATAGGATAAAGCTTCCAATATCGCAACCAGTTCAATGTGCATAATAGAAATATCTGAATCAATCTTAATCTTCATTTGATTCCGACGGATAGGGTCCAAAAAGGCTGCTCCCCCCAAATTTTTATCTTTGGAGCCGTCAGTAAAAAATTTTTGATAATTTAAATATTGTTCTTCAATGTATGCAGTACTTAATTGTTTTAACTGAGAGATATTGTAATGACGTTTAGTTTTAGTTATACTTGGAATTTTATCGTTGACTATATGAGACAAATCTATACTGCTTATCCACTTATCAAGAGAAAACATTCCATGTTGAGCACTTGAGTGTATTGGAACAGAATTATACTGAGAGAAGATGTCGATAAGTAATGGCAACTTCTTGTTCTGCCAATAATTGGAACCTGTAACTAGTGAAAGGTTTTCCAGTGATTTTATAGTTTTATTATTACGAAGAGATATTGATCTCAAAACAAATTTGCTGGCTAAGTATCTACGACGAAAATGAAGTGGCGGAAGGCATAGATCACTTTCCATAACGTGTATCGGGGTGCTTCGTATAAATCCACCAATCACACGTAACGCCTGGTTTTGGACCCGATCCAATTTATTTAGTTTAGAATTACAACTATTGTCAAACAAGAAACTGGCATAGTCAATTCTACTTCGGATTAGAGAAATGTACAGTCGTCTTAGGTGTTTTTGATGGATTCCCCATCCCGGACCGGATAAGACTTTGAGTAGATTGATGAATTTTATTACTTTCTGTGCGGTTTCATTGATGTGCTTACCCCATCTTAATGAGCTATCCAGCCACAGACCCAAATATTTCACATTATTAACAACATCAATTGAAATATCATCAAAGTGAAAGTTAATCGATCTTCTAAAGCAGCCTTTTTTAAAAATACAGATCTTACTTTTATTTGAAGACATTGTTAAACCTAGTTTATCAATTAACGCTTTGAAATATCGTAAAGAAGACCGAAGCTTTTCAAACGCTAAATCTATATTATTATTGGTTGAATATAATACAAAATCATCAGCATATTGAGATACATTAACCTGGCCGACGTTATTACATATATGTAAAGTTAGAATATTAAATAAAAGAGGAGACAATGGATCTCCTTGGGCTAATCCACGGCCAGTAAATCTTCCAATCTCACAATCATAAAACGCGACTTGAAGATGTCTGTTTGATAAAAAATACCACAAATAGATACAAAAGTTTGATCCAACTCCGAACTGATCCAAAATACGTAACAAGCAAGGAATATCAACATTATTATAGGCACTTTCGATGTCTATAAAACATGCCACTGTAACTAAATTTTTAGAAAATCCTAGTTGAATTTCAGAGACTAATCGCGTAAGATTATCCAGACAAGATCGTGCTTTACGAAAACCTACCATGTCCTCAGGGAAAAGACATTGTTTTTCAAAAAACCATTCTATACGTTTGGCCAAAATGGCATGAAAAATTTTGCAAATACATGATATCAGAGAAATAGGGCGCAAAGAGGAAGTTGAACTATGCTTGGGGATTGGGACTATTTTGATTTGACGCCATTGTACAGGAACAAAACCTAAAGAAAAACATTGATTGTATATTGAAAGTAACATATGTTTACCAGAAGCTGGAAGGTGTTTAATCATGGAGAAGGAAATTTGATCTGACCCTGGGGCTGTGTCGGTAGTTTTAATACAAGTGACTAGTTCTGACATTAATATTGGAGATTCTAACATTGGGTTATTGGAATTAAAAGTAGGTTGTGAGGGACATACATAATCTGGAGTGAGGTCGTTAAGCAAGCGCTCGGCTTTTTCTTTATCTACACAGGTGATAGGAATTTGTCGACCTTTCAACCATCTCATCTTGCGCCACATCTCTGATGCCGAAGAGGTTTCATCTACAGATGTACAAAACTGCTGAAAAGATTTACTCTTTGCAGTGCGAATCAGCCTTTGAGCAGTGCTTATTTTTTCTTTGAGGATATCTAAATTCCTCGAAGAGGGGCAACGTCTCAAATTTGCAAGAGCCAAGCGCCTTTCCGCCACCGCCCTGGACAGCTCGGATGACCAATATGGTTTTGGTTTAAACTGGTTGCAAATGGTTTGAGGGATTTTAATGAATGGGATATACTTATCAGCAGCTTTTTGCATTATATTACATAGTTGGTCATATGACTCCTGAGGATCCTGAGAAATTACGCAGTTTTGTAATTGATCATCTATATATGAAGAATACGAAGTCCAATCGGCTTTTTTAAAATTTCTTTTCTTTTGATAATCGCGGTTAATATTAATTAAACAATTTAATTTTATTATCAAATGATCACTTCCGAGTGATTCGTTTGTAGGTTTCCACAGAAGTGACAGGGACAAATCTGAAGAAACAAATGAAATGTCAGGACTTGATTGCTGGAGAACTCCATCAACCATTCTAATTCTAGTGTAGCTGCCATCGTTTAAATTAATGAAATTATAATCCAACATGGAATCAAATATTTCGGAGCCGCGCCGATCAGTTCTCTGAGACCAGTTAGAATGGTGACCGTTAAAATCACCCAAGATAAGGGTTTTACTATTCGCAATAGAAAACATCGCATCCCAATCGCTTTGAGTGGTGTGTACTGTCGATGGGCAATAGACGCAAATTATGTTCTCAATATGCTGACAATTCAGGATTCTAATATGTAATAATTCAATACCAGGATTACGACTTTTTGTTGAACAAATAATAGATTTAACAGAGCGATGAGTCATGATGGCCACGCCACCGTAACCATCTTCTCTATCTAGTCTATACGTATTATAATCGCTGATTCTAAAATAACTCTCGGGTTCCAACCAGGTTTCACTCAACACGGCAATGTGGATTTTTTCTTGGTTTAAATATAATTCAAGTGAACGAGTTTTGGGTCTTAAACTTTGGCAATTCCATTGTATTATATTTAAAGTTGTAAAAGTATTATTATTATCCATTTCCAACAAATAGATCAAATAACGAATCAATAGATAAGCTACTTACGATTTTTTGTGTTAGCCACTCTGAAATTATGGTAATTGATTGCTGGATTTTAATCTGAAAAGATTCTTTGCTTTTAATGATATTTCTAATTTTTGAAATCAGATGCCAAAAATTTAAATTATAAGTAGACTTATCCGCCTGTCTCTTTTTATTTCCGTGGGGTGTGTCCATTTTTTCTGAGGAGTCTGAAGATTCAGGATTGAGATGCGATAATATGTCCTCAGTGGGCGCAGGGGTCAATGGCCGGCGATTATGCTTCTTTAAGTTACGTTTGGCCTGAAGCTTAGGCCGTGTATTTATTGTGGATGTGTCTGGGCACTCCGCTTCGTAGGGTGTGCCGGTGGGTGTATTTACATCTATTGGAAGGGGTGCGAATGAGGAAATTGGATCACTAACCACTTTTGGGGCCTGGACAGGGGAAGGAGGGACGTACATGGTGAGCGCTTTTCTGTAGGTGCAGTTAAATTCTGACATTATATCCCTTAACTTCTTTTCCTTCTGAAAAAATGGACAAACTTTATCAAGCGCCATATGGCAACCTGAACAGTTCACACACGTGAATGATGTAGTTGTACAGTTATCATGCTTTAGTGAGCATTTAGGACAAACAGGCTTTTTGGACCGACATCTTATTTTTAAATGACCGAACTTCCAGCAGTTAGCACACTGAGTTACTGGGAATACAAACCTCTCCACTGGAATCCTCAAACTGTAGATGTAGACATAAGGCGGCAGAGAAGGACCTTTGAATCCAAGCCGAATCGTCTCACTCGGTATCCAGCCGTTACCATCAGGGTTATCCAAGCACCGTTTATTTAACCTCTTGATCGAGATAATTTCAGCACTGCTCGATATATTAGTTTTAAGATCCTCATCCGAGATGTCCAGGTCCATAGCTTTAATGAGTCCGTATGATACACCAACCTCCGAAGTTTTTTGACAAGACCAGCCCATGTCAGTAAACACCGAGCAGTGTATAAATTCCTCTGCACCGACATCATCATCAAACGTAATCAGCATTTTATTCTGATGTACGTATTTGATTTTATAGATCTTGCCGCTAGCAATGTTATGTGCCTTGAATAGTTTTGCTAAGGCAAATTGTTTCGGCAAAGGCTCTTTACACGACACGTGCACTTGTATTCTCTCATCTTTTTCCCTTTCACCTTGCTCTTCCCCACTACGTATGTGTTTGCTTCGTCTTCTATCTACTACGCTCCATCCTTCTTCTGAAGAGGTTCCATCCCTTGTCCTTTTCCCACTTATCTCTGTTTCATTCTGCAATTGTGTATTGTCCTCAAAATCCATGTTTGTACCGTCCTCTAATTCATCAGCGCTCGACAAAGAATTGATGTTTACATTACTTATATTTGATTCAGTCATGTGCACAAAGTAACGATTGCAGGGTCCGACCGGCACAAAACCGGTTGGCCCGCGCGTAAACAAGATAAGAAACGCGCTCAATAGAATGTAACTAATATTAATTAAACGTCCGATCACAAGGATAGCTCGTGCGGCACTAATGCAATAATTGGAGGACATAATATTCGTTTAGCTAGAAGTTCTAAATATACTAGCGCAATCTAGCGTTGAGTAGTAGAGGTATTTTAATGTGGAAAATAAAAAAGCTTACGTCGTTTTACCTCAACATGGCGACCGAATATACCAGGCTAACATAAATTGGAACAGCACTTATCATGATTTACCTATTGCTTCACCCTCAATGCGGTCCGTGATTCGTCCATCAAGCATTCGGACACCTCCCACTTTTGCCCCCCAAGCCACTCCCACTCCACACTTCAAATTGTTTGCAGTCATAGCTATCTGTAAAGATTAGCAATAATAGTTGATAAAGTGATAACAGAAATGGTTTATTACATTTATCAAAATTTATATAAATTAGACATATTATAGGTATACTAATTATTGCGTAAAACATTAATATTTTCTTACTTCTCCCGCGCATCGCGTGCCGTGTGAGTTCGTTTTGATGTCATCATACCTTGGTAAAGGATCGGCATCTCCGTCATTGCTATCCCAACTGATGTCTGGATCCTAGGGGAAAATTAAGATTTCTTTCTATAAATAAATTATATTCTAATATTTTGGAATAAAGTCAAATGTTTTTATAAAACCGGTATTCGACGGTACAAAATATGCAGTAGAATAATAATGATTACTAAATAATAATAATAATAGGTCCAACCGTCGACTTATCAGTCAACAGGAACGAAAATCGTGAGTATAGTGAGTGGGCTGGCACGCAATAAAGGAAAGGGGAGGGACGCGTATGCGCGTCCAGCGCGTCATATCGGCCGCGAACTTACTAGGCGAGCATGGTGCATAAAGATATTGTTTGGTGATCACCACAGCTGCTTGTTTCACGTTGTGCCGATGTCGTCATCGCCCTTGCACCTTTAGTTAGCCAAATCTTACTAATAAGCAGATAAGTTACACTTCAAGCACAGTTTTATACTGTGCTTCAAGCTTCAGTCAAAATTAAGCGATTTTTGTAAACAGCACTTATCACAAGACTTGTTCATTGTTAATTTGAGAATTGTGTGAGTGTTTAATGTATTTATGTACCTCAAGTACCTCAACTCAAGATTATACTTATACATAGAATTTTGTTCTATAATCTGAGGCATGTAGGTACAACACAAAAACATTTTTAATAGTGCTTCAACCACAGAAATAGATAGATCAATTTCTGTGGCTTCAAAGTTTCAAACAAATGAAATCTTACTCACAAGAATTCCTAATTATCCCGGATAAATTGTGCCATTAGATGGCCATTAGCCAGCAATGCGAGTATAATTTTGTTGTTTACTATAATTATTATAAAACACTCCACAACTTCACAAATTAATAAACAAAACATTCTTCTTCTTCTTTCCCTTCCCTTTTCGCGATGGGCCACTTTGGCACAAAATATTTCAAACTAAACTTTAACAAGACTAGGGCACCATATCATAACAAGAGGTCACATTCAACTGCGTTTGATATGGCCACAGATAAAGATCTACATTATCCACACGGAGAATGGAGACTAGGTTACTAGATAAAGCAAAACAGGTCACATTGAACTGCGTTTGATATGGCATTATCAACACGCGGAGAATGGAGACTAGTTACTAGATAAAGCAAAATACCTAAGTCCTTACGAGACTTACAGTGTATAGCAAAATTTAATTAAGTGCTTATGAGGTGGTTAATAAAACTGATAAGACGTGTTTTACTCAATGAACGAATTAAGTAATGGCATGTATTTAATGCGGCGACTAAGTAAAGCGAATACAAGTTTCAAAAATAATTAGAGTGGGTACCATATACATATAGGCAGCTAATAAGGAGTATATAAGTCAAATGTAGCATATTAATATGTCAGTAATAAGCTTCGTTTTAATTGAAACTAGCAGCATTTTATTTTTTAGGGAACTGAATTTAAGCGGAAACTTGATGATGAATAAAAAATAGAAAATGGACATTCATAAATAATACAAATTTCAATATTTGACAAATGATTTTGTCTTAAATGAAGTGTTTCGTATAAGTAAATAAGACGCTTCAGTCTTTTAAGCCAAGTAGACGGAGCCCTGCTTCAGGGCTCCTATTTTTGGGTCACAAGAAAACCTAACATAACCTACCTACTAACATTATTAGTCGCCAAGTCATTATTTATAGCTCCTCGGCTATTATTTCAATTGACTTGTATAGTTTATTTGCTACCTAAACGCAGCTGCTAGTTTTAAGTTTTTATAACACCCTTAGTTTTGAATCTTATTTAATACTAGACAATGCCCACGGTTACACCCGCGTTATTTAAGGCAACTGCTTCGCTCCCGACGCTCATAGCGCGATGTTATATAGCCTTATAGCCTTCCTCGATAAATGGGCTATCTAACACTGAAAGATTTTTTCAAATCGGACCAGTAGTTCCTGAGATTAGCGCGTTCAACCAAACAAACAAACATTTACTCTTCAGCTTCATATATTAGTATAAGATAATTAATGACCTGCAAAGATGAGTTGGAAATAATATCTTATACATATAAATAAAGATAAATCACCGAAATATTTCTATTAAATATTTCTAATAATTAATTGGGTATTTTTTTACACACAAACGACTGCACCAAATTGGACAAATCTTTATTTTAATGTGTTCTTTATTAAAAATATGAAAGCAAATATTATTTCATTTAATTTAGATTTTGACATATATTTGATTATATTTTTATTAAGTTTAAGTGAGATTATTTATTAATATTAATTAGGCATTGTGTCTTATAATAAATTTATAGGTAAGAATAGAAAATTTGGTTGATCAATTATTATTATTGTTTTTAGTGGTTATATTATTAAATATTTACTTAATTTGGAATCCCCATGATTCTGATCGTAAGGAGAAACAAGCTGTTCTAAACCACCAACTTGTTTGTACCACCTGTAGTACAGGCTGTACGTAGTACTTAACCTCAAGTAAATACAGAACAGAATTACAGAACACACTGTCTGCGCGACACCACGACACGGTTCGGCGCTGCAGTTGGATCGTTGTAGAACAAAATTCTCGACCAAAGTACTAGGATAGCATTAATAAAAGAAGATCTTACAATTTTTTTATAGGTGGAAATGTGGAATCTTGTGTGGAATAAATGACTGAGGAATACAGAGTATAGGCCGGCCGGTGCAAAGAAAACAAATGGCACCTTTTGTAACGATATAGCTGCCTGGTACTGTTCAACTTTACTTCGAAATATTTTCTGCTAAAGTGGCACATCTCAAAACGTCAGCTCAACAAAGAACTCTTGGCATTTCTGATGACTTAGTATAGAACAAGACGCGGTTCGAAATTGTCTGTGCAACAACGTCGTATCAAACCGTAGAAGAATTTTATTTATAGGCGGGATATTATTGCATGTTGCATACCCGGACAGGCACCTCGAGGCACCGAGAGACAGTAAGTAAGTAAATAAGTAAAGTAAGTAAATTGAAAGCATTTATTGACACATTATAAACAGTTTGTCAGCAACTAAATAATGGATAATAGTCCATATTGAAAACTTGGACGGATCAGTAGAAATAAAAATCGCCCCCGCATCGGCAGTTTGCACTCTGTTCTAAATAGCAGGCGAGTGACAAGAAGTGTATAACACCCCAACTATGGCTTAAGCTTTACTTGCCCTTCTTAGACATCTAAGAAATTAAGTTGCCCTTTGACACAGATATGAGAATACTATTCTCATATCTATGCCCTTTGAGATGAATTTACCTACTTATTTATTTGTCTGTTTATTGGATAATCTTGTTCGGCTCACTGCGCTTTCCATATTTTGATAAAATTCTTTAATAAAATCCTTTATTCACTTTTTTTTAGCATGAAATGTGTTTGACAAGAATAAACATACTTTATTACATAACAATGTAGGTACATAATATTATTTAGGTATTTAATTAAATTTAACTTTAATAAAATATGGAGGTACCTAAATAAAAATTAAAAACATATATACATTCAGACTTAAATTAAATCCATAGTCTACAGTTATACATAGTCTAGGTATATCTATATTCCGATTTAGGAACAATAGGTAGGTAGTACTTGTATTATTGGTAGGTACACCTATCTAAAAATCTTATCACACCTAGTTATATGAAGAATGGTTTTCGTATTAGTTGTATAATTCACGCAGGCGGAGCCGCGGTCTAAAAAAGCCTAAACTTCGCTTATGCTGAAAAAAGCGCAGTTAAGCAGCATAATATCAAAAAGCTATAAAACAAAAAAAACGAGATCAATAGTTATGTAGTAGGTACTTATATCCAAACTCCTCAATGCTGGACTATTCCATCGCCCATCTGCCAGAACCAGCTAAGCTGTTTTCTGATTTGTCTAGATTGTCGAAGACATACAATTCAATTTGTGGAGGCTTGAATATATTTTTCGACACAATAGGTAGTCAATTTCAAAAAGGGTGTTTTGAGATTGTTGAGGGACTAACATGATTTTTTTTGTTACCTATAAATAATAGGTATTATATTTCTTTGTTTTTTTTTAGGGTTCCGTACCTCGAAAGCAAAAAACGGAGCCCTTATAGGATCACTTTGTTGTCCGTCCGTCTGTCAAGACCCTTTTGCTCAGGAATGCGTGGAGGTATCAAACTGAAATTTATACTAAATACTCGAATCTACGGTTCCATAGAGCTGTAAAAAAATCAAACTTCTAATCCAACGCAACCAAAAGATACAGCCGTATATGCTGCAAATTGCAGCATATTTTCAAAGTCGCATTGGAATCAAAACCTACAGGGTACTTCCCGTGAACTCAGAATCTTGAAATTTGGTACGAAGCAACGCCTTATAGCACATATGAAAATTTGAAAAATTGCTAAAACCATAAATTTTTGTTACATCATATAGGAAAAATATTTTTAATAAATTTAAAGTTAGTACCCCTTTCTCTTGAAGGCGTGAAGGTATTAAATTGAAATTCATATCAAATACTCAGGTATATAACACCGTTAGGCTGCAACAAAATCAAGCTTTTATGTCAACGCAATCAAAAGAAAGAGCAATTTAATAATATTTTCAAACTCGCGCCTACTCGCAAGTGAATCAAAACCTACAGGGTACTTACCGTGAGCTCACAATCTTGAAATTTGGTACGAAACAACGCCTTATAGCACATATAAAGCAAAAAGTGCGAAAACCATAAATTTTTAGTTACATTACATCATATAAGATAAATATTTTAAATACATTTTAAGTTACTTCCCCTTTCTCTTGAACGCGTGGAGGTATTAAATTGAAATTCATATCAAATACTCAGGTATATAACGCCGTTAGGCTGCAACAAAATCAAGCTTCTATGTCAACGCAATCAAAAGTAAGAGCAATACAAGCATATTTTCAAACTCGCGACTACTCGCAAGGGAATCAAAACCTACAGGGTACTTCCCGTGAACTCAAAATCTTGAAATTTGGTACGAAGCAACGTCTTATAGCCCACATAAAGGATGCGGAAGGCTGAGGACCGTGTGCTGTGGTGCGTGTTGGGATAGGCCTGTGTCCAGCAGTAGACTGCGATAGGCTGAGTAAGATTGAGATTTCAAATAATAACATAATCTTCAAACCTTTTTGCTAATTATTCTGTACTTTATAAGTATTTTTGTAACAGATTTCTAATAGTCACTAAAAACTTTGTAAATCAATAACTTTGATAAAAAAATCTTACCATCATTCATCAGTAGACTTTTGCAAGGCTGCTGCAAGGCTGGTATAGGTATTTAAGTTACATTAAGGCTGTAACAAAATCAAACTTCTATGTCTACGCAATCAAAAGAAAGAGCAAATTAATAATATTTTCAAACTCGTGACTACATTCGCAAGGGAATCAAAACCTACAGGGTTCTTTCCGTGAACTCAAAATCTTGAAATTTAGTGCGAAACAACGTCTTATATTACTTATAAAGGAAAAATGCGAAAACCATATTTTTTTAGTTACAGCATATAAAAAAATATTTTCAATAAATTTAAAGTTTCTACCCCTTTCTCTTGAACGGGTAGAGGTATTAAATTGAAATTCATATCAAATACTCAGGTATATAACACCGTTAGGCTGTAACAAAATCAAACTTCTATGTCTACGCAATCAAAAGAAAGGGCAACATAATCATATTTTCAAACTCGCGACTACTCTCAAGGGAATCAAAACCTACAGGGTACTTCCCGTGAACTCAAAATCATGAAATTTGGTACGAAGCAACGTCTTATATCACTTATAAAGGAAAATTTTCGAAAACCGTAATTTTTTTGTTACAGTATATAAAAAAATATTTTTAATAAATTTAAAGTTACTACCCTTTTCTCTTGAACGCTTAGAGGTATTAAATTGAAATTCATATCAAATACTCAGGTATATAACACCGTTAGGCTGTAACAAAATCAAACTTCTATATCTACGCAATCAAAAGAAAGAGCAATATAATCATATTTTCAAACTCGCGACTACTCGCAAGGGAATCAAAACCTACAGGGTACTTCCCGTGAACTCAAAATCTTGAAATTTGGTACGAAGCAACGTCTTATAGCCCAAATAAAGGATGCGGAAGGCTGAGGACCGTGTGCTGTGGTGCGTGTTGGGATAGGCCTGTGTCCAGCAGTAGACTGCGATAGGCTGAGTGAGATTGAGATTTCAAATAATAACATAATCTTCAAACCTTTTTGCTAATTATTCTGTACTTTATAAGTATTTTTGTAACAGATTTCTAATAGTCACTAAAAACTTTGTAAATCAATAACTTTGATAAAAAAATCTTACCATCATTCATCAGTAGACTTTTGCAAGGCTGCTTGCTGCAAGGCTGGTATAGGTATTTAAGTTATATTATAAAATAAGCGATATATCATAATATAAAATAAAGGATGACTTTTGAAATTTGAATGAAATTTATGCTCCTCCAGCTTTCCATACTGTAATGTTATGGATTTCATTTGGCAATAAAAATACCATAACTATGACTGGTGAACTTTTACTTATATACCTACAGGTTCGTACGGAACCCTCGGTGCGCGAGTTCGACTCGCACTTGACCGGTTTTTTTTTATTTAGTGTTCTATAGTTTAAACGTATTTAAAAAATCTTGCATTAAATGTGTTAATTAATCCATACGTAATACCACCCACGCATGCTGTGACACAATGTTCATTTAATTTTGTCACTGCAAATATATTATATTTAGATGTAAGAATGATGTAACAACTATCGGTAGTCCAAAAAAATAAATAAAAAATTGGTTGCCTGTAAAGTCGGTATACGGGCGAAAGTTTTACGTGACAACGACTTTGAGTGGTAAAATAATTTTAATGTGAATATTCATTCGTATAGTAGGAAGAAGGATGAAAGACGCGTGCCTTTCACTTTTTATGTCTGTCTCTCTCGCTCTTAGGCGGGACGCGTGCCTCTCACTCGCTCTCATTGTGAGCGCATAACGTGAGCGGAGCGTAACGCAGTTTCTTTAAGTGTCACCCGGCAAACCAATTTATAAGACGTTGTCACGTCAATAAACTAAAAAAAAATATCTACTTAATACCTATTTACTTTTTTTTTTGTTTTTTGTTTTTTTTTATTCATTTGCGAATATGGGTATGGGTACATTTGCAGATCTTATGGCTAAAACATTTATGTTCTCCACATTCTACTATTAGGCATGCTAGATTCAGTATTATCAAAATACACAAACTCATACTCTCTCAACACACAAACTCTATTCACTCATTATACTTGCAATTTGTTCAGGATAAGAAATCGACGGATGAAGTAAACCAACATAATTACATAACATATAAAAAAATTATATGATCTTCTTCTATTAATGCTAGCCTAGTACTTTGGTCGAGAATTTTGTGCTAAAACGATCAAACTGCGCGCAGCAGTGGCGGAGTCACCGCGCGCCAGCTACGCGTGCGTTCACACTGCGCCGGACCGGCTAATAAGCCGGAAGCCGGCGCCCGGAGCGAGTGTTCACACTACGCCACGACCGGCTAATTAGCCGGAGGACGGCCGGCTCCCTAGATTAAATTTACTTTATAGATGGAAGTATTGCATCACAAGATCATCACTAAAATAATCTAACCATGGGTGGCCATGGTCACCAATGTCAGATTCTTTTAGTCAAAACTAAATAGAACTTCATGTGAAAATTAGAAACTTCATTCATTGACATTTTGACTTATGCGTATAAAGATTGTACTGATATTTGTAGAGACGTTGAAATTTTATCGATACTTTTATTTAAAATGTTTTTGTATGAAGGAGAAATAAATACATCCTTAAAAACTTTTGCGTTCATAATAACAGTTTATAAATAAAACCATTTTCGGCAAACAACTACTAAGCTATGCATGTTTAGTCGCGATTTTTTCCTAGATCATAGGAAGCGATACTTACCTAATAAATGCACATAACTTCCAAAACTCAGAGACATGGGTTTGAATTTGAATTTTATTGCCGTTTAAATTAAGTACACGGTGCCTGGTGGCAACCAAACATTGACTTTACTGAACTTCAATGTCCGTTTGACAATGAAATCAGCTAAAAACACGATTTGTTTATTTGTTCCTGACTTGGTTACATGTAATAATAATATGCAGGTTTTAATTTGAACGGGTTTTGTAAATGAAATCACAAGTGTCTGTTCCTACGTTAAAATTTATTGATCTATATTTATGTTTCATCGATATTTACTTTATACCTACTAGGAGAGTTGGCATCAATTTTGGGTAGGTATTTGAGGCATGATTGCAGACCTGGCTGGCGAGCAGCGAGGCTATAGAAAATTATGAAAAACGAACAAAAATGTATTTCAGGCAACATGCAATTTTTAAATATAATAGTTTAATGTATATAGAATACAAAAAACATAAGTCAGATGATTTAGTCAGGGCTTTATTACATTGCCAGGCGTTTTTAATATTGGTTTGAAAATTATTTTTGCATGCGCCGGGCTATGTTAAAGCCACGATTAAATCAAATAATATAATCAATTATAGACATTTATCTTACTCTACGCTAGAAAAATCATAAGTCAAAATGAAGTAACTATGTGTATTGGACAAGACTGCTATTGTAATGCGGTCTCTATAGTATTTCCTTATTCTAAGGCCAGCTCCGATCGGTGTTACCAACTTAGTAGAATTAGCACTAAAACTGGGGGTTTCAACATTTGCCTAAAATTGAATACAACGTTCGTTTTAAAATAATTTGTACATTGTTCAATCTATTATTATTATATTACTTGATGTGTTGATTTAACATTTAATTTGCATTTTTCTTTACATATTCCCTAATAGAACGAATTATTATTTTTGTATACCAATTGTTTTCCGAAGTGAAATAAGTATTATAATGATAATTTAAGTGGGTGTCATGTGTCTAGGGAAATTTTATTTGTGGTTTCTGGTGGAGAGCTTAGTTCAACTGTTGGTAACACTATGTCACCGGCACTAGGCATGGGTCTGTGCACGTTGTCATAACTATCTATATTTCATAACTATCTATATCGTTCGATCACCTAATTTGAAGAAGTATTTACTCGTAGATATCTCTAATGCATAACTAGAATGATAACAGCAAGTGGTTTGGTAAGGTTCGTTTTAAAAATCCATTAAGAATGCTAAGATTGTTATCGAGACCTATAATTAAATGTATTGAGATGGCAAAAACTACAGCAAAAATAGCAAAAAGTTAATCAACAAAAAATATTGTTAAAAAAAGAAAAATCTAAACAAATAACAAAGATTAAAGAAATTTAAATATAATGCAAATTTAAAATAAAATTAAACTATGTAAAGAATACACCAAAAAAAAAAAACAAAAAGAAAAAATCTAATAGTATCACAAAAAGCTGTATTTTTTAAAGTTCACAAACATTACAAAACGTTAAAATTGAACAAATAAACCGTAACAAGGCAGGCAACAAAAATACGCCAAAATGAGAGAAATTAAAAATATAGATGTACAAAAAGTATACAAAGATATCAAAATGAAATTAAAATATATAGTTAAATTAAACAAAAAAGGTGCTAATAATAAAAAAAGCTAAATGTAATAAAATTGAGCACAAAAATGAAAAAAAATAGAAAACGTAATACAGTTACGTACAGATAAAATAATTATATTTTTACATACATACATACATACATAGACTCACGCCTGTTTCCCAGAAGGGTAGGCAGAGACTACGGAACGCCATTTGCAACGATCCTGACATACCTCACTTGCTTCACTCACTCCCATCAAGTTTCTCATGCATGCTCTTCTGTTAAGGGTACTTCTGACTTGTCCTTTTTTCAGGATGTGTCCAATCTGGTCAGAGAACGTCCGCCTAGGTCTTCCCCTTTGTCCTGTTCTATTCACACTTGCCTTATATATCTTCTTTGTCAGTCTATCGTCATCCATCCTCTCCATGTGCCCAAACCATCTTAACTTGCCTTTCTCAATGCTTGTCACTACATCTTCTTTTACCCCACACTACTCTCGTATCACACAATTCTTTACTCTGTCGGTCAAAGAAACACCACACATACTTCTCAGTGCTCTCATTTTTACAGCATTTATTTTACTTTCAAATCTCTTCTGCCATACCCAACTTGCACTACCATACATAAGGGTAGGCACTAACACACCTCTATGTACAGCCAAACGTGCCTTTTTGGATACGTTTTGACTGTTCATAAACGCTTTCAGAGCTCCATTCACACTATTACCTGTATTAACTTTCCTTTCAATATCTTCTTCATTCTTACCATCTCTTGTAAACAACGTACCTAAGTAAACAAACTCATTCACTTGTTCCACTCGCTGTCCATCGATCAAAACATTACAAGCCGTAACGCATTCCTCCTTTTCAAAAACCATAACTTTCGTTTTACTTACCTTCACTTTCATTCCTTTCCTCTCTAACGCACCATGCATGATTGCTACCATCTCCTGCAACTCATCCGCTGAAGATGCAAGTATTACCTGATCATCAGCATAAAGGAGGCATTTGACGAGTAACCCATTCATCCTTAATCCGCAGTCACTATGTTTTAAATCTTGCAAACAACTGTCCATGAAGAGGTTAAACAGCCACGGCGACGCTACACATTCCTGTCTAACACCTTTCTCGATGGTAAACCAGCCAGTGTATGCCCCGTTTATCCTCACACAAGCTCTAGAATCCTCATAAAGGGATTTCAGAGCTCGAATGAGGCTGCTGTCCACCCCATTCATTGACAGCACCGACCACATTTTTATCTGATTAATTATATTTTTATCTGTACAATGTAACATAAAAAGTTTAAAAAATTACATAAATCCAAAACGTGTATAAAAATATATCAAATCGTAAAATTATTTATCAAAGAGTAAAGGAAACTCAACAATAAATATAAGTATCAAAAAATAAAAATACAATAAGAAGAAATAAATAAGCCTTGGATGTTACAAAATGTCTATCTAAATGGTCACCGGCCAACCATTCTGCTGTCAAAAAACGCTACGTTAAAATATAACTACATAGGTAAAGTCTGACCGCGCGCGGCATTTCATGGTGGTTATACTCGTTATGAAATTTAGATAGTCAAACAATTGACGTATAACTATCTATACCTAATATAGCATATGTTCGTTGCCATAACGATCGGTATATTCTAACGCATACTCTTAGCTCAGCTCTACGAGTCCGTCTTAATGCCCGGATCCGGTCTATCGACCGGATCCAGCTTAGTGTGAATAGCTTCATACAAATTGTTCTGCCACTGGCTCGTTATTCGCCGGTCCGGGCATTAAGCCGGACCGGCTAATTAGCCGGTCCGGCGTAGTGTGAACGCTCGCTACCGCGTACCGCGCCCCCGCGCCCCCGCACGCTACGTACTAACTACCAGAGGTACTCTACATACCTAGTTGTTTAGAACATGCACTTATTGGGATAAATATTATTTTAGTAGAGACTCCAAAATTTTTTGCTCCAAAACCAATTATTTTTTGGTTTTTAGTTCCTTAGTGTTGTTTGAAGTAGGTTTTATTTTATTTAAAAATAATTTTTGTTTTTTGCTTTTTAGTGGTATACTTATAAAAATTTTTATAGGTGGTAAGTAGTTACGGTCGCGGTCTAAAAATGTTTACCACTTTTCAAATTACATTCTTTGTCACGCTGGGTTCAGCAAGGTCTAAAATGCTATATCTGAGTACTTATTACTTTTCAATCATTGGTAAGGCATCGATTCAAACAAAAAGAGTATGAATATTTTTAGGTCGATGAAATAATTTGACATAATGACAGAATTGCATTTATTTTGCTGTAAAAGTTCTGTATTTTAATATTATTATAAAAACACTTACTTATTGTAATAAAATGGTACTATCAAAACAAAAGCTCACTTATGAGATCAGCATGCGCTTTCACGTGACTAGCATACCATCCACTATCATTAAAGCTCACCGCACCCTGATTTTCGCTACACGATATCATCATCATCATCACCCTAGCATTTTCTTAGTTGCATTTCAAGCTTGCGCTTCGGAGCCCAGGGCCTGCTATAACTGGTCTACCGAGATTTGACTGAATATCAGTTTTTACACGGAGCGACTGCCATCTTACATCATTCTAAAGTTAGACCAGTAGTCAGTAGGTATATTTGAGGGCACTGACTTCCCACTAATGACTACCATAGATCATGACAGCCAGGACTACTAAACGTGCTTTCTGATGCACGGGGGTGAAACACTGCTAAAATATCGGGCTAATTATTAAGAATTTCTTGACAGAAATTCCTATTAATTTGTGACTTAGAAATTATTAACAGAAAACCTTAGAAACATTTTCCGAGCCCGACCTGCGAATCGAACCCTCATGATCAGTTGTCGTATGCACTACCGCTAGACCAACGAGGCAGTCTTACGCTAGACGATATAAATATTGTATTTTTTTTTTCAAAAAGGTTTTATATTCAGGATGTCGTATTTTTGCCATCCCTTTCATTATAATCTGTCAATGTAAAAGTCATTTGATAAATTTATTAATTACAAATAACAAAATCGTAAATAGCAAGTTTAAAATTACATTATTTGAAGACTACAAATATTTTAGTTTCAGTGTAAATTTCACGCTTGTAATTAAATAAACTTATATTATTAATGTGGAATAATAAATCGTTATTGACACCAGTTGCTACGCAACGCATGTTATCATAGATTGGTTGCCTAGTACAATATCGTCGTCCTTGTGTCATTGATGTGTTCATGCAATTATAAGCCTTAGTGCTCGGCCACAGTGAAAGGCGGGCGCGGATGCGGGCGCGGCGCGGGAAACTCAAACATATGGAACTCTATAGGAGTGTCCGTAGTGGGCGAGCGGGGCGGCGAGCGGTGCAACGCGGGGAGCACGCGGGCAACTCAAACCATAGGACTTTCATACAAGTGTCCGTAGTGAATGCGCGGGCGGCAAGCGGGAAACAATGCGGAGCGTGCGGATCTCAAACTTTTATGAGTTATTATTAAATCAAGTGCGACTCGAACTCGCTCATCAAGAAAGACTGTTTATAGATATAGGTATATTCGGTATATATGTAGATAATGCCATGGATACTGACCGAATTACTTTGTACTCTATAGAGTTTCTGAACTCTTTAGACTAATCAGGAGTCTCACACAACTTGAGACTGAAAGTAAATTTATGTTGCCTCGACTTCAACGCGCGTGAAGCCGCGGGCAAAAGCTAGTATTATATTATGATGAACTTAAAAATGCAAAGTATCTATACATTCAAATTTTTTGATTTATTTACATTATCACATATCTCTTTTTAACCCTTCCATTCGTTCCTAAAGTTACTAGAATTTTCCAATTTTTATTCAAAATATTAATTCTTTTTAAACTTTTGCCAAATATTCATAAACATTTTCCAAATTTCATAAAAACCGAAATTCTCATAACAGCTATAAATGTGATTTGAACCCACGCCCTCAGACCGTGAAGCGGTTGCATTATCCGCACGGCTATAGTCTTGTTATCAGTTAGTTGCGAATTTGGCGAACAATTGACGGAGTGTTACTATGGTGAGTGTTAACGTCATCTAACTGAAGACTCATATTAATCTAGCCACGATCCGTCACAATACTAAAGGATCATGGGCATTTTTATATGAGAGCTGGGCGTAAAACCAACAGAAATAAAATGTGTTGTAATTTTCTTTATTGTACTTCTAAATACCCCCTAAATACTTGTTAACCCCAAAATCGACCGGGTATCACTGCAAAAAAATCCCCAAAGATTGGTTAAATAAAACACACATATTTGTTAAAAACTGCTATATATTGATACCTTTTATTTAAATATCAATGGTTATCATCAACTATAACATCTAATAAATGTTCTGCGGGTGCAATGAAAGGCTCGTGCCGTCCTAACCCTAAAAACCACAAAACTGAAACTATGTGGGCACAACTTCCTACTGTTCTTCTGCCTGTTAAGCAAGTACAGTAATGCTCAACTATCGAATTTCTACCGATTTGGTATCAATCGATCAAAATGTAAGTATTATATATGCGCGATCTGACATGCCGCGACTGTATTTTAATTCGAAGCAACCACACATTAGTTTGCAGAATATTACATCTGTTTAAATCATCTAATGACTCCTCTCTATATAATTCAATTAAATATGAATAACGACTGACGATTATCCGTGTGGTGACGGATTAAGAATACGGATTGTCACCACCCCATATCATCCCATGGGTGTCGTAAGAGCCGACAGAGGGAGCATATTATGCAGAAAACAGCACTGTAAGAGAAGGAAAACTTGATACAAACCCTATACCAACCCGTTTAGCCAGCGTGGTATAGTAGGCCAATTCCTCCTTTCAAAGGAGAGGCCTAGTCCAGCAGTGGACTGATAAAGGCTGATGATGATGATGAACGACTGACACGCATTGCCCGGCCTGACCGCACGCTTGTTTAACTGCGCCTGAGTAAGAGAGAAGTTAGAAAGGGATGGAATGTAGTAATTCCGTTAGGTTACCAACCAATAGATTGGTTTCTTTGGCCTAGCTCTGCACAACATCGTATCGTGTTATCTCCGTTGTATTAGCGATTGTTTTGGATTCTATAAAAAATACGTTTGAACATCACTGAATATCTCTGCTCACCGGTTGTTTGGGTTATTGCCGTCATAGAATAAAATTAAGTAATGGTCATTAGCTTTCACATAAAATATATTTTAAAGCTGTTGGTTTTACGCCCATTTTGACCGTGACCCTTTGACAAACACTGTACACCGCACCCGCAAACGCGCCACTACGGACACATGAAGACGCGCGCGGCGCCGCGCGCGGCTCGCGCGCGGGCTGCCCGCGCTACTAGGTGGTTAACACTTTCAGACCGCGACTGTACATGGGATAGTGTAGGTGGTACATGGTGGGTGAACCTTTCTTACGTGCCTCAATTCTGAAATGTAGACCTGTACCTTTCTGGCAATTTCAAGTATTTTTTTTTGCTAGCCTAAACACGTTCGTTTCAGTTCCGTCATCAGATCCCGGAAATCATCCAATATCAAAGTGTTTGCCAAGAAAAAACAAACGAGCCTAAGCACGATGAGATTGCGTTATTATTATTACAAAGATCCCATGGCCACCTTCCTGCTCTATCATCAGAGTTTGGTAAACATTCAGCACTAAAGTCCATGCACAGACATAGTCCATGTAAAGACGATTTCAACGAGCCCAAACTCGATGGGATTGCGTAATTGTATTACAAATATCCCATGGCTACCTTCCTGCTCCGTCATCAGTGTTTGTTAAACATTCAGCATTAAAGTCCATGTAGGTAAAGACGAATCAAACGAGCCCAAACTCAATGAGATTGCGTCTTTGTATTACAAAGATCCCATGGCCATCTTCCTGCTCCATCATCAGACCCTGAAAAACATCCAGTACCAAAGTGCATGTAAAGACGAATCAAACGACCCTAAACTCGATGAGATTGGGTTATTGTATCACAAAGATCTCATGGTTACCTTCCAACTCTATCATCAGACCATGGAAATCATCCAGCATCAAAATCTATGTAAAAACGACTCAAACGAGCCCGAACTCGACGGCATTGGGTTGTTATCGTCAAATCGCTTCAAGTGTGCTTATAACATTTGAAGAGTTCCTTCGATTTTTTCAGGATTCCGTGATCAGATCCTGACCTGATGATCATGGGACCAACTAGGAGGTATACTCTTTCAAATAACACAAGAATTTTTGAAATCGGTTCAGGCGTCTTAGAGAAATCGGGTAACATACATAAAAAAAAAGATTCCGACGAATTGAGAACCTCATCCTTTTTTTGATGTCGGTTAAAAAGGAGGAAATATCTCAACTTAGTTGTTATGGAGGTACAGTTCAATTCAATTTATTCAATTTATGCCTATCTTAATCTTAATATATAAAATCCTTGCGTTACTGACTGACTGACAGACACGCTGCAGCCGAAACTATTGGACGCAGGAAGCTGAAATTTGGCATGTATGTTCCTTGGGGACCGTAAGGGTGCTCTAAGAAGGGATTTCTCGAAATTCCCACGGGATCGGCCAAAACAGGTAAATTAAAAAAAATGCAGGCGTAGCTGCTGGCGTCCTCTAGTAATTAAATAAGTACATACACAATACCTATGGTACACAATACATGGTTGTCTGTTAGTAGTTGGTTGGTGTGTATTGCAAAATAATTTAATTACTTAATGAATTTTGGACAACTGTTTCAATTTAAGCGCACTGCCTTGCAAACTAACTATCTACTATCTTTCGTCGGCTTATTGCAAGAACTCATTAACTGCAAAAAATCACTAAATATGTTTTTATCTATTATGGACTTCTTTTGTCACATTCTACAAAAGGCAAAAACACACTAATTTCTATCTAGTCAATTTTAGGCGTTACGGCCTTGCCATTAAGTCCATAACTGCAGCTTTGGCAATCAAGCATTAACAAAAAATTCACTAAGCTGCGCAAGTTATTTTTATTGAATAGATAATTATTAAAATAACAGCCTTCATAATAAACAGAACTCATTTTTACCATGTTAACTTTATCGAAATAAGTGTAGCATAAGTAGCTTAGAATTAGGTTGGATAAAGTTCATTATTTGTATTTAATTACTTTCTATTATGAATAATTGATCATAGGTGCACAATAAGTAATCTTAATGAATTTTATCGAAAACAATCTTAATATATAAAATCCTTGCGTTACTGACAGACTGACAGACACGCTACATACAGCCGAAACTATTGGGCGCAGGAAGCTGAAATTTGACATGTATGTTCCTTGGGGACCGTAGGGGTGCACTACGGCCAAAACGGGTAAATTTAAAAAAAATGCGGGCGTAGCTGCTGGCGTCCTCTAGTTTTATATAAATCATAAAATTTAAGATTTTCCTAAAATCATGTATTGTTTTTAGATATGTTAACAAAACCAAAGTCATGGTCATAGAGAGGGAATATAGTGTTACCTACTGAATGTAACATAATGATAGGAGATGAAAAAGCGGAATAAGTGAATGAGTTTGTGTATTTTGGGGTCTTTGTTTACGAGTGATGGAAAATGTGAGGGAGATGTTGAAAAAAGAGTGAAAGCAGGAAATAGTGTGAATAGCGCCTTACAAGCACACAAGGTATTATCCCAAGGCAGGCTCGCCTTGCTATGCTGCAGGAAGTTTTAGCGCCAACATCGATGTATGGTAGCGAATCATGGGTATAGCAGAAGTATTATGAAAGTAAAATCAATGCTGTAGAAATGAGAGCTTTGAGAAGTATGTGCGGTGTAAGTCTGCTAGATAAAGTGCGTAACAGTATGATACAGGCAAAGTGTGGTCTAAAAGAAGATGTAGTGACAAAGATGGAAAAAGGATTGTTGCGTTGATTTGGACATTTGGAACGGATGGATGAAAGAAGAAATACGAAAGAAGTGTATCGTGCGAGAATGAATGGAGATGTCGGTAGGAGACGCCTAAGGCGCAAGTACGCTGACCAAATAGGTGACGTACTGAAAAAGGCCCAAATTAAAAGTACCCATAACCGACGCGCATGCATGATGAGGTTAATGAATGTCGAGGAAGCGAAAGAGGTATGTTTGACCTGTAGCATGTGGCATAGTCTATGCCTACCCCTATGGGAGACGATAGATAGATGTTTTTAGTTACTTTTTTATTTTGTTGATCGTATAATTTCATTTAATTAACATCAGTGAATAGAACATAGTAACGTCTTGCAAGCTACGTGGTTCCTCTTTTCGACGAGCTAAGGATTCTTGTAATTTATCCATATTAAAACAAAACGCAACTTATCACTTGCCAAACTGCACTTCTTCCATTCTTGACCTTATTTTGGTGTCTTCTCCTTGTTTCGTTTACAAGGATGGTCAATGTACCCCAGATGTGTTCTCTTATCACGATCTAGTATTTGTCTCTTATAAAATACGCCCACCCAAAACAAAGCCTAGATGGTCTTGCTGCGCAATTTTAGTGGCATGGATCTTGACAGACTTGGTCTGGTCTGACAATTTCTTAAGACTTTGGGAGTTGGTAAGAAACGGCAACAAACCATTCAAAATAATATTAACCTCGATTCTCTTATTACACATTTCACTACTTCGTCCAAATTTGATGGAATTACAAAAATAACCACTTTAGAATATCTTTCATCTTTGCCAACCCCAAATTATTCTCGCTTTATCTTCACGCATTTTTCCTCTTGTGACGTTAAGAAGAGTATACTGGCAGTGACGTCCAAAGCAGGCAATGATTGTGTCAGCCGCAAAATTATCCTTTCTTCTCATCCTAGGTGAAATTTTTCCAGTCCTATGTCACATCTTTAACCATTCCATAGCCCGTGGTATCTTTCTATCAAGTTGGAAAGATGCACTAATAATTCCTTTGCCTAAGGAATCCCAACCCTGCTCCTTCGCCGATTATCGACCCATATCCATACCACCTTTCCTATCAAAAGTCCCTATCAATCTGGTTCGCGCCCCGGGCACAGTACTGTCACTGCATTGCTTCGTGTAACAGATGACATTAGGCTGGGTATGGATAGTGGCAATCTGACGGTTTTGACTCTAGGTACTTGATTTTAGTAATGCTTTTAGCACCGTCGATTTTCACATTATACTTGGCATATTACGCTCACAGTTCGGTTTCACAGTTACCTGTTTGGTCGCCAGTAACATATATGCATCGAATACACTTATTCCTCTGGGTCTGACACAAATGCCGGTGTTCCACAGAGTGGCGTGCTATCTCCTTTACTCTTCGCAATATTTATTAATTCTATCTCAAACCAATTACTTGCATCCTACCACCTTTACGCAGATGATTTGCAAAGTTACACGCAAGCTCCGTTAAATTAGTTAGCGGCAGCCTGTACTACTATTAGCTGGGACCTGGCCCGTAACTGTGAGTGGACCACGAAATATGAACTTAGTCATCATCAGCCGTTAATAGTCCACTGCTGGACTAGGCCTCGCCTTTGAAAGGAGGTATTGGCCTACTATACCACGCTGCCCAAACGGGTCGGTATAGGGTTTGTATCAAGTTTTCCTTCTCTTACAGTGCTGTTCTCTGCATAATATGCTCCCTCTGTCGGCTTTTACTACACCCATGGCATGCTATGGTGTGGTGACATTCTGTATACTTAATCCGTCACCACACGGACAAGTAAATCCAGATACTGGACTTAAAGTAAATCCTGATAAAACACAACTGATTGTTGTCGGCAGCCCCAAACTCGTCTCGAGAATTTGTTGGTCCGCACTGCCACGCATTGGTTTCGGAAAGGATCTTCCATTCAGCAAAACCGTAAGGAATTAAGATATTTACTTTGATCATACTATATCATGGAGATCTCAAATCCTGGAAACGAGTCGCAAACTATTTGCATCAGGCAGGTTCGTTGCGTAGATTACGTAACTACCTTCCAACTGCCACTAAGATTGCGCGTGCTCAAGCTCTGCTTCTGCCTATAATTGACTACGCGTACGTCATCTATCTTGACCCCACTGAAGAGCAGCGAGATAAACTTGAGCGTCTCCAAAACTTTAGCAAACGATTTATATTTGGATTGCGCAAATATGATCACGTTTCAGATTTTCGCAACAAACTCAAGTGGCTGCCAGTTCGTTTTCGCAGAAATACTCACATTCTTACATTGTTATATAATGTACTTACTATTTAATCATAAGTATCCCTCTTATCTCAAAGAACGGTTTAAGCACAGATTTAAGACTTTTGTTCTGTAGTCTTAGGGTTTAAGTTCCTCCATGACACACATGTAAAATCCTTGAGGTTGTCTGAGGATCTAACGCTGGAGATGTCCAAGCATTCCTCAAATTACTTCAACAAATCTTTAACTGTTCAGACTGTGCGACTGTGGAATACTTTACCGCTGGAGATCTGAAGAGTAAACTCAATAAAACTGTTAAATACCTATTTATTTCGAATAAACAGGTGATGACTGACTTACATGGAAAGTTTTTTGTGATAAAAGATTGTTATTTTGTTTGTTTGGAAAATTTTAATTAAATTTGTTTTTCATATGGCTAGCACTGTTTTGCTTATTAGAACACTAGTTATCGCTTTTATAAAACAAATATTTGATTAGATTTTCGTTGTTTTATTACAATTTAAGAAATAATTAATTCACATACCGAACAAATTTACAGTAGCCAGATGTCATTAACTTTTATTTTGATTAAAAATGTAAATTACTTTGTAAGATTAGCGACCCTCACTTGTTTTTATTAATATACAATATACATATTAGGCTAATCGAAAACATTAAATTTTTCATCACCGACCGTAATTAATACGCTTTTATTAAGTCGTCGTGTATGTAACTAACTATGTAATGGAATCTAAGCTAGTTAGCTTAGATTCCATTACATAGTTAGTTATTAAGAAAATTTTTGGAGTCGGTGCCAAGCCAAGTATTTCTGATCCGACTATAAAACCTCTACACATTTTTATACAACTTTTGTTGTTGATAGAATAGGTAGTTTGTAATTTAGTAACTTTTTGCGTAAGTGCTTGGCACCGACTTCAAAAATTGTTCCTCTAAAACCAATTATTTTTGGTTTTTGAGTTCCTTAGTGTTTTTTGAAGTCGGTTTTTTTATTTAAAAATAATTTTTATTTTTTGCTTTTTAGTGGTATACTAATAAAAAATAGTAATAGGTGGTAATTAGGTACATAGGATAGTGTAGGTGGTAGATGATGGGGAGGCCTTCTTTACGTGCCTCAATTCTGAAATGTAGACCTGTACCTTTCTGGCAATTTGAAGTATTTTTTTTGTTATCAACTAACTAGCCTAAACACGTTCGTTTCAGTTCCATCATCAGATCCCGATATCGTCCAATTCCAAAGTGTTTGCCAAGATAAAACTAACGAGCCTAAACACGATGAGATTTCATTATTGTATTACAAAGATCCCATGGCCACCTTCCTGCTCTATCATCAGAGTTTGGTAAACATTCAGCACTAAAGTCCATGTAAAGACGAATCAAACGAGCTCAAACTCAATGGGATTGCGTCATTGTATTTCAAAGATCTCATGGCCACCTTCCTGCTCCATCATCAGACTCTGCAAAACATCCAGTACCCCAAAGTCCATGTAAAGACGAGTCAAACAACCCTAAACTCGATGAGATTGGGTTATTGTATCACAAAGATCTCATGGTTACCTTCCAACTCTATCATCAGACTATGGAAATCATCCAGCATCAAAGTCTATGTAAAGACGACTCAAACGAGCCCAAACTCGACGGCATTGGGTTGTTATCGTCAAACCATAAAATTTGAAGAGTTCCTTCGATTTTTTCAGGACTCCATGATCATATCTTGACCTGATGATCATGGGACCAACTAGGAGGTATACTCTTTCAATCAAAACAAGAATTTTCGAAATCGGTCCAGGTATCTTAGAGAAATCGGGGAACATACATAAAAAAAAGATTCCGACGAATTGTTAACCTCCTCCTTTTTTTGAAGTCGGTTAATAAATGTAAGTATAAATGTTAAAAGTATTTCATTATCAAAGACCAAAAAGTATAAAATAAATTAATAGTCTAAAAAACAATAGAAAAACACGCTTTTATAAATGCACGTAAAAACAAAAAATAAATTATGGATCGTTCAAGTTGTCTTTATTTCTTGGCTGAAGTGTAAACTATGAGCTTTTAATTATAATATTTGATTGTAAAAGCGTGGGGCGCTGAAACAGAAGCGGAAGCTGCATGAGGTCTCACAAGAGCATAGCATTTATGCCGCCAAAGGGTTACCAAAGGGAACCAAAGATATCTCGTCCACGAACAAGAACTCTACATTTTGCCACTGTTGCCGCATTACCCTTATGTACTTAATTTCCTGAAAGAAGAGGCGTTAAAAATGTGGGTGAATGTCGTCTTCCTCGCTGATGGCGCATGTTTTGTCTGAGTTAGACTAACTGGTGCTTTGAACAGACTGTTTAATGTAGAGCCACTTACTACTCGTGCTGCAACTGCAGTTAGAGCGCCAATCTGTGGAACCTACTTCCCGTTACATCAGTTCACTTGATGTTTCAACAAGTTCAACAAGAACGTCTTTCCTGTTCCAGCGCATTTACAATTAAATATTATAATTAAAAGCACATAGTTTACAGCCAAGAAATAGAGACAACTTGAACGATCCATAATTTATTTTTTGTTTTTACGTGCATTTATAAAAGCGTGTATTTCTAGTGTTTTTAAACTATTAATTTATTATAAGTATTTAGAATAATATGGGCAAATCAATATAACCACTATCTAATTAAAACACCGTTTATCTCGGGATAGTGTTAATATGTCATATAATGACTTCTTGCAATATTATTATTATTAAGCAAAAGTCATATTTCAAATGACCATAGTAAAAAGCGCTATCTGCCAGTCGTCGGCGCGTCGCATCGTCGTGACCGACGTTGGGTTTTCAGTGTTTTGCAGTACTAAATTTTTTTTAATTGGTGGGTTGGTTTCTGTTATTGGTTTTCACGGAGCCAGTTAATTAATCTAATTTAAAATATTTAATTATAAGAGTTTCTAGCTAATAACAATTATTATATGACGCTAAATTATATATTAAAGTTCAAAAGATGAAGATTGTATCCCTAACAAATTCGAATGTGTGTATGTATTTATGTATGTTCCGTTTTCACGCTAAAACGGCTGACCCGATTTAGTTGAAATTTAATATAAAGATATATTGGACCATGGAGACGGACATAGGCTACCATAAGTTGCAAACATTAAACTGGGAGGAATTGTAGTGAGGGTAGAAGTTTGTACGGCACAAATTTACCTCTTGGAAGTAAGAACGCATGCGCTAATAATTGAGTGCTGCGCATGTGCTGTCGCATATCTGTCAGTACTGTCACGTCATACATAATGTCATATTGTTCACGTTGATTAAATTGTTCGCATATATAAACTAATAATTATATAATAAGCAAAGATATATAAAAACTACGTCATTGATAATAAGCTTAAGCGTATGCGAAGGTACTGATTGAAAGAGTTATGAAAGTAACCGACAAGAAAATATGGGATGTACAAGCGGGATTCCGAAAGGGTATGGGATGTACGGATCAAGTCTTTTCCTTGCGATATATAGCCGAGAAATTATTGGCCAAAGGTCAAAAGGTCTACTGCGCAATCGTGGATTTGAAAAAAGCTTAAGATAAAGTGGTGAGGAATGAAATGTGGTCGGTACTGTGACCTGTCGATGTATGGGGTGGACAGCAGCCTCATTCGAGCTCTGAAATCCCTTTATGCGGATTCTAGAGCTTGTGTGAGGATAAACGGGGCATACACTGACTGGTTTACCATCGACACAGGTGTTACACAATGATGTGTAGTGTCGCCGTGGCTGTTTAACCTCTTCAAGGACAGTTGTTTGCAAGATTTGAAACATAGTGATTGAGGATTAAGGATGAATGAGTTACTTGTTAAAACAAAAATGCCTCCTTTATGCTGATGATCAGGTTATACTTGCGTCTTCAGCGGAGGAGTTGCAGGAGATGGTAACAATTATGCGTAAGAGAGGAAAGGAATGAAAATGAATGTAAGTAAAACGAAAGTTATGATGAAGCAAGAGAGATATGTCAGTATCGTTGCAAATGGCGTTCCGTAGTCTCTGCCTACCCCTCCGGGAAACAGGCGTGAGTCTATGTATGTATGTTTTATATGTATACCAAAGACACTATAGCTCAAACCTCATAGCGTTTAACGGTCTATCATTCATATAGACTGTTTTGACAAAGACTTTCTAGAAGAATGGAGCAAATGTTTGACGTAATTTTCTTTAGAATTTTATACAACACTAGCTTTTGGCCGCCGCTTCGCGCGCGTTAAATTCGGGGTAACACAAATCTACTTTCAGTCTCAAGTTGTGTTACCTGTTAAGATACTCCTGATTATTCTAAAGACTTCAGAAACTCTATAGGATACAAAGTAACTTGGTCAGTATCCATGAAATTATCTACCGTTATCTACCGAAAGGTACCTAATAAAATCACCTTGCATACAGTCAAATGTCAAAGCCATGTTCTAATACATGTTCAATATTTGTATCTCTATAAACATTTTCGCATTTTTAATTTTGAGAAGGAAAATCGTTTCAGCTGTTTAAGCTTATTATATAATTATTAGTTTATATATGCGAACAATTTTATCAACGTGCCATATGACATTATGTATGACGTGACAGTACTGACAGATATTCGATAGCACATGCGCAGCACTCAATTATTAGCGCATGCGTTCTTACTTCCAAGAGGTCTACCATGAACTTTTAACAAACGATTCAGTTCTGGAGCAATTCAGGTTAGGTTCTTAAATTGAATTGCTTTAAATCGTACCATGAAGTTGTTTAAACTGAATCGTGTTTGGATTGTTAGAATGAATGAATGATATAGCTGAATCGCATTATAATGATATTGATATAAAGAGATGAAGCTATACAATTCGTGTATAGCGTGGTCTCTTTCCCTCGATTGCGCTCTAAAACTAATCTTCAGCTTCTTTCGGAAAGTTACGGTTATTGTATTTTGTTAAATCTTTTAAGTTAACATTTTAATAAAGGTTCTTATTTAACAAAGGAAATAAATTTTATCTTAAAATAACTATAAGCAAGAATATTTAATAATATGAGTTATTTTACTCACGAAACTAACTTGAAAGACGTGATTAACATTGACTCGAGTTAAGTAAGTAAGTTACAGTACTGACGTCAGTAACTGACAGTACTGACGGATATGCGATAGCACATGCGCAGCACTCAATTATTAGCGCATGCGTTCTTACTTCCAAGAGGTAAAGGAGAATGCCGGTTTTTGTATGGAAGCCTGTACCGTTTGCTTTTTCATGAAATGAACATTTTTAGCCAGCTTATTGTTTAATATTACCGTAGGCATGAAGCGTTTTTGTTTTCGAATCCGCAGTTCTGAGATTTCTCTCATAACCATATTTTTAAAAAATCCGCCATAAATATTGCAAAGGAAGGAATTCGTCCTTGATTTCTAATTGTTTATAACAATTTCAATAATTGAATTCTGTTACAAGTTAAAATAAACTCAACTCAACGGATAAAAACAAAATAATAACACCATAGAGATATAAAGGATAGAGTGGCAGAATAGTACCTAACTCAATACTGTGTTGTGTCCGCCGGTGGGAGAGAGAACGCAACAGGTTAAAGCCCCCCTGCATCTCTCTTTAACAACGCATGCTCTACATTCTACAATGGGGTTGGAATCTATCAAAGTGTGTTGTCGTTGTGTCCTCAAACATTGAATTTGTATTATGATCAAATTTTTACAATATATACACATTTTTGTCATTTCAAACTATCTTCGTGTATCAATAAAAACAACTTTTACACTATTGATTACTGATAAACTGATATAAATAATAGTTACAGGTAGCACGCCATTGCGCAATGTTGATGTTGTGCATGTACTGTTAGAGAGAGATGCAGGGGGCCTTTAACTGTTGCGTTCTCTCTCCCACCGGGGGACACGAATTGGCCCCACTCTGCCACTCTATTCTTATAACTCTATGAATAACACTAACAAACACGAACGATGCGTAGGCGACGTTGTGTGGAGTTGACATTTGACACTTTTGACAGTTGCTCAAGTTATCAAATGTCACCCTGCAAGTGTTGTTATCGCGATTCAATTATATCTAAAATCGATATCACCTAAAAAACAATCGATTAATGAATAAATTGCTCAACCAAAGACTGAAATCAAGTTAAGTAGCCAAATATGTATTTCTATTTAATATAATCACACAGAACACAGTTTTTTTAATTCGCTATCGAAAGTTGTTGATCTAAGTTCTACTTTTTTATAATATTTCGTGAACGCGGATTTAATAATGATTCATAATTTAGTAATGGCAGTCAAAATGTGTCAAAGTATTTACTGTATATAATTTTTTTTAAAGCAATTGGTACAGGTTCCGTCCGGCATTCTCCTTTGTGCCGTACAAACTTCTACCCTCACTACAATTCCTCCCAGTTTAATTTTTGCAACTTATGGTGGTAGCCTATGTCCGTCTTTATGGTCCAATATATCTTTATATTAAAGGAGAATGTCGGAACTCGGAACCTGTACCAGTTGCTTTAAAAAATACTTTGTTTGTGTTATTATTTTGTTTTATCCGTTGAGTTGAGGTTTGTTCCTCTGGGTCGAAACTACGTTTCTTTTAACTTGTAACATCATTCACTTATTGAAATCGTTATAAACAATTAGAAATCAAGGACGAATTCCTTTCTTTGCAATATTTATGGCGGATTTAAAAAAACATATGGTTATGAGATATCTCAGAACTGCGGATTCAAAAACAAAAACGCTTCATGCCTACGGTATGCCTACGGTAATATTAAACAATAAGTTAGTTAAAAATGTTCATTTCATGAAAAGCAAACGGTACAGGCTTCCATACTAAAACCGGCATTCTCCTTTCAACAAAATCGGTTCAGCCGTTTTAGCGTGAAAACGGAACTTACATACATACATACACACTTTCGAATTTATATTAGTAGGGATACAATCTTCATCTTTTGAACTTTAATATATAATTTAGCCTCATAAAATAATTGTTATTAGCTAGAAATATGTTAAAGTAGATTAATTAACTGGCTCTGTGAAAACCAATAACAGAAACCAACCCACCAATGAAATAAATTTAGTACTGCAAAAAACTGAAAACCCAACGTCAGTCACGACGACGCGACGCGCCGACGACGAGTGATAAGCAGATAGCGCTTTTACCATGGACATTTGAAATATGACTTTTGCTTAATACCAGGGCACCAGAAAAGGGAGGAGATACAGCTTTAAATAAATAGTAGTTAGTTTGCAACTGCAAGGCAGTGCCATAGTAAAAACAGAATAGTAGGTTAGCTAAGGCCGCTCGGCGAGTTAATTGCCTACTCTTGCGTTGACGCACGGGTTGTCACTTGTTTACACCGCGGCGCCGGCTTTGTCGGCGCTCGCGCTTTTTCGCCGCTTTTTTAAGTGATCGCGCTGAATACTTCACAATTTAAGCTTGAATTAATTTTTTCTCAAATACCTACTGACTACCTAAGCGTTATATAACTATCTAAATGCTTTTTTTAATGAGAAAAAGTAACAAGTTAAATTTACTGTCGTTTAACACATTGTATATTATTAATAACGTTTATTACAAAACTGAATGTATACATATAAACAATTCAAGCGGGCGAGCAGTGAAGTACCTACATGAATGCGGTCGATCAGACGCGCGGCGCATCCCGTACTGAATCCGCGCCGAGCTTGCCGCGCTCGTGAGATTGTGTGCGTGAAAAGTGCGTGCGTACACGGCGCCGGCGACTCACGCGTACATTCAAACCAGCGCGGCAGCGCGGCGGCCGATTTGTATGAAGCTATCTTACTATTCTGTTTTTACTATGGCAGTGCGCTCAAATTGAAACTGTACTATGAACAGATGTGAGAAGTATATATATATATACTTCTCACATCTGTGGTACTATGTATTGTCCAAAATTCATTAATACCTAATTAAAATAATTTTGCAATACACACCAATCAACTACTAACAGACAACCATGTTTTGTGTACCATATATATTGTGTACCATATGTATTGTGTACCATATGTATTGTGTACCATATGTATTGTGTACCATATGTATTGTGTATACGTAGGTACTTATTTAATTATAGGTACATAAATTGAATTGACCTGTACCTCCATAACAACCAAGTTGAGATATTTCCTCCTTTTTTAAACTCGTGTAATCTCTACTAAATTAACATCCCAACAAGTGCCAGTTCTAAACAACTTGATCTTCTAGCCTAGTTTTATTATCTTAATAATATATATATTAAGATAATAAAACTAGGTAATAGGTATGTAGTACCACAGTATAAAGACATAACAAAAACATATGGATTATTTGAGTGTGGTAGTACCATGTAGTACGTGGCGCGCGGTACGCGGTGTAGCTGCCGTGCCGCGGTGTGGCGGCGCGGCGACTCGTCGCCGCTTGCTGCGCTGCGCGCAGTTGGATCGTTTTAGTACAAAATTCTCGACCAAAGTACTAGGGTAGCATTAATAGAAAAAGATCATATAAAATTTTTATATGTTATGTTGTTTGTTGGTTTACGTGGTTTACTTCCTCCGTCGATTTCGTATCCTGAACAAAATTGCAAGTATTATTAGTATATTTTTCATTTTCATTTTCATCATTTTTCATTATATTTTCAAGTAAATATTAAGTAGATTATATTTTATTTAGTTTATTTTATTTATTTTTTTGGACTACCGATAGTTGTTACATTATTCTTACATCTAAATATATAAGTAGGTAATTATTTGCAGTAACAAAATTAAAATTAAATGAACATTGTCACAGCATGCGTGGTATAAGCGATTAACACATTTAATGCAAGATGTTTTAAATACACAATATATTCACTAAATAAAAAAAACAAAATAAATAGGTAAGTATAATATTATAACAAAAAAAATTCATGTTAGTCCCTCAACTATCTCAAAACACCCTTTTTGAAATTGACTATTGTGTCGAAAGATAAATATCCAAGCGTCCACAAATTGAATTGTATGTCTTCGACAATCTAGACAAAGCAGAAAACAGCTAAGTTGGTTCTGGCAGATGGACGATGGAATAGTCCAGCATTGAGGAGTTTTCAGATAAGTACTACATAACTATTGATCTCGTTTTTTTGTTTTATAGCTTTTTGATAATAAACTGCTTAACTGCGCTTTTTTCAGCATAAGCGAAGTAAGTTTAGGCTTTTTTAGACCGTGGCTCCACCTGCGTGAATTATACAACTAATACGAAAACCATTCTTTATATACTACCTAGGTGTACCGATAATACAAGTACCTATAACCTACCTACCTATTGATCCATAATCTGAATATAGATATACCTAGAATATATATAACTAACGTGGCTCAATCCATGACTGGATTTAGTCTGAATGTATACATATAGATGTATGTTTTTTTTTATTTAGGTACAGTACATATTTTATTAAAGTTTAAAAGTTGAACGTGTTGGCTGCACGGCGTGGGAGTGGGACCCGCGCTAACTAAAAAAAAACAGAAGCGGGCGAATTACGTCTCTGTTCTTGTAATTAGTTCATACTTTATTGTATTTTGCAATAATAATGAGTTCTACGTCGCGTTATGAAAGTGACAATGCTTCAACTCCTTAAACAATAACTACAGAAGCTAATAACGTCATACAAAACATATTTCCCACGAAATTATTTATTTTCTCATAGAAAGGGGATGAAAAGTAGAATATATGACTCGAGAGCAAATTATTTTTCCCTCGGGCAATGTACTTTGAATCCCTCGCTGGGCTCAGGATTCTACGTAATCTCGCTACGCTCGGGATTGTATTCTAGAATCCTTCGCTTCGCTCGTGGTTCAAAGTAGCGCCCTCGCCGTAAAAATACTATTTTGCTCCCTTGTCATACAATCTACTATTGGACAACATTTTCGTATAGCTTTATCAATTACTTAATTAATTAGTTTTAATTACATTAATATTGTTTGTGAATAGTTATTTGAAAGAGGCCCCAAAATGTTTGTTTTCCTTTATTGATGTTTCTTTAAAGTTGGGGATACAAAAATCCATCTGTTATGCTCGGGCCACACTACCTTACCGTCTACCGGGCTGTTACCGCCATAATTATGGAAATAAATTACCGTTAAATTACTGCGTGAAGTCGTGTGGTTACACTAGAGTTTACCGAGATATGCCAATAAACTAGGCGGTAAAAATATCATTTTTCAAGATGGCGGATGAAGCTGCAGCTGTTTGGTATTTTATGAGTGCCAATTATTTTAACATGAATCTTTTAAATTTTTAGCTTTCTGTCGGGTATCCCAGAGAGACGGTTCGAATTGCAATGACTCCAAAAATTCGAGCGCTTTTTCATTTGACCACTCCATATCGGTTGATAGTGTAGATACGTGCGTCGTCGTCGAACTCGTGTTGCACACTGAACCGAGCGTTACGCTACGGCCACACTACCGGGATATGCCAATAATTATTGCCATAATTTCAACAACGCCTAGGTGTAACCACGATTTATGGCCATAATTTTACAATGCCAATCAATATGGCATATGGCGGTAGGCAATAGCTCCGGCGGCGGTATTTTTTCGCACATTAAAGAAGATTACCGCAGTAATTAATGCGTTTGTGGCCACACTACCGTTTGTTCAGTGTGCAACGCGAGTTCGACGACGATGCACGTATCTACCGATATAGAGTGGTCAAATGAAAAAGCGCTCGAATTTTTGGAATTATTCCAATCCGAACCGTCTCTTTGGGATACCCGACAGAAAGCTAAAAATTTAAAAGATTCATGTTAAAATAATTGGCACTCATAAAATACCAAACAGCTGCAGCTTCAACCGCCATCTTGAAATATTATATTTTTACCGCCTAGTTTATTGACATAACTCGGTAAACTCTAGTGTAACCACACGACTTCACGCAGTAATTTATTGCCATAATTATGGCGGTAACAGCCCGGTAGACGCCTAGACGGTAAGGTAGTGTGGCCGTAACATTACGCTACTTTACTGTCATTTTCAAATGGAAATGTGAGTATAATGATATTAGTGACAGAAGACGTGAGGGCGTAGCAGAAGATTGTGTCAAGTCGTGCTGAGTACTTGAGTAGTGATATGAAAAACTTGAATTACCTCAAGTCAAGAAACATGTTGGCAGTGGCATGAGTAAATAATGTGATGTTGGTGCGCGGGATTGAAGCCACCAATGACAGTAAAGTAGCATAACGGATGGATTTTTTTATCCCCATCTTACCTGGAATCTAAAGGCCCATTTAGACGGAAAGAGTTTCTCGACTCGAAGATGCGATTATCGAAAGAATATAAAAAAGTTTCTTCGTCTAAACATACATACTTCTCGCTACTTCACTTTGGCGTCAATTGCCTCGCAAGGAATATTGATTGTGTCCGTGTAAACAGAATTTCAAAGCAATAATCGTATTCGAGATTTTGTGACAGTTGCTACCATGAGTGCAGTGATTTTTGTGTCAATTTTGAGAACAAATACTCTCTAGTAAGCACTAAACTCGAATGACGAATCTCGCACTGAAAACGGTTCAAACCGATTTGTGCGATACTCGTATGAACTTGAAAAAAATGTCATACGAGATCTTGTTTATACGAGTCGAGCTTCTCGTAAGCCAGAATCTTCTTACTATAATTTTGCTGTGTAAACAGACGGAGGTAATTAACGCCTAGCGATAAGTCATATGCGAATCTCGTATGATATAATCGTAGGCGAGAATTTAGTTCTTGCCTGAATGTAAACATTTAGATACGATAATGTTTTGGCGATTATTGCTTGTGATAGTAGTTTACGATTTCTTGTACGAAACGTGCGAGAAACTCTCTCCGTCTAAATAGCGCTTTAAGTGCCATTTAGACGGAGAGAGTTTCTCGCACGTTTCGTACGAGAAATCGTATACTACTATCGCAAGCAATAATCGCCATAACATTATCGTATCTAAATGTTTACATTCAGGCAAGAACTAAATTCTCGCCTACGATTATATCATACGAGATTCGCACATGACTTATCGCTAGGCGATAATTACCTGAATCTGTTTACACAGCAAAATTATCGTAAGAAGATTCTTGCTTACGAGAAGCTCGACTTGTATAAACACGATCTCGTATGACATTTTTACAAGTTCATACGAGTATCGTACAAATCGGTTTGAACCGTTTTCAGTGCGAGATTCGTCATTCGAGTTTAGTGCTTTCTAGGGGGTATGTTTACAAGGACCCGTTGCCACCACAAACACGCCATTTAAATAAGACCCAACTTATTAATTATCTACGTTATCTTAACTTTACTTATTAGACTATAATATTATATAAAATTATTTACATCATAATTATACATACATACATAGTTTCACGCCTATAACCCCGAAGAGGTAGGCAGAGGTGTATTTCTACACCCACTTTTCGCCAGATATACTTTAGTCCCACGTAATAAGGGGCGAGCCTATTGCCGTACCGGGCACATTTGCTGACTCCGTGCTGCTATTGAGAATTTATTTATAGATGATCCAACTTTTTGAAGTAAATATGAAAATTGGTCTTTCGTAACACGAAACATATTTTTAAATGTCTCTTCATCTTCCAATTGTAGTTCAAGGCACAACGTGTTAGATGCTCCAAAATTGTTTCTTCTCGCTATCCATTTTTTAACCCAACATTTTCTTTTTCGTTTCCGTTTAATTAACTCTTGTCTTAGAAGAGCAGATATAATTAAAACACCGTCGCGCACTGCACTCATGGTAGCAACTGTCACAAAATCTCGAATACGATTATTGCTTTGAAACTCTGTTTACACGGACGCAATCAATATTCCTTGTGAGGCAATTATCGCCCAAGTGAAGGAACGAGAAGAGTGTATGTTTAGACGAATAAACTTTTTTATATTCTTTCGATAATCGCATGTTCGAGTCGAGAAACTCTCCCCGTCTAAATGGCGCTTTACAGAACAATGTTAAATCTGTGCCTGGAATAAATAACGCACGAGGAGCGCGGTGCGGCGGCGGCGGCGGCGGCGCGACGCGCGCTTGTCCGCGCGATACGGTTCGGCGCTGTGCAGTTGGATCGGTTTTAGCACAAAATTCTCGACTAAAGTACTAGGGTAGCATTAATGAAAGAAGATCTTAATTTTTTTTATAGGTGGGAATTGCACTTACAACGCGGAGTACGTGCGCCAAAACAAAAGTCGAAGTACATGCGGAGAGTACAGCCACATGAGTAGATAATCTACTCATGTGGTACAGCTGCTGGAGTCGCGACGCAACGTCAACTTCACGGCGTTTGTGGTGCTTTCGGCCTGTGGCCTGTTATGGAGGAGGACTTTAGGCCGAAACGTGTGGTGTTCGAAGTGCCACAAGAACGCACAACAATATCGTGGTCGTAAATGAAGAAAATATACTTATTAACATAATAGTAGGTAGGTATATAATATAAGTTTAGTATATTTACAACAAAAAATGTATATTGTATGTATGTTAGTATGTAAGGTAAGTATGTAAGGTAGGTATAATCTCTACTAAAATAATATCCCAATAAGTGCCAGTTCTAAACAACTAGGTAGGTACGTAGCGCGCGCGGGCGCGGTACGCGGTAGCTGGCGCGCGGCGACTCGTCGCCACTTTGCTGCTGCGCGCAGTTGTCGTTTTACCACAAAATTCTCGACCAAAGTACTAGGGTACTAGCAATGGGTAGCATTAATAGAAGAAGATCATATAAATTTTTTAAAATAATGTTATGTTGGTTGTTCATCCGTCGATTTCTTTATCCTGAACAAAATTGCAAGTAAATATTAAGTAGTTTTACCTAGGTAGATTATTTTTTTAGGTTATTTTATTTTATTTATTTTTTGGACTACCAGTAGTTTACATTATTCTTACATCTAAATAATATATATTTGCAGGAACAAATTGTAAACAGTGGTATTAGCGATTAACACATTTAATGCAAGATGTTTTAAATACGTTTAAACAATAGAACACTTAAGTAAAAAAAAATAAACTAAATTGAAAAAGAAGAAAAGATATATTTAAGTACTTACCTACAACAAAAAAAGTCATGTTATTCCCTCACCAATCTCAAAACACAGCTGACAAGCTCTCTTGGTAGTTGGTGCTTTGAGCACAGCCTGGGCCTGGGTACACCATGCAAATTCCCGTCTACAATTTTTCTACTTACATGTTTGTTTGGTTTGTTGCAGATGCGACGTTGTTGCACAGAAAATTTCGAACCGCGTCTTGATCTATACTAAGTCATCAGAAATGCCAAGAGTTCTTGCAATGTTCATGGCATGTGGCATGCGTGTCATTTTGAGATGTGCCACTTTAGTAGAAAATATTTCAAAGTAAACTTGAACAGTACCAGGCGGCCATATCATTACAAAAGGTGACATTTAACCATAGAGATATAAAGGATTTAACCTTAAGGTTATATTTCTTTGGATTTAACTATCGATATCAATAATAATGAAATTATGAAGGCGCGGCTCGTGGCGTAATGACATGACAAGGACAGGTATGTATAGTTATTATTTTTTTTTATTAATTTATTTCATGACCTGGACACAGCGTCCTTCAGTCGGAGGTATGTATAGTAGTTATTTGTGTTACCACAGTCTACTAATGTGGTATTGGTAAAAAATTATCTCCAAGACATGCATCGGTGTGTATGGCACTTGGCACTGCCAACTTCCACATTCTTCACACTAGTTTAATAAACTAAGGTTGACGGAGCCCTGCTACGCAGGGTTCCTATTTTCGGATTAAGGGTCAAAAGAGAACCGAACATAACCTATTTAGTTACTTAAGGCGCTGTACTTAGTCAAAATAGGCTTCACAAAAAAGTTTTTTAGCCAAATGTATACATTTTAGAGCAGCTAAAAAAATATATGTTAATCTTGATCATATTTATGGGGGGACCATTGTGTTCAAAACACGTTTTCGGTAAATTTTCTCGATTAAAAAAAAACATAAAACAACCATTTAAATTGAAATTGTAGCAATAGGCTAGTTGACAAAAAAAAAAAAATTATAAGTCCGTCCTTTAGATTATTCAAAAATAAGGGATACGTATTTTTTTATTTGTAAATTAAACCAAAAATGACCAAGATATAGCTCATTAAAGTTACGTATAACGTCACGCCGTGCTACATTCTTTCGCACTATATGACGTCACACGTAACTTTAATGGGCTATATCTTTGTTATTTTTTATTTAATCGAAAAAAGAAAAAAATACGTGTCCAATTATATATTATAATTGTCCGTATTTTAATACGGACTAAATAAAATGTAATTATTTTGACTCTGGAAACTACCCTATTGTAACTGTATTATTTAATAAACAAATCTTGATAGTATTAATAACAGTGATGTAATATATAATAATAAAAGGAACTGTTGTTTTTATTTATCGATTGGAATAAGATATTTGTAAGGATTAATGTATTTAATGATAAATAACTCGTTCTGAACGTCCCGTCGTCGTCGCGCTTCTCTTTCTTATGTATACAATCCGACAGTGACAGAACAGCTGAACTCAGTAGCTGTACTCGGCGCCTTAAGGCCTTGCCACACGGCACAATTTTACGTCCAACTTGACCAAATCACTTGATGAAGACGCCAGTCGTCCAACTCAAGTTCATCGGGTGGGCGGTACCACTAGGTTTTAACCAATCGGGTGGACGGAATGAAAATCAGTGATTTGATTGTGTCGTGTAGACGGGCAAAGCCAATTCGATTGTAAATTTGATCAGTGGTAAAATTGTGCCGTGTGCAGGCCTTAAAGACCTGTCGCACCGTGAGTCGCACCTAACCCTAGGCACTCAAGAGCAATGATGCACAAATTTGACATTAGCTGTCAATATGATCATTCCATGATGGCGGGTTTGCGTTTCGTTTCACGTTTTTCACATAAAACCTAAAAATTACATTTGTTAAACTGTACTAAAGTATAAAAACTACGTTCCGTTTTGCATAATTGCCGAAGTATTTAAGAATTCCTGGAAATTGTTTAAAAATATTTAGACGCAACTCCGGCAGCCAAAATTACTTTTAGGGGATTAAAAGTATTAAAACTAACTCCCTTAAGCCCCCTACACTACCAATACCCTCAAATTCAGGCGACTCGTTTCGAAACCCAACCCGATATGTATCGTGTGCTCCCACCCACCCAACAACGTGCAACTCAAGGCTCGACAATAATAAGTAACACACATTTTAGCACGAAAATTTCGATTCTTCGAAAGGCTAGGATTGCATGAAGAAAAGAATTGTCAATTGCGAGTCAGCATCCAACATAGATAAAGCAACCATAGATAAAGTACTTATGTATTCTCATAAAGTATGGTAGGTATAGTCAGTCTCATAAATAGTCTAAGATAAATATATCGTCTTTATTCTATGGGCACAACAACGGGTTGTGCTAGAAAGATGAGATGGCACAAGTATTTAAATGTCTTATCGACATAATCGCTCACATCAATGGCAGCATGCCCAGCTTACGTGGCATTGATTCAGCTTTTGCCATCGTCATGTGACAACCCCTGAGGTTTAAGTTGGGCTGATTATTGAAGATGACATTGAAGTTGCCGTAGCGTGAAATACGACTTGCGTTACTGCTGCATGGCAGGCCATGATGAGTATGATGACCAAAATTTGTAGAATGCGTTCCCAGTTCCCCACAGTGACAACATTCTGGACGGAGAAGAAACACACGGCGCACCTAAATGGAGGCAATAAGTTGGATGATGTCAGTGCCTAAAGCCAGAGAGCCGACTCCTACTCTCCTGCAGCCAGCTATTGGAGGAAGTGTTAAGGAGTTTTTACGAAAGTACCGTAAGCAAAGCGTCACACCTAGGCCAGTAGTAGTAGTAGTCGCGTAGTGTATAATTATATTCTTTGCCTAGGCGAAAAACTCAGAAAATCGAGTAGATACAACTTATGATACCCATGCAAGAATATTTTATGTCAATGCATGCAAGTAACTACATAATATGTATGCTTATGGGTAACTTATATCATTCTTAAGTTATATTATAATCTAAGATCATTCATTCCTTTTTAATCTGTAGCGATAGATAGATAAAATGTTTCGGAACACCACCGACCGACCGGCGGCGGCGCGTCGCAGTTGGATCGTTTTAGCAGAAAATTCTCAACTGAAGTACCAGGGTAGCATTAACCAAAGAGAGTAGGTGGATGAAATTTTCTATGCCCTCCAATGTCTTGTATCCAACAACAAAATTAAATTAAGTTTTAAGATATTCAGATACCTACAATTAATGTAATTGTTATTGAATCAATAAATGAAATGAATGTGCTGTACAGTAACTATTTAGTAATCTGTGCCGGTACGGCAATAGGCTCGCCACCTATTTATTACGTGGGACTAAAATAAATCTGGCGAAAAGTGGGTGTAACCTCTGCCTACCTCTTCGGGGATAGGCGTGAGACTATGTATGTATGTATATGTACTGACTATTCTACCCATATTTTTAAAAGGTTTAAATCACAAATAAATCTATGGTTTAAATATAAATTTTAGTGAATACATCATCCAAAGAAAAAGCCTCATAGGTACTGTAAGTTTATGAGTTTATTGCACATGCCGCAATTTACAACATGGAATGGACAATGGTGAAAGAAACGTCCAGGATCTAGACTAAAAATAAAAAAATAAGAATACATAGGTACCTACAAAGGTACGTACTAGTATAATATTTTCAAAACAAACTAACCTTTCCACCGTATATTATAACCAAATTCGTGTTACAATACAACCATAGCAGTCACAAGTTTAGTTGTTTTGGTTTGGAGTTGCGCCTTTGTTGCACGGAAAATTTCGATCTGCGTTTTATTGAACACCAAGACATCAGAAAAGCCAAGAGCACGAATCCGAAACAAACTGAAGTCATCGTTGCTACTTTACCAACCAAGTGTTGGCTCCTTATAGATTTTTAGTGAGGCTATTTATTTGTATTTTTTAAGCTAAACAATATAACTTTAACAATAAAAATAACTACATTATTTAATTAAAGTATTTCTTTTTTATTTGTTTTGTGGTTAAAAATCAAAAAGGAAACGTTATCCCTATCGCCATCTATCGGTCGAGGTGTGTCAAGTATCCTTCTTGAGCTTATGTGCCATTTTACCACGGAAAATTTTAACCACCCGCCTCCAAAACACTAGGCAATCATACTCTGCAAGAGTTCTTATTACAGCACACAATATAAATGTGTGCTTTGGCTCGCTGGTATTGGTCGCAAGTCCCTCCCTTCCCATACGAATACACTCATTGATAAAATATAGCCCCGCCCACTACTCACACTACGACATATAAAGAAGACAGACCGCGTGGTTTCATGTTTAATTGTGTTCTAAAAATGAATAGGTAAATGAATTTGTAGACAAATTGTAAAAGTACCTAAGTACGTATATTCCATTTGGTTAGGTACTTAACTAAAGGTAAACAATCTTGATGTGTTTTTTTCATCTAAAATGTGTTTAAAATCACAATGCTGCTAAAGATCAAGGTAAATACAACAATAATGATTAGGTACTAAATCAATTGAACCATTATTTTAAGCAGTAGTTTATTTGTTTAACATGTGATAATATAAAAAGTCACACCAAGATTGTTTACCGTAAAATGGGGTGAATAGACACAGATTTCAACTTCAACATCGATTTTATTAGATATTTTGAATGAGAGTCATTATTGAAGCATTTTGAAATCATGAGTTAAGTTGTAATTTACTCAATATTTGTGCTACAAATTAGTAAAAACAGGACATTAATTAGTAAATTAAGAAAAAGTAAGCGTTTTCTATTTACCTCGAAACAGGGGTCAAAAGATACGGGAAGGGGGTGAATAGAGAAAAAACGCTAGGGCTGTCAAAATCAACTTACATTTTTATTCAATATATCAACATTGTCATTAATCAGACAACTATGTATTTTTTTAATAAACCAGATATCAACATTTACCTCTTTAATCATACAGGTAGGCACCTGCCTACATATAAACAATATTTTCAATGGTTAACTGACAAAAAGGTGCGTATGATGAACTAACCTCGATTGACAACCCTAAAAACATATTTCTATTGACCCCCCACTCGTATCTATTAACCTCCCACGCGTTTCTATTCACCCCCAATGGCGTATCTATTAACCCCCTTCCCGTATCTATTCACCTCGAATTCGAGCAAAATAGCCAGCATCTCAATTTTAATAGAAAAATAATGTAAAATAATCAAAAACGGACACTAATCTTCGTTTTTCTTAAAGATGAAAAATGTATGTATCGAATAATACACATCTACAGGGGGAACACAACCAATAACTTGATGTTTATAGAAAGTTTATAAACAGCAAAAACTACTAGTTTTCATACCTTCACTTTAACCGCATAAATCTATATGAAATTTCAACTTGACGTAAATTTGTGGGTGGCGAGCCTATAAAAAACATGTTGCCACGTAGAAAATCATAGAGAAAAACATTCGATAAAAGGCTAATAACAAACTACAGTCAACAATATCAAACTTCCGGACTTTTTTCTATTCACCCCACGATTTCTATTCACCCCATTTTACGGTACCTTTACCTAGTTTACCTAACCAAATGGATAGGTATACCTAGGTATTTAATAAAACCAATGCTTACCTACCCTAAAAAGTGAAATCCTTATAAATTAGGTAGGTATACAGCGTGAGTCTTTATAAAGTGCACATATCAAAACCAGGGAAACTATACACAACTTCATCGACGGAATTTACAAAAAAAATTAAATCCATATTATGAATATTTAAAAATTTTAAGTTGCAGCTGCTAACACCTATTTAAAAAAACTGTTATAACTTTTAAACTGAATGTCCTATCTACCTAAGTGGAATAAATTTAAAAATGCTTGTTAATAATAGGCCGTGCCAATAAAGTAATAATTTAAAAGAAAAACAAATGCCATAAAATTAGAATAAAAAGGTATTTGATGAAAATGTGGTAGGTTTTTCATATTTTTACAATAATTTTAAAATTTCTCGAAAAGTCGTCGCCTTTATCCTACTTTTTTTAAATTTTAAGTTATTCTACAAATCGTATTAACTTTCTAATGGTAAAAAAAATCATGTTTATTACTCAGATACAACTTTTTTAATCAGTGCAGTTCGATTGCACGCCGACTGCAATTGAACTGCAATCGGACTGCACGTTTGGTTTGCAGTTCTATTGCAGTCGTGTCAACTGCATTCAAACTGCATCCGAACTGCAACTGCAGTTGGATTGCAGTTGAAATGCGGTCCGTCTCTCTAGAGCCTTAAGGGACGAATGGCCGTTGCTGTTGGAGAATGTGCCACTGCTAACGCGTCAAAGAATGATGCTTCAAATGGACGGATGTCCTGCCCACTATTCCCGAAATGAAAATAGTGGGCAGGTTATTTTTAAATGAAAATTATCCGCGTTGCTGGATCGGCCGACAAGGACCTGTTGGGTGGCCGGCGCGTTCCCCTGATCTTACGCCTCTAGACTTTTTTTTATGGGGGACAACAATGAAACAAAGGGTTTATAACAGTAACATTAATAGTGAAGCGGAACCCTAAGAAAGAGTTTTGCGTGTAGCAGACGAAATAAGAAACGACCCCGAAATTATACGTAGAGCAACGGAGCAAATTTTGCTTCGCGCTACAATGTGCAACAACTGGGTCTTCATTTTGAACATTAGCTTCATTAAGCTATTTGATTTTATTTTATTTTAATAAATAAATGATATAATATGTAGATAAATTCTAATTGTTTTATTCCTATAAAGGTAGTTCTCTCTACCTGCTACGGCGCTTAATTATAACTTCACTACCTAATCAAATTATAATATCACGTCTTTGATCTTTGACTATATCCATGCGAAATAAGTACCTACCTAATAATTTTATTAGGTATATCCGAGAGTAATATTTGTAGTTAACTCCTGGATTTTCTGATGCCTTGGTATGGCAAAAAACGCGGTCAGAAAATTCTGTGCAACAACGGCGCAACTCACGGAACCCAACCTTGCAAAACAATAAAAATAAAACCCAAACTGACTGCTCCACGAATGTGGTTCACATGAATTCACATAATTTCCACGGTAGTAGAGCCTTGCTGATTTCAGCATGAATGGGCCGGCTCGATCGGGGAAATACCCTCTCACAGAAAATCGACGTAAAGTAAGAGTACCTACCTAAACTGTTGCGTTTCGTTCGGTGAGTGAGAATGCCGGCGGCCCTATCCCCTATTCCTTCTCCCTAATCCCACTCCTCACAGATGAGAGAATACTAATTCTCTCATCTATGCCACTCCTTATCTTTTCCATTCCCAAGGGGCGGAAACGCACTTGTAACTCCTGTGGCTTGCGTCCTTGGGCGGCGGTAATTGCTTACCATCAGGCGAAAGGTCCGGGCGTTTGCCGCCTATTTTTTTTATGGTAATAACCATAAAAAAAATTGTTCAAAATCTAGCACTGCACTGCTATGCGACCTTTGACATAATAATATACTTAAGTACATAGATATCGATGTATGCGACATAGGTACTTACTTTAAAAAAACCTTACAATCTATCTGTACTTACGTGGTTTTCGCCACGTTATCGTAACGTTTCAGTAAGATGTATTTTATTTACCTACTTGGCTTGTAAAATGGCAACAAACAAGTCAAATGGAAGAATACTCCGTATTCTTGAAAGTACAGTTCAACATTTACCCCACCTATCTTCCTAACCAGTTATAATTTTGAGGCCCAGAAAACAGCGACGCTGACTGCATGGTCCGAGGCAGTCACCAGTTCCTCCTACGTGCAAGTTTTCGGGTACGCAGGCCACGGATAGACATCGTTCGTCTTGCACTGCACGAACAAGTCAAACGGTATCTGGCCGGCCTATATTCCGTATTCCTTTCATAGCGCGGCCACACATTGGGTATATTTGCACCAATAATGTTACGTATTGGGTCCAACACACCACTGTGTGGATCACTCTTGGATACAATGTGAACATTGCGTCCAATCACAATCGAATGTCCAACACCGACCCGCCGTGTCGAGTCGGTTTTTGAAGTAAGTTCAAAGGCGAGGGGTATGAAGGGGGAATGCGCGCGGGCATCTCGGACAAAATTATTTCAGTTTGTTCATTCGTCGCGAGCAGCGCTGTTGTTCGTACGTGTTACATACTTGGTTGTGTAGGTACGTAATTATTTTCGAAATGACAATGCCGTCGATTGACTGGTCAAATGATTTGGAGTTTATTGAATTATACCAAGGGGAACCAGCGTTATGGGATTCAACCAATAAATTCCATAAAAACAGAAATGTTTTTATGGAAATTTATTGGTTCGTGTCAGTTCGCGCTTCGAATATGACGTTTTTATGCTCGAGTACAATCTTGTAAATCTCGCGAGATCTCGCCCTTTTTTCTCGCTAAAAAAGGCCGAGATTTCGCGAGATCTCATGAGAGATTGCATTCCCTACTCCAGAGGGTATCTTTCTTTGCTATTAATGGGCCGATTTTTTCTAGCAGATATTCAAAATCAGATGATGACATTCTGCAGAAATTCTCAAAATGTCCCGAAGGTTCATGAAGCATCTCCGCCAGTAAATTATTTCCGTGTCTATAAAAAAAAACATTTAAAATGTATTGCTCTGGGTAGGAATAGACATTTCCATTTATTTGTCAAGTATTAAGAATATTATATAAACACCTCCTTTTTTCGTTGTTTTCTTGTACAATGCAAATAATAGGCATATGTACCTAAAATGCATAAGCGGCTAGTGCAAATAAGTTTTAGTCCATCATCGTCTTGTCGCTCTGCGACTACAACTGAGACATGTCCAATGTTTTGGTCTATTTCCAGTATTTGGCTACAAAGTACAAATTGGAGCCAATGTGTGGTGCAGTAGTTGGGTTCAATACTGGACATTTGAAATTTGAGTCCAGCTTGGACGCAAAGTTGAATCCAATGTGTGGCCGCGCTATCAAGTACAGTCCAACATTTATCCCACCTATAAATTGTAAGATCTTCTTTCATTAATGCTACCCTAGTACTTTGGTCGAGAATTTTGTGCTAAAACGATCCAACTGCACAGCGCCGAACCGTGTCTGTCGCGCAGACAAACAAGCTCGCGACGCGACGCCTGCCGCACCGCGAGTTGGATCTAGGGTGTTTCCTCAAATAAATAAAATATTCCTTTCGGTATGTTAAATAAACAATAAAGGAAAATAAACATTTTCAACGAACTATTAACACACAATATTATTACGGTATGTAATTAAAATAATTAATTGGCAAAGATGCCAAAGATACGAAAATTTTGTCCAAAAATCATTTTCTCGTGTGTTCTATTGTGTATTTACTTGAGGTACGTGTGTACAGCCTGTACAAGTGGTACCAACAAGTTGGTGGTTTGGAACAGCTTGTTTTCTCCTTACGATCAGAATCATGGGAATTCCAAATTAAATATTTAATAATAAAACCACTGAAAACAATATTAATTAATCAATCAACCATCTATTACCTATACATTTATTATAAGACACAATGCCTAAATATTAATAAATACTCTCACTTAAAATAATCAAATATGTCAAAAATGTAATTAATTATTGCAAATAATCGTCAATACTCAATACTCAATACTTTATTTGCATTTCACAATGTTTACTTAGGTGGTAAAAAAGTACAATTCTGATCATTGTGAACCCTGTCGGGCACAGCAAGTGTAGAAGAGAGGAAGAAAGTAAGAAAAGTAATGTCTATTATTAAGAATGTAAATTATAGTTATATTCCATTTGTTTTATGAATATATAATGGTAAGCGTCTTATCAGTTAAATAATCATTAATTGAATAATAGCATTTATCCAATAAAATGTTTTTAACTATCTTTGTAAATATTATGTATTTTGTTTTCTGATTTTATTGTATCTGGTAATTTATTATATATTTTAATAGACATTACATATGGGCTAGACAAGTGCATGGTTAAGTTAGATGTCGGTAGATTTAATCTATTTTTATGGCGGACTGTATATTTTACTTGTATGTCTTCTCGTTTTGTATAAAATTCTTGGTGTTTTTGTACAAATTTGCATGTTTCTAAAATGTATATGCTTGACAGGGTTAGGATTTTATAGTGCTTAAAATAGTGTCGACAACTTTCTGTATCTTCAATATTTGCTATTATTCTTATAAGTTTCTTTTGAGGTATGAGGAGTAAAGATGCGTCTGTGCTTTTACCCCATAGAGTAACACCATAGCACAGATTACTAAATAGTTACTTCGTAACAGATACACCACTAACATCACTCCCATACAAAATCGAAAATACCTACGCTATAATCACCTACAAAATCTTAATAATAATAGCCGTTGTTCGCAGTGAAGAGAAATGTACCCTAAGTACTCACGCAAAGAGTTGCAGATTGTGTGACTGTACGTACAAGCGCGTCATCGAACGAAGGCGCTAGGGTTGTTCTTATGATGATTTTGGTAATAAAACGAATGTTGCGAAATAACCATATTTTTATGTGCTAAATACGTACCTATATATACACGAGTCAGTTAGTAAATACATATTGTTAACATATTTAATAAAATTAACAATAAGTATGCAATATGTTCGCGACAGACATTAAAACTATGACAGTGAATAGTGTATTCGAAACCGCGAGTGAAAATCGTTAAAATCAGTGTTATCTAATCGTGCGGTACACCGGGTTCGGTTCCCGGACGTGTCAAAACGTTATAAAATAGCTAAAATAGTGTAAATGGTTAGATTGCTAATATATAACAACTATGTAATACATGAACATTAGTCTTAAACTTGTGCTAACCATAGGGACCTTAGATATCGAATCATAAATAGCCTTATCAGTAGTGACAGATAAGAGTTAATGCTTCATAAAACAGCTGTTTGTTTACATATTCGTATTATAGTTTTATAAGTGTTTTTTAGCTTCATATAGACTTGAAATCATGTCTAGATACCTTTTTATTGCTAGTTATTACCTTATATAGTTAAAATAAGCATAATAACAAACATTCGTATGTTTATTATAAAATTTGTTTACTTACGATAGTATTTACTTAAGAAATTCTGTAAAATTTTTATGCTTCAAAGTTATCATGTCATATGCTCGAATTGAATAAAGATATTTTCATGGTGTTTGTTTTAATAGATGCCCCATATAGTTGCACACAACGGCCTACCTAAATTATATATATAAATTTAGTATACGATAGTTTTTCAATAGAAAATATAGTGGGCGGGCCCTTGTGTGGCAGCATTTTTTGGGAGTTTTTATGGAATAACTTAGTGACGCTAATAGTTAGGTTTAGGTATTGTATACCAATAGATAGAACTTAATGAGACCTATCTAACGATGTATAGAACATGTATGTATGCATAATAGGATCTAAACATACGTAACATTTGTACTGTTTTGTAAATAAAAATAAAGGAAAGATTCCCTGTGCACGTGTTCGGTGCGATGGTCGTCGATAAGGTAAAGTTTCGAGGTACTTAAGCGACCACCAATTCGGGCAGTTGTTGCCGTCTCAACCACCATCTTGTAACCATCAAGCACCGCACACCTGAACAGCATCGCTCTCAACGTATGAAGATGTTTCATTTCTGAAGCCCTTACACATCGAAGCCATACAGTCCACACACATAGAAGAACACGCATCGTCGTAGGCACACGTCAGCAGCACACTACCAGCGCACTGTAGCGGACTAGCAAAGGTTCGATTCCTGGCATCCGTTACATTTGTTGGTCGCTTCGAGCCGGATTGAAGAATGCCTACGACGCGTTCAAGAGGTCGTGCTCCCGAGGTCGCCGGGGGAGCGGCCGGCGCCGGGCCTAGTTCCAGTACCCCTGCCCGCGCCGCCGCTGCCCGCAACCCAGCCGCCGCGGTCGTCCGTCACGACGGGCCACCGCGATCGCCGTCGACAACAGTCGGGAGCGACGCGCCGCCGCCGGCCCCCCCCGGCCCCGCGGGGAGGGACGAACGAAACATCACTCAAGACGCAAGGGAGCGAGCAGAGGTGCAGTCGAAAAATGAAGATGGCAAGGAAAGGACGTTGCAACCATCCGATAGATCGAGCGTTTGTACAGCGCAACATAGCATAATAGAAAATAGAGATAGAAAGAAGCCAACAAGGGAACGCGACCAACGCTCAGCAGCTACGGGACGCTCCAATAGAAATGTGATGTTGGCTCGAGAAGAAGTTTTGAAGATAAAACTACAGTTAGCACAGTTAGCACTACAGAAGGCTGAAGAGGAGGCGGACTCCGATGACTACGACGAGGATGGACAGTCAAAGCAAGATTACATACGTTCGTGGTTGGAAGAGGCTCCGGAACCCCAGCCCGGCCCTGAAGATATAGATATAGTGGTATCGGCGCCCACTAAGAAGAGGGACGTCGACGGGGCACAGAAGATAGATATAGAAGATGGACCGCCCTCACAGAAGATGGACGTTCATCAACAGGGAGGTGATTCGCTGAAGCCGTTCATCACGGATCTCACCTCCGCGATCGCCGCGCTCGCCGACAGGAAGCCACCGGACACATCGATAGTTGCACCACACCCGGCGGTTTCGAAAGTCATCATGACGCTACCGACGTTCGGCGGCGCGCACACCGAGTGGCTGTCGTTCAAGGCGATATACGACACCACCAAGAATTTCTTCAACGACGTGGAGAATACAGCGAGACTGAGAAGAAGTCTCAAGGGAAGAGCGTTAGAAACAGTTAGCTCTGAACTGATTGGGCATGCGCGACCAGATGAGATCATGAAGGAGTTGGAGCTGCAGTTCGGACGACCAGACTCGATCGCACAGGCAGAGACGGACAAGCTGAGGACCCTGCCACGCTGTAGCGAAGCACCTAAGGACATATGCGCGTTCGCGAGCAAGATTAGAAGCGGCGTCGTCACACTTCGTGCGTTGAAAAAGGAACACTACCTCATCAATGCGGAGCTAGTGCGCGTGTTGACCGAGAAGCTACCGAACTCGCTACGTGTGCAGTGGTACAAGACGTATACCGAGAAGTGCCAGTCGAAGCCGGACCTCAGCCGATTCAGTGACTTCGTGACAGAGTACGCGCGTTACTGTAGCGCGTTCGCGCCGGCTGAGAACATCACCGATGGGCCGCCAAGCAGACGCACCGTGCAGAGGACGTACACGGCGACGGCGACGGAGAAGCGAACGCATACGGACACGTCTAACGCGAAGTGCAGGATATGTGAACGCGAAGGACACTACTCGTCGGCCTGCAGCACGTTTCGTAACGCCAACGCAGAGAAGAGATGGCAGCTAGCTAAGCAGCATGGATTGTGTTTTCGCTGCTTACGCATACGCCGAATAGAACACTCGTGCAAGCCCAAGAAGTGCGGTGTAGAGGGATGTCGCGCTACACACAACCAGTTGCTTCACTACGATAGAGGAGCCCATAGGACCGAAGACGTGAACATAGAAAAGCAAGAAACGGTCGCCAGTTCGTGCATACGTGCAAAGGCTCAAGCATACTTAAAGATAGTGCCCGTGCAGATAGTCGGACCGGCGGGAGAGGCGTCTACGTTCGCCCTACTCGACGACGGAAGCACCGTATCGCTCATAGACGAAGACATAGCCAAGGAAGTCGGCGCGGAAGGGAGCCTGGACCCGTTTACGATCCGTGCCATAGGCGATACGTCGATCGACATGCCAACGTCGCGACGCGTAGACATACAAATACGAGGAGCCGGCGCCGACAGCAAACAAGTGCCTTTGTGTGCGCGCACCGTAGCCAGCCTACACCTGTCGCCGCAGAAGATCGCCGAAGAGGACCTGATAGACTGCAAACACCTCGAAGGCATCAAGAAGAAGCTGGTGTATGACATAGGCGTGCCAAAGGTGCTAATAGGTCAAGACAACTGGCACCTGCTCATAGCGAACGCAGTACGAAGAGGACCCAACGATCAACCGGTGGCGTCGCTTACATCGCTGGGATGGGTGCTGCACGGCGCGCGCTCACGCACCTTGGGAAACACCGTACACTTCGTCAACGGTCTCTCCGCTATAGATGAAAACATAGAAGCGCAACTGAAAGAATATTTCGCACTAGAATCGCTCATAGTGAACCCACGTCGACCGAACTCGGACCCCGAGAAGCGGGCTACAGATATGTTAGAAAAACATACGAAACAATTAGAAGATAGACATATAGAGACGGCTCTTCTGTGGAAACAAGAAGACATCGTCATGCCAGATAGTTACGAGAACGCGGCAAGGAGGCTCGCACACATAGAGAAAAAATTAGATAGAAACATAGAGTTGAAAACAAGATATACAGAACAGATGAACTCACTGATAGAAAAGGGATACGCAGAAGAAGCTCCCATGAATAGTACGCCAGGGAAGACTTGGTACTTGCCTCACTTCGATGTACACAACCCCATGAAGCCTGAGAAGATTCGTATAGTTCACGACGCCGCCGCGAAGACCAGAGGTACGTCACTCAACGATTACCTGCTCACGGGGCCGGACTTGCTACAATCGTTGCCGGGGGTGTTGATGAGGTTCCGTCGACACCGCGTCGCCGTCTCAGCTGATATAACAGAGATGTTTATGCAGGTGAGAGTACGCCCAGAAGACCGAGACGCGCTGCGCTACCTGTGGAGAGGTGACCGGCGGGAGGGACCGCCCCAGGAATACCGTATGAAGTCCATTATCTTCGGCGCGGCAAGCTCACCGTGTACAGCTATATTCGCGAAGAATTGGAACGCTCGCAAGCACGCAGAAGAGTACCCGGAAGCAGCAGAAGCCATCATGGATAATCATTACATGGATGACTATCTGGACAGCTTCAGGAACGAACAGGAAGCGACGAGTATAGCGTCACGGGTGCGAGACATACACAGACAAGCGCACTTTCACCTCACGAAATGGGTGTCGAACTCTAGAAACGTCATCGAAGCAATAGAACCAAGTCAACATCGCCAGGAGACAGTCGGCCTCGCCAGCAAGGGGCAAGAAGAGAAAATTCTCGGCTTGATGTGGAAAACGAGCGCGGACGAGCTGAGCTTCAACCTTACACTCGCACGGCTTCCAGACGGACTCATCGGCACCGAAGCGCCTACGAAACGGGAAGCGTTGAAAATAGTTATGTCGCTATACGACCCACTCGGCCTCGCATCGCCCGTGACTGTTCGAGCCAAACAGATACTACAGGAAGCCTGGCGACTCGGTACAAATTGGGACGAGAAGTTTGACGAAAGCCTCAGAGAGCAATGGGCATCGTGGATACAGCATTTAGAACAGTTGAAGTCGATACGCATCCCGCGGTGTTATCCCGGGTACAGTGACGCCTGTACACTCCAAGTACATGTCTTTACGGACGCCAGTGAAGTGGCCTACGCAACAGCGGTGTACTGGCGAGCGACTACACCAGATGGGCGTGTGCACGTGACGCTCGTTATGGCGAAGGCGAGAGTGGCACCGCTTAAGGTGGTGTCAATCCCGAGACTCGAACTGCAAGCCGCCGTCATGGGTACGCGAGTCGCTCAAGCGGTAATAGAAGAACATCACGTCAAACCCGAGGCCGTCGTGTACTGGACGGACAGCAAGACCGTACTAACGTGGATAAGAAAAGGAGCACGGGCGTACAAACCATTCGTCGCGCACCGCCTAGCCGCCATAGAAGAGCATAGTAAAGTTGAAGATTGGCGCTGGGTACCTACGAAGTTGAACGCGGCGGATGCGGCTACACGCGACGTGCCAAACAGCTTTAACTCCGAACACGAGTGGTACACCGGACCGTCGTTCCTGTACGAAGACCCGTCACTATGGCCCGTAGAGAAGCACATCGCCCCTGACGCGACAGGCGAAGAGCGCACACTGACAGCTGTAGAGAAACGTCAAACACATAGAATTATAGAAGCCGTACCGGACCCGTATAGATTTTCCAAATGGGAGAGGCTCTTACGAGCGACAGCAAGAGTTCTACAATTTATAGCATTATGTAAGAAAACCGCAGAGAAGGTTCTCTATAAAAGAACGCAGAAAAATAGACAGAAGGATCCAGATTGGCGTCACGTGACGAAGACGAAGCACAACATCAAGTCGGGCAGAGCGGCACCTCGTCCAGCCGCCGACTCCCGAAACTTCGTGCTTCTCTCCGCAGAACACGCCCGCGGCGCCGAGGACCTTCTTGTGAAGGCGGTACAAGAGAACTCCTTCGGCGCCGACCTTCGGGAGCTGCGGCGCGGAGGAGGTGTCGCCAGAGACAGCCGCCTGTATTCGTTACCCGTGGAGATGAACAACGGAATTATCACTCTACGCAGTCGTATAATAGCTACAGAAGAAATCTCCGAACAAACAAAGAGACCGCCGATCTTAGACGGCGATCATCGTATTACACAGCTATACATAGATTGGACGCATAGAAAATTACATCACAGCGGTACAGAGTTGGTAATCAATGAAATACGCCAACACTATTGGATTCTTCGTCTGCGGCCGACTACAAAGAAAATAGTACATAGATGTCTACCATGCCGCATTAGAAAAACGCAGCCGCCTGAGCCAGCCACAGGGGACCATCCAAAGACGCGCCTTGCTCACCACCAGAGGCCCTTCACCTACACGGGTCTCGATTATTTCGGGCCGCTCTCCGTAACCGTCGGTAGACAGCGTCACAAACGTTATGTGGCACTGTTTACATGTCTCACTTCCAGGGCAGTACATCTGGAGGTCGCCGCCAGCCTGAGCGCCGACTCCGCAATCTTGGCGCTGCGCAGGTTCGCAGCGCGCCGAGGTTGCCCCGCAGAGATCTACTCGGACAACGGCACCAACATGCACGGTGCCGACCGAGAGATGAGAGACGCCGTCGCCGAGGAAGCGAGTCGCCGTGGCATCATATGGCGCTTCATCACCCCCTCAGCGCCATTCATGGGGGGCGCATGGGAGCGCCTCGTCAGGTGCGTGAAGACCGCCCTCTATACGGTCCTTCATGAGCGCCATCCGCACGAAGAAGTCCTAGCTACACTACTGTGTGAGGTCGAGTACACAGTAAACAGTCGACCCCTCACACACGTCTCCGTCAACGCAGCAGACAGCGAGGCCATCACCCCGAACCACATCCTGTTCGGTGGTTCTGCTCGCCTCCCTCCGCTGGGCGAGTTCAGCGAGGCTGACCTCAACAGCAGCAAGCACTGGCGGCGCGCCCAAATCCTCGCCGACATGTTCTGGCGCCGTTGGGTGCGCGAGTACCTACCCGAGCTGCAACACCGGCGGGAGCCCCATGGGTCTGGGCTCAACCTCGAGGTCGGCGACCCCGTCCTGATCGCCGACGGCCAACTCCCGCGCAATACCTGGCCGCGCGGTCGAGTTGTGGCTGTCTACCCGGGCGCCGACGGCGCCATACGCACTGTCGAGGTGCGCACAGCAGCAGGCGTCCTCAAACGGCCGGCTAAGAAGCTGGTCCCCCTGCCCAAGTGACGAGGCGTCGCTCACCGGGTGCTCTGCAGCACCGCCACACGACGGGTCACGCGCGTTGCTGCACGGCGGGAGAGATGTTCGCGACAGACATTAAAACTATGACAGTGAATAGTGTATTCGAAACCGCGAGTGAAAATCGTTAAAATCAGTGTTATCTAATCGTGCGGTACACCGGGTTCGGTTCCCGGACGTGTCAAAACGTTATAAAATAGCTAAAATAGTGTAAATGGTTAGATTGCTAATATATAACAACTATGTAATACATGAACATTAGTCTTAAACTTGTGCTAACCATAGGGACCTTAGATATCGAATCATAAATAGCCTTATCAGTAGTGACAGATAAGAGTTAATGCTTCATAAAACAGCTGTTTGTTTACATATTCGTATTATAGTTTTATAAGTGTTTTTTAGCTTCATATAGACTTGAAATCATGTCTAGATACCTTTTTATTGCTAGTTATTACCTTATATAGTTAAAATAAGCATAATAACAAACATTCGTATGTTTATTATAAAATTTGTTTACTTACGATAGTATTTACTTAAGAAATTCTGTAAAATTTTTATGCTTCAAAGTTATCATGTCATATGCTCGAATTGAATAAAGATATTTTCATGGTGTTTGTTTTAATAGATGCCCCATATAGTTGCACACAACGGCCTACCTAAATTATATATATAAATTTAGTATACGATAGTTTTTCAATAGAAAATATAGTGGGCGGGCCCTTGTGTGGCAGCATTTTTTGGGAGTTTTTATGGAATAACTTAGTGACGCTAATAGTTAGGTTTAGGTATTGTATACCAATAGATAGAACTTAATGAGACCTATCTAACGATGTATAGAACATGTATGTATGCATAATAGGATCTAAACATACGTAACATTTGTACTGTTTTGTAAATAAAAATAAAGGAAAGATTCCCTGTGCACGTGTTCGGTGCGATGGTCGTCGATAAGGTAAAGTTTCGAGGTACTTAAGCGACCACCAATTCGGGCAGTTGTTGCCGTCTCAACCACCATCTTGTAACCATCAAGCACCGCACACCTGAACAGCATCGCTCTCAACGTATGAAGATGTTTCATTTCTGAAGCCCTTACACATCGAAGCCATACAGTCCACACACATAGAAGAACACGCATCGTCGTAGGCACACGTCAGCAGCACACTACCAGCGCACTGTAGCGGACTAGCAAAGGTTCGATTCCTGGCATCCGTTACACAATATGTTATAAAAAGAAATAAAATGTATAATAATCGTACGTAGTAGGGGCCTATTGCCTATTTCCATTTATCGGGCACAATACCAGTTAAAACAGTAAGTACGTACATAAGATTCTGACATTAAGACTCATTAAGTAGATTTTACTTAATAGAAACAACATTTATATTTATTTCTAGTAATAACCTAAACTAATCAATTAACATACATAGTAAGTAGTATTTCTTTTCTTACCTTTGCTCTAAATAAAATAAACGGTGTCAATTTGTAGACAAAATTTTATATAAGTACCCACTTATATCAAATCTTATACCATAACTTACTACATGCTTACTACATAAATCATTGTTTGTCCTTCAGCAATGAAAAAACTACAAGTTTTCATTTGTTTTGTGCGTTTAACACCCGTCCACTGCACAATAACTTCGTGGTTTCGGCATTTCTATAAGAAAGCGCGGGAAACGTGCCGTGCGTACACGCTGCCGGGCGTGCGGCGGCCCTCTGTCGTTTGTATCCATATGGATACACGAAATGGTAGGTATTTATCGCGCGAATTTGAGCCAGTGACGGGGGCCTGACCATAGCTAAGCCATGCATAAACATACGCGTAGTACATGTTGAGGGCCGTTTGGATGTTTGTTGTTTTTTTTTATTTCTCTAAGTGCATAGGAGAATTTTATTGCGAAAGTTTTGTTTTTATTTTTTGAATATGTGACTTCCAGTTGATGTTTGTATCTATTGTTAGGCCTAAAAGAGTAAACTCATTAACTGTCTCAACTTTACAGTTTTTATATGTATAATTTATGTGAAGAGGTTTTTTTTGACGAGGGTGGAACGTCATTATTTTTGTTTTTGTTATATTTATTTCAAGATTATGATTACCTAGCCACGCGCTGTTCAGTTTGTCTACTAAGTTCGTGTTGTTTTTACAAGAGATTAGAAGCGATATATCATCCGCAAATAATACACACGGGAATTCTATATATTTTGGAAGCTCGTTAATATATATAAGAAATAGTAGGCAACCGATTACGCTACCCTGAGGAATGGATGCATTAATTATTTTGGCTTCTGAACTCACTTTCTGGACTTCTTTATTTTCTTCATTAAAGAACTCTATTTGAACTTGGTGTTCTCTATTCCTTAAGTATGAAGTGAACCAATCGTGGGCCTTTCCTCGTATACCTATCCCGTGCAGTTTATGTAGTAAGATCTCGTATTGTACCTTATCGTAAGCTTTTGTCATTCTAACAAAACACCTATTGCGTCACTCACTACATACCTAGTATAAAACAAAGTCTATATCTTCTGTCTGTCTGTCCCTATGTAAGTACCTAGGTATGCTCTTATCTTTAAAACTACGCAACGGATTTTGAAACGGTTTTTTTAATAGATAGTCACAGATATAATTATATTAGTTACTTGGTCACTACTTATTTTGAGCGACATGTGCGCCATATTTAGAAAATAAACTAACGTAAATGAATAGTCATTATGTTACTGAAGACTTGTTATCTGAAGGTTAAAACATGTTAAAATTTCAAGAAACCGCCTCATTGCCTTTTGAACTTATTAACGCCATCTCTATTTCGTATCCTACAACTTAATTTATTGAGCTTATGTGCCATTTTACCACAGAAAATTTCAACCACCCGCCTCAAAAGTACTAGGGAGACATAAGACTTACGTAGTTCGCGCGCAGATCCGTGTGATTGTACTCGATGCCGTCATCGAGGACGGAGACACGCACACCAGTGCCGTTAAAGCCCATCATATAAACAGGCAACACATTCAAATCGAGACGGGGCAAATTGTTCGTCGTCCGTGTATCTTGCTGAAAAGAAATATTGAAAGGGCCATTAAATATTTTAAATATAATAATATAAACTCATAATAATGTGACAGATAAGGTGCATCCAAGAGCCATCGACAAATCACGTCACACTTAAAGAGTGTAGAGGGTCAATAAAGGGAAACATCGTAATTACGATTAATGATGATTAGGTGATGTACCTTGGTGTACCAAGTGTGACAAGGTCTGGGGAGGAGGGGTAATGAACATCGTGTGACGTCATTTATGTATGGCCCATTGGTCCCTCAATAATGAAAACTAGCCAGACTTCAAGAACAGACAATACGAAGGTTTTTAGAGAATTTTTAGAGAGCATATTCGTTGTTTTTAGAGAAGACGCCAAATTTTTTTAATATTGACTAGCTATGCCTGTTGATTCTTCGACTGCTCACTTTCCATTTTCTTTATTCTAGGTTTAGTGTAAGTCCGAAGTCGTTCGCATACTAGCAGTACCTAGGACAGCAGACTAAGATGCATAGGGCAAGGGCTGTCTACCTATGTCTTAAGCCCTACCAGTGGCCTTGGCAAGGCACTATGACACTAAATAGTGTTTCGGCACCTACCCTCTTTGTTGTTTTTAGGGTTCCAAAAATGGCACACTATACACATAAATAAAATTGGAGTGTCTGTTTGTAATATTAAAATAACCGCTTTTTACTAAATGCATAGTATGGATGTATACACGGTATATACATATACCGAAATGTTTTTTTTTACAATTTTTGTTTGTCTGTCTTTCTGTCTGTCTGTCTGTTTGCTATCGCTAATCTGTGGAACGGCTGGACCGATTTTGACGGGACTTTCACGTGCGGATAGCTGATATACCAAGGAGGAACTTAGGCTATAAATTAACCGTGTTCGCGAAGTAGTTCCCTCAGGACGCAGGTGAAACCGCGGGAAATAGCTAGTAAACAATATATTCGCCATGTCTGTCTGTCCATATGTCACGGCCACTTTATTCGAAACTATTGACACCACAGAAATGTGGACACTATACATTTGAAACTTGGTAGATAGATGTATTCTGCGAAATTTTCCACGGAACAGCGTGTGCGAAACGCTTCCCAATTTTTTTATTAATAACATAACTACATTACTGCGAAAAGAGGTAGACGTAACAACGTCAACGGACCGATGGATTTTGCTGAGATATTGGCGGGAAGCAGTTGGAAGTGGGCTGAAGATCGGTCTACGTAATGTCGACGGAGCCCTTCGTTCACCACTCACCAGTGGACATCTTTCTAATACGATGATGATGAGTGAGAAATGCGAATTTTTAATTCATTTACTGCACGGTTACGTAAGCCAACTTCGCCGCTTGAAACTACGCCGAATGTTGTGGGTTCGATTCCCACACGAGACTACACTAATTTGTGCTACCTACATAAATTGTTGTTACGAGTCTGGGTGTTCATTGCGTCTGTCGGTTGTATGTTTGCAGCGGGAGTTATCAACTTATCACTTAAAATAAAAACATACGTACCAAATACCACTGCTGGTTCCACAACTCATCGTTAAACACAAGCCTGCCAGCGTTTCTGTCACTCTCAAGGGTTGCGTCTTGGCTGATAGTGTTAATTCTCTTGACCCTGTGGAGAGTCTCGTCAGGGTCTGGAGTAGGGTACCGCTTCACTCTCGTCTTAGTGAACAACTGTTCTGCCCAACGGACCTGGGGAAAGACGACATGTTTAATGTCCACCGCTTTCTGATCAGTACCTACATGTTAAGTTACTTTATTAGATAACTCATAACGTTCCAATTTTGAATTTATCTGGATGATAAGGTTTATCCACAGCTGATGAAACTGGGCCTAAGCTATGTAGAATTGAACGCATCCAGAAGCGCTTTTTATGGCATTTAGCATACTCTGCAGGAATTGCAAAAGACGTTTTGTCTTACCGCAAAAGACTTAGTCACTTCCAAATGGTTACACTTGAATCACTTATGGACTTTATTGATCTTAATTTTCTGAATATGGTCATTAACAACTTCATTGATTGTCCTGATATACTCATGCGTTTGATCATCAGAGTGCCAGCTAGATATCCGCGCTTCCAAATAACTCCTTTTTAACCACCTCTCCGCGTGCACGGTGCCAACTCTCCTATCCCACGTACATAATATATGTGTAGGCTAGCTAATGAATGTAGTAGCCGATGTGTTTTCAAATACTATGTCTGGATTCCGTAAAGATGTAAAAATGTTCTTGTTAGGTAAGCATCAAACAATGTAAATTATTCAGTACTTAACATAGCCACACTTAAAAAGTGGGTACCTATTTACTTATTATTTACAGCTTTACAGAATAATTTTATTATGGTTTACTCATGAATTTTCCACCAATATTAGTGCACGAGGTGCTTGCTTATAATCGGTTGTACATTTAAGTCTCTTGTATGGACTGTTAGCAAACCTAATAAATAAATAAATGGGTATGGCGTATTCGGTTTTGTTGTAATTTTATTTTATTTCCCCGGCAAAGGAAACGAATCCTACATGCTACATGATAACATGACTACTTACAGCGCCAGTAATTACTAAGATTACAAACAGGATTTTTTGTACCTATCTGTTTTATTTTTCTAAGATAACTCACGTGCTAGGGCGTGGGTTTCCTTTGTCACGGGAAACTATAAAATATAATTAAATCTTCGCCACATTCTCAAGAAACAAATCTCTTACAGCCAATATGCTCACGAATAATAAAAGTACACAAAATATGATGAATGGAGCCGACAACCTTGCCCTACTTACTTTAACTCCACCTACCTATCTATCTATAAATAAACAGTCAGTTAGTGAAACGGCCACGTGTAAGCAGAGTTCAAACACACCAGGCGCGCAGACAACCGAGGAGCTGAGTGTCTCTGACTCACCCTTCTGTCCTTCACGAGCGCCGATGTGTGCACACTTGGGGTGCGCCGCTGTTTCACGTGCTCATACTTCAGAAACGAATATGTGTCTGGGAATCCCTTGACCTGCAATGAAATAAAAGTTTTATAATTATTTTCTATGCGTAACTCACGTAAGTCTTCCCATTGATAATATAATAAGTAATAATTATCTATTCAAATCTAAATAGTAAGTACAATGTTAGTTAAATCAAACAAAATTATGTGGGAAATGCTTTGTTATGTTTCAACTAAAATGGAATCTTGCAACATTAAAATAAAATGTTTTTGATGTCTTAAAGAAACTCGACAAGTGCTAAGTTGATAAGGAATCCATAAAATGCCTTAATTGAACTGTTCAACTAGTTGCTAATTGATACACACAACAAAAAAAATTATAGCAAGATGAGATTAAAAAGATAGCGATAGTCTAGTAGCGAGACCAACAGACGAACTATATGCTGCAAGTCTCGGGTTCGCGCCAACGCGCGCTTCTGACATTACTTTTTTTTATAGACTCACGCCTGTATCCCCGAAGGGGTAGGCAGAGGTGTAATATTACACCCACATTTCGCCATGATTTTTTAGGTCCCACGTAATAGGGGGCGAGCCTATAGCCGTTACCGGGCACATCACCAGCCTCCGTGCTGCTACTGAGAATTCGGAAAAACCCAGTAACACTTTTGCTCGACCCGGGAATCGAACCCGGGACCTCCGATCAGCAGTCGCATACGTTATCGACTGGACCACGGGGGCAGTGACATTACTTACAAAGTAAAAATTCAACTGTGAATTGTTGCTCATTAAACGATGTCAATAACATTGTGAAGCGGCCATGGAAAGACCTACATACATGTCTAGGAGTTCTCAATAATGTTCTCGAAAGATGTACCAATTACGGCCTTATCCTTCTCATAATGTGGCTTTTGTACTCAAGAGAGATTATAAAAATGCTGGTATTATTACTACACTCACAGATATGAGAAGTATCAGATGTAACGCACGGCACAGTTGCGTGCGGCCACTAAAGCAAATACAAAATTGAAAAGCGAATACAAACTCGTCTCAGTGCGCTACGAAGCATCGTACAGTTCACGCGTCACGATCACGTCAACTTTTAAATTCTCAAAATGCCGTCTTGTGTTCTTTAAACACTGTAAAAGTTGTTCCTAAAAACAAAAACAGGAAAATGGAATATCTTTTCACAGGTAACTATTGATAATTTGACTGTTTCCTAATTTAATTTCGATAAAATTCGTATTTGTGCAAGAAATATGTAAGTGTTGCCAGTTTTTGTCGACGCCGTTCTGCCTGAATTAGGGAAAATGCACTTGTCAATTGATTATGTGATAATGATTGTCATGTTAATGAAAAATACATTACCGTATTATAAAAGTATACTGTAGATATATCTTCTTTCTCATAAATATAGTAATAGAATTTCAATTTCCATTAGTATATACCTTGCATAATATTGTTTTGAGTTTGATCCCCAAACGATCCAAATATTCGTGTACACCCTGCTACTCGTCAAGCTTATACACTTTGTCCTTTGCACCGTTCTTATGGCGTAAAGAATAAGTATCAAAATCGTACAGCAACTGTTTAGCTTGACTTGGCGCCGTGTGTACATACATACTTATGGCGTAGGGAATAAGTATCAAAATCGTACAGCAACTGTTTAGCTTGACTTGGCGCCCTGTGTACATACATACTAATGGCGTAGGGAATAAGTATCAAAATCGTACAGCAGTCAGCAACTGTTAAGCTTGACTTGGTGCCATGTGTACATACATACTTATGGCGTAGGGAATAAGTATCAAAATCGTACAGCAACTGTTTAGCTTGACTTGGCGCCGTGTGTACATACATACTTATGGCGTAGGGAATAAGTATCAAAATCGTACAGCAACTGTTTAGCTTGACTTGGCGCCGTGTGTACATAAATACTTATGGCGTAGGGAATAAGTATCAAAATCGTACAGCAACTGTTTAGCTTGACTTGGCGCCGTGTGTACATACATACTTATGGCGTAGGGAATAAGTATCAAAAACGTACAGCAACTGTTTAGCTTGACTTGGTGCCGTGTGTACATACATACTATTTATTTCTCAACTAATCGACGCCAGCGGCTTCGCACGCACATATTTTCGTATTTCTCGTTTTGCCTGATCCCTTGGGAATTTCGAGAAATCCCGTCTTAGTGCACCCCTACGGTTCCCAAGAAACATACATGCTAAATTTCAGCTTCATGCGCCGAGCAGTTTCGGCTGTAGCTTGTCTGTCAGTCAGTCAGTAACGCAAGGATTTTATATATACAGATTTACGAAATAGTTAAAACTTAACTCGGTACCTACATTTAAGAAATGTATTTATAAAAGCATTAATTAAATCCATGGTGAATTCTTCAAAACCGCAAATGAATATAAGAATATTACATAACTATATGCAAAATACTGGGAGATTATTCATAATCTGGCAACTTTACACACACATAGACGCGCGTGTCCGTACAGTGCCAGTCACCAAAGGTCACGCACACATAGCTGTCAACGTGCCACACTTAGTTGGACGAATGCGCTATATCTGATACTTCTCACATCTGTGACTACACTAGCCACACGTGCATCATGTCTCGGCTTTTACAATGTATACAGGGTGTCACAAGACCCATCACCAAGCCGAAGTCTACTCGTTCTGGACATCATGCCAAGTCATACTAACCAAAAATAAAACTTGGGAAATGATTTTTTTTTTTCAAATAATCACATTTTTTAAGCTGCAATTAAAATTGTGCGCGTACAATTTTCGAAATACCTGCTTATCCATGGTTGCATAGGACATCCATAGAACAGGTTGGCATGGTAATTGCATCGATTTTGTACCTAATAACAAAAGTTCCATAGTAACTTTGAGCCTCAATATCTCCTGAACCAGTAATTTCCCAGGTATGGTGCCGAAGTAAAAAATGTTCGTAATGATTGGTATAATATGGGGTTTCAGTTTTTCGTTAAGGGTCTTTTTACAACCTGTATAGACTCACGCATGTATCCCCGAAGGGGTAGGCAGAGGTGTAATATTACACCCACATTTCGCCATGAATTTTAGGTCCGACGTGATAGGGGGCGAGCCTATTGCCGTACCGGGCACATTACTAAACTCCGTGCTGCTACTGAGAATTTCCTAACGGAAAAACCCAATAACACTTTGCACGAGTTACAATGTAATTAATGTATAATTTAGTAAAATCTTTTACAAATTATACATGTAAACCTTTCTCAGGAATCTCTTTGTTTATTGGTGAACACTGCTTGACAATCCGTTCAGTTAATCAGTAGTTATACATTTCATCGTAAAAACGCAGATAAATCCGGCGAGGATGTTGTGATAAGCAAACCTTACAAATCTTATTATCATCATGTCAGCCTAGAGATGTCCAATGCTGGACATAGGCCTCCCCCAAGGTTCTCTACACAGACCGATCTTGAAATGTAATCTAATACTAATTATAGAAAGCTTATGAGTTTGTTTGTTTGGTTGAACGCGCTAATCTCAGGAACTACTGGTCCGATTTAGAAAAATCTTTCAGTGTTAGATAGCCCATTTACCGACGAAGGCTATATATAGGTGGTTGAAAAAGATGAAAGTTTGACTGAGTGTAATATTGCGATTGAAGATGAAAAAGTAGAGCAAGTAAAAGAATTTGTATAATTGGGTAGCGTGTTTACAAGAGACGAAAGATATGACTGCGGGCAATAGTGTAAAGGGAGCACTGTATGCCTTTATGACGGCCAGACTGTGCCAAAAGAGGCGCGATTGGCGGTTCATCCCCACATTGATGTAAGTGAGAGTTGGGTATGGCAGAAAAGGCATGAAAGTAGAATTAACGCAGTTGAGATGCGATCACTGCGTAGTATGTGTGGGGTGAGACTGATTGATAGAATTCCGAATGTAACTATACGAGAGAACAGTGGTCTGAAAGAAGATGTCGTGACTAGGATTGAGAAAGGAATGCTGAAGTGGTTTGGACACGTGGAGCGAATGAGGGAAGAAAGAATGACGAATCAGATTTATAAGGCAAATGTGTGTGGGCAAGTCGGTCGCGGCAGACTTCGTCGGATATTCCTCGATCAAATTGGGGACGTCCTAAAAAACGGCAAGGTCCGAAGTACTTGAAACCGACGAGCATGTATGAAAAGAGTAATGAGTGTAGAGGAAGCGCGTGAGGTTTGTAAGGATAGAAGCAAGTGGCGTTCTGTTGTCTCTGCCTACCCCGACGGGAAAAAGGCGTGAGTATATGTATGTATGTATGTACATATGTACATACATATACTAAGTTACATAACATAACATAACATATCTTCACGCCTTTTATCCCCGAAGGGGTAGGCAGAGGTGTATTACACACCCACACTTCGCCAGATATGTTTCGGTCCCAATGTAATAGGGGGCGAGCCTATTGCCATCTACCGGGCACATTATTAAGCGAGCGATAATTAACATTTTTAATACACACATAACTTCGAAAAGTTATGTGTGTATTAAAAATGTTAATTATCGCTCGCTTAATAATGTGTTAATTTTATTATTTTTTAAGTGTTTCTTAAGTTTGTGTGGAGGTGCAAATAAAACATTTCCATTTCATTTCATTCCATCTTAGAAAAGTCAGAGGTGTGTGCCCGGGGTAACCGGGGATCGAACCCGAGGCCATCGTCTCGGCAGTCCGTTACATACCCCACTGGGCTATCGCCACTATAATTATGTAATACATTATATAGAAGATAAGTATTATGTTATTTATTATAGCTGCACCAAAAGGCTTTTTGTTTTAATTTGAGCTGTTGCTAAAATACTTAGAATACCCCTGACTGCTAAGCTGGGGGTCGTGGGTTCGATCTCCACCCTAAACAATTGTTTCCACTGATACAACTTTATCTTAATTATTATTTCGTTACCAAAAACACATAAAATGATATAAAAAAAACTAACTGATTGTTATACAAGACTCTTAGCTATTAATTAAGTATATCTATTACTAATCTACTAGGTATTTCGTTAACTTAACTTTAACTGAAAAATCAAGTAAATGAAGTTAATAAATACTATGTTACTATTAGGTATAATTATATTGTCGTCGAAAAGGGAACGCTCGCAGTGGTCACGAGTCACGAGTCAACTGCCTTGACCAATGCTTTTAAAAAAATATGAATAATGTATGTAATTAAGACCAAAAGCGTGATTCCGGTTCGATTACACCGCAATCACATAAATTATAAAGTATAAAAGTAATAAATAGTTATTTTCACCACAGCAGTTCTAACATGCCGCTTTTGCTGCGAGACAACAGTGAACAAAACGCGATTTTGATTCGAGCTTGAGGCAAAGTAGCTTTTTAATTTTTCAATCTTCAGTGCCACGAATTGATATTGTTCAGCCACAATTGAAACATTCGAATTTTACTGTACTCTGTCTCTTTCACATGAATATAAAAAGTGAGTGAAAAAACAAACCCCTTCGAATTCGAAATTCGATTTTGGAATTCGACCTCAAAGAAAACACCTACGGCAACGCAAAAAAAAAAATTGTAAAAAAGAAATTACTTTTTTTATATGTTATTGTTTACATGGATTTATTATTGGATTTTAATAAAAATAAGTCTAATTAAGTATAAAATTAGTATTTAACCAAAACATTTTTATTTAGAATTACAACAATGATACATTTTAAAAATAAACATCAGGGACGCGGTATTAAAACGCGATTTAAAAAAGTAGCGGGAATAAAAATTTCGCTGATGCTGATACAGTACGTAGGTATAGCGTAACGTGTTAAATTATATTAATATATAAAATAATCTAAAAAGATGAGTGAAACTAGCGATGATGACTGTACTTTAACACCAGAAGAGTTAAGGCGAGGATTTCCCAAAATACAGTGTTATCTAGCGTGGCCAAACGCGTTTTATTTGTAAATAACAGAGATTTAAATTCGGAAAAAATATATGTAATTCTACAGCATTATATCTTTATATTTCGGCCATTCGAAACACGATTACTGTCATTTGATACGATAGAAAATAATCGCGAATATAGGTCTGTTTAAACAACTTTTCCCGTTTCATTTGAGTTGTATTGGGATTAGAATTTTCAAAAGTATACCAAAAGAAAGGTCATGTAAAAGCGGATGGTTTTCGGCAATCACATTATGAATTTTAATATATACAAAAATATAATACCGAAAATACGTAATTTCCTACTGCCGACGCGCTCTCTCCGGCGTCGTTCAGTCCCGAGCGGGATGTAATGGCGACAGGACGTATCGCTAGTTTGCAGAGCGCACCGCAGGATTACGAATTATTTTATCGTCAGTTACGAATGTCATCATCACTTATTGATAAATATATTACATCTAGGTTTAGTTTGTAAATAGGTATTGTAAATTTTTAGTAAGTAATAATAGTGTATATAAGTAAGAAGTATAGTTTTAAAAATATCGTTTTGATTATTGGACAAGATAACGACTTGATAACAACAGCATAGTTAGGTAACAGTAATTTAGAAAAATATTGATTTGTTGTGTATTGTGGATGATTTATAGTATTATTGTTGTATTGGGTACCTACCTAATACAATAATTCACACTTTTATTCTGTGTACCTATATACGGAAATAAAATGTGAGATGTACCTAAAAGCTATACAAGCGAATTTTATAGGTACCTACCTACCTAAATAAATACAAATATCCGCAGTTACCTACTTAGTGGTATTTATGGTTACTGCCCCACCCTCGTGGGTAGTAGCGTGATGTTATTTGGTATAACCTTCCTCAACAAATGGGCTAGACACGCAAATAAATCTTAGAAATTGGCCTGCTAGTTCCTAAGACTAGCGCGATCAAAAACAAAAAAAAATGAATTTCCGTCTATTCAATAATTCTATTGACTATTTCCACCAATAATATCATTGATTTCCACACTATTACCAAACACGGAACAATGGACACCTAATAATATTATGGTAATTATTTATCACGCCGAGGAAGTATGCACTGGTGTCACAGCTTAGAAAGGTAGGTAAGGTGTTCGGTAGGTAAGTATATCAATTTGAGCGACAAATAATAACGAAAACTAGAGTTTAGTATTGGTTGGCGGAAAATAAGCGTTGTGGGTGTAGGAGTATCATTTCGTACATCTTTTTTCACAACTACTTGCCGATGGCAGCGCCTAAAGGAGATCACCCAAATAGGGCTAATTTTTATTTTGCCGGCCAATCAATAAATTGTGTTATTTTAATAGAACACACTGTTGTAAACATTTTAACTATTACACCAAACTTCTAAGTCAATAGGCTTGTGTCCACTAAGAATAAATCGGTTTGATTGTAGTATCTATAGATCCATTATGATTTAAGATGTCAATAAAGTTTATTATTTATTATAAAAAGGATAAAGATTAATGTAATTTTTAGGATTCTAAAACTAAAAAATAATGTTTTTACTTATTCTTGTGACAGTGAACACCAATCAGAGAGCATTACGTCAAACAGTACGTCCACCATTCATGTTGTTGACGTTTTAGTAGTAAATACAACTAAAAAGTAAAAGTTTCAAACTGTCAAATCGAATATAACAAAATAAAAGTGGGTGCATCAGACCAGACTTCATTCACGGATTGTTTTGTTTTGTACTTTGTGATATCACTCAACCGCTATGATGGTTTACAGCGTTTTCGTGTCAAATTCAAAAAGTTTTTTAAAAAGCCGTAATTAGTAATATTGCTGATTGTTTTTTGAAGAAAAATCAGGTATTTCAGTTTAACATCTAATAAAGGAACGAATCAATCGCTAATTACATTTTAGGATACAAGCGTATTCTCTGAGACAATATTTAGGTTTGAATGTATGTCTCAAAGTACCGTAGAGCATTTTTGTTTTGACAAAAGTGTTAAATCAAAGAGGTGTAACGGTAGTCAACTATACGTTTTCAGCCTAACGTGAAATACGTGAACCTTAAAATGCAGTGGACTCATTAAAAAAGTAAAAAACATATTTTTAAATACTCCTGACCAAATATAAAAATATCGTCTAAACCTTTAGTAGGAATGTCTCTGACCGGTCAGGTACAGATGTCTTGCATGATGTACAGGCATGGCACCATGTGATTGAAGAGATATTGCGTCGCGACGTTCTCACTTTCCAATGTTTCGGCCGGTTCTTGTAGAGAAAAGGCCAGTTGGAAACACCTGGATATCACTATAGTGACAGCAGCCGCAACCCTGTCCAAGAAACGGCGCTACAAATGTTGGCGGAATGCCCCGCTTATGCATCCCAGCGCCTTGAACATCACCATCCGCCTTTTCCGACCATTTTGATGTAGACCTCTACAACAAATTCCTTTCCGTTCTGTTTTGGGCAGTCTTGAACCAATTACTGCCTGCTATCTTTATGATGTCTTCTTTCCATCTCATTTGCCGTTCCAGCTAGTCATTTACAATCCCATGGTTGCCATTTTAATATTTGCTTGCACCATGTTTCGGGATTTCTGGGTACATGTCCGGCCGCTACTCTTTTGGTAACATCTGGTACTAGACTTTCTTTTCGGAGCTATTTATTCTTCTTTCTGCCTCTGAGTGTCACTCCTGCCAGTTTTCTCTCCATTGTTCTTTGAACAACATCAAGTTTCTGTGGCGCTGCCTCTGTAGTAACCCAAGTTTCGGCTCCGTAGGTGAGCACTGGCAGGACGCACTGGTTGAATATTCTTGCTTTTTGTTGCTTCGTAAAAGCAAATGCCAGTTTATCGAAAGCAGCCCAACCCAAATGGATACGTGTATCAATCCTGTTCACTTGGTTTGCTTTGCCCATCTTTATTTCTTGCCCTAGGTATAATATACTATTTATTGAAGAATTCTAATCGGGTACATCCTACTGCAATGGTTATTCCACTGGAGTTTTCACTGGTCATGTTTCGAATTGGCCGTAAACTGATCGCGGCAATTGTTACATAGACTACAGGCCCATGTCCAAAATGGATGGGTCATATGAACCACCAGGTGACGTATATAGGACGATATAAGAGCATCAAATAATAAGATTCAGCACTATGCCGTCACTTGTAAGCTGTCCAACTGAGTGCTGGTGAGAATTTGATTTTCTGGCAATTTCCAAAAAATTACCGACTTTGTAGGGCACCATTTTTTACGGCACTGCGCGCTTTCTTATTATTTATCATGGATCTATCGAAGGTCATAATGCTGTACAAAAATATATGACCAAAATGCGTACACACTCTACCTGCACTTTTAAATTCTCATCAGTACTCAGTTGGACAGCTTACAAGTGACGGCATAGTGCTGAATCTTATTATTTTATGCTCTTATATCGTCCTATATACGTCACCTGGTGGTTCATATGACCCATCCATTTTGGACATGGGCCTGGGGCCCAATTCCGCTAAATAAATATAGTCGCAATATCATGTCAGTGTCATACTTACTTAAAAAGTGTATTCTTCTAAATTATATGATATTTGAATCAATTTGTAACGAGATCGTATGTGTCAACGACGAACTGTTTATTTTAAATTATACGATGACATATGGTTATCAGAATACCGCTTTTAAATCCATTCAAAATATGATATAAATGTCATATAAAAATAGCAGAATTGGCCCCCTGTAGTCTAACAGTCGTATCCTCGCTACCTGCCCTGCCCATAGTCTGGTGCGTGATGGCTTGGAACGTCAGCGTCTCTTTCTGTGAGGCAGTAATGCTTATCAATCAGATATTTCGCTCTTGGCTTACTACCTGTCATTACCTGATGCCACTTAAATTGCAACATGCACGTTATTTTAGGCAAAAAAATAACAGTAATTACTTAAGATTTATTTTAGGAACAGAATAGATTCTTTGAGCTGGAATATGATCTCACAGATTGCACTTAGAACCTTAGTGTAGTAATAAAAAATGTTTATTTCGTAATATTCTATAAGTTTATTTTAGTTGGCCGGCACCATTGACATATATTTAGTACATATACATCGATGGCCGGCACTTTTAGAATAGCCTAAATTTGTATGGGGCTGGGTGATATCCTTTATTATGCATGCACGTGTGTTTGCATGAGTATATATTGCTATAACTATTGCCCTGTAATAAAAATCTTGTGTATTATTGATCTTTTTCCGGTACTTTTTTGACAGAAATATGCAATCTCTAAGATACTACTATCTTAGAGATTGCATAGTTAAAATAAATATAACAAAATGTAATTATTGGTGATTAAAAGCAGCTATGAGTATCTTACCCTTTATGTGTATTATTGGTTCTATGCCGTTGTTTTGCTGACAGTAGCAACGAATTAATTAATTTATATTAATCTAATCCTTTTCCCTAAGATTGATATCGAACAAGCGATACTTTCGCATTGCGAGCGATCATACGTTTTTTTTATAATTAACAACAAACATAATGTTCATTTATTATCTACTGATTACTATTGTCACTATAAACAAAACCAATTTTGTAAAACTACTTTCGAATTTCATAAAGGTTTATTCAAAACAAAAACTTTGCAAATTATTTATACTCGATAAGTAAGTTTATATTTCAATTGATATACTGCTTCAATTTTCTATACTGTGGCGCGAAAGTGTTATACCTACATAATATGGCGGCAGGTGCGTCGCGTCTCGCGTCGCGATTGATCGTAATTATACTCGCGAACTGGGGAAGAGGGGAGCCTCAAAAGCTTTGAGCGCTCGGAAATCCTTGCCTTAAATCAACAAGTGATTATGCAGAATTCAATCTATTCCTGTTCATTTCTATGAACAGGAATAGATTTCATAGAAATTATATAAAATAATTATATAAAATTCTAATGTTTCAAATTTATGGCTGAACAATGTTAATTCGTAACACTGAAGATTGAAAAATTAAAAAGCTACTTTGCCTCACGCTCGAATCAAAATCGCGTTTTGATCACTGTTGTCTCGCAGCAAAAGCGGCATGTTTGAGCTGCTGTGGTGAAAAAACTATTATTAATCTGCCAAAAAATTCTACACTGACCCAACTAACCCATTGTTTGTTTTCCCCTCATCGATAGATTTATTTGATTTTTATTATATTATTTATAGACTCACGCCTGTATCCCAGAAGGGGTAAGCAGAGGTGTAATATTACACCCACATTTTGCCATGAATTTTTGGGTCCCACGTAATAGGGGCCGAGCCTATTGCCGTACCGGGTACATTACCAGTCTCCGTGCTGTTACTGAGAATTTCCTAACGGAAAATCCCAATAACACTTTGCCCGACCCGAATCGAACCCGAGACCTCCCAATCCCACACGCACATTTATGCCGCGAGACCAACGAGGCAGTCAAACACATACAAACATCGATAGATGTGCTTTTTTATTAACACTTATTTATAAAAAATCTTCAATTAATATATTCTAATATTTCAAAGAATAAGCAACTCCATAGGTCCCAGTTAGCACGTGTGTTATGCACACGTACACACATTCGTAAGAACTTTACTGTCGTTATTATTAATAGCAAGTGAAACAGCCACGTGTAAGCAGAGTTCAAACGTACCAGGAGCCCAGAGAACCACAGGGGTGGCCAGACTCACTGTCACATGTGTTTTCAAATGGCAGACCGCCCTAAGGATCGCCTCATATTGTTGCGTGCACAGATAAAAAACCAACTGATTTCTGAGACTATTTTTGTATAGCGCCTACGTAAAACTAAAAACCTAGAAACGTCTTCATGAAACAAAAGAGAACTCTCGTTTCAATTGAAGTAGGTACGGCTCTTCGTTTATTACATATGGTACGGCTTTCCGCACTTGTTTGGACTATATCTGTAAGCACCTATCTGAAGTCATGAATAGCGGTCTTCGAATAAGATAGGAGGAACAGTTTTCTCTTGCTATGAGATATGAGAAGGTCCTGGGTTCTCTTGTTATGAGATATTTTTCAATAATCAGCACTAAAGCAAATTGATAGAGTCACTTATAAAGCCTCGTATTCATTAGGGGACATTTGTCCTGCAACCTTGTCGCCCGACACGAATTCTACGTGTTGAGTGACGTCGCGGGGGACATCGCCCGACATCGCAGGCGACATCTACGTGTCGGGGAACAAGTCGCTTGTCGACGCTCCGATAGCGTCGACCTTGCGCGACTTCGTGTCCCTCGACAGTTTCCGACGGCATTTGACTTGTGAGGACGTGTGTTGCTATTTGTTCCGCGACTACCCGCGATTATAGCACACTTCGTTGGTCCACACTACCAACCAAACTGTGTTAACACTTAGGCGACATCTTGATCACAATGACGGTATGTGGACGAGCGAAATGTCGGTCGACATTGTCGCGGGACAGTCGCACGTAAATGTCCTGCGACTGTTCGCGATGATGTCGGGCGATGTCCCCCGCGACATCGCTCAACACGTAGAATTCGTGTCGGGCGACAAGGTCGCGGGACAAATGTCCCCTAATGAATACGAGACAAGTCGAGCGACTTTGTCCCCTAGTGAATACATGGCTTAAGTGTGAAGTATGTAAGGCGGTAAGGCCACATTTAATAGGTTTCCTTACACTTGAAATTTGAATTAAGTTCAATTTCGTTCCTAGTCACATAAGGAAGCACGTCGTTTTATTACAAATAGTTCATCATCAAATATTAAGAACACAATTAATTTTTCTTCGTTTGAGTGTGTGGCCACCTCTCGTGTCGGAGTTTTTAGACCGCCCAAAGGTCTCCGACTTGGCCTAATCATTATTGTCCTGTCCTGTTATCCTGGTACAGGAAGGAACCTTGACCGACGGCTATACGGACGGCTTTCAAAAGCATCATAGCACTCTGATGTAAGGAATAACATTTTGCAAAAACAAAAGTGCTACTGAGTTTTTCTGAATTCTCAGTAGCAGCACGGAGTCTGGTAATGTGCCCAGTAACAGCAATAGGCTCGCCCTCTATTACGTGCGAAAAGTGGATGTAATATTACAGCTGTGCCTACCCCTTAGGGGATACAGGCGTGAGTCTTAAAAAAAAAGCTACCAGAGCAGGGTAGTTTATTGCCTCAATCAGCACTGTATATAAACTGTCCCACCGCTGGACAAGGGCCTTTTAGTACGATGAGAAGGAAAACCATTGTTTCTTCCGTTCGGGTAGGCTGACTTGACAAGTAGCAAGTTGTAAGTAGTGCCAGAACATTAAGAAGAACTGTGAGACATGCAGGTGTGTCCTCACGATGTTTTCCTTAACTATTCAGCGTTTAGCAAGTGTTAATTAAATGTTTAATACGCACTTTACGATAGCCTAGTGGAGATACCAACATGCAACAGTCTGTCACGCAGAGGGTATCGGGTTAGAAACCACGGTGACTGTGACGCACCAATGACTTTTCGGAGTTATGTGCGTATTGAATTGTTAATCATCGCTTGCCTCGTGCCTCGGAGAGCACGTTAAACCGTCGGTCCCGGCTGTCACGAAGATCTTTGACTGTCGTTACGGGCAGTCAGTACCCTCAAATAAACTAGTCTAAACCATGGAATATCGCTATCCCTTTGGGTTGCGGAGGTCAGACGGCAGTCGCTCTGTGGAAAAGTTGGTATTCTGTTATATCTAGATAGACCAGTAAGCGGACCTCGGGCTGCAAGGCGTGTAAGTCTTGGGTGCAACCGGGATAACGCTAGGGCTATGATGACGCACTTAACGGAAAGGCAGTGGTGCAAATGGTTCGCGCTGGAAGTTTGCACTGTGAATTGAAGTGTTTGAACACAAGAGTTTCGAGTTGCGTTGCAATCTGTCAGTTAGTCTTTCCGCTAAGGCTATCACTTGCTTTTAACTGATCGAATTAAACTACCTATTACCGACTATAAGAGAGTGGTGTGGGGTAAAAGAAGGTTTGATACCTAAGTACGTAGGATATTGCAGCGTTTCTAATATTGGTTCATGTACATAATTTTGCCATGTGTTTTTGCCAATTTTACTCAATTTAACTGCGTTTACATTCAAACAGGCAGATCAAGAAAACGATGGATAGACTTTGGGACTATAGATATGAAAATGAAAAGTAGAAAAAGATCGGATGATGGGCGACTGAGAAGCATGGAAGCGAAGGACATTCGAAGTCAAAGTCAAAATCATTTATTCATTTAGGCCACAAAGTATCATAAGCGTCACTTTGTGGCCTTTTTTTTTAATATTCCTCATGTACCTATGTGTCGGAGGGTCGGGTATCAGCGAAGCATTCCTCGCAACTCCCCGACGGGTATTGGCCCGCCAGATGGTCAGGCGGGCTCTGAATAAAACTCCCTTGGCGGCGGATGAAGGTGTTGGGCTCCAACGCCAAAACACCCAACGGCCGCAGAGGATAGGGAGGACGGCAACGCAACACCGCATCTCCTCTTCCTCTGCGGCCCCACCGCGACGCAACGATGGTGCGCCCCTATTTGGTCGCGGGAGATAGGGCGCGCGGCAACGCAACACCGACACGCCTCTCCTCCCACGACCGCACCCGACTGCGAGAGACAGACAGAACTGTCCCCCGCACCCACACCTGGGGACGCATCCTACGCAGGCCTCACCCAAGCTAACGTTGAGCGTCCCGGGATCCCGCTTAGCTTCACCGTGGGTTTAGGTACCTGAAACCCACGGTTATTGAGCCCCCCCCACCACGACAAGCTGGAGATCCCACGGGGGAGGGGCACTCTTTTTAACTGCCATTATAATGGTTTTACATTTTATCTTTGTAAGGAGCTGCAACTGTTTCACATTGTGAGTTATCTGCTAATGCAAAAATTAATAGTTATTGATTGATATCAATAACTATTAATTTTTGCATTAGTAGATGCTTGGGTATGATTACCCAAGCAATAAATTATGTTCCTTTGATAAGCCTCCCAAAGTGAATATGGTGAAACAGGAGCATCCACTTACGTCTTTTAATGTAGGCAACTCGCGAACATGACTGTTCAGTGCTATGGTGGAACAGCATGTCCCGGTAAGTAACAGTATAAAAACCTGCAGCAATTTACAATCAATAGATTGTAAATTGCTTTTTGATTGAGTTTGCAGCTCATGACCACGAGTTACCCTCACCTTACAAATCCGATAAATTATAATAAAAAGAGTAGATCAAGAATGCAAATGTATAAAAGAGAATACGGTAATTAACTACACTATAAAACTGCTTATTGACCTAATAAAAAAAATTTGGCCTGATAAAAGAATATCATATATATATATAAGTGTACTTGTCGTCAAGATACTTTTTTTTTTTTACGATAGCCGCCTCAGCGCTCACACTGGGACACAGGGAACGCGGGTGTGCTGCTCCTGGGTCCCGTTACGCTTGTCCCGTTGTAGGGCTCAGTCTCTGAAAGGGCTAGGTTGTTAGTGCCCTCCCTTCGCTACCTCGTACTGTGCGATTACAGTGGTCCCTCGGCTATACGAGACCACTGTCTTCTCGGGGTCGTTTGTGGTCGGGCAGCCAGATTGCCATCTCTGATTGCCCACGGCCCCAAGAAGAGTCAGGCTAGCGGCCATTGCCACCGCCACGACGCCGCCCTCATCTCGTCTGCGTCATGCGTCTGCGAGCGGGATCGGCTCTCTCGCGATCCCGCTCGGCGGCCTCCTTCTGGAGCATGACCGCTTCACAGAAGGAGACCACAGCGTCCCACCGGACGTCTTCCGGTAACATGGCCTGAACAATGGTCGGTGGGGAGAGATCCCCTCCAATAACCGAAACTAAGACTCGCCCCTCGGATTCCCATGCAGGGCACTCGGAGAGCGTATGCTGGGCAGAGTTCAGGTCACTGCCGCAGTGGTGACATGCCGTCGTCGCCTCGCGGCCGATTCGGTTCAAATACTCACCGAAACATCCGTGTCCGGTGAGTATCTGAGTCAGCCTAAACGTGACGCAGCCGCTTCTCGTCTCGATCCACGCTTCGAAGACAGGGAGTATTGCGCCAACGACGCGTTGGCGCATGCACCGCGACTCTGAGAGTCGCGTGCGCCAATTAATCAGCGCCCGCTGACGCGCATTCCGTTGAAACTCCCCGAGCGTCTGGCTCAGCTCTTCCTCCACGCCGCCTTCCTGGCGGAATCGAGTCTCACGAAAAACTAGGGCGTCCACATCCGCCAGGATATCGAACGGCGGGAGCCGAGCCAAAAGCGTGGCCGCCTCAAAAGAAATCGTGCGATAGCCACGCGCAACTCTAATGGCCGCCACTCGCTGCAGGCTATTAAGGATAGCTCTGCAGCGGGAGGCGCTCGTCAGGCGGTCAGACCAGACGGGCGCCCCATAGAGGGCCATGGAACGCACGACTCCACAGTAGAGGCGGCGGACCTCTTCTCTGGGGCCCCCGAGGTTCGGGAGCAGCCTCTGCAGTGCCCCTGCAACCCGGTGCACTCGGGGGGCCAAACGCACGAAGTGCTCCTCGAAGCACCATCGACTGTCGAGGGTGAGGCCCAAGTACTTTATGTATCGCCCCACCTCAACGACTGCATCATTTATTCTTAATGAAGAACTGGGTGGTTCCATGCCCTGACGCAGGCCGTGGAACCATAGTGCCTCGGTCTTGTGCGGTGCTATCCGCAGGCCCAGTCGGCCGATGGCAGCGACGACACAGCACACACCCAACTCCGCGAGTCGCAGGGTTTCAGCGAAGCTAGCCCCCCGGGTCAGTACTAGTGTGTCATCAGCGTAACAGACTACACTGACCCCGGAGGGGAGACCAATCCGCAGGACCGCGTCATACGCGAGGTGCCAAAGAAGTGGTCCGAGAACGGACCCTTGTGGAACCCCGCAGAATATCTGCCTCTTGACTGCGGCACCATCCCGACTCCTGTAGCTTACGGATCGATCATTTAAATAGGCCTCGACAATCCTTCGCAGGTAGGAAGGCACGTTGTGTGTCGTCAAGATACTACAGACTATAATATGCCTTTAGTAGAAGATTATTTTTAACTAATGTCTGAAACGACCTTAACGGCAAGTCTAAAATATTACTTAGTATTTTATTATAAGTACATTCTTATACTATGCCCGATAAAAGAGCTATGCGTTTTGTGTAAACGGAAATACGGTACACATAATTTTTGCCTGTTCCTAGTATTAATATTGTGTATGTCACTATTCATTTTGTAAGAATTTATATCTAGTCGAACATGCTTAACACTGGCATAAATGTATTGTGATGATACAGTAAGAATACCAATATTTTGACATTTTTCTTTGTTTGCTTTCTTTTTTCTCGTTTTTGTAACATAAAAATATTTTCGATGTCAGCGGCTCTACCCCATAATAATATGCCATATGACATAACAGTATGAAAATGGCTAAAATAGACCAATCTAGCCGTATCGACATCAGTCAACCAACGAACCTTCTTAAAGGCATAAGCAGCTGAGCTAAGTTTCCTTAAGAGATATATAACGTGCGCACCCCACTGTAATTTCGAATCAAGTGTTATTCCTAGAAATAATGTAGATTCAGATGTTTCGAGTACATCATCATTTAGAGCTATACTAGGACCAAGGTTTCTGACATTAGGCAGTGCACTACTAACTCGATTGTTAACATTCAACCATTTAGTTACTTGAATGAGCGCACTGTTTATTTCGTTAAAATGTTCCTTATTTCTATCTACTTTGAAAATCAAAGAAGTATCGTCAGCAAACAGTACAACGTCACAAATGTTTTTCAAGTAAAACGGTAAATCGTTTATGTAAACAAGAAACAGGAAACGCCCTAGGATGCTGCCTTGCGGCACTCCTAAATCAACAGCTAAGCCACTGGATTTTGAGCCGTTTATTTCAACACATTGGATTCTGTCACTTAAGTATGACCTAATGACTTCCAATGCTTTAGTCTGTACGCCGTAATGTCTAAGTTTGCATAAGAGCGTTTCATGGCAGACACAATCGAATGCTTTTGAAAGGTTACAAAAGACACCAATAGCATTTTGGGCAGTCTCCCATGCACTGAATATGTGTTTAAGTAACACTACTCCTGCATCTGTTGTCGAGTAACCCTTGGTAAAACCTTATTGCTCACTATGAAGGAGGAAAAGAGGTATTATCCTACTGTGTTTCTTAAGATCGGGAAAAACACCTGATTCAATACACTTATTAAATAAGTTGCTTAAATAAGGAGCTACTACATCAATTATACTTTTCGAAACCTTAACAGAAATGCCCCAAAGACCACCTGTATTCTTAGACTCTAGAGATTAAAAAGTACTTATAATGTCGGTAGAATCAATACAATGGAACTTAAATAAATACCACACATTTTCCTACACTAGATTCTAATAGGTTTTCTGCGACTATAGCTGATGATTTTAATTCTCTAGTAGTAGTAATCGGTATGCTAGCAAGGAATTTATTAAATGTGTGTACGACTTCTTTGTCATTATGAATTATTAATTTGTCATTATCAAATAAACTAAAACTATTACCTCTGGTACGGATGCGAGACATGGCTCGTCAAAAGTAGTATCACCAGTCAGTTACAAGTGTTCGTAAACAAATGTTTGCGGCACATTCTCAGCATTTACTGGCCACGAACCATCTCTAATGCTAGACTGTGGGAAATGACAGACCAAAAACCCATCCACGAAGAAATCCTCCTTAGAAAATGGCGTTGGATTGGACACACGCTTAGAAGACCGGACAACCACCTATCCAAGCAAGGTCTGTGCTGGCGGGCAAATGGCAAGAGACGGCCGGGGCGCCCACTTACCACATGGAGGCGATCATTTGAAAAGGAGGCTGATTCAACTGGTCTCGGCTAGAAAGAGCTGGAGAGGCCGCCCACGACCGTCAAAAATGGAAGACTTCTGCGAGCCCTTTGTCCCTAATGAGGGATAAGAGGACCACATCATCATCATCATTATCTCTTAGTGTTGTCTTACCTGTTGCTTCATTAATAGCTCGCCAGGTTGTCTTAATTTTATTCGAGGATTGTCTAATTTTGTTCCTAATTGGGTAAAATACTCTGTGAAGTTCGAATCAGAATTGTATCTCTTAATACCGTACAACTCGTACATCTTTGCTCTGCTTTTGTAAATACCTGCAGTAGCCCAATCACTAAAAGCTCGCCGAACCCAAATAAATTAAAACCAGGGCAAGAGAATTAAAGTGAATTATAATAAGTGTTTGTAAGACGCACCAAAATGTGAAACAACTGCATATATTTTGTGCATACCTATACCTTCAAACTGTGCAAATCTAAACTACGGCTCGGTACTGCCAGTGGCAGTGGCGAGAAGATTACTCTTCACACCAGGCCATTCGTGTAGACAAAAACAGCTTTTCAAAGCTTCGACAAGAACATTTCCTAGCATTTTTCATTATTTAGGATAAAAATAGTAATTTCCATACAATAATTAGCAACACTGAATTCTAAGAATATATAAAATGCATCGAACAAAGAATCTTTTTAACCGACTTCAAAAAAAGGAGGAGGTTTACAATTCGTCGGAATCTTTTTTTTTTTATGTATGTTCCCCGATTTCTCTAAGACGCCTGGACCGATTTCGAATATTCTTGTTTTGATTGAAAGAGTATATCTCCTAGTTGGTCCCATGATCATCAGGTCAGGATCTGATCATGGAATCCTGAGAAATCGAAGGAACTCTTCAAATTCTATAAGCACACTTGAAGCGATTTGACCGTAACAAACCAATGCCGTCGAGTTTGGGCTCGTTTGAGTCGTCTTTTACATGGACTTTGATGCTAGATGATTTCCATGGTCTGATGATAAAGTTGGAAGGTAACCAAGAGATCTTTGTGATACAATAACCCAATCTCATCGAGGTTAAGGTCGTTTGATTCGTCTTTACATGGAGTTTGGTACTGGATGTTCTGCAGGGTCTGATGATGGAGCAGGAAGGTTGCCATGGGATGTTTGTAATACAAAGATGCAATCCCATTGAGCTTGGGCTCGTTTGATTCGTCTTTACATGGACTTTAGTGTTGAATGTTCACCAAACTCTGATGATGGAGCAGGAAGGTAGCCATGGGATATTTGTAATACAGTTACGTAATCCCATCGAGTTTGGGCTCGTTTGAGTCATCTTTACATAGACTTTGATGCTGGATGATTTCCATGGTCTAATGATAGAGCTGGAAGGTAACCCAATATCATCGAGTTTAGGGTCGTTTGTTGGTCTTTACATGGACTTTGGTACTGGATGTTTTCCAGGGTCTGACGATGGAGCAGGAAGGTGGCCATGGCATCTTTGTAATACAAAGACGCAATCCCATTGAGTTTGGGCTCTTTGGATTCGTCTTTACATGGACTTTAGTGCTGAATGTTGACCAAACTCTGATGATGGAGCAGGAAGGTGGCCATGGGATCTTTGTAATACAATAACGCAATATCATCGTGTTTAGGCTCGTTTGTTTTGTCTTTGGTATTGGATGATTTCCGAGATCTGATGATGGAACTGAAACGAACGTGTTAAGGCTATTTAGTTGAAAACAAAAAATACTTGAAATTGCCAGAAACGTACAGGTCTACATTTCGGAATTGAGGCACGTAAGGAAGGCCTCCCCATCATGTACCACCTACACTATCCTATGTACCACCTATTACTATTTTTTATTAGTATACCACTAAAAAGCAAAAAATAAAAATTATTTTTAAATAAAAATAAACCAACTTCAAAAAACACTAAGGAACTAAAAAACAAAAAATAATTGGTTTTGGAGCAAACATTTTTGAATTCGGTGCCAAGCCCTTACGCAAAAAGTTACTAAATTACAAACTACCTATTCCATCAACAACAAAAGTTATATAAAAATGTGAAGAGGTTTTATAGTCAGATCAGAAATACTTTGCTTGGCACCGACTCCAAAAATGTTTGCTCCAAAACCAATTATTTTTTGTTTTTTAGTTCCTTAGTGTTTTTTGAAGTTGGTTTATTTTTATTTAAAAATAATTTTTATTAACATTGCGTGTTGACGACTGACGTTAATGAAAGACTGTTCTTTAACATCACTTCGAACAAATTTAAAATGCCGGCGTGTGCGGTATGATTGCATACATGTTTGTTTACATCCCTGCCATACGTCACCCCTCTCTAATGCTTTGCCCCAAATTATCTCCTCTCTGTTCCTTACTTCCTAGTATGTGACGTCTGAAACAATGGGATGTAGGCGGCGCCCTACAAAAGATTGTATCTAATTTGGGCGGTTTCATCCCTATGAGGAGGGGCTCTAGTGCCCTCCTAGAAAAGTGAACATTCTACTTTCTTGGGGAACTACTCAAAATACTCCTCGATAATGTTGCTTCTGTGTATTATAAAAAAGGCAATTTAACAAACATTTGATAACTTAGGTACCATAATAATTTAAAATGTATTAAATATTATTATATTCATACCTCATCCACTAATTTCTTAGCTCTAACAATTTTTACTACTACTAGTAGCATGCACAATATAATATTATGGACATGCTCGCACAATAATTTGTCGATAAGTTTCATAATTTTAACTCACTTCAATCTTATTACTAACGTCTTACATTAATAAATTACACATAACGTTAAATTCTTAAAACTATATGAAATTAAAGAACGAAACAGCTGTGCACATATGGCTGTGCGACTGTGCGTGTACCGTTGTCACTTGTGTGTGACATGTGTCACATGAAAATGGATGCCGTCATGTGATGTTTCAAACACACGTATGTACCAGGGCACCATAAAATGTAAGCGATAACATGTTCCACACATGTGGCTTATTATCAATGAACACGCCCCACGTTGCCGCGCCAATGATAACGCGACGTATGAAGTTTTCGATACGGTATAGGCGCGCGTTGCGTTGCGACCACTGTATCATAAAATGTTATTTCTGTTTAGATAATAATGAAGGTTAACAGCTGCGTTAACAGGTTTATTGCATATGTGCGTTTATTTTTGACTTAGCTGATACGCAGGCTGTTTTGGCTAAAAGTAAATAAAAGAAAATACGTGTGTTGTTCAAGTTGTAGGTATGTAGTTATAAGTATTTAAATAACTACTTCTTTATTTGTAAATCATGTATTAAGATATATTTAATTGTTTTAAGACAAATTAGTGTTAATCATATAATAATTATAATTAATCATTTAAAAGCGTGCCCTGAACACTACTGTTTAATTTTAAAACGCCTTATGTGATTTGCATAGCGTGTCTTAAGGCGCTTCAAATTGTGTATTCGGGTCAAACTTAAAAACAACAAGCAATTTTTGAAATATCCTCTGTTGGATGCAATCTTGTATGCGAGAGTTGTGAGACCTATTTATTCATAATTAATCAATAATCAGAGTTAAAAAATAAACACACAGCTGTCTTATCTTCATATGAAACACGTTAGTGCTCATTGCCCCATAACGCACCGTAACTATTACCACATACATACACTTGAACACACACGACACGACATAGCGTCACGCAACACAGACATATCAGCATACAACATGTCTACATACACATACAATCTAATTCCTCACTTTTACACGTTAGTACTATTCTTTATTCTGTGCTTTTACACCACACAAACAAACATACACACCCAACACATGGGAGGAATTGTATGAAAACCATACACGTGTGCCTCACGTGTTACGATCGTGGAGTCATGTGAGTTTTCGGAGTCACATGTGTACTAGGAGAGCATGGGTTGTGAAGAGGTGTGCAGCATGTATGCATGCAGTGGATACGTGTATGTGTGTGTGATGTTGGGGTTGGTCGTGAACGCGAGGGTGCGAGGGTTACGGCCGACAGATGTGTTTATAGCTGGCTTTGATAGCTGTATGTAGCTGGTTAGGGTGAGTTGTACCGATGTGTCGACGAATGTTCGAAACATAGTGTCAATTTTTATCAATGAAATACTATAGCAATTCATATTGAATTATTATTACTTATTGTTAATTGCTTACAAAAACGATATTATTAAGTTATAATAATATAGACTGTATTGTCTGTATTAACATCATTACATGAACGTATCATATTTGACAGTAGCTAATCTCAACAGCAGTAGATCTATCCTTATGTTATATTATACACAATTTTGGAAAACAATTATTTTTCATAAAAAGTCATCACTAACATATAAAAAATTAACGAAAATCCCAACGCCTAATGTTAAACGTGGTACTTATTTGGATACAAATATTGTAACAGTGTCTACCTAGTTCAAAACAGTACAGATTTCATTTTATCTATTCTTACAATTACGTATTGATTCAGATATTGATTCATTCTCATTAAAAGACCATTCGACACACTCATGGCATGATATATCTTGTAGCTTTATTCGTTTTATTGAAGTATTTATTGGATGAGCTAGATTGTATGACTGAAATATTGACCACATTTGGGGAACACATACACCTTCAATAATTATATTAGGTACATAACACTACGACATAGTTTGTCACTGATATAATTAAATTGTCCAAAAATACACAATTTATGTAATTATTAGATATCAATAAAATTTGTAACAAAATACCGACTTAGTTCCTCAAGCTTCTAAGGCACCAAACGAGAAATATGTGCTTGCAAACAAAAATTAAATTCGATATCGGTTCGTAAATGACGGAATACTGAGGTAATAAGAAACATAAAAAAACATAATCAAATTGAGAATCTCCTCCGTAATTCTGTTGAAAGTAAGAGAAACAGCTACTTTGGGCTTGTGAAACTTAACTTTTTCTTACTGTTAACTCTGTACAGAATCAAATGCGAGACACGACACATTAGACATTTTTTGTACAACCACTACTTGAAATTAAAATAGGTAGGTACACAAGCAACGGGTATGTCAGTATCAGTACATAATCATAAACTCCATCATGTACCGCATATGTAAAAGAGCCGATTAATCGGATGATACAAGATGATTATCACCTCTTTGCAAAACGTGGTAAGTATGGAACAGTGTGATATTGTATTCCTAAGCCGGTCTCAATATCCATGGAGAATCCAAGATATACATATTAATTGTCATATTTTTTATTAAGCTTTTGTCAAATATGTTTACCTAGTAGACAAACAAATGGATATAACAAATCTTGAGACCGGCCATTACCAATACCAACTAAATTAATGAAACTGATTGTGAGCTTTCGAAGGGTTCCAACACACAGCTTTCACAAGGTTAGCAAAATGAATCAAATTCTAGCCTCTGTCTACGTCTTCAGCGACATATGGCTTCATAATGAAAAGAGTGCATTGCCAGATCCTCGCCCTGCTCTACAAACCAAGTGTTGTTTGATTTTTATTTGTATCTATTTATACGAGTACTTGGGTAGAAAAAAGTACAGTCATTCAGAGAATAAATTGGGTATCTGCTACAACAGCTTTAGAGCAAACTGAAACCAATCTTGTAATGCATAAAATTCGTGCTGTTATTGTTTTTGAGTCATGGGTTATTTTTATTTATTTTGTTTTGTGTGTATCGCCGCACCAATAGCATTTCACGTACGTTATAACTTACAACTTATAATAATTATTTTCACAAAGCTTGCGTTTCTTCTTTGTATTTTTCAGACACATATTTAGACAATTGGCTGCTGCAAATATAAGTAAGTACTTTTAACAGAACAATCTAAGCTCATTGCCTGACCCAGGGCTAATTAATAGTCGAGATTATCGGTCGTAGGACTAAAATAAAAAATTAAAAACGCCGCATTGGCACGACGAGACCGTAAAATTATCTAGTTAAAGACCGTAAAATATAATCTAGTTTATTATTTTTGATCATATATACATAATATATGATCAAAAATAATAAACTAGATTATTCATGGGAATAATAAACCTTATTAAAATTAAATGATTCGCAGATTATAGTAATTTTTCAATTCTGTGCAAGTAAAGCAACACTTGCACAGGTCGCGACTTGGATGGGTGACCAAGTGTGGCATTTACACCTGAGCGCTACCGTGCTTCGGAGGGCACGTAAAGCTGTCGGTCCCGGTTCTTGTCTTAGGATAAGAATCGTTAGACCAGTTCGGAGGCCTTCGGGCGGTCTGAAAAACTCCGACACTAGAGTTGGCCACACACACCCGAAAAACAAACAAAACAAACAAACAATTCTTTACGTAAGTAAAATTTTTTTATATTATTATAAATTAATTGTACATAATTATATCAATATTATTTTCATCTCTGCCTTGGTTTCGTGCTATCATTCACGAGTTGAAATTAGGTCAATAAAATAAGCAGATGAACGCTCCACTTGAGAACGGTCGTTGAACCGACACGCTAAAGTTCAATGACACAGTTCGGTTTTGTAAGAAAACGCGTAAACTCGACATCGAGCAATCGCCTACTCTTTTATGAGACCCTGTTACCGTACACATTTTTGTTACGATTTAAGTAAAAACGAAACTTTTTTTTTATCTGTTGGAATGAACAAAATGTAAAAAAAGGCTGGAAAAAGTTTCTTTCTGAGTTGTAAGATGTCGTTAGTACGTCAATGTTTATTTTGTAGTTCTATATTATTAATTATTACACTTAACAGCAGTTCTTTCTATGATTGTGTGTTAATATTTAATGCATGATTATTTATTTATATTGGCATCTATAAGATCGAATTTTATAATTTTTTTTTATTGCAAAATATACGAAAAGCTAGGCAGACCGTAGAAACAAAGTGTGTTTATCTAAATGTTCGTTCGCTTATAAGTACTTTAAACATTACAATACATTGTATCGTAACTTCTTTATTTATTCGCGTTGAATATTTTCAGCAGCTTCATTATTTCCTCATTGTTTGTTTTATTATGCTCGAACTAACTGTAGTCAGTAGCGTTTTACACGCAACCTTGGCTTGCGTAACTAACACACGTGTAGACCAATACTAAACGCGTCGTCATTGGTCCCGCCCCCTGAACAGTACGGAAATAGAATATCGATCGCTGAAACTGACTGAAAAACACTTCCTAAAACTTCTGGGAGCCTGGTGCAAGCGACGCTAATTCCACAGTTAGCGCCGCCTGAAAAACTGAAACGCCACCGGTTTACGCTACGCCTCACGAGAGGGTAGTCTAACACCAAATTACTGAACACTGAAAATTAGAATGTAGTTAAGCGTTCGTATTATTGATAGCAGAGCCATCTGTTGCTTTACATTGGAACTTGTTAAAACGCTTTTAGCGATACCACCAACTCTGTACGGTGACTGCGTGTGGTAACCAGATGAAAAAAGTAAGGATAAAACGGGAACGCCTTTCTATTCCCGGCACAAAGATGTCTCTTGTATTATTCTGTGCCACTACTAAGAAAATATCTGCTTCTTTTCAAAGAAAATGTAATATATTATAATAATTCAAGTGAATTACCTACTACATACATGCTATATTTATTACTAGCATTAACCCTAAACCCTTGGCTTCGCTCGCGTTTAGTTAGGAGTGACACTTATGTCCTTTAATGTACGGATATACACTTCAATCATTTAATTCCGTTTTAGCAATCCCTTTTAGTTTTCGGAAGGCTGTTTAATATACCCCGTCTGCTACCCCTAAAAACGTAGTTATTGAGATTTTGGAAATTAACAAGTCTTAAAGTTGACAACAAAATCTCAATACCTACCTACTTATGTTCTTTCTAAGACAAGGAGTGAGAATACAAACTTTCAGTTTCCTACGTTGAATATTGAACAACGTCCCATACAAGTTTTTATTGAAAGGCCCATTAAATCGGATCAGCCATAAAAATAAAACTGAGTCCTGTGACACTAAGCCCTAATTTAACATTTCATTGTACTAAATTGAAATAGTCTGTAGTGTTCGGGACGCACTGCATGGTAGAGTGGTATTACCTACTGGTATTGCTCTGCTCTCCATTGAGTTATCAGTGCTTATAATATTATGTAGATTGTAGACTTTACTGAATATTAGATGATTGCTTTCACATGCTGATTTTAATCAATCTGATTTTACTTAAGCGTTTTTTGAGCCTACTACATAACATAAATCATCATCATCATCCTAGCGTAGCGTCATCCCGGTTGCCATCCCAGGCCCTCGCCTCAGAGCCCGGGGTCCGCTACTTATACGTAAGACAAGTTTTATAATACCTACATAATTATTCGTATACTTACAACTACCTACCTACTGTTTTTATTTTTCCTGCTCAAACAAAATTTAAATAAATAAATAGTTTATAAACACTAGAAAAACACGCTTTTATAAATGCACGTAAAACAAATAAATTAATACTAGTTTAAAAAATGCTAGCAAAACACGCTTTTATAAATGCACGTACTTACTTAAAAACAAAAAATAAATTATGGATCGTTCAAGTTGTCTCTATTTCTGGGCTGAAGTGTGAACTATGTGCTTTTAATTATAATATTTGATTGTAAAAGCGTGGGGCGCTGGAACAGGAAATACTTTATCGTTAACAAATACTAATACTAACTTCCTGGCGGAAGCTGCATGAGATCGCACAAGAGCATAGCATTTATGCCGCCAAAGGGTTACTAAAGGGAACCAAAGATATCTCGTCCACGAACAAGAACTCTACATTTTGCCACTTAATTTCCTGAAAGAAGAGGCGTTAAAAATGTCGGTGAATGTCGTCTATCCTCGCTGATGGCGCATGTTTTGTCTGAGTTCGACAAACTTGTACCTACTTGGAACAGACTGTTTAATGTAGAACCACCTATACTACTCGTGCTGCAACTCCAGTTTGGGCGCCAATCTGTGTATCTAACCTGCTTCCCGTAATATCTGTTCACTTGATTTTTGAACAAGTTAAACAAGAACGTTTTTCCTGTTCCAGCGCCCCACGCTTTTACAATCAAATATTATAATTAAAAGCACATAGTTTACACTTCAGTACAGAAATAGAGACAACTTGAACTATCCATAATTATTTTTTTGTTTTTACGTGCATTTATAAAAAGCGTGTTTTTCTAGTGTTTTTTAAGGGGACTACAAGAGCGAAACGCGAGTTTTATAATGCTTTAAAGTATATGATTCAATGCAGTCACAAATGCAGTTAACGCAATCAGAAAAATGTATGATATTCTTCAGGATATAATCTAGTTAGGTACAGTCACGAGCATAAATATATTACTATGGGCAGATTCGCAAAAATATCTGACCCAAGAATGAGTTCAATAATATCTGTCTGCATGTACGCAGCTATAATATCTGATATTATCAGGCAGCATAATGAAGTGGCATCAAAATTATGTGATGACAATGTCGAAGCATAAATATGTGATGTGACAGGTGGCAAAATGTTATGATCCCTTGTGGAGGGCAAATATATGTAACGTTTTATAGTTCTGTATTTTGCATTGATTCCGCCCTAAAAGCATAAATATGTATCACCAACTAGGTGGCAATAATATCTGACATATAATTTATAAACAATAAAATACATATTTGATATTATGTAGGTATAGCGCCGGTAAAATGGGCCAAAATTTTTTATTGTTATGTATTTTGACGGGCAAAGAATATGAACAAAAACACGTGATAAATATTTTTTATTTATTTAACTAATTAACTTAATAAAATAATGATTTTAAGCGCGTATTTATGTCACCAGAGAATGACAAGAACGGCAAATTTATTCCTAAGAAATTAATAAAATTTCGTAGGATTCTAAACAAGAGATAAATTGTATTATTTTACGCCCACCTTTTCGCAAATGGCTTAACTTACGAATTCATGCGTAAACTAATAAGTAAACAATTACCAAACGCCATGTCCTCTCCACCTCTCCACTTTAAGGAATAAACTGGAACTATAGCGATGTTAATGAGCCTTAAGTTAACGGAACCCTGCTTCGCAAGGCTCCTATGTTTCTGTCAGGGTTGTTGCGGATGCGAAAATTTTGACATCCGCGGATGCAGATGCGGATGCGGATTCTTAGAAGTACACATCCGCGCATGCGGATTCGATGCGGATGCGGATGCGATACGGATGCGGATGCGGATTTTGGGCTTTTAAAAGGATAATTATTTAAATTTTAAGTAGGTACATAAATAACTTAAAATCAATTAAATTTTTACTTTTTATTTATTTAATCATATTTTTAGAAAAAATATTGCAAGTTTTTAGTTTTACTTATGACACAACAGAATTTTGAGCTTCGAGTTTCGTTATAAAAAATCTTTGTTTAATAATGAAATTTAAAAATTGGTGAATTATATTTAATAAATAGCAATATTGCAGCCTTCTCAGCTTCCACCCTGTTTCTAAGTGGATTATACCTATTAACCCAGCTGCACTAAACAAGTAGTTGTTCACTGGGAACACTGGCTGGTGAAGGTGATAAATATCTGCATGCTAATTTGGAGAGAATTTTAAATTCACAACGGTTAACTTTCCACCAATTAAGTTAATTTTCATCTAAATCCAGTCTTTTCTCGTTACGATAAATAGGTAACAAATTCTTTGCGGATAAGAGCATCGGGGCTACTGTTGTCTGTTTCTCCTTCACGTTATTCTTTGCTCGATGAATCTAAGACCATGGCAAGATCGCTTTTTAAACAAGTCTTCTTACCCGTACAGGACGTTGCTGGTTCAGGATCGAGAGAATCGCCCATTCTCATTAGAATTAGTGACGACAGGGTCATTTACCATCTTCATTATTTAATCTTTTATTTTTCTTCGGTGACTGGTTTGAAAAAATACGCTTATAGCGAGAATCTCAATATTTTGAAATTGCATATAAGTTGTTATCTTCTAAAGAAGAAAATTTCCAAAACAAACGCGAAACACGTGCCATTCTATCTCCGCCCACTTTCTTTACATGTAGTTACTTGTTGATGTGAATCTGCATCCGTAAAAACTCCGCATTGATTGATGCGGATGTGAATGCGGATGCAGATGTTTAAATTAATGCGAATGTTCCGCATTTGCGGATGCGGATGCGAATATTCGTAACATCCCTGGTTTCTGTTTAGGGTCACAGGAAAACCTAACATAACTTATTAAGTTGAATTGATGCCGACCTTCATTATCACCGACCGGCCAATCAGAGAGCAGAATGTTATTTGCCGTATTTTAAAGAAGCTTAAAATTAATGTGAAACTTCTGTGATTGGTTGAACCGTTTAGAATCTTACGAATAGATATCCGGTAGTTTATAAATTTACCACTAGATGTCGCAAATTGATAAATTTGCGAAAATATGGGCGTAAAATAATACAATTTATCTCCCGTTTAGAATTTCCTAGTAAATTTATAATTTATAATATTTTTCCTAGTAAATTCGGATCTTGTTATCTTCCGGTGAAACCTAATTAAACTCAATAAATAAAATCGAGTAAATCCACCATTTGCATAATTACGTCCTGTAGCCTCTCTAGCATTGTAGAACTATATTAGCACACACTTGCGAGCCTCGGAGTGACTCCCAAATGTCAAAGGTGTGACAACGTAGAAAATCATGGGTTCTAGCCAGAGTTGGATCCTATTGTTGAAACATTAAACTCCACAGATTTTCAATGGGATTCAAATCAAGGCTCTCTGAAGGGAAATTGATTAACTTTAAGGCCTCTCTTTGAATATTAACTTTTAAACTACTCACGAGTTATTCGAGAGCAATGAATGGAATATGTGCATCGAATAGTATCCATGTATGTCTTCATAAATGGATACTGTTCGATAACTCATCGTCAATCCAATGAAATCCAAAAAAATAAGTAAGGTCTGGGAACCTGATATCTTAATATATAAAATCCTTGCGTTACTGACTGACTGACAGACACGCTACAGCCGAAACTATTGGGTGCAGGAAGCTGAAATTTGGCATGTATGTTCCTTGGGGACCGTAGGGGTGCACTAAGAAGGGATTTCCCGAAATTCCCACGGGATCGGCCAAAACGGGTGAATTAACAAAAAAGTGCAGGCGTAGCTGCTGGCGTCCTCTAGTATTACTATAAAAACAATAGGGGATCGGACAGTATTAAAAATAAATTGCAATTATCATTTATCAAAAAGATTGTCTCAAATCACCACTATAAATATTCTTAAATTTTAATTTTGTCCTTAAAGCAAATTTCATATAAATAAAACCATAAAATAGTACAGCAGTTGCTACTTACCATGGGTACTTATCCATGGGTGCATATGACATCTATAGAACAGGTTAGCGGAGTGAATGCATCGATTACGTACCTAATTACAAAAATTTCCTAATAAGTTTGAGCCTCAATATCTCCTGAACCAGTAATTTCCCAGGTATGGTGCCGAAGAAAAAAATGTTCGTAGTGGTTGCTACAACATGGGATTTCAGTTTTCGTTAAGGGTCTTTTTACACCCTGTATAGTGTAAACGACAGCCTATATTAAAACAATGTAAAATAACATTTGTTTTTCTAACCGACTTCAAACAAAGAAAAAAGGAGTTTTCAATTCAGCCGGTATGTTTTTTTTTTTCGATGTATGTACACAGATTTCACCGAGGTTTCTGAACCGATTTACGTAATTCTTCTTTTGTTTAATGCTGAATAGTTTCGAGTTGGTCCCATAAAAATTTGATTCATGTAGGCCCAGTAGTTTTTTTTACTATTTCGTATAAAGATTAAATTAAATTGAAGATAAAATAATGTCAGATATTATTGCCACCTAGTTGGTGTCACATATTTATGCTTTTAGGGCGGAATCAATGCAAATTACAGAAATATAAAACGTTACATGTATTTGCTCTCCACAGGGGATCATAACATTTTGCCATCTGTCACATCACATATTTATGCTTCGACATTGTCATCACATAATTTTGATGCCACTTCATTATGCTGCCTGATAATATCAGATATTTTTGCTGCGTACGTGCAGACAGATATTATTGAACTCATTCTTGGGTCAGATATTTTTGCGAAACTGCCCATAGTAATATATTTATGCTCGTGACTGTACTGTGTTGAAAACATAATACAACTAACTTTAATCGATAGAAAAAAATCACAAAGATACCTCTAAAAAATATTTTAACGAGTAAAAACCAAATAAAAATACATACAATCATTCTGATTTTTTGACAAATTATTCAACAAGCAATACCTATATTAACGAAATACTGTTTTATTTTTTTAATCCAATCAATACATTCTCTGTAATTAATTTATTTCATCTTTTTTTAAAGTTCTGAACGTCCCGCGTCCCGTCGTCGGCGTCGTCGCGCTTCTCTTTCTTATGTATACAATCCGCCAGTGACAGCAACAGCTCAACTCAGTAGCTGTACTCGGCGCCTTAAACTATTAATTTATTTGTTTTACGTGCATTTATATAAGCGTCTTTTACTAGTGTTTTTAAACTATTAATTTATTTTATACTTTTTGGTCTTTGATAACGAAATATTTTTAATATTTATACATTTACTTATTTTAAGTACCTAGGCGAATGAGCCCGCATCCTATCCCTCTCCCCCAGTGCGTCTGTATTGCATGGTGTTTTATCTGTCAGCTTAGAACAATCTAGTTCTTCAATCTGGAGACCACTATGTGATTTTACTCAACTTAGGGCCACATACGCCTGTCCAGCCGCAAAAGTACAGGACCCTAAGTACACCACTGCGAGTGCATGGTCTACAATATATGTATAGGTAATTGGTTTGTGATAACCTTGAAACCTGATCGTGTTCTAAGTCTATTACGTGGCCTTTCTCACAAGTGCAAACATGACTATAACACGATGTTCCATCATGGAATGTCAGTGCCTATCTTCCGGCTTTATCATCAGCCCTTGAAACATAATCGTGCTCAAAGTTCATTACAAGACTTTTCTAAGAAATCCAAAACAGCTATGACACGATTTTCCATCATGAAGTTCCAGTTCATATCTTCCGGCTCCATCATCAGATCAGTTCGACAGTAAGTACCGTATTATTGTATTGTCATCAGAACTACATACAGCTGCCAATTTTCATTACGCTACGAGCCCTGGAAGATGGTTAAATTAGTTACCTTAGATTCCATTACATAACTTTGTAATGGAATCTAAGGTTCATGTAACGTTAATTTAAGGTCATACATGTCGACCTAATAAAAGCGTGTTAAAAAGCCGCTTTCGACGTAAACGACGGGTAAATCCATTATAATAATTTCTTAGACCTAAAAATAGAACTACTAAGAAAGAATAAATATTTTCACAAAGGAATGCTGAACATTTGTGACTGTTGCACATCTAGGTTGCTTCTGCTATCCTGGTGAATTAACTTTGAGTGAGAGTTAACCCGTCCGGACGTTAAACTAGTTAGACATTAAAAACAAAGCATTTCTTGAGATAACCAACGTGTGGGTGGCACCTGCGTAGGACAAACTTGTTTTTTAAATATTGTACTTATTGTTAAGTAGAGTGTCTATTGTGTTCAATACAATGATTTTAACAGTTAGTAATGTTTTATATTGTCAGACCCTAACAAATTTGATGGTATGTAGTTGTACCCATGGTCAAATTGCTTTTGGAAACCAAATCACCATACCGTACCATAGTCACCTATGGCAACGATAGCCTAGTGGAGATACCAAAAAACTGCCTAGACTAAGAGCACGTTAAGTCGTCCCGGTAGTCATGAAGATCTCTGACAGTCGTTATAGGGTGTCAGTACCTTCTAAATAAACTGACACTAGTCTAAACCATGGATATCCCTTCGGGTTGCGGAGGTCAGACAGGCAGTCGCTCCGTGGAAAAGTAAGTATTTTGCCAAATCCGGTAAGACTAGTAAGCGGGCCCCAGGTTGAAACTGGGTTAACGCTACGAGTTAAGTCTACAGATCATTGCGATGGATTTACTAGCTCTCTTTAGGTAACAGGTAAAGTAGTTTAGAATAATATGAATTTACTGTTATTGCAATATCGTTTCACATAGAAAATCTCGTGAAAAGTGTTTTTTATATTTAGAGAAAGAGACTCTCCCGTGTATCGGACAAGCCTGACCCGTACTGTGAGACCTGTAAAATGCTTATCTTAAATTGAATTCTACGCACCTATGTCATATCTATTTGTTTCATAGACCAATATCTTGTGTGGGTGTACCTATATTGAAGGATAAAAAATGAAGTCAAGATAATGTTTCACTTGTATTTATTGGTATACAACCATAGAGTACAAAAGTTAGGTGCTGACTGGCGTACCGCATACACTTATGCTGACGTTTACAAAATATGATACCTGTATGTCCCTACAATCTGTGCCTATGTTTCCTCCCATACATAATAATGTATGGGAGGAAACATAGGCACAGATTGTAAGGTGTTTTATACTTTTATACAATAGTGTAAAGGTATGAAACACCTTACTCATACCATGAGATTTACTTTATCAATTATCCAAAATTAAAATTACAAAAATTTTGACGCGAACCTGTAAATAGTCACATAAATATTTTAAAGATTAGACACAACTCTTCCACATCATAAACAATGTCAAAGAACATCCTTAAGTTAATAATGATCCATTCAGAGAACATCATAACTGCTGACCCTGAATTTCGTGCCATATTATGTCAGATGCTCAACTCATATTTCACACAGCAATTAAGAGCCTTATTAGTAGTCACCACATCGCATCGCTTGACCACGGTCAAGCTGACAAATATTACACTCGAGCGAACCACTCGTGACAATATCAAATATACCATATTGTTTGTGCATTAAAGTTTCTAATTGTAGAAAATATATTAGTGTCTAGTCTATTTAGCCTTACACCATGGTTAACCATGGCTAAGTTCATTAGGTACACACAAACCAACGACTGACAATATAAAATAAACCATAATTCTTTGACTTAAAGTTTTATATTGCAAAAGTAAATTAGTATTTAGTCTCTTCAGCTTTACTATAGATGCCTTTGTTTACAGTGCATGTATAACGAACGACTAAATGATTAGCGACACAAAGTGAGACAAACGATCGAGATAATTCCCAACATTTGTCACTATTACAGGCGCTGACGTCACGAGGATATGAGACAGCTGATGGACGTACGAACCTATTGTGAGAAGATAAAGGAGTTTTCGGAATCGTGAAACACGTGTTTGCTTGTGATCATGAATAAGTTATGAGTAGAATTGAATTTGTAGCTGTTTGAAAAAAAAAGGAACCAGTAGTCTTTCATGTAAGGTAGTGGAGGTCTAAATATTTACTATAAGCCAAGCAGTTTCTCTATGATTTAAATGTAAGATAAGATTGTATGCATTGATGTAGAAAACTACATCAATGATTGTATGGCTAAATTCTTCAGATAGTTCTAATTTAGAAGAGCGTCCGTGTCGTGACGGATTAAGAATACGGAATGTCACCACCCCGTATCATCCCATAGGTGTCGTAAGAGCCGACAGAGGGATATAGAGTAGAGAACAGCACTGTAAGAGAAGGAAAACTGGATACAAACCCTATACCAACCCGTTTGGCCAGCGTGGTATAGTAGATTTACTCATGTGATAGTAGGGCAATTCCTCCTTTCAAAGGAGTGGCCTAGTCCAGCAGTGGACTGTTGAAGGCTGATGATGAGAGAAACAGCGATGATGACCTAGAGCTCAACTCCTGCGCCATTACACGGAGGACATCGCTTGTCATTTTCGGAGGAAACTTGCTCAACTACCAACGCGATATAAGAATCTACGTCAGTGGGCCACTTGACACCTAGTTCATTTTCAGGGGTATAACTGCCCAGTCATAAAAATACATTCGAACGAGTGCGGCCTTAACATGTGACCCCGCGGGCGAGATTTTGAGCGGGCTACTTGTCACCTAATCCGAGTCAGGGGAATGGTATATCCCCCAAGCTCTTCACCACCGCACTCGAAGACATCTTTAAGAAGCTGGGCTGGACTGGCCGGGGTATAAACATTAACGGCGAGTATATCTCACACCTTTTTGCCGACGATATCTTTATCATGGCGGAGAGCTTGGAAGAGTTGAGCGAGACGCTGCACAGCCTAAATGGAGCCTCTCGACGGGTCGGTCTCGGATAACACCAGGATTGCCTTCATCGAATCCATTATACCGGGACCGATTTATGTCGACCGATCGATTCTTGAAGTTGTTCAAGAGTAGGTATCTACCTTGGGCAAATTGGCAGCTTGGTAGAAACAACTTCGAGAAAGAAATCGATCGCAGATGCAGTTGGGTTGGACAACGTTTGGCAAACTGCGTTGAGTTTTCTCTTCGGCTCTACCGCAATTACTAAAGACCAAAGTCTACAACCAATGAATCCTACCTATTATGACGTACGGTGCCGAGACGTGGGCACTCACAGTAGGACTAGTCCACAAACTTAAAGTCACGCAGCGAGCTATGGCACAGGCTATGTTTAGCGACTCTTTGAAGGGTAAAATCCGCAGCGTTATCCGACAAAGAACCAGAATAACCGACATAGCTCACCGAATAGCGTGTCTTAGAGTGGAGACTACGACTCGGTAAGCCTAATGTAGGGCGGCTCCTAGCTAGGTAAACGGACTGGATGCGGAAGGCGGAGGACCGTGTAGTATAGCGCGTGTTGAGAGAGGCCTATGTCCAGCAGTGGACTGCGATAAGCTGATTGATTGATTGGTTAAGCTTGCACGACCTCACCAACAAATTTCATCTAAAACCTACGCTTTTACGAAGATGTCAGCACCGAGTCCGACGTCTTTAAAAACTATTTGGTCACGAATAATTTTAAGCCATTATTTCTTCTTACCTTTTTTATTCCCAATTCGAGTGGACGTGTTCAGTGAACAAATCAATAATCTTTTTGTATACATTTGCTTATATTTAGACTGCCGCAGAAGCAGTAGTAATTTATGCGGTCGTCTCGCCGTTTAGTTCGGCTAGTGTTGTGAGTTCGATCGTTCGATCCCTGCAGAACTTTATCTACGCACATAACACCTTCATTGCGTAACATACCCATTCCGGCCGGCCGCAGTATTTCAGTTCGTGCGGACGAAGAAAACTATGTGCCTCTCGCTGGTGCGGAACGATTTTTCAGGTGTTTGTAAGATTTTGACGGAGTCAAATATTATACCTACATATATGTGACAGCTTTACGTGCCCTCCGAAGCACGGTAGCGCTCAGATGTAAATGCCAAACACGGTCACCCATCCAAGTGGCGACCTGTGCAGGCGTTGCTTAACTTTGCCGATCTGTTACGAATGGCAAGTCAAGTCTCGCTATGAGCGCTACAAATTAATCATAAAAGTATTGGAATATATAGAACACTTACAGCGTTGGTCTATCTAAAATTGCACTAACTTTCTTTGTTATCTTTCTCTCTCTTGTAACTTGTTGTACGTCTTAGATTCAGTTAACATTTGTAACGGTTAAGTAAAGAATATATAGCTATTGTCGAATATATATCGTTCAATTAAGCGACTGGCTCAGTCGTCAATTAATTGAGTTTTAACTAACAACAGTATTTACGATCGCGCCGTGACTGTTTGAGTTCAACCCACACTCATTAAGCGATCTGTTTTTACCAAACCTTTTACTTATTTATAATTAACTGTTGCCCCCGTTTTCAACTTCAAAGTCAGCGGACTTTCAGCCCCTATATTAACCTCATATGGGCGGAATATTAAAAAAACTTTTCTTAGCGGGGGCCTATATGTCTGTCCACATTGTTTCTATCTTCGGTAGTTTAGGCTCTGTGATTATATTGATGATATAATAAATTATATATCAGTATAATATGTAGTTTTGTTAACATAAACAAGGCATTAGACACAAATCTTTGTGTTACACCTTGGCTGCGGCAAGTAAAACCTTGAACCTTCATCTGGTGCGGCGGCAGGTCGAAATGCGCCCCCAACGATTTTTCCGCCAGTGCGTGGCAGGTCTTTCTCGACCCACCAGCAGTAGGGTAGATTAAAATGCTAACATGATGTATACTTTTTTTGTTCTTTTTGAATAACCTTGAACCCGTCTTTCTTAGGTTTGATTCGCCTCGGAATCTACCAAATAGGAAATAGGAATTTAACCAAGAATAACGGCAGGCCGATATAAACCTGAACCGCACCAGAAAATATTTTTAGCAATGATGGGGCAGACCAAATATCGAAAATAAAACAGAATTATCGTAAAAGAAATGAAAAAAGATTTTTATAACTGTCTGTTGTGCCTGTCTTTAAAATATGTCACGCAAATGTTTTGGTTACATTTCCTGCATCTTTTTTTAGTTTTCCATGCGATAGCCGAGTGGAGAGACCGACAGACTGCTACGCACAGGTTCTCGGGTTCGCATCCACGGCACGCACCAATGAATTTTAAGTTTTAAGTTAAGTGTGTATTAAATTGTTAAATAACGCTTGTTAAACGGTGAAGGAAAACATCGTAAGGAAACCTGCATGTCTGAGAGGTCTCCATAATGTTCTCGAAAGACATGTGAAGTCTCCCAACCCGCACTTGGCCTGCGTGGTGGACTATGCCCTTCTCATAGAGAGAAGAGGCCCGTGCCCTGCAGTGGGACAGTATAAACACAAGGCTGATGATGATGATACTGACTTGTTGCTAAATAGGTACTTAATGGGAAATATTTCTTCACTACTGTCACTATCAATATCAGTAACTGCAGGGCGAAATTTTCCAAAATTCGTATTTTACTGTTAAATATTGCTTGCCATCGTTGATTATATCGAACGAACGCTACATCAGATCAGCTACATAGCATAACACTAACTGGCGGCGCGTGCGCTTTGTCGTGTCGTGGCGCCGGCTGCCTGTTGGGTTGGCGGGCTGAAATAAACCCACTGCCGCACTGATGTAGTTCACCGTTAGTGCGTGGTAGGCCGAAAAAGGCCTGCTATGATGTTTTATGGGGAATAATTCAAATTTTGATTACAAACTGAAATATACATAACATAATTATATGTTCTTGTCTAAGGATAAGGATCGTTAGGCCATGTCGGAGGCCTTAGAGGGCGGTCTGAAAACTCCGACACCAGAGTTGGCCACACACTCACACGAAAAACAAACAAACGTGATTAATTTGGTAACTAGCAATTGCGAAAGAAAAAACAGCTTTTTTATCACCTATAATTCCAAAAACCCTGAAGAGATTATAAGCCTGAAGAGATTTTTTTACATATAAGACATCAAAGTGTAAAACTTAAATGATACCAGGTTATGGTCTGCGGTGATGGATCAGTTAATCAGTAAAAGTAAAAGCTTGTGGCGAGTTTTGCTACGAAGAGTATATCTTTTTTTTTATCAGCCTTTAATTGTGTCCCACTGCTGGGCAAAGCATACCTATACCTACATTAGAAAAAATAGAAGGCTCAGCGTTCGATTATATAATTTTTGCGTGAGACTATATCCCTATCTAATCCATACATATTATAAAATTAAGTCCCCTTTCCTCCCTGCCTATCACCACAGTATATGACTGTGCTATCACTGTGAAGTGTGTGAACGCGATAAACTCAAGAACGTTTGAATGTATTTCTGTACAGTTTTCTCTTATAGATAGGTTGTGTGAATCCTGAGGAAGGTTGAGGTCTATAGAGTGTGTTTCACTTAGACCTTAAAAACTATATCTAAAAGATTTTCATGTTTAGTATGCAGGGAACTTCGGGGGCAATAAATCGATCTGGCTAGGATTCATTTTTAGATAACATAATTGATCGCCTATATTTGTGTACCATCAGTAAAATCGTGGCAATTCTTACTAACAGAATTATAATAACATAACGCGAATGTTACGCATTATGACAGACAATACACTCTTGTATTTTACGGATATCGTTTGTATATTGTTGTACAGATCTTGTTTTTCGATCATCAGTGCCGAATCAGGAATGTTGACGTCGTTGGATACAATAGTAAAAAAAGAGTTCGTCGTACGTACTGAAAGAATAACGTGGACCTTTTTTTTGCCTTAATGTATATTTCTAAACTTTGTGATCTTATTAGAAGTAAGAAGTACCTACGGTATACTGCTCTTTATTCAGGGGTATTCATAGTGTGGCTGCTATTGCGATCGAGCAACAATAGTAGGTACAGAAGATTCATAGCTAAAAGTACATTATTTTGTACTGTTTCAACAGGTATCTTCTGAAAACATAGAAGATACTAGCGGGGGCCAGTGGTTCTTATACCTATCAACATAGTGATATCTAACACGCAACAAGTAGGTTTCTGGTCATAGAGTTCCAAGCTTGAGGGATTAAAAGGATTTTGAAGTCTCTCCAAAGAATACACTTAAATTGGGCTATACCTAATTGAAGGGGACTTAATTATTTAATGATATAAGAGGCAAACGAGCAGACGCATCGCCTGATGGTAGGCAGTTACCTCCGCCCATGGACACCCACAACACTGGAGGAGAAGAATGAGATGACGTTGCCGGCCTTCTAAAGTTTAAGTACTTCAAATGTAGTTTTCTACATCAAATGTATAAAAAAATACGTGATTTATATGAGTCAGTTGAGCAATCGTCCCAAAAAGCCTCACAATACCATATTGCGTGCTCGAGATAAAGTTAAAATCAAAGCTCTGACGCCGAGCGTTATCTCAAGTGGCACTCGAGCAGCCCGCGCACTATATTGCATAGATTATAGTCCACTATCGCACGCCGACGTAACATAAGTAATTAATCAGCTTTATTAACTCCCATACTGGATTATATCGTAGGTGGTATAGATACCACTTGAATTGAGTTTCTAGAATGTCAACACCTTTTCGTGAATGAACTGTTTGATATTCAGGAAAATCTTGCATTTCATTCAAAGTAAAGCCAACGACCTTGTTAGGATCGCGATCAGCAGATGAATGCGGGTAGCTTAAGACCGGTCTATGTGGAAAGCCTTGGGAGAGGATCAACATGTTTGGCACTGTAAGATCTGCTGACGCGATGACATAAAATAGTCCTGGTAAGACAAGAAACAGCTGTCAAACATTAATTATAGTATTGACGAATCGACTTGGATAATAAATATCTTAAAATAAAGTGCGTAACAGTGTTTACGCAAGTTTTGGAATAACTAGAAAATATATAACCCAAACATAACTGGGCTTCGAGTTATCCTTTACTGACATTCTTGAAGGAGGAGGTGTATGACTTGGCATCGTGTAACTAACTGTTTGCAGTCGGACTCGCTCATGAAGAGTTGCGTAGTAGAGTTATGCACTAAACATATCTATTATCTTCATAGGTGAAGAAAATGTGATAGTGATATAAGGTCCTAACCTTATATCACTATCACATTTTCGCCAGCACAAATAACTTTGATTTCCATTATGTTTTTATAGAGAGAAGAAAGAAAGAAAATACATACATACATACATAGACTCACGCCTGTTTCCCCGAAGGGGTAGGCAGGGGCATATTAAACTCCCACTTTTCGCCAGTGTTTTGATCCCACGTAAAATACACTCTGTCCATTTATGTATAGGTAGGTACGAGTATGAAACAAAAATTGGCCCAGTGGGAGTCGGACTCGCGCACAAATGGTTCCGTACCATCATCTATAAAAGAAAATCACGTTTGTTGGATGTGTACTTAAATATTTTTTAAGTTACTATCTGTTTATTAAGATCGAGAAAAAAATTGCTTAAAAATTACGTTTGTTGTATGGGAGCTCCCCTTTAATATTAACTTTATTTTATTTAATTATTAATTTTGAAAGGTAATATATAACTGCATATTCTGTGAAAATTTTAAGCGTCTGCCTGTTACCGTTAATAATATTGAGCAAAAAATACATTTTCATTTTTTATTTAGTATTTGTTGTTATAGCGGCAACGGAAATACATAAGTTGTAAACATTTCAGCTTTCTAGCTATCACGATTTATGAGATACCTGGTGACCGACCGACAGATGGACAGACAGACGGACGGACATACAGCGGAGGCTTAGTAATAGGGTCCCGTTTCTTACCTTTATCGTACGGAACCCTAAAAAGAGATAGGTCATTCATTTTACCCCTTTGGAAGCGTCTGTCTTTCAAACTATTGACCTTGAGAACCTATGGTTTTAGGAACCTCAAAATCATTTTAAAAGATCTATCTATAGATACGGCGCATGTACCTATATGACTGTTAGAAAAAAATGTTTTGCATGTCAGTTCCATGTATGCAAAGCCTCCCTTAGTTTTCACTCCTTTATTATGCTTGTATAAAAACCGAGCAGACGTTCCCAGAATACGTCTAGCTACCCATTTTCAAAGGTGAAGTCTTTATATTTTCGAAATAAAATGACTGTGACATATGGACATACAGACATGGCGAATCTATAAGGTTTCCGTTTTTTGCCATTTTGGCTACGGAACCCTAAAACATTGTTATGAAGGATATTTTAAAATCACATACAGATTTAATTTATATAGGATGTTATACGCTTAAAGCTAATATAATCATTTATGCCTGAAATAAAGTTTAATTATCCTTACATGTGTAGAACTTTGAGGTCATATGCAAAATTACATCTTAAGCTGCATCCAAAAATGATTAAGTAGATCCCACATTTTTACGCAGGTACTTACAACAGTGAGATAATTTATAAAGGAAATTAACGATGGAGGGATATTCCACCGTATTGGATGCTGTGTGTAAACGAAATCATTGTACTGTACCTACTGGCGAAGCACAATCCTTTATAATTAAAATTTAGCAAACAGGCTTCGAACAGAGCTTAATGAAAAATTAAATTTATAATTGATTTTGAAAATGGTAATTCCAGTGAAATTACAAAACAGATTTTCAGTTTTGTAATTTTATCTAAAAATTGCTTTTGAAAGTAATCAAGATTTACTAAAAGCAACTTCACTTGCACTTTTTTTCAAGGTAGTAGAGCCTTGCTGATTTCAGCATGAATGGGCCGGCTCGACCGGGGAAATACTACCCTCTCACAGAAAATCGACGTAAAGTAACAGTACCTAAACTGTTGCGTTTCGTTCGGTGAGTGAGAGTGCCGGAGGCCCTATCCCCTATTCCTTCTCCCTCATCCCACTCCTCATCCTATCCCTTTTCCCAACCCCTAGAGGCGGTAACGCATTTGTGACTCCTGTGGTGTTGCTTGTGTCCATGGGCGGCGGTAATTGCTTACCATCAGGCAATCCGTCTGCTCGTTTGCCGCCTATTTAAATAATAAAAAAAAATACCAATGTTATATTGGTTTAAATATCTTATGAGCGTTTCGCACTCCGCACAACTCTTCAAATAATATAATATTTAGTCAACGAATTTTTTTAGCTGTCATCGCGCTAAATAGATCGTCTAGGTAAAGCTGTCTTCGATGTGATATTTTTTTTCTTCTTTTTTTTTATGGTAATAGGCTGCAAACGAGCAGACGGATTGCCTGATGGTAAGCAATTGCCGCCGCCCATGGACACAAGCAACACCACAGGAGTCACAAGTGCGTTACCTCCCCTTGGGGTTGGGAAAAGGGATAGGATAAGGAGTGGGATCAGGGAGAAGGGATAGGGGATAGGGCCTCCGGCACTCTCACTCACCGAACGAAACGCAACAGTTTTGGATGAACGCACATTGTGGCATTTGTATTTATATAGGTGCTATGTTTTTTTTTGTCCGTGTGGTGACGGATTAAGAATACGGATTGTCACCACCCCATATCATCCCATGGCTGTCGTAAGAGCCGACAGCGGGAGCATATTATGTAGAGAACTGCACTGTAAGAGAAGGAAAACTTGATACAAACCCTATACCAACCCGTTTGGCCAGCGTGGTATAGTAGGCCAATTCCTCCTTTCAAAGAAGAGGCCTAGTCCAGCAGTGGACTGTTAAAGGCTGATGATGATGATGCCATGTTTTTTCGGAGAGCACACGGTTCTGTTGTCTGTTTGGTACCTCAATAGTTACACGATTAGGAAAGATTTCGAGTGCGATCTACAAACGGCGACACTAATTTTTAAATGTAAGAAAGGCGCCATCGATAGCCTAGCAGAGACTAAGGGCTAACAAAACGCAACGTTTCACGTTCTAACCCACAGCGCGCATTACCGTCTATTCGAAGTAATGTGCATAATAAGGAAGTTTCCTGTTAGTAAAATAAATTATATACATACATACATAAACTCACGCCTGTTTCCCCGAAGGGGTAGGCAGAGGCATATTAAACGCCCACTTTTCGCCAGTGTTTCGATCCCACGTAATAGGTGGCGAGCCTATTGCCGCTTATTGGGATATTTTGTTTGCCAGAGCCTCGTCCGTTGATCGGCAGGTGCACCACTTGCAGGAGAGGTTGGCTTGGGACCCTAAGTTCTTGGTGGGAACCCTATGCACATAAATTATATAAGTTTCATTACCTAGTAAAACATGTCAAAATAATGGTAGTTTTATTCATCAATAAATGTTCAAACTTTATTTCACATTTTTATTGTCAATTTATTGATAATAAGTATTCTACTTGACAGCAAAACACTATGACGTCACTATGTCATATTTCATACAAAAGCCGTAGCAAAGTTCGTTTTTGACATTTCATTAAAAGTGTTTGATTTGACTAGTTGGAAACAAACCTATTATGAAATTGTTAAAAATGACTCGCTTAGCGGTAAAAGAAGAAAACATGGTGAAGAAACCTGCGTGTTTGCGAGCTCTCCATAATGTTCTAGAAAGACATGATAAGGTCTGTCAACCCACACTGGCTAACTTGGTGGGTTTCGGCCAACTCCTTCTCATAGTGCAAAGGGTGCCTAGCAGTGAGACAGTTTCTAAACAGGGCTTATTACGGAATGATGCTGCGCGATCTCTTAAATCTGCTTTTTTTTATAGTCTCACGCCTGTATCCCCGAAAGGGTAGACAGAGGTGTAAATATTACACCCACATTTCGCCATGAATTTTTAGGTCCCACGTTATAGGGGGCGAGCCTATTGCCGTTACTGGGCACATCACCAGACTCCGGGCTGCTACTGTGTATTTGGAAAAACCCAGTAACACTTTTGCCCGACCCGGGAATCGAATCCTCCGATCAGCAGTCGCATACGCTATCCACTGGACCTCGGAGGCAGTCTCTGAATCTGATTAATGAATATAATTAACATGGAAGGTCATTCCACCCGGCTCGAGCTGCCAATGTCAATTATAATGGCGGATCGGCTTACTGTTTTATTAATACCATCGATGAACGATAAACATATTGTTATTTTTTGCCATAATTCATTTATTCATAACAAGATAATTATAGACTTTGTGAAACAAGAACGCGTGTAATAATAAATAATGATAATTAAAAAACGGTGAAGAAAAACATCGTGAGAAAACCTGCATGTCTGAGAGTTCTCCATAATGTTCTCGAAAGACATGTGAAGTCTGCGAACCCGCACTTGGCCAGCGTGGTGGACATGGCCTTACCCTTCTCATAGTGAGAAGAGGCCCGTGCCCAGCAGTAGGACAGTATATAAGGGCTGATGATGATGATAATTAAAATGATGTCAGAATTTTCCGTAGCAGGCAGAAGGGTCATATGTAACACTAGTTTTAGCCCGTGAAGCCGTTTATATAATTTTACGTGGTGAACACCAGGTCACACCAGTTTACCAGGTAGTAAGCCTAGATGGTCCTCGTAACAGGCTTTCTACCAGATTAGCCTCAGTATCTACACTTAATTTTATGACCACGGCTCGAGCTTAAGCATTTCTGTACTTATACTTTTCTGGATTTACTTATATCTGAATGAGCTATTTTCTTGTTTACGGATCGATCCGTGAACATGGCGCTTGCAACAGTGCCGAAATATCGGTTAATCAAAACAAAGGTACGTGGTATATATCCCGTAGGAACAGTAAAAAGTTATGATAGTGACCACAAAAGTTTAAATTCCTATATTTTCTTGTTTCGTCCTAATTAGACTCCCTTTGTTTACGTAGGCGGGTTATAGTTTTTTATACTTTTCTGGATTTATATCTTCTTCTTCTTTCTCTTAGCGTTATCCCAGTTTCAATCTGGGGTCCGCTTACTAGTCTAACCGGATTTGGCTGAATATTAGCTTTTCCACAGAGCGACTGCCTGTCTGACCTCCGCAACCCGAAGGGATAGCGATATTCCATGGTTTAGACTAGTGTCAGTTAATTTAGAAGGTACTGACGCCCTGTAACGACTGTCAAAGATCTTCATGACAACCGGGACCGACGGCTTAACGTGCTCTCCGAGGCACGGGACAAGCGATAATTAACAATTCAATACGCACATAACTCCGAAAAGTCATTGGTGCGCGCCGTGGATTCGAACCCGATACCCTCTGCATGGCAGTCTGTTGGTATATCCACTCGGCTATCGCTGCCTTTATTGGATTTATATCTGAATGAGCTATTTTCTTGTTTCGTTCCTTTTTAGACGAGTCTCATACTATCTACACAGGTAGGTAATACGGTAGTAGATATACCACTACCGTATTAACTGTGTAGCCGGTTCAGCAAAAGTGACCATACAAAACCAGGAAAGTTAAACTGTCTTGGTATTGTCTTAATATATAAAATCCTTGCGTTACTGACTGACTGACAGACACGCTACAGCCGAAACTACTGGTCGTAAGAAGATGAAATTTAGCATGTATGTTCCTTGGGCACCGCAAGGGTGCACTAAGACGACTAAGACGGGATTTTCCGAAATTCCCACGGGATCGGGCAAAACGGGAAATTCGAAAATATGTGCGTGCGAAGCCGCTGGCGTCGACTAGTTTATTATATAGACTCACGCCTGTATCCCCGAAGGGGTAGGCAGAGGTGTGATATAACACCCACATTTCGCCATGAATTTTTAGGTCCCATGTCATAGGGGGCGAGCCTATTGCCGTACCGGGCACATTACCAGTCTCCGAGCTACTACTGAGAATTGTCTAAAGGAAAAACCCAATAACACTTTGCCCGACCCGGGAATCGAACCCGAGACCTCCCAATCCCACGCGCACATTTATGCCGCGAGACCAACGAGACAGTTGTCTTGGTAATTGATATTAATCTTATCAGAAGTTCATATATTGCAGGACTTGTAGGAGTTGGAAAATAATTAATTCACTCCTCTGCAATACCGGACACAGAAATAAACAGGTAAGTAGATGAAATTTTCTGTGACATTTATGTCATCTATCTTTAGATTCTACGTGTCCTTAAGTTAGCTAATGCAATATGGATATGTAACCTTTAAGAATACCCATATACTTTGTCCAAAGTAGATTGTATTAGAATGGTCGCATGATTATTCTAAACACCGATTCTATTCAGAGTCTTTTTATTATAGATCTGCTGGACAATGCCTTAGATTTAACCAAGTACGAACGAAGACATAAACTTCTTTTAAATAATTTAGTTTATATCGTGTAGTGTAGACACCATAATATAAAAAACGGAAAAGCTATATTGTGGAATAATTCCATAACACCTAAACTAGACCTGCAAATATAAAAATAGAAACATCATAATTGAAAAAAGTCTACAAATAATTATTAGATATAAATATAAAGCTAAAGACTTGCTTTACACGGAAATTTAATTACAACAGCTAACAATTTAACTGGAAAATATATTTTGGTTTCCTTGCATTTATTTTTCCAGGAAGGTATGTGAGATAAAAGTATATTTAATAATCACGATACACACCGCAGCTGAAAATTAATTAAGAGCAACATTTCTGGTGAAACCACACATCGTTTACAATACGTATGAACCTATATGCATAATTACTCAAATTGATCACATTGAAAACGAGTAAAATGTTATTCCGCTGGATTTATTTTCCACTAATTTGTAAGTAGATTAAATATTTCTATACTTTTAGAATGGCGTTGGTTTACTTTGCCTCTTCGAGGTAGGATAAAAAGGAGTAGTTACTTCAATTGGTTTTCTGTAAGTGAAAATTAGTAAACATATTGCGTGTTTTTCGCGATTGTAGACGAAATTTTAAACTTACCCCAGTCCATATACATAAATAGACCACTAAATTAGAAGCTACGGTAGTCGTTTCTCAAGTCTATGCTCCGGACTCATAACTGCTCGATAAGTTTAATATAAATTGAATGTCAGAAAACAGCATACGAACCAATTTTGTTTTAATTTTTTAACAGAAAGTTATATCTATCTACCAAAGGTAGCAAAACAGGACATATACGAGTATATTCTTAATTAATAATTGTCAGTGTTTTCAATACAAGGGCAAAAATCTAATTAAATGGTCAAATGGACCGTGAAAGTTTTTAGCGGGACTGGGTGACTAAAGACTCAACATGATTTATAGCTACTAAGCAACGATTTATTTTGCTACATTTTAATAAGATTTCCATTATGTAGGTCTATAAATATAAGAAAATATGACAGCCCATATAATACAAGACCATAGTATAGTAACCACAAACCATTGCTTTCTTAAACAAATGTCAATATCATGTATTGATAAATAGCAAATAAATAGCTTTTTCAAAAATTGTCGTAATATGTAGTTGGCGGACCTTCTAAATTAAAAACAATTGCACTGTACGGTCTCTGATAATTAAATTTTATAAATAATAGGATCTTCGGAATGTGCAACAGGGCCTCCAATTTGATATAAGGATTCCAGCGATTTCCCATATACCTAAATCTATCTAAAGTTTAGAGTTATGGGGGTCAAAGTAACTCACATACACATTCATTACACACATTAACGCAGCAAAAAATTAAACACTCCTTTTATAGGCAGTCGCGTAATTAATAAAGTGGTCGAAATTTCTGAAAAGTTTTAAGTAAACCATTATAAAGACTACAATTTTAAAATGATCAAGGTTTTTATATTATTTTATGTTTGTAACCGAAGAGAGAACTTTCTTCTTGGTTAAAATTATCTAACATTTGGAAAACCAGAGTTTCAACGTTAAACTTTTGAAATCTGAGTTAAAACTTGCAACATTTCAGTATGTTTATAAATTCTATAGCCTTTGCAGCAATTTTTTTTAAAATACATTCGATGGTAATTCTGAGATAACTTACAAAAACACCAGGATATCATAAACTTACCTTTCCTCCAAAAATGTATCCAAGTTCCATTGCAACCAGTTGAGCCACCTCTTCACCGCCTTCGATTTCCACCGTCCATTCGTTGACAAAGTTCCGCGTGTGTTCCATAAAACCATCGTGCACTCCTTGATACCCATACTCTCCTGGTACCCATACATCATTTTTATAAGGGCGCCATGATAATATAGAAGGAATAAAAGTTCCAATTAGAAGTATAAAGAACATTATTTTAAAATAAGAGAGAGAGAAAAACATTAATGTTGGTCAGTTTAGAGCGAGCGCGAACGATTCGGTGTCCCAACAAACACTAACAGGCGAGTAGACAACAAGAGAGGAAAAGTGTGATTTTTCCGAAGCGGCGTATACACGACTGAGGTCGTCATTCGAACAATACATTTTCACGCTTTCAGCTGTGAAGCTGTAAAGCCGAAGCGCTTGTTGTTTAATGAATTAGATAAGGATTTGTCCATATTTTACACAAAAGTAATGGTGCATATTTGAAGTGCTAATCAAAATTGTATGGATCAATAATTTCAGAAAAGAAATACATACGTAAGTAATAGATAGTATAAAAAAATAAACACATATTTGCATAACATATTCATAAAGGGACCGTTAATTTCCCCAATCTAGAAAGTCTCTCTGTAACATCAAAACAATATCTTAAAATAAATTGGTTTGGAAATATAGATATTACATATGAAACCCATTTTCTTACTTTTTGTTTGTCTGTCGGTTTGCGCTGGCTTATGTCCGTAACAGCGATGGTCCATTTAGGTGAGAGTATAGTTCTTCTTAACATGAAAAACTTGCAAATGTCAGATACTATAGGCATACTCACATCTTAATAAAGCTCGCTAAACTTTTTCAACCGTAAAACAGGCGGATATACCGGCTTCAGTGATTACTACTGGGCATAAAGCAAATAAAGGTTGTTAATGAGTAGTATATGCAACATACCAAATTTTTAATTACCATAAGCCGTTCTAGTATTATTATACATATAGGTAAATGTGTTCAAGAACATATGTTTGATCTCCACGTCATAAAAATACGTAACTTACAACTTAGTGACTGGCAGCGTTGTTTACTTTTAGATGCTAACCACTTGAATTTGTGAAATATGGTTCAAAAGATAATACGAGAAAACTATATTTGTAAGTAAGGTCAGAATCATGTATTTGTTTTAAATTTTTTTGTCCTTGGGCAAACAAGAATGAAGCTCCATTACTAGTACAGAAAGCGAGTGATACTTACTGCCACAGATGTGAATACTTCTCACATCTGTGCTTACTGCTGTCTTCTCCTATGATTTTAAATTCGCTACTAGAAATTATCCGTGTGGTGACGGATTAAGAATACGGAATGTCACCACCCCATATCATCCCATGGGTGTCGTAAGAGCCGACAGAGGGAGCATATTATGCAGAAAACAGCACTGTAAGAGAAGGAAAACTTGATACAAACCCTATACCAACCCGTTTGGCCAGCGTGGTATAGTAGGTCAATTCCTCCTTCCAAAGGAGAGGCCTAGTCCAGTAGTGGACTGTTGAAGGCTGATGATGGACTAGAGAATGCCTGCAGCTACGACTGTATTTCATTTAACCGTTTTTCTCGATCCCGTGATGGTTTCTTTTCGAGAATTCTCCACGCGTGGATTCCCGAGAAGTTTATCCTTTGTCGAAACGGGAAAAAATTGGTTGCCTGTAAAGTCGGTATACGGGCGAAAGTTTTACGTGACAGCGACTTTGAGTGGTAAAATAATTTTAATGTGAATATTCATTCGTATAGTAGGAAGAAGGATGAAAGACGCGTGCCTTTCACTTTTTATGTCTGTCTCTCTCGCTCTTAGGCGGGACGCGTGCCTCTCACTCGCTCTCATTGTGAGCGCATAACGTGAGCGGAGCGTAACGCAGTTTCTTGAAGTGTCACCCGGCAAACCAATTTATAAGACGTTGTCACGTCAAAATGGTGCTCGAGACCTCGAAAACTCGAGAAAAATCATCAGCCCTGTACATAACACATGGTCCTCTCTAAACAGAGTCAGGTCGGAATGCTGGCCGACTAGTTGGCAGACTTCACATGTCTTTTGAGAACATTATGGAGAATTCTTAAGGACGCACAGTGCCGCCGGCACTGCTGCCGGCCAACCCGCGGTGCACCCGGTGGCATACAAAGCCGCCGGCTTTGCCACACAATGGAGCCGCCGGCATGGCCGCCCAAATTGCAACTTACAACTTGTTTATGGTCGTTCTACACGACTGTCACAACTGGAATGATACTTTACTTATTATTTTCATCTGATAGTGGGGTGCTTGTTTTTCGGTCCTTTGCTCGGTTGGAAATCCTAGTGTCAGATACGTTGCAGATGTATTTATATCTTTTTTTCTTATCTGATTGATCATAACGTGATCCAGGATTCCAGACTATATAAGTATTATGCGAGGCAGCGATAGCCGACTGAAGATACCAACAGACTGCCATGCAGAGGGTATCGGGTTCGAATCCACGGCGCGCACCAATGACTTTTCGGAGTTATGTGCGTATTGAATTGTTAATTATCGCTTGTCCCGTGCCTCGGAGAGCACGTTAAGCCGTCGGTCCCGGTTGTCATGAAGATCTTTGACAGTCGTTACAGGGCGTCAGTACCTTCTAAATTAACTGACACTAGTCTAAACCATGGAATATCGCTATCCCTTCGGGTTGCGGAGGTCAGACAGGCAGTCGCTCTGTGGAAAAGCTAATATTCAGCCAAATCCTGTTAGACTAGTAAGTGGACCCCAGATTGAAACTGGGATAACGCTAAAAGAATGATGATGATGATAAGTATTATAAAGCGTGTGGGTTCGGTCTCCGTAAAAGAGAACACTTTCTGTGATCCAGAGACAAATTCTTAACTTCACGCCTTTTATCCCCAAAGTGGTAGGCAGAGGTGTTTATATACATTTCGCCAGTTATGTTTAGGTCCCAATGTAATAGGGGGCGAGCCTATTGCCATCTACCGGGCACATTATACAACGTTATATAGCGGGTCTTACTCGCGATAAATCATATATTTAATGCATAAATACCTCGGTTTTTGCCAACGTTTCGGCTGAAGCAAATCTTTACCGGGCACATTATTAGCGAGCGATAATTAACAATTTTAATACACACATAACTTCGAAAGTCAGAGGTGTGTGCCCGGGGTAACTGGGGATCGAACCCGAGACCATCGTCTCGGCAGTCCGTTACGTACACCACTAGGCTATCGCCGCTTTATATTAAATAATTATTTATATTTGTTCAAAACTTCAAAATGTAATTTGTGTCTATAATCTAGGTGAACCAAAGTCACCGACATAGCTCTCCGAATAGCCAGGCTGAAGTGGCAATGGGCAGGGCACATAGCTCGAAGATGGCTCGAAGAACCGATGGCCGTTGGGGCAGACGGGTTCTGGAGTGGTGACCACGTACCGGACGCAGCACTCAGCAGGGGTAGGCCTCCCGCAAGGTGGACTGACGATCGGTCTGTGTGGAAAATCTTAGGGGAGGCCTATGTCCAGCTGTGGACGTCTCTAGGCTGACATGATGAATATAGGTGTCATCTCAGATTAGTGAATACTTCACTAATCTGAGGGTGTCATAGACATATGTTATCCTTGTAAATTTTACAAAATGTCAAACTATGTGTCAAGGTGACCTTAAGTGTAGCAGAATACCAATTATTGTGAGTCAATTCAAAATCAAATCGCAGTTCGTTCAAAATACAGTGTGGTATCTGTTAATATGAGAATCGCCCTTAAATGTTTGTAAAGTCCCCCGCGATACAGGAATTCAACCTAGTGCGAGATATGCTTTCTAAAAAAAATACGAGTATTTTTAGAAAACACATACAGAAATTATACCGTCATACGTGCAAAGCTGAAACTTAAATAACTCTTAGATTTGGCTTCGCTATACTCATATTCGTCTAAAATGCTACCTAATTAGTATTTATGCTACTCTGTTTGTAAGAGACGGTAAAAATTGGGACGACATTAAAAGTGCTGAATATAGGTCATACCAACATAGAAATTTTAGCCTTGCTTTAACGTGGAACGAGACAATTTTACTGTCGCGTACGAAGCTGAGCCCGAAAATCTACTGGCGGAAAAGCGCTAAAAACTACTACTTACTACCCAAACTTGCTATAAAAAGCACACCTGCCACCAGTGGAGTAAAACATCCCATTTGTACAGACCGGGGTTGTAACCTGGTCTGTACAAATGGGGGCTTTGCGAGAAGTCCCAAGAAGTCACAAAAGTACCGAGTTGTTGATCCGAAAACTTAAACAAAAAATCACCTTTTGTATAAGTTGCATTGTTATGGCATTGCAAGTGGCTAGCGAAGCTTCTATCTAGTGGGGAGGTTCGAAGACACGAATCTTTGCGTTATTCACGCGAAGAGAGTTACGATTATAGAGTTACGGATATTTAGGTGGCTAGAAGATGCGGTATCGAGCGTAGATCGCTTGGCCTTGGTTATGACATGACAGATTAGGATAGGTATTTATTTCGACAAAACTCCTTTCAGCGTTGCATATATTTTTGTTTCTTTGGGACGTAAGTAAATAGAAAGATAACTAGATGTATGCATAACTAGCTGAACGGTCTTATAATGGCAGCGATAGCCTAAAGAAGAGGTTACCAGACTGCTGAGCAGAGTTTACGAGTTCAAATCCACGGCATTTTCTGTGCCCACGGCGCGCACCGTTGACTTTTCTAAGTTGATAAGCACTTATCAACCCTCGCTTAGGCGAGTTCCTTGGATTAAGTATAACTTTTATCTATTCTGTCGCAGTCCTCAGGTTGAATCTGCTACTTGATTGAATGACTAGCGCGTTCATTGAATGACGACATTCAAGGTTCTCGTAATTTGTTATCAATATCTGTCCTAGGGTATATTATCATGAATCGCGTTTAAACTTTCACGATTTTAATACATTTTATTTATTAACTTATTAATTTTAGGGAATCATGGCTCCGCATTTTGATTTTTCATTGGTGATAGATAGAAACGCATTCGTACAAACAAATTATAGTAAGAAACGACCACGTATAATCAATTACAACCAAAACTTGAGATAGCTAGCTGCAAATTGTTAAAGAGCAGGCTAATCGAATTTAATACTAAATTATCTATTTCTATAATTCGACTGACCTTTGATGCTGTATGTAACCTTCAATCATTCGTAAAAGATCTCGGCGAAAAATTCCACAAGTGATCAGCTGGCTTATCAATATTTGTGGATGCGGTAAAGATTTAGTACCAGGATAATATAAATAAACGGAGTTGTATTGCACAAGCGGCAGAGCGGCAGTGTGTCAGTGGAGCGATGGAGCGTGACCGTGAGGCAAAGGCGTCTGCGCCCGCGCTTACGTTACTGTAAACAAACACTTACAAATTGACTAATGTGGCCACGTGCAGCCAGTATTGCAGACATTCCAACATTTTATTAATACCATGGAAGTGCCGCAGCTGTTTCCTTACAAGACTTTTTACAAACATTCGTTTTGAGCTTTGGAGCTTTTGTCACTAAAGTATAAGCTAACATGACCGGGGTCTTAAAAAGCTTTTAATGTCTATTAAGATTCCTGTAATACACCGCTATTTTTAATTAGTACAAAAAATTTAACAGGGCACTAAGTATCTTTAACTGATCATATTTATGTAGTTGAAAAATAAAAACACTAAGTCCCAAAACTGTCTCAAAACTGTCCACAAAAATACGTAAAAATACGTGATAATTGGTAAATGCAATACTAATACTATGACCGACCCGTGTACTATCATAGTAAAAAGAACTATTGATAAATTAACCCCCCCCCGCCCCTCTGCGCCTGCGCCACGCCCCGACGATGCGACAAACAGTACTAAATTGCTAGCGAACGTGAGCGTATCTAATTTCGTTGCAAAAGTTAATTGTTTGTCTACGTTTGCCCGACGCGATGGCCTATCATATCAATTCATATCACGGGAGTATGTAGCTATGCTTCGTGCTTACTTTTTGAGTGGAAAAATCGCGAGTGCAGCTGTGTACCCATGGACATCGTATTGTGAGTGTACAAAAGTGACCGGGTCAGTGTCAAACAATTAAAACAGTGCATATATTGGATGCTTTTGACAACGGTGGTGGACATTTCGAAGGACAATGAAAATACTTGTAAGTTTAGTAAATAATACGTACTTAAGTAAATAATAATTTGATGCGGGCGGCTCAAAATCGATCTGTGTTCTCCACACACCTTGAGGAAGGCCTATGTCCAATAGTGGACGTCTCTAGGCTGACATGATGATGATAAAATAATTTGTAAATAGCAGATGATTCTAACTCCATAAATACGCCAAAATTACTCTTTTCTTTTAGTCCAGAACACCATCTTTTATTTTGATATTTGTTTGCTTTCTACTTACATACCTCCGTATTTAATTACTTGTTAAACGATAAATTTTACCGGTCCTAAGCCCGAATGAAGTATGAAGGAGAGGGTAGAATTAACAAATTTAAAAAATAACTACCTACATTTATTATTTTTTTCATTTTATTTTCTATGGCTACCTTCATCATAAGTGCGACAGAGAGAAGGCGAATGAGCAGGATGGAATATTATAAATGAATTAGTGAATGGATTGTAAAATATGACTATGATTTAAGTGAGATTTTCTACTATAAACAAATGATAATAACTTTGCTCTTTATTGATATTATGAAATTCTTACGTCACATATATGATAATAATATCTTCGCTAATCTGTCCTTAAAGTTTTTGTACTAATTAAAAAATAGCGGTGTATATGTATTTGTTTCATGTACCTACCTTACATTTAGTAGTAAATTATAATAGGTAGGTAGTCAATGCGTAAAGTCTATTTATTGTATTTATTACCTATAAACTAGCTTAACTGCCGTACGCTCACGTTTTAGTAATGTGAAATGTTGATTTTGACGAAATTGCTTCATAGAAAATAACATATTTATCACTATAGTTTATGTTATAATTCTTGCGTTACTGACTGACTGACAGACAACGCACAGCCAAAACTACTCGGTATCCGCAAGAAGCTGAAAGAACAATGTCCATTTTTCTTAGAGACGCCGGCCCAGATGTGGACAATCAAAAATCGTAGTAGTTGTTATTGCATTCGATAAAAGAGTGTTAAACTAGAATTTTGAGATTGATTAGAGGTCCATCACATTCATAGATTTATTACCAGAAGTAATTTTATATGCTCACAAAAAATTAGGTGTGTACCTACCCACTTTTATTAGGATAGTTAAAGTATTTCGTAGTTTTGCGTAGAAAGGAATGAGTTAATCATTTGGTAAGAGTAGAAATCCGAAAGAAAAAGCCAGAAGTCGTAAAAGATCCAAAAACATAAAAAGCATTCACAATGTGCACGAGCAAAACAAATAGGTAACAAACAAAATAAACTGAATATGACATTATTGACATTTACTTAAAAGAGTCAAAAAAGTGTTGCCATTTTACAGTTTTAAATGATATTGATTAATCGATATGGATTTCGGACATAGGTTATCTATATATTTGGTTCAAAATCGAACTTATTTTTAGTTAATCGCATATATACCTTAAAAATACACACATTTTAAATGTCTAAGGACCAAGTAGAGATTTGCTATTAACTCAAATCATTTTGAGTAGAAAAAACGTAAAATCGATAAAGAAGAAGTGATAATCGATTTAATATTATGATTTCTTTACTGGCAATTTCTGATCTATTATGTGTTGGCTATTTAGACGTTAACACATCTCTTTAAACCTATTTATTGAATAAGTTTCTCGGCACACCTTTAGTAATGCCTATAAATTAAGTTATAAATAAAAAGGATTATTCAACAACTAATGTGCACACGATCGGGCAAAACGGTCAAAATAAATTAACATGCATCCTCACATCAAGGTCAAGGTTAAGGCCATTATCGTCACGCTGGCGACCGCTGGCCAAATTGAAGCAATCATCTCTTAAACTTTCAAACATGCAGATTGCCTAGCGTCTTCTGTCAACTTTTCAGCAATAATATCAGCTCCAACTATAATCTAGCTAACTATAAACGCCCTGCTGGTCACAGGCCACCTGACACTATGAGATGGGTTATGTAAAGTCCACTTCACTGGCATGCCGCATGAGAACGTGCATGGAAAACATTCAGACATGCAGACTTCCTCATAATGTTTTTATTACCATTTAGCAGCCGTATATTATGAATTAATTGTATAATATTTCATTATTTATTATTTGTTGTTCCGTTATTTATGGAGCACGAGAATCATGGTCGTTTACGCCTACTCGACTGCAATACAAAAGTGCTATTATTCTACATTTCGTTATCAAACTCATTTCCGACTCCTCAATGAACGCTATCTACTATCTAGTATTCTGTGAAATGCACAATATCTTCTTATCGCTTCTCTGTATGAATATGTACAAGTTATATTTGACGTACTTAATCGAAATTTTGGTTGATGACGCTATCTGAAACCTGCAGTTGCGTTGTTTTTTTTTTCTTTGTGAATATCTTTACAAATAAAAAATGAAGTTCCTAGACCGTTTGTCCGTCTGCATGAACGTAATATACTTAGTTTTTTTTAATATACTACTAGTTTCCACCAACAGATCGAGCGATTCCTGAGGAGAGAGATGTACAATTCACACGGACGAGGCCGAAAAATAAAGTAGAAAACGCTAATGGACACAAACAAGATTCAGATTTGTCTTTTGATTGTAGCAACAGTAATACGTACGAGATTATTTTGCATTAATACGAATGTATTCGAGTCTCGATCGCAATGCCAATCGCTGTAGTAATATCGACGTGCGCCATCATAAGTGTAAAATTAACTCGCACCTCGTGGAGAGACCGACAAACTGCTACGCAGAGGGTCTCGGGTTCGAATGTCCGACACGCACTAATGTCTTTTAGAATTTAAGAGCGTATTACTGTGTTTATTTTCTCCTGCTTTCTTTCTTTTTGTTGAAGGAAAACATTGTTAGGAAACCCCTCAAGTCTGAGAGTTCTCCATAATGTTCTCGAAAGACATGTGAAGTCTGCCAACCTGTACTTGGCCAGCGCGGTGGACTACGGCCTTACCCTTGTCATGGTGAGATGAGGCCCGTAGTGCTACAGTATAATTATGTATATACAGGGCTGATAGTGACGATAATAATGCTGGTTCTGTACGTTCTCAGATAATGGTTTTTGTTACTAACAGTAAAAAAGGCATATTTCGCCAATTAATTTCAGGGCTACAGGCAGCTAATGAAATGCGATTACCTGGGTTAATCTGTATTTATACTCTGCAAATCGAAGCCAGCACTCCGAAACCGAGCAAAACAATATTTATGACATGGCTCCAACAAAACACTATTAACCTCATATTACACTCGTAACAGTTCCTTAACAACCTATTTATGTCATGTAGTAAATTTACAAACATGAATAATTTTGCTCTTCAAAATATTAGGAAGACAGCGATCCGGAAGAGCAATAAATCTCAATAATAATCCGAAATGATGGACACCGCAGCTTAGAGAAGCGTCCGTGAAGTCTGAAATATCGGCTGTTTTATATCTACCCTACTACTCGCATCGGTTATTTTGGGACTATTACTAGCCACTATGATCTGTGGATCTCAATCTTTTTGATTGTATAATGTATGTAATATGTCAGACTTCTATTTCTTGCTGAGGTAAAAACATTAAAGTCAAAGTAAACATCATTTATTCATCTAGGTCACAAGGGACACTTGCGAACGTTAATTTTTAAAGTTATTTACTCAATAAATCTATATTTACATTAATAACGGCCTCGTTCGCAAAGCAATAGATTAGAACCACGAGAAAGAACTAAAGTGCGATAGGAAATTATCATGACTATATTGGCCTCAAACTATCGTAGCAGATCTAATTGGTGCGGCAAGCTCACACAAACAATCAAGAGAGCTGGTAAATGCCAATTATTCTTCAATATCCAGGATTCTCATTCAAATATCGGAAGGTAACCTTAAAGATTCTGGCACTCGACTCATTCTGTAGGAGGCTGCCTTCTTATTTCTCCCCTAACCGGCTCATTCAGAAACCAGTAGGTAAACCTTGATTCTCAAGAAAGCTCTAGCTGTTACAACGAAATTCAAGGCTCACTTATTTCCAACATTATTTTTAATGTTGACAATCATACTGCATTTAAGTATCGTCAGTAGTCATCACTCATCAATGATCAAAAAAGTCCACTGACTATTTTGATCATTCAAGCTGTGATCATTCAGTTCAAGCTGTGGTCGAGGGTTTACGAGTAAACCCGAAGCTGTAAGTTTGAAACTATGTTAAACGATTACATCAAACTACAAACATACGTCGCTAAATATCATCATCATAAGCCCTGTATATAAACTGTCCCACTGCACGGGCCTCTTCTCGCTATGAGAAGGGTAAGGCCATAGTCCAATTATATAGTAAATACTGACATGCCATAAAATCCAAAGTTTGCGAAGACTAATTATACATTTTCAAGCATACGAGCAAGCATTACAAACTCGATTGCTCGTCAGCTAGCTATTTTAATTATACCTATATTATTCCTCAAATAGAAATTAATAGGTATCTCAGAAATATTTTCACGCGAATTTTTCCTTGAAAGAAAATTCACAAAGTTTGTTGAACAAGTTTGTCCAAACTTGTTCAACAATCTTTGTGGGGCTTCTATTACCTTAGTGCGTGCCCATTCACGGTTTTTTGACATTATTTTTGTTGTATTTCAATACCTACTTTACAAGTGTGTTCATTCATACTTTTACTGGTTTCTGCAACGTCGGTGGGTGTTAAAATTGTGTGACTGTGGGAAAATTGTCTTTTGTCCATGAAAGTTTCCCTTACTGTAATTTTATGCTGATCTTGATAAATTGATCATTATTGCTTTTGGTTTTTGCATATATGGAAAATTCACTGCTTACTAACAAATCTACTAAAATACGATTATTATGGTACATCTTTGTGTATTTTGCTTGTTATATAAAATTCGGGAAAATGTCTGTAAATACGGCATTCAAGATAAATGTGTTATTTAAATTAGGTATAGTGGTAACTGGTTATTGTTACATTTTCTACAATAACTTATAACTGCTATCGGGCCACAATGGAAATCCTTAAACCCAAAAGTGACAGTGCTTAGAAATGCTTATCACATTAAAAAAATACATACACATGGTACATTTGAAAAGGATGCCACAAAAATTGATTTTTATTGCTACATGTCAGTAACCCACTCCCGGCGGACAAAGTGACGTAACAGGGAGCATTATATCATTTACCGCACACACAACTATAACTTTGGCTATCGCTGCTCAAACGCATATCCGCGCGCGCGCGCACCCGCAGTCGCGATGCGCGCGCCGCTCGCAGCCGCGGCCTGTGCCGTATTACTTCTGTGCTCCCCTGCACTCCTGGTACTCTGCTATCACGACGAGAGAGGATACCAAGCCGAGGACGCGTATCACGACGATGCGTTAGACGTGTGAGTGATCTATGTGTCTCTAGTAGTTTCCTGTGACCGCCTGTGATTTTCAGTGATTTTTTAATTAATATTCTTTATAATATTTCTGTATCGGTCGGCTGGCGGAAGTGTTGCTCGTAAAATGCTCTAAATAATTTTAATCGTACAGTTTTTATTTATAACATTCACCAACATCGTGTGGCCGTAAGTTAATTTAGAAAATTATGACATCAAAAGGAATCCTAATTAATATTACAACTCGTGAGTCCGTAATTATAATTACATTTATAGCATGAGCCAGAAAATCAGACGAGAAACGAATGAAAACAAGCCAAAAAAAGCAAAAACAATTTGTTCAACCGGTGTAACATACTCACATAGGTGCATCAATAGATATACAAGCTTAGATAAAAGCTCATTCATAACAAGCCCAACAACTACTGACTTATGAAAACTAATAGTAACTACTGTCTATCAATAAATGGACAGCGCATAAACCGATGTGTTCAATGAATCGTTCAATAAAAGTGCGACCTAGGCTCAAAGTTCGAACGTAAAAGTGCCCTCTACGCTCTCATTCCAACAATTCGTTTATGAATATTATGAATCAGATGCATCGTTTAAAAATCAGTCCGTGGCTGGGTTCAACGACTGCATCCGAATGAAGTACGTTGCACCGTAAAGCTACACACTCACATTCGAACAAATCGTCACATTTCAATACAGCTTTTGCCATCTGTATTCGTGCTTTGAAGTGCTAAGAAAAGCTTTATTTTCATACGTGCGCTGTTGACACAGCATTTTACCTGACATGACGAGTCGGAATTATGGGTACTTTGTGTTTTATCCATGTCAGCAAAATAGGGTTAATCTTTGTGAAGTATTTATCTACATAACTGAATCTCCTTTTTTATATTACATGGTTCTTTATCTATTATCAAGGACGTAATCTTGTATTGTATAGCAAATAGGATCGGTAAAACTATTTATACAACACACTTCTAACACTCCATACATATAATTTGTAAGGTCGGCAAAGCTAAGTTCTTATTGATGTTGGAAAGCAATGTTCTACAGGCTGGTATAACTATCCTCTTGCTATCATGCTTTCCCCAGGTTATATTTCTTTGGCTTTCCCGGCACATATTTGAGAATCTTACCGAAACAATTTTGTTCGGTATTCAATTCTTTGTCATCTATCAACAAAGAAAATCACTTCAAAAAGGAAGGCTTTTAGATTTTCACCGTAAGACCACAAAGTATTCTTTTGTGCGCATAATTATTTACTTCTAGAAACATGTAAGCACGTTACTTGTGCGCTAATTGTTTGAAAAATAAGCTCAGCGAAATTTATTGTTACAAGTCAATTCATATACCAATTATTTCATACAGCTAAGGAACATTCCGATCTAAAAGCTTATGCACTGACACCGACACTATACTGAGACTAGAGGACGCCAGCAGCTACGCCTGCATTTTTTTTTAATTTACCCGTTTTGGCCGATCCCGTGGGAATTTCGGGAAATCCCTTCTTAGTGCACCCCTACGGTCCCCAAGGAATATATATGCCTAATTTCAGCTTCCTGCACCCAATAGTTTCGGCTGTAGCGTGTCTGTCAGTCAGTCAGTAACGTAAGGATTTTATATATTAAGATAAGGTGTCTAGCTGAAGGACCAAAAATATTTTGCTTTGTAGAAATTTTTAGAATCCAAGGTAGCCATCTAATCCTGTATCGCAGGTGACTTGACAAACAGACTTCTAGAACAGCTAGTAATTTGTAACTCTCTAAATTATTATTGAGGTGTAGTGTAGTTGCAACAGTAATAAATTAAGTCTAACTATCTAGGCCAGTTAGTGCTCCTAAGACTATTTAATAACAATTGAGGTCAGTAGAATTAGCGTAGATTCCCAAGTGCTGTTCAATTATAAACAATTGAAGTCATAGTATAATAATTCATTCACTGTAAGTACATAAGACTACTATTACTATACAGGAATACGGAGAGTAGGAATAGTGCGCTGAATGATATAGTCAAAAATATATGTACATAAAATATATTCTTTGGATCAGAGAAACTTGACTGAGAGCTAGTTAAGTCATATGTACAAGAATAGGACAAAACGTAAATTCGACGATAGCTTTCGAATAGTATTTTTTGTATTCGATAGCTATCGACGAATTTTAGAATTATGAGTCTTTTGTATAATCTGTCCAACTGCTGGGTTAGAGCCACCACGCTTGTTAGGTGTTTTTGGCAACAGAAGAAGCGAAAAGAAAGCAACTACTACATGTAGTTTTATTTACAAGGGTGAGCTTTACTCAACACTGCGTTTTCTGGACTTAGCTTTGAGATATGGATTTTCGACCGAATCTGCACTGAGTGTTGCGGTTTCAATCACCACATAAGACACCACTTATTATATAATTCATAAATTGATTTTTCGAAACTGGGTGATCTGGTGTAACATATAAAAAATACCGTCGAATCACCACCTTAAATTCGATTAAGAACCAAAATAAATATAAACAGGATTTAAATGCGTAAACAGTAATTCAGTGGAAGTTGGATCTTCGTCCCTACATTTATTTTTTATTTTTGTTACCCTTTGTTGTCCCACTGCTTGGCAAGGGTCTTCGTTACACTCTTCCAAGCGTCTCTATCTTCTGCCAAATTGGGCCAGTTCCTGTCGAAGCTGATCATGCCAACGTTTTCGGATCTCAGGTCTGTTTCGCCGTCTATCTTGCGGCACCCATTGCGTGAAGATCGTTCCCCATCGGCTGGATAATTAGCAAAATTATTAGCGAATTTCTATTTGTTTGTTATCTTTAGATGTCTGAGCAACTAAACAATTATTGTAATTAAGAATCGAAGACAAAGAAAAATTATACCGTGAACGCTAGTAGCTTTATAGTAGGTGCTTGTAATAAAACAAGGCAGTCATTGATCGCAGTTCGCAGTGGAAAGTGCAAACCGCTTATAAAGTGAAATATTACTGGTATTGCGTACTCGTTATAAATAGTGGCGTATTAGCCCTTTGATGTGTTCTCAGAATAGAGGGCAGCGCTACGGGCGATTAATTCTCCGTAAGGTGACCGGTGCTTGAGTGCGTGAATTACTCATTGTTCTTAATATTCATTAAGATATATTTACGTAAGTACATAGAAGAAGACTGTTTTGTTCTAATAGCGAGATACGAATAGACATCTTTGTTGAAAATTTATAAGAAGGAGTTTTTTTTATAAAGTATGTTTGTCCATTTCAGGTGGAAGTGTTGTTTGCCATGGTTTGATATAAGCGTAGATATTGGATACTAGAGGATGCCCGCGGTTACACCCGCGTTATTTAAAGCTACTGCTCTGCTCCCGTCGCTCATAGCGTGATGTTATATAGCCTATAGCCTTCCTCGATAAATATGCTATCTAACACTCAAAGAATTTTTTAAATCGGATCAGTAGTTTCTGAGATTAGCGCATTTCAACCAACCAAACAAACTCTTCAGCTTTATATATTAGTATAAGATATAAGATGTCGGTTTTGTTTTAGGCTAGGCTAAGGTTCCTACATATGCTTTCACTTACTACAGGATGGCTACATCAGCACTTTTTTTTATTAACAGTTTCTGCCCGATCTCGTGTGCTTTACGGGAAATCACTTCTTAGTGCACCTGCGAAACCAAGTAGATACCTCTATGCTCTACAAGGAACATACATCTCATATATCAACTACTGGCGTCGAATAGTTTTTGGTGTGCGTTGTCTGTTATTCAGATATAATAACTTATGGCAAAGAGCTCAGATATTTACATAGAGGCGCATTTCTTAAGGGCGCTTTGAAGACAAACTTTCTGTGACTGTCTCTGCGACAGCAAGAGAGACGAACGTTTCTCCTGGGTATCTTAACTACGAGAGCAAGAGAGACGGAGAACGACGCCAACGCGCCAACTACGAACTAAACTGGAGACAGTCTCCACTTAGAATCGGCACACGAAATCCTTAAGAACTGCGCTTCTATGTAAATCTGTATTCATTGCTTACTGCATGGGCATTTTTATTTGAAAATACACTATAAAATTTTACCAACTACGACTGCTACTTATATAGTACTAAAAATCATTTATATACATACATAGACTCTCGGCTGTTTCCCGAAGGGGTAGGCAGAGACTACGGAACGCCATTTGCAACGATCCTGACATACGTCTCTTGCTTCAATCACTCCCATCAAGTTTCTCATGCACTATTTGTATAGATTTAAAAATTATGTTTTTTACTAAAGTTCACGTACTTAATATCTCCATATTTTTGATAATAACTGATATTTTTGTGAGAAGGGTGGTCAATAATTGGCAAGAAAAGACTCTACTTACTTGTAAGGAGTAATTTTGTATTTAGCACAGACATACATACATACATAGACTCACGCCTGTTTCCCGGAGGGGTAGGCAGAGACTACGGAACGTCATTTGCAACGATCCTGACATACCTCTCTTGCTTCATTCACTCCCATCAAGTTTCTCATGCATGCTCTTCTGTTTAGGGTACTTCTGACCTGTCCTTTTTTAGGATGTCTCCAATATGGTCAGAGAACGTCCGCCTAGGTCTTCCCTTTCGTCCTGTACTCCTGTCCCATTCACACTTGCCTTATATACCTATCTTCTTTGTCAGTCTTTCGTCATCCATCCTCTCCTTGTGCCCAAACCATCTTCACATGCCGTTCTCGATGCTTGTCACTACATCTTCTTTTACCCCACACCACTCTCGCACTTAGCACAGACGTACCTATAAATAAATAGTTACTTATAATATTTGTCTGTTTCCCGTCATCATCATCATCATCAACGACCCGACTGTGTCCACTGCTGGAAATAGGCATCTCTTTGCACCAATGACTTTTCGAAGTTACTTGTGCGTATTAAAATGTTAATTGTCGCTTGCTTATTGGTGAAGGAAAACATCGTGAGGCCAAACCTGCATGTCTGAGAGTTCTCCATCATGTCCTGGAAAGACATGTGAAGTCTGCCAACCCGCACTTGGCCAGCGTGGTGCACTATGGCTCATAGTGAGAAGAAGCCCACGCCCAGCAGTGGGACAGTATAAAGGGCTGATGATGATGGATTTTAACCGTAAATTATATTCTAGTATTTCTCTAGGATTTATACATTTTCTTTTCGTGGATCCATGATAAAATTGTACATTTCCAGAATTTTTATAAGGTTTTACGATTCAGAATGTAACATAGGTATTATAATTACTAATGAGATCAAGAACAATACACATTGTATCCGTCCTTATTTTTATGCTAGATGTTGCTATTCTATAACCTAAAAAAACAAGGAGTAAAGAAACATGAAATTAAATAATGTTTGACAGTCACATTGACGCATACCGTGTCAATGTCATAATAAATCAAATCTCCAGTGCCAAGTAATAAATTAAAAATAATTCCTCAAATATAAAATACTCGTAACGTCTTGCTCATAATTTATGCTGTCCTAGTAACACACGGACTTAAAATACTTGTCCATGGAAGCCCCTCACTAAAAGAATCGTCGGCCTCTTCGCCTCCTGTCTACAAGACCATGATACATTTCTTCTATAGAAGACGCAGAGATATCGGCAGCCAGCCTCCTCAAGGCTCAGTTTCAATCACTTACGCTGTTTTATTAGTGAATCCTTAATAAACAAAATGCATACTTTCTATGTGAGTATTTTATTTTCAAATAAGTAGTTATTGGTCGACCCTGGATGTGGAAGGCCAAGAAAAACCTGTCAGATAAAGCTTTAAAACTAAGATTCTGTAAGGCAGTAGTGCTTCCTTTGATCATAGTGTTTGTACTTTTCAGCAGTAATGCAACATTCGTGTAAAATTATAACAAAGAACCTTACTAAACCTTTATAAAAATTACAATAATAAAATTATGATCCAATGCTTACGCCATCCTAGCACCATCCACAAAGTCGCATAGGCCTCTGTAAAAAAAGAACAAAGAAAAATCAGATTGCGGTAAACATATTAAACCACAGTCAACTAATATGACGAATATCTATAAATATATCTGTTTATACGACACAATCACACTAGACGTTATAAGAGGGATATAATATGGCGACTAGGTATAGTTAGTGTGTAAACTTGATATAATTAGGCCAATGCGTGATCTAATGATCAAACTAAAATAGTTTGCGGAAGCTGATAAGATTAAAGGTGTCTGTGTCTAAACCGAACTCTTTACAATGGCTATATGTATGTACACAGGGCCCTCATCAAATCACTTTAACTAAAATCTTATGACATCATCGTCGCACTAGCGTTATCCCGGTTATTTATATCCAAGACTTTAACCCTAAATGCCGTGGTTCGCTTTTTAGTCTTACCGTCAACAGAATTTTAGCTTTTTCACAGAGCGATTGCCATGAAAGACCTTGGGGATAGCTATATGCCATGGCTTAGACCAGTATCAGCAAATTCTAGGTAGTAAGGGTACTGACTCCCCATTACAGCTGTCAAAGATCCTCATGACAGATGGGAGCGACGGGTCAGCGTGCTTTCCGAGTCACGGGGTAAGCGATAGCTAACAATTTGATACGCACCTCAGTTCAATAGTCTATGAAGTGTCAAGTCTGCCATGGGTTGTAAGCAGATACCATCTACAATGCAGCCTGTTGGTATTGCCCACTTATGTATATAGAAGCACCCAAAATTGCTTAGATACTACAACAAACCTTTAACAGGCATTTTTTCAGACAAGTTCAAACATTTTGTGACATAAATATCGAGGTTGAATTATCGAGTCCCGTGTATTTTCAAACTTAAAAGCATTTGTCTTACAGGAAAACCCTAACGTTCTACACAGATTTGACTTGAGACAAGGGTTATGACAAATATATATTTAGACTAGATAATTTTATTTGAAACTACACCAGATGTTACAAATTACATTCCGAAGCTTTACGATTACGAAGTGCTAATCAAAGAGGATGGCGTGAATGACACGGAAATGATTTAGACAATGTTGATTTTAGACTAATGTATTATTTTAATCGAGATACATGGCATTTGTTCATGACAATGGAATCGTGAGGGACACGACGGATTTAGATCGTTGTGTTACTAGTTCGATCGCCGTCCAAAGCATTATTGACGTTTGTCCGGCAAGCACGCATCCAGGTATGAAATATGGATGTGGGCACGGATCACCCTCACCGCTAGGTCTAGGTAGCCAATATTCGGCATATTTCTTCTTCTTCGTCCTCGGTCACTCACTGCTGAAGATCGCGACCACATATTTGTCTCCAGCGGGAGCGGTCGTACGCCGTATGTAAGGCTCGTTGCATGCTGCCGCCCACCGTCTTCTTGATCGTGTCAGACCCTCTTGTAGGTCTTGAGCACGTTTTCCATTTATGTGACCCAAGATTATCTGCTTCTCCATACAGTGTTTTGGAGACCGCATGATATGTCCGAAAAAGCTGAAGGCCCGACTTTTGCATATTGCGGAGAGCCTTGTGGTTATGTTCAGCTCTTGCATATTTCTTACAAATGCTAATATAACTCATTTAAGTCCACAAGGCACAGTGTTTATGGTGGATTTGGCCCTGTTTTTCAGAAAGGTTAACAAGAGTAAGTTCTACGTTTTAGCACAGATTGAGAGGATTGATGGATGTTTGTCACTCTTTCACGGATTTTAATAAAACTTTGCAGTCTTATAAGCTTATACATCCAAATAGCATATTTAATTTTCTATATTCTATGGGCGAAGCAATAGGCATTTATACTCGTTTCAAACAAATGGTTTACCTTTATAATTTAACTACGTAGTTCGAAAGAGTGGTTCTAGTGGTCGGCTGATCGGCTCGCCATTGGCAGTGCGTTGTGCATCATGGGTTCTATTTCCAGTTGCAGCACTTCTGAATAGGCAAAATTAGTACGAAATTTATATGAGTTATAAGTGAAATAAATTTAATGGGATCTTATCAAACAGCGGTCTTTAAGGAATATGTTAAAAATTGATCGAAATAGTTATCATTTTGTCTACTTCAAATGTACTTAAAATGCAACTAAAGTGGTGAGCCTGGCTTCAAGTGTGTGAACTTAATATGTAACTTTTCACTTTTATACTTATGTAAAGTTAGGTTTGATAATTCAGAACAAAATATCTCAGTCAACGATTCTCTTACAACAAATACCGGCAGGTATACAATAATTTATTGGTAAACAGCATTATATTGCTGTTAATCTTAAGTACTGGGCAATTAATCTTAAGTAGTCCATTACATTACTAATTGGTCATAAAATACCCAAATAGCTTAAGTGCTCGAAAACCCACACTAGAACATAACTGTGCATACCTATTGAGTACCTTCGCAGCATCGGTACCAAGATACTCTTCACCGAAATTGATATATGTCCAATAGTTTAAAAATATAGAAGTCTAATATAAATAATAAAAATATCTTCGGAGATCTGCCGTCCCCAATGTCAATTGAACTGAGATTAGGGATGGAAAATAGAAAGAACTGCACGAAACTCACATTAATACACGTGCCACCACAGAAATTAATCTAACTAGATAAATTTCTGTGCGTGCCATCATATCAAGTCAGGCGTCAGGCAATCTTTTCATACGAAGTTCTGGTCTCAGAGTGCTTTCGTAATTTCCAAAAATACATTTTTGCCTTTTCTTAGACTCTAACAGAACCAATTGAGAGACCTCATGCCTAATGAAGAAGGTACCTATCGCACGGTCCATAATCTGCATGTATACCATAGGCAAACGATCCCTTTTGATTCTAGCATAATTAGTCCGCTAGGACTAGAGAAGGCAATCCTGATCTCGCGAGATCCCGTGTAATTTTTCGGGATCAATCCCGAAGCATAATATGACGAGATCCCGTTAGAGATTGACGGGATTGGGCGCTATGGTCAGCGATGCTACACACATCCGCTCGGGACGCGAGTCTCAAAGTCCTTTTACACCTGTATCCAGATCCATAAGCTTAGATAAATTAGAGTTAGTACCTTTTAAAAAAGAAATGGATTTATTTGAGTGTGGAGCAACAAGGAGAGCTTTTTGCAGTTTGCATATAAGTAATTGCTTAGTCACGCTGTTGCCAACCAGTGTTGAGTCGGAGAGAGCATTCTCAGCAGCTGGCTACATAGCAACAACCACTGTATGTATGTTAGACTGTAAGGTATTTATCTATGCGTCTATGCCACGCGAAATAAAATGTTTGATTGATGGATATTAGATGACGGTTAGCAGATAGTACCTACTCTTGATACACTTTGTTTTTTAGGGTTCCGTACCTCGAAAGGAAAAAACGCAACCCTTATAGGATCACTTTGTTGTCTGTCCGTCTGTCAAGACCCTTTTTCTCAGGAATGCGTGGAGGTATCAAACTGAAATTTATACTAAATACTCGAATCTACGGTTCCATAGAGCTGTAAAAAAATCAAACTTCTAATCCAACGCAATCAAAAGATACAGCCGTATATCCTGCAAATTGCAGCATATTTTCAAACTCGCATTGGAATCAAAACCTACAAGGTACTTCCCGTGAACTCAGAATCTTGAAATTTGCTACGAAGCAACGTCTTATATCACTTATAAAGGAAAAATTGCGAAAACCGTAAATTTTTTGTTCCAGCATATAAAAAAATCTTTTTAATAAATTTAAAGTTACTACCCCTTTCTCTTGAACGCGTGGAGGTATTAAATTGAAATTCATATCAAATACTCAAGTATATAACACCGTAAGGCTGCAACAAAATCAAGCTTCTATGTCAACGCAATAAAAAAGAGCAATATAAGCATATTTTCAAACTCGCGCCCACTCGCAAGTGAATCAAAACCTACAGGGTACTTCCCGTGAACTCAGAATCTTGAAATTTGGTACGAAGTAACGTCTTATATCATACATGAAGGAAAAATTGCGAAAACCGTAAATTTTTAGTTACAGCATATAAAAATATTTTTAATAAATTTAAAGTTACTACCCCTTTCTCTTGAACGCGTGGAGGTATTAAATTGAAATTCATATCAAATACTCAGGTATATAAGACCGTTAGGCTGCAACAAAATCAAGCTTCTATGTCAACGCAATAAAAAAAGAGCAATATAAGCATATTTTCAAACTCGCGCCTTCTCGCAAGTGAATCAAAACCTACAGGGTACTTTCCGTGAGCTCAGAATCTTGAAATTTGGCTCGAAGCAACGCCTTCTAGCACATATAAAGGAACAATTGCGAAAACCATAAATTTTTAGTTACATCATATAAGAAAAATATTTTAATAAATTTAAAGTTACTACCCTTTTCTCTTGAACGCGTGGAGGTATTAAATTGAAATGCATATCAAATACTCAAGTATATAACACCGTTAGGCTGCAACAAAATCAAAGTTCTATGTCAACGCAATCAAAAGAAATAGCAATATAAGCATATTTTCAAACTCGCGACTACTCGCAAGGGAATCAAACCCTACAGGGTACTTCTCGTGAACTCAAAATCTTGAAATTTGGTACGAAGCAACGTCTTATATCACTTATAAAGGAACAATTGCGAAAACCGTAATTTTTTTAGTTATATAAAAAATATTTTTAATAAATTTAAAGTTACTACTTACTACCCCTTTCTCTTGAACGCGTAGAGGTATTAAATTGAAATTTATATCAAATACTCAGGTATATAACACCGTTAGGCTGTAACAAAATCAAACTTCTATGTCTACCCAATCAAAAGAAAGAGCAATATAATCATATTTCTAAACTCGCGACTACTCGCAATGGAATCAAAACCTACAGGGTACTTCCCGTGAACTCAAAATCTTGAAATTTGGTACGAAGCAACGTCTTATAGCCCCGGTAAAGGATGCGGAAGGCTGAGGACCGTGTGCTGTGGTGCGTGTTGGGAGAGGCCTATGTCCAGCAGTGGGCTGCGATAGGCTGATTGAGATTGAGATTTCAAATAATTACATAGTCTTCAAACCTTTTTGCAAATTATTCTGTACTTTATAAGTATTTTTGTAACAGTTTCTAATAGTCACTAAAAACTTTGTAAATCAATAACTTTGATAAAAAATCTTACCATCATTCATCAGCAGACTTTTGCAAGGCTGCTGCAAGGCTGGTATAGGTATTTAAGTTGTATTATAAAATAAGAGATATAGTTATGTTAATATAAAATAAAGGATGACTGATTACAAACGACAAAGCCCCCTTTTTCTTTAATTTATGCTCCTCCAGCTTTCCATACTGTAATGTTATGGATTTCATTTTGCAATAAAAATACCATAACTATGACTGGTGAACTTTTACATATATACCTACAGGTTTGTACGGAACCCTCGGTGCGCAAGTCCGACTCGCACTTGACCGGTTTTTTTGTTTTTTCGGGGAGATGGGCCTCGTTAGCCTTGGTTGGCAACCTGGTCTAGGAGAAGGAAAACTCCGAAATTAAACCAAACTTTCGGGGAGATGGGCCTCGTTAGCCTTGGTTGGCAACCTATCTAGGAGAAGGAAAACTCCGAAATTAAACCAACTTCTATGGAGCATACCTGACACAAAACCCCGATCTAAGGTGTGAACCGACCCGTGCCGAGGGATTCGTGGCTAGAGAGATAGCTGGTCGTAAACGGAGGGTGCCTGTGTTGGCGGTCACAGGGCACAGCTGATATTCCGCCTTACCCCCGTAAAGGGCTCTGCGGGAGTGGACAGTCTAGATCCCTACATCTCGTGGGAACGCTATGGGAACAAAAGCTACTTCTTCTCCATACGGCGGCGACGCGGTTCGCAACCCGTCACGTCTCGTTCCCCGCGAGGGCGAAAAGCGGCCTACGGAAAGCCGGTTTGCAACGTTGAACGTTGGAGGAGGGATGGACGGCAAATTGGATGAAGTATGTCAGATGATGGATGATAGAAACATTGATGTTCTTTGTGTGAATGAAACTAAAAGGAAAGGGTGTGACACCACCCAGCATGGCGCATATACGGCGTATTGGTCTGGAGTAGATAGTACCACCAGAGCCTGCAAGGGAGTTGGTGTAATACTATCTGCGCGAATGAATGAGTGTGTAAAAGAGTTTGAATGTGTAAATGCTAGGCTACTATGGATGAGATTGAAAGTAGGACTTACTCGTGTCTTTATTATTGGGTTGTACGCTTCGGTCAATATAGTTACGGGTATGTCACAGCAAGAGCAAGACGAAAGGCAGGAGTTTTGGGAGAGTTTAAGAGAGGTTTTGAGGAAATGTAAGGATAACGAAAGATTGATCTTGTTAGGGGATTTCAATGGATGGGTGGGAGTAAAACGAGATGGATTTGAAAAGGTGTTAGGTGCATTCGGTGATGAGAGTGTGAATGAAAATGGAAAAGCACTGCTTGAGGTTTGTTTGGAGTGGAGCCTTTGTGTGACAAACACCATGTTTGATCACAAAAGGATACATATGTATACGCGTGAGGCGAAAAATGTTAGAAGAAGTATGATTGATTTTGTAATAGTAGATGAAAGATTGAGAAAGAATGTGTTGGATACAAGGGTGTATCGAGGTATCGGCATCCACACAGACCACTTCTTGGTGTTGAGCCGGATAAGTGGGCTATTTAAAGGATGGCGACACCGAGAGCATAACGAAAATAGATTCTTGGAAAGAATAAAAGTAGAAAATCTACAAGAGAAAGATGTGAAAAATGAGTATAAACGAAGATTGATAGCAAGATTTGAGAGGTTTGATGGCATAAATGATATGGATGAATTGTGCCAGTCCTTTAAAGAAGAGGTAGTATGTGTAGCGTCTGAAGTATGTGGTGTGATCAAGAGAAGGAAAATACGAAAGGTTAAGAATACATGGTGGGACAAGGATGTACAATCAGCAGTGTCAGAGAAGAAGAAAGCTTGGTTAGATTGGTTGGCTGTCAGAGCAAATGAAAGAATGGGAAAAGCAACGAGCGAGGACATAGACGAAGCAAGAAAGGCGTTTGTTAGGTCAAAAGAATAGTGAAAGAAATGGTTAAAAGGAAAAAAGAGGAACAGAAAGATGAGTTTGATAGCAGATTATCTGACGATTTCCGGAGAAACATTAAGTTTTTCTGGAAATCCATTCGTGCAGTTCGAGGATGAACTCAATCCTCAGAATACACATCGATCAGAGACAAGAATGGAAGGATAGTGAATGGTGAATCGTGCGTGCTGCAGAGATGGAAAGAGTATTTTGAAGGGTTATTTGAAAGAACGGCGATAGAGACACCGATCGATGAAATGAATGGTAACGATAGCAATGATGAAAGCGTTGTTGGCGTGGATGAGATCGTGAAGGCACTGGAAAGTATGGAAGTAGGTAAGGCTGCAGGATATGATAGGATTACAGTCGAAATGCTGATGGCTGGACAGGGCATCATAGTTGGTCAGTTGCAGCGGTTATATAACTTGTGCTGGAGAACCGGCCGAGTACCTAATGACTGGGCCACAGCTGTAGTTGTGCCTCTTTATAAAGGAAAAGGCTCGCAACAAGACTGCAAAAACTATAGAGGCATTAGCCTTCTCAGCATTGTTGGCAAATTGTATGCAAAGGTACTGATTGAAAGAGTTATGAAAGTAAGCGACAAGAAAAAATGGGATGTACAAGAGGGATTCCGAAAGGGTATGGGATGTACGGATCAGGTTTTTTCCTTGCGAAACATTGCCGAAAAGTTTTTGGCCAAAGGTCAAAAGGTCTATTGCGCATTCGTGGATTTGGAAAAACCTTACGATAAAGTCGTGAGGAATGAAATGTGGTCGGTGCTGTCAATGAATGGGGTGGACAGCAGCCTCATTCGAGCTCTGAAATCCCTTTATGAGGATTCTAGAGCTTGTGTGAGGATAAACGGAGCATACACTGACTGGTTTACCATCGAGAAAGGTGTTAGATAGGGATGTGTACGTCGCCGTGGCTGTTTAACCTATTCATGGACAGTTGTTTGCAAGATTTAAAACATAGTGACTGCGGATTAAGAATGAATGGGTTACTCGTCAAATGCCTCCTTTATGCTGATGATCAGGTAATACTTGCATCTTCAGCGGAGGAGTTCATGCATGGTGCGTTAGAGAGGAAAGCAATGAAAGTGAATGTAAGTAAAACGAAAGTTATGGTTTTTGAAAAGGAGGAATGCATTACGGCTTGTAATGTTTTGATCGATGGACAGCGAGTGGAACAAGTGAATGAGTTTGTTTACTTAGGTACGTTGTTTACAAGAGATGGTAAGAATGAAAAAGATATCGAAAGAAGAGTTAATGCAGGTAATAGTGTGAATGGAGCTCTTAAGGCGTTTATGAACAGTCAAAACGTGTCCAAAAAGGCGCGTTTGGCTGTGCATAGAGGGGTGTTAGTGCCTACCCTTATGTATGGTAGTGAAAGTTGGGTATGGCAGAAGAGACTTGAAAGTAGAATAAATGCTGTAGAAATGAGAGCACTGAGAAGTATGTGTGGTGTGTCTTTGACCGACAGATTAAAGAATTGTGTGATACGAGAGTGGTGTGGGGTAAAAGAAGATGTAGTGACAAGCATCGAGAAAGGCATGTTAAGTTGGTTTGGGCACGTGGAGAGGATGGATGACGAAAGACTGACAAAGAAGATATATAAGGCAAGTGTGAATGGGACAGGACGAAGGGGAAGACCTAGGCGGACGTTCCCTGACCAGATTGGAGATATCCTAAAAAAAGGACAGGTCAGAAGTACCCTAAACAGAAGAGCATGCATGAGAAACTTGATGGGAGTGAATGAAGCAAGAGAGGTATGTCAGGATCGTTGCAAATGGCGTTCCGGAGTCTCTGCCTACCCCTCCGGGAAACAGGCGTGAGTCTATATATGTATGTATGTTTTTTAAGAAGTTACTTTCAAAATCTTCCGTAACTACTAAACTATACCTACTTTTGTTTTGATTATGTTCATGTTAGTAAAACTGTTAATTATTTAGTTAATAATATTAAAGGATAAAGGCTTTAGCTTTCGTTCAAATAATACCTATTTTGTTTTAATTAACCTCACTATAACAAACACGCAATTTTCATCGTATTCAGTGATGTGATTTTTTTTTAACGAAACGAGATCCCACAAATTTCAGGAACCCGCGGCATTAACATTTCTAATCCCGAGGGATCTCGAGTCGGGATTGCATTCCCTGGCTGGGACGCATCTTGTTATAAAGCTTGACATTCCTTTCAATGACAATTAGTCGTGATCTCATTCCAGTCGTTGCAATGTGTGTGCAATGCTAGATCCATTACAGCATCCCCGCTAAACGGAGTGCTCTAGATTAGGAGCACATAAATCACCAAGATAAACATCACCATAAATTGTCCGTGTGGTGACGGATTAAGAATACGGATTATCACTACCCCCTATCATCCCATGGGTGTCGTAAGAGCCGACAGAGGGACCATACTATGCAGACAACAGCACTGTAAGAGAAGGAAAACTAGATAGGTACAAACCCTATACCAACCCGTTTGGGCAGCGTGGTATAGTAGGCCGATTCTTCCTTTCAAAGGAGAGGCCTAGTCCAGCAGTGGACTGTTAAAGGCTGATGATGAATCACCAAGAGCTCTTGTAATAACTGTTATTGCGATGCGTAAGATAGAGTAGTGAAGAGTTTCAAGTGTAGTAGTTTTAATTGAGGATTATGATTTCAATTGGAGTTGGAATCGTTATCCTTGATTAATTCTACTAAAATTGGGTGTACTACGGATTGTATAATGTTTTGTGTGTCATACCATACAGTGGTAGATTCGCGTAACTCTGCTACGTAGAGAGGTCTAGGACACCAAGATGGTTTTAGAGTCTAGTAACAACTTACTTCAGGAGTGGTATGTACTCCCGGACGTCTTGTCCGGGAGTGACAGACTCCAACTCAACTTTGAGACGAACTCAACTTTAATTTTTGCTCGATGCCCGTAGGGCTTTCCACCGTGACATACAAAACTGGGTTTTAGGCGTATTTTAAGTTGAGCCTAGTCGTCGCTACATTAATTATAATTATTGTATTAACGTATCATCATTATTTTCCAAAACTACGGGGAAATACGAAAATACTGAGTGTAACCATTCAGACATCCATCAACCATCAGTCAGGCGATACAAATCTACCGTTCTCCATCGCTTGAGTCACATATAGGTAAAAGCTCACCTCCGAAAAAGCTTTTTGTAGCCGGTAAGGCCGTTCTTTCTAATGAATGTGGTCTTGGATCGTAACTGGGATATCGCTAAGACGACGATGATGATTTGTGACAATATTTTAAAGACTTAAGTGTGAAATCAAACGAGCGTAAATTTGTGAGTCGTGCGTCGCAGAATTTCGGTTGCAGAAAGAAAGTCTATTGTTGTTAGTAACTCATTTTGCGTCGCCGTGTGAATCAAATAGGACTTTTCTATGAAACCGAATGCAGCAGAATTTCTGCAACCGAAATTCTGCGACTCGCGGCTCACAAAACTACGCTCGTTTGGTTTCACGCTTAGTGGACCCTGGGCTGGGCTGACAATGCGTAGTTTTTGATTATGATGATGATTTTAAAGACTTTTTGTCTTACAGGTTAGACGGCAGCTCACCATGTCCAACAGAGCAGGTGCTACGTGTACGCGACACATGTCACGTCAACGGCGCCGACATCCAGTGCATCAAGCGGCGATGCTGCGATACACATGTCTATATAGCTGGCAGGTAACATACGTGCTTCTCTTGATCTTTGATCACACATTCACTTGCTAATCGCCGAGAGTCTCACTTTACTTAAGTCGACAAGTTGTTATAGGGTCAATAAATGTAATTCAAATTGTGCATAGCACATCCTCCTATGTATGTACAATTAGGACATCTTCCTAAGGGCAGCGATAGCCTAGTGGAGATACCAACAGACTGCCATGCAGAGGATGTCGGGTTCGAATCCACGGCGCGCACCAATGACTTTTCGGAGTTATGTGCGTATTAATTTGTTAATTATCGCTTGTCACGTGCGTCGGAGAGCACGTTAAGCCGTCGGTCCCGGTTGTCATGAATGTACGTCAGTACCTCTTAATAAACTGACACTAGTCTAAACCATGGAATATCGCTATCCCTTCGGGTTGTGGAGGTCAGACAGGCAGTCGCTCCGTGGAAAAGCTAATATTCAGCCAAATCCGGTTAGACTAGTAAGCGGACCCCAGATTGAAAATTGGGATAACGCTATGAGGATGATAACATAGCACATCCTCCTGCTCCTGCTACTCGGGCTCGCTTTCTAGTCTAACCGGATTGGACTGAAAATTGTACAAAGTAAATATTTACGGCATTGGGTTTATTGCATTGGGCGACAAACTAGCAAGCGCGTCGCCTGATGGTAACTGATCCCCGTGGCCCATAGACACCTGCAATGCCTGAAGGATACGGGTGTGTGTTACCGACTTGTTAAAGAGGAGCATGCTTAGTAGAGGTTCTGAAGAAAGAACTGGTTTGGAAATTCTTGATGTATTCTCTGCGTGACCGATCCCATTATTGTTGTTATCATGACAATATTCTTGTTTTGTGCGTATTCAATGTCAAGTCAAAAGGGCAAAGGCAAGTCAGAACACATACCAACGGAACAATACAATAAACACATACAACAATATAGAAAAACCTTTGCTATTCTTCACACCAGCTTATACCTATATTGATATTCAGCGCGAGTGTGTCGCGAAGGGCGCTGGGTTACTTTGTCAGTCAGTCACGTCGTGTCCCGACGTCGGAATGAGGAAGTGTCAGCAAGCTTAATCACTTACCGCGATTTTCACGACGAATGACTATGCGTGCGCTTATGCTGCCCTGGTAATCAAGAGGATCGCTGAATGTTAATTAATATATTTTATGTCGATATAATAATATAATTAACATAAGTATTTTATTTATTTAGTGTGTACACTTAGGAGATGGCGCCTAGGTTCTATTATTTATGTAACGTGTGTCCTTGAGCGGTCGACATTTATAATAAACAATTTTCAATATTCAATTGTCGCTTGACCCGTCACACCCGTGCGCAGGAGAGCGCGTAAGTACGTCGGGGCCAGCTGTCATGAAGATCTGCGACAGTCATTATGGGAAGTATTAAGGAGTGCCCTTGAATACAAATGACACTGGTTTAAACCATGGAATATTATGGCTCTTTGGGATGCGAAGGTCAAAGGTTCGCTCTGTGGAAAATCTAATATTCTATCAAATCTGGTTGGTCTGTCAAATTTTAGTCAGCGGACTTCAAGGAGAAAAAGTTTTGCATACAACTAGTATAACGCTAGGGCCATGGGCGGGTTTTCCTGAAATGCTAATCGCACGCCGACGGTCCGCGCTGATGGGTCAATATGTATGAAGTATTTCGGCTGACAGCGCTGAGCGGTCAGCGCGACTCAAAAACGCTAGAAGTACTTAATGCATATTGACCCATCAGCGCGGACCATCGGCGTGCGATCAGCGTGACAGGAAAACCCGCCATGATGATGATGATATAGATTATCTATAAAATACTTTTTGCTCTAGGTGTATACTGCGGTCAGTAGATCCTTGCAGCCTACAGCTTTGCGAGCAGGCGTGCGAGGTGCGCGGTGAAAATGTGTGGTGCACCTGCCACAACGGATTCCAGTTCCATCCTGACAACTACAGGAGGAAAACCCAGCCGTATTGCGTTGGTAAGATTCTATCATAACTCCTACATCCGTTATGCCGATATGCGCTCCGTGCAGACTATCCTGTGTAACAATCTATATTCACCTGCCATTTTGCGCTGGTAACGAGGTTTTCTATCAGTCGCGTGAGTTATTTTGAAATATGTACAGTATACCACCAAAAACATTTGAAATATCATGTAAAATGTTTCCAACACGAGACCATAACCAATATAGGTAACTATGGTTTGTAAAGCGCACACTGTCAAAAAGTTTTGAGATTTTATGTTGAACTTGACTCTAGCTTTAAAAACCCTAACTCTTAACGCAACTTTTCAAACTCTACATTAGATAAAATTATAAGTGACTAGATTTCAATACTTCAAGAAAATTCATCATCAGCCTTTAACAGTCCACTGCTGGACTAGGCCTCTCCTTTAAAAGGAGGAATTGGCCTACTATACCACGCTGGCCAAACGTGTTGGTATAGGGTTTGTATCAAGTATTCCTTCTCTTACAGTGCTGTGCTCTGCATAGTATGCTCCCTCTGTCGGCTCTTACGACACCCATGGGATGATATGGGGTGGTGACATTCCGTATTCTTAATCCGTCACCACACGGAATCAAGAAAATTATTCAACAGAAATGCAATGAACATTGAATATGTTTTTCACCTAACGTCCATGTGACGGTAGCGAATAGCGAAACACTGCTTGCGCTTCGCTTGGTTCATCTTGGTGCAGACATTACCGCACCTCCAGATTCATCTCACAAAATAACAGCTAGATTACAATAATTTTCAGATGTGGACGAATGCGCGTCGGACAACGGTGGTTGCGAGCAGCGGTGTGTGAACGACCCCGGTGGCTACCACTGCGAGTGCGCACCGCCGCTGTACATCGCAAGCGACGGCAAGAAGTGCGAGCCGAGAGTTCCGCTCGCAATACCAGTAAGTTACTTCGTATCCAAACTAACGTCGCGTCGTACGTGGGATCATCCAACACGCTGTGACGCAAGTGGGAGTAGTGGTCATAAGTGGCAAATCGTGATTTAATTTATTGTTCGTAATAGGACGGCAAAGTTAAGCAACGCTTGCACAGCTTCATATGGATAGAGAAGGATATGGATCTCAAGAATCACTTTGTAGGAGTGGGTCGTAACAGGTAAAATCGCGTATCTGTTACGTCTGTTCCTGTTATACATAAATAACAGTTCCAAATACCTGTTACAAAATAACAGTCTGTTATTTCATACCATAAGGTAGCAAGTTTAGTCATTGTGTGATTTGTGTGTTCTCTGTTATCACAGATACAAACATTTTACCCACGATTTAACCTGCAGTATAAAACTCGATTCTTTATTAGCATTTTACAATCATAGCTTAGGTGGTAAAATAAAAATAATAATATGTGTAATAACATAAATACCATAGAAAATATGAATTAGCTTGATAGTACTGAAAACAATCCTTCTCTTTCTAGCTTATGTATTGAACGTTTGCGAGAAAAGGAAAGAGCTTGTGACAAATATAACAGGGTGTCACAATATAACAAATAACAGTTTTTATCTCATTCTAACAATAGTTACTGTCATAAGCATGAATAGAGAAAAGCTTGTGACTGTGATTATTAGACATTTTGTTATCGCTTGGAACAGGAACTGTTTTTTCGGTTAGTTAGTCACAGTTATGGTAAGGACACCAAAGAGTACGCGCTACCAAAGAATACGCAGTGCTTTCTGTAGATTTATTTTTTCCGAAATGGCAACCTTACTGCCACATGTCAGTAGCATCTGTCAAGTCAAGGTGAAGGACGACAAATTGCATCGCTAAGGTATTTATTATGAATTTTATAGCTAAAAATTGAGTTTAATTTAGTGGTGTTTGATCTTAATATTCATCATTTTTAAACATAATTTGTAAGGGTTGTAATTATTTTGCATTCATCGACTGTGATTTTACTAGACATTTGTGTATCGAAGTTGGATTCTTTTAAGAGGTTATGTCGCCATTACACGTGCTTTGTAAAATAATAAGGTTTATGCTCAAAAAGGCGTATTAGCTAAGAGTACGCACCCAAAGAGTACGCATGTGTACTCTTAGCTTTCACGAGCACACCGTATAAAAATCAACTAGAAGAAGAAAAACAGAAAGCAGAAAGAAATAAAAATAAGAAGGCAGCAGATAAGAGTAATAAAAAAATCAAGACTTCTAGAAATAAACCAGAACTGTTGAATACAAGCACAGGTCCTGAAATTATAAGATGCCCCCTTTGTCTTGAAGTCTACGTTGAGCCGCCGCAAGAAGATTGGATCCAGTGTGGTCGATGTACTGCTTGGTGGCACGATGAGTGCACAGACTACATAGGATTTAGGGCCTTCACCTGTGATAATTCTCAGGGTTGATGACTTAACCTTACTCTCATGCGCACTCTTAGCTTGTATGAAGGGTTGTCACTGCGTACTCTTTACAATACAGCACCCTAAGAGTGCGCACTAGACGAGTATTAAGTTTAAGACTATTTTTAATTAATTTGAAACTGTTACTGTAAATTAATAATTAACATTATGTTCCTAAATGACCAAAGTTTAAATTTAATAAGAAGTACAAAGTGTTATTGTAAAGTTGATTTTTTAATAAATAAAAGTTTACAAAATGCGCACTCTTTGGTGTCCTTACCCTACAGAACCTGTTGTATTTAACTGTTACGATAAATTACTTTGGGCGGTCCGAAAACCACGAAACCAGAGTTGTCTTTACACTCACACAAAAAAATCAAATAAAAGCGGGCATTCCGAACGTCTCCTCTACAGGCGCTCATGGCCTACCTACTAAAACAGTGCAATTATCATAATTTGCCGCGACCCGACCGGGCCCGATGCTGTCAACTTCCCATATAGAACTTCATCATACAGTCTTGCCTTTTACAGTCTACTGTTGAACATAGGCATCTCTTATTTTGTGTCAAGGAAATCGTGAGTCAATAGGATTGGGATTACTATGACACGCTGGCCAAACAGATTGGTAGAGGGTTTGATGTCGAGTTCACCCTTCCTTCTTGATACTATCTGATTCGTGCATTTTCCTTATTCACCTCATAAACTCACAGAATTAAATGGGGTAGTAACACTTCGTATTCCTAATGAGCCACCACGCAGTTAAGGTACGGGCAGCCAAGTAAGTGATCTACCAATTTTGACAAAGCTTTCAGTGTCGTCAAAATAACGCTCAAGTTGAAGTTAGAACTAAGTTAGTTTAAATTTGTAGGTATATATTTTACGTGGACGTAGACCATATTTTAGGCTGTCTTATTAACACTTCATCATCATTAGCCTTTAACAGTCCACTGCTGGACAAGGCCTCTCCTTTGAAGGAGGAATTGGCCTACTATACCACGCTGGCGGCCAAACAGGTTGGTATAGGGTTTGTATCAAGTTTTCCTTCTCTTACAGTGCTGTTCCCTGTATAAAGTGCTCCTTCTGTCGGCTCTTACGACACCCATGGGATAGGGTGGTGATAATCCGTATTCTTAATCTGTCACCACACGGACATTATAACACTTAACACCACAAAAAGAAGTGACATCATCAGCGCAGGTCACCCAATTGTTCCAGGAGCCGCTGCCCCTGGTGCGGGCGTCGTCCCGGTGCTACGCGCCCTGCGACACCGTGACCTGGCTGTCGAGGAAGGTCAAGACCCTCAACGACCAGCTGAGGACCACACAAGCGGCGCTCAAGAAGCTGATGGAAAGTCCATTCATTAAAGATGGTAAGTCAATATTGCAGATTTCTTCTGGTCTTTTAAACTAAAAAGGATTTGTGTAGAAGAGTAAGAAACATCCATTCGTCCTCGCAAATTATTTTTTGCCTTATAATCTATTAAACATCACTATCACTACTGTCTAGAATTACCGTAGGCAGGTAGGAAATTTGTTCAGAGGTGCGCAGTGGAAGTCTGTAATGCATCCACCTGACCATGGTAAGGCAAGGACCTAAACACAATGCACTGCGTTGCACAGCGAATCACAACTAATAAATAAGGGTTACTTACCAATGATCTCCTGGTGTTGCTCTTGAGTGGACCTATAAGATTAACTCATAATTTTGGCCAAAATAACAAGAGAATCGTTATAAATACCACAGGATCCAGTTCGGCGTAGTCCTACTCCTCGGGCAGCAATCAGGAATTCACCCACGTGTTTTACAATGTTCATTAAGATATTATTTTTATCACAATTAAACCGGTGCCAGTTATTGATCAAGGAAGCGGTAATCAAAACGGGTTCCAAATTTTATATCACAAAAGCACGCGTGAGGAAAAACGTGGATTACAAGATGCGGCGTGGTCAAGACAACTTTTTATACCGGGCTTTTTCACTGACCGCGGGAAACGAACAAACTATTCGCGAAGCTACCAGGATGTGCTTTTCAAAAGGCGATCAATTTATTTCAATTACAAACCCAAAGATGCGGCGTCCGCGCATCCATTTTTTTCCAACGGAAGTTGACAGTTCAGTGTGACCATAGTCAAATTTTACAATAGACTAAACTAAACGTTACTAAATCGATATAATCGACTTGACTTATCATAAAAACTATTTCTATTTCAAACATCCACCCGCCCCGGTCTGAGTGGCGGAAGGTTAGCCTCCTTGATCAAAACGAGGTCATCAATTTTGGGTGGATCGGTCTTGTCGGTCCACTTAACGCGTTGCTGGAGTATGTGCAAATATTCCAAATTCCAGCGTTTCCAAAAGCTCTGAGTAATCTGGCGTACTAATTCAAAACGCGAGAGACGACCAGGTCTCGTATCAATATAGGGGTACTCAGGCAAGGCGACAAGTGGGCGACCCATCAAAAAATGGCCCGGCGTAAGGGCCTCCAAATCATTCGGATCTGAGGAGATCGGGCACAACGGCCTAGAGTTCAAGACGGCCTCAATCTTACAAAACACAGTTGCGAGTTTCTCAAATGTAAGGACAGATTCACCGATTGTCCTGCGCAAGTGTGTTTTGGCCGATTTTACAGCGGTCTCAAAAATACCACCCCAGTGTGGACAATTTGGTGGGGAAAACAACCAATTTATCCCACGTCGGGCAAGCCTATCACCTATATCAGCCTTGTTGGTTTCAAGGAAATTAACAACGTCATTCAAATAATTATAAGTGCCCTTGAAGTTAGTGCCGCAGTCAGAACGTATCAAGGAAGGCAGCCCTCTGCGGGATACAAATCTGTCAAATGTGGCTACAAACGCCTCGGTCGTAAGCGAGGAGACCAGTTCTAAGTGTACGGCCTTTATGGAAAGACAAACAAAAACACACAAGTAGGCCTTGACAGTCTTGCTGTTTCGAAGTGTCGACGTTTTCACCAAAAAGGGACCTGCGAAGTCCGTGCCAACACCGTCAAACGTCCTGCTTTCAGTTACGCGATCCGCCGGTAAGTCCCCCATCAAGGGCTGCATGGTAGAAGCCTTGAGCTTATAGCAAGGGATGCAGCGAAAGACTACACTCCGGATAATTCTTCGGGCAGACAAAATCCAAAACTCGCGTTGCAAAATGGCCAAGAGCGCATTACAACCAGCATGCGAATTTTTAAGGTGACGGTCAACTGACCGTCACCTTGGTACGCTTGTTGGTAACTACCAACAAGCGTACCAAATGACCGTCCTTAGGTAACAACAGGGGGTGACGTGCCCCGTAAGGGAGGTTCTTGAGACGCGCTCCAACGCGCAAGAGACCCGTATCGTCCAAAAAGGGGTTCAATTTAGATACAGCTCCCGATAATTTCGATCTCCCTGACTTGAGGATAGCAATCTCCTTCTCAAAATGCGCCAATTGCACAGAACGAACCCAAAAGGTGAGAGACTCCTGTCGTTCCTGTGGTGAGAGAAACGGTGTCAGTCGTTTCTGTTGTGGGTGCCTAAAATTAAAAACAAAACGCTTTATCCAAGCAATGACACCTAACAACTTGTCGAGGGAGCTGTAACGATTCAACAAAAAATCCGGGTCGAAGGCGCATTCTACCTTCTCAAGAGCGAGTGTTCGTAGACCCGGCAAATTAGAAGTATTCAAAACTGGCGTTCGAGGCCAATCAATTTCTGGTCGACTCAACCATTCCGGACCCCACCACAGCGGATGACCTATCAAACTAGGCGTCAACCATCCGCGCGAGGCACAATCAGCGGGGTTGAGCTCACCTGGCACGTGTCTCCAAACAAGTTTGACTTCGGATTTCTGGATTTGGGAAACGCGATTAGCGACAAATACCTCCAGGGTGTGGACAGAAGCCTTCAACCAACAAAGAACAATTTGGCTGTCTGTCCAGGCGTAAGTCCCATTAATACAAATGCTTTTACCCAAAGTGTTAGACACGTGGTTCAATAAGCGTACAAGTAGTGCTGCTCCCGAGAGCTCCAATTTCGGAATGGTCAAAGATGTCCGAAGGGGTGCTACCTTGCTCTTCGCCATGATCAGGGAAACTCTCACCTGACCTGAGGCACTGACTGTGCGCAAGTACACCACGGCCGCGTGACCACGTTCCGAAGCATCACAAAACCCGTGAAGGGTGGCCTTGTACTTCCCGGGAGGAAGGATGGGACGAGGCAAGGAGATCTCATTGACGGCAGGAAGTGAGGATACAAAGGAGGTCCATTCCTCAACAAGAGTACCGTGTAGAGGCTCGTCCCAGGTCAATCCTGCTGTCCAAAGCTTCTGCAAGAAACATTTTGCCCAAAATATAAGAGGCCAAATCCAACCGTTTGGATCAAAGGTTCTGGCGACAGTAGACAACACGTGACGTTTAGTCCAAGAACAAGGCAATTTCAAGTCTACGTTATACGTAAAGATGTCTTGGACTGGTCTGTACTGAACGCCGAGAACAGCCATCATGGCGGGGTTGTCAACAATCTCAAACAAATGTGGATCCTGCTGATGATCCTCTGGCAAGCCTTCCAAAAGCGCTGGTGAGTTGGAAATCCATTTGCGCAACTCATAAACAGCGGAGGCCAAAATACCTATCAATTCGTCCCTCAGGAGGATCGCCTCGTCCGCTGTGGAGGCGCCCGAGCAAATGTCATCACCGTAAATATCGTCTTTCAAGATGGCGGAGGCTCGTGGGAAACGTAAGCTTTCGCGGTCTGCGAGCTCCCAAAGAGAACGTATTGCCAAGTAGGGGCTCGACCTTAACCCGTACGTATTAGTATTGAGCTCGTAGACGACCATGGGATCGCGAGGATTCTCTCTCCAAAGGATCAGCTGGAAGCGACGGTCATCAGGAGTTTATGGCTTAAGGGCGCGGGATCGATCATGCATTCATCGCTCCCCCACAAGCTCTATGGACAATGAGCCCCTACGCACAGAATGGCATAGGTATCAGTGGCCACTTTTCTTTTCAAGAGGCTAGCGCGAACACAACGCCGCCATCTCGGGCCTAGTAGTGATCGGGTAACAGACACGGACAAAACATCATTTTTATATCGGCCACAAAGACAACCTGATGTCGTCGGAAGCTGGCAATGACGTCATTAAGGTCCTTGACCAACTTGGGACCAGAATGCAAGCACTGGTTCAAGGATACGCCTGTTGAAGTCTGCGTAGAACCATCAAACACTGTGCGCAGCTTGTCAGTCGATGGCTTCAATACCGCATGATGCGGGAGAAAGTAATGCTCCACCGAACGCCAATCCAAATTTGACACGGACATGTGTCCCAACTGTTCATATTCTCTCATGAACTCAATGTACTTCTGTCTGAGCTCCGGATCACGACCCATGCGGCGCTCCATAGCCAACAATCTCTTTTCGGCTAAAGGTCGTGACTCACCAAGCGGAGGCCGAACAGACAGGAAGGGTAGCCTCGTAATAATCCGACCAGAATGGAGTCGACCAGTGTTGTTCTGGAAGAACAGCTCGCACTCCTCATGTTCTGGATTCAAACGGGCAACTTGAGGGGGCTCCTCTACCTCCCAAAACCTCTGAACTGCATCAGAGAGAGCAGAGCCTACAGCCAACAAATTATCAAGTTCAGGTGGAGGGAGGTCCCTAGGTACAGGTCCCATCAAAGCAAATCCAAATATGGTCGGGATGGCAGTCAAACCATTTGGCACCAAGACCCGTTTCCCACCAATCAAAATTCCACCGAGGACATCAGAGCCAATCAACAAGTCGATTTGTCCCGGTGTGACAAATTTGGGGTCTGCCAGTTTCAATCCCGATGTCAAATTCACCACAGCAGCAGGTAGCTGTTTCTGTGGGTGCATACCCAAAATATTCTTCAGCACAATAGCCGAGGTTTTAATCCTCGGGTGTGAAGATTCAACAGGGCCAAACGAAACCTTAACTTGCCCTTCAACATTAGAGGCTATGTCCCCTATGCCCCGTATACAATTTGGAAAAGAGCCCATATTTAATTTAACCTGCTCTACCAAATAAGTGGAAACAATGCAACCTTGTGAACCTGTGTCCAATATAGCACGGACAACAACAGAGGTCCCCGTGGGTCCCCAGACCCTAACAGCAACCGTTTGCAGGATAACGGTCTCAATGGGGGAGGTTGGCGTTATAGGGCAGGGGTGAATGACCTATTGTTGCCTGGGCGGCGACCGTTGGCCAGGACCAGGCAAGTCAAAACGAGGGTGCGGCTTGAAGTCCTCAAAGGCGCGATGACTCGATCCGCGCGCCATCTGTGGGGGGTCATAGTGACGCACCCGCCCAAAACGAGATGGGCGCGAGTCAAGGCGGGGACGCTCCGCCAAAGGAGGGGAATACCTGGGGCAGCAGTCATTGTGCTGGTGACGTTGAACGGTCGCACATTCAGGTGCGCGAGAGAGAGGAGGCGTGCGCACGCTACGGTTCTCCAAGCGGGGTGAGCGGCGATCAATTGAGCGAGGCGACTCTCAGCTACGCGCCGGTGAGCCTCGGCTGCCACCTTCAAAACACCCGCCCGTGCGCGGCGTCGGCTGGTTGGACAAGCGGCCTACCTCTCTGGCATTCATGCAGAGAATGTCCAAATGCTGTCCTCCACAGTGAGGACAGGGGCGAGAGTTTGGTCAGTCTCGCTGGTAGTGGGACCTCAAGCAAGAGAAGCAAAGGCGGCGGGCATTCGCGATGCGCCTACGAGAGGCGACATGTAGGTCCAAGAATGCCCTACAACTGGCCGTTCTGTGCCCCGTGACCTTGCAGTAAGAGCACTCCGCTGGGCTCTGCGTGACTGCAAAGCGAGGAGGGCGCCGGTCAACATTGGCTCGGGTGTGAACGCGAGCCTGCTCCTTGACCTTGGGCGGCTGCGTCTTAGCCGGCGTGTCACCACCGGAGTTGTCCAAGACCCGGCACTCATCCTCCAGGAACCTCTCCAGGTCAGCAAAGGGGGGCAGATGGGTCGCGCTGTCCCCACCAAAACGCTGCTCAAAACGCGACCTCAGGTCGGCAGGCCGCTTCTTCAGCACAATGTGCACCAATAGATAGGACCATTGGTCCAAGGGCAGGTCAAGGCACTTAAGTGCGTTGATGGCCACCAAAAGCGGGTTCAAAAGTTGGGTGCGCAACCCAAAGACCCGGGTGAGTGTCGGCAAACCCAAAATCTGCTCGATGTGCGTGTCGGCGAGGCCACGCTTATTATGGTACCTACGGGTAATTAAGTCCCGAGCCGTCTGGTACGCCTCGTCAGACACGGGCATCTGCCCGTCATCCAGCATCTGCTGGATGAGGCCTTTGGCCTCCCCATCCAGAACCGACATCAAATAGGCCAATTTTTGTGCGGGGCGAAGGTCAGCCCTGTCATTGACCAGGCTGTCAAACAAATTAACGAAGCCCAGGTAGCTTCCTAGGCAGCCATCAAAATGGGGGAGGTCTAAGGTAGGAAGCCTACTCACCAGCCCCGGTGCTGACCTAGGAAGCTCCTGCTTCAAGCCGGGTTGCCCATCCCTCTCGGCAACCAATTGTCTCGCACTATTGGAGACAGCATCATAAAGGTCTAAGACCTGGGCATAGTCTTCGCTGATCTTATTTCGCTGGTCAGCGGTGAAGTCATTAACTAACACCTAAGACTACAGAACAAAAGGCAGACAGAGCGCGCGGAACACTTGCGTGAGGCCACTAAAGCAAATACAAAATTGAAAAGCGAATACAAACTCGGCTCAGTGCGCTGCGAAGCATCGCACAGTTCACACGCCACGATCAATCAAGCTTTTAAATTCATAAAATGCCGTCTTGCGTTTTTAAACATTGTAAAAGTTGTTTCCAAAAGCAAAAACGGGAAGATGGTAATATATTTTTACAGATAACTATGGATTATTTGACTGTTTTATAATATAATTTCGATAAAATTCGTATTTCTGCAGAAAATATGTAAGTGTTGCCAGTTTACGTCGACGCCGTTCTCCCTGAATTAGGGCAAATGCACTTGTCAATTGATTATGTAATAATGATGGTCATGTTAATGAAAAATACATTAACGTAATGTAAAATTATATTGTAGATTATCTTTCTTCTTATAAAATATAGTAATAAAATTTCCATTAGTACGAGATATACATTGTTTTGAGTTCGATCCCCAAACGATCCAAATATTCGTGTACACATGGCTCCTCGTCAAGTTTTATACACTTTGACCTTTGTACCGTTCTTATGGCGTAGAGAATAAGTATCAAAATCGTACTGCAACTGTTTAGCTTGACTTGGCGCCGTGTGTACATTAAGTACAGAAACAGAAATCATTGATTGCAGCCATTATTGCAATTTTTTTTGTTTTGATTTATGAATCATAATATTCATAATTTATTGTGTGCATGACAAAATGTTTATAGCTAATTAATATTTAGGACGCAAGCCTATTGCAATTAACCAAACATTTCCAGATACTATACTGAGAATATAGATATATATATATATATATATATATATATATATATATATATATATATATATATATATATATATCTAAACAAAAATAAACAACATATTCGCCGATCTGAACCCCATGATTGGTATTCGTAAATATATGTAGTTGGTATTATATAAGTATTTCTTCTGGATCGAGGGTATTTATCACAAAACATAATCTATTTATTTCTCAATTTACGAATAAAATTAGTTAAAACTTTACTCAGTACCTACATTTAAGAAATGTATTTATAAAAGCATACATTAATGGTTTCTTTTATTTGAATCATTTTCATAACAGCATTACATATTAAAAGCATTAATTAAATCCATGGTAAATTCTTCAAAACCGCAAACGAATATAAAATATGTAATATTTTTATATCCGTTTGCAAAAACTATATACAAGGTAGTGGGAGATTATTCATAATCTGGCAACTTTACACACACATAGGCGCGCGTGTCCGTACAGTGCCAGTCGCCAAATGTCACGCACACATAGCTGTCAACGTGCCTCACTTAGTCGGACGAATACGCTCCATCTGAGTCTTAAATCTGTGACTAACACTTCGAGACAGCAAGTGCTGAAAGTGCGGAATTGCTGTTCCACACTTGCCAGGCGATCGTCAATCCGCTCGTACCTTTGTAATAAGGCTTCTGGCGATCAGGCCGGTTCACCAAGGCACTGGTCGAGGCAAACCAGCGCAAATCTGATGCAATAGCACCAGCAGCCCTAAGCAAGTCCTTGATAGCTGACATAATCAAATTTCAAAAGAGCCCGGACAAGCGTTAAATAATATTAACAATCAAAACTTAATATTTGTTAATTCTTTGAAACCAACAAAGTATTTGCCTGTTTACTGCTGGTACAAGCAAGTGGCAGGTATTTACTGCCCAACAAAATTAATAGTTTCAATATATTGACTCAAAGACAAAGGTTATTAAAGTTATAACATACAACAATTAAAGTTGAAACTTAAATTAGGTAATTAATTAATTACTGCAACAAACAGACCAAATGTGTTATATATTACAACTGTAGGCACCAGTTTGTGTTACCTAACAATATTATCTATATATTATAACAAAACAAAGGTTTATCAAAACTTTGGTTGTTATAAGTAATGTTTCAAACTTAATATAATTATGAGATAAACTAAATTTACTAAATTTATTGATACATACAGCTGTTATGTATCCAAACAAACTGACTTGTTAATGCTAGCAACAACAAATTATTGCTAGATTTCCACAATACAAGTCAAACAATTACTGATTAAGGTTATGTATGACATGTGTTTCAAGTTATGCAGGTGAACCAATACAAATAAATATGATGTATTTTAAACAACACTAACCTGGGAACACCACAACAACGTTAACAATGAATATATAGCTCAGATACATGCTTATACAATACCAATCTGAGTATAAGTACAATCAACGGCTAAGTTTCAACTACAGCTCTGCTTACCAAAAATTATGTCTAGAATTACCGTAGGCAGGTAGGAAATTGTTCAGAGGTGCGCAGTGGAAGTCTGTAATGCATCCACCTGACCACGGTAAGGCAAGGACCTAAACACAATGCACTGCGTTGCACAGCGAATCACAACTAATAAATAAGGGTTACTTACCAATGATCTCCTGGTGTTGCTCTTGAGTGGACCTATAAGATTAACTCATAATTTTGGCCAAAATAACAAGAGAATCGTTATAAATACCACAGGATCCAGTTCGGCGTAGTCCTACTCCTCGGGCAGCAATCAGGAATTCACCCACGTGTTTTACAATGTTCATTAAGATATTATTCTTATCACAATTAAACCGGTGCCAGTTATTGATCAAGGAAGCGGCAATCAAAACGGGTTCCAAATTTTATATCACAAAAGCACGCGTGAGGCAAAACGTGGATTACAAGATGCGGCGTGGTCAAGACAACTTTTTATACCGGGTTTTTTCACTGACCGCGGGAAACGAACAAACTATTCGCGAAGCTACCAGGATGTGCTTTTCAAAAGGCGATCAATTTATTTCAATTACAAACCCAAAGATGCGGCGTCCGCGCAACCATTTTTTTCCTCGACAACGGAAGTTGACAGTTCAGTGTGACCATAGTCAAATTTTACAATAGACTAAACTAAACGTTACTAAATCGATATAATCGACTTGACTTATCATAAAAACTATTTCTATTTCAAACAACTACATAGTATAAAAGAAAGTCTTTCTTCTATCTGTCTGTCCCTATTTATGCTTAAATCCTTAAAACCACGCAACGGATTTTAATGCGTTTTTTTAATACATAGAATATATATATATATAGGCGGTACGAAGTTCGCCGGTAGTATTTATTTATTTATTTAATTAATCTTAGGAAGACCAACAGCATATAGTTATTAAATAAATATGTAAAATATGTCACATATAGCCAATTATAGGTCTCCACGCTTAGCTATTGTATATAAGATATAATGCGTGAACATTGTTTATAACAACATATTAAACATTAGGTATAATATTATGTTAGATACATATTATAGTTCAGCTAAGGAATAAAGATAACACTAATTCTAGTTCAAACAGTTGTAGATTGTGTCTTTAAATGCGAAAAAAATAAAACATTAATCTTCATTTTTACAGTAATTAATTGTGTGTTTAAAAAAATCAAGACTGAGCATCCGCCTTACCGAGTCGGGTTTCGAAGTAAATACATCTATGTTATGCTTTAAAGATAATTCATTGAGCGTTTTGCTCGCTCGCCATAGAAATGCGTTTTGACGATAGTTAGTGAATACTAATGGAAGATGTATAGGTCTATATTGTCTGACACTGTTAGATGGTACATTAATATTAATTTTGTTCAAAAGATCAGGGCAATCAATCGTCCCGGATATTATATTTAATAAATAAGTTACATCGGCAATTACTCGACGATTAGTTAAGGGAAGGATATGGAATTTTTTGCTTAGTTCTAAATAGTTTTTTGATTCATATCTGATATTTAATTTGTAGCATAAATATTTTATGAATTTTCGTTGGATATTCTCGATGCGAAGGATATATTTATTATAATGTGGATTCCAAACTTGACTTGCATATTCTAAAATACTACGTACGTATGTACAGTATAATCTTTTAAGGGTTTTGGCTTCTTTAAAGCTGTCACATGCACGTATCACGAACCCTAGCGCCTGGTATGCCTTTGTTACAATATTATTAATATGGTCTTCAAAAAGCACCTTAGAGTCGTGAATAATTCCGAGATCGCGGATGTTGGTGCATCGTTTGAGTTGGTGTCCATTTAGATAGTATTCAGAAGGTAGTATTATGGATTTCCTGGTAAAGGTCGTGACTACACATTTGCTGTGATTCAATTCTAATTTGTTTACTGAGCAATAATCTGTTAACCGTGATAGATCAGATTGAAGTCCAATTACATCGGAAACTGTGGAGACGGCTGAAAAAATTTTCATATCGTCTGCGAAGCATAAAATTTGAGAGTGCTGAAAACATTTATCTATGTCATTAACAAAAATAAGAAATAATAAAGGTCCAAGAAGAGAACCTTGAGGGACTCCGCTTGGTACCTTTGCCCAGCCTGACATGTAGTTATTAACTACCACGGCTTGCGAGCGATTGGATATATATGATGCAAACCAACGCAATAAGTCTCCTCTTATCCCGATCAATTGTAACTTGGAAATCAACACGGTATGATCAATTCTATCGAAACATTTTGTGTAGTCTGTGTAGATCACGTCAACTTGCTTACCTTTATTCATGGACTCAGTGATATAGTCATTTAGTAAAATTAGATTGGATGTTGTAGACCGACCTTTGAGAAACCCGTGTTGAAAACTATTGAAACTATTTTTAATGGCAGGATATAATTGATTATAGATTATTTTTTCAAAGATTTTAGATAGAATACATAATTTGGAAACTGGTCTGTAATTGCTTACCTCTGATTTTGATCCTTTCTTGTGAATAGGAGTAATAAATGCTTTCTTCCATATTATTGGTACAGTACATTCGGTTAGAGATTTGTTAAATAAAATGCTGATAGGTAATGCGATGGTGTCTGCGCACTTGTACAGGAAAAGAGGGGGTATAAGGTCGGGCCCTGCTGATTTGTCGAGATCGAGTGATTTTAAAAGTTTCGTTACTGCTTCTATATCTATATTTACCTTATAAATGTCAGAAATAGCATTGCTGTCATTATGGGAAGTGTCAGTAGACACGATAGGTGACTGGGATGGTTGCAGGAAGGTTGAGAAGAAGTAGCGAGAGAATGCGTCACATATAGTGTCACCTGTATTTGCAAGAGAGCCGCCATATGTGACGGAACCTGGTATGTTGGATGACTTGCGACGTGCTTTGATGTATGACCAGAAATATTTCGGATTGGACTTAATCGAATCTTCTACTGATTTGATGTAATTATCATAGCATTGCTTTTCTAAACGCTTCACTCTGTCGCGTAATAATTTAAACGTCTCATAGTCCGAGCGATTACCATATACTTAGTTTAAACTTGCGATTATATTTATGTTTTTCTTTAATACATTTTTTCAATGACGGTGTATACCACACTGGAAAAGAGTTGTTACAGCTAGACTTACGTTTTGCGATATGATTATCAATCTGTTGCATAATAAATGAATAAAAGAAATCAACTCCGTCGCTAATTGACATAATAATATTTGATAGTATACTATGCCAGTCGGTATTTCGAATATTGTTATTTATTTCGGCGTAATCTCCTTTTGTAAACAAATAATTCGTTTTAGATGCTGATTTCAAATAAGGTAACTTGGATGCTGTTAATTTCACAGCGAGGGCTTTGTGGTGAGGGTCGATGGGTACTAGCGGGTCGTCACATTCAGAAACGCATATGGAGTCGTTTGATAGGACTAGGTCGAGAATTCTACCTAAACTGTTGGATACGTGATTAAATTGTTGTAAATTGTGATAGTGTAACGTGTCAATCAGGTTTTGCTCGTCGGGGGTGTTCGCATTATTAGGTGATAATGAGTGATCATCCGTGCTTCGGTGCCACAATATTCCACTCATATTAAAGTCACCTAGTATTAAAAATGTATCATTGGCGTGGTTTGTTATAATTTCGTCCAACTTTGATATATAATTGTTAAGTTGGCATGAAAAAGTAAGTCCGCAGTTTTGTTTACACATGTATACTACTCCTATATATATTTGAACGATGTCTGTGGTTAGTAGTATTTGTAGGTATCTCAATCCAAAGATCCTCCGCTGTGGAACTAAAACTAGGCATTATATTGACAGGGATGTCTTTCCGCACTGCTATTAATACTCCCCCGCCGCGGGTTAATAAAGATTTTTCCGCTGATTCTCAAACTAGGTGAAAACCAGTGTTTTGAGTTTGAGTAATCAGAGGCTCCTCGTTATGACTACAAATTATAGCAGTTTTAGAAATTACTTATTTAGCTAGCTTAAAACTAGAAAATAAATACATAAAAGTCGGTATGCAAAAAATATGTGTGAGTAGTAGTATTATTTCATTCTGTTACTATATATTTATAATTGCTCTGGTAATACCTGTGGTAATACATAGCTTCAAATCAATCTCTGAAGAAAGTTGAGAAAATTACCGAGTTATCAAAAACATTATGTAAAATCATCTAGAGATACGATTTAGTAAAAAAAAATGCAATTCGATCGGGGGGATCGCCAAATAAAGACTTGAAAATACTGTAGTTCTATGGACCTGAAGCGCAGAGATGCTTACTTAGAATGTATTTTATACATTTCAGGTGGTGACCGTTTTGCAGAGGGCTCCTATGTGCACAGAGTACTTGATGCGACAGCGCCTTTAGAAGGAGGCTACTGCCGATGTGAAAGAGGACCCAGGGTTTGTACTACTTTATTCTTCTCTATAGGATCTCAATGTCTATAGGTACATGTAACTTTTCTCTTTGCTGCTAAGTACATTTTAAGAGCAATAGTTTCGAATAATCTTAATATATAAAATCCTTGCGTTACTGACTGACTGACAGACACGCTACAGCCGAAACTATTGGGCGCAGGAAGCTGAAATTTGGCATGTATGTTCCTTGGGGACCGCAGGGGTGCACTAAGAAGGGATTTTCCGAAATTCCCACGGGATCGGCCAAAACGGGTAAAGTTAAAAATAATGCAGGCGTAGCTGCTGGCGTCCTCTAGTGATAATTTAAGAGGAGAGCATTTGGTACATGGGAGTAAATTTCAATTTTTATCTCAAGGCCCAAGGATATCTTTCCCCAAACATATTTTTTCATGCTTAGTCTTAAATTGTGAAGAAAATATAGCGTGAAACCCATTTGTGTGAAAATTCTCCATAATGTTCTTTCGAGATGTCTTAGATTTATTTTTAACGTTACTATGGCAAACCACGCTTTAAGCTTCCTTAGCGATGAGGCCTATGTAACTAATCTATACATATCATTTAGCTATGTTTTAAGGCTTTTATAGTATAACCATTATGATTACACGGAATACTTTACATTGCAGGGTCCACCAGGAGCCCCCGGTATGGAAGGTCCCAAAGGTGACGCTGGTCCCAGAGGTCCACGTGGTCCTAAGGGCCCCAAAGGGTCATTAGACCTGATGCTGCTAATGATAGCAGACCTAAGACATGACATACAAAACTTAGAAGCCAAAGTGTACCAAGAAGGAGAGCGGTGAGTCGATTATTGAAGATTACTAGGCAAACAGATAAGATAAGGCGGTTGGGCTGATTGTTTGTTCCGGCTGTCTGATAGTACCTACCCAATACCATTTATTCATAGCTGTTTTGAAAGTTGAACGATAACAAACATCCTGCCACGTAAATGGTGACAAACAATCGAATGTTCTATTTAATGTGAGAGTAAAAATAAATAATCTCGCTCTTCGATTTTGTTTTTGACGTGACAACGTCTTATAAATTGGTTTGCCGGGTGACACTTCAAGAAACTGCGTTACGCTCCGCTCACGTTATGCGCTCACAATGAGAGCGAGTGAGAGGCACGCGTCCCGCCTAAGAGCGAGAGAGACAGACATAAAAAGTGAAAGGCACGCGTCTTTCATCCTTCTTCCTACTATACGAATGAATATTCACATTAAAATTATTTTACCACTCAAAGTCGTTGTCACGTAAAACTTTCGCCCGTATACCGACTTTACAGGCAACCAATTTTTTTTGTTCTACAAAAGACAAGAGTATGAGTAAGCAATTGACAACCTTTTTAAAGTGAAATAATAGCTAAATATCAACCTTTTTCCACATGCAATAATGAAACTTATATTTCTCTTTGTTTACGATATTCCAGGCCAGAACGGTTCAACTTACAAAAAGCATGGCGCCGTCAACGCAAACAAGAGAGGCTGGACAAGGAGAGCAGAACTGAGCAAGAGCTGGAGGCTTACACCGCGCCGCCGATAGACGGACCTGTAGACATCGCGCCTCATGGTAGATATTACAGACTGCCGATATTGCACATCAGGGGCGGACCCACAAAAATTTATTTAGCGGACCCTTGGTAGCTAAGGGGTTCAAGTACAAAAGCCTGTGGCTCCTCCTATGACTAAAGACTATTTAGTGTTTCTCTTAAAACCTAGGTGACGCATCACAATCAAGGTCACGCATCCCCAAACCAAGATAAACCCTCTCCGAACCAAAATCCTGAATTCGCCATTGCTATACCACAGCTACCAATCGGGGGTCAGTAGGTAATAAGAATAAGTGATCTTAGGCCCATGCCCAAGTTCGGCACTAATTCGAGTAAAAAGATTTTTAAAAGCGCTCCCGGCGGTTAGTACCTAATGGACAGTAGTGGCCGTAAGGAGCGCTTTTGCAAAATGTATAGTAGTACGCTTTAACAAACGGCTGAAAATTTTCTCATCGACGAACGACTAGAATGCGATCAATTGATGACCAAACTCGTACCGCGGACGACTAATCTGACATAATTTCAGTTCTGTTTATAAACGTGCTCCTGTCGTATAGATCCTGTTAAAAAAGTCGTTATTATAGCATTTTAACTTACTGGGTAAGTGTGTACCTAGTACACACCTAGTATTTTGGACAAATATTTCTAAGGCATACAGCAGTTTACAATAAAATATTTTGTGCAAATGCGTGTTGAATTCAAAGAGTTAATGTATCAATATTATTAGTTAGTGGGTAAATAAAAAGTGGAGTGTCCACCCACATAATAATACGAGTATATTCTTATCATTCATCAAATAAAGCTGAAGCACAATGACGTTTGCAGGCGTAAGTAGGCGGCAATTTAGACGATAGTGTGTAAATGACGATATAGAATAGTTACTTTAGTAAACCTTATAAATTTTACTCATAAATTAGTTTCTCTGCCCCGGTGTCTTTGCCATTTTTTGCAACAGTTAGGTACTGAGGGAAAAAGAAAAGAAAATTGCAATTATTATTGCCAATTATGTAACTAGATATTGACATGTAAGTACCTAGTGGTCTGCATCTGAATATCATGCTGTAATGATGACCGCGCTCGCTTTGGTATGTGGTTAGTGCTATGGCTCTACATTAACTTCACGCTTCTCTGGGCATGGTTGCAAGTTGCGACTGTTGCTACGAAGAAGATACAGGTGAAATGAGGGTGCGATTGAAGCTGATAAGTCTGATAACAGAAACATAAAAACTGAACACAACAGTCGCGTATAAGTTAGATACTCTCTATAATCTTGCTACACTGACTTTACATGATAGAGCGATTCCTGTGAGCCTAAGTAAAACACCAAGCTTCAGCACGTATTATAAATATGTGTTAAAGAGTGAAAATTGCATTAACCAAGTGGTAGATTCACATCCATCAAACCCAACCCGTAGACCCGTTCGCTACTTACGTGTACGAAAGCCAATTTCTTAATGTAAGAAAACCTACGTCAGCTGAACATATCCCCATGTTTCTTTCTGGTTACGAAGATATTTTTTTTTATTTCAGGTTTGAACGGCGAGATTCTCCACGAATCCACGACAGACTGGGCATTGGTGAAAGGCGACTCTGATCCCTCAGAGCTGCCCTTAGGCCTTCTGGACGACATGGAAGCCCTAGAGAAGCTTCGAGAATACCGCCTACTGCTGAACATGACGACTGGGGACGACGACGAGGAACCAGACACTGACTACGAATATAGCTCGTACTAGGATTACATGAGATTAAAGGAGTTTCGTACATGTTTGTGGTTTTATTTTTAAGATAGTTAAATCAAAAACGTTGCATTTTTTATAACGCGGAGACCGTAGTGAGTTTGCATCTGAATTTACTGACCGTTATTACGTTAGTACTATTAATTAAGTATTCTGTGCCGTTATTAACTGCTGAGGGCGCTTTTAAAAATGTATAGACACGTTTCCTATCGATTCGAATTCGATGCAAGTTTACACTAAGGGCTCCGATCTTTTAGTTATAAGTACCTAGGAAACACAAGGTTTGAGAACTTGAAATGAGCCATCTCGTATAAGCCTCGTGAAGCCCTATGAAACATGTTCAGTGTACACACCTATAATGCCAGACACACTGTTGCAGTAAAAATTATAACCGAATTTTATTGCCATGTATTTATTATTGTCTACAAGATGCGCCAAAGGAATTTAAAGAATGTTTGTAATGCACAGCGCCATCTAACTACTATTGCACTAACTTAGAGGGACCAACACGGCACGACGCGCGACGGTACAAGTCAAGCTTAGTAAGACAGTTGCAGTAGGATTTTGATACATATTTCCTACGTCATAAGAACGGTACTACGGTCAAAGTGCTTGATGAGTAGCCGTGTGTAGCATATGCACTCAAAAGCGATGATGTAATTCTATGTGTACTTGCAATACATTAGAATATACCAATTCGCCATCTATGCAGTCACCATATTTCGATACGATGCATATCCACACCGTAGTTACTTTTTGTTGCACGATGTTCTATACCAAAAGACTTGACGAAACTGAACTCCATAGATTGTTGCTTAAAGTTTAAATGTTGCCGTGGATCTAAAAAGATATCTTACCATCCGGTAGGCAAGTCTCTGTGCCAAGTAATCGGTAAAAAAAACAGCTATTACTTTATAATATAGGCTCTTTAATTCAATATATAGGTATAATCAATATGCAACTTTATTACAATAGACCTAAGGTTTAGCTCGGCACGGAGGGCTGGTACTGCGCGGCCAGGCGCTTGAACTCATTAGTTTTTGCGTGGTATTCCTTAACGAACGGGTGCTCGGGGTGGCTGTCGAGCAACTGAGCTAGGTAGCGGTTGAATACCTGACAAACATAAAAATAACATCAATTGAGGCTTTGGCCCAGCAGTGGGACAAGCACAGTTTAATAAAAAAATTGTACTGAAGAAAAGAACATTAATTATTTTGACTTTAGTTGAGCCAAATGCGTGCGGTGAGGGGACCGATCAAGAACATAAAATACTACGTCATTTCAATCCGTGGATTTCGCAAGGGGCAACTAAGAAAAATACACAAACGCCAATGGTACCTATGTGTATAGACGGCAAACTAGGAAAGAAACACTGTACTAGCCCGTCCAAGTACTTTTAATTATTCAAAATGCGATTCTGACGCGAAATAGGACAGGTCTATATCCAGCAGGGAACAGTGAAAGACTGTAGCGAGGGATAGTTCATCCCTTATTCCTTCACCTTATTCCACACCTATTCCTTTCCCAATCCGAAGGGCGGCAACGCACTTGTGGCTCCTCTGTTGTTGCTTGTGTCGATAGGCAGCGGTAATCGGTTACCATCAGTCGATACGTCTGTTAGTTTGCCGCCTATTACAACAGAAGGCCAATTCTCGTCTTTTATATGACATTGAAATTATATTTTGAGCGAAATTAGATTTAATGTCACTTCGTCTAATTTGACTTCTATAGTTCGACGTTGACACATGGTTCAATTTACGATCTAGTCACGATAACATTCCAATAACATTCGAATATTTCAGTTAATTTAGGAGAATACCACTTGTGACATGAGTATGACACTGACATTAGATCGAAATTGCATTTTGAACAAATATAATTAGGAGAATTGGGCTTCAAAACAACAAAGAGTTTACAGGACATACCTCTGGTGGTTTCCCGCTGTGCGCAGCGGTGACGGCGAGCCCGAGCAGCAGGTCGGGGTGCTGCGGCGCGCGAGCCTGCGCCTCCGACAACATCTGCTCTGCCTCCTCCCACATCGCTGACACAACATACAACAATATAACTATACAGTATGTTCATAGTACAGTGCAGGCCTATAAGAGGGCGCTTGTACTTGTCACAAGGAACAACTTCTGTTCTAACCTCTGTGATAAAAACCGCAAACTGTTCCATACATTTTGTTAAGATCAAGTTCAATTTAGAATGAACCAGACTCTATGTCGTGATTTCGCCATTATACCAGGATAAAAGTTATCACCAATTACCCTGACATTGTAAAAATATGAATATGAGGTAGGTCTGCAACCAAAGTGTTTTTAAAAGGATAGCCTATTTTTATACACCTAGTAACTCAGTATTGCCACGTCGTATATACTTTAAAATTTATATTATCTAAGAGCAGATCAAATAAAAATGCTATAAAGATGTCACTTACAATGAACAAAACGTGAGTACGCAATTGCAACAAATACTCCTAACATAACATAGATGGCGTTGTACACAATATCTTTCTCTACAAATAATAAGTTTAGTGTCCTGTTAAGCACTTGAGATTGAGACCTAACCCTTCTCATTATGAGATGGATTAAGCCCTAGTCCACCAAACTGGCCAAGTGCAGATTGGCAGACTTCACATGCATGTTGAGAACATATTGAAGAACTCTCAGAAATGCAGCTTTCCTGACAATGTTCTCCTTCACCATTTAGCCAGCGATAGTAAGCAAATTAATTCGCACATAACTTCAAAAAGTCATTGGTGGAATGTGTAGATTTCAACCCGAGACCCTCCGCGTAGCAGCCCGTCGGTCTCTCGACTAGGCTATCGCTGCCATGTATGTGTATATACGACGGGAATATAGGCAGAATATAGGCAGAAAGAAACGAAAAAGTCAACGCGGTAGTCAAGCAATCTCGAAAACCCAAATCTCGAATCATTTAACTACGAATGCCCGTTACCACTATTTTGCGGAATCTCGTAACACACTCGCAAATCCCGCGGTAAGTGTTTAAAGTCTTAATGAATAGTTATGATTACCTCTGGAGGCGGCAGCAGCAGCGCCAACGGCTGCAGGTCCGGCGCCAAGCGCGCCCAGACGTTCCGACAGCTCCATGATACTGTAGTGCGCGTCTTGCACGCCCGGACCGCCCTGTGGACGGACATGGAAATTCAATGCATTGTATAAACAAAAATGATAATAAGTCTTTGCTCTATTTACATAGAGCACAAACTTATTCTCATTTTTGTATATGTAACTGATGTGTCAAAATTAACGCAAGATTTAAATTAAATAGAAAACACAGCTTTTAGGCCCACTTGCACAACGATTCTTAAATTGAATTAAGATGTATTCAACGAGAAAAAAAAATATTAAACACCACTAGCGTCTTGCACAACGAAAAATTTGTCGAGTAATATGATTTAAGAACTGTCAAAATTAGTTACCGAAAATCGGCTGTTTAGTGGCTAATTTCATTTAAGAACTGTCACATCTTGTCATTAGCGACGAAAGTTATCAATAATTATATAACTGGACCGGACGACGCAGCAGGGGGAGGCCTATGTCCAGCAGTGGACGTCCCTAGGCTGACATGATGATGATGATGATATAACTGATAACAATGTACCTACTTGTGTTATTGTTAACCCTAGAATACTACACTATTTGGCGCACATGTCATTCCTACACTGGGGTGCTGGAACACCCCATACTAAAATGACTGTAATCCTTAAAATAAAATAAAAAATCATGAAAATACGTTTTATTAAACATAATCGGTAACTTGAGAGCACAAATCAGCCTTATTACACAAAGTTAAATGTAGTTTGAGCAACAGCGCTTGTAGGATTTGGACCTTTTTTGAGGATCACTGCAATGGACTAAGATGGCATCCGGTAACGGTCCTCCAAATGTTCATGTATCAGTTCCAAACCCAATTTCAAAACTGTCTGCTGAAACTTTATATTTGGCTTATCATTTGATCTTGAACACTTGTAAAGAACCCAGCAATTACTACTGGTCCCAACTTCTATTTCTTCCTCGCCAGATTTGTGGTCTAGAATAAAGCTTATTTCTTCGTAATTCAAACCTCTGACAGCCATCCGAAACAAAATAAATAAACTTCATTGAATTTTACCTTCATAATATCTAAAAATATCTGTATTTGATTCATATAAGACTATTGTTTTAAGAAATAATCAAATTTAATAACTTATTACATATAAATGCATCAATCGTAATAAATAAACAATCTTACGATTTTACTACACTGGGGTACTGGCGTACCCCACAGCACTTATACAGGCGACCACACAACGCGGCCCTCGTCACGGTATTGATGAAACGCGAGCGGTTGACACCAAACTAAAATACTCCGACGCGCGAATTCTTGGATATTAAAGAAATTGAGATATTTAGAAAACAAATCGGTGTGGGGTGCACCTGCACCCCATGTAGGGTTCTAGGGTTAATGCTCAAAAGTTTCTAGTTATTATTTGTCAATTGTCATTTCGTTGCTAGGCGACGACAATGCGTTTTGTTTTATGCTCAAAGTATATATAGTCTAAGGTTTTATGCGAAAGCATACGCATAACATCGTTAAAATCATAACAAAAGGGCTTCATACCGTGAAACAAAACGTAGAAACTACTTTACCGACCTCATAAAATGTTTAACTAAATCTAAGCGTTATTGTCGTTGTGCAAGAGGACGCTAAATACTTTTAACTTAAATTATTTTATGCTGTTAATTCTGTTCAAAAAAATTAAATTAAGGAGTGACTTAAATCAAACGTTACGCAAGTGGGCCTAAGGTTTTATGCGAAACCATACGCATAACATCGTTAAAATCGTAACAAAAAGGCTTCATGCCAGGAAACAAAACGTAGAAACTACTTTACCGACCTCATAAAATGTTTAACTAAATCTAAGCGTTGTTGTCGTTGTGCAAGAGGACGCTAAATACTTTTAACTTAAATTATTTTATGCTGTTAATTCTGTTTAAGAAATTTAAGTCATTAAAAGTAAAGTTGCGTAAAGTTTGATGTTATGCGTATGGTTTCGCATAAAACCTTAGGCCCACTTGCGTAACGTTTGATTTAAGTCACTCCTTAATTTAATTTTTTTGAACAGAATTAACAGCATAAAATAATTTAAGTTAAAAGTATTTAGCGTCCTCTTGCACAACGACAATAACGCTTAGATTTAGTTAAACATTTTATGAGGTCGGTAAAGTAGTTTCTACGTTTTGTTTCATGGTATGAAGCCCTTTTGTTATGATTTTAACGATGTTATGCGTATGGTTTCGCATAAAACCTTAGGCCCACTTGCGTAACGTTTGATTTAAGTCACTCCTAAATTTAATTTTTTTGAACAGAATTAACAGCATAAAATAATTTAAGTTAAAAGTATTTAGCGTCCTCTTGCACAAAGACAACAACGCTTAGATTTAGTTTAACATTTTATGAGGTCGGTAAAGTAGTTTCTACGTTTTGTTTCATGGCATGAAGCCTTTTTGTTATGATTTTAACGATGTTATGCGTATGGTTTCGCATAAAACCTTAAACTATATATACTTTGAGCATAAAACAAAACGCATTGTCGTCGCCTAGCATCAAAATGACAATTGACAAATAATAACTAGAAACTTTTGAGCATTAACCCTAGAACCCTACATGGGGTGCAGGTGCACCCCACACCGATTTGTTTTCTAAATATCTCAATTTCTTTAATATCCACGAATTCGCGCGTCGGAGTATTTTAGTTTGGTGTCAACCGCTCGCGTTACGTCAATACAGTGACGAGGGATCGCGTTGTGTGGTCGCCTGTATAAGTGCTGTGGGGTACGCCAGTACCCCAGTGTAGTAAAATCGTAAGATTATTTATTTATTACGATTCATGCATTTATATGTAATAAGTTATTAAATTTGATTATTTATTAAAACAATAGTCTTATATGAATTAAATACAGATATTTTTAGATATTATGAAGGTAAAATTCAATGAAGTTTATTTATTTTGTTTCGGATGGCTGTCAGAGGGTTGAATTACGAAGAAATAAGCTCTATTCTAGACCACAAATCTGGCGAGGAAGAAATAGAAGTTGGGACCAATTGTAATTCCTGGGTTCTTTACAAGTATTCAAGATCAAATAATAAGCCAAATATAAAGTTTCAGCAGACAGTTTTGAAATAAGGTTTGGAACTGATACATGACCATTTGGAGGACCGTCACCGGATGCTAACTTAGTCCATTGCAGTGATCCTCAAAAAAGTACCAAATCCTACAAGCGCTGTTCCTCAAACTACATTTAACTTTGTGTAATAAGGCTGATTTGTGATCTCAAGTTACCGATTATGTTTAATAAAACGTATTTTCATGAATTGATTTTTTTATTTTAAGGATTACAGTCATTTTAGTATGGGGTGTTCCAGCACCCCAGTGTAGGAATAACATGTGCGCCAAATAGTGTAGGATTCTAGGGTTAACAATAACACAAGTAGGTACATTGTTATCAGTTATATCATCATCATCATGTCAGCCTAGAGACGTCCACTGCTGGACATAGGCCTCCCCCTGCTTCTTCGTCCGGTCCAGTTATATAATTATTGATAATTTTTGTCGCTAATGACAAGATGCCAACATCAGTGTGACAGTTCTTAAATGAAATTAGCCACTAAACAGCCGATTTTCGGTAATTAATTTTGACAGTTCTTAAATCATATTACTCGACAAATTTTTCGTTGTGCAAGACGCTAGTGGTGTTTAATATTTTTTTCTCGTTAAATACATCTTAATTCAATTTAAGAATCGTTGTGCAAGTGGGCCTGACGGCCGGTTTCTGAATTGAGAATTTCAGCTTACATCAGTTGAAAATTTCTGAACTAGTTGAAGTCAACTTGAGTTTTTTCTGTTTCACAGGTAAGAGTGATATTTTTTCAAAGCACTTTCATTTGAGTTTTCTTCAAATCATGAATAAATTAAACCAAACAACACTAGTACGTTCCAATACAAGTAAAAAAAACCGGTACTAACCATAAATTCGTATTAATTAACATTTTACAAAGAAGCACACTTGTCAGTTAATTATTTTTATACGGAAACAAATAAAAAGTCGAAATAAAGTTGTATTTAAAATTATTTCAACGTTTATTTTATTTTAATGAATAGTTTGTTGAATTTGTTCAATTCGGTGTCTTAGTGAAAACGGAACGGGTATGTTATGTCAAAGTCAGTTTGTTTTATTTTTAATACAAAATATTTGTGGCCAGGTATATTTGAGGTATAATTCTATATACCTCCATGGTGGCCACCATGGAGGTATATAGAATTATACCTCCTTGGAGGCCACAGCGTAATTATTTGGATTAATTTAACACGGAAATCTTTTATTTATATTTTCTATCCCTTCGATTTGTTCCTAATAATGTTGTAATCTATTTGTTCCAAATATTGAATAGGCTTTGAACCTTTTTTCTATAAATTCTGTTTAACGGCCTTCTTGTTGTGTAGACGTCAGTATGACGTAGCCGCTGCTTGGCAACGGTAGTGTGGACATTTTGACATACTGGCTGTCATATTACTCGTGATCACGGGTTAAAAGACCAAAGTAGTGTAATTATTTTTTTCTCAATTTATCAGTGCTAAGTGAGGTTTGACAAATGTCAAATGTTTTCAGAAACGCGAATATAGAGTTGATATGGAGTTGATCATGAATTGATCATATGTTGTGTCAAATTTAAGATTTTACAAGCACAAATACTCAAAAGGTGTCAAAACAATTTTTTGTGAAACAGAAAATTGATTAAGTGGTATGTAATTAGTGTTTAAATTGTTCTCAACGCGAAATTCTCAATTCAGAAACCGGCCGTTAGTCTTTTAATTGTTATTTTTTATTGAATCATAAGTTAAGATTATTTATGGTATAACACATCGGGAAAATGACTTCCACGGTTTTGCATGCACATACGCATTCGTTTGTCGAAATGTTTTATTTATTTATTTATAGTCTCACGCCTGTATCCCCGAAGGGGTAGGCAGAGGTGTAAATATTACACCCACATTCCGCCATGAATTTTTAGGTCCCACGTAATAGGGAGCGAGCCTATTGCAGTTACCGGGCACATCACCAGACTCCGGGCTGCTACTGAGTATTCGGAAAAACCCAGTTAAACTTTTGCCCGACCCGGGAATCGAACCCGGGACCTCCGATCAGCAGTCACATATGCTATCCACTGGACCACGGAGGCATGTCGAAATGTTCTATGACCATTTTGCATACATGTGGCTGAATTTCGTTGATGCAGTGTTAAATCTCCTTCTTTAACGCACGGTTGGTTGTGGGCTTGTTGACAAAGACTTGTGGTTTCAAATAACCCCATAAAAATAAATCTAATGGTGTAAAACTATAAAGAGCTCCCTTTTTTCACGAGATTGAATTAAGGTGCCGAGATCGTTAGCGAATCGAACCTGGGGCATCAGCAGACGCATGCGCTATCCACTGGACCAATATCGAAGTTTCGATCGAGCAAATTGAGTTCAATATTACAGACAGTGAAGACACGTTGTTCTATCGAGTAACATTCCATTTTTACTAACCCTAAACTGTCAGCTGTCAAATCGTTATTTTTAAGGGTTGCCAATACTTTACTGCACAAATGGCGACGACTTTAAATCTTGCATTAATTTTGGGACACCTGTTATAAATAACTCGTACAGGCTAACGTATTCAGGTCTTTTTATGTGATCAATTAACTTTTCTAAGATTTCTATTGTGGGTACCCATTGGAACCTTTCTTCATTACAAATGTATTACAAATCAAGCAGGATCCAATGATTTAGTTATGTAATATCATGGCCCACAGCTCGATGACTTGAAGACAAGTTCCTATTGACGAACTAGCGGGAGTGAAATCTGTGCATAACAGTCAGTGGCGGCGCTATCCGTCGGCCACCGCCGACGGCCTCGCGCCTTAGGGGGCCCTCGCAATAAAGTTTCACAAGTTACCTATTTTCGTTTCGCCAATCATCCTGGCTTAGGTGGCCGACCCCGAACAATTCAGGAAAAAGCTAAACGGATGACAGTGAATTTTTTTTTTGGGACAAATGCCTGACAGAATTGAGAAGTAGGTACTCTACGGGTACCTATTCAGAATCGTCGAATTAGCGTTTTCACACACACTTTCATTTATTTATTCATACATTATTTTATAATTTGGCTAACTTAATTCATTAGTTTATTTTTACTGCGAAGTAAAAGACGCCTTGCCGTCGATGTATATGTACTAAAGAAAATACAGGGAGTTTGGTAATTTGACCAATTCCTTTAAAGAGGTTATATTTGAGGTAATTTACAACATATTTATCCCCATCAACTAGGGGTCCCAAAGAGATTTCAAGATTTAAACACTTTTTTGATATTTGCCACCTTGTCATCAGAATAATCGAAAATAAAAAAAGCTATTCACTTATTGGCTCCAAATTGTTACTTTTGGAAAGCTTGTCAACTAGCAATTGAATTTAAAAAAAAATCCGGTAAAAATATCTCAAGATTTTGAAAACAGTAATTTCTGAAAATTTCAGCTTTCTAGCTATCACGATTTATGAGATACATACAGCCTGGTGACAGACAGCGAAGGCTTAGTATTTTCATGTTAGAAAGCTTCTGCTTTTGTTAAGAAATCGGCTCATATTTTTTCAATTTTAATAAAGTGGACTATAATAGGGTAGTTTCCAGGGTCAAAAAAATTACATTTTATTTAGTCCGTATTTTAGATTATAAAAAAATATTGGACACGTATTTTTTCTTTTTTCGATTAAATAACAAAGATATAGCCCATTAAAGTTACGTGTGACGTCATCTAGTGCGCACGGTGTGACGTTATACGTAACTTTAATGAGCTATATCTTGGTCATTTTTGGTTTAATTTACAAATAATAAAATACGTATCGCTTATCTTAATATATAAAATCCTTGCGTTACTGACTGACTGACAAACACGCTACAGCCGAAACTATTGGGCGCAGGAAGCTTAAATTTGGCATGTATGTTCCTTGGGGACCGTAGGGGTGCACTAAGAAGGGATTTCCCGAAATTCCCACGGGATCGGCCAAAACGGGTAAATTAAAAAAAATGCAGGCGTAGCTGCTGGCATCCTCTAGTTTTTGAATAATCTAAAGGACGGACTTACAAAATTTTTTTCGTCAACTAGCCTATTGTACCATTATCGAAAGGACACTTGATCATATTAATTTTATAAATAAATTCATTTTAATTTTCAGAAAATCATACAGTAATATAAAATTTCGTCATTTAGGACTTAGGACCCTCTATCTTTTAAATCTTGGGATATTTTTAGCGATTTTTTTTGTTCAGATCAATTGCTAGTTAAGGCGCTGTACCTAGTCAAAATAGGCTTCACAAAACAGTTTTTTAGCCAAATGTATACATTTTAGAGCAGCTAAAAAAATATATGTTAATCTTGATCATATTTATGGGGGGACCATTGTGTTCAAAACACGTTTTCGGTAAATTTTCTCGATAGAAAAAAACCATAAAATAACCATTAAAATTGAAATTGTAGCAATTGTAACTGTATTATTTATAAACAAATCTTGATAATATTAATAACAGTGATGTAATATATAATAATAAAGGGAACTGTTGTTTTTATTTATCGATTGGAATAAGATATTTGTAAGGATTAATGTATTTAATGATAAATAACTCGTTCTGAACGTCCCGTCGTCATCGCGCTTCTCTTTCTTATGTATACAATCCGACAGTGACAGCAACAGCTGAACTCAGTGTACTGTACACAGCGACTTAACAAGCTTTCCAGAAAGTAACAATTTAGAACAAAAAAGTGTTTTTTGTTTTAATTTTGATTACTTTGATGACAAGGCGGCAAGGTTAAAAAAATCTTTGAATTTCGATATCTCAGAAACCGTTAAATTTGGAACACTAGTTGACGTGCGTAAATTTGTTGCAAATAACCTCAAATATAACCTTCTTCAAGGAATAGGTCAAAATATAAACATCCTGTATATACGTCAATGGGCCTCGCGAACTTGATGTCGCCGACGTCCACATGTGGTCCAGCGCCACCACTGATAACATAAAATAGGCTATAGATAGCTTTTCTCAAAAATCTAGTAAGTAACATTTACCTGAGACAAGTTGAGCCAAGCCTGAGCAAGCTGTGTCAGTGTGCTGTCATCTTCAATGTCCTGCAGCAGCTTCAGCTGTTTGCGCGCCAGGTCCGGCCGGTTCATGGCCAACAGACACTGTAGCGTGAATGCTCTCAGTTCCAGAGATTCAGCATTGTGGAGAATCCTGGAAAATTGTATTAGAAGTGTTAGCACAGAATTTATTAGTAGTTGTTTTTTTTGTTATAAATAATAAAATAACCTATTCCAAGATTCAATAATATTACAGAGACTATCCTGAATGCAAGTTATGTAGCGGTCACTGGGCTACAACAATTTGCCAGATTGTTTTGGGATGTGTAGGGTGAGGCATTATCATGATAACTAAAACCCTTGCAAACAGAGTTGCAAGCAAATGACATTATATCATTTTTAAATGTCACTGATCACAAATTAAAATTAAAACAAATAACGGCTAATAAAGTTTTTGGTGTTATAAAAAGAACCCTTTGGTTGTTTGTTTAATTTAACTTACTTGAGTGCTGCTTCATAATTGTCTTCATGATAGTAAATGGTGGCGGCCACAATCAGGAATACTTCATTAGTCAGCTCTGTGCCTTTTGCAACCTGGAATAAAGTACAAAGTTGTTTGTGTTCATTACTTCACATTACAAGCCATTGCATCAGACTTTGATGCGAATTTTACAAGCTATCAACTGGGCTTGGGCTCCAAGATGTGTAGGTTCTGGATATCATGTATATATGAGAGGTGTTTCTATACAATTAAAGAGTTTTTTGAATTTAGACATAACTCCAAATAATGTTTATAATAAACTAGAAGCAACATTTATAATTAAATTCATATTAGCTGCAATATTCATTATATTTTAAGTAAGTACATAATTTCATTATTTTATTTTATTATTGATTTTGACATTGTTTGGTGTTAGATATTAATGTTTTAGTGTATGACATTTGTTATTGTGTTTTCAGTTTTTTTTTAATTGAACTATATAGATTTTAAATATTGTTACAGAATAATATAAATAATTGTAGTTAGTAAGAATTTTATCAATTAATCTAAGTTTTCGCATGCCTAACAAGTGCAAGATATGCCAAGTGACTGACATAAGTATTTACCACCAATTGTAAACCATGTGTTGTGTGAAAATAAATATATCAACAATCAGTATAATGCTAAGATGATGAAGATGATGATGATTAGTATCTGAAATACATGTCCTGCTTTTGATGACAACTTGTCCTGTTTTCAAGATCTTATTGATTCTGATTCTCAAGAAATATTCTGACAAATTTAAACCACTATTAGGAAACAAGAAAGGAAACGATTGGTAACATCTTAAAACATATCTAAATATTGTTTACAAGACCTAATTTAAGTTCTCCATGCTATGAAAACCACAGATGATTCAAAACATCTTACCCTAGCATCAATATCCGCTACAATGGCTGGCTTGTTGGCATCAGGCGAGAGATACTCCACAAGAGTCTTCAACGGTTGCAGCATAGGATCCGCAGTCTTGAGCTCTTGCAAGACAATCCTATGGTTGCCTTGCGCGATGTATGAGCGGTAGAGGAAGGCATCCCGCTGGAGTGCTATTAACGGTGTAGACGGCTGTGGAAGTACATTATACCTATAAGACACTGTAAATATGCGAAATAGACTATAAAAACTGGCTAAAACTTGTTTATCAGTAGAATATTGATGAATACATGGGCGGCTAACGTCACTGCACCAAACAAGCATATAACTCTTGAATTACTGTAGTAAAAGTCGTGTAACTGCTGTACAAACGAAACTTACGGATACGCTTTGGGCTTCATTGATTGCTTGTTGGTAATTTCCAACATAAAATGCATTTTTAACATCGAAAAGCTCATCAACGTCCTGTTGCTGACGTGCCATTTTGACAACTGTCTGACATAACAACGTTTATGTTGTCAATGTAGAAAATATTGACTTTTTTATTACTAGCAACATTTATTTAACGTTTGAAAACTAGTGCATCCTGAGTGCATCACCACGGTGGTGTGTTGTGAATACGTAAGATGGCGTTACTATTAACAAATCTAAACTTTTAGTTCGTAAATAAGTAGTAAAATTGCAGGTAGTTAAATAGGTGCTTTTCACATAATACGATCTAATTATATGAGTCCCTATTAGCTTGCTTTTGTCTTGTCATTATCATCATCGTCCTAGCGTTATCCCGGTGGCCGGTTGCGTCCAAGACTTACACGCCTTGGAGCCCGGGGTTCGCTTACTAGTCTAACCAGATATGACTGAAAAGCAGCTTTTCTACAGAGGGACTGCCGTCTGACCTTCGGAACCCAAGGAGACAACGATATTCCATGGTTTAGACCACTATCAGTTTATTTGAGGATACTGACTGCCGTAATGACTGTCAAAGATCTTTATGACAGCCGGGACAGACGGTTTAACGCTGTAGATTCGAACCCATACCCTCTACATGGCAGTCGGTTGGTATCTTCACCAGGCTATCACTGCCTCTTTGCAATTGTCGTGTAAAATGTTTTACATTGCACTTGACTTGATTGAAAACTTAACAATAAATTAACCAACAAGAGGTATTAGGTATAGTGATAGGAATAACGTATCTACTAAAATATAGATATATTTTAGTAGATAAGTATATCGTTATTATTTATTAAATCTAAACTAATAATAAAAATAATATTGTGACATACTTACATAATTTGTAAAATTGATTAAACCGTTTTATTTACCTACCCATTTACTTGCCTGAAGGTCATAAACAAAATAATGATCATCGCATAAATTTCATTAGTGGCATAGCAGCTAATGGCTATTTATTGAATTCGCTATCATACTGCAGTAAAGTTGCGTCGATGTAAGAAAACATTAACAATGACAGAAAATTTATAGTGAACCGGTGCAATAACCATTTATCGCAAATTCGTAATAAATGAACCAGGAAGTATCCAACAACCATGGCCTTCGGTTTTGTTGAAACATTGCGATTATTAGTATGGACAAGTCATTATTATACTCTTTTTTTTTGGTGTCGTGTTGGAAAATCCTCATGGAGTCCCTCCGCACTGGGGGGAAGGGCGAAGGGGACAGTCAAACTCTTACTGAATAAAAACCAACCCGTGTTCCTCATGTACCCGTGTGTCGGAGGGTCGGGTATCGCCGAAGCATTCCTCGCTACCCCCCGACGGGTATTGGCCCGCTAGATGGTCAGTCGGGCCCCGAACAAAACCCCCTTGGCGGCGAATGAAGGTGTTGGGCTACGCCGCCAAAACACCCAGCGGCCGCAGAGGATAGGAAGGACGGCAACGCAACACCGCATCTCCTCTTCCTCTGTGGCCCCACCGCGACGCAACGATGGTGCGCCCCCATTTGGTCGCGGGAGATAGGGCGCGCGGCAACGCAACACCGACACGCCTCTCCTCCCGCAACCGCGCCGACTGCGAGGGACAGAAGAACTGTCCCTCGCACCCGCAACATTGGACGCATCCTGCGCAGGCTTCCGTCAAGCCCACGCGGAGCGTCCACTCCCGGGATCTCGCTTAGCTTCACCGTGGGTGACCTAACCACGGTTACTGCCCCCCCCCCCCCCTCCCCAACGACAAGGTGGAGATCCAACGGGGGGGAAGTCATTATTATACTTGCCATTGTGCTGATATTATAGTAACTAAACGATATCTGCAGTTTATTGACATGCATAATTGCAAAAAGGCTTTATTTTAATTATTACCTTTGCCAAAGGGCAGCACGTAGGCAAGTAAGTATAGCATAGTGGTTTGATCAGTTGCCTCGCCCGATGGCAGATCTAGGAACTGAAGGGCTCTAGTCCTTATTAGAATCATCTGCTTTTCTACAAATACTAACTTTTTTAACATTACCCTTGATAACCTGCCTTCACTAGGTTCAAGACCCCGCAAATAAAAATAAGTAGTCCAAGGATCACATAGTCGTAGATCCGCCAATGGCCCTGCCGTTTAACATTGCGTCGAGTGTTATTTCGATCATCACTCGGGACAACGCTATGGGTGTTCAAATTTCTTGTTGTGAGTCTGGGTGCCGTGTGGTTGACGGCATAGAATACAAGTGTCACCACCCCCTATCTTCCCGTGGGTGTCGTAAGAGGCGACTAAGGGATAACACGATGCAAATACCATCGATGCGTAGAGACGGAAAACTCGACATCAAACCCTATACGACTGCCTCGTTGATCTCGCGGCATAAATGTGCGCGTGGGATCGGGAGGTCCCGGGTTCGATTCCTGGGTCGGGCAGTGTTATTGGGTTTTTCTGTCACGAAATTCTCAGTAGCAGCACGGAGTCTGGAAATGTGCCCGGTACGGCAATAGGCTCGCCCCTTATTACGTGGGACTAAAGTATATCTGGCGAAAAGTAGGTGTAGAAATACACCTCTGCCTATCCCTTCGGGGATAAAAGGCGTGACGATATGTATGAGTCTGGGTGTTCCTTGAGTTGGTGTATGTAAAGCCCCCGTGATACAGGATTTATTCCTAGTGTGGGAGTAGCCGATAAAATCATTAAATAAATGCACATTCATTCAACTCGTATGCTTTTTTAGGCTAGGTGTTCACGCCCTTGCGACTAGACCTCCATCTGACCTGTTGCTGTACAGACCTGCCGTGCCTAAACAAAGATCGACATCATCATAGACAGCCCCACCAAGTCCACTGCTAAATATAGGCCTCTCTTTGCTCTCTCTTTGCATTTCCCATTGCTAATCTGGTCCAGGTTTGGCCCGTTATTGCAGTAATATCATTGGCTTTCTCCATCCGTGGCCACCATTCTGTTACCTACTCCACCTGTCGTCGCCACACTAGGCAGATGTACTGCCAAAGCCCATTTTGAGTTCCCACGTCGAGCACCTTTGTGCGTTTCCGAATTTTAGCGTTGGGATAGTTGGGTCAGGCCTTCATGGTTCTATTTGCTCTCAATCGGTATTTATTCCGCCTCTTATGTGAGCGTCCATGTCTCGTCACCACAGGTCTTTGTGGGCAGAACGCGTGGAGATATGCTGGATGCTCCTGTTTCACCATGTCTATTCTGCGAAGGCTCACTAATTAATATCAAAATTAAAATTAAGTAGGGGAGACCGGGTACAAAAGTAACGGCGGGTAGAAAGTAACAAACGCTCTGTAGGTATATCCAATCTTCAAAACATCGCGTCGCTGCCATCATGTGATACTCAGGTACACCCCGCTCACCTGCAAACAGTTGCCGTGCGCGCCACGCGCTGTTAGGTTGTGTGAGAAGACGCTGCGTGAATTTACTGCTCAAAAGTAAGTTTTTTGACATTTACTTGTTTGATGTTTACGTATAGCTAAAAGTATGATATCAACACGAATATTTGCATATAGTTTCTTGATAAAATTGATCGTTAAGTGTTTTAATCCGTTTTTGTCTATCACGTTTCGTTTTAAGGTTATATTTCATATTTTAACGAAAATGAGGTAGGGTACAAAAGTAACATAGCTATATGGGTACACAAGTAACATGTTACTTTTGTCCTCTTATGGATTTATCAAAGCAAATTATTTATGAGTGTTTTTATTTTATCAGAATGCCGCGACAACGCATTAGAACTACCACACGATGAGGGACTACTGACATGGAAGTATACCGAAAAGCTGCAAAAGAGCATTTAGAAGACGGCGAAAAATTAAGAGCTTTGGCAAAATGTGGTCACATGCTGAATGCGTCAATGACGAGAGAAATTATGTGTGCCATAATTGTGAGTCTGAATAAAAGACTGAAATTGTATAGTCCTATTATCTCTGATAATTAAAAGACCTCATTATGTACTTAAAATAAGAATAATTAGAAAGAGACTTTAATAATGTTGATTTGTTTTGATAAATAAGTACCTATGTAAGTGTTGTGTATTTGTAATGCAAATGTTAACTTTTCACTATTATACAGTTCCTAATAAATATTTTTTGATTTAATATGTTTTTTATTAAATAAATTAGAAACCCATTTTGTCCTGTTACTTTCGACCCACACTGTGTTACTTCCGACCTGCCAACGTGGTCGAAAGTAACAAGAGCCGATCTTTTTTGAAGTCCCTAAATTTCATTAAAAAACATCAATATTAAGTTAAATTAGGATGATAATCTAAAGAACATGAACTAAATTTAAATATATTTATATCTGTTATGTCATACTAATAATACCTAGCCAGAAACAACGGTTAATGTACAAAATGTTACTTTTGTACCCGGTCTCCCCTAGTATGCTTGAGTATTATTATGTACACTAAATATATACAAGTGATATAGAAGGTGTAACAGTTGCAGCACCTTACAAAATGTACATTATGTTTATTATGCAAAACCTGGCGATGAAAAAGAGTGACCGTGAGTTTTATTGCCTGTTCTTTCTCATGGTGCTACGCGCTTGCTTTGCGAACGTGGCAGTAAATGTAGAATCTTTAAGTAATTATTTTATGAATATATTATTTTGACGTTTATGAGCGCCACATTGTGACCCAAATGAGTAAAGGATTTTGACTTTGTCTTTGAAAAAGATATGGAAATAATTATTAAATCAAAATATTTTTTTGTTTCAAATATTAGCTGATAAGCATGTTATTGTCTATGATAAGGTTCTTCCTGTTGACCTAGAGGCTAGAACCATGAAATTTGGCAAATAGCTCGTTTTATAAGTAGTACAAATTTGATTGTCTTCTATTATCACTTCTACGTCAAAATCGGTACAGCAGTTTATCCGTAATAGTACGCTAAACGGATAAACTGCTGTACCGATTCCGACGACCTACAACAATACCTATTTGTATGGATATAAGTAGATGTAGCCGACTATACGCTTAACTTACAGTACAATATCAAAGATAATTATAATTAAATCGAAGTCCACAAGGAAAATGTACCGATACGAAATAACTTATCACGTAGGTATTACCCGCGGGCAAGAAATAACCCGCAATCGGAAGGAAACAGCTAACGTTAAAATATTTACGTTATCGTAATTTCTACACGATATCTACATAATAAACGTAAGAACTCCCTCTATCCAACTGCCGACTACTGCCGACCTACCATTCAATGAGGTTTCCTAGTGGCAATGATCATTTTTCTCCATCAAGTGTTTCTTAGGTTTATGTGTGAAATCAAGACATAAAGACATATTATTTATTTCTGCATTTTGGTTGTTTACAACACTTATATAAGTCAAAACCCTATTCTAGTTGATGCCGGAATCGGAACCGAAATCGTAACAGACATAGAGTTTGGTTTGTTTTTCGTGTGAGCGTGTGGCCAACTTTGGTGTCGGAGTTTTCATACCGCCCGAAGGCCTCCGACATGGCCTAACGATCCTTATCCTTAGACAAGAACCGGGACCGACAGCTTTACGTGCCCTCCGAAGCACGGTAGCGCTCAGATGTAAATGCCACACACGGTCACCCATCCAAATGGCGACCTGAGCAAGCGTTGCTTAACTTTGTCGATCTGTTACGAACCGCAAGCCAAATCTCGCTATGAGCGCTACGGACACATAGAGTACCTTCTTATGAAACTGCAAACTCGCATTGTTGCGTAGCTACAGTCTGGCAAGCGTCAAGAAAACCCTCAAAGCCTGAAGGGCCCAATGATGATGTTAAAAAGAGTTTGCTTTTTTAAGAGATCCTGTAATTAAACGGATAGTCAATTAAATAAAAGTGATGTTGATGCCATATTTTGACATATAAAATTGAAATAGCTACGTTTTAACGCCATACTAATTTGAAGATGTTGTAAGAATATTATGGTCTCGAAACCACTAAATGTGAGCAGGCCAGGTTGAAAGAAGTGGCCGTGTATTATTTAAAAGTGATTATGTAATAAAACGGCCTAATAGAGTCATTTAGGCCCCAAGGTTTATAATTTACTTATCATTTCCGCATTACCATCGATGATTCAAACGCAACGGACACCTGGGGCCCAATTCTGCTAATTATATTTGTTCAAAATGCAGTTTCGATATGATGTCAGTGTCATATTTACGTCATAATGGTATTCTCCTAAATTAAGAGACATTGAAATGATATTGCGAATATATTGAGAGTTGAACAATACATAAACGGTATTCTGCTAAATATATTTTTGTAGAAAGATAAACGTCAAACTGTAAATACACATATTCAAAACACCCATATTTTAAATGTTCGATTTCAAATCGTACGTAACATTACTGATTATGTATCAAAAAATCTCTCACAATCCAACGAATAAATTCATTTACTAAAATGGTACTGGTTAGTATTATAGACTGCCATATTGCACTGCTAGGTAGTATCATCTGTATATATAAAATTCATTCACAATTCCCTGACTAACAGTAATACACAGCCGAATCTAGTGGGCACAAGATGCTAAAAATTGGCATGTAGGTACTTTCCTCGAGGACCGTATGCTGCACTCTTACGGTCCCTGACTAAGAAGAGATTTCCCGAAACATCTACCAGATCGTAAGGAACTGTTAAATTGGAATAAAATGTGAGAGCGTACTTGCGGGCATATTACATAAAATAAAAACCGGTCAAGCGCGAGTCGGACTCGTGCACCGAGGGTTCCGTACAAACCTGTAGGTATATAAATTAAAAGTTCACCAGTCATAGTTATGGTATTTTTATTGCCAAATGAAATCCATAACATTACAGTATGGAAAGCTGGAGGAGCATATATTAAATAAAAAGGGGTCTTTGTCGTTTGTAAACAGTCATCCTTTATTTTATATTAACATATATCGCTTATTTTATAATATAACTTAAATACCTATACCAGCCTTGCAGCAGCCTTGCAAAAGTCTGATGATGAATGATGGTAAGGTTTTTTATCAAAGTTATTGATTTACAAAGTTTTTAGTGACTATTAGAAATCTGTTACAAAAATACTTATAAAGTACAGAATAATTAGCAAAAAGGTTTGAAGACTATGTAATTATTTGAAATCTCAATCTCAATCAGCCTATCGCAGTCCACTGCTGGACATAGGCCTCTCCCAACACGCACCACAGCACACGGTCCTCAGCCTTCCGCATCCTTTATCTGGGCCGCAAGACGTTGCTTCGTACCAAATTTCGAGATTTTGAGTTCACGGGAAGTACCCTGTAGGTTTTGATTCCCTTGCAAGTAGGCGCGAGTTTAAAAATATGATTATATTGCTCTTCCTTTTGATTGCGTAGACATAGAAGTTTGATTTTGTTGCAGCCTAACGGTGTTATATACTTGAGTATTTGATATGAATTTCAATTTAATACCACCACGCGTTCAAGAGAAAGGGGTAGCAACTTTAAATTTATTAAAAATATTTTTCTCATATGATATAACTAAAAATTTATGGTTTTCACAATTTTCCCTTTATATGTGCTTGTGCTATAAGGCGTTGCTTCGTACAAAATTTCAAGATTCTGAGCTCACGGAAAGTACCCTGTAAGTTTTGATTCACTTGCGAGTAGGCGCGAGTTTGAAAATATGCTTATATTGCTCTTTCTTTTGATTGCGTTGACATAGAAGCTTGATTTTGTTGCAGCTTAACGGTGTTATATACGTGAGTATTTGATATGAATTTCAATTTAATACCTCCACGCGTTCAAGAGAAAGGGGTAGTAACTTTAAATTTATTAAAATATTTTTTTATATGCTGTAACTAAAAATTTACGGCTTTCGCAATTTTTCCTTCATATATGATATAAGACATTACTTCGTACCAAATTTTAAGATTCTGGGTTCACGGGAAGTACCCTGTAGGTTTTGATTCACTTGCGAGTAGGCGCGAGTTTGAAAATATGCTTATATTGCTCTTTCTTTTGATTGCGTTGACATAGAAGCTTGATTTTGTTGCAGCCTTACGGTGTTATATACCTGAGTACTTGATATGAATTTCAATTTAATAGCTCCACGCGTTCAAGAGAAAGGGGTAGTAACTTTAAATTTATTAAAAATATTTTTTTATATGCTGTAACTAAAAATTTACGGTTTTGGCAATTTTTCCTTTATAAGTGATATAAGACGTTGCTTCGTACCAAATTTCAAGATTCTGAGTTCACGGGAAGTACCCTGTAGGTTTTGATTCCATTGCGAGTTTGAAAATATGCTGCAATTTGCAGCATATACAGCTGTATCTTTTGATTGCGTTGGATGAGAAGTTTGTTTTTTTTACAGCTCTATGGAACCGTAGATTCGAGTATTTAGTATAAATTTCAGTTTGATACCTCCACGCATTCCTGAGAAAAAGGGTCTTGACAGACGGACGGACAACAAAGTGATCCTATAAGGGTTCCGTTTTTTTACTTTCGAGGTACAGAACCCTAAAAACAAATCATAGGCAACGCTGTAACATCAAATTACCAGCAATAAAGTTAATTATTTCATTAATGGCAATACATAATCATGTCAGGATATTTGACATTGAATTGAATATATCGAAATTAGCTTAGACAAATGATTGGTATCGCTTCGCTATACTAGACTCCGCGCTGGCTAAGAAAAATAGCTCCGTAAATGAGGCAACTCATTATGACAGTGTGTGTCAAACAAAAGCAACAAGACGCATGCGTGAAGAATTGTGTTGTCAGCTTCTCAACAGTCACCCGAGTAAATGGGAAAATATTTTATCCTGTGGTCTAGCGGATAAGTTCTTGGTCTCAAAATCAGTTAAGAAAATTCTTAAAAATTACAATTAATTAAAACCATCAATATATTAGGCGTACCGCGTAAGTTCCTTTATGAGAAAAATGGTGGGTATATTATCCAATGATGAAGCCTCATTTTATTATGATGGTTTGTTTTATGTACTAATAGTATTTTGCAAATTATTATTAGAAATAACCATAGAGAAAATAATGTGTTTCCAAAACAGTGCTTTCTATTTCCATACTACTAGCATAGAGCATAGATATTTATTAATAGAGGCGCATTTCTTATGGGCGCTCTGTAGACAAACTTACTGTTTCCCAAATTACCGCTTGGTGGCGTGACAGTCGCGCTGTGAGTTTGTGACAGCTGTCTCTATGAGTGCAAGAGAGACGAACGTTCCTCCTGTGTATCTTAACTACGAGAGCAAGAGAGACGGAGAACGACGCCAGCGCCGCCAACGGCGCCAACTACGTACTACACTGACAACCGCCAATTCGTCATTTGGAATCGGCACACGAAATTCTTAAGAAATGCGCTTCTATTATGTAAATCTGTATTCATTGCTACTAGTCCATATAAAGGAGATGTCCCAAAATTGCCCCACGTCCTATAACAAAGTGACATATCTCAAAAAAAAGATAAAAATTTATAAAAAAATATGGCATACTTCCTAAGTTCATTTTTTTACACCTTCATATGAAAAAATTGCTATGAAAATAGTTCAGGCGCTGTTGTGAAAGATTCGTTCGTATGAGTATTAATGGACCGATTTAAAAATTTGTTTTTTTTGTTTGAAAGGGTACCCCTGAGGTAGTCCCACTGCCATAAAGTCAGGTCTCCCTTCTCCAGGATCCTTGAGAAATTAACGAAAAATCTCAAAAATAAGCTCATTTTGTACTCTACATAATTAGCTTTTCGCTCTGTTTGAAAATTCTTCTTTTGTTTGAAAGGGTATACCCCAAGGTAGTCCCACTGCCATAAAGTCAGGTCTCCGGTCTCCAGGATCCCGGAGAAATGGAAGTAAAATCTCAAAAATAAGCTCATTTTTGTACTTTACATACTACTATACACATTAGTGTTTCTCTCTCTTGTTGTTTCTTTTGACTTATTGCATTATGATGAGACAGAAACGTCAGTGATAACGCGAAGGAGTGGTCAACAGAGGTTGTTTCACTATATATATTATATAATTTTTTTTTTCTTTTTTGAGATTTGTCACTTTGTTATAGGACGTGGGGCAATTTTGTATGGATTGTGGGACATCTCCTTTAGTTAGACATTATTAATTTAACATGAATAGTCGTACAAACTACTTTGAATAAAACAATAATCGTACACACTTAATTACACATATAATTAGGTAAACCACGTTTCTTGGGAAGGACTTTTAGTTTCTAACAACTAACATTTTTCATCTTATTTGTAAAGGTATAAACATAAAATGATATAGAAAAAGGTAAAAAATATAATAAATAGGTTAGATAAAAGAAATAGTAAAATATAACGAAATACAACTATAGATTCACATAATAAAAATCTCAACTGTGGGGAAGTTGATTCTTGTACTAGCAGCAACACTGAATGGCGTTTTCGGTTTTTTGTAATTTTATGTTGATATTTCATAATTATTCTTATTTTACAGATAGTATGTGATACCAGAGACCTTCATATTTTTTGCTGAGTTACTTTTACTCAGGATAAAAGCACAACTTGGCATTGTACAGCGAATTATTTCCGTAATTAATTTGGTGGATAGGTATACGGCTGTCAGTGTGACAGGCCAACCATGCCAGCCGGCATGGTTTTTTCTGCCTCACTTTACAAGTATGAGGGCTCCGTCTAGTAGAGCAGAGCGAGACCAATCATTAGTCAATGGAAATTAGAATAGAATGACATTGTGTAGCAGAATACCGATTTTGATTGGATTTTGAGTCAATTCAAGATATAATCTCATTCCATTCAAAATATGATGTCGATGTCATCTAAAAAAGCAGAATTGGGCCCCTGGACACAAATACGACTCGCCAAATAATAGGTATACCTAATCAAAGAAAGAACGAAGCACAGCCTTAGATGAATCGAATACGCACTGCATTCGCAAAAAGTCAGGAGTTCTTAACAAGATATTCGTCTTAAACTTTTGTGGTAATTAACATAAGCTTTTTTCTAATGTATTTCTGGAAATGTACCACGTTTTTGGTTTCGAATATCATCCTCTTAGCGTTATCCCAGTTTTAATCTGGGGTCCGCTTACTAGTCTAACCGGATTTGGCTGCTTATTAGCTTTTCCACAGAGCGACTGCCTGTCTGACCTCTGCAACCCGAAGGGATAGCGATATTCCATGGTTTAGACTAGTGTCAGTTTATTTAGAAGGTACTGACGCCCTGTAACGACTGTCAAAGATCTTCATGACAACCGGGACTGACGGCTTAACGTGCTCTCCGAGGCCGTGCCTCGGAGAGCTTGACTAGCGTTAATTAATAATTCAATACGCACATAACTCCGAAAAGTCATTGGTGCGCGCCGTGGATTCGAACCCGATACCCTCTGCATGACAGTCTGTCAAAATCAAAATCAAATCAAAATCAAAATCTTTTATTCAAAATTGGCTAGTAAACAGCTCTTTCTGAACGTTAAATTTTACAATAGACAGTCCCCCAAAAAGCCCAACCCTTCACTGCTTCCTATGTGTTTTCGCTAGGAAGAAGAAGCAGCGCAAACTCCCCAGCAACACAGTACTGTCTGCATAGTTAAATATGAAGGTATACATTATATTAATAAAAATAATAATATCACAATTTTCAATTAACATGATAGCTATCACACAACCTATTGCCATTTATTTAGTTACGTACCTACTTAAGACTTGAAAATTGAGATTAATGACTAACACTTAGCCTACGTGTGTCGGTATGTCCACTCGGCTATCGCTGCCTTATTTGCTTTTTGGTTTCGAATATCGTATATCCGAAATATCGGATAGGCACTCGAAACAGAGGTAGGCAAGTTGTACTCAAGGCAGATACTACATCCCGAAAGAGAGCTTAACACCATCTAATCTAGTAGATATCTAGCAGTATAATATAGACATCATCAGTTAGCAACAGAAAAGCATTATCAAACATTCAGCTGTCGACATTGAAATAATATAAAACTTTATAAGCTGTCGTACTTACTTCTTTACAATGTATTCCTATTCAAGTGAGATTACAAAAATATCAACAAAGTACAAAAGATTTGAAATGATACAATGCCTTGTTATATTATAAAGTTTGTTGTTAAGAATGTCGTTGAAAGGAACTTAGTTTGTGGCTTCGTCCTAAAGGTCCGAAGCTCAGGTAGTTTATGTTACCACCTGCCTCGAACACGTGATCGTGAAGTGATAAAACATTATTTACTTTACAGAATATTGGGTTTAATAAATTGTATCGTGATTTACTATCACGTCGTCTTCATTATTAAAGTAATTAATTATAATGACTGTTGAAATCACCATGCGCAAATACCTATTGATTTTCTCTTGAATCATCATCGTGTGTAAAAGCAGTGTTTTAAATGTCTTTATTATCCAATCTTACGGCGAAATAGAAAGTTTATCCATTATATAGACATACATAAGTTATTTTTCAAAAGTCATTTTAAAATAATAATGACCTCTTCCAAAATTGTTTAAAATCAATTAATGCTAATTTTGACATGGGGGTAATAATCATTTATTTTTTAATTAAATGCCACCTTTTGTGGTTTAAATACAATTAAATGCATTAAAACTAACTATAAGTAATTGGCTATTTACACATAAATTAAAACTATTATTTCTATACTTAAATAACTAACGAATAAAAGGCAATACATAAAAAAAAGTAAAAGCAAAATTTAAAGGGCGTCATGGAAATCCTCCACATCGCCATCAATCGGAAGCGTGCCCAGAATGCTGGCAGCTGGATCTTTTGTGCCAAATACAGGCCAGCCTTCTGGTCACGCGAGGCGTCAAAAAGTCTCTTTGAAAGATCTCTAAAAAGAGATCTCGCACTTTGACATTATAAATAATGGTAGCTTGTCTTAACAGTCAATAAAAAATTGTGAAGAAAAGTAAAATAAATGGATGGAAGATCTAGGGAACATCTTCAGGATTGTATGGCAGGTAATCTTCTCAGATCTTGCAAATAATACCCATGATGAATTCCTCCGAATTATGAAGTCTTATTTTACTAACTTCAACAACGTGGGGAAAGAGATCTGATAAATTTCAGTAAACATTGCTATTTGATATTTATCGTATAAAATCCAGCTATAAGCTATATTATAACTAAACATTATTTATTATTATCAAGAATACGCAAAAAATATTGCGTATTTTTCAACACTACCCAGAAAAGCGTTGTGAAGATTTCAATAGACCGCTCGACCGCTTGGTCTAAAACATGAATGGATAAAGTGGAATGACGATGTTCTATTATTACAACTACAATGAAAAAATAACATAATTTTACACCTTCCCTTTGTAATACAGATAAGAAATATCATTGCATTGTAATGTTTATCAGGTAAAGAAATATTAGGTGTCAAATGTTTTAAGTTTTTAGATAAGGTAATTGGGAACTTATTGTATTGTGTCGATGAAAGGTTCTAAAGGAATATTATAGATACTTTGTTATAAATAAAATACCACGTCAGTCTTTTGCCAAGGTGAAAATTACCTGTAAGTACAATACTATACATAAGTAGTAAGTTTACAATTGAAACCAGATAACTAAGCTTACCAATGCCTTGCTGTCTACGATACCTTGCCCTTTCTTGGTGGTTTTTATTTCAAATTATGGGATACTGTACATTTGTAGGTAATTGTATATCTACAAAATACGTCGGATAACTCGGATTATTCACTTTTCAGATTTTCAATAACTTTAGTATTGCGAACATTCGTATTTGTCACCGTACATTAGAGTTAGAAATAATGCCGTTTTGTAGGTGTCCTTTAACACCTATCGGCATTCTGCTGCCACACAAAACGTTTGAAAATTGACACCACTTTTTCTAGCAGTTGCATGAGCAGTTGTCGTGTCGCAGTTGGAGGTACAAGATGATTCGCTTCCTTCGACTGATGACTTTGTTTGTCATAGGGTTAGTTGGATATCGACTGATTCTAAGTTCCGTGGTCTCTAGTGCATACCTACATCTTTCTTCCAAGAATACTTATTCGAATTTAATGACGCCTCTGACAAGAACGATATCATTGGCGTAAAGAAGTTCCCGGAATAGTTCCTTTTCTCTTCTTGCCACAAAGTTCTATGACAAGATTGTAGAGAAAAGAGATTACAAGTAAATATTATACCATTGTCTACGACGAATACCACTGTAATGTTTTGGTACATTCTGTGACTATTGACAACGCAAAAGACGAATTCAGTGTAAGTGTATTTCAAATACGAGAATTGTCCTCCTAGAGTCCTATGATTAAGTAATAAGTAGGTAGTGCCTACATATTTATATTGCTTTACTATCAGGGCGGCCATTACGTGACATTAAAATATTTTCTACAAACATTTTCAAAATCAGCAATCAGCATTTTCAAAATGCTGTAGTGTGTACATGCTATAATGATAAAATATAATAAATATACGGGCGAAAGTTTTACGTGACAACGACTTTGAGTGGTAAAATAATTTTAATGTGAATATTCATTCGTATAGTAGGAAGAAGGATGAAAGACGCGTGCCTTTCACTTTTTATGTCTGTCTCTCTCGCTCTTAGGCGGGACGCGTGCCTCTCACTCGCTCTCATTGTGAGCGCATAACGTGAGCGGAGCGTAACGCAGTTTCTTGAAGTGTCACCCGGCAAACCAATTTATAAGACGTTGTCACGTCAAAATAAGTGTGTACATGCTATAATGATAAAATATAATAAAAAAATAATCTTTTTCTGCTTTTACCTTACGACAAGCATAATCTTTATAAGTGAGATCGTATAATTATACGAATGTATGTTGGAATGTGTTTACAAGTTACTTGCAGAATATGTTACAACAAATATTCTCAAAACGTAATAACCCCGCTTTATTTTTTATACCGAACCTCTTAAGAAACAAAAATAAATACTTACTGTAGTTACCAGGTAAGCATAAATCAATAGCGTCTCGTTTCAAATTCAACCGTTGAGATTGTATAGAGACTTGCATTGTATGCATTTGCACGTAGGGCCGGTGCAGCGAGCGACAGATGTGAGCCAAGGGCCTGAGAAAGGGCTCTTACAATGCCTTGGGGTCGACGGAAGGTAATGCAAAAGAAATTTTTGCAAAGCGAAATCTTATCGAACGCGAAACTGGGGCGATGGCGGTGGGAAAAGTTCTGTTTTGTGCTAAATTCGACTTGATTTCGTTTATTACCTTTGTATTTCTGTTTATACACGTTATTTAGGGTCGCTTAGCATGATATTAAGAAGTAAAATCGAATATTTATATAATACGGGTAATTTTCGATTGAGCAATATGCTTCGGCGGAGCTCTACCTTGTTATTATAATTTAATTACGATTAAGGGCCGTAATTATACGCTATAAGTACACAGAATTAAACTAAACAAACTTTATTATAAGCTACTCTTAAAAATGGTGCTCATATTATTTAAACGTCGTTAAAATTAAGTACTTGTTTATAATATAAATAAAAGTGATCAAGCCACATATCTGTGTCTTATTAATCATTAAGAAATTATTGATTAATCACCTTCTTATAAGCGAGTAGTTATGAAGGTATTTCGAAACAAATTGCCAATCATAACGGGTGCTTGATAAGAGTCGGTTGTCATGTTTTCTATAAATCATCGCAGTTATATTTCTTATCATATGCAGAAAAAGGGTCAAGTTTCTAGTCTAGCTAGATCTGATCTGTATGGTATTTTCACGTAGCGACTTTCGCTGGTGTACAAACTATCGATATTACTATACCTTTAGGAAACACTGATCTGTAAAACTCAAAAAGAAGATAGACTGAAAACGACCTTAACTGCAAAATCCTCAAGATTTTATACTGAGCTAGAGGACGCCAACAGCTACGCCTGCATTTTTTTTTAATTTACCCGTTTTGGCCGATCCCGTGGGAATTTCGGGAAATCCCTTCTTAGTGCACCCCTACGGTCCCCAAGGAAATACATGCCAAATTTCAACTTCCTGCCTAAGACTATAGAACAAAGGGCAGACAGAGCGCGCGGAACACTTGCGTGAGGCCACTAAAGCAAATACAAAATTGAAAAGCGAATACAAACTCGACTCAGTGCGCTGCGAAGCATCGTACGGTTCACACGCCACGATCGATCTAGCTTTTAAATTCATAAAATGCCGTCTTGCGTTTATAAACATTGTAAAAGTTGTTTCTAAAAGCAAATACGGGAAGATGGAATATATTCTTACAGATAACTATGGATTATTTGACCGTTTTATAATATTATTTCGATAAAATTCGTATTTCTGCAGACAATATGTAAGTGTTGCCAGTTTACGTCGACACCGTTTTCACTGAATTAGGGAAAATGCACTTGTCAATTGATTATGTAGGTAATAATGATTGTCATGTTAATGAAAAATACATTAACGTATTGTAAAAGTATATTGTAGATTATATTTTTTCTTATAAATATACTAATAGGATTTCCATTAGTATATACATTGTTTTGAGTTCGATCCCCAAACGATCCAAATATTCGTGTACACGCGGCTACTTGTCAAGCTATACACTTTGACCTTTGTACCGTTCTTAGACCTTTGTACCGTTCTTATGGCGTAGGGAATAAGTATCAAAATCGTACTTCGACTATTTAGCTTGACTTGGCGTCGTGTGTACATTAAGTACAGAAACAGAAATTATTGATTGTAGCCATTATTTATTTTTAATTGCAATTTTTTTTGGTTACATACATACATACATACATATCGTCACGCCTTTTATCCCCGAAGGGGTAGGCAGAGGTGTATTTCTACACTCACTTTTCGCCAGATATACTTTAGTCCCACGTAATAAGGGGCGAGCCTATTGCCGTACCGGGCACATTTCCAGACTCCGTGCTGCTACTGAGAATTTCGTGACAGAAAAACCCAATAACACCGCCCGACCCAGGAATCCAACCCGGGACCTCCCGATCCCACGCGCACATTTATGCCGCGAGACCAACGAGGCAGTCGTATAGGGTTTGATGTCGAGTTTTCCGTCTCTACGCAAAGATGGTATTTGCATCGTGTTATCCCTTAGTCGCCTCTTACGACACCCACGAGAAGATAGGGGGTGGTGACACTTGTATTCTATGCCGTCAACCACACGGCAAAATTTTTGGTTACGATTTATGATTATGATATTCATAATTTATTGTATGCATGACAAAATGTTTTTAGCTAATTAATATTTATGACGCAAGCCTATCTATTTATTTCTCAATTTACGAATAAAATTAGTTAAAACTTAACTCGGAGCCTACATTTTTTAAGAAATGTATTTATAAAAGCATACATTAATGGTATCTTTTATTTGAATAATTTTCACAACAGCATTACATATTAAAAGCATTAATTAAATCTATGGTAAATTCTTCAAAACCACAATCGAATATAAAATATTACCTATGTAATATTTTTATATTCGTTTGCAAAAACTATATGCAAAATAGTGGGAGATTATTCATAATCTGGCAACTTTACACACGCATAGACGCGCGTGTCCGTACAGTGCCAGTCGCCAAATGTCACGCACACATAGCTGTCAACGTGCCTCACTTAGTTGGACGAATACGCTACATCTGATTCTTGTTAATAAATCTATGCTTCCCGCGCCCAATAGTTTCGGCTGTAGCGTGTATGTCAGTCAGTCAGTAACGCAAGGATTTTATATATTAAAAAGATTCCGTCTGTTTATCTTTCAGTTTAGTGTTACTATTTACGCAGAATGAGCTCACGATGTCCTGATGTCTTCTGGTGTCTTTCTTGGGTTTAATTTGCCTGGTGACAGGGTCCCAAGCTTGAGGAACATGTTAACCACCTTTCCTATTAAACTAATATATCGCGATGAAATCTGTAATTTGCAGTTTAATTTCAATGTATAACATTAGCATAATCAACAGAAAATACTATACCGGTATATCAATTTTCCTATTTGCATGTCGACCTCAACTGACGAATATTTTAAGTACTTACCTATTTATTTGCAGAGTTAATTGTTGTGAAAAAAAAATTGGTTGCCTGTAAAGTCGGTATACGGGCGAAAGTTTTACGTGACAACGACTTTGAGTGGTAAAATAATTTTAATGTGAATATTCATTCGTATAGTAGGAAGAAGGATGAAAGACGCGTGCCTTTCACTTTTTATGTCTGTCTCTCTCGCTCTTAGGCGGGCTAACCATGCCCGAGTGGAAGGGACGCGTGCCTCTCACTCGCTCTCATTGTGAGCGCATAACGTGAGCGGAGCGTAACGCAGTTTCTTGAAGTGTCACCCGGCAAACCAATTTATAAGACGTTGTCACGTCAAAAAATTTAAACTATGCGCTTTTTGGCTTGCATCCCATCCCATTGCAAATAAATAAAAATAGTTACGTGGCTACTGTAACGCTTTTAATCTCTACGTATATGTATATTTTTTCTGAATTCTTTTTAAACGGCTGGATTGTTTTTAATCATTTTTATGTTTATGTGAAATTATGTGGGACACATGTTTAAATTGATTATTGCTTCTGGTAGACGAGTCTTGGGCCCAATTCTCCTAAATAAATATAGTTTCGATATCATGTCAGTGTCATACTTACGTCACAAAAAGCGTATTCTTCTAAATTATCTGATAATTGAACGAAGTTGTAACGAGATCGTGAATTGAAACAAGTGTCAAAATATGTGTCAACGACGAATTGTTTAATTCAAATTATACGAAAATGACATTAGGTTATCAGAATACCGCATCTGAGTCTATTCAAAATATAATATCAATCTGTATATATAAAATCCTTGCATTACTGACTGACTGACAGACAAGCTACAGCCAAAACTACTCGGCGCAAGAAGCTGAAATTTGGCCCGTAGGGGTGCACTAAGACGGGATTTCCCGAAATTCACAAAAAAGGAAAACGGGAAATTCGAAAATGTTTGCGTGCGAAGCCGCTGGCGTAGACTAGTGTCATATAAAAATAGGAGAATTGGCCCCCTGCTCTCAAGTCGCAGAAAATAAGTACCTAACGCGAGAATCCAAGAGGTATGTAAACAAACAGTTCTTAAAGTTCAACCATAGGCTAATGATTGGTCTCGCTCGATACCAATCATTTGTCTAGGAGTTCAACAATATTAAAGTTCTATTCAGATGTTTTCATATGACGTATGATTCTATTGTTTAAACGTCATTTTATATTTGAGTTTCTTTCAGAGAAGGATAGTTATATAAACTTAACAATTAAAGGTACGCGTAGGGTTGCTTTCGAGATGTGCTACGATGCTATAGATCTGTTGGATGACCACCAATTATGTTCTTTGATTCAGTTTACTTGGTACTGGTCAAACGATGTTTAGTAAAAAAAGTTCGAAATATCCAATGTCTCCGTATCGAAAATCAATCATTAAAATTTACGCGAACACAATTCTAAACTAATAGCTGGAAACGGATTTTTTAATAATTTGGCTGTTGCTTGGGTCAAAACAGGTTTGGCAACCGTTACGAAAAGACCTCTATCCTTGCTCGTGTAAGTACTCTTGGGAATTTAAGCACCCCTTTTAATGTATAACCAATGCAGCTAGTTTTGCATCGAAATAAAAATAAAGTCTGCTCTACATAAATATATTATTATGCTACATGCTTTAGCAACTGCTACCCTGGTACAACATAGGCAGAAAATAACTTCAGTCCATTTTATTATTAATCTATCAATCTCTTAATATCTTCTAGGGTTTACTTCTTGGGTCTCAGTGAAACCAATATAACACGATAAAATCCGTAAACTGTAGTTTAATTCCACTATCTATCTCTGTTTGCCAAGATTTTACGTATGCTGTGAGATACTTTTACTATGAGACCGGTTTTTTTCTTTTTTTTAAATAAAGTTCATTACTTTGTTCACTAGGACAACAATCACGGCATATTTTACAAAAATTCAATAATCGGACACAATGAACATCCAAACTCAGCACAACAACTCGTGAATTACACAATGTTGTTCCGTCTAGAGATCGAACCCAGAACACTCAACGCAATGCCAATCGGGACGGCAACACTAATACAGAACTTGACCGCCACTTACCGCTAAATTCGATATCCGATCTAGCCGTAGATTTGGCGATAAATGCTTGACATATTCTAGTAGAATAAGGCAGCGATAGCCTAGTGGAGATACCAACGGACTGCCATGCAGAGGGTATCGGGTTCGAATCCACGGCGCGCACCAATGACCTTTCGGAGTTATGTGCATATTGAATTGTTAATTATCGCTTGTCCCGTGCCTCGGAGAGGCCGTTAAGCCGTCCGTCCCGGCTGTCATGAAGATCTTTGACTGTCGTTATAGGGCGTCAGTAGTACCTCTAAAATAAACTTACACTAGTCTAAACCATGGAATATCGCTATCCCTTCGGGTTGCAGACGTCAGATAGGCGGTCGTTCCGTGGAGAAATTAATATTCAGCCAAATCCGGTTAGACTAGAAAGCTGACCCCAGGTTGAAACTGGGATAACGCTAGGCGAATGATGATGATGATTCTAGTAGAAGTATGGAATTACTATGGAGCTTATGTCAAATATGTATCTTAAATCTCCGAGTCCATGGATAGGTTAGATATTGAAAACGGCCGTAAGGAAGCTGTGCAGTGCTCAATGTTGTCTTTTGGTAGAACATTGACCACCAGAGCAGCGGTTTTTCGACTAGTAACCATACCGAGTGCTACATTTATCATAAACTTAAATGACTGGACGTAAAGCCAGCGAAGTACTCATCAGACTACATCTTGGCATAAACATCTAAAATAACTGATATCTAATCATTTGAAATTGGTTTTCTAGATTTCTCTAACATTAGTGCTATGATTATTTCTGACCTGAAACATAATTTAGCTGTATAAAATCTACATAAGCGATAAAATTCTACTATAATAAACGACACATAATTCGCAATAAAGACTAATGAAAGTAATCGTGCAAATGTTTACTTGAAGAAAATTTGAGAATTTCCCCATTTACATAATAGCTACACCGCCTAAACATTCTGCTTTCCTAATATCCAAAGTTTTGCGAACAGGGAAATACCTACTTATGAGTGGACGGCATTAGCAGGGGTCGCTGACCTCAGCCAGCTGCTACAGGGCTCGACAAAGGGTCGGGACCCTTCGTTTAAGAAATCAACCCTTAACCGTTGTGAACCCAAGAAGTGACTTTTTGCAACTCATGCTGTGAACTGATTTCTATAGAAGTAAGAAAAATACTTGGTGATTAATTAGGTATTTATTTTTCAAAGCTAGTAACAGCTGGGAACAGATCGAAGGTATCATAAGGGGACGTATAAATGCGAAACTTTATCTACATATATTTGTTGCTCTTTCACGCAAAACTACTTAACTTTGATTGATCTTTATAGTTAAATATAGCTTATACACCAGTCATAAATAGGCTATCTTTGTGTTATGAACCGATAGCCACGCCAATAAAGCAGCTTGGCCAGCTTGCAGTAGCTGTGCTGAATAAGGACCATATTAATTGCTAGTATGTACAAGAGAATTCTAGGCAACGGTAGCCCAGTAGAGACTGCCAGACCACTACGCAGAGCGTCTCGGGTTCGAATGACTTTCCGAAGATAAGCATTGAAGGAACACATCGTGCAAAACAGCATTTCTGAGAGTTCTCTATAATGTTCATAAAATACATATAAAGTCCACCAATCCGTGCTTGGCCAGGTGGACTATGCCTTACCATTATAGAGAAAAGAGCGTCCAGTAGTCTCTTTTGTGCGTTATCTGTCAGTCCGTCAGTAAAGCAAGAATTTTATACATAACATAACTTCACGCCTTTAACCCTGAAGGAGTAGGCATACAGATCATCATCACCAGCCTTTAACAGTCCACTGCTGGACTAGGCCTCTCCTTTGACAGGAGGAATTGGCCTACTATACCACGCTGGCCAAACGGGTTGGTTTAGGGTTTGTATCAAGTTTTCCTTCTCTACAGTGCTGTTCTCTGCATAATATGCTCCCTCTGTCGGCTCTTACGACACCCATGGGATGATATGGGGTGGTGACAATCCGTATTCTTAATCCGTCACCACACGGACGATACAGGACGGATACAGATATAATGAAAATAAATTAAAAGTAAGCTACGTGAAAATCTGACTAAGCATGTACGGCGGCCTCACTCACTTTGCAGGTGGCTCTAATTTCGGTTCCATTCGCCGTCCAACCACTAAGTGACCCACAACTCAGCTTTAAAAGCACTTCCCTCACAGCAATTTTGAAATTATTTTGTTTAAAATGGCGTACTGAATTATTGGATGACTCTTAATGCAGTAACGAAAATAATAATACGCATAGAAGGAAAGGCTAAGCTACTGATAATTAATATTAACCTTAGATTTGAACTGCAGCGTTGCTTACTATTAGTTCAATGGCTATAAGAATACGCAAAAAACATAGCAAAATCAACACTTCGTATAAAATTTGCCGAAGCACTTAGGCTATCTCGCCGATAGTATTTTCTTATTCAGAAGAATACAGATGTCGTTTATCAAAAAGTTTCAACAAACTTTACACATCTTTCCCATAATGCACACATTGATATAAGCTGATATTCTTTCATAACTACCTGGTAAGACTAGAAAGCGGATCCCGGGTTCTGAGGCGTAATTCTTAGGTGCTACTGGGATAACACTAGGACGATGTCAAGAAATGCACCCATGAAGGCTATGGAGCAAATCTAGATTAAGCGATTACCTTGATGTCTCCTTACGGCGCATTTATTAAAGAACGCGAGAAACAATAAAATTAAAGTTATACAAGATCAAAAAACATCGTCCTTTTCTTATACTCCATCGAATATACAAAAGTGTACTACAAACTACAAAGAAGCGGCTTGCGTGAAGGACTGCATCCTCGGCCGTAACCATTGTCTATGCATTGTCTCTACCACTAAAAGATTAAACATTCACACTCCACTGATATTGTAAAGAGTGTAAGAAATAGATTTTCAGAAAAAAGTTCTATAAGGGAGTTCCTTTATAGTTTGCTGTGGCAAATCTTTATGCAAACTCTTTAAAGAGCCACCGACAGGTTTAGGACTCTTAGTTCATTTAATTATTTGAATAGCCGCTTTTCCTTTCCGGTCACCAGTGTAGAACCAGGTCTGAGTTTGTACTTAAGATTTACCTTATTTGGACCTTGATAAAATGGGGTAATTCAGAGAAAGTAGCTAACTAAACCATTAATCTCAAACCACTAACAAGTGGTTTTTACATGATCCGAAACATTATTATAAAACCATTTATACGCTTTTGATTATTATGAATATAAATCGTGTAGGTATATCGTTCATGTAAATATTAAAAGTCCTAGAGAGTCTTGAGCCGCAAGACGTACCTCATTCTTTTTTTTTTTTTTTTTTTTTTTTTTTTTTTTTTTTTTTTTTTACGAGGTGGAAAATCCCTTCGGATCTCCGACTCTTGGGGGAAATAAGAGCCGGAGTATGTGGTGTTTCCACTAAAAACCACCTCGACTTCCGCCATGTACCCGTGTGTCGGAGGGTGGGGCATCACCAAAGCACTCGTCGCCACCCTCCGACGGGTATTGGCCCGCCAGATGGTCAGGCGGGCCCCGAACAAAACCCCCTTGGCGACGGATTAAGGTGTTGGACTCCGCCGCCAAAACGCCCAGCGGCCGCAGAGGATAGGGAGGACGGCAACGCAACACCGCATCTCCTCTTCCTCTGCGGCCCCACCGCGACGCATCGAATGGTGCGCCCCCATTTGGTCGCGGGAGATAGGGCGCGCGGCAACGCAACACCGACACGCCTCTCCTCCCGCGACCGCACCCGACTGCGAGGGACAGACAGAACTGTCCCCCGCACCCGCACCGTTGGACGCATCCTTCGCAGGCCCCTCCAAGCCCACGCGGAGCGTCCCCTCCTGGATCCCTCTTAGCTTCACCGCGGGTGACCAATCCACGGTTACTGAGCCCCCCCACCACGACAAGGTGGAGATCCCACGGGGGGGAAGACGTACCTCATTCTGTAAATATGCCTAAAGTCACATTCATCTCTCGCTAACTTGGCTAGACGGCCAATTAACTACGAGCAGGCATGAAGGGTAGACAAGGATGCATACTTTTGTTTTTGAAGTATTGATTTCTATACGTAATGTTTTATCGATAACTTTACGTCGGCGGCGGTCATTTCGCGTGGACGCTTTAAAAATAATAGATATAAACTGACGGAACTTTTCTTGTACTTGGAGTCTTCAATTCTTGCTTTGGAGATCTATTTCAATACCTTTTGTAGACAGCCAGGACGATACCGAGGCCCAAAAATCCCCCTCCCAAGAACTAATACCTACCTACACTAGAAATTTATTATGATATTCTTAAAAATATTATAGAACTTCGATATCAACCTAATTCAGGCAATTATGTAATTCAATAGACACTCAAAATAATACTGTGTATACTTCTAATTAATTTTAAGTGTACCTATAGGTAGGTATATTATCTTTTAATTAACGCCGATTAAAGAAGCTACTAAAATTATGCATTCCTATGTTTTCTACTGTTATAGCGACTACAAAATTACTGTATTCAACTCAAAATACATTTCGTTTCTGCCAAAACCAACAACCCAAGACGAGAGAGAACCTATGTAGCTCTAACGAAAACATCTTGAAGAACTAACAGCGTTCGTTTTTCATTGTCTTTCGGGACTAATATGTTCGTTTGCATCAAGTGTCCGATATTTCGGTACTGTTACTTAGCCATGATCTCAGATGTAGTGAAGTATTGCGAATGGATGAATGTTGCGAGCAATGGCGCCAACTAACAACGTACTATAGAAAACAGCATTCTTTGGGTTTAGTTACTACGAATAATAAGGATTCTAGTATTTTGTAAAATGTAGTGTCAGTAGAGGAATAACGTCGGAGGTCGCTGTTGGTATACAGTATATGGAGAATATGGTATTTAACTAAAATTGTAAAATTAACGTGAAAGATCTGAATTACATCATATACATTGAGAAGAAATTCTTAGCAACAGAATTATATTATCTACAATAAATAGAATGTAAGGTAAATACCCCATGCAAACGGAAGCGCAAGATAAAAGCCTGAAGATTAAATCGAAGGCACCAACAACAAAATACAAAGCTAGTTCCGCTCGTTGGCACGGGCCCAATTACGACAAAAAGTACAAAGACACCTATAATTCTTCCAAATTACTATTAAAAAGTAAAGGAAATTGTACCGGATACAGTTTGCAATATTCAAAAAATCAATTCTTCATGCGTCTGTGACGTATCCGTTTTTATCTTATAGCAGGAGATTGGAGGCGTTGTGTGTAAATGGCAAAAAAAACAGTTCACCGGGACACAAAGGGCCGTCTCACATCTGCTATCCGGCGTATTGAGCAGATGGTCTAAGGGGTCTTTATAAAAAAATCACTACCTGCGTGTACGTTATTGTTGTTGGTGCGCACTTATTCTTGAACTTGAGACGGTATGAATGGTAGGGTGAGCACGATTGCGTAGTAACAAGGACAGTTCTTAGGTTCTCACGGTCTGAGGGTGATTGATGTTGCGGAGTATTTTGAGGATTTGTCATTATTTTTATTGAATCAGGATATTTCTAAGCTTCATCATCATCAGGCCTTTATGCTGTCCCACTGCTGGGCACGGGCCCCTTCTCGCTACGAGAAGGGTGAGGCCATAGTCCACCACGCTGGCCACGGGCGGGATGGCAGACTTCACATGTCTTTAGAGAACACTGTGGAGAACTCTCAGATATGCAGGTTTCCTCACGATGTTTTCCTTCACCGATTAGCAAGCGCAATGCACATAACTTATGAAAAAAATTTATGTACTGTTCTTTCTCTTAGCGTTATCCCAGTTTCAATCTGGGGTCTGCTTACTAGTCGCACCGGATTTGGCTGAATATTAGCTTTTCCACGGAGCGACTGCCTGTCTGACCTCCGCAACCCGAAGGGATATTCCATGGTTTAGACTAGTGTCAGTTTATTTAGAAAGTACTGACGATCTGTAACGACTGTCAAAGATCTTCATGACAACCGGGACCGGGACGGGCGGTACGGGACAAGCGATAATTAACAATTCAATACGCACATAACTCCGAAAAGTCATTGGTGTGCGCCGTGGATTCGAACCCGATACCCTCTGCATGGCAGTCTGTTGGTATATCCACTCGGCTATCGCTGCCTTTTTTATGTACTCTATTTTATACCAATATATAAAGCTGAAGAATTTGTTTGTTTGTTTGGTTGAACGCGCTAATCTCAGGAACTACTGGTCTGATTTGAAAAAATCTTTCAGTGTTAGATAGCCCAATTATCGAGGAAGGTTATAGGCTATATAACATTACGCTATGAGCGACGGGAGCGGAGCAGTAGCCTTAAGTAACGCGAGTGTAACCGCGGGCATTGTCTAGTAAGTTATAACTGAGAAACCGTGATTGGTATCTCCTTTACGCTATCGCCATCAATATCAATAATAATATATCTTTTATCATTGTACTAGCGTTATCCAGTTGTATCCAGTTGTAAACCGGAGTCCGCTTACTAGTCTGACCGGATTTGACTGCACATTAGCTTTTCCTCAGAGCAACTGCCTGTCTGACCTCCGCCACCCCAATGGGATAGCGATATTCCATGGTTCAGTTTATTCAAACGTACTGACTCCCTTTAACGACTATCAACGATCTTCATGACAGCCGGGGCTGACGCGACGGCTTAATAACGTGCTTTCCGAGGCGCAATTCAATAGGTACATAACTCAGAAAAGTCGACTCAAGAGTAGTGCAGGGCAGACTGTTAGCACTAGGTTATCGCTGTCTCTGATAAAATATGTTTTTATGTTTGAAAATAGAATAAATTCGATTACGTTTATTTTACAGCCCCTCTTACAGATTACATACATACATACATAGACTCACGCCTGTTTCCCCGAAGGGGTAGGCAGAGGCATATTAAACGCCCACTTTTCGCCAGTGTTTTGATCCCACGTAATAGGTGGCGAGCCTATTGCCGCTTATCGAGATATTTTGTTTGCCAGAGCCTCGTCCGTTGATCGGCAGGTGCACCACTTGCAGGTGAGGTTGGCTTGGGACCCTAAGTTCTTGGTGGGAACCCTATGCACCTATGTCTTACAGATTATTTAACAGAATCCGTAAATAACAGCATCAAGTTCTCGTACCTTCAATATTCATTAAAATAGGTTACAAATGAAAGTTATAGACTTTATTAAAACTAAAAAATCTCGTGGTCGCCCTTGTTGTCTCACAGACGCTCGTCTGAATGCATGTATTGAAGAGAAATCTTTACAGATTGAGTTCACATTACGTTATTCACATCAAAATAGATCACCTATATAAATATAACATATTGTCTGTATGTACTGCGTGCAAAGGGCACACGGACTTAGGACAATGTGCTTTTTAAAAGCATGTGAAAAGACGATGCTGGTTACGACTTTCTATTTTTATAAGGCTAGGATAGCAAATAAGCATATTTAGCATATGGGAAAGAGTCTGTTTATTGGGGTTCATGTGTTTTTTCGAAAAGCATATCTCGAACAGACTGCCTCGTTGGTCTCGCGGCATAATTGTGCGCGTGGGATTGGGAGGTCTCGGGTTCGATTCCCGGGTCGGGCAAAGTGTTATTGGGATTTTCCGTCACGAAATTCTCAGTAGCAGCTCGGAGTCTGGTAATGTGCCCGGTACGGCAATAGGCTCGCCGCCTATTACGTGGGACCTAAAAATTCATGGCGAAATGTGGGTGTTATGTTATATAACACCCACATTTCGCCATGAATGTTTGAGAGGTGTGAACCTCTGCCTACCCCTTCGGGGATACAGGCGTGAGTCTATAAATAAATAAAAATAAATAAATATCTCGAACATAGGTGTTTCAAAACAGGATGAAGTTTCGGCATAAAAAAGTAAACATTGAATCTACTGGACAACTCGAAGCCAATACTTAGCACTGCATTTACCTTTAGAGATCATGACGTGACGCGTAGTGGTCAATTATATCGAGTACCTACTGTATTTCTGACCAGTAAACTCAATTTGGTATAAGCGGCAAACAAGCTACACGGCCATTTTCAATATTCGATCCATACATGGATTTTGAGATTCGAGATTCGTGTTTGATACATTTTGTATGGAGCTTATGTCAAAAACGAATCTAAAATCTACAGATCTATAGATCGAATATTGAATTCCGTAGTCAATGCTCACCATGGCCAGTATCATAAGCATAGAGTGGCGATGTAGACAAAATACTAAGGGCGATTGGACGAAGAGAAATCTACTGAACAACTCGAACGCATGCTGCTCCTCTCTCGCGATTGTCCGATGTACAACTATTTTTTTCTCGAAAGCTCAAAAGCACGTCAACGCCACTCAACAGCATGCTGAACCTCATCTACAGCTCAAAACGCATAAGTAAGCACCCTGCAAGCTCGATAACTCGAAATCACAGTTATTATAATTCATACCCTTAAAATTAAAATTAATATCATGGTTGTATCTAAGAAAAGCTGGTGCAGCCGGAAAGTGGCTGACTTTTGTTGTTTCAAGAAAATAAAAGCTTATTGCTGAGTTAACCCTATTGCTATTAACCCTAGCATTTTAGGGATGTTGAATCGTATTTCAGAGTCTGAGAGGGCGTTCAGCAAACTATGTGACAGTGAGCATAGTGACTACAAATAAAACTACATATGATCCATCATCATCAGCCTTTAACAGTCCACTGCTGGACTAGGCCTCTCCTTTGGGAAGGAGGAATTGGCCTACTATACCACGCTGGCCAAACGGGTTGTTATAGGGTTTGTATCAAGTTTTCCTTCTCTTACAGTGCTGTTCTCTGTATAATATGCTCCCTCTGTCGGCTCTTACGACACCCATGGGATGATATGTGGTGGTGACAATCCGTATTCTTAATCCGTCACCACATGGACGGTAATATGATCCATAAATTGGCTTTATTATAGTTTGGATTTTGGCTCATTAGAACGTTTTTGAACGATCATGTGAATTTTATGTTATTGTCCTCACTTATCTAAACAAAAGAAAACTAACTATACATTTTAAAACCGTTCGAAAACAAAGGAATTTAAACTTTCGTGGTAATTTTTTAAACTATTTTAAATTGTTGTTCGAAAATGTTAAGAATTTAGCCAGAAAGTCCAATATACTCTATATTGGACCTTCTCGCTAAATTCTTCTCTTTAGACAATCTCTGTTCTCCTCTGAACATCAAATTTACCATCATACGGTCTTTAACAGAAACATATTGAACTTTATTTTTGCCCACAGTTTTCTCCGTCAAATCAAGAAAGAATCTATAGTTGAATGTATTGGATCGATTAGAGTGTGCATTCGGAACAGGGCTAGGTCAGACAGCTTACAATTTAATTTTAACTTCTTGAACATTTTGTCTACTGCGACAGGTCATAGGTTATGCTCAAAATGTAAAAAAGGCGATAGGCATGTTTAAGATTTACGCTATTTTTATGGTTCCTATTAAAAAACAATTATCTTTAAGTTTCGTTATGTCCATCCTAAATTTTGAACAGGCCTCCATAAGCGCTAATAAGCTGGGCTTTATTTATTTTTTTATTTATAGTCTCACGCCTGTATCCCCGAAGGGGTAGGCAGTGGTGTAAAGATTACACCCACATTTCGCCATGAATTTTAGGTCCCACGTAATAGTGGGCGATTACGTGGGTAATAGTGGGCGAGCCTATTGCCGTTACCGGGCACATCACCAGACACCGTGCTGCTACTGAGTATTCGGAAAAACCTAATAACACTTTTGCCCGATCCGGGAATTGAACCTGGGACCTCCGATCAGCAGTCACATACGCTATCCACTGGACCACGGAGGCACTGGACCACGGGCTTTATCAAGATCTATAATGTGTAAAATGTAGAAGAAAGTGCAGCGAGGAGCAAAAAAGTGGGTTAAGTAGTAGCTACACATTTAGTCGTCTCACTGTTGTCAATCAGAATTCGATACACTGTTTGGCTCGCACCAGATGAGAACAAAGATTAAACATAAATATGTAAGATCTTTGACGGCCGCGTTGCGCCGAAAAGGATTTTTCTCACTTACTGAACGGAACACGTATAGCGAGACTTGGCTTGCCGCTGGTAATTCGCTGTCGGCGATGTTAAGCAACAATTGCATAACTCGCCACTTGAATGGGTGATCACTTGTATAGCATTTGCATGCATGTGCATGTGCTTCAGAGTGCACGTAAACCTCTCAATCCCGTATCTTTACTCAGAGAACAATCTTTACGTCACGTCAAAGGCCTGTAGGCGATCTGAAAAACTCCGACACCAGAGTTGGTCATACACTCACACAAAATAGAAGGAATGGAACTCGTTACTATGGATACTATCCATGTACGTCTTTTTTCCTTTTATTTTTTACTGAAAATAAGCATGCCTCTACTACTTATGCTACACGTGTACAATGTATAGGTACATACGAAAAAGCTCACATCTCAATAATATACTTGTATTTCCTATTTGTATCTTGCTTTTCCCGCGGAAATTGTTATTTACGTCTTATAATTACTTTAAATACCTATTGATCGCTACGTTATTATTTGTGCCTATGCCTGTGTTATATTTTAGTAATGTTGGTTGTGAAAAAACAACGTTAGATATGATTTTCTATTTCTCTGGACTAAGTTAACATTGCAACAGTCTACAGAAAGATCATACAGGTCCGACACAGATAAGTCCATTAATCCATCTTTTGAAATAAGCGTATATTATCACTGCAAACATTTTATTAATGTGATACGTTCAGACATTACCTTAGACAGAACACAGACGTAAAGTACTGTAGGTATGAAGAGACAAAGACAGGCCACAACTCGGCATGTGTCGATAAATGAACTATAACTGCTCCAGATATTTTTTGTACTAGGGGCGGCACATACCTGACCGAAGATGCGTCGAACGTATCTTCGGTCGCGTGTATTCCGTCGAATGAATCGGTACACATCTGACGGAAAATGCGTCGAGCGTATCTGCACACATTCGCTAAAAGCGTGGCTATTATGCACACATATAAGTTTGTTCGTGCAGGGCCGCACTCTGGGCAGCTCAATATTTTACTGTCATATTCTTTTACCTAATCATTTTTCGTGTTCCCTGATGTTATGTAGTCACTGAAGTCCGGTAGTTATTTATATTGTAATTCGAGTTTGACTATTAAAAATATGTCGGACTTCGAAGATTTTTTATAGTAGCCAACAAGCGTTATTTGAATATATATCCTATTTAGGTATGGAGATTCAAAAATAAAAGACGATAATACGATTTGGTTACGGTTTTTCACAAAACTTATACAAATGATATAGAAGGGGTTTCAGACTACAGTTGCAGAGTAAGACACAAAATGTTTTCTCTATAGGTATGTTTGGAAATTGTTCCCGTGGACCTTTAGCACCTCATACCCAAAAATTGGCCCTCGATCCAAGCTAGCAAATATGCGTTCACTCATAGCACATACTAATACTACATTATTCTACAAATTTCGTTTCTGAAAAAATAAGTAAGGTCTGACGGCCCTGGAATCTTACGATCTTAAAATCACCGATCTGAGAATGACATGGATATGGTATGTCCAATACCTACGAATTTAGCGTGCACACCTACGAAATTAGCGTGCACACCTACGAAACGTTGGGCAAATAAAATGGCTGCCATTTGGGTTGTTCTCCAGAATGTAATCGATATCGATATGGAGCCGGTTAGAGGAGAATAATACATTTTTGTAGTAAGTTACCTTTGTTAGTTTAAATCTTTTGCCAGATTAGTTTATTCCATAATGCAAATGTGGGCAAACATGCCAAAGCGAAAGACGACCCTTGTATGAAACATGTAACAAAATATTCTCTGAGAGCCAATATCGGATTTTTAGACATATTTATGCACAAAAACAAAATTATTATGTTCGATAGACAACGATTTCACAGCTGATGTACCACAAACCTTGGCGAAAAATATAGCGATAGTGGCACGAATGACATTTCTAATAAAATATCGTCATGATTCATTTATTCAGTAAACTATGGCTATCTCTTTATATATTCAGAGATATCCCTAAGACAAAACGAGACAACACTATGTTTGGTGGCTTTATGTCGGTTTCGTATATATCCGCTTGCTTGCCCCGCGCCGCAACCCACACCGGCCCCTCTGCCCGGCCACTTGAAAGCGATAACGATCAAATGCCCGCGCGTTTTTATCGCCTCGGCGCGCGGGTCGGGTTCCACACAATCGGTTCGTGTGACTCAATTTGTTTTGAAAGGTTGTCAAGTGTTATATTATTTATGTTTGTTATGAAACTAACTATACAATGTTATCTTTGTTTATTTAGATTACGACTCTGGTGTCGAGTGATGCTCGTTTGAAATTGAGATAGCGCGTTTTAGAGCTCGCTTTGTATTTATAAGTTCATACCTCAAAACTTAAAGCGGTGACATATCGTTTTTAATATTTAATTACGTTACTTATATATAAGATAATAAGATAAAAATAAAAAAGTACACTTGTCTATACATATTTATGAATTAGAGGCCTCTGATTCCAAACCATTACCTGGCGCCGCGCGGCGTAATTTATGTTAAATTTGATAAGGCCATATAATGCACAAATAACAGTTTTAAACATACAAATAAATAAACACTAAATAAGTAGTCTCATATTCTTTTAAAACAAAAAAAATTATATGGATAGCATTGACCACTTCTGAGTAATATGAACATTTCTGAAACAGTTCCCATCTTCTCAGTAAAATCACTGTTGCGCGCCAAAATCTACTTAAGGTCTCGAAAAAAGTCAAATCTTATATTTCATGCTGGAATTATTATATATACGTGTTAGTTATTTACATACCTTGATAAACACAATAGATCTTAAAGAATAAAACTAAATTTAACAGAAAAAACAGCACAAATACACTCACACATTCCGCACATTCCGCACCGACTCAACACTCAATGACAACATTGACAACGAACGTTTTTTTTTTAAATTTCTCTATGGAGTCGAAACTCGACTGGGATTAGTATGACGGGAAATTTAACGTAGAAACGAGATACATAATACAAAATAAGCCCTAGAGCGACTGAGACGAGTATATTTCACTCTTTCGACTGCGGGAGCCATGTCATATACAGTATGACACGGGCAAAATAGACTGAGATGCGATGTTATATGCCATATAACACGGGCAATTTAGTGTTTGAATTTTGTTATATGCCATATAACACGGGCAAGCAAGCGGATATGTGTATAAAAAAATCATGGCGAAATGTGGGTGTAATATTACACCTCTGCCTACCCCTAAGGGGATACAGCCGTGAGTCTATAAAAATATAAAATAAAATAATATATGTGAATAATGTAATTTTTCTATATGTACTTACTATTTGCCCGCTCCATTTATATTCCTTACTCAAAGGTCAAAATTCACGTGGTGCGTGGTGCGCACGACGTCGACGGATAATCCGTCAGTACGCTCGACGTACTAACGGATTATCGGTCAGGTGTGAATGGTTGAACGTTTTTCTATACATTTGTATGTATTGGCGTTACGCGACCGATAAAACGCGACGGATCTTCCGTCATATATGTTCCGGCCCTAAATCTAATCTTTGATTTGTGTTGAGGATTTACCTCTTTTCCTTTCAATAGGTAGTAATAAAACTTATAACATTATCATTACTATGATATTCAGTAACCAGTAGAATACATAAATGTTAATAAGGACATCATAACCCCAATTGGATTCCTTCTTATTGGTTTCACAGAGTTAACGGTAACTCAATTATTATTTTAAATTATTTAATAATAAGCAGAAAATACCATCACAAAATACAAAGAAAACCAGTTTACCGTCTCCTGCAATCAAGGGAACAACAGAAAAATAACACGGAAGGCTTATTATAGAATGAACTTTGGAATATCGACAACTACCCTTTATTTTGAGGCCCGGCCAATAACCCCGTCGACCCAGTTTCACCACAGACCCCGTTTTAGCGGTGCAACCGATCTTATTTCTATTAACATAAAGGCTATATTTATAAAGCAATGTATTAGGAGCCCATAGCGTTCGGGGAGGTAGTCAGTTATTTTTTGGGTGAAAATTGTACGAGTCTATATCTACGTATATTTGAAAATGGAATTCATGTACTGCTTAGATTTGGGTATCGAACGTTCGGGATCCCTTGGCATCATTTTACTGGTTTTAGTACATGAATTTATAACTACTTACTTAAGTTCACTTTATCAACCTTCGTAATCATTTTCTTACAGGAATATATGTGAGCTTTTTTAGACATCATTGTTTTGTCATTTTAATAAAAAAAGATTTCGGATTTCTGGTGCTAACCGTCAAGCAATGGACGGTTTAGCATCAGAAATCCAAATCATTTTTTAGACAAAATACTAAAACATAGATAAGCTGCGACAAGATTTACGCAACTCTCAAAGAAAATATAGTGTAATATATAACATAGCAAATGGCCGCTCTTGAACACAAGGCGGACTAAATGATCTGCCTACGTATACGCTACGAAGGACACAGCCGGAACAAATCATATAAAAGCTTGATATTTGACGGCGGGCCGGCCGAAATAGTTTGATCACTTGACGAGTCTCTTCGTCTGTGCTCACTTTGTTGCTTATTTATTACAATTGTATCGATTTCTAGACGAAACGATGTTGGATTTACACATACGCGTACTTAAGTGATAAGCTTTTTCGTGAATGGAGTGATTCATCGTCACGCTCGATATCTTTGCTACATGCTACCCTAGTATCGTTAGTTGTACTTAGTTGTTTTTAGGGTTCCGTACCGAAAAGGTAAGAAAAAGAACCCTATTACTAAGCCGCCGCTGTCTGTCTATCTGCCTGTCCGTCTGTCTGTCACCAGGCTGTATCTCATAAACCGTGCTAGCTAGAAAGCTGAAATTTTCACAAATTATGTATTTCGCTTGAGGGTCCCATACAATAAACGTGCTGTTTTTTCGTATATTTTGCTCAAAATTACTAACGGTAACAGGTAGACGCGTAAAATTTTCACAGAAGATGTAGTTGTATATTACCTTTCAAAATAAATAATTAAATTTTAAAAAAGTAAATAATAAAGTGGGGGGCTCCCATACGACAAACGTAATTTTTAAGCAATTTGTTACTCGATCTTAATAAACAGGTAGAAACTTAAAAAAAAATTAAGTAAACATACAACAAACGTTATTTTTTTATATAGATGATGGTACGGAACCCTTCGTGCGCGAATCCGACTCGCACTTGCCCAATTTTTTGTGTTTCAAACGACAACACCATACATAGGTAAAATAAAATTCAGATCCCTGTCCAATCCTAGAAGGTTAGAAGGAAGGCCGCGGCTACGACCGCACGCTTTCTAAAATTTAACCTTTGATACCCATTCCCGTAGGAATATCGCACAAAAATAAATCCCTTCTCAGTGCACACACACCTACTGTGGCCAAGGAATACACATGCGAAATTTATGTCTTGCGCCCTATTGGCGATGCTAAGATTCTAACTAGCGACTCTATCGTCGAATTTGGAAGTTGTCCGGGTAAGACACTTTTGACAGCTCTATACAATTACCACTGTAACGGTGTAACCTAGAAGCAAAGTTGTATTGAAAGCTGTCAAAAGTGTCGTACCCGGACAACTTCCAAATTCGCCGCTAGAGACGCGCGGATAATCTTTGCATCGCCAGTAGTTTTGCCTGTGCCTTTTTTGGAAGCTAGTCAGTAACGTAGAAATTTTGTATATACCGATTAATTCTGACCTGTTTTGACGCATTATTGATGTTCTATTACATAAATTTTGATTTCGGATAAACAATTGAGTAGATATTGAACTTTCAGTACTTTGCTCATTGTTAGTGGTAAGTTTCTTCCTTTTTTTAGTTAAAACTTTCGTACCTATTCAATATTAAAATTTTCTTAGTAAATTTATCTGTCGGACACAGTAGCGTTGGTAGAAGTCCTAAATTTCGAAGAGGATATGCATCCATATTTTTCTTTGTATTTTTATTCTCTGATTGACGCGTCAATGAGAATTTTCCGTATCCGAGAAATCGAGCTAAAGATTTCTTGACTGCATCAGAAGAAAATATTTAATGGCAACGTCAGAATGATCGATACTACATAATCTTATATCTTATCTTATACTAATATATAAAGCTGAAGAGTTTGTTTGTTTGTTTGGTTGAACGCGCTAAACTCAGGAACTACTGGTCCGATTTGGAAAATTCTTTCAGTGTTAGATAGCCCATTTATTGAGGAAGGCTAAGGACTACATAACATCGCTACGCTATGAGCGATGGGTGTGGAGCAATAGCCTTAAATCACGCTGGTGTAACCGCGGGCATCCTCTAGTTATAGGTATTATAAAGCTGAACACTTTGTTTGTTTGGTTGAACGAGCTAATCTCAGTATCTACTGGTCCGATTTGAATAATATTTTTTGTGTTGGATAGCTCATTTATCGAGCAAGGCTACACAACATCACTATGCTATGAGCGACGGGTGCCGAGCAATATCCCTAAATACCGCGGGTGTAACCGCGGGCCCAGAAGCTCAGATAGCTGGAACTTCGACGGATAGGATTAGCCTAACACTGAAGCTTGTCTACATGACGTTATAATGCATTATGTTTAGGTACCTACTAATTCATTTCATTTCATTCCATTTAAAAAAGATAACTTTCGCAATAGGAAGAAATTCCTAGTGTCGCGGGGGACTTTACAAACATTCAATCAACGGACACAATGAACACCCAGACCCGAGACAACAATTTGTAGATCACACAAAGTGTTGTGTGTGTGGGAATCGAACCCACGCGCGACCGCTTATACCACTACGCCAACCGTGCAGTCAATCAAGTCAAATTACGTCTCCAAATTAGCTTACGGATTCGATCCGATCAGCTATAACTATGCTATAACATTGAACATGTGGCTAGTAGAGTCATGACGTGTTTGTGTAAGTGTATAAAATGCTAGACCTATGCTAACTTCTGAACTTCGACACACGTAGACCTGTCCCATGAATCTGATGCATCCAAAGATCACGCAACACACCCCGTAAAATTCGAAATGGGCCACCCGTTAAGAGGGGTACTTACTGTTTCACACGTACCGTACATAGATAAAAGTTGTATTGACTACCGGTTAGCGCAGCGGGAGTGTATGCGACTGCTACGCCGAAGGTCGCGGGTTCGATTCCTGCTCAAGTCAAACATTTGTGTGCATGAACATGGATGCTTGTCTTGGTCTGAGTGTTTCTATGTACTTATAATATGTATGTATTTACAAAAAAAAAGTACCTATATATATATGTATGTTTATCCATTATCTAGTACCCAACACAAGCTCTGCTTAGCTCGGGACTAGATGGTGATGTGTGTATGTGGTCGAATATTATTATGTGTTATGTATTTTGGGTACCCACAAGTAAAATATACCCGAAAGGCATAATTATTTTGTTGGCACAAGTTATTACTCGACGTATTTTTGTATAATAAACGCAAGGGGCTACAGATTTACAATCACCTAAGTAAACTGAGCGAATATATGGTTTTTAGTATTAGCGTGGACATATGAGCCCGATGGACTGGGAAGGTACTGCTGCTCACTTTCGTATTTTTTTTTATAGTAATAGGCGGCAAACGAGCAGACGGATCGCCTGATGGTAAGCAATAAATTACAGCCGCCCATGGACACAAGTAACACCACAGGAGTCACAAGTGCGTTGCCGCCCCTTGGGGTTAGGAAAAGGGATAGGATGAGGGAGAAGGATATGGCCTCCGGCACTCTCACTCACCGAACGAAACGCAACAGTTTAGGTACTGTTACTTTACGTTGATTTTCTGTGAGAGGGTAGTACTTCCCCGGTCGAGCCGGCTCATTCATGCTAAAATCAGCAAGGCTCTACTACCGTGGATTGTTATTTCAACTCTCTTACGACAAGAAAAAGAGGATTTTATAAACTAGAGTCTCCACATATTAGTTTATCGCTTAGTCATTTGCTGTTCATACTGACTATATAAAAAGTGAAAAGCAGCACGGGCTGCAAATAAAATAAATAAACTTTGAACAAATCCGTATGCATCTATTAGCCATTAAGATATGTTTTATTAGTTTTATTGATACTTCCAATTATAGCTCGCGACTTGCTCGTGCGTTGCCTCTCAACAGATGTTTACATGTTGCTTTATTATTTTCTCACTGCATGAATAAGTGCATATTTTTTGTATGTCTCTGTTTAATATGGTGCAGTGGCTTAGACCGTTACGTTTAATACCGCCATTTACGGTTTCGTGGGTGCGATTCCTACATGAGACAAAAGTATGTTTGTGTGATCCACAAAATGTTTTTTGTCTGGGCCTCGCACGTTGTTTGTTTCCATTGATCAAATGTTTTTTACAAACTTTCCATTTGTTCCCCAGGATACAAGCTTTAAAACTAGTGCAGGAGTAATGTTTATTAAAAAAGCTTTTTTGCTGGTTTATAAGCCGCCCAACAAATATGTTGTAAAGTTTATATGTATGTTGTAAGTATATATAGGGTGCATAGGGTTCCCACCAAGAACTTAGGGTCCCAAGCCAACCTCACCTGCAAGTGGTGCACCTGCCGATCAACGGACGAGGCTCTGGCAAACAAAATGTCCCAATAAGCGGCAATAGGCTCGCCACCTATTACGTGGGATCAAAACACTGGCGAAAAGTGGGCGTTTAATATGCCTCTGCCTACCCCTTTGGGGAAACAGGCGTGAGTCTATGTATGTATGTATGTTTATCAAATATTGAACAAGTTTATCCAGTAGAGATCAAAATATGCCGAAAGTTGTTACAAAAACTACACAACAACTTTCCCCATGATGTTTGCCTTCGCCGCTAAAACGAGAGCCATATTTTTTATGTAATAGGCAGCAAAGGAGCAGCTGATTTTCCAGATGGTAAGCGATTACCGTCCATGGACACCCTCAACACCAGAGGAATCACAAGTGCATCGCCGGGGTTTGGGATGGGCAAAGGAATCGGAGGAGGAGCGGGATGAGGGAGAAGGAAAAGGGAATAGAGCCTCCGGTACTCGCACTAACCGAACGACACGCTATTTGTTAAGTACCTACAGGCCCTGCCGTTTGGTCGAATAATTATGAAAGACTAGAGGACGCCAGCAGCTACGCCTGCACATTTTTTTAATTTATCTGTTTTCACTGATCCCGTGGGTATTTCGGGAAATCTCTTCTTAGTGCACCCTTACGGTCCCCAAGGAACATACATGCAAAATTTCAGCTTCCTGCGCCCAGTAGTTTTGGCGGTAGCTTGTCTGTCAGTCAGTCAGTAACGCAAGGATTTTATATATTAAGATTATCTGCTGCTTTTAATAAACACACATGTAACCACCATTTTACTTGAAAATGTTCTGACAATATGGGTAGTCAGGGTCACGTATTACATCATCTAATCTGTTTAAGGTGACACCCGACAGCATACCCCCGACCATGTCAATTAGAAATCAATTCTTGGAAGCAGCGTGGAAGACAACATAATTTCTGCCCGAGTGCCACTCTTCTGTTATATAAAATTCTTGCGTTACTGTCTGATTGACAAACAACGCACAGTCAGAACTACTGGGCGCAAGGAGCTGAAATTTGGCGTGTATGTTTCTTGGGGACCGTACGGGTGCACTAAGAAGGGATTACCCGAAATTCCCACGGGATCGGGCAGTCCGGTTAAATTACAATAAAATGTGCGGACGTAGCACGCGCAGTCTCAGCTAAGTCTCTGAGAGTACACAAAGCATTTATAAAACTACTAAACAAAAAAAAATCTATAGTCGTATTTTTAATTAGACGAAGCCAACTGACAGTAGCTAATGTCACTTTGTAAAATAATGTTGTCATATTTAAAGTAATAGTGATGCGTTTAGTTCTCGTTCAATCAGATGAACGAACATTGAGTGTGAATAGTTAATCATTCCAAACTATAAAAGAATATTATGTCTATATTACAATAAAAGTGCTCTGATATAAGTTACTAGTATGTATGTAAGTAGTATAAATTGTTATATTTTATACATCTACAGGATGTAAAAAGACCCTTAACGAAAACTGAAATCCCATGTTTTACCAATCACTACGAACATTTTTTACTTCGCCACCATACCTGGGAAATTACTGGTTCAGGAGATAGTTAGTTAGTTAGTTAGTTGGACAGGTGTTTGCCGCACTTAGCCACTTAATTGGGCCATTGTGCGTTAGCAGTGACACGGTTGTCGCCTGCTACTCATACCAATACCATGCAAGCTCCTTCCAGAAGGCCATGAGTTGACCAGTATTGCGTATGGCTTCGCTCTTGGTTCTGGGGTTGTTCAGGAACCTCGTCCGTTGGTCGCTCACGCTGGTACAATGTAGGATCACATGAGCGGGTGTTTCTTCGGTCTCCATGCAGCCCCTACATAGTGGGCTGTCCGTGACGCCGATGTTGTAGAGATGCTTGTTTAGTGGACAGTGGCCGGTTATTATGCCAGTCAGATGCTTGAGTGTTTTCCTGTTGGAGTGCAACAGTTTTTGCGAGAGTCGTTTATCTAATTGGGGAAAGGCATCTTTAGATTGCCTACACTCTTTTAACTCTGCCCACTCTTTTTCGTATTGTTGTAGGGTTCTCTCGCGTAACCATGTTCTTAGTTGGTTGAAAGGTATCGGAACAATTGGTTCAGGTCCCAGAGTTGTTGTGTCCGATCCTTTCCTTGCCAGTTGGTCTGCTGCGTCATTGCCCCTGGAGTCACTGTGTCCTCGTATCCACTGGAGCGTGACCCGATTCCTCGCTGCAGTTTTCTGCAGCTCTTGGTGGTTCAGGAGATATTGAGGCTCTAAGTTAGTATGGAATTTTTCTAATTAAGTACAAAATCGATGCATTTACCCCGCCAAGATGTTCGCTAGATGCCCTATGACCCCATGGATAAGTACATATTTCGAGCATTGAACGCGCGCGCTTTAAATTGCGGTTTAAAAAATGTGATAACTTAAAAAAACATCGTTTTCCAGGTATTATTTTTGGTTCGTATGACTTGGCATGATGTCCACAACGAGTAAACTTCGGCTTGGTGATGGCTCTTGTGACACACTGTATAGTTTCAACTACATGATGTATTGAAAATAGAACAGTCTTACAGGTTTCCTCGCAATGTTTTCCTTTATGTTTAAAACACTCGATAGGTACTCACACTTTACCTATTCAGTATAGGTAAATACTATAGGAACATAGTCTTCGAAAACTATAACACCGTACCCGATATCGGCCGTTCGGCACACTAACTATTCACTAGACAATCGATGCAATTTCATTCATTCAAGAGATTTTTCAATCATTCACTTTGTCACAACACTATTTTTATTTCATCATAAACTGACAACACAGTAAACGTCAGTTGACTTCGTCTAATAAAAAATACGACTATAGTCGCATCTATCTTTCGTTTTTATAGCATTCAAATAGATTACATCAAGACAAGGAAGAAGAAGTCAATCAAGACAAAGAGAGAAGGCAGCGATAGCCGAGTGGATATACCAACAGACTGCCATGCAGAGTGTATCGGGTTCGAATCCACGGCGCGCACCAATGACTTTTCGGAGTCATGTGCGCATTGAATTGTTGATTATCGCTTGTCCCGTGCCTCGGAGAGCACGTTAAGCCGTCGGTCCCGGTTGTCATGAAGATCTTTGACAGTCGTTACAGGGCGTCAGTACCTTCTAAATAAACTGACACTAGTCTAAACCATAGAATATCGCTAACCCTTCGGGTTGCGGAGGTCAGACAGACAGTCTGTGGAAAAGCTAATATTCAGCCAAATCCGGTTAGACTAGTAAGCGGACCCCAGATAGAAACTGGGATTTCGCTAAGAGAAAGAAGAAGAAATAGATTACATCAAGACAATTTTCTAACACAACCATTTTCCATTACCATGACCATATTCCACATACTACGAGCAAAACATCTACAATCAACATTCCTAAGTAAAAAAAGATAGCGAATGTTCGCAAAAAGTCAATGGATGTCCCGCCTTGACCCCGCTTCCGCCACTCACATGTACATTGTAGGTCATAGCACCGGAAATAAGCAAAAACTGACAAACTTTTTGTCCCAAATCTCGTAATAGTTACTTAAAGTGTGTAAAGTTGTATAAGTGCCTAGCTCCAGTGATGTGATGCTGGTGGTCTAGGCTAATGAAAAGGCTTCGATATTTGGTAGAAAGACTGTATTGCATAGGTCGCAAGTACAATATTATTATATATGGCCGTAGCGTGTGTGCGGTGCGATGTACGACGAGTGAGTGGAGTGCGGCGCGCAGGCGGGGTCGGCCGAAGAACCGGTCCTCACTAGCCGGCGGCGGCCCGCCGCGATGGAACGCAGTAACAGATTCCCCCGGTTGAAGTGTGGAGGACTTCAAAATGATGTCATCAGGACACTGGAAGAGGGCATATATTATTAAAGGCCCGAGTTATGATCCCCTTTTTCGTGCGGATGTCGGCGACTCTACTATGTCCGTCAGATCCTGCATTGACGGCGATGACTCTGCCCAGCAGCCAAAGAAGAGGTGGCAGATTGGCGTCCTTCACCAAAACCATCGTGCCTGGCTTAAGATCTTGCCTTGACATCTGCCATTTTGTCCGCTGCTGAAGTGTAGAAATGTATTCATTTGAATAACGTTGCCAAAAATGTTGGCGTAGCTTCTCGATGCGGTCAAAACGTTGTAGCCGCTGCATATTGCGGTCATCTATTTGAGGCCGGGGAAACGACGTGAGAGTCCGCCCAATAAGGAAATGAGAAGGAGAAAGATAAGATAAATCGGAAGGATCTGTGGAAAGGGGTGTTAAAGGCCTGGAATTTAAAACAGCCTCTATTTGGACCAGGCATGTCGAAAGCTCTTCATACGTTAAGTGAGTTAAGCTCATGACTCTACGTAATAAATATTTGGTTGATTTGACTGCTGCCTCCCAGATGCCACCGAAATGCGGGGAGTAAGCTGGAATAAATTTAAATTCGATACCCTGGTTGGCAATGTCTGATTCGACTGAATGACGAGACTCTTGAAGGAAGCGTGAGAGCTCGTTGAAAGCGCCTACGAACGTGGTGCCGTTGTCGGAGTATACGCGCTGAGGTTTACCACGACGGCTTATGAACCGACTGAAGGCTGCAAGAAACGCCTCCTTTGTAAGGTCGGAGACCAGTTCGAGGTGAACAGCTTTGACTGCGAAACATACAAACACGCAAAAATATGATTTAAGTAGCCTACAACCTCTACCTTTGCGGTCGGCTATCAGCACTGGCCCGGCGTAGTCAAGACCTGTGTTTAAGAAGGGAAACTCTAAGTGCGTCCTGTCACCAGGCAGGTTGCCCATTATGACCTGGACAGGTTCCGCTTTAAAGCGAGTACAACGTACACAGTTACGCACAGTTTGCTTAGCTAGGTTTCTCCCAGCTAAAGGCCAGTAAGTAAGCCTAATATGTGCTAGAAGTAATTGAGGCCCAGCATGAAAAAGTGTTTTGTGTTCTTTTTGAAATATTATTCTTGTTAAGTGGTGTTTGCTACACAGTAAGATTGGGTGTTTGACGCTAAAACTGTAATAAGAGTTTTTAAGACGCCCACCGACACGTATAAGATTATCAGAATCAATAAATGGTGATAAACTAATAAGTCTATTTTTCTTAAGTAAGATCTGTTTGTTTTTAAGCATTGTGAATTCCTCAGGGAACATTTCCTGCTGAGAAATTTGTAATATTAAGTTCTGTGATGTTTGTAATTCTATGTATGTAAGGTATGATAGTATTTTTGTGTTCTGTTTCTTGCAATTATGAATAAATCGGTGTATATAAGCGACGATTCTGATTAATTTTGTAAATGATGATGTATTGTGTATTAAATTTAAGATTATATTATTATTTTTATTCAAACTATTATCCACTTTTGTATGTAAAGATGTCTCGGGTAATAAATGAAGCTGCGTGTTAGGTACTATAGGAAATTGTATATCGACCTGGTGAAGGAATTCTGGACCTGACCACCAGAGAGCGGATGCGCTGATGGAATCAGCCTTCACGCCCCGAGTTGCGAGATCAGCGGGATTACTCTTGGAAGGTACATAACTCCATTTATGGCCAGTTGTAGTCTCCTGTATTTCGAATATTCTGTTTCGAACGAATTGTTCAAGTCGGGTTGGTTCTTGCATAGAGAGCCAGCCGAGAACTATTGTCGAGTCACACCAAAAGAAGCATTTATGAATTTGTAATGTAACTGATTCACGTACTTTCATGAAAAGTCGTGAACCAATCAAACAACCGCAAAGCTCTTTACGTGGAATGCTTAAGGGCTTTATAGGAGCAATCTTGCTTTTGGAAGCTAAAAGGCGAACGCAAACTGTCCCGTCTACTGTCACTGTCCTCACATAGACACAGGCGGCGTAACAACGTTCAGAAGCGTCCGTGAAGGTATGAAGCTCGACTACAGATGGATTGCTACAGGAAATCCAACGAGGAATACGAAGAGAGTTAAGACATGAAAGAGATTGTATAAATTCAAGAAATTGTGACTGTATACTTAAAGGTATGTCTTCATCCCAATTACATTTAAGAATCCATAATTGCTGCAATAATAATTTGGCTTTAACTATACATGGCCCGACGAGACCAAGTGGATCAAAAACTTGACTGATTAAAGATAATATGTTACGTTTTGTAATTTTAATTTTTGAATATTCTAAGTTAACTGAAAATAATAAATGGTCTGATTTGCAGTCCCAATAAAGACCAAGCGTTTTACAAGGAGATTCGTCATTTAAATTCAATGTTTTATTTGAATTGTTTGTGTCAGTGTTGGCGATAGCCTCTAAGATTTTTGGGCTATTTGATTGCCATTTGCGGAGATGAAACTTAGCTGATTTGAGAGTAGTAATGACACCTTGGCATAACTCTATGACTGACTGAATTGAATCCCCGCCGCCTAAATAATCGTCGACGTAAAAGTCTCGCTTGATGGACTCACTTACTTTAGGATCTGAACATTGGTCTGCAAGAGATACTAAGCATTTGGTAGCTAAGTACGGTGCTGATGCCGTACCGTACGTCACTGTATTCAAAGTATATGTCCGTAAAGGCTCTGAGGAATCAAACCTAAAGACAATTTGCTGCAACGAGCGCTGTGAAGGATGGATTAAAATAGCTCTGTACATTTTTTCAATGTCACCTGTTACAACAAATTGATGCTGTCTGTACCGTAAGAGTATGGACAATAAATCCTCTTGAACAGTGGGACCTACCATCTGTATATCGTTAAAGGATTTGCCTGAGGTGCTGGATGCCGATGCGTCGTACACTACACGAAGTTTTGTAGTTGTACTGGACTCTCGCACAACACCATGATGAGGCATGAAATAATTAAATTTAGAATGTTTTAATGATGAATTTTGTGTCATGTGATTAAGGTCAATGTATTCTTTGATAAATTGTAAATATCTGTTTTTAAAGACAGGGTCACGATCAAATCTTCGCTCTAAGGATATAAATCGACGCTTGGCCATCGCATAAGAGTCACCTAAGCACTCAGGCGATTCCCTCAATGGGATGGTGACGACGAATTGACCAAGCTGATTACGTTGTGTCGTCTCTTGAAACAACTTTTCGCAAGCTTGCTCTTCTGTAGATAAACAGTTCTTACTGGACACAGATTCAAGCTCCCAAAAGCGAGTAAATTGCTCAGACTCCTTGTCCGTTAAGAAATTACATAAAGCAGGTTGATGAAGGCGAGACTGATATACACAGCCCGAAATAAGCCAACCTAACTTTGATGAATGTAATTTAGGTTTATGTTTACCTAAATTTATTGAATCGGAACCTAAGACGTCCCAGAAGACCTCGGCACCAACAAGAATGTCAATTGCTGAGGGTATGTTGAATGTTGGGTCTGCTAGCTGAAGGCCTGGCGGGATAGATATAATATTTTTATCTACATAAGAGCCAGGTAGCTTTTGCGTAATCATCGGTAAAATAAGACAGTTTATGCTCGCCCGATAACCACCATAAAAAGATTGCACAGTAAGACTACAACTCTCGGAGGTACTAGAAATAAGACCGTTAATACCTGAGATGGTTGAGCTAGTGCTTCGTTTTACCACGCCAAGCTTATCACAGAGGCTTTCAGTGACAAAATTGGAAGAACTGCCGTTGTCCAGTAGAAGTCGGACTGTATGGAGCCTCCCATTGACGTCTGCCACCTTTGCCAAAGCTGTGGATAATAGTACGAATGCCTGATTAGTTTGTGGTTCTATGTTGGTAGATAAGGCAATATTTTGGTCATTATTTGATGATATATCCTTATGTAAAAGAGTATTATGTCTGTGTTTGCAATATTTGCAATGTGATAGTTTACAACGGTTTTCTATGTGACCAGGACGTAGACAATTCATACAAACATTACATTCTGAAGCTTTTTTGACTCTTGAGTCAACATCAAGATTTTTAAAAGATTGACAATTGAACAAAAAGTGACTTTGAGAACATATAGGACATGTTACCTTGTCAGTTTTAGTGTAAATAGGTTTTGTATTTGTAAAGTGATTTGTTTTTGTATTTGTATCGTAGTTTTGTTTAGTGTTTGTGTTGCAAATAGATTTTAAGTTTTTATTGTCATATAAGGTTTCGAGTAAGTCTGCTCTGTTACATAAGAATTTTGTAAAATGTTTTAAATTTGGTAATGTATCTAGAATGTTTTTATGTTCTTCCCACTCTCGGCTAGTGACAGAATCTAATTTCTTAGACATCATGTATATAATTAAAGTGTCCCAATGTTCTGTGGGCTGGCCGAGAGTGTCAAGTGCTCTCAAGTTTTTATTAATGGTGTCAACCATGCTTCGTAAAGAACTGCAAGATTCTTTTTGAATGGGGTTAAAATTAAATAATGAATGTAAGTGGTTATTTATAAGCAACCTTTCGTTATTGTAACGTTCTAATAACAACTGCCAAGCGATGGCATAGTTGTCAGATTTAAAATCGATGCTTTTGATTACTATAGACGCGCTGCCTTTCAAAGCAGCACGCAGATAATGAAATTTATTAATTGGTTGTATACTGTTATTGTTATGTATTAAGGCAATATACGTATCTCGGAATTCAAGCCAGTGCTGATAGTCCCCGTTGAAGTGAGGCAAGTCTATCTTGGGTAGCCTGACGAAATCGTGCTTGCAACCAGAGTCGTGTTGGATGGTATCGTCTGCACCGTTGGCTGAAGTTGGCGCAGAGGAGCACGAAGGCACAAGCATTGCCTTTGCGCGGCCCAACTGCGCGTAGTACAGACCCTCAAACTGTTCACGCTCGATGTACTGGTCGCCCGCATTATCGGACAACATCTCCAATTCCATCTGTAACGCGTCGAATTCCTTATATAGTATCTCCATTTGCTCAAGCCGGCATTGAAGCTCGGATGATTGAAAAGCATCTAAGTCGGTACTTGGTAAAAATTTAATAAAGGTTATAAAAGACGTAAGCTTTGCTTTATAACTGCCACGCTTCCTTACAAGATCCTTAAGTTTAGCATCAGACATATTAAGAAGTTTTAACTAAATGTGCAATGTGCAAAAAAAGCGAAAGGTAGGTAGGTAGGTATTAATGGAAAAATCGGCAGCATAAAATAATGTTATAATGAATTTAAATAACTCAATGAGTTATTTACACAAAGCTAACGGTGATTCACAGCTGTTGCGAGAACAATAGACGGGTCATAAAACCGGTCGACACAATAGATCGTAGGTAAGCGACGAAGTGCGATAAAATCATTAAGCATAAAACTATTTGTTTTGCATAAATGAAGTAATAATGCGAATACTTGATGAACGTATTTTAATATTTTGGCAATATTTGTATGATTGCTATTATAAAGAAATGTAAGTAATAACGAAAATTATTTATAGCTGTAAGAATAGGCTATTATGAAGAGATCAACATGCCTGATCCGCAATAGCACTATTTTAAATTCCTGGAATAAAGGAGAAAACAAGGTAAAGAAAGGATATGGAACGGACTCACTCAGAAAAGTTTTATTCCTCGGGTAGATTGTCCTCCAAGTGACCTTCAACTTATTTGTTGCGCAAGCGGTCGGCGGCAATCCGAAGTCCACAGGAAAAAATTTGCTTGAAGACACACAGCTTTAAGACGGCGATTCTTCCATGCGAAGGACCATCTGTATAAGTGCCTAGCTCCAGATGTGATGCTGGTGGTCTAGGCTAATGAAAAGGCTTCGATAGTTGGTAGAAAGACTGTATTGCATAGGTCGCAAGTACAATATAGATATATGGCCGTGGCGTGTGTGCGATGCGATGTACGACGAGTGAGTGGAGTGCGGCGCGCAGGCGGGGTCGGCCGAAGAACCGGTCCTCACTAGCCGGCGGCGGCCCGCCGCGATGGAACGCAGTAACAAAAGTTTATGCTGTACTTAGTTTTGTTTATAGTAGGTTTCTTTCCGTGTGGTGTCGGATTACCAATACAAAATGTAACTACCTCACTTTATCCTGTGGTTGTCGGAGGCGGCGTCTCAGAAAATACACGAAGAAAATAGCATCTATGCGAAGAAACGGAAAACTCTACCTACATTAAACCAATACCAACCCGTCTGGCCAGTGTGGTCATCATCATCAGCCTTTAACAGTCCACTGCTGGGCTAGGCCTCTCCTTTGAAAGGAGGAATTGGCCTACTATACCACGCTGGCCAGACGGGTTGGTATAGGGTTTGTATCAAGTTTTCCTTCTCTTAGAGTGCTGTTCTCTGCATAATATGCTCCCTCTGTCGGCTCTTACGACACCCATGGGATGATATGGGGTGGTTTGACATTGTTTGGTGTTACAGATTAATGTTTTGGTGTATGACATTTGTTATTGTGTTTTCGGATTATTATTATATTTGTTTTAATTATATAGCTTTTAAATAGTGTTACAGAATAATATAAATAATTGTAGTTAGTAAGAATTTTATCAATTAATCTAAGTTTTCGCATGCCTAACAAGTGCGAGATATGCCAAGTGACTGACATAAGTATTTACCACCAATTGTAAACCATGTCTCTTGCGAAAATAAATATTTCATTTCATTGAAATTCCGTATTCTTAATCCGTCACCACACGTACAGCCCAGTGTGGTATTGTAGGACAAATCCTGTTATTGACTCACAGTGGTACCTACTATGACGCCATGTCCAGTTGTGGTCTGCGAAAGGCTGTAGAGGTGCTTAGTTAGTCTAAAGTATTTTTGTCAAGTTCATGAAGTAAATTATGGATGTAGAGCCAACTGCGGATCTAGGAAAAAGAGACAGCGCTTAGGGACTCAATAACGCCTGTCCAAAAGCTTTTGAGTCCTCACATGTCAAAAGAAATTTTAGTGTTTCCTTAGAAGAAGAGACCCCGGGCTCTAAGGGCCTTGGATCGTAATCGCAAACGGGTTGGCGCTACGACGATGGTGGTTTACTAAAAATTTGACGTTCGTAAGCGTCACCTTGTGACCTAGATGAATAAATGATTTTTGACTTTTGACTTTGACCAAGTGGAAATGGTTTCGCTTGTGCATTGTTTAATCTTGAAAGTCTAGACACTATTTTGCTAGCACAAAGGAGGGACGATTATATTAATTTATTGAGCTTCAGAACTGGAGTACTCTCTAGTTGCAATACTTACAGATTGGAGATGTTTCTTTCTCCTTTTTTTGTCTGATGTAATGTTTGTTTCAGACGAAATCACAGGAGCCTTTTCGGCAACTCGGCCTTGGAATTTATCATCAATAGTTACGCAAGCGCGTGTAATATAATGTATGTTTACTGTATCACTCAAAGATATAATTTATTATCTTCATAAGTGAGTTTATGTCAGCTCTCTAAGCATAGTTTCTCTGAATTACGCAAACCCTGATTAATACCAAGTGAACTTACCTAGTATCAGACGAATATAATATATTACCTATTCTAGTACCTGTGTATTTCGATTATTAGTTTTCAATATTGTACTAGAATTGACTACTTAGAATGATACTGTATTTGTTTGTGAATAAATAAACAAATAAATAAATATCATAAAAAAATACACTATTGTTGCAGCACAAGTCCACCTAGTTATAAAGTTGCGCGAGTGACCAAAATTCGTGTCTTCACACACCTATTATTGTTCCGTTATTTACTGACTGGCAGACAACGCTATATCCAAAACTAATGAACACAAGTTGCTGAAAGTTGACATGTATGCTTATTGGGGGTTGGTAGAGGTGCATACATACAAACATACATGGACTCACGCCTGTTTCCCGGAGGACTACGGAACGCCATTTGCAACGATCCTGACATACCTCTCTTGCTTCATTCACTCTCATCAGATTCCTCATGCATGCTCTTCTGTTCAGGGTACTTCTAAGCTGTCCTGTTTTTTAGGATGTGTCCAATCTGGTCAGAGAACGTCCGCGTAGGGGTTCAATAATAAGGAGTTTCATCAGGCAGAAACGGTTAAATAATATGTGTGGGCGTAGCTGTGGTCTTCAAGTTGTTTATTAAGTTCTCTTTTCATAAAACTTTACTACTATTAAGCTACTGCGTACTTAAGCACACACATTTTGTAGGTACTATCCATAGATTAACATACAACATTTTTTTCTTACCGTTATCGGCACCATATCATAAATCAAATAAGGTCATATCAGTAAAATATTACTTACCGAAAATATTATACAAGATTGCGCAATTATTTGCACAATATTTTGTTGTATTGCCGAATCTGGTAACTTTGCTTCAAAGAGTTTGTTTTTTGTTACGAAATGTTTTTGTAAAACCTGTGGCATTGAAAAGTTTCGCATAATAGAAAGATTGTTATGAAAGCGTTTATATAATTGCGTTAGATAATTTTTCTTTTTCAAGTTCAAAAGTAGACAATCACTGTATTAACAATGTTGTGTTTTTGTTTGGATAATGTTGAGCGCCTATCTCACAGATGTGAGAAGTATCAGATGTAACGCGCGGCACAGTTGCGTGCGGCCACTAAAGCAAATACAAAATTGAAAAGCGAATACAAACTCGTCTCAGTGCGCTACGAAGCATCGTACAGTTCACGCGTCACGATCACGTCAACTTTTAAATTCTTAAAATGCCGTCTTGTATTCTTAAACACTGTAAAAGTTGTTCCTAAAAACAAAAACAGGAAAATGGAATATCTTTTCACAGGTAACTATTGATAATTTGACTGTTTCCTAATTTAATTTCGATAAAATTCGTATTTGTGCAAGAAATATGTAAGTGTTGCCAGTTTTTGTCGACGCCGTTCTGCCTGAATTAGGGAAAATGCACTTGTCAATTGATTATGTGATAATGATTGTCATGTTAATGAAAAATACATTTCCGCATTATAAAAGTACATTGTAGATATATCTTCTTGCTCATAAATATAGTAATAGAATTTCAATTTCCATTAGTATATACCTTACATAATATTGTTTTGAGTTCGATCCCCAAACGATCCAAATATTCGTGTACACCCTGCTACTCGTCAAGCTTATAAACTTTGACCTTTGCACCGTTCTTATGGCGTAAAGAATAAGTATCAAAAATCGTACAGCAAATGTTTAGCTTGACTTGGCGCCGTGTTTACATACATACTTATGGCGTAGGGAATAAGTATCAAAATCGTACAGCAACTGTTTAGCTTGACTTGGCGCCCTGTGTACATACATACTAATGGCGTAGGGAAGAATTATCAAAATCGTACAGCAGTCAGCAACTGTTTAGCTTGACTTGGTGCCGTGTGTACATACATACTTATGGCGTAGGGAATAAGTGTCAAAATCGTACAGCAACTGTTTAGCTTGACTTGGCGCCGTGTGTACATACATACTTATGGCGTAGGGAATAAGTATCAAAATCGTACAGCAACTGTTTAGCTTGACTTGGCGCCGTGTGTACATACATACTTATGGCGTAGGGAATAAGTATCAAAATCGTACAGCAACTGTTTAACTTGACTTGGTGCCGTGTGTACATACATACTATTTATTTCTCAACTAATCGACGCCAGCGGCTTCGCACGCACATATTTTCGTATTTCTCGTTTTGCCTGATCCCGTGGGAATTTCGAGAAATCCCGTCTTAGTGCACCCCTACGGTTCCCAAGAAACATACATGCTAAATTTCAGCTTCATGCGCTGAGTAGTTTCGGCTGTAGCTTGTCTGTCAGTCCCTCAGTAACGCAAGGATTTTATATATACAGATTTACGAAGTAGTTAAAACTTAACTCGGTACCTACATTTAAGAAATGTATTTATAAAAGCATTAATTAAATCCATGGTAAATTCTTCAAAACCGCAAATGAATATAAGAATATTACATAACTATATCCAAAATACTGGGAGATTATTCATAATCTGGCAACTTTACACACACATAGACGCGCGTGTCCGTACAGTGCCAGTCGCCAAAGGTCACGCACACATAGCTGTCAACGTGCCACACTTAGTTGGACGAATGCGCTATATCTGATACTTCTCACATCTGTGGCCTATCTATTATGATAATTACATATTTCGTCTAGCCCACACGTTTCAGTAAGTAAACTGTTACTTGACAGGTGTGTAGGTACTTTGTACATGTGAACTTTTAAATTTTGCTAATTAACATAGTTACTTATATATAAGATCTGTTATTTGATTTTTGACATTCTACTGAAAATGTACCTTTAAAATATCAATAACAAAAACAGAATTTCACACTACAGCAGTATAAACAAAGCTGTTCGTGAAACCTGGGACGTATCAAAGGGAAAAAGGACCTTAAAAAACAACAACAAACAAAATAACCTAATCATGAAATACAAAGCACAAAAAATTACACAAACAAAACGAACGGACAATAAAAATAAACTACAGTTTATTCGGTCTACTTCTACAATAGGTACCAGGTTATCATAAAATAGTCAGCGATGTTTTAATAGCTGTATTTGAGATGACGAATTGTTTGACCGGACGCGGACGTGAGGTGAGGTCAAATGTCCAAGTCGTTCCCCGAAATTCGGCGCCATTGATAACTAGCTCTCGGTTTGATAACAAAATAGCACTTTGATGTCGGCTGCCGCACCGAATATAATTGATTACGAGTGGCTATTAAAATTCGGACAATTGATTGAGAAAAGTTATGCCTATTATTTGTAAACATTGATAGTGTAAATAGAAAAGATAGTAGATAGAATTCTAAGTATTTATTCTTGAATGTTGATTGTTTGTAGTGATATTTAGTGATTAGATGCCCAGTCACTTGCTGCTAGCCTGGTCACTGATGCTAAAATGTGTACAATGAGTAGTTTTGAATGCAACTGGGATACGCTAGAACTATGAGGAAACTAACTTAACTACGTGACTGGTGAGAGGCCGGGAATCGGCCGCGTCAAAAAAGTGCCTGACTGGCGAGAGGCCGGAAATCGGTCGATCGTTATAATCGCATTTTTTATTTCCTTATTTATTTTCAGCAGTTTTATGATTAAAATGTATAATTACGTAAGGATATTTATATACCAATCTGTAGGAAACTTTATGAAGAATCTAAATATATATATATGTTAGCAGAAATTCATAAAAATCACCGAGTAATCAACAACAGAATGGAGCGCCCCCCCCGTCGCGGGTTACCCCGCGCGCAGGGCCCGCCAGACGCGAGGGGTGGCAGCATGCAAGTAGCGCCACGTGACTGGTTAAATAAATATTTTTTAAATAAAAAATTTAAAACTTATGAAGACTTAAGAAGTTTTCGTAAAATTATTTTGTAAGCAATTGATTAAAAAGCTGATTTAACATTTTAACATTTGTCCGTGTGGTGACGGATTAAGCATACGGATTATCACCACCCCATATCATCACATGGGTGTCGTAAGAGTCGACAGAGGGAGCATATTATGCAGAGAACAGCACTGTAAGAAAAGGAAAACTTGATACAAACCCTATACCAACCCATTTGGCCAGCGTGGTATAGTAGGCCAATCCCTCCTTTCAAAGGAGAGGCCTAGTCCAGTAGTGGACTGTTACAGGCTGATGATGATGATTACTACATTATCACTTTCAATACTTTCGAAAAAGTACGAATTTTGCTAGCTCTCTATTGATCAACGTCGAATAGGGAAACCATTAATTGTAATCGACTGATAAGGCTATCATCGGCCATATGTTTTCCTTATACCTACGTCCTTATGTTTTACATTTAGGTATTTATAGACGTTTACCATAAGGGGAATACCTTGTTATCAAACATGGAAACAAAAATTTTACTTATTTTGCGATGTTGTTTCTATATTAAGGACGCGTTTACAAAATTAGTAGGTACAAAATCGCGTCACTACAGCGACACGGCGGCAACAGTACGTACTACGTACGGTAATTTGCGGAAATGTAGTTCAACTAAATAACTTTGAGACTTAGAATTTTTTGTGATATGTATCTATGTGTTATAGGCCTGGGGCCTTACTCTCCAAAATAATGCCAATCTCAATTTAAAACCAATACAATTCCAATGTCAATTTCATGGTCACGTGGTTTCGTACTCTTGAAATCAATGTTGTCAACATTGGATTGAAATTGGGATCGCCCTGCGATTGGGAGGACTAGTGTTGTTCAAAATGTTACTATAAACCAACATTATGACTTTGAATGTCTGTATTTTATAAATAACATGGTAAATAAATAAATAGAATGTGGCTAATGGTTTAACTCAATGATTTTATCGTTTATAAGTCAAATGAGCCCGAAAAAACTGCTAATATCATAAATATGCCATTTTTGGCTGTATGTGGGAGTGTCGTTGCCGCCACAAAAAAGTTAACCAAGCTGCCAAACAAAACATAAACAAACTTATCAAAGTTCTTCAATTTCAAATTACGCTCGAATAAAGTGAAAAAAGTTTTATTTTAAGTTTTCCAGTAAGAATACGACTATAATAATTGATAATTTTAGTTCCGTTGTACATATTTATTGTTACGTTACGAAGTTTATAGAAGCGGTAAGTAAAAACTACCAAGATTACATTATAAACATTATCTCGATCAATGTTTCCTAAACTGCGTGATGTAGTAGGTATATAGGTACTAAAAAACTTATGCATTTTCAGTTATAATGGCTTATCGTCCTAGCTATGCCCAGTTAGGAGCTTTGGTGGAGTTTCTTGAAGAAAATCCAGGCATAGCCAAGTGTTTGCTTCGCACCACCCAAGCCTAGCAAGAAACTAAGAGGAAATGGGTGAATTTGGCTACCTCTTTAAATGCTCTTGGAGGAGCTAATAAGGATGGTCAAGGAATTCAAGGATGGGCCAAGGTAAGATTTTTCACAATAAGTAGATACCTATTAATAATTATGTAATTTATTCTGTATGTATAGTTATCTTTTATTAAAATAAATTTGTTTTTAGTACTGGGCAGAAAAGAAATGTGGTATAGTAATAGTAAAAAACTTAATAGGTACTTAATCACTTTATTTTTACAGTCTGCACCAGCTGTCTCACCTACAGTAGATTCTGTGCCAGTATTAGCAGAGCTTTTAGACCAAATGGACACATTCTCCATTCCTAGCACCTCACATTATCAAGCGACTCCTATAGTTAAGTGTTCATTCAAATTGTTTACCACTACTGATTTTAACGGTTGTTAAAATTAGTTTAGGAAAAAAAATCTCATCACAAATCTTAGTATTTTTATCAAAGGCTATATTATTTGGTAAGAACACAAATTATATGAATATTATAAGCAGCATTGCAGCCCTAACCCTATGCTAAAGCTATGGGACTTGTGACCGAGAATTTTTGGATTAAAAGCCTACCTTTTACATTACTGACCTAAATTATTATAAATCTTGAGAGCACAGGCAATAAACTGAGTTAATAGAAAAGAATGAAGGCCTTTAAAAGAAACAATAATTTAAGACTGAAATCCCTGGCATTTTTTTCCTCATAGGGCCCTGAATCTTATCTTTGTATATCTCATTTCAGTGCCACCATCAGCCCCTCTGTCTTCAGTGCCACTGCAAACTACACCATCTTCAGAGCCACTACCAGCCACGCGGTTTTCTGTGCAACCACCAGCTGCGGCACCATATCAGGATATTACACCCAGACGGCGGCGACGTCGTTCTTCAATCATTCAGAGACCAATTAATCCAGAAATGGAGCGGTTTGCAATGACAGACAAATGACATGTAGAAGCAGAGAGAACTACAGACCAAGCATTGGCTCAATTCTCAAACATATTGAGTTCGCTTGTGGCAATTAAAGAGTGCAGGGTTCAAGCAGAAGAGGCAACAGCTCAAGGCATTGCTGAAATAGCTAGAAATTCTTTATTCTTATGCTATTATTTAAGTTGATTTTAGTTTTATATTTGGATCTCATTCTTAATTATTGTGATATATTATGACCTCAATGTTGATTCTACTGCTTTATTGTTGATTCTGTTATATTTTATCTCATTGTTGATTCTTATATTTTGATAAATAAAAGTATTTATAAGTTTAAAAAGACTTTACTATCATCCATTACATAAAAATTAAACCATTCTGGTAACATAATTGTCTACCTTCTACTCAACCATAATTGCTATACTAAAGCAGCTCTTTTTTGAAGGCCCTGATGTAATTTAGCAGCTGCTGTTGTTCTGGCTGTCTCACTTGGTTCTTGTGGAATGGGATCAGGGTTATAGTGGTCATCATATTCTATTTCCTCTTCAAGGTTGAGTTCAGGTAAATTAATGCACATGTTGTGCAAGATACAATATGTATTAATTATTTTGGATGCTACGTTGGGATGGTAATGTAGCACCCTGTGCCTCAGTAGGCACATCCATCTATTTTGAGGACAGCTATAGTACGCTCCACTACATTGCATGCTGAGCAGTGCACTTTGGTTTAATACTACTCTGGAGAAGCTGCAGCAGCATTAATTATAGGTGCCATCTGGTACTCTCTTTGAGCATATCCTGAATCACCTACAAATAAAAAAATATGATTAATTATTTAAAACATTTTACACAATTACATACATAAACTCACGCCTGTTTCCCCGAAGGGGTCGGCAGAGGCATATAAAACGCCCACTTTAAGCCATTGTTTTGATCCCCACGTAATAGGTGGTGAGCCTATTGCCGTAACCCTATGCACCCATACCAACTTACAGAACCCACAGTTACAGAATTCTTATTTTGAATATGTACAAAATATTACTTGCCGAATAAGTATACAAGGTACTTACCTAGGTACCTAAGTGGCACATTCAACATAGGCTATTTAACATAAGGCTTTATATTTGCATATATTTCCTTAAACAAATCCTTAATGACCCGGTAATTTGCCTTAAATTCGGTTTCATGCATAGAAAACGCTTTTTCCATGTAGCGCATCATACGACGTTCGTCTCGCCTTTTATTAAACTCTTTTCACTTAGATTTATTTAAGATATCATGCATTAACACTATCCTTGCCATAATAGAAACTTACTCCAATACTTTGAAAACTATACAATGGATAAAAACTTATAAAATAGGAAAACAATTTACAAAAAGTTACTCTTTCGTTATTGGATTTAACTCAATAGTCAATAAACAAACCAATCTTGACGCAATACGCAACTGTCAAAATATGCTCGGGAGTAGCTTTTCGATGCCGATCCCGATCCTATTTAGTTCCTCAAGAAAACGCCCAATTTAAATGCAATTTAGCGCTAGTGTCGTGTTCAAGAGTAGGAATTGTGACAATTACTGACAATCCCAATGTCGATAGATCGGAATTAAATTCAAGAGTAAGGCCCCTGGCTGTGCAAATTACGTACAAATAAGTTTCTTATTTTTATATACCTAAATGGACATTATTACTTTATTTTTTCCATTATGTTGATTCAGGATATATTTCGGTATTTAGATATTATTTTGTTTCTTGCGTTGAAATCTGGTAAGATTATGTGGACTGATGGTATACCATCCCATTCAAGTGTTGCGACTGGAACTCATAAAAGAGTAGACCTAGTTATGCCAGGTTGGGGCTCATATTTATTTGTTTTAGTGAGACCCTACCACTGGTACTAGTGAAGTAACCTTCCAAGGTTATTCGATGAGTCTTACTGGTACTCTTATGTGAGTAGAGCTAGGCATGCCGAGTTTGGGCTCATTTTCTTTGTACATAAAAGACCCTACCACTGGAATTTATGAAGTAACCTTCCAGGGTTATTCGATGACTCTTGCTGGTTCTTATATGTGAGTAGAGCTAGGCATACCGAGTTTGGGCTCATTTTGTTTGTACATAAGAGACCCAACCACTGCAACTTATGAAGTAACCTTCCAGGGTTATTCAATGACTCTTGCTGGTTCTCATATGTGAGTAGAGCTAGACATGCCGAGTTTGGGCTCATTTTGTTTGTACATAAGTGACCCTACCACTGGAACTTATGAAGTAACCTTCCAGGGTTATTCGATCACTCTTGCTGGTACTCATATGTGAGTAGAGCTAGGCATACCGAGTTTGGGCTTATTTTGTATGAACATCAGAGACCCTACCACTGGAACATACCTAGCTCTACTCACATATGAGTACCACTAAGAGTCTTCGAATAAACCTGAAAAACCTGAAAGGTTACTTCATAAGTTCCAGAGGTAGGGTCTCTTATGTACAAACAAAATGAGCCCAAACTCGGCATGCCTAGCTCTACTGACATATGAGTACCAGTAAGAGTCATTGAATAACCCTGGAAGGTTACATCATAAAATGCAGTGGTAGGGTCACTTATGTACAAACAAAATGAACCCAAACTCGGCATGCCTAGCTCTACTGACATATGAGTACCAGTAAGAGTCATTGAATAACCCTGGAAGGTTACATCATAAAATGCAGTGGTAGGGTCTCTTATGTACAAACAAAATGAGCCCAAACTCGGTATGCCTAGCTCTACTCACACATGAGTACCAGCAAGAGTCATTGAATGACCATGGAAGGTTACTTCATAAGTTCCAGTGGTAGGGTCTCTTATGTACAAACAAAATGAGCCCAAACTCGGCATGCCTAGCTCTACTCACACATGAGTACCAGCAAGAGTCATTGAATAACCCTGGAAGGTTACCTCATAAGTTCCAGTGGTAGGGTCTCTTATATACAAACAAAATGAGCCCAAACTCGGCATGCCTAGCTCTACTCACACATGAGTACCAGCAAGAGTCATTGAATAACCCTGGAAGGTTACATCATAAAATGCAGTGGTAGGGTCTCTTATGTACAAACAAAATGAGCCCAAACTCGGTATGCCTAGCTCTTCTCACACATGAGTACCAGCAAGAGTCATTGAATGACCATGGAAGGTTACTTCATAAGTTCCAGTGGTAGGGTCCTTATGTACAAACAAAATGAGCCCAAACTCGGCATGCCTAGCTCTACTCACACATGAGTACCAGTAAGAGTCATTGAATAACCCTGGAAGGTTACCTCATAAGTTCCAGTGGTAGGGTCTCTTATGTACAAACAAAATGAACCCAAACTCGGCATGCCTAGCTGTACTGACATATGAGTACCAGTAAGAGTCATTGAATAACCCTGGAAGGTTACTTCATAAAATGCAGTGGTAGGGTCTCTTATGTACAAACAAAATGAGCCCAAACTCGGTATGCCTAGCTCTTCTCACACATGAGTACCAGCAAGAGTCATTGAATGACCATGGAAGGTTACTTCATAAGTTCCAGTGGTAGGGTCTCTTATGTACAAACAAAATGAGCCCAAACTCGGCATGCCTAGCTCTACTCACATATGAGTACCAGCACGACTCATCGAATAACCTTGGAAGGTTACTTCACTAGTACCAGTGATAGGGTCGCACCAAAACAAATAAAATGAGCCCCAACCTGGCATAACTAGGTCTACTCTTTTATGAGTTCCAGTCGCAACACTTGAACGGGATGGTATACCATCAGTCCAGATAATCTTACCAGATTTCAACGCAAGAAACAAAATAATAACTCAATACCGAAATATATCCTGACTCAACATAACGGAGAAAATAAAGTAATAATGTCCATTTATACAAAAGAAATTTACTTGTACGTAATTCGCACAGAATACGAGAAGTATCAAATTGATTTTAGCGAATATTTTGTATTCGTATATTGCTTTTTTCGTCTTCGGGCTGCAGCGACAAGCGACATAGGGTCCCCTCCCGACGGCGCTCAAGCGCAGACTGAGATGTCATTGCAGAATTTGGATATATAAATCAAGAAAGTGGCTAAATAAAACAAACCTTATTGCCACATATTAAGACACACGTATGCGAGCAAAATAGAAGAAAAATGTAAGATGATTTTTTGCTTTTTTTGAGTCAATTTACAATATTTTGAAAAAAATAATCAAATTGTTTTTGAGTTGACTATATTTACTACCCTATTCTATCTTTGAAAATCTAAATAAATGTAAAAATAGAGAGAAAATTGTACCCAAAAATAGCAGTATATGCCTATTTTTGCTTTAAGAGGCCGTTTCGAATCGATTTTACATTAATATTAATTAAATATTTTTTATTTATTTTCAAATTGATTTATAGATAAAAAAGTAATCAATTTATCGTAATCATTAGTTTTATTAGTTATTATCTAAAATTGTCGTAAAATGTACCGGAAATATGTGGTTTTTTGATACAAGCGTAAACGCGTCCTTAAAAAGAGAGATGTGAAATAATAATAATAATAATAATATTCTACCACATTCCCACAACACCATCTGTCCCAAACTAAGCAGAAGCTTGTACTATGGGTACTAGATCATGGATAAACATACAAATATACTTCTATTTTTGTAAATACATACATATTATACATAGAAACACCCAGACCAAGACAAACACCCATGTTCATGCACACAAATGTTTGCCTTGAGCGGGAATCGAACCCGCGACCTTCGGCGTAGCAGTCGCTTACAGTCCCGCTGCGCCAACCGGTCGTCATGAGAAAAAAAGAAAGGGAACAAATGAAGGAAAGATGGAAGAACAAAGAATTTACTTACTGCGATTTAGGAATCAGACATCTTACATTTGATTTTCAATAAAAGTAATGACTGGTCTAAGCTATGAAACACTGCCGGCCCTGTGAGTTGCTGAAGTCAGAGTCAGTCGCTCTGTGGAAAAAAGCTAAGTAATATTCCGACAAATCTGGTAATACTAATCATAATTTTTTTTTGGAAATTTACTTCAAAGTGCTGCTAAATTTAAGTAGGTCTGTACTTATATTAAAGAAAATATATATAAATGGAAATCAATATTTATTTGGCTAGCAAATGAAAACCACTATCCTGTTTTAACTGTAAATAAATATAAAATAAATGAACATTTGGCTTGTAGATTGTAGACTTCTATCCTATTCAACTGTAAATATATAAAATAATGTAATATTTCAGTCATTATTAAGATTTTAATATCCGTAGGTGTACCGACGTCATCATGTACTTACTAGTGGACTATTTCTGTCGATGTTTTTACTGTTTACTACTAGAGCCGCGAGACAAACAATATTTTAGTATATATAGCTGTTACCCGCGGTTTCACCCGCGTCCAGAGGGAACTACTTCGCGTACCCGGTTCATTTATAGCCTAAGTTACCCCTTGGTACATCAGCTATCCGCCAGAGAAAGTCCCGTCAAAATCGGTCCAGCCGTTCCAGAGGTTAGCGAGAAAAAACAGACAGACAGACAGACAGACAGACAGACAGATAGACAAACAGACAGACAAAAATTGTAAAAATTTTCATTTCGGTATATGTATAATAAACCGTGTATATGCATTAAGTAAAAAGCGGTTATTACACGACTGCCCATAAAAAGGAGTGTAATGTTTTGTAAGATTAAAAACAGACACTTCAAGTTTATTTATGTGTAAACACCATAGTTTGTGAGGATGGATGGATCTTTCTTAGTATTTCACGCAATAACTACCCACTGTACTGATTTCGATTAACCAGTAATATAGCTTATATACCCATCTGCAGAATAAGAAGTGGCTTATCTTTTGTCTTGATACTTAACCCCTATGCGGGGCCTTTTGCCTTTTTATAATGAAGACAGTTTAGAAAACTACCACCCAGTAGTTTTCTAATCTGTCTTATATCTGAGTTAGAAACTCTACACATTAAATTAGTTGACTATTAAAATTGTAAATAATGTTATGTTAAAATAGTTCCAACACTTGCATGAATCGAACTTTCGACTTCGACTAGGCCTCTCATTTAAAGGAGAAATGGCCTACTACACCACGCTGGCCAAACGGGTTGGTATAGGGTTTGTATCAAGATTTCCTTCTCTTACAGTGCTGTTCGCTGTATAATATGCTCCCTCTGTCGGCTCTTACGACACCCATGGGATGATATGGGGTGGTGACATTCCGTATACTTAATCCGTCACCACACGGACTCGAATCGAACTTACTTACACTCAAATCGTGAGAAAAGACCTTTATCTTTGCGCTACTGTACTTACAGTACGTTTTTCTGCTTAGCGATAAGGCCTTTTGAATATCGTTTACGCAATGCTTTCAAACTTCAAAAACAAAAAACAATTGAAAACAAAGTTGTTCGTAAATTCTTTGTAAACTTTTTGGTGTTGTAACACTTCGTAAAAGTTATGAAGTCAAAGTAACAAAGGGTAATCATTATGATATTGTATTCTCAATGGTGCCATTGCATAAGTGCTGCTTACGAACGGAATAGACATCTTGGGTTCGTTTCCGTTTGATGATAGAAAACAGCGAACTTCTTTTACTGATTCCACGGGAATGTATTTGTTTATTTTATATTTACTGAACCTGATCTAAAAACCTATTTAGTATAATATTTTAATTACCAGATAACTGATAAATATACTTATAAATTCCTAAACATATATGTATAGGTCTGCCTCCGTGGTACAGTGGATAGCGTATGCGACTGCTGATCGGAGGTCCCGGGTTCGATTCCCGGGTCGGGCAAAAGTGTTACTGGGTTTTTCCGAATTCTCAGTGGCAGCACGGAGTCTCGTGATGTACCCGATAACGGCAATAGGCTCGCCCTCTATTACGTGGGACCTAAAAATTTATGGCGAAATGTGGGTGTAATATTACTTACGCCTCTGCTTACCCCTTCGGGGATACAGGCGTGAGTCTATAAATATAAAAATAAAAAAATATTATAAGGTAAGTAAATTAAACTCTTAAGCAGAACAAATAATAGCTCTCATCAAAAATTTTTTTTTCTGATTGGGAATCGACCCCACCACGGGCCAATAAGCACTCAAGACTAGTCGTAATAACGGACACAAGAAACTCACAGAGTCCGAAGAACTACTAGCGAATCACATTTTTCTCAAAAGGGAATCGACGTACAAACGCCGAATCTAATATTTAAATCATAATTTAGTATCCATTTTGAAAGCCATTTCTGTTCAAAAGTTTAGTAATAAAATAATTATAATATCTTAAGATACATACATACATATTGTCAGGCCTTTTATCCCCGAAGGGGTAGGCAGAGGTGGATGGCAATAGGCTCGCCCCTTATTACGTGGGACTAAAGTATATCTGGCGAAAAGTGGGTGTAGAAATACATTTCTACACCCACTTTTCGCCAGATATACTTTAGTCCCACGTAATAAGGGGCGAGCCTATTGCCGTACCGGGCACATTTCCAGACTCTGTGCTGCTACTGACAATTTCGTGACAGAAAAACCCAATAACACTGCCCGACCCAGGAATCGAACCCGGGACCTCCCGATCCCACGCGCACATTTATGCCGTGAGACCAACGAGATAGTCGTATAGGGTTTGATGTCGAGTTTTCCGTCTCTACGCAAAGATGGTATTTGCATCGTGTTATCCCTTAGTCGCCTCTTACGACACCCACGGGAAGATAGGGGGTGGTGACACTTGTATTCTATGCCGTCAACCACACGGCAGAATATCTTAAGATATTATAATTATTAATAAAAAATATCAATCTGTATTATGTAACAAACTAGACAGACGCTAAGTCCACCATTTAAATCAATACTATAAAGAAATTACAACAACAGACAGAATAAGGAATCGATCCTTACACAATCTTTGTCCTCACTGGCATCGAAAGCATGGCCGGTGGCTTAGCAGCGTCACTAAACCAAAACTTGACCAACTAGGAGACTAAAACATGAATCTAATATTTGGAAATACAAACAGATTAGGCGTTTTGCAATATCAAAGTTACAATTATTAACATTACATTACATAGAAAATGTAATGTCAATAATTTGTAACTATATAAGCAGCGATAGCCGAGTGGAGAGACCGACAGACTGCTATGGTCTCGGGTTCGAATCCACGGCACGCACCAATGACTTTTCGGAGTTAAATGCGTATAAAATTGTTAATTATCTCTTGCAAACATCGTTTGAGAGTTCTCCATGATGTTCTCGAAAGACATGTGAAGTCTGCCAACCCGCACTTGGCCAGCGTGGTGGACTATGGCCTTACCTTCTCATAAGCACAGACAATATAATACCCTAGTATCATAAGTGAGAAGAGGCCTGTGCCCAGCAGTGGGACAGTATAAAGGGCTAATGATGAATGACATAGGAAAAACTTATAATAGTTTTGAATTGTTTTCACAATATGCATTAGGTACTACTGTTTCGAATAACCGATATAATATCTGTCATGGCGCTTACAACAGCGCCAAATTATCGTATACCCGAAACAAAGCTACAGTCAGCAACCTATATAAGTCCACATACATTTATGTGATTTTGAATGGTGTTGTCGTCACAATTTATAATTATTTTAGTATCTAGTGGGATTTCTAGACGAAGAAAATTTTACCTGACTCATAGTTTATAATTTAATTATTGGGAGTTTTAATTAATAACAAATGCATCTAATTTTTTGTTGTATGTAGCGTAGTAAAAGATAACGAAAGACAATTTGAAAGTGCACGTATGGCACAGTGATTTTGGCAGTCGCCTCGACGTTTATGCTACGCCGAGTGTTGGGGTTCAATACCCACACGAGACAAGACTTTGTTTAATCCATAAATTGTTCGGCAATGCTGATACTTTGCTAATGCTTTCGGTATTTTATTGTTGAATATTATGTGAAGGTACATAATATTCGGGTAGCGATAGCCTGGTGAGATAAACCAAGTATTATCTGTGATCAAGTGCTACGCGGAGGTCTGGGGTTCAGATCCACTGAGCGCATCGTTTTTTTTATTTTCTCTCATAGTCTCAACTCAAGGACTTGGTAGCATGATTGTGGCTATCATCATTCTGATATATTATCATATATCAGAAAGCCTAATTTGGTTTAATTGACATCTGCTAAAATTTATTAACTGAAAGTTATGCTATTTTTTGGAAATTTCTAAAAAAAATCTGTATAAGCTTTGCGCAATCTAGTTTTTACGATCAACTGTTATCATAAGGGAGAATTTGTGTCATAAAACCTTATTTATATTTCTATGCATAAAACTAACGAAGGCTTAATTTTTTAGTACGACTTTTTTAAACTATGATAAGTAGGTATATCGCTGAAAATAAATTAAAATATAAATATTGGGTGCTCAAAATTGTTCAAAGTACCTATCCTACGTAAGTCATAAGACTGGGAATATGTCATTTTTGTAAAGCTTCGTAGTGACTTAGTCGTTTACAATATCAACATGGGTACTTATAATAAAACTATGACAGTACGTAACAAAGTTAGTGAGAGCTCGGTTAGTAATAAATCAGGGTAATTTTTCGCGGCCGTTATCACCGGCTTCCACCTATACCATAAAACGTGATCTCGAAATAATTAGCGGCGGCGGCGGCGGCGGCGAGGTGTTAAAGCACGGACATAGCCGCCGCTGTAGGTACACAGTACACAGTATACAGAGTACACAGTGCGCGGTACAGCACAGGGCGGGCGGAAGCTGCGACGCATCCCGCCCGGCGCCCCGGTGCAGTCGCCCCCCCCCCCGCGCGCCGGCCTCAGTCCCCCCCCCGCACGCCACCCCGCGCCGGCGCCCTGGGCGCGTGCGCTCGCCGGCCGGCAACTCAGTTCACCGCGACGCCGCGCAACGACCACACGTGTGCGTTTCACATGACAACACGCGGCGTTTGAAACGATCGAACGCACCCCCAATTTTTATTAGTACCAGTGACAGAGAGGGCGACCTCTCATAAATCCGACAAAATTGCTTCGCAAGTGGAAATGCCGTCGAGCCTGTTCGGCGAACTCGGAGGCGGCGGCGGGCTGGTGGAGGACCAGCGCGCGTTCCAGCTGGCGCTCGAGCTGAGCATGCTGAGCCTCGGCGAGAGCCTGCCCACCGCAAACCCGCTGGCCAGCCCGCTGGGCTTCGCGCCGCCACCTGAGGACCGCGCCAAGAAGTCGCAGAACATGACGGAGTGCGTGCCGGTGCCGTCGTCGGAGCACGTCGCCGAGATCGTCGGCCGCCAAGGTACGGCTCTATCCCGCTGCTAGCTCCTCGCGCCAGCTGTGGAGCGTGGAGGTTACTCGGTGTCACGGCGCGCCGCGGCCGGAGCGAGTTGGCGGCCCTCAGCGCCACCCTTATGTAAGGGCGCACGTGCCGCACCGGCGAGCTTTTAGGTTATGTTCGATCACAACCAACACCCAGCGACAGCTCCAGGCGGCTCCACACTCCACGGCGCGCATTGTTTTTGTTTATGTACCCTCGATATATTTGTTGTTGCGCTTGATGCGGAGGCCGCAGTGACTCGTGCTCGTAGCGGTGTTGACTGTTGTGTAGCTCCTCGTATGTATCGTATGTAGTAGTGTATGTTATGTAGTGCAGGTAAGCCGCACCACCTCGTCCTCACGAAAGCTCTGATAGCGAGCTCGCCGCGCGCTCCAGGCTACGTCCGACCTCTTGTTTTCTTTTCTTTTATGATAATGCCAGCTTAAGTAGAAGGTTGAATGCCTAAATTATTATTTACGATTCTAAAGTAGATTAGACGCTTGCATTCTTATGCAAAACAAGAATTGCAAATCTACCTACAGCCGCGAAAAATTCGATCGCACATTCTTGTCGTAGTTAATTTTCCAGAGTAGTTTAACTTTTTGTTGTTTATAAAGTCGAATAACTATTTAGATAGTCGGCCAAATTGGCCGCAATCTTTGTTATCTTCGATTGTATCTCGATGTGATGTCATTTCTCAGTATTCGTTCTTTCGAGCTTTGAAAATGAAAAAGCTATCGTTGTTTCTAATTAAAAGGTACCATTGGGCAAAAAATCCCAAGGGTTTCTTTTTTCTAAGTAAGGGATGGGCAAAAAATACCGACAAAGTGAGACCGTCAGCCCTTATGGCAGAGATTCTTCAAATCCATCTGCGCTCTGTAAGAAATCAATTATCTATGATATCTTAGCAAATCACGGTTTAATGACACAGGTAGATTTGTGGTTCACAACGGTGAACCACTTACCTTAAATTCGTTTCACTGGCAAGGTTTGTTTTTTTTTTTTAATCTTTGACGTAGAGTAGGTAGCTGTATTTTCATCGTCTTTAGTTAATGTCTGCAATTTTATTATTACGTTAAAATATGTGTGAGCATGACCTTAGCAGCTAGAAACAATAACAAAGTGTTTCATATTTTTATATATTTTATTACGACTATAAACGTAATAACAATGTTAATATGTAGGTATCTGATAGTTTTATTGTGCGAATTATAATTCTACTCAATACACGCATCGTAAAACTAAACTCAACCTATTTAAGTAAGTTTGCCGCCAATTGTTGGCAAATTGACATTTTTTAACTACCTACCCACCAAAATAATAAATTACATAAAAATATAAAAGTACATTGCACAATTCCATTACAACATAGAGGTATTATATTACAAGTAGCCACGCAATGACATGTTGCCAATCAACGCATTGTGATTATCAAAGCTTACCCCATCGTAAAGATGGACGGTAAACATTTGAGTACCCATCATAACCATATACAGAACTTCATATCTACCACAGTCTAAATGGAGGGAAAATAAAATTAATCTTATTATTTACAAAAGATAACGTTATCTCTTCAGAAAATGTATACAATTATCAAGTTGTTAAAAGCTTATTATAATGTCCCAGACTGTTTAAATATTATTTTATAACATAGTTAATACAACAAACTTGTTTCGCCCATATTACATACTTAAAACAATAACATAATATAATGTCCACACTGAACACACACCTATGCGGTGTGCGGTGTCTTAATTATTCGAGAACTTATTTACTTTGGCGCGCTTTTGTCAAATTAACTTGTCATAATTTATTATAAAATTATGAAAAAATATAAAAGTCCTCTACGTAATGAATGTAAAAAGTCTTAATACACGAATCCACCTTTAAATTCAACGAATTGCTAATTGTCTTCAGATTGGTAGTACCTATTCATTAATATACTTGTTTCTTTAATGAGACAGATAATATTTATGTCCCCGTTCAGAAATATGTGGTAGTCAAAACTCCGCTAAAAATGAGGTTTAATTTATAAACTCACAAGCTGTGAATAAAATATGCAAAAATAATTCCGCGTTATTTAATACCATTTTTGATCATTTAAATTTCTTTCAAGATTTCACCTTGATCAGCAATAAATAAAAAAAATTTGACAGCTCCTCCCGAACAATTTTCGATAAATAATTATCATAATTGGTGATAAATTCTTATTTATCATTCTCTTATTATGGCGACACAATTTTTATTGTTAAATAAATGGCATCAATTAATTATAGTTATTTATTATACACTTTAGTCGACACGACCTTTCACCTTACTGCAGCCATAAGCCAAATTAAAATACCCAAAGTACCTAATACCTATAAATACGTAATGCGCTAGCATGTCAAAGTAAAGCTAAATTATCCGAATTTAAACTAGAATCTTGAATATTCTCAAATCTCTATTATTATTTTTTATTAATGTTACTGGCCGTTACAAACAAGACAACCTTTTAACATTCACCCAAAGTTACGAAAACGATTTGATGCCCTGGAGCATCTGAATATGAGTATAAAAGCTCAAAAAAACTAAAACACAATAATAATATCGCATTATACAAAAACTTGTACCTATTTGATCCGACCCGTTTAATAGGGCCCGCTTGGAACCTTTCCCATAGCCGTAGAACGAAACAATAATACTACGTGCTATAGGTATAGAGAGGTCCCTTGCATTTCCAGCCACAGAAACTTGTAAAACGAGAGCAAAAAACGCAGCTGCTTCACTTGCAGCGTTGTGAGTGTGTATAGTGTATACCCGTCCTTTTGAACGAACCATGGATCGACACGCCGCGTTTCGCACGGTCTGCACTCACCTTTACTGATTGCCTCGCTTTTGTTATAGATTTATGTCCTTGCTTCAAGTATTTTGTATTTTTGTTCAATGTTTTATTTCCTACAGGACATCGAGGGATACGTTTTACTTGGAACGACTCCGGCGCTTTTGTTGTTCATATTTTTTACATAGGTATGCGTATACATATTTCTAAATTATTGTTAGGACAGTCATCGAATGCGATATCCTTCTGTGACATTGTTATAAAATGTTAGGGACCAAAGTAACAACGATAGAAACTTACACATGTTATTCGATTATCTTAACTTTTCACTTAGATTGTTATTCGAGACAACAAAGCGTTAAAGGTTCAACAAATCTGATAGTGTAAACCTTAAATTTATACTTAACTCAATTTTTAGTTCAGACATTAATATGGTTAGAGAATAGTATTACACAAACAGCATTTTTCTATAAAAGCTCAATTTTATTGTAAAAGAAAACTATTTTAATAAAGTGGTGAGGTATAATTAGGTGCACAGTCAGGTAAGATAAGGTGGCATCGTGTCTTTCAAAACGCTGTTATATTTAGGGCGTTACGTTCCGTTTCCCCCGTTTATTCCGATGGTTTTGCGATAAAAATTAAATAAAAACATACCTTTCCTTTACCATTCCTTGCCTTCGCAGTAGCTTTGAGAAGTCACAGTATTTTTAGTTTCGTTTTATTTATTCGTCCATTATGTCACATTAAACCTAAAAAGGCTTCGACAACAATTTTGAATGCATTCGTTATTAGCTAAAGCATCGTATTTTTAATACATTGTTAAAATGTTTGCCATTTTATTTTTCTTGCTAAACATGGTAATTAACTTCTTTTTATTCTTATTTTTTACTACGGCAACACAAGACTTATCATAATCACTTAATTCGTCGATTTTAAAACTGCATCAGTTTACCAAGTTGTTATCAAATTTTCTATTTAGCGCCGTGCGTAAAGGTTTTTACTGACTGAAGCGTAAGTTAACTCGAATATGTTGTGGTTACGACATATGTGACGATACATTCGCACTTTTTAGGCGCGTGCAAATATTTAATATTTAATTTTAAATTATGAGGGCATTATGAACTTTAGTTGATATAATAATGTCAACTTTATTTATAGTGTAATTAAAATCCCGTTATCTTGTGTTGCGGCAGTAAAATGACAATCACTTCGTAGAAATGTAGATATTATTCAGTCATATGTTGTAGCCGTAGTTAGACCTACATTGAGATGTTAACTGAAAATATACGTACGACTTTTGAAGATGGAAGCGGCCAATATCATGTTTAGATAGAAGTGACTAACAATAAAAGGTCTAGTCGACGCACACCTTTTTTAAGTCATGGATTAGGATAAACCTCTCCTGAATTTGTGAGGTTTAATAAGCGAAAGTATATCGACGAATAAAAAAGTATAACAAGTACTAAGGGAAATATTTTTTTGTGAATCTGATGGCACAATAGCCAGTAATTCAATACGCGTTCGACTACACAGAAATGATTTCGCGTGGAAGTCTTTTATTATGAGATCTTTTATTACTTCAGAACTTTTTCAAAACTTACCTGTACTGAGCCTCATTGAATTTTCGGACTGTATTTGTTATAGGACGGCGTTTTGGTTCCTTGGCTATCTTTTCAATCTCTGGTATTATAAATATCCTTAGAAATATAATTCGGAATTTAAAGCTGACGGTTTGCTTTTTAAATTCTGACGGATGCTTTTTTTTTAAATATGGACTTAGGTTTCTTAGAGCGGCCTTGATCAATTTCCATAGAAACCGCACCGTTAGTTCTCACTTGCCTAAATGTTAGAGCTTAACCAACATAATATTTGGTTGTCATTAATTTCGTATGACAACCACATGGGCCTATTGCAGAACAAAGAAGGCAAAAATAGAATTCCATGGATCCGATCCTCCGATTCTATTGTCTATTGTAAATTCGTGTCAAAACCTAATACGACCTTTTAACAACGCACTTTTCATACGGTGTGAATATTAAATAAGTGTATCCTTTTATCGGGAGTTTTTTATAGCATTTTGAACCTTATACACGTTGTAATAAAATGTCAAAGTGTGAGACATGTTTGTTTGTACCAATGACATCTGTTCAAGACAACGCAATATACCAAAAGGAGGTTGTTTAAAATTCTCGCGTTTACGCACGGACACGGCGTGACGTCACGTCCGGTTGTCGACTCGTGTCGCCGACTATCGTATCGATACGATTGTCGATGATTGTCTCGATGGCGATGTCGATCGGACCTCCTGTCGGCGCGTTTGTTGTTTTGATTTGTAATGGCGCGCCGAACAATGTTTCTGCATCTGTAAATCCGATATTTTGTGAGACGCACTCTCCATAATCCCAATGATACCTATTTACGCCGTCTTTATTTCTTATTCAAGCAGCATTTGAGGCGCGACATTCAAACATGGAATTCTTTATCTGTGAGTGTATTCAGTTCTCAATAATTGGGTCCATAGTAGTGAGCGCGGCACGCCAGGCATGTTGAACACTATTAGTAACGAGCAAGTTCCCAAACCGTTTCGGTGAGTAATTCATCCCTGTCCGTCACGAGCCGGTTCCAGTGACGACTCGAGACCGGTTCCACATCAATGACTGCCTACCCCTCTCCGCCGCTGTTTACTCCTTCGTACTTATAATATTTTTTCTCAACAATAACTCTCGATTTTGACGTTACCGACCGTTTCATAGTAGATTACATCACGTCTCAGTTAAAAGTGAAGCATTTTTTATAGTAATGTTACGTTCCAATTGCTTTATTTAGATCATATAAACAAACGCGCTATTGGAAATAGATTCAACTTATATGTATTAACTTATTCGCTGCAATTTTCGAACATAAACGAAAGAGAAAACAGTCTCGTAAAGCACACGTGCGAGCGGAATGTACTAAGATCGGAACGGCTAGTGAACGCCAATCGGCAAGATTCGCAATGTGGCTCGGCGCGTTCCGGTCGACGCCACCGCACTCAGGGTCAAGGATTCGGCTCCTGCACACTTCTGCACGCCTGGTGGACGCGCACACCGCCTCTTCTAGCGGAAACGGGACGCTAAAAAGCGAAACTGATAGCTGCCACTTAAATTATACCTTTCCCACGACTCGTACCAACAAATTACGTTAATAACACTAGAAATTATGTCCTCGACGTACAAAGAACAACTGAGAATATTTTCTACAAATGATAAGTTAAAATGTAGTTCTGAACTTCTGACCTTACGCACATAAACAAAGCTGCGTCAATAGTGACCGACGACCTAATAAACGTCAAGTTCGCTTCTTTATGTCTCGCGCGATCGCTAAATTGCTTGTTATCCGGCTAACTACTTTTAACAAGATTACACAAATCTATCCGTTGACAATTTTTGAATGAATCTACTCTGGCGGTAAAAAATAAACAAGCATGTGTCCCGCCGCTGCTAAGACGTCCCGAAATTCCAGGGCCCCATTTTTTGTGTGACTTGACAGATGCATTCTGGGACGCCGCTAACCGCATCTTGCATCCTTATCACGCATTCGGAAATGAAATCTACGGTTGTATGAGTTGTCTGTATCTACTACGTCGAATTTGAGGGTTATTTTAAGGTGCATTTCTCCGTCCTTGTCGCTCGAAGTGGCGCCACGGGCGCGGGAAGAAAGATCCGATCCCGAACTAACTCGCTCTGTTTGTATTGCGCACGTCGCACCAGCGCAGCGGCATTCTTAAACATGGTTACTTTTTGTTTTGGAACGCGAGCACTAAGTAGCGGTCAGGCGCACTGGAGCCGGCCGCGCGCCGCGGCGACAAGCGGGCGTCGCGTCGGACACTAGCCATCGCGCCGAATGATAGCGAGTTGCGAAAGAACAGCGTGACGTCACAGTGCGACGGCACCCCCACGTCTGCGAAACTTAGGGACCCTAATGAATGACTTCCTAATTGCCGCGCCAGCACGAATAAGCCCGTAATCCGGCGCGAAAACTGCTCCTCCGTTTAATTGTAGACCTTGAGCCGTTTTGTTTCTGAGCTTGAAATCGAATGTCAGACGTCTCGCGGCATGTACTCCTGGACGAGAGTGGTCGCGATCGGATCGTAAAGCCCCAACAGGCGTGACGTTGCGATGTGAAATGAGCTCTTATTTTATGAGCTATTAGTGCTATTTCAGATCGATGGCGGGTTAAACTTTGCGATTACGACGACGGCTACGTTATAGAGCGACAAGTCGATATGCTCCCGCACTAATGTTGACAACAATCCATCTCGGCCTGTCAGTCGGCGCCGCGAATTAGACTCACTCCCATTTCGATTTACTCTTCATCCAGGGCTCGTAATAAGCGGCCAACCCGCGGCCGACTTCCATTATTCCAGCGACACGTTCGTGCTTATTCTCCGAGAGAACTATGCGATGGCAATTTCTGTCCGACATTAATTTATTTGTCGCGGACTACATTATTGTTGAGAAAAAACGAGCATACGTTTTTCTCGCGAAGGTTTAATGACAGGATATGATGTTAATGTCTTCGAGTCAAAGTCCTAGTAGCGCAGATGTGCGAAGTGGTGTCGCCATGAAGAATTGTTCTGATCTACCTAGTAACAACACATGTGTGGGACCGGGAACATGGAAACTGGCCGGCGACACGATTAGCGTACGCCTACAGATTAATATTAAACTCTTGTAATTTTATGAACTCTTGGTTTGAATAGTCGAGTCATAGTAGTAGCGGGTAGCGGGGACAGCCTTGATACGACATGCGTGTAGAAATTATATTCATTATAGCGATAATCAAAGAAAATTATTGTTTTGGCAGATACTCAAACGCGAATAACGCATAAATAAAGGCTAAGCTTCGCATAGCGTCCTTCTAAAGATTTGCGCAAGGACGCTAAGTCTAAGATATGACGTCATTGGAAGCGATGATGAGGGACGTCACACATACATAAAATGTCGCATCTAAAGACCCTTAAATGAAAGATCAGACTATAACAAGATAATCTTTTAATGCATTTTTCCTAACCTCCAGTTTGCTCTTTCCGAGTTTTCATTACAAGAAAAACTTCCAGCCTGAAAAATTTCCAGTATTTCTACGTCATGTTCCAAAAAATTGAATCGGGATATTACAAGCTAGGTGTTTGCTAATAAACCCTGTAGAGATTGCACATTCTGGAACTCATAACTGACTGATGCGCATGCGCACACAAATTGAATTATCGCCGACTACCCTCAATTCTAAGTAAGACTATTCAATTTGCTAGTTAGTTCCTTAACGTTCAGAAACACAATATGAAGTGAACGAATTTCCATAAATATATCGAAATTCCCAAATAAAAATGGCTCTCAATTCCCAAATTGCGTCAAAAGCAGTTCAGTTACACCGACCTGCTGAAGCGTGACCAACAGACAGCCGTACAGACAGTTACATTCTCATCAATATGAGTATTATTTCCTTCAAAATACATTAATTATTTTCCGTATAACAAATAATCGTTACACGAATTCTCGCAAGGCGGTGGTTGTAGAACATCTGCTAACCGCCTCAAGGTGTCACCTGCGCCAACTGTCTTGAGGTGTCACCTGCTCCAACCGCCTTCAATGCTGATAACTGTTTCACTTATCAATTAAGGACTAACAGTGAAAGTGTGTTCGCTTTTATAGTGCGATAGTGCCTGCTCTATTTATTTATATGGCTAGATAGTAGTAGACATATGCTGTTGATTGCAGCTTTTAAGTTTTAATACGTTTAGAATTTTACAATTTGAGACGATTTTTTAAAGTAAATAATGCTATGATTGTCCTGAATATTTTGGATACGAAAATGAAGATGGAGGAGAATGTAGACTGTTTATTTGCAATTAATTTTGTGACTTGGACTGCAAATTAGATGTGCCACATTATCACTACGATTAATATTTGATGGCAATCGCCTGAAATATTTCAGCAAGAGAATCAAACCAAAACGTAACTAAGTAAAACATTGTAAAAACTTAAATAAAAAGCTAAATTATATTACGATTTTTAAAGCTTTTATTGTAACTCAGCACAGCACATTAACTTTGAATGGCATTCGTATTAAAAAGGTTTTCCAAAACTATTTGCTCGTAGCAATCGATTTAACGGGTGACTGTCGCCCGACCGCTTTAAAATAACAAAAATAAAAATATGGCAGGTGCACTGCGCAAATACTTATGTAGCCGAGTGACTGACTTATAGAATGCAGACTATAAATACTACACACACGGCGACGATAAGAAATACATTATTCTCCTCTGCATACAATATTAGTTCTTGTCTGGCGGTTATTAACTCTAGTGTAATTTGCACAGTGGGGTAAAGGGACGAAAAATGTTTTACTTTAACTCAAGCTTTGACATATGGCGAAGCGAAAAGTATCGTATTTCTTTTCCTGCTTTTTGTTCAAGTTTTTTGACAAATCTTGTATTGGTATAAAACGGATGGCACAAATGCATCGTCCAGACAATTTTTATTAACGAATGGAATTCAAAATACTAATAAAACTGCGTCTACAAAACATCGCTTTTAACTGGGTTTCGTTCTCAGCAGTTTTTTCTATACAAGATTGATCCAAATACCATTGTTATTTAAAATATTTGACAGTTATAACCCGTTTGTAACGTATTGTGTGTATGCGTGCGGCCATTAACGTGTAGAACACATGTGACTCGCCCTCAACCGTCAGGAATCTGTTTTTAATTATATTCCAATAACAAGCTAATGTGTATGAAACAAACTATTATATCACTAGTTATTATACGGCCGCCAAGTATTCAAAAGTAAATTACTCGAAGCTAAATTTTGACCCTTAAAAATGTCGTAAGGAACAAAAACTAATACGACTTTTTATACATTGTGAAGACGTTATCAACTGCACCTTTCACATTAACCGTCTCGCGCCCCGCGACGTCATTATTCAATGAAATTTTATTAAAAAGGGCAACGACAAAGCTCCGTCTGCCTCAACCGACAAACATTGGCAGCTGCGCTTTCCGTTTCGAAACAGTGTGCGTGCGACCGGCGCGGACGCCAACGGTCGAGACACCGTTGACTGTTGACACCACTGCTCTTATTCTAACTACCTCTAGCTCAACTATGAACTCCTGGTTATGAGTAGTCTATTAGTGGATTATAATTAGATTTTCTAATTAGCACGACTCTATTATTTAATTGGCAGAGTTCATTCACTTAAGAATATGAAAAGATTACGAAATCACCAACTTGTAATCATCATTATTTATTGAAATAATGCATTTCATAGTAAAATGTTATCAATTCTTTACGTCTATCTGTACCAAACCAAGTCACATTGCCTAAAATAGTAAGGATCATAATATAATAATAATAAAATTACGTACAGTCAACAAAACCTTTAAATCTATGCGTATCTATCAGTTTTTTAATTTCGGATATTAATTAATTTAATTGAGCTTTGACTTTTGTTTTAGATAATCAAATATTTTAAAAGTTTGATTTTGCATCAATGGTGAATAGAATAAAATGTGAATTTCGCCGCATTTATTCAGTGAAGTTTCCTTTCACGTACATATTAATTATAGGAACATGTAGATGACTCGTTTTCATTGTAAGTTAACTTTTTACCCTGCAATTAATATTGTTTTTGTAATCTGCAACAACATTACTTAGCCAAGAATAGCCAGCCCCGTAAGTAGAGTAGTGGTTTAAAATAAAATAACCGGGATGAACAACGGTAGCAAACTGGACTAGTTACTAGGACATCATAAACGTAGACAGGTTCTAACCGATTTTGAATATAGTATTAGTAGCGTCCTTCGGCCCGTGAGCCCTTTTCAGTAGAGCGCCCCACGTGAACTGGGACAAACAAAATATGTTAAACATTCGTCTCTCTTTCGAGTATTTTAATATTTATACTTGGAATCGTGTTGTAAGACTGGCCTATGAATCATTTTATTAGTGACGTATTGCACATTTGTTGACTGCGGACGTAGGGGTTATCGCTCGTCTATCACAATAAGCGGAAATTTATAACTTAATGTGAACATATACTTAGCAGACGGATGAAAGGAGTCAGCAACGACACAAAACGACACCACCGAACTCAAGGACCGATCGAGACCGCTCATTCACAATGAGCGAAACAACTGACAATTTCAACGCGCTGTAAACTTGTGTCATTTAAACTTTTGTTTTCAGACAATGCGTACATCGAGAAAGGAATTCTTATCTATCGTTCTGACGATTTTTGTTGAAATTGTAAATGCTTAACACTTGCAACAAAGGGTCTTTGTCAGAAACATAACTGTATCTTAAAGTGACCACCGAAAAAAAGGTGGTTGTGTTGCGCGAGAGCTCGGGGCTATTAAGTGACGGGTTCTCTTTGAATTCCCGTGAAAGAGTCTACCTGCTTCTCCCGCGGTCTACCTGCGCACTAATCAGGCTTATACCATTGACGATAAATTAAATGCACGTTTAAACGTTTGGAAGTGGGATTTACGGGTTTGGAGTTCATTATTGTCTCGTTTGCGTGTGTTTATATCGTCCACACTTTTATTAGGGGATAGCGCGCGCTGCAAATGTACCGTAACCGTAGGGAGGGATGATCGATGCCGTGTTTGTTTAATGCATTGGATTATTTTGATTGATGTGTTTTACTCACCAGAAAAGGTATTAAGTAGAATACACAACCGAAGTATGTTAACTAGGTTCTTAGAATAACAAATGTTTTCTTTATTGAGAATCTTTGTAAAAATAACTTATTAGGTACTTAGTAAATTTCAACAATTTATGTATAAACCTATACCATGGGGTCTCATTCCTTAGAACGTTTTCCGTCATTCTTAACTCTCTCAACAGATGGCTGTATTGTCTTATCTGTGCCTATACCTATTTAGGTCCAAGTTACAATCCTCGACATATTTGCAAGAACTAGGTAGGTAAGTACTTAAACAATTGCGCTGCGATTTACAAATAATAAATTCAACCTGCTTCTTGCAGGTTGTAAAGCATGCTACCAGGGGCGTAGGACTTGCAAGGAGTTCTAGTTTTGAAAGCGCGTAGTGGGTGGCGGACTCTCAGCGTGTAAGCCGATATTTCCCTCGTGAAAATGTGTTCAATGGCCGGTGTCGTATTGCTCCCGCCTGATGCGTGTCGAGCCTTTAGATTTTCGTCTCGCATGCCGGTACATTATTTCGCGTCGTTAATTATTGTGTACACCACTTTTTGTAGCGCGACTCACATAAGCCACCTGTCGGTATCGGAGGCTGTTGTAATTAAAGATTGCGCGCAGGCTGGTTCGATAAAAGACGTTCCTCCGGTCGGCCCGGTCCGCACTAGTTCACCTTCATCAGCCTCTATTTAAATGTAATGACAGTATTTATAGCTGATGTTAAACTAAGTGACGAATCGAGGGAAATGCCCGTTTTGTTTAGGCTTTCTGTGGTATCGGTGAGAGGCGGCCTTAACTTGGAGTAGAGGCGGCGCAGCTGGCGGAAAGGCGCCATCTGCCGAGCGGCGCCCAGGAAACGCAATTTTGTTTTGTTTTCGAATTTGGAATTGGTTTGAATTCGATTCTTGGTATTGGCACAGTATAAAGGCATACAGTAGTTTGACGCCTTTGATCTCGAAGAAAAAGCCGACAACGTCTAGACAAGGGTAAGGAGGCTAGGGCTGTCACATGTAAACAATACCTACTTATTCAGGCACCGTCTATTTATAATAGAAAATATTACAATTGCTACGCTACATGAATATTAGACTGTAAATTACCTATTTATTATATTACAATAATTAACGATAAATAATTATATTATAAAACAGTTTGATTTTTTCGTGCGGTGACAGCTTTGCATACAAAGTGTCAGTCAGCACCTATTTCATCCCGCAGGTGTTGTGCGAGGCTGATAAGGATATGAAGCATTTTTAATTAGGTCTTTATTGTACAAACCAAGTTAAAATAAAGCGATTGACATGGCGGTCGTTTCATGGATGGGTAACCATGGGATCAGCTTGCAGAGCCTATATTATCGATATGAAGTATTTTGCAGATTTATTTTCGTGCAACGTCAAGGTAAAGCAATAGACATCACGGTAATTTTATGGATGGGTGACCGGGCTATGAGATTACGGAGAACATGTGAAGGGTTCATAAAGGGGGGTCTAAAATATGGTTATTTTTGACCTAGGACGCGACGTTACCAAGATACATAATAATATGTGATAGGTACTTACCTAATACGAAGATACTAGGTACATATTGCATGAGATTAAAATCACACTTAAATCGAATATTTCCTTACAACGCATATTTTCTTACGTCTGCCATGTTGTTAACGTACAGTAATTACTACTTTATTCTGTGATTTGGCCAGACATGAGATATTGTAAAATGTTAGTAGATTAGTAGGTACGTGCACATTATTTTAAGTGGTTATAGATACATACATTTCAAAATAATATAAATAATTATAATTAATGAAATTTTTTTTTTGGTGTAAGTAATCGCAGATTTTTTAAATCGTTATTTATTTAAATCTTTAAGCAGCATAAAGAATTGCAATGTCTCACAGCACAAGTCGTATGCATCACCTAAATTAATATTCATAAGCAAATAAATAAGTAACGAACAAAATACAGGCACGCGCTAGCCCCCAAAAACATGTACCTAGTTAGGAACTAAGGCGACATACGTAACTAGGTACCGCTCTTCCCGCGTCTCACCTCTTGCCCCCCGCACGATTGACCTGTCTAGACGCTTTCGTTGAACGACTGTATGGATTATTAGACTATGGTATTGGTAACATTGTGGGCCATAGCGCGCTGCACTCTTCATGACATACGTAACCAGTTAACCACAGATTGCCCGTTTCGCTTGTAACTCTGAAATTAATAAAATAACTCATATAAAAAGGAAACTATTAATTTATTCACGCTAATAAAGTTAAGGGGTCAGAACACCGACAGTTGTTTCAAGCCACAGGAAAATAACTCAAGCGTCGAAAATTAATTTTGGATGGCTTTAGGAAATAACGAACACTATTGACACGTGTTGTTCTAGACGGTGACTTTTTGTAGCTTTTTTACGCTTTTGTAATCAGTAACAAAAATATTGAAATTTATTTCAAACATGTGTACACACATACATGATCTTATATACTAGCGGGATAGTATCCAAACTGCCTCGATGGTCTCGCGGCATAAATGTGCGCGTGGGATTGGGAGGTCTCGGGTTCGATTCCCGGGTCGGGCAAAGTGTTATTGGGTTTTTCCGTTAGGAAATTCTCAGTAGCAGCACGGAGTCTGGTACTGCGCCCGGTACGGCAATAGGCTCGCCCCCTATTACGTGGGACCTAAAAATTCATGGCGAAATGTGGGTGTAATATTACACCTCTGCCTACCCCCTCAGGGATACAGGCGTGAGACTATAAATATAAAAACTATAGTATGTAAACACATTATGCCGAACTTATGCGACCGAAGTTCGGCGTGATTACGCCCGCAATGCTATTTGAATTAGAGACACTATGCCGAAATTACGTTGCGTTACATAGCGTACAGCGTAACCATCGTAACTTCGGTCGGGCGTAACCGCGTAAATTCGGCGGCAACTTTTTAGTGGTAGAGCACACATTATACGCGACCGAGGTTCGGTTCGATTGTCGACGAAGATAGGTACTACATAAAGTTGCGCAACGGAATTTCGGTCGCGTAATTTCGGCGTAATGTGTTTAGATACTTAGACATGGGGAGTAACTCAACATCCATTTATTTCATACCCATTTAACAATTCTTACGCAATAAGAGTCGCATTTCCTTTCTTAAAAACACAACTTAAACTTGCCTTGATCCAATCTGAACTTAATAACGTAAATAATTACATATATCAATTAATCCCAAATACGACACGTTAAATATATATCGAAGTATGTCAGTAAATAATATCGAGTGCGAGCGGAAAGGCATAATTTACAAAAAAAGGTTGTATATTATTTTTAAATTAGTTATTTCCGTACGAAAAGCCGTCAATCATTGTGCATCTGGCGTTGCACCTGCCGCACAAGTTTTTGCGTTCACGATACACAAACATACACACACTTGGGCTCAGATTTTGAGAGGACTCCGTCTGCCGATAAGTTGAACTCTTGAGAACATCGCGATCCGTTCTGAGAATATTAGATGAGACATACGAATTGATTCCGATAGGAAATGATGTTGTATTGGACTGCTGTATAATCAAAATCATACTAAAAATTATACCTAAAGTGTACAGCAATTAAAAGTTAGATATACCTACTCTAAAATAAACATACATACATAGACTCACGCCTGTTTCCCCGAAGGGGTAGGCAGAGGCATATTAAACGCCCACTTTTCGCCAGTGTTTTGATCCCACGTAATAGGTGGCGAGCCTATTGCCGCTTATCGGGATATTTTGTTTGTCAGAGCTTCGTCCGTTGATCGGCAGGTGCACCACTTGCAGGTGAGGTTGGCTTGGACCCTAAGTTCTTGGTGGGAACCCTATGCACCTCTAAAACAAAAAGAAGTATATATATGTATGTACATATATCCATTCTCTAGTACCCATTGTACAAGCTTCTGCTTAGTTTGGGAATAGATGGTGTTGTGTGGTAGAGTATTATTATAAAAAAAATTGGATAAAAGTTAATTCTAGATACCAACTTGAATATCTACTTAGATATTTCAAACATTTAAGTTAAAGGATACCTATTTCAGATGGCAAGAATAGTGAATCTTATTGGATAAGCCAGTTTACAATATCATAATGAAAAATTACACGCAACCCGCAACTATCTTTACAAACGACAGTAGAATCTCTCCCACCTACAAAATGACATCATATCCTATCTGTAGAACGCAATATTTCTCAGACTACCCTCGGTCCTGTGAAAGGAACCCCTTTAATATATCAAGCGTGGAGGCTCCGATGGCTATTAAAGTACATTTTTCTTATAAGAAAGGGAATGATGGAGGTGATGTTTTGGTGAAAACATAAATTGTTCGTTTTCAATAACATAATATAAACTGACCAATTACGACAATTTCGAGTCACTCGTTACACCCATTTACATAGCAATTGACACCTGGGGCACGGAGTCCACCTTTGTACTCAACACTTTAAAAAAAACGCCGCAGACGCATCCCGTGGGCACGCATACCGCATGCCGACCTGTAATTTCGACTTCTGCATAATCGAATACTTTCCGCTTTAGCAATGATTCTGCATCAATATAATGCGTGCCACGCTGCGTGACCCGAACAATAGCAACTCGGATAATGACACCGATTAACCGAGTGCAGCAGCTTCAATAATTTTCGAGGTTCGAGTACTCGTATCGATAATGACCGTATTAAATAAACTATAAGACGATTATATCACGCGCGTCGACGTGTGCAGCGCTCGGAAAGCGAGAGCCACGGGGTGGCATTCCGCAGTAATAGTCCTTAGAATCCAGACGATGCACCGACATCCTTTCGCGACAATCGATTTCGGAGCCGCACGAACCGGCCTAGTCGCTGTTTTTACATCGATGGCACACGATAGCTCCTGGCGAACGACACGCGAGCGCAACCTCTGACAACAAAATTGGCGCGATTTAAAAATAATCGCCGAAAAGTAGCATTGTTGCCGCGCATTATACAATTAATACGGAATGTCTTCGGCACCATAGTTTACTTCAAGATTAATACGAGAGTGTGGAGGACACGGTTCAATTAAAGTTCGCTCGGTTTATTTAATTAAGTAAGCAGGTAGACGAGATCGTACAACAATGGTCGCAGACGTGATGGTATCGCCGCTTCTCTCCGCCATAACTAAACGTATGCTAAATTGCTAACCTTTCCGCTGGCGGTATTGAACAATTTTATTATAATTGGCAACGCGGTCAACGATTCTTGGAAATTGGCTTTTTTTCTCCCTTTATTTCCAACATTTAACCGATCTTGTTTTTGCGGCGGAATCGCTCGAATGGACCTTTGTTCTCCGCCATATTGTTTTAATGTCGAACAGTTGGCAAGGAAACAACGAAAGTGAGTGAAAGTATGCGCTGCGATCTATTGTGCACCGATTAGTTGACGAAATATAAGGGATCACTTTCTGTGGAAATTACACAATCTAAACGAGCAACACTAGTTGAGCGTCAATTTTAAATTAATCGGATTCTTATTTGAAAGCTGTTTCAAAGTTGAATTTGCTCTTTTTTTTATCGGATCAGAACTAATTTGACAACTATTTAAAATTGGAACAAATTTAAATTCTAATTCGAATGTATATCAATAAAACATGGAGCATTGGAGTCGTAGTTTATAAACGTTAGTAGTTACCGCGGAGGTAGTATTTGATGTAATGTAATTGGTGTGTTGACACAGAAACACAGTGGATGTAATTAGGGGTAAGAGGGCGAGGTGCGAGTGGCCGGTGGGAGCCCGAGGGAGCAGCTGGCCCCACTCGACCGTGAACCCGACACACACACTAAATATATGCAATGTACCTATTTATTTGTTATCGCCACGAAGCAAAGCCACCAGACTACACCTTAAATAAACTCCTTTTAGCTAAAATCAATTAGACCGACGACATACATAAATCAAGTTTTTAATTATTATCGAAAATGCCATTTGCAATCGTTGATATTTTTGTCCTCTATACAATACACAAAGGCTATAAATAACGAATTCGATATTTCAGGTATGTCCGAACAATCATTAAAATGCCGACGACATTTTTTGACGAAAACCACCGTATATCGGTTTCGGCTAATTCTATATTCTGTAGCAGTATCTCACGGTTTTGGACAAATCAGGGTTTACCGGCCAGTTCTAAAAGAGCTCCCCCTCCCCGTCGTTTGTCTAGAACTTGGTCTCGAAACGGAGTTGTAGAATAACATAGAAGGTCAATATTAAGTGGTATTCCGAGACTTGGAGCAGCCGCCATCGTTTGATGTGGCCGGCGTTTCATCGGACGATTTATTTCACATAAATTTCGGCCTCGAACAAAATGATTCACAATTCATTTAGATGTTTATCGCTTTAAGAAGAAAAACTAATAACGTCACGGCTCTTATAAGCAATAATGGAGAAGCTTAGCGAGATAAACATAAGCTGATTGAGAACGTGCCTACAATAAAGTATTGCGTAAATTACGTTCAACGTAAAGTGTAGATTGAGCCTCTCTAAATCTGTTCAACATGCCTACAGACTGCGTATAATGGACCATCCATTTTACTATTTAGATGCGGTTTAGAAAATTTTAATCCTACTCGTACATCCCACTCTGTAACGCACCTATTCTGGTTACAATTCAAGCTTTAAGGAAATATTTCCTGCCTCCGCCACATGTAATCAGTTTAAAATGTTGTTGAAAAGCTTCAGTATACCACTTCGCTTTTATCCAGGTCAATAAGGATGGCAGATGCCTCCTTGTGGCCACATTTTCATCTCATTTAGTGGCTTCACTCGAGTGCTATCTGTGAGCCCGCTACCGACCCGCGACGGAGACGTTCTATCGACGTATTTGAACATTCACGTTCGGAAAACACAATACTTACGTATCCTCGCCTTATCCTCGTTTCGCGTATTCACGGTATAAACCCGTAATTTATTCATCAAATAAGTGTCTACTATATAAAGAAATAAGTTGGCAATTGACCTTTTTGCAATGATACTCGAAAATCTAATTGAAATACGAACAATAAACATCAAATTAGAATCTCATTAGAACCACCCGTCACCAATTTGGCACATAAGTAATCTAAATGGACACAAGTGGCGAAAAATCGTGATGTTTTTTATAACTATTTAATACGTTGTCCGAATTGAGTAAGGCGGTGCTCGAAGCTCATAGATCAAAGTGTTTAGCCGCCGGTTGACAGATGTTTTGATATTTCGCAGATTATTTTAATGTATGCACGGATGACTTACTGTGCGCTGGTGGCATGTTGTTTTTTCGAACAAAGTGACTTGTAAGTGACTTTGTACGGTCGCGCTCAACAACGCGGTGGTCTACAGCACCTGGCGAACGAACCCGGAAAGTAAAATGTCAATTTTATATTCTCCGCACCGATAAGTTTCGCGGTTGCGGGTGCTTTTTGCTTTATTTAAATAACTATATCGTCATGAGACGGCCGGTTGAAGACCTAATAAACGAAGGACCCTAATTTAATTAACGAACTAATCGTCCACAACGCGTCCAAATTTAAGTAGAAACGCCACAGAATGACGGCCGTGTGCCACATTAGAAGTTCCAATAATCGTTTACGGTTGGTTTGGACGCATACTTGGTTGCGCTCGCGCCCTCCGCGGGGTTGCCAACCCAAACTAAAGCGGTCAGTTCCCAGTGCGTTGCACTCTGTTACAAAATAACATAATGTCTTCGTCATTCGTGACTTTTTGTTATGTTTTGCCACAATTAAATATACATTTTTGACCGACCGCAAACTTATTATCATAAGTTGTTAATTAATTTTTAAATCGGATCCTTTTAGCGATAACGTTTTATTTTTGTTCAGATGTCCAAAATGTGTAACAGTCCTCGCTTAATTTATTGTGTTTGCGAAACAAATTTGTATACGAATAACAAATAAGCTAGGTAGGTATATGTGTTCGGTGGGCTAGCGACACAAGATTCTTTGTGTCGCTTTACAACATCGTCCGTTCCGGCTGCCGGGTGACTCCGGTGACCTAAAGACGACCTATTGCGAACAAAAAATAAAGCCGCCCATTCACGGGCACGACATCTTAGACAACCTTGAACTAGTTATAGTTAAACCGGGCGGGAATGAATCTGTGAGACAGACAACAGACATGGCAACACCGGGGCGGCGGGAAAAAAGCGCGCCGTTTCGTCGTACGGTCGTACCGTTTAGAGCAGACGTGTTATTATCTTATTATTCTAATATCCTATTATCCCGGACCGCGGCGTCGCTCGCGGTTTATGCTAGCTACAGATAGGTACATGGCGCGAATCGATCCTTCGAGATGAAGTTCGCGACCGCTGACGGGAGCTTCGATATAACCTGTCTAGCGCGCTCTTGTAAATTTTCATGTGTACCGAACCAGTGACGCATCATGAGAACTGTTTATAAACATAAACTAATATCAGCTGTTGAAATTTATGTGTTTTACTAGCTGACCCAGCGAACTCCGTATCGCTTTTTTAAGAGTTTTTATTTAATTCCCTTTTTTCCAAGCCCCTTTTCCAAAGTTACCATTGACTTAGCACTTAATCTCTTATCATTTCAGAGTCTAAAAATGATGAACAAACAAACATAGATTTTTATATAATATTGAATTCCCCATTCCTTAAAATATCGGAGACGATACCCATATCGACTTTAAAAAAAAACCTTTTACCATCTTTGATTTCCTATCCGCCATGTTTGATCACGAAATAGATGTTGTGTTTAGATTCTTCATCCCTTTAATCATCAGAGACGATACTCATATTGATTTTTAAAATTTTTCCCTTCCGCCACCTTTGATTTCCCATCCGCCATCTTGAATCACGAAATAGATGTTGTATTTGGATTCTCCATCCCTTTAAACATCGGAGACGATACCCATATTGATTTATTTTTTAATTCCCCATTCCTTAAAATATCGGAGACGATACCCATTTTGATTTTTTAAAATTTTCCCATCCGCCATCTTTGATTTCCTATCCGCCATCTTTGATCACGAAATAGATGTTGTATTTGGATTCACCATCCCTTAAATCATCAGAGACGATACCCATATTGATTTTTTTAATTTTTCCCATCCGCCATGTTTGATTTCCCATCCGCCATCTTGATGTGATTCAATAATATATAATATTGAATTCCCTATTCCTTAAAATATCGGAGACGATACCCATATCGACTTTAAAAAAAAACCCGTCTGCCATCTTTGATTTCCTATCCGCCATCTTTGATCACGAAATAGATGTTGTATTTGGATTCACCATCCCTTAAATCATCAGAGACGATACCCATATTGATTTTTTTAATTTTTCCCATCCGCCATGTTTAATTGCCCATCCGCCATCTTGAATCACAAAATAGATGTTGTATTTGGATTCCCCATCCCTTTAAACATCGGAGACGATACCCATATTATTTTTTTTTAAATTCCCATCCGCCATCTTTGATCACGAAATAGATGGTGTTTTTGAATTCCCCATTCCTCAAAATATCGGAGACGATAGCCATATTGATTTTTTAAAATTTTTCCATCCGCCATCTTTGATTTCCTATCCGCCATCTTTGATCACGAAATAGATGTTGTATTTGGATTCACCATCCCTTAAATCATCAGAGACGATACCCATATTGATTTTTTTATTTTTCCCATCCGCCATGTTTGATTTCCCATCCGCCATCTTGATGTGATTCAATAATATATAATATTGAATTCCCTATTCCTTAAAATATCGGAGACGATACCCATATCGACTTTAAAAAAAAAACCCGTCTGCCATCTTTGATTTCCTATCCGCCATCTTTGATCACGAAATAGATGTTGTATTTGGATTCACCATCCCTTAAATCATCAGAGACGATACCCATATTGATTTTTTTAATTTTTCCCATCCGCCATGTTTAATTGCCCATCCGCCATCTTGAATCACAAAATAGATGTTGTATTTGGATTCTCCATCCCTTTAAACATCGGAGACGATACCCATATTGATTTTTTTTTAATTCCCATCCGCCATCTTTGATCACGAAATAGATGGTGTTTTTGAATTCCCCATTCCTCAAAATATCGGGGACGATACCCATATTGATTTTTTAAAATTTTCCCATCTCCCATCTTTGATTTCCTATCCGCCATCTTTGATCACGAAATAGATGTTGTATTTGGATTCACCATCCCTTAAATCATCAGAGACGATACCCATATTGATTTTTTTAATTTTTCCCATCCGCCATGTTTAATTGCCCATCCGCCATCTTGAATCACAAAATAGATGTTGTATTTGGATTCCCCATCCCTTTAAACATCGGAGACGATACCCATATTGATTTTTTTTTAATTCCCATCCGCCATCTTTGATCACGAAATAGATGGTGTTTTTGAATTCCCCATTCCTCAAAATATCGGGGACGATACCCATATTGATTTTTTAAAATTTTCCCATCCGCCATCTTTGATTTCCTATCCGCCATCTTTGATCACGAAATAGATGTTGTATTTGGATTCACCATCCCTTAAATCATCAGAGACAATACCCATATTGATTTTTTTAATTTTTCCCATCCGCCATGTTTAATTTCCCATCCGCCATCTTGAATCACAAAATAGATGTTGTATTTGGATTCCTCATCCCTTTAAACATCGGAGACGATACCCATATTGATTTTTTTTTAAATTACCATCCGCCATCTTTGATCACGAAATAGATGGTGTTTTTAAAATCCCCATTCCTTAAAATATCAGAGACGATACCCATATTGTTTTTTTTAATTTTTCCCATCCGCCATGTTTTATTTCCCATCCGCCATCTTGAATCACAAAATAGATGTTGGTATTTGGATTCCCCATCCCTTTAAACATCGGAGACGATACCCATATTGATTTTTTTTTAATTCCCATCCGCCATCTTTGATCACGAAATAGATGTTGTATTTGGATTCACCATCCCTTAAATCATCAGAGACGATACCCATATTGATTTTTTATATTTTCCCCGTCCGCCATCTTTGATTTCCCATCAGCCATCTTGAATCTCGAAACAGATGTTGTATTTAGATTCCCCATCCCTTTAAACATCGGAGACGATACCCATATTGATTTTTTAAAATTTTCCCATCCGCCATCTTTGATCACGAAATAGATGTTGTATTGCAATTCCCCACCCCTTAAAATATCGAAGGCGATACCCATATCGATTTTTTAATTTTTCTCATCCACCATCTTTGATTTCCCGTCCGCCATCTTGGATCACTAAATAAATTTCATTTTATTAATCAGCGTCCCGAAAATCTCGAAAACGATACTCATATAGATTGTATCCTATTCGTTTAGCCTTTTTTTGCCCTTGACCAAACCCTCCCCCTTCTCGTTTGACCATTTTATTATTTTTGTCTGGCCTCTAAGAGTTGTGGGGTAATTTTATATAGCCTATAGCCTTTTGGCATAATTGGGCTATCATAGGCAATAACAATTTTTAAAATCCGACTGCTAGTTCCTGAGATAAGCCGACAATATCTTTTAGCCTTTTTAGCCTTTTGCCCGGCCCCAAAGGGTCGAAGCGTTATGTTGTATAGCCTATAGCCTGCCGGAATAACTGGGCTATCGTATACAAAAAGAATTTTTCAGATCCGACCGGTAGTTCCTGAGATTAGCGCGTTCAAACAAACAAACAAACAAACAAACAAACAAACAAACAAACTCTTCCGCTTTATTATATTAGTATAGATGACTGTTTAATTATATTTGCATCGTATAAATTTTATGGTACAAAATTATTAAGTACCTACCCAAATATAATTAATATCGCACAAAAATCTGTGTTACAAATAAACTTTAATAATCCCAAGGTAAATAACACATTTTTTGCTAGTATCGTCTAGTCTACATATTATAACGTTAGTTTTTTTGTAAGGATTGCGTCACTGTTGCACCGAACCCGCGATGCACGCCGGGGTCACACGCGAACCGTTTGATGTAGGTCCTAATGGCCACAAATCATAATCATCGAGCTTGCCAGACCAAAAAAATAACCATATTAATCTTAATTCCACGTTACCATAAATAAAATTAAAGTTTTTGTTAACAGTTAAACTATGGGAAAACGGGACGATGAAATATAGCGATAATCATAAAACCCTTTTTTTATTTACACATCAATTTGCCAATCGATAAATAAATACCTAAATAGGACTAGGATAACATGAGCGTTGCGGGTATCGAATTAACTCGCCACTCTTCGAGTGTACAAATAAGTAGTTATTTGTACAGTATAATGACAGGTTTGGTGATTGCCTCTACATCGTATTGTAATTATGAATCATAAACAAAGAACATCGAGTTTAGGTGGTCGAGAAAAAAAACTGCCAAAAACTAATCTGTTCACAGCAATTAACCTATCAGGCTTATTTAGTGTTGAAGGTCGCTCGTAATAAATGGGTGTTACATTTCCTATATTCCTTCTGTCAATCTATTTTAAATATCAGTAATTATTGAACAATACCAGACGTGAACAGTTGCCATGCGTTCTCTTGTAAAGAAATACGTGCACTTTTTTAAATTGCCACCGAACAAAAGCATTGTAGGTCATGTTTTGGAAGTCTTTAAAAAAAATATTATTTGCAATTTCGCTTATACATTACAAGTAAACGATCTCCAATACAAAAGACTAATGGAGTTGTATAAACTTTTCGTGTTTTATTCTTTGTAATATTCGAAAACGGTTTCAGTTTTCCAAAATTGCGCAATCCACCTTTGGTTTTCAACTTTAGAAAGTACTTTTGTCTCCCTTGTTTTCATCGAAAGGAACAACAAAACAGAATGTACCACAACGTCTTACACATAGATAAACCAGTTCTGCACTATGCAGCTCCCACACATACAAGGCTTCCCTGTAGACGATCCCTGCGGTAATAACCCGTCTGATAGATCGCTTCATTTGATACCTGTGATGACCACTTTCATTATCATGCAGCTCTAGTCACTCACCGCATAATATTGTTTAACGTAAAGTGATTATTTTTCCCATTACTGCTTTTATTTTATGTCTTTACGTAAAAAAGTTCGAGGATATTAAATAATTACGAGACCATGCCGTCGAACCCACTTCCTTGCGGTTTCCGTTTCATACGAACGTTACGAAAGTTCACAAAAATACGTAAACGTTTATCGAACGAAATACTTCAGTTCAGTTTCAATTCCCATTTACATCAGTTAGTCTTTTATCTTTGAAAGTCTCGGTGCGAGCTCCAAAAGACTAAAACTTTACTCGTGTTTTCAGAATCTTGTCTCGGATATTCATAGCTGTCTGTTTCGAATTATACTTACTTTGTATTCAGTGTATGAATGAATCATTGTTTTCTGGACTTTAAACTGTACGGAGCTTAAACTACTTGTATCCTTACAAGTAAAATATTATTCAATAAATGCGTACATGCACACCAATATCTGAACATTACACACATCCGGCCGCGCGTTGGGCTTTCGTCTGCCGCTCCGGGCGCATGCGCCATTGTCCACCGGATGTCTTGCGGTCACACGCAATTTCACAACCTCTGCACTCCCACTGCACTCATAATGCCCTGGTAAGTAGCAGTTATTGGCGTGAACGGACTGAGGCCCTATTAAGTACCCTTTTTACATAAAAAGTATATAAAAACAATCACCGAATGAGCGCATCAAAATATTAAGACATGACATGACTTCAAAGGCCACATTTAATTTAAAGTCTTGATTTAAAAGGACGTTTTAGATATACACCTACCCATTACAAACCTAGTTATTTGAAGACAAAAACTGTGTAACTATTAATATGATTAGCAGTAAGCTATTATTACAGGCGGTAGGTATTACATATCGCTGGCTCACTATTACAAGGTTCTATGTTACAATTTTATCACTTATTGAGTTATGAATACTACAAGGTTCTATGTGCTATTAGCTACTCTTTTGCAAAAATAAACGACTAGATTACAGCTCTTTACTGCAAAATATCAAAAATAACGTGGTCCTATGTTGTTTTTATCAACAAAAAGGAATAACGAAGTTCTATGTAATACATAGAACCATTCAATTTTAGTTTTAACTTATTTTAAGTTTAACAAGGTTCTATGCTAAACATAGGACTTTGTTTTATGAAAAAAAAAACAAACATATTTATGATCAAAGTTTTATGTAATCTGTCACTTATTCAATTTCGCTGTTTTTTGACAATTTATTCAGTGCAATTGGTAATACATTTATGCAATTATTGCAGTCTTGATTAAAAGAATTATCATATCAGTCTAGATACTTCCACCGCTGGACTTAGGCCTCCCCCAAAGTTCTCTACACAGACCGATTTTGAGCCACCCGCATCCAACCACTTCCCGCGATCTTAACCAGATCGTCGGGGCCTACCCCTACTACGTCGTCCGTTACGTGGTCGCCACTGCAGAACCCGCCTGACCCGTGTCCCCCGTGACCAGAACGGGTCGGGTCTCAGAGCCGTAAATCATCACTGACAACACACACTGGTCAAAGACTTTCGTCTTGAGACACTGCGGGATATCGGACGATATGCCCTTTTCGAACGCTGCCCAACCGAGTTCTCGGTTGGGCAGCGGATTCAACAATGACCTGTTTCTCGAAATTATTCGTAGGTATAGGTCCATACGACATGGACGTTAGACATGATTTTCATCTTGTCCTTGTTCATTTTAGGACCTACTTGTTGGGAGACTCTATAGAGGCCATCAAGCATTGCGCTGAGGTCTTCCATGGTCTCAGCCATGACTACGATATCATCAGCATATCCAAGGTGTGATGTACTCGCCGTTGATGTTGATACCGAGTCCATCCCAGTCCAGAAGCTTGAAAAACGTCTTCAGCGCAGCAGTGAAGCGTTTTGGACATATAACATCTCCCTGCCTCACCCCTCACTGTAGCCGAATAGGTTTTGAGCTCTGGTCCTGGAGGCGGACTGACATGGTGGCGTTTTCGAACAAACACTTCAGCACTTCGACATCTTCCTCTTAGCGTTATCCCAGTTTCAATCTGGGGTCCGCTTACTAGTCTACCGGATTTGGCTGAATTTTGGCTTTTCCACGGAGCGACTGCCTGTCTGACCTCCGCAACCCGAAGGGATAGCGATATTCCATGGTTTAGACCAGTGTCAGTTTTATAGAAGGTACTGACGTCCTGTAACGATTGCCAAAGATCTTCATGACAATCGGGACCGACGGCTTAACGTGCTCTACGAGGCACGGGACAAGAGATAATTAACAATTCAATACGCACATAACTCCAAAAAGTTATTGGTGCGCGCCGTGGATTCGAACCCGATACCCTCTGCATGGCAGTCTGTTGGTATCTCTACTAGGCTATCGCTGCCTTCAGCACTTCGACATATCGATAACCAATTTAGCACCGTTGGAGAGACTGCAGTACTGCCCAGGTTTCGATCGAATCAAAGGCTTTCTTATAGTCCACAAACGCCAAGCATAGAAGCTGATTATAGTCCTCGGACTTCTGTATAACCTGCCGCAGCGTGTGTACGAGGGTCAAACTGAAAGTTCTTAGAAAATCAAAAACTGATTACATTAGCCAGTTATTAGTTTTATTATATCTTTTCAAAATATTGTCCATTGACGTCAATACACCGCTGCATGCGATGGAACCACTGGGAAAAGCACTTTGCCCACTCGTCCTTAGGGGTCTCTTCAATGGCATCGCGATACGCAGCCACCGCTTCTTCAGCATTCATAAACCGCTTTCCTTTAAGTTTTTCTTTAATTTTTGGAAATAAATAAAAATCACAAGGCGCGAGGTCGGGGCTATACGGCGGGTGACCCAGTAATTCAACGTTTGATGTCGCCAAATAGTCGATCGTTCGCTTGGCGGTGTGCGACGAGGCGTTGTCGTGGTGAAGGAGGATCCTACTGCGAGGTCGTTTCTCTCGAACTTTTTCCAAGACAAGCGGCAAACAATTGGTAGTGTACCATTCTGCAGAAACTGTTTTTTGATCCTCTAACACAATTGTTGCGAAATGACCTATCCTTCCAAAGAACGAGGCCACCATTTTTTTCCCGCACTTCGATCTCTCTTCACTTTAGTTGGCACCTCCTCGAAAGGAAACACCCACTGAGCAGATTGTCTTTTGGTTTCAGGATCATAACAGTAAATCCAGCTTTCGTCACCTGTTAGTATGTCGAACACAGCATTTGAGTCACCTCCGTTAAATCTTTCAATCATTTTACGGCACCAATCCACACGATGGAGTGTTTGAGCCTTAGTCAAATTATGAGGTATCCACCGGGCGCAAAGCTTCCTGACCGCTAAATGTTCGTGGAGGATTTTGTGCACTTGACTCATACCGATGCCTAAGCTTGTCCGAATCTGCTGATAGGTCACTCTTTTGTCAGTCTCTATCATACGCCGCACAACACAGATGTTATTTTCAGTCGTCGCCGTAGAAGGCCGTCCCTCACGTACATCATCAGTGAGATTAGTGCGACCACGTTTAAACTCATTAAACCAGTTTGTAAACAGTCGCACGAGATGGGGCTTCATCGTGAAAGGCCAATCGTAGTCTATCATAACTTTCTTGTTGACTTAAATGACATCGAAAGTCATAAAAAATCATTGCACGAAAATTTTCTCGTGTTAAATTCATGTTGACGTGACACAGACAATTTTCAATTTGCCGCCAAATCGTAAAACAAATGACAAATGAATGAAATATATACTCAGTAATATTGGCAAAGAGTTCTATTTTCAAATTTTAGAATATTTTTTTTATTATATTGTTTATAAGTGGCCAGTTCTAAGAACTTTCAGTTTGACCCTCGTATGTGGTCTATGGTACTATAGCCTTTACGGAATCCGGCTTGTTCGGGAGGCTGGCAGTCGTCTAGCTTGCTCTCGAGACGATTCGTGATGACCCTAAAAAACAACTTATAGACGTGACTCAGAAGTGAGATGGGGTCTGTAGCTCTTCAAATGGGTTTTGTCGTCCTTCGTGAAGAAAAGCACCACCACACTTCTGTGCTCTGCCTGTGGCGTTTTGCCCTCGAGTATGATGGAATTGAATAGCTTCCGAAGCATTTCCACGGCAGGTGCCAGACAGATCTGCCTGTTGAGACGCCGATATTTTGGCATGGCGTCGGAGGATAGCCGAAGCATCCTGCGCCTTTCCACTATGAGCTCAAGGGTCGGACCAGAGATTTTATTGGCTCTTTTCTTCGTTTTGAGCTTAAAAATCTTCCAGCCCGTGTTAGGGACAGCATCCACGAACCTGTCACTGAAGTCGTCGATAAAATAAAACCCAAAAAAATAATATTTTAGACTATTCAAGTGACGACAGGTGAAAGATAAAGATTTCGTGCCTCCAAGCATTAATAGAGGAAAGGTACCAATTGTGGAATACGTTCGTAATATAGAATAACTTATATTTGGAAGACTGGGGCCGCGAATATTCCAAAATTTGTTTTTGTAGAGTAAAGATATATCCGAAATAAATGTTATTTTACCAAATTTCAATTTTGTCATATTCTGGACACTTAGAACTGAAAATATAATGGCATTCCATATGAGGGACGTATTTTATAATTGGTACTTTTCCCTAAACTTGGCTATAAAATATGTGATTTAACAAAAACAAAGTTCTAAGTGGTGCTTATAAATAAATAAATTAATATTTTTGCTAGCACAAAGTTCTATGTTATTTTATTTTTGACGATATTATAAAATATAAAAGTCATTACGCTTTTTTTTAAACTTGGAAAGCATAATGTAGTCCTAAACTATAATATTAAAATGTCACAAGAGGCTAAGGCTACTTTAAATACATTTTACATAAGTCAAAAATTATAAAGTCTTATTACCAAACTTCATCAAAGTTAACATAAGACCTTGTAATAGTGAGCCAGCGATATCTAAATCGTGTTAGTCGGGACTGTAACGAAACAATGTTAATTTGTTTAGGTCAAAATTCGGCTTCGCTTTTAAAACATCACGTTTAGCAAATTAATTGGCCCACAATGGGAGTACCAGGCGGGTATGAGGCACTAGGCGGTCGAATAAACGAAAACAATGATCGAATTAGCAAGGTCGGTACACCCGGAGCTGATTAGTCCACATCAATCATCTACTGAACGGTTTAATAACAGAATGGGGTAAGTGCGCGCTCACTGCGCTCGACGCGGCTCATTACATGTATTTTTGATTATTTGTTCGTACCCCGACCTACCTCGATGTCAGATTGCGTGGGATGCTTCGGCCTTCTATCTGATTTATGCACTTATAAATAGCTTTTATCATATACGTAGACGTTTGGCATCAATTAACTATTTATAATACTATTTATCCCGTAATATGCCACTTCTCGCCACTTTCAAATCTTGACTTAGGTTAATGTTTGACTTTTTATATCGGTATAGCCTCTTGTTAAGGTAATACGGTTATTTTTATGTTAGGAAACATACATATACAACATTACTAAATATTTTTGCGTTTTCTGTCTGTACTCGTATGTTCGAAACGATTGTATCATTAAAAGGCTGACTAGATATGCCATTGTCCTTTATCAAGAATTGATTTTATTCTGATCATTCGATTTAAAATGGACGAAGCTTTTGAAAAATCATACAAGCAAAATGGCAGGCTACAAATCTACAATACAATAGTTAAATAAAGTCTGTCCGGAGTCTTGAATCACTTACGTAATGTATAATAAATTATAATAAAGTTTATTTACATTGACGTGCGTTTGTCATCAATCAATACAGAGGATTTCTTTCATTTGACTAGAGTCGTTGACTTATTGCTTTCTCTGATAGGTCACAGGAGCTGATAACAATGTTATTGTAATGTAATGTCGAAGGAATCGCTATTAATTATACAACGATTATACGTTAACTTATTATATTAGCGTTCTATATTCAAAAGGTTTTTGCTAACGTGCGCCATTGTTCCAGCCGGTTTCGGATTAAATCGACTAAATAAAGTAGATGCGGTTTAGGCGGCCGGAGCGACCCTATCGCCCTTAGTTTTTTAGAGGTCTAGGCTCAGTAACGGTACCGCGACGTCCGGGCGTCACATTCGCCACTGGTGGACCTCGATGCTGTCATTTCGACAACTAATAACCCCCGGTGGAGCTCATAATTTATAAGGCGGTACATGTGAGCGCTTTTTACCGCGGCCGCCGTCCACCGCCGCCGTCTGGGAATCCGCAACAAAGACCGAGCGAGATTCCGTTTTGCATTCCTCGAGTATTCGTGTGCGACGAACGACTGCGAATTTTATGTTTGGAAATGCGTATTTGCACTGAATCGATCACTAAGAAAGTCGCATCAGTAAATCGAATTAATGATCTTCGCTGCGATTCCCACGGTGTAGTCTTGTGACGCACTCGGCACTCGCGAGCTTGTGTGCTTGTAGTGTTGTGTTGGAGGATGTGTCGGCTCACCTTGGGCGTCGTGTTTATTGCGCGTGTCAATTGTAGTGGAAATTCGTGGCCGAGCCTTTGTACGCGACTGACCCACTTTCGACGCCATAAACCGCCCCATCAAATTTCGTCCCGGCAGTTTCGAGTTAAAAGTTGTCGAGTTTTCGGTTAAGTTTTGGTTTTTTAGCAACACGGGCCCGTTGCATTCCCGTTTTTACGATCATCTCCCCTGACCGACGCCTGACAGAGAGCTCGTAAAAGATCAGATTTTATTTCTTATTGTTCGCCTTCGCGAAATCTAATTGAAGTCGGTAGGGTACGAGTCGTACGAGGCGAGAGCCCACCGCGCCATTTACGCGTTTTTAATTTTACTGCGCCGAGAATGCTGAATTATGTCCTTTCGAACGATAATGACGAGTGGACTGAGTTCTTTCATTACTTTTTATAACACATTAAACGTTTAAATGGTTCGGGTGAAAATTAGCTTGTTGTTGATAATGTTTGTGCCTCCACTGCGGCGCGCCTCTCCCCGCGCCGTGTAACGTGTCCATATCATTATTTTACTTGCGAGCCCCTTTAATCGGCCGTAGCGACTTTTATACGTTCACAATAAGACGCACGCGACGCAAATAATCATGGCAAGTCCTCAACTCTATTTGCTTCGATTAACTGGCTCCCGGACCCGTTTTGGAGGCCCACTCTTCCTATATTTTACTTAGGAGTGGTCCTTCAACATTGTTGAGTCTCGATTTATCGGCGAATTAACAGTCGATAATTGACATAAATGAGTTTGAATGTGAAGTTGGTTTTTATTGGCATTGTTGTGGGTGCATCGAGGCACCTGTGACATCGAGTGTTGTTTTAGGCCGATCGAAATTGGGTTACAAGTCAAACAATAGTGAAAGTTTACCGTTATATAGATATTGTAAGTTTGAGGTGGTGATGCGAGGAGCGTGGTTTTAACGAGCGAATAGTTGTGCGGGGACGTCAGCGGGACAATTACAAGAGTCATAACATACGCGGTGGGGCCGGGTCCACACTGTGGATGTATTACAATTTAGCGTTGAGCCGCTGGGCTGGTGTGTGACTCACTTTAAATTCTCTCCTCGTAGGTCTGCGTCACGCGCCTATCGGAAACGCTAACGGCCGGGACGCGTATTTAAATACACCGTCCCCAGTCCTACCTGACCCCTTACACCACATTGATTCTTTCCAAGTGAAGGCACTGCCCAACGCGCTAAGGTGAGACGGGGGCTCTTATAAAAGTGGCGGCAGAATAATGCCTGCTTGTGACTCGCGTCTCGGTACTCGCGATATGTTATATAAACTAACATATTTTTATATAGAAAGTAGGTACGTTATAGCGCATATTGTGAATGTTAATTGGCAAGGATCTTTGTGGGTTACCTTGTGTAGTAACTGTTGGATTCAATCGAATATTTTGGCCATGTCTTATTTCCTAATCGTGGATTTAATTGATCTAGATACATAATAAAAGGATTGCAGTGTCGCGAATTTTGATTATCGGTCCACAAGCTGAAACTTATGAAACCTCATTTGGAAATGGTAGAAATAGAGTAAGGTCTGTCCGTAAATTACAGAAAGTTTAGCTTCTTACTTGTGAAAATCTCCTGTATCTAACTTTGACAATTAGACCTCTGCTTACCCCCTTAAAAAGAAAAAGCGTGATGATGTTAAGATATGTTCGTAGCGTTTGTTTTAGTGTGTGTTTGTAAACATTTGAAGTGTTGTTGCGCGTCATTACGAAAGTGCTTGTTATTCGACTCGTGCCAGTGTTTACAGAATTTTTAACATTTCTCAAGAGATGCCACTTTTATTCCAAATACGGGAAAACTTATCGCAACGTAACGTATCAAATCGAGCAAGTCTTCTACTGTAGTTTGAAAAGTTAATAGGTACCTACCACCTAAGTGATTTAATTTTATATAATGCAAATATGTATGCATCAAATGTTCCATTGCGAAGTCAGAATCATCTTTTGTCTATTTCGTTGGTGCTTTCGATTTCGACCAAATATTTTACGGAATATATTGAAAGAAGTTTTTTTTTACGTTAAATATGTTTAATTTCATTTCTGTTTTGTCTTGTATCGTAGCTAATGAGCCTTTCTTTTATTTCAGGTAAAAACTCAATCAGCTTACTCAGCGCTAGTCTAGTATGTATTATCTTAATCTTAATATATAAAATCCTTGCGTTACTGACTGACTGACAGACACGCTACAGCCGAAACTATTGGGCGCAGGAAGCTGAAATTTAGCATGTATCTTTGTTGGGGACCGTAGGGGAGAAGAAGGGATTTCTTGAAATTCCCACGGGATCGGCCAAAACGGGTAAATTAAAAAAATGCAGGCGTAGCTGCTGGCATCCTCTAGTAGTTTATATTACTAGGCGACCAGACCCAACCAGGAGGTATAAAATCATTTTAGCAAAAAAAGAATAGCAGACAAAAATGTAACGGAAAATTAGTGAAAACCGGTTCTAAGAAAAAAAAACTCAATTATTTGCAGTTATTTTCCTTGTTAAGCTTTGTATTTCTTTTTCCAAATTAATTGGGACCACCATTGGGATAGGTATCATTTATATTGAGATACTTACCTTTAAAAATAATAATCATCCAAATCGGCTCTTAAGCAGAAATATCTATAAAAATATAAAGACGTATTGAGAATCTCTGTTTTCGTCGGTAAAACACCTAAAAGTACTCTCAGAACATATTTATTTTTAGCACTTAGCATACTATAAGTCCATTGTCGCGGTGGCTGGACAATTAATTTGTTTATCCGAGTCTATCTGCGGAGGTCGACTGCTTTCTTGTACATCTGCCGCTCCCCGTCCCAGCCGACACTGAAAAGGCTTTTGTTGTTTGCATAAATAACTCGACAAGTATTTATATGTAAAAATATTCATATTTATTTGTATTCATTTTCTTGATTTATTTTAAAAGTATTCTTCGATTTAATCATCTCGGTGTATACGTTGAACATATATGGTGGATTGGGTGCGTAAGCACGACGCAATTTGAGAAAACAGCGTATAAATTCGTATATCAGCCAAATGATTATGAATAGATCGCGAGTAGTGTAGTGACGTGGTATCGGCGTGATGCGCGAGTGATGTGGATCGAGTCGAGTGATGTGGTGCATGCACTGACCTAGCCCACGCGCGTCAAAGCCGAAGCACTTTCTTCTAAACTCAAAATGTAACCGTAACTATGAGGCGGACAATCGTTTCCGGCGCCCGTGACGTCACAGCCGTCTCGCCGCGCGCCGGTCGCCGCCCCTACTACGTAACCTTGATGGTGAGACGCGCACCGACTCGCTCGCGCCTCGACCGCACTCCACTCGCAACACTCGCGGGCCGCGCCGACTTCGCTTTCGTTTTCATTGTTCTTTTTGAAATTATATTTATAATGTAACTCGAAGGCGACACCCGCCTTTCCGATCAAAGAGTTCGACGATCCTCAAATCCGATCGGCGCAACCGCAACAACCCTCTGCGTGCAACGAAAGCTGCTTAATATTCGGCCGGATGCAGAAATTATACATATCGAATGCCACTTATAATGGGAAATAAGAGCAAAATCTCCGGTAATTTTTCACACGATCCACGAGAGCATAGTTGCCCTAAGCGCGGCGTGCCGGGGTGAGCGAACTTGCAACCTGTAATTTCGGACCGCAAAAGGAACAAGACGCATCGAGATCGGTGATTAAAAACCTTTGTCGGTTCTACTAATATTTATATTATTTTCGCAATGCGGCCGACATCTAATTGGGCGCTCGTATATTTTGATGTAGGTACGTCGGGCGCCGACCACCGACGCTTCATTAGGTTTCCTGGTAGACAAATCATAAACTATACATTTTTTATGTGGTGTCGTTTATGTCAAAACGTGACCCCGACCGTCCGTCTGACGATCGCCGACAAAGCCGCCGTGGAAAAATCCATTTCCTACCGAAAGCTCACAACACGTCGCCGTCCGTCGACCATTACTGATCGAATCCTTACAATAATGAGTAAATTACAAATGAGTGTAGGTGGTAGGTATGAGTAACTAGTTTCAACTGGCCAGTGGTACTCTCGCGGCCCAAGGTCTGGGATATTGAACCTGGCGCGGAGCAACAGCACGGCAAGCTCGCCGCGAAAGAGACGGATGCACTATCACTCATTGTTATGGGGGAAATGTCGCGGCCACACGCGCTGCTAAGCGCTTCATTTTCTTCAATGACTAACTAAACCTTCGGCTCCTAATCCGTTCGGTATGCGATGCAAAGCAGCTGCCGGTCCGAGCGATCCCGTAAGCAGGAGGCGCACTTCCTCAAACAAAGTGCGGCGCGAGCGAGACGGACGATGTCGCGGGTATCGGCTGCCCCGCGTGCGACAGAGACGGTTATACGATGACAAGTGCATTCTGCGTCGCGACAGGGACGGCAGAAGTGCATTGCGCTGACGCATCACGATGGTCTACACGCTCTCTTGTGTTTTTTTGTGCGCGCTACCCCCGCAGCTTTCAGTTTCGTTGTCACGCGCAAGAACAGTACGCCCGAATGTCGTTTATGCCAATATTAATCAGCGGTGTCGTAATTAAATCTGCCGGTCCGACCGGTCGTTTGCTTGGCATTTATATGTTCCCACGCGGTTGATGTCATTTTTATTATGAATGGCGGCCTTCGCAGCCTTGATTCCTGTGGGGGTGCGGGCTCCCGGCGGCGGCGGCGCGGGGTCCACTGACCCACTGCACTGGCCGGCTCGCTAGCTGCTCCAATGGTTTTGCTTCGTCAGCGCTCAGCCCGTTCCGCGCCACCGCCGCTCGCCACTTGAATGAATATCGTTCACAAATAATGTCTACTCGCATGACTCGAGCAGGAAGCGTATCGATAAAGGAGTAGATGCAAATCGAAGGTAAACCTGCTAAGCGTTCATTGGCATTATTAAAAATAAATAATATCGGTTTTGGAATGTTAGCGGGCGCGTCATCTCGCCTCCCGCAGAGATCGCGTGAACTCTTTATCGGTCGGACACCTCGGCTAAGTGAGCTCTGGAACATTCAACACTACCATGGAGGCTTGCTAACTAGGAGCACAGGACTGCGCAGTGTATGCGGCGACATACTCCGATAACATTGAAGAGCGTTACGCAATGTTACACTGACACATTGTAGTCGCTAAGCTTCGATTGCCACGTGTCACGTTATCGCACATATCATCGCTCCTAATATGTGCTAGTAATTCTCACGACGCCATAGCCGAGTGCGTTCACACCCATAAACATGGTGCGCCGTATCGAGCGAGTATTTCGATCGCACTGTTGCCGCTGCTTATTTATGCTTGGCAAACATTCGACGAGATAAGCCGTCAACGGCGAGCCTGTGCTTCCCACATCTGCCGCGACCTTGGCTCCTCCAGCCCGTTGTGTAACCTCCTTATCAGTCACGCTTTCCTGGTACCTCCAGTTGGGCTCACCGGCAAATCTCACCGCGTTTTCCGGTCTCGATAAACATCGGGAGTCGCTCGTATCTGGCAGATGTCCTCACACATGCGTTACCTATAGATAAAACTAGTTCAAGTTATGAAAGCATCTTTCACTATCGTTTAGTTTACGATGGAACTAATAAAGTTAGCGGTGTTGCGGCGGGCACGTGGCTCTGTCTTGTTAACATAATTACGGCGTTTTCGGCCGCCCTGACCGGTTTCGACGTCCCTCTTTACCGCGCTCTAAATCAATGTTAGCGTTTGTGCGAAACGGAAAGTTAATGCGACGTTTAGCTAATAAGATCGAATGCGGCGAATTAACATCTTTGTGTCGGGCGCGGCGAGTGGAACCAGTCGATGTGATTTATTAGAAAAAACGTCGTTTATGTCTGTGCGGCGAGAGCTCAGCGACACATTTGTTGTCAGTGGCGATAGTTCGCGCGTGGAAGTGCGGGTTGGATGCCGCAGACGTCGCGGTGCGCGTTCCTTCCGTGAGCTTTTATTATTCCGGTTGTAAATTAAACTGTGCTCGTTAATCGGCCCTTTAATCCGTCTGGGCGTTGACTCCGCTGCTCGCGGCCGGCGGCGGCTCGCGCCATGAATGGTTCACTTTATCTTTAAAACAAGGCGGCGCGTCGCGAGTAGTAAAATGTATGTAATGAACGTCCCCACATGTTGTTTACGTGTGAAAAGCTCGCGACGGTGGTCCAGCCGCGTCAGCGCGAAGGAATGTGGTAGATCTGTGCGGCGCGCAGCCTCTGGGCTCCACACCCGCACCCCGCGTGTTGACACAGCTCCACACACGTCACAAGCCTCCATACTTCGCGTCTCAACGTTATTGTTAACCTCGAATGATACACTGTTTGAATATTTAGCTATATCCGCTGACTTCACCGCTTAAAAAAAATGGCGAATAATTAGTCAATAAAAATTCCGTCGATTATATACGTAGTCGTAGTTGTTACACGGGTGTTACGTAATTGGAGTAAATGACCTAAGAGTTGGTGGTCCGGCGAAGGTCTCGCAGACCACGTGGTGTGTGTGAGCTAGCACTCGCCCCACGACACGTCTAACTCTACCGAACAAAGAGCCGTGACGGAGATTAAACTACCTAAATCATCGGTGCGGTCGCTTCTCGACTCGGTAGGATTATAATCCGACACCAAACTACGCCTAAAATCCTCCTGCGGATGTGCCAGGATATTCAAGTTTCATTACACATAATATATTCACACGAAACTTCGGCGTGTAAACAATAACAAAGCTAGATAGTGGAGCATATCCGTCGATATAGAATATTGTTATAATCATTGCGTCGAATGTAGGTGTTGTAATATTTCGGGTGTGTGTTGCGCGGGCAATGCACGGCGCCCTTGACCGCGGCGTCGCGGCGGCATACGCGATGAGTCCGAGTAAACAAATTGAATGAATCGCGTACGCTCGTACATGGCGTATGTACCATTCATGTGTGCGCCGTTAACGCACGATAATTCAACTGCTCGTGTGTTTAACTAACAAGATTACGTACCGAGTACCGACCGATGCTCTGCCTACTGCCTCTCAACTGACTGATAGTGCCACTGCACACTGTGCGTGATCAATGGAGATTATAACATACACTCGCCCCGGAAATCGGTTGTATTATGATTATGACTCAAATTAATAAAACAAGTTCCTTATAATAATACTAATTGTATAGCAAGTAATTGTGGTCCGTCAGAAAGATCTATTAAAATTTAAATTAGTTGTACGCCGAGCAATTACTTTTAATCTTGTACACTGTATAGCATGTTAGGCGCGCGCGCTTCCCGTGTGTCCCTTTGTCAACGGAAACGAGGTAGGTAGTCTGTCATGGCTCGCGAGGCGCCCCTTGTAAGATATGCACTCCTCACTACATGTTACTGACACTAATACCCTCCACACTGTTCCATCTCATTACAAACCATTTCCCTTTATTTGCGAACAACTTCACATTTATTTGCTGGCCGAATGGAAAGTTTTTAGTTATAGAAAACTAAATGAAGGTTCGATTAATAAAAATAATTATTTGTGAGGTAGGTAAGTATGGAGTGCGCTTCTACATACATAATTGGCGGAAGACAGACGCATAGTGCAGTGCATCGTACTTACGCGTCTCGCCGGCCGCTTAGCGCTCCTTACCGTAGGGACGCGACAATGTCGCCTTTTATCGATAACTTGCTACAGCACCATTTATTTTATAATCATTTACATAATTAAGCAACTTATCAACTTCTATTTTTATTCTTAAATAAGTATGCTATTTTCATTGAAGTTTTAATGAATAATATCTCAACTAATACCTTGTTCCCGAGCAAATGTTAAACAATTTTGACAGTTGATTTCATGTAAGTTTTATAGACTGCATAATTACTAAGTTTGCGCGTGAGTTTGCTCCTACTTCCCTCAATTACTTGGTAATTATCAATCATTGGATGTATCGATAGGTGTGTAAGCAATACAATAAGTAATAATGGTGCATCTGTGCGGTGGAGGGGCGGCGGCGTGCGGCGGGTCGACGCTCGGCCGCGCGACCGATCGCACCCGAAGGTCAAGGCTGCCCGCGACCGATCGAGATCCTACTCGCAGCGCCCGCCGCCCGTCCGGCCACTCACGCATACACTACTACAGCAACGAAAGAAAAAGTGACAGCCCAAACCTGAATAGAATGCGAGGACGAATAAAAATGAAAGCACTGTTTATCTTACGCGTCTAGCGCACGCCGTCTGCCCAATACGACGATTAAAAAGAAAACTATTTCCGGACCCTCCAATCTCTAATCGATCTCGTTACACCCAGCGATGACTTGCTTTATTGAGGTGCGTGCGAAAAGATCTCGATAAAGCAGATATCCTGGCGGTTAGGTCACCGAGCGGCGGTCAGCGAACTCTTAATTTGTTGCGATCGGAATATCCATTAACCTATTTACAAATGGATGCGAATCTGATACTCGATTATGTGTCAAATCGTTCGTGGGGGATCGCGTTGCCGAAAAGTGGAGTCAATTGTGGGGCGCGACGGAGTGTGAAGACGCGTTTATGAAAAAGTGGTGTTTCTGCGAAGTCGCGGGTGGGGTCGACTGGTCGACTGGCCTGCTCGCCCAACAACTCATTTTATACTTATTACTCTCGCTTTGTCTCGAAACTGTATCGGATTATGGCGCACCTTAATTAAAATGTTTGGAATTGGATCTGTAGAGGCTGTTTACGATCGTATCATTTTCGTTTAATGAGTTATTTTGCTCGTCGCGGACACTAATCATGTTTGTATCGGTCGAGAATCTGTTAATCGTTACACTCGGTCTATTATTTATAGCACTGCATTCAAAATACACAGGCTCCGAGGATGCTTGTTCTCTTTTTTGCGACGAAATTAGGTGTAAATGTGACGTGTGTTCATGATAAATTAAAATTCCCGTCAAATCATCAAATCAGGCGTCTGCTTCTTCCTTGAATCAGATCATTAATCTTGCAGTCGGCCAGTGAATCACTCCTGTGCTACGATCATTCTTTTATTGCAATCTCTCTTATAATTAAGAACAAAAGGTTATTTTTAAATTGCGTCGTTTTCATTGATTACGTAACTGACCACACCTACTATGTTATCATTTGCTCTTTGCTATTGCCAAAAACACTATCAAAACTGTGACATTTTTGTAAAGGCCATTGTTCTGTTTAAGTCAACCAAACACGTTAAATTTAATAAGAAAAATTTGCTTCTCTTTCGTATTCTAAATTAGCTAACTATCTCATTGGACAATTTTAGTTTTTTCTACACATACAACAAACAGAAAAAAGTGTACCATAATGACCCCTATACTTTTATTATACACGTCCAAGTCGAAGGAAAATCGTAAATTTTCCTATGAGTTACCTTCCAGAACATGCGCAGTCGGCGGCACTTAACTTTTTTTTTTGCCAAGACTTGTTTTGAACGTATAAATATGTACAAATGTTGTAAATTCGTGCGTGATATGTACAACATGATCACACTAATATTTTCACAGTTTAATCAGATTTGCCACGCGTTTGTTCGAATCGAATCGTGGGCTTCATTACACGCTGAGTGGTGGAATGTCCGCGCTTGTTCGTTACTTAAACATCCTTCAACGCATTCTAATACTAAGAGGCCTTTAAAACAGGTTAAGAGTAATAAACAGACACTATAGGAAATATAAATTAGGCGTGGAGCACGGCCATTCATAAAATAAAACTCGAATCCACTGATTAATATCTCCGTCCAAAAAAGCCTATGCTATATTTAAAACCTGTGAGTTATCTTCTATCTTCCTTATGGCCCCAGTTTGTAATGTTTACTCAAAACAATTGTTATTGTGATCGTATTAAATGCGAGCATTACTCACGGATTGTGTCCGTTGGACTGTTACAGAAACTGCATCGCTCTAATTATTTCCATAAGCGCAGCTACCAGCTGGTCTAGACTATTAAAAGCTTCGTTTATCTTATCTGCAATCTTAAAAATGTTCAATAGGTCCAGTTATAGTAGAGCTATTCATAGTGTCGGTACAGTTATCTATAGTATCTGATAGTACATAGTCGGATGCACCTAGCCCGACTAAATGTCACTCGGTGAGCCGCCGCCGCTTTTAGTCGCTCTAAAATAGACAGGGCTTGGATAACGGTATATTTTTCGAAACGTTTTCGTCTTAAATACCTAAGAAACGATTTGTTTCGTTTACGTTCGAACAGAACGTTATAAAAAACGTTTTTGAAGAACAATTATAATTTAAATCGTTTTTGATTAATAAACGTTTTAAAACAGTTTTTTTATATTATTGGGTTCAACAGGTATTAACATGAAACTACGAATATCACGAATTTCATTCAGTTGATATTTTACGGCCGCGCATTTCTGACATTTTGATTTGTTACTTTCATCATTGTAAATGTAATATGAATAAATTTGTTTTTTTCTCTTTCATCCCATTTTGTGAGCAAGAAACAAACACCACTTATTAACAAATAACTCGCAACGCAAGTCACAACACAATCTCGATCAATACGTTAGAAGCGCATTGGAATTACTGATGCAATGAAATCAAAATTTATCATAATTAACATACTACGCTAGGCGGAACCCGATCCAATTAAACATGTTCATGCTTGTCGCTGCACACCGTACGCGGCTGCGTCCTGCGGAATAAACCGGTTTTTACCCCGCGGAAATAACGTTCTCATTTTGTTTTCGTTCCGAACAAAATGACATACAAAGAACTGTTCAAAACGTTTTAAAAACGTTATTTTAAATAACGTTTCCAAGCCCTGAAAATAGATCGCGCTCGCGTTCATCAACCCCTTACATTCGTCATCAACACTCGACGACTACAGATGACCTTTTACATCGACGTTCTCCCTAGACAAACACTTCTAACAGCCAAACAAACTTTGCAATGGAAATATTACAAAGCGATCCGAGTGAACGTCCCAAAACTTTTTCAGGTTTTCGTCATTTGACACATCGAGATTACAAATATTTATTCGTATTGCGAAACCGTTTTGCATGCAGCCGATTATTTGTTTGTAATTAGGGGCTGTCAAATCGCATTCAAAATTAATTGAGCGTTAGTGCCGTATCGGACCGCAACGATACCACTGCAATTTTCGACCCGTCATTATGACGGTGCAGCAAAAACTTGACACCTCCGACGAGAAAAAAGAAATAACAATCGATTATTTAATATCGTTTCAAAGCGTATCGGTTGCGGTAAATAAATTCGCAAATTTGAGTTGAAAGCTCTCCAACGGCTATATTATCCAAGTACAAAGGTCGTATAATCGTTTAGGAGCAAAGTCAAAGGTCCCATAATTGTGAAAGACGGTGAACTCGAGTGGCCACGTTCTGAAACTTACAACTGAATGTTTGTAAACACGCGCCGCTACATTTACACGTTTTTTCCGTGGCGCCACTCCAAGCAGCTGAGTTTTATTACACAATCACAGCTTTATTACCGCCACGCCATCTATTTAGATTTTAGGAAGCGTCAATTGGCATCGTCACGATGTATGACGCGATTTAAAAATGAAGCAATATCTGTTGATTTTACTCCCAGACATACATAGCTTTGATGTCTCAAAATGTAAGTGCAGGCATTCGTTAATTATGCGTGCACTTTTAATAATGTTAGTCTATTTATAGTAGCATATGTTAATTTGGTATTTGATGCAAAACTATTTGGTGTTTTAAGTGTGTGGAGCACGTGGTGGGATTACCCGCCAGTGCGTCACTCATAGTATTTGGACATCGACATTTCTACCAGAGCTCTGTTATTTCTAGCGTCGTCAGGCGCCAACTTTAGATTAGATACAGGGCTCATCTGCATTCAGGACCGTTATTTGTGGAGCTTAATAATGTTATCCTCCATTCATATCCACAGGGACGCAGAATAGTGATGAGACAAGATACTGAAAGTACGTTTTGAAAATCGACTAATTTTGATTCGATGGCACCGAAATTATTGGAGCATACCTATTTGCATACTGGTTTGTGACAAGGGAGTTAATGAGAGGCTTTATAAAATTTGAAAATTGTTTATGCGTTTGCGAGTTGTAATGTATGGCTGATGGTAGCGATAATGAAGATTTTTAAGGTCGGGTTTCTGCGGCACGTCGTAAACGCTCAGCGTGTGGTGGCCGCGTCGGCGGGCGCGACGCGGCGACGCTTTCATAACGCGAGTACTTGCACACGTTCTCAGCGCACCTCCATCAGCGGAAACTTCGACTTATTTTTTGTATTACAATGGGGGCTTTATTTGTCTTTTTATTCGGTTATGAGTAACATTATCCTGCTAGCGTTGACCTTTGGCGTTATGTTTTACGACGTTCGCAAAAAACACAATGGAATGAATTACTCTGTTCGATAAATCACGACGTTGTTGGTTGATAGTGTATACCAGTCAGAAGCTGGCTGCACTTGACTACCTCGTAATAACATATCGTCACGTCATCATCGCTTTTGGCAGGATTAAAGGCTTACAATGCCATATTTATACTTGAAGAGAGCCGCTTTAATCAAGTTAAAAGTATTAACGTATCAAGCTGAGGATTACTTGACTACCTGACACTGGGTGCAATAAAAAGCTATCTAATAATATATAAAATTCTCGTGTCACAGATTTCGTTCCCATACTCCTCCGAAACGGCTTGACCGATTTTGATGAAATTTTTTGTGCTTATCCGGTATCTATGAGAATCGGCCAACATCTATTTTTCAAAAAAAAAATAATAATAAAAAAAATGCAAAACAACGTTTGCCGGGTCAGCTAGTCTCTTAATAAGACTGACTCCTTAGTGAGCGTGAATGTGTGAGAGTAACTCGCATGTGTGCGTGACAAAAGGTTTTCGGGAATTTCTGTCACAATATGCCAGCATTGTAGATGCAAGGAATGTTTTTTTATCACGAAAAGATGTGCTTATACACCTACCAGACGCGATCAGAATGTGAGTCACTTACGCTGCACGATACAGACAGAAGATAGGTACCTACTGTGACGCGACAGACGGGTTCAATGTATACACACACTAAGTACGACGTCTTGTCCCAAATTTACCTTGTGAGTATGTCACCGTGGACACCCAGGTGTAAAGCGTGGGTACTGCAGCGTCTTTTGTTTCCGTTTAATATATTTGCAAATTAACCGCAACCTCTCGTCTTGCCACATACAAAGCTCACTGCATACTGGCGCTGCCACATTGAAAACTTAAATTTGCATTTGCTAAGAACTTTAAATGCGAATTACTTCAGAGAAATACAATTTTTTATATTACTCCTAACGCGCCATACCGGCTTCGCACAAGTAGCATAATATGGAATTTACAAATTATATTATACCCAAAGCTTCCTCATGCATCATTCCGTATATTAGTGAACAAGGCATGAAATTCCGTCCAGTAGTTTTTGAGTATATCGCGACCAGATAGATGAAGACGGCGATGACTTAGTTCCATAATATGTAGTGATACTTGTTATACATTAGTGAGTTATATTACTAATAAGTAGGTAAATTATTTATAGTAGTATTTATTGGCATTGCTAAAATATTCCAACATATTCATGATCTTAATTACATCGCTTGTTCCTTGATAATTAATTCAAAGCAAGTCAGAAAAACTGTGCGTAAGATCTTTATAATAATATAAGATTTTATAGTAGTCGTATTTATTATAGTAAAGTATTATATTAAAAGCTATTCCATATGGATTTTACAATGGCTTACTCTCAGTAAAACCTAAAAAAAGAGCAACAATTACATTCAATCAATGAAATATAGACTTTATTAATACAAAAATATTTTGATAAAATATATTAATATAAACAATTTACTTAGGTATATCCTTGCTGTGTGACAATTTCTCACAACATAAATAACTTTCAACGTCAAAAAGCCATCGCGGCTGTATTAAAATATCATCAATACTTTTGCAAAACTATCGATAACTAGTGTCAATCACTATTTCCATAATGGACAAAAACAGCGGAGCTTCTGAATGCAAACTTTTCACTATTTAGTTTATGTATTAAAATAGTTGGTTTAACTTGGCTGAGTGTAACGGACTTTATTTATAAGGTCTATTATACGATTAAACTGAAAGATAATAATATAAAGTACTAGATGCTGCCCGCGGGACCGCCCGCGTAGTTGTCGTTTATTGTGACGATAGGTAATATGTAACTTGCTCGTTTTTGACTGAGCCCTGCTCGTATGGTAGTTGGGTATGGGGACTTTCCTAGCTTAATAGCCATTGTATCTTTTTTTACTAGAGGCAGCGATAGCCTAGTGGAGATACCAACAGACTGCCATGCAGAGGGTATAGGGTTTGAATCCACGGCGCGCACCAATGACTTTTCGGAGTTGTGTGCGTATTGAATTGTTAATTTTCGCTTGTCTCGTGCCTCGGAGAGCACGTTAAGCTGTCGGTCCCGGTTGTCATGAAGATCTTACAGTCGTTATAGGGCGTTAGTACCTTCTAAATAAACGGACACTATTCTAAACCATGGAATATCTCGCTATCTTTTCGGGTTGCGGAGGTCAGACAGGCAGTCGCTCCGTGGAAAAGCTATTCAGCCAAATCCGGTTAGACTAGTAAGCGGACCCCCGATTGAGCCGGATAACGCTAAGAGGATGATGATGATATATTTTTTTTTTTTACTGTTCATGGTGGAATACTTTATCATAGACTCGTACTCCAGAAAAAAAAATTTGAATATAAATTTCTTAAAAGTGTTTACCAGTACCATATCGTCCCTATGTATTTATTTAGAGTTTACTAGACATTTCTCATAAAAGTTAAGTACATTTTTTTTATTTTTCATGGTGGAAAACTTTTGGCTTGTACTCCACAATTTTTTTTTTTATATAAATTTCTTAAAAATGTTTACGAGTACTATACCTACCTATGTATTTATTTAGAGTTTACTAGACATTTCTCATAAAAGTTATACATTACATTATACCTTTTCACAGACAGGTATCTGTGAAAAGGTATCTTAGTCGAACAGATTTCAACATAAATCTTAGTAAGCTTAAGGAAAATAGAAAGAATAACTTTTATAGCTTTTTACCGAAACAACCATGATATGGGTTTTTTCAGTACCATACCTAACAGGAGAAATCAGGTACACGTTTTCAAAGAACAACAAATTAATCTTGTGTCACAAGACTTCACAAACATGCAATCATCATCATTGTCTTGCCCTGGTTCCAATTTATTTGGGGTCGGCGCAGTATGTCCTTCGCCTCCATACTTCTCTGTCACCAGCCATCCGATCGTTTACCCCTTTCTCTTTCATATCCGTCCTCACACAGTCCATCCATCTCTTCCTTGGCCGTCCTCTCCCTTTTCGTCCTTCTACATGCATATCCATCACTTTTTTACCTACATACATCTCATCTCTCCGCATAACATGTCCATACCAGGCCAATCGACTCCCTTTCACCTTTTCAGCTATGGGCGCCACTACTTTAAAAACATGCAATCACTGGACACAAAGAACACATGAAAAGAAAAAGAAAAAAAAAACACATTTTTTTTTATCAAAATTGGTTTAATGTTGGAATCGAACCCGCAACACTCGGTAAGTGAACCGCTTAAACCTCTGCCATCGTCAATCTTACCATGTGTATACGCCTTTACACGCACGTAAGTGTCATCTGTAAATAATTGTGCAACGCCCTGTATGCATAATAATCTGCGACTTAAAAATACTTATTGTTTTAAGTAATTAACACAACATGACTGCTTCGGGATTTCACTTAAGATAATATATGCCTTATAGTTAGTGGTTTAATGTCAGGCGGTCTGCTAAAGGATTGGGATTCGTTAATATTCAATTAAATTAAATTTATTCCGGTAAGAATCCACAGAAAATGAAATTTGGTAATATGGATTAAATAATTTACAATAAAATAGCAAATGTCATAATATCAATAAAATTAATAATAAATAATGTCAGATGAGAATTTCGCCTTCAGAAGTCTTAATGTCCTCTGCGGTTACCTCAATGGTTCTGTCTATCGTGAGTTCTTGGATTCGTATGTTGGGTTGGGCTTAGTGTTATTGTGAACCTGTTTACAGCATCGCGGACCTTTAATCTGACAGATACACAGCAATTGTCTTACATGCAGAAAACTTGAAATAATGTCTCAGCTCGGGAATCAAACCGGCAACTGATTTATGAGCAGCTGCGCATACGCAAGCGAGGTCAACGCATAATTAGGTGTATAATTGACATTGAGATAAACACGAGGAGATGAGGTCTGCTGATCCCATTACTTTATGCAAGATTAATATTATTACATAATTTGTATCAAATTTTATTCGCAACCTTTATAAAATAAACACGATGATAACGCTCAAGTCACACTGATAGACAGTTTGTTGCGATTAATCGCACGCAATTTGTTACTACTTAAAAGTTCTGCTTAGTTATTCTTGCAAATGGCTTCGTGGTGGTAGATAGTAAACAGGATGAAATAAACATTCTGTGTGATACGACAGTTGTTTTAAGTCTGAGTGGTCGAGGTGTTCTTTGTCAGAAATAATCTGTTTTTGAAAGCATAAAAGAAATATGTGTCGATTAGTCAGCATATGTAAACTCCTAAATCCTCTAGTTTTAGATATTGTTGTGGTGATACGAATCGTCCTACAAATAAACTAACCACAAGCATAATATTTCTGCAATACAAGCTTTTTAAGTTAATCTCAAGTCGCATAGCAAGAACTTAGTCTTGAGGTGTGTGTGCAGTCTTAGACACGTAATCCTAGCGCGACGGTTAGTCGTCGCTTGCGCACGGTCATTACCGAATAGCGAACTCAAGGCCGAGATACTATCGGTTTTATGTTCGTAATATTTGTACGCACTCCACTTACCATCTGGGGCCCTAGTACTGGTAGTTGCCAACGGGAACATGTTCTTTACACGTTTGTGACTCCACAAAAGTATATCAATTAAATTGTGCAAAAAATTGTAATAGCTTGCTTGAATAGAATCATCATCTATCGTGACTTAATAATTTTTCGATCAATACATTGATGTTTTGTGTAACTTGGAAGTGGGTATTTTCGAAGGGTTACTCAGTAATTTGGCCAGTATGCATTTACACATAGATAACAGCGGTCCTTGCGGTAACATAAAAGCCTTACGAAAAGTACCATTTGTTGTGTAACATCTTTGACTTTTAATCAAAAACTTGTCACACCTAGCAGACGCAGCAGACAATAGTGATGATTTCTAAATATGTCGGTTGACATATAAAATGTAATATTTCGCGTGAGGCTGTACCGTGACCTCAGCTGCGAATATGTAGCTAGCCGGAAACGAGCCCCGAACGGCAATGAAGGAGGTCGTAGCCACTGAGTTATCAACATCTAAACTAAACATATCTCGCCGGTCATGGTGACCTGGTACATAACGTTCTATACCTAAAACAACTTTTGATATTTCGCCGGCAGTCCAATAAAGCAAGCATACGTGATACGAACAATCTTTTTTTGGGTCCATTTGTTAAGTGAGACAAATCCGTTCCTATTTATCGTTTCGTCTGCTCGTCCGTCTGTTCGCGGACGTATAAAGACATTATTCATACATGGCTGATCGTTGTTTCGAAATTTTTACGAAACCTAATAACAATTAAAGTGAGCAGAGATATAGAATTTGTTTAAAGAGTTCACGGCCTTACGATTCTTTAAGAAAAAGTTGTTTTTATCACTATTATATATTATATTTGTTGGCTTCTTTAAGCTGCGAGTAAGGTTATACTGACATTGAAGGGGTTACGTCTAAGCTTCGTAATATTTCTTTTATTTTTTGAGATTGCTCGCAAATTGATTTACAAATTGCTATTATTCTCGTTAAGCGCTCCAGCTAACCTATATTTTTGGTAGGGGGTAACCAAAATAAGGGCAATGATTGGTGACCGAAAATCATATTTAAATGACAACTACTACCTATTAGGGATTGAGTGTTTTAGAACATTTCTGAAATATTTTAGCTGCGTTTTTCACATTGTTCGCGAAGTTTACTTTCGATATTTTGTTTCACTTCTAAAATAACTTGAATATGTCACAGGACGATTCAAACTTGCCACTCGTGACCGTATTTTGGGTGTTGTGTGTCGTGAGCGGTAAGGTCTATGTCAGTGCATGAGATAGGCGGGTTGATTCACCGATAGCGCTTATCGCCCAAACGTAAATCTTCCTGCAATACCGCCGTGTTTGTACTGTTGCACTATTTAACCACACATCGACGTATGAAAGCTCCGTCTCTTTTTAACAACGTACTTACATAAGAATAGGATGGAATTACCGATCACATGTGAACTTATAAAAGGTTCACAGCGGTTTCTGTCATCTTTTGGCTAGCTACATGAAGCTGCATATAATAAAGCTATTTATAAAGTTCGGAAAATTCATGATGTTAGCAAAAATTGTTATCGTTTACTTCAAGCGGACATACATACAAACTTGCTCATTGATTAGTCAACTTTACCACTAATTCACTGTTCCAATAGAACAAAAAATTTAGAACTACTCTAATGAATCCACTTGCCTATCATTAACGTAAATTAAATCGTCATCTTTATTGCCCCTCTTATTTTAAGTCAACAACAAGGAAGCAATTAGATATTTCCTAAAACATTCCGTCCTATTCCTATCGTGACAATTAGAACGAGATGTGATGATTTAAATATGTTCAGAAATAACAGAATCGGGACGAGTATTGACACGTTACAATGTCCAAGACTAAATTTATTTGTTTAGCAATAGTAATTAGTATGTAACAGTAAGCAGAGTCATGACAGATTGCGTCATAGGCGCAACAGTGTAATGAACTTTATAACAATCATTAAAACTAGTGAGTGACAAAACGTTTTGATCGAGCCATGAGTGCTAGGTGCATCGCTTAACACGTACCAGGCGTTTATAAGGTATCAGGAGCATACTAACGCGCTAAGAGTTCAGTGATTAGAAGCGTTTACCGTGAGAGCTGGCGGCGGGCCAACCAGGCCACGCCGGTGCGTTCACCCACAGGCACACACGCCGTAAAGATAATTACTTACCATTGTTTTTATTTCTACTATACACTAGGGTATCAGAAATATATTGAATAGTGCAGCAATGTTATTGTCAAACTAGCGTGTTAGTTGACTACTGAAGCATATACGTGACGGAGTACATGTGGGTTGCGTATTGTTGATTTCTCAATGGTTTTATAACATCTCAATCACACGTTATATTATAACAGCTTTATAAGACATAACACATGTTAATTTCGAGCGACAAAAATAGTAGCAGATGGTATTGATTAAGCTTTAGCAATCGGCAGCGAGTAGATAGCGGTTATTCTCAGAAATAGGTTACAAAGCTTCAGTGCGTTATTTTTCACATGCTACGTGACGGGACGAGTCGCGCGCCTGCACTACGCGCGACGGTGCATGATTCAGACTTAGGGATGCCAACTGCTAGAAAAGTTTACCAATATTTTCATGAGGACAGAAAATGATAAGTGGTAAAAAAACATAAGTGTTTATAGTTGCACACGCGCTTGCTTGCTAAGAACATGAAAGAGGGTCGTATACTTTAATATTCGTGTTTGTAAATTATAATACGTTTTTAAGGTTAATCAAATTTTATTATTTTTACGATGTTTATCTGATTACTTATACTTCAATATTATTAACTTAATAAACATAAGTCACTGTTATGTTGTACCAAAAAGTGTTAACCCATTCACTGCCTACCTGAAAATTAACGTCATTACCCAGGTGCCGCCATAGTATGATATACAGCCCGCCCATCGGCGGGTCCGGCATCTCGATTAAGTATCCTTGCCCGCCCATCGGCGTTTTCGGCATGAAGCTCTAGATTTCGACATATTATTAACCTATATCATGCCACCAGATTTTACCTGATAAATATAAATTATTTTATATTATCTTTTTCACCTTAAAATATCACCCAGAATAAACTCTAAACAATAAGCTAGTAAACATCCTGTCCAGTTATATTGCCTCCCGAATTTGTTGGCAAAACTTGAACGCTGGTAACCCTGTCAGGCTATCTCTACTCCGCGCACTCAAGACTTCATTTAGCTCATCATACTGGTTTTATCTGCACTGACGCTTCGGTGGTCCAAACGATAGTCAATATAGTTAACATATTCACCATTTATACGGCTTTTAAATCGATAGGTACCTACAGTCTTACAAGCCCCGGTAAATTATGACACTAAATTACATACATACTAAATAAATTCGCGACTAGAATACAAAAATAACTTATTATTCAAAACTTATGTTATCGATTTAGATTGAGAAGATATGCATTCGTACAATCAGACTCCATTTGTAAATACTCCTAGCGAGCCCCGAACCTAACCCAACATAAAAGGTTTTAGTTTGACTGAAGTCATTCGCAAAATATGAAGTTAGATGATAGTTATAAAAATGACAAAAAATCTAAATTATGACAGCGCTAAGTAACATAATATTAAAATTCATATATTTCAAAATAAAACACGTTAGAAACATTCCGTCCATGTGAACATACATAAACCAGTTTTCGTTTATTTTGTGACATATGCGTAAATAAAATTTATCTTTACGATCTGCATACCTAGTATACCTACCTCGAAATGTAGTTCGATGCACTTTGGTTTAGTCATTGCTAGTTCCAAAATATTGCGCACTTCGTTTAAGAATGTTTCATCGGAATTTCGACACTTTTTGCGTCGAATATTTCCATATGTAGGTATCAAAGGTTCGGTCACATGAACTGTCGTCACCCTTTGATAGTAACAAATTACTGTTTGACTTAAAAACTTCGTATTAATATTTAACAGATTAAATATAAAAATGCCGCTATGCCATTTGTTTAAGATTTGTACGTACTACACTTAATCATGAACTTTAACGCGTTTTGTCAATAGTTAATCTTTGAAATTGAGAGTTTTTTAAGTTTGTTTGGACAATGATTGCGTCAAATGTGAAGATAGATAGAACAACTGGCCAGTGTAAAGCTATCTGTCAAATAAGATTAAACACTGGAAGTTGGTACCTAGGAGGCGCAGATTACTATATGGTCTGAGCTAGAAGGTTACTGTTTATCTTTTCACGGGATCGATCGTTATTGGTTTTGCGATAACTCCACACGTTTCCTTTTCGCCTAGTACTTCGCACAGAGTACTATTTATTTGCTAATCTTTTTATATTTCCGTGCGAAGGTAAACAGGTGATGTGTAGCTGGGATAGTCTTACAAAGCAATCAAATTACAAATACTTAACTTATGCTGGTGCGTAAATAGAGCACTATCTTTGCAATGTGTAAGAACTAACATACACATCGTGTAGGTCGCGAAAATAATTTTACTTTCATGTATATGAATAGTATAAATTAAGCAAACATTCTTTCGGATCATACATTTAGAAGAGGGAAAAGAAGCCGTAGTCTTGCAAAAATACTATCGCATATACAATCAAAATAAAAAATAAAGCAAGTATTTCAGAAGCTTTTAAACCTGAACATTAATTCAAAGTGTAATGTAATTCATTGTAAACACTGTCTCTGCCATTAATATTAATTCTATTTTACATTCAGTAAAGAGCGTCTTTTAACTACGCCTCCCGAGACCTGTGCCTAATATTTAAAATATTGTTAATATTACAATCTTGTTAATGGGTAAAATACTAGGATGAACAGAATACCTTAATTAGGTAGGTATGCTGAAGAGTTTGGTTTATACGTCAGAAGGGATCTAGACAGGCATAGTTATTTGTAAAAAAAGGGTAACGAAGAAGATTCTTGCCCTGAGGGCCTCCTTAACTTTATAATACGGTACGTTAAGTACGAAAAGGGTTGCGTTTACTGCCTCTTGTTTATTATAATTATCTGGACTCATGTGTAAAACTTACTATTTTAAGATCCATTATGATAAAAATATCTCTATCAATTTAAATATGAATTTTGGCTAATGATGTCTTTACTCATTCACCCGAAAAAGGGTATTCACAAGCCGAATAGCAGACCCCAACATCAAATATTCCTTTTGTACATCAACCTTTAAAATAAAAATCTGCGCATATGTTTGAGGTCTAAAATGAATATTCCAGAAGATCAAAGGTTATTATCAGGTGAACTAGACGTGTTTAAATATAATAAACCAACGATTCTAACGTTCTAATTAAACGAGTATCTCGTTTGAGATTGTATTTATTATTAATTAGATTTCGTATCATGACCGTCTGATAAATATAACATATTTATGAACTCTATCAGAGCTTGTGTGATAACTGCATCCTTTAAGTAGTCATTGACTTCACAAGCTTAAGGAAATTGCCTGATTTTCCTTATAGTTTGCACGTTATAAATTAGACAATCTAAAATAAACATAGCTCCTTAAGATTGATAGTTGCCTGGTAACGCAGGTTTATATCCATGTAGATAGGTCGAGAAGACATCGAGGATATTCTTTGAACATTTTCTCACAATCGGTTACGTCGCATTCGTCATATTTTGTGATCAATAGATTATTTCGAATTACAAAGTATTCGTGTTGTTTTAATATTTATAGGCCCCCCAGGAGGATAATACATACCGCATCAGTAACATTGGTAGTCGTTGACGCGACCTCCTTCCCAATGCACCATAGGTTTATTGTACAAACAGTTATTTATAATTATTTATAGGATTAAGTAAAGTGCTCGCAGAAGCTCACCGCTACCTTGATCTATACTTAGCTTGCTATTGTATTCAATACAATACATTATTTAATTCGCGTTCTATAAGTATTCGAAAGCGATTCACGACCGACGCCTGCGCAGCCTTGAAATTGATCGATAAGTACCCATCTGAATAATGGACGGGTTTTAGTTGGTTTTCTTTAAATATTATATGTTTCTTTAAATTAAATTATAATTATTTAAATAAGCGCTGCCAAGTAACTCTAAGTATTTGGGTCTGGTGAATCTTGTTAATTTTCTTCTTGAGTTAATTGCCAAATATAAATAGGTAAAGCCGTAAAAGTAATGTCAAACTTTCGCACATGTTATTTATTTAATGACTTATTCACGATAATCAACGTTTTCTCTTCTCTTTAATTAAATTTTGGTTATTTTACTCCGATGCGATGTCTCAACCAACGTCGGATTTTGTAATTATGTACACTTGCGTCATATCTCATATTCAAACTCCCAAAATATCGGTTTGGTACTACACCTCTGTCTTCCGCTTTTGGATAACTAGGACGTCATAAGAGTGTAAGAGCACTAAGTGTTAAAAGAAAGTCCGTAGAGACAGCACATATACGTATACCACACGATACATATACGTATACCACAAGAAAATCAGTTTTCCCTTAAACACTAATATAACTTAGTTTATACGTTAAGTGTTAGAGTTATCCAATTCAATTTGTTCCCTATTGTAGTACTGTAGTTATGAACAAAAAATAAATTACTTGCCGCTAAGTGTTTACCGAAAAAACATTAATGCTATTGTGTTAGAAGTTTTATACAAATATAATTACTTAGTAAATGTGTGCTGGATAAAGGGGATGATGGGGTAGGTGTCATAATTATAGTTTATCTATCTATTAAGTATTTTTTGTTGAATATACCTATTTGAGCGTTTTGTGATCGTGTGGTCCTGAGTTCGAGGTTTGTTTGTAATAACTTCTTGTCATATTATAATTTATGCCCATATTTTCGAATGTAGAGAAGAGTGAAGAGTCGAAGACTAAGAGTGAAAACCTTTTTTGTATCTTTATCTCTGTGGCAACTCTGGGAGTAGCACACGTAGAAATTAAAAATAATTATCGAAATTAAATGTGAATATAATATACATATTATGTTTCTTCTGAACACTGCCATATAAAGACTTGAATCTTTTATAATAATCTTGTCATATCTCACAAATTACTTTATGGATCATACTGAATGAGTAAATTACTCTCAAGGAAATAAATTGTCCACTACCGGATACCTGACGCCATATTATACAAATATCTACAAAAATAATATGATTTTAATATCACACGTAATTGTCCTTACTGGTATTTCAGTTTTCTTTTTATTGTGAAACAAAATATAGTTAACATTTATAAATAAGTTGTAATCGCGGCGCAGTAATGCAATATGACAGGTCTGCCAACTGTGGCAGAGATAATCCGAGGCGCGCCACAGTGTAACACGGTGCAGTAATACAACGCCGTAGAGCGCCCATCCGGTCAACTGCAAAACACAATTATAGATCAACTTCTTTCTTATGTATGTTTATCCATTATCTAGTACCCATAGTACAAGCTCTGCTTAGTTTGGGACTAGATGGTGATGTGTGTATGTGGAAAAAAAATCTTAAGTTTCCTGCACAATATGTTATAGTAATACATGTCGTGTCATTTCGTGACCCGTGGTCAAATGCTGCCTATACCGAAACATGGTTTACTTAAGAACTTTGTTGTCTTCAAAATTTATATACATACGAGTATATGCAAGAGTCAAGTGTGTGAACTTGAACACGAAAAAGCTGCTAAAACATTAAATATTGATAAAATAAGAATAGAAACAGAATAAACATAAAAAGTCCTACATATATAGCGAAGTCGCTGGTCCGCGAAAAGTTGTCTTACTGGTAATATGTAGACTGTGTGTGACGGTTGGGGTGGCGAGTTTTTGCCCACTATAACCTTGCCGCGACTTTTACTTACCTACATCGAAGTTCGGATAAAAATAACCATATTATTTGTTATTTGCTTCGCTGGGCTATTAGTCTCAATTAATTTTGTCATAACAAGTATCGGGTTCATTTTGATTAACTAATCAAGCTAAACGTATAGTCTGTCGAATTAATCGACAGCATAATTAAATAATAATACGTCTAGAAAATTTCGAACCGTTTATTTATTGGACGATATTATTTGATCAGGTAATTACTTAAAGAGCAAAGGTTTTACTTAAAGGTCTAATGTGTAGAATATGTTTAGGTTACCTTTTTGGGATGAAAATGCTCGTCGAATTTCGAGTCCCACGATTTTCTAAAATATTAAATAGGTACCTGGTCTATAAAGTTTATGGACTTATATTGGGGCACGTCAAATTTAATAGTAGATCTAATTAATCGGAAGTTCTTGCTCAGTAGATAGTTTCAACATAATAGCTGATTGTTACACGTTGTAAAATAAAATATGAAGAGCACTTGCCCAGGCTCTTTAAAAATTTTCCTCTTTTCCTTTCTTCGGTTTAATTTTGTTTTCTTTGTATTAATTGATGTTTTATTTTTCCAGGTAAGCATCGCCGCCACACATTCATCTCTGAGGACAAAACCAAGTATTTTAGATATAAGATAGATTAAGGATAACAGCATATTTGGTACAGCGGCGAGTATAGTGCAGTAAACCAAGTGGTCATATGGCATTGTGGGTACGACAGTCATCAAACCTATTAGTAGTTTACAGATTTTTTTGACAAATATATCATCCTCTAGTATCATTATCAGCTTCGTAGCGTTATCCCGATAGCGGACTTTCGCTTAAGGGTCGGCGCAAACGGGCCACCGACCACAGCCATTGGTGGCCAGCGACAGCCACTTTACACACTTTTTTCATATATTTTGTATAGACGCGCCGCACACGTGTGGCCGGTGGCGGCCACTCGCTACAGAAGTAAAATATATGAAAAAGTATGTTAAGTGGCTGTCAGTGGCCACCAGTGGCTGTGGTCGGTGGCCCGTTTGCGCCGACCCTTAGCTCGGGGTCCGCTTACTTACTAGTCTAACCCCAATTTGTCACAATATTAGCTTTTCTCGTTTCACAAATACGACTAGAACCAATTTTATAATTGAATGCGGTCTATTTTATCAAGTACGAGCTAATTTTATAATTTATTGGGTCGGTAAAAATAAAGTGGCTAGTACAACTAGGTATGGTAGGGACGATATTACTAAAATATTACTAATATATCGATATATATTAGTAATATTTTAGTAATAGTAGAGTATATGTATTAGGTAACTATACCATGGTGTTGATAAGTGGTGCGTCATTAGCACCGTACAGTACTCGCCAATCTTTATGGCCGCTCTGAATGTAGCCATCGGTACGAACTTGCGCATGGTACAGTCGGGTGGACATTTCATAACCAAGTAAATATATTTGTAATTATTGAAAATTAAAATCTTCAGTTACGTTGTTAGATTAGCTATTTTATATTGTTTAATTACATATTCAATCAAATTAAATTAATGTAAATTCAGTTAGGTGAAGGGACTTTTAAGCTTATGCGCAGGCCACACATAAATGGCGTCGGGCGCGGACACGGCGCGGGCGGCTTCATAATCCATGCAATTTTTATATCAAGTGCATAGAAATAAAGCGCAATTTAGGATACACGGAATGTCGTGGCTCGGGCGTAGATATCACTATGAAACTATTCTAAACGCGACGATACTGCCAGAGCTCAGCGAATATGTGAGTCGTGTACGAACGTAGCACACTCACACTAACGTGCGGGAGGCGAGGACGCTAGCGGGTGGGCGACAGCGCGCGCGGGCGTGCCCTGCCTCCACGCCCCGCGTACGTCCCGCTGATATCTGATTTTGTGTTCTGCGCAGCGCAATGCGGCTAGGTTCGGAGCGGCCATAATGTTTGGCGAGTACTGTACGTTACAGCAATGTGTCATACTTGCAATATCTAACTAATAACAATAATATCTATACACATAAATAAAATTGGAGTGTCTGTTTGTAATATTAAGATAACCGCTTTTTACTTAATGAATATGGATGTATACACGGTACATATACCGAACTGAATTTTTTTACAATTTTCGTCTGTCTGTCCGTCTGTTTGTTCTCGCTAATCTCTGGAACGGCTGGACCGATTTTGACGGGACTTTCACTGGCGGATAGCTGATGTACCAAGGAGTAACTTAGGCTAAATTAACCGGCTACACGAAGTAGTTCCCTCAGGACGCGGGTGAAACCGCGCGAAACAGCTAGTCTATAATATAGTTATGAAGTTACTTGTCCTGATTGGTATATCATCGCAGTCTCAACTACTGAAGGAGCATGAAATTTGGTCAGTGGGGTCCTTTTATGACGTTGGGGCCCTCTAAGAGAGGATTTTAAATACTACCCCTGATGGGATAAAATAGTAGTGGCCTTTCCACTTGTTTTCTACGCTTGTTTGAAATGACTTTGAAACTAGCTCTATGAAAATGTGAGCAAATCCTGTATGTCTATACTAGCTTTGACTCATTTTATTTTGGAAAACGAACAGGGCAAATTAATATGAAAGTAACTGGGATATACCATGAATACCTTTAAGTTATTCTATACGAAAAACGAGTATATTTTGATACAAAGTGCAATGTTTTCCTACTTACTTAACGTTAATTAATGAATTTCTTTCTTCGATCCTTTGAGTTTGAAATTCTGTAATTAAGTAGATCAGACGTATTGTAGGTAGGTATACTAAAGTCTTACACAACCTTACTTACTCATATGCAGTAACATCTTCGGTATAGATAAGGTCTTCCGGATATTTGTGTTTAGGAAACTTAAATAGCGAGTGCTAATGTTATTTTGATATTACAAATTACGATTTATACATATACCCTATTTACAGATGTTATATAAGTACTTAGTTAAAATTTCACAATAGGTACATCCCCTTTGCCATTAAAGGTCATCAATCTAGGACTTCGAGGTGTTAAGACCGTCCACTGTACTAGAGAGGTAGGTACATCTCTATAAACTTACTTCACCAATAGTAAGATTGGAAAAAACGAGCCATCCCGAAAATAACACCAGTCGCGCCTCACCGTTTCCCTTTCGTCGGAAGATGTCTATCTCGGGCAATCAGAGCGGGACAACCACTACACCCCTCTCGCTCACGCCTACGCGACATTCCCTAGACGCCACGTGTCAATCCACTCGTGCAATGTATCAACTCGACGTCAAAACACTAAGCGAAATTAACATTTATTTCTCTGGCAACAAGGTCCCTAATTGCTTAAGTAGACGCCAGAAGGTGCTCAACCCGTCTAGTGGAAGAAAGTCATAAGTCAATTGTTTACGTTCCAATTTAAACTTAATTTGTAACATGCTAGGACATATTTCACTTTGCGAAGTATCCCGTCTGTGATGCTCCTACTGCTCTATTTTCAAATTCTCCTAATTTTGAATACGAATACTGAATTATAATTCCTTTGGTCAGCTTTTATGCTTTCGTTATTAATTGTTCCCCCGGCTTTTTGGAATTAGATGATTAAATCTTGGACTATCAACAATTAAATGATTCGTAAACCGTTGTACAGTACCGTCACAAATTTCTGAATAAAACAAATGGCGGGCGGACGTTGAACGCTGCCAATTTCAGTTCGATCAACCCCAAACGTCCCTCGCCGCGCCGCACCCCCTGTGTCACCCGCACGCGCTAAGACGCATCATTAATCATTTCTGTACACACATCTCCTGACCCTGAGCCATTTAAATTTAGAGTTTATGTCTCCCGAGTTAAAGACGTTTCTTATTCGTAGCGTAGTCGCGAATACGTCTGCTGGTATTTGAGAACACTTACCTCTGCATTACCTCTGTTTCCCTGGTATTACATAAGCCGAGGGCAATGGCCGCTTCAAAATAAGGAAAGCTTTTCCTCCCCTTCGCGAAATTTTCCTTAAGTAACCTTAATTTTTAGCAGTTAAATGATGATGATGATGATACCGCTTTTATAATATGGTCGAGCATATTTAACTAAAGGTTGATGATATAACTAGGCCACGGATGTTTTGGTTTTACAAGAATTCGCTGAATTGTTTTGTATTGTTTAGTAAAACAAACTATGTGTTAATTACAAAACTGAGTTTCAGTTGTTTTATTAAGCGCGTTATGTCCACGAAGGAAACGGAAATCATCATTTGATCCCCAAAAGCCCCTAATACGTTTTTTTATAAAATGTGAAATTAATTCGGGTATTTGTTACCCATTACAGTTAATGAAATATTCAGCGTTATTTTCAAGGAAACCGATGTCTATATGTCTCGTATTCGGTAACCTGGGAAACGGTTACCAATTAAGGAAAATAATTCAATTTACGTAAAAATCTCCAATTAATTACGTAGGTAATTACAAATTAATACCGGGCAATCCGAAGTATAATTTATGTATGAGTGGCAAAAAGGCAGTTAGTGATAGAATCAAAGCATACGTGCCCCCTGATGTGACCCACATACAAACAATGCATATTTGAGCGTAATCTGCGTGTAGTAATTAGCGAGCGCGCGGTAACCGGTAAAGTGTTGAGAGCGGCACAGCTGAATGTGGGTTAGCTCTGCTCGCGGCTGGGCGCCGGGTGCCGGGAGCCGGGCGCCGAGGCCGGCAATGCACCGGTCTGCGACCGCTGCCGGGGTCGTTGACCGGTATCGATCGCGGGGGTGGCGCGAGGGTGCGACACGGCACGCGCCCCTGCGGCGCCGCCCGCGCCCCGCGCCTCCCCCCCCTCACACACGCGGTGCGCTTAACAAACTCGTTCCGCTACCGCATGCGTCACTCCGGTCAACCGGCGACACACAGTTTTCAAGAAAGTTCACATTTTATCCTCAACTGTTCAACTCTAATGAGTTTCGCCAAAACTTTTGTACCAACTGACGGGTTTGGGTACCCATAGGCACGTTCGCGACAAGATTATCACAGACCCATCGAGAAAAAATTATTGAATACGTTTATGTACAATCACAATGATCGCAAAATATCGAGAGCAATCTGTGGTTTATCCACTTGTTTGTTTGTCAGATATCTCGCTATTGTTTGTCCATTTCGCGCTAAGTGTTGACTGTTCTCTGACGTCTGTCGAGTTCACTGCAGTTCAGTGCTTGGATGTTGATCTCCGGAGGCGCTGGCGCGGCGCCAGTGCTCTATGACGAAACCATCTTTGCTAAAACAACGTTTGGCTACTAACTGTCCCTGTTATGTACGATTTTATTAACAAAATCAAACAATTTATGGATCATTTTTGTCATTTCAAATAATTGTAATTGACTCTCTGTTACGCTTCAATTTGGTTACACGCGAAAAATAAAACTCGGTACCGCAATATTGCAACTTCATCAACTACGTACATTTCTATAAAATAAATTCAAACCACTTTATCATACAAAACAACAATTTAGGTGAAAGCGATATTGTAATACAGAAAAGAATAATATGCCGAACTGGATGAAGAAGGCGCTATAGATGAAAACTCACTCCCGACTTCCCGGGCATCCATTATAGACAGGAAGCGACTATAAGATTGTATAGGGCAACAGCTGTAGTAAGGCGAGCGCGGGAAAACAGCTTTTCCTTCAAGCGGGGGGACTACGCAAGGTTGGCCACCCCTGCACGGCCTATCGCCGTTGTTATGGCGACGTGCTATGATTTATGTTGTCCTGGTGACTAGTCTCCACGCTCTCCACGTCTTGTTTATTGGAAAGATGCGTATCCTCGTAGTGTATACAAAACACGTAACATACCCCTATAAAATTTTATGTGGTTGTTAGATCATAACTAACACTGCGGAGCCCGTTATCTGAGCAGCTCAGTGGTCGTAAAGAGAGAAAAAACCTTTACAAATGTAACCGTCATTCGACAAATAAGGCACAGGTATCAAATTGTTTTAGTAAATTCTTGTTCAATTTGCATTCCTTACTAAAGGGTTGTTTACAAAACAAAAAGTGAAGTGTAGGTGGGTAGGCGTGTTATCGTAAGATGTGCGGCACAGACGTCGACAGGTATCGATCACTCGGCCCCTTGTAGGCTCTCGTGTTTGGGTTCGATGTAATAATGTTTCTCCGCAATAACTGCCAATAGCTAGCAAAGTCGAACTGTTGATGAAATTAATCAGAGCCATGTTTAGGGGGTGGCAATACAGCCTTGCGTTAGTAAAATCAATAGCAAACATTTATATTACATGATATCTGTTTATCTAGAGCAAAACCGCAGCACGTAGGTTACTATCAATTTCAAAAATTATATTCTACTTATTCCATACCTATGTTAAAATTTGTCGTAGCCATTCGAACTCAGTAAAATATCAACTGCAGATAAAGTGAGATGCAGCTAAGTGTAAGCGGGACGGCAGATGAGGCTTTGTCTCCTTCATTATTCAGTGTGACTACGCTTTTCGTTGCTTTCCTTACATGTATTTATGTTGGTGGACTGATATATTATGTACTGTTGACCTACAATACCGCTTAGCCAGCGAAATCATGCACTTGTAAACGTCATGGCCATAGGATGAATTTATCTATCGAAGAATTGAGGTTAATAATTGAATATGAATGTGTAATTTTGTCGAGATACAGTAAAACATTCGCATTTATATTAAACTTGGATATACGATCGTATTTGAATGAAATGGGGGTTTTAATTTAGTGTTTTTACTACCCCTGTTACGTCTTTTTGAGTTCATGGAGACAGTCATAACAAATATTAAACTCCGAAGGTAATATTGGCAAAACATTATATATTTTCTTGGTTTGCAAAATTGCAGACTTAGGGCTGACAAAACAGTTTCACTGGGTCACAAAACCATTCGCTTCTGACGCTGGTATAAGGTTTATTCCCTTAGAGGATGAAAACTCGCAGTGTCTTGATTACGGCGGGAAATTATCATTCGAATGCATGATAAGGAAAATAAGTGGCCACGCTAAATTCATCCAGATTTTCCTCGTCGTTGACTTAAGGAGGACGGTTTTTTCATGTTAGAATTATATTATGGGGATACTACGTCTGGTACATATTAAATTATACGTAAGGCAGTGCAGTTATAAACATATTAGATTATATGTTACCTATATTTTATATTCGTCAGTCATCTACTTTTGGAGGCATAGTTGTACCGTTTGTAAAGGATACAAACCTTTAAAAAGAACCTGATACAGCTAAAAAAATCAATAATGAAGACCTTCGACCAACAAATCCTGAACTTAATTAATCAAACCGCGCGCCATACAACGAATCTAATGTAATCGATTCATCAATCTGTTAGCGCCCCCTATATTTATCAACACAAACTATAATTATAAACAGCCTTCTGCAAATATCCGAGGCCCGCAGTATCTTAAACAGATTCGCTTTTCCAACACACAATTCTCACCCCTCAAAATTTCAACATAAGGCGTATAATCGTGTGCATGGGTAGATTTGTTCACACGTTAATAAATCAACGCCGGTTGACGGAAAGTCTCGCAAGTTTAGGTATTTACGTTAAGTTATCAACTATTAGATAATGTACCGGAGATTCCGCAAACTGTTCGCTATTGAATATCTTTACATTACTGATACAACACAAATATACATTATGTATTACATTGAACGTTATGAACCTTGTATTTTTATATCTTGTTATAACAATAGAAAGAGAGGAATATTCAATAGGAGGGGAGAGATAGTTAGAAAAACGATCTCAAGTACTGAATACCACTTTTCCGAATAACAGCACAAACAAGGAAAAATTGATCTCACAAAATTGTTTCATAAGAAATTAAACACTTCAACACTGTAGGTTGACATTTTCTTAGTAACAATATAATTTATATATAGGACAATATGACATTAAGCTCCGCCATGATTTATTATTTTAATAAATATTAAACGACCTATATAAAACTAGTTAATGGCCACGATTTTGTCCGCAAGCTTATTATATTTTCTTTACGGGACGCTTGGTCAAACATTTTTTTTGTTATTTTTTTAATCAGTTTTATTATGTTGAATGTGCGCACATTTCTATTTACAATTGTATAGTATAGATAGATACTACAAACATAAAAAGGGTACCAGAATGCCATAGATGGATACTTCAACTTAACTGTGTAGCTTCGTAGCTTTCTCGTAGCGGCTTCGTAGCAAAATGTCTCTAGCGTTATTTTCATTACACAAATGCAACGGTTTATATTACTTAGACAGTTATTGTTTATTTTTATAACAATTTTACTTTATTTGCACGACATAAAATTGCGTTTTGAAGACAGTAGTATTGATTTTCAAATATTGTAGTAACCTACTTTTAACAACGACTTGGTGATATTTACGCAGGTAGTAGGAGGAGGTAGGCGTACTTTATTTTTTAAACTGCTCACCATATAATTAAATTTAAAAATACTAGTAAATAATGTAGTAAATTATGTTTATTTAACAGCACACCCACTCATTCCTAAAGGTTGTGTTCAAATTGCTTGTTTGTATGTAAAGCAATCAAGAAAATTAAATTTCAAAACTTCCATGTTCAATCTATCAAAGTCAATTACTTTGGTGCATATGGGTCCACTGTCGCCTAGAAAATATTTTGTTGCTATCTATTGATAAACAACACTCCTGGTAACATTAACTTATATCGATATTTCGGTAGGTAACTTGCAAGACGAATTTGAAACAAATAATATCCTCTACATTTATTCAAAAAAAGGAATCTGACCTTTTTGTCTCCGATATACAAAGTGCTAAAGTTGAATGTCCCTTGTTTTGAAGAGTAATCATCCAACAATCTAGCTCTGAATACGTTAATTTATTTATCTCTAAGGGAATCTAAAATGTTCCAAAACTTGTTTTTAAAGCGACGGCCGTTCATTTTCGTCGTGACAAATCACTGTAGGTCGATGACCCGCAGGTCCATTGTGTCCGCGTTCCCGAACGTTCACTCCACAACAATTAATTTTGTGTAGGCGTACGACCTAGCTAGCACCTTATGAATTAAATCTTTTATAACAGATTTATCGATTATTTCCTAAATGTTGACTAATGGTATACTTAGTTTACTGCAAACGTACCAACATAAAGTAAATAACTATTAAAGTCAACCATTGGTAAAAACGCGTGCAATAAAAAAGGGTGAGCATGCAATAATAATTTCGGTTGGTTAATGTTCAATATTTACAACCTCACAATATAAGAATTTCACGTGAAATACGCATAAGTCATGGAACGAGTGCGGGGTACCAGGGGGGCAGGTAGTAGGAGGAGGTAGCCGGCGCGGTGACCCGGTTCTACGCCGCTACGCCGGCCGTAGAGTGCAGTGGCCGCGCCGTAGCACTCGCGTAGACACGTACACCCTCATGAATGGTATGTATGAAACGTACGGAAGTAGGCTTTCAGCTTTGTCATTCGTTTCAGGATTTCTTTTTTATTTAATGTTGGAAGCTCTGTACTTTTAAACAGCATTTAGATGAAAATGTCAACATTTAATTACGGAAATTTAGGTTCTCAGCAGGTTAGGTACAACTTATTATGCTTCGGAGGTTATCCCATAATATATTTGATACTTGAGACAAAACCTTAACAAAACTTTTAGGGCGTTTGTGCACTACAAGGAATTTTACCGTCCGGCAGTCCGATTTCTTACAATTGTCAATGAATTCTCAATGAAAGATGATGTAAAACTGGTGCGGACAGTAAAATTCCGTGTAGTGCACAAACGCCCTTACTCTGGCCCTTCTCCTGAACTTTACTGATTTCCTCAAAAACTATTCGACAAGGTCTTCCTCAATTACACATTACTATAAAACCAAGCTTATCCTCGCGTTTAACATCAATCACGTTCTAAAATACCGGCTTTGGCAGCGTAATTAATTATAAGGAATATAAATATTTTGTCGTGTCGCGTTCGCTGGACTATGTTACGAATGCTTCAGTAATAAGGTTACAAAAATACGCGGCGTGTTTAGGCCTGTGTTTTATTGTATCTGGGTCAAGTCGCGGTGCCACTCTAACTATACATACTAAACATGTACGTTTGTTTGTCTATAAGATACATACATACATAGACTCACGCCTTATTCCCGGAGGGGTAGGCATAAGATACGTAATTATGTATTTTTTTAAGCTAAACATATACTGTTACTTTTTCTGCTCTTTCCGCTTTACACTATATATAGAATCATATAATACATACTTAATAAGTACATATGTTTTTAAATTTTGTTTGTAGTATCATATTATGTTCATCAAATAATGCTAAAATACTCAGAAATATAAAAATTGTTTTCTCTCTCTGTCTAAACAGTCGTCATAAGACAAAAAATATCTTACTGATATGAATGCAATTTCAATGCAAGTACCAGGCTTGCATAGCAGCGCAATAGATCGTTATTCACGGAACACACATAGTATATAGTATTACTGTGACAGCAACGGCGTATGTTAATTTGTGTAGATAGCCTGACGCCTGGCATTCTGCCAGCTCTCGCTAACTTATACCACTTAGTATTTAGAGGGGACACATTTGTGTACAGTAGACTTAATTGTGAGACAGTTTAACGGGTTCACTGTCCGCTGACGGGGAAGAGTAGACAAGAGCGAAGAACTAAGTTCTAGTAGGTTCATTACGTCCAAGTACCTGTAAGTAATAGATTGACCTACAAATCATAATTTTCACCTCGAAAATAGCTAGTTATCAAAATCGTAAAAAATCGATATCAATTTAATAGATTCTTCGTTTGCCCAATGTAGGGCTTTGTCCTTCATTGAAATTAGTAAGGTAAGCAAAAAAGTTGTCTAGAGCTCTACACATACTCAAGATTATTCCAAAGAAAAGAATGTAAAAAATAAAACTCTGTAGCGTAGATTTTTGTACTGCAGCCAATTTAGATGATAGATAACAAAACAGCTACGTGCTACGACGGCTACGCCGCTCGTAGACGGCGGCTACGCTTAAACGGAGCGTTATTAAAAGTCGTTAAATATATTTAGCAACAAAGATCGATTAGCTATTGATAAAATCAGTTTTAAGTAATAATATTTCAAATTATAAAAATGTATTTATATATTTTAAAATTCACACATCAAATCGGGGCCAATTCTCCTATTTTTATAATATGACATTGATATTATGTTTTGAATAGACTCAGAAGCGGTATTCTGATAACCTAATGTCATTATCGTATAATTTGGATTAAACAGTTCGTCGTTGACACATATTTTGACACTTGTTTCAAATTACGATCTCGTTCCAACTTCGTTCAATTATCAGATAATTTAGAAGAATACGCTTTTTGTGACGTAAGTATGACACTGACATGATATCGAAACTATATTTAATTAGGAGAATTGGGCCAATACCATTTAAACTAATGCGAGTTTAAAAATGGGTGTCAAGTTAAACAGTGTTAATGACTCCAATTTAATTCGACCATAAATCTGTTATTTTAAGGAAAGACAAATGTGTAGGAAACAAAAAACATATAATTGGTTTATTTAATAGATTATTCGTTTACAAAGTTCATAAAATAGAAGTTAATTGCTCGGTCAATTAAGTTTGTTAGCGCATAACTAACCGATAAAATGGTGATGTGTTAAATCAATTATGGTAATAAATTAAACATAAAATAATTGTTCGCGATCTTAATTAATTACACGCCAATTATGGCGGCATAATCAAAACGAACAACAGAACTTCACAATATTTAGGATTGCCTCGATAGTCTAGCTGAGAATCGTGAATTTCCAGCTTCATCATACTAAAATTGGTTGTTTCTTTGTAGTAAAGTATATTTGATTCAAAAGTTTTTTTTCTTATTCATTTAAATCTTAAACGACGTATTTCGAATATAAGCGCTTCTATTAATTAGCAAGAATACCTTAGCTTTATACAACCTCCAATCCTACTAATCATAAAAATATAGGAAAACGATCACCAACCACCCGACATTTACACGAACCCACGGCAAAACATCCCATAGAATTTTAAACCCTGCTACAACCAATATAAAGTTCAAACTTCCTTAAGCGTAGCCACCAATGTTTATTTATAAACCAATTACCTTTATTCCGTAGGCCGTAAGGTATAAAATCGTTTGGCGGTTATAGCCGAGGTTACCGCTCGGGTCGACAACCTGTGATTCATAAAACTACCCTCAATTACATATAGGCCTTACCCATTTGTAAGTGACGTCGATTATACCTGCCTTTCACGCGAACTGAATTTCAACTCTGTTATTACGTACCAACAATCTTTAGAATATATTCAAAGATAAGCTTTTTTAAAATTGCTGTCAGCTTAGGCTGAAAATTATTATGACTATAAAGATTTTCGTTAACCTTTGCTAGAGTGCTTTTTGTATGTAGTAGGTTCACGGTTTTGTAGTGCTTAGGATTCAATCCATGAACCTCGGGACCTTTAATTGTTAATTATCTTGCTTCACTCAAGTTGGATGATTAAGTTATGAATTCGAATAGAATAGAATAATATTTATTTGCATAAATGTGGTTACAATAAGGTGTTATCAAAAATTGGTGCTGCACATTTACCATTTACATGGCATACAAATATATAAAGTCATTTATACAATTATAAATGATAATTGTATTGTATCAAACATCATTGCTACAATATTCTACTGAATTTTGACAATGTTGAACAGGATCAATGGGCCTAAACAAATACCCTGAATAGCCCTATCCGTCTTTACATAATATGTAAACATTACACAATATCGGGAATCGTTATTCAAAACTGGACCAGCCTCGCATCAGTCTCATACAAAGCTCTTGTCACATGTATAAGTAGTCCAGTCATGTCTTAACTAACTCGGCCGTGGATGCTGTGCGCAAAATTGCCATGTTTTTGCCGCATTGGGGTAAGCGAGCGAGCGGGACGCAGCATTGCCAACACCACGTGTCGATGAGGGACAAAAACATTACTCAATACCCTACACGTGCCGCCTTCTTATTTTATTTCTTCTCGTTTTAATACATTAACGAGAGCGAGCACTGTTAGAGTATATTAATAGAATATTTAATCTTGAATTATGCGTGTTTTGTAGGTTATTTCGTCGCGTTGTGAATTGAGGTTATGTGTCGCACGTCGTGTGTCGCGCGGCCGAGTACGCGACCGCTCGGCGCGGCGGCTCCATGCCGAGTGACGGATTACATATTCGCTTAAGTGTCCGTCTGGTGCCGGGGCCGGGGGCGTCTCGCGGGCCATATCGACGCCGCGAACATGCCCGCACCGACGTCGTCATACCCCAAATGTACATAGTCTAATGGCCTTCAATGCTGTACAATGCCGCGACCGCTGTGAATGTCGTTTATGTGAACAACCTTGAGTGGCAGCGGGCCCACGTTGGGCGCCGCTAACCCGAGCTGCGCGCCGTCACGCTACTACACCACTATCTGCCGCATTCCGCCTCTAATCATACCTACCGACACGTAAAAGTTCACCGCCAAAACCGACTATCGATGCAAAGCGCCACCCATGCTCGCCTCTTGACTTAAAGATTCTACTAAAATCATATTAGTTAGCAAACGAGGGCAAACCTTGTATCCTCTGGATAGTGTATCTATTTTTGTAATGTTAACAAGTGTGTTTTTCTTGTTCCAGGCTGCAAGATAAAAGCGCTTCGCGCCAAAACCAACACATACATCAAGACACCGGTGCGCGGCGAGGAGCCGGTGTTCGTTGTAACCGGCCGCAAGGAGGACGTGGCGCGCGCCAAGCGTGAGATCCTCTCGGCGGCCGAGCACTTCTCTCAGATCCGCGCGTCGCGCAAGTGCGGGGCCGCACCGCCACCGCCGGCCGGCGCGCCCGGCCACGTGACGGCGCAGGTGCGCGTGCCGTACCGCGTCGTGGGACTGGTGGTGGGGCCCAAGGGCGCCACCATCAAGCGCATCCAGCACACCACGCACACGTACATCGTGACGCCGTCGCGCGAGCGCGAGCCCGTGTTCGAGGTGACGGGGCTGCCCGAGAGCGTGGAGGCGGCGCGCAAGGAGATCGAGGCGCACATCGCGCTGCGCACGGGCGCAGGGGGCGCAGCGGGCGGGGGGCCCGGGGCGCCCGAGGGCGAGCCGCTCGCGCAGCTGTACCGCGCCGGCCTGGCGTCGCTGCTACGCCCCGAGCAGGAGGCCGCCTTCTCCAGCGCCGGATCGTGCTCGTCAGGCGGGTCGTCGGCGCGGCTCGGCGATCTGCTTGGAATCTGGTCGTCCACGGAGCGCGACGAGGGGCTAGGCGAGTCGCCGTCGTTCGAGTCGCCGGGCGGCGGGACGGGCGCGGGTGTGTGGGCGTGGGGCCCGACCCGGCCGTCGCCCGCGGCATCGCCGGCGCGCGCGTGCGCCGTGTGCGGCGAGCGCGGCGTGGCAGCGGCGCTGGTGCCGTGCGGACACAACCTGTTCTGCCTGGAGTGCGCGCAGCGGCTGGCGGCCGGCGGCGCGCCGTGCCCCGCCTGCTCGGCGCCCGCGCACCAGGCCATCCGCATCATCTCGTAAGGCGCCGGCACCCTTACGCTGCCACGAGTCGCACGTTCTCGTAGTAGGGATCTTTTTTACTCGAATCGTTATAAAAATATTAAAAGAAGTAAAAATCGCGTAATCGAAATCCTGGTGCCAAAAGTCGGCGCCAAGCCGGCACGGCCCGTCCGCCGCGCCGTACCTATCTTAAGTCGGCAGAGTTGTTCACGATATATTTTCTTATTATGAACGTTTTTTATTAGGTCGTCGAGCGCACGCCGCGCTCGCCGCCACAGAGAGAGTCGAAGTACGTTACGATAGAATTTCGAAAAAAAAACATAAAATTTAAAAAAAGTTGTATAATTATTATTGATAGCGTAAATGAGAAATCGAAAATTTATAAAGCTTACCTAACGTAATAGCGTAAAGTATTAAGATATTATTATAATAATATAATGATAGGCGAGGGACGGGTGGCGCGGGGAGCGGACGGCGACGCGCGGCCTGTTGTCTGTTCAGAGTCTAGTGTAATGTATGTATGTACTGTGTACGGTGACTGTACGTAGTACCTAGCTAATGTGTTGTTTATATGTAGGTAATGAGTTGGTTGTGTAACGCTGGCACGGGCCGCGCCGGGTCCGCCCGGGTCCGCCCCGGTCCGCCCCGGATCCGGCACTGTCGGCCTCGCCGCGCTCTGTCCCGCTCCCCCGCGCGCCGACGCTCACAATATTTTTGACTATACGAATATTCGCTTAAATGATATTATACATACGTACACACTATGATTATGATAATATTAATATAATGTTTGTTTTAAGTGTGTTTTAATGTTTAGATTTTTATTGTAATGTTTTTATGAATGATTTTTATAAGTATGATTATTATTATTGATTATTATTTTATGTGTTGACGATGTTTTTTTGTGATTATGTGCGCCCGCTCTGCCGGGCCGAGGCTGCCGTATGTTCGTTTAGTGTTATGATATCGAGTAATAAATTTAAAGTAATAAATGATAAAGAAATAATACGACTCATTCATTATTATATAAACTATAGTAGTCTGTAGCACGATTGACTAACCATTACCTATTGATACTTATTAAGTATTATTATTATTATATTATTGAATAAATTTAAAGAATGCATAATTATATTTCATAGGAATCATTATTCTGTATAACTCTAGTTAAATAACAAATATTATTATTGTATATGTATGGGAGCGACGTTGTTTCTGTTCACCGGGGGCTTATTTTATGGATTGATATTTTTTTATTTTTTTACCGTTATTAGTTTTTGACTTACTCATGTAAAGATACGCGAGAATAAATAACTGCCTATTAGATTATATTTTAAAAAATAATGGTTGCGTAAAATGAGCCCCCGCCGTACGTAGGTCAGTGATTTCGATAATTTTATTTTCATAATAAAATGGGTAGACGCTTTAGGTTCAAATAACGTTGTGAAAATTTGTGAAATTTTGTAGACTACATATCTTATTATAAATCTAATATAAACTATAACTTTCGACATTTTACATCTTTTATTTTTCCTTTACATCACCTTACTGATAATACGTATTATAAAATACGTAAAGTCCCTGAAAGAGAATATGGTATCCTCATATTACTTGAATTCAGTCTAAGGCTGTCGGTCCACTGCAGCCTAAAACAGTTTCTGCAATAAATAGAAACGCGTAAATCGCCGCAGCGGAGTTTCTACGCTTTTCTTTTGGTTGCATGAGACGCAGCTCTAATTCTTTCCAGTGGACAGCCAGCTCTTCAAAATGGAAGCGAGCCAATGTCTTGTAAATGGTAATCGCCGACTGGTTACCTACATGTCAGCGGAAAATTTCCAGGCTCTCAAACTCTGCTACTACTGAGAATTTCCTATGAAAATCCTTCTTGAAGCCCAGCTTTAAACCAGACACAGGACTGCTGTTTACCAAGAAAATCAAACGACATCATAATTACCTTCATATTTTGACTACTCTATACTATACAAAGAAAACAAAGATAAGACTCAACTACAAAATAAATGAAACAACTACAAGATATAAAAAATTGTAAAAATGGCCGTAACCGATGGGCGTTGAAGCAGAAAGATTCTGGAGTGGCGACGTCCGGTACGTACCGGACGTCGCGTCGTAGCAGAGGTAGACCTCCCGCGGACGATCTTGTAATTACGGGTAACGGATGGATGCGGGTGGCTCTGGATCGGTCTGTGTGGAGAGCCATAGGGGAGGCCTTTGTCCAGCAGTGGACGTCTATCGGTGATGATGAGTATAATAGGTAGGGTTAAATATATGGCGAGCCTTGGGGAAGTCCTATATGCAGGACGTCTTAAAGACAGATGATGATGATAATAAAAAAAAATCTGGAAATAACCATTTCATTTACGTAATTTAGCTCAAGTAGCCAATGCCTTAGGGCTTAGAAACATCGAAACTATAAAACCATAGGTATTCAAATACCAACCACTTCATGACAAAAGTTTCCAGTCATCTCACAGACGTTCAGATATCAGATCACAAATATGTAATCATTCTGTCAAACATCAAAAGAGACATCACTTAAACACAAACACTTGGAATATAGATAATACCAATTACCAATGAATACAGATTTACAGTGTCCGTTTCGATGGCGCGGCCATGACGTTATTTTTTTTTTTAAATGATAAAAAGATTTTGTAAAAAATTGTAAAAGTAGACTCCCAAAACCATAAATTTGTCAAAGCTATGGTTAGAAAGTTATAAGGGTTTGAACGTGGCCGCGCCATTGAAACGCTCTGAACCGCGCGGCCACGGAGATCTTTAAAACTAAGCATTGCAGAGACCTGAAATTTTGGTAAGTAACAGATTGAATTTGTAAAAAATTTGTAAAAATATAGAAAAAAATCCTGAGCTTATATTTTAGGAGCTGTGAGACTAATACGCCATGGCCGCGCCATTGAAACGGTGCGAAACACATTTTCACCGATATCTCGTTGAAAAAGCAACACAGACGTCTGAAGTTTTTTGTAAAACCCAGATTTGAATTTGTCAAAACTAGTGAAAATACAACAAAAAATGCTAGGTTTATATTTCTGGAGCTTTAAGACTAATTCGCCATGGCCGCGCCATTGAAACGGTGAAAAACACATTTTCGCCAATATCTCACTGAAAAAGCAACGCAGACGTCTGAAGTTTTTTGTAAAACCCTGATTTGAATTTGTCAAAACCAGTAAAAATAAAACAAAATATCCTAGGTTTATATTTCTGGAGTTATAAGACTAATACGCCATGGCCGCGCCATTGAAACGGTGAAAAACACATTTTCGCCGATATCTCGCTGAAAAAGCAACTCGGATGTCTGAAGTTTTTGTAAAACCTGGATTTGAATTTGTCGAAACTAGTAAAAATAAAACAAAAAATCCTAGGTTTATATTTCTGGAGATATAAGACTAATACGCCATGGCCGCGCCATTGAAACGGTGAAAAAATACGTAATCGCCGATATCTCGCTGAAAAAGCAACGCAGACGTCTGAAGTTTTTTGTAAAACACGATTTGAATTTGTCAAAACTAGTAAAAATAAAACAAAAAATCCTAGGTTCATATTTCAGGAGCTGTAAGACTAAAAAATACGTAATCTACAGCTCCTGAAATGTAAACCTAGGGTTTTTATGCGCATTTACACCAGTTTTGACAAATTCAGATCTAGGTTATCAAAAAACTTCAGACCTCTGTGATGCTTTTTCAGAGAGATATAGGCCATTACATATTTTTTTACCGTCTCAATGGCGCGGCCATGGCGTATTAGTCTTATATCTCCAGAAATATAAACCTAGGATTTTTTGTTTTATTTTTACTAGTTTCGACAAATTCTAATCCAGGTTTTACAAAAAACTTCAGACGTCTACGTTACTTTTTCAGCGAGATATAGGTGAAAATGTGTTTTTCACCGTTTCAATGGCGCGGCCATGGCGTATTAGTCTTATAACTCCAGAAATATAAACCTACGATATTTTGTTTTATATTTACTGGTTTTGACAAATTCAAATCAGCGTTTTACAAAAAACTTCAGACGTCTGCGTTGCTTTTTCAGTGAGATATTGGCGAAAATGTGTTTTTCACCGTTTCAATGGCGCGGCCATGGCGAATTAGTCTTATAGCTCCAGAAATATAAACCTAGGATTTTTGTTGTATTTACACTAGTTTTGACAAATTCAAATCTGGGTTTTACAAAAAACTTCAGACGTCTGCGTTGCTTTTTCAACGAGATATCGGTGAAAATGTGTTTCGCACCGTTTCAATGGCGCGGCCATGGCGTGTTAGTCTCACAGCTCCTAAAATATAAGCTCAGGATTTTTTTCTATATTTTTACAAATTTTTTACAAATTCAATCTGTTACTTACCAATATTTCAGGTCTCTGCAATGCTTAGTTTTAAAGATCTCCGTGGCCGCGCGGTTCGGAGCGTTTCAATGGCGCGGCCACGTTCAAACCCTTATAACTTTTTAATCATAGCTTTGACAAATGTATGGTTTTGGGAGTCTACTTTTACAAATTTTCACAAAATCTTGTTATCATTTTTTTTAAAAAAAAAGGTCATGGCCGCGCCATCGAAACGGACACGATTTACAATGGAAGCACATTTCTTCGTGTGCCGATTCCAATTGGCGAGCTGGCGAATGTCGTCAGTGTAGTTCGTAGTTGGCGGCGCTGGCGTCGTTCTCCGTCTCTCTTGCTCTTGTAGTTAAGGTACACAGGATAAACGCTCGTCTCTCTTGCACTCGTAGAGACAGCTGTCGCAGCGCGACTGCCACGCCGCCAAGCGGCAATATGCGTCACAGAAGGTTTGTCTACAGAGCGCCCATAAGAAACGCGCCTCTATGTAAATATCTATGCTCTATGCAACTAGGTACCCACAAAAGTAATGACATTCAATTGACAGTGAAATTGTCAAACAAATGCCAAACGGACCGACAATTCGTTGTTACTAATTCCTATAGTATAAGATTAGCCTAACACTGAATAATAAAATACTGAAATTAGAATTGGATTTGAAAGCGTTCTGAGTGCTAACCTAGTCTACCCGCCTGCCAGGCCTGTACGAAGTATAATAATTCTTCCTAACTTAGCAAATAAATTAAAATTAAACGACCTTGGTACGACACAATAATTTTCGGCACATACCAGTCCCACTTGGGAATCGCACACTGAACAGCGCGGCAGTCACTACTAGACCATCCATTGGCATCTATCTATCAGGCAATTGCCAGGCTCATGGTGACTGTGAGAACTACCCAAAATATTCAAAAGATATGACACTTACTAACACATTGAGCAAAATGAAAACAATGAATAAGAACTAGCGAATAGACACGCACTATCGCAGCTCACAGACAGGACTGAGTCATCTAACGGGCAGTTTTCATTCATAATCATTTGCCTTGCTTTCATCTAACACTGTATAAGGTAGACGAATATTCTTCGATTTTTCAGGTAGTAGAGCCTTGCTGATTTCAGCGTGAATGGGCCGGCTCGACCGGGGAAGTACTACCCTCTCACAGAAAATCGACGTAAAGTCGGTGAGTGAGAGTGCCGGAGGCCCTATCCCCTATTCCTTCTCCCTCATCGTACTCCTCATCCTATCCCTTTTCCCAACCCCAAAGGGCGGCAACGCACCTGTGACTCCTGTGATGTTGCTTGTGTCCATGGGCGGCGGTAATTGCTTACCATCAGGCAATCCGTCTGCTCGTTTGCCGCCTATTAAGGCGCTGTACCTAGTCAAAATAGGCTTCACAAAACAGTTTTTAGCCAAATTTATACATTTTAGAGCAGCTAAAAAAATATATGTTAATCTTGATCATATTTATGGGGGGACCATTGTGTTCAAAACACGTTTTCGGTAAATTTTCGCGATAAAAAAAAAACCATAAAATAACCATTTAAATTGAAATTGTAGCAATTGTAACTGTATTATTTATAAACAAATCTTGATAATATTAATAACAGTGATGTAATATATAATAATAAAGGGAACTGTTGTTTTTATTTATCGATTGGAATAAGATATTTGTAAGGATTAATGTATTTAATGATAAATAACTCGTTCTGAACGTCCCGTCGTCATCGTGCTTCTCTTTCTTATGTATACAATCCGACAGTGACAGCAACAGCTGAACTCAGTGTAATGTACACAGCGCCTTAACATAAAAAAAAGAATAAGTTACACCAACTTTTTTACGAATATTTTAACTGAACGATATATTTCACATGAAGCGACCACCTACATATCATCAGCTCTTTATACTGTCCCACTGCTGGGCACGAGCGTCTTCTCACTATGAGAAGGGTAATAGTCCACCACGCTGGCCAAGTGCGGGTTGGCAGACTTCACATGTCTTTCGAGAACATTATGGAGAACTCTCAGACATGCAGGTTTCCTCACGATGTTTTCCTTCACCGATTAGCAATCGATAACTAACAATTTAATACGCACTTAACTCCGAAAAGTATCATTGGTGCGTGCCGTGGATTCGAACACGAGACCCTCTGCTTAGCAGTCTGTCGGTCTCTCCACTCAGCTATCGCTGCTTTTTTTTTACCACCTACATATACATATTTGAAATAACAGATCCTGCCTGTGACAAATGCAACTCTCACTGCTCGCACACGTAAGGCAACAGTAATGATCTTACAGATACAGCAACAACCAAACATTGACATAATTGACCTCACAATACTCAATGTATCATTGCGGCAACTGTCTAATCTCATCATAATAAGTCATAATTATACTCCTAGGACCTATTGTTTTCCCAGTTACAAACAAGGGTCCGCTAGCTAGTCTAAACAGATTTATAACCCAAAGGGATACCAATATTCCACGTTTAAGACTAGTGTCAGTTTACTCAGAGGTATTGACTACCTGTAACGACTATCATAAATCTTCATGATAGCCGGGATCGACAGTATAATGTGCTCTCCTAGGCACGGGTCAATCCGCCCAAAGCTCCAAAAAGTCAGTGATTCGAACCCGATACCCTCTGCATGGCAGTCTGTTGATATCTCCACTTGGCGTTCGCTGCTTTTTGCCAAATCTTATAATAAGTATCACGTATCAACTCATATTTGTCTACGCACGGTACCTACTTATGGAGACTTAGTAAATAATTAAACATTCAAGAGTTTGGGTGTCAGGAACACATTGCTAAAAACCCACCTCTTTGTTGTAAGTCTGCAAAGTCTTCCTACAATTAGACTAAAAAAAAATAGTTATAAAATGTTAAATAAAAAAATAACAGCTTGGTATTTTCTTACATCTTACAACTATTTTTTCAACATGAAAATTTTAGAGTATTGTTTCTTTCAATTTTGATGCAAGTGCCGTAAAATACTAAGATATATTGGAGTCACAAATAACATCTAAATAACAAATAGGCTCACCTTTTTCCGCCACAACGGACACCCACACAGGCAAAGTCTAGTCCTCTTTGTAAGAACAGCATGTCTTTGAATCCAGTTCTTTACTTCACAAGAAGACTTACAGCGAATTCTATGAAAACTGCGACGTCGTTGACTTTTAACAATAAATAAATAAAAGGGAAATGCGAGTAAATATCCATCTGTTCTCTCGTTACTAAGAATTTTGCTTCAATAAAAGAGAGCTCAAGAACTTGAATGGAAAGGTTTTATTCCAATGCCCCTTCTAGAAATCGTTGATGAAAGTCATATCGTGTAAGGTTTCTTTAACTGCTAAGAGTTCCTGTTATTTTAATATTAGATTCACAGGAAACTTAGTTGTTATTGAGCCTGGGATCTGTGAGCTACGATAATGATTTTACCTTTTTACCTAAGAGGTATTCATTTACAAGATCTTTCATTTTCTCCTACCTCTTGGATGTGGATTGGACCAACACTTTCCAAAAACTCGATATCGATTGAGCAACTATCTAATATTTATTTATAAAATATGTAAATGTATTGGTTTAAATGAGCCTAAACTTGCTAACTAGCGTCGACAAGTGTCTAACACTAGTCAAGGAATAAAGGTTATTTATCTACATACAGCAGCACTATCAAATGCTATGTCAGTGTTACCAGGCGATCAGCAGTCGTTTGAAAGTAGAGCGACGATGTAGCAGCTGTGGAACATTTACATTCGATACTATCATATCTAAAATATAACCTAAGTCATATCCGATGACGGCGATGAAATTTCTTTTAAGTACATTAAAAATAATGAGCCTAAAGCCTGCTTCAGCCATGTGGCGAAGCTTTTCCATCTCCAGTTATGGTTTACGTTTACCTAGGACTGAATACAATTTGGTAGTTCTGAAACTGATGAATGATGATCGCCGAGTAACATAAGTCTTATATTACTTAGAAACCGTGTTAAAATACATACATAATTTATATAAATTGGGATGTAAGTAAATAAATTACATAAGGATATCTACAGCAAAGTCTCCAGATTTCCTTTGAAGGGCTTGATAACTATACTCATGTCCATCCATTAGTAGGATTGGAACATAGAAAAACAAAAAGTAGTCCCGCTGTCGAAAATGCATGATGGATGTGATCAGAATGATAGCTCAGAAGCTAAATATGGTGAAGCAAAAAGATGAATGTGGAGATTAGTTAGCAATCCGATGTCTCTGTCTGCAAGAGAAACAGACGTCATATGTGTTTTAATGCACACCATGTATTTTAAGCCAGTGTTTCCCCGAAAAGTATGTATTATTTTGTTAGTGAATAAATTTTGTAAAATCCGACTACATATTACATTCTCGGTGTAAGACATGTGAAGTTTGCCAACCCGCACTTGGCGAGCTTGGTGGACTATGGCCTTACCCTTCTCATAGTGAGAAGAGGCCCGTGCCCAGCAGTAGGACAGTTTATATACAGGGCTGATGATGATGTGTACATACTTTTTCGATGAACACCCAGACTCGAAACAACAATTTAAAGATCACACAAAGAGTTGTCTCGTGTGGGAATCGAACGCACAACACTCGGCACAGTGTCAAGCAGCGAGGTGGCCGCTAAAACCACTACCGCCAACTGTGCAGTCAATAATAGTATGTACCGAGATCAACCTACAAAGGAAAATAAATCTTCGCAGGTTCGTTCGTGTGAAGCTTTATGTTAACGAATATATCCGTGTGGTGATGAATGAAGCGTACAAAATGTCACTACTTCCGTTTATTCCGTGAGGCCAAAAGGAAAATGCACGAAGCTTATAAGTAGTATCTTTGCAAAGAGACGAAAATTCGACGGTGAACTCTATACCAATACGTCTAGCCAGCGTTATAGTAGGCCAAATCCTCTTACCACTGTACTAAAGTCCAGCCTGTGAAAGTCTGTAAAGGATCTGACTATCGGTAGTCAGTTTCGTTAAGAATACACTCGATCATTATCGCCATAATTATTAGGTATACTGACTGTTTGGTAGAACTGCGCCGAGTGTTACGGGTTCGAACCCCACACAGGAAAAGGATAGGAAACTTAGTGTTATCTACTAATTCTAAATGATCTCTGTATTCGTTGTTTAAATGTTTGTTAAATCTTGAACAAAAATCTGATTAAAGATTCAATATGTATTGTAGAAATGAGAGCACTGAGAAGTATGTGTGGTATATCTTTGACCGACAGAGTAAAGAATAGTGTGATAAGAGAGTGGTATGGGGTAAAAGAAGATGTAGTGACAAGCATCGTGAAAGGCATGTTAAGATGGTTTGGGCACATGGAGAGGATGGATGACGAAAGACTGACAAAGAAGATATATAAGGCAAATGTGAATGGGACAGGAGGAAGGGGAAGACCTAGGCGGACGTTCTCTGACCAGATTGGAGACATCCTAAAAAAAGGACAGGTCAGAAGTACCCTAAACAGAAGAGCATGCATAAGATACTTGATGGAATCGAATGAAGCAAGAGAGGTATGTCAGGATCGTTGCAAATGGCGTTCCGTAGTATCTGCCTACCCCTCCGGGAAACAGGCGTGAGTCTATGTATGTATGTACATATGTATGCCTACAGGCCTTTGACGTGACGTACCGATTTTTCTCTGAGTCAAGAACCAGGATTAACAGCTTTACGTGCACTCCGAAGCACGGCAGCTCCCTTATGCAAATGCATGCAATGCCCTGCATTTGTATAATTAACTTAGTAGTCAGTTGTTAGTTCAACCTTTAATTGGCATACATTTTCAATCGTTTTACCAATTTAGCATTCACGGGCTTACTTCAAGAGCCAAATTCTCTCAGTACAAGCACCCAATGCGATGCAAAGATACCTCAAAAACTTCTAATACATGCATATACAATAACAAATACACAAAGCAAGCCTTTTAGCTACTCTCAATATAAAAACAACTACACGAAGAGCCAAAACATCATAGATTTAACAAGATAAGCAGTTGTCGCGTTTCGTATGGACGACACGACGCAACCCATCCCCCGTCTTGCTCACCCATCGCCCAAAACAGGAAAACTAGTTTAATCTCGAGAACCACTTCGCAGCTTAGATACTCATATATCTTTATAGGGAACTGGGAGAATTAATTACTAAGTGCTAAGTAATGAGCCGATAAATTATTAGAGGGTCAATGGTCGAAGTGTTGATGCTTAAATAAATCTCTACTTATCAATCTTACCTTAACAGTTTCCCTGTCCCGTGTATTATATATGGTTAATTATTACTGTTCTTCTATTGTGTATTTCACTGGGCAAGGTGGTAAAGTATGTATGAACTTTTTTCTGCCTGCACCTTCACTTAGCCCATATGTTACTCTGATGATCTGGTCTATAAGCTGTATTGCTGCCAAGTTTTGACAAAATGCCTTCAGTAGTTTTTATGAAACAGTAAACAAACATCCAATCACCGATACCATGTGGTATGGGTGATATATCGAATCCACAACGGTCATCGTATTGATCATGACAAGTGCAGAATTACGAGGTGCATATACAATTTTATACATACATATTACATATATGTATACATATAGCTTTCTAAATAATAGGTAGAAGAACTTGCTTACACAAATTGATTGTCAAATTCGTTTTTATTTAACTACCTATGAATAATACATTTTTTATGGATAATATAATTGTACCCTTTTTTGTCGTAACATAAATATAATTAGCTCGGATTATATATATCGCTGTGTATTTACAGTTGTCATTGTAGGCGAAACGACGTGATTTGAAAGTGTTTTTATTCTTTCCAGCACTGAGCTGACATTATTTGGTGATTAGTTGATTACGATAATATTTTATTAAGGTGAATGTCAGGTAATGAGCGGCGATAACCCAGTTGTGTGCGTAACGGACTGCCGCGACGATGTCTCGGGTTTGATCCCCAAGTACCCCCCGTGTACACACCTCTGACTTTTCGAAGTTATGTGTGTATTACAAATGTAAATTATCGCTCGCTTAATAATGTGGTAGATGGCAATAGACTCGCCTCTATTAACATTTGGAACGAAACATAACTGGCGAAGTGTGAGTGTACACCTCTGCCTACCACTTAAACATACCAGTCCCTACTTATATTATAAATGCGAAATTGTTTGTCTTTCTTTCACGTTGCAGCGGAGTGATGTTGTGGTCTGATTTGATGGTGTGGAGATAGTTAAGAGTCTTCAGAGTGACTTAATATATAATATACAACTTTTTACTGCCATGTTTGACTTCCACGATAATAGTGATAAACCTAAAATTTTATAGACAGTGAGAAGAACGTTCTATTTACACCGGTACAGCGTTTTAAAACCGAAGTCATATTGTAATTGATTATTACAATATTAAGTTCACGAAAAATGTTTCTCACTTCTCAAGCGTTTTCTCTTACTTGTGTATACATACATACATACATACATACATAAAGTCACGCCTTTTATCCCCGAAGGGGTAGGCAGAGGTGTTTTTCTACACCCACTTTTCGCCAGATATACTTTAGTCCCACGTAATAAGGGGCGAGCCTATTGCCGTACCGGGAACATTTCCAGACTCCGTGCTGCTACTGAGAATTTCGTGACAGAAGAACCCAATAACACTGCCCGACCCAGGAATCGAACCCGGGGCCTCGCGATCCCACGCGCACATTTATGCCGCGAGACCAACGAGGCAGTCGTATAGGGTTTGATGTCGTGTTTTCCGTCTCTACGCAAAGATGGTATTTGCATCGTGTTATCCCTTAGTCGCCTCTTACGACACCCACGGGAAAATAGGGAGTGGTGACACTTGTATTCTATGCCGTCAACCACACGGCAGGTACTTGTGTATAGTATAAATTATTCTACGAACAATATTTTAAACAGCTCTACATACAAAATAAGCTGTATTTCTACTTACCTGTTGTATATCAGATAAAATATAATACTACTTGAGATCGGTTGAGCGATCTTGAAGGGCTTACAAGGATCTAACGGAGAATTCCGCGAATATTTCTTACTTTAAGGCACTTCGACACAGTTGTATTGTAATGAAATAATTATGTTTTCATCTGTGCCGTTTGAACGCCTAATGATTTATATTTTTACTTTATTGATTAATCATGCTGGCAACTGAGAATGTGGTCAATTTGGTAAAGGGCTGACATTTAGTTTTAGTTTGCAAGACAGTTTGATCCTTGATTTTGTGATATACTCGTAGATTCAATCCCATATGAAGCAAAATTCCGTTAAATGAAAAAATATGAATGTACAGCGATGGAGTTTTTTCTGTATGCTTAATATTAATATGATTGAAGACAATAATAATTATGATGTGTTCTGGAATTCCCTGACAAAAATATCTTATCTAGGTTCATACATACTAATACAATAATCCAGTTGATACCAGGAATTCAGATATAAGTAGAGTCTGAAGACTCTAATTAATATGTAGATACATTACCGAAGTAAAAAAATGCTGCTCTATCAGCTACGCCTGAAAAGAGCTATCATACTGTAGACTGCTACGTTATTCGTAGCACGTAGCACGTGAACTACGCAACCCGCTCGTAGCGATACTTACAATAGGCGTGTTTATTGTGAAATACATGATTTTAATATAAAATCAATATTATGAAGTTGTATTTGTTGTAATATTCGAGTATAACAAAACTAAATGTTTAATATGGTTACTAGCCATATATTTTATTGGTTAGTTCTTGTATGCTAACATCGTGATATTTTATAAATATTTCTTTAAGGAAACGTGGAAACTACAAATTGGACAAGCAGTTTTTGAGATAAAATCAAACATAAGAACAATTTAATACTATTCTTCTTAACACTAGTCTTATTGTTGTATTTTTTGTGCCCGAATGTTTAATTAGTAACGCCGCCAGTAATTTTTCATTTACTAACGAAATTCCTTTTTAAGCGAGTAAGATATTTTGCAAGTAGTCGAGGCTATCCACAGAAAGTGCATTTTAGCTGACCTAAGCGTAAAGTTGGGTTCGCTTGAACCCAGACTCTCAAGAACTACCTTCATCGTGGCTCATTTAAATGACACTATATGAAATATGGCCATGATATAAAACTAGAAGAAAGTTAAAATTACGGTATGTTTTAGCACGTTTGTGTGATTTTTTGTGAAAAGCAAATGGACATATATGAAGGGTCCACTGCAATAATGATGAATGTCCAAAAAAATTCAAACTCTAAGTTCGAACGGCATTCGGTCACTTAATATATGCAATTAATAATCTCGTTTACAAACTCAGCAATATCGCTTACAGTCCCCAGAAAATTTAGTTTTTAATATTTGGCTACATGGCTAGAACGCTGAAAGTCACGGGCGTTCACGGCTACAATGATCAATGTCCAGGACATCTATCATTATTGACTGTGAGCATAGTGTGGACAATGATCGTTATTGTTCTTAATTTTTATAACTTACCTCAGATTATTTAATTTTTAATAAGTTTAAGTTACCTTTGAATGATTATTTGCCAAAGAATGAATATTATAATATAATTTCAGTTATAGGACATATTATGCCCTTTAACTGAAATAAAAATTATTTTCTTATCTCTAACTCTGAGTTTTTTTAACCGTTTATAAACTTGAAACCGTATTATCTCGGAACAATAAACAAAGGAAATTCATCATTATTGCAGTGGACCCTTCATATGTTAACCTATTTGTTAAGACTTCCTTAAAGAGACAATAAAATAGAAACAAAAGGTTTTGTGCGACGGGGTAATCAAGCTTTGCCTTAAACAATAAGCACATAATTTATCTGTCACGAAGCTCTTTGAGAGACGTTATAGGGACCAGGTCAGTATCTCTCAATAATCTGGCAGTAGTCTTACCCATGGAATCACTATCACTATGACAGTCACTCTGTGAAAGAGCTAATCTTAAGTCAAATAAGCTTAGACTAGTAAGCGGACTCCGGTTTACTACTGGGCTAATGTTGGGAGGATGAGACACTTTATCACTGATATTATTAGGCAGTCCAGTACTTTAACGCAGATATCGCATACACTGTTGACAAGCATACATTCTAAGTACAGATCGGACGAGGTCTTTTATTTACCTAAACTTTAATATTGTTTACTTACATGACGTAACTGAGCATCATGCTTGCAATGTAACTTGTAATGTACACACACATCATCAGCCTTTAACAGTCCACTGTTGGACCAGGCCTCTCCTTTGAAAGGAGGAATTGGCCTACTATACCACGCTGGCTAAACGGGTTGGTATAGGGTTTGTATCAAGTTTTCCTTCTCTTACAGTGCTGTTCTCTGCATAATATGCTCTATACTATACTCCAGGATATAGGCCTCTGCTAATTTACGTCACAAACACAATATTACTGCAAGTTAGTAGGTGGCTTAGCATACTATACCACGCTGGGCAGACGGGTTGGTATGGGGTTTGATGTCGAATTTTCCAACCTTTCTCAAAGACACTATGTTTTTTTTTTTTTATAGACTCACGCCTGTATCCCCGAAGGGGTAGGCAGAGGTGTAATATTACACCCACATTTCGCCATGAATTTTTAGGTCCCACGTAATAGGAGGCGAGCCTATTGCCGTACCGGGCATATTACCAGACTCCGTGCTGCTACTGAGGTTTTCCTAACGGAAAAACCCAATAACACTTTGCCCGACCCGGGAATCGAACCCGAGACCTCCCAATCCCACACGCACATTTATGCCGCGAGACCAACGTCATGAGGAAACCTGGATGAAATGAATACAATATTGATATCGCATCAGATATGGTTTACAAATGGTAGTAGATACTTATAACATCACTTCGTATATCTCGCACTTATTTAGACATGAGAATGTTTAGATTTATTATTTAAATTCTTAAAAATACCATGCATATCGAGAGAGTTCTCCATGATGTCCATGGCTACCTTCTTTTTAAGGAAAAGAGGCCTGCACCCGGTAGCCTAACGGAGTCTAAACAAGGTTGATGATGAAAGATCAACTGTCTGACCGCCGCACCCCGAACTGGTATTGCAACGACTCTATCTGTATATATGAAGGTATGTTAGTATATGCAGGTGTTAGTGAGACATCGATACTGGGTCAACAGTCATGCCACGTCAGCGCGGCGGTCAGTGACCGAAGCCACCTTGGGCCGGAGGGAACGGTGCAGCTGCTCCCCTGTGTCATTACCACCACTGAGCTTGACCACCACGGAAATAACGCTGTGTTTTAATAGTCCTTCGTTGGTTTACTTGTTGACTTGTGAAAGTACTTATAAATAACTTAGCAATATATAACTTAATGGATTGCGCAGAATAACAGTGTTGCGGCCTAAGAACCGCAACGTATACTGAGCGTAGTCCAATTGTTGGCACTAATGAGACACACACTTCCACTTATGTTTTTAAAGTTCATTTAAAAATAAATTTATAAATTTTCAGATTGTTATCGCTGGTCGGTGACACTTATAATAGCTTTGTTGTTATTTTATTTGGCCAATCGTGGCAGACGGCTCCCAATTGGTCAGCCGGTCAGCGTTGTGTTGCCAGTGAGCGGAATAACAATCTGCCATTGTGTAAATAATTTATTTTGCTTGTCTATTTCATTTTATCTTTATTCTTTGATTTCTTTTTATTGTTTTATTATTTTTGTTTCTTAACCAACTTTGTTTTAGTTTGTACCTATTTTTTGCCAAAATGTTTTTAGTGTGTGCCATTTGTGGCAAAATAAATATTTTCTTTTCTTACTTTTTTTTCTTTTAATATTAATTATTATTCTTAGCAAACTTTGAAATCAATATCCACAATATCTTAAGGTTTTTATAGACTCACGTGTGTATCCACGATGGGGTAGGCAGAGGTGCAATATTACACCCACATATCGTCATGTTATGAGTTTTGGCCCCACGTAATACGGGGCAAGCCTATTGCCGTTACACAGTTGCCTATTGCAGTTAGCAGCAAATTGGAAATACCTAATATTTTTGCGCAACCCGGGAATCGAAGCCAAAACCTTCCGATCAGCAGAAACAAACGCTATCCACTGCGACAAGGAGCCATAATGACAATATATTTCTATTTAAAAAATGGTGTGTGTCATAAGATTAATCGGAGACCAGATTGTCATAAGTTGGCGATAGTATTTTTAACAGCTAGAAGGGTTTGTAATTTTCGTGTTATTTCTGGTCTATTCTTCTATATTATAGAGATTTATATATCATATTCATATTTTCTTCATCTTTGCACTTTGGCTTGGTATTCTGCCAAAAGTAGAAAGTGGAAATAGCATGATAGCGTTGGAAGAAAATGTACTGGAACGATCGGCTATCCAATGCTTAGGCGCTTGGTGTTACAATCAAGATAATTACAGTTAGAATTTTACTCAAGCCTAAAGGACATAAAATCACATCGTAAATGAACTCAAGTATTGAACCAGTAGGGAATATGCATGATTTTTTTTGTTGTTGCTATCGTTTATTTATGTTAATATGATACCGAAAAAGAAAATAGTCGTGGAGAAGTTGAAATTTATTTTAAATTAAATGTTTAAAATTGCAATCACATAACGCTAGTTTAAACACCCCATTTTAATGCGCTTTGTAGTAACAGTCAGCGTTCTCAACGTTTGAGTTGTTAACTGTCAACTCTGTCAAATGTCTGGTACTGTTTTGACACTTTTGACATATACTCTGCGAACCGTATCGTCACGTTGGTCTCAGGCAATAGCGTTGCGTTTCGACAATTTAAATTTCGCGCTTAAATTTTACACCTTTTATTAATTAATATTCGCGATTTGAGAGTGTTTAAATATAAAATATTGTTAGAGGTGTCTTTCTTTACCGATAAATAATGTCATAAAAATATATGCGCTTATAGGTATCTGAATCACACGCATATTCCCTATTTACCTGAAGTTTTGACAATAATACAATTTTGCGACGCAATGCATTTACAATAATATCCCATCATCAAAGTTTACTCATAATACCGGTATCATCACGAACTTCTGATAAATACCGGAACGTCATAATCGTCTGACGCTAAACTCGCACATTAACTACAAAGCAAAAAGTTCAAAACCTAAATATACAGCGGCAGCGTGTAAATGTTCAAAAACATAAAATTACACTACCAGTAAGTACCATATCATACCCATAAACGGAGTGGTTACAGATATCATTTCAGCCCCGGGCATCGAACCCGGGACATCACGATGGTCAGTCACGCTAACGATACAGAGAACGTCCCTTCGTTGCGATAAAATCACTCATTACACGGTCAAACATATCATCTTAATGAATAAAACGATTGAATGCAACATTGTAAGCTGTGTTATAAATTCCTGAATGGAACAGGTGAAACAAAAGCTTCGTCAGTGCGAAACACGTGTTGATGGCACCTGTATTATTTAGGTATATTAACATTGTAAAGTGTGTGTATTGTGTTAAAATTATTAAAATATGCTGACTGGTCTTATCGTCTGGTGGTCAGTGACTTTACCTGCTACGTGGGGGGAGGTCGTGGGTTTGATTTCTCATTAGAAAGCTTTGTGTGATGGGCATAATTTTTTGTTATGTATCTGGGTTTAATTTACCTACTTTTGTTAGAATTGAAATAAAAAGAATTGTTAGGTCTCACGTAATAGGGGGCGAGCCTATTGCCGTTACCGGGCACATCACCAGACTCCGTGCTGCTACTGAGTATTCGGAAAAACCCAGTAACACTTTTGCCCGACACGGGAATCGAACCCGGGACCTCCGATCAGCAGTCGCATACGCTATCCACTGGACCACGGAGGCAGTCCTATTTATTAATTAATAGGTTTATCTGTGTGGCAGTCACTAGGGAATGCAATCTCGATCTCGCGAGATCTCGATTTTGTGCTTCTTAAGGAGCTCCTTTGAAAATAATTCGTAATAATGGCATGTGATTTGAACTGAACCAGTCGTCCCTTTGATTGGTATATTTTGTTAATTAGGTTCTGTAATTTCTAATAGTCTGCCTTATTGGTATATTTTGTTAATTGATCTGTAATACCTAAAAAGTCTACAGAGTAGATATAGTTTTATTTACCTAATTGATAATAATACATCAGTTTAGCAACATAGATGATAAGTAAATTTTTTTTGACCTCTCGTTGTTTTGTTTATTATAAAAGAAATGATTTATTACTAAAAGATTTTTGTTTGATATTAGAAGCGAAGACTTGTTGTTTTTATTTCATTTCTTATTTGACAGATCCGTCCGTAAAAGTTTACTTCATAAAAGTTTATTAAAAAAATATACCTAGACAGATAGGTTCGTCAAACAATTTTTGAAGCATAAAAGTCTATTGAAAAGTTCGTGAAAAGTAATGTTTATCTTATAATACTTAAAATGGTTATTATTTATGTCCTAATTTATTCAAATATTGCGATTTTTTACAAAAAAACATACAAAACTGTCAATCTCGCGAGATCTCGAAATTGGCGAGATCTCGCGAAATTGGCTTCATAATCTCGCGAGATTTCGCTTGAGCCCAAATCTTGCGAGATTTGCATTCCGTAGCAGTCACGCACCGGACGCAGCTGGTATGTTGCAGGTAGGTGGACCGACGTTCTTGTTGAGATTGCGGTGCGCGGTTGCATGAGGGCGACTCAAGATCCGTCTTTGTGGAGAGCCTCGGGGGAGGTCTGTCACCAGCACTGGGATTTTTTGGGCGGGATAATGAGGCTTTAATACATTATCTACACATTGATAAAGTAATGAGGACATTGTTTAACTAAACGAATATATTTCTTATTTTGCTGACTGGCATACTCATTAACATATATACTATTTTTTATTTTTATTTTATAGTCTCACGCCTGTATCCCAGAAGAGGTAGGCAGAGGTGTAATATTACACCCACATTTCGCCATGAATTTTTTAAGGCCCACGTAATAGGGGGCGAGCCTGTTGCCGTACCGGGCACATTACCAGATTTCGTGCTGCTACTGAGAATTTCCTAACGGAAAATCCCAATAACGCTTTGCCCGACCCGGGAATCGAACCCGAGACCTCCCATTACAAAGAACAACAAAGTATAAATACTAGGCAGGTGCAATTACGAATTTGGACTAAAGCGAGTAGATGCCTTCATTTTGTAAGCATCCTAAGCAAGGATTTTCGGTATTTTTCAATTTCCTAATTCAGATCGGACTTAAAGGATGGATGTATCATCGATCCTTAAACATATTTAGTGCCTGATACAAGACTAAGTACGCAAATAAATATACAAAATCTTCATTGCTATCATTTTTAATTAATTAAATTGTATCTTAATAACAATATAATTAATACAATTGCAAAAAAGGTTGACAGTATTTTTGTATGAAATAATTGATGTGCTAACTATCATGGTTCCCAAGATACAGGCCTAACCTAGTTTGGGACCAGTGGAAACATTGTAAAGAATTGTTATTATTTTTGGGAATAAATGAATTATTATTATTATATTATTTTAATTTATAATCACAAACATCCGCTAGTTGAATCATGCAATAGTTTTACTCTAAATGTTCATACATCCTTTGTCAACGCAACTCAGAAACACCTGCGCACTTAAATATAGATCACATCCTGAACGAAATTATGAGAAAAACGTGTGATCGTGCTCAAGAGTCGACCGGGATAGTTCGATGCTTGCCTACACAACATCTGCGCTACGGGGCAAGTAGCTATTAAACTAAAACAACCTTACTTGCACCCTATCCAACAAAACATTAGCCAAAAACCGCTCTTGGAGCTCACAGAATAAGGTTTACAGTTTCCAGTTGTGTAGTTTTTTGGATGGTAAAATAAAGTTGGTCATCGCATGGTGTCAAGTTGCAAGGGACATCCTGTAGAGTGTAGGTGTTTCGTTTTATTCAATAATAGAGCGTCACAATTAATGAGATTGATTTGTGTTGCAACAGCGTTGTTTGGGGCTGATGTTGTTTATGATGGATTAGATAATTTGTATTGTTGTTTGTTGTTGATGGGATGATTATTTTGTTGTTGGTAAAGCGTTTTCGTGTGGTGGAACAGCACTGTAAGAGAAGGAAAACTTGATACAAACCCTATACCAACCCGTTTGGCCAGCGTGGTATAGTAGGCCAATTCCTCCTTTCAAAGGAGAGGCCTAGTCCAGCAGTGGACTTTTAAAGGCTGAAGATGATGATGATGATGAAAGCGTTTCTGGTGGAATTTGGGACAAGATTAAGATAATTTTACTGCACTTTTGATAAAGTGGTTTGAGTGCGAATCTCGCTACCGTCAGAGCGCCGTGCACCTATAGATACCTTTTTTTTGTTGCGCGGTGGCAACTCCTTACAAGCCGTCTCGACTCCGCCGCTCCATAGTATCGTACGATTGAGTTGGGGGCTGGCGGACGTGTGTGAGGCTCTCCTCTAGTGGCGTACTCACTAAAGCCACCGCGGTGTCCACTACTGTTCCGTGTTGTGGCGGGGTCACGCAAATCCCGGATAGCATACTTTACCGCTTATCCGCCAACCTATAGATACCTACACGTCTCTTCTTACAAGAACAAAAAACATAAACGTAAACATAACTTCACGCCTTTTATCCCCGAAGGGGTAGGTAGAGGCGTATTATACACCCACATTTCGCCAGTTATGTTTAGGTCCCAATGTAATAGGGGGCGAGCCTATTGCCACCTACCGGGCACGTTATTAAGCGAGCGATAATTAACATTTTTAATACACACATAACTTCGAAAAGTCAGAGGTATGTGCCCGGGGTACCTGGTGATCGAATCCGAGACCATCGTCTCGGCAATCCGTTACGTACACCACTAGGCTATCACCGCGTACAAGAACAAATGGGTACAAGAAATAGTCAGCGGTCAAATTAATGTTGCCCCAATCACAGTTAAATATATGCCTATATAAACAATCTGAATCGAAGTGCATTTATTATAAATCTCTCTCAATATTAAGTAAACATAATAATAAAGGTTATAACATAGAAATGTAAAATATAATTAATAATGTATTTTAGGAGATATTTGCCACGCAAAACACACGTAGGTAGCTAAAAGTAGTAGAAGTAGACCATTCATTTCGTGCAATTAATGGTTACGTGAGACGTTAACGTTACAATCAAACCCAAATTCGCAAAACCGCGAACCAACCATTCTAACTGCTGCGAAACTAAACATATCTTCTTTATATAATATCTGTCTTACTAATAAAAATTACGACACAGTGTATACAAGTACTATAAACATTGCGTAACAAAAACGCAACTAATAAAAATACTTAGACAGATTGCGTGTATACATGCGTTATAAGAGATCAAAATATCTATTTAGACTTACACAAGCTCTACACACGCTTGCACCCTTGTATAAGGAGTGCGTAAGAGCAAAATGGCGGCTATTTGGCCAGCTGAGGACGCTGAGGTTGTCACTTTACTTAGATTATGCGCGCAATTTATGACAGAGAGGTTGGACTAGGAAGGTTATATTTCTTTGATCTATGAAATGAATGTTATTGTCGGTGGAAGCGTTCGGCAGCTATGAGTACAAATCAAAAAATATTGATCCTTCAGAAAATAACAACCATTAGTCAATAGTTTTTGTACATTAGATTAATAGATAAGGGATATTTTTAAGAAGAAACCCCATTTAATATATAATTAAGCTAGTAAAATTGTATACAAACTATAAAATACAATTGAATTATTAAAACGAAGTTACGATTTGAAGTTTTTGAACGTACTTCGTAAAAGGTTGACAGCATATTTGACGTACACACAGCTACATATCAACCTATACAAAACCAATATTAGCTGAACTACTCAACAACAGGTTGGTCACACTAAGGGAGTTCGCCTAATATTGGTTTTGTTTAGGTTAATGTGTAGCTGTGTGTACACAAGCTTGTCTTTGCGTTTATTAGTAGTGATGTTGTGTAAACCCTGTATAACTTCTATACAGACGTTATACGCTGTGTAAGTATTCATACGTTAAACGTGTGAGTAATATTTTTTATTAGTAAGGCAGTATATTTATTGTGTGCGTGTTTATGTCACTGGACTTGAAAATGTTCACATTTTAGTCCACGCAAATCGGGTAAATAAAAAAAAATGTGCGGGCTTAGCCGCGGGTATCCTCTAGTATAATCTAATTATTTCACAGCCATTAACTGAACGACTAGTTGTCGCCATAACTCGTAGCTTTAAACAGTCGTAATAGTCGGGGTTGTCCAGTTACCGTTACTTGAGCGGCTATTAGGGTGCTAACCCCTTGGTTAGGGAGATAATCCTAACCGGTCGGTTAACTTATGGGGCCGCTGACAGGTATCTATGAGAACTACCGTTATTGCATAGTCGTTTGATTTTTTTTGTTTATGTCCTTTGTTAGCAGTTAGTTTTAAGCTAAAGCTAAATACCAAGACAACATTCCAGTTGTCTTGGTATTTACCTGTAGTGACATTGTATATTTTTGTTACTAAATAGCAACATTAAAACATAAATAAATTGCTTAAATTTAATTAAACCAAATATCGTCTTTTAGAATCGTACTATTGCTATTTATTTTTGGTAAACTTTTCAATTTATGTCAGTAGGTACTTGAGTCCCATTCTTATTTAGTGTATTTCTTACAACCTTCTAAGGCATTTCCCAGACAACTTTTGGGTTATGCATTTGACCTAAATTGTTAATTAGCTTGCTAAAACGGTGAAGAAAAACTGCATGTCTGAGAGTTCTCCATAATGTTCTCGAAAGACATGTGAAGTCTGCCAACCCGCACTTGGCCAGCATAGTGGACTATGGCCTTACCTTACTCAAAGTGAGATGAGGCCCGTGCCCAGCAGTGGGACAGTTTATATACAGGGCTGATGATGATCATTTGACCTAAAATCCAGATTCACAAGCCAATAGGAGGATTTAGAGCTATTCACCACGCTGGAAAGGGTAGACCGTACACGGTTTGATGCTGAGATTTCCGTCTCTTCGCAAATATCCTATTTGCCTTCTATATCAACCTTAGTTGCTTCGTACAACACACATGGAATGAAATAGACTAGTGGCATTTTGACGACCGGTTGGCGCAGCGGGAGTGTAAGCGACTGCTACGCCTAAGGTCGCGGGTTCGATTCCCGCTCAAGTCAAACATTTGAGTGCATGAACATGGATGTTTGTCTTGGTCTGGGTGTTTGTATGTATAATATGTATGTATTTACAAAAAAAAGTATATACGTATGTTTATCCATTATCTAGTACCCATAGTGCAAGCTCTGATCCTTAGTTTGGGACTAGATGGTGATGTGTGTATGTGGTAGAATATTATTATTATTTTGTATTCTTACGACACCGTACGAAATTACATCACAAGTACAAACACTGTCATAATTGATTTCAGATTTTGTTTGACGATTCTCTATTAGGTATGTCTATTTTCGAACTACTGGCAACAACGTCTTTAGAATTTAACCTGGTATTATTAGCGGAGCACCGTGGGTGTTTAAGTCCTTATCGACAAGAAGTTTCTCGCCATAAAGAAACGCACACACAGATAACAACTTGAATAAATAAAATTATTTACGCTTTTTTTGCGTTCGGGGTTGTTAGAAAGTCTAACATGGCCTTTAATTATTTATTTATTTATAGTCTCACGCATGTATCCGCTAAGGGGTAAGCAGACGTGTAAATATTACACCCACATTTCGCCATGAATTTTTAGGTCCCGCGTAATTGGGGGCGAGCATCGATATATACGTACTAATGGGCGCGAGCCTATTGCTGTTACCGGGCACATCACTAGACTCCGGGCTGCTACTGCTACTACCTTTAATTACAATATATTTATATGATGTATGACTGCCTCCGTGGTCCAGTGGATAGCATATGTGTTTGCTGAACGCGAGGCCCCAGGTTCGACTTTTCTTCCGAGTTCTAAAATTATATGTTTTATCACTTGGACACTCTTCATCTGACTAATATCATTCAGGCCACTAGTATAACGGCGCGGTTAAATAAAGTAACCGTCTCTGCCTTTCCGTTTGGCAATAAATAGATAGAATAACTATAATATGTGTTTTAAAACTAATTCTATGCACTTTCCTTTACAAGTATTTTGTTTTAAGAGTTAAGTTGGCGCGATCCGGTTCTTTTCATGTCAATGTTATCAATAGCACACACTATTGTCGTATATATTACTGATAAACAAGCTGATAAATATGCCATAGAGTCTATTAAATATTTTCTTTTAATATTTTTTTTAAAAGACTTTGACTCAGTTTCAACACCGCTGGCTAGGCCTTCTTTTTCAGAACATTTAAAAATTGGAAGGAAATGTGACAAATTAATTTGACAGAAACTTATTCAACAGTGCCGAAAGAAAAGAACACTCGGTCTCGGAATAAGGTCCGCTTTTGCTTTACTACCTTTTTGCCATCTGTGCAGTCATAAGATCGATGATCAAGAGAGTTTGGATTACAAACATGGAGTACACCGTGATAGGCTACATTAAAAGAAAAAATTCGGGCAAGTGCGAGTCTGACTCGCGCACCGAGGGTTCCGTACGCATTTTACCTTATTTGAGGTTGAAGTCCTCTAAATCTGTATGAGCGCCCATACAACTTAGAGGACTTTCTTAAATGGAGTCTACTATGTATGTATGGGGACACCCTTAAAATTTCCACTTTTTTTATTTTTTGTAATTTTTCCTTTATTTGTGCTGTAAGACCCTGCTTTTGGCCAAATTTCGTGATTCTAGTTCAACGGGAACTACCATATAGGTTTTCGACCCAAAACCTATAGGGTACTTACGGTTGACCTAGAATTGTCAATTTTGGTCAAAACCAAGGTCTTACAGCACAAGTAAAGGGAAAATTCCGAAAATTAAAAAAAGTTGAAAATTAAGGTTAATTTTGGTACTTACAAGTTTTCGCAAAAATTTAATTTTGACCATATCTTTTTATTGGGTTGACCCAGGACCCTGATTTTCATACACCTAATAGCAACCATAGACTTCAGTATCTGGTATAAATTTCAATTTGCTAGGTCCACCCGTTCCTGAGAAAATCGGTGGTGACACACGGACAGACAGACAGACAGACAGACAGACAGACGGACAAGAAAGTGATCTTATAAGGGTTCCTTTTTTTACCTTGAGGTACGGAACCCTAAAAAACGTGTCTCCTAACAAAATGCTTGTTATATACATATACCTAACGCAAATACCGACATCTTAAAAAATATACTCAAGAGGCATTTCGAGCCGCCTTGTTCAATATTATTCATATAAACTATGAATAATAAATGTTAGCGCAAATTATTCGCAGAAATTTGTGAAACACTTACTTAGGTCTCAATTAGTCCACTTACAGACGAACTCTCACAACAAGTAATTGAGTAAAGTAATGAAGAATGTCTTGTAATTTTAGTTAGCTGTGAAAACACGAAGAAATTTTCTTGGATGCCTTTGGGAAATATCATCAGCTTAATTAAGAATTTTTCCGTTGTTGGCCATAATTATGTTGCTTCTCATAATAAGATGGGTCAGTTATGTCCACCACGATGGCCATCGTGGATCAACGGACTTAGCAAATTTTCGAGAACAGCTAAGGTAGTAGAGCCAGATGATTTCAGCATGAATAAGCCGGGTCGACGGGCTCGAGCTGTGTGGGGGAGTACTTCCCCCACACGTAAAGTAACAGTACTGAAGATACTGAAAGCAAGTTCAGAAGAACTGACACCTGTATTGACACATTTAATAAATTTGTCATTTGCAGAAGGTTGCTTCCCCAAATTATTAAAATACGTCATTATTAAACCATTTCACAAAAAGGATGACCATACAGAAATTGGAAATTACAGACCCATTGCTATGATACCTGTAATATCAAAATTTTTTGAAAAAGCTATGCACACTCGTCTGACTACCTTCATTGATAAACATAAAATACTTAAAAATGAGCAGTATGGTTTCCAGAAGGGCAAATCCACAGCCTTAGCTTGCTTCAATTTAGTTAATAAAATAATAAATCATATAGATGACAGAAAACTAGTAACAGCTATCTTTTTTGACATGTCAAAAGCGTTCGACTACGTCTCACATCAACTGCTTTTAAATAAAATTGAAAATTATGGCATTAGAGGACCTGCATTAAACTGGAATAAATCATACTTGAGTGACCGAAACCAGTGTGTTGAGATTTCATATATTAACCACAGGAAAGAGTTGACAGCACACAGATCCAGTTACAGACAAAACTCATGTGGTGTACCTCAGGGAAGTGTTTTAGGTCCGTTGCTATTTATATTGTACATAAACGACCTCCCTGATATCACTAAAAATGCCTGTACTCTATTTGCTGACGACTTATCAATAATATTGACTTCTGAAAAAAATGACATACCTAAACATACCACTGACATTAATAATACAATTAATTCAATTATGAAATGGCTTGATAATAATAATTTGCACGTTAACGTGAGCAAAACAAAATGTATACAATTTGGTACATATCATCAAAAGCATTTAAATCTGGACATAAACATAAATGGCCACAGATTGGACCAAGTTCATGAAACCAAGTTTCTCGGAATTACTTTAGACAGATATTGCAACTGGAAGTCGCATATAAATCAAGTATGTAATAAACTAAATAGGTTTGTTTATGTACTATACAAACTGCACAAAACTGCTAACTTAAATACAATTTTACTTGCCTATCATGGCTATGTCGAGTCAGCTTTGAGGTATGGTCTTATATTATGGGGCAATTCTACAGATATCCAAAGAGCGTTTGCGCACAAAAGAAATGCGTTAGGGCAATTGTCGGTATTCCACCCTGGGAATCCTGTAAGCCTATATTTTTAAAGTTGGAGCTGTTGACTTTGCCCAGCATCTACATATTCGAAGCTGCGAAATTTGTAAAAGAGCACATGGTAATGTTCACTCTAGCCAAAGACAAATACTTTAGAAATACACGTGACCCAGACAGAATTGTTCTACGTAAGATCCCCAGAACAACACTATTTAAAAAAAATTGTTATGCTATGTGTGGACTGATTTATAACAAAATTCCTAATGATATTAAAAACCTACCAATACAAAAATTTTACAAGAAACTTAAAAAGTGGCTAATAATGAAATGTTTTTATTCAATTAATGAATTTATGGGTCTTAATTAATGTAATAATTGCAATATATATGGATATGTGTATAACTTTGACCATTTTTTTCTTTTATTTTCTTTTGACACTGACATTACTATTATAATATTGACATTGATACTGTATTGACATTAATTTATTGACAATTATTATTGTATATTGACATTACATTAATTATAATAATTATAACCACTATCACAAAGTGTAGTAATGTTAAATGTTTATTAATTCTCATGTTTTGCAATTTTCTAAATATAAGAATCATCACTATGTTAACAAAAAATTGCCTGAAATTGCTTATATTTTATTGTACTATGTATGCCTAATATTTGCATGTCACTGAATGACTAAAGTTGTTGGAATTTATTGCTATTTTTAAGAACAAATGTACATACCAACTTTTAAGCAAATAAATGATTATTATTATTATTGTATCTTTATACTGTTGCATTTCGATTGGTGAGTAAATGTCGGAGACCGCATTTCCCTTTTCCTTTTTCCTCATACCACTGCTTCCCCTATTCCTTTGCCCACCCCAAAGGTCGGCAACGCACTTGTAACTTCTCAGGTAGATAAGTCAGCTCGTTTTTCGACTATAACATAGAAAAAAAAACATGAAAATCTCTCAGACATGCAGATTTCGTCGCGATGTTTGTTTTACCGATATAATTGTTAATAAGCATTTAACTTCTTAAGGCCAATTCTCGTATATAACAGACACTGACACTGAATTTTGACTGAACTGCGATTTAATTTTGAATTGACTCACAGTTGGTATTCTGCTACACTTAATCTCCTTACAGTATAATTTCGATATAATCAATTTATAATCTCTTGTTGATCTCAGAGGTAATGCCAAAAACTCAAAAACAAAAACATGAATTTTGCGATTGTATGGAAAAATACATTAATAGGAATGGTAATTGGATGCCAATATACGTTTCCATGCCAAATTAAAATTAATATACAACTAAGTAATAAAATTTCGGTGAGTAAATATATTGGTTCCTTGGATCGTGTGGATTATTTTCAATAGGTATTCAATAATTTTAGATGAAAATAGAACATTATAAAAATATGGGTGTTTTGATTATGCCGCAAAATTACCCCACGCATCACGCAACGAACGAAACGTCAAAATGACAATTTTATATTTCGCGTGGGGCTTATAGTAATATAGTCTAAGGTTTTGAATTTTTGATTTGCGCGAAACTTGTTTATTATTTATTTTTAAAAGTATGAAACAACTTTGGAGATGTCGCTTAAAGTTACTATTAAGTACCGACATAGTTCAGTTATATTATGTACGATGGTGTCATTGTGCAAAAAAGAGAAATACCTTACCTGCTCTACTAATAATTAGCAGAATACCGTTCACACTAGTTCACACTTGGTTTAACTTTCGATGTAGTCCCGATCTCATTCAAGTGTCAGTTAAGTTACGAGAATACCATTTATGACGCCGAGACTAGATTGATATTGGAATTTGAACAAATATAATTACCAGAATTGGCCTTCTGAACGTCAGTGTTAGGTATGTGCCGTGAGTTTGAACTTAAGAAATACCACAACGCTATCGCTGCAAAGATGCACAAGTATTTTCTTAGACTCGATAATGGACGATCTATTGGTCGACCTCATGGTAAATTGTGGCTGAAACTCAAATATATAACTGTGTTCTCCTAGCATTGCAGTCGAAGTCGAAGCAATGCCAAGAATGAAAGAAGATATAAGACAGCCGGTTGGCGCAGCGGGAGTGTAAGCGACTGCTATGCCGATTGTCGCTGGTTCGATTGCCGCTCAAGTCAAACATTTGTGTGCATGAACATGGATGTTTGTCTTGGTCTGGGTGTTTCTATGTATTATATGTAAGCATTTACAAAAAAAATAAAGTATATATGTATGTTTATCATTATCTAGTACCCATAGTACAAGTTCTGCTTAGTTTGGGACTAGACGGTGATGTGTGTATGTGGTAGAAAAAAAAATATCTGAGGAGTGAAGGCGATCACTGGGCCTCTGGCGTGGCGTAGCTCGAACTCAGGTCTCAACATACTCACAAAGCACCACCCGGTCTAAACAAAATCGAAATTAGTAAAGCCCTAACTACTTAAAATTATCTCGAAATTAAGTGTTCCACTACAGTAATTCTCATTTATTTTAGAACGATGTTCTCTTCCTTGACGATTTGAGTAGGCAATTTGAATAAGCACTATGGGCATCTCTCTACAATCTGCTTTCTTATAATCCAATTTATACCTGAATATGAAATATGAAGCCTATTAATTAAAAAGCAAGCTATCATCAGCTTATAAGGCAAAACAGATCACAAGCTTCCCGCACTTAACAGAAAGCATCAGTAAGATCGGAGCAACTAGCTCAACGAACGAAAAGATAATTCATGCTCGTTTACACTCCCTGTTTTGCAAAATAAAATATATAATATATAATAATTTTGCAAAATATTTTTCAAGGTAGTAGAGCCTTGCTGATTCCAGCATGAATGGGCCGTCTCGACCGGGGAAGTACTACCCTCTCACAGAAAATCGACGTAAAGTAACAGTAGCTAAACTGTTGCGTTTCGTTCAGTGAGTGAGAGTGCCGGAGGCCCTATCCCCTATCCCTTCTCCCTGATCCTACTCCTCATCCTATCCCTTTTCCCAACCCCAAGGGGCGGCAACGCACTTGTGACTACTGTGGTGTTGCTTATGTCCATGGGCGGCGGTAATTGCTGACCATCACGCAATCCGTCTGCTCGTTTGCCGCCTATTACCATTAAAAAAATATATATATATAATAATATGTAGACTATTACGATCTTAATACAGTCATGACATATAATTATATGTAAAGATATCTGAAATAACACAATTCCCCATTTCATCTTCCAAATACATCAAACATGCCCAAAGCTCTAATTGCCACTTAATTTGTAGTACACACACAATTTTCTCGCTCTAAAATTCCTTTACAAAAAGGAATCAATTATAACACTAATGCTTCTGCTTCTTCTTTGATACACAGCCGCCGAGGCGTATTATGAGTGAGACCACTAATAGTTAGGTATTCACCTCAGCGATACAGCTTCAGATTTATCTGGGTATGAGCTACAAGGCTACCAGGCTGCCGAGGAGGTCGGGACCTTGAACTTAGCGTACACGTGTCACGCGGTTGCCTAGCAACCGATCTGAACAACCGTACACAGTCTAAAAGTCCTGTACGTACTTATTCTGCGGCAAAACTCCTTACAACATTAGTTCGAGCCAAGGGAATAAGCTTACACGAGTTTTATAAAATTACTAATATTAAAATTATATAATATTGTATTTAGACTATATGTAGTCATAATCGCCTCAAATTCAGTTTTGCTTTAATTACCAGCTTGCTTTAATTGCGTTCACCGGCTTGCTCAATCAAGATTTAAAATATGTTTTATGTTACCCAAAATTTAACTACTAACATTTTGACTTAATTTTCATATCATTATATTTAATATAATTTATATTAACTACGTTAACAGTAAGGATCCTCTGAACAGAGGCATCTTGCGGCTGTATGAAGAAGCGTCTGTGCCTCTCGCGCTCACATCTAGTTAGGAGCCCGCGTGTTACATGATAACACTCTTTATCTAACGTCGGGGCGCTTTGAGCATACAAACATTGAGTATCAAGGATAGAAAATAGTTTGAACGACCTTGACAATGAGGGTTTATTAGAGATACGATTTCATAACCATTTGTGGGATCGATGTATAGTTTCATTCTCCAAAATAGTGGTAACTGTGGTGAGCTTTTAACCTGACTTCGTACTGGTCTAATGTGCTACAATAATAATATCCAAATAAGTGAACTTTCGGGTGGCATTTTAAATTATTATTTGCCCGATTAATTGGCAAGAACAGATTTGCTTTTACTTACTTACTCCAATGGCTCATCGATCCAAAATGTGCCTTGGCCTCCAATGCGAGAGAACGCCACTTCATCCGATCTTTGGCCACTTCACGCCAATCACCAGCTCGAAGCTCCCTCAGGTCTTGCTCTACTACGTCTTTCCAGCAGTATCTGGGGCGACCGACAGGACGACGCCCTATTGGTTGACCCACATACGCTCTCCTGACACCACGTTCTTCTCCCATTCTTTCGACAGATTTGCTTTTGCCAATTACGAAACAGATAATAATTGGTCACATCAGTAATTAGTGACAGTGACGGATTAAGAATACAAAGTATAACTTTCTACCCTATTTCATGCCGTGGGTGGCGTAAGGGGCGACTAAGAAAATGCTCGAAACCAATAGTATCTTTGGACAAACTAGGCACCAAACCCTATCCAACTCGTCTGGCCAACGTGGTAGGAGAGCGGGGGGTAGCCCCGGCCGGCAGGTAGCCTCGGCCACCGCTAATACTAGTGAATCGCGTGATGGTAACATCAACACGTACGTGTTATGTCTGTGTGTGTTTATTCGCCATTCGACAGATACTGACATTTGAAGTCACCTGACCGCGGCGCTCGGACGCAAAATGAGTGTATTTTGTTTTTGGCGGACTGGTTGCGCGGGATATCAATTGTTTCGTAGGCTATATTTATTGGATAAACGTAGGTAATAATTTATATTATATTTTTTACATATTTCAATACATTTCTATTTCATAAATTTAAGTTTATCTGAATGTGTAATAATATGCTTTTTAGTAAGATTTTTTTTTAATGAAAGTCGTGTCGGGTAACCCCAGCCATCGCTGTTGGGGGTATCTCCGGCCACAGGAGCTGACGCTATTATTCCCCATAAATTTAAATCTAACACCTAATATTCATTTGTTGCAGTAGTAAAATGCCTAAATTTAAAAATAGGACTACAATTTGCGGAGACTGGAGTGAAGAGAATATGAAAAAAGCAATTCAAGCCATTCAAGCATCGTCAGCTATCATCGAGCTTCCGCAAGCACCACCAACGACGAATGTCGAACCAACAGCTAGCGTTTCAGCTGCGCAGTTAGCAGCTTTACAAGAAGCAGCACCAAGTGCAAGGGTTGATGTTGTGCTTCAGGATTTGTCACCTCTTCCGGATGCCTCAAAAAAACGACTGACAGCCCGGAGAAGAAGAACACAAAAAAGTGAAATTTTGACGTCTTCGCCTTATAAAAAGGAATTAATGGAGAAGGCCAAAGACACCAAAGCTACGGCAAAGGTCAAGATGAACATGAAAACGGGAGTAAAAGTTAAGAAGGTTTTATCTCAGCCAGATTCGCAACATCAGGAGACGGAATGCATTATTTGCGGTGAAACATTCGATGAGGACTGGATCCAATGCAAAATATGTGAGGACTGGGCTCACGAAGCATGTGTGGATATACATCCATCTCATTTGCATTATTACTGTGATGTATGTGTCGCCAAAAAAAGGATTAATTTTTAAATACGTAGGTGGCCGGGGCTACCCGCGACTTTTAAGAGATACCAAAATTTGATTGATATTTCAAGTGGTTTTAATTACAGTGGAGTTATTATGTTGTTGTCTAAGTTTTTGATTTTTATCTTAAATAAATATAACGTTGATTATTTTTTATAGTTTTATTTATATCTTTCTTAATAAATATAGTCATAATATCGAAAACAAAAAAATTGCCGGGGCTACCCCCCTCTCCCCTATAAAAAAATAAATCCTCCAATAGAGTCACAATGCTACTGTGACACCAAACAGGAACATGTGGCATAACCCTCATGCCAGCAGAGGATTGCGAAAGCCTGTATGATGAAGTGCTGGCATTCATACATTCTGATAGTTAATTTTTAAATTTGTAGAATAATGTAATTCAAAAACTCGATCAAAAGGCCACGACAACTTAGTTTTACATCCCACATCACAGGCGAAATCCCAAAAATGTAGAGCTCTGTACATTACGCGCGGAGATTTGGACGCAAACCGCGAACGCGGGCAGCTAACTACTGAATAAGTAATAAAGTAACTGTACTAACTGTGCCGCTTCGGTGTGAATCTTTAAATGTGACAGGCGACCTTCACTCGCAGAGATAAAAATCACCGTTTTCTCGTACACACTACTGCAAGCTAAGCCTTTTATTTATTTATCCCTTAAACGTTTCACGAGATCGCGGGATTTAAGTTTGCCTGTGTCTTAGAAAAGTAACGCTATTGTAATTACACTACATACTACGTTTAATCGAATATATACGAAATAAAGGTACCTATATAAGGTCGTAGATTCATAAGTCGATCAGTGTTAAGTACTGGACTTATTTTCAAAGTATCGGAAGGAAAAAAATCATTTATTTCTTTAACAACTGAAAATGCATAAACATGATATAGCAAAGTAAACAAGAGGCTAAACTTAGCAATGCAATGCCTTACGTCTAGCCTCTGTATAAAAATAGGAGGCTAATTCAGCGTATCGCCGGACACATTTGTATCTACGTAGTCCGGTAGATTTTAAATATTATGACATTAACATGTCATCATCAGCATCATCATCATCAGCCTGCAAGAGTCCACTACTGGATATAGGCCTCTCCAATGGCACGCCAATCATTAACATGTATTTATTTAAAATCTACCATTAACAAGGTGCACACAAAATATCCGTAAATCAAATTAATACTTTGTCTGCTGCAAATGAATGCAGTGGTAGGGTCTCTTATGTACAAACAAAATGAGCCCAAACTCGGCATGCCTAGCTTTACTTCCATATGAGTACCACCAAGAGTCATCGAATAACCCTGGAAGGTTACTTCATAAGTTCCAGTGGTAGGGTCACTTATGTACAAACAAAATGAGCCCAAACTCGGCATGCCTAGCTCTACTCACATAAGAGAACCAGCAAGAGTCATTGAATAACCCTGAAAGGTTACTTCATAAGTTGCAGTGGTTGAATTTCTTATGTACAAACAAAATGAGCCCAAACTCGGCATGCCTAGCTCTACTCACATATAAGAACCAGCAATAGTCATCGAATAACCCTGGAAGGTTACTTCATAAGTTGCAGTGGTTGGGTCTCTTATGTACAAACAAAATGAGCCCAAACTCGGCATGCCTAGCTCTACTCACATATGAGTACCAGCAAGAGTCATCGAATAACCCTGGAAGGTTACCTCATAAGTTCCAGTGGTAGGGTCACTTATCTACAAACATAATGAACCCAAACTCGGCATGCCTAGCTCTACTGACATATGAGTACCAGTAAGAGTCATTGAATAACCCTGGAAGGTTACCTCATAAGTTCCAGTGGTAGGGTCTCTTATGTACAAACAAAATGAGCCCAGACTCGGCATGCCTAGCTCTACTCACATATGAGTACCAGCAAGAGTCATCGAATAACCCTGGAAGGTTACCTCATAAGTTCCAGTGGTAGGGTCACTTATGTACAAACATAATGAACCCAAAGTGGGCATGCCTAGCTGTACTGACATATGAGTACCAGTAAGAGTCATTGAATAACCCTGGAAGGTTACCTCATAAGTTCCAGTGGTAGGGTCTCTTATGTACAAACAAAATGAGCCCAGACTCGGCATGCCTAGCTCTACTCACATATGAGTACCAGCAAGAGTCATCGAATAACCCTGGAAGGTTACTTCATAAGTTCCAGTGGTAGGGTCACTTATGTACAAACAAAATGAACCCAAAGTGGGCATGCCTAGCTGTACTGACATATGAGTACCAGTAAGAGCCATTGAATAACCCTGTAAGGTTACTTCATAAAATGCAGTGGTAGGGTCTCTTATGTACAAACTAAATGAGCCCAAACTCGGCATGCGTAGCTTTACTCACACATGAGTACCAGCAAGAGTCATTGAATAACCCTGGAAGGTTACTTCATAAGTTCCAGTGGTAGGGTCTCTTATGTACAAACAAAATGAGCCCAAACTCGGCATGCCTAGCTCTACTCACATATGAGTACCAGCAAGAGTCATCGAATAACCCTAGAAGGTTACTTCATAAGTTCCAGTGGTAGGGTCACTTATGTACAAACAAAATGAACCCAAACTCGGCATGCCTACCTGTACTGACATATGAGTACCAGTAAGAGTCATTGAATAACCCTGGAAGGTTACTTCATAAAATGCAGTGGTAGGGTCTCTTATGTACAAACAAAATGAGCCCAAACTCGGCATGCCTAGCTCTACCCACACATGAGTACCAGCAAGAGTCATTGAATAACCTTGGAAGGTTACTTCATAAGTTCCAGTGGTAGGGTCTCTTATGTACAAACAAAATGAACCCAAACTCGGCATGCCTAGCTCTACTCACATATGACTACCAGCAAGACTCATCGAATAACCTTGGAAGGTTACTTCACTAGTGCCAGTGGTAGGGTCTCACCAAAACAAATAAAATGAGCCCCAACCTGACATAACTAGGTCTACTCTTTTATGAGTTCCAGTCGCAACACTTGAACGTGATGGTATACCAACAGTCCAGATAATCTTACCAGATTTCAACGCAAGAAACAAAATAATATCTAAATACCGAAATATATCCTGACTCAACATAACGGAGAAAATAAAGTAATAATGTCCATTTATACAAAAGAAATTTACTTGTACGTAATTCGCACAGAAACCGAGAAGTATCAAATTGATTTTAGCGAATATTTTGTATTCGTATATTGTTTTTTTCGTCTTCGGGCTGCAGCGAGAAGCGACATAGAGTCCACTCCCGACGGCGCTCAAGCGCAGACTGACTGAGATCTCATTGCAGAATTTGGATATATAAATCAAGAAAGTGGCTAAATAAAACGAACCTTATTGCCACACATTAAGACACACGTATGCGAGCAAAATAGAAGAAAAATGTAAGATGATTTTTTGCTTTTTTTGAGTCAATTTACAATATTTTGAAAAAAAAAATCTAATTGTTTTTGAGTTGACTATATTTACTACCCTATTCTATCTTTGAAAATCTAAATAAATGTAAAAATAGAGAGAAAATTGTACCCAAAAATAGCAGTATATGCGTATGTTTGATTTAAGAGGCCGTTTCGAATCGATTTTACATTAGTATTAATTAAATATTTTTTATTTATTTTCAAATTGATTTATAGATAAAAAAGTAATCAATTTATCGTAATCATTAGTTTTATTAGCTATTATCTAAAACTGTCGTAAAATGTACCGGAAATATGTGGTTTTTTGATACAAGCGTAAACGCGTCCTTAATGATAACTATTTTACAATGAGATTCCTTCTAATAAACAAAAACGAATCCCTAACAATGACCTATCTAAAGTTTGAAATCCCATGCTGAGTAATAGACGAGTGCATTTCCGTGTCAAATACAATTTCACAACTTTGTAGGCGTGCCAAATATCAACCCTTTGGTGCCTATGGTGCTCGAGTTACACGGACTGATGAATGGACGCAATCATGGCGAAGAATTTATTTTTGTAGAAAAAATCGTGTGGTCACCGATTTAGAATATAAAACGTCACTACCCAATGGGGTGGACGTCTCAGATGGGACGAACAACGTCTCAAACGTCACTACCCACACATGGAATGGAATGCCATTCCATGTGTGTTGCAATGCGAAGAGACGGAATACTTGGCATCAAACCCTATACCAACTCGTCTGGCCAGCGTGGTATAAAATGCAAATACGCAACTCAGGCAAATGTGAAGAAAATTAGAAGAAGCTTGAGTCTAGCAGTAGACTTCGAAAAACTGTAAATCAAGAAAAACATTGCCTTGTTGGTGTCGCGGCATAAATGTGCGCGTGGGATTGGGTGGTCTCGGGTTCGATTCCCGGGTCGGGCAAAGTGTTATTGGGTTTTCCGTTAGGAAATCTCAGTAGCAGCTCGGAGTCTGGTAATGTGCCCGGTACGGCAATAGGCTCGCCCACTATTACGTGGGACCTAAAAATTCATGGCGAAATGTGGGTGTTATATCACACCTCTGTCTACCCCTTCGGGAATACAGACGTGAGTCTATAAAATAAATAAATAAAAGAAAAAAATAGGCTTAAAAAGTACCAACTTGATCCACTCAAACGCCTTTACCTGCGTCCGATCCTTCAAGCGCTTTACGCAACGCACGCACTTCGCTATACAACGTAAGTTATAAGGCTGTTGGTCGGAGGCTGCGGTGCGCGCATCCGGCGGCGCTTCCGCTCTCGCGTTACAACTACCTCACTTCCTGTTCCCATGACCCAATGGAACAACCTCCATCTTTGTTTTTTATTGAACAATATGCCTGATGTATTATCGATATCGTAATAATTTTTTTGGTCCTCGATTTGGGATGTGGGAATTTATTATGAATATGGGTAAAGTTTATTTTTTTTAATGGTTATAGAAAGTTGTTTGTAGGGATACTGCAGGTTTTATTAATGGTGGGTCTCGATATTTTTGTGTATGTGTGGTACGTATGGAGATGCAAATAAAATATTTTTCATCTATTACCTACTAGTAGACTAGTCTAAACGTAGTCCAACCTCTCTGATTTTGTAGCTTCTAACTGTCACAGCCAAAGACAAAAACAGGATGCACATTTTCAATCGATTTTATATGAAATCGATACAACATTAAAACGATGCTGTGACGTTTTTATTTGATTTAAAAGTTGTTTTGCTTCAAAAATATTAGCTTATTGATATGATGTTGATTAAAGATTTAATAACTGCATTTTAATAATTATATTTTAAACCAAACCAGCCCTATAATAAAGTATAGTTGGTGCCACGAGAAGATAGACATTTTGTAAACAAACCTTCAGGGCTTCACAACCTTTTTTCAAACAGTTGTGTTTTAGATTTTATACATTTTGAACAGTCTTTTTTTTTCAATCCCTAATTATGCCACTATGCTTTTAAATTTATGTTGTTAAATGTTACTGAAATAAAAATATTTGATTTTGTGTTTGAATGGCCGAATGTTCATAAATTTGCCGATTTTTTGTCGTTTTACACGTAATTTATTCTGTAAATTAAGGAAAAATAGGGTACCATGTATGTAAATGACAGTGATAGAGTTCTCATACATGTTACTCTATTATTGACATGATTTTTTTTTATCATAGACAATAAATCATTTGCATAGGAGCCTACCTATCCTAAAGTATTAAATTATTGACCAACAATGAATAATATTACAGATAACTAGCTAGTACATTGCATAAACATTTCTAGGCATGGAGATTTTACGTTGTCTGTGAATGAAATCGTCAGAATGAACCTAAACAAAATCCACAGTTACGGTAGTCTAAAAACGCAATTTCTTTTTTAGGTATAAATAATTCTTTGCGCGTCTAATAGTTTGCCATCTGCTATTCTGCGCCCGCTTTTTCGAGATGCCGGCGGCGGGAAGAGCGTTGCTATCCTATAAACTTGTATTTAACTTTACATTTACTCCTTCTTGATAACTAAAAAAAAATATTTTGTCCTCTGATAAATGCATGTTAAACCCAAGAATGTAACATTTCAATGAACTAACGCCAAATGTTGACATTCTAGGCGTCAGTACCTCCCGCCCCGTGGGATCTCCACCTTGTCGTGGTGGGGGGGCTCAGTAACCGTGGATTGGTCACCCGCGGTGAAGCTAAGAGGGATCCAGGAGGGGACGCTCCGCGTGGGCTTGGAGGGGCCTGCGCAGGATGCGTCCAACGGTGCGGGTGCGGGGGACAGTTCTATGCTTCGGCGATGCCCTACCCTCCGACACACGGGTACATGGAGAAAGTCGAGGTGGTTTTTAGTGGAAACACCACATACTCCGGCTCTTATTTCCCCCAAGAGTCGTAGATCCGAAGGGATTTTCCACCTCGTAAAACAAAAAGGCGTCAGTACCTCAAAACATCAAAAGATGCTGTTGACAGCACATAATATCGACAAAAACCCGATCCATTGACATATATATAGTTTCAAATGACACGTATCTATGTACCGTTGCGCTCATTGGATTTGACATTATTTGTTTTTGATCGAAATATCGCTAAGTCACTTAGTAGAAATTCTTTGTTTACAAAAAGTCTATGTAATCGTGGCACGGACTATAGGTACGTAGTTCGTAATCAATGCAATTTATCATCATAAAATACTTCAGCTTTAACGAGAAAAAGTGAAAATATTAAAAATCGTAGAAAAAGACAATTAGTTTCGTTCATATGAAGTTTAAGGTCGCCACAACAAACCCAGACCAAATTCTGCCACTGTTCTTTGCTACCAGTAATAGCCAAAATATTTTTTTAGAAGATGTTTATTTATCAAAAATTTGGAATTTGCTCAAAAAATCTTAAAAACCCTTTTATTCCAAAATGGTGCATTTTGGACCTCCATGTGTAGGGGGTGAAAATACTCCATTACGGCCCTAGAATCGCCTCCAAAGGAATATGAGCAATTACAAATCAACCTGTATAAGGAATAATGATACAGACTTAGATCGAATCTCTTATCAATCTTATATAGTGATGAATCTAAGCGCACCGTAAGGAACACGCCATCATTTTCCTGCTGAACCCTGAAACCTACAACACGTTCACATGTTACAGAGCTATATTAATTATAATAACAATAAACATTTACTTATCTTCGGCTGAGATTTAAATTACTACTACTACTTGTGATTAAAAAAACGCTCGGTTTGTTTTTATTTTCCTCGCCTGTTGGATTTCATAGTGTATCATTATGAACAAAATGGTACTAGCTGGTAGTGCTTCGCTTCGTAAATTTTGCTTAGATAAAATGTTTTGTACAAACTCCCCTACACTCCTCAATAAACATACATTTCAGGAACGAATATACAAAATTTTAGGGAATCCATTGAAGGAATAATAAGTTTCATACAAACTCTGACAACCTGTTTTACTCCCTTTGGGCTTTGGGGAAGAATTGCCATTGCCTCTTAGTGCTTCCTTAGACGCCGCAAGGAACGGACATATCAAATTTCACCTACTTGCGCCCAGTAGTTTCGGCTGTAGCGTGTCTGTCAGTCAGTATTAAGTAACGCAAGGATTTTATATATACAGATTGATTCCATTGAAAACTGAAAGGTTTTACATAAACTGTGATTTCCTTTTCTACCCCCTTAGGGGAAGAATTTCCAAAATAAATGTCTTTGTGTTCACTAACGTCATTTTAGGTATCAATATGCAAATTTTGAAGTTAATCTCTTGAAGGAATACAAAGGTTTCATACAAATTCTGACTTCCCTTTTTACCCCCTTAGCGTAAGAATGTCCAAAAAGATTTTCTTAGTGTTCAGTAACTTCATTCGAGGAACAAATATAGAAAGTTTAAAGTTAGTCCATTGAAGGAATAAAAAGATTCATGCAAACTCTGACAACTAGTTTAACCCCCTAAGGCGAGAAATTGCGAAAAATCCTCTCTTAGTGCTTGCCTACACTCCTCAAGGAACGTACATGCCAAAGTTCACCTAATTGCGCTCATCTGTCAGTCAGTCAGTAACGCAAGGATTTTATATATATACAGATGAAAGCGAATCGATAAAAAAATAAAAGGTTTTAAACAAACTCGTACTCTCTTTTCTACCCTCTTAGGCGAACAATGTCCAAAATAAATGTCTTTGTGTTCGCTAACGTCATAAGCGGATCCATTAAACCAGGGATTTCAAAGTGGTCGATATCGACCCCTTGGGGTCGATATCGGTTTCCTAGGGGTCTACATAAGCGAAAACTGATTTTGGGGGTCGACGAGGTCTAAAAATCGACCCCAATTAAATTAACACAAGTTTTTATTTAAAACTTTTAAGATAGGTAGGTAGGTACTGTATTGTTTACGTTGTATTACGTGTAGGTACTAAGAATAATTAATATTTTTGTAGGAAATAGCATTGTTGTAGTAATGTAAAGCCTCAAGTTTGTACAAGATGAAAAACTCGGCAAGTCAGTGTGGACAAGTTTGTGCAAGATAATGAGTTCGAGCGTACGTCTTTCAGGCGCGTTTTGAGTTGCTCTCTATTTGACGCTTATGCGATTTAACACGAACGAATTCATGATCAAGTTGCAAGTCCAAACATGTTCCTGATATTTTACTATTTAACGAGCTTGCACTTAGGTTGAAAGTTCATTTGCGTTTTGAAATTCGTTGGAGCTCGAACGATAATAACTTATATAAGTACTCATTTATTTCAATCAATCAATCAATCATTTATTTATTGCGAACATGGGTTTACAGTTATGGTGTTACATTTTATAGAAGTTCTGCCATATTCTACCAGTAGGCATGCAATTTATCAAAATGTTGACAAAAAGTATTATTTCGGTCTTAATTGATACATATGAAGTCAGCCATTGACATATACTCTAACGATAGACGGAGCATTCCATATAAATATTTTGTTCAAATTGTCTAATGTATGACGTCTAATCGTACTAGCGCAACACGCAGGCGCAAGCAGCGCCAATCACTTACAGTGTCTAGTTATTATTATAGCCAATCAACAACAACCAGTTCTGGCATCTTACCAATGAGTATCCAATAGTTCTCTAACGCTACTGGCTGCTTATTGCCATTTGCAAAGATTATTCACAGAAGATATGTTTTCTGCCTACAATATTTCATCAACATAATAAGAACAGTTTATTTATGAAAATAAAAGGAATTAATTGCTGGGGGTTTATTTAAGTAAAAAAATAGAATCTATAAACATATTCAGATGTTTTTATTACAAAATAGAAAAATGTCTTTGTGGGCGTAAGTTCAAGACTTGCCTTAGTTGCTTCACGAATAATTCTAATTTTTAAACTTTAGATTTATCTTACTATAAATTGCTTAAGCATATATACCTAATATATAAGGCAGGATTGTTTGTCCTTCTGTAAAGATGCCCTTGCTGACCACAGAGTTCTAAATCTACACATGTAGCAGATGGCACTATGTGCTACCATAAGGAAACCAACTATTAAAAAAAAATCTATGACCAGGCCGGGCGCACTTCGCATTTTAGGTACAAACTTACAAGTACCTCGGCCGACCATGTCGACATGATTGGATTTAGTAGGTTGCCGCGCGCCGCTCACATTAGACGTCACGCAACGAGTGCGACCGCTCCGTATTCTCACGCGCCGTGTTCATACACTGTTCAAATTATATACTTAAACGCCTTTAACAACAAAAATATATCTTCACAAGTCTAATGCAAAGTATTGCTTAATTAACTGTGTGTCGAAAGCGACTTGAAAATTTGATTTTATTTATATTACGAGAGCAACTTGAAAATTTGATTTTTGTTTGTTGAGATATCTCAACGATTATGGTGTCAAATTAAAGATCTAGTTCAAAAACCATTTTATCTGTTTGAACGATGTAAATCGGTCCACGCGTTTAGAAAATAACTAAGAATTTGTATAGTAAAAATGTAAACGACCAGAATTTTTGTGCTTTTGTTCTACTAGCTCAAATAGTGGGATAGGATACTTATAGGATTATTATTTATTAAGTATTAGGTACGTGGTCAAGTAGGTAGATATACGATGAATAAATATAGTAGCAGCGCCAAGTCGACAACCCTAGCGCGCCACTCCGCGCCAGACAGCGACAGCGTTATGTGTTAGAAAAGAACGGGAACTGTTAGGTTAATATCGCATTAGGCACTGAGTGCTTATGCGAGCTGAATTGAACTTTATTGCTTAGTATTAAGAGTCGCAATTTCAATAAATTGGTTTGAAAAGTGAAGCTTCTGTACGTTAGTACTAGGGCTTGTAATTCGAATATTCGAATGTTCGAATAATGCGAATATTCGTTCATTTTTACAATTCGAATATTGAGTGGTGTTAAATTCGAATATTCGAATGATTCATAGTAACGTTCTTTTAGATCGCATTACCAAAGTTTACGTCAATCCCACGAATGATCATTGTGATTGCGGTGTGATTTATGATCTATCATTTATCTTTATTCAATTAAAACTTGTTATTTCTTACTATTTCAGCATTTTTCTCAGCATTGTCGGCGAATTGTATGCAAAGATACTGATTAAAAGAGTTATGAAAGTTACCGACAAGAAAATATGGGATGTACAAACTGGATTCGTAAAGGGTATGGGGTACGAATCAGGATTTTTTCTTGCGAAGCATAGCCGAAAAGTTTTTGGCCAAAGGTTAAAAGGAGTAGGTAGGGCAAGGAATAGGAAAGTTAAAGGTGCGCAATAGATTGCGCATTCGAGGATTGTGAAAAGGCTTACGATAAAGTGGTGAGGAATGAAATGTGGTCGGTACTGTCAATGTATGGGGTGCACCCGTGAACAGCAGCCTCATTCTCGAGCTCTGAAATCTCTTTATGCTGATTCTTGAGCTTGTGTGAGGATAAACGGGGCATACACTGACTGGTTTACGATCAAGACAGGTGTAGACAGGGATGTGTAGCGTCGCCATGGCTGTTTAACCTCTTCATGGACAGTTTTTTGTAAGATCTAAAGTATAGTGACTATGGATTAAGGATGAATGGGTTACTTGTCAAATGACTCCTCTATGCTGATGATCAGGTAATACTTGCATCTTCAGCGGAGGAGTTGCAGGACATGGTAACTATCATAGATGGTGCTTTACAGAAAAAGGGAATGTAAGTAAAATGAAAATGTATAAAAAGGAGGAATCCGTTACGGCTTGTCATTTTATCGATTGATGATCGATGGACAACGAGTGAAAAAAGTTAATGAGTTTGTGTACTTAGGTATACTATTTGCAAGAGATGGTAAGAATGAACAAGATACTGAAAGAAGGGTTAATGTAGGTAATAGTGAATGGAGCTTTGAAGGCATTTATCAATAGCCAAAATGTGTTCAAAAAGGCGCGAAAAGAGAGAGAGTTGGGTATGGCAGAAGAGACTAGACAGTAGAATAAATACTGTAGAAATGAGCACTGAAAAGTATGTATTTTTAATCGACAGAGTAAAGAGTTGTGTGATAATAGAGTGTTGAAGGGAAATGGAGAGGATGGATGACGAAATATTAAGAAAAAAGATATTTAAGGCAAGTGTGCATGGGATAGGATGAAGGGGAAGACCTACGTGGACGTTCAGATACGTTCAGTATAGATTGGAGATATCCTAAAAAAAGGAAGGTAAGAATTGCCCTAAGCAGAAGAACTTTATGGAAGTGAATGAAGCGGGAGAGATATGTCAAAAATAACGCAACCACGATTTGATCTCAATGATATTCAAAATCCTAAGAATTGAAGACTAAGGTTTTGTTATGTTAACCCACGCAGCGGGTGTTATTTTTATTTAAAATATTTTTGTTTGGTTTTGTTTTGAATACAGTTTATTGCTTTTTGTTTTTAATTAGAATGCCAAAGTTTGTAGGTATGTTACTAAAAGGTGATTTAATTTTTATATATTAAATAAAAATATTCAACTGTCACTTGTTTATTAAGTGTTTATGTATGGTTTCATTAATTAAGGTTTAAAAGAAAAAGCTGATGTTCGAATAATATTCGAATAATTCGAATACTTCCTGTAAAAATATCGAATATTCGAATTTCTTAAAACATCGAATAATTACAAGCCCTAGTTAGTACTATTAATTATTCTGTGCTATGACGAAGTGGCCAGAGTAGCTTGGTCAGTACGGTATCGACACGGTTCGTCGTGGTCGCGGGTTGAATTCCTGCCTAAAAAAATATTTATAATTGCAGTTAAATTTACACTAGCAAGAAATGCTCAAAAATATATTTTAATAACTATTCAATTGCCACCAAACACAATTAATTTTGTGGTTTTTTGTCTATTGTTTGGATAATGGAAAACAGGATCTGTTTTGGTCTCATGGTTCAAAATTATTTTTTGCGTATTTTTCTATAACTGCAAATGTGTACCTACTATGATGAAGTGTTGAAATATTCGTTAATACGGTCATTACGATCAAATTACCGAAAAATAAAAAGAACACAGAATTAGTGTTATACAACGTCAAACTGGTTTTATAACATTAATCAAACTAAAAAAACTCTTAAAACCAATACCTTCACGAAGTCTGGTCTTGGTCATATTATATTTTACCTACAATCACTTGCAATGTATTTCTGCATAGTAGGTAGTTAGTCTATGATCGTGAATGACGTCACATAAAAATAAAGAAATATACTTTAATGTGGTATTATGATACATTTAACTCTTTTATTTACATAAATAATTAAAAATATTGACTAACGCTACTACAGATACAAGTTCTGATTCAAATTTATCGATATATCGTCGCCACACAGTCAATAAACGAAGCGGACCCACACCGCAGGAAAGTCAAAGTGACACTAGATTGCTTTGCCGGTATGTTCATGCAAAGCATTTGAACAAAGTAAATGTTCTGAATGCTACATCTAGTACTTTAGTACATATATATCAATGAAGTCAGCATTCTATTTTCAATTGTATAATAATATATTTTAAATTAATAATAAATTTATACATTCAATAATTTAATGTCTAAAATAAATAAAGTATCACAAAGCAATCATAATTATGTCAATAATAGTATATATTAAACGACACATTCAATTATATCATGTCATTTAAAAAATCTGTTACAAAATAGTATGCTTTATTTTCCAAAAAAGCTTTTAGCTTGCTTTTAAAACTATTCATGCTCAAGTTTTTCCACTGTTGCGGTAAATTATTGTAGATTACTGGAGCCATACAAAATACACTTCTACGCATAAGTTCGGTTTTTGCTTGGTGTAGGCGCAGTCTACTATTATCACGTCTGTTTTGTGCAACTGTATCTTCTAACCTAGGAAATAAACTAGTATTCGTTTTGACAAATATTGCAATTTCCAAAATATAAATGCTTGGTAATGTTAATATTTTATATTTCTCAAAGTATGTTTTACAGCTGTCAGTGGTTTTTAGTTTAAAAATTGACCGTATGCATTTTTTCTGACACTTTAAAGCCATTGAGGTATTTGTTGAGTTACCCCAGAAAATTATGCCGTAGCGTAAATTTGAGGCAACTAAACCGTAGTAAGCGGTAATTACGGTTTCTATATTGACGACAAATCTTAAAGTATGTAAAGCATATATTATGCAGAACTACTTAATTTTTTGCAAAGTGTTTATGTGTTATGTGTGATTTCCAGTCCAGTTTCTTATCTATAGTTAAGCCAAGGAACTTAGAAGTCATAACATTCTCTATACTATTATCGTCAATGGTTACATTATCGCATATATTACTATTTGGGGCGACCCGTTGACTACAATGTATAATTTTAGTTTTATTTAAATTGATTTTTAGATTATTAATGTCAAGCCAGTTTATTATAGATGTCAAGGTATTGGAAATGTCATGTTTATATTGAGTTAAATCATTATCACAAGGTATTGTAACTGTGCTGTCGTCTGCGAAAAGAGTCATAATATTGGTAGTACATTTTGGAAGGTCATTAATGTATAATGTGAACAGTAGAGGTCCCATCACGCTCCCTGAGGTACACCGTATAATACTTCTCGCTCGTCTGAAAGATATATTTCCTCTCGTTTAGTAGTGGGGTTTATTGTAACTATTTCTGTACGCTGTTTCCTATTTTCTAAATACGACTGAATTAATTTTAGGACATTACCTCTTACTCCATACGCGTTTAGTTTTTTAATTAATATATCATGTTTTACATAGTCAAACGCCTGTGTCATATCACAAAATATTGAGCACACAGGCGTCCTTTTGTCTACTTTCATCATAACTTCGTGGAGAAAGTTGTAAATAGTTAAATTTAGTGTTCTGTTCTTTCGAAATCCATTTTGTTCATTGCATATAAGGTAATTTTTTGCCAGATGTTGATATAATTGAGTATGCATGAATTTCTCAAATATTTTGGAAAATATGGGAATTAGCGAGATAGGTCTATAGTACTCCATGAGTTCTCTATCCTGTTTCTTAAACAACGGTTTTACAATTGTTTGTTTGAGAGCAACAGGGAAAATGCCCGAGGATATACTTAGACTAGATGACGCCCGCAGCTACGCCCGCACATTTTTTTTAATTTAACCGTTTCTGCCCGTTCACGTGGGAATTTCGGGAAATCCTAATCTTAGTGCACACCTATGGTCCCCAAGAAACATACATGCCAAATTTCAGCTTCCTACGCCTAATAGTTTTGGCTGTAGCTTGTCTGTCAGTCAGTCAGTAACGCAAGGATTTTATATATTAAGATTTATAATGTGGCATAGGTGACAACTTATTTCATTTGCCACAACTTTAATTATTTTGGTAGTTATGCCATCATATCCGACGCTATTCGTGTTTTTAAGCTTATGAATAATAATTTGTATTGGATTTGAAACAATAATGTCATTAATTTTTATTCTAGTTATTAGAGATTTTGGTATATTAAATTTCGCCTGATTGATAATTTGCCATGTTGTTTTATTTTTATTCTTAGAATTATTAATTTTATATCTATTTTGTGAACGTTGTGTTTGAAATATAATTATTTTTAATAATTTTGAGTATGATTTAAAATTTGATATATTTTCTATGTTAGGTTTTAATCTTTGTAACCACAGTAAATTTCTTTTCTTTTTATTGCATTTTTTTATACCCCTTGATACCCATTTTGACTTTTTAATGATATTAACCTTGACTCTAATATTTGGGAAACATAAATTATAAAACAGTTGAATGTCTTCTATAAAACTATTGTAAGCAATATTGGGATCAAGGGTTCTGTATACTTCGGTAAACTTCATAGACTTCAAGCAATTTTTAAACATTGATAAATTCTGTTCACAATAATTGCGTTTAAACCTGTAATATCTGTCAATTATGCATACTTTGTCCGTCGGACATTTTATTAGTTGTGCTGTATGATCAGAAAGAGCAAACTCTATTATTTCCGTTTCACAAGGCCTATTAAAGTTATGCGCAAAATTGTCGATACATAGAAACTTTTAAACACTCGCGTTGCATGTTTATAAGAATATATTATATACGGGAGAACGGATACCAGGTACAACGACGTATGACGCGGCCTATCACGCGAGAAAAACATCCGGCGGTAAATAGACAACCGACCTACATGCCATACATTAGAGGTGTTACGGATAAAATTGGAGCCAAGTTAAAAAACTACTCCATTCCGACCGTATTTACACCAGGGGCCAAAGTATACAACATGGTGGGCACACCAAAGGATGTTCTGCCGCTACAAACCCCAGGTGTCTATAAAATCAACTGCAGCTGCGAAAGCTCTTACATAGGGCAAACGAAGCGGAATATCGCTGAACGTATAAAGGAGCACATCGCAGCTGTAAAGAACCGTCAAACGAACAAATCGGCGATTGCGGAACATTTACTTCAATCGGGCACCAATCACTGGATTGAATTTCATCGTCCCCAAGTCCTCTCCACGGAACCCCACTTTTACCCAAGAGTTGTGCGTGAAGCGATCGAAATCAGAAAACATAAAAATTTCAATCGGGAAGAAGGCTTCAAATTGTCATCGGTGTGGAATCCAGTGATTCGACTAACAACACCCCACTTTATTGCGCAGTCGGCGAATGTTCAATATACAGGTACGGTTAGTGTGTTTTGCGCCGGTACTTCGAAAATCAACAACCCGGGGGTAGAAATAGAAACTTCTACCTCGCACTCGGAATCGTGACATCGCTACACCCAGCTACACCAGTCAGCTTGCGACCACGGGACGTGCAACCGTCTCGAAACGTCAAGCAAAATAAGGTATGTAAATACCTAATGCATGTTCGCGTTAATTCCCGTATATAATATATTCTTGTCGATACATGTATGGCTCTTAATACGGGTTGGTTGGTTTATCGCAAGTTTTAGGTTAAAGTTGAGCAAAATATTTTCAAATTCAAGTGACTGGTAATTAGATTTCAAAATATTAATATTAAAATCACCAGCCATAACAATATTTTTATATCGTCCTTTAGCACCTACATGCAACACATTTTGTAACGCATCAAAGAACTCGTTTAAGTTTTTTAAATTTGGTACTCTGTAAACACAACAACAATATTGGATTTTACAAGTTCAACGGCGCTACACTCAAAGGTTTCAGGTATTGACATTCTTGATATGTTCTCAAGTTCCTTCCATTCATGTCCCTTTCTGATTAGAATGCACGATCCACCTCTGTTAGTGTTTTTTCTACTGTAATGTGCAGCCAAGATGTAGTTAGGTATATTCAGCAGTTGTTCATAGCCCTCCATCATAAAATGCTTAGTAATGCATATTATGTCAACATCAATACAACTATCTGTTAATTCATTTAGACATACAATTAAGTTGTTGGATTTGTTTCGTAAACCAGTTATATTTTGATGCATCACGTAAATGTGTTTAGTTACGAAAAAGGTTGTTCTTCGATGTTGTGTTCTGATTGTCCAATTTATTTGTATAATAATAATTATTCTTATTTTCCGTAGATTTTATGTCAGGAGATTGAATGTCAGGACACTGAATAGCAATAGAACATAATATGTCAGGAGATTGTATGTCAGGACACTGAATAGCAATAGAACATAATATGTCAGGAGATTGTATGTCAGGACACTGAATAGCAATAGAACATAATATGTCAGGAGATTGTATGTCAGGACACTGAATAGCAATAGAACATAATATGTCAGGAGATTGTATGTCAGGACACTGAATAGCAATAGAACATAATATGTCAGGAGATTGTATGTCAGGACACTGAATAGCAATAGAACGTAATATGTCAGGAGATTGTATGTCAGGACACTGAAAAGCAATAGAACATAATATGTCAGGAGATTGTATGTCAGGACACTGAATAGCAATAGAACATAATATGTCAGGAGATTGTATGTCAGGACACTGAATAGCAATAGAACATAATATGTCAGGAGATTGTATGTCAGGACACTGAATAGCAATAGAACATAATATGTCAGGAGATTGTATGTCAGGACACTGAATAGCAATAGAAAATAATATGTCAGGAGATTGTATGTCAGGACACTGAATAGCAATAGAACATAATATGTCAGGAGATTGTATGTCAGGACACTGAATAGCAATAGAACATAATATGTCAGGAGATTGTATGTCAGGACACTGAATAGCAATAGAACATAATATGTCAGGAGATTGTATGTCAGGACACTGAATAGCAATAGAACATAATATGTCAAGAGATTGTATGTCAGATGATTGTATGTCAGTAGATCGTATGTCAGTTGATTGTATGTCAGTAGATTGTTGATAGGTACATTTAATAGCAGTAATCACATCAAAGATGTCTCTAAATATTGTTATCATTCCGAAGTTATTAATTGCGCCGGTACCATAATCAAACATTGTGCCGTCATAGCATAGGTTTTTATTTGAATCTAAAAAGAGATTACAAAGTTATTACATAGCTAAATTAAGTGAAGTGACTGAAAAAGAATTTACAAAAATTGAGCTCCCTACGCGAGTTAATAGCGTAACCATACAATATCTGCAGTTTATGAAAAATTTACAGGGTAAGTACCAAACAGTTTTTATCCGGCACAGCGCATCAGGGCCTCAAGTCTGCTATTACAATAGTGTCATAATGGTCTGTCATTGGTCTCTTAATTGTTGACCGTCTGTCTATCCCTATGTATGCTTATATCTGTAAAACTACGCAATGGATTTTAATGCGATTTTCACCAAAGGATAGAGTGTTTCAAGTGGAAGGTTTATATGTGTAACAACTGTAACATATGCCCGCGGGCGGAGCCGCGGGTAAAAGCTAGTTCCAAAATAAAAGTACCTAGTACATATTGTACATTGTATGTATGTTACATGTTTGATAAATCAAAAAATGTATAAAATATTAAACCATCTAGTTATATATTAATGTATTTCAGTCAGTTATTGAAGTAATATTTTTATATGTCTAGCATAATTAATAACACCATCTTCATAGATTATACAGATATACTGGTATAGATGCGCAACTCCCTCTAAAGAAAAAGTTCAATAGGCATCCTCGACTTTAGATGGCGTACAAATAAATTTAATTTTTATTCCGATCGTATAGATGGCGTTAGTAGTGGATTCATTTTTCAAAATGAAATAAATGTTTAATTTCGGTGTTGATAAATAAGTAAATGACAACTATTATGTAAGATATGCAATTTAAAAGTAAAAAATATAAAAATCACAAAAAGTAGTTCTAGATAAGCGTGGACTCGATCCACGGACTTTGAAGTTATGAGCCTAGCACTCTTCCACTGCGCCATGCAGATCTTAACGTTATTGGCGAAATTACCGTTCAGTTATCGCTACAGATATTTCTAGGTATATTATGTAATTATTTTCTTGCAATCTTCGGTAGATGGCGCTGATTTATATAAAATTTACCCATGTATGGAGCTTTCACGGCCCTGACCATCTCTTAGCTGGGTTTTACTGACATTAGTTCAGCAGTATCTGTGGTACAGTTGTAACGTTGTCCCTACTTAGGGTGTGGTTAAATGAGAAACGTGGTTAAATGTTACAATTAAAAATCGATTTAATTCATCAAAGAATCTAACACATCCTTTAACAAATGAATTTAATTAAAAAACATAGATACATAGACTCACGCATGTTTCCCCGAAGGGGTAGGTATACATATTAAACGCCCACTTTTCGCCAGTGTTTTGATCCCACGTAATAGGTGGCGAGCCTATTGCCGCTTATTGAGACATTTTGTTTGCCAGAGCCTCGTCCGTTGATCGGCAGGTGCACCACTTGCAGGTGAGGTGGGCTTGAGACCCTAAGTTCTTGGTGGGAACCCTATGCTAATGCTAGTTAAGGAGATAGAATCAGGGTCGCGTGATTCGACGATGGTAAGGAGTCTGTTGAGGGTCCACTTCCGGCGTCGGTCAGTGTTGCAGAGATGTACTCAGCTTCTCGGGCCGGTGTCCAGTCGAATGCAGCCAAAAGGACCCGCGCTCCCAGCGCCTCCGTATTTATAGCAGGCGCGAGGCCCGGTGCGGCGCCCGAGATGAGTGGGAGGTGCGAGCGCGACGTCATAGCAACGTCACACAGTACTGAAAATATAAATTATGTAGTATAGGTAAATAATATGTAATGGAGACGTAGATACTTCGTGGACAGAAATCGCAAGGCAATAGAATAGATACTCTCTGGCTGAACACATGTGCTGCAAACTTTCTTTATTTACATGCATTTCCATCCAATAACTTTTGGATAAACTTCGCCCTTCATTGGTGCGGCTGCAGTGGCCAAGCGCCAGGTGTTAGTGGTTTTCCAAATAATCAATTAAGGCAGAAATTTGCTGAATAAGCACCACTTTGTCTAAAAATAACATGTTGAAACAAAAATATAAACTAAACACCGGCCGCTAAAAATATTGTAGTTATAGATAGAATCAGTAATGTGCAGAGATTAATAAGTAGCATATACAGGGTAATTTTTTATGTAGTTCGGATATTTTAGTATGTTATACATTTACGAAAATTAATAAACAGGTATTTTTTATTTCTTTGTTTTACCAAAAAATAACAAAGTTATCGCTTATTAAAGAATATCTACTTGAAACAGATGTTCATGGTCACCCGATGGCTTATCAGCTGTGAGGTCAACGCACGCGACACAATCGCGCGGGCGCGCTACCTACCTACTATGCTACCTACACCGATCTGATACTATATTCTAGCTTCAAAATTATTGTTATTCACGTACCTACCGTGCTTCATCAGTCCATAGGATGTTCGCTTCGGCATGATTAATAAGCCATTCACACAAGACTCGTCGTGGTAGGTACTTGGTCTACTTCCTGAAGATGTTGTACCAGCTGGTAATCATACGGATGGAGACCGGCTGCGTTTAGCAGTCTCCACACTGCGGGCTGGCTCACACCGAAGCGACGTGCTGTATCGTATGTGCTGCCTCGTGGATCCCTTTCGAAGAATTCGAAGATCAAGTCTTCGACGTCAGTAGCCAGGCGAGGTCTGCCATACCCTAGTGCATGGCTAGTGGTTGTGAATTGGCCGCTAAAATAATCCGTTCACTGAACTACTGGGTTGTTAACTCCTTGAGCTTGCATACGAGGTACACTTTCTTGTTCGTACATTGTTCTAGCTGCACGAAGGCTTTCACCACTGAGTAAATAAATTAGTACCATTTCGTAGCACTCGTGATTTGAAAATCGTTGGGACGTCATTCTAACGATTTACGACCGGCGCGTGCGTCGGCGCTTGCGCGAAAGTGCGACACGTGCTACTTTCTCGATGGGCCCGAGTTGACTGGCGCGGGGCCGGCACGGCACCACGCCCCGCACCCCGCGTCCTGCTTCCCACGCCCCTACCCCTGTCGCATCGCGCGCGTGTTTGATAGAATTATGAATAACGTTGTGTCTATGATTTCCTTGTTTCTCGGATATTTTTACTCGGATTTGGTGGCATAAAAAAGTAAAAAGTTATTTATGGAAATGTGTTCTATTATTGATATAGAACCTCAGAACAAAATATCCGAACTACATAAAAAATTACCCTGTATAGTAGCACGCTATAATGTGACATTTGATTTGACTTTGACAGCTAAACAAAAAAATATTATTGAGTTAAAGAAGAAGTAGCAAAAATGCCCCACTTCCGACTGCAAAGATAAGTATCTCAAAAAATCGCTAAAAATCTGTATAAAAAAATTATATACTTCCGGTAATCATCTTTACTGGCTAGCACATAAAAAAATTGCTCTAAATATTAATTCAGGAGTAGAAAACCTGTATATACTAACTTCTGATTTTAGTTGTAGAGTTCCTACTCTAATCTAAAAAAAAAAAAAGCAATTAAACACTGTAATAACTCACGTTTGATAATAGTTATTATACTAGGTTAGTAATAAAGCACATTTACTGAAGAGTTTTGTCAATCAATAAGACTAAATATGCTTAAACCAAACTTGTTAGCAGATTATGTCGAAGAACATAATCTAAACGAGCAGAGTTCCCTTTGCGAGGTTGGAAGCAACTGGCGAAGAAGTTAATATGATTTTCCAAGACATATGACGAATTAATTATGATATCAGAGGGTCAGTACGAGTTTCACTCAATCGTCACGATAGCCTAGTCGTCGGGAACAATTTCCATACATTTTCTAAATGCGCCCCCTAGCGGACTCCATCGATCGCTACTCTCCGTTAGGGGCGCTTTTAGAAAATGTGTTCGGGGATACAGACTAGAGTCTATAAACAATATGTTCATTTGTTTAAACTTTATTCCACTTTTTTATGGTCGTTAGAGTAGTAGGTATTGCATGATTGAAAGTAAAATATTTTTAAGATAAGTAGGTACTTAATACTGCGCCTGAAACAATATTTGGAGCAATTTCTAAGTATGATAGCCAGTAAGGATGGCAATCAGAGGTATGCAATTTATTAAAACTCATTTTTATCTATTATTTGAGATATTTTTCTCAGCTGTCGGACGTGGGGTAATTTTATATGGAAGTTGCAACTTCTCCTTTATTGTTTTTTTGCTATTTACGAACTTCTTACAACATCAGATTGCATAAAACACTAATAAATAATATGTGAATATATTTATAAATAAAATCGGCATGAATTAATGTTCAAATTTAGTAGTAGGTTTGCGAAAATCATTTCTACTAATAGGTTTTATAATTATGGCAATACAACAATGTCATTCTACCACAACTCTATTACGAGACTACTGAACACTACTGAACGATTGATGAACGATCATTATGAATTTAGCAGATTACGAACTTTTAGCATAATGACAATGGCATCGAGTTGGAATGACGAACGTGTTTAAAATAGCAGACTTGGGGCCCAGCATTGCCATACAGTGGTGCAATGCAGCCAGCGTCTAGGGGACGCTGTGTGAAGATCGATGTTTGCCTCATCATCTATTAAAGACGATGATGGTTTACGAGCGTCTTATAATATATCTTTACTAATAGCGAAGTCAGGGAAACCCCACACAATTGGAGAGCAGCTTATCTTACCAGCTATTGCGGAGGTCCTTAACAATGTATTGCACAAACCCGCACATGATATTTTAAAGAGAATACCTTTGAGCAATAACACCGTTCAGAGATGCATAGACGAGATGGGACGCGATGTGGAAAGCATTTTATGCAAGTTCTTACAGACCAACAGATTCTCTCTCCAGTTGGACGAGTCTACATTACCCGGCAATGAAGCTCTGTTGTTAGGATATGTTCGATATATCAAAGATGAAAATATGTGCCAAGAACTACTTTTTGCTACATATTTAGAGACTGATACCAGAGGAGAATCGATTTTTCAGGCCGTAGAATATTTTTTTACTGACATAGCTATTCCATGGAAGAACATTGTTTCTGTTGCGACTGATGGTGCACCGTCTATGGTTGGTCGTCATCGTGGTTTTATAGCTCACTTAAAGCGACAACTGCCTGATGGTCATTCACTGCGTGATTCACAGGCAGCATTTAGTAGCAAAAAAGCTGAGTCCTAGATTGCATAAGTCTTTACAATATGTAATAAATGCTATCAACAAGATTCGAAGCAATTCTTTGAACTCTCGGTTATTTGCTCAGCTATGTGAAGAAAACTTCGAAGTCTTTACTCGATTACTTCTGCACACTGAAGTTCGCTGGCTATCAAGAGGCTCTTGCTTAGAAAGGTTTTCAGCCATTTTTGAATCTGTGTTGGAGTTTTTACTAGAAAAAGATCCGAATTTGAAAGAAAATCTGAACAATTGTAAAACAGATATTTATTACTTGATTGATATCTTTGGAATGTTCAACAAAGTTAATTTGCAGCTGCAAGGTGACGATCTTAATATAGTTGATTGAATCAGGCGTTACTTGGCGGAACTCCATTGTAACCTAATGGAAGGAAAGAGGAACCCACCACGCACCCTCGAATTGACCACCCCAACTATTGCAATAGAAAAAGGTTGACAATATCGAACTCCTCTAAAAGGATAAGGGATATAGGAAAGTCAGGTATCTTCCTGGAACCCATACCATTTCTATATCCCTTATCCTTTTAGAGGAGTTCGATATTGTCAACCTTTTTCTATTGCAATAGTTGGGGTGGTCAATTCGAGGGTGCGTGGTGGGTTCCTCTTTCCTTCCATTAGGTGACGATCTTAACTTGATTAAAACAAAATCAATAATATCGGCCTTCGTGGGTAAAATAATCCTTTATAAACAAAATTTAGGCAGAAAAGAATATTCGCAGTTTCTGCATTTGTCAAAATTACCAGAAATGCTTCAAAGATGATGACATTTTATTATATTTCACTCACTCGTAGGCATTACACAAGGGTTTTACGGAGAGGTTTGAGGATCTTTTAAATTTACAAATTCCTCAATGGATAATAAATCCGTACAATACCACAGCCATAGAAGAAGCCAATATGATAATGCAAGAAGAGTTGATTACCATCAGCACAGATGATGAGCTTAATCAGAAGTTCAACCAAGGCTATCAGAAGTTCTGGTTGCAACACAACATTGAAACAAAGTATCCTACATTGAGGAACATTGCTCATACCTAGTTGAAAAAAGCTTCAGTGTGGTAACAAATATTTTGACGAAACAAAGAAACCGTTTGAAAATCAACGAAAGTGGAGATTTAAGGCTGCAACTCACCAATATTGAACCGGATGTAGCTAGATTGGTGGATAGTCACCAGGTTCACCCATCACACTGAATGTTTTATTTTCTCTTTGCAAATTAATACTTTTTTAAATATAATTTCCTACCTACTGAAGATTTTAAAAGTACCTAATTTGTAATAATCATTATAAATTAAACTTGATATTTACTGAATTGTATGTCTTTTTATTTTGTTAAATTTTGATGAGAAAATGAAGTCAACTTTACTCACTTAACCAAGTGCAAAGTTTTCTAATTGGTACCTCAGTACCTAGGTATTTTGTATCAATAGGAAAAAAACTAAAGATAGGCCCCCTTATTCATAATAGTCTGCTAACTTAAAACATTGCCAATTCTCACTCTGTCTTCTTCTATTGACCTAAGTCAGAATGAAAAATAACACACTGTAGCAGCTGTTTTAAGTTAGCGGACCATTATGAATAAGGGGGTTGATCTTAAAAGTAGGTAATTTGGCCAAGGTGGTCTGAGGTAACAGTTCATTTTGGAAAAGTGGTCATTTGTCCAAAATAGTTTGGGGATCCCTGCATTAAACAAAGTATGAAGTTAATCCCTTGAAGACATAAAAAGGTTCTATACAAATTGTGACTATTTTTATCCACATAGGGTAAGAATTTCCAAAAAGACTTTCTTAGTGTTCATTAACTTATTTTGAGGAACCAATATACAAAGTTTGAAGTTAATCCATTGAAGGGATAAAAAGTTTCATACAAACTTTTACGCAGGTCGTCAAAGTTTGTATGAAATTCGTTTTACGCCCTTAAGGGAGGAATTTTCAAAAATCCTCTCTTAGTGCTTTCTTACACCCCTCAAGGAACGTACAAGCCAAATTTCACCTACTTGCTCCCAGTAGTTTCGGCTGTAGCGTGTCTGTCAGTCAGTCAGTAACGCAAGGATTTTATATAAACAGATAGGTACACGTGCATTACCACATCAATTCAAAGAAAAAACTCTGATATAATATCTGATAAACTTTAAGTTTAAGTCAAAGCTTATAAATAAGGATTTATAAGCTTTGACTTTAAACTTGAATTTTAATATAAAAGGATTAAACATTTTATAGATATTCTGATAAAAAGGAGACCGATAAAAATAATGTTGTGTTAGATCGAGCAAAAGAGAAAGTAACAACATTTAGAAATAACTTCAGGTTAACAATGTTCACAGTACCTAGTGATATTTATCCATCATCATCAGCCTTTAACAGTCCACTACTGTACTAGGCCTCTCCTTTGAAGGAAGAATTGGCCTACTTTACCACGCTGGCCGGGTTGGTATAGGATTTGTAGCAAGATTTCCTTCTCTTACAGCTCTTCTCTTCATAATATGTTCCCTCTGTCGGCTCTTACGACACCCATGGGATGATATGGGGTGGTGACATTCCGTATTTTTAATCCGTCACCACACGGTCGCATCAGGCGAATATTTATCCAATGTGTGAGCAATCTTGGACGAATAGCAAATTTTTTATTAAAATTAGTTCAGCAATTAATTCATGAAAACAAAAATAGGCGATATTTTTTTATTCTTGAACTGTAGGTACGGCTGGTAAGTCATCAAACATAAACTATTTATAGAGCATTATGCTACCCATTCTCTAGAACTATACACCCTTCTAGGAACAAATGACAACCACCCAGAGGGGTCAATAACATACGAAAGATAGTAACAATCAGGTAAACCCCATGAGTCAGGTGGACTTTCCTACAGCCGATACCACCACTGATGTCATAATCCCCTAGTATTTCACTTAATTAATTAAGGAAACGCAACCCATATCGACGTTTCATTTCACCGCTTTTAAGTTTTTTGAATGTTTGACCCATTTTGTGTGCGTGGCTGTGGCGTGGCATAAATAACGAATTATTTCGGTTCACCTGGTTAAACTTTGTACTTTTCCACAGATATATATATGTCAATAAGTTTGTTATAGATCAATGTGTATTGAAGTGTAGTTTGATATGTAGACATGTGTAAACAAACATTCAAAGAAAAACGTTGTCAATTCTCAAAGGGCATTTGGATATAAATGTAGAATCATATTTGAACAGTTATGTATTTTACTAATATATCAGTATGTCTGATCAACATTCGCCTAGCGTTGCAACCCGGAATCTGCTTACTAGCCTACATAGTTTTTACCGGTTTTTTAGTACCGGTTTTGACTGAAATTGGCTTTTTCACGTAGCCACTGCCAGTCTGACCTCCGCAACCATAGTTTAGACTAGGGTCATTTTATTCGGAAGTACTGACTCTCTATAACGACTGTCAAAGATTTTCGTGAGAGCCAGGAACGACGGCTTAACGAGCTCTCCGAGGCACGGGACAAACGATAATTAACAATATAATTCACACATTACTCTGAAAAGTCATTGGTGCGCGCTGTGAATTCGAACCAGATACCCTCTGCATAGCAGTCTGTTGGTATCTACAAAATAAAAATAAATATGTATTGGACATGTGTCTATTTGGAACATGAGGTTTAACAGAAGTAGGTGAATCAGGGCACGAGTGAATTGGGCCGCCTAGCCGCCGCGCACCGCCGCCTTGGATAATTTACAAATCGCGTGCTCAGATTCTCCGATACAACCACCTTTGACACGGCTGTAGAAATAATAGATACGCTGACTGAAATTAAGATATTGAATTCGTACCTGAAAGCTACAACATTCAAATGAAAATTGTATTTTATTCAAGGTTCTACAGAATAAGTTTTGCTACTGTTTACAGGTGATATCGAGGTGCAGTTGAAAACAGTAAGAAGTTAATTTAGATTTGACAATATGTTTGCTCAATGTATTATGTAAGTAGATGTAAAATATATAAATCGCCAATGACTCGTATATGATATTGGCGTCCTAACGGTTGCTGACGTCATGATAGACAGCAACCTTCTCCTTCTCACGGTAGTAGAGCCTTGCTGATTTCAGCATGAATGGTCCGGCTCGACCGGGGAAGTACTACCCTCTCACAGAAAATCGACGTAAGGTAACAGTACCTACTGTTGCGTTTCGTTCGGTGAGTGAGAGTGCCGGAGGCCCTAATCCCTATCCCTACTCCCTCATCCGATTCCTCATCCTATCCCTTTTCCCAACCCCAAGGGGCGGCAACGCACTTGTGACTCCTGTGGTTTTTGCTTGTGTCTATGGACGGCGGTAATTGCTTACCATCAGGAGACCTGTCTGCTCGTTTGCACCTAAAAAAAAAACTTAGCGTCTGGACAACGGTATTGTGTATGCAGAGGTAAGGAATTCTAGATTTTGACGACCTCGCTAATGCCTATAGGTCATTCAATATGTCTACACGTCATGGTACACTGTACTTGCACCGTAACAGCTTGGCAGCAAGCTACAGCACGGTGCTGTATCAAAGTTTGCTGTCTTGTACCACCTTAACTACAGATTGAATGACATGCCTCATCCAGTATCCTTAAACCACTGTAAGTCCGCGTTCGTGGCTCATTATCAACATCGTAAATCAAACTCTAACAGCTTGTTCATAAGGAGCATATTGTAACACTGACGCGTCTAGTTACCGTCCGATTTGTTCGATACTACGTCACAGGTCACAGTATAAACGGCTAGTGCTTTTGTTGCCGATGTTGCTATTCCAATGTTGCTGACTAAGCAAGATTTGTCCAATCATCATCATCATCATCATCATCATCAGCCCTGTATATATACTGTCCCACTGCTGGGCACGGGCCTTTTCTCACTATGAGAAGGGTAAGGGCATAGTCCACCACGCTGGCCAAGTGCGGGTTGGCAGACTTCACATGTCTTTCGAGAATATTATGGAGAACTCTCAGACATGCAGGTTTCTTCACGATGTTTTCCTGCACCGATAAGCAAGCGATAATTAACAATTTAATACGCACTTAACTTCAAAAAGTCATTGGTGCGTGCCGTGGATTCGAACCCGAGACCCACTGCGTAGCAGTCTGTCGGTCTCTCCACTCGGCTATCGCTACTGTTACGATTTGTCCGATGCTTCGATCAAATCTTCTTGTTCGTATGAGTGTGTGACCAACTCTGGTGTCGGAGTTTTCACCTCCCAAAGGCCTCCGATATATCCTAACAATTCTTCTTCTAGGACAAGACCCGGGACCGACAGCTTTGCGAGTCCTAGCACGGTAACACTGTTGTTAATGCCACACGCCGGTCACCCATCTAAGTGGGGATTGTGCTAGGGTTGCTTAACCTTTCCGATTACGAATGTCGAGCCAAGTATTGCTATCAGTACTACGCTTATAAAATCATTTACAGCCTAACGCAGAGGAACTTCAGCCACACATTTTTATTTAACCGTTTCTACCGACCCCGTGGGCATTTTGGGTAATCCTTTCTTAGTGTACTCCTATGCTTCTCAAGGAATATGCATGACAAATTGCAACTTCTAGCGCATAATAGTTCGGCTGTGCATTGTCTGTCAGTTCGTAGCGAAATAATTTTACAAATATAGATACTAGGAACTTTATCATATTTATTTGCACAATTTTACAACAGACTGCCTCCGTGGTTCAGTGGGTAGCGTATACGACTGCTGATCGGAGGTCCCGGTTTCGATTCCCGGGTCGGGCAAAAAGTGTTACTGGGTTTTTCAGAATTCTCAGTAGCAGTACGGACTCTGGTGATGTGCCCGGTAACGGCAATAGGCTCAAAATTCATGACGAAATGTGGGTGTAATACATTACACCTCTGCCTACCCCGTCGGGGATACAGGTGTGAGTCTATAAAAAAATATGATAACATAGGTAAATGAAGCCAGAGAGGTATGTCAGGATCGTTGCAAATGGCGTCTCTGCCTACCCCTCCGGGAAACAGGCGTGAGTCTATGTATGTATGTAATTTTATAACGACAGCGCGTTTGTTTAAAACCACTGAAATTGTTAAAAAATAAACTACACATTATATAGGTTCTTACTAAATAAAATATAGTCTACAATTTTTCAATATACTAGAGGATGCCCGCGCTTACACCCGCGTTATTTCAGGCTACTAATCTGCTCCCGTCGCAAATAGCGTGATGTTATATATCCTATAGCCTGCCTCGATAAATGGGCTATCTAACACTGAAATAATTTTTCAAATCGGACCAGTAGTTCCTGAGATTAGCGCGTTCAACCAAACAAACAAACAAACAAACTCTTCAGCTTTATATATTAGTATTAGATAAGATGGGTCACAAAATAGAAAGAATATGCTCTTAATCGAGATAGTTGTAGGAGGATGAATAATGCTCAGATATAAAGACGCCTCAGTTGGAAGTCGCATCGGAAAACTTTAATATGAAAGTAAGAAGGGCCGATCGAGACGAGATGAACTCACGTATTGACTTTCTATCACGCTGACGTTAAATTAATTTTAATAAGAAATCTCTAGAAGTAAGGTCGTTGAAATTAATATGAGTCTAAAATCCGTAAAAGGGCCTTCACCCGAAAGCATCTTCTTTCTCTTAGCGTTATCCCAGTTTCAATCTGGGGTCCGCTTTCTAGTCTAACCGGATTTGCACACAACTCCGAAAAGTCATTGGTGCGTGCCGTGGATTCGAACCCGATACCCTCTGCATGGCAGTCTCTTCACCCGAAAGCATATAATTATATATTTTTTTAATATGCTTCACCCGAAAGCATATTAAAAATATAATTATCACGAATGAGTTGGCTAAAAAAGTATTTGCAAGACTAGGTTTTATCATTATATCAGGGTTGTCAAAACTAGGATTATTTTATATGCTGCTTTAATTATTTAACATTATGCGTTATATCAGCTTTCGTCATCATCATCATCAGCCTTTAACTGGAGATCCACTGCTGGAGTAGGCCTCTCCTTTGAAAGGAGGAATTGGCCTACTATACCACGCTGGCCAAACGGGTTGGTATAGGGTTTGTATCAAGTTTTCCTTCTCTTACAGTGCTGTTATCTGCATAATATGCTCCCTCTGTCGGCTCTTACGACACCCATGGGATGATATGGGGTGGTAACATTCCGTATTCTTAATCCGTCACCACACGGACAATATCAGCTTTACGAAAAGGTAAATGTACCAAGCCTGAAGAATGGGTACATAAACATCAAAGAGTGACAAAAATTTATACATTCATCTTCACAAGCTTTCGCGTTTATAATACTTGTAGCAGTAGGTACACAAAATAAACCGTATTCAAATGCATATCGTAAATAAATATATAAAACAGCCTAGACATTGAACGTTGTCTACGTTGCCAGCGAGATAAGTCTATCCAGCAGATATTGGTATTTGTCGGGCCGCCAATCTGTCTGCCAACACGATGACTCGCTACGGTAATGTGCCGACGAATGTTTTGTTAAGGTCAACCACCTTTACAGGGCACTTTCGAGTACGGATCATTTTAACAAATATTTACGTATTCGTTGAAAATCTAAGCTTAACGGTAGTAGAGCCTTGCTGATTTCAGCATGAATGGGCCGGCTCGAGCGGGGAAGCACTACCCTCTCACAGAAAATCGACGTATACGAGGGTCAAACTGAAAGTTCTTAGAAAATCAAAAACTGATTACATTAGCCAGTTATTAGTTTTATTATATCTTTTCAAAATATTGTCCATTGACGTCAATACACCGCTGCATGCGATGGAACCACTGGGAAAAGCACTTTGCCCACTCGTCCTTAGGGGTCTCTTCAATGGCATCGCGATACGCAGCCACCGCTTCTTCAGCATTCATAAACCGCTTTCCTTTAAGTTTTTCTTTAATTTTTGGAAATAAATAAAAATCACAAGGCGCGAGGTCGGGGCTATACGGCGGGTGACCCAGTAATTCAACGTTTGATGTCGCCAAATAGTCGATCGTTCGCTTGGCGGTGTGCGACGAGGCGTTGTCGTGGTGAAGGAGGATCCTACTGCGAGGTCGTTTCTCTCGAACTTTTTCCAAGACAAGTGGCAAACAATTGGTAGTGTACCATTCTGCAGAAACTGTTTTTTGATCCTCTAACACAATTGTTGCGAAATGACCTATCCTTCCAAAGAACGAGGCCACCATTTTTTTTCCCGCACTTCGATCTCTCTTCACTTTAGTTGGCAACTCCTCGAAAGGAAACACCCACTGAGCAGATTGTCTTTTGGTTTCAGGATCATAACAGTAAATCCAGCTTTCGTCACCTGTTAGTATATCGAACACAGCATTTGAGTCACCTCCGTTAAATCTTTCAATCATTTTACGGCACCAATCCACACGATGGAGTTTTTGAGCCTTAGTCAAATTATGAGGTATCCACCGGGCGCAAAGCTTCCTGACCGCTAAATGTTCGTGGAGGATTTTGTGCACTTGACTCATACCGATGCCTAAGCTTGTCCGAATCTGCTGATAGGTCACTCTTTTGTCAGTCTCTATCATACGCCGCACAACACAGATGTTATTTTCAGTCGTCGCCGTAGAAGGCCGTCCCTCACGTACATCATCAGTGAGATTAGTGCGACCACGTTTAAACTCATTAAACCAGTTGTAAACAGTCGCACGAGATGGGGTTTCATCGTGAAAGGCCAATCGTAGTCTATCATAACTTTCTTGTTGACTTAAACGACATCGAAAGTCATAAAAAATCATTGCACGAAAATTTTCTCGTGTTAAATTCATGTTGACGTGACACAGACAATTTTCAATTTGCCGCCAAATCGTAAAACAAATGACAAATGAATGAAATATATACTCAGTAATATTGGCAAAGAGTTCTATTTTCAAATTTTAGAATATTTTTTTAATTATATTGTTTATAAGTGGCCAGTTCTAAGAACTTTCAGTTTGACCCTCGTAGTACCAGTACCTAAACTGTTGCATTTCGTTCGGTGAGTGACAGTGCCGGAGGCCCTACCCCCTATTCCTTCTCCCTCATCCCACTCCTCATTCTATCCCTTTTCCCAACCCCAAGGGGTGGCAACGCACTTATGACTCCTGTGGTGTTGCTTGTGTCCATGGGCGGCGGTAATTGTTTACCATCAGGCGATCCGTCTGCTCGTTTGCCGTCTATTACTATAAAAAAAAATCTAGATTGTTACAGCTTCAGTGCTAATGAGGCTGTAATCCTAATATTGCTTTTCCTTCAATTTAATAAGCGGCAAACGAATCACCTGATGGTAAGCGGCACACAACCTACACCAAAGAAGTTATAAATGCGTTTTCGCCGTTCGGGTTGCGAAAAGGAATAGGAGGAGGAATGAGATGAGGAAGAAGAAAAAGCAGTATGAGGCCTCCGTCACTCTCACCAAACAAAACGCAATAATAAAGATATTCTGCGAGAGGGTACTACTTCCCCGGTCGGCCTATTCATGCTGAAATCACAAAGGCTCTACCTAGTAAGTTACTATTACCTGCTACCATAGTACGAAAAGAATAGTAGGATAGCTTCATACAAATCGGCCGCCGCCGCACACTTTTCACGCACACAATCTCATAGATGAGCGCGGCCCGGCGCGGCCTCAGTACTGGATGCGCCGTGCATCTGAGGAAGAAAGAGTAGGCAATTAACTCGCCGATCGCCCTTAGCTAACCTACTATTCTTTTTTTACTATGCTACTATGATTTAGGCCCTGACTCAATTTAAATATGTATGGAGGGGAGTTTTATTGAAGAGAGATTATTATAGAAATATGACGCAAGTATCGCGACGTGTCCGTCACGGTCCGTGTGGTGACGGATTAAGAATACGGAATGTCACCACCCCGTATCATCCCATGGGTGTCGTAAGAGCCGACAGAGGGAGCATATTATGCAGAGAACACCACTGTAAAAGAAGGAAAACTTGATACAAACCCTATACCAACCCGTTTGGCCAGCGTGGTATAGTAGGCCAATTCCTCTTTTCAAAGGAGAGGCCTAGTCCAGCAGTGGACTGTTAAAGGCTGATGACGATGATCGCGACGTGCCCTCTTTAACCTGAAGCCGCTAACAGAGCCTATGTGTAATTAAATGCTGAGAATTATTTTCCCTAGAATCGTGTTTATTTTAACGTTAATGAATCTCAGTTGTAATACAAATTAGCGAGCAATTTTACATTTGCCTTTGTTTTACTTACACGTACATAGACGTTGATGAATACCTACTTGGTAAATATTAGCTCAAGATCGGTCTGTGTGGAGAACCTTGGGGAGGGGGGGAGGGAGGTCTATGTCCAGCGGTGGACGTCTCTAGGCTGACGTGATTAAAGGCACTACATACACCTATTTGCATGTATATCTCTTCGGGGGTACTAAAGGATTACAGCCAATAGCCATATAATGAGAGTATTTCCAGACTTCGCGCTGCTATGAGTAATTTTTGTTATTAGGATTTTAAGGTTTATTTATTGTCTTAGTAAAATGCCTCCTTTTATATACATACCAATTTCAATTCCAGTCTATAAGAAAACAGTTACCAGGCTTGGCGAGGTTTAAGTCTCGAAAACGATGAATCAGCGGGTAATTAATTTCCGACGTTAGGTTACTTATACTGTCCTTGCCAGAAATTGCTTCCCTCAAATTAGTTGGAACTTACCTACCGGGAAATCATAAAACAATGTAGTGTTTGTACTATCATCACTTTGTTACAGTACGTTAGTACTATTCTTTATTCTGTGGTTACAGCAACACAAACTCAGTGATTTATTCAAACTCTTCATGACGTCTAGTGTCCTTGTACCGAGTAAATAAAATAATCGAGTGATAACACGCTTTCACCGCAACTGCCGCTATTTGCCGGCTTTATTGACAAAAGAAAGCGAAATATGGCACAGGACTAAACAGGGGTCCTGATGTCTTTTGTAATAAAAGACTTAGCGTTATCTTAAGAATTACAAGACCACTTTGGCCTTGAATTTAAATTTTCGCCTTTTGCGGTTTATTCCTCTTGCAAGTTTTAAATTTCAAGGTTAAGTCTTTGTTGGTCTTTGCTGGCTTATGTAATCTTGGATTACTTCGTGTTAATAGTTGTATACGAACAAGTGTTCATGTAACGTACAAAATTAGCCGGAAGTTGAATAACACAATCAAAACACACGTCGACAATTCGATGGAGCTTATTGCCTTAAATATTATATCATGGGTACCGCTCAAGGTTAATGAGAAAATGGCATAATACGTCATAACTACGAAACCATACATTAGACTGATATTCTTATAATTATGTATAGATTCTGCTCTCTGCTCCGCCCGCGTACCTGTCGGCTATTGCGACAAAAGGATCCATCATCAGCCCTTTATACTGTCCCACTGCAGGGCACGGGCCTCTTCTCACTTTGAGAAGGGTAAGGCCATAGTCCACCACGCTGGCCTAGTGCGGGTTGGCAGACCTCACATGCCTTTCAAGAACATTTTGGAGAACTCTCAGACATGCAGGTTTCCTCACGATGTTTTCCTTTACCGTTTAGCAAGCGATGATTAAAAATTTAATATTTAATAATAAACAAAAACACATAACTCCGAAAAGTCATTGGTGCGCGCCGCGGATTCGAACCCGGAGCCTCTGCGTAGCAGAGTCGTTCTGTCCACTAGGCCATCGCTGCCTCTTCAAAAGGATAATGGATGACAAAAGGATACTATTTTTGTTATTTAATTTATAAGATACATACCTTAGCATTCATGTAATGCTAAGTTTGATGAAAACCCGGTCCGTACTTTATGTGTGAAAGAGTGACTAACATCCAACTATACATACATCATCTCGTTGTAAGATGCGGCAGATACACAAGTGTTTACACGCATTACCATTTACATTTCGCTGTTATATTTAACATACAAGTCTCATACAGGAAGTCGATTCCAAGATTTTCGTGGTTCATATGTAAGACAGACTCCGAAATCGAAAGCCGAAAAATCGAGCATATTAACGCCTGCGAATATGAACCCAAACTTACGCCTTGGAAACGGAAACAGTTATATTGTAAACCCAGAGTTGATAAAGACAACTTACATAATAGCAAATCCAAAATGCGTTAATGACTGACTCCTTACTACTTACATATATACTTGTATGAAAACTAATTACTTTATGGTAATAGAGTTGAATGTGGGCAAGGTGAAAACTATGGATGAAACAAGGGCTATAAACTGTTATTATATTTATCAGTAGACAGACACAAAGAATACTAAAAACTGTAAATAATCGAAGATTTGTAAGAGGAAGGGTATCGTTTGATGTCGGTGGGGTGCGTCGCGAAAGGTGGCGATATATCCGCGCTATTGCTATAGCCCTGTCTGCCTCGTCTGCCTCCGTAGGGCGGCAATCAGTTTGTTTGCCTGTAGACGCGGTCACCAACCTAAGGGTGTGGCGCCAGTTTCAGCGGGCACGTTGCACTTTACATGTTTAACGGCCCGGCCACAGCCACAGCATACTAGCAGCGGCGGCGGCAGCGGCGAGCGATTTCGATTATGACGTCGTCGCTGACCGGTAAGTCACCGGCCCTTTCTGGCCGCCGCAGCATCGAAAGTTAAGTCGTCTTCCCTCTGCATATCCAGGACTGCGTTTTACTTGGACTACACGAACCCCTCCTCTGTTAACTTGTTTTAGAGTCAAAATTGTGTAAATCAGTTTTCTTTTCCTCTTGCTAAAGGTTGTATAGATTCCTTTAACTGAAATATACCTACTTATTGTTACCGATTTATATCAATATTTTATTTAACTAAATAACGTTGACCCACGTGCAACGTTACAGTGGCGTCCCAACGTGACACCATGTACCGTAATACTTGCATAATTTACATAGCAAGGAAGTCAAATATTGTCCTACTTAGTACTTACTTGCTACGTGGCCTTCTTTGATCTGTCTGTTACCATTATGTTAAAAAATTGAGAACGCCTATTGGGAAGTATCAGCGGATATCAGAAAATGCGCTGCAGAATGCTCCATTTAGCAAGGTACATGTTAATTCAATTGGAATTGAAAATTGTTTAAAAACAGATGTAAAATAAATTGGTTCATGTTTTTAACTCAAGGACCAACTCTAATTAACGAGTCAAAATACTTAAGCCGTACTATATATCGCAAACACGATAAAATGTCGATTTTATCGTGTTTGCGAAAAATTATATATATAGTAGTATAATATAATAGGTTAAATTATGAGAAATAAAAATCCCGATTATCATTAATATCTTTGACAGAAGTTATGTGTTGTGGAGAGCTGATGCCAGTAGCTCTATAGAAAATGAAATAAAATAGTGTTCATAAAGTCATCTAGACAAATAAGTAGACCGCGGGCTTCAAGACGAAAAGACTAAGATGCAATTGGGATAATATGAGGCAGATGATGGTGATGTTTTGGAATACACAAAGAAGTCGATTTGACCATGAAAAACGAAGAGAAACAACAACAATATCTTACAAGATAAATAAAATTTTCATATGGTAAGTATTCGAGTGATCTGAAACCGCTTCCCGCTCACTCGCCGCTGGCACTGAAGCCCCGCATATAAGCATTCCTCGCGTTTTAACGACAAAACACATCGCTACACATTAGAGGGGACGCAGGGGCTACTTTAATATACAAGAGATTTATTCGAACCGACTAGTAAAACGCATTTGTAGTCTGCGCTCACATGTCTCCGTATTGTTTTGCTAGACTGTTTAAGGGTCACCCTTGGGGTTGGATGTCATTGTTATACTCAACAATAAGTTTAAAATAGGTTTTGAATAACTACTTGTCTGATTGACTGAGACGTTTTGAGGTACCTATTTGTAAGTACATATATGAGAGAGTGATGAATGCTTTTTGAAGAAAGACAAAGTAACTAGAGATTGGGTTGTTTCCAACTAGTCAAAGTCAAATCAAGCACTTTTAATGAAATGTCAAAAACGACCTTTGCCAAGGGTTTTGTACCTATGAAATATGACGTAGTGACGATGACGTCACTACGTCATATTTCATACAAAACCCTTGGCAAAGGTCATTTTTGAATTATTAATAACAAGTATTCTACTTGACAGCAAAACACTATGAAGTGTTTTGCTATCAAGTAGCATACTTATTATCAATAAATTGACTATAAAAATGTTAAATAAAGTTTTAACATTAATTGGTGAATGAAACTACTATTATTTTGACATGTTTCACCAGATAAAAATACTTCGAGACCTTCGGTCTTGGATTGCGATTTTGGAGCCCAGGGTACGCTGTAAAAGTGTCTTAACTAAATTAATATTCATAATCATGTTGTCTTTCTTTTCTAAATATTATACTAGTTCGCCGAAGAAACCATACATGGTTAATAAGGACATCAATAGCCAAATACTAATATTGTATAAAATTTCGCAACTAACTACGCACGTCGCCCATCATTAAATATCTTTAGATCGTAAGTTACTTAATTGCCTTTTTGTGTTTCCTTACTAAAAGAGCTAATTATAATATTCAAATAATTTGATGTTATGTTAATTAATTAAACTAGTCAGTCGATGTAAGGTTCTAAAGGAAAGTACCTACGCCGTATGAAAAACAACGGGATAGCCTTAACTATGGAATTATTTGACTAAACATCGGATAGGAAACTAGCCAAGCAGCGATAGCCTAGTGAAGATACCAACGGACTGCCATGCAGAGAGTATCGGGTTCGATTTAAAGCGACGGACCGATGACTTTTCGTAGTTGATTGCGTATTAACTTGTTAATTATCGCTTACCTCGTGCCTCGGAGAGCACGTTAAACCGTCGATCCCGACTGTCATGAAGATCTTTGACAGTACCCTCAAATAAACTGATACTGGTCTAAACCACGGAATATCGCTATCCCTTTGGGTTGCGGAGGTCAGACGACAGTCGCTCTGTGGAAAAGTTGGTTACTGGTTAGACCAGTAAGCGGACCTCGGGCTCCAAGGCGTGCAAGTCTTGGTTGCAACCGGGATAACGCTAGGACCTTTTTTTTTCTATGGCTAGGACGGTGATGATGATCGGATAAGAAACTAACAAGAAAGTATAAGCTTTCTGAAGTTGACAATGACTAATTGATATTAAACTTCGCGAATGGTGAAATGCTTTAAATACAAAATCATTCGCGATAGTCCAGGTGTTCTTGGGCTTTACTTTTGCATGTACAGCAAAAATTGTGGTAGAAATTATTTCTAAGAGACAGTTTTCACCTTAATAACATTCTACCACATTCACACAACACCATCTAGTCCCAAACTAAGCAGAAGTACTATGGGTTCTAGATAGTGGATAAACATACATATATATATTTTTTTGTACATTCATACATATTATACATAGAAACTCCCAGACCAAGACAAACGTCCATGTTCATGCACACAAATGTTTGACTTGAGCGGGAATCGAACCCGTGACCTTCGGCGTAGCAGTCGCTTACACGCCCGCGGCGCCAACTGGTAATAGTCATATATGAACGCATTATTTCGTGCTTTCTTGTGAATAAACGGTGTCCCAATCTCCTAGGGTTAAAACTTTCCACTCACAATCACAAACTAATACACATTGCTTCGATAGAAAAATAAATTACAATTTGGCAGAACTAATATTAACTTGTACAACTGAGACGCATTTTTAGTGGTCATCCGTCTTCCAAATGCGATGTAATTTCACATTCAAATAATGGAACATTAGGAATATAAGGCGGAGGCTTTATTCAAACGAGATATGTGCGACAGATGAGCGGTTTTTCAGGTTTATTTTAATGATGATTTTTTATTTTGAACGACGATTATCTCTTGAACGCTTGAGCCTGTTGTAGACAGATGAGCTATTTTCAAAACATTATCTATTAATATAATAATAATATACTTACGCCAAGTTAATAAAATGCCTCATGGCTGGGCACAAACTTTTCTCACTATAAAAATATAGTTGGCACATAGTCCTCCACGCTGTTCAAGCATGGATTGACAGACTCCCCTCGTCTTTTGAGAACATTACATCTTTAGACACGCAGGTTTCTCTACGTTTTCGTTCACCGGTTAGCATGCTATAATTATCAATTGAATAAGCACATTTCACAAAGAAGGGTAAGGTGGTAAAGCCACGCTGGCAACAGCATGCATGGGCCGGCTCGACAGGGGAAGCACCACCATCTCACAGAAGACCGACGCGACGTCAAGTTACACCGAACGAAACGCAACAGTTCTACTGTTGAGTACTGTTGAGTGAGAGTGCCGGAGGCCCAACCCTGTTCTCAATCCCATTCCTTTTTTCCTCCTCTTTCCTCTATCCTTCTTGAGGGTTGCTAGCGCGCTAGTAATACCCTTGGTGTTGCAAGCGTCCATGGGCTACGGTAACCACTTACCATCAGGTGGGCCGTGTGCTCGACTGCCACCCTAGTAGTATAAAAAAAAGAAGCACATAGCCTCAAAAAGGTAGTGTTGCTCAGTGTATGTTTGTACCTAAAACCCTGTGAGGAGTAGTCTTTGGTCACCTCACTAGTGATCAGTATCATTTCTTTTCTCTAGCACACCGTTCAGCTACGCTCATCTTAGATGGGTGTGCAGTCTGAAGGGTGATGCGTCTGCGGAGAGTTCGTCTGCGTCGACTAAATGAATCATAAGGCGTTAATCCCGATAACACATAGGGGCGGCTCCCAGTGAATAACTTGGGCTTTTCATATGACTCATTAGTTATAGGCATACTTTCCCATTTAGAAAATCCTTGTATTGATTGAATGCACGAATATGAACTATTTCTTATCTATACTATAATATAATAAAGCGGAAGAGTTTGTTTGTTTGTTTGTTTGAACGCGCTAATCTCAGGAACTACCTGTCGGATCTGAAAAATTCTTTTTGTGTGCGATAGCCCGGTTATTCCGGAAGGCTATAGGCTATATAACATAACGCTTCGACCCTTTGGGGCCGGGCAAAAGGCTAAAAAGGCTAAAAGATAATGTCGGCTAATCTCAGGAACTAGCAGTCGGATTTTAAAAATTGTTATTGCCTATGATAGCCCAATTATTCCGAAAGGCTATAGGCTATATAAAATTACGCCACAACTTTTAGGGGCCAGACAAAAATAATAAAATGGTCAGAGAAGGGGGAGGGCTGGGTCAAAGGCAAAAAAAGGCTAAACGAATAGGATACAATCTATATGGGTATCGTTTTCGAGATTTTCGGGACGCTGATTAATAATATGAAATTTATTTAGTGATCCAAGATGGCGGACGGGAAATCAAAGATGGTGGATAAGAAAATTTTAAAAATCAATATGGGTGTCGCCTTCGATATTTTAAGGGGTGGGGAATCGAAATACAACATCTATTTCGTGATCAAAGATGGCGGATGGCAAATCAAAGATGGCGGATGGGAAAATTTTATAAAATTAATATTGGTATCATCTGCGATGTTAAAAGGGATGGGGAATCCAAATACAACATCTGTTTAGTGATTCAATATGGTGGATGGGAAATCAAAGATGGCAGATGGGAACAATTTGAAAAATCAATATGGGTATCGTCTCTGATGATTTAAGAGATGGAGAATCTAAATACAACATCTATTTCGTGATCAAAGATGGCGGATAGGAAATCAAAGATCGCGGACGGGATTTTTTCTAAAGTCGATATATGGGTATCATCTCCGATATTTTAAGGAATGGGGAATTCAAAAACCCCATCTATCTCGTAATCAAAGATGGCGGATGGGATTTTTTTTTTAAGTCAATATGGGCATCGTCTCCGATGTTTGAAGGGGTGGGGAATCCAAATACAACATCTGTTTCGTGATTCAAGATGGCGGATGGGAAATCAAAGATGGCGGATGGGAAAATTTTAAAAATCAATATTGGCATCGTTTGCGATGTTAAAAGGGATGGAGAATCCAAATACGTCATCTGTATCGTGATTCAAGGTGGTGGATAGGAAATCAAAGATGGCAGATGGGAACAATTTGAAAAATCAATATGGGTATCGTCTCTGATGATTTAAGAGATGGAGAATCCAAATACAACATCTATTTCGTGATCAAAGATGGTGGATAGGAAATCAAAGATGGCGGACGGGATTTTTTTTAAAGTCGATATATGGGTATCGTCTCCAAAATTTTAAGGAATGGGGAATTCAAAAACACCATCTATTTCGTGATCAAAGGTGGCGGATGGGATTTAAAAAAAAAATCAATATGGGTATCGTCTACGATGTTTAAAGGGATGGGGAATCCAAATACAACATCTGTTTCGTGATTCAAGATGGCGGATGGGAAATCAAAGATGGCTGATGGGAAAAATTTTAAAAATCAATACGGGTATCGTCTCCGAAAATTTAAGGGATGGTGAATCCAAATACAACATCTATTTCGTGATCAAAGATGGCGGATAGGAAATCAAAGATGGCGGACGGGTTTTTTTTTAAAGTCGATATATGGGTATCGTCTCCGATATTTTAAGGAATGGGGAATTCAAAAACACCATCTATTTCGTGATCAAAGATGGCGGATGGGTTTTTTTTTTAAATCAATATGGGTATCGTCTACGATGTTTAAAGGGGTGGGGAATTCAAATACAACATCTGTTTCGTGATTCAAGATGGCGGATGGGAAATCAAAGATGGCTGATGAGAATTTTTTTTTAAATCAATACGGGTATCGTCTCCGAAAATGTAAGGGATGGTGAATCCAAATACAACATCTATTTCGTGATCGGGAATGAGAATGTGGAATTCAATATTATATAAAAATCTATGTTTGTTTGTTCATCATTTATAGACTCTGAAATGATAAGAGATTAAGGGCTAAGTCAATGGTAACTTTTGAAAAGAGGCTTGGAAAAATGGGAATTAAATAAAAACTCTTAAAAAGGCGATACGGAGTTCGCTAGGTCAGCTAGTACTAATATATAGAACTGAAGAGTTTGTTTATTTGTTTGTTTGGTTGAACGCGCTAATCTCAGAAACTACTGGTCCGAGTTGAAAAAATCTTTCAGTGTTAGATAGTCCATTTATCGAGGAAGGCTATAGGCTATATAACATCACGCTATGAGCGACGGGGGCAGAGCAGTAGCCTTAAATAACGAGGGTGTAACCGCGGGCATCGTCTAGTAACATATAATGGTGAACGGTGAAAGATAATAATGGTGAAAGATAATAATGGTGAACGGTGTTAACATTGCTCCGCTCCGACTGTAATGGGTTCGATATCCACGCGGGACAGCACTTTGTGTAGTAAATAATTATTATTTTTGTGTCGAGTTTGAGTGCTAAAGATTCGTATTTCATAGCTGTTTACAAGCTTTAGCTTAGTGCAGTAGACTTAAGATTGTTCGTTTATTATTTGTGCGGGTATAGTAAAATATTAACAATCAAAACGTATGTGACTTTAAAAATATTGATATAACTGACTGACTAAACTGACTAAAAATATAGATCTTTATTTGACGACCGGTTGGCGCAGAGGGAGTGTAAGCGACTGCTTCGATTTATTTTTTTCGATTTGCTTCGTCGCGGGTTCGATTCCCGCTCAAGTCAAACATTTGTGCGCATGGACATGGATGTTTCTCTTGGTCTGGGTGTTTCTATGTACATATAATATGTATATGTATGTATTTACCAAAAAAAAGTAATTATGTATGTTTATCCATTATCTAGTACCCATAGTACAAGCTCTGCTTAGTTTGGGACTAGATGGTGTTGTGTGAATGTGGTAGAATATTATTATTGTTAATTTGCCATTTCAGGATTGATGTTAATTTTATCATAAATCCTGACCCTTAGATGTGCTGCCTGTGTATTATATTTAGTACAACATATAAAGGCGTTGCTCTCTATATTTAGATATCAAAACGAAATGTGCAATAGAGCGCGAGAATGTAATGTTGATTGATTAGGAATGAATGCTCAACAAACCCACGCCGTAAGTCACGAGCCGTGAATTTGTGTTTATTTTTACTGCTAATCTTTGAAGATTGGTACCACTATGGTTTTGGCCTAAATGGGTTCGCGCTCGATCAAGTACTTTGGGACTTACCTACGCTTTCACAAAAACTCGACGCAATATATCAGTCAAATCTATATACATAGTTATCGAAAAGGTGAGCCTTCACGGCATACTCGACTGCCTCCGTGGTCCAGGAGATAGCGTATGTGACTGCTGATCGGAGGTCCCGGGTTCGATTCCGGGTCGGGCAAAAGAGTTACTAGATTTTTCCGAATACTCAGTATCAGCCCGGAGTCTGGTGCTGTGCCCGGTAACGGCAATAGGCTCGCCCCCTATTACGTGGGACCTAAAAATTCATGGCGAAATGTGGTTGTAATATTTACACCTCTGCCTACCCCTTCGTGGATACAGGCGTAAGACTATAAATAAATAAATAAAAAAAAATCACGGCACACAATTTCGCAATAAACTCAAATTAGTCCACTGCTGTTTTTTACGAACACATAATACGAGAAAAGGCAGAATAGTATTTCAGAAACACCAAATACATTTTCGTCGTTTAGTCAAATCCACCAAAATATTGTCATGGCACAGGATACAATGTATAATCACTCAACCACAAATATAGCTTCTTACACTCAAAGAACGTCGTAAGTTTAACTTTGTGACCTAAATGTATAAATGATGATGAATTTTAAAGTTACCAAGGGTGAATTTGACCGGTAACAGACCGACGTACCCCGTTCTCTAGGGATTCCGGATGTTTACAAGATTTACCCTCGTAAAAAGGAGTAAGTACGGGATCTGAGTTTATAGCCAATATCTGTGTCGATACCAAACTATACTGCATCGATACATTAATATGTGAAGACAAAACGATGGATACATTTGTAGCGCTTCGTGTGCGCGTGCGGGGCACGTTTGTTACTTAAAATTTGTACGTAGAAGCAGTGATCGGACCGAACACTAGAATTTTTTTTTTGCCTTAACTCTTATTGTTTACGTTTCTGTTTATAGACTCACGCCTGTATCCCCGAAGCGTTGCGGTGTAATATTAAGCCCACATTTCGCGATGCTATGATTGTTTTGGTAACAAGCCAATCGTCATTTCTGGGCACTTTGCTAGGCTGCTGCTACTGCGAATTCGGCAAATCTTTTACACTTTTACAGTAGCACTTTTGCCCGACCCGGGAAGTGCACCCATCCCGATCAGCACACGCATACCCTATTCACTGGACCACGGAGTCAGTCTCATTATTTACATCCAAGTAAAGTATGACTATACAGATAACGTAATAGTGTAAAGCTGTAAACGGTTGCCTCACTACGTAACACTGAGTCGAGTGTCGAAGGTTCGATTCCCATAAGAAACAACACTAAAGTTTCACAAAATGTTGTTTTGATTTTTGGAGGTTCTTTGTGCTTGTAAGCTGTACTTTTCAAGAGCATATTAAAATGTATACCTAATAAGAGTGCTATAATTTTTAAAGCAATAAAAGTCATATATTTTTTTTACCTACACACAACAGAATATAATCATTAGTCAGCAAAATAAATTTCACATTATCGACACCAGGCTTCGCCCCACAAATACGAAACGAAATAGTTTTTGAGTTCATCTCGATATATAATCGATAATCCTTGCGGTACTTACTGACTGACAGACACGCAACAGCGGAAACTATTGGGCGCAGGAAGTTGAAACTTGGCATGTATGTTCCTTGGGCACCGTAGGGGTGCACTAAGAAGGGATTTCCCGAAATTCCCACGGGATTGGCCAAAACGGGCAAATTAAAAAAAAATGCAGGCGTAGCTGCTGGCGTCCTCTAGTGTGTGTATAAAACTGCAGTCTTGCTGTGGTCCAATTAAGGCTGTAGTGCAGCGCAGTATAGTAATATGTGTGGCGGTGTAGTGCGGTTCTCTTCCGGCCCCGGTAACAAGTGGGCGCAGTGATATGACGCACGGTCGCGCCTACCCGCTCACCGCGCCCTACCGCAGATCTAGGTATCCTGTGGAAGAGACAGAATAATTCATTTATTTTATTTAAAGAATAAATTTATTATTGTGTGTAAAGCTGATAGCGAGACTTCGCTATGAGCGCTATGACGACAAAGGTCGCCACTTCGATGGATGAACGCGTTTGACATTAAATCAGAGCTCTACCGGGCTACGAAAGGCACGTAAAGCTGTCGGTACTGGTCTTTGTCTGAGGACAAGAATTGTTTGACCTTATAGGAGGCCTTCAGGCGGTTAATGTAAAAATTTAAAATTTGTCGAACGGATTCGTAAGCCACTTACGAATCCGTTTGACAAATTTTAAATTATATTAAATTTTTAATTATACATACCTATGTATTGCGTGTAACGTATCTAATTTATAATACATCTCGGTACATTGAGGATTTGTTTACATTGACCACACATATACATATGTATGTGACGATGCTTAATGGTCATGATTAAAGATATAAATAAATAACAGTGACATGAAGTAACTGTTTCGAACCGTTACAAACCATCATCATCAGCCTTTAACAGTCCACTGCTGGACTAGGCCTCTCCTTTGAAAGGAGGAATTGGCATACTATACCACGCTGGCCAAACGGGTTGGTATAGGATTTGTATCAAGTTTTCCTTCTCTTACAGTGCTGTTCTATGCATAATATGCTCTCTCTGTCGGCTCTTACGACACCCATGGGATGATACGGGGTAGTGACATTCCGTATTCTTAATCCGTTACCACACGGATTAAGAATATGGACCGTTACAAATATATTCTAATTAATTTTAATATTCACATTTTATAATAATTTCATTATCTCATGGTGACCTTGTCACAATACATGTGCATCGGTTCTAGGGATTTATGGACGTGCAGCTTTCGAATAGAAAATAATAGAATTAAGCTTATTTGGACAGACAAGATTCAAACACGAGCAATGATAAAAAGAGTACATAGAAAAAAATTAAAAAAGTAAAACAATTAGAATTATTCTAATTATAAAGATAGATTGTCCGTGTGGAGACGGATTAAGAATACGAATTGTCACCACTCCATATCATCCCATGGGTGTCGTAAGAGCCGACAGAGGGAGTATATCATGCAGAGAACAGCACTGTAAGAGAAGGAAAACTTGATACAAATCCTATACCAACCCGCTTGGCCAGCGTGGTATAGTAGGCCAATTCCTCCTTTCAAAGGAGAGGCCTAATCCAGCAGTGGACTATTAAAGGCTGATGATGATGAAAGGTAGATTACAAAAACAATACTTTATTCTTACAAAAGTTAATAAGACATAGATAATGCAGACTACCATGCATAATTCCAAAATTGTTATACAATATCACCTGACTAGAATGCCGAAATCAAATCACCCTAAAATCTCACATATCCCTCAGTCTCAATCTCGCGACAAACACTAATATAAAGCTACAGCTCAGTACCATCACTGCAGACAAACCACGTTCTGACACATCTAGTAGGTACGTACAACGTCTGTGTTCTGGGGTCCCGGGGGAATTGAAATAAAAACAACCCACAAGACGGCAATTAGCCGCGTCCATTGTATCACTGACCGCTAATAAACACTGCCTTTTGGATTTACCCGCATTTCAGTACCAATTTAACCCTTTGCGACATGAGAATGTTTGAAATCTGTATTTTCGTTTGTGATTCCCATGTAACTTCACTGTGTCATTTCTTTTGTAATTGTAGTCAATAAAATACGGTACTCTGAAAAAATATTTGACGAGCGGTTGGCGCAGCGGGGCTGTAAGTGACACTCAAGTCAAACATTTGTGTGCATGAACATGGATGTTTGTCTTGTTCTGGGTGTTTCGGTGTATAATATGTATTTACAAAAAAATATGTATAAGTATGTTTAACCATTATCTAGTACCCTTAGTATACAAGCTCTGCTCAGTTTGGAACTAGATGGTGGGAGAATATTGTATTGAAGCACGCGGATTCAATATTCATTTGCAGTATTGAATCAAAGTACTATAGCAATATTTATAAAAATACTCCGCAGTATACGAATTATTCCGTGTATTTTAAACATCGTGTGTGATTCTTTCGAAATATTTTTCACTAATAGGGGCACAGTTGAAAATCAGCGTCAGGCATTTGCCTGACCCCCCCCGCGGGATCTCCACCTTGTCGTGGTGGGGGGGCTCAGTAACCGTGGATTGGTGTCCCGCGGTGAAGCTAAGAGGGATCCGGGAGGGGACGCTCCGCGTGGGCTTGACGGGGCCTGCGCAGGATGCGTCCAACGGTGCGGGTGCGGGGGACAGTTCTGTCTGTCCCTCGCGGTCGGGTGCGGTCGTGGGAGGAGAGGCGTGTCGGTGTTGCGTTGCCGCGTGCCCTATCTCCCGCGACCAAATGGGGGCGCACCATTCGATGCGTCGCGGTGGGGCCGCAGAGGAAGAGGAGATGCGGTGATGCGTTGCCGTCCTCCCTATCCTCTGCGGCCGCTGAGTGTTTTGGCGGCGGAGCCCAACACCTTAATCCGCCGCCAAGGGGGTTTTGTGCGGGGCCCGCCTGACCATCTGGCGGGCCAATACCCGTCGGGGGGTTGCGATGAATGCTTATGCGAATCCCTACCCTCCGACACACGGGTACATGAGGAACACGGGTTGGTTTTTAGTCAGTAAGAGTCTGACAGTCCCCTTCGTCCTTCCCCCGGGGCGGAGGGACTCCATGAGGATTTTCCAACCCGACACCAAAAAAAAAAAAAAAAAAAAAAGGCATTTGCCTGACAAATGCTGAACTGTGCCCCGTTCTAACACGTCACACTTTTGTCTGTTACTGTATTCTTATTTTCTTTAGTTTTAATTCTTATTTTGTGTATTAATTTAGTTGTATTATTTTTTTTTCTTATTGTGCTTTTTATTGTGCGTGTTCAGAATAAAAATATTTTTACTTTTTACTTTTACTATTTTTACTAATTATACTTATCACAGGTGGCTTATCCTGCGATCGTTGTTGTAGTAAGAAAAGGCACTTATATCTATTTATAGTCTCATGCCTGTATCCCCGAAGGGGTAGGCAGAGGTGTAAATAAATATTACACCCACATTTCGCCATGAATTTTAGGTCCCACGTAATAGGGGTCGAGCCTATTGCCGTTAACGGGCACATCACCAGACTCCGGGCTGCTACTGAGTATTCGGAAAAACCCAGTAACACTTTTGCCCGACCTGGGAATCGAACCCGGGACCTCCGATCAGCAGTCGCATACGCTATCCACTGGACTACGGAGGCAGTCTATTAATCAGATAAAATATTATGTATGTAATAAAATGACGTATAATCAATGTATGTGTATACGCAAAGTGGCTGGCAGCGGCTGGACACGAAAAGCCGAAAATCGGGCTCAGTGGCGTGCCATTGCAGAGGCCTATATCCAGCAGTGGACTCTTGCAGGCTGATGATGATGAATGATAACATCGTGTGCCTTTATGTTATCCTAGTACTTAACACAGGGGGAGACTAAGAGACTGCTCTGCAGAGAGTCTAGTTCAAACCTACGGCGGCGGCGCGTACGACAGAGTTATCGAAATGAGAGCGTATCAAATTGTTTATTATCGCTTGTTCGATGGTGAAGGAAAACATAGTGATCGTGAGGTAACTTGCATGTCTGAAAGTCCCCATAATGTTCCCAAAAGACATGTGAAGTCTGCTAAACCGCGCTCCGTCAGTAGTGTTGCCCAAATTCAGTCTTGGTCTTGCAGTCTTGGTCTTGTTCTTGCGTTTTTGCAAGACCAAGACCAAGAACAAGACCGCGTATTTTTAGCAAGACCAAGACCAAGACTGATCGTGCAAGACTTGAGCAAGAACAAGACTAAGCCTGCAAGACTCTTGCGTCTTGCAGCTAGGACTTAGCGCTATTTCACGGAGTAGTTAGGTGTAACAGTTCGGTGTATAGGTACGCTTAGGAATTCTATGAGACGCAAAAAACTGTATCAAAGAATATGAAAAACTGGACCTATATGTAGGTATGTTTATGGTACCTATTAGTCGTAATACTAATAGGTACCATAAACCTACCTACATAGCGAATAAAAAAATATCCATTAAAATCAAACTGAGTGCATGCATAGTTATGTTTTAACCATCGGCACTTTGATAATGCGGCATCAAAGGTTTTGTACTTACTTCTCAAAGAAATTTGCCGCTTTTCGGAAGTACATGGTTATGATACACGCGCCGGCGGCTTCTTTTGAAATCATATACAACAATCGTTGCCGCCGCGCCGAAATCACAACATTTGACACTATTTGATTGCCACCACAGGGCGTAGGTAGACTCATGCAAAATAATTTCGAATTTTAAGAGTACCTACAGGTGTTCCAAAGAATAAATAAGTTTCAGAGTGCTTAGAATGAAAATGAATACATTATACTGATCACGCAAGCAGTATTATGATTAGGATAAAATGGTAAGGATAGGTAGTAGATGTCATAATAATTTATTCTAGTAAGTATACAGGGTGTCCGAGTTAGGCCCAACAATATTTAAAGGTGTTTATCTATATCAAGTTTGGAATCGTATGCGTAAATGTTAATAATGAAAGCGAAAGTTTTTTTCCATACAAAACTAAAAAAAATATTTTTTTGTGTTTTTTTCGACAACCCTAACAACTCTATAGTCGTGGTTGTGGCACGCACACACGTATACTATCACCCGTCATCCCCGCTCCTCCACGCCACCCGCGCCACGTTCAGCGCACGTGCACCTACTTAAAAAAAACTTTCTGTAAGTTTTAATAAATAGTAATAGACTGATAGGTAATTGCAAGACTTGCAAGACTCTTGCTGCAAGACCAAGACCAAGACCAAGACCAAGACTGGGAGCGCAATACCAAGACCAAGACCAAGACCAGGTGTATTGGCGCAAGACCAAGACCAAGACTGGCTAAGTCTCGTCTTGTTCTTGCATTTGGGCAACACTATCCGTCAGCTTGGTGGGCTATTCATACTTTTGCCGCGGTCGACTGTCGTGTTCTGCCAAGTATAATAGATTATACAAGGTTATTTAGCGGGCCTTGCTTGCGACAACTAAGATAATTAAGGCATAAATACCTCGGTATTGCCGACGTTTCGACCACGTTGCTCCGGTCGTAGTCACGGAGGGAGTATGATAGATCCATATTTGGTACATAACCACCATATTTGGTAGCTAATGGTTGCTTACTGAATATCGAACAACATGTACCTACCTTTCTCAATCATGACATACTTACCTACAACGTCTTCTCGCGACACTTTCCTTGAGCAAACCCACGACCGATCAGCCATAAATTAATGTTCCAATATAACCGACATTCGATAATGTCGAGTAACACAAACACGTAAAACATCCAGTTAAATTATTTCAGCATGAATGTTCATGAGAATGTTTGTCAATAAAGCTGTCGACGCAAAATCATTTCGTTATCTGTGCAAATAGCATCTGTTTGTTGTCTATGGCGACAATCGCCATTTTTCAATCCGATGACATGTGGCGTGCCGAGCGCGCGCGCGGGAAATTCATCGCGCCATTTCTGAACGTCATTACATTTGTCAAAGTGATGACCTAATAAAATTGCAGTCGAGTCGAATTATGTCAATATTTGTCAGCACTTGTTTTATAATATCCGGTAGGTAAGTAAATGTTACATAAATCATGGTTCCAGAGGTTGTCTGGTGCAGAGGTGTGTATTGATTTCTGGCCAAGCAACGCTGCAATTTTCTGAAACGATAATCTACATCAGAGTTAAGTATTGCAATGTAAATAATATATAGACTTTATCGTCGTTTAGAAAGTATATTAGTATATTCTACTACTACTTTTCGGCTATAATCTTAATATATAAAATCCTTACGTTACTGACTGACTGACAGACACGCTTCAGCCGAAACTATTGAGCGCAGAAAGCTCAAATTTGGCATGTATGTTCCTTGGGGGCCGTAAGGGTGCACTAAGAAGGGATTTCCCGAAATTCCCACGAGATCGGCCAAAATGGGTAAAAATTAGAAAAAATGCAGGCGTAGCTGCTGGCGTCCTCTAGTATAGTATATTCGCCGAGCCATCCATTCATTTTGAAGTCAAGTAAAATCCGTACTTCTTGAAACTTTTTATACTATATTCAGTCAAAAATATATCGGGAATACATTATTTGTATATGGTTTAGATTGGCACAACTCTGTTCCATTTTGGCGCGGAGTTTGAGTTGCATCTGTTATTTATATTAAATACAGTGCTAATTTTAGTTCTAATGATGTATTGTGAATTTCATAATGGACAAAGACATCGAACATAAAGTTTGTCTTAAATTTTGCATCGCTAATGCAATTTCGTGTTCGAAGTCAAGAAAAGAAAATTACAGAAGGCTTACGGTGAATCGACTTTATCAAAAACTCGTACATATGAGTGGTACAAAAGCGGTCGAGATGTGATGGAAGATTTGCATCGCTCTGGTAGGCCATCAACGTCTGCAACTAAAATTAACATCGCAAAAGTGAAGGAAACAGTGACTGAAAAGCCTCATTCAACTTTATGAGAGATAGCCGCCGAACTTTTTGTATCGAAAAACGAGTCGATCCGTACTATTTTAACAAATAATTTAGGTATGAAACATGTAGCCGGCTAGTCCCAAAAGAAATTTGCATCACGATAATGCGCCTTCGCACAAGACCATAATTGTGAACAAATTTTTGACCAAACACTCAACAAATAGGTACCATCGAGCAACCACCATATTCACCAGATATGGCTCCAGCCAACTTCTTTCTTTTACCTAAGCTCAAATTACTTTTTCGTGGCACCCGTTTTCAATCGGTAGAAGACAGGAGAATTCGCGGCGAGAACTGAACTCAATTCCGGAAACAGCGTTTAAAAATGTTTTGATGATTGGATTATTCGTTGGTGTAAGTGTAACGTTTCTGACGGATCATACTTTGAAGGAGATAAAATAAATTTGGATGAATAACAAACAGTTAGTGTATTATTGATCTTTTCCCGGTACTTTCTTGACAGAGTAGTAAATACAGAAATATAGGTTTGTATACTTAATTATAATGTGCTCTACCTCTCCGGAGTAGAGAGAGAACAAAGGTTCATACGAATAATATGTAGGCAGGTATAATCTGAATTACAAATCAACGATTGAATCAGTTCGAAGCAACAACCACCCAATAAATAGAATATACAGCACAATCATCACGGCAGTAACGAGCTGACAGTATATATCTGTACGTTATAATACCCGACGTCACCTGTCGTTCACGGCAGTTTAATCGATGACGTGTAACGTCGCGACGTCGCGATATGTCGCGGGTAAGCGTGATGCATACCACGCGTAGTGTTTGTGACAAAACAGTCGCAGCTGGCAATTCACAGGCAGCTGGATAGGGAAATAAGGTCCTCAGTAAATATTTTATTATGGGTTGTATTTAACTGTTAGTCAATTTATTTCTGGTTTCCACCAAAAATACTAATTGCACCACTAAGCTAAGTTGACGGAGCCTGCTTCGCAGGGCTCCTATTTTTGGGAGCAGGGTCACAAGAGAACCTAACATAACCTAATTTTAAGTTTTCTGAGTGGCTAAGTTTCCCGAGCGGACGAAACTTTTCATATCAAATGATATTTTGTAAAAAGATCATCATATTTGGTGTACAAATAGTATTTTAGTGTGCAAGTCAGTATTTTAGTGAAATAATAAAGTTTTTTTGCGTAACTCACTTCAGTGTGTTACATAACATTTTTGATACGCTGTTAAAAATATCCCTTTTATTATTGCTCTTTTTTTCGAGTATCTTCTTGATTTGACATAGACAAATTGTCAATTTGTCTATTTAAAATTAATGCGTTAAGTCCACAGAGTACCTTTTTATATACGTAAGTCTGACTGTTTGACAGACAAGTCCGTGTGGTGACGGATTAAGAATACGGAATGTCACCACCCTATATCATCCCATGGGTGTCGTAAAAGCCAATAGAGGGAGCATATTATGCAGAGAACAACAGTGTTGTTCTCTGACGAGAAGGAAAACTTGATACAAACCCTATACCAACCCTTTTGGTCAGCGTGGTATAGAAAGCCAATTCCTCCTTTCAAAGGAGAGGCCTAGTCCAGCAGTGGACTGTTCAAGGCTGATGATGATGATGATGACAGACAAACCACAGCCTATACTGTTGCTTGCAGAAAGCTAAAATTTGGAATGTATGTACCTTGGGAAACGGGGTGCACCTTTCGACATTCCCACGAGAGCGGGCAGAAACTGTTAAATTCAAACAACATTTGCGAGCGTAGCCGCGGCCATCCACTAGTATACTATAATTATAATTGAAGACCTGATGGCGTAGAAGGAGCATAAAAGACTGCCACGCCGATGGCGGTTTCGATTCCCGCTGAACTCAAACATTTGTGAGCGTGAACATGGATGTTTGTCTTGGTCTGGTCTTGTCTATGTATAAAATGTATGTATGTAAAAGAAGTATACATGTACGTTCACCTATTATCTAGGACCCTTAGTACAAGCTCTGCTTAGTTTAGGCCTAGAGCCAAACCTAGAGACACCTAGGTCTTGTGTTTATGTAGCATAATATTCCTAGAATATTACAGATTAACGCAGCAGAAAAGGCCACATTCACCTACAAAGCAATAATTAGGTATATGTAATTGCTGTTGTCCGTGTGGTGATGGATTAAGAATAGGGAATGTCACCACCCCATATCATCCCATGGGTGTCGTAAGAGCCGACAGAGGGAGCATATTATGCAGATAACAACACTGTAAAAGAAGGAAAACTTGATACAAACTCTATACCAACCCGTTTGGCCAGCGTGGTATAGTAGGCCAATTCCTCCTTTCAAAGGAGAGGCCTAGTCCAGCAGTGGACTGTTCAAGGCTGATGATGATGACAGACAAACCACAGCCTAAACTTTTGCTTGCAGGAAGCTAAAATTTGGAATTTATGTTCCTAGGGAAACGGGGTGCACCTTTCGACATTCCCACGAGAGCGGGCAGAAACTGTTAAATTCAAACAACATTTGCGAGCGTAGCTGCGGGCATCCTCTAGTATACAATAATTATAATTGAAGACCTGATGGCGTAGAAGGAGCATAAAAGTGTGCCACGCCAATGGCGGTTTCGATTCCCGCTGAAGTCAAACATTTGTGAGCGCGAACATGGATGTTTGTCTTGGTCTAGTCTGGTCTATGTATAAAATGTATATATGTAAAAGAAGTATACATGTACGTTCGCCTATTGTCTAGTACCCATAGTACAAGCTCTGCTTAGTTTGGGACTAGAGCCCCACCTAGAGACCTATGTGTCATGTTTGTAGGAATATTATGCTACACAAACTACAACAACAACTAAATTAACGTAGCAGAAAAGGCCACAATCACCTACGCAGCAATTATAATTAGGTGCTTATATGTAATTGCTGCGTAGGTGATAAATTGATAATACTAATGCGAGACTACTTTTATACTAATTCGAGGTATTCTATTAGATTTTTATAATCATTATATCAAACGAATCCACTCGAAGTTGCTAAGGAAAGTAAGGACACCTTCCTTGAATACAATAAACTTAATTTTATGTCACCAATGGTACGGTTTAATATAGGCATAAAATATTTTTATGTTGGAAATAGATACATATTAATAACCGTGTTATATATATTTTTTTTTATAGACTCACGCCTGTATCCCTGAAGGGGTAGGTAGAGGTGTAATATCACACCCACATTTCGCCACTAATTTCAGGTCCCACGTAATAGGGGGCGAGCCTATTGCCGTACCGGGCACATTACCAGACTCTGTGCTGCTACTGAGAATTTTTTAACGTAATAACCCAATAACACTTTGCCCGACCCGGGAATCGAACCCCGAGTGACCTCCCAATCCCACGCGCACATTTATGCCGCGAGAACAACGAGGCAGTGTTATATTTTATATTCCTGAATTGACATAGCATTGTAGTATGTACTGCTACACAGAGGATCTCAGTTAAATTCTACGGCGCGCACCACTCACTTTTCAAAGTTATGTGCGCAATTCATTTGCGTAAATTATACAGTTCCGCGATCTCGCTTGCTTGCACTTTAGAGAGCATTCAAAGGCATAATTTCCTTAGTTAGTATCCGCAAATATCCTGACAAATATAATATCAGTAGTTAACCAGAGGATGCAAGAAGACGTATTAACATCAGTGCATTGAAAACCTAATATCTTGTAAGACTAGATTCTCAGAAGAAGAAGAAGAAGCTGGAATTTAGAATGTGTGTTCTATGGGAGCCGTACGGGTCCACTGAATGGTTTTTCCGAAATTTTCAAGGGAAAGAGAAGTAACGCTTAAATAAAAAATGGGCGGGCCTAACTGCGCTCATCCTCTCGTGTCTCATAAAAACATAAAGGTCATTTACAACGAGATATAAAGTTACTAAAATTTAAAAACATTTCTTCGTCTGGGGCCTAGACTAAACAAGCAATATATATAACTAAGTTTTTCGGGTTTTACCTTCAAGAGGTTCTCAGTGGCGTAGTTATCGTCAGTGGAAATTTTTAAGCAGCAAAGAGCCAACAAAGGCCTTCTGCAACTATAATTATTCTTGAAAACAACATTAATCTTCCATGGGTATGTCCGTATATAAAATTCTTGCGTTACTGTCTAATTGCCAAATCTGGTAGCCAAACTATTGGGCGCAGGAAGCTAAAATTTGACATATAATATTTTCATGAGCGTGCATCGATAAAGGATTTTCCAAAATTCCATCGGGATCGACGAGAATCTTTACGGGATCCCTAAGTTTCTCAAGATCGGTAAATAAGTATAATGTATATATTGTGTTAATTATATTTTGCAAATGCAGATCAACACCTTGTATAGTATATCCTCCATTATTATACTAATTATAAAATGTTAATCGGTTCCCGTAAGTAACGTAATTTTTTAATCCTTTAAAATAATTCTACGAAAGTAGTAATGTTAGGTGAGTTATTAGATACTAGTGACCGAGCTTGCTGCTTATCCTAGAAATACAACATATGGACGTCTAGTTAAGGTCTACTGCAAGCGGAAGTACTCTTCTAGGATAAAATCTCGTAGAGCATAAATGCAGACCGACTATAAAAATATAATTTATTCGAAACAAACAGCATTGACTTAGCCGAACAAAGTTTTCATTAGGGTCGGTGTCCCTTAACATTTGCAGCAAACTTGCTGAAGAGCATAGTAAACAAGAGCTGTGAAAACTAGTACCAGGGGCACATAACAACTAGTGTTTATATTAGGGTCGTAGCACACGTATCAACTCGGAAAGGGATCGGCACCGTATCAACTGGAGCCGTTCAGTATTATTTGTATGGAACTCCCTACTGCAACGCACACTAATCGGAATCGTAACGTAATCGCCTCGCCTCGGAACAACCTCACGAACCGGTGCGGTGCGTGGTCGACTTGCAGTTCCCGCGCTTACGGCTATCCGTAACCTAGCTTACGGCTCTCCGTAGCCTAGCTTACGTCTCTTCGTCCACGCCCCTCCCGCGGTCTGCGTTTGGATTCAAAATGATTGAAGTAGTGCCGCCTAGCCGTCAACCAGCGGTCGGCGAGCCGTAAGCACAACGTCGCCTAGCTGTAGCCGAGTCGATGTGCCGGAGCTTCTGATCCGCTCACGTTACGTGGTAACCGTCAGGTTGACGCCTGTTTGAAGGCGAGGCGAAAGTCGATACGGTGATGATACTTTTCCGAGTTGATATGTGTGCTACGACCCGTATGCACTTCTCTACCCTCCATCAGGCTACGCTACTGTAGCACATTACTTCCGACATTCAACTACTCATCTTAAAACCATCTACCGCAATATGTATGCCTGGTAAAAACCAGTCCTTAATTAAAGTGTAGCTCTCCCTCAAATGCCCGTTCAAGTATAAAAAAACTCAAACTAAAAAGTAATTACAATCTCACTAACGATTAATTTGATCTACTAATGGCAGATTTACAGCTTTCAAACAGCGTCTTAAGAAATCTGTCCCCTACGTCTTAGGACAACGTTATTAATTATTAAAGTCCGATCTAAATATTTTAACGTTTCGCCAGTCATCAGAAATTGTCAATAGTAGTCCCTCCTTAGATTATAAATAGAGAAACGCAACCTTAAGATCAATGAATAAAGTCCGTTTCGGTACAAGAAGTATTTTTGAAGATATTCCCTCCCTATGTTTATCAAACCCTGTAATCCTTAGAGGGAAACTTATAGCTGCGTAATATATTATATAAACGCTCATTTATAGGTTTGTTAAGGGTACCTAATAAACATTCTCACGAAAATCATAAAAAATACTAAAAATATGCATTTTAATTCGTTTTCATATTGCACCCTGTATGCAGTAACTATGAACAGTTTCAGAACGATAATAACAACAAAACAAACAATAGTCCCCGGCGCGGCGCGGCGTTCCTGAACGCACCCACAACAACAAACAACTCCACACAGATAACCAATTCACAAGTTTCCCGACGCGAACATTCGAAAATGGAACGTGCTGTACGTAATACTGACACAACTCACGCACACGCGCGCACCGCCCGGGGAAAAGCTACGCACACACGCCAACCGACCAGCATGCGTTGACCTCTCACCCGCCAGGACCGCAGTATCCGTGAGGAATGACGCAACCCCGCCGCACAGCTCGGGGGAAAATGGTTGATGTGCGACAGAGACAGAGTTACAAAGCAGGGGCCCACTCACACTGCGACAACAAGGTAGGTTTCCCGGGAGCCGGGCGTAGTACTAGAGACACATTGATCCACAGGCGGCAGCAGAACGTCTGGCAACATCGATTGTGCAGTTTCCTGCAACCGGCCGTTGCCATAGCGACCGCCCACCTCTGCACCCCGCCTGGCTACGTTATTTAGAAACTTTTCTATTACACCGGCTTATTAGATTTTTATTTGTCTTATGTAATGACTGTTTTTAACGAAAACACGATGCGTGCGGGTAAAGGTGCGCTCGCTATAGGGAGGTGGCGTTTTCCCGCCAGTTTTTACGATGCCATTTGATAAATGTGGCCGCGTGACACGGAGTACAATGACGTCGTAATTTTTCTTTACTGTCCTGACTACATAATAATTTGATAAACCAGCTGTGTACTTCTGACCGCCTGGTACATCCAGACACTATTATTTATTTATTTATTTTATTATGCACGTTATACACACAATAAATAGACAAGTCATTAAATAGAAATTAAAATGTAATTTATTGTTATTGTTTGGAAAACGAGTTACAAAATATAAATAAGTAGGTACACGTAACAAATGATATGCATTGACAGCGACACACAAAGTTTACTATTGTATTTTTATAAAGGGCAGATTTATATAAAAAATAAATAAAGTTTCATGTTCCTCTTTGAAGCCTTTTTGTTGCAGTCATACATAGCATGCCATACTGTACCTCGTTTGCCACGTCACCAAGCTACAAAATGTGTGTGTGGATCCCTGGATCAACGGTAGATGGGTCAGCAGATCCATTTGATCCAGGGATTCACGCACTATGCACACCACAATTGGTGAAAGTGATTCAGCCATTTAGGAAGAATTTAGTGATATACAATGTAGCAAATCCTGAAAAATAAATATGAACTTAATAGAAATAAATACTTTTTAGTTACTATAATATAATTCAAATTTTGTTAGTAAGGTTCTCAGCAAAACTAGAATAAAATTGGCAACAATTACCTTTAAATTAAATAAAGATAATTTGGCACAGTACCTTTTGTCCACAAAGCGACAATGCGACACAAAAACGATGCGACATGCGTCAAAACGAGACGTTGTATGTCGCTCACGTCGGTCATGTCATCGAACTACGGTTTACGTATAACAATCCAACGTTATGAATTTATACGAAATAACTGGAAGCTGGATAGGAACGATTTCATTGAAACTATTCGAATTGAGATATAAAATCAGTGAGGATTGGAGATTGAATCAAAGTAGTGACTGACTCTATAATCCACATCAGCCCTGTATATATTTTGTCCCACTGCTGGGCACGGGCCTCTTCTCTCTATGAGAAGGGTAAGGCCATAGTCCACATGTCTTTCGAGAACATTATGGAAAACTCTCAGACATACACACCCACAATGTATATATATACAATGAATGTGGGTGTGTATACACCTCTGCCTACCCCTTCGGGGATAAAAGGCGTGAAGTTATGTTATGTTATGTCTCAGACATGCAGGTTTCCTCACGATGTTTTCCTTCACCGATAAGCAAGCGATAATTAACAATTTAACTGACTCTAATATAGAAGAAAAATTGTCATGTTATCATAAAGTGTCACTTTAAGAGGTTAAGGCCCAGTTTCAACACCCAATCCTGAATAGCCCTTATCCTCCAGATAAATTCATGAGGTATCCAATACATTAATTTATCAGACAGCGAAAGATGAAACTAGCCAAAAGAGTACATTTTTCGTGCTACTATGGTACTTAATACTTGATAATACTTAAGTGGTGATAGTAGTCGTGATGGCCTAATAAGCCTCGCCGAGGTGCAGGTTCTATCTGCAAACGAAACAAAGGATTGTTTGTTTGTTTTTCGTGTGAGTGTGTGGCCAACTCTAGTGTCGGGGTTTTTCCTCCGACGTGGAGTAACGACTCTTATCCTGAGACAAGAACCGGGACCGACAGCTTTACGTGCCCTCCGCACGGTAGCGCTCAGATGCAAATGCCACACGAGGTCACCTATCCAAGTGGCGACCTGTGCAAGCGTTACTTAACTTTGCCGACCTGTTACGAACGACAAGCTAATTCTCGCTATGAGCGCTACACAAAACAAAGGATTGATCGCGTACTTTATGTCGCGCTGGGATGGTCTGTGTTTTGTATGAAGTGCCAGGCCCTCATAAATAATTAAATCAAGAGTGAATCGGACTCGCCCATGAAGGAAGTAGTAGAGGTATAAACTAAACACACCCACTATCTTCACAAAACCATACACCACTTTCACGTTTTTGCTTGCACAAAAAACTTTGTGTGCCGTGTGGTTGACGGCATAGAATACAAGTGTCACCACCCACTATCTTCCCGTGGGTGTCGTAAGAGGCGACTAAGGGATAACACGATGCAAATACCATCTTTGCGTAGAGACGGAAAACTCGACATCAAACCCTATACGACTGCCTCGTTGGTCTCGCGGCATAAATGTGCGCGTGGGATCGGGAGGTCCCGGGTTCGATTCCTGGGTCGGGCAGTGTTATTGGGCTTTTCTGTCACGAAATTCTCAGTAGCCGCACGGAGTCTGGAAATGTGCCCGGTACGGCAATAGGCTCGCCCCTTATTACGTGGGACTAAAGTATATCTGGCGAAAAGTGCGTGTAGAAATACACCTCTGCCTACCCCTTCGGGGATAAAAGGCGTGACGTTATGTATGTATGTAAAAACTTTGTTTTTCATGTTGTTTGTAAGAGCAGCGAACTAGGCTAGTTGAGATACCAACAGACTGCCATACAGAGGGTATCGGGTTCGAATACACGGCCCGCACCAATGACTTTTCGGAGTTATGTGGGTATTGAATTGTTAATTATCACTGCCCCGTGTCTCGGAGTGCACATTAAGCGTTCGGTCCCGGTTGTCAGGAAGAACTTTGACAGTACATTCTAAATCAATTGACACTGGTCTAAACCAGAGAATATCGCTATATCTTCGGGTTGTGGCGGTCAGACAGGCAGTCACTCTGTAGTTATATATATAACTAGAGGATTCCCGCAGCTACGCCCGTAAGTTATATTTTTTCCCGGTCCCGTGGGAATTTAGAGAAATCCTTTCATAGTGCACACGTACGCTCCCCGAAGAACATGCTTGCCAACTTTCAGCTTCTAGTTCCGGCTGAGTGCCGTATGTAACGCAATAATATTATATATAGGTACATAGATTTATCAGTTTTCTGGGTGCCATAATACTAGTTCTGATGACCGTGTGTGAATTGCACTTGGATTATTATAACTATTGCGCAACAATATTTCGGAGCCTAACTAGCCTCTGTACATACCTTTAGTATGATGTCTCTCTATTTGAATACAGATTTTCGCTCCAAGAGATGTCTTCTAAAGTTTATAAGCCTGACAGGAACATGCCTTATAAACGTATTTTAGCTAGCTTACGTGCGCGGCTAGAATTTTGTGCTTTGGCGCTAAACAGTATAGGGAATAATTTACTACCTATCTGTGTTGCAATAAATAATTTTATGCATCTTAAATGGAATATAAAACCTAAGCATATTACGAACAGTAATAGTTTAAATTTCGTCATCATCGTCTCAGGGTTATCTAAATTACATCTAATGGCGCTGACACACCTGAGCATTCACTTGTAACAGAACAGCGAGCATTCGCCGTTTTCTGTTTTGTCGAACCGAACATTTTCACGATAATTCTAGCGAACACTCTAAATTCAAATAGTCCGTAGAATATAGAAAAATATAGAAATCGCACTACAACAGCAGTTTTACCCAATATGTTTACTTCAGTTTCACTTATGAATTATTTCTAGAGTAAGAGTAAGATACATAAACAAATTACGTTTCTAAATAATAAAATGCAGATTATAATTTGAACAAGTTTAATAAATCACACAAGTGTCTGTTCCTACGTTCAAATTTATTTATCTATATCAAGACTTTTGTCCGTGTGGTGACGGATTAAGAATACGGAATGTCACCACCCCATATCGTCCCATGAGTGTCGTAAGAGCCGACAGAGGGAGCATATTATGCAGAGAACAGCACTGTAAGAGAAGGAAAACTTGAAACAAACCCTATACCAACCCGTTTGGCCAGCGTGGTATAGTAGGCCAATTCCTCCTTTCAAAGGAGAGGCCTAGTCCAGCAGGGGACTGTAAGGGGCTGATGATGATCAAGACTTTATCAACATTCTATTGAAATGAATTCTGAGTAAACCAAATCTAAGGATCTATTGCAAAAATATTCTCGATATTTATTCTGAGTAAGCCCATCACTAGTCAAGTTAAAATTAGTGACAAACTACGAAGATTCCTATATTAAAATCATAAGTCAAAGTAAAGTAAATATATTGGGTTTAACCGCCATTGTAGCGCGAACTCTATGTATTATCTATATTCTAAGGCTTGCCCGAATGTTCGTGAGAATGCTCGCTAAAACACACTCATTTGGTTTTTATTTATAAAATTAGGCGGCAAACGAGCAGACGGATCGCCTGATGGTAAGCAATTACCGCCGCCTATGGACACAAGCAACACCACAGGAGTCACAAGTGCGTTGCCGCCCCTTGGGGTTGGGAAAAGGGACAGGAGGAGGAATGGGATGAAGGAGAAGGAATAGGGGATGGGCCTCCAGCACTCTCACTCACCGATCGAAACGCAGCAGTTTGGGTACTGTTACTTTACGTCGATTTTCTGTGAGAGGGTAGTACTTCCCCGGTCGAGCCAGCCCATTCGTGCTGAAGTCAGCGAGGCTCTACTACCTGTAGTTTGTTTTGTAACATTCGCGAAAACGCTCATTACAGGTGAATGCTCAAGTGTATAATCCATAAGACTTCAGCTCCCAGCGCGAGTCTGATTTCTAGTCAAGTCAGATTATAATTTTTCCACAGAGGGACGGTTGTCTGACCTCCGTAAGCCAAAGGTATAATAGTATGCTATGGCTAAGTCAGTACCTATATTTAAAGTAACTTCATAACAACTTTATACGCACAAAACTCCGAAAAGTAAGTGATGGATGCCGTGGGTTTGAACAGCATATAGCCATTCCACTAGGTTATCGCTGCCATCTTCTGCCTTCCATACTGATTTCCATTATTATGAAACATAATAGTTGTTGCAGCGATCTAAAAGCCTACTTGGTATGCCTCACACGAACTGACTCCAGTTATTTAAGTTTCGATTTCAAATGAAACTTTGTGCTTCATTAATATTTTATTTTTTTAAGTGAATTTGACTTTCTCTAAGTAAGATATAGCCTTGAAATATGTTGAATGAACAGCTAATGCTTCATCGCAAATTGCACGTATCGCACTAATTATAATTAGACTTGATTTGAAAACGCACACCAAGATCTCGTCCATAATTGCAAAGAAATTTAAAAAGGGTATGTAAAACGTAAACTACGTAAACTCTTTTTAACTTACACACCTAAGAGTATTTTTAGGCAGTTGTGACTGTAAAAGGTACCTAATTTGACAGTCTTAACGTGCCGTAAGGAGAAATACATATTTGGAAGAGTTGCGAAAATCGCACTAATATTGAATTACTTTTATGTAACGTGTATTTATTGGAAATAACAAACATTCAAATACTAAACCCGCTGCGTTGCTTAACCCGCAGATCATTTGATTCGCAGGTTCGCATTTGGTTCTCCTTTACGCAGCGTCCCGTTGACATCGATCTAAGTTAATAAGTATACAAGTACAGATGGTTCCATTTAAGATAAGCATCTAGAGGGCCCTGAATTACCTATAAATTATTGTTTTGGGTTTGACTCCCGGCGGATAAATCGAATGAACTCTATTTAGAGTCGGTCGTTTGTATCTTGGGTTCGTAATTGGGGTAATCAAGTTGACTTCTGGTGGTGCATTATTTGCGCAAGAAAGGGTCGAAGTTAGTCAAGGTTTCAAAACATATTAAATTAAACACTTTATTTTTTTGGATCTAGTAGGTACTCATTCTAGAATGTGGTTGTGTGTGTGTGAATTAGCCGTGTGGTTGACGGCATAGAATACAAGTGTCACCACCCCCTATTTTCCCGTGGGTGTCGTAAGAAAAAACTAAGGGATAACACGATGCAAATACCATCTTTGCGTAGAGACGGAAAATTCGACATATACATATACCCTATACGACTGCCTCGTTGGTCATGCGGCATAAATGTGCGCGTGGGATCGGTCCCAGGTTCGATTCCTGGGTCGGGCAGTGTTATTGGGTTTTTCTGTCACGAAATTCTCAGTAGCAGCACGGAGTCTGGAAATGTGCCTGGTACGGCAACAGGCTCCCCGACTAAAGTATACCTATCTGGCGAAAAGTGGGTGTAGAAATACACCACTGCCTACCTCTTCGGGGATATAGGCGTGAGACTGTGTATGTTTGTCATTCTAGAATTAATGTAATGGCCCATTCGCATCTTTATTTGAAAACTAGAGGACGCCAGCAGCTACGCCTGCATTTTTTTAAATTTACCTTTTTTGGCGACCCCGTGGGAATTTCGGGAAATCCCTTCTTAGTGCACCCTGCGGTCCCCAAGGAACATACATGCCAAATTGCAGCTTCCTGTGCCCAATAGTTTCGGCTGTAGCGTGTCTGTCAGTCAGTCAGTAACGCAAGGATTTTATACAGGGTGATTTGTAATTGCTAGTATTCCCTTCGGGAGGTGATTCTAGGGCCATAGTGGAGTATTTTTACCCCCAACATATGGGGGTCCAAAATGCACCATTTTGAAATAAAACGGGATTTAAGATTTTTTCAGCAAATACCAAATTTTTGTTATAAACATCTTCTAAAAAATTATTTTGACTGTTACTGGTAGCAAATTGGGTCTTATTTCATGGAAAATTAAATGGCCCATCTTTTAATATAAAATAAAAATACTAACTCAACGTGGAATTTAAAAAAAGAGCCAAAAGACATACAAAAAATGTTCGCATAAAATAAAATAGCGCCACAAAAATGCAATTATTCGAAAAAAATAATATGTGGCATGTTATGTAAAGTATTGGAATAACTTTCTGGTATTACCTGCTATCCAAATAGGTATAATAGTCTTAGCCAATTGGTGTGAATTTGGAGTAATAGCCGCTTTTGTTCAAAAAAAGTGCTTTGATGACTCACTCGGCACAACATTTTTTCCTGTATTTGTTCTTAAGCTCTGCAATCAGCAGTGATTTACTAATACGAAGACCAACCTAGCAAAATGCATAGGGTCTTGGGTTCGAATCCTTAGTGTAAATCACTGTCTTTTGTTAGTTAAATGCATATTAAGGTTTTAATTCTCATTTGTCCCGTGACTCGAAGAGCATGTTCAGCCAGTTGGTACCGGACGTCGTGTTTATCTTGGAAACTCTTTTAGGGGATTCAAAAGAATATATTTTTTTCTTGGAATACGAGCAATTACAAATCACCCTGTATATTAAGATAAAGGAAAAATACGGGCGTGAGGGACAGAACGGATAGCCGATAATATTCTAGAACTCCATGTCGTGTTAAATCAGCCGTGATAAAAGTTTTTTTTTTTCAACAAAAGACTAGCCAGAGGAGCCTTTAAAAACATTCAAACTGTTTCTGAGAAAATTAAACGAAATAAGTATATGGTATAAGTGGCGTCATCCGTGTGGTGACGGATTAAGAATACTGAATGTCACCACCCCATATCATCTCATGGATGTCGTAAGAGCCGACAGAGGGAGCGTATTATGCAGAGAACAGCACTGTAAGAGAAGGAAAACTTGATACAAACCCTATACCAACCCGATTGGCCAGCGTGGTATAGTAGGCCAATTCCTCCTTTCAAAGGAGAGGCCTAGTCCAGCAGTGGACTGTTAAAGGCTGATGATGAAATCAGCCGTCGTTGCAGAATGACTATGACCACGGCTGGTGCAAAGGTATTTTATTTCTTCATCCATGGGGAATTTGGTTTGTCTCTTCTGTCTGTCTTTGGATAGCATAGGGACGTTAATCCTTTTTCGAGGTAGAGCATATTTTTCACATGGTGTGCACAGGGGTTCAGCCTATTCTTTTTTCTTTCAGTCAGTATTACTTTTGCATAACATTAGTATGTATGAAAGACACTAACAAACTGGTACACAGAGGTTCTCGAGTTCGCGCGGCGCGCATCGCTGACTTTTAGAAGTTAAGTGTGTATTCAATTGTTAATTCTCGCTTGCTAAACGATAAGAGACAGTCCGTGTGGTGACGGATTAAGAATACGAAATGTCACCACCCCATATCATCCCATGGGCGTCGTAAGAGTCAACAAAGGGAGCATATTATGCAGAGAACATCACTGTAACAAAAAGAAAACTTGAAACAAACCCTTTACCAACCCGTTTGGCCAGCGTGGTATCAATTCCTCTCTTCAAAGGAGAGGCCTAGTCCAGAAGTGGAATGTTAAAGCCTGATGAAGGATGAAGGAAACGATAAGAAAAACGTAATGTTCTTGAAAGACATGAGAAGCCCGCCAACCCGAGCTTGGCCAGCGTAATGGACTATGGCCAAACACTTTTCATGGTGAAAAGAGATTTGTGCCCAGGAGTGCGACAGGTTCTAAAAAATCTGTTCATGTAAATTAGTTAAAGACTCTAAACTACTTTTTTCGTTACGAAGAGTGAATTCGGCAGTTTATTACTGCCACAGCTAAAGTACGGTCACACTAGCATCTAATAAGTATTTGTAAAAACGACGAATTTTTACTTTGTGAAGTAGGTACCTATACATATAATACCATCCTTATAAATCAGTTTGGAAACCACTTAAGGTTACTTAGGAAAATGCTAACATTGTGCGGATAGTTATCAATAATTTTAAATTTGACATCATGTCTCAATATCAGACAAGGTCATAATTTGAAGTAAACATACCTGTTTATTCATTGTTCTATCTTTGACCTCCTTCATCGGGGAATATGGAGGTACTACTACACCTTAAATATGTTAGTTACTGTGTACATTATATAATTATACAGGGTGTAAAAAGACCCTTAACGAAAACTGAAATCCCATGTTGTACCAATCACTACGAACATTTTATCCTTCCGCACCATACCTGGGAAATTACTGGTTCAGGAGATATTGAAGCACAAAGTTAGTATGCAACTTTTCTAATTAGGTACAAAATCAATGCATTTACCCCGCCAATATGTTCTTTAGATGTAGGTATTTCGAGCATTGCACGCGCGCGCTTTTAATTGCGGTTTAAAAATCTGAAAACTTAAAAAAAAAAAAAAAATCCCAGGTATTATTTTTGGTTAGTATGTCTTGGCATGATGTCCACAACGAGTAGACTTCGGCTTGGTGATGGGTCTTGTGATACCCTGTAGGCTGTATTATGTCCGTCTGTACGAACGCTATAACTACCGAACGGATTTTTGTATAGTTTTCACCAGTAGATAGTGTCCCTCTGGAAAGGAAGGTATAGGAGCAAAATTCTCGTTAGTGAAGCTGCGAGCAATGTCTGATCATCATGAATAAAAATGGCTTAACTTTAAAATCTCAACATTTTAATTGTACCAACTTTTGTTTTCCTTTTAAACCAATTATAAACCACACCAGCTTATTCTCAAAATACTTCACTAAATAATATATTAATATATATTGTTCCAACTTGATGTTTAGCGTACTCATAGAGATAGTACATATAAATCTATGAGCGTACTTGACTTATTTGTTGTCACCCGAACCTACGACACGCACAGAACGCTTCATTTGGCAACACTATAAATAGCGTCAATAAAAATGACATTTAATATTTTTTACGCACTAAAAAATTACCGTGTAACACAATATTATACGTAGCTTCGACCCCCGGCGTTGCTTGGTCACCAGCCCTTCTCCGTATAAATAAATCTCTTAGAGAGGGATTTAGTTTTCACCCCATAGGATCAACGCAGTTGGTAGCACAGTGGGTGACGGCTAATTTGTGAACAGTTACCACTTCAAATAATCCCGGGGTTGCCAGACGCTTGAATAAATTTTCATGTTTGGCATTTAGAGTTGATTTTAATTAGAAGGTACTGAGGTTATTTTCTCGTTTAGGGGTCTGTGCTTACTAAATTAAATTATGGGTGCTTCTTGAGTTTATTGTCTGTTTTAGTGAAGGGAAACATGAATGAGTACTTTTCTTAGAGCGAGAATGGGCGGGAAAAGTTACATATACCTATTAGTTTAATTTGTTTACTTTTTGTTTTGTATTAAGATTGTCATGGACTATTTGGTTGTTTCTACAATAGCCGTGGCGACTCAAAGGTCGAGTACTGCCATTATCGGAACATGTAAATTTTTTTAACAACGGTTAAGATGCGAAAAAAATTTACATGTTCTGCCACAAGCCTATTATTTTATGATCTGTTTACATCTTATCTTAATAGTTATATAACATCCTTGCGTTACTTACTGACTGACAGACACGCTGCAGTCGAAACTATTGGGCGCAGGAAGCTGAAATTTGGCATGTATGTTCCTTGGGGACCGGAGGGGTGCACTAAGAAGGGATTTCCCGAAATTCCCACGGGATCGGCCAAAACTGGTAAATTTACAAAAGTTGCAGGCGTAGCTGCTGGCGTCCTCTAGTACTAATATATAAAGCTGAAGAGCTTGTTTGTTTGCTTGGTTGAACGCGCTAATCTCAGGCACTACTGGCCCGATTTGAAAATTATTTCAGTGTTAGATAGCCCATTTATCGAGGAAGGCTATAGGCTATATAACATCGCGCTATGAGCGACGGAAGCGGAACAGTAGTCTGAAATAATGCGTGTGTAACTGCGGGTATCCTCTAGTTAAAGTATAATTGTATAAGCACTAGTTCATGGCTCTATTCCTGTATTGTACGGCAACCTACAGTAGGTATGAAAAGTCATCCCAAACTCTCATAGCCAATCAAATACTAAAACTATTTTGATCTGATTATGATTCAGTTTTAGAACTGCATGAGAAATATTTTTTGACTAAAAATTAACTGCCTACTTAATACATTTGAAAGAAAAAATTCAGATAGGTATGAGTTGCCTTTACAGTTGAAGAATCATAAGCGAACGAAATAGAGCGTAAGCTGGGGACGTAATTCGCACATAATTCTCTCGTCCCAAACAGTTCAAATATGAGCGTCGAACAAGATCCAAACAATTCGGAATCCTTTCATTCGGGATTAGTAATCAAAAGGCTCGGAGGTAAAAAGCGGCTGAATCCGGTATCCATTAGGCAGGCCAGACGGGCAGACACAAAAGAACTGTGAAAACGCCTGCCGACTGCATTCCAATTAGTTGTGTGCCGCTTTGTACCGCCACGGTGCTGCCTCATCTGATAGACAAACGAAAGGTTTTTTGTTTATTTCTGTCTATCGAATGGGCTAGATGGTAGGCTGTCTGTGAAATCTTCTAGCGGAGGTCGTTTTTCCAGTTTGCTGTCAAAGTAATGTTCTCTCTCGCGAGATGCTTTGCCAAACTCAATTATAAATACCAGGATTATATAAAGGTAAACGGACACGCGGGTTGACAAAGAGTAATAGTAATAATAATATTCTACCACATACACACATCACCATCTAGTCCCAAGCTATGCAGAGCTTGTGTTATGGGTACTAGATAATGGATAAACATACATAATTGTATACTTTTTTTTGTAAAAACATACATATTATTAGGTGTGGTTGACGGCATAGAATACAAGTGTCACCACCCCCTATCTTCCCGTGGGTATCGTAAGAGGCGACTAAGGGATAACACGATGCAAATACCATCTTTGCATAGAGACGGAAAACTCGACATCAAACCCTATACGACTGCCTCGTTGGTCTCGCGGCATAAATGTGCGCGTGGGTTCGGGAGGTCCCGGGTTCGATTCCTGGGTCGGGCAGTGTTATTGGGTTTTTCTGTCACGAAATTCTCAGTAGCAGCACGGAGTCTGGAAATGTGCCCGGTACGGCAATAGGCTCGCCCCTTATTACGTGGGACTAAAGTATATCTGGCGAAAAGTGGGTGTAGAAATACACCTCTGCCTACCCCTTCGGGGATAAAAGGCGTGACGATATGTATGTATGTATGTATGTATTATTAGGTATACATAGAAACCTAGACCAAGACAAACATCCGTGTTCAAGCACACAAATGTTTGACTTGAACGGGAATCGAACCCGCGACCTTCGGCGTAGCAGTCGCTTACACTCCCGCTACACCAGCCGATCGTCATCAGTCAGAGTTTGAAACGTTTGTGCTATTCTAAGATAGGATGCACCGAACCTCTTCATGCGTGGCAGTATCTAGGTAAAGATGGCGCCTATAACAAGTTTCTTACTTTTCTGGGCCGAAACGAAGAGAGTGAAATTATTTAATTAAGCTTTAATCTGATTATATGAATGAGTTCTTTAAATAAATCTAACACTTTTATTGGCGTGCCGCAAAAACACCTGCAACTTAAAAGTAAAACAGTCACAATATTGCCAATTATGAAGTTTGCTAAGAAATGTTCGTATAGGAAGGTAATAGATTCATCTAGAATAACAATGACGTTTCATACATATCTAGAGTCACTAGATAAATGTATGAATATACAATGTTATGTTAGATATGTAAGTGACACGTGTCGTGGTATACTTCTCCTAGCACCTTTATTGATGTAGAGGTGTGAATATTAAATTTCAGGCACATATAACTTTAAAATGGCTTCACTTTTCATGCACGTGTAACTTTTCCTACTGCAAATAGGAAATATTTCAATGGCACAAACTTGGTGTGCTCGGTACTACAATATTAATATACTTGATAACTTCTACGAGTACTAAAGATGCTTGCCCAAGTTCAAATCGATACTGCACTGAGCGGGATTCCACTTTGTAGCAGGCAGTTCATGGATACTATATTTAATGGATTAGATTCGATTAGACATGTACCTAGTAGAGCAGCGATATCTAGCCGTGTGGAGAGACCGACAGACTGCTACGCAGAGGGTCTCGTGTTCGAATCCAAGGCACGCAACAATGACTTTTCGAAGTTAAGAGTGTATCAAATTGTTAATTATCGCTTGCTTATCGCTGAAGGAAAACATCGTGGGGAAACTTGCATGTCTGAGAGTTCACCATAATGTTCTCGAAAGACATGTGAAGTCTGCCAACCCGCACTTGGCCAGCGTGGTGGACTATGGCCATACCCTTCTCATAGTGAGAAGAGGCCCGTGCCCTGCAGTAGGACAGTATAAAGGGCTGATGATGAGACATGTACCAGACTTGTCCGCGGCTTCGTCCGCGTGATCTATACACCTAAACTTTCCTCAAGAATCACCTTATCTTCTGGTGTAAACTGTGCTTAAATCCGTTGGATAGTTTTGAGTTTATATCGTGTTCATACAGACAGACCGCAAGAAAAGGGGACTTTATTTTATTATATGTTTTATGCGACTTTATGTTTATGCTTAGTAAATCTGAATAACTTACTTTTTATTTACTATTTTTCTCACTTCATACGTGTTAGGATTTAACACGATTAAAAAGCTGTTCTTCAACTACAGAAGCTATTTGAATACTTGTGCTTTTATTTCAACATCACCGCCATCAACCTGCTGTAGTCCACTGCTGGACAAGCCTCTTTGATGGCATGTCACTGAACTCGAATTTTTGCATCGTTTAACTAGTTTGTTTGTGGCAGTTCAACAGACAGACAAACCTACTAACGCATTTATACAACTTATTCGTATAAGGTAAGTTGTATTTCCCACAACGTTATAAATGTATTAAACAAAAAACACTATTTACTTAAAAATTGGTGAAGAATTTGCTATACCTACTATAGGAGTGTTTGTACTTATATTTATATGTATAATACTCATCGCGTAAACACGGTGTTACCTTGTTAAACACGGCCGGCTCCCCAGGGATGACGCAATATTCATTATAGGCGGGCGGGAACGACTCACCACAGCTTAAGAAAGTACACCACTTGCGGTTTCTGATGCCCTGGTAAATCTCTTAGTACAAACGTACTATAGTTGAATAACATGAAGGAGATATTTTAAACAATTATTTATGAAAAATAACGTGAGAACACAAAGCCTGACAGTATCGGTTTGACTGTGGCAAATTTCGTTCTTTTTCTGAATTTAACTGGAGAGTATTATTCTTATCTAGCCTAAATCGCTCAAAATCTTAAAAAAATATCAGGGTAAATAGAAGTTTCGTTTTCTATAATTCACGCAAATGTAGCAAGTTTATCTTGATAAAACGGACTTCTGGCTCCAAAACAGGATCTTGGAATGCAACTGGTGTAAGCATTTATATTTCCATGGGTGTGAGGCTGTGACGATGATGATGTAATAAATCTATACTTTAGTAATTAAAGCTGGCTTTCAGACAAAAAAAGCACGCTATAATGTATTTAATCACCTTGCCCACCGTTTGTTTTTGATAATTCTCCGGCACTCAGCTCCGCCTGCATGTTGGCAATCATCTTTTATCTTTTGCTATATTACTGCAACGGTTCACCAAAATCCGTAAGTACATGTGCGAAAAAGGGAGAGACAAAAGGATTTTATGTGAGATCGCGTAGTAAACATAAATATACTCCAAAACTTTCACGTTTTTAATAACAGTATGGTAGCTAGGTATATGATAAAATCATCAAAGTACAGTCCGTTCACAGTTATTTTACCTCTGACAAATGTCGGTGTTTGTTTTCTTTATGTTGGAATGGTACTCCATGGGCGGCGGAATTGCTTACCATCAGGTGATCCGTCTGCTCGTTTGCCGCCTATTACTATAAAAAAAAAACTCTGTGATGTCTGATGACAGATATGTAAAATAGGGTTACCCGTGCATAACATTTTACCCAATTTTAGTGGAAACTAGAACGTCCAACTGTAACCACCATGAGTGTGTAATCTAATTTCTATCACGTCAGCTTTGATTTGCTGGCAACAAGTCACGTTAAACTGCTTGTATTTTTGGGACACTACTCATATGTGGGAAACGGACATGGACAGGTTCATAATAGAATTAAATTATGAGTCTGATACAGCATCTGACAGCAGTTACGAATCATCATAACATTGGCAGTCCACATGGATCATTCTTATTCAAAATAAAAATGAAAATTAAATTTGCAGTTTTTGTATTTGATAATTAAAACCTCACATTGACGTAATTATGATGCGTTTACCTTTGTATATCAAATAGACAAAATTTTTATTATAACTATTTATCTTCATGGGAAATTAGTTATTTCGTTAGAAAATAAATGGACATGCGTATAGCCATGCCGATATCCAGAGGTTTTGTCACAAACATTACTTCCAAATATTTAATACGATCGCGTAGGCAATAAAAAAAATAAGTACATTTTTCGCAATGTATATTTAAAATGGGAGTATTATATACTTAATATAGCAACACAACGCCCAGGTTGGCCAATCTAACAGCTAGAGGTAAATTAACTGTGAACGAACTATAAGCAAAATATTTCAAGGTCGAACTCAATCTGCTTTAGCTTACTAAATTGGAATGAGTTCCTCCTTTAAATATTTCACTTGTTACAGAAATTCAATTTAAAAACAAGTCGATTTTAAAACGTACATACACGCCTGTTTCCCGGAGGGGTAGAGACTACGGAACGCCATTTGCAACGATCCTGACATATCTCTCTTGCTTCATTCACTCCCATCAAATTTCTCATGCATGCTCTTCGGTTAAGGGTACTTCTAACCTGTCCTTTTAGTTGTAGGATGTCTCCAAACTGGTCAGAGAACGTCCGCCTAGGTCTTCCCCTTCCTCCTGTCCCATTCACATTTGACTTATATAACTTCTTGGTCAGTCTTTCGTCATCCATCTTCTCCATGTGTCCAAACCATCTTAGCATATTTTAAAACGTATTAACGCAGTTACAAAATAATCACGGACGAAATACGCAGAGCATCCGACGTTCATCTCTGTGGCTTTTATAATTCAAACGCTGTAATAAACTAGGCAAAGTTAAATAGTTTCAGGTAAATCCCAAGTTTATGCGAAAATCCCGCTGTGCCCTGGCCCACTAAAAATATTTAAACCTTGTTTTACGTGCGTCCGTAAAATTCGTGGTACTATTTTACGCTTATCTTTACGGAGGTCAGTGAGGTTCTGGATTCGATTTCTAGATAAGGCAAAAGTTTTTCATAAGTTTTAGGAAACTCTCAGTGTCATCGAAGAGCCTGAAAATGTACATTTTTTTACTTTGAATTATACATATTACCTTATACAAAGCTGCAGCGATGAGACTATTATCCAATTTAGAAGTTAAGAGAGTAATTTTCCTTGCAAGATACACACTATGTCGATTTGAACCACAAATCCAAACCACAAGTCTGTTTGTGTGTTCTGATTTCATTAGATAGATTTGCATGAAATTTTGCCTGCATATAGTGAATATCTGAGGTTCCTTAAAATTGGTCTCGCGGAGATTGGGAGGTCTCGGGTTCGATTCCTGGGCCGGGCAAAGTGTTATTAGGGTTTTACGTTTGGAAATTCTCAGTAGCACGGCACTCAGCAGGTACGGCAATAGGCTCGCCCCCTATTACGTGGGATTAAAATAAATCTGGCGAAAAGTGGGTGTAGCAATATACCTCTGCCTACCTCTTCGGGGATATAGGCGTGAGACTATGTATGTATGTATGTAAAATTCAAACACTTCCTAATTTAATTTGCTTAAATATTAATAATTTATATAAAATAGATATGCTGGAACAGCAGGCGAGGCATTGTAACCTTGAAATATGTAACGTATCGGACAAACGAGGCGAGAATTTGTTGCAGATCATTGGCTCCATCGGAGAGGCTCTTAAGTTTCCTATACCCCAGAAGGAGATAATATCTATTCACAGAGTCCCACATGCCCATCAAGAAATTAATAGACCCAAGAACATTATAATAAAACTCTCCACGCGTCTACTGCGTGACAACGTCCTAAGTGCGTACAAAAAGGTTAAGTCTCTGAGATCAGACCAGGTAGGGATAGCTGGATCTCCATGTACTATCTATATTAATGAGCATTTAACTCTAAAGAATAAGACATTATTTCGTAAGTGTAAGGAAGCTGCTAAGTTGCACCATTATGATTATGTCTGGATTAGGAACAGCACTATACTTGTTCGTAAGAAAGATGGTGAGCCCGCTATTGTTATCAGATCAGAGGCTGATATTATTTCTAAAATTAAAAGTGTTGACTATAGTGCATGTAACAAAACTGATAAGTAGTTACTTTTTGATTTTAATGCAACAATTAGATATTTCTTATAATCACTTTATTTGTTCACGAATCGTTTCTTATGTGTATTACCTGCAAAACGAGTTAATATGCATGCCTTCGGAACCCTGTACCATTTCGCGGCCTCACTTGTCTTTTGACTGTACTGTTATCGTATTTACTATTCATTATTATATGATTCATCACGTATTACCATTTATATCTTGGGAGAAGGTAAGTTATATCAGTAGAATGTGTTTAATATTGCATTACACCACGCACGCACTTATATTTTTGCTTCTTTATTATAAAACAAAAACATCTATTACAAATAAAATTCACAACTTGCATGTATGTACAATTAAATCTATTCAAGACATAATACCAATGTGTGCCACCCTGTATTGTTTATGTTTACATAAAATTTTAAACCTTGATAATTTTATACTTATGCTTTTATTACATATATCTTCTCATGTACATTTGCTGCTTGGACATACTCACATCATAATTATGGATTTGTTTATCTTTAGTAAAAATGACTAATAAAGCTGTTACAATATATTATCAGAACTGTAGGGGCATCCGCACTAAACTCAATAATTTACATATGAACATCCTTTCCAACTCATATGACATAATAATTTTAAGTGAAACCTGGCTCACACCGGAAGTTTATGACAACGAGTTTATAGATCAGCGCTATGTAGTCTATCGATGTGATCGTGATCGTATTGCCACGAATAAGCAAGACGGCGGGGGTGTTCTGATTGCTATCTTATGCAATTTAAAGCCTTCTGAATTCGATTTGTCATTGTATAGTTATAGTCACTCCTTATACAACCACATTGAACACATTATTGTAGAACTACCGAGTTACTGTAACGGCAAGCGGCACTTAATAAGTGCGGTCTATATACCACCTAGAACTGACACATTTGTTTATGACAAGCACTTCGAAATATTGCAGGAAGTAGTGAGTCATCCTAGCGTTGATACCTTCTTTATTATAGGTGATTACAATTTGCCTGAAGCTAATTGGCCGATTTCTTATGTCACCGACCCCACTGAATCAACTTCATTGAGAAGGGGGTCTTCTACAGTTTTTAATTTATATAATCTTATCGCACTTCTGGGCGCATCTCAACTTAATAAAATAACAAACATTAAGGGTAAAATACTCGATTTATGTATATGTAATAATACTTCAAGTAATGTTTCTCAAACTGCAACTGCGTTAATCCATATCGATCCATACCACCCTTATTTTACGTGTGTCACTTCCTTAAATATTAAAGCTACCCCAATGGCCAGAACTCCTCTTCAAAAATATAATTTTCGTAAAGCCAACTTGGAAAACATTAACTGTAATATGCAACAAATGAACTGGTCTGCACTGCTCAACTCTGCAAACGCTGAGATGTCTCTAACCTTATTTTATGATGAGATTAACAAGATTATTAGCCAAGATACCCCTATGGTCCAACCTAGATCAGCTAACTTTCCCATCTGGTTCTCTCAATCTCTTATAAATGTATCAAAAAAGAAAAAGAAGGCCTGGATAAAATGGAAAAGGTTTAATAATTTATCTGATTACGTGATATTTTCTAACTATAGGAAAAAGTTTAAGGATATGAGTGAGAAAAACTTTAATGCGTACATCAAATCGGTAGAGGACAGCTTAAGCAAAAACCCGAAATACTTTTGGACTTACGTCACGAATCGCAAAGATAAACCCGGGATACCAGCCAAGTTGCAATACCAGAATGATGACTCAAACGACCCGAACATTATTTGTAATATGTTTTCTGATTTTTTTCTATCGGTCCATGAATTTGCCTCGCCAACATTGTCTCAGTGGAAACCTCCTAATGATAGCGCACCGCACGATATTCTTATTAGCGACCTATATTTTAGTGAACAAAATATATTGAAAGAACTACAATCGTTAGATACATCGAAAGGACCTGGACCAGACGGACTTTCTCCTTATTTTGTAAAGAATACAGCTAATTCCTTATGTAAACCCTTATCTATTATTTACAACAAATGTATATCGGAAGGAGTTGTTCCCAAACAATGGAAGCAAGCATACATTGTACCTGTCCATAAAAACGGATCAAAACGTAAAGTAGAGAATTACCGCCCCATCTCTATCCTCTCTACCTTGTCCAAAGTATTGGAAAGGCTTGTGCACAATGAAATTTACCCTTTGCTACATAATATAATCATACAGCAACAGCACGGTTTTGTCAAACGCCGGTCTACAACAACTAATCTTTTGTTATTTTCAAGTTACTTGTTTAATAATATCGACAATCGCATACAGGTCGACGCAGTATATACTGACTTCCGTAAGGCGTTCGACAAGGTGGATCACGAAATATTACTAAATAAAATAGCATTTAACGGAATCCGTGGCAATCTCCTTAGATGGTTTACTTCTTATGTCACTAATCGTTGTCAGAGGGTATTTGTTAATGGTTATCAATCGCAAATGGCCCGAATGACGTCTGGTGTGGCCCAAGGTTCAATTCTCGGTCCTCTATTATTTGTTTTATACATTAACGACATTAGTCGATGCTTTCGCAACACAAAATTCTTACTCTATGCAGACGACCTGAAGGTATACAAAGCTATATCTCAATACAGTGACTGCCTTTTGTTCCAACAAGATCTGGACCGACTCTCCGACTACTGTAAAATAAATAAATTACAACTTAGTTTACCTAAATGTCATATGATAAATTTTACCAAAAATAAAAATGTAATTAATCATACATACAACCTGTGCGATGCTCCCCTTACTAAAGTCGCTTCTATTCGAGACCTAGGTGTAATACTTGATTGTAAGCTTTGTTTAGATCTGCATGTGGAGCAAATAGTTAATAAGGCGTATCAATTATATGGGTTTGTAATGCGTTCAACAACGGAATTTAAGAAACCTTCCTCATATATCTGCTTATATAAGTCCCTTGTACGCTCTCAACTTGAGTACGCTGCACCTGTCTGGAGTCCTTACTATAATAAATACATGGATATGATTGAGTGTGTTCAACACAAATTCCTACGTACTATGCATTATAGATGTTTTGGGCACTATTTATCGTACCATGAGCTACTCAGTAAATATAAGCTTATAAGTCTAGAAAATAGACGCAAATACTTGGCAGCAATCAACCTATATAATATTGTTAGAAACAAATTTGACTGTATGGAGTTGTCTAATATGTTATGTTTTGTGGTCCCTAGGACCATCTACAAGCGAAAAGTGCGTGCTGGCAAACTTTTTTCTGTTGGTACATGTCAGACCAATTCTGGGTTGCGTTCTCCCGTTCGTAGCATGGTTGAAAATTATAATCGCCTATTTGATCATATTGATATTTTTGCATGTTCACCTAGTAAATATAAAGAACTGTTACTTATGGAACTTTCTTAAACGTTACACATCTGTATTTAGGTAGTTATACTGTCATATTCCTGACACAGTAGTTAAGTAAGCCATTTTGTATTTGTAACCCAAGTGATTACTACACCATCAAATATCTTTCTGCCTATCTGTGAACAGCGTTGTGGGCTGCAATATTGGGAATTCATTTTTTTTATTTATTAATACCGATATTATTGTATTTTATATTGTAGCTGTTTGTTGTTCCTTTATTAATAAAAAAAAAAAAAAAAAAATTCATAACGTCCTAAAATAGGGATGAAAGTTTGTGTGAAATTGGCATTCAACCTCTAGTTTTCTTACTGACATACCACGAAACCTGGGCAAAACTAGTAATATACATAGTGTCACAAGACCCATCACCAAGCCGAAATCTACTCGTTGTGGACATCATGCCAAGTCATACTAACCAAAAATAATACCTGGGAAACGATTTTTTTTTTTGAGTTTTCACATTTTTTAACTGCAATTAAAAGCGCGCGCGTGCAATGCTCGAAATACCTTCGTATCTTATCCATGGGGTTAAAGGTCATTTCAAGAATATATTGGCGGGGTAAATGCATCGATTTTATACCTAATTAGAAAAATTCCATACTAACTTTGAGCCTCAATATCTCCTGAACCAGTAATTTCCTAGGTATGGCGCCGAAGTAAAAAATGTTCATAGTGATTGGTACAACATGGGATTTCAGTTTTCGTTAAGGGTCTTTTTACATCCTGTATACATTCTGAAGCAAGCTTTAATATATTGTTAAAAAGGTACAAGTCATTGGCCCATAGTGGAATAGTCCGGTACATGTTACATCGAATGTGACTGTCTGGCCGGTGTAATTGGTTTTTAAGTTTTCTCTACTGAATTACTATGTTAATTACTTTTGTTAGCGTACACATCTAAAAGTAGAATACACGTGACAGAATAGGGATGATTCCAACTAGACTAATCAGACACTTGTAATGAAATGTTAAAGCTCTTTTTACGGATTTTCTTTGAAAAATGTACTAGTGCCGTCATATTTTTTGCCGCCAAGTAGATTACTAAATTATCAATAAAAATGTGAAATAGAGATTTGAAATTAATCACCTTTTTTAATTAATTGATTTGATTATTAAATTGATATATTATTATTAAATTGATTTGATTTGATTAATTGATTGAACCTTATACATTATATTTCACTTGCAGGAATCATTCCTATTAGTAGATGAATGTGGATGGACGACTATTTTAGTGAGTAAGTTACGTGGGTATTAACATATTGGTTTCTACTTTGTTGTAAAACAGAAAATCATCGAGGCAAACGGCATCTCTACAGTGTTTCACAACCTACTGCTGCGCTTAAGACTCTCCTATAGCCGGGTCTCCACTAGGCAACAATTGACGCGCAACATGTTGCACAGCAAGTTGCCCACCATGTTGCCCATCATGTTGAAAGTCAGCGCGGAACTTTTGTTGAACAACGTTGTCTGTCTACACATCAACTACTTTACGTCAGTCATCGACAACATGGCGCCAGAGGAACTTGTGTTGATTTCAGCGGCAGTGGTTATAATTTTATCGAAAAATGCATCAAAAAGAAACAAAACACGTTGGTGGGTTAGAAAATACCTACAAAATAACGATCACAATCACCAATAATTGATGCTCAACTAACGATGCTCTTTAACAAACAACAAGCCGCGCGTCATGTTGCGCGCCAGCTGGCAACGTCGCGCGCTGTTGTGCAGCGTTGCCGTACGTGTTGAGCGTCACGTGTCGCGCGCCAAATGTTGCCTAGTGGAGACCCGGCTTAATTTTCTTCACTTCACAGAATCATTGTGAGGTTGGTGCAGAATTTGATGTCGAGATTTCCGGCTCTTCGCACATATACTATTTGCTTCGTATATTTTCAAGAATGAAATGGGGAAGAGATATTTTATTTGTTTACTTCGCCACATTATTTATTGACTGCCTCCGTGGTCCAGTGGATAGCGTATGCAACTACTGATCCGGGTTCGATTCCCGGGTAGGGCAAAAGTGTTACTAGGTTTTTTCGAATATTCAGTAGCAGCCCGGAGTCTGGCGATGGTTAGACAATTAGACGTGCCCGGTAACGGCAATAGGCTCACCCCCTATTACGTAGGACCTAAAAATTCATGGCGAAATGTGGGTGTAATATTTACACCTCTGCCTACTCCTTACATACGGATACAGGCGTGAGACTGTAAATTAAAAAATATATTTTCACCACACAGCCTATCATTTCGATTCATAGAAAATACTGCTTTCATGTTAATCAATTAAAGTTAAAGATTGTGTTATTGTCGACTATTACTTAAAGACATGTTATTAATAAATCTCTTATGTATTATCTATACTAATATAATAAAGCGGAAGAGTTTGTTTGTTTGTTTGTTTGTTTGTTTGTTTGTTTGTTTGAACGCGCTAATCTCAGGAACTACCGGTCGGATCTGAAAAATTCTTTTTGCATACGATAGGCCAATTATTCCGGAAGGCTATAGGCTATAAAACATAACGCTTCGACCCTTTGGGGCCGGGCAAAAGGCTAAAAAGGCTAAAAGATAATGTCGGCTAATCTCAGGAACTAGCAGTCGGATTTTAAAAATTGTTATTGCCTCTGATAGCCCAATTATTCTGAAAGGCTATAGGCTATATAAAATTACGCCACATCTTTTAGAGGCCAGACAAAAATAATAAAATGGCCAAACGAGAAGGGGGAGGGTTGGGTCTAAGGCAAAAAAAGGATAAACGAATAGGATACTATCTATTATGGGTATCGTTTTCGAGATTTTCGGGACGCTGATTAATAATATGAAATTTATTTAGTGATCCAAGATGGCGGGCGTGAAATCAAAGATGGCGGATGAGAAAATTTTACAAATCAATATGGGTATCGCCTTTGATATTTTAAGGGGTGGGGAATCGAAACACAACATCTATTTCGTGATCAAAGATGGCGGATGGGAAATCAAAGATGGCGGATGAGAAAATTTTAAAAATCAATATGGGTATCGCTTTCGATATTTTAAGGGGTCGGGAATCGAAATACAACATCTATTTTGTGATCAAAGATGGCGGATGGGAAATCAAAGATGGCGAATGGGAAAATTTAAAAAAATTCAATATTGGTATCGTCTGCGATGTTAAAAGGGATAGGGAATCCAAATACAACATCTGTTTCGTGATTCAATATGATGGATGGAAAATCAAAGATGGCGGATGGGAAAAATTTAAAAAATCAATATAGGTATCGTCCCTGATTATGTAAGGGATGGAGAATCCAAATACAACATCTATTTCGTGATCAAAGATGGCGGATAGGAAATCAAAGATGGAGGACGGGAGTTTTTTTTTAAGTCGATATGGGTATTGTCTCCAATATTTTAAGGAATGGAGAATTCAAAAACACCATCTATTTCGTGATCAAACATGGCGGATGGAATTTTTGTAAAAATCAATATGGGTATCGTTTCCGATGTTTAAAGGGATGGGGAATCCAAATACAACGTCTTTTTCGTGATTCAAGATGGCGGATGGAAAATCAAAGATGGCGGATGGGAAAAATTAAAAAATTAATATGGGTATCGTCTCTGATGATTAAAGGGATGGTGAATGCAAATATAACATCTATTTTGTGATCAAAGATGGCGGATGGGAAAAATTTTAAAAATCAATATGGGTATCGTCTCTGATGATTTAAGGGATGGAGAATCCAAATACAGCATCTATTTCGTGTCCAAAGATGGCGGATAGGAAATCAAAGATGGCGGACGGGTTTTTTTTTTAAGTCGATATGGGTATCGTCTCCAATATTTTAAGGAATGGAGAATTCAAAAACACCATCTATTTCGTGATCAAACATGGCGGATGGAATATTTGTAAAAATTAATATGGGTATCGTCTCCGATGTTTAAAGGGATGGGGAATCCAAGTACAACATCTTTTTCGTGATTCAAGATGGTGGATGGGAAAAATTAAAAAATCAATATGGGTATTGTCTCTGATGATTTAAGGGATGGTGAATGCAAATACAACATCTATTTTGTGATCAAAGATGGCGGATAGGAAATCAAAGATGGCGGACAGGATTTTTTTTTAAAGTCGATATGGGTATCGTCTCCTTAAGTCAATGGTAGCTTTGGAAAAGGGGCATGGAAAAAGGGAATTAAATAAAACCTCTTAAAAAGGCGATACGGAGTTCGCTGGGTCAGCTAGTTACAATATATATCTAGAATTCCTTAATACTTATTAGATAATCTTATCGTCATTTTGACAATATTTTTTTAACGTTATCGTTTAGGCCACTAAATATATTTTGTGTTACTTTTCGCTCCGGTTTTTAACACATAGGCTCAAAAGAAGGAAAATAATTATCAATGCTCTATCTATCTATCCATCTTCACCTTCTCACTATGGGTCCACAAAGTATACGTCTGCCTAGTGCCTATATACTAACCAGGAACCCATGAATACGTGAAAATGATCCATGGGCAATGAAACCTCGCAAAATCTGTATTAATTCCCAGTTGGGAGTGCACGTCCAATCAAATCATCCCCACGTAGGCTGCGTACACATGCATCACTGCACGCTTTATGCATTATAGTTCCCTAGTACCTGTATGCATGATTCCAAATAGCAAATTGACTTTTCGTGCAATTTAGTTTTTATAATTACATACTTTATAAAAAATCTCAATATTATTGTTCCTTAATAAATGGTCCCAATCGGCTTTACGTAATGTCACCTAATCGAAATACCTTTAACCATGGCTCAGAATGAATCCCTTAGTCTTGTCTTAAGGACAAAAGCTCCCTTCGCTCTTATCATAAACGCATTTCCACCGTTAATCAAAACCGCGTTTATTAGAACAAACCAGGTATCACCATTCGTCTATATAAATCGAGATCAAACGACATTTCATAAAGCCTATCAACAATATTAATAAACGAAACCTTACAATTTATAATCTCCCCTTTCGGAGGGCGGTTATTAAAAACTCTCTGTGAGGCGTAGTCGAATAGGTAGTTAGTTTTATAGGTATGTTGGTCTGTCTGGCGTGCAGTTTCGATCTGTTTCGGTCTGGTGCGGTAATAGTGCAGCTTTATAGCGGTTCAGACTGTGCGTCGTCACCCTACCACAATACTAAAACAATTGTGTTAGTCACTTTACTAGATTGTTTGTTCTATAGTTTTAGTTCCGATTCTGATGGGTGTAATTTTGTTTGGACTGAAAATGCGTTTAGTAATAAAAGTTAAGCTGTACGCCTGTGCTGGGTATAACTACAGATACACATCACACATTCACTGAAAATAAAATAAAAAGCACTTTTCTTTCATCATCATCATTATCATCATCATCATCAGCCCTTTAAACTGTCTCACTGCTGGGGACGGGCCTCTTCTCTCTTTGAGAAGGGTAAAGCCATAGTCCACCACGCTGGCCATGTGTGGGTTGGCAGACTTCACATGTCATTCGAGAACATTATGGAGAACTCACAGACATGCAGGTTTCCTCACGATGTTTTCCTTCACCGTTTAGCAACTTTTCCTTATTAGTCAAAAATATTTATTTAACCACTGCCGTAATTATTTTTTGTGTATCTGTTGAAAATGGCAGACTAACAAACTCCTTCCTTTTTTAAGGAACATGAGGCATTTCTAATTTCGTTAATGGTAATAAATCTAAGCACAGTTTGAATACCTACCTGGTATTCTAGTATATGCTTGGCGTCTCCGACATCTTGAATATTTCATGAGGCAAGCGGGAACTATTTAGCCTAATTTATTGAGCGCCATATTTGCTCTGCATTACATTATGAACTCGCAGTTGAATGTCAATAGAGCAGTATAATGCAAGTATACATTTGTAACGCAACTTGTATTGGGATGCTGTGGGTTCCATCCGTGTAACACTATTAATATGAGACAACTCTTCTATTAGGTACTAGCAATTTTTGGCTACACAAAATAGTTTGTAGAATCGTGTTTTACAGATAACATAAATTATTTTATTAAATTAAGATATGTTTTTAGGGATGATACATTTTTATGGAGTATATTTGACTGTATTTAACCTGAGCATGTTTACAAATTGATAAACATACCTAAACGGAACAACTATACGTTGTTCTGTTTACGTTGTTGTGTTGCAAAAATACTAAAATTGATAATAATAAAAATATAAACATTTTGGTTCGCAAAACAAATCAAAACCAGAATTTTCTGATAACTCCCTGTCTGATGGAAAAGACAAACAAAAAGCCACAACCCAAAGCTTTATTCTATATTCCATGGCTTAGACTCTTAGACAAAACTTAATATACTTATATTCAAAGGCACTGACGACGACTTGCTTCCCGAGACAGGGAGCAAGTGATCGTTAACAATGTAATACCTACGCACATAACTTCGACGAGACAATCTCTACAACCTCGAATAGAAACTATTTTTAGTGAAACATTGAATAGAAATAAATATTGCCAGCGAAATCAAATGTTTGTCTATATTTGTTTACAAAGTCAGACAGTAATCTCAGTTTACCCTATTATTTTTTTGTTTTTCTGTTTCCATGTATATACTACATCGCCATAAATAGTTTAATCTCTTTCAAGGGATATAAGTTAGTATATTTCATGACAATGTACATAATATTATTTAGGTACGAGTATTTAATACAAATAATCTTAAATCTTAAAATACTATCCTATGAAATGAAAAATACAGAACATAACAAACAAAACAGAAAATAAAATATTTACTTATTTATAGACTCACGCCTGTATCCCCGAAGGGGTAGGCAGAGGTGTAATATTACACCCACATTTCGCCATGATTTTTTTGTTCCCATATAATAGGGGCCGAGCCTATTGCCGTACCGGGCACATTACCAGACTCCGTGCTGCTACTGAGAATTTCCTAACTGAAAAACCCAATAACACTTTGCCCGACCCGGGAATTGAACCCGAGACCTCCCAATCCTACACGCACATTTATGCCGCGAGACCAACGAGGCATAATAAGATAAAATATAATATCTGACACGACTTTAATTTAAATATCTAAAACGTAGCCAGGAAGCAGGCTCTACACCGCTGTTCAGAACATTTGTCACAAATTCAATAATTTTACCAACTAGGTTTCACCTGACACTTCGCCTTTATGGAATTTTGTTAAAATAGTCCTAATGCATAATCCACAGATATGAAATATAATTCTATACTAGCAACGTGGGTGCATATGGTTCCCCACCAAGAACTAAGGGTCCCAAGCCAACCTCACCTGCAAGTGGTGCACCCGCCGATCAACGGACGAGGCTCTGGCAAACAAAATATCCCGATAAGCGGCAATAGGCTCGCCACCTATTACGTGGGATCAAAACACTGGCGAAAAGTGGGTGTTTAATATGGAAACAGGCGTGAGTCTATGTATGTATGTACTATCAACGTACCAAACTTTGAAATGAACTTTCACTATGAGTTTCGCATCTCAAGAACCCATACATAGTTTATAATTAATACCTATAAAGTTTTCCATAACTATAAAATTTCTAGGCGGAAATACAACACCATGGATAACTTAACAAAACTTTTAGAAGAAATAAACTACGACTAAGTACAAGTTTTCATCCGCATCTTATCTGAAAATGAAACCAAATAACTTTATCTTATTTTACAGTCAGCATTTTGGAACTAAATGTGACATGGCGTCTTGTGGTGCACTTGAATAATAAACATTTTACGCAGACATTTGTACAAAACGTTTGTTACACAATTATCTGTCTAGACAATGGAAACAAATATATTTTATGTTATTTTGTCTTGTGTACTGCTAGATTTATTTATAGACTTCCAGCGCTTTGTTTTCGCTGGTTATGAGTTTTTTTTTTAAACTATACTGATAAATATATGGTATGGCTTTACTGCTTAAAAGTTTATTTAGATATTGTGCCTGATGTCGAATAGTGCGTCTGAAAATAGCCTAGCAGAAAAGATGAGCTAGCTAAAATAATCGAACCTAGGACAACCATCCGATCATGGTGATCCCGAATACTTTTCCTAGAGAACTAACTAGACAGACACCCTCTTAAAGATAAAATAACCCTCATTTAGTTAAGTAAAGCAAGTCATATCATAAACTTGTACCAGGATATAATAAATCTAAGTAGGTATCGCAGCACATGCAATGCCTGCAAACGAGTATATCGAGCGTCGCAGCGCGTGAGTAACTAGCCTCCTGGGTTTGTTTTCTTCGGGAAGTCCGATAATTTGGCTGCACTCCCTCTGCAACCATTTCACCGCGACGCGCGACGTACTCTATTTTTTCCGTTACTGCAATATCCATTGCTGCGTATTTATCCAACGTGTATATTCATGCATTAACCTACACCGCAATGAATATCGTACAATTCGTTATAGTCGCAATATTAGCGGTAATTGAAGTGCGTGTAGTAAAGGTAACTGTCTCGACGCCTCCTTATATTGGCGTGCCAGACCTACCCCAAGGCAAAGCGCGTTGCCCTTTCCCCTCCATGCACCGGGTGCATTGTGACAACAAAGGATACGTTAAAGTTCGCCAAGGTGACTGTTGATTTTCGCCGAACATTGTTACATATTGATGGAGATGAATCTTATCTTTAACGATCACACATTACTGCGGTCGCTGACGTCTGCAAAATTTTGCATTGGATATTCGAAGATTTCTTGAGATAAATTCAGAGATTAACATCATATGAACAGGTTTTATTAACTTCGTTGCGTTGCATAATTTTTTCGAATGATTGTTTTCAAGGCCTTGAAATAGTGAGTGCTCTCGATTATTACGAAATTCTGTCTAGCTGTACTTCCTGATACGTCCAGGAATATCGCAGTCATTATTTCGTAAACATAAAAATGTACTTACTTGGGTAAGATGTACCCCTTCGATAAAATGCATGTGTGTATTTTTTCAGTACCTAACACTGAAAGTCAGTGTTAGGTACTGAAAAAATAATGCAGGTATTTAACACATACAGTTAGATGCAAAACAATATCGATATCCTTGACTTCTTTTAAACTAAATCAAATAGCTACTACAGTAGAGACAGTTTTTGAGAGAAAATAGTTAAGTGTTGGAAAGACTAATTCAAGTGTTATGCATTATGTGATTCTATGTATATCTATACAGATATATGGTAATATAACAAGACCAAGACACAACAAAACAATTAAAAGGAAAAGAGAAAGCACGATTGAAATACTACTTTTCAGAAAGATGAGCTCCTCTGCGTTACAAACTTTAATTGCCTGCCGCGTCGCAGTGAAAGAAAAATAAAGTGCTTCTGGTGTAATTTCCGCGCGTCAACAGGACTAAATTGAGTTACTTGCTGACTTACAAACGATAGACTTATACTAAAAACCTTTTGATTATAAATCACAATTTATAAATAGGTAAATTTGCCGCAGCGCATATTAATAAATATTATAACTGAAGTACCCGAAACCGGCGAGCATAATTATATGGATCGAATTTTTTTTTTATGTAGAGGAAGCGCGTGAGGTATGTAAGGATAGAAGAAAAGTGGTGTTCTGCTGTTTTTGTCTGCCCCTATGAAAAAAGGCGTGAGACATGTATGTGTATATAACTTAAGTTTATTTTCAACAAAAAATTTCGTAACATTTTGTTTGTTATGTTTATACGTAGCCCTAGTTAAATTTACAGGTCGGTTATTTAATTATTTTATAGGTTTTCCTGTTTAATATCGATGTTAACAAAGTTCGGACTGTGGTGATGTGCCTTAGGTATTACTTACCATTTTATCTGTTACACCATCTTGATATCTGCTAGAGCTGTGTATCTGTTAAAAAAAGCTTTAATGCTTATTATTAACGTATGATGATATAATATTGTATTTCGGGATTGCGAATAGATTATTAATAATTAATTAAATTAATATCATACCAGAGCAGCCTTTAAAGACATTCAAACTGTTTGAATAGAATTCTGAGAAAATTAAACGAAATAAGTATAAGTGGAAAATTAATAATAAATTAATAATTTTAATTTAGGCTAGAATTATCTCAATAAACTATTTTTCTACTAAGTAGGTTTGACAGAATATTAACTTTGCTGCATGCAACCCAAAGAATAAGCCAGAATCTATGGTTGCGACCGGTATATTATGGTTATTTGAGACTACTGATATCGCGTAATGGTTATCCATGATCTATCTATACCATGTTTTTGAGAGTAGGTCTGTACTGGCAACACTTCATGACCAACAAAGAACTTCAAGACAGCCGCACCCAACGAGTTTAACGAGATTCACGAGGCATAGATAGAGCGAAAATAATTAACTATTTATGTACCTAATACGGACATAACTCCGAAAGTCAGCGTCGCAGTTCTTGGATTCGAATCGAGACTGCGTGGCGCTCTATTCATCTCCACACGGAGCAATCGTTGCTCTTAAATATTTATTCAATCTACTTATTATCTATTTACTTGAAATCCTAAACTGTAAGCAGAGAGAGACATATGCATGTAATCATTTCTCCAGTTGTTTTAGGTCTCCCTTAACAGGAATTAGTGTGTCGTTATTATTGTTGTTGTTATTGTTGTGTGTTAAATGTCGTGGCACCTAATATTTATTTTTTAACACGGCTGGCAGTCAAACTCACATTATCAGTGATCCTTATTTGTGCAGACCAGGGTGGCATACAACAGAGGAGATAAAACTCACAAATCCCGATAAAAACTTTTCTTGTAATATTTCAGCTTTTGCTTTGAAAAATTTACACTCATTATTATTGGTTGCGTAGTATGAGTATCGGCTTAGCACACTAGTAACCATTTATTCTCCTAGCATTATCCCAGTTTCAACCTGGGGTCCGCTTACTAGTCTAACCGGATTAACTGAATATTAGCTTTTCCACAGAGTGACTGCCTGTCTAACCTCCGCAACCCGAAGGGATAGCCATATTCCATGGTTTAGACTAGTGTCAAGGTACTGACGCCCTATAACGACTGTCAAAGATCTTCATGACAACCGGGACCGACGGCTTAACGTGCTCTCCGAGGCACGGGACAAGCGATAATTGATAATTCAATACGCACATAACTCCGAAAAGTCACTGGTGCGCGCCGTGGATTCCAACCCGATACCCTCTGACTGGTAGTATGTTGGTATCTCCACTAGGCTATCGCTGCCAATTGGCACACTAGTAACCAATAAATATTATTATTTTTCATCTCTTCTTTATCCTATATATCTATATTCTATATTATCCTATACATAATGGTGGATTTTTATATATATATATCCACCACTATGTATTCTAGTGATCCTGCAAAAAAAAAAACTCAAACAAACTAAAAATATGTTTACAGTTTTAATTTGTTGTTTGAGGTATTATCTACCAGAATCAAATCAGCAAGCCAAGAGATTATATCCTTCATAAAACTCATAATGTTTCCAAGTTTATTGCTTGAATTTAGTCTGCATACTATCTAAACAAATTGTATTCTCGCAATCAGAACACTAGTCCTGGATATATTACTCTACTTAACTCAAAAAATAAAAATGTTACTTTTTCTTTGCTTCTTCATAAAATTCGTACAAGAGTATTAGATTATAATCGCAGGCACAATATTCAAGGCAAAATCTCTCGCTCTCGCAACGTGACAGAGCTATACCTCTACATAGACGTTGGTAGCCTAGTACCTCGGCTGCAGGGTCCAGGTAGGTATAGCTGTGTAGGAGGCACGGGCGGCGGTAGTCATGGCGACCGCCGGATGCGCCCGCCATCGTACGCCAGCTTGCAACCCTGGGCATTGGGGTGACCACGTGTCTCGATTTGATTTATAGGAGATTGGGGTTATTAATAAATGCTCTGCCATGTGATAAGTGTCATAAGATCTAGATCGTTTCATGTAATACTCCTTGAACGCCTTTTTTATAATAACTGTACCTACTATAATTAAGAATCAGACACAATTAAATTTTATAAATTAGGGCAATATAAAACTATTCGCTTTTATAAATTATGTATGCAAAGATAACCATCACAAGAACTTAAAGATTTACGAGCAGCACCTTCAGCTACAACTAGTAATAAATAACTAATACTAGGGTAGTTATTATATTTAAATATCACTACTAGTATAGTATTATTATCATCTGTACTATCACGAAATAGTTTATTATATTCTAGGCTGTTAGAAAAATTGCAATTTGCGATAAGGCCGCCGTACCTACCACCGGTTTTAAGTAATTTATTTTATTTATTGTAATTTGGTATCTATGCAATAAAAGATTAATCGATCTATTTTTGGTAATAACTAAATAATTGATAAAAACAAATAAACATGGGATAAAGAATGTTGTACATAGATTCACCTCTGTTTCCCGGAGGCGTAGACAGAGACTACGGACCGCCATTTGCAACGATCCTGACATACCTCTATTGCTTCATTCACTCCCATCAAGTTTCTCATGCATGCTCTTCTGTTTAGGGTCCGTCTGACGTGTCCTTTTTTAGGATGTCTCTAATCTGAGAACGTTCGCCTAGGTCTTCCCCTTCGTCCTGTCCCATTCACGCTTGCCTTATATATCTTTGTCAGTCTTTCGTCATCCATCCTCTCCATGTTGTGCATCCCTCAAAATATATAAAATGGTTTGCCGTAGTTTCCGTACAGTCTGTATCTAAATGCCGTCCAACCTGTACAGCAGAAGGTTAGTAATAAAACATATTCGCAGATAAAATATTGAAAACATCTATCAGAGACATCCCACAGAACATTTGCACGTATACATATTAGCTACTCTATTCTACCGATCGATCCCGGAAACCGATGCGCCAACTGCGTTTGTTAGCATTTAATCACACACGGTTTATATGAAACTTTAATTATATTTACTACCTAATACGTACATAGTCATTTAAATATTAATATCTGCTACATGTGAATGCAAATATGTATTTGTAAATGCAAAATTATTGATAGTATTTTAAATTGAGTACCTAAATATGCCTGTTTTTATTTAGTCCCATAAAATAATTTGTAATCAGCAAATTGCTTAAATCTTGGTTAAGTTATACGCAAAGGAATTACGGAAGGTGAAAGGTAAGAGGTCAGTGACCTGGCGCACGAAACAAAGATTGTTACACCATCCAAGATAACGCAGCTTTCCTCTTCTAGTCTAGAGATTTATAGTTATTTAAATAATAGGGTTTGTTTAATTATTTTTACATTAAAGGTAGCTTCTTATATACATACACCGCCTAAGTATTGAAAGCAGCTTATTTGCCCACTAATATCATAAATATAAAAGTGTGTCAGTTTATTACTTTTTACTGTTCCTACGGGATATATACCACGTACTTTTGTTTTGAGTAACCGATATTTCGGCACTCAAAACAAAGGTACGCGGTGTATATCCCGTAGGAACAGTAAAAAGTAATGACAGTGACCACGAAATTCCTATATTTTGTCAGTTTATGTTCTGATTTCAGAGAAAAGGCTGTACCTACCACATTACATTGTTTTTTAATATTAGTGTTAATGTGCACAATAAGCTAACTTGAAGGCAAAGAAACAGTTCCTTCAAATATTTTTATAGGCCACAATTGTAGAGACTATTCGTAGAACTAGTAAAGCTGGTTGCCTCAGCTTGCATAGATACCGTGGGGTATCTACGCCGTGGGGATGGGATCCTGCACCACCTCTCTCCCATTTGTAGTTGCGTACTTTTTGTTAGCCGCTCGCTGCGTCTGCCCGCGTCGAGAATGCTTTCAGATCATATTTGTAACCTATTTGTGGAGTACGCTGAAAGTGCTCATGAAAGCTGTGTATTAGTTATATTATAAAAACGTATGCCTGTTATGATATATTATGAACTAGACGTCGCCAGCGGCTTCTCAATTATGCATACCTATAGACCTTACACTTGAATCATTCTATCTATTAAAAAAACCGCATTAAAATCCGTTGCGTAGTTTTTTAAGATTAAAGCATACATAGGGACAGACAGACAGAAGACAGACTTTGTTTTATACTATGTAGTGAAATGCAATCCCTGCTGGAAATAAATAACAAATAAAACTAAGGGTGGTTTCAGATTAGCGTTTTATAAGCTCGGTTTTGGAAGCGCATGTAGGCGCGTATAGGCGCGCCTTTTGACACACGCGCAACTCGTACGAGCGTTGACGCACTGAGCCGTCAGAATCCATGTTGACACTGACAAGATGTCACTACTGTTTCCAGCGAACACGCCGAAGTATGCCCGTTTACGCGAGTCCGGTTTTTTGTATGCCCGTTTACGCGAGTCCGGTTTTTTGAAGCGCGTAATGTAGCGCGCGTGTAAGCGCGTATGCTGAAACGACCGTATACGCGCAGAAAAATACGCTAATCTGAAACCGCCCTAATGCAAAGCTGAAGACCGAGCTCATTGACGCGCCATAGGAGAGGCCTGCGTCCAGCAGTGGATCGATACAGGCTGGTGATGATGATGATGAAACAATGCAACTTCAGACGAATTTGAATAGAGGAATGGTATACGAGGGTCAAACTGAAAGTTCTTAGAAAATCAAAAACTGATTACATTAGCCAGTTATTAGTTTTATTATATCTTTTCAAAATATTGTCCATTGACGACAATACACCGCTGCATGCGATGGAACCACTGGGAAAAGCACTTTGCCCACTCGTCTTTAGGGGTCTCTTCAATGGCATCGCGATACGCAGCCACCGCTTCTTCAGCATTCATAAACCGCTTTCCTTTAAGTTTTTCTTTAATTTTTGGAAATAAATAAAAATCACAAGGCGCGAGGTCGGGGCTATACGGCGGGTGACCCAGTAATTCAACGTTTGATGTCGCCAAATAGTCGATCGTTCGCTTGGCGGTGTGCGACGAGGCGTTGTCGTGGTGAAGGAGGATCCTACTGCGAGGTCGTTTCTCTCGAACTTTTTCCAAGACAAGTCGCAAACAATTGGTAGTGTACCATTCTGCAGAAACTGTTTTTTGATCCTCTAACACAATTGTTGCGAAATGACCTATCCTTCCAAAGAACGAGGCCACCATTTTTTTTTCCCGCACTTCGATCTCTCTTCACTTTAGTTGGCAACTCCTCGAAAGGAAACACCCACTGAGCAGATTGTCTTTTGGTTTCAGGATCATAACAGTAAATCCAGCTTTCGTCACCTGTTAGTATGTCGAACACAGCATTTGAGTCACCTCCGTTAAATCTTTCAATCATTTTACGGCACCAATCCACACGATGGAGTTTTTGAGCCTTAGTCAAATTATGAGGTATCCACCGGGCGCAAAGCTTCCTGACCGCTAAATGTTCGTGGAGGATTTTGTGCACTTGACTCATACCGATGCCTAAGCTTGTCCGAATCTGCTGATAGGTCACTCTTTTGTCAGTCTCTATCATACGCCGCACAACACAGATGTTATTTTCAGTCGTCGCCGTAGAAGGCCGTCCCTCACGTACATCATCAGTGAGATTAGTGCGACCACGTTTAAACTCATTAAACCAGTTGTAAACAGTCGCACGAGATGGGGCTTCATCGTGAAAGGCCAATCGTAGTCTATCATAACTTTCTTGTTGACTTAAATGACATCGAAAGTCATAAAAAATCATTGCACGAAAATTTTGTCGTGTTAAATTCATGTTGACGTGACACAGACAATTTTCAATTTGCCGCCAAATCGTAAAACAAATGACAAATGAATGAAATATATACTCAGTAATATTGGCAAAGAGTTCTATTTTCAAATTTTAGAATATTTTTTTTATTATATTGTTTATAAGTGGCCAGTTCTAAGAACTTTCAGTTTGACCCTCGTAATATTTTGTGGTCAAAGATTATTTGGCGCCAAATTTCCTAGGGTCCACACGGCAATACGTAAGCTAGACACTTTAGGGCGGCTCACATATAGCAAAGCGCAGTGCGTTTTTCACTGTTAAACTACATATTATCGACATTATTCTCATTTTAAATAATGTCCAAAATCAGTTAGCAAAATAAAGTTTTGTGAACAAATCACAAACAACTATTATGTGATCATTTATTTTGGTCTTTAACAGTATATCTATTAACAAAGGTGTGGTATAAAATTGTTCAGAGCAAGCCATTTCAGATACCATGGTTTTTTAATATTAAACTATGTAGAAGATTAATAATTGTTATAGCTTGTAGATTGAGATCAGGTCACATGCCATTAAATAAATTTAAGTTTTTGGTTTGAAAACGGATTCACCCAATTGCTTGTCATGTTGTTGAAGATGTGCATGCATCATTTTCTAACAAAGTGTGTACGGACAGACAGTCTGAGAACTCAATTAAAATCTCAGTTTAAACTAAATGTATATCATGTTGGAATATTTCTAAGTATTTTGTCTAATCCTACGTGGAGGCAGCTGTGGTTTTATATAAACTAATAGATAAGTTAACTGATAGTAATACTCATAGTTAAGTGTAGCAGAGTGTACTACACAGGTAATTGTAAGATTATACATATACTTGCTGTATTATGTTATAAGTTTATAGGACTGACAAAGTCAACTATGGCTGAACGTCCTTTTTAAAATAAAGAATAAAAAATAAGACAAGGATAGGAATGGACTGCCTCGTTGGTCTCGCGGCAAAATGTGCGCGTGGGATTGAGAGGTCTCGGGTTCGATTGCCGGGTCGGGCAAAGTGTTATTGGGTTTTTCCGTTAGGAAATTCCCAGTAGCAGCACGGAGTCTGGTAATGTGCCCGGTAAATTCAAATTCTAATTCAAAATCGTTTATTCATTTGGGTCACAATGTGACGCTTATGAACGTCAAAATAATAAATTTATAAAATAATTACTTAAAGACTCTACATTTACATTTACTGCCACGTTCGCAAAGCAATAGGTAGAACCATGAGAAAGAACGGGCAATAAAACTCACGGTCACTCTTTTTCTTCGCCAGGTTTTGCATAATACACATAATTTACATTTTGTAAGGTGCTGCAACTGTTACACCTTCTATATCACTTGTATATATTTACTGTACATAATAATACTCAAGCATAATACTTTTGATGTTCATTTGGTTAGTCTCCTCAGAATAGACATGGTGAAACAGGAGCATGCACTTACATTATATATACCTAATAATGCAGGCAATCCGCGAAAGTGATCAGACCCATGATGGAAATGATGCAGTTAAATATTAAAATCTAATACCAGCCCGCAAGACCGTCATCGACCAGTCATCGCAAGTAGCACCCGTTCACGAGTATGACGCATGTGCCAGCCATCATCCCTCTCGCCATATTAGAGGGACAGGGATGACCCGACACACGACGCCACCACAAGAAATGACATTTTAGTGAGCATGACGATAACGGTATACGAACCGGCAGTAAGAAACAATCTATTGGTATACTGACCATGACCGCCAATTACCTCCATTTTCCAGATCGTTATTATGAACATAAATCAGTGGACCGCGTGAAGGAATGCAAATGTAGAAAGAATTTTGTGAAGGTGACAAGTGAACAACGATATGATCAGGAATAAATAATGTTAAACTACATTCAACAAATCGTAATAATATCCAAATCCTGCAAAAATCATGTGTTCACGAGGCACCTCCACTTAACATGTTACTAATTAAGAAGAGAGTATTTTACACAGTCATAAAAATAACAATAATGGTGAATTTAAAAAAAAAAGCAACTAGACCCATGATGTCTTGTCATCTAGAAATTCTTTAATAGTGTAATAACCCCTTTTTAAAAGAAAATTCCTAGTAGTGGTTTTAAATTTGTGCAGAGGTAAATTCATTATTTCCAGAGGTAATTTGTTGAAGAATTGTATACCGAGTCCCGCAAATGAGTTATGAACTTTATGTAGACGGTAGTTAGTGCCCACTAGTTTATGCTTATTCCTTGTGTTCACTTTGTGCACGTCACTATTTTTACGGTAAAGAGTTAAGTTTTTCTTAACGTACATTAAATTAGCAAATATATACTGCGATGCAACTGTAAATATTTCTACTTCTTTAAATTTATCTCGTAAAGAATCTCTAGCACCTAACTTATATATTGCACGTATGGCCCTCTTTTGAATAACAAAAATTGTCTGAATATCGGCCGCCGTACCCCATAATAGTATCCCGTAAGACATTACACTGTGAAAGTAACTAAGGTACGGCAATAGGCTCGCCCCCTATTACGTGGGACCTTAAAATTCATGGCGAAATGTGGGTGTAATATTACACCTCTGCCTACCCCTTCGGGGATACAAGCGTGAGTCTATAAAAAAAAAAATTTGGGACATTTCAAAATAAGAATAATGTCGTTAATACTTTAAAGGGACAAATGCTCTCCACTGCGTTTCGCTATATGGGCGCCGCAGATTAGACTCTTGTACCGTTCTTATGGCGTAGGAAATAGGTATAACTTTACTTGTCGCCTCGTTTGCTTAAGGTAAGCTTTCAATTCGATGTGCATAACTCTTCAAAGCACATAATTTTAGTGCACTTTGAACATACTCGTAATTGTGATCATAAAATTGATGAAGTCTATAAATTAAAATCATAAATTGAATATAAAATTATTTCATGTTCATGACACACGTCATGATATTATTTAATAGAAATTCAAGTAATACTTGCTAAAATTAATCATCATCATCCTCCTAGCGTTATCCCAGTTTCAATCTGGGGTCCGCTTACTAGTCTAACCAGATTTGGCTGAACATTAGCTTTTCCACGGAGCGACTGCCTGTCTGACCTCCGCAACCCAAAGGGATAGCTATATTCCATGGTTCAAACTAGTGTCCGTTTATTTAGAAGGTACTGACGCCCTATACCGACTGTCAAAGATCTTCATGATAACCGGGACCGACGGCGACGGCTTAACGTGCTCTCCGAGGCACGGGACAAACGATAATTGATAATTCAATACGCACATAACTCCGGAAAGTCATTGGTGCGCGCCGTGGATTCGAACCCGATACCCTCTGCATGGCAGTCTGTTGGTATCTCCACTAGGCTATCGCTGCCCATCACTTGCTAAAAGCAATGTTTGCTTTAAAATTAGCGCTTTCCATAGAAAATTATGACATTATTTAATTTGTATATGTAATATATTTTACATCTCTCATGTTCGGTAAGTAGGTTCTTATTACCTCCAAATGGGGCTTGTAGGTGACTAATTATCGCTCTAGGGTAATAATGTAGCTTGAGAAGCCCTAGGGCGGTAAGTAATTAAAAAAAAACATTTCTTTCTTTCAAAAAGTTCGCGTTGTACATCTAACCATCATACTGGCTATAGACATCATGCATTCAGCCCAATGACGAAAGAGGTCGCTTTGCTATTCAGAATTTGTATATGTAATATATTTTAGACTAGCTGCCGTCCTGTCTGCCCTGCGTGCGTTATATAAAAATTTATTCTTTGGTACGTACATATGTCTCAAACGGAAATTCGTTTTTTCAATTTGGTTAATAAATAATTTACTTATATGCCAAATTTTATCCAAAAAAAACTGCTCATTTGTTAGTTGTTTGAGATTTCCGTACAAAAAATAAAAACTTTAACGTTAATAATATTGCTACGGAATAATTAACCACAAATTACATATTTTCAAGAAACACTATCTATAGACTGCATAATATGGTCAGAAATAGAGCAAGAAAGAACAACGAGGGAGGCGATAAACTCTGTAAAGTTATACATATATGTGCTTTGAGTATTTTTTATCAAAGAGTCCGTTTTTCGTCGTAGATATCTACATTTTCCCCTTCGCGTCGGTAGGTTCGATAACTGCATGTTCTGCATTCTTTAAATATTTTTCACTCTGGTAGAGACCAACAATCAATACATCATATTCGCTTTGTAAAACTGTTGAGAGAGCTGAAAAAAATAATAAATAAAATAATAAAACTTTATTTTTCAGAATATGATGGTATACAAGGTCTTAAATTATGTTGTGCGACATATTCTGCCCTTAGAGGCGTGAAAATATAAATTCTTATTTTAATTATGAACAACTTTCTTAAGTAGGTACTGTTCACATTAAAAACATAATTATGTATCTACCTATTATATTGACAAAGGCATGATATGATACAGGTACAATAATGCGCATTTAAAGCATACACAAGATATTCAATAAAATAAAATAATATAAAAGTGATTAAACATTAAAGAAAGCACTAAAACCAAACTTATTTGTTTTATATAGGTACCTAAATATCGTTTAATTCAAGGTGACTAGGGAGCTATGGGGATTAGAGTGACTTTTAATTCGTAAGTGAAAAATATAAGTCGCCAAAACAACAAGGAAACTAATCTTAATATATAAAATTCTTGCGTTACTGACTGACTGACAGACACGCTACAGCCGAAACTATTGGGCGCAGGAAGCGCATATATGTTCCTTGGGGACCGTAGGGGTGCACTAAGAAGGGATTTCCCGAAATTCCCACGGGATCGGCCAAAACGGGTAAGTAAATTTTAAAAATATGCAGGCGTAGCTGCTGGCGTCCTCTAGTTAGGTATATTTATTACTAGCTGACCCAGCAAACTTCGTACCGCCATATATGTATTATACATATAAACCTTCCTCTTGAATCATTCTATCTATTAAAAAAACTGCATTAAAATCCGTTGCGTATTTTTAAAGATTTAAGCATACATTGGGACAGACAGACAGAAGACAGACTTTGTTTTATGCATATGTAATGATAATGATCAGTTATCCACTCCAAAATCCATCGGCAGAAAAATATTGAAAACGACCATGTATGCCATAAAGTTAAGAGTCGGTACATTTAATTTAAATTATCATGAATCTAATTATAAATGAACCTGTTAGTTTTTTTTTTATATATATATTTTTATAGTCTCACGCCTGTATCCCTGAAGGGTTAGGCAGAGGTGTAAATAATACACCCACATTTCGCCATGAATTTTTAGGTCCCACGTAATAGGGGGCGAGCCTATTGCCGTTACCGGGCACATGAGCACATCACCAGACTCCGTGCTGCTGCTACTGAGTATTCGGAAAAACTCAGTAACACTTTTGCCCGACCCGGGAATCGAACCCGGGACGTCCGATCAGCGGTCGCATATGCTATCCACTGGACCACAGAGGCAGTCCTGTTAGTTGCAGACAATTTTCAGCGATTCTATTTAAATTAAATTTTCTATTGATACGTCATTATCACTACCCGACTATTTTGTTGCGTTTTCTTCTATTATAAACTAGCTGTGCCCGCGACTTCGTCTTCGTGCAGTTTTATTTTAATTTGGATATATTAGGAATCTAACATTCTAAGCTAAAAGTAGAGTGAAAATTATAAATATTAGTTTTATCAGGAACATTTATCATAAGCTTTCCACTTTATGACGACCGGTTGGCGCAGCGGGCGTGTAAGCGACTGCTACGCCAAAGGTTGCGGGTTCGATTCCCGCTCAAGTCAAACATTTTATCTTGGTCTGGGTGTTTCTATGTATGATATGTAGGTATGTATTTACAAAAAAAAAAGTATATATGTATGTTTATCCATTATCTAGTACCCATAGTACAAGCTCTGCTTAGTTTGGAACTAGATGGTGTTGTGTGAATGTGGTAGAATATTATTATATTATTATTATTACTTTGGTCCAGCTTTCTGGTCTATCTGACCATAAGACTTGTTAATAGCCATCACTAAGCATACGCCTGAAAACTGTCCACACTGAATTCGAATGGCAAGTTACTGAGTATGAATGCAATCCTTATATAACCGTACCTAGTGTCAAAACACTGAAATATCGGGGAGATGTGCCTTCACAAAAGTTCCCTACGTGAAAATGAAACACGACAGTACAAAAGCAGACTTGAATGAATAAAATTAATGCATGTTGTCCGTGTGGTGACGGATGAAGAATATGGATTGTCACCACCCCATATCATCCCATGAGTGTCGTAAGAGCCGACAGAGGGAGCATATTATGCAGAGAACAGCACTGTAAGAGAAGGAAAACTTGATACAAACCCTATACCAACCCGTTTGGCCAGCGTGGTATAGTAGGCCAATTCCTCCTTTCAAAGGAGATGCCTAGTCCAGCAGTGGACTGTTAAAGGCTGATGATGATGTTGTCTTCCAGTTATAAGTTCTTTGCGTAGATTTATAACCTGTGGCGTAGGAAAATCATCCTTAACATGGAGTTAAAGAAGTCATGATCCATTACAACTAGAGTCTAGTGATTAGTGGATCATACATCAAAGCTGGCCTGAAGGTCTAATGACTAGACCAGGTCAGTTTTGATGTACATATGTTCTTACCGGAGTTTTTTAGAAAGCTTTCAATTTGAATTTCTGGAAATAGTTTCAGCAACATTTTTACCATATGGGGTGGTGATCGGATAGTGTTTAGGGAATCATCCTCTTCAGCCTTTAACAGTCCACTGCTGGACTAGGCCTCTCCTTTGAAAGGAGGAATTGGCCTACTATACCACACTGGCCAATCGGGTTGGTATAGGGTTTGTATCAATATAAGTTTCCCTTCTCTTACAGTGCTGTTCTCTGCATAATATGTTCCCTCTGTCGGCTCTTACGACAGTCATGGGATGATATGGGGTGGTAAAAATCCGTATTCTTAATGCGTCACCACACGGACCAAAAAGACTTTCGTGTTTAGGGAATAGGCTGGACAAATAAAATCTCAATAGCACGTCCAAAGTCCCCAGATAGATAGGTAGATCCCTTTGTTTTTACTACCACCCTTTCATTGTACAGACACCATGTTCTGGTATTTTATTATACGTAGGTATTAAAGACGTTGTTTTGATCCCATACACACATTCTTTGTAATTGTCATTGTTCTAAGTTGTCATTTATTTATATGGCAAGCTAGACGTCGCCCGCGTCAATTATACTTAATATATAAACCTTCCTCTTGAAACATTTTACCTATTAAAAACCGCATCAAAATCCGTTGCGTAGTTTTTAAGATTTAAGCATACATAGGGACAGACAGACAGAAGACAGACTTTGTTTTATACTATGTAGTGATATCTAACTTAAACTTTACTACCAATAACAATAATTATAGCATTCAAATCGAATCACATTAGAGTTTTATTTCTATACTAGAGGACGCCAGCAGCTACGCCTGCACATTTTTTTAAATTTATCTGTTTTGACCGATCCCGTGGGTATTTCGGGAAATCCCTTCTTAGTGCACCCCTACGATCCCCAAGGAACATACATGCCAAATTTCAGCTTCCTGCGCCCAATAGTTTCGGCTGTAGCGTGTCTGTCAGTCAGTCAGTAACGCAAGGATTTTATATATTAAGATTTTCGATGTATTTAAATGACCACCTATGTCTACGTTGTTATACCTACCATAATCATTTTCAAATAACCAAACAAGTAAAGCAAGTACTTGGATATTAATTCCCTGCCCATACCCATAATATGAAAAACGTTTACAAAACATCAAAGCTTCAAAAAAGTAATACCGATGAGTAATTTGATTTCCCCTTTCCCGTCGTCTGTCTGGTATGCACCGTACACCGCCATACGTATACTGCGTCAAAACATCGAGGTACCGTCATAATAGCAGCCTCCACCCCATGTCTGGACTCCTGGTACACCAATTAGACTAATTAATTAATAGCTGAGATGGTTGCTAGGCTTCATTAATGGATGGACGCATGGTTATGTTTAGGTAATCACATGATGCTAATCACACTTTTGGTGCAATGGTGGTAGTTGCAGCAGGACATTGTTTAGGGTTAAATTTAATTTTAGCATCGATGCTCTGCTGATACAACTGTCCCAAATCGCTCTATAGATTATGTTGATTCTTAATGTTGCATTGATTTATTGGTGAAAGCACTACATAAGTTTAAATTTAATAAAGAAGAAGTACCTACCAGATTTATTTCATATAGGCAGTAAAAAACCGGTCAAGTTAGAGTCGTGTTCGCACACGCTGGTTTTCGTGGCATCATACAAATAATGATTAAAATAAATAACTATCTGAGATAATTTATAAAAGGTTAATTTTATTATCAATCATTAATTTAACTTAATTTTCCATAGATTTATTATAGCAAGTACCTACGGTTTTTAGCACAAAGTAAGTATGTAGAGGTACGTATATTTTTTATAAACAATTTCAGTTTGTTGAGACGTTTAAAAATATTAGTGCTGGTCACGGATCTTTTTACAGTTAACTTGAAACTTAAAACTTAACATTACTGTCCTCTACCACTCCTATTAAAAAATATATAATTACGTGCAATTATAAGCTATCCTTTTACAAATAGTCGACAAACCATGGCTCCAAACCACCATCACAATTAACACGTCATAAATATCACGTTTCATTATGGGTAGCCACAAGCCGGTCGTTAATATTTTAAACATTTGTATTCTTTGCTCGCCCCTCGGGACATTACAATCACTTTGAGGACGTTTAAGACGATATAAATTCTGTCAACACCCCCCATTAGTGCGTCTCGTGTGGACGCATAGTTTGTATTTAGTAAGGTGGGCGTAGTTGTTTAATTTATTGCTTTGCTATTATACATATGTGTTACTGGTTCAAAACGTATACGAGATATAAATAATAAGCGGTATGGTTAGTAATTATTTGACTAAATAATGATATTTATATCATCATCATCACTATAATATAAACTGAACTGACTGATTGATATACCTATGTTCATAGTGAAACGTAGAGGTGTACTTAGGTATATGGGATTTCCAGAAATTTCCATGGGATCAGGCAGAAATGGTTTAAAAAAATGTAGCTGCGAGCATCTTCTAGTCTAAAATAAAATACTTAGGCCCAGTTTCGCCACTTCTGGATATAGGTATCTTATCCACTAGATACATTCAAAATTGGAACGCGTTTGCATGAGTTATCCGAAAAATTTATTTAACACATTAATAAACCTAGTCCAAACCGTAGGTAATCTTAATATATAAAATCCTTGCGTTACTTACTGACTGACAGACACGCTACAGCCGAAACTATTGTGGATGGATAGGAAGCTGAAATTTGGCATGTATGCTTCTTACCGTAGGGGTGCATTAAGAAGGGATTTTCTGAAATGCCCACGGAATCGGCCAAAACGGGTAAATTAAAAAAAATTGCAGGCGTAGCTGCTGGCGTCCTCTAGTCTGAAATATTTAAGTAGTTATTATTTATAAAAACAGCAAAATTTAATTATGTACATGTCAAGCTAATAATATAGTTTGTGCATTAATAAACTTGGATTCGAAACCTTACGAGATATAAGCATTATAAAGGATGGCTGTCAATATCACACCTTTACTTAACTCCCTAAGTTTCACGGAGTGCGAATAAGCCTTCTGAAGAGTATGCCCGGACCCTCAACTTCCCTCCCGGTTAAATTAAAAGCACCTACGTGTAACTTATGCTCTCCTAGTATTACGTATCGGGCTTGTGGCACGCCACTCACCCCTGTGTGCGCAACGGCGGTCGTCATAGTAACCAGATTGTAATATATTTTCGTGCCCAGACAATTTCTATTTACAACCTATTTTATCGATAATTCTCAAGATCAGAACATAACCTTTACATTAGATTACATAATTTAAATGCTCGTAAGCTCTCCGCTCTCCAAAAGAAAGAAATAATAATAATTTTATTTAGTATCAAATTTATGAATTGAACTTCAAAGGAATAACGTTGGAAACCAGGAAATATATTGAAACTGGCTGTTAATTGCCTTATTTTTAAAATAAATGATTCTGCAATTTTAGCTGTTTCATTATACTGCAGACATCGAGAATAGCCTCGGCAAACTTCAGAATATTATTAGTATAGCCTTTATTCCAATAGCAGTTAAGTTTAAACTGCACCGATTAAGAGCATAAACTAAGTTTGTGGCGCATTTCCTCGCTGCAGATTTTCCGGGCGAGCTGTCAAAACTCCCGCCCGGGCTTCGACTGTTTCCGTGAAACGTCGGTACGGTTCGACACCCCCGTCACGACTACCTATTTTAACTAGAGCTGCAATATTTGCTCGTTGCGCTTCACAACCTTTGGGCTACAGAAGACATGGGAGCTCTAGGCTGTATGGGCAGTCTGAAATGCGCGTATGCAACGACGTAGTCGATACAAGGACTTATATGTGTGCTCCGTACTAGTGAACTTTGATAATGAACCAAGGGGCAATTGCCCGGGCGGGGGGAGAGGCTCCTGCCCCCAATCCCCCCTGTTACGTCGGCCGGCATGTGCAACGACCTGCAGCCATTTCCTAGTACCTACCTCTCTGTGAAACTATGTACGCATTGCACTTAGGCGGGCTTAATAACGATTTATACGTAACTGAAATGTTATTATTTGATCACATTGTAAGCTCTTCGGCGTTCATAGAAGCCTGGTACCTGAGTTTCTTATATGCGCCTGTTTCACGGGATATTAGAAGCACATACTGTGAAATTACAGAGTACCTACTTAAAGTTCTTTTGTTTAGAAAATCTTAAAAGCTGCAGTTTTCAAAGTGCATGATATCATCAATTAGTTAGGTGTTCATTATTCAAGTAAATACTCAAACACTGAGTATTTTGCGTAGGTATGGTTCCCCTTTAGAGACTGTTCTGGGGACTGACACAAAGGGCGATGGAAATTTATTTCCCGCGAGACAGTATGTATTCCAGTCAAATGTATTTAATAAAAATAACCCTCTTAAGTCTTAGCGATTAGCGATATTGTTTTAAAACCAATCTTAATTTACGTAATAGGTATCGGAGCTTAATCTTTTGATCTGATTAGGATTAACAAACGTAACAAAGAAACTCGGAAAGATTTTATAAATGAATCTATTGTAAACATTGCTATTAAAATCTATATTGTTTGTGTGTCGTTCTTTTACGCTAAAAATAATGATCGGATTTTTCCGAAACTTTGCAGTAGTATAGGCTTACACATATGCAACCTTTTGACGCAAAAGCCTACCTCCACGAAGCATAGTCTAGTGGATATATAAAATTAAAAAAAAACGATTGTACTGTTGACCATTGAAAGGTTACCCTTCTTTGGAGTCAAACCTGGTTGTACCATTAAGCTATTATAAAAATACACTACCATCGGCACTGAACCTACAAACAAAACAACTCCCTACGATGACAAGAAATGTTTCTAATTTACTAAGTAAAGTAAAATAAATATTTTTAAATTAATTTTAGGGTGTCCGTATCATTAATCATCTTTATTATATAAAATCCTTGCGTTACTGACTGACTGACAGACACGCTACAGCCGAAACTATTGGGCGCAGGAAGCTGAAATTTGGCATGTATGTTCCTTGGGGACCGTAGGGGTGCACTAAGAAGGGATTATCCGAAATTCCCATGGGATCGGCCAAAACGGGTGAAATTTAAAAAAAATGCAGGTGTAATTGCTGGCGTCTTCTAGTTTAAAAATAAAAGAATCTAACAGACCATGCCCGTTGTCTTATATCGTCATCGCCCTAGCGTTATCCCAGTTGTAACCAAGACTTTCCGATTAGGTATTCCATAGAGCAACTCGCCATCGAACTGCCGCAACCCAAAAAGACTTTATAAAATGACAGTACTTGAACAGTGCAGTATCAGTCTTTTTCCAGGGTAAGTACTACTGTCTTCCCATAACGGCTGTCAAATTACTTCTTGACAGGTGCGACTGACTGTATAAAACATACTCTTTAAGCCACGGGGCAAGTGATAATTAAGTAGTTTATACGCACATCAATTCGAAAATTTAGTGGTGTGCGCCGCGGATTCGAATTCGATACCCTCTGCATGACAGGCTGTTGGTATCTCACTCAAATAAGTGTATTTTTTTTTAATACACAGAGTATAAGACTGCTAGGTAAGATTTATTTTCTAATTATAAATATGTGTTTTTATGTGTGTTATTAATATTGTCAGCAATGCGTTGAGATATCGGGTTATTCAAAACAAAGCAAAACAAAGTACAGATCAGCGTATCGACAGAATAACTGTGGAGTGCCTCAAGGCAGTAGATTAGGTCCCTTACTGTTCTTGATCTATATCAATGACTTACCAAATATAACTCCTCACAAGTGTATCCTTTATGCAGACGACACCACTATCACCATTCAAAATAGCAATAAAAACCCCACTGAGTACGAGAAAGAAATTAACGAAACATTAAACACAGTAATAAAATGGCTTAAAGTAAACAATATACACATAAACACTAACAAAAAAAAATGATACAGTTCCAAACATACAACAGTAAACGACCACAACTAAAAATACAACATGAAAGTAACAGTATTGATGAAGTAGACTCTATAAAATTCTTAGGAGTTAATATAGATAAATTCTGTAATTGGAAATCACACATTGAGCAACTTTGCACTAAGCTTGATAGGTTTGTCTTCGTATTACATAGGATTACGCGAGTAGCTGGTCTTGATGCGGCTCTATGTGCATACCATGGCTATGTATCTTCAATACTACGATACTGCGTAATAATGTGGGGTAGTTCTGTGGATTCCGCTAAAGTATTTCGCGCACAAAAGAAATGCCTTAGAGCAATCCGTGGAGCCCATCCACTCGATAGCTGTATCCCACTGTTTAAGAAATATAATATTTTACCACATCCAGCGTTATACATATTTGAAATTTGTGTTTTTGTATTCAAGAATATGAATGAGTTTGATAAATGGAATGACGTGGTAACTAGACCTAGCCGCAAAGCGCATAAACTCTACGCTCCTAACCAAAAATTGCAAATACACTCAAGCAATGTATATTGTATGGCAATCCGCATATTTAACAAATTACCCGAAAATATTAAAGCGCTAAACTTTGGACCATTTAGAAATAAACTATTTGAAATTCTACTAATGAAATGTTATTATACAGTCAAAGTATTTCTGGAAGACAAAATTGTAATTATTTGAATTATTGACTAATTGACATTTGATTTTATATTTTATTTAATTTATAATTCTTAAAAAATTATTAACAATTTGACTTTATATTATTAATAATTATTTATTGACTGACTGTTTCATTATTCCAATTACCGTCTGTATCTATTTATTATTTCAATAGTTCTTGTGACATGCAAATTTTATCCATGTTGAGCTTTAAGAGGTTTATCTTTGCTATAATCAGTGTCTGTGTGAATGTGATTAACAATATGACTTATTAATAGCAAAATAATTTGTAAGGTTACATTTAATGTAAAAGAAATATTTGTACGCCGGTGACGGCAGAATACTATGGATTTAAATAATTGTTAACACCAACATGTTAACAACAACATACAGTATTCCAACAAATAAACTATTATTATTATTATTGTCATAATCACACATTTTTCCTTACAAATCCATTTTACGGGCACTTATTTTTTTTATTATTATACACTTACGCCTGTATTCCCGAAAGGATGAGCAGAGGAGTAATATTACACCCACATTTCGCATGAATTTTTAGGTCCCACGTCATAGAGGGCGAACCTATTGCCGTTACCGGGCACCTCACCAGACTCCGTGCTACTACTGAGAACTCGGAAAAATCCAGGAACACTTTTGCGCGACCCGATCAGCAGTTGTATACGCTATCCACTGGACCACTGAGGCAGTAATTACTTTTAAAATATAACTGTATAAATAAATATATTCCATTAAGGTGAAGAATGATATGCAACAAAAGCATGATCATCATCCCAGCCCGTTGTTGTCTACTGCTTGATGTAGGCCTCTGCAATGTCATCCACTGAGTTTGATAGTCTCAGGGCCCATAGTGTCTACACTATGCCGAAATTACGCGACCGAAGTTCGGCATGATTACGCCAGCAGTGCTAGTTTAATTACTGACAGACAAGAAAAAAAAAAAAGAAAGAAGAAATACGCGATCAAAGTTCGGTTCGATTGCCGACAAAGATACTAGTAGTAGAGCACGCATTATACGCGACCGAAGTTCGGTTCGATTGCCGACAAAGATACACAAAGTTGCGCAATGGAATTTCGGCCGCGTAATTTCGGCACTTATGGTGTGTCATATATATCAGCCGAATACGTCGGAACGTAAATTCGGGCGCGGAACTTCGGTCGCGTAAGTTCGGCATGATTACGCCTGCAATGATATTTCAATTACTGACGACACATTATTCCGAAATTACGTTGCGTTATAGTGTGCAGCGTAACTTCGGTCGGGCGTTTTAGCGGCAATTTTTTCCAGTAGTAGAGCACAAGCGTAGTTCGCAGCCCGAGCCTAAGTTCGGCATTTATGGTGTGTCATATCAGCCGAATACGTCGGAACGAAAAATCGGCCGCGGAACCTCGGCAGCGTAACTTCGGCAAAGTGTGTTTAGACACTTGGTGTTCAACTTTTGCATGCCACTTTGCCTATATCGTCACTCCTCCCAGCGTTACGCTTAGTTTCCTAAGGCGCAGTCTCTTATCCAGAACACTACTATATAGATATTTATCTTTACTGCGTTACCGTTACGTAATTTTCTGTTTCTCGAGTCGTTGGTACAGATTTCAAATGGCACCAGCCCAGTATGTGGCCACAGCAACGACATTGTCGGTGGCTTGTCATAGATCTGCCTCCGAACATTTGTGCGGACACTTAGGACACTCTAGCAGGTGACGATGGTACAGAAACGTTACATATTTTTAAATACTTCATTTCTTTTAATACTAAATGAACATGACAGAAAGTACTGTACATATTTTATAGAAAGCAAATTCTACAAATCTGAAATTAGTTATACACAAATGCGTCACTCCAGAATTACAATATTCCATCGTTAAAACTAAACTTAGATGTGTGTAGCAATAGGGAATATGCGTGTGATTCAGATATAAGCGAATATATTTTTATGACATTTTTATCGGTAAAGAAAGACACCTCTATTTTATATTTAAACACTTTAAAATCGAGAATATTAATTAATAAAAGGTGGAAAATTTACTCGCGAAATTTAAAATGTCGAAACCCAACGCTATTGCCTAGACACCAACGTGACGACACGGTTTGCAGAGGATATGTCAAGTGTCAAAACAGTATCAGACATTTGACAGAGTTGACAGTTAACAACTCAAACGTTGAGAACGCTGACGTCACCACAAAGCGCGCTAAAATGGGGGTGTTTAACCTCTTGTATGCTGGAATGCCAGACACAATTAAAAAGCTATTGTGTCTCGCGTAGATTTGCGTTCCGGCATACAAGGGGTTAAACTAGCGTTATGTCATTGCAATTTTCAACATTTAATTTAAAATAAATGTTAACTTCTCCACGACTAATATTTTTTTACGGTATCATATTAACATAAATAAACGATAGCAACAATAAAAAAAGTCATGCATATTCCCTATTGTCCCATCCAGACAATGAAATAACAAACTGTAACGTATGTCCGGTACTTACCGCGTTTGCGTCACAGTACCGCCCATACGCTCGGCCAATCAGAGAAGGCCATCGTCCGCTCTCGTGAGGTTTGCCCATATTTGGTTACGCGCCGACACGAACTCTGATGGAGGGCCCGGTATATAAAGGGGCCGACAGAGAGACCGGCAGCGCTACTCTAACGTCGCTTCTACTACCTACCTACTATAACTAAGCGTACCTACTGACCCTACGTCGTATCTACGTGTATCCTGGTCCCAGCTACGGGTATGTTACTACATTTACTGCGTTAGCGTACTGCCCATCTCTCTACCTGCTAGCTGAGGCCGGCTGACGCCGCCTGCCTGACTCTATTGGTTGTGGCTCTCCTAATGCTGCTTTCCTTCAGGTTCCAGGTTCACATTAAGACTCCGGCTACGCTCCTAGACCGCTACACTTCCTGCATCGTCTTCGGCGTCACCTCTGCCGAAGAGTCTGGCCTGCCCTGCTCATCGTACTCGCACCGCCGGCGTCTGCCAGCTGAACCAACGGCCTGCGAGGATCTACCGCTACGCGCAGGCTTCGAGCAGCCTGCCTACACACTACCAGAGGGAACAGCGTGGGAGACTGCAGCCATTAGTGTTCAGGCCAGTGTCGTGTTGTTGGTCGGTCATACTCGTGGCAAGGGAAGTGAGACAATACTTGGCAAATAAACGCATAGAACCTTTTCTGCGTTTTACTACCAGAACCCGATACAAAACATAAAGTAAACATTACTTCCGAAGAGAAATACTGTATTAATATAACATATTACGAGTACCACCCACTGTTTCCGAAGAACCGTAATATAACTAACAACAAGATTATTTATAATCGTTAGTTTCAACTTGCTAGAAAGAAGTACGTATCTATAAATAATGGCTTTGGTAAACCAGCTTATTAGCCGCCTATAACTCAAATTCAAACTCATTTATTCATATAGGTTACAAAAGCAACGCCTATGAACGTCAATTATTTTTTTTTACAACCAGGTTCGGGATGCTAGGGCTATGAGAAGAGCCTGGAAGAATCTCATGCCACTCTTTTGAAAACAGAATTTTAATTTTACAATTTGTGGTACCATGATTGCTGACACAGCCAAAACACTTTGCGTCACTGATTGGAAATAAATGAAAGAAAAAAATAAAACAAAACTTGCGAAAACTACAATAATAAAACACTATAGCTCAGTGGTATAGATGTATCAGCAACCAATAGGTTAAAGAATTTTGTGAAGGTGACAAGTGAACAATAATATAATCAGGGATAAATAATGGTAAACTACATTCAACAAATCATAAAAATATCCAAATCCTGCAAAATCATGTGTTCACGAGGCACCTTCACTTGACATGTCACTTATCAAAACGAGAATTTAACAAATTTATATAACAATTATATAAAATGGTCAGAAAAGAAAATAATCGTGAGTTAAACAAGCTTAAGCCTATCCCCATGGTGTCTTATCATCTAAAAATTCTTTAATAGTGTAATAACCCCTCTGTAAAAGAAATTTCCTAATTGTCCGTTTGTATTTGTGCATGGGTAAATACATTAATTATTTCAAGAGGCAATTTGTTATAAAAATCGTATACCAATCCCTGCAAATGCTTAATATAATTGTGCAAATCACTATTTTTGCGGTATAGAATTAAGTTTTTCTTAATGTACATTAAGTGAGCATATATACATTGCGATGCAACGGTCAATATTTCTACTTCTTTAAATTTATCACGTAAAGAAACTCTAGCAACTAACTTATAAATTGCACGTATGGCCCTCTTTTGAATGACAAAAATAGTTTGTATGTCAGCAGCCGTACCCCATAACATTATACCATAAGACATTACGCTGTGAAAATAACTAAAGTAAACTAGTCTAGCAGTATCTATATCTGTGAATTCCCTAACTTTTCTAACTGCAAACGCTGCAGAACTAAATTTGACTGCGAGACAGGCTATTTGGGCGCCCCACTGAAGCTTACAATCTAAAGTATCAATATATAAGTTATCAATATAAATATAATTCTTCCGTCATTAACTGACTAACAGACAATGCACACCTAAACTATCTGGCCCAGTAAGCTAAAATTTGGCGTGTATATTCCTTGAGGATCGAAGGGGTGCAGAAGGGATTTCCCAAAATGCACACGAGATCGGTAAGAAACGGTCAAATTAAAATAAAATGTTCGTGCGTGGCTGCATCGACGGGCACATCTAATATAATAACAAAACAGGTTGGTTAGATAATGTTTTTTTTTTATTTTAACTTTATTCCCTTATGGGTATAGGTGTGGAATGGATATGATATGGAAATCGAACCCATGACACTCGGCGCAGATCTTAACGGCAAGACGACCGCATAAACCACTGCGCTGTATTGTCAAAATTGCATGTTTCTTACGTTTTCACTCTTTACTTCCTGAATCGCTACAATAGGGCTATCTATTGTTTCCACGGAACTGAATTCAGAGAAACACGTTCACAAAATATCATCGCTTGAATAGTCGACAATATCAAAAGATTTTTCTAGTTAGGGCCCCAGTCTAAAAAGTTATAACCATTAAGATAATTTCAAATATGTAGGTACGTAGAACAACCTTTTGTATCGCATTATCTACCAAATCATGGGACTTAGCGAAGGGTGGTGAAAGCAGACCTGAGTTACTTATTTCTAACGAGAAGTACCCATTGCGTACACAATGTGCTGGGGCTTGTACAACTGGAGTAGATAGTTAGATAAATAAGAAATTACAGATTATAAAATAATTACTGATATAAAAAATCGAAACTGTCCTTGTGAAATTATCTCAAACGATGGATCATTTCAAATTTATAATACTATCTGAAAGCTATAGATAACTATGTATCTGCTACTATATTTATAATATACACTATGTCTATAATATCAGCTGCTCCTAGCTACAGTTCGAGCTTAAAAATTTGATAAAAAGCCGCCGAATTCAATTCATTTGCAGCACTTAGCTCTATAGCACAATGAGGCAGGCTTACCGATAAATTGAAACTTCGCAGACATAGGGACTCGATTAACAACCCCTCGAGCATAATATAAAAAAACTATGTTGACATCACTGTGCACCCCTCAAAAAGCTATTTATATCAACTTAAAGATATGTATATACAAAAGACTACGACCCAAAGTAATTTTAAAACAACGACAATATAACCTACCTCAACATGAATTGTAAAGCTCATTAAATGCGTGTCTTTTTCACTAGGTGTATAAAGCAATACAAACAAATAAATATAGCGATACTACGCAATAACAGTCCAAAAATAATTACTAAACGAATCTGTCTAGCAGAAACCCCATAGCTCTAATTGCTACTCAAAAATCACGTCCCAATCAAACGAATGAAACACATCAAAGGCAAATACTGCGTATTGCGTCATACTTTCCACAATTTATAAAACCTCCACGCATTTATAAACCCTTGGTATTTTCTGCTAAAGATGAATATTGTGTCGCAGAAAACATTTTTATAGCATAAACAAATCACTCATTACCTTCAATCTATTATGGACTCTTGGTACTCTAAAGTTAAGATGAATTTTCCACCATGGGGTACAAAATTAAATAACGCACACGCATAAACGATAGGGTTCGTTTATATATTGACGTGAAAGAGGGGGTCCAGACAGAAAAATGCACTTGGAACCCCTCGTCTAGACTACAGACTGTCTGGTGGCAGACCACCGTGAGTTAGGACCTAGAAAACTTTCACCAAGGCCAACCGGACTATTAGTGAAAACTTTCTACCGACTAGCAGGAAGGGTTCATCACGGTTAATTATGTGAGAGATGCTGCCATTGCGTATATATGACAGGTTAAAAAATAATGTTGATACACAGAAAACAGATCATGATTATAATTCCCTTGATAATTTACGTGCAGAGTGCACGTAAGTTTGCGCTTGCACTAACTGTATTTGCGCTTAAACTACAAGAAGCAAAAAAGTGTTTTTCTTCCAATTACATAAGGTTTTTTTGTCTTGCTATTAGAATCCGCTTTATGTCGTATTACTACCGACTTAACACAAAACCATTAATAATACTTTACGCAAACCGGAAATCCGTCCGACTCTACTGTTTGCGCCAAATAATGAACGGTTAGGTTAGTCGATAGTCTTATGCCACATAAGCAAGTTTTATACAAGATTTACACTGTGTGGGTTCTACTGTCTTGATAAACTACATATATGTAGGTATAGTCTATAGTAATATTTACCGCCAAATATCATCCATTAGTTTCCGTTTTATTTAAATATAGCTTAGCAATTTGGCTTAGAAAATAGAAGGTGTTAAGCCTTCAATAAGCAGCAAACTTTCATCAATTTAAAGTTAGAATAAGAAATAAAAATTATTTAATAATCGTTTACGGTTTTCAATTACTCTACAGAAGGCTCAACAATTTCTTATCTAATTAAAAATCAATCCTTCATTATTCAATTTAATGCGAAAACCAAACACCACACAATTTTCAATCAAATCGAGATCGTTTAAAATGTGCCTAGGTCAATAGCATCGAAGTCGGCTCAGAACGAACCGTCGGTGTATAATTTAGTACTGGTGTACACGGTAGTACTATAGTACACACTATAGGGTGTATGTACACAGTCGCATTGCGCCGCCAGTAAGGGTAGGTCAGGCACACACTGCAATTTAATTCGTGGTTTCGCCGTCGATGTCTGCTTTCGACAGAATTGTCAAACAACGTTTGATAGCTAGTAAATACGTGACGCGGTTAGCTGTCTGGTGGTTAAGGCACGTTGATGGAGTCATGGATATAGATGGGTGACCACTTAAAGTACTGTCCTTGTTTGCTAAACTTACCGGAAGATACGTTTTGGCTAAAAATAAATCGGATGCTAAGTTTTTAGGGGTAAGCTTTTAGGTAATCACCGAGCGAAACGCTTTAGTTGGGAGGTTGTTGCTAAATTTACTACGAAATTCAATATTCGAACTATAGATAGATCCGTAGATTTTAGATTCGTTTTTGACATAAGCTCCATACAAAATATGTCAAACACGAATTTCGAATCTCAAAATCCATGTGTGGATCGAATATTAAAAATGGCCGTTAGTGAAAGCATAGTATTATAGCGATCACACCGACGCGACGCCTATGCAATTTAATATTGGTTAGTGGGTATTTTACGGCTATTAAATAATGTACTTACTTTCATTCTGAGCTGTTAAGGAGTTCTACGTATGCCTTGTTTCTTGATGGGCAACCAACTGTAATGTTAAGAATACCGAGAGTCGAAAACTTACCGCAATGGTGAACAATACTATTTATCTGCGGGTTAATCGATGCTGCCTAATTCAAAATTGCGGGAGGGTGACAATTTTGGCTTACCGCTGTCTACAGAAGAGTAATGGACCTTAGTAGAAGCAGCGATAGCCGAGTGGAGAGACCGACAGACTGCTACGCAGAGGGTCTCGGGTTCGAATCCACGGCAATGACTTTTCGAAGTTAAGTGCGTATTAAATTGTTAATTATCGCTTGCTTATCGGTGAAGGAAAACCTCGTGAGGAAACATGCAAGTCTGAGAGTTCTCCATAATGTTCTCGAAAGACATGTGAAGTCTGCTAACTTGCACTTGGCCAGCGTTTTTTTTTATGTTAATAGGCGGCAAACGAGTAGACGGATTGCCTGATGGTAAGCAATTACCGCCGCCCATGGACACAAGCAACACCACAGGAGTCACAAGTGCGTTGCCGCCCCTTGGGGTTGGGAATGGGGATAGGATGAGGAGTGGGTCGAGGGAGAAGGAATAGGGGATAGGGCCTCCGGTACTCTCACTCACCGAACGAAACGCAACAGTTTAGGTACCGTTACTTTACGTTGATTTTCTGTGAGAGGGTAGTACTTCCCAGGTCGAGCCGGCCCATTCATGCTGAAATCAGCGAGGCTATACTACCTATAGAGCGTGGTGAACTATGGTCATACCCTTCTCATAGTGAAAAGAGGCCCGTGCCCAGCAGTGGGACAGTATATAAGGCTGATGTTGATGATGGACCTTGTGCACAATATTCTGGTCACAATGTATCGATAGATTACAATCTCGCGAGATATATTGTAATCTAACGGGTTTAGCAATTTTATTTTGAGATTCAGATTGCAAGTTTGCTAATAACGTTGTTGTGGATTTGATTCCTAGAAAAAAACTATGTGATTCATAAATAAAGTCTTTCTGTTCATGTTTCATATTGATGAAGTCTTCATAGACACGGGAATTAAGACTAACAAAAATCTAAAAAAATAAATTTACAGGTTGAAACAGAACTATGTTTTATAGATTTTAATTTTACAATGATTTTAAGCCGAAAGATATTATTTAATATTCAACAATAAACATTTATCAAATTACTGTAAAACTAACCTTCATCGTACGACCTGATTTATTTTTCCATTAATTCCGAAGTAAATTAAACGTCTTTAACGTTGATTATTGTACCGACCTTCGTAGCCAGACATGACTTTACGATCGTCTATCTATAGTTAGTCGTGAATCAGCATCGATCGCCAGTCAGCTACAATGTCGCTACCGGCTTGTAACTCGGGATTTGAATCTCGAATGATGTCATAAGATTTGTTTTTAATCGTCATTGATAACTAAATTTATATGCATCATATTATTATGTATGTATTTATAAAATAAGAATGCTTGTATTTTTATCCATTGTCTAGTATTTACCCATAGTAGAAGCTCTGCTTAGTTTGGGACTAGATGGTGTTGTGTGTATGTGTTAGAAAATTATTATATTATCAATCTTTTACATACATACATACATAGCCTCACGCCTGTTTCCCGGAGGGGCAGGCAGAGACTACGGAACGTCATTTGCAACGGTCCTGACATACCTCTCTTGCTTCATTCACTCCCATCAAGTTTCTCATGCAAGCTCTTATGTTAAAGGATTTTAGGATGTCTCCAATCTGGTCAGAGAACGTCCGTCTAGGTCTTCCCCTTTGTCCTCTTCCATTCACACTTGCCTTATATATCTTCTTTGTCAGTCTATTGTCATCCATCCTCTATATGTGCCCAGACCATCTTAACATGCCTTTCTCAATGCTTGTCGCTACATCTTCTTATACCCCACAACATTCTCTTATCACACAATTCTTTACTCTGTCGGTCAAAGATAATCGATATCAATCTTTTGCATAGAAGAAATAATTTTTTTTTGTTATATTTAATAAATCTATTCCGCTCTAGGATTAATAAATCTTGTATTGTGAGTATTGTGACATATATAGCTATATAGTAATACGACTTAACATCAGTTACAGCTCACTCGAAACAAGAACTCATGGAACACACAAAGTGATGTAACCGGGACTAAAATAATTTTCTTGAAAACATGATAAAAATTGAAACACTATATTTATTGAGAGCTTCCAAATATTCCTAAACTTCTTCAGTTATAGTCACCACACACAGAATAACAATAATTTATTTGTTAAAATTTATATTGAATGACGAATCACACAACTTTTAAATTTGTATGTAAATACTAGCGAGTTACAAATTTAAATTCAAATGATTATTATGACATTATTAATCAAGTTAATCAACTTACATTTAAATGATATTAAAAGAATTCAGAGATTATAAAATAAAGACATATCTAACATTTAACATAATTCAAACAATGATACAAGATAACATGACACGCATGAACATTAAAATTGAATAAAATATTGTAGCTACGACACAAATTACGTTGTCTTTAAATATTCCATCTGCAAATGCACTTGAGTAACGTTCTAGATTGCTAAGCTAAAGGCAGTACCTACTAAAAGTTATGAAACATTAATCATTCCTGCTTTGCTAGGATTTGCCTAGAAACACTTAAAACAGGACTCCAACAACAAGAGGGTAGGGGAAGTTCGTCACCTCGCTACAAATGCTATAATTATAGTCGTGCCTACTTCACTGTGAAGGAGTAAGCAGAGGTATGTATTATTCATAATTACTGAACTTAAAAAACCCCGTCACGTTAAGCATTTAGTAAGTCGACAATTATACCGATTCATGTAATGCGACTAACCATTTGTTAAGGTTACACATCATACCTACTGGTACAGGGACTTTTTTTAATTGTATCCAGGAAGTCACAGTAGGTTTACGAGACCATTTTAAATCCTGTTTCATTGATAACATGGATCTTTTTACAGAACATTTGCATTTAGTTGTATACAAAATATTGTGTTTGTCTGGTATTTTATACTAAGCACTAACTAATCTTAGTCCGTGTGGTGACGGATTAAGAATACGGAATGTCACCACCCCATATCATCCCATGGGTGTCGTAAGAGCCGACAGAGGGAGCGTATTATGCAGAGAACACTACTGTAAGAGAAGGAAAACTCGATACAAACCCTATACTAACCCGTTTGGCCAGCGTGGTATAGTAGGCCAAATTCCTCCTTTTAAAGAAGAAGCCTAGTCCAGCAGTGGACTGTAAAAGGCTGACGATTATGACTGACTAATCTTATAAAAATATTATAAATGCAAAAGTGTGTAAGTAATTCCGTTCTTAGGTCAAAAAAACTAAACTGATTTTGTTAAAATTCAGCATAGAAATTAATAGAGATTTATTGCGAAAAAAGAACTCGAAGTGATTGAAGTGGGCGATAAAATTTACTACGGGGACTGTTATTTTTTAACTCAGATTTACCTTTTATTCTCGTGCAAACCTGCGGAGAAAAGCTAGTAGTTGATAAAATACTGTATATTTGAGGGTTTAACAAATTCAGAATCTCTTAAGTGCAAGGTTATGTCCAATTACAAACTCGAATAGATCCGGAGGTTTCGGAAATTGTTGGAGGACACGATAACAATGTCTTATTGGGGTTGTGTTACTTACACACCACTGAGTCTCACCGGACGGCCGTTCACTTGCCTGTATAGGAAGTAGCTTCTGTCCTCGGCGTTGCCCGTATAGGGTAGGCGCTTTCGGGACAAAAGGTAGCCTATGAGTTACTCAGGTGTACAGGTGTATAACCTATGTTACCACTAAGATTCATCAAAATCGTTCAGTAGTTTTTGCGTGAATGAGTAATAAACTTCCACTTAGTTTTTCCACAGTCATCGTTCTAGTATTTCTTACTCCTTTAATTTCCATAGCAGATCCGAAAATTGTATTTCCAGATTTTCTTGGCGAGGCTTCTGTAAAGGCTAAAGGAGAGGATACGTCATGATTGTGAACAATCACTAAGTTCTCTTAAGAGAAACTTTCTTAAGAGACCGAGACGTAGTAGTTAGATTAGATGCAGCAAACATTAAGAAAATTTGATTTATGTCGTACAGAACACACGCTAACAAAAAGTAATAATGAAATAATAAATTTCTGTTCATTCTATTCACAAATTATCACTTTTTGGGGAGGCAGAGGTGGTCTGTGGACCCCCGCTTGCAGGAGTTCAAGGCCTACCAACTAAACGACCGCGGTGGCTTTGGGCTTGAATCGCGGTTAGCCCACTTTACCCCAACCCCAACTTTTATCATTTTTTTGCCAGCTTAACGACCAAGTTACAGAACTTCAGAGCACTGCATTTTTCTTTCAACTGGTTACCCTGTAAGAGATGTACATACGAAGGATAACTAATAATAATTACATTTTATGTTGTCGTACATCAACTAAATATTTACACAACCTATAAATACATGAACAAATTAGGTAGGTAGTAATAGTAGCAAATAGTTTTATTTTTGTAATGTAGTGGGCGGTAGAGACTACCATATTTACTATAAACACGTCAATTTCCTTCTATTAATAACTGTCGTAACACCTACATCAGAAACAAACAACAAAATCAACATAATTACATAAGCTTCACTAATATTCAGCTAAAAATAACGTGATTTAAAAATAAACTGCCTAATTTCAGAAATTCCATGTCTTATTTTTATTCCACAGATGGAAACTATAAGGCTTCTTCTCTATTTATGCGCTAAGGTTGCCAACTTATTTTAGACTTAAATGGTCTGAGAAGGAAAATATAACTTAATTTAGAAAAAATATAAATATTTTAAAGATTCATTGTGGAACTGCACTGAGCGCCTTATAGTATTAGAAATGTCGATGTTTTGAAAACAATATTTGTATAATTCACTTATTTTTTACAGTAAACAGTATACAGTAATGAAATACAGTATACTCTTCTTAATATATAAAATCCTTGCGTTACTGACTGACTGACAGACACGCTACAGCCGAAACTATTGGGCGCAGGAAGCTGAAATTTGGCATGTATGTTCCTTGGGGACCGTAGGGGTCCACTAAGAAGGGATTTCCCGAAATTCCCACGGGATCGTCCAAACCGGGTAAATTTAAAAAAATTGCAGCCGCAGCTGCTGGCATCCTCTAGTAAAAAATTAAATTACAGACACAAATACTGATGAGCCCCAAGATTTGAAAAAATAATTTGAGAAGCACACGTAACACGTGTTGTCTCTTGTGGGAATCGAGACCAGGACACTGGGCGCAGTGCTGAATGTCGTGACAACCGCTTAAACCACTACGTCATAAGTGCATGGTCAGAAAATATATATGCTTTTTGATATTATTGCATACATACATACATACATAGACTCACGCCTGTTTCCGCGAAGGGGTAGGCAGAGGCATATTAAACGCCCACTTTTCGCCAGTGTTTTGATCCCACGTAATAGGTGGCGAGCCTATTGCCGCTTTTCGGGATATTTTGATTGCCAGAGCATCGTCCGTTGATCGGCAGGTGCACCACTTGCAGGTGAGGTTGGCTTGGGACCCTAAGTTCTTGGTGGGAACCATATGCACCCATATGCAACCATATTATTGTTTCTCTAAAATTAATAAAAATAGATATAATTATACGGATTAATATAGGCTCGCCCTCTGTTACGTGGGACCTAAAAAATAATGGCAAAATGTGGGTGTAATATTACCTCTGCCTACCCCCTCGGGCATACATTCGTGAGTCTATAAATAAATAAAAAATAATATAAGGATTACGGCTGCATGAGTTAACTACAAGGAAACAAAGCCTTAACTGTTTCATAAAATGTTCCGCTCATTTCAGTTCAACAGAAAATCTTAAATACTTATTTAGGTATTTCCTCAGAACATATGAAGATTTGACGCGTTTCCGGTTATAACGTGATATGTTTTTATTAGAAATTGAATTTTTACATTCATATGGCATGCCAAATAAAATACTTATTTACTTTAATTGTTATTGCACGTATGACATAGGGACTTAAACGGTCGCCTTGCTGTCTAGAACGGTGCTGGAAGTTGTGGGTTCGATCCCCACACGAGACGACACTTTGTGTGAGCCACGAATTGTTGTTTGAGGTCTGGGTGTATTTTGTGTCCGTTGGTTGAAGTTTGTGTCCGATTGTTGAAGTTTGTGTCCGACACAATATTTATTCCTAGTGTGCGAGTCATCTTCTTAAAGGCCGTATAGAGTTATAGACTTTATTTACAGGCATTTTTTTATATAAGTCTTGACTTCTAATAGTTTCACGGGTGACGCATGTTGTTCATGTTTTAAGTTTCACACTACGAAATGTATAGTATCTTTGTCAGATCAGATCAGATTTGTTTTATTTTCACTTGCATAGGTACAATAAATTAAATCAGAACTCCTAACCCCTTTATCGGAAATATTTTTGTACATAGATTCGGCAAGTCTATCTTTATTTTCAGTTAGAAATTATCTTACTTCTTATTCCAGTTCGGAAACTTTGTGATGGACTTTTATAAAAGTCAATAAGCCTTATAATTAAAATCTAACGAACACGATGTTATGAACTATTCAAATATTTTGGCTCCATTATTTTAAACCCATACAGAGTTAGATAACATCATAAATACCAACAATTTCTTCCACATTATTCTTAAACATTCTGTATCAAATAAAATCATTATTTCCGTTCCATAAAGCTCGTTAAAAATATAATAAACAAGCCTTATGATTCAATTTCTTGTGCAAACTTCCGACCCCATAGAGTACGTCATTATCCGGAATGTCTTCAAACGCGACGCGAATACAAAACAGGACAGAATCAATCCCTCCCGCGTATCCATAAGACCGTATCCCTAGCAACGTTTCAAAAACATTCAACATAAACACATACACAAAACACTTCTGATAAAAATCCAATAAACTGACTTTTTGTGTACGCGTTTGTGTTGAATGTTTCAAGAAAATCATACGCCGTAGACTCAGCTTGACTAATTCGTAGCACGCACGTAGGCCCGCTACGGTGAAGGCGCGTAGCGTCACGTAGGCACGTCTACAACCGATACAGCATGTTACTGTTTTTTAACTAATTTCACGCCATAATCATAATGTTACTTTCGTTTTTCTTACTGTTAGGGTTATCTTTTGGTGTTGTTTGTATGCATTTTGCATAGTTTTTTCAAATGTACTAGACTGAATAAATAAGAACTGCAATGTTTTATTATCTACTTCATTTCCTAAAACAGACATAGGTATAAGCTTTATACAAGCAGTGCATTTTTATTCAAAGCTTTCCGGATTAAATAAGTCTTGAAATATCCTGAATCTTAATTAACAAACAGAAACTGTAATAAAAGCTAAAAAACGCCACGCACTCGACTCGTATATCAAATGTCATTTTCTCATTTTTCCCCAAAAGCGAACGACCCGGCGTTAGCAAAAAGTACCAGGGCGGCATAAAGTATAGGCGGATGTGTGCAGGCTGGCTGTAGGCGTGCGGCGACCGAGGCGCATTGCAGGCGGGTGAACGGCCGCGCATCGATCCTGCGCCCCGCGCCGTACAACCCCTCCCCCCCGCACGCCGCGCCGCCGCTTGCGTAACCCCCCTCCCGCGCGCTTATGTAACAGTGACGCGGTTTGCGTGATCGTTTCCTGATTTTTGCTGCATCTCAATAATTGCAGTAATTATATAGCACACTACGTGGCTTTGGAATGAAATAACTCTACACATGTTATTGGTAATAATCACATTAATTAAGAAGTCAAAAAATCAAATGGCGGGAAATATCTGAAACTGAAATGCGGGTATAATAAAGCTCTAAAAATGTATGTGGGTGTCATCATCTAACATTCTAACAGGCAGTATTCAAATTGTAGGTGGTTTAAGAGTGTAGGCACCTACTTGAAGTTTAACTCATCTATAACTGTAACCTCATTCCCAATGTTTGCCGCGTTTTTGCTCAAATCTTGAGAGGTTAGGGTTAAGTGTCATCCATCGAGCACGTCTATCTATACAAAACATTAGCACACTACTTGTATGTTAAGTACTAAGACAACATAAAGACATACTACTATAGTTATTAGGTATCAAGGTTTCAGTAAAGAATTTTCCTGCATGACAAGCTGAAATTTTTACCTTTGTCCCCTTAGTACGCCCTCGCTGAAGGCACCAGTGATATATCGGACCCCATTAATTAAGTCGGCCCAGTCACCGTTGAATCGTGGCCAATTTTAAACCCACGTATTTTATTGCAAGGAAAAAACCCGTAGAGATATTTCCCCTGTTAGCGATTTCTTTCCCTTTATTTTTCGCATCGGTATTTTTCTTGTACTAGGAAGGCAGAATGATCGAGGAGCACATTTGTTGTTTGACGCATTATCGCGGTTCGATGTCATATAAAGGGTATCAGTGCTGTTTTTAGCATCGCTGTGCAGTTAAGGCTATATTTAGACCATCAACAGAATGAAAACGGTATGAAAATATGTTTCAGTTTTGATTTGACATTATTCGTTACAGTTCTTTGTTGAGCATATACATTACATAATAAGGCAATATTAAATGTATGTATAACAAAATCTTATCCTTAACTTTTGGTATGTCATAGCTTTTGATTTTGTTATATAAAATAATAGCTCGTTCTATTGTGCTGTTATCTACATAGAAGTTCATACAACAGGAGCTGCAGGGAAATAATTCCAAAATTACGCGGCATTATTATTGATCAGGTATCACGAAAATAACTTAAAATTTTAGTATAATGTATACCAGGAATGTGTATAATATATAAAAGGATATATTTTTAATGATTGTGGGATACTTAGTATACATTTGTTTAATGCGAAAACCTGGTTTACGTAGACACACCCCCGCCCGAGCTCCTTATTATCATAAACGCCTTGACTGAACTAGAAGAGTTCAGTAGGTAATTTCAGTATTTAACAATTTTAAATGCCTGGCATTAAATGAATATTGCTTTATTTATATTTAATAGGTACAAAAGTAACTATAATAAAAAATATATAAATAAATTCAAAATATCAAAAAAAACATACCACCTAATCAATAAATCAAACAAGGATTAGAATAAAATGATTTGACCTAAATATGTAACAATCAAAATTACATAGACAGCACGTGGAATTAAAACAAAAGAGGAAGCTACGGGCCGTAGCGAGGTTACGCCGTAGCCGGGGTGCGGTCGGCGACCCCTGGCCGTGAACGGGGGCGCGCCGCACTGCGTCCCCCGCACACCTCACCCCTTCACCTCCCCCTTCATCCCCCGATCGCCCCCCCTGTACCCAGCTACGGTAGACACGTGCGCAGCGCACCCCGACATACACAGGTTGGTGTATAATCGCCGCCGCAACCTCTAAATTTCCCGGTGCAGTTGCACGTCTGCCATATGCTTCGGTGTCGTTCCTCTTTCGCGACGGGCACTGTTCTATATATATGTATAGTATGGCGTTATTAATTCTAGTTTCCACTGAGTTTTACAATTTTTACTATTTAGTTGGTTCTCGATTTCCAGGTGAACCGTTTTTAAGTTACTGTTTACTATGTGAAATTTGGCATAAAATACGTTACAATAGTATGAATATAAATAGCCACAACCTAGGAATAACTTTTTAATAATTATTTCGAAACTATTAAAACTACCCTTTGTTAATTATTAACAGAAAATAAATACACACTGTATCAATATTACTCAGCTCAGTCACGCACACACGCGCACTCGCCCAGTTCTGTTCAAAGCGTCTCCCGCCGACGCCACACCCCCGTCGTACGTACAGGGCGGCACTCACACATACAAACTATCAAAGAAAAACGTTCGTACGTGTGCGGTATAGACGTGTTGCTACAGTATTGGGGTTTTAGTAGTGTGAGTGGAAAATGTATGTTAATGTGGTACTTCCGCGTTTGGTGTATTCGTGTCACGCACACAGGGTTGTGTGTTTGTGTGGTGTAGGTGTGGCGACGGGCTGCGCGTGTGTGCGTAGGGTGCATCGACTCTGCTTCCTGTTCGCAGGGTACAACGGCCCCGGGCCCTGATTTATGTCCGTTCGCTTGAAGGTTTGCGTGTTATTGTGACGTTTCAAACTCATTTGACTATGAATGTATTTTTACTTATTGCCATGATTGATCAATATAAACGGAAAAATTAAGTATGTTAATGAGCCACAACCGCAGTTTATGGTGCGCGCCTTAAATTTTAGTTTCATTAAATGCGATTTAATATCCACTGTTGGTCGTAAACCAGTTATTAAGTTTTAATTTAATTATTTTTAATTTATAAAATGGCGTTTTTTGAGGAATTTAATAAATTTTGAATAAAAATTCTATTATTATTTTACTACACAAAGAAGGCGTGGCTGTTGCATACAATGATCGTAATGTGTTTAATATGAAATAGGTTAATGATGACTATGTTTCATATTATGTTATGAAATTATTCAGCTATTGATTTATCTGTGAACCTCTATTAGAAGGCTTTGTTCTTCAGACATCTGCAGAATCCATTTAAAAACAAAGCGAGGTTATTGCTTATTATATATTTTTTTAATATTACAAAATCATGTTTTATTTCTGGTAAATGTGGTTAAATGTTTCGTATTTAACTTTGTAGCCAATTCTCAATGCAGCTATGCAGTGACTTCTACTGAAATAAAATTGCTGAGACACTAAGTGGAAATTCTCTTTGAAATCTGGTTTACAATTTTGACGCTTTTAATTAAGAGATCTCTGTTCGTTTTTCTATCAATATCTTTGTAGTAAATGCGGTCTTAAGAGTAATAAGAAACCTAGCAAACCTATCCTGTGAAAGGTTGCGTTTGCTTCATATTTTTCCAGATGAAATCGAAACGTTAATCAGCCGTACTAAAAAGGATTTTGCCACCATAGTGATTTACTATGATACTAGGCGTGCAGTTGAATGAGGCTATTCAATAAAATGAAATTATTTGGCTACTCAAACTACCTGGTAGTCTGCGACATATGGATATCATCTTATATCTGTTCTACTGGAAGATTCTCCACACAGACCATCTTGAGCCGCCCGATCGAATAGATTCATCGCTCAACTTAGACGCGAACCTGCCCCTGCCGTGTCATCCTGTACGCTACTTCATAACCAAACTGCTCCACCCGTCATCGGGTTTTCGAACAATTTGCCTTGCTCATATTAATCATTTTAACCATCTATATCCTTAATTATAAAAAGTTAAGAACAGACCAGCATTGTGAGATAATTTAACAGTTTTACTGTTTGATTCAGCTATAATAAATATAAAATATTGCGGCTTGATCAGAGATGTGTTGCCGGTTGACATTTACAAAACATTTATTTACATAGGAATTATAAATTACCTTCGTTTTTATGGATATTGGGTAAGCTTGCAAAATTGCTTTTCAGTGAGCAAGTTTGTCACTATGAAAGCCTGCCTAGCTGAATATAAAGGAAAAGTTGAAAAGTTGCAAATAATTTATTATATAATGTGTGTTACATTATATAATTAAATATTTTTAATAATTTTAATGTTATTACCATTGTCTCATGAACGCGTAAAGGTATTAAATTGAAATTCATATCAAATACTCAGGTCTATATAATACCTTTAAGCTGTAACAAAATCAAACTTCTATGTCAACGTAATCAAAAGATATAGCTGTTTATGCCGCAAATACACGCAAATTTTCGAAACTCACAAGGGAATCAAAACCTACTTAGAGAGTACTTCCCGTGAACATAGTCTTGAAATTTGGTACGAGGCAACTTCTTATAGCACAGACTAAGGAAAATTTCATAGGTATAATAAAATCATATTTAAGAGTGTTTCTCCGAAATTGTGTTCTTTGTTTGATTCATATGGCCTAATTTTTTATTCACATTTAAGCTTATAAAACATATTTTTACGAAAGATGATAACCTAAGATACAATGTCTGAAAAAGGCACACTTTTTGATAAAATGGTTTCCGAGATAATTAACTTTAAAACTTTTGGGGCCATATGAATCAGAATCTGTGACATATGAATCAGAATAAGGGATAGAAATGAAATTCTAGTTAGAAAAATCAGTCAATTATTTCTTAAAATCACAGTAAATACACACGATGCTTATCATAACACCTAAATCTAGTCAATTACAGCATGATATGGCACTTGACAATATCAATTATCACGATATTAATTACTTTTTAATAAACGTTGTACGTCTCGTTTTATAGAAACTAAATCTAGTTAAAAACCGCAAGATATGGCACTTGACAATATCAATTATCATTTATAAGAATTTTTATTATGAACGTTTTGTTTTATAAAAGCTTAAATCTAGTCAATCACCGTATGATAATTATAATTATGATACTCGACAATATTAATTATCATTATATTTTTTATGTAAGTATCTCGTTTCATAAAATCTCTAAAAAAACTAAAACTATACATAAGTAAATATTATCAAGTACGTTTAAACTTTTAACAATAACCAAAATTATGGCAAAAATTTAATAAAGATAAAAAATAAATACATATTTTCCATCCTAATACGCTCTGCAATTTTCTTCTTCTCTGTTTTTTCTTCCTTAGATAGTAATGGTGGCAGTTTTATGTACTGTAATATAAAAAAGAAGATAACAAATTTATTAATAATTATACCTAAAAATGCCTTTAAATAAGACTCTAAATTTTGACAACATGCAGGTAGCTGCCACTACAGTAGGTATGTATACAAATAATACACAAATCGATTTTAAACTTTCGCGATTTGTATACATCATACAATTTTATTTAAAGTCCTGCCGCGACCAAGGCTGTTATAAGACGGCTGAAACGTCGGTAAAACATAGGTATTTATACCTTAAGTTAATTAAATATCGCGAATAAGACCCGTTTAAATAAAATTGTATGAAATAATACACTGTTTGAACATATGACTGAAATTTCAATATTTTAAGGGATTTCAAGTTACAGATAATTACTAGAAAAGTGGTATATATACCTTAGTATTGACTTAACGTTTCAACCCATATAAACTGCCGCTAAAACTAAATATTTAAGTAAGAAGGTAGTTTCATTAACCGCTGGTTATTATTTATATTATTTAGTTATATTAAATTTATTTTTAAACTGTCATTTAAATGAAGTTTTTTTTCATTGTGTACCTTTATTTTATTACCTAGACGAACGTACCTAGTTTTATACCAATATATTTGTTTTAATTTCAGGTATATTCTAATTATGGAAAATTTAGTCGTCGATAGATATGAAACCCCTTTGACGTTATTAAGACTGCTGCGAAATTTACAGCTACTGTTTTTAGACATGTAAATAACATTAGGTTCATACGAAATTACTTGTTACAGGCGTAATGTGCCGCCAATGTAACGTTTCATTAACAATATGTGTGACATTATGATTAATATGGTATTTTTACCATATGAATCAGACACATATCAATCAGAATTTTGCCCATTAACATAGATAAATCATCACACGTGTGCAATTAAGGATTGTTATTTATACATAGGTTTCTGTTCCCCAATGGCATTATATTTCCCGCAGATTCAAGTTTGAAAACCATTTACCTTAATTATAAAAACGAATACTAATCAGAAACACATGTGTACCAAGGCTATATGAATCAGATATTTACCTTTATATCTCCGCGACGACACGAATCAGCCACAAGTCACGTCGCGACCATGTCAGCCAAGCCACTGGCTACCGCCAGCACGGGGAGAGGTCACCTGATGTTTCATATTTAGCGTTCGAGTGAAGCGCGTGAATATGAATCAGACTTTTGTGCCGGACACTCACTATTTTTTTATTTATAAATAAACAATCGTAAATATTAGTACCATTTTTTTGGTGTAAAGAAACAACTAATATTCTTTCGTAATAATTATAATTCACATCAATTTATGAACAAGAAATAATGTTATTGTTACTAATGTTCAAGAAACTGGGTTACGGACACACCATATTAGTCAGAAGAACTACTTTTAAATATTTTTTTGAAATATTTAAATAAATATTATTAAAAAAAAATAACTTGTGCAAGATAGGCAATAGTCTGAGGTATGTTTTAAAATTAATTGCAAACTGATTTGTCAGTTAGTTACAAAAATAAACCTCAAGACATCGAAAATTTAGGGTTCGGAGAATCACTCTTAAACATTTTAAAGTTAAGTTAACTACCTCTTTTTTCATGAACGCGTAGAGTTATTACATAGAAATTCATATCAAATACTTAGGTCTATAACACCATAAAGCTGTAATAAATCAAAATTCTATGTCAACGCAATCAAAAGCAACAACAATTTAAGCATATTTTCAAACTCGCAACTACTCGCAAGGGAATCAAAACCTACAGGATACTTCCCTTGAACTCAGAATCTCGATATTTGGCACGAAGCAACGTCTTATCGCTTATCTAAAGGAAAAATTGCGAAAGTCGTAATTTTTTTGTTACGTCATATAATTGAAATATATTTTTAATTATTAACATAATTAGTAAATTACTACTTTTAACGTTACTAAACCCTTTCCTCATGAACCCGTAGAGGTATAAAATTAAAATTAATATCAAATGCTCAAGCCAAAACTAAAGGGTACTTCCAGTCGATCTAGAATCTTGAAATTTGGCATAAAGCAACGTTTTATAGCACATAGGAAAAATTTCGAAAACCTAAAATTTTTTGTTACATCACATATTTTTTAAATAATTTTATATAACTACAGGTTTGTACGGAACCCTCGGTGCGCGAGTCCGACTCGCTCTTGACCGGTTTATTTCATAATACGTTTGCTTCTGGTAGTATTCTTAATCTTATGGTTACCGCTGATAACTAGAAATATGAAAATGCTTTGTGTAGCAAACGTATAGAACCTATACCTATAAACTATTTTTATATCATATAGCTTTCACAGGAGTTTAGTCTTGTGGAGACGTTGCATTCTATCGTTTTCCAAAGGGCCGCCAAGTGAACGATTGCTATTTAAACCTCACCAGATGCGCTGATACGTTCCCTTGTGAACCACTTGGCGCTCATGGTATCCTAGTACACAACCCAGAATCAGGTTTGTTGTTGTTATCAATCAATACAGAAAAATAAAATTAAAAAAATCGGGCAAGTGCGAGTCTGACTCGCGCACCGAGGGTTCCGTACGCATTTTACCTTATTTGAGGGTGAATTACGCTAGTCCTCTAAATCTGTATGAGCGCCCATACAACTTAGAGGACTATCTTAAATGGAGTCTACTGTGTATGTATGGGGACACCCTTAAATTTTCCACTTTTTTATTTTTTGTAATTTTTCCTTTATTTGTGCTGTAAGACCCTGCTTTTGGCAAAATTTCGTGATTCTAGTTCAACGGGAACTACTATATAGGTTTTCGACCCAAAACCTATAGAGTACTTACGGTTGACCTAGAATTGTCAATTTTGGTCAAAACCAAGGTCTTACAGCACAAGTAAAGGAAAAATTCCGAAAATTTAAAAAAGTTGAAAATTAAGGTTAATTTTGGTACTTAAATTTTTTTGCAAAAATATAATTTTGACCATATCTTTTTATTGAGTTGACCCAGGACCCTGATCTTCATACACCTAATAGCAACCATAGACCTCAGTATCTGGTATAAATTGCAATTTGCTAGGTCCACCCGAGCCTGAGAAAATCGGTGGTGACACACGGACAGACAGACAGACAGACAGACAGACGGACAAGAAAGTGATCTTATAAGGATTCCTTTTTTTACCTTGAGGTACGGAACCCTAAAAACAATGTAAAACTTTAGGACTAACTAAAAGAACAACAACTTTCTTTTTCTTTGCTTGAGAAGCTTACGACGCCAGTACGACCAAAAGGAATATGAACTAAAGTTATTTTTGATACCTAAGCAACTGAATAAGGTACCACCCGATCTAACTATGTTAAACTCAATAATTTTACTCTCCGTAACTTCTTACTTATCAGCTACAAAATAATCAATCCAATCCCTCTAACTTCCCAGCGATAGAGGGATTATAATTATACCAAAGAACAGGAGATTTCTTTTATAACGGAGTAAAAAATAAAACTCTTTAATGAACGAAAAATTCTTTAGAAATGCTGAACAAAACAGTAACAAATGAAGTACATTTCGACACTTGTAACACCATTTTTAAAAGAAAGGGGTTCCTTATACCCTCCAAAACATTACGACCTAAAAGCAAAAAGGGGAAGAATATTCAGAAAAATTAAAATTAAAAAATTACACCGCAATTATTGAAGTTTCCCCGTTGAAGATGCTGGGGTTGGTTACTACTTGAAAATTAATTTGAAGAGCCTGTCTATAGGGATACATTTGTCTGTTTTTAGGGTTCCGTACCTAAAAGGTAAAAAACGGAACCCTATTACTAAGCCTCCGCTTTCTGTCTGTCCGCCTGTCTGTCTGTCACCAGGCTGTATCTCATAAACCGTGATAGCGAGAGAGTTGAATTTTTCACAAATTATGTATTTCGGTTGCCGCTATAACAACAAATACTAAAAATAAAAAAAATAAAATATTAAGGGGGGTCCCATACAAAAAACGTGATTTTTTTCGTATTTTTTGCTAAAAATTACTAACGGTAACAGGTAGACGCTTAAAATTTTCATAGAATATGCAGTTGTATATTACCTTCCAAAATAAATAATTAAATTTAAAAAAGTTAATAATAAAGTGGGGCTCCCATACAACAAACGTAATTTTTAAGCAATTTGTTACTCGATCTTAATGAACAGGTAGAAACTTAAAAAATATTTACGTATACATACAACAAACGTGATTTTTTTTATAGATGATGGTACGGAACCCTTCGTGCGCGAGTCCGACTCGCACTTGCCCAATTTTTTGCGTCTAATATATCTATACACTTTTTTAGTTGCCTATCATATTATCAAGTATTTCTTATTCTTACGTATTATGCCTTTTATATAGGTACAGAACAGTTATTATTATGCATCGAGAAATTTTAAAATGGACCTGCTGTAGCTTACTTTGGGAAATGTGACTCCTGTTGAGTTATGCTGCCATTACGCAACAATTGGGCCACACGTCATGGATTGATATCGAATTATAGGTATAGAGTGGAGACCCCATACTTCTAAACTTGTTCAGGTATATAGATATGGTACCTACAATAAACAAAATCACATACATCCATATACCGGGTGTAAGGAACGGTGTACCGAAAACTGATACCAGTGATTCAGTACATTATACTGAGACCCTTGGCGGTAGAATTTTCCGGAAAAATCTAAGAACTCGACAATTTTCCAAAAAAATTGCGATGTATATAGGAACATGCAAACTCGCATCACCAGCTGGTACTACAGCGGCGGGTGGTAGCGGCAGTGATTACGATGTACTTACTGGTGCGCTTACTGTGCTGCGGCCGATGTCAAATCAGAGTAAACGTGCCATTTACATGTTTAATAAAATTATTTGAATTTTACAAAAATATTAATGCGGGTCGACTATAGTTACTATTTCATTACATTATTATGGCAAAAAATGCAAAAGAAGAATCGGAAAATTGATGAAAATTTTCCGGAAAATTCGACCGCCAATGGCCTCATTATCATGTACTGAATCACTGGTATCGGTTTTCGGTACACCGTCCCTTACCCTGTCTCCTGTGTACAAATGTATGTAACGTGAACTTAAAAACATAAAACTATACGACTGATAATGTCCATGGCATTTTCATGGCTTAAGTTCACTTATGTATAACTTTGTGTATATGAAGAATAAATAAAAAACGTACCTACGCTATTTACTATTTAGGCTTTCGGGTAAAGTAGCTCCCATTCATCTTGTTTCCTGGCGGACTAATCCCATTCTCTGGTATTGTCTATCAGTCGTTGACTGAGGTTTTCGTCGCCCTAGGCTCTAACTAGGCGACGCGGCGACGTAATGACAGTTGAGATTGATGAACCGGAATCGATTCTGGTATTTTATGTCTTAGCTAAAGCTATGGAGTTAAAGTGGCCACCACGTCATCCAAATTAATGTCGTTCTAAGTATTGTACGATTGACAATTGGTATTTTTTCGACAAGTCATCATCATCCTCTTAGCATTATCCCAGTTTCAACCTGGGGTCCGCTTACTAGTTTAACCGGATTTGGCTGAATATTAACTTTTCCACGGAGCGACTGCCTGTCTGACGTCCGCAACCGAAAGGGATAGCGATATTTCATGGTTTAGACTTTCTTTACCTATCTAGTAAAACACGCCAAAACAATGGCGGTTTCATGCATCATTTAATGATTTCAAATCAATAGTTGGAGTTATTCCCATTGTTTACAGCAAGGAAAATGTGAGTTCGCCCTTCAACACTGTGCGTCGTTGGTTTGATGCCTTCACCGGACAATACTTCGTGAGATCCAAAAATTCTGTTTCGTGTCTGGAAATTCTTCGTGTCTTTTGTTTGAATGTTTGCGATATAAAAGTTCCTAGTGTAGTTGCCTTTATTAAAATGTAAAGAAGAAAGAAAGAATAGTTATTTGTGCAACAAGAGAGCAAAGTTGTTTTTTGTTTCGTGTGCTGATTTTGAGCCCCGAGCAAGCGAAGGATTCTATGATTGATTCACGAGCGTAGCGAGTGAATCAAAGTTAGAATCCTGAGCGTGGTGAGGGACTCAACACCACGAGATACAAAAAACTTTGCTCTCGTGTAGCACACATAATTTTTCACCTCAGTAGTGAGAACACATATTACTTAGGAGACATAGAAATGAACAGGAATAGATTGAATTCTGCATAATCACTTGTTGATTTAACTCTTCTGGTGTTAAAGTACAGTCATCATCGCTAGTTTCACGCATCTTTTTAGATTATTTTATATATTAATATAATTTAACACGTTACGCTATACCTACTGTATCAGCATCAGCGAAATTTTTATTCCCGCTACTTTTTTAAATCGCGTTTTAATACCGCGTCCCTGATGTTTATTTTTCAAATGTATCATTGTAGTAATTCTAAATAAAAATGTATTGGTTAAATACTAATTTTATACTATTAATTAGACTTATTTTTATTAAAATCCAAAAATAAATTAAACATGTAAACAATAACATATAAAATAGTTATTTTCACCACAGCAGCTCAAACATGCCGCTTTTGCTGCGAGACAACAGTGAACAAAACGCGATTTTGATTCGAGCGTGAGGCAAAGTAGCTTTTTAATTTTTCAATCTTCAGTGTCACGAATTGACATTGTTCAGCCATAAATTTGAAACATTCGAATTTTACTGTGCTTTGTCTCTTTCACATGCATATAAAAAGTGAGTGAAAAAACAAACCCATTCGATTTCGAAATTCGATTTTGGAATTCGACCTCAAAGAAAACACCTACGGCAACGCAAAAAAAGATATTTGTAATAAAGAAATTACTTTTATAAAGAATTTACTTTAAAAAACAACTTTGCTCTCTTGTTGCACAAATAACTATTGTGCAACAAGAGAGCAAAGTTGTTTTTTGTTTCGAGTGCTGATTTTGAGTCCCGAGCAAGCGAAGGATTCTATAATTGATTCACGAGCGTAGCGAGTGAATCAAAGTTAGAATCCTGAGCGTAATGAGGGACTCACCAGCACAAGATACAAAAAGCTTTGCTCTCGTGTAGCACACATAACTTTTCACCACAGCAGCGAGAACACATATTACTTAGGAGACATAGAAATGAACAGGAATAGATTGAATTCTGCATTAGGTAGTCACTTGTTGATTTAACTCTCCTGGTGTTAAAGTACAGTCATCATCGCTAGTTTCACTCATCTTTTTAGATTATTTTATATATTATTATAATTTAACACGTTACGCTATACTGTATCAGCATCAACGAAATTTTTATTCCCACTACTTTTTTAAATCGCGTTTTAATACCGCGTCCTTGACGTATATTTTTCAAACGTATCATTGTTGTAATTCTAAATAAAAATGTATTGGTTAAATACTAATTTTATACTATTAATTAGACTTATTTTTATTCAAATCCAATAATAAATTAAACAATAACATATAAAAAAAGTAATTTCTTTATTACAAATATCTTTTTTTATTTGCGTTTCCGAAGGTGCTTTCTTTGAGGTCGAATTCCAAAATCGAATTTCGAATTCGAAGGGGTTTGCTTTTTCACTCACTTTTTATACTGTGCATGTGAAAGAGACAGAGCACAGTAAAATTCGAATGTTTTCAAATTTATGGCTGAACAATGTCAATTCGTGGCACTGAAGATTGAAAAATTAAAAAGCTACTTTTACTCACGCTCGAATCAAAATCGCGTTTTGTTCACTGTTGACTCGCAGCAAAAGTGGCATGTTTGAGCTGCTGAGGTGAAAAAATGTTTATTTGTGCCTTACAACAATAAATGACAGAAAACACAATCAAAATAAAATAATAATATAGTCTAATAACTAATTAGAAGGAACAGCATTAGTGAGGCCAAAATTGGAGCCTGCCTCAGCTAATGCTGCGACAAACTTTGCCGCAGCGCTGGTATTCTGGCTAAGTAGAGTAAATTGATATGAAAGCCTTCACCTAACAGTATGTAGGTGCTTAGATACAACATGGTCTACTTCTAGCCGTTGTAGTGCACAGCAAGTCTTAGCAGATGAACAGCTCCAATGGGCTGACTACGTGTGCCGTCCAAAGATAGACTGATATAAGAATGACGAAGCTGAACCTCGCCGGTCACCTTCAACAGCTTCGAGCGCAAATAGCCCAAACATCATCACCACGATACAGCTTTTCGAACTCCACTGCTGTAAATAGACCTTCCTTATTTACGTCACAATAGAATCTAATATCTAATACTCTAATCTTATCTATACTAATATAATACAGCGGAAGAGTTTGTTTGTTTGGTTGAACGCGCTAATCTCAGGAACTACTGGTCCGATTTGAAAAACTCTTTCAGTGTTAGATAGCTCATTTATCGAGGAAAGCTACAGGCTATATAACATGACACTATGAGCGATGGGAGCAGAGCAGTAGCCTTGAATAACGCGGGTGTAACTGCGGGCTCATCTTGTGCTATCATATATAGAATCCTATTGACAATGGTCAATAGTAGGGCTTACTATACCATGCTGGCCAGACGGGTTGGACGGGTCTGATATCGAGTTTTCCGTCTCTTCCCATAGGTATGTAATATTTGCTTCGTATATTTGTCCTTAATTAACGTGTCTGCTTTATTTGTCTTAGTCGTATCCATGCATGAGATGAAATGTGACACTTTGTATTCTTGATCCGTCACCACACAACCAACGGCGTCAGCCCAAATATATCATAGCTTAATATGAATACGATACATCTATACATACACACTGTGCGAATAATTTAAAACGAAATATGCATGTAAAACGCTACTTTGTGTATAAACGCATTTTACATGCTACAACAGGATCGCATCACAACTCTCATCAGTTTTTATGATGTAATATAAATTCAAACTACGATTTACTTTTTAAAATGCGCTTTAGTAAAATTCACCAAAAATACAGAGTCGTACAATCAAGTTTAGTACGACTATTTACTGCTGCCAATCAACGCTATCGACTAATGTATGCGAAGGATTATTTTTCGAGCTTTGTCTTAAAAGAAAGACAGAACATTGTCCAGCCTGGGGTTATGTTGAAAGGTCACATATTTAATCAATTAATTTAAAACCAAATAATAGGAGGATGTTGGTTTTGACACACCGTTGAAAATGCAATTTCTATAATCGTCCCTAAGAGGTCCAATGCGATGTACCTACTCGTATTCGGTAATTACTTCAAAAAGAAGGAGGTTCTCAATTCGACGACTTTGTCAACTGATTGAAAAGAGACCGATTTAATACATTGTTCTGCTGTTAAACTTGCCGGCGTTTTCACCGGTTCCCAGTACAGCATGGTAACGGCCATACCTAAGGATACATAGTTTCTACTGCACAGAATCTCGCACATATTTAAGTTCAAACCAAGCTTAAGGGCGGTTTCAGATTAGCGTATTTTTCTGCGCGTATACGGTCGTTTCAGCGTATGCGCTTACTCGCGCGCTACATTACGCGCTTCAAAAAACCGGACTCGCGTAAACGGGCATATTTCGTCGTGTTCGCTTCAAACAGTAGTGACATCTTGTCAGTGTCAACATGGATTCTGACGACTTGTCGCGTCAACGCCCGTACGAGTTGCGCGTGTGCTAAACGGCGCGCATATACGCGCCTACATGCGCTCCCAAAAACGAGCTCATACGCGCGTATAAAACGCTAATCTGAAACCGCCCCGTTAAGTTTGATCGTCCTTGGCAAAAGTTTGTATTATTTTAACAAATAATACAGAATATCGTTGTAGTCAGCCAAAGACTGGGAGTATCCGGGACTTTAGAACAATACCTAAGTACCTACTTCGAATAAAATTAATCGCTGCTGAATTAGCATTGCTCTATCGTGTGGTCGCGTTTACGATTTTTTAAAATAAGAATCAACCAGTTACCGAATTATTCATATTTCAATTATTTTATATAAATAATTACTCAAATACACATTTTCAAGAGATAAAATATATTTGTTTTACACCACCAGATTGCAAACAAGCGTTTAACCCGCTAGATGGCAAGCGGTTAGTTTAAAAACGATAGATGTGTGAAACACTGGGACATCATTGATGCATTGTCGACCTAGGACATGCTTTTTATAACCTGGCAGATCTCATCTTATAAGCCTTTTGAAAAATTATAACTTGAGAGTTCATTTCACAACTTCAAACACTATTGAAGTTGTGAAATGAATTTTTCACCACAGCAGCTTAAACATGCCGCTTTTGCTGCGAGACAACTGAACAGTGAACAAAATGCGATTTTGATTCGAGCGGGAGTAAAAGTAGCTTTTTAATTTTTCAATCTTCAGTGTCACGAATTGACATTGTTCAGCCATAAATGTGAAACATTCGAATTTTACTGTGCTCTGTCTCTTTCACATGCATATAAAAAGTGAGTGAAAAAACAAACCCCTTCGAATTCGAAATTCGATTTTGGAATTCGACCTCAAAGAAAACACCTTCGGAAACGCAAATAAAAAAAGATATTTGTAATAAAGAAATTACTTTTTTTTATATGTTATTGTTTACATGTTTAATTTATTATTGGATTTTAATAAAAATAAGTCTAATAAAATTAATAGTATAAAATTGGTATTTAACCAATACATTTTTATTTGGAATTACAACAATGATACATTTGAAAAAGAAACATCAGGGACGCGGTATTAAAACGCGATTTAAAAAAGTAGCGGGAATAAAAATTTTGCTGATATTGATACAGTATAGCCGTGTTAAATTATATTAATATATAAAATAATCTAAAAAGATGAGTGAAACTAGCGATGATGACTGTACTTTAACACCAGAAGAGTTAAATCAACAAGTGATTAATGCAGAATTCAATCTATTCCTGTTATTTAAATAAATCCGTCATTCAGACAAGGGTCATTAAAAAAATCCTATTCCTTTCTATGTCTCCTAAGTAATATGTGTTCTCACTGCTGCGGTGAAAAGTTATGTGTGCTACACGAGAGCAAAGTTTTTTGCATCTCGTGCTGTTGAGTCCCTCACTACGCTCAGGATTCTAACTTTGATTCACTTGCTACGCTCGTGAATCAATCATAGAATCCTTCGCTTGCTCGGGGCTCAAAATCAGCACGCGAAACAAAAAAGAACTTTGCTCTCATGTTGCACAATAGTTATTTGTGCAACAGGAGAGCAAAGTAGATTTTGTAGAATCAATTTTAGTTTGCAACTTAAAAAGTTTTCCAGTTTATACGTATTTTTACTTTTCAGTCAGTATCAATGCACCTCGGCTATTTGAAATATTTTAAGGTTAAAAAGAAGCGTATATTGCGATACAGGGTTATAAAATACGGTTTAATCATTTAATATGCAACTTTAATAATGTGAAAAGAGTGAGGCGTAGCAAAATTAGAATATTGGTTTATTCTATTCCTCTATTCTCAGTTACATTACGTACCAAACAACAGACGTAACCCATTCTATTACCGTAACTTGGGGTAACTTTGTGACAAGTGTTGAGGTTATCCGGCCATATCTTTTTTGTTTTTCAATTATATCCCAACGCAATATCATTTTAAACGATTGATCTATTGGGCTATATGTTTACAGAAAAATATTTATAAAAAAAGCTATATTTTCGTATTGACAGTCTTCCAAAGACTGTCACAAAGTTGCCCGAGGCATGGGGCTACTTTATGACACTCCATAAAATGCTTCCCATTTCCACAGAAATTGATTGCTGGCCTAAAATAATAGCCCATAGACCGTTAATATATATGTTACTAAACAGACTAAAATGAAAAAGTTGCCAACTGTTCAATAAAAAAACTACTATACACAATGTTTAAAAAAAGCAGTTTAATTTTATTTATGAAATTTTTAATAAAGGAACAATGTGGTATTTTTTTACTAAAACAACAGAATAAATGAAATTCAAAGATAACGAATCATTTCCAGAACGTTGCAATGACCTCTGTTTGTAATTTTTTTGGGTTCTTTTATTTTTTCTTTTATCATTGCGCGTGTGTACCAAATCTCATCTCTTTTTCCGGCCATTTCCAAAACTTGTTCCCTTTAATCATAGTGCTGATAAGAAACGTGTCTTTATCCATAGAAGCTATTCTTTTTGTAGGTTCGAGGCATGTTTAGAGGATTTCTGCAAAAAACAAAGATGTTAAGTGTATGTTTGTGACGACCATAATGGATACATTGTAAATATAGTAAGAACAAATGAGAGGTTACTTTGTGACAAATTGACATACATCCTTGATGATCAAATTACTATTTTATACCAAATGTGCGACCTTTTTAATATTTATAAACTTAAAAAAATAATACTTCTACCATTTCTTATTTCTCGGACGTACCTGGCAACTCCGCACGTAAATGTAACTTTGTCACAAAGTTACCCTAGGATGTAATGATTTTTTACATATTAGAAAATTATGGTTTTAAATGCGTACTTAGAAACAAATACTATAGTTTATCGTTTTCAGCGCAAAATTTACAATAAGAAACACATACCTGCAGCTCTGAACAAATGTTCTTATTTCGTCACTGAGAGAAAGTTTTCACACAAAATAATTTCGCGCTGTACCTCACTCCGTTTTCAAAACGCCACAAACTAAAAATTTCCATATATATTGACAACATGGAAGCTGCAATTAAATTCGACAACATTTGTATTTGTCATAAAATACAAATGGGTTCTTTCAAAATATTATGATTACCTACTAGATATGTCGCGTTAAATATGGAAAAATGGGTTTGTCACAAAGTTTGACCGCAGTCACAAAGTAACCCCAATTTACCGGTACTTAAAATTTATCATCATCATCAGCCTTTAACAGTCCACTGCTGGACTAGGCCTCTCCTTTGAAAGGAGGAATTAGCCTACTATACCACGCTGACCAAACGGGTTGGTATAGGGTTTACATCAAGTTTTCCTTCTGTTACAGTGCTGTTCTCTGCATAATATGCTCCCTCTTTCGATGATATGGGGTGGTGACATTCCGTATTCTTAATCCTTCACCACACGGACTTAAAATTCATAGACAAATCTAATTAAGAGTGCAAGTGTGGTTAGGTCGAAACAAAAAACTACTTTGCTCTCTTGTTGCACAAATAACTATTATTGAATTATATTAGCCTAAGAGAACATACATCTGTGAAAGATTGATGTACAAAAAAACCCTGTGAAAAGTATATTTTAGCTATAGTGATTATGTTATTAAACATAATCACTATAGCTAAAAAAAACTTAAAACTTAAACTTTTTATTTTAATATTATTACTATTCAGCTACAATGTCTCGATAACAGACGAAATGCGGCAAGAACATAATTACTTTGGTATTTAAAACTCCACAGTCATCATCACATACGAGGGTCAAACTGAAAGTTCTTAGAAAATCAAAAACTGATTACATTAGCCAGTTATTAGTTTTATTATATCTTTTCAAAATATTGTCCATTGACGTCAATACACCGCTGCATGCGATGGAACCACTGGGAAAAGCACTTTGCCCACTCGTCCTTAGGGGTCTCTTCAATGGCATCGCGATACGCAGCCACCGCTTCCTCAGCATTCATAAACCGCTTTCCTTTAAGTTTTTCTTTAATTTTTGGAAATAAATAAAAATCACAAGGCGCGAGGTCGGGGCTATACGGCGGGTGACCCAGTAATTCAACGTTTGATGTCGCCAAATAGTCGATCGTTCGCTTGGCGGTGTGCGACGAGGCGTTGTCGTGGTGAAGGAGGATCCTACTGCGAGGTCGTTTCTCTCGAACTTTTTCCAAGACAAGTGGCAAACAATTGGTAGTGTACCATTCTGCAGAAACTGTTTTTTGATCCTCTAACACAATTGTTGCGAAATGACCTATCCTTCCAAAGAACGAGGCCACCATGTTTTTTCCCGCACTTCGATCTCTCTTCACTTTAGTTGGCAACTCCTCGAAAGGAAACACCCACTGAGCATATTGTCTTTTGGTTTCAGGATCATAACAGTAAATCCAGCTTTCGTCACCTGTTAGTATGTCGAACACAGCATTTGAGTCACCTCCGTTAAATCTTTCAATCATTTTACGGCACCAATCCACACGATGGAGTTTTTGAGCCTTAGTCAAATTATGAGGTACCCACCGGGCGCAAAGCTTCCTGACCGCTAAATGTTCGTGGAGGATTTTGTGCACTTGACTCATACCGATGCCTAAGCTTCTCCGAATCTGCTGATAGGTCACTCTTTTGTCAGTCTCTATCATACGCCGCACAACACAGATGTTATTTTCAGTCGTCGCCGTAGAAGGCCGTCCCTCACGTACATCATCAGTGAGATTAGTGCGACCACGTTTAAACTCATTAAACCAGTTGTAAACAGTCGCACGAGATGGGGCTTCATCGTGAAAGGCCAATCGTAGTCTATCATAACTTTCTTGTTGACTTAAATGACATCGAATGTCATAAAAAATCATTGCACGAAAATTTTCTCGTGTTAAATTCATGTTGACGTGACACAGACAATTTTCAATTTGCCGCCAAATCGTAAAACAAATGACAAATGAATGAAATATATACTCAGTAATATTGGCAAAGAGTTCTATTTTCAAATTTTAGAATATTTTTTTTATTATATTGTTTATAAGTGGCCAGTTCTAAGAACTTTCAGTTTGACCCTCGTATGTGTGCGGTCTGCTTTTATTTGCTTATGTGGTGCTATCTGATAGTAATTATCATAATGTGGCTGCACAATGACCTAGCCGCACCTGTCTGACAGTCATGATACTCGTAATCAACATATTATTATGATATTCATGCTGTATGTTGAACTGTAGGTGCTTTGCGGTCGAATGTGAAGGGCTAGTGTAGCTGGCGCTGATTGACACCTCTTGACGGTTATCATTTCCTGGTAGCTAGTTTAAAGGTGACACGTGGCTTGATAGTTTAAAACTTTATGTCGAGCCACGTGCAATGTTTATTGTAGGATTCCTTAGTACCTTACCCAAGTGACCTAAGAATAATAGGACTCAAGCACAATATTCATTTTATCGCTGTTTCGGGTGTAGCCCACCAGCAGACCAGCATCTCCTATTTTGTGAAGGAAGGAATTTCGAACAGACTTCATCATTTTTAACAATTTGAGTGCAATCGTGCAGCCTCTACACAATAATTTTGTAAACTTGATCCTCAAGATCAAGAGTTAAAGAATGTGATTTTGATGTGAAATATGATTGAGTGTAATAAACTTCGTGTTTAATCAATTAGAACGTTTACGACTATTTAGATCATAGTTATGAATAAATATAGTGACGAAATCAATTTTTCACCACAGCAGCTCAAACATGCCGCTTTTGCTGCGAGACAACAGTGAACAAAACGCGATTTTGATTCGAGCGTGAGTAAAAGTAGCTATTTAATTTTTCAATCTTCAGTGCCACGAATTGACATTGTTCAGCCACAAATTTGAAACATTCGAATTTTACTGTGCTCTGTCTCTTTCACATGCATATAAAAAAGCGAGTGAAAAAAACAAATTCCTTCGAAATTCGATTTTGGAATTCGACCTCAAAGAAAACACGTTCGGAAACGCATTATACCCTAAAATTTAAAGATATACAAGAAATTATGTTGTTTTTAAAATGTTATTGTTTATATGTTTAATATATTATTGGATTTTAATAAAAAAAATTGGTTGCCTGTAAAGTCGGTATACGGGCGAAAGTTTTACGTGACAACGACTTTGAGTGGTAAAATAATTTTAATGTGAATATTCATTCGTATAGTAGGAAGAAGGATGAAAGACGCGTGCCTTTCACTTTTTATGTCTGTCTCTCTCGCTCTTAGGCGGGACGCGTGCCTCTCACTCGCTCTCATTGTGAGCGCATAACGTGAGCGGAGCGTAACGCAGTTTCTTGAAGTGTCACCCGGCAAACCAATTTATAAGACGTTGTCACGTCAATAAGTCTAATTAATAGTATTAAATTTTTATTTAATCAATACATTTTTATTTGGAATTTATACAATGATACATTTGAAAAATAAACATCAGGGACGCGGCATCAAAACGCGATTTAAAAAAATAGTGGGAATAATGTAAACATTTCGCTGATTCTGATAGCGTATAGCGTAACGTGTTAAATTATATTAAAAAGATGAATGAAACTAGCGATGATGACTGTACTTTAACACCAAAGAGCTAAAACAACAAGTGATTAATGCAGAATTTTGTTTTCAATTTATTCCTGTTCATTTTTATGTCTCCTAAGTAATATGTGTTCTCACTGCTGAGGTGAAAAGTTATGTGTGCTACACGAGAGCAAAGTTTTTTGCATCTCGTGCTGTTGTGTCCCTCACTACATTCAGGATTCTAACTTTGATTCACTCGCTACGCTCGTGAATCAATCATAGAATCCTTCGCTTGCTCGGGACTCAAAATCAGCACTCGAAACAAAAAACAACTTTGCTCTCTTGTTGCACAAATAACTATTTGACTGCTCCTTGCAAAATTCGTGGAAGTAGAAATGTCTCTTAATATTGCGTCAAAGGGGAAAAGTGCTTTACTGTCACGTATTATAACAGGAAAATCATAAAGTAAGGAGGAAAACGTTGTGATTTTGGGTCCCATCATCCCCTGTGCTGTGTGATATAATAGGAGTGAGTGTATTGCCATCTACCGGGCACGCCTTGAACTTCCCTGCTACCACTTACAAAAAGTTAAACTAGTCTGTTCACTTCATATAAAACAAACCAAAGAAGCATCACGACTAATAGAAAAACAAAATTTCATCCCCAAAAATATAAAATTGAATACACTCACCTATTTAAACATAACCTTATCTTGAAATGTGCACATTGACCGAAGCAGTGCGGTCTCTACTATAAAGCATACAATCTATGTGTATTGGAGTATCATTTTATAAATTGGCCACGCTAAGAGGTTCGGCAGTACCTTATCTCGCGTGCCCTGTTATTTGACAGGGAAACGAAAGGGACGACTAGGGGAGTATCGACTGACATAAATTTAAGTCCTTGTACACAGTCAAACACCCCTAGGAACCGGCACAATGAGCGGCAATTTTAATCTTATTTTGTACTTTAATGAACAAGGTATTGGAGAAAAAAGGTAATGAGTGAATACTGGTTTCGTAAGTACCAGTTTAAAATAATATGTATAGGATTACATTGTCAAGTCGCGGGTATCTTCTAGGCAAGCGTGCTCCATCTTCGACCGTATCATCGCTTAATCAGGCGAGACCGCGGTCAAACGTAAGCCTATCAAAAGTAAAAAAAAATTGGGTGCGAGTACCATCATCTATGAAAGAAAATCACGTTTGTTGTATGTATACTTAAATATTTTTTTTTATTTCTCACAAATTGCTTAAAAATTACGTTTGTTGTATGGGACCCCCCTTTATTATTTACTTTTTTTATTTAATTATTTATTTTGAAAGGTAATATGTTACAACTAGATATTCTGTGAAAACTCTAAGCGTCTACCTGTTACCGTTGGTAATTATGAGTAAAAAATATGAAAAAAAAAACACGTTTATTGTATGGGACCCTCCCTTAATATTTTATTTTTTTTTACTTTTAGTATTTGTTGTTATAGCGGCAATCGAAATACATAATTTGTGACAATTTCAGCTTTCTAGCTATCGCGGTTTATGAGATTCAGCCTGGTGACAGACAGACGGACAGACAGACAGACAGCGGAGGCTTAGTAATAGGGTTCCGTTTTTTACCTTTTAGGCCCACTTGCACAACGATTCTTAAATTGAATTAAGATGTATTTAACGAGAAAAAATATATTAAACACCACTAGCGTCTTGCACAACGAAAAATTTGTCGACTAATATGATTTAAGAACTGTCAAAATTAATTACCGAAAATCGGCTGTTTAGTGGCTAATTTCATTTAAGAACTGTCACACTGATGTTGGCATCTTGTCATTAGCGACGAAAATTATCTATAATTATATAACTGGACCGGACGACGCAGCAGGGGGAGGCCTATGTCCAGCAGTGGACGTCCCTAGGCTGACATGATGATGATGATGATATAACTGATAACAATATACCTACTTGTGTTATTGTTAACCCTAGAATCCTACACTATTTGACGCACATGTTATTCCTACACTGGGGTGCTAGAACACCCCATACTAAAATGACTGTAATCCTTAAAATAAAATAAAAACAATTCATGAAAATACGTTTTATTAAACATAATCGGTAACTTGAGATCACAAATCAGCCTTATTACACAAAGTTAAATGTAGTTTGAGCAACAGCGCTTGTAGGATTTGGTCCTTTTTTGAGGATCACTGCAATGGACTAAGTTGGCATCCAGTAACGGTTCTCCAAATGTTCATATATCAGTTCCAAACCTAATTTTAAAACTGTCTGCTGAAACTTTACATTTGGCTTATTATTTGATCTTGATAACTTGTAAGGAACCCAGGAATTACAACTGGTCCCAACTTCTATTTCTTCCTCGCCAGATTTGTGGTCTACAATAGAGCTTATTTCTGCGTAATTCAAACCTCTGACAGCCATCCGAAACAAAATAAATAAACTTCATTGAATTTTACCTTCATAATATCTAAAAATATATGTATTTAATTCATATAATACTATTGTTTTAATAAATAATCAAATTTAATAACTTATTACATATAAATGCATCAATCGTAATAAATAAATAATCTTACGATTTTACTACACTGGGGTATTGGGGTACTGGCGTACCCCACATCACTTATACAGGCGACCACACAACGCGGTCCCTTGTCACGGTATTGACGTATCGCGAGCGGTTGACACCAAACTAAAATACTCCGACGCGCGAATTCGTGAATATTAAAGAAATTGAGATATTTAGAAAACAAATCGGTGTGGGGTGCACCTGCACCCCATGTAGGGTTCTAGGGTTACTGCTCAAAAGTTTATTTGTCAATTGTCATTTCGTTGCTAGGCGACGACAATGCGTTTTGTTTTATGCTCAAAGTATATAATATAGTCTAAGGTTTTATGCGAAACCATACGCATAACATCTTTAAAATCGCAACAAAAAGGCTTGATGCCATGAAACAAAACGTGAAACTACTTTACCGACCTCATAAAATGTTTAACTAAATCTAAGCGTTGTTGTCGTTGTGCAAGAGGACGCTAAATACTTTTAACTTAAATTATTTTATGCTTTTAATTCTGTTCAACGAATTAAAATTAAGGAGTGACTTAAATCAAACGTTACGCAAGTGGGCCTTAGGTACGGAACCCTAAAAACTAAAAGATTTAAAGTTAAGTATATTGTTTGGCTTGGAGCTACTAGGCGAACAGCTTTGTTAGGTGGTTTAATACTATATATTTTACTCAAACTTCATCAAGTGACAAGTGTCGCTGTCAAATAGAGCCTCAGGAACTCATTATACAGCAAATCACAGAAGATATTATCATATTATATAGCAGTAATATACTGTTACGAGCTGGGGTTCGACGATAAATTATAGCTCACTATGCCACTTAAACTGAACTTTATTCACTAACACAATACACTAGATACACACTTAATTTTCCAACACTAATAAAACACTATTCACACCACTAGTACAACACTAAACACTTCCGAATTACTTTCTTCGCTTGATGTTGATCGCTTTCCGTATTCAATTGAACTGTGTGTCCGTTCGCTCCCGCTCTATTTATACTGGCCGGATAACATCACTAGGCTTTTCGAGACGACTCACGATATTTCTGGAAACGTGTAAGGTGTTTCTAGAATTGCGTAAATGTTCTATTTACACCTACGCCATCTATTAGAGGATAGATGAAACAGCCTTAAACAACCGATACATCTAATCTCATGTAGTTCTCCCATTCACTGATAGATGGCGTTATTTTCAATTCGTAACACGGCCTCCCTCTTAAACGTGTTCGTCTCGAACATCGTTAGACCCATAGTAACGAGCCAACCGGTCCACATGAACTATCTTCGGTGCACCTCGCGACCCCTTCTGGATTCGATAGGTGACGTCGTTCATCCTGGTAATTATGCGATATGGCCCGTCCCATCTGGCTTGTAACTTAGGCGATTTTCCTTTGCTTCGTACTGGGTTATGAAGCCACACCAATGATCCCTCATCGAAGTCTTTGTTGTTTGCCTTCCGGTCGTAGCGAGTCTTCATCTTCTCAGACATCTGTTGTCCAGATTCCCTGATGTGCTCGTATACGTCGTTCATCCTGTTGCGTAGCTCGGTTGCGTAATCCGTTATATTGCGTGGAGATTCTGGTGGAATACCGGTGATAAGGTCTGCAGGTAAACGGAGCTCTCTACCGAAATTGGCAAAAGCTGGTGTTACTCCTGTAGTTTCGTGGACCGCACTGCGATATGACAGGAGAAATGGTTGGATGTGCTTGTCCCAATCTCTTTGTTTGCTCTCCACGACCTTCGCCAGGTACCTTTCCAGTGATTGGTTAAACCGTTCAACCATGCCATCTGATTGCGGATGATAAGCCGTGGTCCTGGTTTTATGTGCACCCATTACGCGACAAGTCTCCTTGAACACCTCAGATTCGAAGTTCCGGCCTTGATCGCTGTGGATTTCCAAGGGCACCCCGAACCGACAAAAGACTTCATGCACCAGCTTATCAGCCACTGTGGTAGCTTCTTGATTTGGGATTGCAAACACTTCAGGCCACTTCTAGAAGTAATCCATCACAACCAAGAAGTATTTGTTTCCGTCCTGGCTCTCAGGAAACGGCCCAGCGACATCCAACGCTATGCGCTCCCATGGAGCTCCCACATTGTACACCTTTAATGCACCTCTGTTTCGAGTATGTGGCCCCTTGACAGCCGCACAACTTGTGCATTTGCGGCACCAATCCTCGATGTCATCTCGACAGTGGAGCCAATAAAACCGCTCCCGGATCTTAGTAAGGGTCTTCTTAACTCCCATGTGACCTCCCGAAGCACCATTGTGATAGAGCTGCAAGACTTCCGGCACCTTAGTTTTGGGCACTACCATTTGCAAATGGCACTGGTTACCGCGAGCGTTTTCCCATTTGCGGCACAGAACTCCATCCTGGACGACCAAGCTTTCCCACTGTGCCCAATAACTCTTGGTGATGGGGCTCATTGCTGCGATATCACTCCATTTGGGCCTAGGCGCATCTGATTTCTTCCATTCAAGAATCGGCTGTACATCCTTGTCATCTCGCTGAGCACTCTGCAAAGCTTCTCTCCATTCGTCGCTTAGATCCGTCTTTAACATCCTCACTAGCGCTGCCTGCTTTGCTTCCTGTCGGCTACAGTGCTTGCACTGGTCGGGACACGGCCTACGCGATAGGGCATCTGCGTTACCATGGGACTTGCCGCTGCGATGTTGTATTACAAAATCAAACTCTTGCAGTAGTTCAATCCATCTAGCTACTTGTCCTTCTGGGTTCTTAAATTGAAGTAGCCATTTCAGCGCTGCATGGTCGGTTCGCAGGTGGAATTTACGGCCCAAGAAGTATTTGTTGAAATGCTGCAACGTCTTTACTACAGCCAAGAGTTCCCGCCTGGTGACGCAGTAGTTTCTTTCGGGTTTGGATAAGGTCTTGCTGAAGTATGCTATAACAACTTCTTGATCACCCTTCTTCTGTGACAGCACGCCGCCAATTCCGGTGTTACTGGCATCTGTGTCAACTATGAATTCATGCTCATTGTCAGGGTAGCCTAGAATAGGTGCAGTACACAGATGTTCCTTAAGCTTCTGGAATGCAACGTCACAGCTCTCATTCCAACAGAACTGCACTCTGTCTTCGGTGAGCTTATGAAGAGGTCGAGCAATGTCAGCAAAGTTCTTCACAAACCGTCGATAGTAAGAGCATAATCCGAGGAATGCTCTGACCTGCGTTTTGTTCTCTGGAACTGGCCACTCCTTCACGGCAATGATCTTATCCGGGTCAGTTTGAATACCGTTCTCCGAGACCTCATGTCCTAGAAAGTTCACTTGCCGTCTGAATAACGCGCATTTCTTCGGACTCAGCTTCAAATTAGCACCTCGTATTTTTGACAGCACTTGCTCCAAGTTTCGAAGGTGATCCTGGAAGGTGCGCCCCACGATGATGATGTCATCCAGGTAGACCAAGCAGGCGTCTCCAATCAGTCCCATAAGCACTCGCTCCATCAGTCTCTCAAAAGTAGCCGGAGCGTTGCACAATCCAAAGGGCATGACGTTAAATTGCCACAGTCCTTTGCCTGTGGAGAATGCCGTCTTCTCTTTGTCTCGAGGATCTATTTCCACCTGCCAGTAGCCACTTTTTAGGTCTAAGGTAGAAAACCACTTCATCCCCGTCAGCGTATCCAGTGTGTCATCGATCCTTGGCAGCGGGTAGCTGTCCTTCTTCGTGATGTCATTCAATCGGCGGTAGTCTACACAGAAGCGCATGATGCCATCCTTCTTCTTAACTAGGACAACCGGAGAGCACCACGGGCTGGACGAAGGCTCGATTACGCCTTCGTTCACCATACCGTCGATCATAGCTTCCACTTCACGTTCCCGTGCTACTGGCACACGTCTTGGTCGCTGGCGAATCGGTGCTTCACTTCCCGTGTTTATTTTGTGCTGGACTAGTGCTGTCTTCCCTATGTCGGCATCACTGGTCGAGAAAATATCCGCGAACCGGTTCAACATCTTCTGAGCCTCGGTCTTCTCTTCCTCCGACAGGGTACTTTCGCAGTCCTCTAAAAGAGTAGACACGTCGAATCGTGCACCCTGAACCTTGGCGCTGGTATGTTGCTCTTGACATCTACGCATCCAAGCCGCTCCTTCATAGGTGCCCAATTCCGTCCCTTTCTTGAGCGACACTTCCTTGTCACTTGCATTCAGTGCGCGTACTGATGAAACTTTTGTACCCCTTACCAAGGTTCGTGCAATCTTCCATGAGGCATCTTCCTCTAGGCCTTCGATAAGTACGCAGCGGTTACCTCGACCAGAACTCCCGGGTAAACAAACCGGTACTACCGTTTCCGACCGCGGTTGAAGCGTGACATTCTTCAGGCAGTACACTTTTCCTGAAGTTGCGCCTTCCATGAAGACTTCTTCCGAGCCACATTTCAACACTCCTTGGTTAACATCGATCTCGCAGTGATACTTCCGCATGAAGTCTAGGCCTAAGATGCAGTCGTCCACTATATCGGCCACGATGACTTTGTGACGGTAAATTTTGTTGCCTAGCTTCAGATCCACCTCCATTTCACCTCGGACGGTTATGTGCTGACCGGTAGCTGTTCTCAGATTCACACATTCATTGTTCCTGAAGCAGCCCCGAAGAACCCGTCTTGCCAGATGGAAACCGACGACTGTCCGAGAAGCACCCGTGTCCAATGTAAGCTTGCATGGTGTTCTGTTAATTTCGCCTTCGATGATCAGGCTGTTCCCGTCGCATGATTGCGAGATCGAGATACTTGGGGCTCTTCCATTACCAGCCAGCACCCGCCCCGCAGTCCTGGCTTCTACTCGTTTCCCTGCTCTCGCTGCCTGGCAGGCACATCAGGCGACCCCTTTGGTGGAGACAGGGTGTCACCAAGCTGCCTACGCTTGGGGCAGCTCAAACGGATATGGCCTCTTTCTCCGCAGTTGTAGCACCGAGGTGACGACAAGACTTCCCTGATGCGGTGACCTCGGTCGTCGCGTCGCACTGCTTCCACCTCCAGAGCGTGGGCTAAGGCGTCCTTGAGGTCCTTGAAGTGCCCAAGCCTCACTGCTGCTCTTACCTCCAGGTCCCGGATCCCATCCGTAAACGCCTGTACGAGATTCCCGTCAATAAGCGCAGGAGACGACTGGTATGCCTTCCTGACCAGCTTTTCCACCTCTAGAGCCCACTGCTGCAGAGTTTCTCCGTTGCGTTGTGTCCTGTCCTTCAGCTGAGCACGATAAACGTGTTCAAGGTGCGCGTCACCGTATCTCGCCTCCAGCGCCTCCAGGAGCTTTTCGTAGGTGACGTCTTGCCCGAGTGCCTCCAACACTGTCAAGGCCCGGTCGCGAAGGCCCAAGGTTAGGGCGGTTAAGGCCTGTTCTTTGGTCCACCCATTCGATCGCATCACAGCCTCGAACTGGATCTTGTATGCAGACCATGATGACGAGCCATCAAATGGTGGAACCTTAAATCCACGAGGTGTGGGCGCTACAGCCGCTGGTGTCACTTCGAGCCCACGCAACTTCTTCTCCACTTCAGCAACACAGGTCTCGTGGTGGTCGTGTACACGCTTCTCTACGTCGCTGATACGGGCCTCATGCTGCTGAAGTTCCTCCTTGACCGCCTTCAAGTCAAGGGAAGGCCCTACAGCGGCGCTGAGGTCCTTCATAAGCACCACCTGCTCTTCTAGGCGGCGCGCGTGCTCCTCTTGACGGCGAGCCTGCTCCTCCTTGTCGCGCTGAAGCTGTTCCTCCAGGCGGCGCGCATGCTCCTCTTGACGGCGAGCCTGCTCCTCCTGACGGCGCGCGTGTTCCTCTTGACGGCGAGCCTGCTCCTGTTGACGGCGGTCCTGCTCCTCTTGACGGCGGGCCTGCTCCTCCTTGTCACGCTGTCGCTGTTCTTCCATGCGGCGCGCCTGCTCCTGCATGAACGCCATCAGAGCCGCGATGTCGGGCACCGCCATGGAGTGTGCGCTTGCAGGCTCCACTGCAGCCGCGGAGTCGCCTGATCCACCAGACGATGGAGAAGGAACGTCTCCGAAGCGTCTCTGGTCCAGGTCTTGCTGGCGCTGGTTCCTGGTACGCACTCCGTCAGTTTCTTCCTTCGGCATAACCGGCATAATTTATCCCACTTCTGACACCAATTTGTTACGAGCTGGGGTTTGACGATAAATTATAGCTCACTATGCCACTTAAACTGAACTTTATTCACTAACACAATACACTAGATACACACTTAATTTTCCAACACTAATAAAACACTATTCACACCACTAGTACAACACTAAACACTTCCGAATTACTTTCTTCGCTTGATGTTGATCGCTTTCCGTATTCAATTGAACTGTGTGTCCGTTCGCTCCCGCTCTATTTATACTGGCCGGATAACATCACTAGGCTTTTCGAGACGACTCACGATATTTCTGGAAACGTGTAAGGTGTTTCTAGAATTGCGTAAATGTTCTATTTACACCTACGCCATCTATTAGAGGATAGATGAAACAGCCTTAAACAACCGATACATCTAATCTCATGTAGTTCTCCCATTCACTGATAGATGGCGTTATTTTCAATTCGTAACAATACTACTTAAATACTCGTAAAGAAATTAAGTATTGACAACAAATAAAATGTTACATGCTTCTTTTTATGGTAAATGCAATACGCACGAATATAGAAATTTTATTTCTGACGACTATCTCCAATTAAAACCGAGTCTTTAACATAGTAGCAACATATAATAATATGTAGGTACGTAACTAGGTACACCCTTTTACTCCCAATAATATGTACTGTGAAAATAGAAATCGCATAACACACTACGTACCTACATAGGCTGTATCTACGTATAATTTTATGATTTATAGTCTAATACTAAATAACTGGCAGATAAAATACATTTGGTAATCATATTTTTCGTATTATTTAAGCAGCAGGAAGTAAAATCAGTGTACACGTGTTAGAATGTACATGTAGACACACACACATAAATCAACATGGACGCATATTTCTACCCCTCTAACATCCTTACGCACGAACTCCCTCGCAAGGAAATGAATCTGAACGTTCTTTTCCTCATAGGAAACCCGAAAAAATATATTTATAATATATACATACAGATTACAGAATTATTAATATGTAGATATACAACTCGTTGGTTTCTTGTGAGATTTTTTAATCCTCAACAGTTGGTATAAATGTAATTGTAGATTATTAGATTGTATGGATATGTAACCGTGTGGTGACGAATTAAGAATACGGATTGTCACCACCCCATATCATCCCATGGGTGTCGTATGTCGAGCATATTATGCAGAGAAGAGCACTATAAGAGAAGGAAAACCCGTTTGGCCAGCGTGGTATAGTAGGCCAATTCCTCCTTTCAAAGTAGAGGCCTAGTCCAGCAGTGGACTGTTAAAGGCTGATGATGATGATGATGATGATGATGATGGATATGTAATATTCTTCTGCTCTCTTAGTTGTATCAAACATGTATAGTTTGTATATAGTTCTCGGATAGAAAGGGGTTTCCCTATGGACATGATCTGCTCTACAAACATAAACCCACTCCCGGCATTTAGCTAATTTAAGGTCTAAACTTTCTACCAACATTTGCACAATTAATAAATTATCTATCTAAACTAGAATTCCAGTAACCAACGTAAATGTAAATGAAATAATACTCAAGTTAGAGGCAAACATCATATAAACCCCACTTTTACCTGCGGTAGTATTGAACCCACAACACGCCACACTTCCGCAATGTCGCTTCGACTACGAAGACTAAAGTGCCATGCCATTCATGTATCTTTTTAAGACGCAGTATACAAAATTGCAAACAAAAGTATAAAAAGTAGTATTAAAAAGACAAAAGCAAATAAATGTAGTTGAGAATGCGTTGGTCATCGAACTCTGGAGAATGGCTATTATTACCCCTGTATGGTCCAATACGCTATAAATATCGGTATTTACTGTTACAAGAGCAAGTTTTATAATTAAGGCTTTTAATTTAGTTGCTCTTGTTGTTGGTGTGTAAGCAGCTGCAAACTGGGGACATTGGACTCTCGAAGGTATTTTTGACGTGGCATTGTGCATGCAGATATATCTATACATGTCATGCAACTACTTTGACATTTGCATTTTATTTATTTATAGACTCACGCCTGTATCCCCGAAGGGGTAGGCAGAGGTGTAATATTACACCCACATTTCGCCAGGAATTTTTAGGTCCCACGTAATAGGGGGCGAGCCTATTGCCGTACCGGGCACATTACCAGACTCCGTGCTGCTACTGAGAATTTCCTAACGGAAAAACCCAGTAACACTTTGCCCGACCCGGGAATCGAACCCGAGAGCTCCCAATCCCACGCGCACATTTATGCCGCGAGACCAATAAGGCAGTGACATTGCATGGATGTGTTTAAGTCTAAAAAAATTACGAATATCACAATACCTATTGCTTTTATTTGTTTGTTATTTAAGTATAGAAATTATTGTTCTATTTTATGTGTAAATAGCCACTTAATTATAGTAAGTTTAATTTTCTTTGAACGAATTTAAAAATTGCTGTTCAAAATATGCATAGAATAATATACAATTATTTTATTAGAAACTAGACGACGCCAGCAGCTACGCCTGCAATTTTTTTTTAATTTACCCGTTATGGCCGATCCCGTGAGAATTTTGGAAAATCCCTTCTTAGTGCACCCCTACGGTCCCCAAAGAACATACATGCCAAATTTCAGCTTCCTGCGCCCAATAGTTTCGGCTGTAGCGTGTCTGTCACTCAGTCAGTAACGCAAGGATTTTATATATTAAGATTACGACCTTGGATATCAATGGTTTTTAAACGGATCTTGATTTCAATTAATCACAAAAAACTCATTCTCATACATACATAGGTATTATTGTAAAATATTTATTGGCTAAATAAAAGTTTAATTAGTGTTTCATGGATAAGGGTTCTGATGTTTTATTAGTTTTAGGAAGTAGTGCTTTTATACATTATTTATATTGACTTTACATACACATACATAGACTCACGCCTGTTTCCCGGAGAGGTAGGCAGAGACTACGGAACGCCATTTGCAACGATGCTGACATACCTCTCTTGTACTACCATCAAGTACTTCTGTGTGTCTACATAGTGACTGCGGATTAAGCATGAATGGGTTACTCGTCAAAAACCTCCTTTATGCTGATGATCAGGTAATAGGTACTTGCGTCTTCAGCGGAGGAGTAACAATCATGCATGGTGCGTTAGAGAGGAAAAGAGGATAGGAGTTATATGCTGTGGCTAACGGTGTGGGTTTCACATTTATAATAATATCTTTGTTTACATTATGTACGCAGATATAATGTGTTACTGTTTGTTTGTCCCAAATAAATAAATAAATAAAGGAATGAAAGTGAATGTAAATAAAACGAAAGTTATGGTTTTTGAAAAGGAGGATTGCGTTACGACTTGTAATGTTTTGATCGATGGACAGCGAGTGGAACAAGTGAATGAGTTTGCATACTTAGGTACGTTGTTTACAAGAGATGGTAAGAATGAAGAAGATAATGAAAGAAGAGTTAATGCAGGGAGTTCGAGTGAATGGAGCTCTGAAGGCGTTTATGAACAGTCAAAACGTGTCCAAAAAGGCACGTTTGGCTGTGCATAGAGGGGTGTTACTGCCTACCCTTATGTAAGGTAGTGCAAGTTGGGTATGGCAGAAGAGACGCGAAAGTAGAATAAATGCTGTAGAAATGAGAGCACTGAGAAATATGTGTGGTGTATCTTTGACCGACAGAGTAAAGAATAGTGTGATAAGAGAGTGGTGTGGGGTAAAAGAAGTTGTAGTGACAAGCATCGAGAAAGGCATGTTAAGATGGTTTGGGCACATGAAGACGATGGACGACGAAAGAGTGACAAAGAAGATATATAAGGCAAGTGTGAATGGAACAGGACAAAGGGAGAGACCAAGGCGGACGTTCTCTGACCAGATTGGAGACATCCTAAAAAAAGGACAGGTCAGAAGTACCCATATTTACTTTATTTTGGCAATATGTATGATGCGACAGTACTGACAGATATACACACATGACATACCTACACATGCACAGCACTCAATTATTACAGCGCATGCGTTCTTACTACTTCTTACTTCCAACAGTTAGATTTGTGCCCTAAAAACATCTACCCTCCCTACAAACCTTCCCAGTTTAATTTTTGCAACAAATGGTAGCCTATGTCCGTCTCCATGGTTCAATATTATGTCTATATTAAATTTCAACAAAATTGGTTCAGCTGTTATAGCGTGTAAACGGAACATACCTACATACCTATATACACACTTTCGAATTTATAATATTCGTAGGGATTTTATCAATAACCTATTTAAAATTTTATTCCAAAATTGGTTTAAATTTGCTCTATGTAGGTATATCAATATTTAGTTTTTTTGAAAATAAGACATTATTTTACCTACTTTTAAATAAAAACAAAAACAGACTCACAACTATTAGTGCATTGAATAATTGCTCGACCTTGACAGCGAACCCTTCGTTTCACCGTAGTTGGGCAAACCCAAACATATGCCAAGCCATCGACAGTTGCATTTTTCACTTTTAATTAATTAAGATATCGCCAATCAATACAAGGGCATCGCCCTAACAGGACAAGCCCAAAACGCATAGTGTCAAACAAACATTAAATATTATTATTATTTGTGTTACTTTGGTAGGGGTGCGTCGAGTCCTCGACCCCATTCTAACCCTCCATGACCCGACACGACCAGGGCACCATGAAACGAGAGTAATACAATTAAACACCTTCTGCACTGCCTACTCGTGTCTTCCGATAGCTGTGACGTCACAGGAAACGGTTATGGTGTCAACTATGGGAACAACGCTGCTAATTGGGTAGGATTAGCAAAGCTATAAATAATTATTTTTATCTTATATTTGTAGTCTAGTAGTATTGAATACCACCACTTTCGATGACGGACAGCGCAAACAAACCTGAAACCATTCCAAGCACATCATCGAAACTCACGAAGTATATACCCATTACAAAGTTGAAATATATGACTGATACGCTACTACTTCTAGCATTACCGTCGTTTTATGAAGCTCTGGTAGTGCGGGATATGAAACGATACCTAACCATCGCACTATACAAACATCAAACATTAAGCCGCAGAAAGCTTCCCAAAAGCTCTTTAATGAAATCAAACACAATTAACGATATAATAAACCGTCCATTACGTTATCAGGACGATGGCGAAAACAATTTTGTGTCCAACGATACGTCATCAAAAGGGATAAACAAATGCATATTAAGTGGAACATTAACCTAAATAGAACGCACAAACACCGTCGACAAACCTGTAAAGGCTACGAAAAAACATGCTTGGATTTACGCGGGAAAATTTATAGGAAAATGGATGTGAAATGGTTTGTTACACTCATGGCGTAAGTTTGTAGTGATTTGTGTATAAGAATCTTCATGGTATTTTGTTTGATGGGTCAGTTAAGCAGGTTATTTTAGATAGTGCATTCTAGTTATTTCGGTGAACAACATTTTTAGGTATTGCAAACTTAGAGGAAAGTATCTGCTTATTCTACTTCATTCTGAAAAGATGGATAACTAAAAAACCACACAATATGAAGATTATTAAGCAACAATCTTATTGTATTTTCTCTGTATTTTGAATTTATAAATCATCACAACTTACAAATCTTAATTTACAAAGCGACATACAGGGTGTCACAAGAGCCATCGCCAAGCCAAAGTCTACTAGTTACTGTTGTGGACATCATGCCCAGTCATAGTAACCAAAACTAATACCTGGGAAACGATTTTTTTTATGATTTCACATATTTTAAACCGCAATTAAAATCACGCGCGTGCAATGCTCGAAATACCTACTTATCCATGGGGTTATAGGGCATTTAAAGAACATATTGGCAGGGTAAGTGCATCGATTTTGTGCCTAATTAGAAAAATTCCATACTAACTTTGAACCTCAATATCTCCTGAACCAGTAATTTCCCAGGTATGGTAAAACCCTACTAAAACCTGAAGTAAAAAATGTTCGTAGTGATTAGTACAACATGGGATTTCAGTTTTCGTAAAGGGTTTTTTTACAGCCTGTATATTCTTTTTTATAAAGGCAAACCTACTGTTATGTGCCAGCTCTACGATCACATAGCGTTTTAAATATAGGACTAGGTGCACTAAATGTGGCTAGTTCAATTAATTCTTTATCTACATCCTTGGGCCATTATCGGATCATACCAATGTCTTAACGTCCTTACACATTGAATTCTAAGAGTTAAATCGCCTTCACTTGCATGTGATAAACTTCATTTTATGATAGTCTTGTACCTATTATGGCACACGTTGAAGCCAATCTATTTGAAAATCTACAAATATCAGGAAACAGATGGCAATGTTTTTATGGCATTAGTTGGCATTCATAGTGACTTAACTATACTTGAGTAGGTACAAAAAATATGTGAGTTAAAAATATTTTTGAGTGATTCCTGCGAATAGAGCAAAAACGAATCGTTTAAGTTACACAATGGGCCATTTATGCTATTGATGTTTGTCAACTTTGCTATGACATGAAGCGCGCCAAAATCATCGTCCAAAGCTGTATTCGAATTTGTGCTCTATATTAGGTGATTCAAATCAATGAAAACAACAATTTACTTAGGTACAAATAGTATTTATTCTATGTAGCTCTACAATATCCTGTTATATAACAGGAACAGGGATGACCTGAAAGTTATAATGAAGTACAATTATCTACTCTAGTAAACCGTAACCTCTTGCTCGTCTCTAGTCTCCTGGTAGCGAGGGTGCGCGCTATGGGGGCATATGACCTAGTTTTGCCGAGGGCTGCTTCCTCTAACGGTGAGCACCATCGATCCATGGGGTTGATACGGTAAACCTTATAGGAACGTAATGCCGATATTGTTGAATAAAATACCTTTGGAGATAAATTACGTTGGAAAATTTAAATAAAACAATGTTTGTTGTCTATCCAAACTTTCTGATTATATTGAGATAAGAGAAGCTTAAAGTTTGAATGACATTATGTTATATAAAACTACTAATCCAAATACTTAAGTACTTTATTTTGATTACAATAAAGATACAAATAGGTAGGTGAATCGTAGTGGTGCTTATAGACATATCTTGGAAGCAAACAATTATATACGTCTACATTGATACAATACGTAAATATGATGTAAAAAAAACTTTAAAACATCTTCATTGAATAAAACAGAAAATTATGGAATATCATCAGCCTTTAACAGTCCACTGCTGGACTAGGCCTCTCCTTTGAAAGGAGGAATTGGCCTACTATACCACGCTGGCCAAACGGGTTGGTATAGGGTTTGTATCAAGTTTTCCTTCTCTTACAGTGCTGTTCTCACTATAATATGCTCCCTCTGTCGGCTCTTACGACACCCATGGGATGATATGGGGTGGTGACAATTCGTATTCTTAATCCGTCACCACACGGACAGGAATATTAGGTATCTATGCATATTTATTATTAATTTCTAACACATTGTATTAGCTACAGGCAATTTACGGAATTTCCCACAGGTTTTCCATCATAATTTGACAACTATACCGCGAAAATGTAAAATAACTAGCCTTTCATGCAGGTTGGTCATATAGTTACTTTTATATATACTTATTCCCACTGAAGCAAAAAAGTAACTTTAACATACACTTTAGGTAGGTACTAAATATTCGTCCGCCGATTAGCAAGGTCGGATTCTCAGTATTCAACCTTAACACTATTTCGTGACATAGGTACCTAAGCGATAGGTCCTTCGAGTTTAGCCTTCGGACCCAAGTTAACATAATCAAGGTACATTGGGAATTCAAGTGTGTTGCCTTAAATTATATTCCTCAATTTGCTCAAGAACTCTTTGTCTAAACAAATGACGTAGTGGTTAAAGTAGCAGTAGTATTACCAGGTACTGTCGGTTCGAACCGGGCAAACACTGAGTGTGATTCATAAATAGTTAGTTGGTTGTGGTCTGGGTATTGTGTTTTCCTGTTGAGTGCGTTTTTGTAAAGTTTCCCATGATACACGATTTATTTTACAGATTGATAAAGTTGTTCATAATTATGCAACATACACTCAATTTTATTATTTCGTTTAAATAGCAAAATATCGTTCGCTAAGTATCAATCATATACACTTCGAGACCACTAACGAACAGGACGCACTCAAGTTATAAAGTTGAAAACAAAATGATTGCTTGAACGGCTAACATTGTTGATATCTTAACAAACTGTAACTGCAGTGTTTTATTTGCTTATTCTACATTGTATTCGAAAGAAATAGTAATTATCAAAATTGCTTGGGACTCTGAATGACCTACCTACTCGCTTTTCGTATTTGAAGTATTAAATTTTAATAAAAATATCATACTTAATATTAATTTGTGATCTATAATATGAAATGTTATGGATATATTGTCGGATCGTTACTCAAGACGAGAATGATGTACCAATTGTTATGAGATAATCCTGAAAAAGAAGCCTGTCTACAAAAAGTTATACCTATGCAAAGCAATCCATGTTATTTGACAAGTTGCCTCTGCCTTTTATAAAGGTTTTGTGTTCCACAATCAAGTTCCCAATGCCCACATAACAGAAACACTTTTAAGATGTACAAGCAGTTATTCCGAGCCTGATTGACCTAAACCTCCTTGTATCTATGGTCATAAAATTCCCCACAACACAAGAATTTATCTTAGGTCACAAACTTCCCGTCAAAGAAACATGAAACAAGAAAACGCTACCATATCTTTTCGATATGGTAGCGTTTTCTTGTTTCTGATGTTGGTCAAAGAAATTGAACTAATACTGCTTAAGATACACTCGTTAAAATGATAACTAAAAAAATTGCAATAATTAGAACAAGCACACCTTTAGCAGCCATTGTTAAGCAACACGCCAGCAATTACACTAGTGCAGGTGAATGAGGCCCTATACTAGCTATACATACCTATGGTCCCCTAGTATGTAGTACCTATAGGGAGTAAATATGTGGCCCTGCGACTTGGGAACATGTAGGTACCAACAGGCGCTATAGCTCTTGTAAGACTTACTGCGTAGCGTAGGTCGTGTACCCCTACTGAGTCACATACTATACGACCTCGAACGAGAATGATGGTTTGTTTTAAATGAGGTATTGGTGGTTTTCTATATTTACACATAAGTAGGTACGTATCATATTTCTCAACGAAGGTTCGATCAACTCAACTGCGCAGTACTTATTTAATTATTTATTTTATGCAGCGATGTCCGAGTGGAGTTACCAACTGACTGCCATGCAGGTGGTCATCATCATCCTCTTAGCGTTATCCCAGTTTCAATCGGGGGTCCACTTACTAGTCTAAAGAACGACTGCCTGTCTGACCTCCGCAACCCGAAGGGATAGCGATATTCCATTGTTTAGACTAGTGTCAGTTTATTGAGAAGGTACTGACGCCCTGTAACGACTGTCAAAGATCTTCATGACCACCGGGACCGACGGCTTAACGTGCTCTCCGAGGCACGGGACAAGCGATAATTAACAATTCAATGCAGGTGGTATCGTGCTCAAATCCACGGCGCCCACCACTGACTTTTCAGATTTACTAGCTAAAAAAGAATTTAATTTTTTTACTGTTTACAACCTCCCTTTACCAGGTTTAAGCATCTACCTCTCGCTTCCCGCTCCCAACAAAATTCTAGACCCACCACTGGCTCTACTACGTCCATTTCTTTACCTAAACACTGATAATTCCGTAAGTTTACGGGTTTTTACCCATGTGCAGTTTAAGGATAATGTTAGCCACAATTTGTCAGGGAAATCAGGAAAAGAAAATACAACTAAGGCCAGTACAACAACTTGCATATTACACAAAGTACTGCGCTACATATCAATTCTGCGATACTTAGTTAACTGTCACACCGCTCGACCATCCGTAGAAAAAAGTAAGTTCAGACGAAGGCTAAAAATTACACCGACATGGTAGTCTATAAGACTACCAGTCCTACCCATCAGTACCTATAAGTCCAATAAATGTCCTCCAATCACAATTTCACCCAAAAAACGAAGCCTAGCCTGCTGCGCGATATATTTATTCTCTTTAATATTAAGTAGTTACATTTTTTTATCATTCATTACAATGCCGCACTCTCATTATGCGATGGAAAGGTGTATCACAGGACCCAAGGTTATCGTGCTTTCCAATACCCCAGAGTGCTATCCTATATCGAGACTCTGAGCTTCTTTTGTTTAATGCTCGACAGAATAAATATGTCTTCTTGCTATACTCGATTGAACGAATGGAACCCGAGATCTACCAGTTCGCAGTCGCTTATATCGCCACTGGACCACCGAGGAAGTCGTTTTTGATAATAAAGGGTAAGTGTACAGAAAGATGCGAAAAGGGTAATTGATTATTTCTCAAACAGCACACGCACTGACATATAGGTAGATGTGATAGATAGGCTGCCAACTAATGCAGTTGTAAAACGCAACTAAAATATTATAAAGCCTCGTTTTGTTGTAATATGCAGCATAGTGAAAGGTAAGTAAGTACATAGTATTTATAATAAAATAAAACAAAATCATGAAAATATATATTTTAAAAAGAACACAAGTCATAAACACGCAGCAACACGCAACGTTCCCATCCAAATGAAATATTCCCATGGCCTTACAAAAAAGGCTTTCATGCCGAACAAAAACCAGACAATGGCAACATTTCGTCGCCGAAATAAAAAGAAAATAAACGACGAAAAAAAAAAGTTCAAACACATCCACGTGGAAGCACCCACAGCTGACTCAAACCTTTCAATCTGAGCACCTGGCGTTATCCTTATTATCCTAGATAGAGCCTTAAGAAATCCCCGGTCGGTGCCACTCAACCGGCCAACAAAGAGTTTATAAGCGATACAAACGATGCGGGAGTCAGCTGCCGTAACAGCTTGCGCTATAAAAAATAGGCCAATAACTCCGATGGCGAAAAAAAACTTAAAGAAATGTTAAAGATGTCGGCAGGTGCGACGTCAGCTGCGTGCGCACCTTTGTAATAATTGCATTGCGCCCGCGCAGCGTTCGTTTTGTTTACTCCACCGGCACACACGGGTTTTGTATCGTTTTGTGTCGGCTTGTCTGCCGGCCGAACAGCCGTGGCCTCGCGTGTGATCCTCGATTTAAATTAAATATACTTACACGCCAATAAACTATATACCCGCTGCTGTTATACCAACTTATACCGCGTTTAATAACAGTCCCTATGGCGTATAAAAATATATTTGTTCTTGGAAGACATGGATGGTTTAAGTATTCGCAGAGTTAGTATACGCCATACGGCTAATAAATAAATATAGCAAAATTTGTGCCATTTCTAGACGAGTTCTGAAACAACAAAATGTCTAGAAGAAACGTAAAATAAAAACTTCTAAGTAAGTATAAGGTACATACACTTGTACCTAATTAGTATGTGTGCCGTGCCGTAGTGGTTTAAGCGGTCGCCTCGCCGCCGCCGCGCCGTTCAGCACTGCGCCGAGTGTCGTGGGTTCGATTCCCACACAAGACAACGATGTTTCGTGTCTAGGTGTACTTTGTGTCCAACACATGATTTATCCCTAGTGTAAGGATTATATTTAAAAAAGAATATCTATATAACTAATTAACGACGACGAATTGTCGTTTTAGTGATCATTGGTAAAAATCAATTACTAGGTATAAACATTACGAACATCTTGACAAAGTGAGTCAGTATGAAAAGGACGATCCTAAGACTTTCTAATGAAGGTAAGTAGGTGGGAAACCCACATACCTAATGTTTAATAGGTACTTAATTAGTCAAGTAAAGTATTTCAGGCTTTTATGGAAATGTAAAAATAACACCTGAACAATTACGTTAACCTTTTGGAGACTTCACTTTGTTATATCAATATTTATTCATTATAATTTTATCCAACACGAGAACCTGACACTAAGTATATATTTATATCTAACAATACTGGTTATATCGCTCTATTTACCACCTAGCCACAATAAAAGGACAAAATAAATCGCAGCGCTATAGATCATTGTTACTAATTGCAAAGACCAAAAATCAATATCAAACGGGAAGACAATGACGTCTTGTTACAAACAAAACTAAATAATAAAGTTACGATGAATGACGCCATTAATCTAATATCTCCCTAAGGGAACAGGCCAGTAAGTAATATAATATAAATAAATCATTTGGTCGGTCGGTTGTCGACTGGCGCTGTGCGCCGCCGCACGTGTTAACGCATCTGCCTCTCACATTATAATTACCTACCTGCGGTTTTACCTGCACATCGCACCAGACTTTCATTCCCTCCGTTTTATATACCATATAAAACTACCAAAATTGAATAAGAGGTTTTTAATTCGTTGTCAATGCGCACCTGACATTTTTTACTTACGAGAGCTTTTGAGGAATCATATCTGAAATTGTTTAGTTTTGAATGAAGATATGAATGTCTCTTTAGAAGTCTTACGTGTCCGTCACATGTAAGACTTCTAAAGAGACACTTCATTGTTGAAATTTAAAATTATTAGATACGAGTAACGCAATGTCAAACACACTGGGCTTTTGTTTGTATCGTACATTCGTGCCTATACAAATTGACCAAGATGATTCAGTACTGCTACTGCTGATTTTTTGACCTTTTCGTGGTTCGACCTCGTGATTTACAGAATGGTGTATGACGATTCGGAACTATCAACCAAAATCTGGAAAAAAGCAATGGGTAGGTAGGTACCTACCTACAACATCTTCTTCATCGCAGTGTTTATCCAACGTCAGTTTTGTAGCTCTAATAATCATTATTTATATAATATTTGTTAATGTTAAAAGCAATCTAAGTACCTACATTGATTGATTAAGTTACCAAATGCAACAGTTAACCTTTTTTACTTCTTTTTTTTTGCAGGCCGATTATGAAGTTGAAAGAAATTACAAAGCTTGTTTTTGACGTGACAACGTCTTATAAATTGGTTTGCCGGGTGACACTTCAAGAAACTGCGTTACGCTCCGCTCACGTTATGCGCTCACAATGAGAGCGAGTGAGAGGCACGCGTCCCGCCTAAGAGCGAGAGAGACAGACATAAAAAGTGAAAGGCACGCGTCTTTCATCCTTCTTCCTACTATACGAATGAATATTCACATTTATTATTTATTATATAAGTCGTTGTCACGTAAAACTTTCGCCCGTATACCGACTTTACAGGCAACCAATTTTTTATGTAGGTAGTTAAGAATCAGCCTGTACATTTACAGCTTAAATAAACGTTACTTTTGTCAAAATTAAACAATAACTTGTCAAACTAAAAATCAAGTCCTCCCAACCATGCGTAGGTATGGACAATAAAATTGTGATTACAAAGATAAAATTTAAGCAGGTAACTCTGGTCATGACAAAAGGACTGGCTTGTCAATGCTCTACCTATCTTGTTATTATGAACTTTTTAAACCTGATACAGATTAAAAGAAATAATATTCAATTCGTGAATAGCAGTTGATTAGACACTGGGCGAACAAAATATTACAAAGGCGGTTTGTGGTTGTTACAAAAGAAAAGTTCCGTAGGTACCTCACTTGTCGCTATCCGAAAATTGATATGAGTCAAATCGTAATAGGCTGGTACTTAAAATATTCGTCCATGTTATCTCAAGCATGCGGTCTTACTAACAGAAAGAACTGCAAAAAGACAGCGGTAACCTTGTGGATATACCAACCAACAGCCTTTCTTGCAGGGGGCAAAGGGTTCAAACCCCGGTACGAGATAACTTTTAAAGTAGACTTTAAAAGTTATCTCGGAGAGCATGACAAGCTGTCGTTCTGGCTGTCAAGAAGGTATTTGACAGTCCTTATGGGAAGTTAGTACCCGTCATTGACATAAATAGTACCTACCCGTGAATAGGTATACTGACACTTCTCTTAGACAATACATATCACTCCTTTCTGCTTGCGAAAGCAATGAATACAGATTTACATAGAAGCGCAGTTCTTAAGGATTTCGTGTGCCGATTCCAAGTGGAGACTGTCTCCAGTTTAGTTCGTAGTTGGCGCCGTTGGCGGCGGTAGCGTCGTTCTCCGTCTCTCTTGCTCTCGTAGTTAAGATACACAGGAGGAACGTTCGTCTCTCTTGCTCTCGTAGAGACAGCTGTCACAGCGCGACTGCCACGCTACCAAGCGGCAATTTGGGTCCCAGAAAGTTTGTCTTCAGAGCGCCCATAAGAAATGCGCCTCTAAGTAAATATCTGAGCTCTTTGGTGAAAGTCTCAGATGCAGCCGGCATAACGCGATGTTGACATAGAGGAATAACTACAACAAAGCACAAATTGCTGCTCCTCATTTCTTCAATATACCTTTATAAACTGAGCTTAAACTAAAAGATAACAACAGCAACACAAACCGCTTTAAAGCTCTCATTTCCATTTTACTATTCAGGCTATCAGCTATTATATTATATAGAATATTATATAGAATTAGGCAGTGGTAGATCTACGGGGGCTAACCGGGGCACATGCTCCGGGCGGCAGCTTCATGGGGGCGCCAAAAGCAAGTCACAACTTAGAGCGAAAATTCAAACTGGTTGGAAAACAGTTGAGAGGGGGCGCCATTATCAAGATTTGCCCCGTTTCGAACAAAACGTAGATCCGGTAGGTACTGGAACTAGGTAATTAGCTACGACATAATCAGAAAATGATGATCCTTGGACAACTCACACATAGGCATCTGATTCCAAACTACTATCTAGCAGCTATCCAGTCTGCTATAAAGGCACATCGAAACATTGATAGAACGCAAAGGACCATTACAACGGTGAATCCATTAATCACCAAAGGCCATAGGTAACCGTGACGAAGGACCGCAAATGGTCCTCCCTCACGGTCTGTGAACAATTATGTTGCAGAACAGTAACAGCAGCAACACATCTAGCCATCTTATGATGGAGAGTTTAGCATGCAGGTTACTGAGCTTTCTATAAGTCCCTTGGTGGCTTGGTACTTGGTAGCACGGGCTGTTTCCGCAACTCCACGTCCTGGCGTGTATTTTGCATGCGGGTGGGAATGGTCTTGTCACTCGAGCCACCCCAGCTCTTCGAGGAAGGCCAGCAGACTCTTGATGTGGCCCACTGCTTCCCTCAGGGTGCTGTATCTGGTCAGGTATTTCTGCCCGTACTGTGCGACCTATAGTAAATAGGTCTACTGCGGGCAGAGCCTCCTTGGCCCAAATATAAGTCCCTTTTAAGTAGGGCGCGCATAAATGTCAGGCCCAGAGATGCCGAAGATCGGGCGAAGATGAGATGATTAACCGGAAATGCGGATCCCGGGTTTTTTAATTTAATTTTATAGACTCACGCCTGTATCCCCGAAGGGGTAGTCAGAGGCGTTATATTACACCTACATTTCGCCATGAATTTTTAGGTCCCACGTAATAGGGGGCGAGCCTATTGCCGTTACCGGGCACATTACCAGACTCCGTGCTGCTACTGAGAATTCGGTAAACCCAGTTACACTTTTGCCCGACCCGGGACCTCCGATCAGCAGTCGCATACTCTATCCACTGGACCACGGAGGCAGGCACGGAGGCAGAGAGACAGAGGCAGATCCCGGGTTCTAAGGCGGAATTCTTGAAGCGCTACCGGGATAGAGCTAGAATGATGATGATGTCATCCAACAACAAGCATTATGTCTATAATACAGCAGAGCCCAGTTCACACTTCTGGCCGAAGAACGAATTTGTATGACGTTTTCTTCCAATACATATATTTCAGCTGCACAGATGGCGCAATTGCTTAACCGGGCGCCTCCTACTTGCTAGTAGGCTGAGTGTTGTGGGTTTGATTTCCCACACGTGATACAAAACCTTAAAATAAAGAAATACTAGAATTTGTCGGACAATGGTGAAACTGCCTCCTAAGGTCTGAGGTCTTCATTATCTTATACTAATATATAAAGCTGAAGAGATTGTTTGTTTGGTTGAACGCGCTAATCTCAGGAACTACTGGTCTGATTTGAAAAATTCTTTCAGTGTTAGATAGCCCATTTATCGAGGAAGGCTAAAGGCTATATAACATCACGCTATGAACCACGGGAGCGGAGCAGCCTTAAATAACGCGGGTGTAACCGCGGGCATCCTCTAGTGTTATATATATGGCTCTTTTTGACACTACCGTACTACAATTACCACTTTTTGGTATAGTAGTGGTAACTCGGCAAGAAGTAGGTAGGTATAGGCAGCAGCACAAAGCTCTGAAAACACTACTCTGTCCTGACTTTTTGGGAGTTATGTGCGTATTGAATTGTCAATTAACTATCGCTTGTCCCGTGACTCAGAGAGCACGTTAAGCCGTCGGTCCCGTCTGTCATGAAGGTCACTACAAAATCTTGTCATCTTTTTTTTTTTTCAAAAAAAACGTCATGGCCGCGCCATCGAAACGGACACGGAGAACCCCCACAGCGTACTGGGAATGCGCCGCATAGTGAGGGAATCTAGAAATCTAGAGGGATTTAATATCAAATTGCATTAAAAATGAAGTAAAAAAAAAGAAATGATTAGTAAGTATCCAGCCCAATCGTCTGAAGCGACAACACTACGACCATCTACAAAAACCGAACTCGCCGTGTTCAAAGTTCAGAATAAGAGAGAAAACGATGAAACACACTGTTCTCTTTATTTCCTCCTGGTAGATAGCGACGTAGTTACATGTGTTTGATGCATTCATGCGAGCTATGTGTGGTGAGGTGAGTAGGTTAATAACATTTATTTTATTAACCTACTCACCGTCAGATCGTTGCATAAGGCGAAAGCGATATAAGAAAATCGAAGTGTATTTTACTTATCAATAAAATTACTTAGGATTTCTGCATAGCCAAATATCTTTCGTGAAAAAGCTGTATATCATCATAATTATTTCATTCATCATCAGCCCTGTATATAAACTGTCCCACTGCTGGGCACGGGCCTCTTCTCAATATGAGAAGGGTAAGGCCATAGTCCACCACGCTGGCCAAGTGCGGGTCGGCAGACTTCACATGTCTGCCAACCCGCACTTGAGAACTCGAGAACATTATGGAGAACTCTCAGACATGCAGGTTTCCTCACGACGTTTTCCTTTACCGTTTAACAAGTTATAATTAACAATTTAATACGCACATAACTCCGAAAAGTCATTGGTGCGCGCCCTGGATTCGAAACCCGTATGCGTAGCAGTCTGTCGGTCTTTCCACTAGGCTATCGCTGCTCATAATTATATTAGTATATACTATTAATTTATTATATAATGTAATATCCCTCACACCTTTGTATACCGACAAATTAAAATGCATACATATAAATTATTGCCGTCGCGTGTAATCTCCATTGAAATGCATTGCGATATTCTGATGGGCTTCATTCAAAAAATATTTCTATAGACAACCTAATAGGCAACTCTCATTAGGTAAGCGTAAGACGCCTCACTAATTAACTCTTACCATCCAGTAACGAAGCATTGATGGTAGATCAATAAGTACATTTACTATACAAAATAGGAGGGTAGATATAAATAAAATACGAAATAAATTAATATACTCGTGTTTATTCTCAAACTTTACATTAAATTTATGTTATCTTACATTTACATTGCCTCAATAATTGTAACGTTTTTACAAACTCCTAAGTAGCCTTTATACATTATATAACAAGTTTCTAGTTTGATATAGGAGTATGTCGGACGAATAGACGAAAAGTAGTTCTAAAAACGTGGTGCAATTAGGTATACTCTAAAACGTTCGCTATCTGTACTAGTATTATTACATTATACCTTTTTATGTAATGAGTCTCAATTGCATAATTATTGGAAAATAAAATGTGAGGGTAGAGTAGTAATATATGGGTAGGTGCAGAAACCTGCATTTCTGTGAGACAACGCCGCGCCGCCGTAGGACATCGATCATCCCTGCCCACAGCTAGTGTAAATTATAATTATTATATTATGTATGTCGAAACGTCAAGGCAACCGTTATTGTCAAATAATTACGCCATTGAGATTCGTCCCTTAAATATCAGTGCTGGTGCAATTGATCAAACTGGAATAAGTAAAGGCGAACATTTTATTTATTATTTCAAGCACAGGACTATGTACATTATTAGAGCAACTTTAAACTAGCACTCAATGTATTTATTAACAGGTACGATGTGTTGGAGGTTGTGTAAGGCAGTACGCCGGGTATCGTAGATTTGTATAATATGCACCCACCGGCACCAACCGTCAGCACGATTTCAAACCTTGTGCTATGGGAATAAGAATGTCAGTGTTCTTCAATTTAATTCCTCTGGCTAGTGTTTTAAGGTGGCCCTTCTATTGACTCAATGACATTATGACTCGAATAAGGAGGAGCCTAGAACCAGCAGAGGATTGCGGAATGCTGTATGATGGTAGCCTGTATCCCATTGTCTTAAAGCAGGTAATTCACTAAACATACATACCCGTGGACAAATCTGCAGACATGTCCACTGGAACTCTTTAGTATAGCTCTGTGCAAGTTATAACATTGGACAGACCTATAGAAACGAAGTCCGGCGGGCATGTCAGCAGACTTGCCCGCGTGCATGTCTGTGCAATGAATGCCCCGCTTTAAGTAAAATGACAGCTGTCCATAAACTGTGCTCACGATTCGTGCGGGCTACTATACATAACACTGACAAGGAAGTTATAAAAACTAACATCGACTAGCGTACATAGTTACATACGTATTTTAATTTCTATTCCCAGCTTGTGCTACTAGCGATATCTATGCGAAGCGGTCCAACATTATTTATAAAATACATTTTACACCTATTCTAAGGATCCTAGTCTATCATTGATTCTCACTAAAAGTGTTTTTTGCGCACGACATACTCCCATAACAAAGTTTAAAAACGTCAACCGTCCTTTAAGCTGAATTTCGTCACTGCTAATAAATGAGAGATTAATCTGATGAAGATACTAAATAAATTAATTTCACTAACTTTAAAGGATTATTCACATTACAGCGTATTTTCAGCGGTTGTCTTCAATTAACATGAAGCAAATCTCAACTACAGAATTTTATTATTTTTTAAAATGAATAAGCTATGAGAAAAGCAGTTTTGATGAAGATACTCACCCTACCGAATTGAAAAGCTTCAAATATATTTTTTCTAATAAAAGAACTATCAATACATTTACTAGAATACATAACAATATCACGTTGAATATACGCATAAAACATGAATAATGTAACTTCCCATTCCAAATAGATGGTCATCTAAGCGTCACTGTAGCTCCGTAATATCAAGCACAATTTAATTTATTCCTACTCTTGATAACTGTCAAATAATGACGGCTCAAAACGTGCTAAAGACCTCTAAAGACATACCCTCCTGTTTTCTCTTTCTAGAATTCTGAAATTAGTAGAACAGAAAGAAACAGCATGCCCATTTACTCGCTGTGTCTCTTTCTACAGAATTTACGTCCACAAATCAATAATATTGATATGGAGATATAAAATTTTTAAGCTATGATTGATAATACGTGCGACAGTATCACATTGACAAATCCCCCAATGCTTTAGGCCTAAAACTACGTTAAGTGATGATTATACAAAAATACAATTCAAATTTTATTTACCTTAAGTATTATCACTTAAGAGATCAGTCTTAAGATCCAGATTTATCTAGATCTAAAATTTGAAATGCATATTTTGAGACTTGAGTCACCAAAGCTTAGTAGAATAAAATTATAAAAGCGATATAATAAGAAAATTGCCTGGGATCTCTTGTTGGACTCACTAAACTAGAATAAGAGTATTGCTGGCCTTTACTAACATACAATACACGAAAAGGCAAAGTGGTGTTCTAAAGGTGTCAAATTGATTTGACTCCTACCTAATATTCTTGCTAGTTACATCAAAAAGAACAAGAATTTAGACCTGTACAAGAAAATCACCAGCACTATCAAATCATATCACCAATAAAAGAAAGATCGTCATGTCGCTTTGGTGAAACATTGTCTAGGGACCAAAGGTATTGACAATTTCGGTCAGAAAATAGCGATTCGCGTACCATAATAATTATATATCTATATCGTCAAGCCTGTCTCCCATTGGGGTAGGCAGAGACTATGGAACGCCACATGCTTCGGTTCAAACATACCTCTTTCGCTTCCTCGACATTCATTAACCTCATGCATGCGCGTCGGTTATGGGTACTTTAAATTTGGCCCTTTTTTAGTATGTCACCTTTTTGGTCGGCATACGTCCGCCTAGGGCATCCCCTACCGACATTACCATTCATTCTCGCACGATATACTCCTTTCCTATTTCTTCTTTCATCCATCCGTTCCAAATGTCCAAACCAACGCAACATTCCTTTTTCAATCTTTGTCACTACATCTTCTTTTAGACCACTCTTCTCTCGTATCACATATAATATAATTACTCTCGTAGTTAATCCATATAATAGTTAAAATTCAATCATAACGTTTGTCTACATATAAGGCAGTGCATATAGGTATAGCATTCATAATACACATCCATCGAACCAATCGGTTCTTGTCAAAATGCTTCCACTAAACTGCCGAATCCGCTCGACAATCTACGAATTCTCTTTAGGTAGTAATAGAATAAAATAGCGCATAGTACATTAAATAACATAGCCTCTACAACTCTTCAAACTGAAGGAAAGACTACGAAGACGCCAATGATTACATACAGTTTCGCAATTCTGTGACCGAAATCGTCAATATGGGGCCAATCAACACTAAGGCACAGTTTTACCACCGCCGAATATCTTAATAAATTCAAAACCAATAAAGATTTCTATGTTATCTGACAAATAAATTTAAAAATACATTATCAGACAGTGGTAAACATGGCCATACATTTAAACCTAAGTTGGATAGGAACATGATATTAACAGCTATTGCAATGGTTATGATTTACTTACATTCGTCTTCGAGGCCATGGCCTGGATGTCTTGAGAACTTCCACGGATTTTCAATCACTTTTTTTAGTCACCGTCGGATTTTCAAGCACTTTGTTTTATTCAGTCTTCATTAAATTGCTTCTCTCCGGGCCTCCAGGCCATGGCCCGGATACAAACACACAAATAACCAAGTCGTCATTCACATTTAAAAGAAGGTAAAAAACACTCGGTAGCCATCAAACTCTTTGTCGCCAAAGTCTTGTCGTTAAATGTATAGGAGACAAGCCAAAATGTACCTAACACAATACGTGTTAGATCCATTTTAATTTGTCACTATTATCACCTATGCAATGGCGGTCAAAATCATAACGAAGCAAGAATAATCCCGTAATATTTGCGAACTAATTCAATCACTCATCTGAAGAAAAAAACCGATAACATAAAACAATATATTTCCGGCACAAAAAACATTACTTGAAGAAAAACTCAATAGGATTAGATATGGTATATTCAATCCCTTTTGTTGTACAGTTGAGCAATAAGCAAACAGAACATACAGCACTCCGTCTAAACAAAGGCATATTATTAGGAAAATAATGCAAACTTCATACTACTAGTCCATACAATTGTATGACAAAACAAGAGAACGCGGCGACATGTGTGTAAATCCGACTTTATCTTCATAAAACACTATAATATATTCTTCAAAGCTAAGTTATTATCAAATCAGATGGGAATTAAATACATAGACTCACGCCTGCTGCCGGGCGGGTAGGCAGAGACGGAACGTCATTTGTAACGATCCTGACATATCACTCTAGATTCATTCAGATAAGAATTCAGGGATAGAAAATCGAAAATCGATTGGACATTCGTGCACGTTTACATATACGTGTTTTCCGGACATATACGTTCGTATATTAATGTACGTACGCATTTGATATGTTCGAGGCTTGCCGATCCATTTCGCATTACTTCATCATCATCAGCCTTTAACAGTCCAGTGCTGTACTAGGCCTCTCCTTTGAAAGGAGGAATTGGCCTACTATACCACGCTCGCCAGATGGGTTGGTATAGGGTTTGTATCAAGTTTTCCTTCTCTTACAGTGCTGTTCTCTGCATAATATGCTCCCTCTGTCGGCTCTTACGACACCCATGGGATGATATGGGGTGGTGACATTCCGTATTCTTAATCTGTCACCACATGCACTTTTGCATTACTTATTTATATAATAAATAAGGAATATAAAATTGTATTTTCCTCGGTTTACGGGAATGTTACACATTGAGTAATAAATAATGTAGTTTCTAGATCAATTGGTCATAATGTAATCTCAGTCAAACCAATATAATCATCAACCTGTATATAAAATGTCTATGAGAAGGAAAAGGCCATAGTCCACTACGCTGGCCAAGTGCGGATGGGCAGACTTCACATGTCTTTCACTTAGCAAAATACGCGCCAAGACGTGGAGTTGCGGAAACAGCCCGTGCAATCAAGTATCAATCACATGTCTTTCGAGAACACTATGGAGAACTCGTGCAGGTTTCCTCACGATGTTTTCCTTCACAATTTAAATATTGCGATAAAACTGTAGTTTAATTTCAATATAAAATGATTTGAAACACTTTGCTTTATACTGCAAGTTTTGCATGTTTTAATTGAATAGAATTTACAATTCAAACACTTTAGACCAACAATAACAATTTTGCAAAAGAGGTATTAACCTCAACGAAAGATTTGAGATGATGAGCGGTTTCAGACTAGCGTTTCATACGCGCGTATAAGTTCGTTTGTGGAAGCGCATGCATGCCTCCACGAGTACGAGTCCGGCTTGTTAGCCGCGCGTAATAAGCGCGTAAGCCGAAGCGACCATATACTATATGCGCAGGAAAATACACAAGGTGAAATCGACCTACGGAATAATTACAGCAATATTATGGTAGTTAAACTTTCACTATTTGACATTACCATGCTGTGTAACTTATAACAACAATTATATTTGAAGACCCACATACATGTCGACGGTTCTTATTCAATTCATACTATTTGCATTTCTACAAGTGCTAGTCTCATAGAAACCATCACAGCATAGCCATAGCAAATCAAGAATCTTATGTTTATCAAGTTAAATATTTCGTGTTTTAAATAGTTCCACTAAAGGATTGTGTTATTATTTTTAGCCATGTAAAGCGGGTCTTATAAAAAATTAGCCTATAAAACAAAACTGATTATCGAAAACAAATATGTATAGTTTAAAACGCATTCACTATATACAAAATAAGTTTAATCTGTTTGAACGAAAAGTACTATTGCTTATAGCAACATATAAACGTAGGATCCTTTTATCAATAAAACCAATTTAAAATCACTTCATTTGGCGAATTATATATTCAGCTATCATCCGAGTATTCAATATACTACAGCTTATAGCAATTTTCTTAAACTTACATGCGTATTTACATAATTTACAAAAGAAAAATGTATGCAAAGATTAAATCGCTTTATAACAAACATCGTTATGCACTCCGGAAATTTTGTACACTATCGAAGATGACAGTTTTTAAATATTTCGCACACAACACCACTCGGTTACCTTTACAATAGCAAAATAATTTATTTACTTCGAACTACATCGTCCTACACTCAACGTACACATTACGCTCCCGAGGTGGAACTTAGAACCGGTCACCGACACTACACTGCAATCCAACTGAAAGGCACACAAAGTAACGTTCTGTACACGCACTACAGCCGGTCATCACGACGCGCACTCGTGTTTCCACGCACGTTCACTCGCACAACGGTCGCACTTACTACGAAATATAATTAATATCAATTCGACATAAATAAAAAAATAGAGGATTCTACTCAGTATCCGCGCGTGTGCGACCGCGGGCGGAAGGGTTCGCGGGTCCTAGTCGAAGTCGATGTCCATGTTGTACTGGCCGCGCTCGGCCGATGTGAGGCTGGAGGACGAGTCGGACGTGGCGGAGGAGTTGGCGCGCTCGGGGGGCCAGGGGGCCCCGGAGCCCGTGGACGTGGAGGATAGGGAGCCCGAGGACGAGGAGCCCGCGGCCCACGCGCCCCCCGCACCCCCCACAGCACCCGCCGCGCCCCGCCGCGGTACCCGCCGCACCACCAACTGCGACAGCGACGCTGCAACACAAAAATAATCTTTTCATCCCTTCTATTCGAGTGTCGCTTTGTTCCTCTTTTAGCGGGAGCAAAATAGCTCTTTTCTGTTAAGAGCTTTTTAGTGATGTGATTTGAATTTGGAACGTATATCATTCATAGAAATCGAACGCAAATTGTATGAATCACTGGCTGGTACGGTTGGCTGCACGGGCGTGACCCGTGCTAACCAAAAAAAAAAGCGCGCTCTCTTCGACTCTCTTCTCGTAATCAGTAGATACATACTTTATTGAATTTTCAGAATTTTGCAAAAATAATTAGTTCTACGTCGAGTTATGAAAGTGACAATGCTTTAACTCCTGAAACCATAACTTAAGAAGCTAACAACGTCGTACAAAATTTATTACCCACGAAATTATTTATTTTCTCATAGAAAGGGGATGAAAAGTAGAGTATATGACTCGAGAGCAAATTATTTTTCCTTCGAGCAATGCACTTCGAATTTGAATCCCTCGCTGCGCTCAGGATTCTACGTTAGAATCCCTCGCTATGCTCGGGATTCTATTCTAGAATCCTTCGCTTCACTCGTGATTCAAAGTAGCGCCCTCGCCGTAAAAATACTATTTTGCTCCCTTGTCACACACAATTGTTACCTAGAGTTTACAGACCGCCTGAAGGCCACAAATCGGCATACAAAAGGCTAGTTGACAAAGGCTCTTGGATGTCATAAGCTGCATATTGACTAGAGACCCATGCCCGCCCCATATTGCTTCAGTTTGAGACAGCGTCCCTCGCGATGCAGGAATAAGTCCTGTGTCGGGAGGAACTTTACAAATATGCAAGTAATGAACACGTAAACTATACTTACAGACAGGAGTGTCGCTAGTGGGCTGCGCGGAGTGCGCGGGGTGCGTGGCGGGCGCGGCGGGGCTGTCGGCGGGAGGCTCGGGCTCGTCCGGCAGCAGCGAGCGGCGACAGATGGGGCACGTGGCGTGCAGCTGCAGCCACGGCGCGATGCACGTCGCGTGGAATATGTGGTCGCACTCTAACCGGGATACCGTCTCGCCTGGAATTACATACAATTGATGTACACTCGACGATAACATTGCTTTATTTATTTAATAATTAGCCTTATAAGTATATTTATTTTACAATCGGAACGCGAGTTATACACGCTTCGAACTCGGTACTGAGTGTGTATTAAATCGCTGAGCTTGGTACGCACTAGGTAGATAATAGATATCATTACCGTGACCAAAGACACAGCAACAAGAAAAGACAGAGCAGCACACTGCACAAATGCCGGTTGACAAACTTCACATATCTTTCTAGAACATTGTGGAGAACTCCTAAACACGTAGGCTTCCGCAAGACGATTTCCTTCAAATTTTATTTTAATTGTTATAGACTATAATTAGAAAATAAAGCGCGTGAAACCGCAGGAACAGTTAGTACATAATAAATAACACATATTTATCTATTTGTAACATATTTTATCGCGGTTAAGTGGCCATACTGTAGAGATAGTTACTGGATTTTATTATCTGTGAAATATAGTATTAGTAGTTATACTTATATCAACCGCAAGGCAACATAGTGCCTAACGGAATGTAAGTAGTGATACTACAGTCTCAAAATCTTCGTGAAGGCAGTTGGGGCCTCGTCTTCAGCTTGCCTGATCGGAATGACCTTCTAAGTGCACTTGTAGGCTCTAAACTCTATCTTGCCGTAGTCAGCCGAAATTGCTTGTTCGGTTGTTAAATGCATTTCTCCAAGAGCATAATTACGTGGAAAACCGTTTTTTCAACACAATATTAGAATAGATATGTTATTACAGTCAGCAATATATTACTATTGAAGAGACACAGTAAAATAATTGCTGACTGTTTCTATCCATGTTTGTTCACAGGGAAATTAAGGACAAAGGTCTAAAAATAGAGGATTCTTTAGAAATAGTTATACTCGGTTGGCAGCCCTCTTTTCCGAACTATGGATCGAGAAAAGTCAGTTCGTAAAATGAGAAAAAACTGAATAACAGTTACTAGGCTAGCATAACATGACAAAAGCCTACCAGTTTGAAAGGTTTCCCAGCAGACACTACACAATGTGTTGGCGAAAAAGTACTAGGCTAGCATAACATGACAGAAGCTTACCGGTTTGAAAGTTTTCCCAGCAGACGCTACACGATGTGTTGGCGGCCGCGTGTGTTTCCGTCACAACTTCACTGGGCAATGCCGCGATCTGTTCCCGTGGTAGTGGGGGCGGGCCAGCGTTCTCTAGCTGACCTAGCAACTGTGTAACTACTGCGTCCAGACCTGGAATGTTACATGTGTTGTGTTATAATATGATAGCCTGGTAGAATTTATAATCCGTCTTCACTAAATATGTATGTGTGAGGCAGTTGAAGAGTCAATCTCTTTAGCTCTTCTTTCTATCAATCAGCAAGGAATGTGAATACTAGGGAAACAAAGTGATGATGGCACTGTTACTCCAACTCGGCATGGACTTGATCTACACGCCGCTAAGCATGCTGTACCCGAGCACTCCAACCAGCACGAAGGGTTTTCGCCAGGCGTTGCGCCGCGGGCAATTATCAAATATGGAGAGCTTTTGAGCCTCTCAAGCACAAGATATTTTAAACTTTATGAAATAAATAATAAGTCCTAAAATGTTTCACATCAGAACCGCTCGCCGCTGCGTTGCCAGTCACTGCTCTTTGGTGTGAAAGAAGTTTGAGCCGGTTTAAATGACGCCTGCGGCAAATTATCAGGCATTATTGCCACAGAAGTCCTAAGGGAAAAAAGGCAAAGCTTGTCCGAACCACCGCTAGTGAGACTGACTGCCCACTGGAATGGTGAAGAGTGGCGTTATTACAACTAATAGAAATGGGTAAAAGCCGTAACGCCATTATTACGCATTTATATTGGTTGAATTAGACCCAGGTCCGCTTCTCGCCAATCTAGTGCAGAGCTAGTCTTGGAGGTGGTTCGAACAAGCCTGAGAGTGTTCACCTTCGCCGCCGAACACGTAGTCCCCGGGCGCTCCTACCAGGACAAAGGGCGCTCCGGCGGTGACCGCTCCGCTGGCGGGCCGCGCGCCGCCGATCATCCACACTAATTGTTCCATTAGCGTCTCGCGACGACCCGCTCCTCTGCAGAACATATCACCGTACATTACATGGCTATAGACGCTCCTAGTAACACTGCGAAATAACTTCATCATCATCTTCGTCCTAGCAATATCCCGGTTGCATCCAAGACTGTAACGCCGTGTAGCCTGGGCTCCGCTTACTAGTTTAGACTAGTAAGCGGAGCCCAGGGACATGAATGAACGAACGAAATAGCACAGATTTTATACAAAACTTAGTGGATACGGAGATAGCAACTGAGCTGACCTTGGTTAGACTAGAAAAGCCTTAAAATTTGCTAGGGCCTATAAGATAACCACGACTGATTAATCGATTGGGATTTTCAATTCATCTCCTTAATAAAAGCTGGTCGCTCAATATACTATAACTTAAACCAGTTTCTGCTCGAAAATCTCAAGGCGAGAACTACCTCTAACTCGTAACGACTGTGATATCATGTTATCACATCATCATCATCACTCTGCCGTATTTCACTGCTAGATATAGGCGTCTCCAATAGCAGACATCGAGCTAGATCTCGAGCATCGGCTCTTCGTGTCAAGCCTCTGCCTGTTTCACGTTATCTATCACCCAAGATGGAGATTAACAGTAATCATAGTCGAACTAATCGCAATTACACAGTACTGGGGCAACATAACTAATGAAGATTGTTCACGTAAATAAACAGGTGTTGCATGTCAGTAGATAATACGAAGTACTTACCGCAGCCGGCCGCCAGACATTAGGAATGCTAGATCGTTTAACATTGGCGGTGTGCCCTGAAAGAAAAATATATTATAGGTACATTATCGAAATACTTTACGTGTCTTTCTTGTACGTAATAAACAGTCTGCTGCAGCTAGAATATTTCAAATATAGAAGGATTTAAGCGTCTGTGGGAATTAAGGTCAAGCTTAACGTAACTCTGTAATTCTTGTTGCATTTTTGGCGCTGAAATCTTCTAGGTACAATCAACCAAGTCGGCGCTGGACCAATTTAAAAAAAATAATTGCTTTACTCGCTCATTGAGTCGAGGCACACTAGAAACTGGTTTTGTATACGAGTGTCAATGTGGTAGGTTTAAAACTTAGGTGTAGTAAGTAAATATAATACATACATTATTGAAATTTAAAACAGCCAGCCTCGCGAGGCGAACATTAGGCTTTTTCGCAGAAATCGCGTGTGGAAATTCAAGGTACGAATCTACCAATTAATGTTATGCGCGTATTTAATATATTTAGACTTTGCCTGTTTATTTACCCCACTATGTTCTGGAATTTGAGCATATAGGTAGCGCCAACGACCGTACATCTCGAGTTCCGGGCGTCATGGTGGACTTTTTTGGCTTTAATACTACGAGTAGTCTCTCAATGTATCACTAGATTTGTCAGGATAAGCAACAGCGAACATTACAGACTCGAATTTCACCACTAATAAGCCCCAAAAAAATTTAACTGCCTGCGAAGCTACAAATAATTTGATGAGGGTCTTATTTGTACAACCGAAACTGGACTAACCTTACTAATAATGAGAAGACGTACCAATTCCAACAGTACATAAACAAAAACGTAGAACTTATATCTAAAATTCTTCTTCAATTATGACAATTTATGACGCAATACGTTCTAGAATAATACACACCACACACACTTATTATCATTGAAATATTTTGAAATGTAATTTTATAAAGTAATAGTTTGAGCATGCGCAGTTGGTGCCATGTTGGAAATGCCATCAGATACTGTCCAGTATCTACTCAGAGGCGATATCATGCTATGTGGGGATTGTGGGTGGTAAAATGACATTTGTTATGTGTATCAGACCTTCGTTTGACCTTCCAGGGTCATGTGTGACGTATCTAATGTAATTGTGTATTTTTACAGTTTCAGACCTTATTTATCACCCGACTTCAAAAGGAGGAGGTTCTTAGTTCTGTTATATTCTTTATGTTTGTAACTTCAAATCCCTTAATTTACTTCGAAAAATCTTTTTGATTCGATTATTTATCTTCGTCCTAACATAACAGAACCCGGGCCCGTTTACTAGTCTAACCAGATTTCACAGAATATTAGATTTTCAATGGATTGGACATAGATACATATACTCACGCCTTTTCCCCGTCGGGGCAGGCAGAGACAACAGAACGCCACTTGCTCCTATCCTTACAAACCTCACGCGCTTCCTCTACACTCATTACTCTTTTCATACATGCTCGCCGGTTTCGGCACAGATTACTAAATAGTTACTTCGGTTTCGGGTACTTCGGACCTTTCCGTTTTTTAGGGTCTGTCGCGACCGACTTGCCCACACACATTTGCCTTATATAATCTGATTCGTAATTCTTTCTTCACTCATACTGCCACTGGATTGGACCAGTGGCAGTATATTCAAGGGTATGGATGCCGTCAAAGATCTTCATAGGTGGAAAACGAGCAGACGGATCGCCTAATGGTAAGCAATTACCGCCGCCCATGGACACAAGCAACACCACAGGGATAGGATAAGGAGTGGGATGAGAGAGAAGGAATAGGGGATAGGGCCTCCGGCACTCTCACTCACCGAGCGAAACGCAACAGTTTAGGTACTGTTACTTTACGTCGATTTTCTGTGAGAGGGTAGTACTTCCCCGGTCGAGCCGGCCCATTCATGCTGAAATCAGCAAGGCTCTACTACCGTTAAAAAAAAAAAAATCGGGCAAGTGCGAGTCTGACTCGCGCACCGAGGGTTCCGTACGCATTTTACCTTATTTGAGGTTGATGCTAATTACGCTAGTCCTCCAAATCTGAGGGTCTAGTACCAGTTTGCATTCGATCGTCACGGTGGACGATAGCCTAGATGACAGGAACAATTTCCATACATTTTCTAAATGCGCCCCCTAGCGGTCTCTATCGATCGCTTCTCTCCATAAGGGGCGCTTTAACCCTTTTACTGGTGGTGGCAATATTTATGCCACCAATGTTTTTATTTTTTTTCTTGTACGACAATACTACTACTTAAAAAGTACCAATTCTGTGTGATAATATACGCATCACAGATTATATAAAAAATGAAACATTGACACATTTGACAATTGTCAAATTTTTGCACAGAGGTATTTTTTAAAAAATCATCAGTTTACGATCTGTATAAAAATCCAAGAATATCTTCATATTGTGACGTAGCCAAGTTACGATTTTATATTAATTGTAAAGTAAATGGTATTCTAATTATGCTATACTATACTTTTTCTAACAATAACTACTAATTGTTCTCAAAATTGGCTCCGAACGTGGTGGCAACATATATGCCATTACCAGTTACCATTACCATTGCACTTGTCCGGTTTGTTTTAGATTTGTATAGAAATATATAAGTAATCTTTACTTTTCATATTTTTTTTGACAATGAGCAAGCGAAGACAAGTATTGGCGGACAAGCAAATAGAAGAAGAGCTTGAAAATCTATTTGGTATACCAGATGGCTCTTTATCTGAAGATGATGAAGAAGTGACAGATACCGAGTGCGTTGAAGATTCAGACTTGCTTTCTGTGTTATTAGGTGAAAATGCTCTGATTAGCTCAGCATCGGAACAAGTACAGGAAAGTCCCGGCCTAACAAATTCACCTCAACCGTCTACATCTAGAGCAGATGTTCAAATTTTTCTCCATTGGAAACGGCAAGATTTCAGTCATCTGTGTCTGAAGCCGGAGAAATCCCAAACTTTTCAGACTTTTCTTCTTCATCAGATGATGAATCGGATGCAGATGAGGTCGAATGGAAAAAGCAATCTTGGCAACAAAATCCTAACTTGGAAAACTTCGATTGTCCACCTTTACGCTGTTCAAAAAAGACTATCAAATGCCCATTACTAATACCAGAATATACAAAACGTATGGGTAGTGTCGATCGTTTCGACCAAAAAAGAACATCATATTCCGTGGGTAGAAGAAGTCGCAAATGGTGGACCCGATTTTTTTTTATAGAAGTTGCAATAACCAATGCCCATATCAAACAAACACCCGAGAGCACAATGTTATGAGCCAAAAACAATTCAGAATTGCTTTTTCAAGGGAGCTGGTGGATAATAAAATCTTTAGAAAAAGATCATTCCAATCAACGCCAAAATATGTAACAAAAAAAAAAGACACGAGTGGAAGGGACTCATAAAAGACAAAAAGAATTTACGGTGTACCAGAAGAAATCAGATTTGAAAGATTAGATGAACACTGGCCTATAGAAATAGAGACTTATAAGAGGTGTCGCTACTGCAGCACTAAAGTAAATAATAAGAGGTCTAAAATAGAATGTGAACGGAGTAAAGTGGTACTATTTATACATCCATGTTTCAAATTATTCCACCAAGAAAATCAATGAACGATTCGTCGTTCATTGATTTTCTTGGTCCCTCACTGGTGCTGGCAAGGATATTGCCACCATGTTTTTTTCTTATTGTAAACATGTATAATTTTTTTTCTTGAACATTAATTATTAAACTACCCACAATGATTCCATAAAACGAAATTTTATTTTTCTGACATAAAAAAATGCTTCTGCCAGTGAAAGGGTTAATTCTCTCTGTACGTGCGCCCTTACAAAGAGTACCTACTATCTTAAATGGAGTCTACTATGTATGTATGGGGACACCCTTAAATTTTCCACTGCGCCACTGTAGAGCGGGATAGCGCGCCAACGGCAATATAAAAGCTGGCCTCTTGTTGTAAACTTATTAACGATGCCAAACATACATCTAAAGCAATTTACAGGCTACCTTCTTCGCAGAACCTATGAGACCTAACTAGGTAGATGCACATAAGTCGTAGAAGTAAGAGGTCGAGGAAGACATTTATATGCTCAAGCAAGTGGTTGAGGCATAAAGCGTGCGATACTCGATTCCGTATCCGAAGACGGGTCGGTTAAATCAGTCGGGGTTTTGTTATCCGCCGGAGAATCTTAACACCGACTTCTAATTTTTCCTGTGGCGCCATCTGTGAGTTGTAGGTGGTACTATTGTTACAGTACATAGGAGATATGGTCAAAATTAGGTTTTTGCGAAAACTTGTAAGTACCAAAATTAACCTTAATTTTCAACTTTTTGAATTTTTTGTAATTTTTCCTTTATTTGTGCTGTAAGAACCTGCTTTTGGCCAAATTTCGTGATTCTAGTTCAACGGGAACTACCATATAGGTTTTCGACCCAAAACCTATAGGGTACTTACGGTTGACCTAGAATTGTCAATTTTGGTCAAAACCAAGGTCTTACAGCACAAATAAAGGAAAAATTCCGAAAATTAAAAAAAGTTAAAAATTAAGGTTAATTTTGGTACTTACAAGTTTTCGCAAAAATCTAATTTTGACCATATCTTTTTATCGGGTTGACCCAGGACCCTAATTTTTATACACCTAATAGGAACCACAGACCTCAGTATCTGGTATAAATTTCTATTTGCTAGGTCCACCCGTTCCTGAGAAAATCGGTGGTGACACACGGACAGACAGACAGACAGACAGACAGACAGACAGACAGACAGACAGACAGACGGACAAGAAAGTGATCTTATAAGGGTTCCTTTTTTTACCTTGTGAGGTACGGAACCCTAAAAATATCCAATGATATGCACATAACTTCTAAACCTCAGTGGTGAGTGACGTTGGACTCAATATCTTCCACATAGCATTCTGTTGGTGTTTTCACCGGGCCATTGTTGCCTCCCATTTCCTATTCTGATGTTTATGCCATATTTATAATTACTGCAAAGATTTGTCAAAATCCGTTCAGTAGTTTTTTTGTGTGACAGAGTAACAAACATAATACATCCTTATTCAAAGTTTTCATATTTATTATAATAGTAAGTAAGGTCTGCGGCGCGCGTTTTTATTAGCATCATAGTATAGATTAATTCATTACAATCATTCTGACATTTTTATTGGAATACACTGTCCATTGGTTGCCGTATTTTCTTTTCTATTTATATTCAAGAAAGAAAAATAAACGATAACCCGCTTCTTTCATGACGTAGTAAATAAACACGAAACTCCGTTATCAATTGCCACGCAAGGGCAACAAGTCACGACAATGATATACATTTGCAGCTACATAAATGCGCGTAATCGATCTAATCTATTAATAAGTGCCGCACCACGTGGGGTTGGTAGTGGGGCCGAGTCGCCGCCACCAATAAACACGAACGCCAGTGACATCGAAATATTAGGGCCTAAGCGCACATGCTATATGTTGATATCATCATCATCGCCGCAGTGTTATTCCCGTTGCATCGAAGACTTTCGCTTTTTAAAACCCGGGGTCCGTTTAACTTGTGGTATTGGGTTTATTTGTTTTTCGGAAGCTTGAAGCCACCTTCCCTGACGACTTTGTTTACGTTGCTTAAAGTTTGTAGCATCCCGCAATACAGGATTTAAATCTAGATGTTTTCCTAGTGCGGGACTTATCCTTACGCTTGCCGGTTAAGGACGCGTTTACAAAATTAGTAGGTACAAAATCGCGTCACTACAGCGACACGGCGGCAACAGTACGTACTACGTACGGTAACTTACGGAAATGTAGTTCAACTAAATAACTTTGAGACTTAGAATTTTTTGTGATATGTATCTATGTGTTATAGGCCTGGCTGTGCGAATTACGTACAAATAAGTTTCTTATTTTTATATACCTACTTAAATGGACATTATTACTTTATTTTTTCCATTATGTTGATTCAGGATATATTTCGGTATTTAGATATTATTTTGTTTCTTGCGTTGAAATCTGGTAAGATTATGTGGACTGATGGTATACCATCCCATTCAAGTGTTGCGACTGGAACTCACAAAAGAATAGACCTAGTTATGCCAGGTTGGGGCTCATTTTATTTGTTTTAGTGAGTCCCTACCACTGGTACTAGTAAAGTAACCTTCCAAGGTTATTCGATGAGTCTTACTGGTACTCTTATGTGAGTAGAGCTAGGCATGCCGAGTTTGGGCTTATTTTGTTTGTACATAAGAGACCCTACCACTGGAACTTATGAAGTAACCTTCCAGGGTTATTAGATGACTCTTGCTGGTACTCATATGTGAGTAGAGCTAGGCATGCCGAGTTTGGGCTTATTTTGTTTGTACATAAGAGACCCTACCACTGGAACTTATGAAGTAACCTTCCAGGGTTATTAGATGACTCTTGCTGGTACTCATATGTGAGTAGAGCTAGGCATGCCGAGTTTGGGCTCATTTTGTTTGTACATAAGAGACCCTACCACTGGAACATATGAAGTAACCTTCCAGGGTTATTAGATGACTCTTGCTGGTACTCATATGTGAGTAGAGCTAGTCATGCCGAGTTTGGGCTCATTTTGTTTGTACATAAGAGACCCAACCACTGCAACTTATCAAATCAAAAAATCAAAATCATTTATTCATCTAGGCCACTAAGTGACGCTTATGAACGTCAAAATTTAAGTTAATTACTTAATGATTCTACATTTACATTTACTGCCACGTTCGCAATGCAATAGGTAGAACCACGAGAAAGAACGGGCAATAAAACTCATGGCCACTCTTTTCAAACAAATATAATGGTGGTACATTTTATTTTTGTAAGGAGCTGCAACTGTTTCACATTGTAGACATCTACTAGTAAAATTTTTAGTAGCTATTGATATCATACTCAAGCAGTAAATGATGTTCATATGGTAAGCCTCCCAAAGTAAATATGGTGAAACAGGAGCATCCACTTACGTCTTTTTAATGTAGGCAACTCGTGAACATGGTCAGAACTATGGTAGAAGTGAATGAAGCAGAAAGTAACGGTATTATGAAACCAAAGCAATCGACAACCTATTAGTTAGCCCATGACCACGAGTTACCCACATTTTACAAATCCGCAAAGTTATTATGAAAGTGTGGAACATGAATGCAAAATATCGTATGAAATGAGAATATCGTAATTAACTACACTATAAAATAAAACTACTAATTATTGACCTAGTCAAAAGCGAAGAACTACTTCCAAGCGCTCCTGTCATCAAAATAATCCTTCAAACTGTAATATGCCTTATTTATAAGATTCTTTTTAACTTCTGCCTGAAACGAACTTAATGGCAAGTCTAAAATATAAGTTGGTAATTTATTGTATATGCGAATACTGAGCCCAATAAAAGAGCTATGCGTTTTGTGCAAACGAAAATACGGAACACATAATTTATGTCTATTTCTAGTATTGATATTGTGTCTGTCACTATTCATTTTATAAGAATTTATGTTTAGTCTTACATGCATAACACTGGCATAAATATATTGTGACGCTACTGTAAGAATACCAATAGTTTTAAATTTTTCTTTGAGTGAGACTCTTGTCTTTAACTGGTAAATGGCCCTAACTGCCCGTTTCTGCAATATAAAAATATTTTGGATATCAGCAGCTCTACCCCATAACAATATGCCATATGACATAACACTATGAAAATAACTAAAATAAACCAATCTAGCCGTATCGACATCGGTCAACCTACGAACCTTCTTAACGGCATAAGCAGCTGAGCTAAGTTTCCCTGAGAGATATGTAACATGCGCACCCCATTGTAACTTCGAATCAAGTGTTAATCCTAGAAATAATGTGGATTCAGTTGTTTCGAGTACATCGTCATTTAAAACTATGTTAGGACCAAGGTTTCTGACATTAGGCAGAGCAAACTTAACACATTTTGTTTTTTTGGCGTTCAGTACTAGATTGTTTACATTAAACCATTTAGTCACTTGAATGAGTGCACTGTTTATTTCGTTAAAGTGTTCCTTATTTCTATCTTCTTTAAATATCAAAGAAGTATCGTCAGCAAACAGTACAACGTCACAAATGTTTCTCAAGTAAAAAGGTAAATCGTTTATGTAAACAAGAAACAAGAAAGGCCCTAGGATGCTGCCCTGTGGCACTCCTAAATCAACAGGTAAGCCACTGGATTTTGAGCCATTTATTTCAACACATTGGATCCTGTCACTTAAGTACGACTTAATGACATCCAATGCTTTAGTCTGGACGCCGTAATGTCTAAGCTTGCACAAGAGCGTTTCATGGCAGACACAATCGAATGCTTTCGAAAGGTCGCAGAACACACCAACAGCATTTTGGGAATTCTCCCAAGCACTGTAGATATGTTTGAGTAACGCTACTCCTGCATCTGTTGTCGAAAGACCCTTGGTAAAACCATATTGCTCACCATGAAGGAGGCTGTTTTGATTAAAATGTCTTAGTAGTTGCTTGAGTATGATCTTTTCAAAAATCTTACTAAAAGCAGGTAGTATCGATATTGGCCTATAATTACTAGGATCAGTCTTATTGCCGGATTTGAACAGAGGTATTATTCTACTATGTTTCATAAGATCTGGAAAACTGCCAGATTTAATACACTTATTGAATAAGTTGCTTAAATAAGGAGCCACTACATCAATTATACTTGTCAAAACCTTAACAGAAATGCCCCAGAGATCACCTGTATTTTTAGACTCTAAAGACTTAAAAGTATTTATAATATCGGTAGAACTAATACTATGAAATTTAAATATTACTTCACATTTTCCTACACTAGACTCTAATAGGTTTCCTGCGACTATAGCTGATGATTTTAATTCTCTAGTAGTAGTAAGTGGTATGCTAGCAAAAAAGTTATTAAATGTGTGTGCGACTTCTTCGTCATTATGAATTAATTTATCATTATCAAGAAGACTAAAACTATTACTTCTTAATGTTGTCTTACCTGTTGTTTCATTAATAGCTCGCCAGGTTGCCTTAACTTTATAATAATAATAATAATAATAATCATTTATTGCGAACATAGGTATTACAAAGATGTTACAGAGGTGTTACAGAATGTTCAGTGCTTCTATATTCTGCCAGTCAGCATGCAATGTTTTATAGGGTAGAGTATTTTATAAATTTAAAGTTACACACTATATAATCACCCAAAAATAATAAGTAATGGTAATAATTTTAGTTTGGAACATTAATCATAATTATATCTCAATGTCAGAACAAACTCATAAATCTCCATCATAAATTAGCATAGAAAATGTCAAGTAAAATTATTATCAGTCAGAAAATTAATTAATCAGAATTATGTCAATTGTAAAAAATGAAATCATGTCAATTAATTAGATAATTTACTGTGAGTTATGTTTTGTCATTTAGATATTCAGTTACAGTATAATATGCCTTCTTAAGAAGAAATTGTTTAAGTGAATGCTTTAGTGTATCTACATTACTACATTTCAATATTGCTTTGGGTAGATGGTTATGAATCCGAGGAGCCATACAAAAAACACTCCTATCGAACTGTGCAGTTCTGTTTGCCGCAAAACATATTTTATTCTTATGGCGTTCACTCGTAGGTGATTTAAACAAAGACTTATTTAAGGCAACAAATATAGCAGTCTCATAAATATAGATACAGGGCAGGGTTAATAGTTTTAGTTCAATAAACGTAGGTTTACAACTATCAGTAGATTTAAGTTTACAAATTGCTCTCACGCACTTCTTCTGTGCCTTAAACACCGTATCCTTTTCAACCGAGTTGCCCCAAAATATTACCCCATACCTTAACAAGGACTCAACATGACCACGATATGCAGTTATAACAGCCGACTGGTTGACTACCTTTCTAAGCATGTACAGTGCATATGAAAATTGGCTTAATTTAGAACATATGACTTCAACATGATGTCTCCAATTCAAACTGCAATCAAGATGCAAGCCCAAAAATTTTGCAGTTTCCACTTCATTTATTTGTTGTCCGCTATATTTTACAACAATATCTTTTGTTTTGTTGATATGATTTCTAAATCCCATTATGTTCGTTTTATCTAGGTTTATGAGTAAATTATTACATTTTAGCCATTTTATTATTTGATTTAGTGTTTCATTCATATCTCTTTCTAAAGTGCTTTTACACGTATTTGTAAACATGACCGTACTGTCATCCGCGAATAGGACAATATTTTGTTTGATAGCATTAGGCAGGTCATTTATATATATAATAAATAATAGGGGTCCTAAAACACTTCCCTGAGGCACACCTTGTTTTACCACTTGATATCCAGAGGAAAATACAGTTTCCTTTTTGGTTTTAGGGCATATGCGAGTGATCTGAGTGCATTGTACTCTATTAGAGAGATAGGATTTTAAAAGTTTCAACACATTGCCCCTTACGCCGTAAGCTTCCAGCTTTTTAAACAAAAGATTATAATCGACATAATCGAACGCCTTTTGCAGATCCAAGTACAGTGCCGTGACGATTCTTTTATTGTTAAGGCTAGACATAACAACTTGCAAAAATTTATATACCGCTAAATTAATGCTCTTTTCTTTCCTAAAGCCCACTTGTTCATCCGCGAAGATATCATTTTTTTCAAAAAAGGTGCTAAGTTTACTACTAATTACTTTTTCAAATACCTTCGATATTGTTGGTATAAGGGATATTGGTCGGTAATTGCTCATCTCTAGTTTGCTATTCTTTTTAAAAAGTGGTTTAACAATAGTAGTTTTTAATTTTTCAGGGAATATACCAGATACAATACACATATTTATTATGTAACTTAAGATAGGTGAAATAATATTAGATACGGCTTTCAAAATCTTCGTATGTATGTCATCATAGCCCGTGCTATTTGTATTTTTTAAGGAAACAATTATTTTATAAATGTCAAAAGGCGTTGTAGGGGTCATAAAAAGTGAATGTAATAAGGTCTTATTGACTGTAATTTTATTAGAATTCGTGCTACTAACACTATGTGTAGACCCTGTTCCTATAAAATATGTATTGAAACTATCCGCAATAGCAATAGGATCTTCAATGATTTCGCCATTTACACTTATTTGTTTTATTTCCTCAACAGGCATGGATTGTTTATTGTTATTTATAACTGACCATGTTGCTTTGGATTTGTTTATGGCAGTTTGAATCATATAGTCATTTTGAGATTTTTGTGTCAATTTGATTATTTTGTTGAGACGTGCAGAGTATTGTTTAAAGATATTTCTATTATGTGTGTTAGGACTTTTCCTATAGCGCCACAGTAAATCACGTTTACGCTTTGAACATGTTTTTATACCCTTTGTCATCCACTTAGGTTTATTACGTGCATTTTTTCTAATTAATGTCAAAGGAAAACATAAATAATAGAATAAAGTAAAAATGTCATAAAAAATGTCAAATGCTATATTAGGATTATGCGTATCATATACTTCGTTAAAACTCAATGCTTGAAGACAAGCCTTAAATTTTTCAATATTTTCTTTACTATAGTCCCTTCTCTCTATATACCAATGTGAAAGGGAGCAAGTAACTTTTACCGGGCAAGATAGCATTTGTGCAGTATGGTCGGACAGGGCAAATTCATAAATTTTGTACTTGGAGCCTTTAATATTATGCATGAAATGGTCAATGCACGTACCACTGTTTAGGCGGGTGGGCTCATTTATTATTGATTTAAGATTGTAACTTTTTATTAATTGTATTAGGTCCTTACTACTTTTAGTGTTCAAAAGAGTGTTTATGTTAAAATCGCCACACAAAATTACCTTTTTCTTAGTGTAACATAATTCATGTAGTATCATATTAAGTTTTTCAAAAAATGCTTCAAGCTGATGCATGATGTTTCGCGGTGGTCTATATACACAAATAATTATTACTTTATGCATAGTTAGTTCCACGGCACAACATTCTATAATACCTGAAACACACTTTGATTCAATTTGAGAGACAACTTTATATTCATGTTTATTATGAACCAAAATGCAAGAACCACCACGTCGACTTTTACGGCAAAAAGTTGCTGCGAGAGAGTAATTTGCTAAATATAATAATTTTGTATCATCTTTTACCATATTGTGTTCTGTTAAACAAATTACATCAGTCAAAATATCCTGCTCTAATAGCCAATCTAAATTTATACATAAAAGATCAGATTTATTCATTATTCCATTGATGTTCTGATGCAAAATATGTATTACATCATACACGAAAAAATGATGGACGCGAAGTTGTAGGACTGCTAGCGGTTTCATTATATGATTCTGCGGTTACCTTATTCTTTACCATGTCATCTGTTTGGGTGCCTTTATCAGCGTACAATACATTAATTTGTGATTTCTTGGCAATATGTTCATTGTATTTTATAACATAATTCGTATGTAATATTTCTTTATGTATTAATTGAGAAACATGTCTAGTAAAATAATAACGGTAGGGTAGCGAGCGTGCAAAACCCATATCAATATATTTTACATTCAGAAATTTGGAACATAAAAATCTAAGTTCATAGTTTAATTTTGTCTCTCTAAGATACTTATTGCTCGGGATTTCACAGAAAAATACGTTTGTATTTCTTGTACAACAAAGAAAACCACTAACACATGTCTTAAAGATACACGGGGAACGGTCGTTTACGCCGCCTAAAACAATTAAGTAATCGTTCATAGTTAAGGACGATATTACTTTTCGTTCGGTGACTAATATATCCTGAAGGGTGGCTCCAGATTTCCAGAAGGAGGTGACTTGGTAGCGGTCACCCATCAGATGCTGAAGTACGTATTGAATATTACGCCCCTGGTCATCTGCAATTACAACTACTTTCGACATTTCTTTGGGAAGAACAGTATTGTTGGCTTCCTTGGAGTCGTGAGAACCATTTATTTTTTCTGCTGGGGTTACCAAGTTATCGCGCGCTTTAGAATCTAAATTATAGGTACAATATGTTTCGTCTTGGGCAGTGTCCTTGTCTGTCTTATAATGAACATCGATTACCGCTTTTATTGGTGTTTTCTTATTGATTTTTCTATTCTTCTTATTACTATTACGTCCCGACATTGGAGTCGTACATGTACTGTCCAGACTAATTTTCTTATAGGTTTCAGCTACCTTTAAACTTTTTTCCAAGTCTGTCTTTAATCTGAAGTTCTCAGAATTCAAATTTTCTATTTCTAGATGTGCGCTAGCCAATTGGTCCGTAAGTGAATTAATTTTAGCATTCAACTCCATTATTTCATGGTTTTCATTAAGCGATGTATTCGGCAAACTCATCATGGTAGTGTCGAAAAGCGATGTCTCCGCTGCTGAAATGTCGTGAAGAGATTCTGCTCGCCGGATCTTACGATAAGTGATGTTTTGTTCTTGATCCATTTTTAAAATAATTTGTATTATCTATTTATATCGTAATTTCCGTCTATATTTTATTATACTCTTTATTTATTTCCAACTCATTCACTTAATTTTTATGCGTGCAACGAAACGCACCTCAAAATACTGGTGTTCAGATTCGGAGTAAGGTCACAACGTTAAGTTTCCGAACGAAGTGTATCAGTGTCAAAATCCGGTTGAGAGTTAATTGGTGGGTGATAGCAGGCACTTATTGTTTATTTTAGATGTTTGAATGTTTTAACTGATTGATGTGAAAAAATTTATGCAGTGATGATTAACTCACATATTATTTATGCCGTTTTTGAGGCGTAGTTAATATCGGCATTTTAACATTGTTTCTTGGATAGATGTTTGATTATGTGCACTATTGGTAGCATTGGTCACTTATTTATTGATTTGTCACTATTGTTGTTGGTGAAAGTGTTCACTTTTTATATAGCACTAAATAGTTCACAGTTCACAGAGATAGTAATGTCACTTGTTTAATAACATATGTGGAGCGTAATTATAAATAATCGAGACACAATTAAACAATAGATTAATAATAAATTAATTAAATTTCGCGGAACAGTGTCTAACGTGCTGGGGTTGCCAGCTTTTTTCTTATTCGAAGATTGTTTAATTTTATTCCTAACGAATATAGCTTTAGCTGTATTGCACACTCTTTTAAATATTTTAGAATAATTCCTAACATACTCAGTGAAGTTTAAATCAGAATTGTATTTTTTCATACCATACAACTCATACATTTTTGCTCTGCTTTTGTAAATACCCGCAGTAGCCCACTCATTAAAAGCTCGAGATTCCTTAATTACTTTCTTCTTAGTCTTAAAAGTATTCTGAAACGTGTTATTAACTATATTAAATAAATTGTTAAAATTCTTATTTGGCGAATCTATTTCTATTAAGTCAGGATTCATAGTATTCATTCCAATCAATACTTTATTCCGGAATTCATTAAACTTATGCCTAGGTAGTGGCCTAACCAACACTCTCTGTACGATGCTATCATTGTAATATGGAAACCTAGCTAATTGACCACAGTGATCCGAAGTTAATTCAGAAGTAACTACTCTATCTGAAACAATACAATTACTAAATATGTTATCAAGACAGGTGAAAGATGTTGCTGTGATTCTAGTTGGTTCAAGAAATAAATTTTTCAAATTAAATGATCTAAAAAGGTTTAAAAATCTACAAGTCATTATTGAATTTTCAAGAATGTTAACATTAAAATCACCACAAACTATAATCCCTTTCTTATTGCTCCTAATTTTACTAATTGCATCTTCCATAACAGATTCAAACAAATTAAAGTCACTTAATGGAGGACGATATACACATATAATAATATGCTGCTCAAGCTCAATGCATGACAGTTCCACCGTGCGTTCTATAGACAAGCTAGCTATGTCTTTCCGTTCTTTACATGTTAAACTGTTTGAAACAATAATCAATGATCCACCATGAATAGCTTGTTTCCTAGAGAAGGCACTGTGTACTGTGTATTGTGTGTTATTTATGAATTTAATCTGGTATTCTTTAAGCCAGTGTTCCGTAATGCACATAACTTTAATACTATGATTTTCTAAATATAAACCTAATTCTAAATCCTTGCCAGATAGACCTTGTATGTTTTGATGTGCTACAGTCAGTTCAATATGTCTACCCTTTGTCCTGTTCTTAAGTTTAAAGAACTTGTGTCAGTATTCTCAATAGAAGAATTATAAGGATAGGAACTATTTACAGAAACTAAATTCTTGGATACCCTACATGTACCTGTGTCATTTTGTATATTATATGCTAATAATTTAGCAACTTGTCTTTTATAAAATAGTGACAGATACATAGTATCTTTAGTCAATGTAAAATTATTAATAAAATTATTGATGTCAAAAAATAAAATAAAATCCTTATATTGCCATGTCAAATTGTATAACATCAAGTTATGTTCATGAATATGTCTATTCATCATAGTATTTAAACTATAAGCATAAGGCAAAGTCATACTAATAAATTTGCAATCATATGTTCTGTGAAGCGATAACATAACTTCTGTTAAATTAATTATATCCTTTTTAGTCACCATTTGACTATCACCGTATGAGATAATTATTGTGGACTCCCTATCAAATATTGTTGTATTTAATTTATCAATTAGATGTAAAAAAGAAGACTCTGGATGGCAATAATTAATAATATTGTGTTGTTTCAATTCACAATTTATTAAACTACCTAAGCCTAAACCTAACCTATCAGAGAACATATAAACTTTATTTGTGCCATTCCTACCTAAGGAAGACCTATCTGTTGTATTATTTGCTAAATAATAACTTTTGTCAATATCAAAAATATTCTGAGACTCACAAGTGGGTATGGTTGATTTTATGCTATTTAGGCAAGTATTGGTGTTTGTCAAAGCTTTCACATACTCAAGATTTTGCCTACCTACCTGAGCTATCTCATCATATTTCCTAATATAATCCTGAACCTCATTTTGATATTGGGTGTTCATCCTATCTATTTGAGACTGTAAAGAGGTAATTTGACCTTTGAGATCCCTAGTATGTTGATCATACAGCATTTTACTATTTATCAACTCTGTGTTGTACTTTTCTAAGTCTAATAACAATTCTGAACGCTCAGAAACTAAAACTTTATATTGCTGGGATGTTACTTTATTTTTCTTGTATTGTTTTAGGCTAAAGATTAGTTTCCTAATGTGTTTGTTTAGTTTATTATATTTTCTATGTTGTTTCAGGCCACTTGTATTTAATTTAAATGGTTTAGTAGATCTGTGACCTAAGCTAGTACCTACAACCTCTGTATAAAGGTTCTGAGTTTTTCTACTGTTTAAATCCTCAACAGTCTGTTCTAGGGATTTAATATTTATTATAGATTGTTCTAAACAGCATTCAAGTTCCCTAATGCGACTCATAGACCATGAATGGCCATCATTACTAGCGGTCAATAAATGTATTTCCTCCTGTAACCTATCTCGCTGGGCCAGTGTGTCCATATACTCGATATGGAGTTCTGAGAGTTGAGCCTTCAGGTTGGAAACCCTATCGTTGACAATCCTGATGTCCTCTTCACAGTCTGCACGCTCCTTCAGTAGGTGTATATTCTCCTCCTGGCACTTCTTTAATTCTATCAAGGTTATTCTCAGCTTGTTCTCTAGATCCTTCGCTGTGGCCTTCCGGGTTATCATAGTGCTCATTGTGGAATGGCTCATAGCCAAGGATACGCCAAACACCTATGGACAGAAAGATAAACAAGATGTCAGAAAAGAGATAAGTCAGTAATGAGTAGGAGTTTATAGGTATAGATAAATAAATAAATATATTTATTTAAATAAATATTTATAGCTAGAAGGACAGTAGACAAATAACAGAAAAGGAAAAATATTATTGAAAGTAAAGGTGTTATTCAATTTATAATTAATTAGGCAAAATATGTAGGTAGTAAATGAAAAATATAATCTTGGCAAATTTACTAATTTGTATCAATTTTTATATTATATTACTTATAAAGATATTATATATAGGGCCCTTGTTAAAGATATAAACACTTAAATAAATGTGAAGTGTAAGTGTAGTAGGTGTTTGTATGGGGCGTTTGTTCAGTCTTCGATTTTGCTTCCACGTCTTGTCAAGCAAAAGGAGACAGAAACTGTGCCAGTGTGTGATGGACGAAGCTCACGTTGGTGTGAGCCGAGTAAATGTGTGATGAAGAGTGTAAGTTAATAAGTAAGATACTCCCCGGGTTTAAAGATGATTTCAAATCCGTCCGTTGACACCTGGTAGTAGATCTGTCCGCCAAAAACTGTTCGTATCGAGGTTTCAAACACCAAACTCAATGTCTTTCACAATTTTATACACAGTATGATAACATAAATGATATTTAAGCATTTAATATTAATTTAAAATAAAATAAAACTTTTAAAATTACAGAGCTACGTAAATTTACGTCTGACGTTTACAGTGTACTTCATAAGTTGAAAGGTTACTTCATAAGTTCCAGTGGTAGGGTCTCTTATGTACAAACAAAATGAGCCCAAACTCGGCATGCCTAGCTTTACTTCCATATGAGTACCAGCAAGAGTCATCGAATAACCCTGGAAGGTTACTTCATAAGTTTCAGTGGTAGGGTCACTTATGTACAAACAAAATGAGCCCAAACTCGGCATGCCTAGCTCTACTCACATATGAGAACCAGCAAGAGTCATTGAATAACCCTGAAAGGTTACTTCATAAGTTGCAGTGGTTGGGTCTCTTATGTACAAACAAAATGAGCCCAAACTCGGCATGCATAGCTCTACTCACATATAAGAACCAGCAATAGTCATCGAATAACCCTGGAAGGTTACTTCATAAGTTGCAGTGGTTGGGTCTCTTATGTACAAACAAAATGAGCCCAAACTCGACATGCCTAGCTCTACTGACATATGAGTACCAGCAAGAGTCATCGAATAACCCTGGAAGGTTACTTCATAAAATCCATTGGTAGGGTCTCTTATGTACAAACAAAATGAGCCCAAACTCGGCATGCATAGCTCTACTCACATATAAGAACCAGCAATAGTCATCTAATAACCCTGGAAGGTTACTTCATAAGTTGCAGTGGTTGGGTCTCTTATGTACAAACAAAATGAGCCCAAACTCGACATGCCTAGCTCTACTGACATATGAGTACCAGCAAGAGTCATCGAATAACCCTGGAAGGTTACTTCATAAGTTCCATTGGTAGGGTCTCTTATGTACAAACAAAATGAGCCCAAACTCGGCATGCCTAGCTCTACTCACACATGAGTACCAGCAAGAGTCATTGAATAACCCTGGAAGGTTACTTCATAAAATGCAGTGGTAGGGTCTCTTATGTACAAACAAAATGAGCCCAAACTCGGCATGCCTAGCTCTACTCACATATGAGTACCAGCAAGAGTCATCGAATAACCCTGGAAGGTTACTTCATAAGTTCCATTGGTATGGTCACTTATGTAGAAACAAAATGAACCCAAACTCGGCATGCCTAGCTGTACTGACATATGAGTACCAGTAAGAGTCATTGAATAATCCTGGAAGGTTACTTCATAAAATGCAGTGGTAGGGTCTCTTATGTACAAACAAAATGAGCCCAAACACGGCATGCCTAGCTCTACTCACACATGAGTACCAGCAAGAGTCATTGAATAACCCTGGAAGGTTACTTCATAAGTTCCAGTGGTAGGGTCTCTTATGTACAAACAAAATGAGCCCAAACTCGGCATGCCTAGCTCTATTCACACATGAGTACCAGCAAGAGTCATTGAATAACCCTGGAAGGTTACTTCATAAGTTCCAGTGGTAGGGTCTCTTATGTCTAAAAAAAATGAGCCCAAACTCGGCATGCCTAGCTCTACTCACATATGAGTACCAGTAAGAGTCATCGAATAACCCTGGAAGGTTACTTCATAAGTTCCAGTGGTAGGGTCTCTTATGTACAAACAAAATGAGCCCAAACTCGACATGCGTAGCTTTACTCACATATGAGTACCAGCAAGACTCATCGAATAACCTTGGAAGGTTACTTCACTAGTACCAGTGGTAGGGTCTCACCAAAACAAATAAAATGAGCCCCAACCTGGCATAACTAGGTCTACTCTTTTATGAGTTCCAGTCGCAACACTTGAACGGGATGGTATACCATCAGTCCAGATAATCTTACCAGATTTCAACGCAAGAAACAAAATAATATCTAAATACCGAAATATTTCCTGACTCAACATAACGGAGAAAATAAAGTAATAATGTCCATTTATACAAAAGAAATTTACTTGTACGTAATTCGCACAGAATACGAGAAGTATCAAATTGATTTTAGCGAATATTTTGTATTCGTATATTGCTTTTTTCGTCTTCGGGCTGCAGCGACAAGCGACATAGAGTCCACTCCCGACGGCGCTCAAGCGCAGACTGAGATCTCATTGCAGAATTTGGATATATAAATCAAGAAAGTGGCTAAATAAAACGAACCTTATTGCCACATATTAAGACACACGTATGCGAGCAAAATAGAAGAAAAATGTAAGATGATTTTTTGCTTTTTTTTTAGTCAATTTACAATATTTTGAAAAAGAAAATCTAATTATTTTTGAGTTGACTATATTTACTACCCTATTCTATCTTTGAAAATCTAAATAAATGTAAAAATAGAGAGAAAATTGTACCCAAAAATAGCAGTATATGCCTATTTTTGATTTAAGAGGCCGTTTCGAATCGATTTTACATTAATATTAATTAAATATTTTTTATTTATTTTCAAATTGATCTATAGATAAAAAATTGGGCAAGTGCGAGTCGGACTCGCGCACGAAGGGTTCCGTACCATCATCTATAAAAGAAAATCACGTTTGTTGTATATATACTTAAATATTTTTTAAGTTTCTACTTGTTTATTAAGATCGAGTAACAAATTGCTTAAAAATTACGTTTGTTGTATGGGAGCCCCCCTTTATTATTTACTTTTTTTTAATTTAATTATTTATTTATTAAAGGTAATATACAACTACATATTCCGTGAAAATTTTAAGCGTCTACCTGTTACCGTTAGTAATTTTGAGCAAAAATACGAAAAAAAAACACGTTTATTGTATCGGACCCCCCCTTAATATTTTCATTTTTTTTATTTTTAGTATTTGTTGTTATAGCGGCAACCGAAATACATAATTTGTGAAAATTTCAGCTTTCTAGCTATCACGGTTTATGAGATACAGCCTGGTGACAGACAGACAGACAGACAGACAGACAGACAGACAGACAGAGGAGGCTTAGTAATAGGGTTCCGATTTTTACCTTTTAGGTACGGAACCCTAAAAAGTAATCAATTTATCGTAATCATTAGTTTTATTAGTTATTATCTAAAGTTGTCGTAAAATGTACCGGAAATATGTGGTTTTTTGATACAAGCGTAAACGCGTCCTTAATATCAATAAAATAATCAACTAACAATATAAAATAGACAACGACAAAACGCGATTCATGGTCGGCACAGACACCACAAACGAAGGTAGAAAATTGGCAAATCGCAACGCGATATCAACGCCGTCGTAAGGCAGCCATCACGACGCGAGAAGTAGCTCATGTGCTTCGGCTCTTAGTAATCAACACTCGAGACGTGACAAATAATAATAAAACCTCACGCGATAGCAACTCAACTCGTGTTAAATTAGACCATTCACTACCCAGGGGAGGCGCGAGTCTTCCTGACCCATATGCCGACTTAAAAATAATTAACTAATTAGTAATTACTGCTGTAGTCGGCTGTGGCGGTATGTTATGCTTATGTATGACAACCACGTGTTGTAATTAGAAGAATATTTTTCGCTATAATGTTTGTTTTGTTATTCCTTTTATGGATAAACTACTGAAGCTGATCACCATCGTCCTAACATTATCCCGGTTGCTCGGTAGCATTCAAGATTTTGGGCTAGAAGCCCGGGCATCCATTTACTAGTCAAGAGGATTTCACAGAATATTTGACCGCCGCAACAGCAATAGCGATATTCTGTTGGAATTTCGGTATAGAATCTGGAACGCTAACAGGTATAAAGGTAGCAATCCCATCATTCCCATCTGTCAGATATACAATGGTCAAGTCGACTGTGTCGCGGCAATGTATGCTAACTCTCGCGAACCTATCGCCACGGCAATCCGAAAGACATCACTGTGAAAACCCTCTTGCGTACACCCCACTATATCACCGCAGAAAGAAAAATAAAGTTATCACAGACATCTGTGACAGTTAATATGGGAAGTCAATCCCTGAAATATTGGCTTGGCATCTGGCCAATCCTTAGAACATTGTTATTTGACTGAGCCGCATATTAATATCTTAATATATAAAATCCTTTCATTACTGACTGACTGACAGACACGCTACAGCCGAAACTACTGGTCGTAAGAAGATAAAATTTTGCATGTATGTTCCTTGGGCACCGTAGGGGTGCACTAAGACGGGATTTCCCGAAATTCCCACGGGATCGGGCAAAATGGGAAATTCGAAAATATGTGCGTGCGAAGCCGCTGGCGTCGACTAGTTCTATATAGACCTCAAAGCAAATTCATATCGTAGCCATTAAGTATTCAACACTACTATTGATATGACTGATACAGCATGATGGAGATGACCTTTAATAATAAATTAATCAATCAAATAATATAAATTAGTAGGTAATCTGATAAAACTTTCAACTAAAAATATGTAGATAAGAACAGAATGTGACAGTCATTATGATAGCAAATATATTGTAATTTTATAGTTATTAGTAGTATTCTGCACTAAATTTTGCTTCACTGCTGCTGCTTCACCCACATGGTATGTTAATTTTAAAATTAATTATAAGTAAGCAGGCCTGTCTCACTTCCATACAAGCGACGCAAAATCCCCGAGATATTTACCTACTATTCTGGAAAACAACCTAATTTCAACCTTTTGCATTCCGTATACCGTTCATAGTACAATAACTGTCTGCCATCTCGCTTCAATCTGGTAGGGCTGTCGGCTAGCGGCGGGGTCCGGGCGGCGAGTTTTTTGTTTACTTTTGTTTCGCGGATGCGTGCACTGCGTGTGCGACAAGTCGAGCGAGTGCCAGCCTATTGAGACTAGTCCGGTGACCGGACGCTTGCGTTTATCATACCTAAACTCGGAAGTGAAACTTCTGTACCTTAGGTACTAATAATATATTCTGTGAAGTAAGTACTTAAAATTAAAAACCAGAAAAGAAATGTGTGTGTGTCAATTTCCATACAAACTTTTATGCCTTATTTCAGACCCTAAAGTTGGACTTTTTAAAAAGATAGCCTGTTCATCCTTAATTATTCAAAAAGCTGCATTCCGAATTTCATAAAATTTGACTCAGACATTAAGCTGTGAAAGCCAGACAGCCTCCTTATTTTCATCATCATCTTATTGATATTATTATGGGTTTGGTTTGTATACTTTCTTCTAAATCATTCTGAGATCATAAAATACACAGTGAAGGATAATGAAGACATACTCAGGTCAACACCTTGCTAATCTCATAAAGTAAATAGTGACTGATCCACACTTATCATGAGAACATCACTTAATCAGCCTAATCTGTATTCTCACAGACAACCTGTGAAGTAGGATGTCAAATAATGTAAACATCTTCATGTAATTTATATTCATTGTGGACTTGTTTATACATTGTGGTTCCTCTTTCTGTAATTTAATTAGGTCATTAGGCTATTGTTATATAAAAAAACATATACTCTATGTATTTTTGTAGAATAATCTGATTTAAAAAATACTAAGATTCTTTTTAAACTTTGATTTTTTAAATGTTTAAAAATGATTATAACATTACTTACTGAGTAAAGAATGTAGGTTAATATAGTGTGAAATGATTGTAAATATTATTCATATTATTACACTATTTCTTATACCATTTGTAAATATTTACTTGACTTAATAGGTCACAGAGCTATAATTAAAACATACCCCAACTACTTTGTAATTTAGTTATTAGGCCTCCCTCACATTGGTCATGAGTGTTCCTCGAGCGTACGCTCGGCGTCCTTTCGGCGTGCGCCCATTGCGTGCGATCACTTTGTACTACAGAGTGAATGCCGAACGCACGCTGAGCGTACGCTCGAGGAACGCTGACGCCTTATGTGAGGTCGGCCTTACTGTTAATGAGTGCTAAGTTGATTCTAAAGTTGATATCTTTCCTAATGGCTTAACTTTAAGAGGGCTTCATAGTTCTTATTTTTTTTGCTTGTACTAACATACATTTTTGTACCAGATAATAATTATGTAAATATTCACACAATTTACACATTTTCCTCTATACTTTTCTTAAATATATTTACCTTGTACATATTTCTAAATACTCAAAAGATAAGGACATACTTGTGACAAATGTGGTACATCATCTGAATCATCCAAGTTGTCGTCTATATTGCTCATATCATCAATATTGCTCATGTCCGCATCACTGAAGTCGTCACCAGATAGTGCCAGTCCCTCATTCTCATTTTCTAGCTGTTCTATGAAACCGCTGGCACAGTATGGACATGTGTAATCCTGAAATTTTAAAGGGTTGTAGGTTATTATTTAATTTATACTTCAAAATCAAACATATCCTTTATTAGCGTAATCCTTGTCAAAGAGATTTTACTATGGTTAAATAAACATGGATATTGTTAAGGGTTGGTTCTATTACTTTTTTAGATTAACTTATGGTGTAGAATAATACATTATTTTATCTATTTATCTATGCTTCTACTGGGAATTCTCCAAAGAAGTTTTGTTAATATTCATTGACTTGTAAAAGATAGTCTACAATGTGACTTTTTCATTATACTTTAGTAGGACTAAATGTGTAATATGTAAATAATAAGGATGTTTGTACTGCATAGCTAGTAAATAGTTAGCATTTATTGATGACAATGATGACTAATAGCAGTGTCATTCTGGAAATAACCTTATGTCCTTGGATAAGCTATCTACGTTGTATATGACTCAAGGATATAGCACTCGAAACGTCAATAACATGCCTGGAGCACTAACTTCAGACACTATGACGTACATAAACATATTACATAGTGGATCTCATACGATTGAATACGATCAGCGTACAATACAAAATGATGTAACCGTGTGAAATTGACAATTTCCGTCAACCGTATGCCCAGAACAATTTACTGAAGAAATGTCACGCAGTATTGTGGACCGGCGACACGAAATCCTATTCGAAATTAGTCACGAAAATCCCAACACAAAACAGCAATCAGGACATAAAATGACCCAACTACGCATGCCTATCACAACCCTTATCGAATGTACGCCATAAATATACCAATTACACAATTATAAAGGCAAATTTAACCAAAACTATTGATTTTTACCTGCAAAACATCTTCAAATTCAACGTTACACCTGTGGCAGAAAAACCGAGCGGTGGGTCTCCGCTCTACCAAAGCGTCAGCCATTTTCAGAATGCTAAATACACAGTTTCACGAACAGATATTTAAAGTTTTAAATATGTGCTTGAGGATTGTGCTTTCAAACTCTCAACAAAAATTTAACAATCGCCATTTTTTTATAAGACATGCACAATCTATGGTTTAAACATCTTTTTTTAATCGGCACAGATAAAGCTGTTCTACAGATAACACAGGAATTAAATCCTTGTCTTTGCCTGCAGGATTCGTGGACGTTCGAGGTTGGCCAAGTATCAATGTTACCATTTGAATTAAGTAACGCGTTTGACATTTTAAGTTTAATTGCGGCAATACTGACCTTTAACTGTCGTTTGCTGTCGTTGATGGTTTGCGTGTTGCTTGGAAGAGGAGTTAAATTTTGGAAATAAAAATATTGTTTTCATCATGACTTTTATGCCATGTTACAGTATTTTTAATATTAGTTATGTCTAGTGTAATTGTGCGTCTCGTTAAGAGTTACATGTGCGGTGTTGTTGGTGAAAAATTCGTATCCAGATAGTACAGTGTTTGCGCGAATGATTGTTATCAAAAATATGTAAAAGAAGTAGAATCATGTGGATAACAGTTAATTTAATTAATTATCACCTTCCGTTCAACCTAATATAGGGATCAGCATACAAATTTATGAACAAACATAGTTGAAATCGATTAAAGTGGGTCAACGCAGTGTTGGTATTATTTGATTACAATGAATGAAAAAAAGTTGGTTCAAAACTTTAAGAGCTACATCAACGTATCTCCTCTGGTGAGATTTCTTTATTTGTTAACTTACTAATAAGAGCCATTTAAAATAATCAATGTTTGTATATTTCTAAGAATTGATACTGAGTTGATATTTATTTTGGTAGAGGTTAGAATGATTCTAAATATCATAATTTCAAATCACTTCACCTTAATTCGTAGCATCTATCCATTGTGACAATTTAATTTCTTTAATATATCATGATTATTGACCATTGAGATAATTTTCTGCAGTTTATAAAAAACAGTTATGTAAATAAACAACAACCATATTTATTACCTCATCATACTCATCTACATAACCTACATCATTGTTGCAGGAGAAAGGAGAAAAGAATGGTTCATTGCAAGAAATAAAGCCTAAACTTTTAAATGGTAAGTTTACTATTTTCTGTAAACCAATCTACTAACTGGCATTTGGTATCATTAAAATCATGCTAAAAATAATTTAATTACACCATGTACTACTAGAATTAACTACTACTGTACAATTAGAAACACTTTATGAGGGCAAGTAGTGTGTTTGCCACATTTGTATGGACTTAGAGATCTGTAGGTTTAGGACATTTTACAAGAGCTACATATTCTCTTATTATTTGAATACCTTTAGTTTGAGAATTATCTATTATTTTTATTTTATACATTTGCAAACTAAGTGTACTTTATCTCAAGTTTTGTATAATCAGTACTGATACCATCAACTGGTTACAATTAGCAATTAGAACATAGTAATTGTAAATAATAAGAGATATTTCATCTACTTAGGAATAAATGTAAAGAAATTACATGATATGAATATGGTATAATGTACTAGTTGTCCAACCAAGGTGTAAAAAAGTAACAAATAAAACAATTATTATTTGAATTATTCAGCAATAGTAAAGTACCCACTCATTACTTGTATTTCAATAGCTAAATAGAAGAGCAGATTTCATCTTATTCTAATATATAAAGCTGAAGAGTTTGTTGGTTTGTTTGGTTGAATGCGCTAATCTGGACCGATTTAAAAAAATATTTCTGTGTTAGATAGCCCATTTATTGAGGAAAGCTATAGGCTATATAATATCACGCTATGAGCCATGGGAGCGGAGCAGTAGCCTTAAATAAAGCGGGTGTAACCGCAGGCTCATCTAGTTTGGTTTAGGTAAGTAGTAAGTACACTACACTTTCATTTACATATCTATACTAATATAATAAAGCTGAAGAGTTTGTTTGTTTGGTTGTACTTACTTATGACAAGAACTATTGGTCTGATTTGAATATGTTTTAATTAAATAGCCCTGTCATTGAGGAAGACTAAACTTTTAAAACCATGGAAAATCGCTATCCCTTCGGGTTGCGGAGGTCAGACAGGCAGTTGCTCTGTGGAAAAGCTAATATTCAGCCAAACCCGGTTAGACTAGAAAACGGACCCCAGGTTGAGATTGGGATAACGCTAGGAGGATGATGATGATGATTGAGGAAGACTAAAGGCTATATAACATCATGCTGTTAGCCACGGGAGTAGAGCTGTAGCCCTTTTTTTTACTACGGTGGAAACTCGTTATGAGCCATCTCAACTCGACGCCAACCCGACCAGTGTCTGATAGAGCGGGCTTGGGACTGGCGGAGGAGGTGTGTGGAGGCTCTCCCCTAAAGGCGTTCGGGGCATACCCACTAAAACCACCGCGGTATCCCTATGGGTCCGGTGTAGTAGCGGGGTCACGCGATTCGCGGATAGCATACTTTTCCGGGATTGGCCCGCCGTTGGGTGTTAGCGGGCCCTGTCTCGTTATGCTACTTGGGAGGCGGCGCGGACACTACGCCGCCTTCTTGCCTTTTAGCGGACAGAGAGCAGCCCCAGTGCTCGCCGTCACGGTTACTGAGCCCCCCACCACCTAAATAATGCGGATGTTTTTTTTTGTGTTGTATGACAAGATATCTGGTTTAGACAATATGTTTTTGTGATAAAACACACATTTATAGATTCTATGCCAAACTAGAATGACCTAATTTGGATGTTGAAACAAAGACCTAGTGATAAATTATGTTCTAGACTGTTCATTTCTTATAGGCTACTAATTTCTACCCTTGGCTTCGCATGCATGGGGGTTGCATATCTGCAAAAAAAATGCATGTGTGCTGCTTCTGATGTATAAACTATGTTACTAAAAAGACTTATTAAAAGCTACTGAGTTGTTTTAACACGAATTAGTAACAAAAATGCATCTATCCACCCTCACAAACATTCACATACTTCTTAGAAGTAAGATTCATCTCATAATTCTATTCTTAATAACCTTTTACTAGTTTCACTTTGGTTCCTGGTTTCCTGTTGCCGGTTGAACCAGATTTGACAGATAGTATACACCACTTCTGAATCAATATTCAAAATCCAGAACAACAAACAGTAAAATTCAACTTAATGCTATGGACAGTTTACCTAAGTGTGAGAAAAAAGAAAAGTAGTTGGCATAACATATGACGTAAAGAAAATATATCAAGTAGATACTAGCTTTTGCCCGCGGCTTCGGTCGCATGGTATGGCCATACAAAGTATATAATTTGAAAATCCATATATATAACGAATTATTTAGTCAGTGCCCATACAAAATTTCATCCCTGCCCATCCCTTAATTTTGAATGAAAGTTTTGAAAAATGTAGCCTAGAATTTTTTTTTTTTTATTTATTTATAGTCTCACGCCTGTATCCCCGAAGGGGTAGGCAGAGGCGTAAATATTACACCCACATTTCGCCATGATTTTTTAGGTCCCACGTAATAGGGGGCGAGCCTATTGCCGTTACCGGGCACATCACCTGACTCCGGGCTGCTACTGAGTATTCAGAAAAACCCAGTAACACTTTTGCCCGACCCGGGAATCGAACCCGGGACCTCCGATCAGCAGTCGCATATGCTATCCACTGGACCACGGAAGCAGCCTAGAAATTTATATTATTTAATCTTGAATTTTCAAGTATCTCCAAGCTAAATATCATCAAAATCGATTCAGCAGTTTGCTCGTGAAGACGTAACAGACTTTTTCATTTATAACATTAGTACGAATTTATCAATGAAGTCCATGTGGTCAACATCGTACGACGCGTATGGCATTTGAAATCGTTTCCTTCGCTTCATCCTCACTTTCCGTGAAAGTTACGCATAATGTCGAGCCCGACCCGGCCAGTGACGTAATGTACGCGCTTGCGCAAGCGCCGCTACTGAGGACCCGGTTTTATCAACCAAATTGAAAAGCGTAGCAATATGAGCTTTATGGTCATCAGACTTGGTTACAATCTGTCCCACTGTTGGGCATAGGCATCTTCTCTTCAAGTGAGAGTTGGCAGATGGTTCATGTCTTTCGGGAACATTATGGAAATCTCTGACATGCAGGTTTTCCCAGGACGTTTTTCCTTCAACATAGAGCAAGCAATAGTAAAGAATGAAATACGCACTTAACTTTGAAAAATCAATGGTGCTATTCGTGGGTATGAACTCAAGACTCTGTATACCAGTCTGATAACTATTCACGAGGATATAAGAGCTTGAAAGCTACTGTTTAAAACATTGCAATATGCTGGAGTTCGCACTAGGTATAGCAATCATCATCATCATCATATCAGCCGAAAGACGTCCACTGCTGGACATAGGCCTCCCCCAAGGCTCTCCACACGGATCGATCACCAGCCACCCACCTCCATCTGCTGTCCGCAACCCCAACAAGATCGTCAGTCCACCTTGCGGGGGGCTTACCTCTGCTACGACGTCCTGTGCGTGGCCGCCACTCCAGAACCTTTCTGCTCCAACGGCCATCGGTACTTCTGGCTATATGCCCAGATATAGCAATATCCCATGCAAAATAAATAAATTCGATATTTGTTGTCATTTGCCGGAAACGTTGTGTATTCAGGCGTTCGTTGAGGTAAATCATCTAGTACCTACATTATGCTCCTGTTATGGGCTGTCTTCGTCCGCCATTGTTTATAGGATACATGCTTCAAGGCACTTCATGCTTCTCTGACCACATGCTTATAGAGAAATTCGGTGTGACCCATGCAAGACACTAAATCTGTACAACTATTTGTAGAGCTCACTAATTTTATTTCGCTTAGGAATTGAAATCATAGAACAGGACACAGCAGATATTCCTCGAAAGTTTGACTGCCGAGGAATTTCGGGGATCATAATTATATACTACTGTCTATGTTTGTGACGGGTTACTCTACTTAGGAATATGGATTGCAGTCTGTACACCTTTTCATCATAATTATAACTCAGTTGGTTACTTAGTTGGCCATCAGAACGAAGATATCCTTATCCCGATGATTTCAGTTTCTTGATCCAGTGTTTCGGCTTTTCTTTATATCGGTAGGCGATAGTTTAAATTTCCGAAATAGACAATGCCGTTGCGATCTGTTACATGGCACAACACTAGATTTTTATATCCGTTATTTATAATATTCGTTGACGTTTGCCCTAAAATCTTCTATAACCCAAGATGAAGGCAGACACAAGTCATCCAAGAAGCTAACTAAATGTTTTCGTACTGTATATTCTATCTAAACATGAAACAGGTGCTCGTTTGTAAGAAATCTTCAACAACGCACATAAAGCCGTCTTCTAAACATATAAAATATCATTTTATAGCGTAATGTTTGATCTTTTAAAATGCCCATTGTTATAATTATATAAACTATCCATATCCTAAGAACTAAGAGGTCAGTGACGCTACCGTTTCGACTTAATTAATATCCAAGGGCAAAGCAGTAAAACTTCAGGCCCCAACATTTTACTTCAACCAACATAGTAAGCATGATGCAAATCACAATAATAATCATTACGTATGCAGTACGAACGCGTAACTGTATCACCATTTATGATCGCCTGGTAACTTGAATGCTACAGTAATAGGAAGTGGTGTCCTATACAGCAGTTGATAGTGCATTGTGCTTCACGATGGGTATTCTAAAGAAAGGTAGGTGTACTATGGCAAATTTCGAGATATCACTTCGACGGTCATGATGCCCTAGTAACGTGTATCGTATCAGTGACCTTGTTTACGCGTTTATCGGTTATTTTTATTGTTGTTGTGTTTTTAATTGTTTTAATTTAATGAACAGATTCTCGTTCGATAAACTGAACATTAATGAACATGGACTATTACACGATTAGTTGCGCTCGTAATTCTTTTTGTTGCACGCACGATATATTCTTATTCTTCTATCATAGATTGTGCTATCTCATCAGCTATAAATAGATGACATTTTCGTGTTGTATATGTATGCCTTAAATTGATGTGCAGTGGCTATGAACTCATACGGTAATATACTTATGATGCATTTAATTTGTAGCAGCTACTGTTGCGCTAAATTAAGAAAAAATAATCTGTAAATGTCTTACTACTGCTTCGTAACTTTGATTGTAGCTGTATGTTGAGCTTCCTCAATAATTCAAGGAGTGTATTCATTCCGCTTATAGCTACGGTGCAGCACCAAGTTAGAGTCATAACACCACGATACATGTAAATAATCTGAAACGCGTCGACTTATACGAAAGAGATTAGTTATTAAAACTAAGAAGTTTCCTTTCAATTCATTTGACATCTGAAAACAAAGTGGCGCTTACCTTTATCACTTATTATTTTCAATTAATTAAAGACATGCTCTCGATCCTGGTCTAGCGTTCTTCGAGATGAAAGAAGTGAAACCAAACGTGATATAGCTACCCCACACCCTTTGCATAGTTCATCCAAATGACTGCTATTTTAAATTGGGATATTTTTAACAGTGCATCAAAAATCTTAAGTAGGTAACACACACTGAAGTGCGTTACGCTAAAAACTATTCTTTCACTGAAATACTAATTGCACACCAAATATGCCGATCGTTCTAAAAATATCATTTAATATGAAAAGTCTCGTCCGCTTAGGAAACTTATCCACTCAGAAAACTTAATAGGTTATGTTGGGTTCTCTTGTGACCCTGCACCCAAAATAGGAGCCCTGCGAAGCAGGGCGCCGTCAACTCAGATTATTGAAGTATTTAGTTGTTGAGTAATACTAAAATATGAATTGCTTCTTATTCATTGAAAGGATTACTTTTATAATTAGAGATTTGCAACGGTCAATAAACAGGTGTTCTTTATGAAATATTTTAGTGAGTATATTTTGGTGTGCAATTAGTATTTTTGGTTAAATAAAGGAATATTGTTTGGCAGACATCAGAGATATATTGAGGAAGAGTTAAATACTACCCTTTTAAATTTGTGGTCTGGATTTTATTATGTTGTAAGTTAATTCAATCTGCATAATAAAATTCTGAAAAGAATCGCTGCCCAAGTAATAAATATAATTATATCGAACCTAGCCCGAACTTGAATCATAAATGTTTATTTTGGATTCAAGCATAACGAGTAAGCCGAATTGTTCGACAGCGGACACTTGTAACCGCGATCGTGGAATGAGGTCAGTTTGCAGGAGACAAAAAATAGATTTAGCACGTGTCGTAAATAAGTTCGCGGTAATCCTGAAAACAGATAAATTGAGTTCAAATCAAATGAGCGCAAACTATACAGGTTTATAATTGTGCTATCTGGCACAGCTCTACCTTTAGGATGTTGTAGACATACGGCCAGTCCCAGTATTTCATCTATCCATCAGTTTCGCTATCAGAGAGATACAAATATTGACATAGGCTGCACACAAAATATGTATATCTGGTAACAAAATCCATGGTGCCGGAACGGTCGTTAAAAGCAAAGGATCACCGCCAGCTAAATAGTTTTAGACTTAAGAGTTGGATCAATGTCTTATCTGAACTACTGAGTCACGTTTCGACATCTCAACGACTCTCAATCTAAAGTCAATATTTAAGACTAAAAGGTCGTGGCCTGGAGAAACCCCGATCGCCCGTTTTATTACCAAATTCATCTAAAGCCTATTATAGATCTACGCGTAAATGAAGTGGTTAACTAGAATTCTATTTTAGCCTTGTTATCTTAATCACCCGACATCACATTTAAAAAGGATTCTCATCTAACGAGGATCTCTTAATTTTGTGGACAAGCCACGAGCGATGCATGAGCAATACCCATAATTTGAACCGTGTTACTAAAGTGACAGTACAACAACCCAGTGTTCTATTTACCTTATACATATTATGAACATTCACACAAATACATTATCATTGTAGGTATATGTATTCTTCTAAAGTTTCGAGGCATTATTGATTGCAAAGCCATATACACAGATGGCTATATCCATGATAACAAATAATGGCAACAAATTAATCATTTTAAACGATCGTAAATATCTTTGGTAATTACGACGGCGCAGGTTTATTCCCTTGAAAGTCTTTCCCTCAAGACAAGACAATGATTATTAAAAAGATTTTCCTTAAAGACTTGTGCTCACAATTTACACAGTTACCTCAAATATTTTCCAACCATAACACCGTATGACTCAAAGAACATTCACGGTCATTGCGTATTGCGCAAATTCTTATTTCCTCCGCCAAATCGCGATTAAAAAGCGTGGTCCAGATCGTAGAGTGCGAAGGCCGATAGAAACTGCAATTGTATCAGATGTAGAACGTTCAATACGGATCTTTTCACTCCGTTGTTCAAGCGCCTCCTATGTTATGCAAGCCTGGTAGCGTAGGCTAAACAAATGCCAGCTGAAATCCCAACACTGTATTTCCAAGCGATTCTGCATATTATTGTAATCTCTATCATAGTTATGCTAACCTGGTATTCGTAGATTATAGTAACTCTATTTATTTTTGTTCTATTTCTTCGTAATGTTTGATTTGATATTGGAATTTATAGCGGTGGTATTTATCAGTATTAAAAGTGTATTGACACTACTATAACGGGTTTAGTTTACGTATAGTTTTTGATAAAATATCGATTAAGATTGCTAAAGAACCTGTTTTACGCGGGTCTAGCTGGTTGTTTGTTTACTTGCGACCTCTTGGAACAGCTTTTGCTTTAGCAAAAATCGCATTCGGCACCGCGTCTAGAAATACCTTTAAAGCTCTCTATTTAAGTAGGTAACCAAAAGAACGATTTTGTTATAATTTAGAAAGGTATGGCACAGGGTCCTAGGCTGTATACCGAAATGATTCGAAAAATAATGCCAAAATAGGCTTGCTGACGATTCTTAACCCAATCTATACTAATATAATAAAGCGGAAGAGTTTGTTTGTTTGTTTGTTTGTTTGTTTATTTGTTTGTTTGTTTGTTTGTTTGAACGCGCTAATCTCAGGAACTACCGGTCGGATCTGAAAAATTCTTTTTGTATACGATAGCCCAGTTATTCCGGCAGGCTATAGGCTATATAACATAGCGCTTCGACCCTTTGGGGCCGGGCTAAAGGCTAAAAAGGCTAAAACATAATGTCGGCTAATCTCAGGAACTAGCAGTCGGATTTAAAAAAAAATTATTGCCTATGATAGCCCAATTATTCCGAAAGGCTATAGGCTATATAAAATTACGCCACAACTTTTAGAGGCCAGACAAAAATAATAAAACGGTCAAACGAAAAGGGGGAGGGTTGGGTCAAAGGCAAAAAAAGGCTAAACGAATAGGATACAATCTATATGGGTATCGTTTTCGAGATTTTCGGGACGCTGATTAATAATATGAAATTTAATTAGTGATCCAAGATGGCGGACGGCAAATCAAAGATGGCGGATGAGAAAATTTTAAATATCAATATGGGTATTGCCTTCGATATTTTAAGGGGTGGAGAATCGAAATACAACATCTATTTCGTGATCAAAGATGGCGGATGGGCAATCAAAGATGGCGGATGGGAAAATTTCAAAAATTCAATATTGGTATCGTCACCGATGTTTAAAGGGATGGGGAATCCAAATACAACATCTATTTCGTGATTCAAGATGGCGGATGGGAAATCAAAAATGGCGGATGGGAAAAATTTAAAAAATCAATATTGGTATCGTCTCTGATGATTTAAGGGATGGTGAATCCAAATACAACATCTATTTCGTGATCAAAGATGGCGGATGGGCAATCAAAGATGGCGGATGGGAAAATTTCAAAAAATCAATATTGGTATCGTCTCCGATGTTTAAAGGGATGGGGAATCCAAACACAACATCTATTTCGTGATTCAAGATGGCGGATGGGCAATCAAAAATGGCGGATGAGAAAGTTTTAAAAAATCCATATGGCTATCGTCTCCGATGTTTTAAGGGATGGCGAATCTAAATACAACATATATTTCGTGATCAAAGATGGCGGATGAGAAATCAAAGATGGCGGACGGGATTTTTTTTTAAAGTCGATATGGGTATCGTCTCCGATATTTTAAGAAGTGGAGAATTCAAAACTACCATCTATTTCGTGATCAAAGATGGCGGATGGGATTTTTTAAAAATCAATATGGGTATCAACTCCAATATTTAAAGGGGTGGGGAATCCAAATCCAACATCTATTTCGTGATAAAAGATGGCGGATGAGAAATCAAAGATGGCGGATGGGATTTTTTTTAAAGTCGATATGGGTATCGTCTCCGATATTTAAAGGAATGGGGAATTCAAAAACACCATCTTTTTCGTGATCAAAGATGGCGGATGGGATTTTTTTTTAAAAATCAATATCGGTATCGTCTCCGATATTTGAAGGGATGGGGAATCCAAATACAACATCTATTTCGTGATTCAAGATGGTGGATGGGAAATCAAAGATGGCGGATGGGAAAAATTTTAAAAATCAATATGGGTATCGTTTATGATGATTTAAGGGATGGTGAATCCAAATAAAACATCTGTTTCGTGATCAAAGATGGCGGATAGGAAATCAAAGATGGCGGACGGGATTCTTTTTTAAAGTCGATATTTTAAGGAATGGGCAATTCAATATTATATAAAAATCTATGTTTGTTTTTGCATCATTTATAGACCCTGCAATGATAAGAGATTAAGCGCTAAGTCAATGGTAACTTGGAAAAGGGGCCTGGAAAAAAGGGAATTCAATATAAACTCTTAAAAAGGCGATACAGAGTTCGCTGGGTCAGCTAGTATAATATAAATATGTACTTATAATATCAATAATCCTTAAAAAATCTCTTTTGAAAGCTTTTAAAATGTTATTAAGTACTATCGGGTAAAACAGTTCAAAATAGAAGAGCCGTGTAGAAACTCGTGCGGAATAAAGACCTTTGAGTGTTCGTCCATTAATGTCAAATAAATACTCAGCGTTAATATCATTGTTATCTTACCGTTAATAGACTAGATACGTACTTATGTCGTACTTGACGATACAAGGCTGTGTGGTACTAACGAATGTGAATAAGGCGATATATAAATGTGTATATGACATGTGCATATTCTAACTCTCTTAAAACATGCCTTACGGACGTTTCCGATCACAGACATAGATCTACATAGATAACGCAAATGCATGCACTTCGCGTGTCTGAACTCCGACCAAGCGTCGAGCTTGGTCGCCACTAACTTCAGTCCCCGCGCGTCCGTTTTACCGTTAAGTAAACTTTATTCACATTACGTTGCCGCGTTTGCTTCGGACGTTTGATCTGACGTTGTGTATTAGGAGACGATGAATATCGCACAAGCGATACTGTCGCGCATCGCTTCGACTTCGTGATACAGGCAACGTCACAGTAGGTATTAAAAAGTCGGCACGCTTGGTTTCAATACAAATCGTGATAATTGCGTTATCTATGTAGATCTATATCTGTGTTTCCGATATAAATTTTTGACGTATTTTGAATTAAGCTTATGTCAAATACAGGGTGTCACAAGACCCATCACCAAGCCAAAGTCTACTTGTCTTGGACATCATGCCAAGTCATACTAACCAAAAATAATACCTGGGAAACGATATTCTTTTTTAAATTGACTCATATTTTAAGCCGCAATTAAAAGTGCACGCGTGCAATGCTCGAAATATCTACTTATCCCTGGGTGCATAAGACATCTACAGAACACATTGGCAGTGTAAATTCATGGATTTTATACTTAATTAGAAAAATGTCATAGTGACTTTGAGCCTATCTCCAGAACCAATAATTTCCCAGGTATGGTGCCGAAGTAAAAAATGTTCATAATGAATAATAAATAAGTATGTATACTAAAATAGTAAAAAATGGTACAATACTTATGGGATTTCAGTTTTCGTTAAGGGTCTTTACTTACACCCTGTATATATCTCTAGTAGCCAAATCCATCGATAGATAGAATATTGGAGCTATAGTGAACCGGTGGCCGCTCCTATCATGATGTCATGTTTGAAAGTCATTAATAGTAACATGGGCTCTACATGCCAATGTACTAAGAGGTTTAAAATACTTCGGACGCCATCATAGCTTTAACAATATCTTATCCATTCTACAGTATCTACCGGAGCCACATATTGAATAATAAGACTGCGGGTCCACTGAGGCGGAGCGGAGCAGAGTGGAGACGAGCTGTGCCGCGATTCACGAATCACATGGCTTGAAATAGAAGAGATGTGGATTTTTTATTCTGCACCGCTCCGCCTCAGTGTAACCGCAGCTTAAATAAGTAGTATTACGTCTTAACTATGTTACAATAGAAATATTTAATCGCCAATTCAGACTCCTTGGCACTGCGCGAAGACAGAAAAAGTTGAAACTAATAAACCACCACGGTGTCCATCGACAACCACTTCGAAGCCCATAAGAATAACTTCCACCTACATAAAAATTAACTATGTAGTATTTCCTTCATATATTAGCAACAATGCATGAGAGATATGAGTGGTAATCAGAGCGCGATTTACGTAACATAATATTTATAAATTCACGGTGACTCATGTGTTCTGCGGTAGGTCATTGCCGTGATTGTTGATAAACCTTTTTTATATGAAAGAACTTTATATATTGAAGACTTGAAGCTGTAATGGTCGAAAATACAAAGAAAATGTGAGAATTTTCAGAAAGGAATAAGCGTATCCGCAGTCTTCATCCTGCGTGTGGATCTACATACACCTTTGATGATAATTTATTTATTAATAGACTCACGCCTGTATCCCGAAGGGTTGGCAGAGGTGTAATATTACACCCACATTTCGACATGAGGTCCCACGTAATAGGGGGCGACTGGCGAGTCTGTTGCCGTTACCAGGCACATCAACAGACTCCGGGCTGTTACTGAGATACCTTTGATGATAAACAAGTGTAAATCACTGTTATTCCACTAGAAATACTATATAAACTGGTATAAAACTAGAATTAGTTTTGCCCATTGTTTTATTTTATGAAACGCCATCAACAAAAATACGCACCTTCTTGAGAAACATCAAACAAATAGTAAAGAATTCTCTATAAAACCGTAGTAGATATATTAGCCGTTATGATTGCGATACAATAAACGTCAGGTTGTGTAAACAGAAGATGACGTGCTACATCCTACGTAGTCTAAAGGTGAACGCAGAATTGGCCGCACCGCACGCGCCGCAGTATTCGCATTCGAATTCTTTGTATGAAGTTCTATGCAACCTCGCATACCCACCCGCGTCGCAGTCGCCGCAGTCCCTGAAACGACCGAACTCCCCAAGCCGCAGCTGATGATGTCACCAACGCCGACCCGCACGCAACCGACACCCACTGAATGAAAGAAATCAAATGCAATGCGTGCGGCGACGGGAACGACTGCAGTGACTGCGGTGCGGATAGATGTGCGAGGCCATTAACAAAATGCGATGACTGCGGAGACTGCGGTGCGGCCAAGTCTGCGTTCACCTTTAAACCCACTTTGCACCTATTGCTGTCAGAAAAATCCCCTTTTGAGTCATATCTAAGACGTTTTTTTTAGCTTACGTACGACTCACACTTCTGAATGCGCGATATAGGCATACTAGATTTTAATGCCTCCTTAGGCACGGCATCTTGTTATTCATAGCACTATCTGTGAAATTTCATAAAGAGCTGTTTTATCATCTTCAGCTGGCTGTAGAACACTGCTGATATAGCCTCTCCACAGAGCTCGATTTTCGGCTCTTCGAGTCCAGGCGCCAAGCGTATATCGTCACTTCATTGAGCCGCAAGGCGTCCTAAGCCACGTTTTCCAAAACGCAGTCTCCACTCCAGAAAAATCTGCTTCAATAAATAGTATCGCCAATAGATGAGATTGATTTTCTATATCATCCAGTTCATCCAGTTGTGTTGAACCAGTAGACGCAGATGGACCTGTTACGTTGCTCAAAATTGTAAATCTCACCACTGCCAATAAAATGGTTTAAAATAAAGAAGTGCTCAAAAATCGACCTATTGATTTTACACAGTGGACAACAGAAAAGGAAATACGTTTCTTCTACACGTAATATATAGTTAACTAGAGGTCGCCAGCAGCTACGCCTGCATTTTTTTAAATTTACCCGTTTTGGCTCATCCCGTGGGAATTTCGGGAAATCCCTTCTTAGTGCACCCCTACGGTCTCCAAGGAACATACATGCCAAATTGCAGCTTCCTGCGCCCAATAGTTTCGGCTGTAGCGTGTCTGTCAGTCAGTCAGTAACGCAAGGATTTTATATATTAAGAAGATTAGTCGAATATACTTAATGTAATTTGAGTAAAAAAATGTCAATGTCAATAACGAAATTAATTAATCTTGGCTATCAAATTCATATAATCACATGCCGTAGTATTTATAGTAATTGATAATGACTGTGTATCAACAGTCATTAATTATTCATTATGATCGCTCGCCGTGATGATTTACATAAGATGTATGTGTAATACGAGGGTCAAACTGAAAGTTCTTAGAACTGGCCACTTATAAACAATATAATAAAAAAAATATTCTAAAATTTGAAAATAGAACTCTTTGCCAATATTACTGAGTATATATTTCATTCATTTGTCATTTGTTTCACGATTTGGCGGCAAATTGAAAATTGTCTGTGTCACGTCAACATGAATTTAACACGAGAAAATTTTCGTGCAATGATTTTTTATGTCTTTCGATGTCATTTAAGTCAACAAGAAAGTTATGATAGACTACGATTGGCCTTTCACGATGAAGCCCCATCTCGTGCGACTGTTTACAACTGGTTTAATGAGTTTAAACGTGGTCGCACTAATCTCACTGATGATGTACGTGAGGGACGGCCTTCTACGGCGACGACTGAAAATAACATCTGTGTTGTGCGGCGTACGATAGAGACTGACAAAAGACTGACCTATCAGCAGATTCGGACAAGCTTAGGCATCGGTATGAGTTAAGTGCACAAAATCCTCCACGAACATTTAGCGGTCAGGAAGCTTTGCGCCCGGTGGATACCTCATAATTTGACTAAGGCTCAAAAACTCCATCGTGTGGATTGGTGGCGTAAAATGATTGAAAGATTTAACGGAGGTGACTCAAATGCTGTGTTCGACATACTAACAGGTGACGAAAGCTGGATTTACTGTTATGATCCTGAAACCAAAAGACAATCTGCTCAGTGGGTGTTTCCTTTCGAGGAGTTGCCAACTAAAGTGAAGAGAGATCGAAGTGCGGGAAAAAAAATGGTGGCCTCGTTCTTTGGAAGGATAGGTCATTTCGCAACAATTGTGTTAGAGGATCAAAAAACAGTTTCTGCAGAATGGTACACTACCAATTGTTTGCCACTTGTCTTGGAAAAAGTTCGAGAGAAACGACCTCGCAGTAGGATCCTCCTTCACCACGACAACGCCTCGTCGCACACCGCCAAGCGAACGATCGACTATTTGGCGACATCAAACGTTGAATTACTGGGTCACCCGCCGTATAGCCCCGACCTCGCGCCTTGTGATTTATATTTATTTCCAAAAATTAAAGAAAAACTTAAAGGAAAGCGGTTTATGAATGCTGAAGAAGCGGTGGCTGCGTATCGCGATGCCATTGAAGAGACCCCTAAGGACGAGTGGGCAAAGTGCTTTTCCCAGTGGTTCCATCGCATGCAGCGGTGTATTGACGTCAATGGACAATATTTTGAAAAGATATAATAAAACTAATAACTGGCTAATGTAATCAGTTTTTGATTTTCTAAGAACTTTCAGTTTGACCCTCGTATACGCATTAAACAATAAGCTAGTACGACTTGGAATTATATTCTACTTATCGTCTTATTTTTAAGGCTTAAAATGTATAAAACCCTGTCGATATAAAGAAATCTTTCATTCATTCAACGAGGCTCTCGCGCCTAGAGTAACCTCGAAGAATGTTTAGTAAGGGTTTCGGCAAATTTTATTTGGGTAATCTATGAATCCAGCAGCAATAGCCTAGTGGGGAGACCGACAGACTGCTACGAGGGTTGAATCCACGGCGCGCACCGATGACTTTTCGGAGTTATGTGCGTATTAAATCGTTAATTATCGCTTGCTAAACGGTGAACGAAAACATCCTGAGGAAACCTGCATGTCTGAGAGTTCTCCATAATGTTCTCGAAAGACATGTGAAATCTGCCAACCCGCACTTGGCCAGCGGTCTTTGGCCTTACCCTTCTCATAATGGGAAGAGGCCCGTGCCCAGCAGGGGGGCAGTATAAAGCACTGATGATGATGAGTCTATGAATCACACAGTAAAAGTGATATGACATCGCTTGCGTCCTTATGGTGACGGATTAAGAATACGGAATGTCACCACCCCATATCATCCCATGGGTGTCGTAAGAGCCGTCAGAGGGAACATAATTATTATGCAGAGAACAGCACTGTAAGAGAAGGAAAACTTGATACAAACCCTATACCAACCCGTTTGGCCAGCGTGGTGTAGTAGGTCAATTCCTCCTTTCAAAGGAGAGGCCTTAGTTCAGCAGTGGACTGTTAAAGGCTGATGATGATGATCGCTTGCGACGATCCAACAGCACTTAAATGCATCACTACTGCTATCTCTACCAGAGGATCAGCATCTAATAGAATCGGCGGGGCTAGAATACCGGGAGAAGAGGAGAGGTTATAAGATGCGGCTAAAATTGGAACCATAAAGCAAGGAAGAAAGGAAGGTGAAATTGTTTTCAAAGATAGGACTAGTTTAACCACCTTCAGATAGACCATTACGTGTTATCTGGCACATAATTTGACTGCAACTTATCAGGGGATGATAGGTTTTAGCGTAGTTATTTAAATTAACTTTGCTAGTGATGGTTTCAAAAATTAATATAATAGAATAATATTCTACCACAATCACACAACACCATCTAGTCCCAAACTAAGCAGAGCTTGTATATACATATGCTATGGGTACTAGATAATGAATAAACATACATATTATACATAGAAACACCCAGACCAAGACAAACATACATGTTCATGCACACAAATGTTTGACTTGAGCGGGAATCGAAGCCGCGACCTTCGACGTAGCAGTCGCTTAAACTCCCGCTACGCCAACCGGCCGTCACCGTAATCAGGGAGAGAGTGTGCCCACTATCTATCTTCTGCATCCAATACCTTGCAATAATCACAGATCATGTTATCATAACGTCTTGCTTATATTCCATACTTATAAATCAAAGTATTTTCACAGAATGTTATCTCCAGTTATTTTGTTTATAGTACTTTATAGCGTTTTATCTGCACTTATCGCGACGTGACGCGACGCGACGGTAACTTTTCAGCATCCATGGTCATGCGATTAAATACTTACCATGGATGGAAGTAACTCTAAGCGGCGAATATTTCTTATATTACACACTAGTGACTAGGGATGGCGGCTGCTAAGCAATTTTCTTTTTTACTAGATGATGCCCGCGGTTACACCCGCGTTATTTAAGGCGACTGCTCCGCGCCCGTCGCTCACAGCGTGATGTTATATAGCCTTCCTCGATAAATGGGCTATCTAACATTGAAAGAATTTTTGAAATCGGTCCAGTAGTGCCTGATATTAGCGCGTTCAACCAAACAAACAAACTCTCCAACTTTATATATTAGTATAAGATAAGATTAGATTTTCTTGTCCAAATTTCGACGGTAAAATTACCAATATTCGTGATCCAGTAGGTATTTCAGGATGATCATGATGACCATAAAAATTCCCCTTCCTTTGCTCTCCTACATTTGCAAGAGCAATTGCAAGAGAGCAAATTATTGCGGATTTTATTATGATACTAGCTGTGCCCGCGACTCCGTTCGCGCGGAATTTGTCTTTTCATTGGGCTACAAAATTGATACCCAAAATGTTTTAAGTTGCATATAATACCTATATTGAATAGTGTAGATATCCTAAAAATAACTCAAATGACTTTTACTTGTTCGTGCGAGTCCACACCGCGAAATTACCAATCGCGAGTAAAAGATCAGAGAATTCCTGTGCATGTTCATTGCCTCATAAATTCATAATCATGCTCGCATATTTAATGTCAAAATGCATAGCGATAATACAATCCCATAGTTATGAACTCTTTAGACAGGTTATAATTTCATCAGCTCTTTTTCTCATATTCTATGGTGGTATAACAGACAGAGCCTAACGAAAATCGCCACGAAAAAGTACTGTTATACCGCCCATGAGTTCGTCATTTTGTATTCGCACAATCTCACTTTAGCTTCGTTCCTTTGCCGAAATCACCTTGGTAGAAAAAGTCTTGCCGTTCCACCCGGAGCATCTACAAATAGTATTTTTCTCACACAGTCCTAACCTAACCTAAACCAATAATTATGAATAGGACCCATTCGTTTCTGGAACTTGACTGAATGACTGGAGCGGGACTCTGGCTTCGCTCGCTCGGCTCGTGCATTATGGTTGCGATATGACTTTGAATAATAGTGTAAAAGATGGTTATGTTGAGAAAATATAGGAAAACAAATAAAATTATCATAGATGTTTATTGCTACTGACATTATGAAGTTCAATGCTTCGGAATTATGAACATTAGAGACAGAGTAGTTAGGAATTGTGATTGTTAGGATGAAAAATGTTAGGAACAACATTTTCGGGTTTCTAATTATCGGAGTTGAAAATTTAGGTGAACTTTGGCGCACCCACATCTGAGCGCTACCGTGCTTCGGAGGGCACGTAAAGCAGTCGGTCCCGGTTCTTGGATTCAGGATAAGGATCGTTAGGCCATGTCGGCGGCCTTCGAGCGGTCTGAAAACTCCGACACCAGAGTTGGCCACACACTCACACGAAAAAAAAACTAAATAAAAAAACTAACACGATTTCTTTTAAATGTATGTCCGCTACACCGGAGTGTCAAACAAATGACAAATTAAGGGTTAAGGACTTTTTTGTAGATCTTGTGAAGACCATCTTTGTAATACATACTTTTGGTGAATGATCAACGTTTGCGAGGATAAGAGCTCGAATGCGCATTTTCATCCGACTTGCTTCAAGTTTATCGTCACTGCTCAGCTCTTATGTGTCTTAGCGTTATGTTATCTAGCCTATAACCTGCCCAGGAGTATGGACTACAATCGTACCAAGTTTGGTTAAAATCCCTTCAGTAGTTTTTGACCCATGCGTGCACATACAGACAGACAGACAGACAGACAGACAGACAAAAAAATTACTGATTGCATTTTTGGCATCAGTATCGATCACCATTCATCCTCCAATATAAATTTTGAATATATATTCAATGTACAGAATTGACCTCTCTACAGTTTTATTATAAGTATAGATAGAAGGTTACGTTTTAAATAAGGGTGAATAATAATGTTAGTTGATTGATTCTAATTGACAATGTTGTATGACGTTTAACCGTTATTTGAGCATGGTGACCAAGGCTTTAAATAGGACAATTATTGTGACTCTGTTGACGTTGCTAGCGGGCCAAGGTATTTTACTTTGACCACGTCATACAACGTTGACTAACGCCAGTACCTTACCTTTTCTACCCGTTTGTGAAAAGAATCCTCCCTAACTGCTGCTTTTGTCATACAAGGAACCCACTGTCATAATTTCTCTATAGTCTTAATGTCTGTAACTTCTAATGTTTTACTAAGCTAAGTAGGTATAGGTGTTTTTAAATATACAGATATAGAATACAAATCTTTCTTTTACGTGCGAGTTTGTGGCATCTCTTCTGTCGGGGTTTTCAGATAGCCCTAGGGTTGCCAACCATACCTACTTTATAATAACGTATCCTACTTTATTTTTGGCAATTATACTTTATACTTTTGTATACAAATAAAGTATATGAAAATACTGTATTTCCAACCTTTATTGTGACGTGTCAAACAAAACACTAATTATGAGTACTTATCTATAACGTTACACATAAGTTACATGGATGATGGAAACGATTTAGGGTCAGAACATATCTGACGGAAGATGCGTCGAACGTATCTTCCGTCGCGTCTATTCCGTCAAATGAGTCGGTACACATCTGACGGAAAATGCGCCGAGCGTATCTGCACACATTGAGCTGAAAGCGTGGCTATTGTGCACACATATCAGTTTGTTCGTGCAGGGCCGCACTCAGGGCAGCTCAATATTTTACTGTCATATTCTTTTACCTAATCATTTTTGTGTGCCCTGATGTTATTTAGTCACTGAAGTCCTGTAGTTATTTATATTGCAATTCGAGTTTGACTATTAAAAATAGGTCGGACTTCGGAGATTTTTTATAGTAGCCAACAAGCGTTATTTGAATATATTTCCTTTAAAGGTATGGAGGTTCAAAAATAAAAGACGATGATACGATTTGGTTACGGTTTTTAACAAAATGTATACAAATGATATAGAAGGGGTTACAGTTGCAGCGCATGACACAAAATGTTTTCAATGTAGATATGTATGGAAATTGTTCCCGTGGAACTTTTAGCACCTAATACCTAAAAATTGGCACACGATCCAAGCTAGCAAGTATGCGAACACTCCATACCACATACTAACACTACATTATTCTACACATTTCGTTTCTGAAAAAATAAGTAAGGTCTGGCGGCCCTGGAATCTTACGATCTTAGAAATCACCGATCTGGGAATGACATGGATATGGTATGTCCAATATAACCTACGAATTTAGCGTGCATACCTACGAAATTAGCGTGCGGTATGCACGCTAATTTCGTTACGAGACGTTGGGCAAATAAAATGGATGCCATTTGGGTTGTACTCTAGAATGTTATCGACATCGATATGGAGCCGATTAGAGGAAAATAATACATTTTTGTACTAAGTTACATTAGTTAGTTTAAATCTTTTGCCAGATTAGTTTATTCCATAATGCAAATGTGGGCGAACATGGCAAAGTGAAAGACGACCCTTGTATCAAACATGTAACAAAATATTCTCTGAGAGCCCATATCGATACTGTGTCGCTGAGAAAGTACCGGACATGAATGGCACCATACATGCGGTAATGAAACACAGCCTGAAACACTGATTCATCTAGTTTTTAGACATATTTATGCACAAAAACAAAATTATTATGTTCGATATACAACGACTTCACAGCAGATGGACCATAAACCTTGGCGAAAAATATGGCGACAGTGGCACGAATGACATACATACATTCATATCGTCACGCCTTTTATCCCCGAAGGCAGAGGTGTATTTCTACACCCACTTTTCGCCAGATATACTTTAGTCCCACGTAATAAGGGGCGAGCCTATTGCCTATTGGCACGAATGACATTTCTAATAAAATATCGTCATGATTCATTTATTCAGTAAACTTGTATGAGTTACTAAATAAATAAGTAACTCATACAAGTGTCAAAGCATACGTTTTTATAACAAAATTCCAGGTAATATTCAGGAACTAAGTATTAATAAATTCAAAGTATTTATTAAACAGAGCTTGTGTTCAAAAGCTTATTACACAATTAAAGATTATTTAGCAGACAAAAACGCCTGGAATTGAGTTTAAAAATTATGAATTGACATTAAATTATGAATTGACATTAAATTATGAATTGACATTATGAATTTTGACATTTAGAAATTAGTGACATAATATTTTTATTTACATTTGTAGTACTTGTATCTTTACATTCTGACATTTTTGATTTGACATTTGTAATTTTATTTATTTTGTTTTGACATTGTTATTTTCTTTTGACATTTAAAATTACTTAAGTAATATATTATTATTTTATTTTTTAGACATTCTTAAATTGACATTCAATAATATTTTTTGACATTTAAATATATGACATTTTATTGTTTAAATTTGTATAATTTTACATATTGTTTACAACATGTATTTTACTATGTATTAGCATGTAAAGTTGTGAGTACGATGTGGGCATTATTAAACATATAAGCAAATAGTTGTGGCAACCTGTCTGATGGCTTAGGCTGACATGCTTATGCATACACCTTCTGATGGCGTGGAGGCATAGTGATACAGATCGTGCTGGCTCCCTCAATCAAGGTTGAGCCGTACGATTGCTGTTGAATGCGGGCCATCAGTGGGCCGAGTCAGTCAAAAGCGTCAGATGATTTCCTGCATTGTACTTGCATACTAAACCCTTTTTTTTTGTCTGGACTTTAAAAGATCAAGAAAAGACTAAAGAAATTGAAGTGACAAAAAAAAAATAATGACTCTGAGTTTGTTTCGGCTTTTCTTCTCAAGAAGTCATTTAGCTAGGAAAAGCCGGCCTCATCTAGAATAGGGTTTTGACATGTATAAGTGTTGTAAACAACCAAAATGCAGAAATAAATATGTCTTTATGTCTTTTATGGCTATATTTTTCTTCTGACAGAGATATCCCTACGACAAAACGAGACAACACTATGTTTGGTGGCTTTATGTCGATTTCGTATATATGTGTATAATGTAATTTTCTATATGTACTATTTGCCCTCTCCATGTATATTCCTTACTCAAAGGTCAAAAATCACGTGGTGCGTGGTGCGCGAGACATCGACGGATAATGCGTTGACGGGAACGGAACAGACGCTGTACGCTCGACGTACTAACGGATCATCGGTCAGGTGTGAAAGGTTGCACGGTTTTTCTATACATTTGTATGTATTTAGGCGTTACGCGACCGATAAAACGCGACGGATATTCCGTCAGATATGTTCCGACCCTTAGACTTAAAGAGATCTATCGGTTACTCCAAACAAAGGTAGGTAGGTACGTGGTAAATATCCCGAAAGACAATTTAAAATAAGTTTAAATGACCACGAAAGTTTAAAAGCTATGAAACATTTAAAATAAAAAATTGTTAGAATGTGCTAAAAGCACACAATTTTTTTGAGGCAATATAGTGAAACAATTTGAGAAATACTGTTTTCTTCTTCCTAATACTTAATTTTTGGTCTATTCGAACCGTTTTATACTTTATATTTCGCAAAAAAAGTTGGCAATTTTAGATTGCTTGAAAGCCTCCGAGATTTCCTCACGATTTTTGTCCTAATACACGAACGGGGACCGATAGCTTTACGAGCCCTCAGAAGCCCGGTAGCGTTCTTATTTCAATATCACACGGGCCACTGACTAGTCTGACCGGATTTGACTGAATATTAGCTTTTCCACGGAGCAACTGCCTGTCTGACCGCCGCACCCCAAAGGAATATTGCTTTATCCTTTGGTTTAGACTAATGTCAATTTATTCAGAGGTACTGACTCTCTATAACGGCTGTTAAAGATCTTCATGACAGCCGGGACTGACGGCTTAACGTGCTATTCGAGGCGAGGGGCAAGCGATAATTACAATTCAATACTTTACTCCGAAAAGTAAGTCGTGCGCGCCGTTGAGTCGAGCCCGATATCTGCATAGCAGTCTGTTGGTATCCCCACTAGGCTATCGCTGCCGTTCTCTGTTCATCATCATCAGCCTTTAACAGTCCACTGCTTGACTAGGCCTCTCCTTTGAAAGGAGGAATTGGCCTACTATACCACGCTGGCCAAACGGGTTGGTATGGGGTTTGTTTCAAGGTTTCCTTCTCTTACAGTGCTGTTCTCTGCATAATATGCTCCCTCTGTCGGCTCGTACGACACCCATGGGATGATAAGGGGTGGTGACATTCCGTATTCTTAATTCGTCACCATACGGACACTATTCTCTGTTACATCAGATTAATTAATATGTTTTTGTCCTCAGGCGAGCTGGTCCCGGGCGCGGCGCACAACGTGGTGATGTTGACGCCGCTGAGCGAGTGGGACCGCGGCCGCTTCGGATCGCTCTTCATCACCAACTACAAACTCTCCTTCGTGCCCTTGGACAACTCTAGCAGTGATGTGAGTATCGCGTACATCTCAATTTTATTATACTTTTGTTTATGTTTCTTTTTTATATCACGAAAATAAATGCTTGAAGAGGATTATTTTATGAAGGTTTGGCGAAAGGTGGGATCCCGTTCTAAAGATGTAACGAGACACAAACTATATCAGCGCATATTTTTTTTATTTTTTTCTCACGCCTGTATCCCCGAAGGGGTAGGCAGAGGTGTAATATTACACCCACATTTCGCCATGAATTTTTAGGTCCCACGTAATAGGGGGCGAGCCCATTGCCGTTACCGGACACATCAGCAGACCCCGTGCTGCTACTGAGAATTTGGAAAAACCCAGTAACACTTGCCCGACCCGAGAATCGAATCCGGGACCTCCGATCTGCAGTCGCATACGCTATCCACTGAAACACAGAGGCAGCCTTGTCATACAAGGCAGCGATAGCCTAGTGGAGATACCAAGAGACTGCTATGCAGATAAACCCACGGGGCGGCGCGCACGGCTGACTATTGAAGCTATGTGTGTGAAGTTACCTACGCACCACGGAGACCACGTTAAGCCAATGAATACAGATTTACATAGAACCGCAGTTCTTAAGGACGCGTTTACAAAATTTGTAGGTACAAAATCGCGTCACTACAGCGACACGGCGGCAACGGTACGTACTACGTACGGTAACTTGCGGAAATGTAGTTCAACTAAATATCTTTGAGACTTTATAATTTTTTGTGATATGTATGTTATAGGCCTGGAATATTATTATTATATTGTAGGTGTCGTATGAATGTACTGACGGTAAGACGCGATAGACTTCGAAAAAAGCAATATACGCATACAAAATATTCGCTAAAATCAATTTGATACTTCTCGTATTCTGTGCGAATTACGTCCAAATAAGTTTCTTATTTTTTTATATAAATGGACATTATTACTTTATTTTTCCATTATGTTGATTCAGGATATATTTTGGTATTAAGATATTATTTTGTTTCTTGCGTTGAAATCTGGTAAGATCATGTGGACTTATGGTATACCATCCCATTCAAGTGTTGCGACTGGAACTCATAAAAGAGTTGACCTAGTTATGCCAGGTTGGGGCTCATTTTATTTGTTTTGGTGAGACCCTACCACTGGAACTTATGAAGTAACCTTCCAGAGTTATTCGATGACTCTTGCTGGTACTCATATGTGAGTAGAGCTAGGCATGCCGAGTTTGGGCTCATTTTGTTTGTACATAAGTGACCCTACCTCTGGAACTTATGAAGTAACCTTCCAGGGTTATTCTATGACTCTTGCTGGTACTCATATTTGAGTAGAGCTAGGCATTCCGAGTTTGTGCTCATTTCGTTTGTACATAAGATACCCTACCACTGAAGCTTATGAAGTAACCTTGCAGGGTTATTCGATGACTCTTACTGGTACTCATATGTGAGTAGAGCTAGGCATACCGAGTTTGGGCTCATTTTGTTTGTAATTAAGAGACCCAACCACTGCATTTCATGAAGTTATTTTAGTTTCATGCCGAGTTTGGGCTTATTTTGTTTGTACATAAGAGACCCTACCACTGGAACTTATGAAGTAACCTGCCAGGGTTATTCGATGACTCTTGCTGGTACTCATATATGAGTAGAGCTAGGCATGCCGAGTTTGGGCTCATTTTGTTTGTACATAAGTGACCCTACCACTGGAACTTATGAAGTAACCTTCCAGGGTTATTCGATGACTCTTGCTGGTACTCATAATTATGTGAGTAGAGCTAGGCATGCCGAGTTTGGGCTCATTTTGTTTGTACATAAGTGACCCTACCTCTGGAACTTATGAAGTAACCTTCCAGGGTTATTCGATGACTCTTGCTGGTACTCATATGTGAGTAGAGCTAAGCATACCGAGTTAGGGCTCATTTTGTATGTACATCAGGGACCCTACCACTGGAACATACCTAGCTCTACTCACATATGAGTACCACTAAGAGTCTTCGAATAAACCTGAAAGGTTACTTCATAAGTTCCAGTGGTAGGGTCTCTTATGTACAAACAAAATGAGCCCAAACTCGGCATGCGTAGCTTTACTCACATATGAGTACCAGCAAGACTCATCGAATAACCTTGGAAGGTTACTTCACTGGTACCAGTGGTAGGGTCTCACCCAAACACATAAAATGAGCCCCAACCTGGCATAACTTGGTCTACTCTTTTATGAGTTCCAGTCGGAACACTTGAACGGGATAGTATACCATCAGTCCAGATAATCTTACCAGATTTCAACGCAAGAAACAAAATAATATCTAAATACCGAAATGTATCCTGAGTCAACAAAACGAAGAAAATAAAGTCATAATGTCCATTTATATAAAAGAAATAAGAAACTTACTTGTACGTAATTCGCACAGAATACGAGAAGTATCAAATTGATTTTGGCGAATATTTTGTATTCGTATATTGCTTTTTTCGACTTCGGGCTGCAGCGACAAGCGACATAGAGTCCACTCCCGACGGCGCTCAAGCGCAGACTGAGATCTCATTGCAGAATTTGGATATATAAATCAAGAAAGTGGCTAAATAAAACGACCCTTATTGCCACACATTAAGACACACGTATGCGGGCAAAATAGAAGAAAAATGTAAGATGATTTTTTGCATTTTTTGAGTCAATTTACAATATTTTCAGATTGTTTTTGAGTTGACTATATTTACTACCCTATTCTAACTTTGAAAATCTAAATAAATATAAAAATAGAGAGAAAATTGTACCCGAAAATAGCAGTATTTGCCTATTTTTGATTTAGAGGCAGTTTCGAATCGATTTTACATTAATAATACTTAATTAAATATTTTTTATTTATTTTCAGATTGATTTATAGATAAAAAAGTAATTAATTTATCGTTATCATTAGTTTTATTAGTTATTATCTTAAATTGTCGTAAAATGTACCGGAAATATGTGTTTTTTTTATACATGCGTAAACGCGTCCTTAAGGATTTCGTGTGTCAATTCCAAGTGGGGACTGGCTCCAGTTTAGTTCGTAGTTGGCGCCGTTGACGGCGCTGGCGTCGCTCTCCGTCTCTCTTGCTCTCGTAGTTAAGATACACCGTCTCTCTTGCTCTAACACTAAGGGAACGACTACCACGCCGCCAAGCGGCAATTTTGGTCCCAGAAAGTTTGTCTTCAGAGCGCCCAGAAGAAATGCGCCTCTATGTAAATATCTGAGCTCTTTGGTTAAACCATCGGCCTAGGCTGTCATGAAAATCCTTGACAGATGTTATGGGGTGTCAGTACTCAGTCAGTACCCTCTAGTCTAGTATAGATACTTATACTGGTCTTAACAATAGAATATCGCTATCCTTTTGGGAGGAGGTCAGACGGCAGTCAGGCAGGCTAATATCCAGTCAAATCTGGTTAGACTGCCTCCGTGGTCCAGTGGATAGCGTATGTGTCTGGTGATCGAGGTCCCGCGTTCGATTCCCGGGTCGGGCAAGACTATTACTGAGTTTGCCGAATTTTCTGTAGCTGCACGTAGTTTGGAAATGTGCTTGATAACGGCAATAGGCTCGCACGCTACGTCAAACCCATAATTAATAAGCTTAAGTATGGGTGTAATATTACACCTCTGCTCAACCCTTTGGGGGTAAAGGCGATGACGGTATAAAAAAGGGTGTTTAGACCAGTAAGTGGACCCGGACTGCAAGACGATAGTCTCGCAGGCAATCGTGATAACGCTGAAATGATGATGATGATTTGAATTGATTTGGTTTAATATGCGCTTATATAGGAGTATCTAACATTTCGTTTATTGTTTACTGCAAATCTATCCAACTGGACTGCCTCCGTGGTCCAGAGGATAGCGTAAGCGTCTGTTGGTCGGAGGTTCTGGGTACGATTCCCGGGTCGAACAGTGTTACTGAGTTTTTCCGAATTCTCAGTAGCAGCTCGGAGTCTGGCAATGTGCCCGGTAACGGCAATAGGTCACCTATTACGTGGCACTTTAAAATCATGGCGAAATGTGGATGTATATTACACAACTGCCTACTTCTTCGGGATACAGCTACAGCCGTGAGTCTATAAATAAAAAATAAAATGAATAAAAAATAAATCTATCCAAGATTATTATCAATTTTTCGAACAAGTCTGTTTGGTCACCTGTGGCACCATGTTTGTATGGTATGTGATTATATCTGCGCAGGAAATGTGTTTTGTGCCGACTATTGTTCCGCACCTACACTTCTGTCCTAATTCTTTATATGCGTATCTATTTAATTTATTTATTTCCAAGAATCATTGCCAAATATAAAAAAATCGGGCAAGTGCGAGTCTGACCCGCGCACCGAGAGTTCCGTACGCATTTTACCTTATTTGAGGTTGGTGCTAATTACGCTAGTCCTATAATCTGTATGAGCGCCCATACAACTTAGAGGACTATCTTAAATGGAGTCTACTATGTATGAATGGGGACACCCTTAAATTTTCCACTTTTTTTATTTTTTGTAATTTTTTCTTTATTTGTGATGTAAGACCCTGCTTTTGGCCAAATTTCGTGATTCTAGTTCAACGGGAACTACCATATAGGATTTCGACCCTTAACCTTATAGGGTACTTACGGTTGACCTAGTAGTGACAATTTTGGTTAAAACCAAAATTAAAAAAGGTTGAAAATTAAGGTTAATTTTGGTACTTACCTACAAGTTTCGCAAAAATCTAATTTTGACCATATCTTTTTATCGGGTTGACCAAGTTGATTTTTATACACCTTATAGGAACCATAGACCTTAGTATCTGGTATAAATTTCAATTTGCTAGGTCCACCCGTTCCTGAGAAAATCGGTGGTGACACACCGACAGACAGACAGACAGCCGGACAAGAAAGTGATCTTATAAGGGTTCCTTTTTTTACCTTGTGAGGTACGGAACCCTAAAAAATATTGATCACCATAGCATTGCATAAGAGATAACTATGTGCCTGTAATGTTTAATTTCAATTACTTAATTCTATGATAAGCTTTTATATTATTAGGCTAGCTGTTTCCCGCGGTTTCACCCGCGTCTTGAGAGAACTACTTCGCGTATCCGGTTAATTTATAGCCTAAGTCACTCCTTGGTACATCAACTATCCCTCAATGAACGTCACGTCAAAATCGGTCCAGCCGTTCCAGAGATTAGCGAGAACAAACAGATAGGCAGACAGACAAAAATTGTAAAAAAAATCATTTTGGTATATGTACTTACCGTGTAAACATCCATATGATTTGGTAAAAAGCGGTTATTTTAATGTTACAAACAGACACTCCAATTTTATTTATATGTATAGATGTATAGATTGATAGGATTTATAACCATTCCTGTATAATATCTCATAATAATCATACATAATTAAAAACGACACCAAATTGGTGAACTTAAATAGTGGTTCACCAATAGCCATTACAAAATATGGCCAGAAGATTTTCCATATAAATACCTCATCCAAAGCTGGTGTTGTGTTAAATAACAAGGATCCCATGTGTTGCTACAAATGTTTGAACAAATGTTTAATCTATATCATGTACAGTACAGAAACTAGTAATATTTGATATGAATCATCGCTGCTGATATCAAATCAATAACGTAACTTAAACATTAACAGATATAAATGATTCATTTAAGTTTCTTGTACAACAAGGAACCTTATCAAGGAATTTTCACGGTAGTAGAGCCTTGCTGATTTCAGCATGAATGGGCCGGCTCGACCGGGGAAGTACGGGTAGTACTTCCCCGGTCAGTTCAGTCCGGTACAGTTTACAACGTCCCTTCACCAGGTTTAAGGCATCTGCCCCTCGCCTCCCGCTAGCAACAAAATCCTAGACCCGCCACTGGCTCTACTACGTCCACTTCTTTACCTAAACACTGATTATTCCGTAAGTTCACGGGACTTTTGTTCATGTGGAGTTTGAGCATAATGTACAGGTAATGGGCCGGCTCGACCGGGGAAGTACTACCCTCTCACAGAAAATCGACGTACCTAAACTATTGCGTTTCGTTCGGTGAGTAAGAGTGCCGGAGGCCCTATCCCCTATTCCTGCTCACTCATCCCACTCCTCATCCTATCCCTTTTCCCAACCCCAAGGGGCGGCAACGCACTTGTAACTCCTGTGGTGTTGCTTGTGTCCATCGGGGGCGGTAATTGCTTACCATCAGGCGATCCGTCTGCTGGTTTGCCGCCTATTACTATAAAAAAAGGTCACGGCTACCGAACGTCCACCATTGGACAGTTACACTAATAATAATTCGAAAAGAATTGTAGTGTAGCAAGTTTTCGTCACAAATAGCAACATGTTGCGGGGGAACCCTCCTTCCACGAGCCTATGCCTCGAAGAACACTAGAAATCATTGATTCCTGTTCCAATAATCATTAATTCATCTTAAATGACTGTATTTGTTAATTTACTAATGAGTAGTCAAGAGAATATAATTTCGACCAACATCTTGTCTTGGCTAGCATTGTTTCACATTTCAATTGGTCGGTTTATTACAGTACAGGCTGTTTCCCGTGGTTTCAACCGCGTCCTGAGGGAACTACTTCGCGTAGCCGGTTAATATACAGCCTAAGTTACTCCTAGGTACATCAGCTATCCGGCAGTGAACGTCCCGTCAAAATCGGTCCAACCGTTCCAGAGATTAGCGAAAACAAACAAACAGACAGACAGAGAGACAAAAATTGTAAAAAAAATACATTTCGGTATATGTACCGTGTATACATCCATATGCATTTAGTAAAAAGCGGATATTGTAATATTACAAACAGACACTCCAATTTTATTTATATGTATAGATTTTTTCTCTTGAGGTTTTAATAGTATCGTGTGTTACCGAAATTAAAAACACCTCGATTCTTGCTGGTCTTTTGACGTTATGTAAACTCGTCCCTAACCTAGAAGCTAGTGCGATCTATGCATGATTAACTACGGAATTCAATATTCGAACTATATATTATACAATATTCGGTCCGTGTGGTTGACGGCATAGAATACAAGTGTCACCACCCCCTATCTTCCCGTGGGTGTCGTAAGAGGCGACTAAGGGATAACACGATGCAAATACCATCTTTGCGTAGAGACGGAAAACTCGACATCAAACCCTATACGACTGCCTCGTTGGTCTCGCGGCATAATTAATGTGCGCGTGGGATCGGGAGGTCCCGGGTTCGATTCCTGGGTCGGGCAGTGTTATTGGGTTTTTCTGTCACGAAATTCTCAGTAGCAGCACGGAGTCTGGAAATGTGCCCGGTACGGCAATAAGCTCGCCCCTTATTACGTGGAGCTAAAGTATATCTGGCGAAAAGTGGGTGTAGAAATACACCTCTGCCTACCCCTTCGGGGATAAAAGGCGTGACGATATATATGTATGTATGTATGAACTATAGATAGATCTGTAGATTTTAGATTCGTTTTTGACGTAAACTCCATACAAAATATGTCAAAATCCATGTATGGATCGAATATTGAAAATGGCCGTAAGAAAGTAGCTTCTTATTTCTATGTTGTGAAGCAAAAGATTGTTGGATATAAGTTCAGAAAGTTGACGTCATAATACGCCTATGTAAGATAACTTTACGCTCGATTGGGGTTTTGCTGTCCTCGCGCCTAAAGATTTTCGTTCGGTTCAGTGTTGATTTTCTTTTCGATCTGTGAGAGAAAGTACTGATGACCCGAGTCCTTCTCTCCGTCTTGCCTTTCATTTCTATAAAAGAAGGGAAACATGGCTTAGAGGAGAGTAGCAAAGTTAGCTTGGCTTTTCTCTCCTTAAACATTATTTGGTCCCCTGAAGCAGACTAATTGTTTGCGGAAGAAGGGTGCTGTCGCATCGAGGACAAATAGACCCGTTGGACCTATCATTGTCCCTTTTCTATTTGAACTTGATGGTCTCGGGTTCGATCCCCAGGTACCACGTGCACACACCTCTGACTTTACGAAGTTACAGTACTCGCCAAACTTTATGGCCGCTCCGAACATAGCCGCATTGCGCTGCCAGAACACAAAATCAGGTATCAGCGGGACGTACGCGGGGCGTGGAGGCAGGGCACGCCCGCGCGCGCTGTCTTCCACCCGCTAGCGTCTTCGCCTCCCGCGCGTTAGTGTGAGTGTGCTACATTCGTACACGACTCACATAATCGCTGAGCTCTGACAGTATCGTCGCGTTTAAAATAGTTTCGTAGTGTTACTTCTTTATTGTTTCTCGTTGCTATCGCTGTTTCTTGTTGTTATTTGTACTGATATAGTTACCATTATCATTGATCATGCCTTGCGGTCGTTTTAATGTTTTACGTCGCCAAACACGAAAAATAGTGTATGACGTAGTAACGTTTATGAAGAAGGAAAGAAATCTATGCTTAAAAGTCCCTTCACCTAACTGAATTTACATTACTCGAATTTGATTGAATATGTAATTAAACAATATAATATAGCTAATCTAACAACGTAACTGAAGATTTTAATTTTCAATAATTACAAATATATTTTCTTGGTTATGACATGTCCACCCGACTGTACCATGCGCAAGTTCGTACCGATGCACTATGGTTCGTCTAGAACAAGCTAGCTAGACAAAATTATTTTATTTGATTTTTATGTCTAGATGCGGTTAATAAGCAAAGATATAAGGTTTTTGGTACTTTTTTCAAGGCAGTTTGTCATTTGAGCTGGTATCATGAAAAAAAAAACATTTATCGGGCACATGTGTATAATATATTTTTTGAACATTTTATAAAGTGATTTATCCCTCGACGTCGCTATAAAATCTAATAACAGATGCATAAAATATCTAAGAACTAAATCTATTACTCATTATCATCACTATCATCAGATGAATCATCCATTGAATAGTCATGATCGTGAGGGGCAGAACTATGAAAAGTAGAAATCATATTAACATTTTGTTCCTTACAGCTAGGTGGGACAATTAAATCTAATACTTCAGTTGGAAGCGTACCTATTTTCTTCCGAGGAACTTCTCGTAAACCGTTTATTACAGGGTCAGATGTTATCAATAACATATTAAGTAAATCTCTATTCGTAGCCTCCCGTGATCGCTTTCGTGTGTTGTGCTCACGAAATCTTCTGCAGTCCTTATTCCGAGCTTCCTGTGCTTTCTCGGAAAGCTGGCCTATAGGTAGAAGGGACGATCTAATTACTTCGCCACTGTGCAAAAGTATTTTGAGGACAGTAGCGGGCATGTAATACCATGAATAGAGATTTACATAAAGTTGTCTAGTTTCTTGAGCTAAGTTAACGAATTTTTCAATATTTATATCATATCCCGATGATAAAGTGCGAAGTAGTATGCCAAATTTTTGTATTAGTGAAACATCTAACCCTGTAATATCGGCACTAGCCTCGGGATTTCCAAAAAATCTTCGCGCGGTGTTCCCGTCATTAGTGTTACCGAACCCTGGTTTTGGTTTGTCTACAATCAAGCCCATTTCGCTTTTAAATCGTTTTTTAATGTCATCTGAACGTTGTTTCACACTAGCTTTGTCTTCGGCTGTTCTTAACTGCCATTTTTTTATATTTAGTCGATAGCTAATGTGAAGCAAGCATTCAAAGCACCTTATCCAAGCGTGCAACGTAGACAAACCAAAACCAAGATTATCTTTGTCCGCAGCAAACTCTTTTGACAGATCATTCATCATTGTTGGAGTTGCCCCACAAATAAAACATTTTTGTGAGGAAGAAGTTTCGGTCAGAGCATTGCAAACTTTTCCGTCAATCATTGTTAAAAGCATAACATGTGTGACAGATACTTCGGTCTCCATCACCTTGCAGGTTGTCGGCAATAAAGCGTTTATCTCTTCTAAAACCTTATTGGTTTCCGAAATCGTAAAATCTTTCGTTTCCTTAGAAAAGATAAACTTTATTGGCCGACAATACATTGTAGAACAGGGCCGAGGATTCTGCCACACAATATTACCACTTTCATCTTTCAATTGAAGAGGAACGAAAGAAAATACAAATAAAAACTCGTCACTATCGTCACAATTAGTGAATTTTTGTTTGTACATACTATGACCGGCACTTCCATCACAACCCCATTTACTGATTAATGTGAATGACGTGCAAGGTAACAGACTATGAACAACTTCTTGTTGTGCTGAAACTAAACGTTCGGCAGTCTTATCAAGAATTGCCTGAACTTTGATTTCAGCATGCGTTTCATTGACTGTAATTTGTTCACCTGACGGGTAGCAGGCTATTTTAGCCTTTCTAACACTGTACATTGACGGAAACACCTTATGTCCAGCTTTAATACTCCACTTCCGAGTCTGCTTATAGCTATGGCTACTTGATTTACTATCAACGTAGTACGCTAAAGCTTCCTCACTTGTTAAACTCCTGGGGGCACTTTCTTCACTCGTGGTCTTGGTTATTGAAGGATCACTAGTCACATCTTTAATTTGACGTGCTACACTTCTCTGACCCGAGATTCGAGCTGACACTTCAGCGGCGTAAATTAATTCACTAGCACTTCTGGACTGTAATAGATCGTCTACACGTCGTCTCTTCGTTTTGAGACTAGAATGTTCAAAATCTTTAGTAGGTCTTCCGGGTCCCGGTTCTCCAGATGTAGTTGGCAGAGATAAATAAACGGACACATCGAAAGATATGTCAAGACCCTCCAGCCACGTCGAATACTTTTGTAGGAATCGCTCTCGATTTCTTCCACAGCTGCTCCACTTTTCAGCAAATTTCGTTGAATATCTTGAGATTAGTACTTTAATATCTCGCAGAGACTGCTCCGTAACACCATCAAAATTATATCTCAAAGATATAAACCGAAAGAGCTCCTCATTCCGCGTTTCCTTCGGGTGTTTCAGCCATTCTTCGAAAAAATCCATTCTTGAGACGGTAAAAACTGTTGAAAGAAAAAAATAAATAAAAATTAGTTGTGCAAATATATCGCAATGAATTTTTTTACGTATAACTACTAGACACTTATGAGAATCGTATATGATAGGTTCTACGGTGGGGACAAGTGGGGACATGTTATTATTTGACCGATGAATTTGAAAAAATGAGTAAAAAAGTGGGTGAAAATTCAAACATTTCATTTTATAAGACTAAAGAATGAAGTTCCCATGTTGAAAATGAAATAAAATATAACTACTTACCCTTACGTATACAATCCATCACAAAAACACTTTCACAAATTTCTTTTAGTGACATAAACAATGCTATCAAATATGATGTAAAAATGCAAATGAATGCCCTTTAAATAGTCAACATCTTATAAACATACCTTAATGACGCTCTTAATGAGGGTAGTATTGATAATTAATAGGTGTAATCCTCAATGTATAGGGGTAATGAGTTCGTAATAGTAATTAACTTCCAGGAATTTAAGAGTTGTTTTTGTCTAGCTAGCTTGTTCTAGACGAACCATAGTGCGATGGCTACATTCAGAGCGGCCATAAAGATTGGCGAGTACTGTATGTGTATATTAAAAATGTTAATTATCGCTCGCTTAACAATGTGCCCGGAGGATGGCAATAGGCTCGCCCCCTATTACCTACATTGAGATTGAACATAACTGGCGAAGTGTGGGTGTGTAATACACCTCTGCCTACCCCTTCGGGGATAAAAGGCGTGACGTTATGTTATGTTATGTGTTTAATTATTGCAGTTGTGATATTTCTAGCATCATGTGAGTTATACTTACGTAAAAATATTAGGGGCGATGATAGGAATAATTAACAGTATTATTGAAATGATCATGTGATCGACTGTAACGCTCATTTCTAGCCTATTGAGCAATGAAAAAGGTTAAATGGAGAAAAAACTGTTCAACCCGACCGACAGTTGGATAATTTAAAACATTTGTTTTACGCTGGCTTGTCGCGTCCCTTCCCTATACTTGACTGAATCGCTAAAGATACTGTCATCTGCATATAACCAACCTGCATCGTCGTCCAAAATTAGAATACAAAAGTAAGGTCCTAACACTGATCCCTGAAGAACACCCTCTTAGTCTTCGACATAGTATAAAATCCTATTTTTTTATTTCATATTTTTGTTATTTAAACTAGGTATATGGGCTACACCTAGTTGTGAAAATTTCTACGAACCATTATCATCCAACAAAATAGTTTATTATCGGTTAAGGTTTATTATAAGGCCGCGCCTTCACTTGTACGTCCGGTGTTTTCGCAATCCTATTACTTTGTGGTTCACTACGCTAAAGTCTGGGAGCGGCCTTTGCTTTGATATAGAATTTGACACATCGTTAGTTATGTAAATTGACTGTACGCATAGCACAGTGGGTTCTTTTGATCTCTTTATCATCCATGATAAAGAGATGAGTCATGTAAGTTGATTTGATCTTCGTAACATTTGTGAGTAATGCAAAACTTCCAGTGTCCAAATAGATCCAGTATGAACATTTTTAGTAATTGCATTCATGAGTTTTATATTTATCTTTTCACTTACATATTAAGTTCTGCATCCATTTAACTACCGAGTAAATCTATGGAGAACTCAGATTGTTATCCTAACTTATCTGTATCTGAAAATACCTCAGTGCCAACGCCTCCGTTGCTGCAACTTAATTACTTAAACATACATACATACATAGACTCACGCCTGTTTCCCCGAAGGGGTAGGCATAGGCATATTAAACGCCCACTTTTCGCCAGTGTTTTGATCCCACGTAGGTACTTAATAGGTGGCGAGCCTATTGCCGCTTATCGGGATATTTTGATTGCCAGAGCCTCGTCCGTTGATCAGCAGGTGCACCACTTGCAGGTGAGGTTGGCTTGGGACCCTAAGTTCTTGGTGGGGGGAACCCTATGCACATTACTTAAAGATTTTATTATTTTGTGTAAAGAGATGTATTGCCCGCCAATTCAAACCATAATGTAGCGCTTGCTTTTTACGCGTACTCTAACACTTACGTCACAGAACCAACCAAGCATTCATTGATAGTTCAAAAGAATAACTTTCGTTACTCTTGTCAATTCATGCGACCTTGGTAGCTAAACGGCCGTCCTTCCTTTGAATACCGTTTAATCTAATTCACTTAACCATTGGACTGAGTAATTATGTTGGTTCGTTGGTTAGTTTACATAATTGTTTGGTTAACAAATTGCTTTCAGTGATAGTACTCGTAATTGGTCGGTAATTATAATTGTGTAGGTTTGAGGAATTATTTTTATGCCATGTTTTAGCATTAAGCTAATAAAACAGACATACATATGAAAGCCATCGGCCGTCCCTTAGCAACTTGGACTTACGTATACGACTACGGCCCTAGCTTGAGCATTCCTGTACTTATACTTTTCTGGATTTATTTCTGAATGAGCAAATTTCTTGTTTCGTCCTTTTTAGACGCCCTTTTTTAAACATTTTTGTAGCAAGCGATAATTAACAAGCACTTAAGTTTGTCACGCCACTGGTGGCCGAGAGATTGAACCCGTTGCTAGTCTCTCAACATTGCTATCCAGTACCGGATCGAGGCCAGATATATGTTGGAGTGAAACAATTTTTCAAAGTCCCTTCAATCACCTTAAACAAACCGTACCTACTACGTTCGGCGCCTACCTGCTCACTTCGCCATATGAGCAAGCTCGCCCTTAGCTATCTATTCTCTGCCCTTAGGCTACCGCTGCCAGCAGTAGCACCTTTTATTCATTTTCTCTTGTTTGTCTCCAGGAGTTCTGCCAACGGAATTTCCTGCTGGGTCCATTCGACGTGCCGCTCACGGGCGTGGGTGCCGTGTGGCTCACAGACGGCGGGCCTGTGCGCCGGAGACGGCTGATGCCCTACGGCGACGTGCCCGCCAAGGTCAAAGGCCTTCAGGTCATTTGTAAGGTACGTACAATCCAAATACCAGGCAAGCAGAAGAACCTCTTTGTTTTACTGATTGCCTGGTGAGTCCCTTGCTCTATAAAGAATAAGAAGGAAAGAAAGCTATTTTATTTAATTCTGCTTCCAACAATTTTAGGTACATTCATAATGGCATTCTAGCAAAAGGCTAATGATGTATGGAGGTTATTGAACCCACAAGTAGCACCTAATAATGTATTAATGTACTTCGATTATTGTTAAAGCAATTAGTAATCCTCAATTAACTAATATAAATATAATGTTATACATCCAATACGATCGTTTAGTTTTATTCAGTGATACTATGCTTAGTTTTTATAATGGTACTTGAAACTTTCATACTCTGAAAGGGCAATGGGCTAATAGTAGCACTGTAACCTTTACTAGTCCCTGAGAAACCCTATACGCCATGTCATAATAAGGTGTGATTACAGTTACAGCTGTGTAGAATAATAAAATGGAAAAAGTGAAAAAAAATAAAAAGATTATTTCTTAGAGATTTGCTGACGCAAACGCTTAAGTAAACTAGACATGTATTCGATAGATGGAAATACTCGACCTTTGGTACCTAGGTTTCAAGGTATAACTGATAAATTGTATGCTATACTTAAATTAATATAAAGTATGTTTGTATTTAGTCTTTGACAATATACTATCGATTACATGTGTTGCGTGATAAAAGATGATTTAACTTTTGCCGGGACTTCACGGCACTGGTGTCAGAACTCGTTGTCTTTAATGGTCACTGCTGTTGGCTACACTGGTAAAACTATAGTGGATTCGGGTTGTGTCCTAATCTTAATGTATAAAATCCTTGCGTTACTGACTGACTGACAGACACGCTACAGCCGAAACTATTGGGCGCAGGAAGCTGAAATTTGGCATGTATGTTCTTTGGGGACCGTAGGGGTGCACTAAGAAGGGATTTCCCGAAATTCCCACTGGATCGGCCGAAACAGGAAAATTAAAAAATATGTAAGCGTAGCTGCTGGCGTCCTCTAGTCCTAGCATACATCAGGAGCTCTGGGCACACAGACTTGTGTGTACATAATCCAAGTTATGCTAGCTTTATTGGTCTAACGAGTGGTCTTATCTGTGACCTCTATATCATCACAAAACTACAGTAAAACCAGACTGCTTGTAATCGAAACTCAGTCAATAAAACCGATTAGATATCCCCGTTTACCGTCGCCGGTAACGTACCGGTCGACTAACAGCGACCATTGAGAACAATGTTTACACTAGATACGCACCACATTCCTGCGTGTGCATCACATGAATCTGTTTTGGTCACTTATCTAATCTGATTAGAACGCGTAAGTCACGTGTCCGTTTGTCACGTGGTGTGTGCACATACAGAATAACATTACATGTATTAATGCTTGATGCGTTAGTATTAGTAGGCTTATAAATTTTATAATACTAAAAACATTTGCTTGTTTTGAGGGAACTACTAACAGGTTGCTTTAAGCAATTTTTCGGTGGAACGCCGGTGCAAGCAATTTTTCGGCGGATATTTTACCTGCTTTGGTCCAAAATTCATAAAGGGGAATGAAATAGATGTACACACACTCTTGAAAAATAAAAAGGCAACTAGAAACAAATAATGTTATTGTCTATTATTGAATAAGCCAGTCTTCGGAACCAATCCTAAAATTGTTAAGTACCTAAAGCATAAGCGATTTTATGCATTTCGCAATTACAGATTTGTTTCTATGACAATTTGAATTACAGTGACTTTTCGAGTTTATGTATCGTAAAAATTATTTGTATTTATTTATTTTCAGTCTGTAGCGTCCCACTGTAGGACAAAGACCTACCTTTGCTCCTTCCACACAGCTCTACTTTGTGCAGATTGAAATTCAAAAAAATAATATTTTCTTTCGCAGAACATGAAGGTACTAACATTCAGCTTCGCGAACTCCCCCATCGACAACGGCCGCAAGATCGCCCTCGCACTAATGCACCACGCATTTCCCAAACGACACGACCTCCTATTCGCCTTCGAGTACAGAGAGCCCTATTATCCCACCCTCCCCTCAGACATGAACATGTTCCAAAGAACGGGCGACTGGAAGAGGGAACTAGAAAGGTGCGAATGCCCACATTGGAGGATAACGAGCATAAATGGAACTTCTGATGCGTTTATGTTAACGGCAGGGGAAACGTTGATAGTGCCTAGTTCTGTATTAGATTATAATTTAATGGAGTCAGCGAGGCATTTTCGGTCGGGGAGAGTGCCGATATGGGTTTGGGGGCGGCCTGAAGGAGCCGCGCTGTTGAGGAGTGGGGAATTACTACAGACTGAACAGTCGGCGACAGCGGAAAGCGTTTTATTAGAACAGGTTTGTTGTGAAGATTTACCTCTTTTTTTATAAAGACTAACTGCTAGGCATGAGACCGATATATCAAAACGAATCTGAAATCCGATTCCAGTCAGAAACCGTATCGTATCGATATTCTAATATGAGAAAACCGATTTTAGAAAACGCCTAAACAATATCACGATAACGCAAACAATCTAAACCAAACCGTACAAACCTATTTGCTTGATTTAAGTTTTTGTAAATCTAAAGGTTACGTTTTCGATAGTTTATATATTCATGCGTTCTCTATTACTCTAACCAACGACTCCTTAGTCAGAATGAGAGAGAGCGAATTTCATTTCCTTTTCTAACTTAGGGATCCGTAGAAAAATAAAACTAAAAATCGAGGTGATAATATCTAATTCAGATTGCAACAACTTAATGTTTCTTTTGAATATTGCAAATAATTATTAGGAATTTATGTTTGGATAGTGTTGTTTGACATGATTGGTCTCATGCCTACAATACAATAAGATTTCGATTGTTTACGTTTGTCGTATAATATACTAACTAGTAACTACGCTCCATAATGCGCGCCTGAAATCGATTTATAAAATCGGTTTTGAAATCGATTTCTAAATCTGAAATTAGATTTGTATCGGTTTGCGAAAATATCCGAAAACGCCCATGCCTACTAACTGCCTTTACACTGGCTGTGTAGCATTCTATTTTTTGCTGCAAATGTGAAGACTTGTGCCATCTAGTGGCAAATCCAAGTTTATTATTTTGGGGGATGCTTGTTTCACCTGACGACACAACTTAGCGAAATAAAGTCATCACTATCGAAGTGCTAAATCATTCGCAAACCAGCTCAGTAGTCAGTTAAGAATACACATTTTATACTAAAGTAAAATAAATGACAAAATATTACTACAAAAGGACGTCACAAATGCTTCACTTACTCAAAACCTCATGACGACAAACCCAAGTCAAGATAAATGTTACGTAATCTAATACTAAAGCTGAATAATATACACCGCTATTTTTTAATTAGTACAAAAACTTTAAGGACAGATTAGCGAAAATATTATTATCATATTAGTGACGTAAGAATGTCATAATATCAATAAAGAGCAAAGTTATTATCATTTGTTTATTGTAGAAAATCTCACTTAAATCATAGTCATATTTTACAATCCATTCACTAATTCATTGATAATATTCCATCCTGCTCATTCGCTTTCTCTCTGTCGCACTTATGATGTAGGTAGCAATAGAAAATAAAATGAAGAAAATAATAAATGTAGGTAGTTATTTTTTAATTTTGTTAGTTCTACCCTCTCCTTCATACTTCATTCGGGCGTAGGACCGGTAAAATTTATCGTTTAACAAGTAAATACGGAGGTATGTAATTAGAAAGCAAACAAATATCAAAATAAAAGATGGTGTTCTGGACTAAAAGAAAAGAGTAATTTTGGCGTATTTATGAAGTTAGAATCATCTGATATTTACAAATTATTTTATCGTCATCATGTCAGCCTAGAGACGTCCACTGTTGGACATAGGCCTTCCTCAAGGTGTGTGGAGAACACAGACCGATTTTGAGGCGCCTGCATCAAATTATTATTTACTTAAGTACGTATTATTTACTAAACTTACAAGTATTTCCATTGTCCTTCGAAATGTCCACCACCGTTGTCAAAAGCATCCAATATGCACTGTTTTAATTGTTTGACACTGATCCGGTCACTTTTGTACACTCATAATACGATGTCCATGGGTACACAGCTGCACTCGCGATTTTTCCACTCAAAAAGTACGCACGAAGCATAGCTACATACTCCCGTGATATGAACTGATATGATAGGCCATCGCGTCGGGCAAACGTAGACAAACAATTAAGTTTTGCAACGAAATTAGATACGCTGACTTTCGGTAGTAATTTAGTACTGTTTGTCGCATCGTCGGGGCGTGGCGCAGGCGCAGAGGGGCGGGGGGGGGGGGGGTAATTTATCAATGGTATGATAGTACACGGGTCGGTCATAGTATTAGTATTGCATTTACCAATTATCACGTATTTTTGTGGACAGTTTTGAGACAGTTTTGGGACTTAGTGTTTTTATTTTTCAACTACATAATTATGATCAGTTAAAGATACTTAGTGCCCTGTTAAATTTTTTGTACTAATTAAAAAATAGCGGTGTATAAAGTACTGCCTCCGTGGTCCAGTGGATAACGTATGCGACTGCTGATCGGAGGGTTCGGGTTTCGGGTCGGGCAAAAGTGTTACTGGATTTTTTCGAATATTCAGTAGCAGCCCGGAGTCTGGTGATGTGCCCGGTAACGGCAATAGGCTCGCCCCCTATTACGTAGGACCTAAACATTCATGGTGAAATGTGGGTGTAATATTTACACCTCTGTCTACCCCTTCGGGGATACAGGCGTGAGACTATAAATAAAATAATAAATAAATCTCTAAGTAAGGTAAGCTCTCGCTCCTTCAACGTTATTGGGTAAGAAACGCTTGTGGTATGATGACGTAGAATTTCAAGCTACAATAAACCACAAACAAACGTCACTTTAAAAACTAAAACTCTTGTTTTTGTCTCGTCATCGACCTTATGAATCACAATAGCATCTTATCTCAGTTTTTACCTACTTAACGGCATTTGATGAAACAAGGCTAATATTTATTTAAGTCAAATCCGGTTTTTAGGTTAAATAATTTAATGATCTTTCTTGAAAGATCTATTAAAGTCGGTTCACGAAAAATTAAGACTACATTTGTTACAACATAAAGGTCATGAGTACCAGGAGTGCATATGCATACAAGAGTTCTCCATAAAACCATGTATTTGCAGCCTTTTTACGTCTAAATTGACAAGTTCCGTTTCGTTGGTGCGTATTTTGAGCAGGTAAAAGATTTTCCTACATAAAAATAACAAAACCTGTCAAGTTATGCTTGTTGCTATAAATATTTATTTCTTAAAGTTGTGATATAAAGTCCACTTTCACAGGTGCATCATTTTAGGTCATTAGTACCAAGGCAACATATTATACATGAGTTCTGAATGATCGATGCATGTATGCGAAATTGCATCGTAAATGTACTATCACAAATTTCACTTTGCAGGTTCGTCGTTCACATCCGAAGCTCACACCTCCTTACGTCATATACCTCTGTGGTAATTCGTTTACGAACACAAGCGGGCCGGGGATACTTCCACCCCTAGCGGCATTACAAACTTCATATAAGAAACTAGTCGAATTGTGCACGCCAACAACACTTGGTGGATTTTGGGTAAGATATGATTATTATTACTACTCCTATTTATACATGCAGCGATTGCTTAGCGCAGAGACTGACCGCCTGCTAGTCAGAATGTCTCGAGTTCAAAGCCATAGCGCGCAGCACTGACTTATAGGGACGTTTCCTGCAAGTGAAATAAATTATACAAGTATTTTATCTAGTGAAACATGTCAAAATAATTGTAGTTTAATTCGTCAATTAATGTTAAAACTTTATTTAACATTTTTTATCGTCAATTTATTGATAATAAGTATTTTACTTGACAGCAAAACACTATGAAGTCACTACGTCATATTTCATACAAAACCCTTGGCAAAGGTCGTTTTTGACATTTCATTAAAAGTGCTTGATTTGACTAGTTGGAAACAACCCTATTATCGCTTGCTAAACGGTGAAGAAAACCATTGTAACAGAACCTGCGCGTCTGAGAGTTCTCCTTAAACAAGCGTGGTCGACTATGGCCAACTCTTCTCATAATCAGAAGAGGCATGTGTCCAGCAATAAGACAAATTGTAAACAAATAAGCTGGACCTATAAGTTATTCTAATCATAGTGACCACTTAGGCGGGTAAAATCCTATTATCTACAAAATATTATTTTCGGGTACATTATTACCAAGTCTATGCCAAAAATCACTGCTAGAAACTGCAATAAGGACTTAAATCTGTGTTTTTAAGTCGTAGGTAACCGTGCCCATTCATAGTTTCAAAACAAATACATTTAAACAAATATATTCAAAGAATATAAATTAAATTATCCAATTAGCGAAACCAATCCGAGTAACAAAACCTTGCTGACCGCAAGTTTATATTCCTTGATATGAAAATTCGTTATTTTCCTGTTCCATTAATGAATGGATTTAATTTCATTCATAAGTAAACCGTAAGATAAATTGTTAAAAAACTAAACCATAATTTTTGTTATTGCGGTTTATTTTGTTTGCTTTTATAAATATTACGTAATGAATTAACCCATCTATGGGTTTTGGGAGAATGAATGATAGGTCGAAAACGTAATACCAAATTGTGTTGTTTTTGAAGAATACAGAAAATTCAACCTTCGGTCAGGTTATTTATACTGCCGCCGTGGTCCAGTATATATTTTTATAGGCTCGTGCTTCTTCAAAGGATAATAATTCATGAGTCTATAAAAATATTGTAATATTCCAGGTGCAAGACTCTCAGTACTACTCAATCCTGGACTCGAGTCGGTGGCTGCGGTACGTTGCCAACTGCATCGCGTTCGCGGACGACGCCGCCCAGCACCTAGCTAACAACGTCACTGTCGTCTTACAAGAAGGTTTGTTATATCACATAAGAACTTTAATATAATATTAAGTACATGAACTTGAACTTTCATCTACTAAATGCTATTGTCTGTATATAATTAAATTGGATTGTTTTAGCTTGTAACTGTGATTTATATTTGTATTTGAACATTTCAGGTGACGGAGTAGACTACTGCGCGGTAGTATCGTGTCTGACACAGTTGTTGGTGGACCCACACTTCAGAACCATCTCGGGCTTCCAGTCACTCGTGCAGAAAGAGTGGGTCGCGCTCGGACATCCCTTCTGTGATAGGTGAGTATCCTTGAGGTTATGGTAGCCTGGTACTTTGGCATAAGGAGAATACAGTGACGGGCGATTATTATCTTCTGAGTAAAATGCTAAAGTAGGACACAACTGCTTATTACGTACTACGTAGATCTTCACTCCCATTTTTTTTTGTAGTATCTAATCCAAGGCGAAGATCTTGGATCGCAACTGGCAGGACGCTAGGATAATGATAATAATCGTAAATTCCAAGTGAAGAAATTCGTGTTTCGGTATGATCGACGAGCACTATGTATCCTTGCGTTCATGTTAACCTAGTACTTTAAAGACGGAGTCAGAAACCTAGTTGGAATTGGATGCATTTGGACAAAATATTGGACATTCCTTCTGTGATGTGTGAGCGTCTCCACATTCATGTTAGCCTGATATTTTAGACACGCATTTTCAATATTTTTTGACATAGAAATAAAGCTTCATAAAAAATAAATGTCAAATTTATCTTTAGACAACTTTCGTAGCGAAATCCATCGATAGATAGGTATTCCATCCATAGATAGGATATTAAAATCGGACGTAAGTAAACTGCTGAGTATTATTGTCATGTAATTCAAAATGATCTTGACAAGTTGACAAAGCTACTAGCGACTGCACTAGTACCCTTGTAGGTGCAAAATGAGAGATTGGGCGGTCTGTGACTAATTCTTTATTTGACCACTTTATGTGTAATTGCAAGTCCTATAAAGTATAGTCTATAGGTCTATTATATAAAATTTAATCTAAAAATACTACACTTTCAGATTCGGCCTCCCCCGTCCGGGCATTCCCAAAGAACTGACCCCGAAGGAAGCACCAACAGCGCAGCTAGCGCCTGTGTTCCTGCTATTCCTGGACTGCACGTGGCAGCTGCTGCAACAGTTCCCGGCGCACTTCCAGTTCTCCGAGACGTATCTCACTACCTTGTGGGACTGTGCGCATAACCATATATTTGATACGTTTCTGTTTAACTGCGCTAGGGATCGGGAATTGGCTGTGGCTAAGGTTAGTACTCTATGGTAGTAGTAATATTTTTCGTATCTTTGTCTTTAAAAAAGGAATAGCAAAAATACTTTGGAGTTTTTTTGCCATATCTCTTATTTTGTATAGTCATGTAACGTAGTTGGGACTCTTGTACCCTTGGACATAGATTTTATTTTTATTATGAAAATTGCCTTAGGTGTACCATAATACCTATTTATTAACAATGGTTTACCATTTTCAAACATGAGCTAGTCGAAAATGTTGAAAGATTACATTGCATGGTCCTACCCCCTGCCTATAAAACGTACAAAAAAGAAACGACAAAACTACATATGCTTCAATCATTGACCAACTCTTTGTCACAAAGTTATTATAATACAAAAATAAATCACCATGTACTTCCTTGTGTTACTGTATCTGTAACCATTTTAAGCTTGTCTTTTGGTTTTGTAAAATAAAACCAACTATAAGTAAGTTACATATATTACTCACAATTATGCCAAGTCTGCATTACTAAAACCCTCAAATATTTGGTTACAGAATTTCGTGCAGAGGCCGGTGTGGGACTGGGGCGAACAGTTCTCGGAGCAAGACAAGGCGTTGTTCTACAACCCGCTGTTCATGGGCGTCAAGCCCAACCCTGTGCACAACCAGAGGCTATGTGAGTATACCATCACTAATGTATAAGGCAGATATGAATAGAGATGGGCGGGTGGGTAAAAATTGGGAAGGTAAAAATTGGAAGGAAAGGGTAAAATAGGTAAAAAAGAAAAAATACCCTTTTTTACCGGGTATTCATAAAAAATACCGGGTAAAAATTAGTTATATCTTTATATTATTTAAATTCCTTCGTCATGAAATGAATACTGTTCTTATGTAATGTAATTGGCTTCGTCATCAATACTACGATCTACCTTGTTAATTTTGACTTTGAACATTGAAGATAAAATATTGATTTGAAGTAAAACGACGTTAAATATCTTTTATATCTTTAATCAACATACATTTTCTATTAAAATAAACTGTTTAGAATAGAAAGAAATATAATAGATTGCACATGATTGAAAGTTAACTGAATGCTGCACACTACCTTATAGAATATATAAATAAGTAACATAATTATACACATGGGATGTGGACGACTTCAGTGACAGGTTCGTGGATGCTGTCCATACAACGGGCTTGAAGTTCTTTAAGCCCAAAACGAAGAAAAGAGCCAATAAAATCTCGGCTCCGACCCTCGAGCTCATAGAGGAAAGGCGTAGGATGCTTTTGCTATCCTCCGACGACATGCCAAAATATCGGCGTCTCAATAGGCGGATCTCTAAGTCTCTGACACTAAATGTATTCGAGAGGCGATCGAGCGGAATAAGGGTTCCAAAGTGTTCCAAAGAGATCTTTCTTTCGGGCAGAGTCAGCTGTACAAGCTGAAGACGGAGTATGGCGGAATTGTCTCGTCCAAACCTCAGCTTCTGGAGATCGAACAGTTCTATGGACAGCTATACACGACTACACGAACACCTGTTACTACTCCAGCCACAGACCCTAGAGCTGGATTGATCCGACACTATACCGAAGATATCCCGGACGTCAGCATGCACCAGATTAGTGTAGCCCTAGAACAACTAAAAAACAACAAGGCACCGGGTGATGACAGCATAACTACAGAGCTTCTAAAAGCTGGCGGCACACCTGCCGTGGAAATGCTTCGGAAGCTATTCAATTCCGTCATACTCGAGGGCAAAACGCCACAGACATGGCACAGAAGGGTGGTGGTGCTTTTCTTCAAAAAGGGCGACAAAACCCTTTTGAAGAACTACAAACCCAGTCCCAGACTAAACTACACTTCTGAGTCACGTCTATAAGTTGTTGCCTATGGTCATCAAAAATCGTCTCGAGAGCAAGCTAGACGACTTCCAGCCTCCCGAACAAGCCGGATTCCATAAAGGCTATATATAGTACCATATACCACATACATACGCTGCGGCAGGTTATACAGAATTCCGAAGAGTATAACCAGCCTCTATGCTTAGCGTTTGTGGACTATGAGAAGGCCTTTGATTTGATCGAAACCTGGGCAGTGCTGCAGTCTCTCCAACGGTGCCAAATTGACTATCGATATTTCGAAGTACTGAAGTGTTTGTACGAAAACCCCACCATGTCAGTCCGCCTCCAGGATCAGAGCTCAAAACCTATTCGGCTACAGTGAGGGGTGAGGCAAGGAGATGTTATATCTCCGAAACTCTTCACCGCTGCGCTGGAAGACGTTTCCAAGCTTCTGGACTGGGAAGGACTCGGCATCAACATCAATGGAAAGTACATCACTCACCTTCGATTTGCTGATGATATCGTAGTCATGGCTGAGACCATGGAAGACGTCAGCACAACGCTCGATGGCTTCTGTAGAGTCTCCTAACAAGTAGGTCTTAAGATGAACATGGACAAGACGAAAATCATGTCTAACGTCCATGTCTTACCTGCTCCTATCCAGGTTGGGAACTCCACACACGAACTTGTCGACAAGTACGTCTACCTGGGACAAATGATCCAATTAGGTAGGTCCAACTTCGAAAAAGAGGTCATTCGTCGAATCCAACTCGGTTGAGTGGCGTTCGGGAAGTTACGAATAATACGTTATAATATACGGCGCTGAGACGTGGTCGCTAATTATGGGCCTTATCCCAAAGCTCAGGGTCACTCAGAGGGCGATGGAGAGAGCTATGCTCGGAGTTTCCCTGCGAGATCGAATCAGAAATGAGGAGATCCACAGGAGAATCAAAGTCACCGACATAGGTCTCCGAAAAGCCAGGCTGAAGTGGCAGTGGGCAGGGCATATAGCACGAAGAACTGATGGCCGTTGGAGCAGGCGGGTCCTAGAGTGGCGACCACGTACCGGAGCAGGCAGCAGGGGTAGGCCTCCCGCAACGTGGACCGACAATCTGGTTAAGATCGCGGTGGGCGGTTGGATGCGGGCGGCTCAACATCGGTCTGTGTGGAGAACCTTGGGGTAGGCCTATGTCCAGCAGTGGACGTCTCTAGGCTGACATGATGACACATAGGTATATCTTGAAAACATTTCAAAACCAATAAATGACTAACAATTACTTAGATTTTTCATTTCAGTTCAATAATTACAATGCAACCTAGACAGTAAAAATAAAATATTAAAACTGCACAATTCGTTTGAATCCCTCATTGGACAGTTATAGTGCTATACTCTTCTCTTGTTCTAATGAGAAAACAATGTCCGCGTATGTTGTTCTGACGACGCGTCGTCAGAACAACATACGCGGACATTGTTTGCGGACATTTGACGTCGCGACGGTCGCAAATAAAATAAATTATAAAATGATTGTTGTATTTTTTAATAAATACTTACATACAGGTCAGTATTTATTAAAAAATACAACAAGTATTTTAAATTAAACTGATTTTAATTTTTACCCGGTATAAATTAAAAATGGGTAGGTAAAAATGGGTATAAATGGGTATTTACCCAAAGTCTGGGTTTTTACCGGGTATATGCCCATCTCTAGATATGAAGGATATAGGAGAGGCTATTTTAAGTAAATGTTCTAGGGAATTAAGGATATCGGACAACAATTTAAGTTATATTTGTAGGGAATGAGCGTAGCAATAAGCTATATTAGTCGGTAGTTGGTATTGTTACGAGCTTGGGTCTGGAGTTAAATAAAATATTTGCCACTAACCTACTATTAAAACTCAATATCGTAGAGACAGATCACTTCCGAATCGCTTTTCTTCTGCTGATGAAGTTATAATATTTTTTTTTATTATTAACAAATATAATGTAATATTAACTTAATCAGTAGGGTCAATTTTAGTAATAATTGTTAATTTTACAAAAAATGTCCCGTTCGCACTCTTGGATCCCCAAATAAATGTCATTTACGTTCAGTTCAGTTCAGAATGCATGATAGCCCCGAAAATTATACCCATATTAATTTTATTAAAAATGTCCCGTCCGCCATCTTGGATTCCCAAATAGATGTCAGTTTCGTGACCAGAATCCATAAAATCCCCAAAAATGATACCCATATTAATTTTATTAAAAATGTCCCGTTCGCCATCTTGGATTCCCAAATAGATGTAATTTTTGTGGTCAGAAAGCATGAAAACCCCAAAAATTATACCCATATTAATTTTATTAAAAATGTCCCGTTCGCCATCTTGGATTCCCAAATAGATGTCATTTTCGTGACCAGAATCCATAAAAACCCCGAAAATGATACCCATATTAATTTTATTAAAAATGTCCCGTCCGCCATCTTGGATTCCCAAATAGATGTCATTTTCGTGACCAGAATCCATAAAAACCCCGAAAATTATACCCATATTAATTTTATTAAAAATGTCCCGTCCGCCATCTTGGATTCCCAAGTAGATGTCATTTTTGTGATCAGAAAGCATGAACATGATGCTTGCTTTCTATAAGAGAGAGAGAGAGACAGACAGAGAAACATGCGCACGCCGCACGGCTTACAATAGCTTACTATAGCAAAAAGTGTCGTTACAACTTTTCGTCTTATTTTTTCCGTCTAGCCCCCTTTCTCAACGCGCGATAAGGAACTTCATTCCAAAAATAGTCTAGTGGAGAGATATCAACAGACTGCCATGCAGAGGGTATAAGGCTATAACGTTTCGAAACCATGGTACGCACCACTAACTTTTCAGAGTTATGTGCGTATTGAAGTATTAATAATCTCTTGTCCCGTGACTCGGAGGGCATGTCAAGCCATCGCGTCAGTCCCGGCTTTCATGAAAATATTTGACAGTCGTCATAGGACGCGAGCATCTCTGAATAAACGGACACTAATCTAAACCATGGAATATCGTTATTCCATAGGGTTGCGATGGTCAAATAGGCAGTCGTTCCGTGGAAAAGCTGATATTCAGACAAATCCGGTTAGATTCGTTACGCGCCGTTAAGACCGACTCATCGCAAACGCGATTGCGAACAGATATGAAGAGAATTTAATGTAGTGCAGTCAACTCTTTCCATGCTACGCTATTACCCCGTCGCATACACTTCGCGTGAAAATATCAAGGCAGCTGATCGCGTTCGATTAAAATCGTACCTTAGCGAACGTCACGTGCTTTTGGTCACGTAGGCCACGTCGGCAAGAATCGACTGTTTGTGGTTTCTGCGCCGCGCCGCGTTGCTTCGCGTTCGCATGCAGACTGCTCACGTAGGACGCCGCGTAAGCGGATCCCAGGTTGAGACTGGGATAACTCTAAGGGGTTGATGACTTTCTATTCATAATATGTATGGTGTGTTTTCAGCGCACATCCCGAGCAGTAGCACGGTAGAGCTGTCCCGGCTGGAGCCGGTGACGAATGTGGCGGGCGTGGAGCTGTGGGCGCAGTGCTACGAGCGCTGGCTGGCGCCACTAGACGCGCCCGGCGCTGGACACGTGCAGTACCACGTGTACAACTACAGCGTGCGACACGAGGTATGTACAACTACAGCGTGCGACACGAGGTATGTACAACTACAGCGTGCGACACGAGGTATGTACAACTACAGCGTGCGACACGAGGTATGTACAACTACAGCGTGCGACACGAGGTATGTACACCTACAGCGTGCGACACGAGGTATGTACACCTACAGCGTGCGACACGAGGTATGTACACCTACAGCGTGCGACACGAGGTATGTACAACTACAGCGTGCGACACGAGGTATGTACAACTACAGCGTGCGACACGAGGTATGTACACCTACAGCGTGCGACACGAGGTATGTACACCTACAGCGTGCGACACGAGGTATGTACAACTACAGCGTGCGACACGAGGTATGTACAACTACAGCGTGCGACACGAGGTATGTACACCTACAGCGTGCGACACGAGGTATGTACACCTACAGCGTGCGACACGAGGTATGTACAACTACAGCGTGCGACACGAGGTATGTACAACTACAGCGTGCGACTCGAGGTATGTACAACTACAGCGTGCGGCACGAGGTATGTACAACTACAGCGTGCGACACGAGGTATGTGCAACTACAGCTGTGGGCGCAGTGCTACGAGCGCTGGCTGGCGCTTTTCGCCATTATGGTGGTCTAGCGGGAAGTTGTTCGACTGTACAACATCATCACTATCATAGAGATAACGCCAGCGGCCGCGACCGGTGGCGTATCAGGACGCTCAAGGGGCCGTGATACGCCACGCGCCAGGCGTATATAGCTAGACCGTTAGTCGGCCATGTCCATCTCAGTAAAGTCTTGTCCCCATGCCAGAATTTTGGCATCCGATTTGAAATTCTGGGCTAGGCTAGTACCCAAATTCTGACTGACTTAGGCCCACTCTGAAGCCTAACCTTAGATACGCCAAAGACCGTCGTGCTTGACGCATCTGTAGTGATAGTCAAAAGACCATACATTATATGCAGCTTTTCACCAGCCCCTACTAGCTGTAAACTTTGGCTTGTTTACGCGCAGCCATCTATTAAATACTTGCCATAATTGTTACAGATTCAACAGCTAAACGAGAAGCTAACATCGCTATCAATCCTGTCCCGGCGGCAGTCTAACGGCGAAGAATTAGCCGCCCCGCCCCGCCGCGCGGTGTCGCGGTTCTTCCCCTTCAGCCTGCACCGCGCGGGCAGTTCGGCCGGCCCCGGGCTAGACGCCATGCAGCTTAGTCTTATAGATGCTAGCCTACTACTCGACTCGCAGTCACTACTCAACGCACCTGATTAAGACCCTACAGACTAATACGGACCGGATTTCTTGGTTGTAAAGAGACCGGATTTCTTGGTCCTAATCGAGCCGGATACGCCAGTAGCAGTGCGATCTGGAAAAAAATCTGACTAATGTGAATATAACATGTACTGTCACTGGCATATCCGTCTCTTTAGTCGAGAAAACGGTCCGTTTTAGTGAGAACAGGCTAACGCACACACCAATACCGATGTAGGTACGTCACTGTGCTTGTAAATATTAGCTCTTATGCATGTTCAGGAAATTCGAAGTATCTCTTACGGATGATGGCAAATAATGATAAGAAAAACTGAAGTAAATATACCACAGTTAAAGACTAGGTACCCAATTCTCCTAAATAAATATAGTTTCGATATCATGTCAGTGTCGTACTTACGTCACAAAAACGTATTCTACTAAATTACCTATCTGATAATTGAACGAAGTTGTAACGAGATCGTAAATTGAAACAAGTGTCAAAATATGTGTCAACGACGAACTATTTTTTTTTAATTATACGATAATGACATTAGGTTATCAGAATACCGCTTCACAGTCTATTCAAAATATAATATCAATGTCATATAAAAATATGAGAATTGGCGCCCTGGGGCGTGATAATCTGAAGTATCCTCTATAACTAAAAAGGCAAGTAAAGACTTCGTTGTCGAATTATTAGCTTTATGAAATGAGAACACAAACTAATTGTATATTACCAAATTATATTAGAATGCCTCTTATTTCTATCTTGCCTGCAGCAGATATTTTGAATTTTCTTAGCGTGTATAAGATATTGTATAATTGTTATAGTTCAAGCGATTCTGACCGTTACGCGGTCACAGTAAGGTTTTGATTCGAACGTAATCTAGTTTAGAGAGTTGAAATAGTTGTTTTGTAAATGTTTGAGATTCTTCGCTTCGATTGTACATAGTTACGTCTTATACTGTTTGTTGTTGGACTTTTGGAATGCCTTTGACCTTGTTGACTTGATGATATACTGTCAATACAAGTATTTTAGAATAGGAGCATAAAAATTGCGCAAAGTACTTCCACTGCAAATAACCGAAATCGCACCTAAAAACTAAATTGCCTTGTGGCGTATTTTTTGGGATAGGTACAATAGTGGTCCGAATCCTTGCCTTGCTTGTCGTGGCCGAAATCCTATTTGACGATTCCTGTCCTCAAGACTAGATATGAGATTGATCACTTTACATGTCTTCCGCAAAACAGTGACGCCCTGATGTAAATACTAGGAACCCAAAAACATTGGCCTCTGCTGACATTGCTTATCCTTGCCGATATATTTTTTTTATGTTAATAGGCGGCAAACGAGCAGACGGATCGCCTGATGGTAAGCAATTACCGCCGCCCATAGACACAAGTAACACCACAGGTGTCACAAGTGCGTTGTCGCCCCTTGGAGTTGGAAATGGGGATAGGATGAGGGAGAAGGAATAGGGGGGACAGGGCCTCCGGCACTCTCACTCACCGAACGAAACGCAACAGTTTAGGTACCTACCGTTACTTTACGTCGATTTTCTGTGAGAGGGTAGTACTTCCCCGGTCGAGCCGGCCCATTCATGCTGAAATTAGCAAGGCTCTACTACCTATAAAATTCTCTAATTCTCTATTAAGATCTATTACGATTGGCGAGTAAAGGTACATTATGAATGAGCTACCATGGGTAACCCAAAACTTCCAGGTTGATTATTCCCTTATCCTCTATTGCCCTCAAGTTTATCGTAGACATCGGAGACCAACAATAAACAGACTGTTCTAGAACAAGTAATATAACGAACAAGGCTACTGTCCCACAGCCATCGAGTATTAGGTAAATTACATTAATTAATTAATATATTCACACTACAATTAAGACATACATTATATATAAGTGTATATAGACAATTTCTCTAAAACGTTATTTTTATAAGTTCCCTGTAACAAGGAATTGAAATGAAAATTGTATATTCCATTTAAAAATAATAATTAATAGTTATATTTTTATAATCGATCGTTTATGGTGTGACCATACAAATTATATGAGTGTTCATACTGTTTGGTTTGGGCCATTCCGATTATACCGCGTTGTTTAGTGAACTGACGTTAGATACTTGAAATATACTGGCCATAGTCTTCAGTAGAAGTCTTCATTAAAATATATAGTTTTGGTACTTATTTTGAGTTGTAAACTTACTTAAGCTAAAGATAACGCACAGCAGTTCCGCTGAATGTTTATCCTAAAATACGTAACTATACAGGGTGTAAAAAGACCCTTAACGAAAACTGAAATCCCATGTTGTACCAATCACTACTAACTTTTTTACTTCGGCACCATACCTGGGAAATTACTGGTTCAGGAGATATTGAGGCTCAAAGTTAGTATGGACCTTTTCTTATTAGGCACAAAATAGATGCATTTGCCCCGCCAATATGTCCTTTGGATGCCCTATGACCCCATGGATAAGTAGGTATTTCGAGCATTGCACGCGCGCGCTAAAAACTCGTTCAAAAAAAAATCTGAAAACTTAAAAAAAATCGTTTCCCAGGTATTATTTTTGGTTAGTATTAGACTTGGCATGATGTCCTCAACGAGTGGACTTCGGCTTGGTGGTGGGTCTTGTGACATCCTGTATATTATTTTCTACAAACTCCAAACCAAACTCCAACAAACTATATACTACACTGCAGTAGTCGGAAATACATTGGTATAGACATACCAACATACATACATACACTTTGATTGAAGGTAGAATCGATCGTGCTGATAGATTCCGCGGCGTTCCCTCTCTCTTTCTCGCTCTAGTAAATGACGATCCTAAGTGACAGAAAAGGATAGAAGCATAGGAAAGTGCGATGCGGTGCTGATAGGTGTAGCTCAACCCTTAGGTATACCGTGTAATATTGAAGGAACACTTCCAATCGTGCCTAATTTTGATTTCACTCGGTAATAGTTTTCTTACTCACTTTGGCCAGTGTATTTCAAGATACATCATAAATTCTTTTCAAATCCCGCTTAGTCATCATAAATAGTTATGTTATTTTACATTACATGAGCACACTTGTTACCAATGTAAACTTGTATTCATAATAGTTAAACCCACACATTTGTAATTGTAAACTATATTCAATTCACATACACTACCCTTCATCCCAATAGGTCGTCCAAACTAACCTCTTCACACATCTTACAGCGTTATATTATGTTACTGGACATTTATGAACGCATTTCGAGCGAGGGGATTTAAAACAGCGAGGCGTCATTCTCGGCGAATTTCAACCTGTAAAGTCATGCTTGCTTGTTTCAAAGAGCAAAGCCATGCTCGCTAGTTTCGACAGTTGCCTCTCTCAATGTCCGTTTACAAATCGCAAAAAAATAACGCTATTAGACGTACAGAAACCAAATCTAACTTATGATTAAATAGGTTGTAAATATGGCAGCTAAATGCTTCCCTAGTACTTTGTTATTATGATTATTAATAATATTTATTTGCCTGTAATTGTAATTATTGTTTACTATTATTATCTTCGTACAGCTATTACTATTGAACTGATATCGTTATTAAGGGATGAAGCACATACGCTACGCTACTTTGAACATCGGTGACTGAATATTTTGGTACCTACTGCATGTTTTGACGACCGCCTGTTTCTGATTGCTTTATTAAATTGACATTGAAAGTTTCAGAAAGGTATGATTGGCGTTCTAAGTTTGGAGTTTGGAGAGTTTGGACGCAGTATCTAGCCTCCAAAACTGAAGTATTTCGCCCATATCCGAATATAAAAGGTATATCAATTATAGGATATACGAAATTCTAAAAGCAGCGTAAGTGCTTTAACCTTAGAATGCTTTTATTAATGTCAATCGCATATTAACTAACTATTAGATGCGTTTTAGCGGTTTGAATACAATGTATTCTGTTATTTCTATTATAGTACAAGTCTTTAGCAGATAGTAGTACGATCTAGTTACGAGATAGCTAAAGATACAAACGGAAAAATATTCATGTTGCCTTTCAATTTAGAATATAGATCGCCATTTGAAATAAAGCAACAGGATTTCAAAATTGAATCTGTTTTAAGTTTTGATGCAACCTGTTTCCAATGCGTTTGCAATAAGTTTTATTATAGTTGCTTACACGAATGGCATTATAAATGTTGGTGATGATTTCAATAAGTCTTCATATCCTACAGGCTTTAATACAAAACATGGACTACCTAAATAAAGTTTATGCTAGACTTGGCTTTGCATAAGGTATACATACCAATATAAATTTTATTTTAAAAGGAACTGACTTCAAATTACGAGAAGTATATCTTTGCAAACAAAAAAAAAGTAATAGAAATCTGTTTATAAATTGAGGAGGTCCGAAAATAACTGAATTGAGAAACGTCTTGTTTTTTGAAGTCTGCATAACAGCAAATATTTGTCAAACATCTACATCTAAAATTAATTGCAATGGACGCAGAGTTGAAATAAAGGACCATTTACAAAAGCGACATCTAAATATCAAAAATAATTTCATACATCCAGATTGTATGCCTCTTTAAAGGGTTTTTATTGTAAGATTAGTCCTTGCTTAGCAATAGGGTCTAACCTGTTTTTCTTAAGAAGTAGGCTGCATACAAAACTGACTAAAGCCGGGTCTCCACTAGGCAACATTTGGCGCGCGACACGTGACGCTCAACATGTACGGCAACACTGCACAACAGCGCGCAACATGACGCGCGGCTTGTTGTTTGTTAAAGAGCATCGTTAGTTGAGCATCAATTGTTGTTGATTGTGATTGTTATTTTGTAGGTATTTTCTAACGCACCAACGTGTTTTATTTCTTTTTGATGCATTTTGCGATAAAATTATAACCACTGCCGCTGAAATCAACACAAGTTCCTCTGGCGCCATGTTATCGACGACTGACGTAAAGTAGTAGATGTGTAGACAGACAACGTTGTTCAGCAAAAGTTCCGCGCTGACTTTAGACATGTTGGGCAACTTGCTGTGCAACATGTTGCGCGTCAATTGTTGCCTAGTGGAGACCCGGCTTGACTTATACCACGGAGGTACGTCCAGCCGTTTTAGTCTTGTGTTATGAAACTTGTTGCTGATTAATTTGATATTCTGCGACACAGACATCACACATGTAATAACTATATTATTGTACTGACTGTTCTTGTTACCTTATTAAACTGTAGACACTGCGCGTTTTGTTAGACTATGTGGTGATAGAGTCCTAAATATATGTGGACGAAAGTGTCAAACAACTATTTTAAAGACATACAATATTTATATAAAATAACAAAATCGTATTTTTGTCAGAGTACAATTTTTATATTTATTGATGCACTTTTTGAACGAAACGTGAATAAAAATGTGAAAATTGACCATGCCGTAGAAAGAGGTATTACGAGTAATTGGACGTGCTGTCTCTTTTCATTCTGTAAACAACTTTCAGAATTCAAGAGAGAAAGAGAAAGGAATAACAACCTATAAGGCTATATCTCTCGCACCTTTTAAGTTATAATTATTTGACAGCTGTCAAGAGATCCATGGACACTCTTTGACATAACAAACGCGCAGTATTGTTGTGTTACATTTATCCGCAGTTATAAATAATAACTTAAATATTAGAAGCGACATATTTATCTATTTTATAAGTTTATGAACTGTTATGTACTACTAATGTCAAAGTAAGGCTTCCGTTCGGTTTCTAGACTTGCACTGGCGGGAAATGTGATTGGATAAAAGGGCTGTAGGCACTGTTATATATTACATTTAAAGTACTAATAATAGTTAATATTGTTCAGACATATGGCAACAAAACTAGATATTGTTTTATCTAAATAATATTTTGTCTTTTTCTACTTGTGTAAAAAGGTGAGAGATAAAGTATTAAATTGACTTCTAAAATTATGACTGTCAGTATGACTGGGCCAAACTAGTTATACAAATTAAAATTTTCCCATTTCTTTTTCCTACTATCCAAAAGTAGTGGTTTGAAAAATATCTTTAAATTATTACTAGAAGTTTCATAAACATCAACAATATACATGAAGCATCTACAACAGTTGTAAAAAGGTGAAGAAATTGGGGCACAGTTTGATTTGTTTATCTTAATTGGACCACACGACCCGACCAACAAATGTCATAGATGTTATATATGATTTATAATTCAAAAATACGTGAGCTTATCTACTTATAACAGACTTAATCTTCTCGTATCAAAATGTCTACCTAACGCTGCGCGATTCAAGCTGAAACACGTTTTCATTCGAATAATCGAACAATGTCAAGAATTGTTCGATTATTCGAATAAATCGAATGTTTTTGTACAATCGCGTACCGCCATCTATATCATTGTTGTAGTACTAACGCCCAATATTAGTGCCATTTCGTTTACTCACTGCGTAACAAAACATCATTGTATCAAAAGTAATCAGTATAGGAATATGTAGCCCAGTGCAGATTGTAAGTATGTTAAATAATTCGTACCAAATTATGTAAGTGTACCTGAGAAGGAAACGCCGCTAACTGTTTGTGGCGAACGATGAGCGCATTTTTATGTGTGTATATTGCAAACAAATTTGAACTCTATTTTGAATTTAATAAGGTGTTATGTAAAATGCGCGCATCGATCGTCCATAAGGTGCGGCTCTATACACGAAAAATGTTCAAATGTGAGGAATAAAGAAGTTACGAAATGTCGTTGTTTCATTTTTTTCTTTATTTATAGACTCACGCCTGTATCCCCGAAGGGGTAGGCAAAGGTATAATATTACACCCAGATTTTGCCATGCATTTTTAAGTCCCACGTAATAGGAGGCGAACCTATTGCCGTACCGGGCACATTACCAGACTCCGCGCTGCTACCGAGAATTTCCTAACGGGAAAACCCAATAACACTGCCCGACCCGGGAATCGAACCCGAGACCTCCCAATCCCACGCGCACATTTATGCCGCGAGACCAACGAGGCAGTCTTTTATGTTGTTAATTTTTTAATGTTCCTTTTATATGTATCAATTCAATAAAACTTATTTCAATAAAATCCATTACCAAAGTTTACCTTAAAGTATCAACTTTACAGCAGAATTATTTATGTATTTCGAAAATGAAAATGTTGTTCACGTCCAGAAGCTACAAGTTTGGCAGTTTAATTTATTCGATATTTTCTGAGTCAATGTGACATGCCCATTTTTCAGCCGACTAGGACACTTTAATAAAACCAAGGTAAATTAATTTTATTTTGTCTTTTAATGGTTCTCTTATACATCTATAATACAATATATTTATCAAAAACAATAGTAAATAAAAAGGTACATAATTATTAAGTGACAAATAAAGTGGCCTGATTCATGTATGTAATAGACAGTTTAGAAAAATAATACATAATAGGTGGCACGACTCTTCACTGAAATATTTGTTTGGTATACAAAATACACAGCACCTCCGCGCATATGCCGAAACGACAATACCTATACGCGTAGAAAAATACGCTTGTTTGAAATCACCCATAAGTTGTGTTGATCAATAATTACTGGTCGATTTTATTTGGCGTATAACACTCATCGATAATCTTAAATCAAGTAGGTACAGATCGGTTCACGAAAGTTGGCCACAAATGGCGGCCGTCGCGCATATGTACATTCGTGCACCAATGGCGTGGCTCCGTTCTTGACGCATTCCCTAAGCATTCCACCCGCGCCTCACCCCGCACCTCCACGGGGACCTAAAAAGTGATGTCTGCGCAGTGGACATCTTTCATGAACCGACCTACACTTTGTACATCAATCAAGCCGCATGCTAATTTATTTAAAATCTGATGTCACTATTGCATAGGTAAGTATTGTTAAAAAAGGTTCGAATTCAATATGAACTCTATTGAACATTATACCAACATCAAGTGAATTACTACTCAACTAGAATAATAACGCAAAAAGAATCCGAACATTTGGTAAGTGAACAACAAAAAATCAAAAATCTTTCTTTTCCTTAAAACAGCTCCGCCTCTTCAGGCAGGCAGTATGTGACTTTGCCTTACAGGTGTTTTAGGTCTATCTACTAAAACCACCAGGGTATCCATCGACGTCTCGTAGCGGTGGGCTCACGCCTCACCTACTTTGCCGGGACCTCGCCGATTCGCTATTATTCTAGTAATTCTACCACAAAATCACAAGTTTTCAATACAGTTTAATATTAAAATTGGAAAGTTCCATTGTTTTGTCTTTTCTTAAAACCCGAGACTGGTACATTTCTCTACATAATGTCTTTATTATCTTTAATTTATATATCTATATCTAGGGAGACAAGTACATACGGACTATACATAATAATTATATGGAAAGACCTTGTGCTTAATTAACACATAGACATTTTAGGAAAGGGGAACAGGGCTCAGGATACATCTGTACCGTAGTAAAAAAAGAACTGTAGGTTAGCTAAGGCCGATCGGCGAGTTAAATGCCTGCCTACAGCTCTTGCGTCCTACCTACGCGCGGCGCATCCCGTACCCGCACTGAAGCCGCGCTCGTCTATGAGATTGTGTGCGTGAAAAGCCCGTGCGTACACGGCGCCGGCGACTCACGCGTACATTCAAACCGGCGGCGGCCCATTTGTATAAAGCTATCCTACTATTCTTTTTATACTATGTCTGCACAGAGCAGATGACTAAACTGGAGGTACAGACTATACTTTATAGAAATTAATAATTCGAATATCTAGTTACGCTCATGGTAATAAAAATATACGAACCATATAAGCAGTGTTTCCCAAGTAGGCCAAGGTCAGGCCAAGTCAAGCTTAACTTGAGTTTTGTTACTCGAAATAAATAAATATAATAATAACTAGATGATGCCCGCGATATTTAAGGCTACTGCTCCGCTCCCGTGGCTCATAGCGTGATGTTATATAGCCTATAGCCTTCCTCGATAAATGACCTAACACTGAAAGACTGATTTGAAATTTTTCAAATCGGACCGGTAGTTCCTGAGATTAGCGCGTTCAACCAAAAAAACTCTTCAAGCTTTATATATTAGTATTAGATTAACAGTCGCAGTACAATTTTAATCCTTATTTCCTACGCCATAAGAACTGTACAAAGGTTAAAGAGGCTAGCTTGATGAGTAGTCTAGAATATTGGTATTAACAGAACTAGGTACCCAATTTTATTGTCAACGCAGTCAAAATCACAGATTTCTTCAACATGGCCATTATAACGTCATGTAGTTAAAACTAAACCATTAAAAAATCTAATTATTGGTCGAGCAGTTTAGAAGTAACTTAATATGGAAGTATTGCACAGCCGATTCTGACCCCTTCTTTCCAAATGGTATTTTGCTACTTGGGAACCACTGTCCTAAAAGGAAAAAAGGTAAGGTACAATAATTTCGATATCATCTTAGCAGTATCGTGGAAATTACGCAGGTTTGGAGTCTTCGCTTGCCTTGGCGTCTCTCAATCTCTTGATCCTCGCCAAATGCTTCTTGGCGATTCGGTAACGGTTCAACAACACTGTTCGATGCCAGCTCCATGATGACCAGCGCTGTTAATTTTAAATGTATGGGTATTTCAATTTTTATTTGGATATTTTGAAATGTCGATGCTGAATGCATGTTTGAATTATATTCTGAACGTTTGTTTCTCGACGGGCAAAATCCAAAATGCGCCTCCTAGCTTAGCAACTAGCAACCTCGACTGACCGGTACTATCCAATAGGGCGCATTAAAATAAGCATGGAAATTGTTCCCATCGAAAAACTACTTTCAACTATATCATACTGGGACGGTTGGCGAGGTTTAAGCGGCCGCCTCGCCGCTTGACACTGCGCCGAGTGTTGTGGGTTCGATTCCCACACGAGACAACACTTTGTATGATCCATAAATTGTTGTTTCGGGTCTGGGTATTCATTGTGTCCGTTGGTTGTGTTTTTAAGTCCCCCGCGACACAGGATTTATTCCTAGTGCGGGAGTTGTCTTTAAAAAAAAAAACGAAACAAGGAACAACGTTTCATATCACTGTATGGAAAGTTTGTTGATTGGTAGTTTCCTAGGTTTTTAGTCTACGTGTCCAAGGACGTCGTAGCATAGGTAGGTCTCCAGCAAGATAGACTGACAGGTCGGATGGATCATAGCCCAAGAAGACAGGCCTGCTCGATTTGTCAAAATACCTGGCAATTTTTGCCAAGGGTACGTCATCGGGAAAGTATGATGGTTCTCAAACTTTTCGTATCACAATTTACCCACAAGTTTGTGGGTAAATTGTGAATTGACAAAGTTGCTTCAATTATCATAATATATAAAGGTACATACCTATGTTATACCTATTCAAAATAAAAAGTAAAGGCATGTTATAAAAGAAAATATATAAAATAAAAAAGGAAAATAAATCAGTAAAATCAATGTAGGTAAATAGGAGCTTCTAATAATCGATATTAGTTAGGTGGTATAGCTTTCTTTTTTTATTATGCGTAATTATGCTTCTATTTAGCTTTCGTAATCGTATATATATATATAAGTACGCAGATCTTAACATCGATTTTATAATGTCATTTTTGTGGGAAGCTTTTTTTTATGTCTTGATAGACGACATTTGCCACATGCGTAAATATATATTTTTTATAACACAATGATTTTTCGTGGTAGGTACTCAATATTTTTTTTATCCAATATTTTAAAAACATCCAACATTTCTTTACTTGGATATATTAAGTTGCCCGATATATTAAGTTAACCCATTTACTTTTACAATTCTTGTTTATCATTATATATAACACATCACCATGATGATAGAAAAGTTTGGGAATATCAGTTAAAAATGAGTAAACGAGTGAACACGAGCGACTTTTTAATGTGTTGGAAAGAGAAACGTTTTCAATAGCTGAGTACTTTGTATCTGTCAATGCTGTCACCGGAGTAATGTTGCCAGTACTGTAAATATATTGTACTCATTTAAATCGATAGGTTATTTGTATAAAAATATTAGGCCAGTAAGAGTAGCAATGCTGAGCTCAAAATGTTATTAAATCATAACAAATAACTATGAGATTTGGACGTGTATGGTATTAAGTTCTTAAAAGATTTCCAATTAGGTAATATTTACCCTAAACAGCTTTTTTCAAAAAGTGGCAATGAAAATGTGACGTCATTTTGACGTCATTTCGCCGACCCACGGCACGCTGTCTCCGAAGTGAGCAGGCCTGTCTTCTTGGGCTATGGGATGGATGCTTAGGATCGGTCCATATGGAAAGCCTTGGGGGAGGCCTATGTCCAGCAGTGGACGGCTTTTAGCTTGTTCTTATATTCAACTTCATACACACATCACCATCTAGTCCCAAGCTAAGCAGAGCTTGTGTTATGGGTACTAAAGATAATGGATAAACATACATAATTATGTTTTTTTTTTTTTAAACACCCAGACCAAGACAAACATCCATGTTCATGCACACAAATGTTTGACTTGAGCGGGAATCGAACCCGCGACCATCGGCGTAGCAGTCGCTTACACTCCCGCTGCACTAACCGGTCGTCAGTCTGGTCATATAATAGTCCTTCTTTGTTCGACTCGGATTCGAACCGTAACGACATCACACGCAATAGCTCGATTTGAGCTTAACATCAAGAAGGAACATAAAAAATGGTGTTAATGAAACATGCTAAATCAACGAACCACATTTTATTCTCGCTTCACGGAATAAGTTAACAATCAACAAATAATATCTCATTCACAAACCAAAATCTCTATCTACCGTTAAGTAACAACACTACAAATATAGCCGAAGCTCTATGGATTTTTGAATATATTTGGATAAATGCAGTAACTGCTACAATGTAAAAGGACCATTTATTCAACAATACAAACAAGTCTTTGATATTTTTTTGTCTCTGCGCTCATTAAGTGCAAAGATTAAAATATTTCGTTTTGATTATGCTAAGACAGGTATTACCCCACCTTAAGTCAAAATGAAATTTAAAAAATTTCATTAATTTTTTTGTGGCTTGTTTGCCATATGAATTAACAGTAATTATCCTCTTATTATTGTCAAACTAGTTCCAAAAGTAATAAAATATGATACATAATACCGTCAAATACATTGTAAAATTAATAAGTTAATAAATACAGAAATAAAATTATATAATTTCAATAGTGGATGTTTATAAAACAGAATATTGGCTCTAATTTCATTATTGTGCCTACTAAACTGAAGTAAGTCTATTGCTGTCGTTTACTAACTCATAATGCGAACACCAGCATCGTCAAAGAATTAAAAACAGTTTAATAGTACAACATGCCATGATTTAAGTTGGTACTATAAAGTAATGAGAAGGCCCAGTCAAATAAAACACGATTTTTAGTCTAAGACTAAAAATATTCTGCATAGTTCGGACTTAAATTTTCATTTTACTAAAAACACAGTTCAAAGTTTCCCGCCTCTTATTTACTAGCCTTTTGCAGCTAAGTTCTGTGCAATTACTTTGAGCAGTTACTGTCATACCAAATATTAGGACATTCATCCATTATAACATTCTTTTCACAATTAAATGCAGTAGTGGATATGTTTTATACAGTTTCGACTATAAGGCCCTAGTGACTTGAAGCCTAAATATGCGGTGTTCCAAAACGCAAGCTCCAAAATAAAACTATATGACAATATATTATTATACTAATAGTAAGAAAATAGGAACATAATTTTCTACAAGTCACTAAAAGCCATAAGACTAACGCATTCTCTAGTCAGCATTAATAAAACCAAATGCCGAAATCCATATACCAACTGTCTTTACCAACTAAAATACTCAGTACAGCAAGTGAGAAAATGTTTTTTTTTTAATAGTTTTCTACAAGTAACAGCTGCGTTGGCGACTTATTCTATTTGACTTAGTGGACCGCTTACTACCAGGGTAAGTTGAGGCATATTTGCAGGCAAAAATGGCTAGTCATATTATGACATATTTTGATACTAAATGGTACCTATACATTTCCAATACAAGCTTGCTGTATAAAGCAGATTAGCTTATATTGTTATAATGTACAGATTCATTCAAACATAAGCAACTGGGTACTTTTTTTTATAACATGTTAAGCAACAAAGTCAACTTATTCATTGGGGACGTGAAAATTATTATTGTGCAAATTAAACAGCGACCAATGGTCTATAAAATAGCTAGGGTATAATAAGGTTGTACAGCTATACAGGCGAGCAGGACAGTTGATACAAATGTTGGTCAATACCAACATTGTGTATATTTCTGTACAGGCTAACCAGACAATGTTGGTGAGCCAACGTTGTGTATACAGCTATACAGGCGATCAGGACAGTTGGTACAAATGTTGGTCAATACCAACATTGTGTATATTGCTGTACAGGCTAACCGGACAATGTTGGTGAGCCAACGTTGTGTATACAGCTATACAGGCGAGCAGGACAGTTGGTACAAATGTTGGTCAATACCAACATTGTGTATATTTCTGTACAGGCTAACCAGACAATGTTGGTGAGCCAACGTTGTGTATACAGCTATACAGGCGATCAGGACAGTTGGTACAAATGTTGGTCAATACCAACATTGTGTATATTGCTGTACAGGCTAACCGGACAATGTTGGTAAGCCAATGTTATGTATACAGCTATACAGGCGATCAGGACAGTTGGTACAAATGTTGGTATATCGATGTTGGCGCTAGGGTACACTATGTGCGTTGCGGCCGCGCTCCCGACCGGCAGGCGGCGTCAGTTGTCGTCCTCTTCATTCTCAAACATCTCGTTGTAATCGCGCGAATGTTCGAAATCTTTGAGGTCCTGAACAAAAGAGATGAGATCGTGAGAATGAATAAGAATAACAACTTGGGTAAGCAACTAATATGAGTAAAAACGCAGGCTAAGACTAAGCTATTATATTAAACTGGAACATTTTGACTGGGTAACTAGTTATACTCTGCAGAAACCGACCAGCTCTACTAGAGAAGATAAATTGTCACAAAATGAGGTATGTGTTAGTTAATTTGTGTGGAATGGCTTGGTTGTGTTTTCTTAGGATTGTATCTGCGATACTTAGAATACACAAACACAGCCATATTTCTAGTGAAGGTTGTAGCTTGCTAGTCGTCTGTAACTAGAAGCAAAACAAAATCTAATATCGATGGACATCCCAGAACTGGCGATCACGCCTCTGCAGGTATACCTACCTTCTCAGTAAAGCTGCTCTAGTTTAAGAAAATAAGATGTAGCTTTAGCAACAAACATAACATACAAAAAATCTATAGGTACTAATCAGAGTACAAGGAAAATTGTAAACAAATAAAGCTTGTACATACTAAGGTGCATTGCATTCAGAAAGCATGTACTACAAAGCAAACCAAAATAAACACTATAATTGTAACTTAGTGTACCTGGAACATTCCCGTGGCAACAGCGTACCCCGTCATGGCCACGGCTGCGAATATAGCTGCGAGCACCTTGTTGCGCGTCTGGTTGGGGAAGTTAGCTGCCTCGCGGTCCGACTGCGTACCCGTCGACTGCTTCTTTGCGTTCTGTCTGTTGTATTCTGAAATGTAAGCATATATATTCTAATAAATAGATGGGAGATGGCTCAGTGGTGTCACCAACCGACCGGTATGTGGACGGCATCTTAATCAAACCCACGGAGGCGGAACGGACGGCTTTTCAAAGTTATGTGCATATCTGCTGCTTCTAATATCACGTTTTTTTATGTTATCAGGCGGCAAACGAGCAGACGGATCGCCTGATGGTAAGCAATTACCGCCGCCCATGGACACAAGCAACACCACAGGAGTCACAAGTGCGTTGCCGCCCCTTGGGGTTGGGAAAAGGGATAGGATGAGGAGTGGGACGAGTGAGAAGGAATAGGGCCTCCGGCACTCTCACTCACCGAACGAAACGCAACAGCTTAGGTACTGTTACTTTACGTCGATTTTCGGTGAGAGGGTAGTACCTACTTCCCCGGTCGAGCCAGCCCATTCATGCTGAAATCAGCAAGGCTCAACTTGTAAAACCGTTAAGGACTTCCTTACATTGGAAATGCGCGTTCGGCGTTTTGAGCCGTCGGTACTGGCTATCATTAAGGTCTTCGAAAATCGCATCAGTGACATAGTTAATATATTATAATACCCTTAGATATACTGATACTGGCCATATTGGTCTAAATAAATATTGCATATCGCTCTTCGTATAAGTCGCAGAGGCCAGAGAGCAGTTGCTGTGTAAAAGCTAATAATTATTATGTAAAATCTGCTTAGTCTTAGATGCAACCAGAATAACGCTTTTTCGAGTGATGATGATATGATTATATGTTTCCTAGATCTTAGAAAGTCCTTATATATCAGCAAACCGGTTATGCTCACTGACTTATCTGCATTGTTACGAATTTCGCTTAAACACAATTTAGTCGCTACTTTGACTAGGAAAGAATAGTCGAATTGACCCACGGCAGCGTTAATTTGACTAGGACAGAATAAGTCGAACTGACCCTTGGTACGAGTATACAATAAGACACTTAAGCCGTAAAGTATATTTCAAACGTTTTTTATTTGTTCAATACAAAAATAATTACAAGCAAATCCAGTTTATTACATTTTCACCTTTACCTACAGCAATACCTACTGTGAAAATTCTGATGACGTTTAAGATTATCCTTTTGTGATTGTCTTTGAGTACGAGTAGACGTAAATGTTTTCAGAAAAAGTCAAAGTAAGTTTAGCCTACTTACCATCTGTAACATGCCTGAAGTTCTTTTGGTTAATTCTTGCGACGAATCTTGTGAGGTTAGCGATCCCTTTCAGTTGATTGGCCAGCGTGGAGTTGGGGAATGGTGCCTTGACAAGTGGCGCAAGGTACGCGAACACAGTCGCATCGAAGGACGACGGCCGATTGCCGAAGAAATACTCGCTTTCGCCTAGCCTGTCCGATAGTGTTTTTAAACATTTTTCTGCTTCGCTGTATATCTGTAAAATAACATTATAAAAAAATATTAAATTTACTGTACAGTGAAATAGAAGGCAACATGGGTAGCGAGAGATAGTGGAGATACCATCAGACTGCCATGCAGATAGCATTGTATTCGAGTCCACGGCGCGCACTGACTTTTCGTAGTTATGTGCATCATCATTATTGTCTTGCTCTGTTCCCAATTTGTTTGGGATCGGCGCATTGTGTCCTTCACTTCCATACTTCTCTGTCATGGGTCATCTGATCATTTACTCAATGTGGAGGATAAAGGTGTGCTGTTCCTCCAACTAGAGGGAGGAGCCTCTAACCAAGCTGGGTGGTCGTGCTTGGTGGCCTGCAGGCCGACGGACATACTTTGATAGTTGTATATATGACGCTTGGCTCGCGAAAGTTGATATCGCGGTTCAGGAATGTTTGAATATTTCCCGCCTTTGTTAGTAGTCGTAGTTGTAGCGTGTCGTAGTAGTTTCGTCGTCATTGGGTAGATGGCGTTGTGCGAGTGCTATGTAGCTGGCCGCTACAACTCCTTTCTCTTTCATATTCTTCAACACAGTCCATCCATCTTTTCGGGCCGCCTCTCCCTTTTAGTCCTTCTATGTGCATATTTATCACTTTTTTACCGATGTACATCTCAACGCTTCGCATTACATGTCCATACTGTTGGTCAAAGGTACACCACACATACTTCTCAGTGCTCTTACTTCTGAAGCATTTTTCTACTTTCATTCTGAGTCCAGCCCTCATGTCACAAAGTAAATGACGGTTTTTGTATACTAACATCTTAGTGATTGAATTGTCTAACTAACAAATTACTCTGCAACTATTTATACAAAATGTTCACAACGCTCAAAATTATATTCAATATAACAATCAAAAGAAAATATAACCATGATATTAATTGTTTTTGAAATAAAGATCCACTTACAGTTCTTTCAATTTCTCTTATATCTGTATGTTCTCCATATAACGCATCAATCATTTCTTTGGCTGCATTCTGATATTTTGATGGGTAGTAAAAATTAAATGGAATAGACAGAGCTTTGGCGTATGTGGGTCTTGTTAGTTCATTGTAATTCTTCTCGTCTACCCACCAGGCATACTGGTAGGCAGGGTACAGCTTCTCGCCTAAATATTGTGTGAATGCAGTGGCTTCCGCTGCCTGTTTCGTGTTTAAATGCACATCTGTACTGTAATGCTATAAACAAACAAAAATTGTTAGTAAATATTTCACAAGAAACGAGATGATGATGTAATACAATAATACATGGGTTTATTGTAGGTAAAATTGAAAATTCTAAATAGGTTGTTAATAAAATTGAACAGAATGATAATAAATACTGAAGACAACGGATATTGCAAAGAACATACCAGTGATTTTAAATGTTCTACTACTTCCTCGAAATTTGTGAGTAAATTGCGACCATCCTTCATGACAGGAAGCCTTCCCTTTGGTGTGAAAAATGGATTGTTCGATTCACGAACTCTTACTGGTACTCCAATAAATTTCATGTAAGTCTGTGTAAAAGGTAATAAAGTTATATTATCAAGAAAACCGGCAAATATCAGGTATTTTAGGTTATAACGAAATAGCTACTCACTAAAACTTTAAGGCATTCTAGATCGATCGAGGCTAAACCCCATTCTCCACGCCAAATATCCAATTCTATACTAGCCATGACTTTGTGAAATCTTTTACAAAAAATTCTATCAATTTTCCTAACATTGATCAAATGACATGACAGGCAGGTAATCTTTTTCAGTTTTCTAGGGGTTCTTTCTTTTTTTTTATTGTATTGCCGTACCAATAATATTATTACTAAAACACCAAATTAATTTTAGTCGATACTTTAGAATCCAGCGTGAAGCAGTGTTAAGCTAGTGGAAATTGTGGAAAAAGTCGTAGCCAACTACTAGTCGACCAAGCCAACTAGACGAATGTCAACGTGACAAAATTCAACATAATTCAACAATTATAATCCAGAAATTACTTATTGTAACGTGCGAACGCGGCGTGTGAACGTACAATGCGCCTGCAATCGGTACTAGGAATTTCTAGATTATAATTATTGAATTATGTTGAATTTTGTCACGTTGAAATTCGTCTAGTTGGCTTGGTCGACTAGTAACTCAATCAGCCGTTCAGTTAAAAGCCTTAGCCGCCTTATTTTACACGTTACCGATCAATTGTTGCATGCTTGGCGTAGTGATTGCGGCGCTTTTTCTTCATCTTATTTATTTCTCTATACATATTTATATCTCAGATTTATATGAGTAGGTACTTTTGTTTATGTATAATTTTACTAGTTTTGTTTGTCAGCTTCGCTGCCACCAAGGAAAGTAGAAACTTGCCCCCGGGGCCAAAGAGTTTTTTTTTTAATTGACTATAAAAGTGATTGGTTAGTATTATTATTATATTTATTTAATATATTTAGGTATTTTACTGTATTTTGAACGAGGTGAAAAACTGGCCCGCACCGGTGCGTGCTTGGCACTGGGAATGGAATGGACATTCCCACTATTCCCAGTGCCGAACAACGCACGGGTGCGTTGTCAGTTTTTGTCATAGTTCATAGTTTATTAGGAATAAAACACAGTTATTGGTTATATAAATCAAATATAATAAAAACTAGCACTACTATTAGAAAATAAACTACAAAAAGAAACATTTTGAAAAAGGAAATATAAAACTAAAACACTTTCAAAAGGAAACAAAACTAAATTCTTTCTAATTGAACATTACCTAGACATTATGGCATTACACTTTGGTATTGATATAAATCAAATAGTTATAATAAAATCTTTCATTATTCTTAGGATATAAACAATAAAATAAACATTTTCAAAAAGGAAACATAACTAAATTCTTTCTAATTAAACCTTTTTTTTTAGTCTTATTTATTTAGTCCACACAAACACTACCGTACAACTTATCAAAAAACCAAAAACACGTTACGAAAGTTCGGAATTTCAAGCACAGTGCCACTACAAAAACAAAGTCTCTCGCCCGATGCCGACAGCGCACTGAGTGTAGGAAATTTCCAAGACGCTAGCCCGCACCGGTGCGTGGCCGGCACCCCGCGCAACACTCCCTTCCCCGCACCGGTGCGTGCTCGGCAGCGAAGCTGTTAATCAGGGACTGACATTAGGCGAAATAAGTCCCATGATTAATAATATTCGTAGTAAAAACTAATAAGGTAGTAGAGCCTAGCTGATTTCAGCATGAATGGGCTGGCTCGACCGGGGAAGTACTACCCTCTCACAGAAAATCGACGTAAAGTAACAGTACCTAAACTGCTGCGTGCGTCTCGTTCGGTGAGTGAGAGTGCCGGAGGTCCTATCCCCCAATTCCTTCTCACTCATCCCACTCTTCATCCTATCCCTTTTCCCGCCCCCAAGGGGCGGCAACGCACTTGTGACTTCTGTGGTGTTGCTTGTCCACAGGCGATCCATCTCCTACACGGCCAAGGGCGTCGCCAGCCGAGTGCCTGGGGGAAGGGCAAGGTCTTCAGCCGATGACCTTGGGGGTCAAGTTGATATGGAAAATGAGAAAAGGTATAAATTAGGTACTTACAGGGTGTTTTCACTCTCGAGAGGACCTACACCTATTCAAAATAATACACCTATAGACTCTATAGGTTGTATTATATTTATTTTATAGAGGAACGTTTATATAGAAATCACGGAATCACGACTGACTCGTCGAATTATACTTATCCTCTGGACATTGAAGCATTAAGAGGATTTACGAACAATGACCACAAAGAACATTTGAAGTTTAAATTCAGAACAGCAATAATTATGGCTTACGCTAATATTATTATGGAAGATCAGTTTATACTTAAATCATACAACGTTTTGACAAATCCAGCATGAAAATCAAATTCATGAGACACGACGCGACGTAAAGTATACCTACGACTGCTGATCGGAGGTATTGGGTTCGACTTCCGGGTGGGCAAAAGTGTCACTGGGTTTTTCCGAAAACGGTAATAGGCTCGCTCCTTATTACGAGGGACGTAAAAATTCATGGCGAAATGTGGGTGTAATATTACACCTCTGCCTACCCCTTCGAGGATATAGGCGTGAGTCTATAAAAATAAATTAAAAAAACTTTGGAGGTATCTACAGTGTACCTCCACAAGCATGACCTAGGTAGCACTCCCGGCAGTGTCGGAAACTGCAGTCATATTTATTTTATTACTAGCTGACACGGCGAACTTTGTACCGCCTAACAGTCGATGCCTTAATATATATTTTTTTTAATTTTGCACTCCATTATGGACCATCCTCGTACTTCAAGGAATATTATAAAAAAAGAATTAGGTACATAGTGAAATCGGTTCAGCTGGTCTCGAGATTTGCGCTTAGCTACATGACCTGCATACGTCCCAAGCACAACCCTAAAGAGTTTGCACAACCCTGGCACCACAGATCACTACGTGATCCAAAGAGTAAAGTAATATAGATGGAACGTGATCACTCACTGCTAAAAAAAACTGGCACGGTCCGAATATGTGTGGAGAAGTTACGTAGGCATAGGTATATAATTATGCGGGTTTTTATTATGTTTTGGATCACAATTGTCAGTGCAACGTGGACCAATAATATCAAGCGAATAAGATCTATAAATAGAATATTATGACATTTAATAACCGGCTCTTTGAGTAATACAAATAAAAAATTATTCTTGTTTTAGTTTCTGAATAGACCTGTATTCCATTTCATTTTGTTTGTTTTGTTGTCATTTGTGTCATTTTGGCAGTGAAACAGCTGTGAGCATTTTTGGCCAATTTGTAGAACGTTCTGTGGCGATTAATCGTTCGGTGATTCAGTGCAGTTCATTATAATAGCAATACGCATTAAATTTAATTGTATTTCACGCTGAAGTTAAGTTGGAAGCATAGCAACAGTACTACGTGCATAACGAAAGCGTATACTAAGTAGCACCGGCGAAACAGATTGTTAAAAATGTCTATCCAATGGACGTTCATTGCAGGCTATCTATATTTTGAGATAGCGGTAGTTATAATAATGATGTTGCCAATATTCAGTCCCAGAAGATGGAATCAGTTCTTCAAGTCGCGTTTATTTGCGATGTTTCAAACTCATGCCGCTGCTTATTTCTATGTGTTGTTGGGTGTTCTGAGTCTCTTCTTGTTGGATGCCGTCAGAGAAATAAGAAAATATTCGCATAGCACCGATGCAGGGGCTCACGTACACCTATCGAGCGAAATGAAAGGCAGTGTGAAACTTTTCAGAGCTCAGAGGAATTTCTACATAACTGGTTTTGCCATATTCCTGGCATTTGTTATTCGTAGACTGGTTACCATGCTTATAATCCAGGATGAACTAAGCATTAAAGCAGAAAAGATCATAAAGGAAGCAGAAGCAACTGTGAAACTAGCAAAGAACACAGTGTTGGCTAATACACTAGAAGCGTCAGAAAAGAATTATGATGAGATTAAGGAGAAATTAGAGTTGGCAGAGGATTTACTTGAGGCTGAGAAAAGTAAGGTAAAAGTATTAGAAGAGGAGGCTAAGATGTGGAAATTGAAGTATGAGGAGGCTGTGGCTGCTAATGCTAGCATAGGGAAAGGTGATGAATAAATTGAATCTATACGAAAAATGAAAGCCAATTGTTCAGTTGTTCAGCACTTTTTAAATTGCTCAGAAAACACATTTATAAAATAAAGAATTTAAAACTGATATAATAATTGTACTATACAGGGTGTAAAAAGACCCTTAACAAAAACTGAAATCCCATGTTGTAACAATCACTAGAAACATTTTTTACTTCGGAACCATGCCTGGGAAATAACTGGTTCAGGAGATATTGAGGCTCAAAGTTAGTATGGAATTTTTCTAATTAGGTAAAATATCGATGCATTTACCCTGCCAATATGTTCGTTAGATGCCAACATTACCCCATGGATAAGTAGGTATTTCGAGCATTACACACGCCCGCTTTTAATTGCTGTTTAAAAAAAGTGAATTTTTGGTTAGTATGACTTGGCATGATGTCCACAACGAGTAAACTTCGGCTTGGTGATGGGTCTTGTGACATCCTGTATATTATATAAATGAAACAGTAGGCATAATATTTAATAATAAGCTGGTGATTCTTTACACATAAAATTAGTTTATTTGTGTTTTTTTATGAAAATGTTAATAGACATAAGCACCTGTGCCAAATGGCTTAGTCAGAAAAATATGTAACTCACAGTTTAACTACAAAAAGCAATGATTGGAAGGCTGTCACCGCATCTACTTTTAACATAAGGAAAATAATTGCTAAGATTTCAGAATATCATGTTTGCCATTTTATGAGTGTTTACTGAGTACTGCAAATGACTTGTTTATTGTATTGTGTTAAGTGTGTATGATTTTAACCTCGTTTCTATATCCCCCATGCAGTACTTACTTATTCATTTATAATTTAAAATACACCTTGTATTTTAAATTATATATGAATAAGAGTGTAGAATGATAAGCTGTTAATAGTAATGATTTAGCTTTTTAATATTAATGAAATTATTATGCAATAATTATGTCTCAATAAATTTTGTAAAATCTGTGATGTTCTTAATATTTTGGTGCTTCAATGTTCATAAAAAATTAAAATATGTAATTTCAAATTATTTAAATATTTATTTTATATTGCTTCTAGTCTTGTAAATATGATGTAATAATAAATGGAACAAGTTGATATTATAAAAGTAATACAATAATCAAATAGCTAATGAATTATGTTCAATGAATTGATTTTTAATGACTAAAGCAGTTTTTCAAACCTTGTAAATTAAGATATGTCTTTGAGGTATGATCAAGCTATTTGATTATCGATATTTTCGCTGTCAAAAAAGATAAAAACCATTGGCAGGTTTATGTTCATCAGTGTCAGCAAGGCCAGTGGTTCTTAAACTTATAAACTAACATATTGCTATTTTGTTTTATAGAGCCCCCTTCATTATGTCATATGACAGTCTAAGGGCCCGGTCACGGCCTACAGCGGCGGGCGGCAGCGGCGACCGTTTTCGATGTACATGGCGAGTTTACTGTGTGACGCGGCGCGCGGCCGCCTCAGAGTAAACGCGCCATGTTCATCGCCCCTTTCGCGCCGCTCGCCGCTTAGACCGATCTCGTGACCAGGCCGTAATGGCCAGTTTCATTATTCCATCTATCCATAAATTTGGATATTTGAGATACATATTTGACTACAAAATATGTCAGGTATGCATCTCTAATATCCAAATTCATGGATAGCTTGAATATTGAAACCGGCAGCAAAAAAAAAAACTATTCTAGTGTCTTTTAGTATGTAAAATGCTGAGCTATATACTCTAGTAGAGCTAGTATGCTCACAATATTATTATCTTTTTATTTAGAAGCATTCTGAGATATGATTTAGCTCTCTTAAGTTGAACGCACACTTATCCGCGCCGAACGAGTCGAACGAAACGAATTTTAGAATTCTGTATGCAAGCACTGCACGGGCAAGGTTTCATGAGATTTCATATACAGAATCCTAAAATTCGTTTCGTTCGACTCGTTCGACGCGTTCGGCTCGGGTAAGTGTGCGTTCACCTGCAAAGGGAAATAATTTCCCACCCGAAAAAACCGTTTTTTTTTCAGTTTCAGTGAGTTCAATTTAATTTTCCGATAAGAGATATCTCAGATTACACCAGGCCCACACTTTAAACATAAAATTTTTAGTTTTATTGCTCTGCCCGATTAAGGGTTAACTGGTTCTAGCTAATATGACATAAGTTATGTATTGTGTTTATTAATTTTATTATCTTTACATTTTTTATGATCAATCTAGCTTGGTAGGTACTTATATTTTTATTAAACTGTCTAAAATCCAAATATGTTTTATTGTTGTGTTTTTGCTTAACATTTTCACACTGAATGTATATGTATGTACAATTAACATACATACATACATAGACTCACGCCTCTTTCCCGGAGAGGTAGGCAGAGACTACGGAACGCCATTTGAGATTTCATTGACACGAGTCTGACATATCTCACTTGCTTCATCACTCCCATCATGCTCTTCGGTTAAGGGTACTTCTAACCTGTCCTTTTTTTAGGATATCTCAATTTGGTCAGAGAACGTCCGTCTAGGTCTACCCCTTCCTCCTGTCCCATTCACACTTGCCTTAAATAACTTCTTGGTCAGGCTCGTCATCCATTCTCTTCATCTGTCCAAACCATCTTAGCATATGGTTGTCACGCACGCCATATTCTTTTACCCCACAACTCTCTCTTATCACACAATTCTTTACTCTGTCGTTCAAAGACACTCCACACATACTTCTCAGTGCTCTCATTTCTACAGCATTTATTCTACTTTCATGTCCATTCTGCCATACCCAACTTTCACTACCAAACATAAGTGTAGGTAGTAACACCCCTCTATGCACAACCAAAAGTGCCTTTTTGGACATGTTTTGTCTGTTCATAAAAGCCTTCAGAGCTCCATTTATCCTATTACCTGCATTATAACTCTTCTTTAAATATCTTCTTCATTCTTACCATTCCTAGTAAACAGCGTACCTAAATATACAAAACAATTCACTTGCTCACTCACTTGCTCCACAAGACGTTACACATTCCTCCTTTTCAAAACCATAACTTTCGTCTTGCTCACATTCACATTCCTTTCCTCCCTAAAGCACTATGTATGATTTCCATCTCCTGCAACTCCTCCGCTGAAGACGCAAGTATTACCTCATCTTCAGTATAAAGGAGGCATTTGACAAGTAAGTAACTCATTCATACTTAATCCTCAATCACTATGTTTCAAATCTTGCAAACAACTGTCCATGAAGAGGTTGAACAGCCGCGGCGACGCTACACATCCCTGTCTAACACCTGTCTCGTAGGTAAACCAATCAGTGTACGACCCATTTATCCTCACACAAGCTCTAGAATCTTCATAAAGGGATTTCAGAGCTCGTATGAGGCTGCTGTTCACCCCATACATCGACACAACTGACCACATTTCATTCCTCACCACTTTATCGTAAGCCTTTTCCAAATCCACGAATGCGCAATAGACCTTTTGACCTTTGAACAAGAATTTCTCGGCTATGCACCACAAGGAAAAGACTTGATCCGTGCACCCTTTAGGAATACCGCTTATACATCCCTTATTTTCGTGTCGTTTCCTTCCATAACTCTTTCAATCAGTACCTTCGCATACAATTGACCAACAAAGCTGAGAAGGCTAATGCCTCTATAGTTCTTGCAGTCTTGTTGCGAGCCTTTTCCCTTATAAACAGGCACAACCACCGCTGTGGCTGTACCTGTTTATAAGGTCATCAGGTACTCGGCCGATGCTCCAAGCACAAATTAAATAAGCGCTGCAGCTGACCAACTATGATGCCCTGTCCAGCCTTCAGCATTTCAACTGTAATCCTATGATATCCTGCAGCCTTACCTAATTTCATATTTCCCAACGCCTTCACAATCTCATCCACGCCAATATCGCTTTCATCATTGCGATTATTACTATTAATTTCGTCGATCGCTGTCTCTATCGCCGTTCTTTCAAATAAACCTTCAAAATCAAAATACTTCTTCCATCTCTTCAGCACGCACGATTCACCATTCAGTATCTTTTCATTCTTGTCTCTTATTGACGTGTATTCTGAGGATTGAACTGCACGAACTCTTTAGATAGTCTGCTATCAAACTCATGTTTCTTTTCCTCTTTTTTCCTTTTAACAATTTCTTTCACTATTCTTTTTGACCTAACAAACTCTTTTCTTGCTTCATCTATGTCATCACTCGTTGCCTTTCCCACTCTTTCATTTGCTCTAGCAGCCAACCAATCTAACCAAGCTTTCTTCTTCTCTGACACTGCTGATTATACATCCTTGTCCCACCATGTCTTCTTAACCCTTCGTATTTTCCTTCTCTTGATCACAGCACATACTTCAGACGCTACACATACTATCTCTTCTTTATAGGATTGCCATAATTCTTTCATATAATTTATGCCATCGAACCTACAAAATCTTGCCATCAATCTTATACTCATCTTTCACATCTTCCTCTAGCGGCTTTTTTACTTTTATTCTTTCCAAGACCCTATTTTCATTATGCTCTCGGTGTCGCCATCCTTTAAAAAGCCCACTTATGCGGCTCATCATCAAGAAGTGGTCTGTGAGGATGCCGATCCCTCGATACACCCTTGTATCTAACAGATTCTTTCTCAAACGTTCATCTACAATTACAAAATGAATCATACTTCTTCTAACATTTTTAGCCCTACGCGTATACATGTTTATCCTTTTGTAATTAAGTTATTCTGTAAAGTCCACTGCAACACAAATTTTCTGTCTGTTGACAATAAATTCAGAAACTAGGTACTGATTTTCATGTAGTTTGCACCAATAAGGCATCTTGATTCATGAGATAGGTATAGATGTTTTATGTTTAAAGGTTTTGCATATACTATAGGTATAATTAGGTACTTGCAAGCGAAACCCCAAGCCAAGGCGGACAGGACATGGTGATATAAAATAATAATTATTTAATGATCATAGTCATAGCAAAGCAGTTCAAGTTTTGATTACCAGGTTGTCTCTGATAAATTTAAATCTGGTGAATTTAAAAATATTTCAACCGACGCGTCGTAATCGTAAGTTACTGTCAGACTTATGCAAAACGAACGTCGAAAATGATGTCACAAGCGGGGAATTCCCGGCAACTACAGGCAAGCTGCCGTGCACCACACTCGCAGTCATAGATTATTACAGATTTATTGGTAGTCGCAGTGTTCCATATATTTTGCGGCCAACGGATTTGTTGACGGAAGTATAGTTTTGTCTAAAAATCATGTAAAATAATTTACGGCAAAGGGTAATTGATTTTCGAAAAAAAACGGATACCTATATTTGACGGCAAGATATTTTTTTTTTATAAACTTAAGCCTGTTTCCGTGAAGGGGTAGGCAGAGGTGTAATATTACACCCAGATTTCGCCATGAATTTTTAGGTCCCACGTAATGGGGGGCGAGCCCAATGATATTAGAAAAGTCATAGATACGTTTCCTACGTAGTAACCAATCCGTAGAAACGGTACACTAACGTACACATCGATAACTCCATAATTTATTTTAATTTCGGTTGACAAGATGTGTCAGTTTCACTATGACGCATGATGACGCCGGCTTGCGACGTCACACACACATAATATATCTGATTTGCCAACTGGCTTATTGTTTAGCGTCCTGCTTTTGGTACGCCTATAACGTATCTATGTACCTACTTCTAATTTACTTGTAACCATCTTGTAACCTTAGACTAATAGAACAAAACTACTTGTTAAATCTGTGCTTGTAACATCGTTGGGCGAGCCTATTGCCGTTACCGGGCACATTACCAGACTCCGTGCTGCTACTGAGAATTCGAATTAACTCTGTTTTTCGACCCGGGATTCGAACCGAGACGTTAACATTGACATTACGCTATCCACTGGACCACGGAGGAAGGCAAGATATATATCGGATTTTTGACGGATCATACCAACCTGTTTAGTGGGATAAGTAAATAAAATTATGGTTGGCAGCACTGCACGCTCGTTGATAGAAAAGCATTTAATTTGCCGATCAGTGATGATTTGCTATAAACATAAATAATGGCCGTTGAATCATTGATCCAGCACTGCTCAGATGACACTTTTACTTGATCTGAGCAGCACTGCGGGGAGTTACCGATTTGGATACTTAATTTTTTTGAGAGTTTCGACAGTTGCGTATTTATTTGCCTTTCCGTGTCCAACTGGCGACACGGAAAGGTATAAGGTAACGTTTTTGTATTACTAAGGAACTCAACGAGCCCGTGTTCAATTCGCGTCAACTGAGCAAGCCTTCCACAAAGCTTTGTGATCAAGTGGCGCAGGGGAAGGTTTGACAAAATAGTGTGCCGTTTAACAGTTGACCGAGACTCCCGGGATGAAAGCCTTAATTCAACATCGAAATAAACACGTGGAGCTTGCGAGGTTGCTGTACTAAGCTGTTGTCGTGCGTTTTCGGTAGGTACCGACACCGCACTGTTGCCGCACCGCGCGCTTTATATGAAAACATTCTCATATATAATAATGTAGTCTGTGTATGAAAACAAAAGACCGTCCGTGCACCATACGACAAACGCACCGCTTCGGCACTGCAGCGATCCGACACGAAACGTCTAAATTGAAAGAGCCCTAAACAGCCAATAACTCGCTTATTTGACATTCACAAAATCTGATTCCTACTTTCACAATTGTTTGGGAATGCACACTAAATCCTAAGCATATTTTCAAAGAATTTTAACCAAGTATCTCTCACACTGCATGCACATTTTTAATTTGGCATTTGTCATTGTGCCAACGAATTTTAGAGATAATTGTGTTTACAAAATGTAGGTATCTGTGGTCCATGTGTGTGACACATTTTACTCAGATGAGGCTAGAACTAATTATCATTTCAGCATAGACGTCGTCCACTGCTGAACATAGGCCTCCACCAAAGCTCTTCCCATACATCGATCTTGAGCCGCCAACCCCAGTGCTTATACGCAAGTTACTGCTACGCGAAGGGTGAGCTCACTCTTGCCAATGGTAACGTTTATTGCGCCATGCTATGGGCACATCTAACTAGCCATCAAAATTTTTGCCAAAGGCAATATATATTCACGATTACTGATTATTGAAGACTTGTGATGCCAATAAATCATAGACCAACTTGTACGATATCAACCGTGTAGATTTAAAATAAATTAAACCAAAGTAAACAATTTATACTTATATATTTTAAATAAATTATACCAAAATATTTTACAAATAATTTTAAGTTAGCGTTATTTAAACATTTGTATCTGGCTCGATATTATAATAATCACCACAACGTCTCACACATCATTACACGACATGATACAACACTTCTGGAAATGACAACGCTGCGAATACAGCTAATACTAGCATAGAATAAACAGTCACCAGAATATCTCTTTTCAATTTCATAACCGGATCAAAATTGGACTTTTTCATACAATAATTGTTTTTGGGCATTCTATCATTGTTTTTACAACTTGTTTCCTTTACCATAGACTTTTTTTGTCGGGTTTGCAATTTTCGTTGATTTGTTTCTTTAAAATTTTCGTGGCCTTTACTGTATTTATCAGCGCCTTTGACTTGTTTTACTTTAGGGAGCAGTTCTACAATCTTTCTTGACGAATCATCAGAATGTGTAGATTCTATAGAAAGAGCAGTTGAATATGTCTCATGGCAGTCAGTATATGATAATTTTAGTGATTGTAGCGATGACTGGCAAAATTTTTCTACTAATGTATTCGTAATATTTGTACTGTGATTAATCGTGACGGGAAAAAATATTGAAGGAACATCCGTTAAAGTGTTAACGTATTCTTTAGTTGCAATATCCACATTCACTTCTTTGTCAACATAGATTGTTGTGTGAAAAGTATTATTTTTTGTCTCATACCAAGGGCTTATATTGAGGTTTTTGTTTTTGTGTGTTTCGTCAGCATCAGATATGTAGAACGAGTAAAGGCTTGGGTTAGATTCTAAACAGCGTAGTTTATCGATAGATGAGATGGAAACATTATTGTAAGGAGAACTCACTTCAATTGAATTATCTAGTGTCGCAGCTTTATTTAGAAGCATTTCTAGTTCTTTACATTCATCAGTTTCATTGTTGGTTATATGAGTTTGGCATGTCGTGATCTTCTGTATTTCGTTGAGAAGCCCTACTAGTATATCTAAAGATGTTGTGTAGTCCACTTCCTCCGGAGTTTGGCAATCACTAGTAATTTTTTCTGACGAAGCTACTGTTTGGGTTATTTTAGTTTCATTGCTGTTATGTTTTATTTCTTCTCTATCAGTTATAGCTTGTACTGAGACACAATTGGCTACAACATTGTTAGAATAACATGCTATTTCAATTTTATTGTTTTCAAGTTTAACTGTAGGATTCAAGACATCACCTTGAGCTGCTTTCTCTATGCGAGAAACAATTGCCTTATTCTTGCAGCCATCATGCTCTGCGAGTAATTCATCGATTGCTAAAGGTTTATTCGCACCTTTGTGGCATATTAGCGTGGACTTATGCGCGCTTTTCGGGATCTCTCCTACTAATCTGTTAGAAGGTCCAGTTGAACCAGATTTATATTCAGGAAAAGCGTAACCGACAGTTGTAATCTGCATAGGTATAGTAGGCAACCGTAAATTCCAATGAGTTTTGGAGAGAACAGGCATACGTTTTAACTGGAGCAACTTATCAGTTTGTGAAACAGAAGTCTTAACTACTAAAGGGCCAGTGTCTCCTGACTGTAAAAGAAATAATTTTTGTATAGAATGCTTCGGTGTCACCTTGAAATTATTTATCTTCAAACGTGTAGAAAATGCACCTAAAGACAGTTGCTTTTCTAGCGTTGAGACTGATTTAAACGGTTGCAGATTATAATTTTTATAGCCTCCTTCTCTAATGGGACTATGAAGTTTCTCGTTATTTTCATTATCGTTATCATTATCTTTACGTGATATTGAAGTACTTTCAGTAGTAGTGCACGATGTGAAATCTGAATCTATCGAAATTCCTTCATCACACTTCGGGGTGTTAAATACTTCAGTGTTATCTCTACTCGACCTAGAATTCGTTTCAAGGCCCTCGGTAAGGACATCCAGGCCGTGTGAAGTATTTGACATCATAGCCTCGATCATGCGATGGAGATTGCTGCCAGCTTCACCGGACTCTAGGAGCGTTGACGAAGGGGTTAATGCTGGAAAAAAATTTATCGCATGTAGTTATCCAAATATAAAGTACCTACTTATTAAAATAATAGTATTGTTATTATACCTATATCGATGTCAATCGGCAATATAGGAGTTCGCGATTTTTGCAATGCACGAACGTCGTTTGTGCTGTGATGGCCGTAATGATTTTTCACGTATGATTCAACTGCAACCATCTTCTTCTTTCTATATGGAAACAGTTAATGAGAATCAAAGGACTGTATAATTAACTTAGTCCATGTTTGATAATAAAACATCGGTAAGTCATCGGCAATTGGCCAGGCAGCTATTAGCGGACTCTACTTTATCTTTAATTCTCTTGTAATCGAGGCCAATCTCTAACAAAAATATCACTTACAAATAGGTTAGTGGTATTTTTGTAAGATATTGGTTTTTTAACATCGATATTGCGATGTTAAAAACCTGTTGGTTGTTGTTTTCAATGTGTTCATTGACAGCCTTATCGTTCAGTTTTATTCTGTGACTCTTGAATGTTTTAAGTCTAAGTTACTTTCTTTCATTACTTGACAAACAACGTTCCTAAAAATCTCCAGCCAATTCCTAAAGACTTACCCTACTTACGTCATGATTAAAATCTTACAGTGTTTCAGGTTTTTCAAGTGGCACGTGTATGTAGGTTGGTCCGCCCCCAGCCGATGCTGCTGCTCTTAGTACTGGACTATTGAGACGTGAAGATTTTGGTTTGACAGGTCGCTCTGTGCAGTTAATAGATATTAAGTAATCAAATTGGCATATGCTACATACACAAAACTTTAAGTTTAGTATGGATTAAAGTAAGCTAATTTAAATTAACAAATAAAACATTTACACTATCGATAATGGTCATTTGAAAAAAAAAATTAAATATGTCTAATATAGGTAGTTTCAAACAGAGAAATATGATTCACCTTTACACACCTATAGGTAACCCCGATGGAACCGTCGGCTTTAAAGACATATAATCTGTCTCGTTGCCTGTGCGTTTAATTCTATTTCGATTATTTGCTACTCGACTACCTCTCTCGGTGGTCAAAGGAGACGGTGTGGAGGCTAATCTTTGTAATCTATCTGTAATCAAATTCCTTCCGTATCGAGTTTGATACTCTTCACTGTGCGCTTGTACATACGTTCTCTTTGGTTGAGCTAAAGAATTCAATCTTGAAGTAAATTTCGATGGACCTCTAACCGCTTCGCCTCTAGCTTCTTTAACTTCGTCTGAAATATCTGTTACTTTTTTCTTCCCACTTTTATCTACGTATTTTTCTTCAACAGGAACTTGTTGATAAGGAATTTTTGTTCCATCAAGGCCTGCAACTACTTTGGTGCGTTTATCTTTTGATGAGCTTGCTCTACTACTATATCTGTCCGTGAAATCACCTTGCTGCTCAACAAAACGTGAACGCTTCTTATAAGAAGGAATACTCTTCCCATCAATAGTTGCATCAGTCTTCTTCACAGACCTTGGTCGGTGTTCTGTTCCAGATTTTAATCTCTTTCTTTGTACGTTATCAAACTCATGTAAAAGTTGCGATATTGCCTTTAAAGGGTTATTGTCTGGTTGTTTACTCGTGGGACTACCACCTGATCTTTTGCGATCTTTATTTTTCGACGTGTCAGTTTTAGGAATGGGTATTTGTGATTTTGAATTAATTATCACTTTAGTTATAGTAGTTGGACTATCAGGTTTCTTATCAAATATGTCTGCAGCATCAGTACTGTTATTTTTGCTGAACCTGCTTGGACTTGATGGCGATGGAATAGGTCTCAGACTTTCACTGTCGCTGACTTGGAGGCAGAATAGTCCTCTTTTGGCAGCCATGTTTCCTGGAGAACTACTACTAGTAGACGTTTGATTCTTGCCCAGTTTTTTTACCAATTCGTATATTTTATCTATACTTTTTCTACATTCAAGGGAAGGTGTAACTTTTTTAAGATCATTCTTGTCGCTGCTAGTCTTATTAGCCTTTGGAGTATTTGCTGGCACGATATTAAGTACGCTTTGAGATGCTGTTAATTCTTTGGGTTGCTTTTGTTGATTGTCTTCGCTATCGCTTGGCCCAATCAACCTGCATGCAATTACATAAATTTATGGGAAAAGTGTTAGATAATAATAAAACGTAATTTACTGAAACAATCTGTTCACATTCTGAGAATCAAGAATGATCAACTATCAATACTATTTCGGTGATACTCGCTTGGCTGAGCCTGTTTTACTAAATTAGTTAAGTATTATAACTTGGGTCTTGTGTCTCAGAAAAAGCAAAATATAAATGTCAAATACACCTACAAGAAAAGAAAAACCAAATCTAAATATAAGGTAAGTATAACAATATTTCGTTTTTTTTTGCAGTTAACATGTCTCTGCAACGGTAAATGGACGGTATGTTTTAAATAATTAATCGAAGTCAATTAAAACTGAAAAATATAATATAGTCTCAAATAACTTACAGATGTTTAGGAGTCGTGGGTGTAAGAGGCTTTTCTTCATGTTCATCAACATTGCATTCGTGTGGAGATATCAGTGACGAGAACATATTAAAGTGGCCTCGAAAATCACTCGAAACCGCCGAAGTAGATCCTGAAGTTTCATCTCTTTCTTGTCGTTTCATTTTCATGTACATCATTTCAGACACGGTATCATCTAAGTCGTAACTTCTGTTAATAAATTTTTTGGCGTTGGCTGCTGGTAAAACTGATTTATCCTGTGGACTTGTAAAATTTTCTAGAGCTTCTTGCATGACTTCTTTTGGTATGTCCTTCCTACGGTTTCTAGTAGTTGTCTGTTTTATATCCACTTTATTATCTACGTGCCCGTATATGGAATTATAGAACGACTTATTAGTAATTGACAACTTCGTCACTGAGCTGGAAGCTTGCGGCATTACCGCTCCTTTACCATATTTGTGCTTAGTAATCTTACAACTTTCAGCCAGAGCCATTTTCTTTCTTTCTCGACGCTCTCTTATTTCCAGTAATTTGCGTCTCTTCTTTTCTTCCAGAATATATGACTGATTTTCGTACGGTGACTTTATTCTGACTCTAGTAGGTGATCTTCTTTTCCCTTGAGTTGGTTGCGAAATATCTTCGACGCTTTCTTCCAACAAGGCACTCTGGGCAGCAAGTCTTTGTATAGTCATACGTAAATCGTCGGGGCAAACGTCAAACGAGGCTTCTTTCTGAGTGTGGCGCTTGACTCCATCTAGACTTGTGTTAAATGTATAGCTGGATTCGGTTAAATCATCCTGGCTAGAGCTATTTAATGAGGTATTGCAAGGGTTATCTAAACGCTGAAATCCATAACTATCTGAATCTTCTTCGTAAGTTTCGTCGTCATCGACAATACTGGTCTCTAATACTTCATTGAATTCTTTGATAGACTTATCCAATTCCATAATGTTTATACTGTCTTCGTTATAATCATTAGGCACTTCTTCAATTTTTTTATAAACTAATGGGAGCGGTGCGGCTGTCTCGTGTAGTTCTAAAATATAAATTAAAGCATACAGGTATGTATAATTGTATAGGTATATTTTATATTTTGTTATTTATAATTATATTTGACATGGCTATAATAATCTTAATATATAAAATCCTTGCGTTACTGACTGACTGACAGACACGCTACAGCCCAAACTATTGAGCGCAGGAAGCAAAAGCGCAGGTGAAATTTGACATGTGTGTTCCTTGCGGACCGTAGGGGTGCACTAAGAAAGGATTTCCCGAAATTCCCACGGGATCGGCCAAAATGGGTAAATTTAAAAAAATTGCAGGCGTAGCTGCTGGCGTCCTCTAGTATTATAATATTAGTTTGTGATTACGCGTTATAGACCCGTTATATAAAATAAATATTACTAAGAATATGGTTTCTTATGATAAAATCTTGTCATTGACTTGTACTTGTCTTTAGTCTAATTTCATCAAAAGAATAACTGAGTTATATAATGTAAATTGTTGAATATTTAGCATCACTCGAGGCATGGGTCTCAGCGAGCACGTTAAGACGTCGGACTCGGCTGTCACAAATAAATATGTCGTAGGTAATTAAAAATATGTGCTTTTCAAAATCGAGCGTGTACGAAATCGTGAGCATAGTCAGTAGAGATACTACTCGGATATTTAAACAACCATGAAACTACATCTGAATCTTATATTCGTACCTTGTACAGCAGGCGTAGTTTGTAGTATCATAATAGAGCTTATGTTGCTCACAACGTGTCCAGTTTCTGAACGTTTCAACTGAAGCACCACATCCACCCGAGATTTCTTAGCATCTTCAGCTTGTTCACAATCTTGCTTACAACTTATGACTAGATTATCCGCACAACATTTACTTAGAAGCGTAAACGAGCCATTTATAAGTTTAGGTATTTCAACGATAATCTTCTTTTCTAGGATCTTAGACAGCGATCTAACATCTACAGCTGAATGCACTATGTCATCCCAAGTGGATTTCAGGCCGCCAATTTTACATTCCACATGTAAAGGAATGCTTGTAGAAGTTGCAAGAACTTTAGTGTTATTACGAGCTACATCTTCAGCGCGTTCAACTTCTCTCCACTTTTCTTTAACTCTGTCAGTTAGGTAGTCGCCGTTGCTGATGCGCTTCAGTTGATCTATTGTATTTTTTACATATCGGATTATGTTATCCATATAAAAGTTGTAATTATCTTCCAAACGTTTGCAACAAACGTAATCTAGAAGCGAAGAAGGGAGTACTGAAGAGTCAACTCCAGTACTATTAGAGAACAAGTTTATGCTTCTAAGTTGTTCTTTGACGTACGGATCCTTGAAAAGAAATTGCCTATCATATTCAGTATCACCAGACGTTTGTAGTTCAAAATCTCCAAATTTATGACAAAGTTTGTTATCCACGGACGAATTGCTGTTTATAAAGTCAATTTGTTCTTTGTTGATTAGAATTACATTATGCAAGTCTTCGTTGCTGTAAACTTCACTGAGTTCAGAGCCATCAGATTCAGGGTCATCGCTGTAAACTATGGTTTCTACACGTCTGTTCGACATAAGTTTCGTGCCTCGATCTATATTCTTGTATAGGAGTACCAAGTCTCTTGGACTTAATGTGCCACCATCTGTATAAATAAGGTGGAGAATATTGAATTTGAAACTAAAAGAGCAATAAAAGTTATCATTCAAGTAGTAACACAACCTATGGCTAATAGTTTACATGCAAAGGCTGCTTTTTATAAGCAAACGTTTGTCTGATAAAAATACGAGTTCTCCAGTCATTTAGAAATATATACCAAACTTGTTATCCCTGCAACCTATGCGCAAACGCCTTCCGGCATTTGGCTCACACAACGAAAAGATAAAGACAGATCCCACCAAAAACATTCTGTAAAAAATTTACCAAGTCTTGATGGAGTTGCTTATTTATCTCTAAAAAGTTTTAAAATCTCTAGACAAGGTTGAGCCAAGTCTAAGGATCCTTGCTGCAAATTCTTTATTATAATATTTAATGCTATGTGGCTTGGCCGTTTACCTGTACCCACTAACGTGTTAAAAATGTGCAACGGTTGAACATTTCACAACGGCCAAGACACACAGCATTAAACATAATAAAGAAATTGCAGCAAGGAACCTTAGACTTGGCTCAACCTTGTCTAGAGATATCATTACTTTTTAGAGATAAATAAGCAACTTCATCGAGACTTGGCTATTTTATACAGAATATGTTTGATGGGATTTCACTTCCTTTTGTAGAAAATTCACATTAAAAGTAGAGTAGGTACCACTACACAGAACAAATTTTGCAAAGACAGTCGATCGATAACGCTAATAGTTTGGGTGTGCTCTTATGGTTTATCACCAGGGTCACCAGGGAGTCCAGATATTCCATAATCCTAGTTTTGATAGTTTCCCTCTATGTTAAACTCTACCTCTGTACCAAATTTCAGCGCTCTAGGTCAATGGGAAGTACCAGTTCAATTTTAATGATCTATGAGTCAGTGTGTCAGTGTCGAATATGTGAAACGTTGATTTCGCTAAGTTTGGATTTCAAGTGTGTGATTATAGCTTACTAGATGAAAATTTCAACGTTCTAGTCCCATCCAGAGCTTTTGAAATAGGGGCCTGAAAATGCGGCGAAATGGTTCCAGAAAAGGATGGTACGGCAGTGTTACTTCGCGCTCGAGTTGGCGGGGCCACTGCCGTGCCCCTAAATTATTGTTTGACAGTGTACAGTAAGTAGTTCATATTATCAAAGCAATAGACAACAATTCCTCCATATCCGACATGCAATAATATGTTAAAAGACAAATTTAGATTATCAGAGTCAAATCTAACAAATATTTTGATGTCAAAATTATGATTAAAATCACTACTAGAAGATTTGGCATCATAATAATTATAACCTTTTCCTTTAATAAGTACAGTAAATTTTTTATACTTCTAACTTACCATTGCTAGTAATATTTGAATTCTTCGCCATAAGTTCGAAAAGATCATTAGCCGTTTGGTATTCGTGAGAATCGTCTTCGGCCGGCGAGGCATATCCCTCAGCTGTGTCGTCTTCCTCATCAGGTGCTTTACTGATCAACATGCTTGAGCCCACATCGACTTTACCTTCAATAATTCTAAACTTCAGCTAGCCGACTTTAAATGTAACTTTATTTATATATCTCTATAAAATCTTTAAAATTGTAAAATTTTACGTGAACGTTTTTAAAATACAAATCTGTAAAAAAACTATGACAATTTCTTTAATTTCCTTTAATTTTGGAACGTTTGTTTTGACAGTGGCCAAATAATTAAAAAGAAAAACATACTTACTATTGGCCAAGTACTAGTACCGATATTTAAAGTAAAATCTCGTTTCATGAACATTTGATTTGAATGCATTTTCACCTCTTTCGTAGATCTAATACTTCTCAGAATGTCCACATTTCTGTGGCGCATTAAGAAAATTAAAATACACGTTTCACGAACGTATCTTCGGTCGCGTCTATTCCGTCAAATAAGACCTGCTACATTACGCGTCTAGTCAGTTTCTGCGTTCAGCAACTACAGTGCGGTTGCTTTGTATGACATTTAATTTAAAAACGTCGCCCAACGCGTCAGTCAAAATTCACGTGGTGCGTGGTGCGCGCGACGTCGAACGATAATGCGTTGACGGAAAAGGAACAGACGCTGTACGCTCGACGTACTAACGGATCATCGGTCAGGTGTGAAAGGTTGAATGTTTTTCTATATATTTGTATGTTTTGGCGTTAGGCGACCGATAATACGCGACGCATCTTCCGTCAGCTATGTTCCGACCCTATAGGCGATGCGCTGAAAGTTCGACCACTCGCAGACATCAGCTATTACTGCGAATGGTGTGTTCTCATCGCCTCAATGTGCGAGTTTTTCGAACGAAATTGTCTTAGTAATGTTACGAATTGAAAATAACGCCATCTATCAGTGAATGGGAGAACTAGATGAGATTAGATGTATCGGTTGTTTAAAGCTGTTTCATCTATCCTCTAATAGATGGCGTTGGTGTAAATAGAACAATTACATAAGTCTAGAAACACGTTACACGTTACCAGAAATTTCGTGAGTCGTCTCGAAAAGGCTAGTTATGTGTTCCGGTATAAATACCGCGTAAACGCGCGAGATAGACACAGTTACAATTGAATATCGGAGCGATAAACAAGAAGCGAAGTGAAGTAAGTCGGAAGTGTTTAGTGGTGTTTCTAGTGGTGTGAATAGTGTGTTTTATTAGTGTTGAAAAATTAAGTGTGTGTATCTAGTGTTATTGTGTTAGTGAATAAAGTGCAGTTTTTCTGGCATAGTGTATACAATTTATCACCGAAGCCCAGCTGGTAACAGTAAGTTACATGGTAGGAAGCTACATGGTAGGAAGCAATAGATATAAATCAGTCGCTGACTGGAGCATATAATAGATAAGTACTAAAAGTACACAGTCACATATTTTGTGGCTTTGATAAGACGTAAGTGTCGATATCTTGTTCGCTTGGGCTTCCAAGCGGTGTCCGCAAACATTTCGGTGTTTAATTTTTATTTACATAGATTTAACGCGTATAGTGGTCTTACATTTTAACCGCTATTCTAACTAAAATTTTACAATAGAGGATCTTTGATCGCAATCTAGCAAGAGCCATGACAAGATAAAGATTTTAACTGGATGTTTCATTTGGTATTTGGACTGCGAACAGTCGATGGAAGGTGTATACAATATTATAAGTACAAACTCGTGAGCACTAGCTCATAGCGTGGCTAGACTTCTCGTTAGTAATAGATCGATAGAAACTTCACGAAAATTTTCTATAAAATTCATTAACCATGTCATATTCGTTTACCTTAATAAAAAACTATTAAGTTGCTCGACGTTATTTTAGACAAGAAAAAAATAAAATCATCTGAAAACATGCATTGTCAAAAGAGTTATTTGTTCAAAACTGTAACTGCGTAGGTCCCGTGTGGTCTAATGTAAGGCTTACGTCCCGTGTTGTTTCGTTAAATACAACGTAAACAGATCTTCGAATAATTTAAGAATAGTGCCAAACCATTAAAACATCCACTATAATAAAAAAATAAACATAATTTATAAGAAAATTTGATCGAAAGTTAGGTGAAACTTAGTCAAAAGCCTCACTAAATTCTTATAAGAACATGATATGCTTTTTTAAATGTACCTACATAATATGATTTCAAGAGATTTCCGACAAATTCCACCCAGCATGCAGAAGAGTCTGCCATAAAAATAAAACAACTTCATATTGATTAAAAACATTTATTAGAATATAACAATAATATTAAGTACATTATGCATAAGAAATAAAATACTGCATGCAGTACACATCGGAATGTTAACGTAACGATTACATCATTGGTTTAAGTATTACGTCAGTCTTAAACAATAAATAGCAATAAATATAACAGTATGGTAACATTGAAATTAAACTTATTTTTCATACGAATTTTATCGTGACTTCCTATTAACTCCTCAGATTAAGTAAAAGAAGTAGATACAGCACGTCTAGACGTGCTGTATCAACTGTACCTTTTAGCTCAATTCTGCGCGTGACCTATAAAAAACGAAGACCACAAGCAAATAAACGCACGATAGATAGATACGTCGGATAAGTGAATTGAGACAGATTACTCAATGTAAACAAAAAGTGAAGTCACTTTTACGTGTTTGTGCAAGTGAATTAAGGGTTGGCGTGTACTGATACTGGAGGCTTTTTTGGTTTAATTTGCAATATCAGGCTTGCTACATGGATAAGAAGCAAGTTCTTGGTAGGCGATGGACTAGGGAAATGGGCAGAATATAAGTTAAAGTATATATTTATATCATAAAATAGTTTAATTTCAATGTTTGACATTCGCGTAAATATAAGACTATTCAATAAAGTATTCAATATGCGCAGAAACCTATATTCTCTCGTGAGTAGGTTTGCGTGCCTACTATATTAAGTGTCAAAAGTTCACCAAAAATAATCTTACAGGCTTTGCAATGCACACACATAGAGATTTTTATATAAATATTTTTTGCTAATAAGCAAATCATTTTCCATTATTACCAACCCAAATTTTTTAAAGCTTTACGCAAATACTGCGGATAATCAGCGGTATAATACAAAAATATAAATATCTACAAGGCGATATTTATGCGCTTTTATTTTATAAAAACGTCACATTCAAAATTATTTTCATGCTGTCTATGAAAAGTTACAAAAAGGGAAACTAAGTATAATATTTAGATGGCTATCTCGTTCCTGAAAAATATGAATTTCTGGTAGAGTGATGCAAGATTTCAGACTTTGACTGAATGATTCCTTTGCTATGTTTAAAGGAATAGTAAATGCGCTAAATGACGCTACCGGAATAAAATAAATGTAAGTCAAATAAATTAATTCAGTTTAATAGTGTGGACTTATCTAAGGAAATATTAAGTAGTCATTTATGTCGGCGTTCTGAAGAGTGATTCTAGTAGTTCTGGTTCCGTTAAGTCTTTCTTGTATTGTTGTGCGAGCTCCTGAATCAAGTGACGTCGACGCACGTGGGGCGGTTGATATCTGAAAATTTTATAATTTACGGTAAACTACATATGTACATTTTCAACTGTCGGTAGTGGAATGGCTTTATCACTTTTAATTGCTATTCATAGATGATTCAGTCAACTACACGATGGTAAAGGATAAACCTGAATTATAAATTCAATTGTGATTTAAGTATTATCTAGATATTAAGGAAACACATTCAAGAGAGTACTTGCCATGAAGATAGAAGAAGAAAGGGTGCAGGCAAGCCTATGGGGACACATGTAATATCACGAACATGGAAGAAGGAAGGAAGATGTAGATAAGTATCAAGGAGACGCATGTAAGAAGGAATTTATCACGAAGGGGAAAGAAGGAGGGGGGATGGTGCAGGCAAGTGTTAAGGAATTTATTACAAAGGTGGAAGAAGAAAGGGAGATGGTGCAGGTATGTATTAAGGAGATACATGTAAGAAGGAATTTATCACGAAAGTGAAAGAAGGAAGAGAGATGGTATAGGCAAGTGACTGATGACGGTTAAACTGGCGGTCGGTTGTCTCGTGTGTAAATTAAGATTTGAGGTTTTATGCACAAGTATCTTGACTAATAAGGCTTATCTCTGTTTCCACGATTGAAGTGGTGGACCGCAAGCAATGATAGAAGCGTTATGGCGAAGAAAGTGAGTTTGCACAAGTATAGTGACAATTAATCGGACCCCTAAAGGGAAGATTTAAGTTCCAGCAGTAGCGAGAGCACGCTAGAACTCTGACGGCGGTGAAGATAAATTCTGATTAGTGTCGTTACAGGTCGGTATAGGAGCACAACTGTGGGCCTTATCCGGCAGCTCAGGGTCACGCAGATGGAGATGGAAAGAGCTGTGCTCCGTGTTTCCCTGCGAGATCGAATCAGAAATGAGACGATCCGCAGGAAAACCAAAGTGACCGACATAGCTCTCCGAATAGCCAAGCTGAAGTGGCAGTGGGCAGGGTACATAGCTCGAAGTAGCGATGGCCGGTGGACAGGAGGATGCCTGAATGGCGACTACGTACCGGACGACACAGCAGAGGTAGGTCTACAAGGTCGACCGCCGATCTGGTTAAGATCGCGGGAAGCGGTTGGACGCAGGCGGCTCATGATCAGTCTGTGTAGTGACCCTTGGGGCCAATGTCCAGCAGTCGACGTGTCTAGGCTGTCATGATGATGATGATTGAGGAGCACGCTAGAATAATGATGCAGTACAGTAGCGTGTACTCACAGATCGGTGTTGAGACTAGAGCACGCTAGAACAGTGATGATGAAGCACGGTATGTGTAGTTAGAGGTCGGGAGTGAGGCGAGAGCACACCAGACGGTGTCGGCGCTGTTGATGCAGTATGAGGTGTGTATTGAAAGGTCGATGTTGAGGCGAGAGCACACCAGACAGGTAAGGGCGCTGTTGATAGAGTATGAGGCGTGTACTCACAGGTCGGTGTTGAGGCGCGTGCGTCTGGCGGCGTCGAGCGCGGCGCGGCGTAGCGCGTCGGGCAGCAGGCGCGGGGCCAGCAGTGCGGCGTCAGCCAGCACCCCCCCTCCCCCCGCGCCCCGCGCGCACGCCACCCGCACCAGCCCGCAGCGGCGCGCGCTCACGCACAGTGTCGCCACCTCGTGCCGCCGCCACGGCAGACCCGACTCGCAGTACGACAACAGCGCGTCTGCGACACACATACACTCCGCGTCACTCATGCTTGCACTAACTGAACGCCGCAGAAATGCGGCACACGCGCGGATCTAACTAAATTTAGAGCAGAGTAACACATACGCTCTCCTACATGCACCGATCGATTGCAATCATAAATAACAGTATGATGGCAGAAAAACATAGACATCGCAATAAGTTTAAGACTAAAATAATAAGCATTGCTATGGAAGGCGTAACGGCATTTGAAGGAAACACCGAGTGACGCAGATGACCCTTTTTAAAGGGAAATCGCCACGTAAACTTTTCACGACGCGTCGTCTAATGGTCGCGGATAGCACCAACACTGCATCGCGCTATCGACTTTTACTTCCACACGCTGCTTTACTTTATTTCGTTTCTACTTTTCATTTCTTCCTTTTTCTTCACTGTATCACTTCTCAACTTAGACTAGTGTTTAGCGCGTCTACTACTATTGTTGTTGTACTATTGTTTTGGATCTACTAATTTCGATATTCTTTTCGATCGTCTTTTTATTCCCATATCCTGTCTCTTTCTATCCCTTCTATTTGTGCCCTAATTTACTAGATTTTTTTAATGTAATTTCAAAATAATTAATTACTCTTCAAACTTTTTGCTAAGTATTCTGTTCGACGACCAGCCAGATCATCGTGTATACGTCAGTATGACATACGCGGTCCTTGACACAGTGTGGACAGTTTGTAATACTGGCCGTCACAATATTATAAACGAAAGTTCTAATTATTGAATCTTCTTCAAATTCTATAATTTATTTTTCCTATGATGGCTGTAGAGACCGATGACCTAATGACATATTTTACATTATACGGAATAATTATTTTATAAAACACAAAATCTTACCTATTGGCAAGTTCAAATGATCTTCAAAGTCTTCAAGCCAAATGATGAGAATCTTCGTCGTAAAATCTCTGTTGCGTCTTCCACTACCTAAAACAATAAAGTTTATATATTTTTAAAACATCGCTCCTCGATTCTAAATCTTTTAAAGCTCAAATGCAAATATATTCTCAAGTAGAATGTTTTACAGCTGACTACTTAGCAAAATATTTAATTAAATGTAATGCAAATGTTTAGAAGGTAAAGTCCTTGATACAACTTCTTCTTCTTCTTTCTCTTAGCGTTATCCCAGTTTCAATATGGGGTCCGCTTACTAGTCTAACCGGATTTGGCTGAATATTAGCTTTTCCACAGAGCGACTGCCTGTCTGACCTACGCAACCCGAACGGATAGCGATATTCCATGGTTTAGAATAGTGTCAGTTTATTTTTTAGAAGGTACTGACCCTGTAACGACTGTCAAAGATCTTCATGACAACCGGGACCGACGGCTTAACATGCTCTCCGAGGCACGGGACAAGCGATAATTAACAATTCAATACGCACATAACTCCGAAAAGTCATTGGTGCGCGCCTTGGATTCGAACCTGATACCCTCTGCATGGCAGTCTGTTGGTATATCCACTCGGCTATCGCTGCCTTTTACACCTTATACATTTCAATTTAAGAATGAACATATCGTAATTCATTGTGTCATATCGTTTATAACCAGAATAAGACGCAGCGCACTGCCCTGGGGTACACCGCAGGTAAATATAATTTTACACTGGCATATTGATAAATGTTAGTTTTGTATGGTAAAAAAGACGGCGAAACTATTTAGGTAGCTTCAAAAGATTCTGAAAACAAATCCACTGATACCTTTATGTTCCACTTCCAAAGGAGACAGGTCTAAGTAACTAAGTCGAAAGCATTAGTGAAACCGAGAAACTTTACCGGAGCAAGTCGGTCGAAACGTCTGATAATACGAGGTACTTATGCCCTAAATATCTGAGTTATCGCGACTAAGACCGGCTAAATAACCTTGTATCATGTATACAAATCGCGAAAGTTTAAAATCTTTTACTTGTGAGCTCAGACTGCGGCTGCTTGTCGAGGTTGAGCGAGAGCGCGGGAGATCGAATATTGAAAGCGGCCGTTAGTCACACACTATACAAAAGACTCCGATAGCCAATTCCCAGGCGAGCAGAGTTTTATGCAAGAGCTTTTAATTTTGTCAAATGCAAAAGCTATTAAAGTGTAAAGTACCTGTGAGCACAGTCTGCGGCTGCTTGTCCAAGTCTAGAGAGAGCGCTCTGAGCTTGTCCCCGAGGTGCTTGTCTGTTCGCTCGGCGCGGTCGCTCTCACTCGCACTCCGCTCGTACGACGCGGCGCCGGAGCTGCCGCCTGATACGTCCCAGCAGGAGCCAGCCGCCTTGTCACTATTGTACAATTCATACATTCCAGACTTAATAAAAAAACTAACGTAAGGAAAAATAAGACACGATCCAACCTACAAACGCAAGGCGATTTTTGAGATCGATTGTCTGAAACATAAATTCAACACTATATGGCTACGGATGCGTTCGGTATTCAGCGTACAGTCGAACAACTTCCCGCTCGACCACCATAAGGGCGAGAATCGTTCAGCAAGTTCGCTTCCAGTGCTACTTTACACGCAAATTGACACTCGTACACAAAACCAGTTTCTGGTGGGCCTCGACTCATTGAGCGAGCCAAGGGTGTTTTTTTCAAACTGGTCTAGCGCCGACTTGTTTGATTGTACATGGCTTGAATCAATGTCAGGTATTTTGCAATCACTTCTTTCTTCTTAAGGGCCCACCATAAGACCGTACGTTATCAAGGTCGACGAATACCATGTGCAAGTTTTTAATGCGCCTCTCTGTATTTTTCGCACATTTGGCGAAGTGCCAAAATAGCATCCACCTCGACCAGGTACAAAACCGAATTGGTTTCGTGTAATCTCACTCTCGTATCACAGGGGTCGCTCAATTACTCTCTCCCATACTTTCATACTATGAGGCATTAACTTTATTCCCCGATAATTGTTGCATTCTTGGATATCCCAATTTTTTTTCTTTAAAATGACAACTCCCGCATTAGGCCTAAATCCTGTGTCGCGGGGGACTTTACAGACATACAACTAACGGACACAATGAACACCCAGAATCGAAACAACAATTTATGAATCACACAAAGTGTTGTCTCGTGTGCGGATCGAACCTGTATGTTCTTCACATACAACAGCTTATTGAAGAATAAAGTCAACCACGCCCATCCATTTTCTCCTAACGCTTTCTATGTTTCTACTGTTATTCCGTCTGGTCCTAACGCTTTTCCATTCTTCATCCCACTAACAGCCCTTTTTACCCCATACTTACTTATTTCCTCCATTAAACCAATATTCGTCACGTCACTCTCAAGTTTTCCGCTCCAATCGTTCTCTTCATTCATTTAGTTTTCACAGTATGTCCCTCCATGTTTTTAAATTCTATCGTAGTCTATTATATCCTCCATCTTTTCTTTAATTCTATCATCGTCCATTAGAATCGCTCCTGTTTGGTCTTTCATGCACTTAGTATGAGACACATCCTTCGCCTTTCTCTCTCTATCTTTAGCCATGCTGTATAAATATTTACGACCCTCGGCTTTTTCAAGGCTCTGGATCTGGCTATGGTTACGGCCTTTTTGACTCTTTTCTTGCATTCATCATATTCCTTTTTCTTACTTTCAACTAAAGATTAATTTCCTCCTTTCATCAGCTGCCATTCCTTAAACCTTGCTTTCTTTTTCTTAGGCGCATAAGTACCACTTTTGTCCACTAGCACATGTCTTTATCTTTCATTCGCTTCTCTTTCGACTCTCCTACAACATGCCTTGCCACACACTTTTCTACATTTACCCTTCTTTTTCCAACACTCAATTTTATTATACTGCTATCATTCATATCGCCCATTTCGACGTGAGCGTGTTTTATTTTTCTTACGAAGCATTATTATTAATTACTTTATCTTTATAATATTGGAGGGCGATTGGATTTATGTTTGTTATATTTTGGTCACAAAAGTGGCCAAAATATAACAAACATAAATTCACGCCTATTGTCCCTGAAGGTGTAGGCAGAGGTGTATTAGACACTCACTCTTCGCCAGAACGAGTGCGAAGGTCCTCTGTCTCTAAGTACTAAAACGATTTCCATAGCAACTGGCCTGTGCCATGGGCTATCTCAGGTGCGAAAATTTTAATAGATGGAAAGATAATTCTCTATTGTGCAAATACATTGTTGGTACTAATCTGGCATAAATTACCTTTTTATGGGCCACTGGGCCACTATATTGCCACCAATAATAGATTTTTTTTTTCGGGAAACTTTTTATCTTTCTGGTGTTTATTTTTTACTTACTAGCAAGCTTGAGATGTCCTGTCAACGTATATTTTTTGTTGTGTGGAAATTGTCAAATTCATTTGACACTTTTCAAACTTTGAAGGGTAAAAACCGGTGATTTTGTGTAACGTGTAACAAATCTAGATCAATCCATAAAATTTTGTGGGAAACTGGTAAGAGTTTGCATTTATTTCAATCATTACGTTTGTTACTTGTACGATCGAGTAGTATTTTGTAAAATTACGTTAATTATTTTGATAAAATTTTGTATTAATTGGTGGCAATATATCTGCCACTGCCCGTGTAGATAATAATATTACAGTGTTTACTGCAGGTGAAAATGCCGAAAATATTGCCTGATGACTACAAAGAAAATGCACTGGACGAGTTAGTTAGCTTACCCGACGACCCCGACATTTCGGAGGACAAACAGAAATAAAAAGTTGTATTAAGAATAAGCCTTATTTTATTATTCATAGTCTTTTACAGGCAGTGCATATTGCCACCAAATTTTCCAAAATTTTCTCGTCGATTTTCACGAAGAAAAAAATACATAAGGCATTCATAACATATTAGCTTACAAAATCCGTTTAGTTCAAATTTGTAACTGCCCTAGTTTCCTCGGCCTTATAAAGGGCTTAAATTTAATATACATAATTATAGCTAATACACAAGGGCGGACTTTTGAAAAGGCGGGAAAGGATAACTGTTTTTTTACTCCTTTTACATCATAGCAGGAGCATAGACTATATATAAACTATTAAAAATCCTATTACGTAATAAATGGATGGCGCCTAATACTGATTTCGAATATGTATTTTAACGAAATAATATCTTCTAGATAACTCCTTTACAATATTCTATTAACCAATAAAAGGTGATAATAAATAAATTGTTTATGAGAGAAAAAGACGTTAATTTATGAAGGATCGTAAGTAAATAATGCAGGTAAGGCACAAACGAACAATGTTCTTCAGTATTATTGGTAACACTCACCCGGTAGATATACAAGAGCCGTCTACGTCTGACTTGATGCTGTCTGTTTGTCTGTCCTCACTGTCCGACACTTCGTAACCGGACGGCACCACGAACGCTATCTCGTTCGTAGAGTCTGACCAGTACAGCACCTTATAACAATACAAACAATTAATCAATTTTCATTGCTAAAAATATACCAGGTTATTCTTACTTGCAAACTCTTAGAGGTGATTATACAGATTAAAAAAAATATAAGGCATTTCTATAGGGTCATTACTTTTGCGCTACCCGTTATTTGTGAACGTTATATTATATACGCCACCATAAGACATGTTGGGTTAGGTTAGGTTACGTTACGTCCCCCACCCGTGAGATCTCCACCTTGTCGAGGTGGGGGGGCTTAGTAACCGTGGATTTGATTTTCATCCACGGTGAAGCTAAGCGGGATCCCGGGAGGGGACGCTCCACGTGGGCTTGCGTGAGGCCTGCGTAGGATGCGTCCATAGGTGCGGGTGCGGGGGACAGTTCTTCTGTCCCTCGCAGTCGGGTGCGGTCGCGGGAGGAGAGGCGTGTTGGTGTTGCGTTGCCGCGCGCCCTATCTCCCGCGACCAAATGGGGGCGCACCATCGTTGCGTCGCGGTGGGGCCGCAGAGGAAGAGGAGATGCGGTGTTGTGTTACCGTCCTCCCTATCCTCTGCGGCCGCTGAGTGTTTTGGCGGCAGAGCCCAACACCTTCATCCGCCGCCAAGGGGGTTTCGTTCGGGGCCCGCCTGACCATCTGGCGGGCCAATACCCGTCGGGGGGTAGCAAGGAATGCTTCGGTGAAACCCTACCCTCCGACACATGGGTATATGAGGAGTACGGGTTGGTTTTTAGTCAGTAAGAGTCTGACAGTCCTCTTCGTCCTGCCCTCCCAGGGCGAAGGGACTCCATGAGGATTTTCCAACCCGACACAAAAAAAAATAAAAAAAGGGTTTGGTTACGTTACGTCCCCCACCCGTGAGATCTCCACCTTGTCGTGGTGGGGGGCTCAGTAACCGTGGTTAGGTCACCCACGGTGAAGCTGAGCGAGATCCTGGGAGTGGACGCTCCGCGTGGGCTTGACGGAAGCCTGCGCAGGATGCGTCCAATGGTGCGGGTGTCCAATCGGTAGAGAAGAAAACAACCCGCATGACCATATGTACTGCCTCTAATGGTGCTGATAGACTGTTTACATGATATAAAAACAAACGAATGCATTTTATCTAGCAATATATCAAATGCTTTTGCGAGCATTCTAGCGAGCACTCTGACAGTAAAGTTTCGAACTTTTTGCCCTTAAGACAATTCTCTAAAAGATCCTGAAAATGTTCATAACAGTGTTTGGCTGTATGCGTGGCTCTGTTTGTGGTTAAGTTCAACAAAATTAAAATCGGCGAATGCTGGTTTTTCAGTTACAAGTAAATTCCCAAGTGTATCAGCGCCATAATGTTTTGGATCGCAGTCGGAAAAGTCTAGAATTTAGTTGTCCAATCGACGCGGTATCAAGCCAAAAGTAGCAAAATTGTTATCTCCTAGTATCTGTTAAGGTGGTGTTACCTGTTCCCGTCCATCGTACATGGCGGGCGCGGGTTCCCTCGGCGCGTGCACGTGCACGTTGTGTGCGGGCGGCGCACGCGCGTCGTAGCTCGTGTCCACGTGTCCCGTCCACCCGGGGTGGCCCCGTACTAGCACTGGGGTGCCCAGCCTGTATAGAATAACGGACTAGGTTTATATTTACGATATGCTAAATAATTAAACACTGAAAAACTTTATTAATAAAGACAGCAATAGGGTTGTTTCCAACTAGTCAAATCAAGCACTTTTAATGAAACGTCAAAAACGACCTTTGCCAAGGGTTTTGTATGAAATATGACGTAGTGACGTCATAGTGTTTTGCTGTCAAGTAGAATACTTATTATCAATAAATTGACGATAAAAAATATTAAATAAAGTTTTAACATTTATTGATGAATGAAACTACTATTATTTTGCCATGTTTCACTAGATTAAAATACTTGTATAATTTATTTCACTTGCAGGAAACTTCCCTATTGTTAAGAATAAAACAACAGGTTTGAGAAGTCGCAGCCACTTAGGATAAATTACGACACTTGTTTTTCTGGGCGGAGGTGGAGGGCTGCTTCCCTAACTTGTTAAAACAAGTAATTGTAAAACCAATCCATAAGAAAAAAGGAGATGTGACCAACAAGAAAAATTATAGACCGATAGCCTTGATTTCTGTCATTTCTAAGCTCTTTGAAATTGCTATGTATAAGCGGCTATCGACTTTTATAGAAAAGCATAACATTCTTAAGGCTGAACAGTATGGGTACCAAAAAGGAAAGTCGACTACACTAGCCTGTTTTACTTTAATAAAAAATATAGTTGATCAGCTTGACAATGGCAAGTCAGTGGTAGCAATTTTCTTCGATATGACCAGGGCATTCGATTTTGTCTCGCATAAACTTCTGTTAGACAAATTAGAAAAATATGGTATCCGAGGTCCAGCACTAAACTGGTTCAAAACCTATCTAAATGAGAGATTGCAAAGTGTTGAAATCATGAACCTGGATAACATAAATAACTTAGTGGCAACTAGATCCAACTATAAACCTGTAACGTGTGGCGTGCCCTAGTGCAGCATTCTTGACCTCTGTTATTTATAATGTATATCAATGACCTTCCAGACATCTCAAACAATCCGTGTACATTATTTGCAGACGATTTATCTATATTAATTTCTTCCAAAACTGACATTCATAATAATTTTACTCTTGACATCATTACAACAATTGAATCTATTATTTCATGGCTCTAACAAAACAACCTACAGGTTAATCTAACAAAAACTAAATTTATACATTTCAGCACATATGGTAAAAAAACAGAATTAATTAACATAAACTGTGACGATATCATCTAAAGGAAGCGAATGAAACATTGTTTCTAGGTATAATGATAGACCGATATTGTAATTGGAAATCACATGTGAACCAAGTGTGCAACAAACTTAATAAATTCGTCTATGTCTTATATAAATTGCGTACTAGTGCCAATGAAAAGACAGTCCTCATGGCATATCACGGGTACGAGTCAATATTGCGTTATGGCCTTATACTTTGGGGTAATTCCACAGACTTTAATAGGGCCTTTATTACACAAAAAATGCGTGAGGGCTATTGTTGGGATTTCTCCTTGGGAATCATGCAAGCCCGTATTTTCGAAGTTAAAGTTACTAACTTTACCTAGCTTATATAATTATTTTAGAGGCAGCAAAGTTTGTAAAACAATATAAAAACATTTTTACGGTGGCTCAGGATCTTTACCCTAGAAACACTAGGAATCCTGAAAGAATTGTTTTGCCAAAGATACCCAAGACTACACTGTATCAAAAAAATTGTTATGTAATGTGTGGGCGTGTATATAACAATATACCAAACAGTATAAAGAGTCTACCTGCTAATATGTTCAGCTCTAAGTTAAAGATATGGTTATTAGATCAATGTTTCTATACGGTTTCTGATTTTATGAGTAAAAAATTCAATTAATGTTAAGTGGACATTTGATATTTTGATTAATTTGTTGTTAATATTTTAATACATTTGTTGAATTGACCTCTATGTACATAATAATATTATATTGACATTGTTTGTATTGATAATCATAATATATAAAATCCTTGCGTTACTGACTGACTGACAGACACGCTACAGCCGAAACTATTGGGTGCAGGAAGCTGAAATTTGGCATGTATGTTCCTTGGGAACCGTAGGGGTGCACTAAGAAGGGATTTCCCGAAATTCCCACGGGATCATCCAAAACGGGTATATTTAAAAAAATTGCAGGCGTTGCTGCTGGCGTCCTCTAGTGTTATATAATTACAATCAATCACATTTATTCACAATTGTTATTAGGTACTTGAATTCCGTGTTTACATCATTGAGTTTGTCGACATTTTGTTATAATGGTATTATCTACTGCTACACTACCTGTTACACAAACATTATTTGCATGTCACTTTTTGACTGAAGTTGCATGAACACTGTTAACATTATTAAGATCCATATTGTACCAACTTTACGCAAATAAACGATTATGATTATGATTTCATTTCCATGATTCTCCCCCGTCCTAGTTACAGTTGGTCACATACATTATATTTTATTCTTCATAGATTGTCACCTACCCTATTTTATATGTGTGACGTAATGTGCGGATGGCACCTTAGATGCTTCAATGTCTTTTGCAACCAGCACGTAAGCTATATGTAGACCTAAACATAACAAATATTTCAAATGCTAATTTTTTTTTATACACTCACGCCTGTATCCCCGAAGGGGTAGGCAGAGGTGTAATATTACACCCACATTTAACCATGAATTTTTAGGTCACACGTAATAGGGGGCGAGCCTATTGCCGTACCGGGCACATTACCAGACTCCGTACTGCTACTGAGAATTTCCTAACGGAAAAACCCAATAACACTTTGCCGACCGAGACCTCATAATCCCACGCGCACATTTATGCCGTGAGACCAACGAGGCAGTCTCTAAAATTCTATAGATTACTCCAAACTCGTAGCTAAGTTTTGATTCAATTTAGATTGCAATCGACACGCTCGGAAGAATAGATTACTCACCCTCTAAGCATCCTAACGAACGCCGGCGGCACAGTACTGAGCGAGTGGGCATTGGCCACAATATCTTTCGCATTCAACTGGCCAGCCCGGGCACAGAACACGTGTACCGTGACGGCAGCCCGGGCCCCGCAGGCATCAACCCTTCTCAACGCGGCAGAGAACCCCGGCAGAGAGTCATCAAGCGCCACGAGGCGGGGCGGGGCACCCTTTTTGTCCCCACCGATGTTTAGGTACCCGAAGTGAGATAGGAATAGTCGAGCCGTTTGGAATTCTGTCACTGGTTCTGGTGGGATGTATTCTTCGGGTGTCTGGAAAGAAGTTTCTTTTTAGTAGTAATGTTATCCTGTTGTAGAGTCCTGGGGTAGTAATCGATTTTAAACTTTCGCTATTTGTATATATAATACAAAACATTTAAGAGGTATTAATGGCGTAAAATTAACTTATTTGTGGTATCAATACCAATACAAAAATAAATATAAATTGAGGGTGTGGTGACGGATTAAGAATACGAAATGTTACCACCCCATATCATCCCATGGATGTCGTAAGAGCCGACAGAGGGAGCATATTATGCAGAGAACAGCACTGTAAGAGAAGGAAAACTTGATACAAACCCTATACCAACCCGTTTGGCCAGCGTGGTATAGTAGGCCAATTCCTCCTTTCAAAGGAGAGGCCTAGTCCAGCAGTGGACTGATAAAGGCTGATGATGATGAATTTAGATATGATATTCAGGTAATATGTAGGCTTATTTTTAGTTAGTACTAGCTGACCTGGGGAACTTCATACCGCCATATATGTATTATACATATTATAAACCTTCCTCTTGTATCATTCTATCTATTAAAAAACCACATTAAAATCCATAACGTAGTTTTAAAGATTAAAGCATACATAGGGACAGACAGACAGAAGACAGACTTTGTTTTATACTATGTAGTGATGAACATGAGATAGCCCGCAGTGCCTTTACCAGCATGAAAAAAATTCTCTGCGACCGTAACCTGAAGATCCCCTTGCGGACGCGTCTCTTACAGTGCTACGTCTGGCCAATACTTTTGTATGGATGCGAGGCTTGGACAATTAGGCAAGACCTGAGAAAACACATAGAAGCATTTGAAATGTGGGCGTACAGACGAAGTGTGCGTTCGCGCAGCGGAATGTTGTTGAATTTAAAGATTTTAATTATGCAGATATTTAGTGTATGTCGTCGTATAATTGTGTATGGTAAAAAAAAAATTGTGCACGCAGCCATTGTGGAGAAATTCACCAAAAACTGATTCCGCTGGGCGAACGTTGTCCTGGCGGAACTTTTTTAATCCACTGACTTTAGAAGAAAAGAGATGTGTCCAAAAATTAGTGTGTATTTGTGTGTAATTGCGTATGTATGAATAAAATTAGTGCATGCATAAACTTCGGAGAAATTCAAGTTTCCGCTACGCGAACGTTTGGCCATTAGCTAGTTTTCATATTGATTGAATTTGTTTATATTTGTTTAAAAAACAGATTTAGAAAAAGTCGTAGGGCTTAAAAGATAAAAATATAAACGTAAAAGACGCTTTTAGGTCTTACTTCTTAAAGTATGCACTTTGGGGTCTAGATTTTCACGTTTATACAAACCTTGTAAGTGTCTGCAACATCTTGCCAAGTATCAATGATGTTCCGTTAGTAATTAAAGAGTTATAGGACAATTTACCATGAATAGATCACTGTTTACAAAGCAGTCAAATATCACGACGTTCTAAAGGAATTGCATGGTAAAATGTATGCCAATAATTAGTGTATTCATTCAACTATTCACATGCAAAATTTCATGTCATTAAATTCAGTAATTAAAGAAAAACAATTATAATACTGACGAAGCATCGAAAACCTACATAACCCGACCAAGTTCGGATGGCTACAAAAAAGCGGCCGTGCCATATATCTAAGAAACGTTCTTAACCTTCCGATATAGTATTTATTAATATGGTACAGTTGCGTATACAAGCGTTAGGATAAAATAAAACAATTGCATTACTTGAATGAAAAATATTCTTTTAATAATAACGCCACTATCTACGATAAAATAAATCTTCAATTAACAAGTAAGTACTTCTCTATTTAAATATCCGTGTACAAAAATATTTTTAATTACATATAATACTTAATTATGTATGTAATTATAATAACGTTAACAAACGCTTGCAACGACAGCAATGGACTTAAATGTGTTTTAACTAAAATAGGTTTAATAAACATATTGCCCTCTCTTTTCTTCAAGGATGGAAGTACCGTTTCAAGCGGGAAGCCGCCTATCGCTCGTTGCGCGTTGTCTATTTTTTCATACTAGAATATTTTTGATCAATTCATAACTACAATACTTAGACTATTTAACCAAAGGACTAGCGTACCGCTTCGAACAAAATAATTCTGCATATTTTGGTGGGGTGCGGGGGAACACGCTCACATACATAAGTCACTACCAGTACAACGGTAAGTATACATGAATTAAGATATCGATTCAAGAAGTAGTTTTTTTTTTTTAAGTTATTAGATTGTTTGATCCACTAAAGTTGCAAAGGGGAACGCTCGTGCATGCCTAGTCCATTGGTTAAATAGTGTAATAAGCTACAATATGATAAATATTTACCTAAACAGTAGTACTTACATGTGGTAATTATTTAATTTCCTTAAGGGGTCTATATATACAGTTAGAATCCTGATCCGTGAAATCTTCAATAGAAATTAGCTGTATGAATTTTATTTGTCTTAAATAATGTTACGCCATCTATCGGTGAATAATATACTAGAAGAGATTGAATGTATCGGTGGTTTAAAGGTAATTCAGCTACTCTGTACTAGATGGCGTTGCTGTATCGAGCATCGAACTGTTCACGATTATTCGACAGTTTTGTGGAAGTATCTAGAATGCGCTAGTGATGTTATCCGGCCAGTATAAATAGAGCGAGAGCGCGCGAGACAGGACAGTTACAATTGAATATCGAAGCGATCAACATCAAGCGAAGGGAAATAAGTCGGAAGTGTGTGAATAGTGTGTTTTATTAGTGAAGTGAAAATTAAGTGTGTGTATCTAGTGTTATTGTGTCAGTGAATAAAGTGCAGTTTTTCTGGCATAGTGTATATAATTTATCACGAACCCCAGCTCGTAACAAATTGGTGTCAGAAGTGGGATAAATTATGCCGGTTATGCCGAAAGAAGAAACTGAAGGAGTGCGCACCAGGAACCAGCGCCAGCAAGACCTGGACCAGAGACGCTTCGGAGACGTTCCTACTCCATCGTCTGGTGGACCAGGCGACTCCGCGGCTGCAGTGGAGCCTGCAAGCGCCACACACTCCGTGACGGTGCCCGACATCGCGGCTCTGATGGCGTTCATGCAGGAGCAGGCCCGCCGTCAGGAGGAGCAGGCCCGCCGTCAGGAGGAGCAGGCCCGCCGTCAGGAGGAGCAGGCGCGCCGCCTGGAGGAACAGCTACAGCGCAACAAGGAGGAACAGGCTCGCCGTCAAGAGGAGCACGCGCGCCGCCTGGAGGAACAACTACAGCGCGACAAGGAGGAGCAGGCCCGCCGTTTGGAGGAACAGCTGGTGTTGATGAAAGACCTCAGCGCCTCTGTAGTGAAGGACCTGAAGGTGGTAAAGGAGGAGCTCCAGCAGCACGAGGCTCGTATCAGCGACGTGGAGAAGCTCGTACACGACCAGCTTGAGACTCACGTCGCCTCTATAGAGAAGCGTGTACACGACCATCACGAGACCAGTGTCGCTGAAGTGGAGAGGAGATTGCGTGGGCTCGGATCCAACGAAGTGACATCTGCGACTGTAGTGCCCTCACCTCGTGGGTTTAAGGTTCCACCATTTGATGGCTCGTCATCATGGTCTGCATACAAGATCCAGTTTGAGGCTGTGATGCGATCGAATGGGTGGACCAAAGAACAGGCCTTAACCGCCCTAACCTTGGGCCTTCGCGACCGGGCCTTGACAGTGTTAGAGGCACTCGGACAAGACGTCACCTACGAGAAGCTTCTTGAGGCGCTGGAGGCGAGGTACGGAGACGCGCACCTCGAACATGTGTATCGTGCTCAGCTGAAGGACAGGACACAAAGCAACGGAGAAACTCTGCAGCAGTGGGCTCTAGAGGTGGAAAAGCTGGTCAGGAAGGCATACCAGTCGTCTCCTGCGCTTATTGATGGGAACCTCGTACAGGCGTTTACGGATGGGATCCGGGACCTGGAGGTAAGAGCAGCAGTGAGGCTTAGGCACTTCAAGGACCTCAAGGACGCCTTAGCCCACGCTCTGGAGGTGGAAGCAGTGCGACGCGACGACCGAGGTCACCGCATCAGGAAAGTTGTGTCGTCACCTCGGTGCTACAACTGCGGAGAAAGAGGCCATATCCGCTTGAGCTGTCCAAAGCGTAGGCAGCCTGGTGACACCCTGTCTCCACCAAAGGCGTCGCCTGATGTGCCTGCCAGGCAGCGAGAGCAGGGAAACGAGTAGAAGCCAGGACTGCGGGGCGGGTGCTGGCTGGTAATGGAAGAGCCCCAAGTATCTCGATCTCGCAATCATGCGACGGGAACAGCCTGATCATCGAAGGCGAAATTAACAGAACACCATGCAAGCTGACATTGGACACGGGTGCTTCTCGGACAGTCGTCGGTTTCCATCTGGCAAGACGGGTTCTTCGGGGCTGCTTCAGGAACAATGAATGTGTGAATCTGAGAACAGCTACCGGTCAGCACATAACCGTCCGAGGTGAAATGGAGGTGGATCTGAAGCTAGGCAACAAAGTTTACCGTCACAAAGTCATCGTGGCCGATATACTGGACGACTGCATCTTGGGCCTAGACTTCATGCGGAAGTATCGCTGCGAGATCGATGTTAACCAAGGAGTGTTGAAATGTGGCTCGGAAGAAGTCTTCATGGAAGGCGCAACTTCAGGAAAAGTGTACTGCCTGAAGAATGTCACGCTTCAACCGCGGTCGGAAACGGTTGTACCGGTTTGTTTACCCGGGAGTTCTGGTCAAGGGAACCGCTGCGTACTTATCGAAGGCCTAGAGGAAGATGCCTCATGGAAGATTGCACGAACCTTGGTAAGGGGTACCAAAGTTTCATCAGTACGCGCACTAAATGCAAGTGACAAGGAAGTGTTGCTCAAAAAAGGGACGGAATTGGGCACCTATAAAGGAGCGGCTTGGATGCGTAGATGTCAAGAGCAACCTACCAGCGACAAGGTTCAGGGTGCACGATTCGACGTGTCTTCACTTTTGGAGGACTGCCAAAGTACCCTGTCAGAAGAAGAGAAGACCAAGGCTAAGAAAATGTTAAACCGGTTCGCCGATATTTTCTCGACCAGTGATGCCGACATAGGGAAGACAGCACTAGTCCAGCACAAAATAAACACGGGAAGTGAAGCACCGATTCGCCAGCGACCAAGACGTGTGCCAGTGGCACGGGAACGTGAAGTGGAAGCTATGATCGACGGTATGGTGAAAAAAGGCGTAATCGAGCCTTCGTCCAGCCCGTGGTGCTCTCCGGTTGTCCTAGTAAAGAAGAAGGATGGCAGCATGCGCTTCTGTGTAGACTACCGCCGATTGAATGACATCACGAAGGACAGCTACCCGCTGCCAAGGATCGATGACACACTGGATACGCTGACGGGGATGAAGTGGTTTTCTACCTTAGACCTAAAAAGTGGCTACTGGCAGGTGGAAATAAATCCTCGAGACAAGGAGAAGACGGCATTCTCCACAGGGAAAGGATTATGGCAATTTAACGTCATGCCCTTTGGATTGTGCAACGCTCCGGCTACTTTTGAGAGACTGATGGAGCGAGTGCTTATGGGACTGATTGGAGACGCCTGCCTGGTCTACTTGGATGACATCATCATTGTGGGGCGCACCTTCCAGGATCACCTTCGAAACTTGGAACAAGTGCTGTCAAAGATACGAGGAGCTAATTTGAAGCTGAGTCCGAAGAAATGCGCGTTATTCAGACGGCAAGTGAACTTTCTAGGACATGTGGTCTCGGAGAACGGTATTCAAACTGACCCGGAAAAGATCATTGCCGTGAAGGAATAGCCAGTTCCAGAGAACAAAACGCAGGTCAGAGCATTCCTCGGATTATGCTCCTACTACCGACGGTTTGTGAAGAACTTTGCTGACATTGCTCGACCTCTTCATAAGCTCACTGAAGACAGAGTACAGTTCTGTTGGAATGAGAGCTGTGACGTTTCATTCCAGAAGCTCAAGGAACATCTGTGTACTGCACCTATTCTAGGCTACCCTGACAATGAGCATGAATTCGTAGTTGACACAGATGCCAGTAACACCGGAATTGGCGGCGTGCTGTCACAAAAGAAGGGTGATCAAGAAGTTGTTATAGCATACTTCAGCAAGACCTTATCCAAACCCGAAAGAAACTACTGCGTCACCAGGCGGGAACTCTTGGCTGTAGTAAAGACGTTGCAGCATTTCAACAAATACTTGTTGGGCCGTAAATTCCACCTGCGAACCGACCATGCAGCGCTGAAATGGCTACTTCAATTTAAGGACCCAGAAGGACAAGTAGCTAGATGGATTGAACTACTGCAAGAGTTTGATTTTGTAATACAACATCGCAGCGGCAAGTCCCATGGTAACGCAGATGCCCTATCGCGTAGGCCGTGTCCCGACCAGTGCAAGCACTGTAGCCGACAGGAAGCAAAGCAGGCAGCGCTAGTGAGGATGTTAAAGACGGATCTAAGCGACGAATGGAGAGAAGCTTTGCAGAGTGCTCAGCTAGATGACAAGGATGTACAGCCGATTCTTGAATGGAAGAAATCAGGCGCTCCTAGGCCCAAATGGAGTGATATCGCAGCAATGAGCCCTATCACCAAGAGTTATTGGGCACAGTGGGAAAGCTTGGTCGTCCAGGATGGAGTTCTGTGCCGCAAATGGGAAAACGCTCGCGGTAACCAGTGCCATTTGCAAATGGTAGTGCCCAAAACTAAGGTGCCGGAAGTCTTGCAGCTCTATCACAATGGTGCTTCGGGAGGTCACATGGGAGTTAAGAAGACCCTTACTAAGATCCGGGAGCGGTTTTATTGGCTCCACTGTCGGGATGACGTCGAGGATTGGTGCCGCAAATGCACAAGTTGTGCGGCTGTCAAGGGGCCACATACTCGAAGCAGAGGTGCATTAAAGGTGTACAATGTGGGAGCCCCATGGGAGCGCATAGCCTTGGATGTCGCTGGGCCGTTTCCCGAGAGCCAGGATGGAAACAAATACTTCTTGGTTGTGATGGATTACTTCACGAAGTGGCCTGAAGTGTTTGCAATCCCAAATCAAGAAGCTACCACAGTGGCCGACAAGCTGGTGCATGAAGTCTTTTGTCGATTCGGGGTACCCTTGGAAATCCACAGCGATCAAGGCCGGAACTTCGAATCCGAGGTGTTCAAGGAGACTTGTCGCGTGATGGGTGCACATAAAACCAGGACCACGGCTTATCACCCGCAATCAGATGGCATGGTTGAACGATTTAACCAATCACTGGAAAGGTACCTGGCGAAGGTCGTGGAGAGCAAACAAAGAGATTGGGACAAGCACATCCAACCATTCCTTCTGTCATATCGCAGTCCGGTCCACGAAACCACAGGAGTAACACCAGCTTTTGCCAATTTCGGCAGAGAATTACGTTTACCAGCAGACTTAATCACCGGTATTCCGCCAGAATCTCCACGCAATGTAACGGATTACGCGACCGAGCTACGCAACAAGATGAACGACGTATACGAGCACATCAGGGAGTCAGGACAACAGATGTCTGAAAAGATGAAGACTCGCTACGACCGGAAGGCAAACAACAAAGGCTTCGACGAGGGATCATTGGTGTGGCTTCATAACCCAGTACGTAGCAAAGGCAAATCGCCTAAGTTACAAGCCAGATGGGACGGGCCATATCGCATAATTACCAGGATGAACGACGTCACCTATCGAATCCAGAAGGGGTCGCGAGGTGCACCGAAGATAGTTCATGTGGACCGGTTGGCTCGTTACCAAGGGTCCAACGATGTTCGAGACGAACACGTTTAAGAGGGGGGCAGTGTTACGCCATCTATCGGTGAATGGGGGTACTAGAAGAGATTGAATGTATCGGTGGTTTAAAGGTAATTCAGCTACTCTGTACTAGATGGCGTTGCTGTATCGAGAATCGAACTGTTCGCGATTATTCGACAGTTTTGTGGAAGTATCTAGAATGCGCTAGTGATGTTATCCGGCCAGTATAAATAGAGCGAGAGCGCGCGAGACAGGACAGTTACAATTGAATATCGAAGCGATCAACATCAAGCGAAGGGAAATAAGTCGGAAGTGTTTAGTGTTGTTCTAGTGGTGTGAATAGTGTGTTTTATTAGTGAAGTGAAAATTAAGTGTGTGTATCTAGTTTTATTGTGTCAGTGAATAAAGTGCAGTTTTTCTGGCATAGTGTATATAATTTATCACGAACCCCAGCTCGTAACAATAATATATCTCAAGTCTCAAGCGCATACTTAAATAAAGTACCTATTTACGTAAATATTACCTACCTACTTTCTGTCATAGTCAAATACATTTAAAAAAGTAGGTGTACAAAAGTAAATGACCTATAAATTATATCGAAACAACAATTGTGTTATCACCTATACCAATTCAATACCGGTATTATACTGTAAATTTTGGGATGCTACCTAAATATATTGCACGGCCGCTTTTTGTAGCTATCCGAACTTTGTCGGGTTATGTAGGTTTTCGATGCTTCGTCAGTATTATAATTGTTTTTCTTTAATTACTGAATTTAATGACATGAAATTTTGCATGTGAATAGTTGAATGAATACACTAATTATTGGCATACATTTTACCACGCAATTCCTTTAGAACGTCGTGATATTTGACTGCTTTGAAAAACAGTGATCTATTCATGGTAAATTGTCCTATAACTCTTTAATTACTAACGGAACATCATTGATACTTGGCAATATGTTGCAGACACTTACAAGGTTTGTATAAACGTGAAAATCTAGACCCCAAAGTGCATACTTTAAGAACTAAGACCTAATAAGCGTATTTTACGTTTATATTTTTATCTTTTAAGCCCTTCGATTTTTTCTAAATCTGTTTTTTAAACAAATATAAACAAATTCAAAACAACGTATGTAAAAATCTACAGCTCTCTATGTAAGCGCTTTATATGAAAACTAGCTAATGGCCAAACGTTCGCGTAGCGGAAACTTGAATTTCTCCGAAGTTTGTGCATGCACTAATTTTATTCATACATACACAATTACACACAAATACACACTAATTTTTGGACACATCTCTTTTCTTCTAAAGTCAATGGATTAAAAAAAGTTCCGCCAGGACAACGTTCGCCCAGCGGAATCAGTTTTTGGTGAATTTCTCCACAATGGCTGCGTGCACAATTTTTTTTTTACCATACACAATTATACGACGTCATACACTAAATATCTGCATAATTAAAATCTTTAAATTCAACAACATTCCGCTGCGCGAACGCACACCAGACGAATGCTTGCCATCAGTTGGACTCAGAGAGTCACGAATGAGGAAGTATTGCGGCGTATTGGGAAGAAACGAGAGCTCCTACGGACTTTTAAAAAGAGAAAAGTTGCATACTTGGGCTATGTGCTCCGCCACGATAGATATGGACTGTTGCAACTCATAATGACGGGCAAAGTCGCTGGAAAGAGAAAGGTCGGGCAAAGAAAGAAATCTTGGCTCCGCAACATCAGGGAGTGGACGGGGATCGCGAGCGCTGCCGAGCTGTTCCGCCTCGCTAAAGACACGGAGTTAACGGCCAACCTCCACTAGTTGGAGAGGCACTAAAAGAAGAAGAAGATGAACATGTAATACTCACGACATTGTCCTCGCTCTCTTTGACACGTTTCTCGATGGCGGCCTGTTGCTCTAGCAGTTTAAACAGAGTGGGTGCGTCTGGATCGTTCAGTTGGCGTAGCACCGCTTCCAGACTCGGGAACGCTGAATCACTATGGGAAAGGCAATAAGCTCAGTTTTTATAATATTTTTTACAAAAAGAGAAGAAAATTTGTATTCGATAAATTTTGTTCATTTTTGTGTTTTATTGGCATTTAAAACTTATGTTACGGGTTTCTCTGCGCCATTCTGAGTAGTGTTTGAATTTTGGTGGAGAAAGTTTGTAACTCTCGAAAGCTGTTCGATTTATTTATTAGAAACTATGGCAGTGTTTTCTACTTTCCTTAGTGGTGGGATTACATGAATGCGGGAGGTAAGGATTTTTTTAGGGAGGGTGCATTTTGATTTTTGGGTTAGAAACTGGCGAGAGAGGGAAGAGAGGATTTTTCTAGACAAACAGAAAACATTAAACACTTTGTTTTGTTAAGATATTTTATCCAATCACCAGGATACTTTTTTGGGCTTGACGCAATAACGGAGTCAGTTTGAAGGTGACAATACTGTGACGCCTAGTCATTCCCTTTTACATTTTTTATCGCTATTATTGTCGCGTGCTTGAGGAAATTTTGCGTTGAAACTATTATTTACAGGATTATTAATTAAATTATTTTTATATTTCAATTTTATAAACTAAATTTGTATGACTGTATGAAAGACGCCGTAGCTATAAACATGTGTTCTGGTATACATACAGCGCGCAGGGCGGCGCAGGCGGCAGCGGGCGGCAGGCGGGCGGCGGCGGCGCGCGCGCGTCGCGCATGTCCACGGGGCGGGCGCACGCCCCCCCCGCCCCGCGCACCGCGCACCGCGCCGCGCCGCGCGCCGACAGTGACCACGCGTACCGGCCCCAGCCGCAACGGATTATCACTGCACACACATATAACATCCGTCTTACCAAATACGAGTTTACAAAGCCTCGTCCACGACAACTTAAGATCTTAGCCCACTTACACGCCTCTACTCCCACCCAACAAAAAGGAAATATATGAGCGTTTTCTGAAATGATGTCCACTAAGCGGCAGCACTGAGGCGTCAAGTCCAGAAAACTGTCAAATGTCAAATCGCCTATAACTTTGCACATCTGTGTTTGCTTGTTTCATGTGTTTGTACGCGTCTGTACGAGTTTGGATCTGACGCATATGAAACACCGTCTGGTGCCAGAAAACATTTCAAACACCCTCATTAGCAGACAGCTCGCTGTATGCTAAATGGTACCAACGTAAAGAATACTTAAAGCCCTTTTTTTTAATAATATTCTTTTTTAGGGTGGAAGCGAAGACGTAAGTGAACTAAGACCTCTATTATAGCGGTGCTGCCACGCGTTTTTTGGTGTACTTCTGCATCAAGTGTAGGTTACTTTTGCAACGTGCAAAAAAAAAACGATGCTAACATGCATAGCTACTTTGACGTTTTGAATCTATGCTGAATCGCGTCTCAAACGCGATGATAACGATACAGAATTTAAACGTACGCACGCAGCTATCGCAGGCACTGCAACCGTATCAATGAAAACGCACGACAAACCAGTATTGATATTAAAGTCGCCGTGAGCACAAGACCTCTAAAATCACAACATATCCTACCAAATTCGTTATTTGTCCACACATTTCATCTTTTTAACATGTTATTATGTGATACCTTAATTGGATTTTGCATCAAATGGAACATAAGAAAAATACGTTATTTTTCATCCCTTCTATTCGAAAAGTGTCGCTTTGTTCCTCTTTTAGCGGGAGCAAAATAGCTCTTTTCTGTTCAGAACTCTTTAGCGGGGCGGCAAAGTGATTTGAATTTGGAACGTATATCACACATAGAAATCGAACGCAAATTGTATAAATAACTGGCTGGTACGTATTACGGTATTGACTGTACGGGCGTGACCTGCGCTAACAAAAAAAAAAAGCGCGCGCCGCGAATTACTTCTCTGTACTCGTAATCAGTAGGTATATACTTTATTGAATTTTGCAAAAATAATGAGTTCTGCGTAGAGTTATGAAAGTGAATGCTTTAACTCCTGAAACAATAACTACAGAAGCTAACAATGACGTACAAAAATGATTACCCACGAACAGAAAATTATTTATTTTCTCATAGAAAGGGGATGAAAAGTAGAGTATTTGACTCGAGAGCAAATTATTTTTCCCTCGGGCAATGTACTTTGAATCACTCGCTGGGCTCAGGATTCTACGTTAGAATCCCTCGCTACGCTCGGGATTCTATTCTAGAATCCTTCGCTTCGCTCGTGATTCAAAGTAGCGCCCTCGCCGTAAAAATACTATTTTGCTCCCTTGTCATACAATCTACTATTTTATCTTTAATGAAAAATCAGTAAACAAACTCCAGAGCGTCCAAAACCTCTTCGTCTTGGAACTAGTCATAATTAATTGATAAAATGCATCAGCCTACTAATCATGCATCCGTCAGGTACAACAGACGCTGATCAATCAAAGAAGTACCGATAGAAGAAACCTGCTTCCATTACGTCAAACAAAAATAGACAACAAAAAGACTCATCTACTTGTCAATTTATACAACATATCTGGTTGGACTGGTTAGCGAATCCAGGGCTGCAAGGATTGGATGCAACCGGGATAGCGCTGGGACGATGATGAATCTATACAAAATACCCCACTCACCGATTAACGTAGGCTGCGGCTCCTGGCTGTTGCTAAGCGGTTCCTCGAGCAGAGACAGCAGTATATTGCCGTCGGCCACGAAGTGCCGGAGCCGACCGTGGCCCAGCGCGGCCAGCCAGCGCTCGTCTAGCCGACACCATGAGGAGCCGTTACTGCTGTTACCTATTTGCTGCAAGAAAGGACATCAATCGCAACTACCTTAATCAGCGGGTAAAATTAAAAATGGACAAAAAAATTGTTTAGATATTCAGTAAGCAACATCGTAAGATAATCAACTGTCAGATTTTGTGGCTTTTGCTAAGAATTTTAATTAAAAATGTACCTACTCATTCATGATTGCTAAGCGCTCAGTGATATAAAACTAAGTAACAAATTATTATATCTGTTGTTAATTTACCGTAAGTACGTTTCTAGTAATTTATGAATCAGTGATAAATGTGATAACAGACAGAGCCAAATACCTGTTCCAAAATGAGCATAAGCAGTGATTCAGCAGCATCCCTAACCCTCATCGATACGGGCTTTAGTTCTTTTTCATCCTTCATTTTGGGTGGCTCACCAGGTTTGCCTGCAATCATGTAAGAAAATCTTATTGAATGGGATTGACCATTTTTAATGGTTTTCAATTATTGTTTTGCGTGTGATTTTACTTCGTGACTGAATTTGAGTAATCTAACAAGCTATTGTTAGAACTGAGTCATCTAATCAGAGGAGTGTTCGATGATGACTGGAGAGCTGCGACCATTCATAAATAGATGTCATTGCAGCGCGCTTCATGGTGCCGGTGCTGGCTACATTGAATAATATTATAGTCGCATAGTCAGGGTATCATAAACGCTAAGACTCTACCTTCGACCACTTCCAACGACATGGTTTACGCGCTCCTGGCCGGTGACTAGAGTCGGACAGAGCCAGGTGGCGATGCTCTGGTACGTGGCATGCACGCGTGGAGTTCACAGGGGTGCGATATTCCCAGTTCAACCAACTCCAAAAGCGTGGCTATGCACTTCATGGTCGGCGAGTACAGTGGAAGAGAGCTAGGCGGCGAGACACTGGTACACGGCGAACACGCACGAGCGGAGGTCGCGAGACTGGGGCTTAGGAATCCCACTTCATTGGACATGTAGTCACAGAACCAGGCTATCATAAAATGCTAGGAACTTACCTTGGTTCTTACTGCCAGAGATTCCCAGTTCGACAACCTCCAACAGCGTGGCTATGCACTCCTGGTCGGCGTGTAAAGCGGGGCAGAGCCAGGCGGCCAGGCACTGGTACGCGACGACCACGTACGAATGGAGTCCATGGGAATGGGGCTTGGGAATCCCACTTCATCATTTAACATGTAGTCACAGAACCAGGCTATCATAAACCGCCAAGAGCTTACCTTGACTCTTACTGCCGGAGATGCTACCACCTCCAACAGCGTGGCTATGCACTCCTGTTCGGTGGCACTGGTACGCGGCGACCACGCACGAGTGGAGGTCGCGAGTGTGCGCTTAATCATGCCAGTGCTAATATAACCGCATGACCAGGATATCATGAACCATTAAGAGCTTACCTTGACTCTTACAGCCGGAGATTCCCAGATCGACCACCTCCAAGAGCGTGGTTATGCACTCCTGGTCGGCGAGTAGGCCGGGACAGAGCCAGGCGGCGAGGCACTGGTACGCGGCAACCACGCTCGAGTGGAGGTCGCGAGAGTGCGCTTAGTCATGCCAGTGCTAATATAACCGGATGACCAGGCTATCATGAACCGTTAAGAGCTTACCTTGGCTCTTACTGCCAGAGATGCCCAGTTCAACCACCTCCAACAGCGTGGCTATACACTCCTGGTCGGCGAGTAGCGCGGGACAGAGCCAGGCGGCGAGGCACTGGTACGCGGCGACCACGCACGAGTGGAGGTCTCGGGAGTGCGCCTGGGGCGGCCGGCTGCACTGCACCGTGATGTAGTCGCATATCCAACGGACGGCGCGTTTCCGTTCAATAGCCTCTGCAATGTTTTTGGATTTTCTTTCAACACCATCCACATGAATTACGATTTCAATGTCTTCGTCTAGCTAATAAAGTTAAAAACACATAGCATAAGACAATTTTATTCGTGTGTTAAATAAGGCCTCTAATCGTACAGATTTTAAAACAGTAGGTACTCTATAACAAACCGCATCTATGGCTCTGAAAAGCTATATTTCTGAAAATAATATAAGAAAGGTAGGCGATACTAGATACTAAATATATAATAGTATAATACTCACCGATTACAAATTCTAGCAAGCGTGTGAAGAGAGGTATGTTTCATAAGTAAGAGATTTTTTTGGAGAATAAAGTCTTAACGAGTACTCCTTTACCTGATAAGATTACTAATTATATGTTTTTTAGAATACAATATAGCTTAACTTTAGTAATGTGCTTGCCAAGGCATGAATATACTCCTAAAATTCATACAAGTTACTGACTGTTGAAGATTTTAAATCTAAACACTTATCTAAAGTGCAAGTGGCGCCATCTACTGATTCAATAATATTATAAAAATATTCTACCAAATACACACAACACCATATAATTTCAAACTAAGCAGAACTTGTACTATGGCTACTAGACACCCAGAGAAAGATAAAAATCCATGTTCACGAATGATGTTTGACTTGAGCGTGAATGGAACCCGCGTCCTTCGACGTAACAGTACGCTCCCGCTACGCCACCGGGTAGTCAATAACTTTTAATACCAACCTGGTTTCGAAGAATGCAGCTTCGCCAGTCCAGACAATAGCTCCAAGGCAGCTAGCGAGACTTGCAGGTCTCCCTTCCACGAAGATATGAGCCGGTGGCACACCAGGTAAGTGGCTCTTACCACTAAAGCAGCGCCTATACATACTCAACTGTGTTAACTTAGCACACATGAGTGTCATATATATCGGATCCTCTCAAAAATGCTAAATATTTTGGCGGGTATTCTGAACAGTTAACGTCTTTAAACAGACAAGATTCCAGTTTTTCCTTTTTGTGGGTCTTTAGAAATTACATTTCCAAAAATCCCCAATAAGGACGGCATTTCTGAAAAACTCCTATCTTATTCCACGAAAGATTTCGCTTTAATGCGCCAAGAACGTTAGCTTTTTTGAGAGGAGCCTATATATTTCATTACAGAGTAACCCTAAATACAGAAAATAATCTGTTTAAATAATTTACACTAACCGGCATAATCATATAACAACAAATATTTAATTTTGATGTATTTATTTTAAAGTTTAACTTCATTGTTTATTTAAATATAGAGGGCGACACTTTATCAAGAGCCCTTAAGTAAGCCAGTTTCGTCAAAGTTAAATAATTTATTTACTTTGTTTAAATTATTTAAGAAATCGTTTATATACTTAATAGTGATAAATGACATGTAATGTGGAAACACGATTAAAAAAACAGCAAGCAAAACATTAAGACATAAAACAAAAAAGCATTGATACACATACTGCGGGGTTTTATAACACAAAATTATTCAAATTAAATTTTATAAAATGTACAAATTGTACCATTAAATAGATAAAGTAACAGGAATTAAATAAAAAGCCCGCAATATGCTTGATAAAATGGCAATATGTTGACCAGCAAAAACGTAAGTACGCGTACATATGAGTTTTATGATATCAATAACTTACAGTACAGAATATATAGATTAATGCCCTATTCTTGCCTATAAAGTTCCCTTTCAGCTATCGCTACTATGAAAAATTGGCAGATGCACTAATCGACTGTTTTTATAAACTGTATTACTTTATTCAAATGAATTTAAATATATACCCAATCAATTTAGAAAATTTATATGGAATTTCATATTTAAAAATGTCTTCAATATACTTGTAATGAATAAGCTTAATATATTTTTAAATTTCTCCAATTTACCTCCTTGTTGAGAAATAAACTACTGGTTAGCACAATTTATTTGTCACTTCCAAAAAATTAAGACTTGATAAATTTTGGCTTACGGCCAAAGTCATCGCTCACGTAAATAATTGTGCAAAAGAGCGATAGCTGAAAGTTCAAGGTGAAGCTCAAGGTTATGTTGAAGGTCAACTTAAAAGGTAAGGTCAACATATTGCCCAGTGAAACGCAAACGAAAAGATGTGTAATTACCGAAAACAGGCGAGGTTGGGTCTAGCTCTTTAACATCAGCGGCGAAGTCGTCGAGCGAGTGGCCGTCGGCGCTGCCGGTCGCGCTGCCACTCTCCGACCGCGCTACAACCACCCCGCGACAATCAAGCTACGTCATCAAACATGGCCGCCTTGCCGACATTTACAGAGAGTAACCTTGTAACCCAATGGTACGACGAGTAACATTATTCAATTTGCCCACCCCGTGCCAATCAAGCTACGTCATCAAATATGGCCACGTCGCCACCATTTAAAGAGGTTAACCTTTTAACCCAATGATATTTATGACGAGTAACATTGTCAAATATGGGTGCCTCGCTAACATTTATAGAGGGTAACCATCTTATCCAATGAAATGACGAGTAACATTGTCAAATAATAATATGTATGACAACATCACCATAATTTACAGAGGGTAACCTTATTAACGTAACAATCATAGCAAGACTTGCATGGCCGTTTGTAATTAATCAGCAAGGTCAAGCAACATTTACAGAGGTTAATATCTGAATGGATGACCGTTTGTGTGGTATTTATATCAGAGCTCTATCGTGCTGCGGACTACCCGTAAAGCTTTTGGTCCCGTTTCTTATCTCAAGACACGAATCACTAGTAGCCAGATCATGTCGGATTCCTCATGACAGACTACGAACTTCGAAACCATATTTGGCCTCACAGCAAACGAAAAAGTTTTTTTTTATAGTTATAGGCGGCAAACGAGCAGACGGATTGCCTGATGGTAAGCAATTACCGCCGCCCATGGACACAAGCAACACCACAGGAGTCACAAGTGCGTTGCTGCCCCTTCGGATTAGGAAAAGGGATAGGATGAGGAGTGGGATGAAGGAAAGGAATAGGGGATAGGGCCTCCGGAACTCTCACTCACCAAACGAAACGCAACAGCTTAGGTACTGTTACTTTACGTCGATTTTCTGTGAGAGGGTAGTTACCGAATGATATGTATCTATGTCTTCAACAACGCCCGGCAGCTTTACCCCAACGAATTGGCACTATCGTTTACAGCTTGTAACCTTATTATAAACATGATTTGTAATGTGTAACCTAATTAACATTACATTTAGTTTTTAACAGTCTTTCCGATTCAGGTGTAAAAGTAAATGAGGGTAATTTATAATATTTGGATATTTTTATGAAATGTAACCAAATTTTGTTTATTTTAGTCAAATGTTATCAACACAACAAATGAGACTGTTTTAGTTTTAATAATCATGATACCACCACCAATGCAAGGTAGCCTTGTTCATAAGTCAATTTATAGAATATATTATATGTTGTAAACAGGCAGCGATAGCCTCGTGGAGATACCAATAGACTGCCATGCAGAGGGTATCGGGTTCGAATCCACGGCATGCACCAATGACTTTTCGGAGTTATGTGCGTATTGAATTGTTATTTATCGCTTGTCCCGTGCCTCGGAGAGCACGTTAAGCCGTCGGTCCCGGTTGCCATGAAGATCTTTGACGATCGTTACAGGGCGTCAGTACCTTCTAAAATAAACTGACACTAGTCTAAACCATGGAATATCGCTATCCCTTCGGGTTGCGGAGGTCAGACAGGCAGTCGCTCCGTGGAAAAGCTAATATTCAGCCAAATCTGCAGGCCGATTCAGAATGTCACGACAAGTAATCGTACGATATGTCAAATTATTGTTCTCGTCTTTTAGCCGCCTATCAGAGATATTTTGAACAAATATTCATTGAATTCAGTTTATTTATTAATTTACTTCATACTGGATGCATAAAATTGAAAGGAAATGCGATAGTTTTGAAAAAAAATGAGGTAGCCCGTTTGAAAATTATCGGTATCGAATGTCAAATGAGATATCGAGCGATTCTGAATCGCCCCCCTGGTTAGACTAGTTAGCGGACCCCAGATTGAAACTGGGATAACGCTAAGAGGATGATGATGATTATGTGTTGTAAACCCACAGTTACAACAGATAAAACAATTATTTGATTGTCATCTCATCGTTAACATAATTTAATATCAGAAAATAACAGCTCGATATTTCAATTTACGACTGATGTGTTTTATACGGTGTACAGTCAAAAAAATATTTGTCAAGTCTATTTAAATTTTGCTGAGATTTTCCCTGACGATATACAAGTTATCCATGGAGTTGGCGTATGCAAAATAAACGTAGCGTGTATGTATGTATGTGCCATATTAGTGACGTACTGAACACAATAATGTAAGGTTTGTGATAGCAGTGATTATTTAGCACTTAACGTCACGAAGCTAGATATCCGGTGAATATACTGAGAAGATGATTAGATGATACCAAAATAGAATAGTCCCATGATTTGAGGGACCAAAATACTTGCCATGAATTCTCCTCAGTAAAATAATCTTAATTATAGCCTAAGCACGCGTGCTTACCACATAAATCACATCACTGTGGTAACCCACTCACAACATCCCGTGCGTACTTCACAAGACAAAAGCTCGAATACATTAGCCTTACGCCAATAAAGAAACGATGCGTACAAGACCTCTCTTTCACTTTCATACAGCGTAAGCGAGACGAAACATACCTTTGTAGTCGGTGCTGTGTGACAGTGTTGAGCCGGGAGGTGCGCTATGTGCCTTCCCGCCGCTCGCCTGTGCGTTGTGTCGCACACACAAGTACAATGCGCTAAGCAAAGGCACGGCTAGCGCATCAGAAGTTTCTACTTGTACAGCTGAAACGCATATCAGAGAGAGTTTGCCCCGAGTATAGTCGCCCAGGGTTATGCCCGCACTGAAACAATTATTAAGGAATAAATAATGTTCATTCATTATCAGCCTTTAATAGTCCACTGCTGGACAAGGCCTCTCCTTCGAAAGGAGGAATTGGCCTACTATACCACGCTGGCTAAACGGGTTGGTATAGGGTTTGTATCAAGTTTTACTTCTCTTACAGTGCTGTTCTCTGCATAATATGCTCCCTCTGTCGGCTCGTACGACACCCATGGGATGATATGGGGTGGTGACAATTCGTATTCTTAATTCGGCACCACACGGACGTAAGTAAAGTAGTAAATACACGGTCAATAAATAATGTAAGAAAGAAAATTATATTGACAAACTATTTAAGTGCCCGATCGAAACTACTGTTAAACTTTAGACGTTATCTGCCCGTGTGTACATTGTTTAGATCAGGTCAAAATAAAAGTGAAAAGAAAGTCAAAAGTTAAATAGGCTAATGGAAGAATAAAACGGTAAAAAACATAACATAAAAAGAAAGAAAGAGAAAGACTAAAAAGACGCAAGTAACCTCCATGACCGTTAGTGATTAATGCTGTGTGATAACCAGCGTATACTAAAACATCATCTACATAAACATGTACTCACTACTCATTGCATCCAGGGAACTCAGGCACGGGCAGTCCCTTATAATGGTAGGGGAAAGCAACGAGTGATAACAGAGCACTGATAGCCGCTTTCCTTAGTTCCCTTTTGTCTATAGACCCACATTCCAGCTTCGGTTCTCGTTCAGAAAGGATTTGGTCCAACGCAGTTATGAAGTCCGGGACCAGAACCAACACTCCGTCCAGGTCAAGTCTAGAAAAGTATAAGAAAATATATTATAAGATTCTTCGTTTTAAATCTTAAGTGTCATTGTATCCAACATTTTAACTAAGGCATGATTTTCAAGCTAATCCCAAACATTTTATTCCGCAGCTAGAAAACCTTTTACTCAGAAGTTTGGGAATACGATAAATTTTTTTTAGCGGCAATCTTTTCTGGATCTTCTTGAGTCACCTATGTAAAGTTGTAAGAAATCGACGTATGAGAGTAAAACTTTGCTTATGTGTTGGTAAGTTGGAAGATTACCAAGGAAATTTTCCCGTCTAGCATGAACAGAAAAATATGAATAAAAAACTGCTTGAGAGGTGTCAAGGGACACCCGGATGGAACGAAGTTCCTTTCGATTAATTAGTGAAGGAATTGTAATATAATTTTATTTTTTTAGGTTAATAATAATATTTTTTTATTATTAACAAATATAATGTAATATAAACTTAATCAGTAGGCTCAATTTTAGTAATAATTGTTAATTTTACAAAAAATTACCCGTTCGCCATCTTGGATCCCCAAATAAATGTCATTTACGTTATCAGAATGCATGATAGCCCCGAAAATTATACCCATATTAATTTTATTAAAAATGTCCCGTCCGCCATCTTGGATTCCCAAATAGATGTCATTTTCGTGACCGGAATCCATAAAAACCCCGAAAATGATACCCATATTAATTTTATTAAAAATGTCCCGTCCGCCATCTTGGATTCTCAAATAGATGTCATTTTCGTGACCAGAATCCATATATACTCCGAAAATGATACCCATATTAATTTTATTAAAAATGTCCCGTCCGCCATCTTGGATTCCCAAATAGATGTCATTTTCGTGACCAGAATCCATAAAAACCCCGAAAATTATACCCATATTAATTTTATTAAAAATGTCCCGTCCGCCATCTTGGATTCCCAAATAGAGGTCATTTTCGTGATCAGAAAGCATGAACATGATGCTTGCTTTCTATAAGAGAGAAAGAGACAGACACTATAGCAAAAAGTGTCGTTACAACTTTTCGTCTTAATTTTTTCCGTCTAGCCCCCTTTCGCAACGCGTGATAAGGAACTTCGTTCCAAAAGTAATTCAGTACAAACCTGAATATATCGGGCGCATTAAGTACAACAGCGGCGGCAGTGGCCGGGTCTCGCAGCCCCCTGTGTATAGCGGCGTAACATCTGGCCAAGTACGGAGCTAGCACTTCCTCGCGACATTGCTTAGAGCACAGCACCCGGCATAAAGTGCCGAGGGCTTCGGCCCGACCTGGAAAAAGTAATTACTGTTTACTGAAAACACTAAAAGAGACAAATAAGAATTTCTGCTGCCTCCGTGGTCCAGTGGATAGCGTATGCGACTGCTGATCGGAGGTCCCGGGTTCGATTCCCGGGTCGGGCAAAGTGTTACTGGGTTTTTCCGAATTCTCAGTAGCGGCTCGGAGTCTGGTAATGTGCCGGTAACGACAATAGGCTCGCCTTCTATTACGTGGAACCTAAAAATTCATGGCGAAATGTGGGTGTAATATTACATTTCTGCCTACCCCTTCGGGGATACAGGCATGAATGAGACTATAAAAGAAAATAATTTCACAACCTGATCTGCTAACTTCTATGCGGTTATAAGGCTGCCGATGCCGTCCACTGGTGCGGAGAAAAGCGGAGCTTTGTTACTAAAGCCAATAGAAGTGCATTGACTCCACTGCGAAGTTTATGTGGATTGTAGTGACACAGCGTCGACCGACCGCTTTTGGGTATTTTGGGCGATGTGCACCATACATGCGTAGGCGTTTTCAGATACGCACTTCTTGATACCGAATTTGTCGGAATCAAGAGGTGCGCTACTACCCTTTCTCACAGATGTCCCAGTCTGGGGTAGGGCAACGGCACAAATGGTACTTCGTCGACGCGGAGCTACTAAGGGTTGAGCTACACCTATCAGCACCGCATCGCACTTTCCTATGCTTCTATCCTTTTCTGTCACTTAGGACCGTCATTTACTAGAGCGAGAAAGAGAGGGGGAACGCGTCAGCACGCCGCGGAATCGATGGTGCTGACGCGTTCCCTCACTCTTTTTCGACCCTTTCCCAACCCTAAACGATCAATATAATGACATCGATGGTGGATCCATTTTGATGATATATTTGTTTTGGTACGCACCTGGCTGATAGCTCAGCATGTTCAGTTTGTGTGACGCGTCAGACAATGACGGAGGAGGCGGTGTACCTTCGGTACGCTCTGAAACAATTGACATAGACAAGTAACATACATACATGTGATACATGTATTCAATTCCTCTAAAAATATACATGGCCCTGTTTAACGTGTTTCTGCTAATATAAAAAAATCAAAAGCGTGGATGAATGTTAGTTTTAGGAATGCAAACATGAGATTTTAATAACGGACTTATGGTACCTTTCATTGCGAAAACAAAACACTTTGAACACAGGGCTGAAGATTACTTTGAAAGCTCAGGCAAAATGTGACGTGCAAGCAATTTGTAAGCTTTGTCCGAAATATTCACTGAAAGGTGGATAACTAAATTCCTACCTTACATAACGGTTGACTAGTCAATACAATAAATGATAAGCATAATATCTGATTACGTAAGTGTCACAAGAAGTGCTTACTTTGGAAATGTCTATCCACTATTAACGTACGGGATCATTTACTGGGTAAACTCCACAAATGTAGAATCCATCTTCCTTCTCCAGAAAAAATGCATCCGGACGATTTATAACATGCACATTATGGAATCTCTTAGAGATGTCTTTAGAGCAAAAAAAATATTAACCTTAAGGCGCTGTTATACCTCAGAAGCCGTGAAACACCAAATTTTTCGTCGCGCATCTAGCCATAACGGTATATATTACAAACTAACAAAAATTAGAGCTTAAAGTCAAAAGTCTGAACAAAAGACTTTTGAAAGAATTTTTCATGTACGTTAAATAGAATCACGGTAAAAAAATCACAAAATCGAGGCAGAAAATAATCTTTCGTCTCACTGTTTGCAATATTTTGATCGTAAGCTGTCATATTTTTTTTGATAATATTGTGGGAAATCTAATGAACTAAAGAATAACCCTATTTATTTTCATATTATACGTGTATATTTTGTAAAATTAAATAAAATCTGCCAAACGTCTATGATTTGGACGCTCGGTAGATCCCATCAATATCAAACGCTTCAGCAATTTAAACCTTATTAGCATAAGCGGTGTACTGAGTGTCAGTTGCTAGTTTACGCCCCGCCCAGACCTCATCATTCGGCTATGAGCCCTGTGAGAGATAGGTCATGTCGCTTGCGTCTCCGCTGCACGAAATTTTACGTAAACCTGTTTGTTATTATAATACGCCGATTTGACTTCGTAATTTCATGTTTTATGTTATAAATATATAATTAGAAGAATAAAATATGGACAATTAGAGAAATGAAGTTCTACGAAGGATTTGTACAAGCAAGCGTCGTAATAAAATAGAAATTCATCCATGGCCAAGTGATTATGAAATATGTAACATTTTTACACAAATTATTTTCATAAGAGTCTTTTATGACTAACTATGTTACTTATATATTATGATTATGCATAATATAATTATATAAATTATTCTCACAATACATAGCTACTACAGTTTTCAATTTTTGAAAGAGTAATAACATAAAATCGAATAATTTTATGTACCTATATTTCAAATTCATTAGCTTGTCAGAGCGCCTGGAGCGCTAAGATGCCGCCATGGCGAACAATAATGATGACAGCGCTAATATGGCGCTCCGCAATCCGCACACAAGCGGTAACGAATGTTGCATTGTTGAGTATTGAACATAAACCTTTTTAGGTACATCGGGTAAAACTTTGATTATTCATAAAATATTAGGTATGTCTCAGTACATCTAATATCTTTTTAATTTCTAAAATCAATCATTTATAAGTAAGAAGGTAACTTCTCTGTTTGCTATAACACAAGATATAGTATTTTTTTAATAATACAGTACGTAACTAATTATCATTATTGTAATTACAGTGAAGTTAAAGATAACAGTTTTGCAACGTCTTACACACATTTGACTTCAGTCATTCCTAACACGATCTGTTCAAGAGCTAGCCAAGAAATGCCAAACAATTTTTTTAACTAATTTGACTCAAAGTCCGTAGTAATAAGCAAAAATTACAAGAGGGATAGCAGTGACTGTTTCGAATTGCGTAAGAATATGTTGACAGATTGAAATTTTTGTATAGTGGTAAAAAGAAGAGATAACAGCAGTAAAGCCAACTTAGTAAAAATATTTTGCACAAATAAAATATTTGCAATGTAAAATCAGTTGCGCATGGAATCTAAAATGAATAACTGGCTTTGCAACAACTGGCGAAGCAAGAAAATGTAACAATCGAGCCTTGTGGATTATTCGATTATTGGTGCCACGCCAGATGGATTAATAGGTCCAAACACGATTGTGGAAATTTAATGTTCTAAAGTTGCCTATAAGAATGACCTGTAGAATAGTATAAGAGCAAATAAAAGACAAATATGGAAACATGATAAAAAAGTGAACTGACTAGTCTAAACAAATATTGTAATTGTTATTACCAAATTCAGGGGCAACGCCACGTTACACGCAAACAAAAGTGTTTATTTGCTGTGTGGAGTGGCGAAAGTATACCACTAAAAATAGAAATTATAGAAAGAGATGATGTTTTCTGGGAGAAGCTTGTGGCGTTTTATATGAATTGGCAGTTGCCTGAAATTGTTGATTCTCGTCAAGCTCAAGGGATGGCATTGCGAGATCACGGTGAGGAAAATGTTTCATCAGTGCTTGAAATTTCTACAATACCAAGCCGTAAAGGAAAGTAAATGAAACTGTGCCTCGTGAACAACAGCAAGTAATAAGTATTGAAGCCTTATCACCTCACACACTGCCTTTAACATTCGATGAGAATAAAGAAAACCTGCCGGGTTGTAGCAGACAGCTAACTTTTGATGAGCTGTAAACTCTGTATTTCGTTAATAAATTATAAATGAATATAAATAAATATCTTTTAATATTTATTTTCTTTGAAACAACACATATTTGAAGCGAAAGAAAATTTTTATATTTTTCCATACAAACATATATGAAGAGAGCTAACGAAAAAGCAGTAACTCAAATTCTAATTCTATAATTTTCTAAGCGACATAGCAGTATCTCATGAATAAGGTTTATCCACATATATTTTTGATGTTTCATCTATTTTGAAAAATAATAATGGGTTGGTTTTCGAAATGAGTCGCCTGAATTTGAGGGTATTGGTAGTGTAGGGGGCTTAAGGTAGTTCGTTTTAATCCCCTAAAAGTAATTTTGGCTGCCGGAGTTGCGTCTAAATATTTTTAAACAATTTCCAAAATTTCATAAATACTTCGGCAATTATGCAAAACGGAACATAGTTTTTATACTTTAGTACAGTTTTACAAATGTAATTTTTAGGTTTTATGTGAAAAACGTGAAACGAAACGCAAAACTGCCATCTTGGAATGATCATATTGACAGCTAATGTCAAATTTGTGCGTCATTGCTTTCGAGAGCCTTGGGTTAGGTGCGACTGTAATAAGTAAATAAATAGGTTATGTTAGGTTCTCTTTTGACCCTTAATCCGAAAATAGGAGCCCTCCGCAGGGCTCCGACAACCTTAGTTTATTAAACTAGTGTGATGAATGTGGAAGTTGGCAGTGCCATACACACCGATGTTTGGAGATTTTTTTTTTCAGAGGAAACCAAGTATTTCCGGCAAGTGAAAATGGTGAGGGAGGTTGTGAGTGATTGGAGAAGGATCTCCAATCACTCACAACCCCTAAAAACGGCGACGTATTTCGAAACCTTTGCCATAATAATTATACCTATAATAACAATAAACATCCATAAATAAATAAAAGAAATCAACTTGTACTAAACTTCAATTATCTCGTAACTCGCTTTAGTTGAGATACGGCTTTTGCGCTTAGTAGAACAGTATTGTGTTTTTTAGGGTACCGTAGCCAAAAATTGTAAAAACGGAACCCTTATAGATTCGCAATGTCTGTCTGTCTGTCCGCCCGTATGTCACAGCCAACTTATTGCAAAACAGATTTGAAAACTGGCAGGAATGGAATTAGATGTAGGTATTCTATGAACTGCTTCACTATTTTTATACAAAAACAAAACAAACATAATAATGGCCTCTCCATACATGGAACTGACTTAATTATTTCTATCATCTTACGGCACGTAGGTATTTACCTACTTTCGTCAACATTTAATACCTATAACGTCTAATGTAAACCAGTTTTGCTCATGGCTGCACTGAGAACAAAAATTGCGCTATGCCTATATTGTACAAACAGATTGATGTATGTAATATAAATTTTAATATCAGTATCTCAATTCAATATGCCATAACGTCTTGCTTGCGATTTTGAAATATTGGAATACGGATGTCGCCAGAATACGGCCGCACGCGACGAGAATGAAGGGGGGCGCCCCGCAGTAGACGGAGCTAAGCTCCCTTCACCTCCCCTGCTTCACCCCCTCATTTACCAAAACAGTCGCTTAGGACAGCGCCTTAACGGGAAAATATATTTTAGAATTATGTTTATTCGTGAAAAATAATATGCAATACTTTAATTTAAAATCAGAATCTAAGAGAAACATTCGGGAACAATATAAGTATAATATTGTGTTACCTTCCATCAAAATTATGATCTAATATAAAAGTGCACACATTTCTGCTATTAGTGTATACAATCAGTTGCCACCAACAATTAAGCAGTTAAATGGTAGAGTATTTAAAGTAACACTAAAGAAATGGTTAACCGAACATGTGTTTTATAATCTTCAAGAATATTTCAGTAAAATATAATTTGTTTTGTATAAATTTATTAGTTTTTAAGTAATAAGCTATTACTGCATATCCGATATGGGTAGACTGTTGGGAGGGACTAAAAACTGTAATGGTTCTCATACACTAACAACTTTGTAGACAGTTATGCAATAAATATATCTTTATCTTTACTCACGTTGGTTATTGTAGACAGGCGTGGTCCCTATAAGCGCGGCCTCAAACAGCCACTCGCCGAACAAGTGGAAGATGGAGTTCACCTTCGGACGTAAGGGAGTCAGCGGCGGCTTTTCCGACTCGCCTACTAAAAGAATATAGGCAAAATAAGAAGTTGAATATCTTGACGTTAAACGAAATTGGTGCAAAGGCAGAGCTTGCAATTTATCACTCTTGTGTCTTGCATTCATCGTCGTCTTAGCGTTATCCCGGAAGACTTACAAGAAAAAAAAGAAAAAAATACAATTTGGTGAAATTAGCACATTTCCCATCATCTGTGTAGTTAACTGACACCTTTAATTACACATTCTCCTTCACTTTTTGGTCAAGATTTCCTTTCTGTGTACCTTTTTTGTATCAGCAAAAGAAACTTTATCTTAAACCACTCCATCACTCAGAGTTGACTTTTATGTCCAGACAGCCCAGTGGAGTAGGGAGTATGATAGTGCAACACCCAAAAAGAATTTCGGCCTAAGCACTAAACACCACCGCTTGTTACCCAAAAATGGAACGAGTAGAATATGTTCCGCCAACTTTCTTTAGTATGTTTGTGTTCGAAAATTCTAAATGAAACAGTTTAATGGAGTTCACTCACCTTGTGAAGTTATAGAATTGGGAGGAGTGGTGGGAGCGACACTAGGCGGTCGACTGCTTGTCAGTCCGATGAGTGAAGTGCGCGGTGTACCTACATTTTGTAAAACATTCATTAGAATAGGAACAAATAGGATAAAAAGATCCAGGAGCTGTGGAGAAAAACAGAGCACGGAACGAAAACATGCTTCGCACTAAGAACATTCTCAATGCAAATCCGTTGCCAGTTAAGTTCGTATCAACCTTTAGGCTAGCTCAAAATTAAGCCGCGATAAATACGATAAAAATTCATAATTTGACGAAATAGATGAAATCAATACCAATGTACTTTAATAAAGCATCGTAATATATTATGTCCTAAATATGAATTGTACTGTGACGAGGAACACATTAAAGCATAGTGTACCTAGTGTTTAAAAATTAATGCAAATCTAACGTAGAATTTATAACGCTTCAAGCTAAACCATGCATCGTGGGTCACTTTACTTACCCATTATTTCATGTACCGAATTTAATGTGTCTTAAACAATAACGGTGCTAGTTTCATAAGTGCGTAAAAGAAGCGCAGCATGCTCTATTCTGTGCTCTGTGAAAAACTCAAGCGTTGCGCAAAACGCGTGTCTTGTGGTATTTAAGCCTTATATTTTTATTTTCACATGATCAAGTTGATTGAATGGACCATTATCTGTACGTATTACTACTCTATGCAAAAAAGTGGCCCAAGCCGCTCAGAGATTCGCAAAGCCAAACTATCAATCCAAAATCTGAATGTAAAATTTTGAAATGTAAAACCCAAACTAATATAATATAGATGTGGACTTTTTGGTTTGATTATGTAGACACTACTTATGTCCATTTCCGTCCATTTTACACATATTATAAAAATAATAAAAAAGTATTCGGCTTCAGTAATTTGAAACTAAAAGTCTTCAATTGAAGACACTCGTGCGCATCGCCTTATATTAAAAAGAAAATTCAACTAATTGCTTCTTCAATGCTCTAATATGTATCCATTTTATATTTAGTTCTAAGATGTTCTTGCTTAGTGTTCAAAAGATAGAAATTATCAAATAGAAAGCATTAATCCGATAGAACGTTTTAAAATGTTCAGTGATTTTTGTGTATCTTCGGCACCTGCGCTCATTTTGGCATATAATAGAAGTTAGTGTGTGAAAATCTTAGTTTCTATGCATTTGGATGCACCTCAATCTTAATAACCACGCCGGAATTTAGGCGAGACGCATTAGAGCATTGAAAGAGCTAATCTTAACATAACTAAAAAATAAGCAAATATAGCACATTTAAGGCAAAATAACGAAAATTTGTTAAAAAAATTTAAGCGCATAAACCTACCTACAATCTGAAATAAAAGCACCCCAAATCACAAAAAGATATTACTACTTTGCAAATAATAACACTGTGTTCAAAAATGAAAGAAAGGAAAGCTAAAGAAATCTAAAAAGCCAGAAAATCTCACCAAATTTATAATGTGCTAAAATACAAGTGCAAGATAATGCTACAACTTTCTACAATAATAAACTAATTTAAACGTACACAGTGATATCCACGAAATCATCACAAGATGTTTACACTACCATCTGAATTAAACGTTATGAGATAAAACGCATTTAAAAAATATTATTTTACAATCATCATTGTTTTACAACTTTAATATAATTCATCCAATTATTTAACAACTATGTAACAGAGGAGCTTAGTCCAAGACCAGCCATCGCATGTCTCTATTCGGCGTTTTGATTGGTTCACATTGAGCTGGTGGCCAATGTGACCTTGAAATGGACCAATCAGTGCGCAGAACGCCGTTCGTATGGAGGTATGAGACGTGTAATAGCTAAACTTGGACTAAGTTCCTGATTAGTCGTTGTTGCTGTGCTTCAGTTAACTCACATGTCCGGTATTTGCTTTTGATTAGCTTTTCACTAAAGCTCAAGCACGAATAGCAGCGTACGAAGCATACCGCCTCGGTGCTTGGAAGCATAATATAGGAAAGTGTGAACCTACTCTTTCGATGGTCGTGTATCGTGTACCGGTGCTTACTTCTCTCGGGCAGCTTGTCCCGCGGCCGCGAGGCGGACACGCTGAAGGACTTGGCGAGGCGGCGGTGAGCTGGCGGCGTCAGCTCCCCGTCCTCGGTGACGTCAGAGCCTCCTCCCCCTCCCGCGGGGGCCGTCGACTCCCGCACCCACCACCGCTCCGAGCCGCGCCCTGTCCCCAACCCCTACACCTTACAGTCCCGGTACTACTTATGGTACACTAGGCATGCTTTATGTCTAACAAGACCCTTAACGAAGACCATCATAATGTTTAATTTCTTCGGCGTCAAGAAGTGTTTCTGTCTTTTACACAATATTTTATTTTTATTATTTATTACATTAGATATTTTTCAATTTTACGGTTGCAAGTAACGTAGCAGGTAACCGAAATATAACCGATATAACCGTTTTCGATAACCCAAACTCCAAATTTACTCAGCAAGTATTATGCATAATTTTAATGGATTTGATAGACAATGTGTATGTTGACTTCGTTAAGTGTCTTGATACTAATAAATATTTAATACATGACCGCACCTTGTTTTGTGGTTTTATTATTTAATTATATCTAAACAATTGCGGTGTTCTTGTGTGCGTTTGAATCGTGTAAATATTTATACATTACATGTATGGTACAGTACAGATATATTTTTGAATAGCGATATTGGTCCCTGTAGTGGAGAATTTAATACATAGATGTTTTAAAATACATACTTGATGTCGTCTTTTTTGTATAATATATTATCGTTTCCGAAATTAGTTTTTACAGTAGGTAAAAAAGTCCTTGTGTGGTTTACATTGTCATGTTATGCAAGCCTACATGACTTAAAACTTTTTGGGTATCTAAGCGTTCTCTGCTGTTTAAATAATTACAGTGTTAATTTACAACAACGATTTTATTCTCTTTTATTGCTTGCTTTATTTAGAATAAATTATCAATATCAGTACTTTTACTCCTAATCTACTTATGTTCCATGAATATGAAATTTTATTCTAATACATTGCAGTAAATTCAAACATTAGTAACTATGTTTAAAAAATTATCCCAAAATAGATTTTATGTCGCAGCCAACCAGCAGTTCCCACCAAGAACTTAGGGTCCCGCGCCAACCTCACCTGCAAGTGGTGCACCTGCCGATCAACGGACGAGGCTCTGGCAAACAAAATATCCCGATAAGCGGCAATAGGCTCGCCACCTTTTACGTGGGATCAAAACACTGGCGAAAAGTGGGCGTTTAATATGCCTCTGCCTACCCCTTCGGGGATACCTACATGCGTGAGTCTATGAGTCCAACCAGCTTAATCAGCAGTAGCAGAAGTTTTATTTATTTTATTTATAGACTCACGCCTGAATCCCCGAAGGGGTAGGCAGAGGTGTAATATTACACCCACATTTCGCCATGAATTTTTAGGTCCCACGTAATAGGGGGCGAGCCTTTTGCCGTACCGGGCACATTACCAGACTCCGTGCTGCTACTGAGAATTTCCTAACGGAAAAACCCAATAACACTTTGCCCGACCCGGGAATCGAACCCGAGACCTCCCAATCCCACGCGCACATTTATGCCGTGAGACCAACGAGGAAATTTTATCAGACACTACTATAAAGCGTTGATATATAATATCACCTACATAGTAACATTTCAATAAGGGTTTCATACAGCTAAGTTAACTGGTTACTTACCGTTATTATTTTTAAACGGTATATAATACCCATAGTGTTTAGATAGTTTTAATGATATCGCAGTACTCGTATAAACTCGGGAAGTTTGACCTGACACTGCTAAACTAAAGAATTTCCCGCAATAGAATAAAAGCAAGATATTTTCATTAAGTCGTGCAGAGCCATACTATAGATGGCAGAAAAGTGCAACCCGAAACTTGCCATAGGAAAGTATGTATAGAAAAAAGTCTCACATATACAAAAACAGATTAAAAAGTATTCAAACCACACGCAGTTATATAAGGCCTCAGAATATTATCTATCTAACAATTTCCACCAGGGCTCGTAACCGGTATAGAAGATAACCTTTAAGAATTTAGTTATTAACAAATATTTAACCGGTTAATTAAAGGTCTGATTCGGTACCGAAATAGAACGAAACGGTTTTGATATGAAAACCGATATGTCATGTACCGAATCAGAAACGATGGCTGAACGAATCAGAAAAAGATTGTCGGTTTAGGAGCCTTGGTTTCGGTCATCGTACTAAAAATACGCAGCGACTTTGTTACTTTTTAAATTATTATATACTAATGAAACTTTTATTTTATTTATTTTTCAGTCTTTCTTTCTTTACGTAACATAACTTTATTATATTAGGAACAAAGTCGCATGCTTATTTCAAGACTGCATTACTGTCATAACCCTAGACTGTATGCTGTTGCTTATTGACGGTATTAATGTAATAATGCTGATTTAAATTATCATGGTATAATTATTATTGTAATTACCTAAATAAAAACGAGAAAAAGCAATTATAAGGATATAGATAGATTTACTATACTATTTTCGAAAACCACCAGTGATTGACGAAAATAATTGTAAACAGATCATTACAATAATAATTTCTGTTAGGTGATCCATAAATTACATCCCACAATTTTCATCTTTCCCGCGCTCCTTATGCGTTACGTAATTTGTGGATGGCACTTTATAAAAAAAAAATATGTCGACGCAGTAAATTCAGAAAACCACCTAAACAACAGCACACTGTCACATAATTATGTATATTATAAGTAAAGTCACACATCCACACAGTTTGAGAGCACACATGTGACTTACCAAGGAAGGCGTCTACGTGTGCCGCGATGCCCTTCATGGCCTTGTGGAAGATGGAGGGAAGGGCTTGCAGGCACGGGTGCTGGCTCGGGTCCCGGGTGCCTTCCTCCTGGGTGATCGAGTACTTGGGGAAAGATAAAGAGAAAAGAAATATGCTGAATTACGTAGCATTATACGGGGATGGATACAGGTGGCTCAATATTGGTCCTTGGGGAGGCCTATATCCAGCAGTGGACGTCTTACCGCTGATAAGACGATGATGAGGGGCCCGAGGATATATAGAGACGAGATGAATTTATCGATTCTCCAGCTCAGGCATCACATCAATCTATAGATGAGAGATCGAACACAAAAAGTCCCATCCCTGTTCTAAAAGAGTAAATACAAACCTAAAACTCGGCTCTCCGATCTCGTCCAAGATGAGAAGCGAGTCCATAAATGACGAGAGCTCAGCTTCAGCTTTATTACACTAGAAGGTACCAATAGATTTTTCAAAGCCAGTGATTGGTCTTAATATTTAAAGTAAGAAAGAAAGAAAATAAATCTTTATTTTGCCACAAATGGTACACACCAAAAATTTTTACCAGAATAAATATCAAAGAGAAAAAAAAGTTCAATCACTGGCCTGCATTTTTAATTTGTTTCTTGACTAATTGACTTCAAACGCTGACTATTAAAATTATTAACATAACAAAAGAAAGTAGAAGAAGAGAAACACAACAAACAGAAACGTTTCCCCACAACAAACCTGCAAGAAGTCAGGCGTCTGACTGATGACGTGGGGTCGGCAGAGGTCCACGGGGTTGCCTATGGTGTGCAGGATGCGGTACCAGGACTGCATCACCGCTTCGGCGCTCATGTCCGCCGGGATCAGGTTAGCGTCTTCTTCGCCTACATGGAGAATAGCAGAAGCGTCATAAACCTTGTACAAGTTCGTAGCAGACCACAAACCGTGAACGCAGATCCACGAGACGTATCACCGCGACACATGTTTATAGGACTATCCTAGCGTTTTCCCGGTTGCATGCGAGACTTATATGCCTTGGAGGCCGAGGTCCGCTTACTGGTCGAACCAGATTTAACAGAATATCAGCTTTTCCACAGAGCGACTGCCGTCTGACCTCCGCAACCCAACGGAATAGCGATATTCCGAGGCTTGGAACAGTATCAGTTTATAAAAGGGTACTGACTCCGCAACGATGGTCAAAGATGTTGATGACAGCTGGGGCCGACAGTCAAGTGTGCTTCCTGAGGCTCGGGGCAAGCCATAATGAACTATTTCAGTTGAAAAGATGTTGAGAGGAAAAAGTGTTTGTGATCAAACATCAAAGGTAGCAAGGTGCACACTCTTAAGGCGTTGTTTACGTACCCTACCTCCTTCCTGTACTTTCATAAAGTCACCATTGACAGAGGTTTGACTCGACCCAACGCATTGCTGACCTACCGCACATATTTATGCCATCAAATTTTCTCAACATTGCAAGGCATACCACAGATGATTGAATGACTAGATTCTCTGAGAGTGTGATATGTTTAAGAAAATGAGAATACGACGGTAAATGGAAGGGAGTTAGACCACAGCAATTCACTTAATTAAAAAAAGTCTATCCATTTTTATGTTTTTAATAGTCTTCGGCAGCGGCTCCGTTCTTTCTAAGGAATCAAATTATTATTGGTGAAAACCGTTTATCGCGTTCTAACAGACAGACAGGATGAAAACAGGTCTTCATTAAGCGACTTCAAAAAGGAGGAGGTTCTTAATTCGACGACTATATTTATTGTTTCTATGTATGTCCGTCGATTTCTCAGCCACTTGTTAACCGATTTAAAATATTGTTGTTTTGTTTGAAAGAGCTTACTTCCGAGGTGATCCCATTACCACCCAGTCAGGATCTGATAATGGAAACGCTGGGAAATTGAAGATGCCCTCATTATTTTCTAATAAATAGACTGTACTTACTGATAGGCATAACTGGGAAGAGCGGTCCATACATATGCTTCAACAGTCTGGCAGTGAGACAGAGAGACGCGCGAGTCCATTGCTCGGTGAGTGGCGCGCGGTGACGCCAGCGAATGCACTGTTCGCGCAGTGTACGCCAAAGTGGCGGGGACGGGAAACATCTGTGGAGTAAATAGCATGTTAAAACTTAAACTTTTACCCGAATAGGTAAAATTCCGGACCTGATTCCAACCATAAACATCACACAAAAGAGAAACTGCAATCCTGTCAAAACAACACACTAAACATTACCTACTCTATAAATCGTTTCGTTTCTCAGACGCAATCAAAGATTAACGCGAAATAGGCAGACAAAATAAAAGCAAGATTATACATGCTTTGATTAACAGAAAAGTAAAAATCGAAAAATAAATATGAATGCACAAACATATTTAAAAGAATAGACTCAAGCGAAAAGGAAGCAGTGCAACTTTCCTATTACTTAGCTGTTCCGCCTGCACCTTGTCTCTAACCATAGGCGCATACAGCACGAGGGCCGGGCAGACCCGATACGCCAATGCCGGTCCCAGTAACACCGTAGCCATAAACGTTCACATCCCATACCTGTGACACGCCAGTATCCACACTTCGAAGAGCACGCACAGCACGCGCTCGCACAGCTGTTCCGCGGCGGAGTGGTGGGGGGCGGGGGGCGACAGCAGCGCCGACGCGGCCGCCAGCAGCAACAGTAGCAGCGAGCGCCACTCTCGGGCTCCTAATGCGCCGCCGTCCGCTAGAGAGCGCGCCAGGCGCAACACCCGATGGCAATGCACGCCCTGCTTGCTGATCAGGTCGCCGCCTGACCGACACAAGTACAGTCAACTACAGTCGCTTCACACCTCGAAATCTTAAGATTTATATGATTGAATGTCCTCGATTATTATGGTAAATTTACAAATGACTGGACTTCCGTCTTTGACTCCACCCGCATGAGACTTTTTACCCCCATATGATTTCCAAAAATCCTCTCTTAGTGCGGCCCTATGTACCTACTACATATTTAGTTATTTAGCTAACACAAACTTACCCAATTCCATTTGATATATGAACGTGAGAGCTTGCAAAAAGTAACAATCTATTACTTGCTTGTTTCATAATCATATATTATAAGAGCTTTCCAATGACCTAAAATAACTTATTTGCATAATAAAGAGAAAGAAACCTTCATTGTCATCATCATTAGCCTGCCGTAGTCCATTGCTAGAAATAGGCCTCTCCAACAGATACATACAGACATATAAACATTCATTTATTTAAAAAATAAACAATAGGGTAGTTTCCAGGGTCAAAATAATTACATTTTATTTAGTCTGTATTTTAGATTATAAAAAAATATTGGCCACATATTTTTTCTTTTTTCGATTAATTAAAAAATAACAAAGATATATAGCCCATTAAAGTTACGTGTGACGTCATCAAGTGAGAAAAATGCAACACGGTGTGACGTTATACGTAACTTTAATGAGCTATATCTTGGTCATTTTTGGTTTAATTTACAAATAAAAAATACGTACCTATCGCTTATTTTTGAATAATGGACGGACTTATAAAATTTTTTTTTTGTCAACTAGCCTATTAGTTCTGCAGAAAATATATAAATAAATTGTTTATGGGAGTGTGGCTCACATTATAAAATGAACCAATTTTCTTAAGTCGTGTATAAATATTGTTATGAATGGCGATATTTGAAAATAACGCCATCTAACGGTGAATGAGAGAACTAGAAGAGAATGGATATATCGGTAGTCTAAATGTATTTCTTCTACTCTCTACTAGATGGCGTTACTGTTTGTTTACTAGAAGTATCTATTATGTTTTCGAGTGTTACGAGAACATTCTCGTGAAGGCTAGTATGGCCTAGTGATGTTATCCGGCCAGTATAAATAGCGCGTGGACGAGCGTACCGGACACAGTTCATTTGAATAATCGAAGCGATCAAGATCAGCGAAGGATAAGGTCGGAAGTGTTTTCTAGTACTGTGAAATAGTGTTTTATTTGAGTTTTTATAAGTGTGTATAAGTGTTGTTGTTTGTAAAATAAAGTGAAGTTTTAGTGGCATAGGAATTTAATTTATCACCGAACCCCAGCTCGTAACTATATCAAACAGATTTACAGTTGCAGACCAAGAGCTAAGCTAAGTTAGTTTAGCTTAGCTCGCATAGCTGACGCAGTTTTCCATACTTGTTTGCATAGTTTGCGGTCTGCACACAAGTATGGAAAACTGCGTCAGCTATACGAGCTAAGCTAAACTAACTTAGCTTAGCTCTTGGTCTGCAACCCGCATTAAGATTGTACAAAGTTTTATTTTTAAAATCATATTTAAATGAAAAATTAACACATATACCAGTGTGAACTATTTAAAGCCCAATTGATTGAAATGACTAGATCAATTTTCATTAATCCACATGAGAACTTAGATTATAATTTGATTGATTTTTCATGATAAAATACTGCAAATCATGTACAGTGGACCTTCGATACAACGTTTTAAAACGTTTTTCAGGGCAGTGTCGGACTATCGAAATTATCGGATTATAGAGTACTGCCTAAGACTACCTATTAAGTCCGGCGCTTTTGACAAACGGGTACCTTGAAATCCGACAAATTACAGATCCAAACATAAGACTTTGTATTACACTCTGAACAACTGAACTGATTTTATATGTTCATTATGTAGGTCAAATATCATTTATTAAACAAAGCAATAGAAAACTTACCTTTTATTATAAAATTAAAGTCATTAATGCTATGGAACTGACAAAAACCTCACTTTTGGAAATAATTGTGTACAAACAAATGTACAAACTAAAATAATAAAAAATTATGAATAGATAAAGTCATAATTAATCCTGTCAAATTAGACTAAAAAACAGGGGTGAAGTTACAGTAATCCGCACCCAGCTGAAAATTTGTAGAGTGTTTAAAACACCATTATAAATGAGATCTAAAACGTCCTCATTGATCCGACCCCTGGAAAGAAAATTACACGGGGTCAAAAGTCTCCAAAACGGGTTTTCTGTGATTTTCAGCAAAAGGTAACTTTTATCATAAAATTATCCCAGACTTAAATTTTAGATCGGATAATCTTTATAAATAAAAATGAATCGCCGAAATGTATGTACGCGCCACTTACAAACTACACCAAATTGAATAAATCTTTGTATTATGTATTTGTTATAGTCAGGAAAACATTTATATGAAAAAAAAATAGCAAATATTAAAAAAATATTGGTGGTACGAAGTTCGGCAGGTCAGCTCGTTATCTATAAAACAGCATATTTTTTTCATATTTGTCACTCTCTTACTTTAAAAGTTAGATTGGATGGAAAAGTTAGATGGTTTAAAACTTTTTTGAATCCCTTTATCTAAATTACGGTGGTTCCTAGGAAAAAAGTATCTAGACATTTTTTATAGATAATTACCTAATCTACAATGTTTGTTCAGCATGTTTTATGATAAAAAGTAACCGCCGTTTTACTGAAAATCGTGAAAATATTACAAGAACATAATATGTTATGTAATAAAATAATATGTAATATATAGTATACGAATGGCGATAATTGAAAATAACGCCATCTATCGGTGAATGAGAGAACTAGAAGAGATTTGATGTATCGGTGGTTTAAAGGTATTTCATCTACTGTCTACTAGATGGCGTTGCTGTATAGACTGTTCCCGACTGTTACCAGAATATCTCAGAAACGTCTCAAACAGACTAGTTATTGTTCCGGCCGGTATAAATACCGCGTGAACGCGCGAGTCAGGACAGTTACCGTTGAATAATCACAGCGATCAAGAAGCGAAGGAGTGCGAAGATTAAGTGAGTCGGAAGTGTTTAGTGGTGTGAATAGTGTGTTTAATTAGTGTTTTAATAAGTGTATAATTTGTGTTGTAATAAATAAAGTACAGTTTATCACCGAACCTCAGCTCGTAACAAATTGGAGTCAGAAGAAAGGGATAAATTATGCCGGTTATGCCGAAGGAAGAAACGGAGGGAGTCCGTACCAGGAACGAACAACAGAAGCGCCAGCAAGATCTGGACCAGAGACGCTTCGGGGACGTTCCTTCTACATCGTCTGATGGGTAAGGTGACACCGCGGCTGCAGTGGAGCCTGCAAGCGCAACACACTCCGTGTCGGTCCCCGACGTCGCAGCTCTGATGACGTTCATGCAGGAGCATGCGCGCCGCCTGGAGGAACAGCTACAGCGCGACAAGCAGGAGCAGGCTCGCCGGCAAGAGGAGCAGGCTCGCCGTCAAGAGGAGCACGCGCGCCGCCTAGAGGAACAGCTGCAGCGCGACAAGAAGGAGCACGCCCGCTGTCTGGAGGAACAGCTGGTGCTCATGAAGGACCTCAGCGCCGCAGTGGGGAAGGACTGGAAGGCGGTCAAGGAAGAACTTCAGCAGCCTGAGGCCCGTATCAGCGACGTGGAGATGCTCGTACACGACAAGCTAGAGACTCGCGACGCCTCTATAGAGAAGCGTGTACATGACTACCACGAGACCTGTGTTGCTGAAATGGAGAAGAAATTGCGAGTGCTTGAAGTGACACCAGCGGCTGTAGCGCCCTCACCTCGTGGATTTAAGGTTCCACCATTTGATGGCTCGTCATCATGGTCAGCATATAAGATCCAGTTTGAGGCTGTGATGCGATCGAATGGGTGGACCAAAGAACAGGCCTTAACCGCCCTAACCTTGGGCCTTCGTGATCGGGCCTTGACAGTGTTGGAGGCACTCGGGCAAGATGTCACCTACGAAAAGCTCCTGGAGGCGCTGGAGGCAAGATACGGTGACGCGCACCTTGAACATGTGTATCGTGCTCAGCTGACGGACAGGACACAACGCACCGGAGAAACTCTGCAGCAGTGGGCTCTGGAGGTGGAAAAGCTGGTCAGGAAGGCATCCCAGTCGTCGCCTGCGCTTATTGTCGGGAACCTCGTACAGGCGTTTACGGATGGGATCCGGGACCTGGAGGTAAGAGCAGCAGTGAGGCTTGGGCACTTCAAGGACCTCAAGGACGCCTTAGCCCACGCTCTGGAGGTGGAAGCAGTGCGACGCGACGATCGAGGTCACCGCATCAGGGAAGTTGTGTCGTCATCTCGGTGTTACAACTGCGAATATCCGCTTGAGCTGCCCAAAGCGTAGGCAGCGCGGTGATACCCTGTCTCCACCAAAGGGGTCGCCTGATGTGCCTGCCAGGCAGCCAGAGCAGGGAAACGAGTAGAAGCCAGGACTGCGGGGCGGGTGCTGGCTGGTAATGGAAGAGCCCCAAGTATCTCGATCTCGCAATCATGTGACGGGAACAGCCTGATCATCGAAGGCGAAATTAACAGAACACCATGCAAGCTGACATTGGACACGGGTGCTTCTCGGACAGTCGTCAGTTTCCATCTGGCAAGGCAGAACAGCTACCGGCCAGCACATAACCGTCCGAGGTGAAATGGAGGCGTCACAAAGTCATCGTGGCCGATATAGTAGACGACTGCATCTTAGGCCTAGACTTCATGCGGAAGTATCGCTGCGAGATCGACGTTAACCAGGGAGTCTTGAAGTGTGGCTCGGAAGAAGTCTTCATGGAAGGTGCAACTTCAGGAAAAGTGTACTGCCTGAAGAATGTCATTCTTCACCCGCGGTCGGAAACGGTTGTACCAGGGAATTCTGGTCGAGGGAACCGCTGCGTACTAATCGAAGGCCTAGAGAAAGAGGCCTCGTGGAAGATTGCACGAACCTTGGTAAGGGGTACCAAAGTTTCATCAGTACGCGCACTGAATGCAAGTGACAAGGAAGTGTCGCTCAAGAAAGGGACGGAATTGGGCACCTATGAAGAAGCGGCTTGGATGCGTAGATGTCAAGACACGATTCGACGTATCTACTCTTTTAGAGGACTGCCAAAGTACCCTGTCTGAGGAAGAGAAGACCGAGGCTCAGAAGATGTTGAACCGGTTCGCCGATATTTTCTCGACCAGTGATGCCGACAAAGGGAAGACAGCACTAGTCCAGCACAAAATAAACACGGGAAGTGAAGCACCGATTCGCCAGCGACCAAGACGTGTGCCAGTGGCACGGGAACGTGAAGTGGAAGCTATGATCGTCGGTATGGTGAAAGAAGGCGTAAACGAGCCTTCGTCCAGCCCGTGGTGCTCTCCGGTTGTCCTAGTTAAGAAGAAAGATGGCTGCCATCTTTCTTCAACTGCGCTTCTGTGTAGACCACCGCCGAGCCCGCTGCCAAGGATCGATGACACACTGGATACGCTGACGGGGATGAAGTGGTTTTCTACATTGGCCCTAAAAAGTGGCTACTGGCAGGTGGAAATAGATCCTCGAGACAAGGAGAAGACGGCATTCTCCACAGGAAAAGGATTATGGCAATTTAACGTCATGCCCTTTGGATTGTGCAACGCTCCGGCTACTTTTGAGAGACTGATGGAGCGAGTGCTTATGGGACTGATTGGAGACGCCTGCCTGGTCTACTTGGATGACATCATTATCGTAGGGCGCACCTTCCAGGATCACCTTCGAAACTTGGAGCAACTGCTGTCAAAGATACAAGGAGCTAATTTGAAGCTGAGTCCGAAGAAATGCGCGTTATTCAGACGGCAAGTGACCTTTCTAGGACATGTGGTCTCGTAGAACGGTATTCAAACTGACCCGGATAAGATCATTGCCGTGAAGGAATGGCCAGTTCCAGAGAACAAAACGCAGGTCAGAGCATTCCTCGGATTATGCTCCTACTATCGACGGTTTGTGAAGAACTTTGCTGACATTGCTCGACCACTTCATAAGCTCACCGAAGAAGAGTACAGTTCTGTTAAAATGAGAGCTGTGACGTTGCATTCCAGAAGCTCAAGGAACATCTGTGTACTGCACCTATTCTAGGCTACCCTGACAATGAGCATGAATTCATAGTTGACACAGATGCCAGTAACACTGGAACTGGCGGCGTGCTGTCACAAAAGAAAGGTGATCAAGAAGTTGTTATAGCATACTTCAGCAAGGCCTTATCCAAACCCGAAAGAAACTACTGCGTCAACCGGCGGAAACTCTTGGCTGTAGTAAAGACATTGCAGCATTTCCACAAATATTTGTTGGGGCGTAAATTCCACCTGCGAACCGACCACGCTGCGCTGAAATGGCTACTTCAATTTAAGGACCCAGAAGGACAAGTAGCCAGAGGATTGAACTACTGCAAGAGTTTGATTTTGTAATACAACACCGCAGCGGCAGGTCCCATGGTAACGCAGAATCTTAATCTTAATCGCGTAGGCCGTGTCCCGACCAGTGCAAGCACTGTACCCGACAGGAAGCAAAGCAGGCAGCATTAGTGAGGATGTTGAAGACGGATCTGAGCGACGAATGGAAAGAAGCTTTGCGAAGTGCTCAGCAAGACGACAAGGATGTACAGCCGATTCTTGAATGGAAGAAATCAGACGCTCCTAGGCCCAAATGGAGTGATATCGCAGCAATGAGCCCCATCACCAAGAGTTATTGGGCAAGGATGGAGTTCTGTGCCGCAAATGGGAAAACGCTCGCGGTAACCAGTGCCATTTGCAAATGGTAGTGCCCAAAACTAAGGTGCCGGAAGTCTTGCAGCTCTATCACAATTGTGCTTCGGGAGGTCACATGGGAGTTAAGAAGACCCTTACTAAGATCCGAGAGCGGTTTTATTGGCTCCACTGTCGGGATGACATCGAGGATTGGTGCCGCAAATGCACAAGTTGTGCGGCTGTGAAATGGCCACATACTTGTAGCAGAGGTGCATTAAAGGTGTACAATGTGGGAGCCTCATGGGAGCGCATAGCGTTGTATGTTGCTGGGCCATTTCCTGAGAGCCAGGATTGAACCAAATACTTCTTGGTTGTGATGGATGACTTCACGAAGTGGCCTGAAGTGTTTGCAATCCCAAATCAAGAAGCTACCACAGTGGCCGATAAGCAGGTGTATGAAGGCATTTGTCGGTTCGGTGTGCCCTTAGACACTAGTTGCCCGCCGGTGCAGCGGGAACCGCAAACAACCGCGCACACCGCGGGCGTAAAACGCGTCGTGAGTTGTGCTTTAATAATTATTTTTTTACTTAAATATCTGCATTCTACAGAAGCTGCGGGCCCGTACCCGCGGCGGTCGCGGGTGAAAATCGCACCGTGAGTTCTTAGCATTATAGTTTTACAAGCCATGGAACGGTGAAGAACCAGACTTTCCAAAAAATAACGGTTGTTCTTAGATAACAACCGGGACAGTAATTTCGATTCACCACCTACATCACATACAAGACGTCGCCGCGTCGCTGCCCAAGCTACTTACACTTGCGCCGGTAACGAAACCATAGCGCGATTCAGCGGACCGGCACAACGCCATCTATCGAGCGTCGGTGTAAAGGTTTTATTACTGTTTCATTTTGCTTCTCCAACAAGCCAAAGTTTTCCTTGTACCTTTGTCTTTTTATTTTTAGTTTATAATAAAATTAATAAGTTGCTTTATTTTTCAAAAGTATTAAAAGTGTGCCTAGGATAATAATATATCTTTAGCGTCTTCTGAGGTAAATAAAATACATCATAATACTTCCAAAAACAATCAAAACAAGTACCTACCTAATTTACAGCAAATTTGAATGATTATTATATGCAAGATTTATGTTCATGTAAATATTTTACTTCTATAATAAACGCGAATTGTAGTGTCTGTCTGTGATTTCAAAATAAGTACATATTTAACTAACACTTACGTACAGCATAAGGACTTTCAACATAATAATCATAGTATGTAATCACAATTTAAATATTTTGCTCTAGCTTACATATGAATGACATTTTGAACTTACTTTCATTAGGTCTAGGCACAAATAGGTTCTGCAGATGTCTCAATATCTTCCTGGCATATTTATGCGGTGCCTGCGCCACTGGCGGAGGAATGGCCGGCAATGGCGGCATAGCCGGTGGCGCCGGGGGTAAAAGTGGTGCCAGCCACGCGCAGCATACTCGGACGCAGTCGCGGAGTGCTTCGTGCTCTTGTAAGGGCAGAGATAGACCGAAGCGGATCACTTCTAGAACCCATTCCACCTGCAATCATCGTCATCAACATCAGCACAAAATATTATCTGTCTCACTGCTGAGAGTGGATCTATTTTCACAATGAGAAAGGTGCACTGTCGATCTTAAAATGAATTATTAATAGACAGAACTTAAAATATTGTTACGAGCTGGGGGTTCGGTGATAAATTAAATGCACTATGCGACTAAAACTGCACTTTATTTAACACACAAAAAAACACTAGATTACACACTTAATTTTCAACACTAATAAAACACACTACTCACACCACTAAACACTTCCGACTCACTTAAGCTTCGCACTCCTTCGATTCTTGATCGCTGTGATTATTCAACGGTAACTGTGTGAACTCGCTCGTCCGCGCGGTATTTATACCGGCCGGATAACAAACTAGTTCATTCTAGACGTTTCTGAGATATTCTGGTAACAGTCGAGAACAGTCGATACAGCAACGCCATCTAGTAGACAGTAGATGAAATACCTTTAAACCACCGATACATCCAATCTCTTCTAGTTCTCTCATTCACCGATAGATGGCGTTATTTTCAATTATCGCCATTTGTTACACTGCCTCCCTCTTAGACGTGTTCGTCTCGAACATCGTTTAACCCATAGTAACGAGCCAACCGATCCACATGAACTATCTTCGGAGCACCTCGCGGCCCCTTCTGGATTCGATAGGTGACGTCGTTCATCCTAGTGATTATGCGATATGGCCCGTCCCATCTGGCTTGTAACTTAGGCGATTTACCTTTGCTTCGTACTGGGTTATGATGCCACACCAATGACCCCTCTTCGAAGCCTTTGCTGTTAGCCTTTCGGTCGTAGCGAATCTTCATCTTCTCAGACATCTGTTGTCCTGACTCCCTGATGTGCTCGTATACATCGTGCATCTTGTTGCGTTGCTCGGTCGCGTAATCCGTTATATTGCGTGGAGATTCTGGTGGAATACCGGTGATTAAGTCTGCTGCTAAACGGAGTTCTCTTCCAAAATTGGCAAAAGCTGGTGTTATTCCTGTGGTTTTGTGAACCGCACTGCGATATGACATGAGAAACGGTTGGATGTGCTTGTCCTTGTCCCAATCTCTTTGTTTGCTCTCCACGACCTTCGCCAGGTACCTTTCCAGGGATTGGTTAAATCGCTCAACCATGCCATCTGATTGCGGATGATAAGCCGTGGTCCTGGTTTTATGTGCACCCATCACGCGACAAGTCTCCTTGAACACCTCAGATTCGAAGTTCCGGCCTTGATTGCTGTGGATTTCCAAGGGCACCCCGAACCGACAAAATACTTCATGCACCAGCTTATCGGCCACTGTGATAGCTTCTTGATTTGGGATTGCAAACACTTCAGGCCACTTCGTGAAGTAATCCATCACAACCAAGAAGTATTTGTTTCCGTCCTGGCTCTCCGGAAGTGGTCCAGCGACATCCAATGCTATGCACTCCCATGGAGCTCCTACATTGTACACCTTCAATGCACCTCTGTTACGAGTGTGTGGCCCCTTCACAGCCGCACAGCTTGTGCATTTGCGGCACCAGTCCTCGACGTCATCCCGACAGTGGAGCCAATAAAACCGCTCTCGGATCTTAGTGAGGGCCTTCTTAACTCCCATGTAACCTCCCGAAGCACCATTGTGATAGAGCTGCAAGACTTCCGGCACCATAGTTTTGGGCACTGCCATTTGCAAATGGCACTGGTTACCGCGAGCGTTTTCCCATTTGCGGCACAGAACTCCATCCTGGACAACCAAGCTTTTCCACTGTGCCCAATAACTCTTGGTGATAGGACTCATTGCTGCGATATCACTCCATTTGGGCCTAAGCGCGTCTGATTTCTTCCATTCAAGATTCGGCTGTACATCCTTGTCATCTTGCTGAGCACTCTGCAAAGCTTCTTTCCATTCGTCGCTTAGATCCGTCTTCAACATCCTCACTAGCGCTGCCTGCTTTGCTTCCTGTCGGGTACAGTGCTTGCACTGGTCGGGACACGGCCTACGCGATAGGGCATCGGCGTTACCATGGGACTTGCCACTGCGATGTTGTATTACAAAATCAAACTCTTGCAGTAGTTCAATCCATCTGGCTACTTGTCCTTCTGGGTCCTTAAATTGAAGTAGTAGTAATGATGTAATTTGGTAAAGTGTTGGATTAAGAATGCAGGCAGCGATAGCCGAGTGGATATACCAACAGAGTGCCATGCAGAGGGTATCGGGTTCGAATCCACGGCGCGCACCAATGACTTTTCGGAGTTATGTGCGTATTGAATTGTTAATTATCGCTTGTCCCGTGCCTGGAAGAGCACGTTAAGCCGTCGGTCCCGGTCGTCATGAAGATCTTTGACAGTCGTTACAGGGCGTCAGTACCTTCTAAATAAACTGACACTAGTCTAAACCATGGAATATCGCTATCCCTTCGGGTTGCGGAGGTCAGACAGGCAGTCGCTCCGTGGAAAAACTAATATTCAGCCAAATCCAGTTAGACTAGAGAGCGGACCCCAGATTAAAACTGGGATAACGCTTATAGGATGACTAGCATCTGTGTCAACTAAGAATTCATGCTCATTGTCAGAGTAGCCTAGAATAGGTGCAGTACACAGATGTTCCTTGAGCTTCTGGAATGCAACGTCACTGCTCTAATTCCAACAAAACTGTACTCTGTCTTCGGTGAGCTTATGAAGAGGTCGAGCAATGTCAGCAAAGTTCTTCACAAACCGTCGATAGTAGGAGCATAATCCGAGGAATGCTCTGACCTGCGTTTTGTTTCATGGCATTTCTTCACGGCAATGATCTTATCCGGGTCGGTTTGAATACCGTTCTCCGAGACCACATGTCCTAGAAAGTTCACTTGCCGTCTGAATAACGCGCATTTCTTCGGACTCAGCTTCAAATTAGCTCCTCGTATCTTTGACGTCACACGCCTTGGTCGCTGGCGAATCGGTGCTTCACTTCCCGTGTTTATTTTGTGCTGGACTAGTGCTGTCTTCCCTATGTCGGCATCACTGGTCGAGAAAATATCGGCGAACCGGTTCAACATCTTCTGAGCCTCGGTCTTCTCTTCCTCCGACAGGGTACTTTGGCAGTCCTCTAAAAGTGTAGACACATTGAATCGTGCACCTTGAACCTTGGCACTGGTAGGTTGCTCTTGACATCTACGCATCCAAGCCGCTCCTTCATAGGTGCCCAATTCCGTCCCTTTCTTGAGCGACACTTCCTTGTCACTTGCATTCAGTGCGCGTACTGATGAAACTTTGGTACCCCTTACCAAGGTTCGTGCAATCTTCCACGAGGCCTCTTTCTCTAGGCCTTCGATAAGTACGCAGCGGTTCCCTCGACCAGAATTCCCTGGTAAATAAACTGGTACAACCGATTCCGACCGCGGTTGAAGCGTGAAATTCTTCAGGCAGTACACTTTTCCTGAAGTTGCACCTTCCATGAAGACTTCTTCCGAGCCACACTTCAACACTCCCTGGTTAACATCGATCTCGCAGCGATACTCCCGCATGAAGTCTAGGCCCAGGATGCAGTCGTCCACTATATCGGCCACGATGACTTTGTGACGGTAAACTTTGTTGCCTAGCTTCAGATCCACCTCCATTTCACCTCGGACGGTTATGTGCTGACCGGTAGCTGTTCTCAGATTCACACATTCATTGTTCCTGAAGCAGCCCCGAAGAACCCGTCTTGCCAGATGGAAACCGACGACTGTCCGAGAAGCACCCGTGTCCAATGTCAGCTTGCATGGTGTTCTGTTAATTTCGCCTTCGATGATCAGGCTGTTCCCGTCGCATGATTGCGAGATCGAGATACTTGGGGCTCTTCCATTACCAGCCAGCACCCGCCCCGCAGTCCTGGCTTCTACTCGTTTCCCTGCTCTCGCTGCCTGGCAGGCACATCAGGCGACCCCTTTGGTGGAGACAGGGTGTCACCAGGCTGCCTACGCTTTGGGCAGCTCAAGCGGATATGGCCTCTTTCTCCGCAGTTGTAGCAACGAGGTGACAACACAACTTCCCTGATGCGGTGACCTCGATCGTCGCGTCGCACTGCTACCTCCAGAGCATGGGCTAAGGCGCCCTTGAGGTCCTTGAATTGCCCAAGCCTCACTGCTGCTCTTACCTCCAGGTCCCGGATCCCATCCGTAAACGCCTGTACGAGGTTCCCGTCAATAAGTGCAGGCGACGACTGGTATGCCTTCCTGACCAGCTTTTCCACCTCTAAAGCCCACTGCTGCAGAGTTTCTCCGATGCGTTGTGTCCTGTCCTTCAGCTGAGCACGATAAACGTGTTCTAGATGCGCGTCACCGTATCTCGCCTCCAGTGCCTCCAGGAGCTTTTCATAGGAGACATCTTGCCCGAGTGCCTCCAACACCATCAAGGCCCGATCACGAAGGCCCAAGGTTAAGGCGGTTAAGGCCTGTTCTTTGGTCCACCCATTTGAGCGCATCACAGCCTCAAACTGGATCTTGTATGCAGACCATGATGACGAGCCATCAAATGGTGGAACCTTAAATCCACGAGGTGAGGGCGCTACAGCCGCTGGTGTCACTTCGAGCCCACGCAATTTCATCTCCACTTCAGCAACACAGGTCTCGTGGTGGTCATGTACACTCTTCTCTATAGAGGCGACGCGAGTCTCAAGCTTGTCGTGTACGAGCATCTCTACGTCGCTGATACGGGCCTCGTGCTGCTGAAGTTCCTCCTTGACCACCTTCAAGTCCTTCCCTATAGCGGCGCTGAGGTCCTTCATAAGCACCACCTGCTCTTCTAGGCGACGCACGTGCTCCTCCTTGTCGCGCTGGAGCTGTTCTTCTAGGCGGCGCGCGTGCTCTTCTTGACGGCGAGCCTGCTCCTCCTTGTCGCGCTGTAGCTGTTCCTCCAGGCGGCGCGCGTGCTCCTCTCGACGGCGAGTCTGCTTCTCCTTGTTGCCCTGAAGCTGTTCCTCCAGGCGGCGCGCGTGCTCCTCCTGACGGCGGGCCTGCTCCTGCATGAACGCCATCAGAGCCACGATGTCGGGCACTGTCATGGAGTGTGTTGCGCTTGCAGGCTCCACTGCAGCCACGGAGTCGCCTGGTCCACCAGACGATGGAGAAGGAACGTCTCCGAAGCGTCTCTGGTCCAGGTCTTGCTGGGGCTGGTTCCTGGTACGCACTCCTTCAGTTTCTTCTTTCGGCATAACCGGCATAATTTATCCCTTTCTTCTGACACCAATTGGTTACGAGCTAGGGTTCGGTGATAAATTAAATGCACTATGCCACTAAAACTGCACTTTATTTAACACACAAAAAAACACTAGATTACACACTTAATTTTCAACACTAATAAAACACACTATTCACACCACTTAACACTTCCGACTCACTTAAGCTTCGCACTCCTTCGCTTCTTGATCGCTGTGATTATTCAACGTTAACTGTGTGAACTCGCTCGTCCGCGCGGTATTTATACCGGCCGGATAACAAACTAGTTTATTCTAGACGTTTCTGAGATATTCTGGTAACAGTCGAGAACAGTCGATACAGCAACGCCATCTAGTAGACAGTTGATGAAATACCTTTAAACCACCGATACATCCAATCTCTTCTAGTTCTCTCATTCACCAATAGATGGCGTTATTTTCAATTATCGCCATTCGTAACAATATTCAAACATCTCTCTTACTTAACAACACCAGTTTTAGAAGGGGTTTTTTTTTTTTTTTTATATATATAATTAATCTTATTGCCTCATCATGCCACTGCTGGAAATAGGCCTCCCCCAAGGTTCTTCACACAGACCGATTTTGAGCCGCCCGCATCCAACTGCTTCCCGCGATCTTAACCAGATCGGTCCACCTTGCGGGAGGCCTACCCCTGCTGCGTCGTACGATACGTGGTCACCACTCCAGAACCCGCCTGCCCCAACGGCCATCGGTTCTTCACGCTATGTGCCCTACCCATGTCACTTCAGCCTGGGTATTCGGAGAGCTATGTCGGTGACTTTGCTTCTTCTGCGGATCTCCTCATTTCTGATTCGATCTCGCAAGGAAACTCCGAGCATAGCACTCTCCATCGCCCTCTGAGTGACCCTGAGTTTTCGGATGAGGCCCATAGTTAGCGACCATCTCTCAGCACCGTAGATCATCACTGGCAACACACACTGGTCAAAGACTTTCGCCTTGAGAGACTGCGGGATATCAGACGTGAAGATATGCCATAACTTCCCGAATGCCGCCCAACAGAGTTGAGTTTGATGTGGCATGATGATATTGCCTGCCCTCCTTGCAAATACACATATCAATAAAAAATATTTTTATGCAGGGAATACAATGATAGCAGCTAATATTCACTTGTGAAATGGTGCAGAAAAAAATTGTGAGATCCTGCATTTGCTTATAGTTCTCTTGCACCATAATGTTCACGACATAAATATAAATTCTACCATTAGTTAAATATAAAAGTCATTTTAATCATAGCAGAGACATATTGGAAATGATTATTATTTTACCATTTGTTGTTTTACTTACCTCTGCATCAGTAGTGAGAGGGCTGGGTTCATGTGAGGCAAGTTGCTTGACAACGGCCAGCACCACGTCTCGACCTCCCACAGCTCCGAGTACACCCCTCCCTCCGCCCTCCAGGGGCAATGAACTCCACTCTGAGTACATGCCGCCACTATCTTTATTCTGAAAGTTACGCAAAAAAAATCATCAAGCTGTGGTTCAACTGTACTTGCTTATATTTGCTACAGTTTTGAAGATTTGGAGATGAGAATGTTTTACAATGATACACAGTTCAGAAATTCAGTTTGATTGATGACTTTTAAACAGTATGGTCCATATAAATTTAAGTATGTCTTAATACAAAACATGAATCAAAAGTGGAAATGATTACTAATTACTTTATTGACTGCTATTGATTTTTTACCCGACTATGGCAAAGCCAAAAGGAAGGGTAATGTTTTTGGCAGTCTATGTATTTATGTTTGTATGTTCCACTGTAGCGCCTAAACTATTGAACCGATTTCTCTTTTTTTTCACCGATTCATAATAATGGCGCGGGTGACATAGGCTACACTATCGTATTTTTTTACGTAGTCGGGTTTGAGTTTTTAAACTTATAAAGATAAATTATTAAAATATACAAAACCGTAGAATGGCCTATGGTTTTGGAACTCTTTGACTCCAAGGTCCAATCTATAGTATAGATAAAAGGAGTAATGATTGGATATATTCTGCTTATAAACTAATGTTGCTAAGTAAAGGAAGATACCAATAGGTTAAGGAAAATATGTCTAATACAGACTATATTTACAGCATATTTTGTTGTTAATTGGCAAATGTCTATTTCAGCTAAATAAATTGTGGATTTTTACAAACCAGTATGTATTCATAAAAGGAAAAATTAAAACGTAACTACAAAAATATTAAAATACAATTTTAGTAAATATTAGTGTGCCAGCAAGTGTTTGAAACACAGGCGTTTAAATTCGGAGTGATAACATTATGATGCTAATTAATATTCTCTAGTTTGTTGTAGAATATGTATTTATTGAAAAATACTCTCATGCACAGTAAAAACAGCTTACCTGGTGGTTGACTCTATTAAAAATTCTCACATTCATAAATAATACGTAACGGTACCCTTTATAACGGGTCCCCGGTCACCACAAACTACAAGTTTATACAAACATTGTCAATCGCTGCACTTTCTCAGTATAATATTAATGTTTAACGAAATTACAAGGGAAAATTGATCTCAAATCTCACGGTTTCACAAATCACAATAATATTTCTCTAATTCTCTTCGTTTCTTGTAAACGTATGACATGAAAGTTGAGATCGAGATATGGCTGATAAACGAGAGCGATAGGGACAAAAATATATCAAGATAATCAGATGGAGGCGTTAAAAGTTGAATGACAGATGTCAAAAGAAGACGAAGTGAATCATTTCAGTTCGGAAATAAAGGTACTCTGTGGTTCGGAAATGTATGAGCCATAAATCGTGCTTCGGAGTCATTTCGCAGTGGTGGATTGAATTGAACCCGTAGACAGAGAAACTATTGAACCCAAGAATCGCAAGCTTTCAGTCACTTGGCGTTTAATTTGTGCTAAGAATATGGATAGTTATATAATCTAAGAATTTGAGGATAATATATTTATTTTACTACCCAGTGACTTACCAGCTGACCCAGCGAACTCTGTTCCGCCTTAGAGGCAATCAATAAGCAGATCTTGGATTTTATTAAGTACATTTTAAATAAATGGATAGGAAATACAAATAAAACAAAAATATTGATTCTTTATGTTCATTTAATTATAATACACTAGCTTTTGCCCGCGGCTTCGCTCACGTTAAATTCGGAGTAACACAAAACTCCTTCATCGTTAGGCGCGCTATGTCTGTCAGTTTATCCGTATGTCACAGCCACTTTATACCGAAACGTATATAGCAACATAATTAATGTTAATATGTGTATAATCCAAGGTACTTAGTAGAGCCTTGCTGATTTCAGCATGAATGGGCCAGCTCGACCAGGGAAGTACTACCCACTCACAGAAGATTGACGTAAAGTAACAGTACCTAAACTGTTGCGTTTCGCTCAGTGAGTGAGAGTGCCGGAGGCCCTATCCCCTATTCCTTCTTCCTCATCCCGCTCCTCATCCTATCCCTTTTCCCAACCCCAAGGGGCGGCAACGCACTTGTGACTCCTGTGGTGTTGCTTATGTCCATGGGCGGCGGTAATTGCTTACCATCAGGCGATCCATCTGCTCATTTGCATTCTGTTAAAATTAAAAAAAAAAATGTATTGATGCTACCCTGGTACTTTTTAATGTCCTAAGCTACAATGAGATATTTTAAAGCTGCAGGATGTCTGTAGCTTTATGCTCCTCTGGTACCTACTTTTCCTGCGCATGCGTTGTGTCTTTCAATAGTTTTAGCTACAATGAGATATTTTAAAGCTGCACGAAGTTTAATAAAAGAAAATAAAAAATGTCTCTAGCTTTATGCTCCCCTGGTACTTTTGCTGCGCATGCGTTGTTTCTTTCAATAGGCAGATTTGTCGCTAAGAACAACGACCCTCCCTACAATCCTCCCTCCTAGTCTAATTTTTGCAACTAATTGTATCTTATGTGTTTTTTTGCCTGGTTCTAATATACCTCCCCACCAATTTTCAGCCAAATCGGTTCAGCCGTTCTTGAGTTATAAATAGTGTAACTAACACGACTTTCTTTTATATAGATAGACTAGCCCATTCACTGCCTACCTGAAAATTAACGTCATTACCCAGATGCAGCCATAGTATGATATACAGCCCGCCCATCGGCGGTTCCGGCATCTCGATTAAGTATCCTTGCCCGCCCATCGGCGTTTTCGGCATGAAGCTCTAGATTTCGACATGAACCGTTTGATATGTTCAGTTTACATGTACTGTATCGTGTTTAAAGCGTGTATGTGAAGTTTCCTGCGATATTTGTAGTAAAATTGTGACAGTTTTATTGGTTATTAGCCAAAGAAATATAACCTGCTGAAATAGTAATGGAGCATGAAGGTAAGGCATAACTCTCAGTTAATTAATCTAAGATGACCTAATGGAAGGAAAGAGGAACCCACCACGCGGTTCCTCTTTCCTTCCATTAGGTTACAATGGAGTTCCGCCAAGTAACGCCTGATTCAATCAACTAAATCTAAGATGAATCAAAATCATACAAACCTGTGTTTCAGATAAAATTAAGCTAATACATTATGTAAAGAAATCTAAAATGTCTTTAAAAAACCCACATCTATGAGCCTTTTTCAATAGTCAGGTGTCGTCAATCCCTACACTCAATTAGTTAGCTAAAAAAATAGGTACCTACCACAGGTACCTAGGTACATTATGTAAAGCTTACAATTAAATTTTTATCTTTCCTCTTTACTATAGTTAATAATGTAATATTTTCTTTCTTTTGTTCAGACAATAAAACTGAATTTGGTAAAGACGACAAACAAGGAAGAAACCAAACGACTTTTTCAAAGAATCCCGTAAAGAACGAGATGCTCCGGCGCATCCTTTTGTTATGTTTTAGCTAGCCACAAAACTGTCTACAAAGTACCATATATTATGTCCATGTATATAAGGTTCATTTGGCTTAGGATAACACGGACGCATAAAAAAATTGTTTACTACTGTCTACCTATTGTTTACTGACCGGCCGGCCAGCCCTTGTTGCATATTATACTTTTTGCAATAATATACTTACTCTGTGTCCGAGGCATATGGTTGATACTACAATCGAGAAAGTATATAATATTTTCCTGAAGCCAACTTAGATGAAGGAAATTCTTTTTGTTCGTCTTTGGAAGCCGATTATTAATAGTATTAAAACATTATAATTTTAACTTAAATTGGACGTAGTTACACGAAAAGGATCCAATCCACAACATAGTCAAAAATGAGTTAAATGTACCAAACTGATGCTAAATATCAAAACTATCGGCCAGTAAAAAAGATCCAAATTTTGTCAACCCCAAAACCAAACCACTTGTACTGCACGTTAAAAAAATAGATCACCTTGAACAATCCAACCTTCCTGGTACAATGTCCAATATTACAGACCGATTAAGTAAAACGAATCAAGGAGTCTGGAATAATTTTGCGAAATAAAAATTTATTCATCACCGACACCATAATAAAACACTAAAAGGATCCACTATGCTTGGAACTGTTTTCTGAATACACTTACACCTAATTAAAACAATTAAAACAATCCAGAATGCATGGATCCTTTTCGATAAATGGATTTTCGTTTATTATTCCTATAAATCTGACAGCGAAAATGATCCAGACTGCTTGGTGAATTTGTATTGATTGCAAAGTCAATTTAAATCATTCTGCGAAAACGATCCAGGCCTTTTCGGGTCGTCTCGCTGATTATTTATACTTCGATTCATAAATTTATTCCTAAGTAAAAAACCAAAATAAATCATAGATTACTTCTGACAGGTAATAAATAGTACTAATTTATTCAAATTGGACGTAGTTACACGAAAAGGATCCAATCCACAAAAAGTCACTTTGGAGATATTGACGTTTGAAGTTTGGAAGATATTTCTTCATTGGTATTAATTTTAAAATTAATTAAAAGTATGATGTTGTGTGTGAAATAATGAAACTTTTTTATTGTGTATAGTATAGTCAAGCGTAGTATTGTATTTTGCGAATCATATGTAAATTTATACGGCTGGATCCTTTTCGTTAAATTACAGTTTCCACAGCGCATGCTCTAGTCTCAATTCCGTTAAAACGCCCCAAGTAATAAATTGTGTATAAAAAAAAATTGGTTGCCTGTAAAGTCGGTATACGGGCGAAAGTTTTACGTGACAACGACTTTGAGTGGTAAAATAATTTTAATGTGAATATTCATTCGTATAGTAGGAAGAAGGATGAAAGACGCGTGCCTTTCACTTTTTATGTCTGTCTCTCTCGCTCTTAGGCGGGACGCGTGCCTCTCACTCGCTCTCATTGTGAGCGCATAACGTGAGCGGAGCGTAACGCAGTTTCTTGAAGTGTCACCCGGCAAACCAATTTATAAGACGTTGTCACGTCAAAAACATATTCCATGAAATCAAATACATTTATTTTTTTTTTGTTTTAAATTACTAGTCGACAAGCCAACTAGACGAATGTCAACGTGACAAAATTCAACATAATTCAACAATTATAATCCAGAATTATTTATCGTAACGTGCGAACGCGGCGTGTGAACGAACAATGCGCCTGCAATCAGTACTAGGAATTTCTGGATTATAATTATTGAATTATGTTGAATTTTGTCACGTTGACATTCGTCTAGTTGGCTTGGTCGACTAGTAATTTGACTGAATCTTAACCTATAACATGGCAACACAAATATATAAAAATCAACAAAACTAAATCTCAAAATCAACATAACAACCTCTCAAAACTTGCCTTATATTTTTGGAGATATTGACGTTTGAAGTTTGGAAGCCATTTTTTCATTCGTTTTCGTTTTAAAAATAATTAAATGTATGATGTTCTGTATGGAATAATAGTACTTATTTATTGTTAACACTACAATCAAGCGTGGTATTGTATTTTTTTAAACGTTTGGATCCTTTTTGTTAAATTACAGTTTCCATAGCGCATGCTCTAGTCTTAATTTCGTTAACCTCTCGAGCGCCCAAACGTCAAATGTCATATAATCGATAAGCGCCCACGTCAAATTTAGCGTATGTCTGAAAGTTGGCGGGCAGCGTTTAAATGCCGATTTCGACGTTTATTTACTTCAGAACACTAATCAATACATATATATTTAGAATCTACATGAAATTTGCTTTATTGTGTATATAGAATTAACTAACTTTGTGAACAAGCGTAAGTAATTCAAACGGTTTTATCAAACAAATGTGTAAAATACATGTTATTGTAGAAAAATGAATGTATTGACCAATTAGAGGCATTCATAGCGGTAGGAAAATTCTAATAATATTATTTATGAGCTATTCTATTAATTGAAATACGTAAAATAAGAAATATATGGAAAAAAAATGATTTGGAAGCGAAATAGTGTAAGCACGCCTCGAAGTGTACTAATAGCTGATGAGTTTAGCTGACTGTTTGTTTTTAATGACGTTGAAAATAAGCATTTTTATTGCATAGATCTGTCAATCGTTTCATACGCTTCAAAATGGTATACATTGAAAAGAGACAAACATTGTTTTGGCGTTTCATTTGAACATTGAATGGAACAAGTACGAGACCACTGTATAACGGTCCGCGGGCGCTTATCGGGGGTAAGAGTGTTCACCGTAAAACGGTGCCCTGGCGCTCGAGAGGATAAAACGCCCCAAGTTATAAATTGTGTATGAAAAACCTATTCAATGAAATAAAATTAATTTATATTGTTTTAGTAATTTTAATTAAACCTTATTCTTAAACATGGCAACACAAAAATCTCAAAATCAACAAATTAAAATCTCAAAATCAACAAAATAACCTGTCAAAATTTGCATTATATTTTAATAATCATAACTTCACCGTAAACAGCTTTCAGTCTTTCATTTCTTTTAGGATAAAAACATAAAGAGGTCGTATATACTATATCAATACAGAGACGACACCTGTTTAAATAAAGATATTGACAGCTCAGTATCCTTAAATGTTACAATACACATGAACAAAACTAAAATAAAACTCTAAAAATTAACAAAGTTAAAATTAAAACTTCTTGTATCTATATTCATAAACAACCAACTTAATATTGCAAATAAAAGTAAAGGCAAACCTATTGATATATTATGTCAGCATGATTTAATTTAATTGTGGCCTTAACGGCAAAGAAATCCCTCCAGCTAAGGTTGATGATTTGATGTCAATGTTGGATATTTTTCCAAGAAACTACTGTAGATTATACAGGGTCAAGTGTCAGTGTCAGCTGTGAATATCAATGTCGAAGTTATCAAAAATAAAAATATCAAAGTCAAACAGTAAATGTTTGTGCTTTAGTTTTTCCGGTATATAATATTGCTCTGTGCTTTAGTTATTCTTCTGTGGTTTGTTTGTAGTTTGTACTCGATTACATAAAAAAAGGTACTCTGTGGTACGGAGTTCAAAAACGTGTTATAATTTCTTCTATTTTATTAAAAACTGTAAACCTAAAGGATGTCGGTGGAAGATAGCAAAATTGCTGTGAAGCGAGTAAGTTATCCAATTAGTAAACACTCTTTCGCATAAGGTATTGTTCTAACTTACTTGTTTGCCAAACCTTTCACCTATGTGGATCCACTGCAAGGTGCTCTATGATAATCACAAACTTAGCAAGTGACATTTTAATTATTTATAGCTAGAGGATGCCTGCCGCTATGATTCACTCACGTATTTTATTTTTATATTTTAACCTCTTCCTCTCTTCTCGATCCAGGGAGAAATTCGGAAAATCCCTTCTTAGATGCTTAATTTTATCTTCTTGCGCCCAGTAGTTTTTTGTTATGCTTTAGTTTTTATCATTAGTCATAAAGTAATATGCAAGTAATTTATATATACCTACAGGTGGAAGACAGTATAATAGTTTGATTATAGTTTAGTAGATTGGGTGAGTGAAATACCTTTTCAGGTATAGCATGTTTCTTTTAACGCAACTGCCGCACCCACCACTATGTAGTAAGTAATACATTTTCTAATATTTCATTATTTTTATTGTTACAGAAAAGAACCAATGATATGGTAGTAGATGGCTTAGACAATACAGCTACAGTGGACCAGCTAATAGAGACTTTAGAGACGAATATAAGAAAAAATAAATTATATTCACTTTATTGTCAATCAGTGCGTCAGAGACGTACTGTGCCCAGCAGATATCGCAATAACCTGCATTATCACTTAGTTGGCCATCCACTCAATGTTTTCAGCCAAGAATGGGATGGAGGACTGAATGCTGGATATTTTGAAACATTCTCACACAAAAGTCTGTTGCCAAAGATAATATCAAAAGTAAAGAATATATACAAAAAGGATCCAGTCACAGAATATATGAAAAAGAAAATTACATGGCAAGAGACTTTAGCAGATTATAAAAGAATTATGCGTGAGTATAATTATGATTAAGTGTATATGATATTTCAGCCATAAAGTGGATGATCTATTGGCTATTGTTTTTACCTGGAAATAAGGTGATGAATGATGATGCTCTTAGTCTGGATTTACAGTGATGCTTATTCATCTGTGCGGATGGTAAGCACTGCCCATAAGCACAGATGAACAGTTTGAAACTAAAAAAAACGAGTGGCTTGTCACCTCATTCAGCTGTGATGAGACTGAAATGACGACAACATATTTGAGTAAATGCTTACTATGCCACTAGGTTGCTTAGAGGCAATGAATCCCACAATGTTGAAAAGCTAAATCTAATAATACATAATATTTATTTTATTTATTATATTAAATATTATGTATTAATAGACTCACGCCTGTATCCCCGAAGGGGTAGGCAGAGGTGTAATATTACACCCACATTTCGCCATGCATTTTTAGGTCCCACGTACCGGGCACATTACCAGACTCCGTGCTGCTTCTAAGAATTTCCTAACGGAAAAACCCAATAACACATTGCCCAACCCGGGAATCGAACCCGAGACCTCTCAATCCCACGCGCACATTTATGCCGCGAGACCAACGAGGCAGTAATACATAATATTTCTTAAATAATGATTAAAAATAAAATTTCTTACTGTCACTCTTTACTGCATTACAATTTAATTCAGTTGATGTGATTACTTAAAAAATATCTTTATGAATTCCAGATATAATGCGCAGGAAGCACAAATATGAATGGATCAATGAAGAAGTACTGCATTGTCCTAAGCAGTGGATAGAAGTGGCAGCGCATTATGAGCAGAACCCTGATCCATACTTTGACTCTAATTACAACTGGTATTATGCTGGCCATGGAAACTTTCAACTTATAATGGTGAATGGACTTGAATATCTGTTGCACAGTGAATTCAGCTGCATGTGTAAGTAATTTAATCTGCTTGTTCATATTAACTGTTTGACCCATGAAATACTAGCCACAATATTCTGTAATTAAGAGGGTACAAGTTCTCTGGTTGAATGTAAGAATAAGTAAATCATGTAAAATAACCAGACCAAGATGGTTATCATACAAAATGTCAATGTATAAAGTATGTAATATAAACCAACGCCACTATGGCACAGCGCCGCACTTGACACTATTTAAAGAATGTATTTGGCCGACGTTGGGTTTTGGGTTACACATTAATTTTCAGTATGATTACAGCTGGTATTCTTAAATTTCTTTTGATGAGATGATCAATTCAACAATGGGTTTTTTTATAGTATAGGAAGACAAACGAACAAGCGGGTCACCTGATGGTAAGTAATCACCGCCGCCCATAGACACCTGCAATGCCCGAAGGATCACAAGTGCGTTGCCAACCTTTTAAAAAGGAATATGCTCGCTTCTTGAAGATTCCAATGTCGAACTCGTTTGGAAATACCGCTGCAGGTAGCTGATTCCACAGTTTGGTCGTCATCATCATCATCATCATCAGCCTTTAACAGTCCACTGCTGGACTAGGCCTCTCCTTTGAAAGGAGGAATTGGCCTACTATACCACGCTGGCCAAACGGGTTGGTATAGGGTTTGTATCAAGTTTTCCTTCCCTTACAGTACTGTTCTCTGCATAATATGCTCCCTCTGTCGGCTCTTACGACACCCATGGGATGATATGGGGTGGTGACATTCCGTATTCTTAATCCGTCACCACACGGACAGTTTGGTCGTACGAGGCAGGAAATGGCGTGTGAATCGTACGGTAGAAGAACGCCACTCATCAAGGTGGTGAGGGTGGAATTTTAATTTGTGGAGAGTTGTACGGTGGTGAAATTCTGCAGCAGGTATCAGACTAAACAACTCCTCAGAACACTCCCCATGACACATACGATAGAAAACGCAGATAGACGCAACATCTCTACGCAGGTCAAGATAGGCGAGCCGGTTTGTAAGGACCGCGTCATTGATGACTCCAGCCACTCGACGTTGGACACGGTCAAATGGAAGTAGTTAGTATTGTGGTGCCCCGGCCCAAAGATGGCAGCAGTACTCCATGTGGGGCCTAACTTGGGCTTTGTAAAGCAAGAGACGCTGCACTGATGTGAAGCATATTTTTTTTTAATGTTAATAGGCGGCAAACGAGCAGACGGATTGCCTGATGGTAAGCAATTACCGCCGCCCATGGACACAAGCAACACCAAGTGCGTTGCCGCCCCTTGGGGTTGGGAATGGAGATAGGATGAGGGAGAAGGAATAGGGGATAGTGCCTCCGGCACTCTCACTCACCGAATGAAACGCAAATTTTCTGTGAGAGGGTAGTACTGCCCCGGTCGAGCCGGCCCATTCATGCTGAAATCAGCAAGGCTCTACTACCTATATAGAGTACTATCTATACTATCTTCTTGCTTTATTGAGGACACCCAGTTTTTTGGAGGCTAGATTAGCTTTATCTTCCAAATGACCGCGCAATTGGACGTCTGGCGTTATCTCGACTCCGAGAATCCCTATGACTGGCTTAATATCAAGGGAAGTGCTCTGAAATATTGGAGAATCGACAAAGGGGGTCTTTTTTGCGGTAAACGCGCAAACCTGTGTCTTTTTTGGGGTTAAAAATGACCAGATTACGATGACCCCAATCGGAGACCAGGTCGAGTGTGGTTTCCGTTAAAGGCACAAGTTTGTTCCGACACTCAATGACTTGTGCCTGAGAGATTTTAGCACTACCGGGGTACAGAGCGTCTACAGTGCTGTCATCTGCATAGCAATGTATGTCACTGGTTTGTATCCAGGGCCGTTCCGACCCAATGCAGCGCCTGTGTGCGAAATCTATGAAGCGCCTGTGCAGTGGCGTAGGGCGGATGACCTTTTTTTTTTTTTTAGTCGTTACCTAACAATTCCGGCCTAGATTATTTGCCCCTCCTACGCCACTGCGCCTGTGTGCGAAATCTGTGAAGCGCCTTTATTGGCATCCTTTTTCGAAAATAAGTGTTATAATTAACGCATATCTCGGCGCGCGGCGCCCCTGTCACCCTGGCGCCTGTGTGCGCCGCACACATTGCACATAGGGAAGGTTCGGCCCTGTTTGTATCATATCATTGATATGCAGAAGAAACAGTGTTGGCGATAGTACACAGTCCTGAGGGACACCATCATTCACGGGCCTGGGGTCAGAGCATGAACCGTCAACTACGACTTTAATTCTATGCTCCGAAAGAAAGCTGGATACCCATTTGCATAAATTTTCAGGCAGCCCATAGGAAGAAAGCTTCGACAAAAGCGCCTTTTGCCAGACCCTGTCAAAGGCTTTCGCAATGTCCAAACTGACCGCTACGGCCTCCACCCTTGTTCTCAATTGCCTCCGACCATCTATGTGTCAGGTAGGTACACTAAAAGATCACCAGTTGACCTGCCGCGGCGAAAGCCGTACTGGCGGTCGTTGATCAACTGGTGCTCCTCTAGATATCGCAGGAGCTGGCAGTTAATAATGGATTGCATTATCTTGGAGAACAAGGAGGTGATAGCTATAGGCCTGTAGTTGCTTGGATCAGAGCGATCGGCTTTTTTGGGAATCGTGTGCTCCATAGCAGTCTTCCATGACGACGGGACAATGCCAGTCGAATAGGAGCGCCGGAAAAGACGCGTTAAGACCGGAGCCAGCTCAGGAGCGCAAACTTTCAGCACAATGGGAGCAACACCATCTGGCCCACTCGACTTCTGAACGTCCAAGGAGAGGAGAGCTCTACGAACAGATTTAACGTAGAACTGAACGTCTGACATAGAGCCCCCTACCGCTGGATGGTCGGCAGTAATTTATCTCCGTCGTCTAAAGTCGAGTTAGAGGCAAAATACACCCTAAAAGATCGGCTTTGTCTTTTGCATCATAGGCCAATGATTTGTCTTCTCTGCGCAGAGGTGGAAAGGAAGGCCGACAGAAGTTACCTTTAGCAGCTTTGGCAAGAGACCAAAAAGCTCTTGTACCCGAGGGCATTCGAGCTAGTCTCTCGCTAAGGGGCGGAACATACCTGACCGAAGATGCGTCGAACGTATCTTCGGTCGCGTCTATTCCGTCAAATGAATCGGTACACATCTGACGGAAAATGCGTCGAGCGTATCTGCACACATTCGCTGAAAGCGTGGCTATTGTGCACACATATAAGTTTGTTCGTGCAGGGCCGTACTCAGGGCAGCTCAATATTTTACTGTCATATTCTTTTACCTAATCATTTTTCGTGTTCCCTGATGTTATGTCGTCACTGAAGTACTGTAGTTATTTATATTGCAATTCGAGTTTGACTATTAAAAATATGTCGGACTTCGAAGATTTTTTATAGTAGCCAACAAGCGTTATTTAAATATATATCCTATTTAGGTATGGAGGTTCAAAAATAAAAGACGATAATACGATTTGGTTACGGTTTTTCACAAAACTTATACAAATGATATAGAAGCGGTTACAGACTACAGTTGCAGAGCAAGACACAAAATGTTTTCTATATAGGTATGTATGGAAATTGTTCCCGTGGACCTTTAGCACCTCATACCCAAAAATTGGCCCTCGATCCAAGCTAGCAAATATGCGTACACTCATAGCACATACTAACACTACATTATTCTACACATTTCGTTTCTGAAAAAATAAGTAAGGTCTGGCGGCCCTGGAATCTTACGATCTTAAAATCACCGATCTGGGAATGACATGGATATGGTATGTCCAATACCTATGAATTCAGCGTGCTCACCTACGAAATTAGCGTGCACACCTACGAAACGTTGGGCAAATAAAATGGCTGCCATTTGGGTTGTTCTCCAGAATGTAATCGATAACGATATGGAGCCGGTTAGAGGAGAATAATACATTTTTGTAGTAAGCAGCACCTTTGTTAGTTTAAATCGTTTGCCAGATTAGTTTATTCCATAACGCAAATGTGGGCGAACATGGCAAAGCGAAAGACAACCCTTGTATGAAACATGTAACAAAATATTCTCTGAGAGCCAATATCGGTTTTTTAGACATATTGACGTGACAACGTCTTATAAATTGGTTTGCCGGGTGACACTTCAAGAAACTGCGTTACGCTCCGCTCACGTTATGCGCTCACAATGAGAGCGAGTGAGAGGCACGCGTCCCGCCTAAGAGCGAGAGAGACAGACATAAAAAGTGAAAGGCACGCGTCTTTCATCCTTCTTCCTACTATACGAATGAATATTCACATTAAAATTATTTTACCACTCAAAGTCGTTGTCACGTAAAACTTTCGCCCGTATACCGACTTTACAGGCAACCAACTGGTTTTTTATGCACAAAAACAAAATTATTATGTTCGATAGACAACGATTTCACAGCAGATGTACCACAAACCTTGGCGAAAAATATGGCGATAGTGGCACGAATGACATTTCTAATAAAATATCGTCATGATTAATTTATTCAGTAAACTATGGCTATCTCTTTTTTCTGACAGAAATATCCCTAAGACAAAACGAGACAACACTATGTTTGGTGGCTTTATGTCGATTTCGTATATATGTGTATAAAAAAATCATGGTGAAATGTGGGTGTAATATTACACCTCTGCCTACCCCTCCGGGGATACAGCCGTGAGTCTATAAAAATATAATAATTTATGTGAATAATGTAATTTTTCTATATGTACCTACTATTTGCCCTCTCCATTTATATTCCTTACTCTTTACGTGAATTTTGACCTTACTCAAAGGTCAAAATTCACGTGGTGCGTGGTGCGCGCGACGTCGACGGATAATCCGTTAGTACGCTCGACGTACTAACGGATTATCGGTCAGGTGTGAATGGTTGAACGTTTTTCTATACATTTGTATGTATTGGCGTTACGCGACCGATAAAACGCGACGGATCTTCCGTCAGGTATGTGCCGGCCCTAATTCTGCTATTATGTTCCGTCGCTTTGGCCACAGCTCTTTTAAAGGATCTCGAGGCGTAGTTGTACTCTTTCTTGTAGAGCTTCACTTTCGGGTCTTTGGCCGAAACCGCATTGGCCTTGGCTTGGTACTTTTTACTTGAGGTCAGAAGCCTCCTTGCAGACGGACACAAACCAAGGCTGGGACTTATCACCAACGGGTACAACAGAATTTGGGATGAAAAGTTCCATACCCTGCAGAACCACGTCAGTAACAGAGTCCGCGATAGCGGTAGGATCCTCAAGCGCAAAGCAAACTCGCCTCCATGAATAGGAAGAAAAGAAGGTCCTCAACCCATTCCAGTCTGCTGACTTAAAACGTCACACCCGGCGGAATCCCGCAGGGCCTAGGTTAGTATGCCATGTTAAGGGCACCTTGCACCGGATCAGACAATGATCCGACGAGCCCAGAGGGGCATCGACAGTTACCTGGTATCTGTCCGGATGGGAAGTCAGCAGCAAGTCCAACAGTGAAGGCTTATTAGACTAAGATCCCGCGACAAATTAGTGCACTCATCGAGTTTTTGCTTAAAACCAAATTTTTAAGTATATTTATGATTAGGAGAATACATATATACTAGGTTGCCTATTAAAATTTGGCCGCAAGTATATTTAATTAAATGATTATTAATTGATTTTTGGAAGATACTTTTGTTCATTCGTTTTATAAGTAAAATATCGTCTACATCACGGCTATACATATAAAGATTCTGAAAAACCACGGTTGCCATTGTTCATCTGGCCGCACCTCCTCGCAGCCAGGTGTAACCAGGTATGATTTCGATACATTTTTACGTTCATAACGTTTATTTATGATTTATATATCAAATGAAAGCTAATTTTTTTCTGATTCTGATGATTTATGGTTGCCTAATTAAATCCAGCCGCAAATAAGGGTTGCCGGCTGTTGAAGATTGTAAATATTTAAAGTAGAGTGAAAGAGAGTTATAGGGGGAATTCCCGTAACGTCGAGTGGCACATAGCGCCGAATACTACACTATCTGGACAAGTAATCTTCCACATATTTTTAAATCGTGAGCAACAATTTAAAAATATGTGGAAGAGGTGCGGGATAACATATCAATACAGGATCACACAACGCGGTTTTCCAGTGCTGCGACTGGGCACAGCGGTAGCAGCATTTTGCTGTTTATAGCGGCAAAGCATTGCGTCACGTTACTCTATTATGTAATTATTCTATATAAGGTTATATATTATGATTTATTTTAATAAGTCACTGACTATAGTGTGCCATCGGGATTCGTAAAATATGCCGGTTGGCGTAGCGGGAGTGTGAGCGACTGCTACGTCGAAGGTCGCGAGTTCGACTCCCGCTCAAGTCAAACATTTGTGTGGATGAAGATGGATGTTTGTCTTATTCTGGTTTCTATGTATGATATGTATGTATTTACAAAAATATATACTTATATGTATGTTTATCCATTATCTAGTACCCATAGTACAAGCTCTGCTTAGTTTGGGACTAGATAGTGTTGTGTGAATGTGAAAAAAAAGTAACACACACCCTGCCATGAAAACCTGTCTAGTGATCAAATATCTTAACAACAAACCTGGAACCAGCAGTATGAAGACGTCGACTAGTTTTTGTTTAGCAGTTGGTCAGAATATTCTAAAATTGTTAAAATTTCCTGCTTTCACGATGAACAGATTAGCAACTTGACAAATAAAATGTGTGAGAAAGTGAAATAAGTGAAATTTTAACGTCGTCACCGACGTGTAGAATAGTAGCTGAAGAGACAAAAATCATGTTATCTCAGGAAAAAGGAAAGAAATGGACATCAAGTACAAAAAAAACAATAAATAAAAAAAATTGACAAACCAAACTTATGAAAGTTTATGGGAAAAGTGGAGGTAAGCTAACAAAAAGATGTCACTATCTCAAATATTCAACATAGAAAAATACCTGTCACGACGAATCATGATGAAGACACATGGTTACAGTGCTCCAGATGCCAAGGGTGCGCTTTTGAAGCTTTTGCAGAAGTTCTTGAATGTGGAGACGTCGTCGAGATATACACGATCAATGGCCGATGTTTTGCAGATGTCCGGCGCTAGTCTGTAAACTAATTGTGTGTCCGGTACTAGGTGCCAGTTTTTAATTAATAACAATAACATTTTTCTTTATCTAAACTTAATTGAAGTTCCTGATTATATTTATACAGAAATCGTATTTTGTTGATAGATTAAGATTTCATAATTTGTTAAGTCAACAAATTCAAAATTAATTAAACTTACATTTCTTAAAATAGTTTTTATTTTATTTCCTAAAAACCTTAGGTGTCCGCCACTGGGGAACTTCACCCTATGCGTGACGTCATTTGTCAGACGAGAACGGTTGACAGCTCTGCGACACTTTTAAGCCATTGCGCATGCGTCAAATGCTAGTCAACTAGCCAACCCTTAGATTATATAACTATTAGATGGAGGCATACGACCCCAAGACCGTCACTAATAATCTGACATAGGTGGCCATATGGCCACCCATTATCCGTTAAAATGTAATAGAACTTCATTTAAAACTTTGAGACTTCGGTCTTCGGTTATAGACATTTTAATAATTATTCCTATAAAGATTGTGACGTATTAACATAGTAACGTTATAACTTTATCGATACTTAAATTTTACAGACTAGCTTCAGTACACCGCGGGTCTTACTCATCGCATAAAAAGGTAGTTTATTGTGATGTATAAGCTATACTACAATATATCAATAAAAATATTGTTTCACGATAGAGTATCCTCAATTTTTTTTCGTTTATAAATGTTTTTTTTTGTAAAAACCATCTGCCGCAAACAACTACTAAGCCATGCAATTTTGTCATGATGTTTTCCTTCATTATAGCAAGCCAAGCTTCTAGTAACCAGAGATTCATGCAGTAAATTTGAAAACCGATGCGTTAAAATGATATTTTCAAAATATCATTTTAGAGTGGTTACCGGGTGTTACAATAAATATCGTTTGCTTTATTCATGTTAAAATGTTAAGTAAAATAAAAAAAGCATTTCAGTGCTCGAGTGAGGTTTGGTCATGGGAGAAATAATCTAACGGTTTATTTTTTTATTTCCAGTCAAATTAACTATACTGTACCTGGAGGCAAGCAGACATTGAAGATACTGAGCTTCAAGGTCTGCTTGACTCAGCTAAGAACCACAATTTGTTTATTTGCTCCTGTAGTTGCTTACATAAATGCAGATCTATTTTTTGAACGGATGTATGTCATCAATAACATTATTATGACTCTTTCCTACGTTCAAATTATTTTGTTGATATTTATATTTGATATATATTCCTTAATTTACTTGATTGAGGAATTATCATCATTCTTTCGATATTTATTCTGAGTAAACCAGATCTGATGATTTATTTTAAATTTTAACGATATTCTAACTTATCAAATTATAATGTAATGTTCAGTACATCCGTGAACATGGCGCTTGCAACAGTGCCGAAATATCGGTTACTCTTAACAAAGGTACGTGGTATATATCCTGAAAGACAATTTAAAACAAGTTTAAATGACCACGAAAGTTTAAATTCCTATATTATCAAAGAACAATGGCAGAATTTGGTCTGGGTTTGTTGTGGCGACCTTAAACTTCATATAAACAAAACAAATTGTATTTTTTTTCTACGATTTTTAATATTTTCACTTTGTCTCGTTAAAGCTGGAGTACTTTATGATGATAAAAAGCATTCCAATTGATTACGAATACTTTATTATTTGATTGTTGCCATAGACAATGGTGTGTCAGGAATAGACGTGAGTGCTATATCCGTATCGATTATTAAATAAGTAATCGATACGATCGACCTTTATAGAGTTGGTTTGGTTTAAAATGCAATTATTTAATATTTAATCAACATTATATCAATAAGCTAATATTTTTGAAGCAAAACAACGTTTAAATCAAATAAATACGTCACAGCATCGTTTTAAAGTTGTATCGATTTCACATAAAATCGATTTAAAATGTGCAGCTCTGCATTTGTCTTTGGCTGTGACAGTTAGATGCTACAAAATACTTCCGCGTTTTGATGTCAATCTGACATATGTCATTTGATAATTCAAACGTACCTACCTACATTGTTTAACTTTCATACTATAATTTTCCTTGTACCTACATGGTTAATTCTTCACTAAAACTTCAAACACCGATATCTCCTTTTTCCACCTTTCCTGAGTGAAAATGGAATCATTTATAGACTCTGTTACTTACGCCAAATTTTTTGATATATTTTTTATTACTGTTCGCTTCAATTTAATTTCAGACATTTTGATGTATGGAGATCTGCCATTGTCCTTTAGTGTGAACCGACGAAAATTAGAAACGTCTTTTGTATAAACTATAATATCTTACTCTAACACTAGAAATAATTCATAAATCAAAGTAAATATATTGGGTATAACTGCTGTTTTTATGCGGTTTCTATGTATATTCCTTATTCTCAGGAGCTGTCTGACACATTATGTTACGCGTATAACTCTCTTTCACTCTACCTTAAATATTTACAATCTTCAACAGCCGGCAACCCTTATTTGCGGCTGGATTTAATTAGGCAACCATATATCATCAGAATCAGAAAAAAATTAGCTTTCATTTGATATATAAATCATAAATAAACGTTATGAACGTAAAAATGTATCGAAATCATACCTGGTTACACCTGGCTGCGAGGAGGTGCGGCCAGGTGAACAATGGCAACTGTGGTTTTTCAGAATTTTATATGTATAGCCGTGAAGTAGACTATATTTTACTTATAAAACGAATGAACGAAAGTATCTTCCAAAAATCAATTAACAATCACTTAATTAAACATACTTGCGGCCAAATTTTAATAGGCAACCTAGTAGATATGTATTCTTCTAATCATAAATATACTTAAACATTTGGTTTTAAGCAAAAACTCGATGAGTGCACTAATTTGTCGTGGGATCTCGTACTATATGGTCGTCAACATCAGGAATTCGCGTTGCCGAAGGGATCACCCACAGAAATAAATAGTAATAGAATGGTGAATGTCACGTCATCGCGTACATTTCGCGTGTGCCACATTTCAGCAAGCCCCGCCCACAGTGACGTATAGATAGTGAGGGGACACTAAGGAATTATTATCGATGTGTTGAGAGCTGTGGAAAATGAAATTATGTTATTGTTTATATAAAATGTTTTATTATGAATAGTTTGGTTAAAGTATACTGTTATAAAAATAAAACGTATTTATTTAGTTAAAAATCTGTATTGAAATCTTACAAAACTTTTGACTATAATATAGAATATCTATACTAATATAATAAAGCGGAAGAGTTTGTTTGTTTGAACGCGCTAATCTCAGGAACTACCGGTCGGATCTGATAGTCTTTTTGTATACGATAGCCCAGTTATTCCGGAAGGCTATAGGCTATATATATAACATAACGCTTCGACCCTTTTTTGGCCGGGCAAAAGGCTAAAAGATAATGTCGGCTAATCTCAGGAACTAGCAGTCGGATTTTAAAAATTGTTATTGCCTATGATAGCCCAATTATTCCGAAAGGCTATAGGCTATATAAAATTACGCCACAACTTTTAGGGGCCAGACAAAAATAATAAAATGGTCAAACGAGAAGGGGGAGGGTTGGGTCAAAGGCAAAAAAGGCTTAACGAATAGGATACAATCTATATAGGTATAGTTTTCGAGATTTTCGGGACGCTGATTAAATAATATTATTTATATTATGAAATTTATTTAGTGATCCAAGATGGCGGACGGGATATCAAAGATGGCGGATGAGAAAATTTTAAAAATCAATATGGGTATCGCCTTCGATATTTTAAGGGGTGAGGAATCGAAATACAACATCACTTTCGTGATCAAAGATGGCGGATGGGAAATCAAAGTTGGCGGATGGGAAAATTAAAGAAATCAATATAGGTATCGTCCGTGATGTTAAAAGGGATGGAGAATTCAAATACAACATCTGTTTCGTGATTCAAGGTGGTGGATAGGAAATTAAAGATGGCGGGTGGGATTTTTTCGATATGTGTATCGTCTCCGATATTTTAAGGAATGGTAAATTAAAAAACACCATCTATTTCGTGATCAAAGTTGGTGAAAGGGATTATTTTTTAAAATCAATATGGGTATCGTCTCCGATGATGTAAGGGATGGAGAATTCAAATACAACATCTATTTCGTGATCAAAGATGACGGATAGGACATTAAAGATGGCGGACGGGATTTTTTTTAAAGTCGATATGGGTATCGTAACCCCAGAAAAAGAGGGCGGCCGAAAATGAGGTGGACGGATATGATCACAAAATATATGACCAGCTGCAATGTTTCTGACACTGACACGTCCAACCGAGCAAAGTGGAAGGAGAAAACAAAGAAAGCAGACCCCACAATCAGATGGGAATAATAAATGCTTAGGAGAGAGAGAGAGAGAGATATATATGGGTATCGTCTCCGATATTTTAAGAAATGGGAAATTCAAAAACACCATCTATTTCGTGATCAAAGATGGTGGATGGGATTTTTTTTTAAATCAATATGGGTATCGTCTCCGATGTTTAAAAGGATGGGGAATCCAACAACACCATCAATTTCGTGATCAAAGATGTCCCGTCCGCCATCTTGGATTCCCAAATAGATGTCATTTTCGTGATCAGAAAGCATGACAACCCCAAAAATTATACCCAGATTAATTGTATTAAAAATGTCCCGTCCGCCATCTTGGATTCCCAAATAGATGTAATTTTCGTGACCAGAATCCATAAAAACCCCAAAAATGATACCCATATTAATTTTATTAAAAATGTTTCGTCCGCCATCTTGGATTCCCAAATAGATGTAATTTTCGTGATCAGAAAGCATGAACATGATGCTTGCTTTCTATAAGAGAGAGAGAGAGAGACAGACAGACAGAGAAACATGCGCACGCCGCACGGCTTACAATAGCTTACTATATCAAAAAGTGTCGTTACAATTTTTCGTCTTAATTATTTCCGTCTAGCCTCCTTTCGCAACGCGCGATAAGGAACTTCGTTCCAATATTAACAAACGTATTGATATTGACATAATAATTAATTCGAATTAATATTCATTTTATTTATTGATATATTTAAAACGTAACCATAAACCGAACGTCAATCCATAGCGCGCGCTGACCAATCACAGCTATTTATTTGACCCGTGGCCCCTGATTTCTTATTGTTTTTGGCATCTTGTGAATATCGCATATCTCGCCGTACATTGCGTGTTTATTTCATAAATATGTCAACAAGTATCGTATAATTCAAGCAATGGAAATTTAACATAACGAAGAAATGAACGATGATATTAGAATTACACAAACATAGTAAAAGTAGCCCGCTTGGTTTGAATCTCAATAATCGCAACTTTTACTCAATTTAAATACTTACTGCTGATATGAAATGCCTCCCTTTTCCATATTTTTTGCATCACTTTTATTTTTACAATTGGAAACTGCACAATATGGCATATTCGTAACGAATTTAATGTTTTTTTACCTCCTGAGCGCGCGAATGGGAGACGCGATGCGTAATGCGAATGCGTTCGAAAACACATGCGCTATAGTGCAATAGTTTGGCACGCGCGCCACGCCCGTGTCACCATTCTAAGTATTACTATTTATTTCTGTGGGATCACCTGTGTGAGACCATAGGCCCAAGCGAAGGCGTGCACAGCTCTACCCGCGTGGTCAGTCCTTTGGGAACCAAGTCATTTTGGGTTGTTTTTTCATTTTGGGAAAAAAACGCCTGGCTCTTTTCTTTCTAGATGTATAAAAATTGGCCTACTGATATAACCCGTAGGCCTACACGTAAATCGTCTTCAAACTCGCGTTTGATCGTTGCCGAGCGTCGCCTACGCTGAACGATTTCGATGAACGTACGCGCAGCGCATACACTACGACAGCAAAAAGTTTGCGCCGTGTCAGGGCGCTTCCAATGCACTTAACCGACTCGTTGTGACTATTGTTTTTGAAATTTTCTAGCCGTAAAAACATTTTGTAATAAGCAGCAAATCGGAGAAACTCAGGCGTTGACAAGACTTCATGCATGTGTTCTCAGTTTACCACCAAACTATCTTACAACAATCCTTCTGTTAACTTTCATTGTATCCTTAATCCATATCTCTGAGCTGTCTGCAGTCTGTTCTAGTTAAGGCTACAAAATACATGAAATATCTCTCAAATTGCGTTGGCGAGAAGCTTTTATAATATATTTTTTTTAATTTGTTTCAGATTTGTCTCCATTTACAAAGTACAATTTATCCATAGACTATGACAATACGGTCAAATATGATTGTGGAGACAACCTCAACATACTTGAAACAATATCATCTGAAAACATGATAGCATTGAGAACAAGGAACAAGATATTTGTCTTGAAAATAGCAGACAATCAGTGTACACTAAATGTAGAAAAAGTTAAGGACATGGAGTCACGGATACCATTTACGGGAATATCTTTCGACGAATATCATAAGAATATTTTGTACGTCACAACATTGGATTTTAGACTGACGATAGTCAATTTAGACAGGATGACTGGCAGGAGTAAACAGTTACGTGCTGAAGTGTCAAGCATGGTGAACAATTGGAGTACAGTGATTGGCTCCGAAAGAGGCTATTTCTCCCACATATCGAGAAACTCGGTCACTCTCTACGATAAAAGGACCAACTGCGCTTTTCAAAGATGGCGGAATCTTAGAAGACAAACCGACGATGTGGCTTGTAATGACATCAGCGTAGCTAGACACGCCACTGATAAAAGACTAATGTACATTGGCACAGATCATCATCTATTTCTACTAGATCTACGGTATAACAAAGTTGAGAAAAATAAATTAAAAGCACTGCAAAGATGGACTCATGGTATGCAGTGTCTACCTACTTATATGAATGTTAGTAAATTTGAATACAGCAAAGAATTGGTGTGTATGAGTAGTCAGTGGTGCGAAGACATGTGTGTCGTCAGTAATTACGCCGATAGACTGACGAGACATAATGACATCAGTAGTGTCACTATACATTACCGTCCACCGAGCATACTTGAAGCTCTGAAGGAAGCTAGAGAAAAGATGTTTTGCTGTGATATGGACAATCCAATATCTGATAGACTATGCAGTTCCATTACTGGTCTGTCTGTTATAGAACAAGACGATAGCTTTGACCTTTTGATGTTAAACTCTTTAGGCGATATTTCGTGTCATAATCTGTTTCCGGAACATATGACTGCTTTCTTTGAAGATACTGGTGTGGAACTTCTGAATGAATGGAGTAAGTCCTACAAGACAGAAACAAAGAATTTGGAAGTGACTGCTGTGGTCGATATAAGCAATATTTGGAAGGATTTGAGAGTTATTCCTGATGATCACAAGTTAGGGGAAAATAAATATTTGAGGAAAAGTGATAAGTTTAATGAACAAGAGATCTATGACGCTTTCGAGAATGAAGAGCTTGAGGCTGGTCTATTAGACATATGGTTGAAGGATCAATCAGAAGTCACAAAAAATGAGTCATCCATTAACTTGTTTTTTAGTGAGGATTGATGATATAAATAAAACAACATTATAATTTATAACAACTATATTTCCTACCTATGACTTGAGTTTACACATCCTTGCATGCGTCCAATCAACACAAACACACATCACAAATAATTCATAACAGAATGCTACATAGCTTTGAACTTTCTTGTTAAAGGACATAACACACATAATAACTCTGAAAGGAATCGTCACTGTATCAAGTTGAGCCGTTCAGTATTCTTGGCATAGGTTTATTTTACTGAAGCGCACAATAAACGGAATTGTAACGTTATCGCATTGGGACCAGCTTACCGTTGCCGCGCTTTCAGCTTATCGTCGCCACAGTAACGGCTCGTTCACGACCAGCAGCGGTGGGTGGTTGCGGCAGCGATTTCGATGTTACAATCAAACAAGTCGCCGCTGGACCAGTTTGAAAAAAAAAATCCCTTGGCTCGCTCATAGAGTCGAGGCACACTAGAAATTGGTTTTGTATACGAGTTTGTAGTCAATGTGCGTGTAAAGTAGCACTGGAAGCGACGATGTTTTGCTGAGCGATTCTCGCCCTTATGGTGCGCGCTTTAATAAGCCGCGGCCGATGTCGAATCGGTGTTAGCTCGCCATGTACAGTCGAACAACTTCCCGCTAGACCACCATAAGGGCGAGAATGTCTCATCAATACATAGTCGCTTCCAGTGCTACTTTACACGCACATTGCTGCTGGTCGTGAACAGACCATTACATCTCTCCGTATTCGCGCTGAACCCCAACCAGCCAGTCAGTTTAATAGATTTACGAAAAAAGTAAATATGTCTAAATATCCATTGTCTGGTACCTATAGTCAAAGTTCTGCTTAGTTTGGGACTAGACCAATGAATACAGATTTACAAATAGAAGCGCATTTCTTAAGGATTTCGTGTGCCGATTCCAAATGGCGAGTTAGCGACTGTCGTCAGTGTAGTACGTAGTTGGCGCCGTTGGCCGCGCTGGCGTCGTTCTCCGTCTCTCTTGCTCTCGTACTAAAGATACACAGGAAGAACGTTCGTCTCTCTTGCACTCATAGAGACAGCTGTCACAGCGCGACTGTCACGCCGTTTGGGTCACAGAAAGTTTGTCTACAGAGCGCCCATAAGAAATGCGCCTCTATGTAAATATCTATGCTCTATGACAAGTGTTATGTTTATGTGGTAGAATATTATTATTATTGGCGACTATCACTACCTTACTATTTACTATTCCAAAGTTCATATGTGTGTTATATCCCTAAATAAGTACAAATAGAAGAAAATTCAAAGCTGATGGCTATAATAAACGTTGGGAACTATCAACCATACATAAAACATTTTAACAAGTGTTACATTAAGCGAAGTTTACTTACAATGCATCTAAATGCAAAGATGTTAAAGCTTAGCTTTGTAATGCCACGGTCGCCTGGTCGTTCAGCCGTCGATACGTGGCCAAATGAACACTGCAAACATAAATACACGGTTGCAAGCTAGAAGTAATAATCAAAGATCGGAATCAGGGAGCTAACATTGTCAAAAGTATGGATATGGCTAATTTTTTAATTTGTGTCCCAAACTAGATTCTGGAAAATTTTCGATTTTTAATGAAGGTGTTTTAAACTATTGAAAAAACCTTCATTAAAAATCCAAAATTTCCTGGCATCTAGTTCCGGAAACACAATTAAAAATTAGGCATATCCGTACTTTTGACAATGTTAGCTTCCTTAATTCCGAACCTTGGTAATAATTACTAATTATCTTTAAACGGAGTCGTGACTTTTAGTATAGTGCACACATAACAACATCTTGAGGGTTGATTGCATTTTTTTATGTTTTTTTGACAACTCCCGCACTAGGATTAAATCCTGTGTCGCGGGGATTTTAAAAACTAACAACCAACGGACTCAATGAACACCCAAACTTGAAACAATAATTTAAGGATCACCCAAAGTGTTGTCTCGTGTGGGAATCGAACCTACAATACTCAGCACAGTGCCAAGCGGCGAGGCGGGCGCTTAAACCACTACACCAACCGTGCAGTCAAAGATAATTAATGAGCAACTTGTTTTCTAGAAAATTGCCGAAAACCCAAAAAACGCTGTTCGCTACATTTTGTGAAGGTTAAAGTTCAATTCAATATGGAACATTCGTCTTTTTCGTGAATTCAGTAAATTCCCAAAATAAAACTTGTTCAATATTATGGGTGCAATCGTCCCCTAAGAAGAGTGTACTATACTAAAAATAAGTACAATCAAATTGATAAACTACATTAGTGTGCGTATTCGTAACGTATCATCCTACAAAATTACTCTTATAATCATCATTAGGTATCCAAACTCAGTATAGTTGACGCCACTCAACTAAATTTTACATGGAAACAATATTGGATTAGAAATAATGATCTATAAACAATCGATGTCTTTGAAGAAAGGAGAGGAAGGAAATAATTGCATTTGAGCTTTAAAATCAAACATTGTAATACAAAAATTTTTATTCCTACATACAGGGTGTAAAAAGACCCTTAACGAAAACTGAAATCCCATGTTGTACCAATCACTACAATAGTTATTTGTGCAACAAGAGAGCAAAGTTGTTTTTTGTTTCGAGTGCTGATTTTGAGTCCTGAGCGTGGTGAGGGACTCAACAGCACGAGACACACAAAACTTTGCTCTCGTGTAGCACACATAACTTTTCACTACAGCAGTGAGAACACATATTACTTGGGAGACATAGAAATGAACAGAAATAGATTGAATTCTGAATAATCACTTGTTGATTTAACTCTTCTGGTGTTAAAGTACAGTCATCATCGCTAGTTTCACTCATCTTTTTAGATTATTTTATATAATATTTAACACGTAACGCTATACCTACTGTATCAGCATCAGCGAAATTTTTATTCCCGCTACTTTTTTAAATCGCGTTTTAATACCGCGTCCCTGATGTTTATTTTTCAAATGTATCATTGTTGTAATTCTAAATAAAAATGTATTGGTTAAATACTAATTTTATACTTTTAATTAGACTTATTTTTATTAAAATCCAATAATAAATTAAACATGTAAACAATAACATATAAAAAAGTAATTTCTTTATTCTTTTTTTTTGCGTTGCCGTAGGTGTTTTCTTTGAGGTCGACTTCCAAAATCGAATTTCGAATTCGAAGGGGTTTGTTTTTTCACTTACTTTTTATATGCATGTGAAAGAGACAGAGCACAGTAAAATTCGAATGTTTCAAATTTGTGACTGAACAATGTCAATTCGTGGCACTGAAGATTGAAAAATTAAAAAGCTACTTTGCCTCACGCTCGAATCAAAATCGCGTTTTGTTCAATGTTGTCTCGCAGCAAAAGCGGCATGTTTGAGCTGCTGTGGTGAAAACATTTTTTACTTCAGCACCATACCTGGGGAATTACTGGTTCAGGAGATATTGAGGCTCAAAGTTAGTATGGCTTGTTTCTAATTAGGTACAAAACCGATGCATTTACACCAATATGTTCCTTAGATGCCCGATGACCCCATGGATAAGTAGGTATTTCGAACATTGCACGCGCGCGCTTTTAATTGCGTTTTAAAAATGTGAAAACTTAAAAAAAATCATTTCCCAGGTATTACTTTTGGTTAGTATGACTTGGTATGATGTCCACAATGAGTAGACTTCGGCTTGGTGATTGATCTTGTGACACCCTGTATAAATGTTGAAAGGTATTGCAATGATAATGATATTCGATCTAGACATAGATTTTGCTATTAGAGATAGTAGTTTTTCATGCTAATTCCATGGATAATTCGAATATTAAAACCGGCTATAGAACTAATAAAATAACAAACATATTAATTTCTACTAAAGTTAAATAAGATTAATAATATTAACTACATGCATGGTATAAGGCATAGTTTATTATGTAATATATTCGAATTATGTTATTTGTGAAAATAATACATAAATAAACTTGATAATTTAATTTACAATTAAGATGTTCTCTAAAAAACAAGTCATATAATTTTACTTATTGTGTCTTATATAAATAATTTAATAGCGAATTTACGTTATTTAATTGAGCGAATAAAATTTAGTGGCAATGACATCCTATTATAAGAGCCACACTACATTGAGCGACGACGTCCAATGGTCGATCCATAAAAACAGCAAATTTTAGGTATCGACTTAAATTTTAACGGCGGGTATTTCTTCTTTGTATATAGAGATATGCGTTACAATAGCAGTCTCATTAATTTTAGATTTCATATCCACTTAATGTATATTTCCTGCATAATTTATCATTAAAAAATTTCGCATCTTTATGATAAATAAATATTGGCAGGATATTGGTTTTGCAAGACGCGCATTTACATTCGGGAGAGAAGAGGCTGAAGGGAGAAGTGAGGGAGAGACAAAGAGGGTTTTCTCGACCCTACGGTGTGAGGGTAGGACTAAAACCTCATTCGCCAAGGACTAAGACCCAAGTTCACCGACAATGATATAACCGGCGATCGGAAAACCATCTGTTAACTTGCTTATTTAGTTCTGCCGCGCACATTGTCACATGGGATGGGATGCGTACTTAGTACTGCGCGCGCATTGTCAGATTAATTTAACGGAAAGATAACCAAGATAAAGTGTCGGTGAACAGTGGCCTCTAAAATCCCGTATCAATATTCGATCGTTGTACATATTTTGTCGAATAAGCACCTTTAACCTCCAATCCATGGATAGGTCGGATATTGCCCTCCCAAACCAATACACCTCCCCCGCCCCTTCTCGTCAGCTGTTGCCGTGCATAAACTATTCCAAGTATGATACGAACCACTATGGATGCTAACGTCGTGTGAAGGAGCGTATCCAGTTCTTGGTGAGCGGCTGGTCCGGCGTCTTGCCCTCGCGTTCCTTCTCCTCGAGCTGTTCTAGAAGCTTCCGTTGGTTCTCGCGGAAGGCGGCTATGGGATCGTCGAACTGGCTGTAGTAGGTGAGGACCTCGCGGACGTCTATCACGTCCGACATTGCTATCGCTGTGGATCAAATGTTTTGACGTTTAAAGGTTGACTTTTTGGTGGCTTATCTATAGAAGAAGGGGTGGGCAGGGCCGTCTTGCCCCTTAAGAATAATAATTAAAGGACACTAGGCACACAAGAATTGGGAGGCACTTGGACTCACAAGAATGAAAGTAAAAGTAGGGTATTTCTTTTTTGTGTAAGTTACCAGAATTGGTCACACACCAATTCTGGTGTCAGGGTTTTCAGACTGCCTGAAGGCCTCCGACATGGTCTAACAATTCTCGTATTCAGGCAATGACCGAGACCGACAACTTTACGAGTCTTTCGAAGAACAGTAGCGCTCTGATGTAAATGCCACATAGGTCATCCACCCTATTAGCACAGTATAAAGACATACAGTAGTTTAACGCCTTTGATCTCGTAGAAAAAGCCGACAACGTCTAGACAAGGGTAGGCTAGGGCTGCCACATGTAAACAATACCTACTTATTCAAACACCGTCTATTTATTTTAGAAGAATATTACAATTGCTACGCTACATGAATAATTATACTGTAAATCACTTATCTATACATATAAATAAAATTGGAGTGTCTGCTTGCAATATTAAAATAACCGCTTTTTACTAAATGCATATGGATGTATACACGGTACATACACCGAAATGACATTTTTTTCAATTTTTGTCTGTCTGTCTGTTTGTTCTCGCTAATCTCTGGAACGGCTGGACCTATTTTGACGGGAGCCTCACTGGCCTGATGTACCAAGGAGTAACTTAGCCTAAAAAGTAACCGGGTACGCGAAGAAGTTCCCTCAGGACGCGGGTGAAACCGTGGGAAACAGCTAGTTTATTATATTACAATAATTAACGATAAATAATTATTATAAAACACGTTACATTTTTCGTGCGGTGACAGATTTGCACACAAAGTGTCAGTCAGCACCTATTTCATCCAGCAGGTGTCGTGGGAGGAGGTTAAGAATATAAAGCATTTTTCGTACAAACCAAGTTAAAATAAAGCGATTGACATAGCAATGGTTTAATGGATGGGTAGCCTTGGAATAAGCTTGCAGAGCCTATGTTATCGATATGAAGTATTTTGCAGATTTTTTTCGTGCAAACTACGTTAAGGTAAAGCAATAGACATCACGGTCATTTTATGGATGGGTGACCGGGCTATGAGATTACGGAGAACATGTGTGGGGTTTATAAAAGGGGGCCAAAAATATGGTTATTTTTGAGCTAGGATGCGCCGTTACCAAGATACATAATAATATGTGATAGGTACTTACCTAATGCGAAGGTACTAGGTACTGTTACGAGCTGGGGTTCGACGATAAATTATAACTCACTATGCCAGAAAAACTGCACTTTATTTACTGACACAATAACACCAGATACACACACTTAATTTTCACTTCACTAATAAAACACACTATTCACACCACTAGTACAACACTAAACACTTCCGAATTACTTTCTTCGCTTGATGTTGATCGCTTTCCGTATTCAATTGAACTGTCCGTTCCGTTCGCTCCCGCTCTATTTATACTGGCCGGATAACATCACTAGACTTTTCGAGACGACTCACGATATTTCTGGAAACGTGTAAGGTGTTTCTAGATGTCGCGTAAATGTTCTATTTACACCAACGCCATCTATTAGAGGATAGATGAAACAGCCTTAAACAACCGATACATCTAATCTCATGTAGTTCTCCCATTCACTGATAGATGGCATTATTTTCAATTCGTAACACGGCCTCCCTCTTAAACGTGTTCGTCTCGAACATCGTTAGACCCATAGTAACGAGCCAACCGGTCCACATGAACTATCTTCGGTGCACCTCGCGACCCCTTCTGGATTCGATAGGTAACGTCGTTCATCCTGGTAATTATGCGATATGGCCCGTCCCATCTGGCTTGTAACTTAGGCGATTTTCCTTTGCTTCGTACTGGGTTATGAAGCCACACCAATGATCCCTCATCGAAGCCTTTGTTATTTGCCTTCCGGTCGTAGCGAGTCTTCATCTTCTCAGACATCTGTTGTCCAGATTCCCTGATGTGCTCGTATACGTCGTTCATCCTGTTGCGTAATCCGTTATATTGCGTGGAGATTCTGGTGGAATACCGGTGATAAGGTCTGCGGGTAAACGGAGTTCTCTACCGAAATTGGCAAAAGCTGGTGTTACTCCTGTAGTTTCGTGGACCGCACTGCGATATGACAGGAGAAATGGTTGGATGTGCTTGTCCCAATCTCTTTGTTTGTTCTCCACCACCTTCGCCAGGTACCTTTCCAGTGATTGGTTAAACCGTTCAACCATGCCATCTGATTGTGGATGATAAGCCGTGGTCCTGGTTTTATGTGCACCCATTACGCGACAAGTCTCCTTGAACACCTCAGATTCGAAGTTCCGGCCTTGATCGCTGTGGATTTCCAAGGGCACCCCGAACCGACAAAAGACTTCATGCACCAGCTTATCGGCCACTGTGGTAGCTTCTTGATTTGGGATCGCAAACACTTCAGGCCACTTCGTGAAGTAATCCATCACAACCAAGAAGTATTTGTTTCCGTCCTGGCTCTCAGGAAACGGCCCAGCGACATCCAACGCTATGCGCTCCCATGGAGCTCCTACATTGTACACCTTTAATGCACCTCTGCTACGAGTGTGTGGCCCCTTCACAGCCGCACAACTTGTGCATTTGCGGCACCAATCCTCGACGTCATCCCGACAGTGGAGCCAATAAAACCGCTCTCGGATCTTAGTAAGCGTCTTCTTAACTCCCATGTGACCTCCCGAAGCACCATTGTGATAGAGCTGCAGTACTTCCGGCACCTTAGTCTTGGGCACTACCATTTGCAGATGGCATTGGTTACCTCGAGCGTTTTCCCATTTGCGGCACAGAACTCCATCCTGGACAACCAAGCTTTCCCACTGTGCCCAATAACCTTTGGTGACAGGGCTCATTGCTGCGATATCACTCCATTTGGGCCTAGGAGCGCCTGATTTCTTCCATTTGAGAATCGGCTGTACGTCCTTGTCTTCTTGCTGAGCACGCTGCAAAGCTTCTTTCCATCCGTCGCTCAGATCGGTCTTCAACATTAATCTCACTAGCGCTGCCGGCTTCGCTTCCTGTCTTGCACAGTGTTTGCGTTGGTCGGGGTAAGCCCTACCTGTCAGAGCATCTGCGCTACGTTGCTCTTGCCGCCAGACAGGTACGTTAGGTAACCCCTTTGGTGGAGACAGGGTACCAACGTGCCGCTTACGCTTTGGGCAGCTCAAGCGGATATGGCCTCTTTCCCCGCAGTTGTAGCACCGTGGTGAAGAAACAACTTCCCTGATACGGTAAGTTCGATCCTCGTGACGTGCTGCTTCCACCTCCAGAGCGTAGGCTAAGGCTTCCTTGACGGCCTTGAAGTGCCTAAGTCTTACCGCTGCTCTAACCTCCAGGTCACGGATTCCATCGGTAAATACCTGGACGAGGTTCTCATCTATCAGCGCCGGCAACGACTGGTATGCCTTCCTGACCAGCCTTTCCACCTCCAGAGCCCACTGCTGCAGAGTTTCTCCGGTGCGTTGTGTCCTGTCCTTCAGCTGAGCACGATATACATGTTCGAGGTGCGCGTCTCCGTACCTCGCCTCCAACGCCTCCAGAAGCTTCTCGTAGGTGACGTCTTGCCCGAGCACCTCCAACACCGTCAAGGCCTGATCACGAAGGCCCAAGGTTAGGGCGGTGAAGGCCTGTTCTTTGTTCCAACCATTCGTTCGCATAACGGCCTCAAACTGGACCTTGTATGCAGACCACGATGATGAGCCATCAAATGGTGGAACCTTAAACCAACGAGGCGAGGGCGCCAAAGCTGCAGGTGTAACGTCGTAGGACCCGAGCCTACACAATTTCTTCTCCAATTCGGCAATACGGGCCACGAGTTGATCATGTACACGCTTCTCAATGTCGCTGATACGGGCCTCGTGCTGCTGGAGTTCCTCCTTGACCGCCTTCAAGTCCTTCCCTACAGCGGCGCTGAGGTCTTTCATCACCACCAGCTGTTCCTCCAAACGGCGGGCCTGCTCCTCCTTGTCGCGCTGCAGCTGTTCCTCTAGGCGGCGCGCGTGCTCCTCTTGACGGCGAGCCTGCTCCTGTTGACGACGGTCCTGCTCCTCTTGACGGCGGGCCTGCTCCTCCTTGTCGCGCTGTCGCTGTTCTTCCATGCGGCGCGCGTGCTCCTCCTGACGGCGGGCCTGCTCCTCCTGACGGCGGGCCTGCTCCTGCATGAACGCCATCAGAGCCGCGATGTCGGGCACCGTCACGGAGTGTGTGGCGCTTGCAGGCTCCACTGCAGCTGCGGAGTCGCCTGGTCCACCAGACGATGGAGTAGGAACGTCTCCGAAGCGTCTCTGGTCCAGGTCTTGCTGGCGCTGGTTCCTGGTACGCACTCCTTCAGTTTCTTCTTTCGGCATAACCGGCATAATTTATCCCTTTCTTCTGACACCAATTTGTTACGAGCTGGGGTTCGACGATAAATTATAACTCACTATGCCAGAAAAACTGCACTTTATTTACTGACACAATAACACCAGATACACACACTTAATTTTCACTTCACTAATAAAACACACTATTCACACCACTAGTACAACACTAAACACTTCCGAATTACTTTCTTCGCTTGATGTTGATCGCTTTCCGTATTCAATTGAACTGTCCGTTCCGTTCGCTCCCGCTCTATTTATACTGGCCGGATAACATCACTAGACTTTTCGAGACGACTCACGAAATTTCTGGAAACGTGTACCGTAAACTGGGGTGATTAGCAACACCTTTATGGATTGAAGTTGTCATATTATTTTTATTTCGTTGTTTATGCTTGAACAAAAGCATTCAATACGTGAGTCATGGCTTGCTTTTTTTATTTTTGTCACGTCAGAAAGAGATCAATTGCAACTCTATGTTATATTGAACAAAATATATCATGTTGCAAATTATACTTTAAACGGGGTCATTAGCAACGACATAAGGGGTGAAATACAACACATTTAGAACTTTGTTGGAGAAATAGAAGTCAAAATGTAAATAAAGCAAAAAAATAATGTTTTATTGCACAGTCAACTTTATTAAATAATTAGGAACATAAAAATAACGTAATTAGACTCGTAACATATTTTGGTATCATTATTTATCATTGGCAGTGGTTATAAAACAGCAATCACAATAATCAACACTGATCACATCAGCTTCTCTTGAAATTCACCTCCATCTCAGTCAGAAGAGAGACTTCCTTCGTCATCATTCTCTTAGCATTATCCCAGTATTAGTCTAACCATATTTGGCTGAATTTTAGCTTTTCCACAGAGCGACTGCTGTCTGACCTCCGCAACCCGAAGGGATAGCGATGTTCCATGGTTTAGACTAGTTTCAGTTTATTTAGAAGGTACTGACGCTCTGTAACGACTGTCAAAGACCTTCATGACAACCGGGACCGAAAGTTTAACGTGCTCTCCGAGGCACGGGACAAGCGATAATTAACAATTCAATACGCACATAACTCCGAAAAGTCATTGGTGTGCGCCGTGGATTCGAACCCGATACCCTCTGCATGGCAGTCTGTTGGTGTCTCCACTCGGCTATCGCCGCCTTTTTTTGTCTAAGTACATTTTTACAAGAAGTCTTAAATCATATTGATCCATAGGGAATCCCCATTCTGCACATGTATTAATATTCTCAATTTTGGCATTTTCGACTTCAGGGCTGAGAACTGTTTGGCCGCCTAGTATTTTTACATTATTCTGCGTGTTATGTCTATAGAGAACGGTATTATAAGTATAATATAGAATTTATTCTCTATTATATTTAGCTGCTGCAACCCTATATGATAATTTATTTACTCGTAAATCTTCCAATGCTCTCGCCAGATCTTCTTTCTTATATGATTTATGTCTTTTACCTCTGAAATCAAGCTTATACTGTCGTGGCATATTTGGAGAAGTAATAAGGATCGATCTGTAAAGATAGTTAAGGTTCAGTAAACAGAAATATAGGTATAAAATTCATCATAACAATAGTCACATTAGTCGTTGTTAATCACCCCAGTACACGTTGTTAATCGCCCCAATACGCGTTGTTTTTCACCACATTTTGTGAGAAAATGTACAATAATCATATTATTATGGTATTCTTACAAAAATATGCACTGTATTACTCACTTGTTTATTTAATTCGTCGCACAAGAGACTAGATTATCACATTTAACCACACAAATGCTAGTTTTCCAAGTTTTTCTAACAGATTATCGTAAAGTTTTTTGAGCAACGAATCAAGCTCAAACTTGTATGACACCTTTAACACCCGAATACCCGCGAATTTGCACAAATGTCAAAACGAAATGCTGCCAATATTAAAATATGAAAATCGTACCAATTTTTGGAAAATACATATTTATTAAAGGGAAACGTTAAATGTTGCCATTACCATGATAAACTTTTTTCGCAAAACTGTTGTTAATCACCTCAGTAGTTGCAATACACCCCAGATTACGACGTGTTTCTAGATGTCGCGTAAATGTTCTATTTACACCAACGCCATCTATTAGAGGATAGATGAAACAGCCTTAAACAACCGATACATCTAATCTCATGTAGTTCTCCCATTCACTGATAGATGGCGTTATTTTCAATTCGTAACAGTACTTATTGAATTAAATTAAAATCACACCAGAATCGAATATGACCTTACAACGCATATTTTCTTACGTCTGCCATGTTGTTTACGTCCAATAATTGCTACTTTATTCTGTGATTTGGCCAGACATGCATTTACATACATTTCAAAATAATATAAATAATTATAATTTATGAAAGTTTCTTTTTTGGTATAAGTAAATTGATGAAATCGCAGATTTTTTAAATCCTTCCTTTTATTTAAATTTTTAAACAGCATAAAGAAATGTCTCACAGCACAAGTCGTATGCACCATCTTAATTAATATTAATAAGCAAATAAATAAGTAACGAACAAGAAACAAGCACGTGCCAGCCCCCAAAAACATGTACCTAGTTAGGAACTAAGGCGATATACGTAACTACGTATATCGCCTTAGTTCCTAAGTAGGTACCGCTCTTCCCGCGTCTCACCTCTTGGCCCCCGCACGATTGACCCGTCTAGACGCGTTCGTCAAACGACTGTATGGATTATTTGACTGTGCTATTAGTGACCTGCGCAAGCGTTGTTAAACTTTGCCGACCTATTATGTCACGCTATGAGTGAAATTATTTACCAACATACAATCCCTTCGAAAAACATATCCTGGATTTAATGTTTAACAACATAGTAAAATAATAGACTTACTCTGTAACAAGTTAGCGAGGTCTAATAACGCGGTGTCGTCGTCTGCGCCCTTCCACTTCTTGAGTATGAGCGCGTTCTGCGGGTGGAACTTCGTGGCTCCCTTGTTCCAGTCTACCACTATAACCTGCATAGTAACAATACGTTTGTTCACTGAGTGAGTTCACAACGGCCACAAATTTTGTATTATGTACATAATTATAATAGTGTAGAAGTTCTGTTGTTATTACTAGGACAGGCCTGGCGCACTTCGCATTTTAGGTACAAACTTACAAGTACCTCGGCCGACCACGTCGACGTGGTTGGATTTAGTGGGTTGCCGCGCGCCGCTCACATTAGACGTCACGCAACGCAACGAGTGCGACCGCTCCGTATTCTCACGCGCCGTGTTCATACACTGTTCAAATTATATACCTAAACGCCTTTGACAACGAAAATGTATCATCACAAGTCTAATGCAAAGTATTGCTCAATTAACTGTGTGTCGAAAACGACTTGAAAATTTGATTTTATTTTATTTATATTACGAGAGCAACTTGAAAATTTGATTTTTTGTTTGTTGAGATATCTTAACGATTATAGTGTCAAATTAAAGATCTAGTTCAAAAACCATTTTATCTGTTTGAATCATGTAAATCGGTCCACGCGTTTAGGAAATAACTAAGAATCAGTATAGTAAAAATGTACCTAAACAACCAGAATTTTTGTGGTATTTGTTCTAGGTAAGCTCAAATAGTGGGATAGGATACTTATATGATAATTATTTATTATTAGGTACGTGGTCAAGTAGGTAGATAGACGATGAATAAATATTATAGTTGCAGCGGCAAGTCAACAACCCTAGCGCGCCACTCCGCGCCAGACAGTGACAGCGTTATGTGTTAGAAAAGAAAGGGAACGGTTAGGTTAATATCGCATTAGGCACTGAGTGCTTATGCGAGTTGAATTGCACTTTGTTGCTTAGTAGCAAGAGTCGCAAATTCAATAAATTGGTTTGACAAGTGAATTTTCTGTACGTTAGTACTATTCTTTATTCTGTGACTAGGATAAGTATGTTTATTATAAGTCCTACACTGTCGCCTTAGGCTAAGCTCCTGTTAAGATAGATGTATGTAGTAAATGAATAAATAAAAATAAAATAAATAAAATTCATGTCACAAAATCATAATAATGGAACTATATAAAATTCCAAATAAGATTTTTTTAACATAATGACACACATGCCGTTGTGTATTTGTATACACATGGCTTCCCGTCAAACTAGACACTTTCACCTTTGTACCGTCCTTATTGCGTAGGAAATAAGTATTAAATTCCTACTGCAACTGTTGAGCTTTACTTGTCGCCGTGTGTACTATTGGATATAAATTTAACATGTTTCCTGCCATATTGAATTCATCAATACAGCAAGATTTGAATATTCGATTTTAGTCAATAACAACGAATCTATAAGTAGTCATAATTGAAATAACGTACTAGATTAACTCGCATATAATTACTAGAGGACGCCAGCAGTTACGCCTGTTTTTTTTTTTAATTTACCCGTTTTGGCCGATCCCGTGGGAATTTCGGGAAATCCCTTCTTAGTGCACCCCTACAGTCCCCAAGGAACATACATGCCAAAGTTCAGCTTCCTGCGCCTAATAGATTCGGCTGTAGCGTGTCTGTCAGTCAGTAAGTAACGCAAGGATTTTATATATTAAGATTCTGTATATGTAATGTAATAATTAGCTCAAAAGGTATGGGGGAACAAATGAGCTTACATAATCTATACCAGCTGGATTCATTCATATACAAATACTGCTCAAAAACACAGAAACGATAATTACTATTATGTCCTATCGCACCATAAAAAATACGATATTTACCTTAGATAAATCCCGATTGAGTCCATCTAGGTTCTTAACATGGACGCCGTCGATGAAATGAGTGGAATCTCTAAAGAGCCGGTACGTGATGAACTTGTTCTCTGGGTCCAACTTGTCCAGCACTGGCCAAATCATGAACGCGTTCTCAGTGGTGAAGATCACCACCTCGTAGTTAGAACTGGCCACCGACTGGAGAAACTGGTCAACGCCGGGGCGCTTTTTGAACCTGCAAATATTCAAAGTGACGGATTAGGAATACAAAACGTCACTACCCTATTTCATTCCCTTTATCGTAAGGCGACCGAGGAAGACACATAAAGAAAATGGTATCTTTTGGGAACAAAATTCAACATTAAAGCTATGTCATATCATCTTATTGACTCGTAAGGCTATTTAGTTATAAATTAGAAGAGGCCCATTTGTTGGCCTATAGGCCCAAGTCGTGTGCGAAAGACAGAACAATACTGTCTCTCCGCCGTCGATAAGAGCGTAAGGAGTCGAGCTAACAACTGAAAATGAGTTGGTATGCAGCGAGTGTGTAGAACCGATAGTTTGCCGCTGGGCAAATAGGGAGTGTACGATTGCGACGCGGGATTACTTGCCAAATGTATCTCTGTGCGAGTATATCCTTGATAGCCCTTGTCGGGCGGCTCTAGTAAACTGAGTCCACGTCGGCAGTGGTATATCTATTGAACGTTTGTTGAGCTAGAAAATAGCCAACAGTTAATGGCTTCCTCGCCGGCGGTGAGACAACTGCCTAATAGTAGTTATCATCATCATCTGCCAGCCATAGTCCACTGCTGGATATAGACCTCTCCAATGGCCCGCCACTGAGCGGGATTTTCGCCTTTTCATGTCCAGCCGCTAATAGTAGCGAAACAATAATTGAAACATGACCGACCTCCATCCAGTCTGGTAGGACCAGTCAGGGTGCACGAGTACATCGGTGAACTCGAGCACTAGTGTGTAGGTGGGCTGGTACGGCGGCGGCAACGGGTCCGGCAGTAGCTTCTCGCGAGACGGCTCTTTTATCATCTGCAATCATGTTTGGGTTTACGAAAACAAAATATCTAACCACATTGACAGTGGATTCCCACTGTCAATGTGGTTAGATATTTTGTTTTCGTCCCTCGGGTCGGGCAAAGTGTTATTGGGTTTTTCCGTTAGCAAAATTCAGTAACAGCACGGAGTCTGGTAATGTGCCCGGTACGGCAATAGGCTCGCCCCTATTACGTGGGACCTAAAAATTCATGGCAAAATGTGGGTGTAATAGTAATATTACACCCACAGACCACGCCCATAGACTTACGTCTGTATCCCCGAAGGGGTAGGCAGAGGTGTAAACCTCTGCCTATAGGCGTAAGTCTATAAAAAAATTGATAGTAGCACGCTAAGGAAGGATACTCCAATTGCTGCCTGCTTAATCGGGACGCCCGATAAGGTATATTGTTTTGACACCCGATTCGGGTGTCGGAAGAATATACCCATACCTTTCTTTTAAAATTAGTTGAATAGTAACTATCGCAGGGGAAGTTGAATTTGGTTATTAGTTGACGGAATATGGCGCAACCAATACGAACGGCTTACGTATGCTTGTGTGAGGAGTTTGTGTGCATGATAACTCATTATTCTTGTGTATATTTATGTACTCATTCACAAATAGGTACTACAAGCAGCTGTTCGAGTTAAAAAAGAAATTAATTATGTGTACCATCCAATTGGCGGTTTTGAAAGGAAAACTGACCATTCATGGATGAGCAGTAACTATTCAGCAGCCGTCTAAAAGTTTCATGTAATAATAGTGAGTCAGAATTCACATTAGATTTTTCATAAAATTCACTACATTTTATGTACATACACACACCTACTCATTATGCTTTATACCCTTTGGCTGGTTTCAGAGTGACGCGCGCGGCACGCGCCGTCGGCCAGCGCGTCTCAACAGCGCGTTTGGCGCGCGGACCACTGTGAAACGAGTTCGCGTTTCTCATTGCAATGTAATGAAGCTTCGGCAGCGCGGCCGGCGCGCGTGTCTCACACGCGGCGCGTTTGAACTGCGTGACTATGAAACGCTACTACTAATCTAGTGTAATTGTAAGCGCGCGCGTGTGGCCGGCGCCGGTCAAACGCGTGACTCTGAAACCAGCCTTTGACCTTTATACCATTCTTATCTTTAGGAAATAAGGTTCAAAATCTTACTGCAACTATGAAGCTTGACTTAGCGCCGTGTGTACGTTTCTGGAGAATCTTTTACATATTTTAAGGGTGGAATTGCTGTAAATATAACTTACCTTCTCATAGAACGTGAGTTCTTTCCAAGTGCGTCTGAGATACTGCAGTACTACAGGCAGGTGTGAGTACTCGTCTTCAATAATTTCGCCATCGTCGGTACGTCTCGGCGCTCCCATCTCGATCACCAGGCATCCACCCATCACGGTCATCGCCCCGCCGAATATCGCGAAACTGAGACACAAAATGTCATAGAATATTATATGTTGCTAATGCACGATATCAACGAATTCAGAAAATAATTGAAGCACTCTTATGGGCGCTCAGAAGACAAACTTTCTGCGACCCAAATTGCCGCTTGGCGGCCGCGTGGCAGTTGTTCGCCCAGTGTATCTTAACTACGAGAGCAAGAGAGACGGACGTGTCCCCAGTGTATCTTAACTAGGAGAGCAAGAGAGTCGGGCGTTTCCCCAGTGTATCTTAACTACGAGAGCAAGAGAGACGGACGTTTCCCCAGTGTATCCTAACTACGAGAGCAAGAGAGACGGGCGTTTCCCCAGTGTATGTTAACTATGAGAGCAAGAGAGTCGGGCGTTTCCCCAGTGTATCTTAACTACGAGAGCAAGAGAGACGGGCGTTTCCCCAGTGTATCTTAACTACGAGAGCAAGAGAGATGGAGAACGACGCTAGTGTCGATAACTACGAACTAAACTGTTCTTCTATTCTTTTTCGAATTCGTTGACCATATCATGCTTATATTATAGGAGCTAAGATATTGTTACGAGCTGGGGTTCGACGATAAATTATAACTCACTATGCCACTTAAACTGAACTTTATTTATACACAAACACTATACACACTTATTTACACAACTAGTAAAAACACACTTATTTCACACTTAATTCTCAACACTAATAAAACACCACTAAACACTTCCGAATTACTTCCCTTCGCTTCTTGTTGATCGCTTCGATATTCAATTGTTACTGTCCGAACTCGCTCGCCCGCCGTATATTTATACCGGCCGGACAGGCAGCGAGATCTTTCTAGCATATTCCCGAACATTCCCGCTGCAATTAAAAACATTCTAGTAAGTCGGGAACAGTCGACATAGTCCAACGCCATCTAGTACAGAATAGCTGAATTACCTTTAAACCACCGATACATTCAATCTCATCTAGTTCTCCCATGTACTGATAGATGGCGTTATTTTCAATTCGTAACACGGCCTCCCTCTTAAACGTGTTCGTCTCGAATATCGTTGGATCCATAGTAACGAGCCAACTGGTCCACATGAACAATCTTCCGTGCACCTCGCGACCCCTTCTGGATTCGATAGGTGACGTCGTTCATCCTGGTAATTATGCGATGTGGCCCGTCCCATCTGGCTTGTAACTTAGGCGATTTTCCTTTGCTTCGTACTGGGTTATGAAGCCACACCAATGATCCCTCATCGAAGCCTTTGTTGTTCGCCTTCCGGTCGTAGCGAGTCTTCATCTTCTCAGACATCTGTTGTCCTGACTCTCTGATGTGCTCATATACATCGTTCATCTTGTTGCGTAGCTCGGTCGCGTAATCTGTTATATTGCGTGGAGATTCTGGTGGAATACCGGTGATTAAGTCTGCTGGTAAACGGAGTTCTCTTCCAAAATTGGCAAAAGCTGGTGTTATTCCAGTGGTTTCGTGAACCGCACTGCGATATGACAGGAGAAACGATTGGATGTGCTTGTCCCAATCTCTTTGTTTGCCCTCCACGACCTTCGCCAGGTACCTTTCCAGGGATTGGTTAAATCGTTCAACCATGCCATCTGATTGCGGATGATAAGCCGCGGTCCTGGTTTTATGTGCACCCATTACGCGACAAGTCTCCTTGAACACCTCAGATTCGAAGTTCCGGCCTTGGTCGCTGTGGATTTCCAAGGGCACCCCGAACCGACAAAAGACTTCATGCACCAGCTTATCGGCCACTGTGGTAGCTTCTTGATTTGGGATTGCAAACACTTCAGGCCACTTCGTGAAGTAATCCATCACAACCAAGAAGTATTTGCTTCCGTCCTGGCTCTCAGGAAACGGCCCAGCGACATCCAACGCTATGCGCTCCCATGGAGCTCCTACATTGTACACCTTTAATGCACCTCTGCTACGAGTGTGTGGCCCCTTCACAGCCGCACAACTTGTGCATTTGCGGCACCAATCCTCGACGTCATCCCGACAGTGGAGCCAATAAAACCGCTCTCGGATCTTAGTAAGCGTCTTCTTAACTCCCATGTGACCTCCCGAAGCACCATTGTGATAGAGCTGCAAGACTTCCGGCACCTTAGTTTTAGGCACTACCATTTGCAAATGGCACTGGTGACCGCGAGCGTTTTCCCATTTGCGGCACAGAACTCCATCCTGGACGACCAAGCTTTCCCACTGTGCCCAATAACTCTTGGTGATAGGGCTCATTGCTGCGATATCACTCCATTTGGGCCTAGGAGCGTCTGATTTCTTCCATTTGAGAATCGGCTGTATGTCCTTGTCGCCTTGCTGAGCACTCTGCAAAGCTTCTTTCCATTCATCGCTCAGATCTGTCTTCAACATCCTCACACATCATCCTCGGGACACGGCCTACGCGATAGGGCATCTGCGTTACCACGGGACTTACCGCTGCGATGTTGTATTACAAAATCAAACTCTTGTAGTAGTTCAATCCATCTGGCTACTTGTCCTTCTGGGTCCTTAAATTGAAGTAGCATTTCAGCGCAGCGTGGTCGGTTCGCAGGTGGAATTTACGCCCCAACAAATATTTGTTGAAATGCTGCAATGTCTTTACTACGCAGTAGTGACGCAGTAGTTTCTTTCGGGTTTGGATAAGGCCTTGCTGAAGTACGCTATAACAACTTCTTGATCACCCTTCCTCTGTGACAGCACGCCGCCAATTCCAGTGTTACTGGCATCTGTGTCAACTATGAATTCATGCTCTTTATCAGGGTAGCCTAGGATAGGTGCAGTGCACAGATGTTCCTTGAGCTTCTGGAATGCAACGTCACAGCTCTCATTCCAACAGAACTGTACTCTGTCTTCGGTGAGCTTATGAAGAGGTCGAGCAATGTCAGCAAAGTTCTTCACAAACCGTCTATAGTAGGAGCATAATCCGAGCAATGCTCTGACCTGCGTTTTGTTCTCTGGAACTGGCCATTCCTTCACGGCCATGATCTTATCCGGGTCAGTTTGAATACCATACTCCGAGACCACATGTCCTAGAAAGTTCACTTGCCGTCTGAATAACGCGCATTTCTTCGGACTCAGCTTCAAATTAGCTCCTCGTATCTTTGACAGCACTTGCTCCAAGTTTCGAAGGTGATCCTGGAAGGTGCGCCCCACGATGATGATGTCATCCAAGTAGACCAGGCAGGCGTCTCCAATCAGTCTCTCAAAAGTAGCCGGAGCGTTGCACAATCCAAAGGGCATGACGTTAAATTGCCATAATCCTTTCCCTGTGGAGAATGCCGTCTTGTCTTTGTCTCGAGGATCTATTTCCACATTTTCCACCTGCCAGTAGCCACTTTTTAGGTCTAAGGTAGAAAACCACTTCATCCCCGTCAGCGTATCCAGTGTGTTATCGATCCTTGGCAGCGGGTAGCTGTCCTTCTTCGTGATGTCATTCAATCGGCGGTAGTCTACACAGAAGCGCATGCTGCCATCCTTCTTCTTAACTAACACCACCGGAGAGCACCACGGGCTGGATGAAGGCTCGATTACGCCTTCTTTCACCATACCGTCGATCATAGCTTCCACTTCACGTTCCCGTGCCACTGGCACACGTCTTGGTCGCTGGCGAATCGGTGCTTCACTTACCGTGTTTTTTTGTGCTGGACTAGTGCTGTCTTCCCTATGTCGGCATCACTGGTCGAGAAAATATCGGCGAACCGGTTTAACATCTTCTTAGCCTTGGTCTTCTCTTCTTCTGACAGGGTACTTTGGCAGTCCTCCAAAAGTGAAGACACGTCGAATCGTGCACCCTGAACCTTGTCGCTGGTAGGTTGCTCTTGACATCTACGCATCCAAGCCGCTCCTTCATAGGTGCCCAACTCCGTCCCTTTTTTGAGCAACACTTCCTTGTTACTTGCATTTAGTGCGCGTACTGATGAAACTTTGGTACCCCTTACCAAGGTTCGTGCAATCTTCCATGAGGCATCTTCCTCTAGGCCTTCGATAAGTACGCAGCGGTTCCCTCGACCAGAACTCCCGGGTAAACAAACCGGTACAACCGTTTCCGACCGCGGTTGAAGCGTGACATTCTTCAGGCAGTACACTTTTCCTGAAGTTGCGCCTTCCATGAAGACTTCTTCCGAGCCACATTTCAACACTCCTTGGTTAACATCGATCTCGCAGCGATACTTCCGCATGAAGTCTAGGCCCAAGATGCAGTCGTCCACTATATCGGCCACGATGACTTTGTGACGGTAAACTTTGTTGCCTAGCTTCAGATCCACCTCCATTTCACCTCGGACGGTTATGTGCTGACCGGTAGCTGTTCTGAGATTCACACTTTCATTGTTCCTGAAGCAGCCCCGAAGAACCCGTCTTGCCAGATGGAAACCGATGACTGTCCGAGAAACACCCGTGTCCAATGTCAGCTTGCATGGTGTTCTGTTAATCGCCTTCGATGATCAGGCTGTTCCCGTCACATGATTGCAAGATCGAGATACTTGGGGCTCTTCCATTACCAGCCAGCACCCGCCCCGCAGTCCTGGCTTCTATTCGTTTCCCTGCTCTCGCTGCCTGGCAGGCACATCAGGCGACCCCTTTTGTGGAGACAGGGTGTCACCAGGCTGCCTACGCTTTGGGCAGCTCAAGCGGATATGGCCTCTTTCTCCGCAGTTGTAGCACCGAGGTGACGACACAACTTCCCTGATGCGGTGACCTCGATCGTCGCGTCGCACTGCTTCCACCTCCAGAGCGTGGGCTAAAGCGTCCTCGAGGTCCTTGAAGTGCCCAAGCCTCACTGCTGCTCTTACCTCCAGGTCCCGGATCCCATCCGTAAACGCCTGTACGAGGTTCCCGTCAATAAGCGCAGGCGACGACTGGTATGCCTTCCTGACCAGCTTTTCCACCTCTAGAGCCCACTGCTGCAGAGTTTCTCCGGTGCGTTGTGTCCTGTCCTTCAGCGGAGCACGATAAACGTGTTCAAGGTGCGCGTCACCGTATCTCGCCTCCAGCGCCTCCAGGAGCTTTTCGTAGGTGACGTCTTGCCCGAGTGCCTCCAACACTGTCAAGGCCCGGTCGCGAAGGCCCAAGGTTAGGGCGGTTAAGGCCTGTTCTTTGGTCCACCCATTCGATCGCATCACAGCCTCGAACTGGATCTTGATGATGACGAGCCATCAAATGGTGGAACCTTAAATCCACGAGGTGAGGGCGCTACAGCCGCTGGTGTTACTTCGAGCCCACGCAATTTCTTCTACACTTCAGCAACACAGGTCTCGTGGTGGTCATGTACACGCTTCTCTATAGAGGCGACGCGAGTCTCAAGCTTGTCGTGCACGAGCATCTCTACGTCACTGATACGGGCCTCGTGCTGCTGAAGTTCCTCCTTGACCGCCTTCAAGTCCTTCCCCACTGCGGCGCTGAGGTCTTTCATGAGCACCAGCTGTTCCTCCAGACGGCGGACGTGCTCCTCCTTGTCGCGCTGCAGCTGTTCCTCTAGGCGGCGCGCGTGCTCCTCTTGACGGCGAGCCTGCTCCTCTTGACGACGCGCCTGCTCCTGTTGACGGCGGTCCTGCTCCTCTTGACGGCGGGCCTGCTCCTCCTTGTCGCGCTGTAGCTGTTCCTCTAGGCGGCGCGCGTGCTCCTCTTGACGGCGAGCCTGCTCCTCTTGACGACGAGCCTGCTCCTGTTGACGGCGGTCCTGCTCCTCTTGACGGCGGGCCTGCTCCTCCTTGTCGCGCTGTCGCTGTTCTTCCATGCGGCGCGCCTGCTCCTGCATGAACGCCATCAGAGCCGCGATGTCGGGCACCGCCATGGAGTGTGCGCTTGCAGGCTCTACTGCAGCCGCGGATTCGCCTGATCCACCAGACGATGGAGAAGTAACGTCTCCGAAGCGTCTCTGGTCCAGGTCTTGCTGGCGCTGGTTCCTGGTACGCCCTCCGTCAGTTTCTTCCTTCGGCATAAACGGCATAATTTATCCCTTCCTTCTGACACCAATTTGTTACGAGCTGGGGTTCGACGATAAATTATAACATTTATAACTCACTATGCCACTTAAACTGAACTTTATTTATACACAAACACTATACACACTTATTTACACAACTAGTAAAAACACACTTATTTCACACTTAATTCTCAACACTAATAAAACACCACTAAACACTTCCGAATTACTTCCCTTCGCTTCTTGTTGATCGCTTCGATATTCAATTGTTACTGTCCGAACTCGCTCGCCCGCCGTATATTTATACCGGCCGGACAGGCAGCGAGATCTTTCTAGCATATTCCCGAACATTCCCGCTGCAGATGAAACATTCTAGTAAGTCGGGAACAGTCGACATAGTCCAACGCCACCTAGTACAGAATAGCTGAATTACCTTTAAACCACCGATACATTCAATCTCATCTAGTTCTCCCATGCACTGATAGATGGCGTTATTTTCAATTCGTAACAATATGTTTCATTCCTGTGTTTGCCGATCTTTCAAGGTATGATTTTTTGTGTGGAGATATTTACGAGGTTGGCGAGTGACATATGCTATTTCTCAGGACAATAAAACATATCGCGATAAACAACTCCTATGTGAGCAGAACGTAATGTAATATTTTCAGGCTAAGGTTTCCTAATTCCTGACCAGTCCGATAGTGAAATCAGACAGTGGCAGATCTATTGCTAACCCACTTGCCCCGGGCGGTAGCGTCATGGGGGCGCCAAAATCATGTCACGACATATAGCGAAAAATTTAAACTGGTTGGAAAACTGTTGGGAGGGGGCGCCATTAGCAAGAATTGCCCCGGTTCGAAAAAAACATAGAGAAACATAGTTACTGAAATCAGGTATCATAACCTAAAGTACTGGACACATTCCATCAGTACACTTGTGTGCATACAATTGCATAATAATATTCTGTCAGATGTGCCAAGACCCTAAATCACAGGTCACATTGCCAGTGAGTTCAGCTTTGTTGTTCACAGAGAAAAGTAAAAGTCTGATTCCATAAAATTTTAAGGATCACCTTGTATGTCAGAATGCAGATATTTGCAAGGCAGTTATAATAGCTTGTTATTGTCTTTTATTACAGCACAACAGTGCAGTGCAGTCAGCAAATAATTTGGTTTGTTTTGGTATTAGTCAGTTAGTAACAGATGTTTTAACAAACCAACACTTCAACTTTATAATGTTGTACTCAGTGGTGTAGGAGGAAGGGGGGCTTTTTGTGTGTGTGTGTGTGTCACCCATCCAAGAAAAGGGGTGACACCCAAAACTCAAGTTTAGAACAATGTACAAAAATATAAATCAACATAGGCACTAAAAGGTCATCCGCCAACTTCCTCCCAGGGTGCCACCCAAGCTAGCTATGCCACTGGTTGTACTATGGAAGTGTCATCAGCATATCAAATCAGCAATCATTTATACAACTTCATATATTTGAACTCAGTGCAGGCAGCGCCACCACATGTGACGCGCAATAAGCTCCACACAAAATATGTCAAATATATGTCACTAGTAGCCAATTCTATTGACAGATAGAATATTGAAAGTGAATGTTAAGCTAAAATGATATCACCTACTTAGTTGTGCTCTCTCACTCTCTTTTAATTCTTTGCTGTAAGTAGTACATACCCTAGCTTCATTCTTCTCCAACTCTTTTCATTTTCTTCTGTCTTCTCTTTATTCTCTTTCTCAAAGTTTTCCTGTTCCTTCTTTATGGCCTGTGGGTCTTCTGCACTTTGAGGGAAGAACCTACCCAATATATCAACTTTTTCAGTTTTTATTGCTTTACTTTTCCCTGAAAAAAGAATTTTGATTTTCATTATGAAGCAAGAAATTATCAGTCAAAATTAAGAATAATTACTAAATTAAAATTTGGACAGCCAATATGTGTGTAATATGTCAAAATTTGTAATCATTGTTGCAAGCTAGCCACTTTTCAATAAGGGTTACTGCAGTATTTAAGAGGTATAAATAATTCACAGACAGACTGCTCAAGTAAACAGAACCATAAACAGAGTCTAATTGCTGCACAATAACACCTAATTGAAAATTATTTTTAATTTAGCTCGTGTGGTCAACCTTTGTGGAGGCCCATGTCCAGTGGACTTCTCTAGGCTGACATGATGATGATGATAATGAAGTGTTTGAATATTATATTAAATTTAAGTCTTATAACATTTAAAGAACATCCAAATCATAACAGTGCACATTAAATAAATAATATACTTGGTGTTCTATTTTTACACCAGACATTTATAGAAAACCTAAACATATAACAGTTGGTCTATGTGGAGAAACATGGGGGTGGCCTATGTCCAGCAGTGGAAGTCTGCTGACATGATGGTGATGCTGATACATAATAAAAGCAAATTTACATTCATAGTATTTATAAGATAATAAATATTTAAAGAATTGATGTCAAATATTATTTAGGAAATGAGGAGAAGCTAGTGTTGGAGTGAATTAGAACTGCTAACTACTACTAACTAAATATTACTTATGACCTGAATAAATTAACAACAGAGTATAGCAGTGAAGTAACATACCATGACATAAAATAAACAGTAAAGATGTTAATATTACAAGTTATGTCTGATATATAAATCTGTTTAATCTTAATCATTTAGTAGTGTATCAAATTACTATAAATTTGGTAAGATTAGATCTAGGTTCTGAGCCAGTCTTCTAAAGAATGGAGACCTATTTTAATTTAATTTTTGATTACACCCATATGGTCTAATCAAACAGAACATTTGGATGTACTTCTAATATTTTTATTGAAGATTTAATATCAATTTATTTAATATCTAGAATACATTTTACCCGGGTAGAAATTACAAAATTTGATACTAACCTATATCTTCGGCGGAATAAAATCTTGGTGTGTTTGCTGTAAGTAACCATATTTTCTGTCTAGCAAAATTTTTTGAATGCAAGTCGCTTATTTTACAGCATGCACTTCTTGTTAGAAAAAGGACTTTTCTAAGAGACATTATATTTTTTTGAAAAAGTCACATTCACAACAAATGAAGCAAATGTCACTGAGCTGTCATCCCCGAAATGTCTTTTTTGTTCAAGTTTGTCTTTGATAGCCGTAGACACCATATTTAGTATACTATTGACGTACTCTGTCTACGACTATTGAGAGAGAAAAATTTTTTTAAAGGCTAATTTCCCTTTTGCCAGCCCTTCCACAGCCTACAGCGGTGGCGGCAGTGGCGAGCAATTTCGATGTACAATGGCCAAACTTGACGCTAGTACACCTATTATGGCGAAAATCGCTTAGCAAGACATGGTCCCATCCAGTTCCCTAGTCAAACGTAATATGGGGAAGTGGTTTTGTATTAGTGTACGTGTGCCTCGGCCTCAACTCTATGAGCGAGTCAAAGGATTTTTTTTTAAACTGATCGACCATGAACTTGCTTGATTGTACATGGCGAGCTTTGCTAAGCCGCGGCGACCGATGTCGCCTCAGAGTAAAAGCGCCATGTACATCGAAATCGCTCGCCGCTGCCGCCGCCGCTATAGGCTATGGCCGGGCCGTTAGTCCGGGTCACAGTCCGAGTGTAGGTGATCAATGCAGGTGCGTTGAGTTGTGCTTGGCACTAAACAGGTGTGGGCAGCAACTACTAGTGCCATTGCCATTACTCACAATATTTACCAATCGCTAGTCACTTGCTTGCACTCGCACGGAACTTGCCTCACATCTGTAAACATTGAACAGTTCTTTAAGCAGTGTCTTTAAGCGTTTTAAAACTGCCCATAATTCCCATCCTAAGTAACGTTAAGAAGAAAGAACTAATAAGTAATAATAATAACCCTTTCAGACCCTATGTTGCTTTTGTAAAGACTTTGAGGATTGCTTTTTTTATACCCTACTGCTGATACAAATTTCAAATTGAAAAACCCACACTTTTATGGATCACTATAGCTTATAATTATGTATGATCTCATCGATCTCATCTGCTGCAGTGAAGTTTCCGTAGTATTATTTTACTCTATGCAGTGAAGGCTGCAAACCAGAGGGATTGGACTGGGTTAGGTTATATTTCTTTGCTGCAAACTTGCAGTAGTTGCAGTATTCACTAAAATATATAGTATAGACTCACGTCTATATCCCCGAAGGGGTAGGCAGAGGTGTAATATAACACCCACATTTCGCCATGAATTTTTAGGTCCCACGTAATAGGGGGCGAGGGCGATTACCATACTCCGTGCTGCTACTGAGAATTTCCTAAGGGAAAACCCAATATCACTGTGGAGGATAAAGGTGTGGTGTTCCTCCAACTAGAGGAAGGAGCCTCTAACCAAGCTGGATGGTCGTGCTTGGTGGCCTGCAGGCCGACGGACATACTTTGTAAGTTGTATATATGCCGCTTGGCTCGCGAAAGTTGATATCGCGGTTCCGGATTGTTTGAATTTTTACCGCGTTGTTAGGTGGCGAGTGTCGGGGTAGTTCTTTCGTCATTGGTTAGATGGCGTTGTGCGGGTGTTATGTAGCTGGCCGCTACATCACTTTGCCCGACCCGGGAATCGAACCCGACACCTCCCAATCCCACGCGCACATTTATGCCGCGCTAGACCAACGAGGCAACGAGGCAGTCACTAAAATATTTTATCTGTATTTGCCAAGAAGTTCCTAGTTGAACCATCAACAACATTAATTAGCATTATTTTGACAGAAAAACGTACATCCAGGTTCTGTAATGCTCAAAATATAGAAACCAAACGTTCCATTCTAAGTATTGTCATTGTCAATGTGATTAATTTGATTAAGTCGAGCAGTCTTGCTTGTGAATCTTTTATTTAATTTCATAATTTCTTTGATGCTATGAATAATAGATGTTATGCAGTTAATGTGAATAAACAAATCACACAATGTCTTCGTCAAATAAACAGTCCTCTATTATGAGCTTTGTTAAAAAATCGTCAGATAATTTGTCGTCAAATAAAACAAGGTAGTTTTACGTTTTTTAAATTATTGGTAAGACCAGATATATCATGAACACATTTAAAACTTTTATTTATAATACACATGTTTAAACTTATTATTTAATGGCTCTATTTTACTATATTTGTATATTGGTTAACAAAATTATTATCAGTAGCTACCTAATATACCTAATTGCAATGTTTTGGTAAACAATTTTCTGTCTATCCATTTCAGTAGCAATATCAACCATGGGCAGACAGCTGAGAAGAAATCTAAATTTGTTTTTAAATCAAAGTCAACAACTTCAACCACATGTAAGTGCTTACATACATGTTATTTAAAGATATATTTGTCAACGGTTTAAAAAACTTGTAGTTTATTTATGTTATAATTTTATTGTTCTAGGGACACCACCTCTTAAAAAGAATACTGACAATGGATCACCAATAGTTAATGTAAGTCTATATTCCTTTTTGGGCCTTATTACAAAACAAAGTTTAAAATGTGTTGTTTGCATTTTATGCCCAGTATTAGGTCTGTGAAAGTTATTGTATTTCTTTAACTTTTATGAAGCAAGTATTATTTATTTTATGAAATTTCGGATACCTACTTATGTACTTACTCTGAAACTCCAAAATACAAATAAATTCTATGAATGATCTTTAAAATTTGAAATCTGGGACTGAATGAGGTATAAATTCTATGTCTAGTTATATACTAAGCCCTCCAAAGAATCAGAAATACAACTCATAACAAAAGAATATTTTTTGTTTAACTAAGGCTTGAAAAGTTCGACTCTCTCAGATACTGAACTAAATTGGTTTAGGAATATTGCTACTTTACTTTTTTTTTTTTATTTATAGCCTTTTTCAGACATGCATATGGTACATTTTTTATATTTCATATATATGGATATTTTAAATTTTTTGTGTGTCTGTTTGCCAGTTGACAAAGGCCTCCTCCAGTCTCCTTCATTCCTCCCTGCATCTGGCCACTCTTTACTACACTACTTTACTTAGATAAATCAAAGAAGCATCATCTTCATAGGTTGTGCCTCTGTGTACATCCAAAAATAAAAAAAAATATTTATTTTTATGCCATGGGACTGGTATGAATAAAAATATATAGCTGTTTTCTTTTAGGTGCCTGACAATGTGAATCGGGAGTCTCCATCAATACTGCCTACTCATAGAGCACTGAACAATGTGGCCTCAGCTCCCAAACAGACAAACCATAGTAATGATATATTTGATATGGATGTGGTGAGTAAATTAAAACTATATTTATTGGTGACTACATGAGCCTGTTCATACTCCCACGCTATTTAAGGCCACTACCCCGGATCTGTGGGCCATAGTGTGATGTTATACATATATGCCATAGCCTTACTGTATAATAAGGCTATCCAACAAAAAAAATATTTTGCTAAGCGTACCAGGTAGTTCCTGAGATTAGTGCATTCAACCAAGCAAACAAACTCTTCAGTTTTATTACATTAGTATAGATCATTATTTTTATCCCCACCATCTTAGGAATCAAACATCTAGTTAATAACAAGTTAAGATTTGATTTAATAAATATGCCATAAGATTGACTTATTAAGCAGACAGAATTCATAATAATAAAATTTTTAATTGAGCATCTGCAGCACTGTCATAGGTCAACTGCCTTAAAGGCAGATCAGCTTTTAAAACTGCACATCATATAGCACCATTTTATATTTTAAATATTCTGCATAATAATTAATTTACCGATTCATTTTGTTATTTATTCACAGGATGACTTGCCCGCGGTATTTGATGACAAAGACAAAACACCTTCACCAGAGAAATCAAACAAATCAATTAGAATAAGTGCAACACCAACCCCACCGAAAAGTAAAAATACTAGTACAGAAACTAAAAGTAAAACATTGAAGACACCTGAGAAAAGTTCAAAGTCAGATAAAGATCCTCTGAAGAATATTAAGCTGGACCAATCTCTGTCCAGTTTTCTGAACAAATTGTCCAAACACCCAGCAGTGAAGAGTAGCAGGGTAAGCATATTTTCTTTGTTGATTTTGACCAATTTATCTTTTTAATACATACATACATAGACTCACGCCTGTTTCCCCGAAGGGGTAGGCAGAGGCATATTAAACGCCCACTTTTCGCCAGTGTTTTGATCCCACGTAATAGGTGGCGAGCCTATTGCCGCTTATTGGGACATTTTGTTTGCCAGAGCCTCGTCCGTTGATCGGCAGGTGCACCACTTGCAGGTGAGGTTGGCTTGGGACCCTAAGTTCTTGGTGGGAACCTTTTTAATAATTCTACAAAAATTATTAAAAAGCTAAGTTTTGAGATTGATGAATTCAATCTTTCATCATCTACTTTCTTCCTTTTTTTCTATTGTGGGTTAGGTTGTGGCAAGGTTGTGTTTTTGAAGCAGAATATGCAGGAAAATTCCCCTCTTTTTATTATAACTTTTGCTTACCAGATGTGTTCTTGGCTTACCTATTAAGAATAGTCACAATTACTTTAATTTTGTATATTGTTATATACAGGATTCATCTTTGGACTACTCAGAAAAAGAGCAATGCAAAGACGTTTATATAGAATTACTTGAGAAAATATTTGACGCCTTTGATAGGATACCAAATTGTATAAAAGAAAAATTCCCAGGATATGATAAAAAGGTATATGCTAAAGTAAAACAATATAAATATAAATTAAAGAGAGCTTTAAATGACAAATCTAGTAATGGAAGTTTATCACAAAAGGAAAATGAAATTACAAATGGTGATAAAGACACATTAAATAACAGTGGTGGTAGTCCATCAATTATTCGTAATTACGAAGACGATTTAGACGATTTTGACTTGGAAAGCAGTGGGATTGTAAACAGAAATTTAAAAGAAATGAATAAAAACTGTATCCTTGAAACTTCCACACCAGATTTTCCTACACACAAACCAGTACCAATGAAAACAATATATTCTGATATAACATCAAAGAAATCTCTATCGTTCGACGCATTTTCGCCTCTCAATAGCACATCTAAACTAGAAACGAGTTGTCAATCTGACACAGAAAATGCAGCAACATCAGAAGTAAACAAAAGTAAGGGAAAGTTTGTGTTTAAAAAACCTTCAAGGCTTACTATAGAAGAAAATAAAGTAACACCAAATAAAGATATACATTCATCTACTGCTGAAAGAATAAAGAATGCATCAGAAAGATTGAAGCCCTTGCAAGACAAAGAAACACCTAAATTAGCTCCAGTTGCGAACAGTTCAGTTGATTTTCAAGCTCCTCAATTCAGTAAGAGTTCTCTAATTAATTTGCACAGACCTAGTAACGAATTTACTAAAGAAAATGAGGAAGAATCTGATGCAATAGATGATTATGAAGTGCCAATTGATATGGATGATGATATAGACATGAGCATGCCAGATAATTCAAAAGCAAGTGTTATAAATATTAGTGACTCTGTAGCTAGTTCTAGTAATGTAGAAATAGTGAATAATAAAGAGATACCCATTGATGACGATGGGTGGCCAGAATATAGGATGGAAGACTTTGAGGACAATATTATGGAGGCTGCAAATGAACCTGAAGTGTTCGATTTAATGGAACATTCCATGGTAAAAGAAACAAAAACGGCTAAATATGAAGGAATGGGCGATTTTCACGCAGGCACGCAAAATGACGGGATCACAGGTGAGTTTGATAAAATGACTGCATTACATTTAATTATGTGGTGTGAAGTGTGAACCAATTAAAGGTAGATCTATTACTTATATAGTGTGTTATTTTTGGCTATCGTAAAAACGGTGTCGTAGCTTCGAGGTCGAATTTGGCTGATACTTCTTTTAATGAATAGGTCCCACCGAACGCTTTTAGAGGTGAGTATCATTCACCTACTTTGATCCTGATCCTAACTTGAACCGAAGATTTGTGGCGATGAAGACCGCCCGCAATAAGATTTGCGCCCCGGTAGCAAAACAGAAAGACGGTGTTGCTTAATTTGTTTTTACTTGATTAAGACGTTGAACAGCATCTAATGCTTTGCAGCATTCTATATCTTATGTATATGTGGCCGATGCTCGTGTCATGATTTTTTTTTGTTTAAAAAGGCAACTCCCGCACTGGGAATAAATCCTGTGTCGCGGAGGACTTTACAAACATACAACTAACGGACACAATGAACACCCAGACTCGAAACAACAAATTATAGATCACACAAAGTGTTGTCTCGTGTGGGACAACACTCTGCGCAGTGTCAAGCGGCGAGGTGGCTTGACGCTGCGCAGTAAAAACCACTACGCCAACCGTGCAGTCATAGTCAATTAGCCAAGACCTTTAAATTCCTATTAATCATTTAACCAATCTTAAACTGGACCCTGTTAAGCAGAAAAGATCCAACCAACATTTTTTATGAAATCGAGTTAAGTACATAACCATAACCTCCTCGTCAAGTTTTATATATACACAAAAGATCCAGGCAGTTTGATGACATTTACCTTAAAATCCTTTTACCATGCCAAAGGTACCATCAGGTAATTGTAACTTGTGAAAAAAACAAAAAAGAATCATGTTGCTTGGATACATGTTTAGTATAGAATTTAAGGTTTTTATAAGATTCATGACGCGTGGATATATTTTGCTTTTTTTTTATTTTCAATAAAAGTCCATAGTTGGTGGAAAAACATCATGATGTTTTTTCCACCAACTATGGACTTTTATTGAAAATCCTTCGTTTTGAGCCATGGCTCAAAACGAAAGAAATACCCCTTAAATAAAATAATATTATTTTTCTGGTTTTTCTATCACACCACATACTTTTCTAACTTATTGTGTTAAAATAGAACACGGGTCTTACAGGCGCAGAGACGCTTTGAGAGTTTTAATCTAGGATGTGCTGTGGGACACCTAATGAGGAGCCTCTATAACAGCACTATGAAGTACAGCCACGGATTGGCCACAGCAGGTGTAGGACTATTGCTACTTGTATGGCAACTAATTACTCTGGGCTATTGTGGTGGGGGTTCAATGTATTAGTTAATATTGAAACTATGGATGAAAACCGGGGTCTGCCTTAAGTTCTCTTATAGTACATCGAAATAGGGCAGACGGTGACACGCCAACTCACTAGATGGGCCCTCTCTAAATAGCCACCAAAGTAAACAAAGTCTCCTACAAAGGCAGCCAGAAGGCAACACCGTTGCGAGTGGCTAGGGGTGTAGAGCGGCGCGCGCCGGTTTCGCCATCGCGGGTCTGGTGACCGACCGAGAACCGGAGCGGGTTTCCCCGTAATTAAGCCCTTGAAAATGATACTTTCACCCTCAAACTAATAGCTCTTGCGACTTTCCTCTGGCCGGCCGATTAAGGCAAGCCAGAGTTGAGTCTTGCGGGCACTCCTGGAAATCCACGCCAACCAGGCAGTAAAGGCACCGACCGACTCCCCGAAGGGTTCTGGACCACTGTGTCGCCACACATATTCAGCTCGCCACAAAGCTGTCCCGCGGCTTGTAAACTTAATTTTCATCTTGTAAAACTTTTTTTTTATATCACAAGATGAAGGTAAGTTCGAAAGCCGTTACTCAGCCTTCTGAAATTGCGTGAATCTCATGTTGAGATAACAACTGCCCCAGAGGGGTTTATTTCTTTATTATAATATAAATTATAAAAAAATATAATCATTTATTTCAACCTTTTAAAAAGATACCACTAATAAATAAAATATTTTTGTATTTTGCATAAAAGATCCAGAGGTATATTTTGAGTGATTACTTAAAGTATTCATATGAAAATGTATATTAATCTACATTCAAAGTAATGTTTATGTAATGTTTTATTACCCAACAAAATTTCATGGAGTTATAGCATAGCCCTATTTTAAAATTCGCTGTCAAACTTTGAACTGCATTTACTCAAAAGTGTGCAAACGTCAGTTGGATCTTTTCTACTTAACAGGGTCCAACTATCCTTATTACCATGCAAGAAAGAATCTCTTTCTCTTGCTAACAAATTCGCGTCTTCTTCAGGTGAATTCGACAGTAGAAACTACCCTCACTCGGCGCTGATGATGGAGATGTTCAAGGAGAAGTTCGGCCTGAAGTCGTTCCGTCCCAATCAGCTGCAAGTGATCAACGCGACGCTACTGGGGCACGACTGCTTCGTACTTATGCCTACGGGGGGCGGTATGGAGATTTTACAGTTTTATTTTAGTTAACATTGTTGGTATATATACCGAATTAAAAATACCAAGTGTCACTAACCTATTTCGTAAGAGCCGACAGAGGGAGCATATTATGCAGAGAACAGCACTGTAAGAGAAGGAAAACTTGATACAAACTCTATACCAACCCGTTTGGCCAGCGTGGTATGCCTAGTAGGCCAATTCCTCGTTTCAAAGGAGAGGCCTAGTCCAGCAGGTATACCTAGTAGGCCAATTCCTCGTTTCAAAGAAGAGGCCTAGTCCAGCAGTGGACTGTTAAAGGCTGATGATGATGATGATGACTAACCTATTTGATTCCGACGGTGATGTAAGAGGGGTAATGACAATATTTTGTAAAGAGCTTTTGTAAAATGTGTATCTCTAGTCTAGGCTGCCTCGGTGGTCCAGTGGATAGCGTATGCGACTTCTGATCGGAGGTCCCGGGTTCGATTCCCGGGTCGGGCAAAATTGTTACTGGGTTTTTCCGAATTCTTAGTAGCAGCCCGGAGTCTGGTAATGTGCCCGGTAACGGCAATAGACTCGCCCCCTATTACGTGGGACCTAAAAATTCTTGGCGAAATGTAGGTGTAATATTACACCTCTGCCTACCGCTTCGGGGATTCAGGAGACTATAAAAATATAGTATCTCTAGTAGCCAAATCAATGGACAGATCAAATATTAGGAGTATTGGGACCTGCCCTAAGGAAATAACACGAAGTCTTTCGGCATAGACATATATCAAATTTTCACCTCAGAGTAAACGCGCCATGTACATCGCCTGTGCCGCGCCGCTCGCCGCCTAGACCGATCTCGTGACCAGGCCCTGAGTGTGTACGCCTGGTATAGTATGCCAAAATCTTCCTATTAACTCACAATGGTATGGTATACTCGGTATGGTGGGTTAAGAACACGAAATGACACTACGCCATTGGATTTCGTGAGAGGAGTCGTAAAAGCCGGCTAAGTCAATAGTATCTTCGGACAGAGAAACTCGTCATTAAATCCTATACCAACCCATGTGACCAATGTGGTATATTAGACCAAATCAAGGGCGTCGCCAGCCGATTGTCTAGAGGGGGAAGTACGCCAGCCGATGGCCTGGGGAGGGGGGCAAGTTGATATAGAAAATGAGATTAGTATTTCGAAAAGTACTAATTGTAGATATTTTTGCATCTCTAAGGGGGGGGGGGGGCAGCTAACCCCCCTGCCCCCCTTGGCGACGCCCATGGACCAAATGCTCCTATTGATTCACAATGCTTTTGTGACGCTAAATAGGAGAAGTAATTACGCCAAAGTATGCTGTCGCGATTCGCTTGATCCCGCTGCTACGGTACGACGGGATGCCAGGGACACCGGTGATTTTAGAGAGTATGCTCTGAACGCCTACAAGGGACTCTCTCCGCACCCATAGCGGGCCTGCCCAGGGGGTGGCAGATGTTTCCATAATTCGAAAGTATACTAAAAAAATGGTGTGTTGTCTTATTAAAAAAAATCGGGCAAGTGCGAGTCGGACTCGCGCACGAAGGGTTCCGTATCATCATTTATAAAAGAAAATGACGTTTGTTATAATATGTATATTTTAGGCGTCTACTTGTTACCGTTAGATATTGAGCAAAATATACGAAAAAAGCACGTCTATTATATGGGACCCCTCTTAATATTATCATTTTTTTAATTATTAGTATTTGTTGTTACAGCGGCAACCGAAACACATAATTTGTGAAAATTTTAGCTTTCTAGCTGTCACGGTTTATGAGATACAGCCTGGTGACAGACACACAGACACCTGAGGCTTAGTAATAGGGTCCCGTTTTTTACCTTTTAGGTACGGAACCCTAAAAAGCGGTCATAATGACTAGTTATCGAAATATTATTTGTTTCATCAATCAATTCTGAATGAAGTAAAATTATATTAACATTGAAACCTGATAAACTTTACGACTGTGTTGTACTTTTTCAGGTAAATCTTTATGCTACCAGTTGCCAGCCATTCTGACTCCAGGCGTCACGATAGTGATATCTCCATTGAAGTCGCTCATTTTGGATCAAGTCAACAAACTGCTGTCACTTGATGTAAGTACCCTCGAAGATCTTACTTGATGTTTGATTGTACTTTAAATACATGTTTTGGTACTATCATCATCATCATCAGCCTTTAACAGTCCATTGCTGGACAGGCCTCTCCTTTGAACGGAGGAATTGGTCTACTATACCACGCTGGCCAAACGGGTTGGTATAGGGTTTGTATCAAGTTTTCCTTCTCTTACCACTGTAAGAGAAGGAAAACTCACTCACTCTGTTCTCTGCATAATATGCTCCCTCTGTCGGCTCTTACGACACCTATGGGATGATATGGGGTGGTGACATTCCGTATTCTTAATCCGTCACCACACGGACAACTATAAATATTGGTACTATAAATATTTATAAATCTGGTTGAATTGATTTTTCATAAAATGTAGATATCTATTTTTTTTCACATTACCCTACACAGCCCCGATCCTTTCTGCCCCAGTAGATCTCTCTACGAGTCGTAAGGATCGGTCCTGGGTCTAGTACAACCAATAAAAATACTTCATTTAGAGTTTTATGCTGTTCTCACAGTGAATAGCCAGGCCAGCCTTTTTAACTCGATTAAAGGACGCAGATACGCCCGCACATTTTAATTCAATTAAACTGTTTTTACCCTATCCCGTGAGAATTTCGGAAAATCTCTTCTTAGAACACCCCTACGGCTTCCAAGGAACATACCAGGATAGATTGACCGACTCTCCTTTACCATTTATAATATGATGATAGATATATAGATGGATAATTCTTTATTGTCCGTGTGGTAACGGATTAAGAATACACAATGTCACCACCCCATATCATCCCATGGGTGTCGTAAGAGCCGTCAGGGGGAGCATATTATGCAGAGAACAGCACTGTAAGAGAAGGAAAACTTAAAACAAACCCTATACCAACCCGTTTGGCCAGCGTGGTATAATTGGCCAATTCCTCCATTCAAAGGAGAGGCCTAGTCCAGCAGTGGACTGTAACGGGCTGATGATGATGAATTCTTTATTGTACACCACAAGTCACATTACAGAGATAAAAGAGAAATAGGAGAAGTTTACAAATAATATCATGATGTATTGCCAGATCCCAGCAGCGCACTTATCAGGCGACGTATCACTAGCAGCATGTGACGAGGTGTACCACAAGTTGTCGATGCGAGAGCCGCTACTCAAGCTGTTGTACGTCACGCCAGAGAAGATCAGCAGCTCGCCCAAGTTCCAGACCATGCTGGACACGCTCTACTCCAGGGATAAACTGGCCAGGTATCAAGCACTTAAATTCAATAGCCATTCATAACTTACGTCTCACGATTTTCATGATTTTGACGTCCTTCTTATAGCTGATCTCATCTAATACTAATGTATAAGGGTTGAGCTACACCTATCAGCACCGCATCGCACCTTCCTATGCTTCTATCCTTTTCTGTCACTTAGGACCGTCATTTACTAGAGCGAGAAAGAGAGAGGGAACGCGTCGGCACGCTGCGGAATCGATCGTGCTGACGCATTCCCTGCGGGGCTGATAGGTGTAGCTCAACCCTAAAGCTGAAGAGTTTGTTTGTTTGTTTGTTTCTTTGGTTGAACGCGCTAATCTCAGGAACTACTGGACCGATTTGAAAAATTCGTTCAGTGTTAGATAGCCTATTTATCGAGGAAGGCTATAGGCTATATAACATCACCCTTTGACACACGGGAGCGGAGCAGTAGCCTTAAATAACGCGAGTGTAACCGCGGGCTCATCTAGTACTTCATAAAATGCCACACTTCATCGACCTCTTCGGCGACTATTGGCAAACACATCGCTATAATGCAATGAGCCACTTTATACGAACGTAAAAACATACGATCATAAAGATTCTAGAAGGGTTCCGTGTTTAGCCATGCGGCAACGGATCCCTAAAGAAAAGCTGCAAGGAACAGGTTTTTTCTTTTGTTTGGCTTGGCGTAATAGGAAAGTTTCCTGCAAGTGAAATAAATTATACAAGTATTTTTATCTAGTAAATTATGTCAAAATAATAGTAGTTTCATTCATCAATTAATGTTAAAACTTTATTTAACATTTTTTATCGACAATTTATTGATAATAAGGATTCTTTTCGACAGCAAAAAACTATGACGTTACTAGGTCTTATTTCATACAAACGCCGTAGCAAAGGTAGTTTTTGAAATTTCATTAAAAGTGCTTGATTTGACTAGTTGGAAACAATCCTATTCTGTGTATAGAGTGAAAAAGCTATTTAATTTAACAAACGCACTATGCCTTCTTCCCCAGGTTTGTGATAGACGAAGCTCACTGCGTCTCCCAATGGGGCCACGACTTCCGTCCAGACTACAAGCGTCTATCTATCCTTCGAGAACGATTCCCCACCACCAACATCATGGCTCTAACAGCCACCGCCACTCCTCGGGTCCGTATGGACATTCTTCATCAGCTCAAAGTGACTAAATGCAAGTGGTTCCTGTCAAGCTTCAATAGACCGAACTTAGCGTACAGGATCTTGGAGAAGAAACCCAAAGGAGTCAATCAGGATATCGCTAATATGATTAAGGAGAAGTTTTTCAGGTTGGTATTTTTTTGGCGAAAATTTTGAATTTATCTAGGGTTAAGGTCTATCCCGAAGTGATGAAATCAGCCCTCAATGTTTGATTTTAATAGGCATGTTAGTAGTTTAGTTTAGATGTCTGGTAGGTACCTATGATGCACCGTAATCATCATTTCAAAATTTAGTTTGATGTCACTTAAACATTACTATACCTTTACGAGCATTGTGTGTACTTAAAATACGGTAGTAGTCGAATTTTACTTTAGCGAGTCCTCGAAGAGAGTCAATGCTAACTTCCACTAGGTTTAGTGCAAGTGACAAGTGATTAGTGAATAATATCAGTGATTAACTCAAATGTATAGCACACTCGCACTATAAACCAGGGTCAGGTGCTGCCCTGTGCACATCTGTTTAGTGCTAACCACTATTCACCTGCATTAATCCCCTGCATTCGCACTAATAAAACTGGAAATTAGCTTTTAGTATCAACGTAGTTTATCTTGAATCGACATTGTTAACTATTCTGTTACCGTAAAATGTAGAAATCACAAGATTTTTTTTAAATATTGTGCCGAAAGACACAATGGCAAATCGATTGTTATAAAATTGATATAAAAAGAAAAAATACATTTAATTTAATTACTCAATATATTACAGACAATCAGGTATAGTATACTGCCTATCGCGCAAGGAGTGCGAGAGCCTGTCTGCAGACCTTCGAAAGGTGGGCATCCAGTCGGCGCCGTACCACGCTGGACTGGCGGACAAGAAGAGAACTGAGGTGCAGGCGGGGTGGGTCGCTGATAAGTACCACGTGGTAAGTAGATTTAGACCGAGTTTCACCTCATCATCATCATCGTCCTAGCAACGTCCTAGTTGCAAACCGGTGTCCGCTTACTAGTCTAACCGGTTTTGGCTGAATATTAGCATTTCCTCAGAGCGACTGCCTGTCTGACCTCCGCAAACCCTAAGGAATAGCGAAATTCTATGGTTTAGACCAGCGTCAGTTTATTCTGAGATACTGACTCCTTATAACTTCTGTCAATGATCTTCATGAAAGCCGGGACCGATGACTTACTTACTCCAATTCCCTCATTCTCTTTTGCTTCTCTCTCATCTCCTGTCCCTTCTCTCTCATCCCCTGTTCGTTCTCCCTCATCCCCTTTTCATTCTCCCTCATCCCGTTTTCGTTCTCCCTCATCCCCTTTTCGTTCTCCCTCATCCCCTTTTCGTTCTCCCTCATCCCCTTTTTGTTTTCCCTAATCCCATTTTCCTTCTCCCTCATTTCCTGTCCCTTGTCGCTCATGCCCTATTCGTTCTCCCTAATCCCCTTTTCCTTTTCCCTCACCTCCTGTCGGCTGTCCCTTCTCACTCATCCCCTTTTCGTTCTCCCTAATCTCCTTTTCCTTCCCCCTCATATTCCCCCAATAAGCGTAGGTTTATAATATTAGTATAGATCACTCCAAAATTATAATTTCAGATATGCGCAACAATAGCGTTCGGCATGGGCGTGGACAAGGCAGACGTTCGCTACGTTATCCACCATTCCCTGCCCAAGTCAGTGGAAGGTTACTACCAGGAGGCGGGCAGGGCGGGCAGAGACGGGGAGCCCGCGTCTTGTATATTGTACTACTCGTACACCGACGTGGTGCGGTACAGGAGGCTTATGGACTGTGAGTGTTATTATTTTATATTTGATTTTTTTTAAGCAGTCTGCCCCGTTGGTCTCGCGGCATAAATATGCGCGTGGGATTGGGAGGTCTCGGGCTCGATTCGCGGGTCGAGCAAAGTGTTATTGGGTTTTTCCTTTAGGAAATTCTCAGTAGCAGCACGGAGACTGGTTATGTGCCCGGTACCGCAATAGGCTCGCCCCCTATTAAAGTCCCCCGTGGGACTAAAATAAATCTGGCGAAAAGTGGGTGTAACAATATACCTCTGCTTACATCTTCGGGGATATAGGCGTGAGACTATGTATGTATGTATGTTTTTTTATCCCTGTAAATTGTGCAACTACTGAGCATGGGCTTCCTCTGACTTGGAGCTGAGTTGAGAAGGGTAAGGCAGTCCCAATGTACCATCTATACATGGATTTGGAGATGAGAGATACATATTTGGAATAATATGTAGCCTATGTCAAATATGCAAAGACATCTTATTTCTCAGATATGCAGGTTTCCTCACGATATTTTTTCTTTCCACGTTTAGGAAGCTAAGATGATTTTCTATTTTATACACACTTTGAAAAATTAGTTGCTTGACCGCTAGCGCCAATTCGCCGAATTCGCTCGACCGCTCACGTTCTAAACAAAATGTCGCGCCGCCGCTCGCCAGATGGGCGCGCTAACATAAACATTTATTGTTGATAAGTCGGTAACATGAGTAAGTTGAAATGATGTTTTTCTTCAACCTTATGAATGACTTGTTCAAGTCGTATGAATTCTTTGTTGATATTTAGTTTCTAATTTATTATACTTAGCAGCGAACATTGACTATCGTTGAAAAAAACACTTTTTGTATTTTAAACAGGATTATTTTAAAAAGTAAATCGATGACATACATATTTTATGAGTTTTGACTATAGAGGGATTCTATCTACACCGAATAAAATAAAAAAAAAACATGTATCATAGTATAAAAATATTTAACTACACGCATACAATTAGCACGTAATCACGGAGCGCGCGAAACAAAGAGTGGCATTTGACATTATTTTTTCGTTCCTGGTTAACGATTTTAACGGGGGAAACGAGAAAAAGGATTTAAAACATTACGTAATAGAAAGAAACAGTAAATTCAGACCGAGTATAGCGCTGTAACCAAAAAGGGAAAATAGTCACTTGTGCGCGGTCTACGGAATTTCGAAAAAGGGAGAATAGTCACTTGTGCGCGGTCAAGCGGTTAGTACGTGTCATGGATTTGAACGCTCTGCGTATCTGATATAGTCTGTCCCTCCAGTACTGCTTCCTATATAATAATATACTTATTAGAAGTAATGTGATTCCTGAGGAAGGTTAAGGTGATGTAAGAATATAATTTTATATTAAAATTTCTAGTGGAACGCAACACAACGGCGGAAGCTAAACGCGTACACCTCGAGAACTTACTGCGAATGGTGGAGGTGTGCGAAAGCGTGACCGAGTGTCGCCGCGCGCAAGTACTAGCGTACTTAGGAGAGAAGTTCAACAAACAGCTGTGCCTTAAGGACAAGAGAACGGCGTGTGATAACTGCCTCTTATCACACGAGTATAAGGTAGGTTTTACTTTGTACTTACTGCGAATGGTGGAAGTCTGCGAGAGTGTGACCGAGTGTCGCCGCGCGCAAGTGCTCGCGTACTTAGGAGAGAAGTTCAACAAACAGCTGTGCCTTAAGGACAAGAGAACGGCGTGTGATAACTGCCTCTTATCACACGAGTATAAGGTAGGTTTTACTTTGTACTTACTGCGAATGGTGGAAGTCTGCGAGAGTGTGACCGAGTGTCGCCGCGCGCAAGTGCTCGCGTACTTAGGAGAGAAGTTCAACAAACAGCTGTGCCTTAAGGACAAGAGAACGGCGTGTGATAACTGCCTCTTATCACACGAGTATAAGGTAGGTTTTACTTTGTTTTGTTATTCGTTTTGTGTGTGTTTATGAATGTAAAAGCAATAGCGAAACGTACTGAGTGTCCTACATTAGCGATTAGCGTTGGTAAGCGATATCAACAAATTGACAAACGAGATCTGCTGCTATAATTTTATAAAAGTTTACCTTATTTACATTACAATAAGTCTCAAAATGGTACGCAAGGTGCGCGTTTTTGTCTGAGGGACAATTGAGTGCTTCCGAATTTAAATGTTCATCAACATTGTAATATGGTGCAAACATTAGACGGGACAAGCACAAGTCTTGTAGTCTGGAAAATGAGACGACTATGAGAGAGCTGATTGCCGCACGGATTTCCGACATCCGGAATTTTCGATTACCTACAAATCGATTTTTACCACTTGGAATTTTCGTTTACCTACAAATTTATTTCTACCCTACGAATTTGTTATTACTTACAAATTGGTTTCTGCCAACTGTAAAATTTGCCTACAAATTGATCTTTATTTCTCAGCCAGTGGACGTGACAGAGGAATGCAAGTTGATAGTCCGTTGTATCCGCGAGGCGAACAGTAGAGGAAGAGCTCCCTACACGTTACTGCACATCGCCGACACGCTGAAGGGATCCATGCAGGCACGCCTACAGGCGTTGCGGGACAGCCCTATGCACAGCCGGTAAGACAAACATACATAATATTTAAATTCATTTAATAATTTAGCTAAGCTAAGATCTGGTTAACATCGCGGAAAGCTGTTTGATGCGGGCGGCTCAAGATCAGTCTGTGTGGAGAACCTTGGGGGAGGCCTATGTCCAGCAGTGGACGTCTCCGGGTTGACACGATGATGATTAATTTAGCTTATAAAGCAACATTTATGCACGTCAATTTTTGTACAACCAGATTTGGGAACTCATGCTGCTCTTTTAAACAGTTGTAATCTTAAAATTAAATCAATTTGTTTTTTTTTGTTTGAGTGTGTGGCCACCCTGGCCGCAGTTTTGGGACTGCCCGAAGACCTCCAACATTGACTAAAGATTCTAATCCTGAGGGAGGAACCGGGATCGACAGTTTTAAGTTCCGTCAGAAGCATAGTAGCGCTCTGATGTAAATGCCACACGTGGTCACCCATCCATGTACAGCTGTGCAAGCGTTGCTTACTAGGCCGATCTATTACAAACCATAAGTCAGATCTGGACCACACAAAACAGCAAATCTCTTAAACACTATCTTTGTTATTAATAAAATGCCACTAGATATAACTTTAGTCTTATTTCCTTGCATGTTTGTGCAGTTTGAAGTCATGGCACCGTGGAGATCCAACTCGGCTGTTACGTCAGCTGGTGGTGCGGGGCCTGCTGGCTGAGAAGCTGGTCATCAACAACGACATCGCCAGCGCTTACGTCGTGCTCGGACCTCATGTTGACAAGTGGGTACCTTACTTTTACGTATACACAGTATTTTATTTTTTATCTGATACATTATAACAATTTTTGAATGTTATATCGTGTTTTAAGGGAAATGTAATTAATTTACACATTCAAAATTATTAATTGGTAAAAACACTTTTATTATTTGAAGAAAAGAAAAGTTGACTTACAGAGTTATAATCTTACTAGCTGACCCAGCGAACTCCGTATCGCCTTTTTAAGAGTTTTTATTTAATTCCCTTTTTTCCAAGCTCCTTTTCCAAAGTTCCCATTGACTTAGCGCTTAATCCCTTATCATTTCAGAGTCTATAAATGATGAGCAAACCAACATAGATTTTTATATAATATTGAATTTCCCATTCCTTAAAATATCGGAGACGATACCCATATCGACTTAAAAAAAAATCCCGTCCGCCATCATTGATTTCCTATCCACCTTCTTTGATCACGAAATAAATATTGTATTTGGATTCACCATCCCTCAAATCATCAGAGACGATACCCATATTGATTTTTTAAATTTTTCCCATCTTGAATCACGAAATAGATGTTGTATTTGGATTTCCCATCCCTTCAAACATCGGAGACGATACCCATATCGATTTAAAAAAAATCCCCATCCGCCATCTTTGATCACGAAATAGATGGTGTTTTTGAATTCCCCATTCCTTAAAATATCGGAGACCATATTGACTTTAAAAAAATCCCGTCTGCCATCTTTGATTTCCTATCTGCCATCTTTGATCACGAAATAGATGTTGTATTTAGATTCGCCATCCCTTAAAACATCGGAGACGATAACCATATTGAATTTTTAAAACTTTCTCATCCGCCATCTTTGATTTCTCATCCGCCATCTTTGATCACGAAATAGATGTCGGATTTGGATTCCCCATCCCTTTAAATATCGGCGACGATACCCATATCGACTATAAAAAAATCCCGTTCGCCATCTTTCATTTCCTATCCGCCATCTTTGATCACGAAATAGATGTTGTATTTGGATTCACCATCCCTTAAATCATCAGAGACGATACCCATATTTATTTTTAAATTTTCCCATCCGCCATTTTTGATTTCCCATCCGCCATCTTGAATCACGAAATAGATGTTGTATTTGGATTCCCCATCCCTTTAAACATCGGAGACGATACCAATATTGATTTTTTTTAATTTTCTCATCTGCCATCTTTGATTGCCCATCCGCCATCTTTGATCACGAAATAGATGTTGAATTTCGATTCTTCACCCCTTAAAATATCGAAGGCGATACCCATATTGATATTTCAACTTTTCTCATCCGCCATCTTTGATTTCCCGTCCACCATCTTGGATCACTAAATAAATTTCATATTATTAATCAGCGTCCCGAAAATCTCGAAAACGATACCCATATAGATTGTAACCTATTCGTTTAGCCTTTTTTTGCCTTTGACCCAACCCCCCCCTTCTCGTTTGACCATTTTGTCTGGCCCCTAAAAGTTGTGGTGTAATTTTATATAGCCTATAGCCTTTCGGAATAATTGGGCTATCATAGGCAATAACAATTTTTAAAATCCGACTGCTAGTTCCTGAGATTTGCCGACATTATGTTTTAGCCTTTTTAGCCTTTTGCCCGGCTCCAAAGGGTTGAAGCGTTATGTTATATAGCCTATAACCTTCCGGAATAAGTGGGCTAACGTATACAAAAAGAATTTTTCAGATCCGACCGGTAGTTCCTGAGATTAGCGCGTTCAAACAAACAAACAAACAAACAAACTCTTCCGCTTTATTATATTAGTATAGATAATAAATCACTACTTTTACTATACCGTGTGGTTGACGGCATAGAATACAAGTGTCACCACCCCCTATCTTCCCGTGGGTGTCGTAAGAGGCGACTAAGGGATAACACGATGCAAATACCATCTTTGCGTAGAGACGGAAAACTCGACAGCAAACCCTATACGACTGCCTCGTTGGTCTCGCGGCATAAATGTGTGCGTGGGATCGGGAGGTCCCGGGTTCGATTCTTGGGTCGGGCAGTGTTATTGGGTTTTTCTGTCACGAAATTCTCAGTAGCAGCACGGAGTCTGGAAATGTGCCCGGTACGGCAATAGGCTCGCCCCTTATTACGTGGGACTAAAGCATATCTATGTATGTATAGTATAGATGGCAGCATCTATACTATACATACATAGACTCCGCCTGGGTCCTGAAGGGGTAGGTAGAGACTACGGAACACCATTTACAATGATCCTGATATATCTCTCTTGCTTCATTCACTCTCATCAAGTTTCTTATGCGTGCTCTTCTGTTTAGGGTACTTCTGACCTGTCTTCTTTTGAGTATTTCATTTTTATATCTGATAAATTATAACATTTTTTTTATTCATAAAATAATGAAATATACATAAATTAGAAGATGCTTGCAGCTACGTCCGTACATTTTACTTTAATTTAACGATTTCTGCCCGATCCTGCGGGTATTTCTGGAAATCCCTTTCTAAGTACTCCGTGAGGGTCCCAAAGGAACACGCTAAATTTCAGCTTCTTGTAGTTTCGGCGGTTGCTGGTCTGTCAGTCAGTCAGTAAAGCAAGAACTTTATATACAGAAGATTATATTAGAAACTCGGCGATAGCATAGTGGTGTACTTAACGGACTGCCGAGACGATGGTTTCGGGTTCGATCCCCAGGTACCTTGGGCACACACCTTTGACTTTTCGAAGTTATGTGTACATTATAAATTAATTATCGCTCGCTCAATGATGTACCCGGTAGACGGCAATAGGCTCGCCCCTATTTAATTGGGACCGAAATATAACTGGCGAAGTGTAGGTGTGTAAAACACCTCTGCTTACCCGTTCGGGGATAAAATGCGTGAAGTTATGTTATGTTACATTAGAACCGTATATTATTGTGCAGGCTAATGGTAGGCGGTCTCCGCATCGTGTTCCCCATGAAAGTGGAGCGGAAAGCATCAGTAGTGGCTCCCGCCGCGCCCGCCGCTAACACTGGGGACTCGCCCGTCGTCGCGCTCATACGCAGGATCGAGGAGAGGTGCTACGCTGACCTGGTGGAAGCTTGTCGGTAGGTATACAGACATATTTTATTATTAACCTATGTTGATGATCTTTGCCCAGCAGTGGGACGCTGGGCAAATACACACATACAATAACAAAATAGAGATACTTGAAATATTGTAAAGGTCTTCTTTACACCAGAGGCGGCTCGTGACATTTTTTGATGGGGGTTCACAGAAAAATAAACAAAAAACTAGAGCTTACCATTTATTTTATTTGTACAGAAAATCCATACGCCTGTCTTTTTGGCGAGCGAAGACATCTATAACTTTTTCTTGAAAATCAGATATAGAATTCATTAAGCGTTTTTCTATGCTTATCATACATCATTATGTATGATAAGCATAGAAAAATGTATTGAGACGGTCTTGCGCCATAGTATTTCGCGTAAACGTTTTGACTTTATTTAAAGTCGAAAAACAACGCTCACATTCTACTGACGTCATAGGAATGGTGCATACAATATTTAAAAGTATTACGCTTTCAGCAAAAACAGATTCGAAATACAACATCTATTTCTTGATCAAAGATGGCGGATGGGAAATCAAAGATGGCGGATAGAAAAATTAAAAAAAATCATCGTCTGCGATGTTAAAAGGGATGGGAAATCCAAATACAACATCCGTTTCGTGATTCAAGATGGTGGATGGGAAATCAAAGATGGCGGATGGAAAAATTTAAAAAATCAATATGGGTATCGTCTCTGATGATTTAAGGGATGGAGAATCCAAATACAACATGTATTTCGTGATCAAAGATGGCGGATGGGCAATCAAAGATGGCGGATGGGAAAATTTAAAAAAATCAATATTGGTATCGTCTCCGATGTTTAAAGGGATTGGGAATCCAAATACAACATCTATTTCGTGATTCAAGATGGCGGATGGGAAATCAAAAATGGCGGATGGGAAAAATTTTAAAAATCAATATGGGTATCGTCTCTGATGATTTAAGGGATGGTGAATCAAAATACAAGATCTATTTCGTGATCAAAGATGGCGGATAGGTAATCAAAGATGGCGGACGGGATTTTTTTTTAAAGTCGATATGGGTATTGTCGCCGATATTTAAAGGGATGGGGAATCCAAATCCGACATCTATTTCGTGATCAAAGATGGCGGATGAGAAAGTTTTAAAAAATCAATATGGTTATCGTCTCCGATGTTTTAAGGGATGGCGAATCTAAATACAACATCTATTTCGTGATCAAAGATGGCGGATAGGAAATCAAAGATGGCGGACGGGATGTTTTTAAAGTCGATATGGGTATCGTCTCCGATATTTTAAGGAGTGGGGAATTCAAAAACACCATCTATTTCGTGATCAAAGATGGCGGATGGGATTTTTTTTTTTAAATTATAATGTGCATCGTCTCCGATGTTTAATGGGATGGGGAATCCAAATACAACATCTATTTCGTGATTCAAGATGGCGGATGGGAAATTATTAATATTATCACTTTGACTCACTTTTAATTATTAATATTATTGCCTCTATCACTCATTTACTACATTCTGACTTACAATAAGATAGTTATTTTTCTACCCCAGAAATAATTTATATGGCAAAACAACTTTTTCTGCGTCATCTATCTATACGTATATATAAAAATCAATGTTCGTTTGTTTGTATACCTCTATAAACTCTAAAATTTTTGATTAAGCACTGGTAGCCTTGGTAACTTTGTTCAGAATTTCATGGAAAAGTGGTTTGAGAAAAATAGGAATAAGAAAAAAGACCTTTAAAAAGCGATACGGAGTTCGCCGGGACAGCTAGTATAATATACTATTGTATAGGCATAGTAGAATAATAAAACTTTTGAGTTTACAATGAATGTAATGTAGGTAAGGATAGTATGTATTATGAAGAATTAAATATACCTATGTAATTTTAGTGGGAGTGCACTGCACCAGCGCTCTTTAGGATGAGCCGCCTCTGCTTTACACTCTTCCAAGCATCTCTATCTTGTGCCAAGCTAGGACAGTTTCTGTCGCTGGATATAGGATTTTTTTACGGTTCGGGAGAAAACGTGTTAAGCGGACTCCGGTCTCTAAGGTCTTAGATCGCAACCAGGACAGGACTAGGGAGATGATGATGAGGAGGCTGACAACCTGACGGTTCGTCTGGTGAGAAGTGATTATCGCCGCCTAAGGACATCCGCATTACTAGAGAAGTTACAGGTACATGCGGTTGGAAGCGAAAAGGTACAGGAGGTGAAGTGAGATAAGGGATAAGTAATAGGGGACGGATTAAGAATACAAAATGTCACCACCCCATATCATCTCATGGGTGTCGTAAGAGCCGACAGAGGGAGCATATTATGCAGAGAACAGCACTGTAAGAGAAGGAAAACTTGATACAAACCCTATACCAACCCGTCTGGCCAGCGTGGTATAGTAGGCCAATTCCTCCTTTCAAAGGAGAGGCTTAGTCCAGCAGTGGACTGTTAAAGGCTGATAATGATGAATAGGGGATGGGGCGTCCGGCACTCATCAAATGAACCCCAACTGTAAGATAAATGTTCCTTTACGTCGATATTCTATGAGAGGAAACTACTTCACTGGTCGATCCAGGCCATCATGCTGGAACCACCAAGACCTACCAATAATATACAGGCTGTCACAAGACCCATCACCAAGCCGAAGGCTTCGTTCACACGGCATTATCCTGCACGTTATCTTTGTATTCGTTTCTTTAACGTACAATCACGTGGGTGTTCACACGGTAGATTTTCCTTCGTGTAAAAAACGAATAGCCGCAGTCTTCACAGACTTGTGATTGTGAATAGACGTCAGTGATGGATCCACGCTTGGTTGTTCTTTTATATTGGTACAATCGAAGGCGCAAACGGTTTCGCCGCCGACAGAGCAGAAGGTTTTGGGTACATCCTATAAATGAAGAAACAGGGCGTACTAAACCATTTGAGAAGTTATACGATAGACTTAGAAACGATGAAAAGAAGTTTTTTAATTACTTTAGGATGTCTATTGAAAGTTTTGAAAACATACTAAATCGATAAAAAACGTATGAACATCGTGCCGTGTGAACGAGTCAGAACTATACTATGTGCCACTGCAAGCCGAATACGTTAAAGTTCATTCGATTTGCTTGACAAGTCCGTTGAGTATTCGTTTAAACGTATAAACGGTGTACGATTTTTTGCAGTACAAGCGTCATGTGAATGGTTCTATAGAGAATGTATGTGCCACTATTTATACGTTAAGACGTATACTGCAAAAAAACGTGCAGTACGATGCCGTGTGAACGAGGGCGAAGTCTACTTTTTTTGGACATCATGCCAAGTTATACTAAGCAAAAATAATAAGTACCTGGGAAACGAAATTTTTTTTCAAGTTGACATATTTTTTAAGTCTCAATTAAAACTGCAATGCTCGAAATACCTACTTATTCATGGGTGCATAGGACATCTATAGAACACATTGACGGGGTAAATTCATCGATTTTATACCTAATTAGAAAACAAATAATATGGTGACTTTAGCCTCAATATCTCCTGAACCAGTAACTTCCCACGTATGATGCCGAATTAAAAAATGTTCATAATGATTGATACAAAGGGATTTCAGTTTGCGTTAAGGGTCTTTTTACACCCCGTATAATAATGATAACCGCGTGCGAGAACTTTGATAGCGTGATGCGGGATCTAGTTCCGTCGTGATCGTTAGATGTCGCTAGTGCTGGTTGTCTTGCCGCTGTCCTGGCCGTAATTGTTACTAAAGATTTTCTTTCATTTATTCATTGTCTAAGACTCATTTCACAAGTTCTGCTTAGTTTAGGACTAGATAGTGTTGTGTACATATGGTATAATATTATAAAAATACTCCAGTGAGATGGCGGAGGCCCGCGGCGCGTCGCTAGCGGCAGTGTTGCCGCAGGCGGCGCTGAAGGCGATGGCGAGCAAGTTGCCCGACAGCTCGGCCGACATGTTGGCGCTGCCCTACGTCACGCGCGCCAACTACGACAAGTACGGCGCCAAGCTGCTCACCATCACTTCTGCTTATGCTATTGAGAAGCTGGGTATGTGGATATATTCTTCTATTGACTGCACGGTTGACGTAGTGGTTTATTCGGCCGCCTCGCCGCTTGACACTGCGCGAGTGTTATGGGTTCGATCCCCACACAAGACAACACTTTGTGTGATTCATAAATTGTTGTTTCGAGTCTGGCTGTTCATTGTGTCCGTTATTTCGACGATCCCTACGTATATAAAGACATGTCGAAAGTGGCATATTTTTTTTATTGCATCATTGACTTTAGATTATCTATGCGCACATACTGACATACAATTTTTTTTCAAACTTTATTTATTTACCTTATTTTACAAATCGTATAAAAGAACAAGTATTATACCTAAATAAAACGAATAAGTGTCGTAGATACGGACATCTGTACATATCTTTTTGTACGGTGTTTTAAAATGCGTGCCACTCAGTGCGAATGCGGTCTTGTATAGGGGGTTGGTATAGGGTTTGTATCAAGTTTTCCTTCTCTTACAGTGCTGTTCTCTGCATAATATGCTCCCTCTGTCGACTCTTACGACACCCATGGGATGATATGGAGTGGTGACATTCCGTATTCTTAATTCGTCACCACACGGACAGCGTATAAAAGGGTATAATAGACATGACTGACATACTTCTATTTTATTATCGGCGTAGAAACGGTCATCTATCAGTTTTTTCAAGAAAACGTCAAAAAATTGTAAATAGCATTATAAATCTCTTAAAACTGTTAAAATATTGTAGAAAGAAAATATTTATTATTGGTCATAGAACTATTTCTAGGGCGCGTTGAACACAAATTACGCTCTCCTGTAAACCTCGATTTTTGACTTGACCTTATGTACGTAGGAACCGTCGATTTGTATGTTTTTCAAGTCCCCCGCGACACAGGATTTAGTCCTAATGCGGGAGTTGCCTTTCTTAAGTGAAACAAAAATGTTGGCGTTACTTTTCTTTAAAAAAAAACATCAAACCGTATCTCTGTAGTCACTAGGTCGTGTATTACATGTGAGATCACAACCCTCGCAGCACCAAACAGATAGAATACCGAAACTTGACTACTCAATACCGACTGAAATGTTTTATATTTTATACTACAAGTCTAACAATGCAATTGAAAAAATAGTAATATTAGAACATATTTTCTACTCAACATTAAAATGAATTCTATCGCAATATATTGATTTTAAAAATAGTAGGCTGCATAGGGTTCCCACCACAGAAATAAATTGTAATAGAACGGTGACATGGGCGTGGTGCGCGTGTCAAACTATTGCACTATAGCGCATGTGTTTACACATGTTGTACAACATTATTCTGCCTGACAATCAGCAATGGTCAGTTTTTATATAAACAATAACATAATTTCATTTTCCACAGCTACATCACACACACACATCGATAATAATTCCTTAGTGTCCCCTCACTATCTATACGTCACTGTGGGCGGGGGTTTCTGAAATGTGGCACGCGCGAAATGTACGCGATGACGTGACATTCACCATTCTATTACTATTTATTTCTGTGGTTCCCACCAAGAACTTAGGGTCGGGCGCCAACCTCACCTGCAAGTGGTGCACCTGCCGATCAAAGGACGAGGCGACGGCAAACAAAATGGCCCAATAAGCGGCAATAGGCTCGCCACCTATTACGTGGGATCAAAACACTGGCGAAAAGTGGGCGTTTAATATGCCTCTCCCTACCCCTCGGGGAAACAGGCGTGAGTCTATGTATGTATGTATATAAAAATACTAAATTGAAACCAAATGATCAAGAAACAGTCAATCTTCCGTGACCACAATTCCTGTAAATAAATAGAAACGTCGGATAGTAATGTATAATGTAGTTTGATTTCAATGTGTTAATATCCGCGTAAACACAAAAAAAAAATCTACTCTCTTTAACACAATTTAATTCTAAATACAAACACCTTTTTTTTCCTCTTGACAGGTCTCCTAATGCAGTACCAGGATGAACTAGAAGAGGAACAGACCAAACAGAAGGACTTCGCGGAGGCGGGCTCTGACTCTGAGACAGACTGGGGACGGTTAGCGCGCGATGCCGATAACACTAGCACATCCTCTGCGGGGAGGGGCAGGAAGACTTATAGGGGTGGCGTCAGGAAGAAGTGAGTTATTGTTCTTTCCTATTAATTAATATTTGCCTCGTTGGTCTCGCGGCATAAATGTGCGCGTGGGATTGGGAGGTCACGGGTTTGATTCCCGGGTCGGGCAAAGTGTTATTCGGTTTTTCCGTTAGGAAATTCTCAGTAGCAGCACGGAGTCTGGTAATGTGCCCGGTACGGCAATAGGTTCGCCCCCTATTACGGGGGACTAAAATAAATCTAGCGAAAAATGGGTGTAGCAATATACTTACCTCTGCCTACCTCTTCGGGGATATAGGCGTGAGACTATGTATGTATGTAATATTATAAAATAGCAGGCTATTACTGCCGCGCTATTTTCAGTATCTCAACAATAGTGCCTATTTACAACCTATATGTAGCCCTACAAAGTCCTCTATGTTCCAGTGAAAGTCCCTAAAATTGGTTGAGTAATTCCTGAGATTACCCCGGACAAACAGAGAGACCGATAGATGGACGGACAGACAAACATATTTAAAAGGTTGTTTACGACTTGGTATCTAGTACTCAAAAAAAAAAGTTATTTTGAAATCACATACCGATATTTAATGATAAATATGGATCTCTGCCTTTTCGCCGAAAATTGGTCAGCCGATTATCACTTGCCAACTAACGTTTCGCAGAATTTTATTTCGCAGAATAATCATTTGCCAACTTGTGAAATAATTTTGTTTTTATTTCCCAACCTCACAGTTGCCAACTTTACGTTTGGTCTTCCTGTTATTGTCGCAGTTCTAACCTAACCGATGTAGCATATTTAAATGCCCTGTGTAGTGAAATAAAAGCGATTTGGTTCTGGCACTTCGCCGTCCGCTGCCGCGGCACGCTCGCTTCGCTCGCTCGGCTCGTGCGTTGTGGTCGCAGTTCTAACCTAACCTATACAGCCATTGTTTCAGTTGACGTGCATTGTTTATCAGCATACTAACCTAACCGATCCCTTTCGATTTCACCGGAACTTCCCGAAACATCACCTGAACAGACGAAACGTTATTCGTCTAAAAGTTGTCTGGCCTAATAATTTGACAAAAAATAAATGCCCCAAACGTTTTTGTCATTACAATAATCAGCTTAACAATAATTCTACCAAATGAAACGTTGTCATACAAAAATTTGACAATCGTTAGTCGTCAAAGTGAAAAATAGGCGAAACGTTGGTTGGCAAGTGATAATCGGCCAAACAATATTCGGCGAAAAGGCAGGATCCCGATATATATATTTATAGATATACCTTGCTTATATCAGTTATCCTTTATTACTAAGATGTTTTTAGCCGACTAATAAATAATGTTGACGTTGTCTTAGTGGGTATATAATTTTATTTATATTTCTTGTATTAAAGTGTATTTTGTATCGTACACGCAGCCGCAGATACAGGAGAGGTGTTAGAAAAACGTGAGTCTAAAATAAGTGGTAACTTGTAACGCTACAAAAGTATGCTATGTACATATGCACATAACACTAAGTTAAACCACTAACGGCTTTTGTGTGCACTCATATTTTTAAAGCTTATTTTTGTAAATAGTTATAGGCAGCGATAGCCTAGTAGAGATACCAACAGACTGCCATGCAGAAGGTTTCGGGTTCGAATCCACGGCGCGCACCAATGACTTTTTGAAGTTATGTGCGTATTGAATAGGTAATTATCGCTTGTCCCGTGCCTCGGAGAGCACGTTAAGCCGTCGGTCCCGGTTGTCATGAAGATCTTTGACAGTCGTTACAGGGCGTCAGTACCTTCTAAATAAACTGACACTAGTCTAAACCACGGAATATAGCTATCCCTTCATGTTGCAGAGGTCAGACAGGCAGTCACTCTGTGGAAAAGCTAATATTCAGTCAAATCGGCAGGCCAATTCAGAATGTCACGAAAAGTAATCGTACGATATGTCAAATTATTGTAATCGTCTTTTAGCCGCCTATCAGAGATATTTTGAACAAATATTCATTGAATTCGGTTTATTTATTAATTTACTTCATACTGAATGCATAAAATTGATAGGAAATGCGATAGTTTTGACAAAAAATGAGGTAGCCCGTTTGACAATTAACGGAATCGAATGTCAAATGAGATATCGAACGATTCTGAATCGCTCCCCCGGTTAGACTAGTAAGCGGACCCCAGATTGAAAACTGGGATAACTCTAAGAGGATGATGATGATTTTTGTAAATAGTTGTTTTGATAACCCTGTGTATATTTTACGTTTTGAGACCATAAACGAGCATTTCGTGAAATATTTTTACACGACAGGAGTCACAAACTGGGTGAGTAATCAGATTTGAATAAAATTGTCATTGCAGTCGGGGGACCTCTTAAATTGGTGTTCCACAAAACGGTGGCCCCCCGACTGCAATGACAATTTTATTCAAATATGGTCACTCACCCAGTTTGTGCCTTATTACCTAAACCTTACCCTTTTTACACACAAATCAAACTTGTTATTAACTTTTTAGTTCGTTTTTTTGCAGGGGAGTCGTGTTTAAATTTTTTTCAATTATTATTTTTTGCAATGTGTTGTGGTCACTGTAACTGTCAGCATCATACAGCTTATCACAATCCACTGCTGGACATATGTCTCTTATAATTTGTTATTCACTTGTGTAAAACATAATAGCAAATTAAGGTTCGGCTTTTGTGCTTTCATAAGTCAAAATGGTGTATCGTTTCATATTGTCGTATGTTTCATATTTTCTATGATTTAATTAAGAAGTTAGGTAAGTAACAGTGGTAGTGCTGTACTATAGTCTGTTCAAGATACGAAAAAATAAAATGTAAACAAACCATAAAATGGTTCTTTTAATGTCGCCTTCGCAACAAAAGTAGACTTAAGTTAAATACTCCAAGCGAAAGATTCAGTTAGTTTTACAAAAATATGCCTGTCCCATCAATTTATAAATGGTACAGCATATTTATTATTTTTCCTGTATTGATCATAATTATTATAACGAATATTTTTTTAAATGTATTGGTTATGCTAATATACTATTTTACATGATAAAGAACCTAAAAAGCCAATGATTCTAAAATGTCAATGTATTTGTTATCCTGTCAACTTATGCATTACACCCAAAGTAACCATTTCGCATGACAGGGGGCCATTTTGAATTAGGTCGGGTTATCTCAGAGAGGTTGGACGTTTAGACTAGAGAGAACATGCTCGCCATATTTCCTTATACCGAACGTGCAACTTGTAATGTCAGTTGGTCTTAGTTGGTTAATCATAACGTCAAATTACGCGTCTCATTTAAAGAGGCATAGACTCCTTACAGACTCATATCTTTGACTGCATTCTCTAAATAGCCGTGCTGTAAATCCCATCATAAAGGAGTGATGGGATTTGACAGTGAAAGGAGATATCGATGTTTTTTGAATGAGGGATAAATACGGAAACAAACTATCGGACATGAATGTAAAACTGAATCGTACCCGCAAGCTTCGGCGTGGCAGTCGGTTGCACTTACGCCAACTGGGTTGTCAAAGTAGTTCACTGCTGTACTAATATTTACATAAAGGCGAATCATGTGTGCTGGCGGATCACAAATCGGATTACCTACAACTCTAAAAAAAATCGAGCAGTGTCCAACGTAAGCGATAGCAAGCAACGTGATATGATGCGACGCACACAAATTGCCAAAGCCTGCCGCATTAGCCAATCTGGTATAATTCGTACAATACATAATCTAAGTGACAGTTTCTTAGCATCTCATCGCAACGTATCGCTCATTAGTTTATGAATACTTTTTGTCAATAGATTTTATGGCTAAAACGAACAATTAAACACGTGAAATTTTTTAGTACTGTCTGTCTGGCAAGTCTTTGCAAAGCACTGTCCGGCGTCGACAGCAAAAACTACAATTTCAATATTTTAGTTGTTTACTTCTATGGCTTAAATATATCGACACATACTAAAGTTAGACATTTGACCAAAAATATTTATCGATAAATCATCACTGTTACGAACAACACTCGGTTTCCTAAGTCTATGTTTTGTCTACTGTTTGGCTACCACGACGCTGCTATAAGAGCGTGCTGCTAAACCTATCGACAGCTCTTTCTATCATACTGCATGTGCCATTAGAAAGAAGATATCAAACATAGCAACCGCTGTTGTTATTTAGTGTTACTTCTATGACTTAAGGTTATATTTCTTTGGGTTATCTCGATCTGTTGTCGTGCTAACTTATTAAGTTTGAAAATCCTTGGTTTCTTTGTTTATCTTTTATTTTTTCGTATCTTGAACAGAATATAGTAAATAGCACAAGTTTTCTAAAAACAAGCACCAAAACTAACAATTTCGTATCTACAAAATAATACAGAATTATACGAATTTAATAATTGTTTGGTTTTAATTGTGACGTAGGTATAAAGACCTATTAATTACTTTAGGATAAAGAATTGGTTTTTACACATCTAATCCAACGATTAAACCAGCTGTTTACTACTTAATATCGTAGGACTTATACAAGAAAAGTCGAAATATAACAATTGGTAATAATTCAATCACATTTCGCACAGGTTCAAGCGCAAGCAGGGCGGCACGGCGGCGAAGAAGAAGGCGGCGCGCGGGGCCTTCGCCGCGCGGGGTACTACACGGGGGGCCTCCACTAGCGCCGGTATGTTACTTATTTTACTTACAATTAGATTGTTACCAGTGATTTCACCTTTGTTCTTTTCGGTATTTCGACAACAGCGCCACCTACCGGGTCCAATTATAGCTGTCTTCCAGTGAAAGTCTTATAAAAAATCTGTTCAGCCATTCTTCAAATTACTCGTACCAATAGACAGAAAGACAGACATTTTTTTAAATAAAAGCTTGTGACTTGGCATCTTGTAACTATATGCACTTAACAACATACTTATTTTAGGCATCATACACGGAAATTACTTTTTTGTTTATATGTATAGTTATCAAATTTAAAACATTGATCTGTTTTCCGATTCGTAATCAAAACTAAATAAATTGGACCAACATACTTTTGGCGTACCGCAGGGCGCGGCACTGGGGCCTTCAGTGGCGCGGGCAGCAAGCTGGGGAGCATGCCTGTACCGAGAGCCAACACCGCACTCAACACTAGACCCGGAGTCTACAAGTCCAAATTGAACCTGTGAAAAATACATGGTTGCACCTCTTGAACAAGGCGAGATTGGTCAAGTGTAAATTGAACCTTATGTGAACCACAGGAGAACATAATTTCATATGTTAGACAACATACATTTTGTAGAGTAGGTACAACGGTGGTCTCAGGCTAACACTGCCATACTCCATATATATTACATTTCATTCACATTTAAGTCCACTATAAGCGCTGCCAGCTCAATCTGATAATCTGTGTTTTGAGATATTAAATGAATTCCAATTTTAAATAAATAATTTCGTGCTGGTAAAAATATGTTATTTGAAACTGTACCTCATATTAGATTTTAGAAATAAAATAGAGCCATAGCATTGAATAAATATGATATTATAATTTGTATTTATAACCGCAGGTTCGGATTATTTTCAATTAAAATTAAACTGTGATTGTATAAATTATTTATTTTACTTGTCTCTAATTTGATTGGCATTGCTATATTGTATTTACTTTTTTTTACTACAAACGTCACAAGTAAATTTATATACTTAATTCCAAAATTCATAGTTTTGATAGTTTATGGTACATAATGCAAAGAGTAATTTATTTTAATTGGGCGATGACAAGATAAAAATGTTTTTTAGTTCTTAGTACCAAATTACCCATGAAATAATGAGATTTACTAACCTAACTGTGAAAAAGCATGTTACACCTAGACAAACTGCCTTCTTTTTAATATAAGTAGGTATTTTCAAGTAAACAAAAGATTCGGATTAATACTTACAATAAAAACCACGTTTTGTTTACACGGCTTTTATTGCAAGTGTTTTGATAGAATAAAATTAATTTTGATATCGGAAAAGTTGTAAATATGATTAAAATGTTATTTCAATATGATTAAATACAAATGTTATTAGATAAATGTGCCTGTGAAACTTTGATACTGTAAATAAATTATTGATATGTTTGTTTTATTATTTTGGTTTCAATTTTCCTTCACGCTTTTTCCTCAATTTTTTTAATGATATTTATCCATAGAGACAAGGTGTCCAACGAGTATTTAATGACCTATGACTGCTATAAATAGCTACGGTTGCTGTAATTGTTCATTTTTGCCATTCAAGTACAAAAAATAGATGACATTATGGTTCTTTTCTAGAAAAATACCATTAGAATGTTGACTCGAAACACTGAAAACAGTGTTTATATTTCGTGTAGTTAGACTTTATTTAGTTTTATAAATGATCGAGCCTGTAAGTAGATATTGATGAACACGAATAGTAGGAATCAAAAGAAAATAGGAAAAATCGCAATATTTCACGGCTAAACCAAAGGTCGGATTTAGTGATTTTAGTACCGAGTAGACTTGAACCAATGATTGTTTTTTGAGGTGGCACAGCAACCCATCCACACGGAAAAGTATTCATGATGATGACGGGAATGGATCTGCTAGCCATTCCCGAAGCGCTCAAATGGTACGGATGGCCATAGACTAATATTTTTTTTTTAATTTATTTATTTTAGGACCACCAGTGGTTATAACAAGAATTCATTAACATAAAGCAATTAAATCAGTTGATAGTCGCTTGCATAACCTTTAAAGGTAGCCACTGCATGCACAGATGAGTAAGTATAATAATATAAAGAAATGTGTTAACTGATAAGAGAAAAAAAATTAAGGCAGGCTGCTAACTCTTAAAGATTACTTTGAGCAACAATTCGTACAATTAAAGCTTATAAAAATGTAATTATAGTAATAATAAAAAAGCAGATATATATCATAATAATTACATTGAAAGTGTCAGGAACAGTGCTTAATGTCAAACCTAATATTAATAAACAGAAAATGTCAAAATAGAAGAAACATGGTTGAATAAAATTATTGAAAATATATAAACTGTAATAATTATATAATGTCACTAAGAATGAAATAACTTAAACATTAATAACAAAATACAAATGGCAAATTAGAAATAAAACAAAACTAAAATTTAATAAATTGAAGGGAGTTGATTAAACTGATTTGAATTAATTAAAATTAATTTATTTGATTAAAATGAATCGATATGATTAAATTGAATTGAAACATTAACATTAGGCGGCTATTAATTTAATCATATTTATCGGCATCAGCCGATTCCCTTACGGAATGCGGCTAGTGAGTCGAAATGAATATCAATTGACCCGCAGTGATCGGCACATACGCGGAATCAAGGAGTTTTTCCCAAACTCTGTAAGGTCACCCGGGGCAAATGTGTCTGCGGGGCTAATGTGCCGTTTCTGATTATTTGGAGATTTTATCAGAATTTAGAAATGTGCCATCTATTAAAAACGCATTAACTACTTAGCAATCAAGTAACTCACTGGCTGCAGCGCTACATGTCACTGTTTTACCGACATCGCCATCTTTTCGTCAATGACAGTTTTCAGCTGAAACAACGCTCACGTACGGGTATGTTCCAAGGACGATTTTTTGTGGCTTTCTTTTATTTTTGAGCTGTTCTCAATGTAAGTAGAAAGCTAATACGATAAATTTTGATGCACATATATATAGTTTTATAATTTCCATTTCAAATTAAAGAGAAAAAAGAGTAGCTACATTAACCCCGCAACTAGGGGCTAAAGTAACTGTCGATAATATTTATCGATAGTCACAATAACCCCTTGAAATTATCTATGGAGTCAGCAATAGTTAGTGATGGGAAATACTTATAGGTAAGTATATTATAAATGGGAGGGCTTACCTTTTCCTATTAATACTGACAGAAATTATCAATTTGCTTGATGGTATTTTCTGAATGACTATTGGAATTTGCAATCATAATATGTGTTTTCTTTTGTTTTATACGGTACGTCATTACAAAATAAAAATATCTTTGTACCTATTCTCAATATGGAAAGTATGATAATACAAGGTTTAAGAAGAGGAAAGTAGCTTACACAGATGTGGTACAGAGTAAAATTATTGTGAAGTGGAATTATTACCACTGAATTTCTTTTTATGGACGCTGACGACAATTTGTTTTGTTTAAATTTTCCTTTCTTTTTTTTATGTTAATAGGCGGCAAACGAGCAGACGGATTGCCTGATGGTAAGCAATTACCGCCACCCATGGACACAAGCAACACCACAGGAGTCACAAGTGCGTTGCTGCCCCTTGGGGTTGGGAAAAGGGATAGGATGAGGAGTGGGATGAGGGAGAAGGCATAGGGCCTCCGGCACTCTCACTCACCGAACGAAACGCAACAGTTTAGGTACCGTCACTTTACGTCGATTTTCTGTGAGAGGGTAGTACTTCCCCGTTCGAGCCGGCCCATTTATGCTGAAATCAGCAAGGCTCTACTACCTAAAAATATTCTTATAGTTAAGCAAAAATAAAATTTTACCAAATTAGATAGATTTATAATTAATAAACATATTATTCGCATTACTTTATTCTTTACTGTCGATATACCTACTATCGACAACCTGTGCCCATCACTAAATTATCGTAACATAGCTACAATAACCCCGAATAAGATTATTTTTTCAAATTGAGTACTTAAAATGGTGCTCTTTTTTCATTTACGGTGTGCATTTTGATGAATTCACTATTTGTAATCAACATTTTACTACCGTTATAATAAATAAAGGTCATATTCGGCTGGTATAGGCAACAGTTACAATAGCCCCGCAGCTGGGGCTATTGTAACTAATACTGTTCCTGTGTAGTTTCTGTCCGATTTCTTAATAACATGAAGTTATTTTTAGGAATTTTACAGAAATTTGGGCAAGGAAGTAAATAATAAGGGTACCTTAGTTTAAGATTTTCGGAAATAATGATTTTAAATGCGACTAATAAATACTTCAAAGTGACAGATGCAGATTTTAGCTTACAATAGCCCCGGGTGACCTTACGTCGAAACGGGGCTCTGAGCGGTAGAATAGGTTTTCGAGGATATTTAGATGGTACATTAATTTGGACTTTACCTAGTAACCATGGACAGTCTATTTGCCCTCTCAAAAGCTTAAATAAAAACACCAAATCTAAAATATCTCTACGTTTTTTTAGGGCTTGAATGCCAAAGTGCTGGAGTCTTCTCTCATATGATTTTAAAGCAAGTGATAGACCCGAACTCCAACATAAATGCCACATGAACCTTTTCTGCACTCTTTCTAATCTAAGGGTGTGGACGGCGTAGTGCGGTCTCCAAATTTGACTACAATATTCCAGCACGCTTCTAACTAAGCTATTGTATAACAATATTTTAGTGTCAGGTTTTCTGAAAGCCTTGCCGTTACGAATAATGAAACCTAACATTTTGGAAGCATTTTTGATAATAATATCCAAGTGAGGCACGAATGTGAGCTTTTTGTCCAGAGTAACACCCAAGTCTCGAACCAATTCTGTCTCAATGAGTTTGTTATTTGCCACGTTGTAGGATGTGAAAACAGGTTTAAGTTTTCTAGAAAAATGTATACAATGACATTTTTCATTATTCAAATGCATACCGTTTTGGGAACACCACTTAATAAGCTGATTAAGGTCGTTTTGTAATTTGGACTTATCATCCTTATGTTTAATTTCTTTAAAATTTTTTAAGTCATCTGCATACATATATGGAGTAAAGTAGGTGAAGCATTGGGGCAAGTCATTTACAAAAATATTTAATAATATGGGTCCCAAATGCGACCCCTGAGGCACGCCAGATGTTATCATATATGTCCCGGACCTGTACCCATTCACAACAACGTAGAAGCTACGATCTTTTAAATACGATTCTAACCAGGAATATACCGAACCCGTAAAACCGTATCGGGCTAGTTTTTTCAAAAGTATTGGATGGGATACTTTATCAAAAGCCTTACTAAAGTCGGTGTAGATAACATCCACTTGCCCCTGGCGATCCAGAACACATGTTAGATCATCCACAAAGCAGGCCAGATTTGTACATGTTGATCTTGATTTAACAAACCCATGTTGAGAGTCGGTTAGGAAGCATTTGAAATGGTTTTGGATTAGTGGACATATCAGAGCCTCAAAGATTTTGGCCATTGTTGACAATAATGAAATTGGTCGATAGTTTTGAACAAACCTTTGTTCTTTCCCTTTGTGTACTGGTACTACTTTAGCAAGTCTCCATATCCTGGGAAATTTGCCAGATTGCAGAGATTTGTTATAGATTATGTGCAAGGGTATGGTCAGCGCCCTTGCACAGTTTTTTACAAAAAATGGTGGTATACCATCGGTCCCTGCTCCTTTGTTTGGATTTAGTTGCACGAGTTGCCTGTATATTGTTTTTTTATCTAAAAATACAGATGAAACTATCTGGCAAGATTCGGGAACTGTATCCAAAAAGTCCACGGAATGTATCGCACTCTTACCTATCTCATAGACTGATGCAAAGAAATCAGCAAACATATCACAGATTTCGGTACCATCACAGGAGATATTGCAACCGTCTGACAATTCAGCAGGATAGTTACTCACGTTGCCGCGTCTGCTTTTAACGAAAGACCAGAAATACTTAGAGTTTTGCTTAATTTTATGCTCTGTTGAGGCAATGTATGAGTTATAACATTGTGTCGACATTTGCCTGCATTGCTTGCTAAGATCCTGCAATACTAATCTATCCCTTGGGTTATTGTATTTCTTGTATGTCTTAAGCATTTTATGTTTTTCACGCATCAAATTTGTAAGTTTACGATCATACCAAGGTGGATATTTGTTGTTCTTACATTTAGATAATGGTACATATCGATCTATTGCAACTTTCAATATGTCGTAAAAAGTCGTCACGAGAGTGTCTACTTCCATATTCGTGTCCAAAGATATACTCCAGTCTATTGAGTTAAGGAAAACATTAATTTGATCATAGTTAGCCTTTCTAAAGTTGAGCCTTGAGGTATTTTCACATGGTCTCAACATACAATGTGACGATAAAGAAATGTGAAACTCTATAGGGGGATGCAGCGGGTCCACAGTACTCAATTCGTCAATGGACACCTGCGGTGAGCATGTCAGTGATCCGTCCAAAATTACTAGGTCTAAAATTTTTATTTTATTGTTTAATATTCCATTACTTTGTCGAAGATTGTTGACACATATGAAATCTAACATTGATTGTGCTAGTTGCGATCCAGTTATATTAGAAGAATCACTACCACTGCTCCAACTTATGTTGGGTAAATTAAAATCTCCCACAATACAGGGCAATACATTGGCACGTTCAAAAATACAATTACAATTATTAATAAAAGTATCGAGCACCGCCTTATTCACGGGAGGCGGCAAGTAGACTGCACAAAATGCCAGGGTAGTTACCTTTTTATCGATGGTTTTTTCAATTGTTACCCATAAATCTTCACAGTCGGTCTCCCACTGTACTCGTCGCTGGGGGTAGTGTTCCTTAAGAACAGCCACCAAAACCCCTCCCCCATCTTTCTTCTTGCAGAATGTAGTAAGAGTTCTATCTCTCCGAAAGACTACATATCTAGCATCAAAGAGTTCAGAGTCAAGTATTGTATCATTTAGCCAAGTTTCGGTCAGTATAATGACATCATAATTGCAACAACAAAGATTTCGGTAAAACTCTTGCGTTTTAGTTCTAAGGCCTCTTACATTTTGATAATAAACAGTTAGTGCAGTGAATTTTGAAATGAGATGTAGCTATTACTGTGTTTATACGCTTGGAAAGGTAGTGTTTAACGCAATTTCGCCAGTGTCTCATTGTTTCTAATAAAAACCTGTTCATCACCTACTTCCTTACGTACCCAGACGAATTTATACGCAAGTTCCTTAGCCTTCTGTCTCGTCGCTGCATGTAGTGCCTTGTGTGTGGGTGACAGATGTTCCATTACGAAGATCGGATCCTTGCTGGTTGCTATCCCGATGTGGCTGTTGTTTAATTTATCGTTTGGTCTAGATCGATTGTACTGTATCACTGATGCTAGAAATTTATCTCTAAAGATCTGGGAATTAAATTGCGCAATAATTCCGCGAGGTCTTGTTGAGGTGCGATTTATTTTGGCAATTCGGGTGCAATTTACAATTGTATCTTGATTTACGGGGCAACCTATAGTGTCACCAAGCTTCTTATCTAGTCCGAGGACGTTTTCGGATTTGGACTCACTGGCTCCTTGTATCTCTATATTACATGCTCTAGAGTGCTGTTCAAGCATGCAGATTTGGTTTTTAAGATCGTTCAAGGCAGTTTGCAATCTTTTATTTTGATCCTCCAAAGAAAGTATTTGCTCTGAGGTCGCGGTGTTGTTTTTCACAATATCATCATATTTCGCGTTTATAAAAGTCATCGAGTCCTTAATTTCTTCCAAGTCATTCCGGATAGATTTCAGATTCTCGGCTAATGACAGATTAAGGGAAGTCCGTATTTGTCTCGTATGTTCGGACAGTTCCTCTCGTAGAATTTCTCTTATGACATCACGCACATCTTCTTTGGTTAATGGTTGCTGTTGACCCTTCTCTGGGGATAAGGATGGTGCCGGGCGTTTTTTGGAACGTTGAGTAATGTTTATATCCGTCGTTGTAGCAATAACTCGAACTGGCGTTGTGTCACATCTGCCCTTTGGAGTCTGACACAATTGACACTTCCACTCTGCAGCTTTCATGCTGTCGGGACGAATACCGAGACATTTGTAGTGGACCCTTTTTGAACACACTGAACAGCATAAATGCCCTTCTCTCGCCAGCTCCCTATTACAACACTCTGGCAATTTAATTATAACTGGAGACGTATGGCCTTTCGGACGCCAGTGTCATAATTATGTAAATAGGTAACAAACCATAATATGGCCAAGCCACAGTGTCCTTAGTTTATTTTAGTTTGTCACCTATACTAGGCCAGGCGCACTTCGCATTTTAGGTACAAACTTACAACTACCTCGGCCGACCACGTCGACGTGGTTGGATTTAGTAGGTTGCCGCGCGCCGCTCACATTAGACGTCACGCAACGAGTGCAACCGCTCCGTATTCTCCGCTGAGGTACCGTACAATTTATTGTCAGTTTCAAGGATGCAGAAGGCTGGCCTGGACATAATTTTTGATCGGAATGGGACACTCATTTTGAAGGATGGTAAAATAATCAAGACAGGTAATGTTTTAAATTACTTAATTACTTTAGATTATGTGATACCTTTTAATAATGTGAGGGAGGGTCATTCTGTTTGCCAATCACGCCAGGATAATATAAATAATTATGAATTATGGCATCAACGCCTGGGTCATATTAGTAACACTAAATTTATAGAATTAAAACGTAATAATTTGATTGAAGATGTACGTCAAATTGAATTCATATTACCTACCAATAGTTTATGTGAAGCTTGCATAAATGGCAAACAGGCTAGACTACCTTTAAATAAAATGAAGAATAAGGAATAGGTACATAAAGCGACCTCTATATGTTGTACATTCAGATGTATGTGGACCTATCACTCCTTCAACGTTTGATAATAAAAATTATTTTGTTTTGTTTGTCGATCAGTTCACCCATTATTGTGTGGTTTACCCTTTGACTTATAAGTCAGATGTGTTTTCGGCATTCAAAGATTTCGTTGCGAAAAGTGAGTCAAAGTTTAATTCTAAATTAGTTACTTTGTATAGTGATAACGGTGGCGAATATTTATCAACCGAAATGAAAGATTACTGTAAATCAAAGGGTATTAGTTATCACTTAACGGTTCCTAGAACGCCACAATTAAATGGTGTAGCTGAACGTATGGTGCGAACCATAACCGAAAAGGCTCGTTCAATGTTAACTGGTGCAAAGCTGGATAAGCGATTTCAGGCGGAAGCAGTGTTAACTGCTGTTTACTTAATAAATATTTCGCCAACAAAAGCCTTACATGTTTTTAAAACACCATATGAGATGTGGCATGATAGGAAACCGAATATTAAAACCCTTAGGATTTTTGGTTCAACTGTGTATGTCCATAATAAAACCAGTAAATGTAAATTTGACGACAAGTTATGGAAAGGCATACTGGTGGGCTACTGTCCAAATGGTTACAAGGTATGGAACACAGAATGCGAAAGGTATATGACTGTTAGAGATGTTATAGTCGACGAGGTAAATTTTCTGGTATCCAGGCCTATAATAAAGCCTGAAGGGAATAATGTGAAATATTCTCATCACAAAAGTGATATCTGTATTGAGTCTCAAGACTCTCAAGATACCAGTATACCTAAATCAGATAATTCGAAATCTGATGAACTAGCAAGTCATAACGAAATTCGCAACGTGCTAAATGAGGTTCCATGTGAACCTGTGATCGAAAACGATTCTTTACCTGTAAGCGAAAAATCTGATTTACCTAGAAGGAGTGATAGTCTCAAAGGTCGACCCCCTATTTGTTATAAGGAAAGTGATGGTGACGATGATTGCTTATTTGGTGCACAATCATTTGCATGTATTATACCAAAATCATTTCATGATATAAAGTCACTTGATAGTGGGTCTTATTGGGAGAAAGCTATCGAAGATGAGCTAGAATCCCATAGAATAAATAATACCTACATGGAGTCTGGTGCCAAGACCAGAGAATAAAAATATAATAGATTGTAAATGGCGTCTCAAAGGAAGAAATATATATGAAAATTCCTGAAGGCGTTGTATGTAAGTTTAATAATTATGTATGTAAATTAAATAAAGCATTATATGGATTGAAACAGGCTGCACGGTGTTGGTTTGAGATATTCGAACGTTCTCTTAAAGATAAGGTTTTCGAAATTCATCAGTTGATAGGTGTATATTATGTTAGATAAAGGAAATATCAAGAAAAACATATATGTTGTTTTGTATGTCGATGATTTGGTTATCACATGTGCTGACATTCATACAATGAATGAATTCAAAGGTTATTTAATGACTAAATTAATTTTTTCTTGGTATCAAAGTAACAAGGTATTCTGATAAAATTACATTAGATCAAAGTGCTTTTATTCATACAATTTTGAATAAGTTTAATATGATCGATTGCAACCCTGTTAGTACCCCTACTGAAGCTAAGTTGAATTATGACTCATTAAATCTGATAGATAAATATGATGCACCATGTCGTAACCTTATAGGGTGTTTAATGTATGTTATGTTGTGTACTCTCCCTGATTTAAGTACATCGGTCAATATATTAAGCCGTTATACACAAAATAATAAAACGGCACTATGGCATTGCTTAAAACGTGTATTAAGATATCTTAAAGGTACCTACTATGAATTTAAAGTTAACCTATAAAAGGAATAACTATGACAATATATTATGTGGATATGTTGATTCTGATTGGGGTGGTCATGACTATTCTGATAGAAAAAGTACTACCGGTTATTTATTCAAATTGTTTGAACAATGTACTATAACTTAGTGTACAAAGAGACAAACTTCAGTGGCAGCTTCGTCTACTGAAGCTGAATATATGGCCCTGTACGAGGCTGTGAAAGAAGCCTTATGGCTCAAGTCTCTAGCTGAAAGTATTAATATACAAATTAATAAACCTATTATTATATTTGAAGATAATAACGGTTGCATCAGCATTGCTAATAATCCATCTAACCATAAGAGGTCAAAACATATTGATATTAAATATCATTTCTCAAGGGAACAGGTTGAGAGAAATATAATTAAATTAAATTATATTCCAACAGGTAACCAACTAGCTGATATTTTGACTAAGCTGTTACCAGCGAGTTCTTTTCAAGACCTCAGATACAAAATGGGTTTAGAATAAGTATTATTATTATTGTATAGTTTGATTTTTTTTGATTAACCATATTGTAGTGCACAACAAATATATTGTCGATTATTGTGCCGCATAGATTCGGCTATAATCATTAACAAATGATTGAAATGGTCTGATTAGGTTTTTCTGGGTTTTCCCTAATCCTAGCAACAAATGTTGGACCATGTTTACGCATATGTACCCCCAGCAAACACTTGGAAGTGATATATGTGATCTGTTCTTTGAATTGTATAATTTAATTTTTGAGGGGGCGTGTTAGATTATATTATTATTGTGTATGCAAAAATTAAATTATTAAATTTATATTTAAGTGTAGAACAATACAAATAGTATGGCAACATTTGACAGTTATATTTTTTATAAATAGGGTATCATTATTATAATGATTGCTCACTCTGTTAAACGCTCTCAAAGTGAACGGACATTTATATACTTCCTAGTGATATTCAAAGTAAATAAATATCAAGTGAATATTTATAAAAGTGTTTCTCTTTAAATCCATAACCTCTATCAGGGTGATACTATAAATAATAAGGCGCAATATGGCTATGGCGGTCAAGAGGTTCGTTTACAGTTTTTCACAGTTCATTGCTATATTAAGTGCGTTACCTAATATACCACGCTGGCTAGACGGGTAGTATACATCTTATTATTTAGATGTCGAGTTTTTCGTCTCTTCGCCAATATACTATTTGTTTCATTTATTTAGTCGCCTCTTACGGCACCTGGCATTGTATTCTACTCTGTCACCACACGGCTAAAAGGTTAAGTAAATGTACTTTATCTTGGTGTACAATAAGGGATATTGTCAGTGGCGTAGGAAGGTGGAGGGGCGGCGGGGGTGGTCCGCCCCGGGTGCCACCCTTTTTGGGGTGCCACCCATCCAAACTCAACTTTAAGAACAATGTACAAAAATATAAAACAACATAGGTAGCTCAGCACCTCGAGAGATAGCCCGGAATTGTTAGGTATCGACAAAAAAAAAAGTCATCCGTCTGCCAACTCCCCGGGTGCCACCCAAGCTAGCTACGCCACTGGATATTGTCTATGTATGTATTTAAATAAAAAGCCCAAGTATTGTTGAACGTGTATAATAATTTTCATGGCGTCACCGGTTTTAGCGAGGTCTAGAGCCTCCTTGGTCTTGGCGAGCGGCACGTGGTGGGAGATGAATTTCTTCAGCGCGATCGCACCGCTGGAAACAGCTGCTAATGCTCCAGGATATCTGTGACAAAAAAGGTTAAATATACTTAGGTAGAAAATCTTTGTTACATTTCAGTTCGGATACATCTGAGACCTTCAATCGCACGCCATGTGTGTCAATGTCCCCTCAGAATCAAATATGCAATGTTAAGAAATCATACGAAATTGACATGAATGGAAAGAAATCACGTGTGATCGCTACAAGTGGAAGATAGAAGGGAAGGCCTTTGCCCAGCAGCGGGATATAAATTAGACTTAGAATACTAATATGTAAAACTGAAGAGTTTGTTTGTTTGTTTGGTTGAACGCGCTAATCTCAGGAACTACTGGAGCGATTTGAAAAATTCTTTCGGTGTTAGATGGCCCATTTATGGAGGAAGGCTATATAACATCATGCTTTGAGCCACGGGAGCGGAGCAGTAGTCTTACATAACGCAGGTGTAACCGCGGGCACATCTAGTTAATAAATAAATAGGAAATCACACCCAAAAAGAAGCAAAAGGTCAGCTATAAAGGACGAAAGATATTTGTGCCTTCTGTGGTTTCTGTTACCGGATGTAACTCCAAGTGCTGGATACCAATTCTTCATATCATACTCGTGGGATAAGTTATTTCCAACGCGACGGTCAAGCCACCCTTTCGTTCTAAACGCGATAAAGATGTTCAGTGAGCTATCATAAAACATCTTGTTCACTATTTTAATAAACTACATACCTTGTTGGTTCAGTGGCCGAGGTTTGTGTTGTTTATGATAATAAATACTTACGTATTGACTATCCTGTAAGAGCCTCTGATATCGACCTCTCTGAGCAGTGCCTGCGTCAGCGGTACTTCCACCTTGGGCTCACCGATGCCCACCACTAACACCACACCCGCCGTTTTCGTCACCTGCATCGATATAGTGGTTTGTATTTTATTGGAAAGGCACTGGCTATTGCTACACAATAGTATTACCTGACGTAGCATGCACCAACTTACTTGGACAAGACGTGAACTCGATTAAATACAGTCCATCTATTAGTATAGCAATTAAACGGGTCCTTGTGGCACGGCAGCATTGAGAACCAGGTAACACAATTCCAGGAACATTGTGTTAACTGATTTTCAAAAAGAGCTACTGTGCTGCATTTATACAGTCATGCATAAAAAGATGCACAACGGAGAAGGAAGTATGAATGCAAGATATGCCGAATGAATAAAACCGTGTCAGACTTTAAAAGTCAGATCGGCATATCGAGCATTGAGTCAAAATTCGCATCTTGCCAAACTTGTGTCGGAATTGCTAAGCAGTTACACTATGTGGAAGTGAAGTTCGCGCCAAATGCACTGTTATTCCTCAAAGAGTCGAACACGTCTTTCCTTGCAGTGAGACTTCTACTCCAAGACTAGAATTTATGCAGGATGAAAAGACTGTATAGTTAATACCATCATAGCAACTCTCTGCGCGGAGTCCATGGCGCACGCGTCGATAGTTATGTCCGGCTGCGTGCCGAGCATCGCCACGATGCCGTCCACCATGTCCTGGTCGGAGTACTCCCGCTTCACCAGCAGCGTGTAGTCAGCCGCCAGCTCGCGCGCTATGTCCAACCGGGATTGCGTCACGTCTGGAAAATATGCGGCTGGTTATAAATTGATTATCTTTTTTGACTTCTGGTATTTATCCCTTCGGAGCTTCATCGAAGGTCGTTGCTATCGTAAAAAAAGGTTTGACACAATTAGTTCAATATTTGCATCTATTCATATATTTTTAGCTCATAATTTATGAGCACTTGATGATGCCGTTCTATGAATACGGAATAGCAATTTGCAAAAGATGACAATATGTCTTCAGACGTGAACAGTGAATAACCTCCAACTTAGCGATAAAATATAAGCTATATATTTTTTTGACCTTTGCTTTGCAGTAATTCTACTTACATCTATTTATATTACTTTATTTGGATCAGGTTGGTAAAACGAATACTTACCAGTAATAAGTATTTTGCTGGCGCCCATAGCCTTAGCGGTCATAGCGCAAAGGATGCCGATGGGTCCCGCGCCCAGTATGACGAGCGTGGCTCCAAGTTTGATGCCGGCGCGGGAACACGCGTGCATCGCGATGGCAAGCGGCTGGACCGCCGCGCCCTCTTCCATGCTTATGTTGTCAGGCATTCTAGAAAGGTAAGTAGATAGGTAAGTGTACTTTTAATAAGTAGGTATTATGCCTGTGTATCCACGCAGTTTATAAAGAAAACCATAAACCTAAAAAGCTGGTGCTACCTCTGATCTATGCTAGGTACTTAGTTAGTTAAAAATTATTCCAAATCGATATTCCAGTATTAGGAAGATTGCGTTATGTTTCGTGCTCGGTCGCAATTGCCAAACCAAAAGTAAATTTTGAGGTTTCAAAGCAGAAGCCATTTGCTACTCCCTGTTATAGATATAAAGATGCCTAGCATACTTACTTGTGGCAGAAGTCAGCGACGTGCTTATAGTACCGGCAGAGGTTGCCGGGCGCGCCCATTGACGAGCAGTAGTGCGGCTGGATGCACAGGTTGTAGCGGCCGGTCTTGCAGTACTCGCACGAGCGGCACGGCTGCGTCGGCTCTATCGCTACCCGGTCACCCACCTTCAGAGATGTCACGTTTGAACCGACCTGGGGACATGACATAGGTATCATCCTAGCGCTCTGTCTTGGTTGTGAACCAAGACCTTCGATTTGGAACCCAAGGTCCACACAGCTTACAGTTATCAGTAACGTTGGAACGTTGTTGTATTCTTCCTCTAGCAATCCATTTTTAGGGTTCCGTACCTAAAAGGTAAAAAACGGAACCCTATTACTAAGCCTCCGCTGTCTGTCCGTCTGTCTGTCTATCACCAGGCTGTATCTCATAAACCATGATAGGTAGAAAGCTGAAATTTTCACAAATTATGTATTTTGGTTGCCGCTATAACAACAAATACTAAAAATAAAAAAAATAAAATATTAAGGGGGTTCCCATACAAAAAACGTGTTTTTTTTCGTATTTTTTTGCTCAAAATTACTAATTGTTCCAGGTGGACGCTTTAAATTTTCACTGAATAGGTATGTAGTTGTATATTACCTTTCAAAATAAATAATTAAATTAAAAAAAAAAAACAAATATTAAAGGAGGGCTCCCATACAACAAACGTAATTTTTAAGCAATTTGTTACTCGATCTTAATAAACAGGTACCTAGAAACTTATAAAGTATTTAAGTATACATACATAACGAACGTGATTTTCTTTTATAGATGATGGTACGGAACCCTTCGTGCGCGAGTCCGACTCGCACTTGCCCAATTTTTTTATTGTAGAGACTGTTAAATGACCACTGTCTCTACTACATTCCTGCTGGTTTCAGCAGAAATGGAGCCGGCTCAGTTGGCAAAAGAGATAGTAGTAGGTACCTACGTAAGTAAATTGTATCCATATTATTGCACCTGGTTTTGGTGAGAAAGAATGCTAAACTTCGAATCATTCTCACTCCCTCATCTACTTTGTCCTTCCGACTTCTGTCTTCTGGAACATGGCAGACGGCATAATGATAACTTAAACATGCACCAGGTTGATAGCTAACCAAAAGACACCAGGACCATTAGTCCACTATCTCTTATGGTGATGGCACCAACGTCTAAATTGCAAGTGAAAAAGTGACTACCTGTGTGACGACGCCAGCGCCCTCATGTCCCATAACCATGGGTTCGGTGAACACGTCCATCCCGCACTTGCCCGTGCTGTACAGCTTCAGGTCGGACCCGCAGATACCCACGCACTCCATCTTAATGAGCACCTCTGTAAAATATATCCATATTAAATGTTATATACCTACAGCCTACACATTGGTTCACGCTTCTAGGTACATCTTTGGTCGACGATTGGCACATTAATTTTATATTTTTTTAAGAATTACATACAGGGTGTCACAAGACCCATCACGAGTCTACTCGTTGTGGACATCATGCCAAGTCATACTAACGAAAAATAATACCTGGGAAAGGATATTTTTTTTATGTTTTCACATTTTTTAAACCGCAATTAAAAGCGCGCGCGTGCAATGTTCGAAATACCTACTTATCCATGGGGTCAAAGGGCATCTAAAGAACATATTGGCGGGGTAAATGCATCGATTTTGTACCTAGTTAGAAAAATTCCATATTAACTTTGAGCCTCAATATCTCCTGAACCAGTAATTTCCCAGGTATGGTGCCGAAGTAAAAAATGTTCGTAGTGATTGGTATGGGATTTCAGTTTTCGTTAAGGGTCTTTTTACACCCTGTATATTAGCCTTAATATGACTGGCCTGTTGGTGCAGTGGTGGTAACCAATACTATCCAAATGACTCCAAAACAATTAACGTGTGCGTTGCCAATATTTTACTCGCTTCACTCATTTTGACTACACGGTTGGCGTAGTGGTTTAAGCGGCCACCTCGCCGCTCAACATTGCGCCAAGTGTTGTGGGTTCGATCCCCACACGAGACAACACTTTGTGTAATCCACAACTTGTTGTTTCGAGTCTGGTTGCTCATTGTGTCCGTTAGTTGTATGTTTGTAAAGTTCCCCGCGACACAGGATTTAGGTAGTCCAAATGCGGGAGTTGTCTTTAAAAAAAAATTTAAAAGAAAGAATTTTCGCCAATAATCCACCTTTGGCAACCTATTATGAGCTGTCGGTAGGAAAGTAGCAGAAAGGTAAATAGGTATTTTCGGCACTAGAGTAGAGCTTGTAAGTTGTAGGTGCTAAGTTTGTTGTCGTTGTTGAGTTTTGATGAAAAGAGTAGATAAGTTGTTCCAATGCAGCCTATTGTGTTCACTGGCCGTACTTTCCTATGTAAGTAGGTAGGTATACACTGAATCTAAATAGCGCATGACATTGATTAATGCACAGTAGGTATACTCACCATTATCGTTTATCACGGGCATTGGCCATTTTTCCTGAAACAATAAGCGCAAACGTTTTATGGTGTTTATGAAATTCTTACTGCTTTTGAGGTGCATCAAAGCAAGAAATCGCAATATGCTTGACTTCGTAGGTGTCTTATTTGCATTGTTCTGTATTAACAACCAGATTTGTTAACAGCCCCTATCAGCATTGGCGTATCTACGATTATTTTCAGGGAAGGCAAAATTTGTCATTAGTGGGAAGTTTTTTAGGTGTCTGACCTAGAATATTGAAACGGTAACCAAAATTCTACGTTGGACTCGGCCCACCCGGACCCCCTTGCTATTTACGTCAATGCCTATCAGATAATACCTACCTATAGGCACACAGTAGTGTCACACTTCCCTAGGTTGGCTCGACGCCTCCACAAGGAATTCTACTTAGATCTCCTACTGATGCTATACAATACTGCTTTATCCCGTCAGCCTATAGACGTCCGCTGCTGGACATAGGCCTCCCACAAGGTTCTCCACACAGACGGATCTAGAGTTGCCCGCATCCAACCGCTTGCCGCGATCTTAACAAGACTGCTTACTTAAGTAAGTGCATCATCAAAGGCTGCTTGCCTGATGCGGTTGAGCAGTTCCAGTTGCTTTACTGCGCATGTCTGGTATTACCTAATCACTATAGTCGCGCTAAATCTTAAGCTTTAGACGAACTGAGTAGGTACTTAGGTAAGGTAGGTACCTCTTAATAAGTATATGTATACTTTTTGGCAGTCATTTCTTTGTTTTACGTAAGCGGTTCTAGCGAATTACCTTATCAAATTATAAATATGAAATTAATGTCAAGTACCTACCTATTTATATGTAAGTAGGTACCTATGTTAAAATTATGGCTGTAGGTAGGTACATACGGTTAAATAGTAACGTACTTAAATCATTTTATGGCATAATCTTTTGCGATAAGACGATGTCAATTGTCAACACTTGCGATAAGTTTAAAATTGCTTAGGTACAGCTGAATTTGGGTCATTATCAGGTTACTCATTATTTGGTTGACTTCGGTGGCAATTCTTTTTTTGTTAATTTAGGCATTATTAGCATGAAATATCAAATCTAGATTTTATTTAAAACATATTAGTAGTAGAGGGAACAACATAGACTGAATGGATAAGTAGGAATTAAATTTTCTTGAAATGGTGTCCACCGAAATCAATATTCTTATCACCGAAATCAAACATATCAAATGATTTATATTCTGAAGACTATTTTATATCCCTATGTTTAACTGCTTTAGTACTACTAAGTACGTAGATACGTGTATGATAGGTACAAGGTAAGAAATTGTAGGATCGGTAATTATACAATAAAACATTTTATTTTATCGAGACTAAAGCCCCATTTATTATCATAAAGGAAACTAGATAATGCCCGCGGTTACACCCGCGTTATTTAAGGCTACTGCTCTGCTCCCGTCGCTGATAGCGCGATGATATATAGCCTATAGCCTGCCTCGATAAATGGGCTATCTAACACTGAAAGAATTTATCAAATCGGACCAGTAGTTCCTGAGATTAGCACGTTCAACCAAACAAACAAACAAACTCTTCAGCTTTATATATTAGTATAAGATTTTACAAGAATATACTTTTGACGGAAGCGTTAAATTATTACATTAACTTTTATTAAAAGAAGTAGGTAGTTGTTAAAACTGACAATATAGAAATTTAAGCAAATCTGAAGTGTTCGTTGAGACAGCTTAATCACAGAGAATAATTTACTTATTATTAAAAAGTCACTTAAAATCAGTCTTTCAAAAACAGCAACAATTATCTAGAAGGCACTTATTTGACTTATAATAAAAATATTACGTTGCGTTTTAGTTGTAACACGATTAAAATAGTTTTTGGTATATTATTAAGCACCTAGCATTAAATTAACAATGTAATAAAACTTATAAAAACTTTACACTCATTCAAGTTTTCAATCCTGAATATAAAAAATGTTATATTCCTCGTCACTGCTGTCAATGTTAGAGAATGTAACTTCATTTATTACTATCGGCGCAATATTTTCACGACACATGCGTCCAGAAGCTATCATTTTCGTGCAATTCAAATGTCTGATGTTTAGGTATGGGCCAGGTGCTGCTTGGTTTCATAGAAGTCATCAGCAAGGCCAACAGGATAGCTACTACCAGGTTTAATCAGAATGTTCGATATCATTTGAGGTTTATTAGAATTGGCTGCACCGATTTTACTCCCTTTTTTAATCTGGCATAATCACAGTAATGCGAATATGCCAGAATGCGTGCAACAACATGAGAGAGGTTGAGAAAGTCAAATAAACAATCTTTAAATGTAAATAAATAACTAGATGTGGGGAAAACAGTTACTTTTCGATCACTGTGACTGTCGTTCCAGTTGCAGAAAAGTCATGGCGAAATATCACCGTGACTTTGTCACGCCAGTCACCTGTCACTCATAAGCACGATGTAGGTTCCTTCTATCAATACTATACGTCTTGTTATTGACGTAATACTGACAATACTGTGATAATTTTCGTCTAAAAACTTTTTAGTAAAAAGAAGAAAAGCTGCATGAACGAATTTAATTTATTAAGTACGTATATTTTTTTTTACTTGTTTTTATTTGTGTTTACTTAATAAAATACTAGTATTTATTTAAGCCACTAAATTTACCAATTTTATGGAAAATATAAATGTACTTTCTATTAGGTACACAAGGTGCTGTCATTTGAAATTTGGATAGGTAACGATAATAATTGACGTTATCTTACGTAGGTATTTGCATATTCATATAAACAGTAAAATATGGCAAGTAAAAACAAAGTTGCAATAATTGAATAAATAAAATTTCATTTCCAATATTACGACTACTTACAAAAGTGACATCTATACCTAGTTCCTAACAACCCGTTCGCGCTCGGTACCGTCCTACGCTCGGCCGGGCTCGGTTCGGCGGTCTTCGTCTCGTTCCGTCGTGACTCGTGAATGTCGTGACAGCCGTGACTGGTATGACGGACGTTCCGTTCTGGCTTTTAGTACACATGAAATAAGAGTTATTGTTGTTCTGAGTGAATAGTGGAGCGAAGGAACAACGAAGTATTTTGTAACGTCGTTCCTTCTTGGCAAGTCACTGTGATACTTTTAGGCGGCAGATAATCGTGATTTATTCATCGTGACGTTATTTAACCACCTCTATAAATAACTAATGTATGATTTCGGTGACTTTAACATTGATTTCGGTGCACTTATTTACACCGAAAACACCGAAATCAATGCCACTGAAATCAAAATAATAAGAAAAATCCTATATATTTTAAAAAGTAACACGATTTTTTTATATTAATCTCTTGTATTGGAATCGAATAAACATAAGACATACGTTTTAAAGTATAGTTTAAACATTTTAAGTCAAATAGTTGTGGATAAAATGAATTCACCAAAATCAATTTTAAGGGAAGGTATACTAAGCCACCGAATAAGAACCTTAATAAAAGAGTTGCACGGAGACGCACAGACGTGTTATCCTTACCACCGACGCGGCACGGCACTACTAATTGTTCGTGTTACTCTAGCAAATAGTCTCGAACTCACTAAAATACAGCCGCGCCACTATTATCAACTCTAAATTTCGGACGCGAAGACAATCAGCTGTAACTTGTTTAGTATGGCCTATAATGACGTAGCAATATTTTACATTGAGTTAATAACTATCTAGTTGTTTGTGAACACATGCAAAATTGTGCCATTTATTGGAGAAAAAAAGAAAAAATAGTGCCATTTATGAAAGAAAAATAGAAAAAAAACAATATTTTCCGCCGCAATCCGAGGGTCGGACGCGGCACCAAAGTCAATATTTTCAAGGTTTTTCTTTTTTTAATTCCCTTGCATTTTATTTATTTAAAAAATAATACTTGCGTCACCTAATATGAAGTCCTACCTATTATAGAAAAAATATCAAGTTTAAAACGTGTCACGTCTCCGAGTGCGAGGTAGAAGATTCAATTTCTACCTCCGGGTCGTTTATTTTCGAAGTACAGGCACAAATATTGAACATTCGCCGACTGCGCATTAAAGTGGGGTGTTGTTAGTCGAATCACTAGATTCCACGCCGATGACAATTTGAAGCCCTCTTCCCGATTGACATTTTTATGTTTTCTGATTTCAATCGCTTCACGCACAACTCTTGGGTAAAAGTGGCGTTCCGTGGAGAGGACTTGGGGACGATGAAATTCAATCCAGTGATTGGTGCCCGATTGAAGTAAATGTTCCGCAATCGCCGATTTGTTCGTTTGACGGTTCTTTACAGCTGCGATGTGCTCCTTTATACGTTCAGCGATAGTCCGCTTCGTTTGTCCTGTAATGTAAGAGCTTCTGCAGCTGCAGTTGATTTTATAGAAACCTGGGTAGCGGTAGAACATCCTTTGGTGTGCCCACCATGGATGTTCTACCGCTACGAATGGAGTAGTTTTTTAACTTGGCTCCTATTTTATCCGTAACACTTCTAATGTAGGGCATGTAGGTCGGTTGTCTATTTACCGCCGGATGTTTTTCTCGCTTGGTAGGCCGCGTCGTTCGTCGTTGTACCTGGTATCCGTTCTTCCTGAGTACCTCCTGAACATGGTCTAGCTCTAGTTTCAAATGCTCAGGGTCACAGAGGTCATGTGCTCTGTTTTTTTAGTGACGTCACAACGGATTGCAGGTGTCGAGGGTGGTGGTGCGACGTGGCGTGCAGGTATCTATCTATGTGTGTAGGCTTCCGGTATACGCAGTGTGTTAAGGACCCATCTGGTCTCACAGTCACTTTGACATCCAAGAATGACAACGATCTGTCAGTTTCCATTTCGTAGGTGAACCTCATTTTCGGATGAATGGAGTTAAGGTGTTGCACATATTGATCTACTTCCTGCTTACCTCCTTTTATGATACTAAAGATGTCGTCCACGTATCTTTTCCAAAGCCTGATGGTCTTAGGTCCGATGCTAAGCGCCTTTTCCTCAAAATGTTCCATCCAGATATTAGCCAGTACTGGGGCTACTGGATTCCCCATTGCGACACCATCGATCTGGAGGTAATATTGGCCTTGGAAGAGGACGTAGTTGCCATCTAAGCAGTGTTTCAATAGATCAATATAGTTGTGAGGCATATCATTGTCACTCAGTTTGTCCCTCACTACGTCCAGACATTCCCTTATTGGAACATTGGTAAAGAGCGACTCAACGTCAAAGCTTACCAGTACATCTTCCGGTTCCAATCGGATGCTTTTACGATCTGGACGAAATGACGCGAGGTCTTCACGAAAGACGGTGTCATACCGACTAATGGCTGCAATACCGATGCAACGTGCTTCGCAAAAAAAAATCAAGTTGTTAGTTATCCATTTTGTACTGAACACGATTCGACCCGGACACGCTTATTTGAGCCGGCTGAGAATGATCCATTTGTTAGTAAACAGTAGGCACGTTAAGGGGTGGTGTGTAGCTATATAATGCGCCCGCCGTATCCTAATGTTTTGGGAGATTTTAATGCAAAATTTTTGTACTAACGAGGCGTGAGCTTAACGGCTATCTTGCTCGGTGTGTGCCTCTAGAAGATGCCTAATGCCCAATCTGTCGACTGAGAAATACTACACTGACCGTAAAACACCGGCGTAAAACACCGGTTTATACCGCCTTTTTGGACCTCTCAAAGGCATTTGATCTGGTCAATTATGACAAACTGTGGGCCAAACTGAGAGAAAGTAATGTGCTGGAGGGTACCTATTACTATAGTATCTTCGAGTAGGTACTGGTACAGTCGCCAGACGAACTCTATAAGATGGGCAGATTGCCTCTCTGATTCCTATAAATTAAAGTATGGAGTCAGACAGGGTCTAGCTCTCCTACGTTATTTAATATACCTATATGTACTGGTTCGTGAGCTCAACAACAACTATGTAGGCTGCTCCATAGGCGGCGATATAGTCAACAAATTAGTTACGCGATGACATGTTGTTGTTGTGTCCATTGATTAGTTCGCTGCATTCATATACTACCAACTAAAATTTAAATAAAGGTTCACACTTATGCCAACTCATGTACCTACCTATTATAATCTATTACTTACATAGCTACTTATATTAAATAATTGGTAGTAGTCAGTAAACTAATAATTGCCATATAATTCAATTCGCCATGGAATCAGACTAGGTTAGTAGGTATTTACCCAAAATCATGACAGGCAGCACAATAAAAACCACGCAGGCAATATTATCTTCATTGTAAAACACTTTAACTAAGTGTTTGTAATAATAGTTAAGTGTATTTTGTAATGTAAGAACAATGAAAAATATTTTCACGGTTCAGTGAATTCATCCTAGGTAGAGAGAATATCTAAGATAAAGAGAATATCGAATTAATACTGTGTAAAGCTTCTAAATACTAGCACTTAATAACAAATCGAACTTACTATTCTGACGTCATTAGGCCCATGAAGGACTGCCGCGTAATTTTCACAATCAGCCATAACGAACTCCGCGAGTGAACTGTCACAAAGCAGAGCAACTAGGGGAAAGTGGTTACCCTTCGTACACTTTTTACATTTTATTTTTTTACTTTGCAATTAAATGACGAATTTACCTAGTTTATGTACCTAAGTGTAACAAATATATTGTAGTTTGTTACAAAAAAGTCCGAAACTATTATGTCAAAAGGTTAAAGGGTTATAGCCATTTTTCTACGATAATATATTTGTACGAACGTACCCCATGCATGGGGTACGTTCGTACAGTAGGTGGGGTACTTTCATACGCCATGGGGTACATTCATACAGGGTTATTAAAAAGCCAATTAAAGTCCTTAAATTTTCATTAATTATTATAAAAATATTTATTTATCAAAGAACTCACTTAATAATATGTGACTTTCTGACTCATAGCCGTTAAACTGTTTTTACAAAAATAAAAACGTTCATCCTTAGTTCACTTATACACTTAAGGTTATTTAGCGCGTCTTACCCGCGATAAATAATAAATTTGAGGCATTTTTTTATTCTCGGTATTTGCCAACGTTTCGGACGACTTGCTTCAGCCGTGGTCGCGGCGGGACTGGTGAGCTCAGCGCCCTCCTTGTGCGCTGCAGGTTTTAGCACTCTACCCTCACTTGATTTTTTTAACCGCACTGTCGGTACTTCGACACATTACACTAATGACGTCTAGACACTGTTGAGTTGTAGGTATCATTGCGGCGGTGTTTACACTTATTTATGACTGGATTCCAAGTTGTTGATAATCTAAATCCATGATTTTTTTAAATTCAACCATTTTACGTACTATCCTGGAGTAATAGTGACGTTCGGCGGATAAATCCTGTGGTTGATGTAGTTCTATCCAGTGGTTTGACTCCAATAAATGTTAAGCTATAGCGGACTTATTTACTTGTTGATTTTTCACAGCTACGATATGTTCTTTGACCCTTTCCGCAATTGTTCGCTTGGTCTGTCCGATATAGGAACTACCACACCTGCAATCGACCTTGTAGACGCCAGGTGTTTGAAAAGGAGTGGCATCCTTTGGGCTGCGCTGATTGTGTGCTATCTTGGAAAGCGGAATATACACTCTTGATGGAGTATTTCTTAAGGACTGTTCCAACTTTGTCCATTACTCCTTTTAGATAAGGCATGTAAGCCGGCACTCTGCTCACCTCAGGTTTACGGTCCTTCCTCTTCAGACGGTGAATCTCATCTTTGTATCCGTTACGTCTAAGTACCTCCTGAACTGTAACTTTGGTACTGGTAGCTATTAAAATCTAAAGGGGGTACATTCGTACGCGTACGAATGTGCCCCCTGTCTGGCTGTCCGAATGTACCCCATGCCTTTATACAAAATTAAAATACAACTTTATACAAATTCTAATTAAGTTTGAGAAGTATAACAATAAAAGCTCAAAATAAACAATGTTAACATTAATCAATCATCACCACTTTGTCAAAAACATAATAATTTTACTTACAATTACGAACTGAAGGTAGGTATAAAATTTACTCACCGCGCGCGAAAACACGTTACGTTTTGTCAACTACGGAACCGTAGTGTGACTCGCGCGAAACTCCGCTAGCAACATTGCGGCCGGTATGTCTATGCACACAAGCAAAGGCATGTTTGTGTGACCTTTAGTTTTTTTTATAAACTAGCTGTATGAATGTGCCCCGCGTACGAAGGGTGACCACTTTCCCCTACTTAACTAAGACAATTAACATAATAATTATATAATACTCATTATTTTGATACACGCACGCTTCTACGTCGTCTCATATGTAAACATTCGTGATAATTTTGTAAAATGATCTTACAACTGTAGGTGGTGATAACGGAAACAAATCGATACAAAAACATCTTTCAGAGTTCCGTTTTATTAATAAAGTACCTACTTAGCTTTAATGGCCGATCTTGCTAGTGTAATTTGCTAGACAATTTGATAATTGTCATCTGGTATAACTCCCTCGCACGGTATGTCATTTTCATGTGAAAGTAGTTCTCTTCACCCTGCCCGTTATTTGGTTTTAGTGAATAGACACGACCGACGCTAAGGTACCCTAAATGTCGGGATCTCACAACAGTTTCCAACACGAAACCAAAGAAGAAGATTCACTTGGCCTTCGATCTAGCCTCTCTAACCACCACCATCCATCAGCTACCTCTAAAGTGACCAAGTTTTTTCAGAGGTATTGACTCCCTATAACGACATGTCATGAAGATCTTTGACAGTCGTTGTAGGGTGGCCAGGACCGACGCCTGTACGTGCTCTCCGTATGTGATAGTACGGGGCAAGCGATATTTAATAATTCATACATAGGTACATAGTCTCACGCCTATATCCCCGAAGAGGTAGGCAGGGGTATATACCCACTTTTCGCCAGATTTATTTTAGTCCCACGTAATAGGGGGCGAGCCTATTGCCGTACCGGGCACATTACCAGACTCCGTGCTGCTACTAAGAATTTCCTAACGGAAAAACCCAATAACACTGCCCGACCCGGGGATCGAACCCGAGACCTCCCAATCCCACGCGCACATCTATGCCGAGAGACCAACGAGGCAGTATACCTACTGACAAGTAATTGGTGCGCGCCGTGGATTCATAGTAAAAACAGAATAGTAGGTTAGCTAAGGCCGCTCGGCGAGTTAATTGCCTACTCTTGCGTTGACGCACGGGTTGTCACTTGTTTACACCGCGGCGCCGGCTTTGTAGGCGCTCGCGCTTTTTCGCCGCTTTTTTAAGTGATCACGCTGAATACTTCACAATTTAAGCTTGAATTTATTTTTTCTCAAATACCTACTGACTACCTAAGCGTTATATAACTATCTAAATGCCTTTTTTAATGAGAAAAAGTAACAAGTTAAATTTACTGTCGTTTAACACATTGTATATTATTATAATAACGTTTATTACAAAACTGAATGTATATAAACAATTCAAGCGGGCGAGCAGTGAAGTACCTACATGAATGCGCTCGATCAGACGCGCGGCGCATCCCGTACTGAATCCGCGCGCGAGCTTGCCGCGCTCGTGAGATTGTGTGCGTGAAAAGTGCGTGCGTACACGGTGCCGGCGACTCACGCGTATATTCAAACCAGCGCGGCAGCGCGGCGGCCGATTTGTATGAAGCTATCTTACTATTCTGTTTTTACTATGGTGGATTCGACCTGTGCATGGCAGTCTGTTGTAACTCCACTACTAGGTCATCGCTACCTGTGTGCATTGCCTTAGTTATGGAAAAACATCAAATATTTATTTTTATTTGGCCGGTGTGAGAAACATTCAGTAAGTAGGTATCTACATCTATCTTGTGGTTGTTTTATCAGTGTGTCATTTACATAAGATGATAAGAGTTAGGTATACCTAACTCTTATGTAAATTGAACGTAAAATGATATGAAACACAATGGGTAATTTATTAAGTAAAGCCTTTCGGTAATATAATGTAATAAAACTTATACATAAACACATAAGTTATGTAGTAAACATAATTTTACAATATTCTTCTGCATAACTCAAGGTTTAGAAACAATATACCGAGGAGTAGAGTAGTAAATAGGTTTATTCCCAGTGTCCATCGCCAGTTTGTCCAACCGGTGTTGTCCAACACGGGGATAAACACAGTGGGATCAAAACCTTCCACAGGCGCATAGCTTGTACCTGCAGCAAAATATTTGCCAGGTCGTCAGGTCCTCAGACGATCTCAACGATATCATTGTCTGTCTTGAACAAACTTAAAACATTTATAAAGACATGAGAGGTTACTAGGATTAAACAGTGATGTATGGATGTGAGTTTTCGCCGAAGATTAATCGGAAACCACTAGATCCCGTCGCAGAATTATGAAATATGAACATAATTGTGTAGACCACATGTATGTATATTGTAAATACGTATCACGTACATCCTATGTCTTGGAGTCTCTCTTTGATTAGCTGATCCTCAGTGGGGTATAGATGACTATTTATTTTTTAACTTTCGTACTGATTCAAGTGAGCCAGTAAGATTTTGACATATTTCTCGTAAATGGGGTTACCAAGACATCGTTTCATCAATATAAATAGATATTTTTTTGCCGGTTTTGCTGAATGATGGAGCTTTGAAATATAATTTAAAAAAAGAGGTAGACCAGACCATTTTAGCAACCATTCTTGGGCCAACAATAATTAATAATAATTATTGCGTAGAGTAAAGGAGATAACACGCCTCCCTGTGGTACTCCTGCATTCGTATTAGACCAAGCGGGATAGGAACGTAGGTTCAAAATGTACACGTTACCGGCGTGGGCGACAGAAAAGGTAACTTTAAAACGAATCTGATGGAGACGTTTTATTAGACCCGATTAAACTAGAGCATATTGGGCAAATCCAAGGAGTCGAAAGCACTTCTGGAATTAAATTAAATACCTCTATCCATGCCTAGCCTACTATTATCTGTAATGTTAATAACGATACTATGTCTAAGGAGGAAATCAGGAAACCTGATTGGTATATATTTATGACGGATTTTTTTATAACGTTCTAGGATTTTTTTATATAAAAAATAACCTTCTTTTACCCTCATTACCGTTTGGTAATGAGGGTAAAAGACGTTTATTTGGGAATTATTAGTGCTTCTATTCTCTAGCTTGGACCACACTTTTCTCTTTCGTGTTTTAATTTTCTAATTTTCTATGGATCTCATTAGCAATATTATTAATATAATCTTGGTTATCTTTTGAATGCTTAATCCCACCTCTTCTATTTTCTTTGAGACAATCCCTCCTACGCCCATGTACCTATGACTGAGTTCGCACGACCGAAGTCAGATGCGCGACCGTCCGTGACATCAGGCACTGACAAAATACGTGTTTTGGGTTATGTCATCATCAATACTATTTAATTGCTCTTACCTACCACTCCTTCCAATACGTGACAAGCTATTTAGGGTAATAGGTAATTCGACCTATTCATTGAAGGAATATTTCGATGACAAAGTAGAACTAAAGTTTAAAAAGATATCTCAGAAACCGTTCATTTTGGATCCCTAGTTTATGGAAAGTATTATTCAACAGAATAAATAAAAAGGAACACTAATAAATATACATAACATTTATTTAAATATAAAAATATTTTACTTATATTTATTGTACTTTCTCAATTCAATTCATAATGTGCGTTCGTGATGGTTCATTGCCAATGTTACTTTTATTTACATTTAAAAACTTAATTTCTAATAACAAAAATGTCAACAACAATTTATCTATAACAAATAATCTTTTGTTTCTAAAACAAAAAAGCTTGGTAACATAAAAACGAGGGGAATATTATGGATTACATGTACTTGTATGTCTTGCATTATACTTATGCTATACAATAAGATTTGATACCACAATTACTCTACTGATGTAGAGTAATTGTGGGACTACTACTACTGGCACAGAATAAACAGTACTTACGTACAGAAGCACCACTTGTCAAACCAATTCATTGAAATTGCGACTCTTGCTACTAAGCAACAAAGTGCAATTCAGCTCGCATAAGCACTCAGTGCCTACTGCGATATTCACCTAACCGTTCCCGCTCTTTTCTAACATATAACGCTGTCGCTATCTGGCGCGGAGTGACGCGCTAGCTGTCGCGCTAGGGGTGCTACTGGCACTACTACATAGTGCCAGTAGACGCTATATAGTAGGCACTACATAGTGCCTACTGGCAGAGAGACCAGAAAGTTATATAGAGAAGGGGTTAGGAGTAGGACCGCCAGCGGTCTCACAACTTACGTACTTAATTTTGATTCTGTGATTACTACTTAGCTAAGAGCTTGGATACATCACCACAGCACATTCCATTACCAAAGACCTGGGACAGATACAGGAGGAGGGGTAGGCTGAGGGGCCATTTTGGTGATATTTTGGTGTTTTCTTCAAAAACTACTCTCATAATGATCAGGACAGTCGTGGTGATGTATTGAAGCACAAAATTCTTCTTACTAGAACCCATAGGACTAAAGCATATATACGGTAGGTTTAGCATCAGCTACCGACGGTATTTTGGCTAAGACTGCTATACCATTGTATTATGGCAGCGATTAGCTTTCGAATTTTCGATCGCTAGCAAAACCAATCGTCCAAAAATCCTCACTGCGATTGATGTAAATTTTATTTTATTTATTATTACACAATAAAAGGAATGTACAAAGGCAGAGGGCATTCTCTGATCAGTGCAGAGACAAATCTAAGATTTTGTCTGTGGATTTAACCGTGTAGGGACATGTAGTTGCCGAAATTCGGTTTAATCGGTCGCTGCTGCTTAACTATCGTATGTTCTTAAACCCTACAAAACATAGACTAAATATAGTTGGAAGTTTATTCCTAGCATTATCCGTGTAAAATTGATTACTTGTAACCATGTCTAAATAGGTTAGTAGGTATATGCGGTATATGGTGTTCTGTGGGTATATGTATGTCTAAACCTAGTCCAACCTCTCTGATGTATGTGTGTACTAAAGACACATTCTTGTAAAGTCTTCACCTCCAAAATTCGTTGAAAAATATGTCGAAATAAAATAAATTCCTTCACACCTTCTCCAAAAAGTAATTTTCACAATTCTAAATCTACGGCTAAACCCCTTATTATTTAGTGCTTGTTTTGTAATCAGGTCTTATGTCATTATGGTGCACTAGAATTTAGTAGGGTTATTAGCATCCCTAGGTTGGACATGGATCATGACTTTAATGCCGGTGCCCTGCCGAGCCACCTCGTACGCGGCGAGGGTCTCCTCCAGGTCGAAGTGGTGCGTCACCAGGGGTTTCACGTTGATCTTACCGCTCGCTACCATCGCTAGCGCTATGGGGTACCTGGTGAGGGGATAAATGTTTTAATAATATGCGTTGGTTACTGTTACTCACTGACCGTTATGTTGAATGACATTTGTTTGTTTCTTGGAAAGACGATAAGAATAATCGATATACTTAATTTAACAAGACTACTTAATTAGACTTAATGGCAGTCTTTTCTATAGCAGGCAACTTGTTTTGACTCATGGTTTTCATTCGCTTATTCTCATGGTTCAATCTACTGGTTCGTTCATTGACGGAGTCTCGAGTGCCGGATACAAAAAATTTCTTGGAACTTGGATACCTGGACTGTAGTCCTTAATTTTGGTCGCTTGGAGGAGCCTCGGTGATCAGGAAGCTGGGGAAGTTAGAATGCTCTCGTACCTTGGGAACGGGGCCTATTGCCCGCAAAATAAATGTGGTCGCACAGGAACGGGGCCTATTGCCCGCAAAATAAATGTGGTCGCACAGGAACGGGGCCTATTGCCCGCAAAATAAATGTGGTCGCACAGGAACGGGGCCTATTGCCCGCAAAATAAATGTGGTCGCACAGGAACGGGGCCTATTGCCCGCAAAATAAATGTGGTCGCACAGAAGCATGGATAGTCAGGAAATGAGCCAAATAACCGACTCGTTGTCTTCTCGGATGGCCTTTAATTTTTAGTCTAGAAGGAGCTTCTGTTATCAGAAAGTTGACAAAGAACTGATTCGTTGACGTATCGGATTGTCAGGATATCTGCCCACAATATAGCTTTGGTTGCTTGGAAACTAGACAAGTTAAAGTACTCCCTTAAGTGATGGCATGCTAGATGGAACTCCCTCGATGACGTATCGGATTGCCTTTAATTTTGGCCACTCTGGAGCTTCGGCTGGTAGGGAACTAGACAAGTGAGCGTACTCATTCAAATTATGGAGTGCTAGATGGAACTCATCGTTGACGTGCCACTGTCGCTAGGAAGCTCGACAAGTTAGAGTAGGTACTTACTCGTTGACATATCTGAAGATGCCCCTGACGTCGACCTCCCGCGCGAGCGCTCCGGCGAGCGGCACCGTCTGCTCCGGCGCACCCATACCCACCAGCACCGCACAACCACCTGACTTCGTCGCCTGCGGAACACATAAGAGAAATATTAGCACCTACGCGACATTTCTTCAAATTTGGTGCGACTGCAGCGTTAGAAGGCGCTGCACTTTGATCGTAATAACAAACCATCCATAAAACCATTGAAAAATGCACACATTTCAATCAAACCTGGTTCAGCCATTTCGAAATTGTGTGACAACCACATGTACAGAAGAATTTGTGCCGTAACTACTGGCTTATGCGCCCCATATGTTCTTCACACTTTTGCGCACCTCCAGGATCTGCATCCGAAGCTAGGCTAGCGCATGAACAGCCCTAGTCCCGGCTTGAGCGCCATTGCCCGTGCATATCTGTTTTATCATGAGACAGAGGCAGTATAGTTATATTCGCCAACTCACCAGCATAGCCAACCTGACAGTGGCTTGTGCGCCACTCGCGTCGAACGACACGTCAGGGTGACCTTCTAACAGCTCGTGGACCTTCTTCACCAGATCGGCCTCGTTCGAGTCGCGAGTCACCAGCAGAGTGTGGTCAGCTCCCATAGACTTTGCGAAGTCTAGTCGGGATTGGAGGATATCTGGAATTAGAACGTCATCGTACAGCCTTCCGCAATCTACTTCTGGACATGACACCTCTCCAGATATGCGTCACAAAAGCATTAAATCAAATCCTCCTAATGTCCACAAGGATGAGTTAAAAAGTAAAAATTTTTGTTCGATAATCCTAGTTCATGTTAAGGCACCCTAAATCTCTAGAATCTTTGTCCTCGTAGTCGTACCTGTGATGAGCACCTTGCTGGCGCCCATGGCCTTAGCGGTGAGCATGATGAGCAGGCCTATCGGTCCCGCACCCAGAACCAGCACGGAGTCTCCGGCCTGCAGCCCACCGCGCCGACACGCGTGCACCCCCACCGCTAGAGGCTCCAGCAGTGCCCCCTCCTCCATACTCACGTGATCTGGCAGTCTGGAAAGAGAACACGGATATTACGACTTTTGTAAATGAGACAGTTTGTGAGGACAAACATCCATACATCCATGGATGTTTGTTACTCTTTCAAGATATACGTCTGAACGGATTTCAATGTAAATTTTCAGTATTAAGTCTTATACATTACATAAGTCTTTTGGCCCAATAATCCACCTCACGCGGGTGAAGAGTTAAAAATTTCGGTATTTTGACTCTGCTCTACAACAAAATTGGGAACCCCTTCCTTATGCAAGCGTTGATTCCTCTTTACATTATATATAAAGTCAAATCAAAAATTCAGTAAGATCAAATGACTGACGATATTATATCAGCGATATTGTATAAAACGTTTTATCAGCAACTGGAATGGCAGGCTTCATAATAAAACAATCATCATAAATTATTCACGTCGTCCAAACGTACATCTAGAGTAATCTAGACAAAGAAACCTTAGCCATGGATCATAAATCAGCAAGTCAAGTCAAGTCTGGTTAGACTTGTCTGTGGACTTCAAAGAGAAAGGCTGGTTTCAGCAGAGTGACGCGCGCGGCACGCGCCGTCGGCCAGCGCGTCTCAACAGCGCGTTTGGCGCGCGGACCACTGTGAAACGAGTTCGCGTTTCTCATTGCAATGTATGCGCGCTTCGGCAGCGCGGCCGGCGCGCGCGTCTCACACGCGGCGCGGCCGAACTGCGTGACTATGAAACGCTACTACTAATCTAGTGTAATGTAAGCGCGCGCGTGTGGCCGGCGCCGGTCAAACGCGTGACTTTGAAACCAGCCAAAGTCTTGGATGATGATGATTATCAGTAAGTTGCTTGTTGACCCTATGGTGAACACATGTATGATTTAGGCGTTTACAAAAGTGCTGATATATCGGACAGGAAACAAAAGCCGATAGACGATTTCAAATGAAAGAATCTATGGTTTGAGAACTTACTTGAAGCAGAAGTCAGCAGCGTGCTTGTAGTATCTGACGAGGTTGCCGTGCACGGGCGGCGTGGCACAGAACACCATGTCGGGACACAGGTGGTAGCGGCCAGTCTTGCAGAACTCGCAGTAGCGGCACGGCACGCCGGGCTCGATCGCTACGCGGTCGCCTACCTTCAGGTTCTTTACTTTAGCACCGACCTGGAACGAATGAGGTCACTTCGTAAAATCATCAGCTCTGTATATAAACAGTCCCACTGCTGTATTTAATGCATCATCATCATCATCAGCCTTTAACAGTCCACTGCTGGACTAGGCCTCTCCTTTGAAAAGAGGAATTGGCCTACTATGCCACGCTGGCCAAACGGGTTGGTATTGGGTTTGTATCAAGTTTTCCTTCTCTTACAGTGCTGTTCTATGCATAATATGCTTCCTCTGTCGGCTCTTACGACACCCATGGGATGATAAGGGGTGGTGACAATCCGTATTCTTGATCCGTCACCACGCGATGAAAATCATATAATAATAAGATATAGATTTCCGAATAGTCAAACCGAAGTACAAAGGACAGGGCTCATAATTCAAAGAACCGATGGCAGTTGGGGCAGGAAAGTTCTAAAATGAGGGCGACGCACTAGAGCACGCAGCAGGTGAAGCCGTGCTGTGCCGTTCCGAGACATGTCATGATGTCAGTCCGCCTTTTGGGTGCAAGGCGGACTGACGACTTTGTTAGTATCGCGAGAAGCGGTTTTTTTATGGTAATAGGCGGCAAACGAGCAGACGGATTGCCTGATGGTAAGCAATTACCGCCGCCCATGGACACAAGCAACACCATAGTAGTCACAAGTGCGTTGCCGCCCCTTGGGGTTGGGAAAAGGGATAGGATGAGGAGTGGGATGAGGGAGAAGGAATAGGGGATAGGGCCTCCGGCATTCTCACTCACCGAACGAAACGCAACAGTTTAGGTACTGTTACTTTACGTCGATTTTCTGTGAGAGGGTAGTACTACCCCGGTCGAGCCAGCCCATTCATGCTGAAATCAGCAAGGCTCTACTACCTTGATAAAAGGTATAATAAGGATAAAAGCGGTTGGATGCGGTCGGCTCAAGACCAGTCTGTTCGGAGAGCCTTGAGGGAGATGTATGTATGGTCAGCAGTGGATGACTTCGGTCTGAGCTGAGATCCCAAAATAATAGAATTCGGCACTCATTTTTGTAATTATTCAAATTAATACATTTTAGTATTCTAAACATTTGTAGGTAGATACTTATACATTTATAAAATAAACCTATATTGTTCAGAAAAGCGTGACGAATTTGAAGGTGTGTTCTACACTAGAGAACACATTATTTGTCACAATGCTAAGAGTGTTTCAGCAAAGATGACTATCTTCAGTTATTTAAATTACATTATTTTATCACGCTGCATTAAAATAATTGAGAGCTGAATGGTACGTTTGTTTATTTGTGCTGGTCGCTGGAACTATTTAATGGACTATGATTGCATGACATTGAGTTCTTTATTTATACAATAAGTCTTAAACAAGGGCAAATTGTTTCATAAATATTTTATAAGTGATAACTGCAGTCTTAATTTGAATGAGCGATGTAAAGAAAATATATCTTATGTAGCGGTAGACACTTTGACCTTTGTAGGGTGTAGAAAATAAGTAAGTATCAAAATCGGGCTACAACTGTCAAGATTGACTTGGTGCTGTGTGTACAATGCCGAAGACACAAACAGTGGCGACATCTAACAGACACTAACGGAACTACGAAGAAACCATTGAAGAACCTGAATCGTGCTATGAAAAGTTTCGCACACGATTACTTTACTAAACAAATTCTCATGACAATCCGCAAGGCCACAATCTACCAGACACGATAACTTCACTTGATCAGAGGATACCCTTTTTCTTTCTTTTTTTTATGGTAATAGGCGGCAAACGAGCAGACGGATTGCCTGATGGTAAGCAATTACCGCCGCCCATGGACACAAGCAACACCACAGGAGTCACAAGTGCGTTGCCGCCCCTTTGGGTTGAGAAAAGGGATAGGATGAGGAGTGGGATGAGGGAGAAGGAATAGGGCATAGGGCCTCCGGCACTCTCACTCACCGAACGAAACGCAACAGTTTAGGTAAGTACTGTTACTTTACGTCGATTTTCTGTGAGAGGGTAGTACTTCCCCGGTCGAGCCGGCCCCCCATTCATGCTGAAATCAGCAAGGCTCTACTATCTGGATTTCTAGCTGGAGGAACATCACACCTCTCACTACCTAAATATACAATAGGTATGTAATTGACTTCGCCCACGGCGCGCTTTTTACTATCCCAAAATTACATCTCTTAGTGCTCGCCTACACTCCACAAGGAACATAAGAGTACATGCTTTTCAGCTTCTTACACCCAGTAGTTTCGGTTGTGCGTTGTAGTAACGGCAAAGTTTTATATTGATTGACGACTGATAGCAGGTCGATGTGGTGTGTTGCTTTGCTCTATCTTAGTTCTAAACAACACTCTATAATATCCATACTATTGTATGCCTTATAATCATAGAGTCACGCCGACTATTGTGCTCTTATCATATCGTGAAGCCATTAACATTTAATTGCTCTTTGAAGTGCATATGTAAAACAAAATAGGTTATTATCAATACGTGTGTGTTGTCATATGTATTCCAGAAGAAACAGCATTATATAGAAAACAGATTTACATAGAAGCGCAGTTCTTAAGGATTTCGTGTGCCGATTCCAAGTGGGGACTGTCTCCAGATTAGTGTGTAGTTGGCGCCGTTTGCGGCGCTGGCGTCGTTCTCCCCCTTCTCCGTCTCTTTTGTGTGTTTGTCTCTCTTGCTCTCATAGAGACAGCTGTCACAGCGCGATTGCCACGGCAATTTGGGTCACAGAAAGTTTGTCTTCAGACCGCCCATAGGAAATGCGCCTCTATGTAAATATCTGATCTTTGGCGCTAGCCAGTTCCGGGCAGCTTCTGTTATTGTTTTTTGGACATCCACTAGACTTCACCCGCTGCACTGGCCGCGTGGGCTTCTTTACTCCCTTCGAGAGGCAATTTCTAAAAATCGTGTCTTAGTGCTCCTCGAAAATACATGCATTCACATGCTAAATGTCTTGCCCCCGGTAGTGCAGACTGTGCGTTGTATATCAGTCAGTCAGTATAACAAGAATTTTATATATCCAGATGTTGATTGATATAAACGGTCAGACGATTTGATAATAAATAGACGGCTCAATAAAGACTGGTCGTCTTTCAGTAGCGTACCTAATACCGCTATTGGAAGACCTATGACAAATTCCTGGTCTTCTTGACCTGTGTGCTTACGAGATATCAAGCGGTAGGGTGTAGATATTTTCGGCAACGGTGAGCAGATAACGTGGTTTCAGGTAGAGCCTCATTCAGAGACGAGCCTGAGTCTTTTTGCTCGTCTTGCCATACTATAACCACGCTAATTTCGACTATTCCCGTGTTTTAGGCACTTACAGAGTGACACAATCTGTGCTCTCCGCAACGTTAAAGATACACTGGGCGATCTGTGCCTTCCCTTAGGTATACGACAAAATCGGAACCACCGGTCGACGGAACTTTTCCCTCCAATACACCACTCGTCAGCTGAACAGAGGGCCAAATGGCATTAGCTTTGGGTTTCTACTTTCGCTAACGCTTGCTTGCCATGGCAACACAAAGAATTCCTTCTACGTTGACCACGTTATACCTTTAAAGAACGACTATGTCTGTTAAAATAAAATATAATTCCCACTCATAAACTTTTATTTTGTCACTGGATTTACATTTATATGTTACATATAAACATGCAAATGGATCATAAAAATTGTTAAACTTCGAGTTTATTAACAAACAAACTGGTACCTATTCATTTTTATTGTCACATTTAAAACGATTTAGCTATCTTTATTTACTTTTCTATGTGGATGATTATTACACATGTTAAGTAGATAATGAATAATTTAAGTACTTTTATTACGTGTTGATACAAGGACATAGCCCGATATCTATGTATAATACAATTCGGAATGATAATCCCGAAAATTGCATAAATTACCTCAAATATTACGAATTGCTAACTTAATCTGAATTAAAAATATGGACAGGCCGCCTGCCTATTCAATGGGTCAGATATCTTTATCTGTTAATTTCAACTGGTTATCTGAGGAGATTACAAAGGACTTTCCCAGCAAATTGCAAGAGGTTTGTTCAGGATGCTGCAAAATACTTACCCAGTAAATTGCAAGAAGTTTGCTCAGGATACTACAAAGAGCTTTCTCAGTAAATTGCAAGAGGTCTTCTTAGGAAATTGCAAAGGACCTGCCCAGTAAATTGCAAGAGGTCTTCTTAGGAAATTGCAAAGGACCTGCCCAGTAAATTGCAAGAGGTCTTCTTAGGAAATTGCAAAGGACCTGCCCAGTAAATTGCAAGAGGTCTTCTTAGGAAATTGCAAAGGACCTGCCCAGTAAATTGCAAGAGGTCTTCTTAGGAAATTGCAAAGGACCTGCCCAGTAAATTGCAAGAGGTATTCTTAGGAAATTGCAAAGGACCTGCCCAGTAAATTGCAAGAGGTCTTCTTAGGAAATTGCAAAAGACTTGCCCATTAAATTGTAAGAGTTCTTCTGAGGAAATTGCAAAGGACTTGCGCAGTAAATTGCAAGGGGACTTCGTAGGAAATTGCGAACAACTTGCGCATTAAATTGTAAGAGGCCTTCTTAGGATATTGCAAAGGACTTGCGCAGTTAATTGCAAGAGGTCTTCTTAGGAAATTGCAAACGACTTGGCCAGTAAATTGCGGGAGGTTTGCTCAGGAAATTTCAAATAACTAGACTCAGGTCATTGCTCAATGGGTCAAAAAGTGACTTTATCTATTGATACTTATAGTCCGCATGCAAAAAAGCATGACGAAAAAAAGCATGTGGACTGGACGACTATTTATGATAAGAAGTCAAGTTAGTCATAAGGTGGTCAAAAACGTGACTGGAATTTTCAGTTCAATATCTCAAGAGTATTCGAACCGTGTCGTGCGATAGCGATACCCTGTCACGTCACCTTATGACGACAGTTACGGAGATTATCAAGAAAAACTAATTAAAAACAATTCAATTAAATAAACAGACTTTCCTTAAACAATGAAAATATTTTGTACAATTTCATAAACAACTTCGGATTGCTTCGGGCGCTGGGTAATCAAAAAAGTTAACTCTTAGCACTTCGGAGTCTTCTATCTTCAGTTTACAAATCTCTCAAGACTGGCTGGAGACTGTGTTAGTGATTTTATTTTTATAGTTGTTTAAATATTTTTTCGTCTAGCGTGCAGTTGTCAGAGGACTTAGAAAGAGGGGATAGCTTAAAGCTACTTCCAAGTTTACGTGGACGAACTAACCACAACGCCTGCCTCATGGGCAAAAGAGGGGCATAGATGGTTATGCAAATTAAATACTCTACAACTTTGGTTGTATTGTTTTTAATATAGCCATGTTAGTATAGTCATATTTATTTACTATTGATGATAATGATAACCTCAAGGTTAAACAACAATTACTTGAGATAAAGGTCGTGGTGACGTCAGTAAGCTGTACTAAGAATAATAATACAGGGAAGCTTCTAGAATATTAAATAATATGGATATTTGCCAAAGACGACGTCCTGAGTTTATCAATCGTGATTTGGTAATAAGATTTTTATAGACAACTAGAGGACGCCAGCATTTTTTTTTAATTTACTCGTTTTGGGCGATCCCGTGGGAATTTCGGGAAATCCCTTCTTAGTGCACCCCTACGGTCCCTAAGGAACATACATGCCAAATTTCAGCTTCCTGCGCCCAATAGTTTCGGCTGTAGTGTGTCTGTCAGTCAGTCAGTAACGCAAGGATTTTATATATTAAGATTTACAATAGAGTCATTGCACTAAGCCCATTGCCTCTCTCGTACGAAAAAACAGCTGGCGAATTAAGATTTAAAAAATCCTATGTGATTTGGATACTGTATCCAAATCACATAGATTTTCTAGTATAAAGTAGATGTATCGTAGGCCACCATGCATGATCGATGTACAAGTCGGTTGAAATATAAAGGAATAGCCAGTTATTTATATACTTAACAGTTTACGCAATGACGACCAGTTAAATAAACTTGTCTAAAGCTGGAATTGGCAGATCCAAGGTTTTCCTTTATGTGGCTCAGCCCTGATGGGGATCGGTTTTATCAAGAGAAACAGTTAAAGTTATTTATCTCTCTGAATTAAGTATAGGTAATTTATTTATTGAAAAAGGTAGAGCCGCCCCTGGAAGGTGATAATATGAGAATGTGCGTATTATTTATGTACTTATAATAATAAACGGCTTTAAGAAGTTGCAAATCTGCCTATAATAATAAGAGGTTTTAAGAAGTTGCAAATTTGCCTACAAACCATAAAAAAGCCAGTAAAACTAAGCCAAATAATTGGATTACTTGTTCCGCGTGCAATTGCGCATGGATGTAAAAATAACTGAAGGTCTAGTACGAGTTTGCCTTTGCACACAATTGTCACGGTGACATTTAAAAAATGTATGAAAATTGTTCCCGATGGCTAGACTATCGTCACCGTGACCGTGTGCAAACTCGTACTAGACCCTCTGCATCATCATCATCATCAGCCTTTAACAGTCCACTGCTGGACTAGGCCTCTCCTTTGAAAGGAGGAATTGGCCTACTATACCACGCCAAACGGGTTGATATAGGGTTTGTATCAAGTTGTCCTTCTCTTACAGTGCTGTTCTCTGCATATTTTTACTATCATAATATGCTCCCTCTGTCGGCTCTTACGACACCCATGGGATGATATGGGGTGGTGACATTCCGTATTTTTAATCCGTCACCACACGGATAACCCTCTGCATAGTGTACATAATCACGACGCGGTGCTGCATTGCCATATTTGACCTACAACGTGAGAAAGGTCAAAACTGGTATCATTTTACTGAGGAGTTCTCTTGCACCCTCAACCGGCAGTAGTATCATGGTCCGTATGCCTTTGCACATGATATCGTTAAATTCTGTGCGAGAATATGCTACAGTTCACACGTTTGCAATAGTTCGCAGCATGAATTTTGAGCGTTTTACTACTCACTACTCGTTGCTAGTTGCTCCGAATTTTTTTGCTCAAAAACCAAAAATTTTCAAAAGGAGCAAACATTTTAATACATACATACATACATACATACATACATACATACATAGACTCACGCTTGTCTCCCCGAAGGGGTAGGCAGAGGCATATTTAACGCCCACGTTTCGCCAGTGTTTTGATCCCACGTACCTAATAGGTGGCGATCCTATTGCCGCTTATCGGGATATTTTGTTTGCCAGAGCCTCGTCCGTTGATCGGCATATGCACCACTTGCAGGTGAGGTTGGCTTAGGATCCTAAGTTCTTGTGGGAACCACCCAATGCACCCTACATGGGAACCCTATGTCACATTTTAATTATTTACACAAAATTAAGTACTGTAAATACGCCTATAAATTATACCTACTGTATATACGAGGATGGATGACGAAAGACTGACCAAGCAGATATATAAGGCAAGTGTGGAAGGAACAGGACGAAGGGGAAGACCTAGGCGGACGTTCTCTGACCAGATTAGAGACATCCCAAAAACAGGACAGGTGAGAAGTACCCTGAACAGAAGAGCTTGCATGAGGAATCTGATGGGATTGAATGAAGCAAGAGAGATATGTCAGGATCGTTGCAAATGGCGTTCCGTAGTCTCTGCCTACCCCTCCGGGAAACAGGCGTGAGTCTATATATGTATGTAAATACGCCTAATAGTGTACGAATATTTTTAAGATAATACCACTTACTTAATCTCTCTGTGGTATAAATATGTAACTAGTTATCTACAAACACTGCGTAGGTTTATGAGCATGTTGTTCATAGATAATAATAATATGCTTACAGAATTATCTTGTTTATAATACATACAGGTTGGTTATGTAAGTAGGTAATCCACGCTTAATAGCATCCACTTTATCACAAGACGTTACTAGGTCATAATAAAGAAAAGCACAAAAAGACGTGTTCTTGTGATAATATTTATGTAACGCAATAACGTAATTAAGTATCTATACACATAAATAAAATTGGAGTGTTTGTTTGTAATATTAATATAACCGCTTTTTACTAAATGCATATGGATGTACCTATACATGGTACATATACCGATTTTTTTTTAAATTTTGTCTATCTGTCTGTTTGTTTGTTTTCGCTAATTTCTGGAACGGCTGGACTGATTTTGACGGGACTTTCACTGGCGGATAGCTGATGTACCAAGGAGTAACTTAGGCTATAAATTAACCGGGTACACGAAGTTGTTCCCTCAGGACGCGGATGAAACCGCGGGAAACAGCTAGTTTGAAAATAAGGGTAAACTATCGTCTAGTTTCCCGATGTTTTAGCATGGTTTACACCAGTCGGGGTCACGGAATGCCTTGTTATTGTTTATTATAAAAAGAGATAAGAGATAACTACCAATTTTTGCTGATTTTGGTCGAAGTGATACGACATTGGGGTCGTAAGTCCAAAACTTTAACCGTTGACTTGTATTATGTAATGTACGGAACTTCGTAAACCGTGTATGCAGCATTGGCTTATAGCCAAAACCAGTACATATAAGTTTCAAAGTTTTTGCACGTTTCAATAAGATACGAATGTACCTTCAATGTATGAAATTTCTATGACATTAACGAAAACTTGTTGCCATTTTAGTAAGCAATGGCGACAAAATTATTGCCTGCTATTCAGATTCCTAATACACTTTGATTACCTACATAGTAACCGTGTGCCTCTAATCACAGGACACATAGGGGGAGACTGAAGCATTTTTTTCGTGGAAATATCGCTAATAGCTAAAGAAGGATCGAGATCAGGAGAGAGTTCATTATTTCAATTCCTCCTCGGTCTCTTAATCAGCGAACAAAAGCGTGATAAATCATTGCTTACTGATCACAATCTTAATGGTTCTTCTCTCTTCCCAATTCTCCTCGATATACAAAGTTGATTGCGGCATTGAATTCAGAAAATCGAAACAACTCAACACGATGAAGATGATAAACGGAAAATGGAAAACCGAGCAAAAATCCGTACATAGAAGTGTAATTTTCGTCTATTTCCACCTACTTACACGACTTTTGTAAAGTGCAAAAGTCCTACATGCTACAGTAAGAATACCTAAGTTTTTAAATTTTTCTTTGAGTGAGACTCTTGTCTTTAACAGGTAAATGGCCCTAACTGCCCGTTTTTGCAATATAAATATATTTTCCATGTCAGCAGCCCTACCCCATAATATTATGCCGACATAACACTATGGAAATAGCTATAATAAACCAATCTAGCTGTATCGACATCAGTCACCTACGAACCTTCTTAATGGCATAAGCAGCTGAGCTAAGTTTCCCTGAGAGATATGTAACGTGCGCAACCCACTGTAATTTCGAATCAAGTGTTATTCCTAGAAATAATGTAGATTCAGATGTTTCGAGTACATCATCATTTAGAACTATACCTACTAGGACCAAGGTTTCTGACATTAGGCAGGGCAAACATAATACATTTTGCTTTTTTAGCGTTCAGAACTGGATTGTTTACATCAAACCATTTAGTTACTTGAATGAGCGCACTGTTTATTTCGTTAAAATGTTCCTTATATCTATCTACTTTGAATATCAAATAAGTATCGTCGGCAAACGTTTTTCAAGTAAAAAGGTAAACCGTTTATATAAACAAGTAACAAGAAAGGCCCTAGGATGCTGCCTTGCGACACTCCTAAATCAACAGGTAAGCTACTGGATTTTGAGGCGTTTCATTCAACACATTGGATTCTGTCACTTAAGTATGACTTAATGACATCCAATGCTTTATGCAAATCATTATTGATTATAATTTTACCGTTTCTGACCGATACCGTGAGAATTTCGGGCAATACCGTGTAAGTGCATCCCTACGAAACCCTCAAGGAACATACAGCAAAATTTCAGCTTCTCGCGCCGAATAGTCCGCCAATCAGTAAGTAACGCAAGAATTGTATATACACAGAAGGATTACAAATATTTCAACTAACAAGTTCACTGGACTACGCAACCTTGATATTTATCTTTTTTTTCTGTTACATCATGTTTGCCTGCGTAATTGATTGTACCATGAGCTTGAACCAATGATAGCCAACCAAGCGGAATACCTACTAAATACGCGACTAACACAGCTACCTAAAATCCAAATACTTAAGTGAATCGATATGTTGGATGCTTGGATGTGTTGTACAATCAATTTTAGCAGCTGGAATAGTCATGTCTTTATAAAAAAAATGTGTGTCAAATGTTATATAGAGATTTGGTATCAAATTGATTTCCAGTTAGGAAAATTGCCGGAAATCGCGCAAGATAAATCGTGTTAAAATCGTTAAATCGTCATTAAATTTATTATATTATTGTGTTCTAGATTTCTTAAGTTCGTAGAGAAATTGTATGTGTCATAAACAGTCCACTGCTGGACTAGGCCTCTCCTTTGAAAGGAGGAATTGGCCTACTATACCACACTGGCCAAACGGGTTGGTATAGAGTTTGTACTTATCAAGATTTCCTTCTCTTACAGTGCTGTTCTCTGCATAATATGCTCCCTCTGTCGGCTCTTACGACACCCATGGGATGATATGGGGTGGTGACATTCCGTATTCTTAATCCGTCACCACAGGGACAACGTGTTGTTACTTAGCTGTGATTTTTCACAAGGTTGGGTATTGCCTAGGAATAATACTGCTGGGGCTGTGCCCGGTGACCAGCTACAAATTCAAGACCCTGGAGTGCAAAAGTGGCCAAATTGTCACGTAAGTATATAATTTTTCCGGGGTGCCCTATTGAAGCTCACATTAGGCGCATAAAATGCGAATTACAGCACTGCATGTAGTCTAACCGTATCACAACAATGACGTCTAAGTATACCTTAAGTAAACCCTCAAGATGAGGCCCTCTCACCATCTAGCCAACTTTTCTTGTACAGGCTGAAATTAGAATAGGTACCTGAAGCATCGTCATTTCTTCAAACACAAACCATATTTTACTGCTCACATGGAATTAAGGCTAGTTTACAGGTGCCAGAGAATATTTTATGTGCTCTACACATTGTTGTTTCGAGTCTAGATGTTATTTTGAGTTTGTTAAGTCAAGATACATGATTAAGTCCTACAACAGATTTTAAAACTCAAAAATATAAACATAATTATGCTTATGACTCTTATCATAAAGTAACATTTAACGCGAACAAAAATGTTATCAGCCAAGGTCGGCGACAGGTTCAACATCCGGATTTGCGTTTATTAAAATTCTAGTGAGTTAGAAATAGCTTGGAGGTGTGTCCACACACACTGTCACGTGGCATTGTCGTTCATTCTTGTGACCGTGAACTTCACCGCATAGAATGTTTGCGACGTAATAGAGCGTAGGTATAGAGGTTTCTTCAAAATAATAGTGGGTGTGTCTGGTGTGGTTTTTCTCGACCGTACAACCGTAAAATGTATTGTCGCGGTGGTTGGCCAGTATTTATGACGATGCCGAAGTAAAATCATTCTTATTTTGCTAACGGTACAGTAATGTAATAGTTACGAATTACGAATGAATTTAAATAAACTTAGCATACCTACATATTCTAGAACTCAGCCTGGAAAACACTATACCTATATAAGTCCCGTAGTTATTAGTAATCAGTAACGCAACGCAGTCATTCTCAATAATAAGTCATTATTAAATAGGTATGTGTGCTAAAGTACTGTTGTCTTGTAGTTGCGAGGTTCAGCAAAAATCCTTCATATTATATTTTACCTTTAACGCGGGACGTGATAGGTATAATGAATTAACGTGAAACGTGAAAGGTAGTGAAATGTGAGTTCTTACCTTAGCGATGACCCCGGAGGCCTCATGTCCCATGATCATGGGCTCTTTCAGTATGAAATGGCCGCACGCGCCGCTCTGCCAGTAGTGGACATCTGAGCCGCAGATGCCCACGCAGTCCATACGCAGCAGGACCTCTGTCACAAGAAATATATAGCTCTATACATGTAGCTACACCAGTAGCAGATCCAAGCGAGGGCCTAGGGTTTCTGTCTCTCTATCCAAAAACATCGTTTTCTTTAGAAATCTGTTTTCTGCGACAAATTACTATTTGGTGATTGCCCGATAAAACCAGAGATAAAACCTTTCTTCACCAGGTTCGAGTAAACCAAACCCTAAGTCTGTCACTGTTGTATTCGTACCTATGTTACTGTCACATGATGTTACAGACGCATATTATACACTCACTCACTCCTGTATCCCCGAAGGGGTAGGTAGAGGTGTAATATTACACCCACATTTCACCATGAATTTTTAGGTTCCACGTAATAGGGGCGAGCCTATTGCCGTACCGGGCACATTACCAGACACCGTGCTGTTACTGAGAATTTCCTAACGGAAAAACCCAATAACACTTTGCCCGACCCAGGAATCGAACCCGAGATCCCAATCCCACGCACACATTTATACCGCGAGACCAACGAGACGCATAGTGATATAACATGCCTGTGTATTGGAGGGCAGTGTCGATCTAGAATCTCGATGGTGTTGTGATGCGAATGTCTATACCCTTTGTCAGTGGGATCATTAACAGTAACAGAACATAGTGTGGAATTTTATTGCATCCGATAGGTACAATTGTATTGTTGTGTATGAGATTTAAGGATAGAATAAAACGATTTATTTTTGATTAAACATACGTAACTTATAATGACTTTTGCCCGAATAGGATTGGGTACCTACTACAAGGGGTGTTTCTTTTTATTGATTAAATAATTTTATTGTTTACTTCATTATACGGATATTTTTGACACTCATTTTATGCTATTGCAAATTAAATGTAGACTCGAAACAATTTTTAGATTAAACCTTGCCGTGATTAAATCATGGCATTGAGTTGCAAATCGCTATTTGTGTACTGGAGTAATTAATCTTAATTGTCTTATGCATAATAATCAATTGTAAAGCGACTAGGTAATAGTTATAGGAAAAAAAAATGTTTCTGTATCCAAGCGAGCAAAGTTGATATATAGGTCGGTAGGCACTCACCACAGTCAGATATTTCTGGTATCGGAGTTTGTACCTGTAAATTAAGAAAACATTGTTTTAAATGAAAATACTTATTTGGATACGTGTATCGACAGATCATTTGATATTTTTTTAATAAAATTTCGCTGTTATTGACTACCCCTAATAAAGACTATCAGAAGATTCGAAACTTGTCCATTAACTAAATATTTTTGGTACTCTCGCACAACGGCGATGTAAAATTGTACACTAATAAAGGGGATATTCAATGGCAGTACCTAAGTATCTATTTTTACAACAAGGTATAAAAATAAATAATATTAAACATATTACACAGAACTTGTGAAAATAATTTTACGTCCTTTTCCATGTCACGTAAAAGAACATGAAAAAATATACTTAGATGACTTATGTAGATCGGCAATGAATGCGACTCCTCACTACATTAGAAGTTTTGACCCGTAGCTAATTTCAGTTTAAATATTGATTTTATGACTCAATAGCCATATTTTTATTAGTGTTACATTTCATGTTAATTTTGATGAAATGCCATGTTTGGCTGCTGTTTGGAAGAAAAGAATTTTCAGTTTATACATATTTTACAAAAACTTTGCCGAACTATAACACCGTACTATGGTCTATACAAAAAGAGTTATTTATTCAAACCCTTCAAATACAAACGATTGAGACCCGCAATGGATATCGTAGTTATAACATACTTTTATTTCTTGAATGAAAATGTTTTTTCCTAGTAATATTTTTACTGGCATTTGTTATAAAGTAACTGAAGCGCAGTGTAGCGCAAGATTATATTGTACATCGTGTCAAGATTATACATAATCACAATAGCGACAGCACGAAGAAATAATAAAGATAAATGGAAATAAAAGTTGACTGCAATAATATTTCTTGCTTTCTTCGAGTTTATAGCTTTATTATACGTACGATCATAAATGAAAAACCTCGCGTTATATCAACATGGACTAAATATACCTAAGTCGTGGTTTAGTCCTAACCCTACCCATGTACAGTTAGTTATAATTAAATATATATATATAATACGTAATAGTTTCATTCCCCGATCATCTCTTGCAGCACAGTTGGTGAATGGTGTGTATACACTAACTGTGCTGCAAGAGATGATCAGGGAGCTACAAGTCGCTTTCCTGAAAGTTGGACTAAAGATAAACCTGGACAAAGCACTTATGGAGTCAACTGTCAAGTCACTTGGAGGTCAAGGCAGTGGAAAACGAACGGATATTCAAAAATATGTGTCTCTTTATATGTATATGTACCTGAGATAGGCAGTGAAATTAATCTGAAACTTGGATTACAACTAGGAATTCGCGACTATTCCAGATTTTTTTGTCTTTTCGTAATTAGACCTTAAAGTACCGGATTTTGAAAACCTATTTAATAGACCAGGTAATACCATACTTACTACCAACACTCAACGCAAAAAAGACCCAACATTTAAAGACTCAACTAAAATGTAATAGACATAAAAACTTTTTACTAAGACATAAATTATCAGATAACCACATCTTTCGTAACACCCTGTACCTATCTGAACAAATAGAGGAGACAGCAACGATATGTAATGATCCTTTAGTAATAACAAACTAAATTTAAATTGATCAAAGCCACTTGAAGTTCATTACCAAGCAATCAGTAGGTATATTAAAATCTTGACGAGTTCTTTGTTGACGTTATAAGATGAATAAAAAATCTTATTATTATTGAAAGTAAACATCGATAAGCAACAGGGAAAAATAACACAATAATATTCGTTTTTTCATCAACTAATAATCAACTGAACATGGCAATTTATAGTTATTGAATAAAGACAGTCCGTTGGCAGAAATATCGAACGTAACCTTAAGCGGGACAAATACTATTCTCGTCACCACAACTATTTAATTCACAAATAAGTCAACAAACTGCTGAACAGATGACACTAGTTCTCATTACAACTGTCACTTGTTTATTTATTAAAAATAAAGACTGTTCTCTGATCTAATATATTATACTGTTTTTAATTTTTATTAATCTTTTTAATTAACCACAAATAATATTGGACTTACCAGTTGTAAATCCTTAGGTTTATATAAAACAGCTGTAAGGTTATCGGCGGCCATGTTGTACGTGCTGTTCCCTCAAGTGCCAGTGAACTACTGAATTGGTATCGGTCGCGAAATTAGAGTATTATAATATAAGTCGGTCTTCGTTCACCGGTCTGCGGGGGACCGGTGACTGATTAATGTAGAAAATTAAGCGGAACCGAATGGAACTAAGTACGTTTGTACTCTACGAAACGGAGGTGTGTCTGTTTGTGCGTAATCAAACATTTACGATGGTGACACGGCAAAACGGAACGCAACGTTGGATTATGTAACACGCTGTATATTGTACTTTTTATGGTTGTACTTTTAATTGACACTGACAATAAGAATGAAGGTTAATCGCGTAATATCGCTATTAAAGCAACTATTAGTTTATAGACAGGGTTGTAGGACGAAACTGGTTCTATATATCTTCTCATTATATTCTGATTTGTTCTACCAGCCTTTTTTCTAACGATTGTCTCGCTACCTGTGTACAGCTAGCAAGTAAAGTTTTTTAACCATCGTGCATCGTTTGGCTTGTAGCTATCCTATACTTAGCAGTGCCTACAGTGACTTTTGTGATATGTAAATAGAAACATGGATACACACAGCCCTGAAAAGGACTTAAGTGCTTAAATAGAAACAGTGATAATAGTCCTGACAAGGACTGTGCAAGGACTTTTGTTGTTGTTCTGAAAAGAACAGTTTTATAGACTTTTGCAACGTTAAATAGAAACAAGAAGAGTTCTCTTGCGAACTCGAAGATACACACGCTGACGACTTCAAGAAATCTTCGCTCTGCAAATATTATTACGTCGACGCCCGCCGATAAGACCTGATTCATAAATAACACTCATGAATAAAAAAGGGAATATTTATTTACTGCTGGACCATGACTGGACCAGAAGATGTAGGCCGGGAACACTTATCCTTAGGACTCACATGACTCTATATCAAAATCAAATATTGCGCCTGTCACTCGCCAGAATATTTGATCTACAGGAGTAAATATTCAAATAGGTTTACCCTTTACAAAGCATACTTCATCATCATCATTAGCCTGCCCTAGTCTTCTGCTAGATATAGACCTCTCCAATGGCACGCCACTGAGCCCTACTAGGTACTTTCTGAGCCAAAGAATACTTAGTTGTATACAACAAGCTATTAGATATACTTATAGAATAAACTAGATGACCAACTAGGTTTTCTTATAAATTATATAATATCTTAATACCTACATAATATCCTTACTGACTGACAGACACGCTACAGCCGAAACTTTTGGGCGCAGGAAGCTGAAATTTGGCATGTATGTTCCTTGGGGACCGTAGGAGTGCACTAAGAAGGGATTTCCCGAAATGCCCCCTAAAACGGATAAATTAAAAAAATGCAGGCGTACTAGTCGACCAAGCCAACTAGACGAATGTCAACGTGACAAAATTCAACATAATTCAACAATTATAATCCAGAAATTATTTATCGTAACGTGCGAACGCGGCGTGTGCACGTACAATGCGCCTGCAATCGGTACTAGGAATTTCTGGGTTATAATTATTGAATTATGTTGAATTTTGTCACGTTGACATTCGTCTAGTTGGCTTGGTCGACTAGTAGTTGCTGGCGCTCTCTAGTAAATAAATATTTACTTAGGTATGTACATAAAGGCAAAAGCTTGTTATATGCTAGTCTTCGCCAGTCTGTCGCTTCATGTCAACATTTATGTAGCCAATTAAATTAAGTGGTCTACTCGTAAAGCAAACATCGAGCGCTAGGTAAAGGCCAATCCTTTTATTGTCTAACGACAGCGGCTTACAGGGGCGGGTCTAGGTGTTTGACCGGGCGAGGTGTGCGCAAATTCTTGCGTTATTGACTGAGACTACAGCCTAAAGTATGACGGAAGAAGCTGAAATGGCATGTAGGTTCCTTGGGGACCGTATTTGTGCACTAAGAAGGGGTTTCCCGGAATCCCCACGAAGGCGAATCGAAGGATTTCCCATAGTCCACAAACGCCAAGCATAGAGGCTGGTTACACTCCTCTGACTTCTGTATAACCTGCCGCAGCGTAGGTATGTATGTGGTCTATGGTACATGGTACTATAGCCTTTACGGAAACCGGCTTGTTCGGGAGGCTGGAAGTCTTCTATCTTGCACGCGAGACGATCCGTGATGACACTTGAAAACAACTTACAGACGTGACTCAGAAATGAGATGGGTTTACTTAGTTACACATATACAAATTTAGCTATCTATAGAAATTATTTTTGCATCATATAACTCACTCAATAAGCTAAACCATCAATGATTATAAAGACATTAAAAATACATCAAAAACCTAAAACATAGTTTCAATTCAAAATTATACCTTCCACACAGCACAAAGAGTCCAATATAGTCTATCACCATAATACGATGAAAATGCCAAAAAGTGGAACTCCTCTCAAATATTTTTAATATTGGTTTATTCCAGCATCACATACAAACGGCTGAAACTTCTTTGAAACAGTTTGTCCAAGTACCACTATGTATTCCAATGTGATTTTAGTCTTCTCCTTTATATTATCTGTTGAATGTGCCTTGGCCCCGACGCACCTGTTAGTGACCCGGGTAGGACCATGTTATGATGAACCGCAGTCTGTAGTGTCGGTGTCAGAGCTCAGCATCACTACGCAGACGTATGACTCCTCATTAAGCGGTACTCTGAACGTCACTGACGATATCAGCAATGGGTGGAAGATTAAGGTAAGTTTAGCGGCATTGAGACTTGTGTATGCTCGAAGATTGGAGTCAAAAACGTCTTAGGTGCGGTAGCTAGGTAGGTATATAGTCTTGTAGATTTATCAATTTAGATTGATATTTACTCGCAATAGCGCTGATAAACATAGGTAAGTACGGATATATTTTTGTGAAGTGTCTCGATCTCCAATTTTAACTTACAACGACACAGTGGCAAAATGAGAACCAACTTACGGTAGCTTGTTCCCTCGCAGGTCCTCTCTCCGCTATCTACAGCCGCGCCAGCTTGACCACGCCTTACACATTTACCTGCTGCGCCCAAAATTGGTACTATTAGAGAAAGAGCTACAGTATGGTTCCTTTGGAGGATTTTTAATGGGGTTAGTTAGACCCACATTTTCAGTACTGAGTCGGTAGGGGGAATGTAGGTGGGACTAGTTCCAAAAAACCGGCCAAGTGCGTGTCGGGCCACGCGCAATGTAGGGTTCCGTAGTTGCCCATAATGACTTGCTGCAAAGGGTATTAATGTACAGCAAATCTGACTGTTTATTTGCTGAAAAAATAATTTTAATAACACTATTATAAGAACCTAAGTTTTGCATAGAAAAATACTAGGTATGTATCCAGTTATGTATTGTAAACATAAAATGTGGTTTCCAAGATATACTACTACTATACATACGTAGTACCGTAGTACATTACATACCAAAGTACGTATATCTTTAAGATTAAGCCAGCGTGCCCAATGTAAACTCACAGCAATAGGTATTTATAAGTTAACCGACGATTACTCATAAACTAGTGATATCTACTTAGCCGTGATAGTTTTCCTTTTATATTCGTTATATGTACTATATTTCTGATTTTTTTCACCTCTTCCAAATTAATAGTTTAGCCGGCAGAGGGGGGGGACACTTGGGTCTAACAATTTTTTTCACTTCGAAGCTTGATATTTGACAAACCAATCACTTGATCGAAAAATGATTTGAGCAAACTAATAATATTTTTTTAAAGCCTATCCAATGGTACCCCACATGATGGGGTACTCAATCAAAAAAAAATTCAACCCCACTATATATGTACGGGAGATACCCTTAAAAAAAATATTTTCCTAAATTTTATTCTACAGTTTTGTTGCAATATCTTATGTCTATATTCATGTAAAATATCAGCTTTCTAGCACCAGGCGTCTTTGAGCTAGGCTGCGGACGGACAGACGGACGGACATGACGAAACTATAAGGGTTCCTTGTGGACTACGGAACCCTAAAAAGGAAATAAGTAACACGACTCATCTTCATTCTCATATTTTACCAGGTGACAATGGATAAATGTTTGGATCTTCGCAACCAAGACTCGTGTGACCATTTCAAGTCGTTCATCGTGGTGCACAACGGTTGCAGCGACGATGATGATGAAGAACAGGAAATTTACAGCATGCTTTTTCATTATGTCAATCCGAAGTAAGAATTTGTCTTTAACTTGAAACACTTCAGTAGTTTGGATTATTACCCAATACCGACCTTATGGTTTATTCCTGGGGTGACTAAGTACCAGTGGCGTAGGAAGGGGGGGCGGCGGGGGCGGTCCGCCCCGGGTGCCACCCTTTTTGGGGTGCCACCCATCCAAAAAAGGGGTGACACCCAAAACTCAACTTTTTAGCACAGAATTGTTAGGACGTGTCGACTAAAAGTACCAACGCAGAGGTTAAGGATTACAAAAGTGTTAGGAGATACTGCGCTGTCAAGAGAAGCACCAACGGCTGAGGATAACGGTGGCAACTATGAAGGGTCAAACCAGGTTGGAAGGCCCAGGTTTTCATCCACAAGCCATAGGCCCGTAGATTGCAAGAGTCTGACATGCACGGCCTCCTATGCCTTACGCGAGCTAAATCTCTATGGAGGCAAATGTCACCTCGATATGGGCATTGTACGTCAACAGCAAAAGTAGATGATCAAAATCAGAAATTCAATACTAATGAACGGAGTTCGCGTCAGAACTGTGTGGCGTCGAAGTGATTCAAAAGTATGTGATTGTAAATTATACCAATAATTAACTACTAGTACAGCTGCCATAAATTCGTGATCAGTTTTGACTCCAAAAGTTATAAACTCAATTCGCATCAGAACTAAGAAGTGAAGTAAAATTTCAAAACTAGTGAACAGTTAAAATCAAATATAAATGATGAAACTGAGGCCACGTAATCATGAGGCAAATAATTTATTCATACTTATTTTTGAAGTACCCCAGTAATTTAATTTGTTATGTTTTACGGAAAAGCAGATGAATTGCTACGGGGCACATCACCAGACTCCGTGCTGCTACTGAGAGTTTGGAAAAAACCCAGTAACACTTTTGCCCGACCCGGGAATCTAACCCGAGACTTCCGATCAGCAGACGCATACGCTATCCACCGGACCACGGAGGCAGTCACTGGTCCACAGAGGCAGTCTTTGTATATTCAATATAATTTTACCAAATTTCATCTCTCATGTATTTTCTTTTTTGTAACTTCTGTCAAATGTTCAAAAGTAACTGATGTGATACAAAACCATAATTCAATAAATATTACTGTCTTTGCATGTTTGTGCATTTATGTCAATGTTCAAAAGTAACTGATGTGATACAAAACCATAATTCAATAAATATTACTATCTTTGCATGTTTGTGCATTTATGTCAATGTTCAAAAGTAGCTGATGCGATACAAAATTATAACTGTCACAGTACACAGTGTATCTATCTGTCACAGACTAATGCCACAGTATAAAGATATTATTACACTGTGCTAATGCTATGCCTTACGTTTTGTTTCTTTTTTATGTTGTACTTTTTCTGTGTCTGTGACAAATAGTTTTTCTATAGGTATGTATAAAAACCGGAAGGTAGATTGATAATTTTATCTTAAGTGCATTATTTATATTTACTTCGCGCTTTTGTCACACTGTTAGCAAGAGTTCCAAAGAAATATAACCTTATTAGTCCAACCTCTCTGAAGAGTTCTGTTGGAATAGTGCAAAAATCCAAGTATCGAAACTCTTTAATGTCAATCTGTAATTCGGATGTCATGTACAATAATATAAATTTGCATTTCGAATACAATATTGATGAATTTTACTGATCACGAATATATGGCAGCTGTACTAGTAGCAAATGATTGGTATAATTTACAATCACATACTTTTGATTTACTTTGACGCCACATAGTTCTGACGCGAACTCCGTTCATTAATATTTGATTTCTGATTTTGATCACCTACTTTTGCTGTTGACTGTACCTATTCTTCACGCAGCATTATAGGTACAATCAAACAAGTCGGCGCTGGACCAGTTTGAAAAAAAAAACCCCTTGGCTCGCTCATAGAGTCGAGGCACACTAGAAACTGGTTTTGTATACGAGTGTCAATGCGTGTGTAAAGCAGCACTGGAAGCGACGATGTCTTGCCGAGCGATTCTCGCCCTTATGGTGGTCGAGCGGGTTGTTTGACAGTACCTACATAGTAACAACCATTTCATCCAGCCGACCGGGTACCAGCGTTCCAGCAACAATGTATTTTTTTATCAATCTACCTTCTTCCAGGTTGGAATGTCCCATAAAAGCTGGCGTGTACAAGATTCTGAACTACCCATTCTTTACAGAGGACAATTACGTGACCGTATACGAGTCTAAGATATCTACCAGTGTGTTCGGGTATATCTATAAGCTCAACGGCTACTCAGAGAATCTACGGAAGGTAAGGCATATTTCTTGACTTTTGAGTTGAAAGAGTGCGTCGGTGTTGTTCGCTCTTTCTTGAATTCTGAAAAGAGATAGCATGCCCGATCATTGGTTTTGTCTCTATCTACAGCATGGTCAGTTTGGTGTAGGCGCTGTTTTTATTCGCTGTATTCCTATGGACTAAACGGGTAATGCAATGATATGCCACACAACAAATCATCAAGTTCCCTTGGCTCGCTCATAGAGTCGAGGTACACTAGAAACTGGTTTTGTATACGAATGTCAATGTTTGTGTAAAGTAGCACTGGAAGCGACGATGTCTTGCTGAGCAATTTTCACCCTTATGGTGGTCTAGCGGGAAGTTGTTCGACTGTAGGTACATACCTATAAAGAAAAAGTCGCAATAACCTCCTGACACCTGACATTCTAAGAATCAATGCCATCTTGAGGCCGAATGTCCTAATTATGGAACAAATTTATTTGTACAGTTGAGTCCTGAATTTTTATGTGCTCATAATAAGGTTTATAATACTTTTTGCAGATTTTCGCTAAAACAAAGTTGTTTTGGGACTGTGTAAGGAATATATAGAACTCAACATTGAATTTCAATATTTTGTTCGTTTTTTAGAACATTCGGTCGTAATATAGGTGTTTTTTTGTGAAAATCAGAAATGAAAAGTGAAAGATTTTGAAATTATTTAATGATAATGTGTTTACTAGGTATTTAATTTCTTTTTTTAAAAAAGAGAACCGCCTTCAAAAAATCGACCCACTGAAAAGTACGAAATAATATTTACATACGCTATTACATAGTATATAACTTATACAAAATACTTAGTTTTCGAAGTCGGTGCCAAACCAAATCCCTCTAAAAGCCTATTGTTTGGCATCATCCTTTCCAAACCAGCGCATTCAATCTACATAGTACTTACAGCCCAAAATAGCTAAGAAGTTTTTCGTTTGTGCAAAACTCATAGTTCTTTTATAGGACTTAGTATACGTATCTACAACAAGATACCGATAAGTATTTTGGACCTGCCTTTTAACGCATTTCAGATAAAGATTAAAAATGACCTAATGCAAAAGGCATATTATAATTTAAATGAATATCTGAATGACAAATGCGCTTGGAAATAATGTTTCATAATTCATATATTATACAGTAAATAGGTAGATGATAAGTTTCTTGACATGTAATTAAATATTATTCCATTCCAATTAAAATCATGTAAATGATAGTTTTTGGAATCGCCACCACATTACTAAATGTCACTCATCTCGTTAGATACTTTTATTTGTTATTTTTTTTATAATGTATTATAATCGTGTAACCAATCAGTTCGATCGGTGGTTATATTTCAAAAAGTATCATGTCAATCAATCAAATATAGGTACTACATTTGCATTTTGCACGCGTTCCACATATTTATGATAATATTAACGATCTGAAAATGCAGGTAATTCGTGTTCATGGTCAGTATACCAACAGATTGTTAATTACTGCCGGTTCGTGTACCGTTGTCGTCATGCTCACTAAAATGTCATTTCTTGTGGTGGCGTCGTGTGTCGGGTCATCCCTGTCCCTCTGATATGGCGAGAGGGATGATGGCTGGCCCATGCGTCATACTCGTGAACGGGTGCTACTTGCGATGACTGGTCGATGTCGGTCTTACGGGCTGGTATTACATTTTTAATATTAAACTGTATCATTTCTATCATGGTTCTGAACATTTGCGCGGACTGCCTGCATTGTTAGGTACTTAATGTAAGTGGATGCTCCTGTTTCACCATGTCAATTCTCAGGAGGCTAATTAAATGAACATCAAAATTTTACTACATTATGCTTGAGTATTAAGTAGAGTAAATATATACAAATGACATAGAAGGTGAAACAGTTGCAGCACCTTACAAAATTTAAATTTGTATGTATTATGCAAAACCTGGCGATGAAAAAGAGTGACCTTGAGTTTTATTGCCCGTTCTTTCTCATGGTTCTACCTATTGCTTTGCGAACGTGGCAGTAAATGTAAATGTAGAAGCTTTAAGTAATTATTTTTTTAAATTGACGTTCATAAGTGTCACTTTGTGATTTAAATGAATAAAGGATTTTGACTTTGACTTTGACTTTGAAGTATAATTATTTTATAATTAAGCATTTATTTCATACTTTTAATATATTGCTTTTTAGAGTAGATTATTTTAAATTTTATTCATTCAGATTTTTTTGAGGCTTCATTGATTTGATATATTCGTCGTATTATTTTCTCTGTTTGCCAGTATTCTTTTTTGTTTTTGATGGTTTGGCACCGACTTCAAAAACTAAGTATTTTGTATAAGTTATATACTATGTAATAGCGTATGTAAAAATTATTTCGTACTTTTCAGTGGGTCGATTTTTTTAAGGCGGTTCTCTTTTTTTTTAAAAAGAAACTAAATACCTAGTAAACACTTTTGGTGCGATTTTTAAGTTTTCATTTTCGTTTTGTTTTTTTTTCTTATTATTTTAATTTTATACTTTTTAGTGTTTGGTACTTCGTTCGTTTACTTCAGGTTTTGTGTTAACTACTCTTTTATTTATTTCATACTTTTTAGTGATAGGTACTCCATTTACTTTAAGTTTTGGGCTAATTAATAGTTTGTTTATAGTTAGATTCAATTATTTTAGTGATAAGTTTTCTGCTAGTATCAGTTTGTTACCATGACTTTGACATAGGTACCTACTTTTATTGTGTGCCTATGGGCTTAGCTTTCATACTGGAAGAGAGAGATGAGTCTAGGGAATCAGCCACATACGAAAGTACGATCTAAACAAATGCGGTGGACTTGTACATACCATTGAATTGGCTGTGAGCTCTCGTATTATGCTCCGGAGAAATATGCCAATAACGGATGGCTTAGCGAACGGGGCAATGGGTGTTCCTAAAGGATTTAAATGGCCGGCACTAAGACAAGATCAACTTCAGCCAGGTGAACTGCCTGATGCCATTTTGATATTATTTGATGATCCATCAATAGCATTGCGTCTTAAAGATGATGATGGATACATTTCCATAGCTCCAGTGCCAGCGACCTATCAAGGCAATCGCGGTTATGGTGATATCGAGAGGCGGATGTTGTCAGTCATGTTGAGTTGGGCTGTGACGGTACACAAGTTGCAAGGATGTACAGTTACTTCCGCGGACCTAGGGCCTAAAATCTTTGCTGTAGGCCAATGCTATGTTGCCTTGAGGCGGGTCAAATCCCCAAAAGGCCGGTTTTAAGTGATATTGACTCGAACAAATTACTCAACCATCCCCACGACAACAGAGCCTTATCCGAAATGACAAGAATGAGAAATATGCTCTCGCATTAGATTCTTTCACCGACTTTCTTTGTTTTTTGTTAATCGCAGCGACATAGACACGTACACACATACACTCGTACACACACACACGTACACATACAAATACACACACGCGCGCGCGCGCGCACAAACACGTACACACGTACAAACACACACACATAATACATACAAACATACTAAGAACCAATATAATATGTATACGGTTCAAACTGAGAACCTTCTTTTTTTGAAGTCGGTTAAAATACTAAAACTTTCTCCTAAGTGTAACAAATACTTTTTTTTCTGAAAACCGCATAAAAATCGGTTCTGCCAAACTCGAGTTAATCGTGGGCAAACTTACAAATATGTATACGGGTCAAACTCAGAACCTTCTTTTTTTGAAGTCGGTTAAGGGCCTAAAACCTGCTCCTAAGTGTAACAAATACTTTTCTGAAAACCGCATCAAAATCGGTTCGGCCAAACGCGAGATAATCGCGGACAAACATACATACATACATACAGGTCAAACTGAGAACCTCCTTTTTTTGAAGTCGGTTAAAAATCAAAAATATTTTATCTACATTCTAAACTAACAAGTTGCACAGGATTATTTTAACATAACTTCACGCCTTTTATACCCGAAGGGGTAGGCAGAGGTGTATTACACACCCACATTTCGCCAGTTATGTGTAGGTCCCAAGATTATATTGTTTCTTTGGAAAATATTTTTATGTAGCTACACAACATAACATACCCCAACTTACACATGGAAACATGTTTTTGGCCTTTATTAGGAACGAAACAAATATCAAAAAACAAAATGTCTCACAAACTTTGGTAATCATAATTGTTATAAATGATGGACAAATTAAATCCAACAAAATTGATATTTCTGTACAATATATCAATATATATATGTACAAACGAAAACAGTTTCTTATTACTTATTCTCTTATTACTTATTATTGCCATTGAAGACTAGGTTCCCTTTTATGGAACAAAATACTTGGTGCACATATTTTAACACCAATATCATAAGCCACGGTAAACTAATTAAATAAACACTATATTGATACCCAAAAGAAACCTAAAAAAGTAAGGTTTTACTAAATCAGTAATAGATTACATTGAATATTAACGACTTAACTTAACTCTGCCCACGCGACCGGCCCTCTTGACGCATAAACGGCGAAATACTGAGCGAACTGTCAAATCTTATTGTGTAGGAAAGGGATACACATATAACGTTTCATTTTAATCAGAATATCTATGTTCTTAACATCAAGTATTTAAGTTATAAGCAAAGAAAAATTTGTTCTTTTTTTGGACCATCCGTCCTTTATGAAAGGTCGGGATTTACAAAAGGCAGGACTCGACGACATGTTTTATTTTGTTCCAAAATATGGTCGCTAGGACCCAGGAGGATAAATTAACTCCCTGGCCCTAGGCGAAGCCCCTCCATATGTATCTTCGATCGAATATTGAATTCAGCGGTAAGACGATGCTATTAAGTTATTTATTAATGTTTGATTATCTACAGATACTGTGTGTAGAAGCGTACCTGCAGCTGCTATACATACGGGAGCACGATTGGGCGCATAACACGCACGTACAACCGACCACCATTGGACCTCTCGTCGAGACTGAAGATAAAGCAGAAACTTTCGTAGAAGAGTATTAGAAGGCGAATTATTTTCTTTGTTTAGACATAATTAGCTTTTAAAATAATATTGTGTACTTCTGGATCAAAAAAGATGCTTTCGTTTTTTTTAAGTGGTTTTAGTATTCTAGCTTCTAATTTACAAATATATGCAGGTACCTTTTACAATATAAAATAATGTAGGTACAATCAAACAAGTCGGCGCTGGACCAGTTTGAAAAAAGAATCCCTTGGCTCGCTCGTAGAGTCGAGGCACACTAGAAACTGGTTTTGTATACGAGTGTCAGTGTGCGTGTACAGTAGCACTGGCAGCGACGATGTCTTGCTGAGCGATTCTCGCCCTTATGGTGGTCTAGCGGCAAGTTGTTCACTGTACCGACTAAAACAAGTCAAGCTAAGTAGTTGCAGGACAATTCTACACTTATTTTCTACGCCTTAAGAACGGTGTAAAGGTCAAAGTGTATGTCTTGACGAATAGCCATGTGTACCTAAAAGCATTAAAACTAGCTAGAGGGTATTGCTAGTTGAAATAAAACAACATTCCTTTTAAGGCAACGATTTGTATATTATTATAAATTACTGCAAATTAACATTAAAAACGTCAGAAATTCATATAAAATATAGTGTCTTTGAATACAACAACCGTAAAATATAAAAATATATAAAAAAAGTCCCCCTAGTTGGTGGGTAGTATTATAAAATGACGATATATCAAAATGCTTATGTAATTTATATAAAGATTTAGTAGTAACTTATCCTAGGGTTATTTATTATATTAACATGTAACATTAATGTTTTAACATACACTTAAGTAGCAACAAAATTATATACTTAAGACACAAATTGTAGCTTATATTAATTTGTGATTCAAAACTAAAATATAAAAAAATACGCTAGAAATAATAACTGTACTTAATTGAATAGGTATAGCAACACCGCATAAAAGTAAATTTATGACATTTCATAGAATATATTTATATACTAGAGGACGCCCGCAGCTACGCCTGCATTTTTTTTAATTTACCCGTTTTGGCCGATCCTGTGGGAATTTCGGGAAATCTCTTCTTAGTGCACCCATACGGTCCCCAAGGAACATACATGCCAAATTTCAGCTTCCTGCGCCCAATAGTTTCGGCTGTAGCGTGTCTGTCAGTCAGTCAGTAACGCAAGGATTTTATATATTAAGAAGATTATATATTCTATGAAATATCTCAAATTGACTATAGGATGCCACTTCAATCCTACATGATCCATTTTGCACGGTAATGTTATTTCAACAATATTTTAGCTTCATACAAACTGACGGAACTCGAGTTATACTTTATACCAAAGAGCTCAGATATTTACATAGAGGCGCATTTCATATGGGCGCTTTTAAGACAAACTTTCTGCGACTCAAATTGCCGCTTGGCAGCGTGGCAGTCGCGCTGCGGCAGCTGTCTCTCTCTCTCCTTCACTGTATCTTAACTACGAGAGCGAGAGAGACGGAGAACGACGCCAGCGCCGACAGCGGCGTCAACTACGAACTAAACTGGAGACTGTCCCCGCTTGGAATCGGCACACGAAATCCTTAAGAACTGCGCTTCTATGTAAAGTATTCATTGTTTATTACTACCTAAACGCCTATATCTACGTAGATACCAACACATAATATAATACTATACTGTGCCGAAGTAACTATTTAGTCATCTGTGACTGTGCCGATTACGATTCAATACCGAGCTCGATGCGCATAGGTAGGTATGACTCGAATGCCTTAATATAACATTACCGTGTTACTTTGTACAGTTAAAACTATAAGTAAGATATATAAGTACCTACATAAATATTAATTGCAGTTTATATTCAATCTTATTAATAAAATAATCTTCGCCAATTTAAATTAACACCATTTAATTGAATACAATCAATTTTATACCGATTGGTAAATAAAGTGATGACAGTTCGGATAATATCATTAATAAAAAAAAATAATAATTAAATGCTTTAGCTATGGCAATAAATTAATTAATCAGAAAGGTTTAAAAAACTGTAATGATTGGGAATGTTCATTTATTTTTAGTCCAATATAATTATGTTGAGCTGAGAGCAATTTTTTATTCAATACGTGTTTTCTACGTTATATTAGTACCTACTAAAATAACGTAGAAAAAAACACAGTAAAAGTATTATTTATTAGCTCCCCATATATAAATATGCCGATTTTTATACAAACTGGCAACTTTGAATTCAAATAACTAATTTACGATTATGAATTCCAGATTCAAAATACGAAATTTAACGGTTAAGTACGTTCTGTTCTTTATTAAATGTATTAAATGAGTAAGGCCCATAAGTTGTAAGTATTTACGTCGAATTAAGTACTCTGATGGAGTAGCAATAAAAAAAATATATAAAAAATGTAGCAAACTATTCGTTTCCTATTACTATTAAGTAGAGCACCTTTAGAATAATTATTATCGTAGGCGAATGACCACTCAGGATATAATATATAAAGGGTGTAAAAAGACCCTTAACGAAAACTGAAATCCCATGTTGTACCAGTCCCTAAGATCATTTTTTACTTCGGCACCATACCTGGGAAATTACTGGTTCAGGAGATATTGAGGCTCAAAGTTAGTATGGAATTTTTCTAATTAGGTAAACAATTCGATGCATTTACCCCGCCAATCTGTTCTTTAGATGCCCTATGACCTCATGGATAAGTAGGTATTTCGAGCATTGCACGCGCGCGCTTTTAATTGCGGTTTAAAAATGAGAAAATTTGGAAAATAGTCGTTTCCCAGGTATTATTTTTGGTTAGTATTACTTGGCATGATGTCCACAACGAGTAGACTTCGGCTTGGTGATGAGTCTTGTGACACCCTGTATTAATTATATTTTTAGGCATGCTCATCAGTTTAACATGCCTAAAATATCAAAGCAAGTAATTTAGTAAGTTAATATGATTTTTTACGAAAAACAAAACGAAGCAAATCTTACAAACATCCGTAACAATATGCGATACAATGACAAAGTAGGTATGCAATCCAATAAGACGGCCTTGAGGCAAAAAAAATCTTTAACCATAAGCAATACGGTTTAAATTTGCTTGTCATGAGAAACATTACATGTTTCATTGTTTAATCAGTATGTATAGGGTATATTTTTGTTTAAATTTAAAGTGAATACCTAAGTCTCAACGTTTTGTGTCTATTGAAAACTAGCTGACAATAAATATAAATGCAATAAATATCTGGCAATACGTTAAAATAAAGATGGTAGGTTCTGTTTTTTTGCAATAACAGGTTTCAGTTTAACATGAAAGCAACTTCAAGCTTTAAGTGAAGTCTTTATTTAACACTTAATATAAAAGCACTAAATACAATGTGTTGATCTGCATTTACAAAATATTTTAATAATATAACATATACAGTATACCTACCTATTAATCTAAAATTATTTTAAACAGGGGGTGCGATGATATAAGACCCTATTTTCATTCAATGTTACTTAGATAGTAAATCAGAATAAACTGTTGAATCGTGCAAAATAAGACCTTATCGCGCAGTCACTGTAGGTACGTGTGCTTATGTGTGTTAGGCACCTGCAATGGCGATCAGCTGAGCGGCGGCGGCGGTCAAATCACCGAGTTAATTTTCAAAGTGTACGATGACGAAAATTTTTTTATAACTTTTAGTGACTTAATTTTTCATGTATTTGAATTCAGTTATAGTAGTATATTCACCCCTTAAAATATTTTGCAAATGCCGATCAACATCCTGTATACCGTATAATAATAAAAAAATATTAGGTATATTTATTTCTTAAATGTATCTAATAATTGTAAAATTGTACGCACTTACATTGTGCACTTTATTGTTACATTGCTAAAGGTTATTATTTCTTATCACATATATCATAAGGCAGTATATAGGAGATGCTTACATCCTAAAATTATTGTACAGTAAAATTCTTAAATTTGCAGTAAAGTTATACATTAAATATTACGCAGTTTATTTTTATGAGTTACCACATTTATATGGTTCGCACGTAACAGTAAATATATATCATTTTACTAACGCTATATCAAGCATTCGAGATTGCGACAAATTGTTACATTTCGTAAATATAAAAGGCACAATAATCCTTTAAAAAACAATGTATTTATATTAAACTCAGATCTCTTTTGGCTAAAGTATCAGTAAGTATAAAATAGTATAAACTTCTGTTCAAAAGGTAAATAAGGTATCTAAATAGCAATATTAAAATGCTTGTAACTTGCTCAATATGAAAATAACTGTGTTATTTTAGCTATTAGCTTCTTATATTTTTGACATATTTAGTTAGTTACCCCATTCTATACTATTTTCGCCCTAAGAAAATATCTTGGCTAGCGTGGTGGACTACGGTTATGGGATTTATTCTCATAGTGAGAAAGAGGCCCATGCCCAGCAGTGGGACAGTTTATATAAAGGCCTGATGATGATGTATAAATATGCAAACTACACTTATATACAAATGTAAACGTATATAAATCGAGGTAAACATTTAAGTATAAGTATTTAAAGTTATTTTAAATTCAAAGCTCATAAAATGCAAGCAATATCTGTAGTCTTAATATCTCAAAGGCCTATTCGAACTTTAGTTTTTAATATTAGTATAAAAACTAAATTATATCTAATATCATCAATCAGTATGCTGATACACAATTGTTTTTAACTTTTCCTCATATATAAGGAGATAAAAAAGTCAGAGATGACATAAAAAAATCTAATATAAATGTAATAAGTGTATTGTCAACAATATATTCGTGGCACATCATAAGGCATCGGTTTTACTAATGAAAACAGGCAGTTCAGACAAACAGTTCAGTAATTTTAGAATGGCACAAAAGCAGTTGTCAGATACAGTTTGACAGTTAATTTTAAGGCAATTTATTCACCAGATATATGCATGGTGAGGCAGAGCGACGAAGTCTTATAGTTAAGATACACAGGAGGAACGTTCGTCTCTCTTGCTCTCGTAGAGACAGCTGTCACAGCGCGACTGCCACGCCGCCAAGCGGCAATTAGGGTCATAGAAAGTTTGTCTTTAGAGCGCCCATAAGAAATGCGCTTCTATGTAAATATCTGATCTCTTTGGCACTATAATCTGTATTCATTGATAGTGCTTATTTCCAACGTCATAAGGATGGTACAAATGTCAAAGTCTAGCTTGACAACTAGTCGTGTGTACAGAGTCAATCGAAATGTGTTGGGCTAAGAGTGTCTCCCATCATACGACTTTTAACAAATTCGGTTCGTGATTTCTAGAACTGTATTTTCACGGGTTCGTATCGGATTCTGATTTTCGATATAAGACGCAATTTTTGTTTTTTCGATGTCAAGGAGGTGTTAGATTAAAGTTTAATCCAAAATTATGGGAACTTGGACCCGGGAAAGTTGCAGATATTTGTTAAGGTTTTTATACCTTATCTGGCAAACCAACGACCACCAGAAAAGTAACTTTTAATCAACGACAACCTACTAGACACCTAATGTTTTCATTTCTACAAACAAACAATTCTGTCAAAGCGGTGAGGTATGCGGGGCGAAGGGGGCTACAAAAATGCATTCAATTGGCCGGTTCAAATTTGCGGTACGTCATAATTCATAACTAGTGTTGGGATTGGTCTAATGTAAGACGTATAAGTCTAACGTGTTGTCAGAAAGTGTTCGCCTTACGTCTGCCGTCTAGTAGTGGGTTGTTGTTGCTTTCAATGGACTAAATAGTTTATGTTCTGTTATCGATTTCATATGCGACAAATCGTCTGCTAGATAAGCGAAGACCCTAAATATCAAAAACCAGTTCATTAAATGACATAATTACAGTTAATTATATTAATTCTTACAGTATTGTTATATTGGTGTCTTTAAATAAAAAAATTGTAACAGCAATTTTGTAGACAGTAAAGAAGACTTATTTAGATAATTATTAATTATCAAATGCAACTTAACATGATAATTATCGTAGTATAAATATCGACACAATGATGAGATTATTATCATTAATTGACAGTAAACTTCTTTTTTCATTCTTGGTGATAATCAACAAAATAATTATATAGGTAATGATAATTATCATTAACGATAGTATTTATACAATTACCGTTTACCACATATCTGTCTATAATTAATCCAGGGAGGGCGCAGAGGGAGCAAATCCCCCAGGGGGATATGGCGAGGGCACATTGGAAACATTGCCCATTGGAGTATTATTGGCCGGGGGATATGAGGTAGTCACAGTGCTACTTGAGGTATTAACCCCACCGGCTTTATTAGAATACTCGTAAGTTGAATAGACGGCGAAGCCTATATTATAGGGTTTTGGCACAGAGCCGGGAGTCCCGGAAGACCCTGGTAAGTAACCCGGGTAAGGCGGTGGAGCATCAGGATAGCCAGTACTCTGTGCTATATTTTGCTGACTTCTATTTACACTTGTGTTGGACCCAGCATATCCTGGGTACTGATTGCCCGGCATGAGCCCACTTCCAGGGTATGGAGGGGGGCAGTTTGTGTAAGCAGAAGACTGTGATATATTCTGCTGGCTTTTGTGTATGCTGATGTTAGATCCTCTGAAACTAGGGTTTGGCACAGGGAGCCCGGTTGGGACCACAGTGCCGTCGTTGATGGGTATAGGGCCTGAAGGCAGTTTGCTTGCCATGGGGTGTGTGTACTCGCCTTCTAAAGTCTCCTTGACGGGCACTAGCCCGAGACATATCTCGGTTTCGTCGTATATGTCGTCTTTACAGCCAGATAGTTTTATTGTTACCTGAAAGAAAAAGATGAACTTCTTAAAAATATTAGAAGTATGGTTGAGCTCAAGCCCATTTTGTGGGGTAGGTTTACGTCGAAATTTCAACAGTTGCGGAAAATATTAAAATTCATGTCTAACGAACATTGAGATACGACCGCTTTCACTTGGCAACTTAATTTGGCAACATAACTGTTTAGCTTAAAAAATATTTTTTAATGCGCTGCTTTGTTATTTTTATTTAGCATTATGTTTGCTTAATCAGAAGAATATCCGTGTAGTGACGGATTAAGAATACGGATTGTCACCACCCCATATCATCCCATGGGTGTCGTAAGAGCCGACAGAGGGAGCATATTATGCAGAGAACAGCACTGTAAGAGAAGGAAAACTTGATACAAACCACCCGTTTGGCCAGCGTGGTGTAGTAGGCCAATTCCTCCTTTTAAAGGAAAGGCCTAGTCCAGCAGTGGACTGTTAAAGGCTGATGATGATGATGATGATCAGAAGAAACCTAATCTAAGAATCTTAAGTCACGAAATCAAGTTGCCATTTTCCAAATTATAATGCAAGGAAGGAATACGTTGAATAATTCGTCTTAGAACCCTTAGCGAAAAGGACAGATCGAAACCAAGCTAGCAATAAAAATGTATTAAAAACGGTTTTATAAGCTCTAGAGTGTGTTAACGCCAAGAGGGAGCTGCGGAGGGGACAAGACGTGCGGGGGCGTCGCAGCGGTGCGACAACCGTTTGCACCATACTTCACTTGCCTTTTAAGACCCATTTAGCGACCACGCATATTCAAATTTAACAAAATTACAATTCAAAGTATACCAAGATTCTCTTTGCAAGTCGTCTATTTATTTCTATGTTTCAATACTGAACAGAATGTACCTACAAAAAAAACTCACCCTAAAGAAGTATCCGACATCGATGATGCTGCAGTGTTCCAAGTATGGCGCGATCATGTCCGGCACTGGCACGTTGCACGTGAAGTTGCGCTTACTGTTAGAAAGTATGGCGCCTTTCTCGCTCGTCACCAACACTTTCTCGGGGATCACGTACTCTGAGGGCGGTTGTCTACTGCGGTATAGTTCTCTCTAGAATGATTTATAAGCTTATAGGTATGTTTATTTGAAAAGCATCGATTTATTAATTGAAATTGAAAAGTAACAGAAAATTAAACATTGATAAGACCAAAAGACCGTTGCGCAGACGATCTTGTGTTAAAATCCATGGCGCGTAACACTAACTATTCGAAAATATGCGTGTATCATTAATTGCTAAACGTGAAAACATGCATGTCTCAGAATTCTTCGTAGTGTTCTTATTCTTAAGACATGACGTGAAGTCTGTTTACCTGTATTTGTCCAGCGAGGTGGAATATAGCCTAACTCTTCTCATAGTGAGAAAAGGCCTGTGCCCAGCAGTGAGACAGTTTGTATACCTACAGGGCTGTAATGATGATTAAATTCTTACTGTCAATTCTTTTTGGACAGCTCCCTCGCTGATAAGTCCTGTGTCACGGGGCCTTTGCAAACATTCAATCAACGGACACAAGGTGCGTGTACCGTGTGTCCGTCCGTCCCTAAAAAAAAATATGTGGGTCCACAGAACGTGTTACCTAGCGTGAGAATCGAACCACAACATTTGATGCTGTTCTAAACGCTTAATCCCACTACGCCATACGAGCAGGGTCATTGAACTGGCTTCAGAGAATGCTTACACAAATCGTGATCTAATTTCTGCTAGTATCTCGTTTCTATTTCAGACGGAATAAAAACTGTCGTCAATATACGTTGTATGAATAACTCAGGGATTAATTTTAAGCATAAGATAAGATACGATCATATTTTCGAATAGTATTGCAGTGCTCTATCTGTTGCAGAGTAAGTATTATTAAAGCTGTGTATGAATAGCTGGATGGTGAAATAGTAGACTACTACCTTTGTTTCTGTCCCTCGAAATCGCCGATTGAGGCAAAGGGCCTAAGCTTAAGATTGGCTTCGAAAATTATGTTAATGGTGCATCCACATCGCAGAAAATTTTTGTTGAGCTACATTTCAGAATGCTAGAGCACAACATTTTAACACAGCAGTAAAGGTATTTACATATACTGTGCAAAAAGTTGCCATGTTTCTAAATGTTGCGATGTGAATATAACAAAGCCATCTTTAAGTCACACATTTCTTTACAAATTGTTTGCTTAAAGCAACAACTCACCGTCACAATCTGAAATATCATCTTGGTGATCTCAATGTTGCTCTCGTTATTGACCTCCACAGCGACGGGGATGTGTTGTCCGGGGCACCAGCCGGCCGCCGGCAACCGCACGCGCACGGTCACCGGCGCCGAGCTGCACCAACAACTATATATCTCCTCAAACTCCATGTCTACGGGCTCCTGCCGAAAGGATTAACCTTTATGTTAAGCATAATATACATAACATAACTTAATGCCTTTTATCCCTTAAGTCTTAAAGTCTTCAGGTAGTATATTAAGGCTAAGATAATGGGTAGGCAGAGGTGTATACCCACACTTCGCCAGTTATGTTTCAGTTACATTAAAAATAATGTGTCCGTGTGGTGACGGATCAAGAATATAATTTACCAGCCCATTTCATTCCGTGTGTGTAAGAGGCTATTAAGGAAAGAAAATACACAATAGCGACTAAGGAACTATAGAAAGAAAATTAAGTATTGTCAGAGACGAGTAAGAATATAGACTTACAAAGTCTAACAAAAAAATGTGACTCGATAATTCGTTAACATAAATGACGAAAGATGTCGCTACGCGTATCGAATCGAAACATAATTAGGGCCAGATGACGCGTGACGTCACTTGTACCCCCGCTTAATGGTACATAACATCACTAGATGGCGTTATATTCAATTTACTTGTCTTAAATTTATTAACGTGGACGAAAAACGACAACGTAGGTAGCCCTTGTGCAATGTGCAAGGTCATTCGAGAGTTGAGGCCCTCAAGGGTGCTCAACCTACCTACTACGGTACTATCAATAATGCTACCGTTCAACTCTTTATTCAATTTTAATTTTCGAATTATGTGCGTGGTTTAGGTACTTTAAGGTCTAAATTTGCAATGAAATATTGCACTATATTTTGCTGGTCTGATAACAAAGCTGGCAGATGGCCTCGTAAGCCCACCGAGCTTGGGATCCATCGATTTGTTTTGAGGAGCACTTCACACTTAGATGATATCCAGGGTCTGATGATGAAGCTGGAAGGTGGCCACGGTATCTCTGTGATAAAACGACATAAACCGACCGAATTTGGCCTCGATTAATTTGTCTTGAGGAGCACTTTACACCTAGATGATATCCAGGGTCTGATGATGAAGCTGGGAGGTGGCCACGGCATCTCTGTAATAAAACGACATAACCCGACCGAGTTTGGGCTTGATTGATTTGTCTTGAAGAGCACTTTACACCTAGATGATATCCAGGGTCTGATGATGAAGCTGGGAGGTGGCCACGGCATCTCTGTAATAAAACGACATAACCCGACCGAGTTTGGGCTTGATTGATTTGTCTTGAGGAGCACTTTACACCTAGATGATATCCAAGGTCTGATGATGAAGCTGGGAGGTGGCCACGGCATCTCTGTAATAAAACGACATAACCCGACCGAGTTTGGGCTTGATTGATTTGTCTTGAGGAGCACTTTACACCTAGATGATATCCAGGGTCTGATGATGAAGCTGGGAGGTGGCCACGGCATCTCTGTAATAAAACGACAAAACCCGACCGAGTTTGGGCTTGATTGATTTGTCTTGAGGAGCACTTTACACCTAGATGATATCCAGGGTCTGATGATGAAGCTGGAGGTGGCCACAGCATCTCTGTTATAAAACGACATAGGTACTTAAGCCCACCAAGTTTGGGGTGGATAAATTCGTCTTGGGGAGCTCTTTAGGTACACCTAGATGATATTCGGGGTCTGATGATGAACCTGGAGGTGGCTACGGCATCTTTGTAATAAAACGATGTAACCCTACCGAGTTTACCCTAGACGGCCGGTTGGCGTGGCGGGAGTGTAAGCGACGGCTACGTCAAAGGTCGCGGGTTCGATTCCCGCTCAAGTCAAACATTTGTGTGCATGAATATGGATATTTGTCTTGATCTGGGTGTTTCTATGTATAACATATAAGTATGTATTTACAAAAAAAAGTATAACTATAGGGATGTATGTTTATCCATTATCTAGTACCCATAGTAGGGTCATTTCGCCTGTTCGCATCCATTTAGTGCAGTTGACAAAGGACAATGGGCGCTTTTGGGTGGTCGGCGGCCATCAATGAATTTAATATCAAATGAAAGTACTAATAATTAGGAACATCTTTTACTATGGGCGTTACGCTGTATTCCATTTAGGAAAAGAAATATTTGAATGTCAATATAACCTAATTGTATAGATAAAAGTTTTGTGACACGGTAACACATCATCAATATACCTAATTATATAATAAAGTATCGCACGTGATCTTTCGTGTGAAGATAGCTCGGCGTTATAAGGCTGAGCACCTAGTACAGGGCGTGTAAAATATTGAAGTGTACCGAGAGCAACAAATAAGACGTCTTAGCGAATATATTGAAGAGGAAGAAGTGTGGTTGTTACCCGTTCGAATAAAGTCAAGGCACGTAAGACCTAGGACTTATTTATCATCGTCCTAGCGTTATCCCGGTTGCATCCGAGACTTACGACTTGAAGCTCGACGTCCGCTTACTAGTCCAAACAGACATGACAGAATATCGGCTTTTCCACAGAAGGATCACTGCCGTCTGACCTCCGTAACCCAAAGGTATAGCGATATTTCCATAGCTTAGACCAGTATCAGTTTATTTAAGGCAACCGTATTGACTTTCAAAGATCTTCATTAAAGCCAAGACCGACGGTATATTCTGCTCTCCGAGGCATGGGGCAAGCGATAATTAACTATTTAATACGTAAGTAAGATCTGGGACTTATTATTCATAGATTATTCCGAGTTATAGGCGCACGGTCAAATGCTGCGCACATAATTATTATGTGCGTAGTATGGTATATTATATACTTATATGGCTGGGTAAGAAATCAACCCGAAGAGTTGCGATTAGCAGCAGCAGAATTAACTGGGATTATAGAGGATGAATGAGAGGAACTAGGCTACACAAGGCTTAAAATCATACTTAATTCTTTTTTTAAACCATTATGTTCTTTCATAACTTTATCTACATACAATAATTAATTATGCATTATAATAGATAATTATTTATTGATGATATTATGTTAGTTATATACAGGGTGTAACAAGACCCTTAACCCGGCGAGGATGTGGTGAAAATAGTAACGTGGAGGTTGTGGAGGGTCTTCTTGACCCTGTATATAATTGGGTTTAAAATATCTAAATTTATATTAATGTACCAAATTTTAATCAATATTATTTATATTACATGTTATTTTTACGGTTCTATCAAAATAAAACGCAGATAAGAGTACAAAATATTATAATTAAATCACTTTTATCAAAGTGCTACAAAATAATCAACTTTTGCATAAACTTTCTAAACTTACACTAAAAACAACAAAAAGTAACTAACTTCTTGACGATTAACTTTTAATTTGGTACATACGTAGAGATCAATTAGTTGCGCTTACAGTCTTATCATCAATTATGAACTACAAATCATTATTGTCTGTGATTGCAGCACAATCCTGACAGAATGAAATAGTGTGTTCTGGACAAATATACTTATGGCAATCTTCACAAACATTGGTTGTCTTGCGATGGCAAGACGATAGACGACGAAGATAAGGACATACTTGGCACCTATTTCGTACACCTGGAACCCTAACTGAACCTTGTTCAGGTTCTCCGATGAATCCTCTGATTCTCTTGCGTAGCTGTCAAATGATCTTCCTTTTCGCTACCGTCGGATAACAAGTCGTCTTCACTGTCAGACAGCATTAAAACAAGACGTATGCGCTCATACTCAAGCTCCTGGCTATTCATTGTGTACAGAAAAACCTAAAATTATAATAATATTAAGTACAAAATATAATTTAAACCTTACATAAAAATGTTCATCGCGGTTGTCGCAGGGTCATATTTACCCTTTCTGACTGCACGCACGTGTTGCTCCCGTCACAGGCGGCGGCCGACTGAACAGGGGCGCGGGGCGCGCGCGCCGGTCCTTTAGCAACAGCTATTGTGACGTTCAAAACTTTTCAATCGCAGAATAAAAAACTACACACGATGAAAAATTGACAGGGTCAGAATGACCCCTCCACATCCTCGCCGGGTTAACGAAAACTGAAATCCTATGTTGTACCAATCAGTACGAACATTTTTTACTTGGGCACTATACCTGGGAAATTACTGGTTCAGGAAATATTGAGGCTCAAAGTTAGTATGGAATTTTTCTAATTAGGTACAAAATCGATGCATTAACCCCCCTCATATTTTCTTTAGATGCCCTATAACCCCATGAATATGTAGGTATTTCGAGAATTGCACGCGCGCGCTTTTAATTGGACCGAGTTGTGCCAAAATGATCCACCCCACAATGAACACATTTTGAGTTATTTCAGTTTAAACATTCAGACGAAGTTTTTCCATTTAAATATTCCAATTTTGTTACATATGAAGGTATCAATATTTGGAATATTGAATATGCTTTCTTATCGTATGTTTTACAATATACAGGCGCTGCTATTTTTTAAGATATTGAGAGAAATATCGTCTGGATCATTTCAGCAAAAAATAAATTTGTATGACACTGTGACAAAATTAATTTTGGAATAATGATCCAAAAGCACTTCCATAAAGAGTTTAAGATCCATGCAAGTTTTTCAGACATAGATAAGTACCTAATAAATATCTGCCCTTTGACAAAGGTGAATTTAGTTCATGCAATGATTTTTAATTCAGTGGTTTTATTAATAATTTTTTTGTTTTAGTAATCACGTTCCAAAAAAATCTGTTATTCGGGGAGATGGGCCTCGTTAGTTTTGATCGGCAACCCGTCTAGGAGAAGGAACACTCCGAAATTAAACCAATATTCAGGGAGCATACCCGAAAACAAACCCCAATCCAAGGTGTCAAATAGTTTAGAGGAAAAGAAAGACGAGTTAGATAGCAGATTATCTGAAAATTTCCGGAGAAACAAAGTTTTTCTGTAAATCCGTTTGTGGAGTTCGAGGAAGAACTCAATCCTCAGGATACACGTCAATCATCAGGGATAAGAATGGAAAGATACTGAATAGTGAATCGAGCGTGCTGAAGAGAGGAAGGAGTATTTTGAAGGTTTATTTGAAAGAACGGCCATAGAGACATCGATCGCCGAATCGAATGGTAATAACAGCAATGATGAAAGCGATATTGGGGTGGATGAGATTGTGAAGGCGCTGGGAAGTATGAAATCAGGTAGGGCTGCAGGATATGATAGGATTACAGTTGAAATGCTGAAGGCTGGACAGATTCAAGTGTACCTGGATCATTGTGGCAAAACCGATTTGTATTAATTTACCGGAAACATTTTGTTCCAAATGACATGAATCATTTCCGCAATTTATTTTTCTAAAGCCCCATAGATGTGGAGTGGTATACTTTCCGTATATCTTTTCCTAGGGAGCAGATAATAAATTGAGTCTTTGCCAGATGAAAATAAGGCTCATTTTCGATTGGTTAGTATAGATAACTCAATTTCGATAAATATGTGGGTTGGATCATTTTGGCACAACTCGGTCCAATTGCAGTTAAAAAAATGTGAAAACTCAAATAAAACCGTTTCCCAGCTATTATTTTTGGTTAGTATCACTTTGCATGATGTCCACAACGAGTAGACTTCGGCTTGGTGATGGGTCTTGTGACACTCTGTACCCTTATAACCAAATAAAGATTTTATGTTTATAACAAATTGTATGGTAACTGTATTATATATGTAGGTATATTATTTAACATTAGTTACATCTAAATAGTAAAATGCACCTACCACTTTCATCTCTGCACCACCTTAAGGTTGACAGGTAGAGAATGCCATATGGCATTATGTCCACCGATGTACACTATGTTTGAGCATAAATGATTAAATAAAATAAATAAATAAACTGTGCTTACATTAGTAAGCACAGTTAACATACAATTTGATACAATAATATGTGATATATTATAAAATGACAATCTAAATAAGTTGTTTCACTTTCTTTAACACTTTCGTTAGCCAGAGTAGTAAGTAAAACGATTAAAGTTTCAAAAATAAAAACGTCTTTTTTCTGTTTTAGAAGTACACCACAGTGATAACACTTGTCCACAGTAATCGTAGGACTAAAACACACTAATTAATAACAATATCATTCGTGGCCGCGGACCGCCTAGCCTCCATACAAAAATGCCCATTGTCCTTTGAAGGAGAAAATAAAAATGTAAAAAATTTGTTCCAGCAAGTTGATTCAAAGAAAAATGTATGTAATGCGTTCATTATATAGTTATTTTAATATTAGCTTTCGAAACTTGTTGTGTTTTTTTTAAATAAACAAGCTTCAAAATTTGGCATTTTGCCCAGTTTGCGTCCAAAAAATCCAAATTGCGTCCACCTGTAGACCATTTCGCGTCCACCAGCTTAGAGAAGGAATATAAGGGAGATATTGTTAAGCCAACCTAAGAAAGATTGGCTTTTTACAATTTCTACATTTAAGATTAAAGTTATAAAAAAGTCAACATTATTATCATTATTAAATTACTCTAAAGAAACTATAAACTATTTATTGTTTTCAACATCGATGGAACTTAAAATCAAAGACAAAAAAACATAACGATAGGTTCATGTAGTCCAATATTGTGGTCTTCGGAATAGCATAATTTTTACATAATTATGTATTTGTCTTATCGATTCCTTTTCTTTTCACGAATATCACTAAACGCTTGCTTTATTTAATCAATCTTCTGATTTTTTTTCTTATCCTTCTTATTTCTTGTCTCCTAAGAACTCATTTTGAATAGAAAAAATATGGAATATAAGAAATTACGCATTTCATTGCACTAAATTCGTAAAAATTTGATTTTAAAGTCAGTCTTAATCAAAAATGCATTGTAAATTATTAAATATATATATATATTAATGTTAACATTTCTATTTCATGAAAAATGGACGCAATTTGCTATAATATTATCCCTTGTAGGTATAGTTTGCGTCCTCGTGTGATCGATTATTTTAAGGATTGTATCTTTTATTAGAACCATAATAATGTGGACGCAAATTGGACATTACATTTGCATACTATTCATGTTAAAATAAACAATATCCTAATTTATCTCTCATATTTTAATCATATAAAAATAAACAACTAAAGAAAACATAAATAGACGAGTTCGCGTCCATTGCGGACGCAAAGTGGAAGTTTTATAAATTCGGTATTGTAATTCGCGTCCACCTTATTATAATTGTTAACTATAAAAAACATGCTAATTCATATTTCATACTATTCGTATTTTCATTATTAATATCTAGAAACAGCTATGTAACCTAAAGTTCACATAAAACAATAAAATACTTACCGTCAAACACGCCGCTGCACACTATTTTTAGGGTTCCGTAGTCCACAAGGAACTCTTATAGTTTCGTCATGTCCGTCCGTCTGTCCGTCCGCAGCTTAGCTCAAAGACGCCTGGTGCTAGAAAGCTGATATTTGACATGAATATAGACATAAGATATTGCAACAAAACTGTAGAATAAAATTTGTAGAAAATAATTGTTAGACTCAAGTGTCCCCCTCCCCCACTGCCGGCTAAACTATTAATTTGGGAGAGGTGAAAAAAATCACAAATGTAGTACATATAACGAATTCAAAAGGAAAACTAGACTAAGTAGACATCATTAGTTTATGAGTAATTGTCGGTTAACTGTTGAACGGTTGAGCCGTGTGGTTGACGGCATAGAATACAAGTGTCACCACCCCCTATCTTCCCGTGGGTGTCGCAAGAGGCGACTAAGGGATAACACGATGCAAATACCATCTTTGCGTAGAGACGGAAAACTCGACATCAAACCCTAAACGACTGCCTCGTTGGTCACGCGGCATAAATGTGCGCGTGGGATCGGGAGGTCCCGGGTTCAATTCCTGGGTCGGGCAGTGTTATTGGGTTTTTCTGTCACGAAATTCTCAGTAGCAGCACGGAGTCTGGAAATGTGCCCGGTACGGCAATAGGCTCGCCCCTTATTACGTGGGACTAAAGTATATCTGGTGAAAAGTGGGTTTAGAAATACACCTCTGCCTACCCCTTCGGGGATAAAAGGCGTGGCGATATGTATGTATGTATGTATGTCGGTTAACTTATAAATACCAATTTCTGTGAGTTTACATTGGGAGCGCTGGCTTAATCTTAAAGATACCCATTTTTAGGCCCATGTGAAACAGAAGTTATTATCAATAATGGCCATTATGGGCAACTACGGAACCCAACATTGCGCGTGGCCCTACACGCACTTGGCCGGTTAATTTTTATTTATATCCCGCGCATCTGCACTCTTTTGTTTGTTCAACCGAGATTAACTATTTTTTTTAAACAAGATTAGTTGGGCGCACGGAACGTTTTGTCTATTTGTGCGTGTCTCTCTTATACGTTGAGGTATTGGTGGTACTGACTTTTCATTTTATTAGTGTGTTAGTATACTTATTTTCGAGCATTTTTAAAGGGAGGTCCATAAATGGACGCGAATTGGGCGATGGACGCGAACAGGCGAAATGACCCTACAAGCTCAAAGCTCTGCTTAGTTACTCAAAGATTTTTATTGAATTGTTTTATTTTTTTGTTTTCTGCTATTTTGTTAACTGTAAAATAACTAGGTACATTTAAAATAGTTTTACTACATACATTATTATTGTCAGTGCTATGCATACCGTAATTGTCATATTATATAAGATACAATGCCTTTAAAGTGTTTACCTTAACTGTATAAATATATATGATGTGGTTGTGCTAATAAATAAATAAATTAATTAATTAATTTGGGACTAGATGGTGTTGTGTGAATGTGGTAGAATAGGTATTATATGTATTATATTATTATAGTTTGGGCTCGATTGAATTTTCTTGAGGACTTTACACCTAGGTGATAGTAATTATGATACTACGATACTACCTATAGCGGTACCGGGTTCGATTCTAGGTATAGTTGCTTTTTGCATTTTCTCATACAAAGTACCTACTTAGTTAATAAATAATATGGTCTCACTCATGGTATGAGTTCGTGCGTGCGTCCTTGAGGCATACATAGAACTAGTTCGTAGATGGTTGTTTACGAATTGTTACTAAATAAGTGTATCTACCTATAAAACCCGTAACGTACCCATCCCATCTAAAAAGGTAATTTTATTTTGGTTTAAGCGTCATCTAGTGAAAATTCAATGTAAACCGTTGTACATTACCTTTCGTGTTTTTACTACGCCATCTATTAGTACACGTTCAAAAGTGATAAAATATGCACGTAAAATGAAATAGTTAAATTAGCTTATTATGAGCAATATTACCAATTCTAAAAAATACTTAAACAATTTCAATGGCCGTTAATGAAAAAATAATGATATTTTTATGACTTGTCTGGCTGTAATTAACGTCGCGTGCTATTTGATCAGCGCCCTCTGGATATAGCTCGCGATTTGAGCTTTTTCCGAGGCACATTTTTTTGTTCGACTTTGGCAGTCTATATTCTTACTCGTCTCTGGTATTGTATTTGACGACTGAATTTTATTTAGCATTGTATAAAAATAAATATGCTCTAACGCGCTCCGGTTGATGGAAAACGTACCCCTACCATTGAAGAAGTATCACACAGCGCCAAGTCAAGCTAAGCTTTTTTAACAGTTGCAGCATGATTTTAATGCTTATTTCCAACGCCATAAGAACCATAAAAAGATTTAAGTCTCCAACTTGACGTGTAGCCGTGTGTACAGTCGAGCAACTTCCCGCTAGACCGCCATAAGGGAGAGAATCGCTTAGCAAGCCATCGTCGCTTCCAGTGTTACTTTACACGCACATTGACACTCGTATACAAAACCAGTTTCTAGTGTGCCTCGACTCTATGAGCGAGGCAAGCGACTTTTTTTTCAAACTGGTCCAGCGCCGACTTGTTTGATTGTACTTAGACCAGTAATATCCTACCTTTATTCTAGGGCTGCCAGTATTCAAATCCAGAGGTGACACAACTGTGAATTCTCTTTTTATTTCTTCTTTCCTCATGTCAGGGTACAGCATAGTGGCTGTTATGGTGTATTTTACACTGCCCATTGATCCTTCAAATGATGATGGTGTGATGAAAGGTATTTGAAACTTGAATGGAAAGTTCTGGTAAGTTCGGGGAAGCTGTACTGATGTACCTGGAATTATAAAAAAAAAGAACTAATTACTTTCCCTAATTTGATACCAATTACTACTAAAGAATTTATAATAAAACTAAAACACTCTGTGATAAATAAAAAAACACAAATTCTCAAGAAGTTGTTTACAAGAGATGGTAAGAATGAAGAAGATATTGAAAGGAGAGTTAATGCAGGTAATAGTGTGAATGGAGCTCTGAAAGCGTTTATGAACAGTCAAAACGTGTCCAAAAAGGCACGTTTGGCTGTACATAGAGGTGTGCTAGTGCCTACCCTTATGTATGGTAGTGAAAGTTGGGTATGGCAGAAGAGATTTGAAAGTAAAATAAATGCTGTAGAAATGAGAGCACTGAGAAGTATGTGTGGTGTGTCTTTGACCGACAGGGTAAAGAATAGTGTGATACGAGAGTGGTGTGGGGTAAAAGAAGATGTAGTGACAAGCATTGAAAAGGCATGTTAAGATGGTTTGGGCACATGGAGGGGATGGATGACGATAGACTGACAAAGAAGATATATAAGGCAAGTGTGAATGGAACAGGACAAAGGGGAAGACCTAGGCGGACGTTCTCTGACCAGATTGGAGACATCCTGAAAAAAGGACAAGTCAGAAGTACCCTTAATAGAAGAGCATACATGAGAAACTTGATGGGAGTGAGTGAAGCAAGTGAGGTATGTCAGGATCGTTGCAAATGGCGTTCCGTAGTCTCTGCCTGCCCCTCCGGGAAACAGGCGTGAGTCTATGTATGTATGTACAAATTCTCTGATGCAGACTGAAATTCACTGCACACTCCACCATTCTCGTTATTTTTTTATCCATTAGAGTTTGGTTCACTGGTTTGGTTTCCAAATAAAACAGATACAGTTTTGCCTAGTTTGGCCCTAATGGCGAAATTTATTTAATCACATAGATTCTCGGGCTTTTGTCACAAAATCAGTTTTACATAGAAAATATTTTTCAACTTACAGTGGGCTGAGAAACTATCGAAGCACACATGCGATGCTGGCTTCAATATGAGGCCTGAGAAACCTACAAATGCCTACCTAGATTTTTGAAGGTTTCTTAGGCAATAGACTGCATGTATGACGATTCATTGCTCAAGGAAGGGACCACCCCAACAGTACCACATAAAGTCCATTATCTTCGGCATGGCGAGTATCTCCGAAGAATTGGATTTCTCGCAAACACATAGACAAGTGAACAGAATCAATAGTGACCATTATAGACAATAATTACATCATAGTAATCATTGCTCAAGTCACTTGATCACATAGTGTCTGAACTCTTGGAGAAAGGCTTCATCCTTATATGCAACAGCATACAGGGTGTAACAAGGCGTATCACCAAGCCGAACTCTACTCGTTTAGGACATCATGCCAAGTCATACCAAGTAAAAATAAAACCTGGGAAACGATTTCTTTTTTTAAGGATACACATTCGCAATTAAATCCGCAATGAAAAGTGCGCGCGTGCCATTTTGGAAAACCCTACATATTCATGGGTGCATAGGACATCTGTAGAACAGGTTGGCGGGGTAAATGCACCGATTTTGTACCCAATTACAAAAATTTCATAGTAACTTTGAGCCTCAATATTTCCTGAACCAGTAATTTCCCAGGTATGGTACCTAAGTAAAAAAATTTCGTAATGATTGGTACAACATGGGGTTTCAGTTTTGGTTAAGGGTCTTTTTCCACCCTGTATATCTACACCATAATTATGTTCAACTTACCAAATCCGCCTGCAAGAGTCTCCGTGTAGTTAAAATATTCCTCATGTCCTCGGTACTTGACTTCTCTCTCAACTTCATCATCTACTTCTGTTTCAGACCACACCACATTCGCTTCACCAACAAACTGGATGTTTAGTGCTGTAAATAATAAGCATTATCATCAAATAGTAACTTGGTAACAACTTAAGCTGTGCATACAATACTGTCTTGGGGACCTTGAAGACCAATTGTAAGCTGTATAAGGAACAGTAAGGAAATCATTTATGTTAATAAGTATATGAATAATATAATGTGTTTGAAGCCTAAACTCGAATAATGTTTGGAATAATACAGATTATATAATAAAAAAGCGGCGATAGCCCAGTGGTGTACGTAACGGAATGCCGAGACAATGGTCTTGGGTTCGATCCCTTGGTACCCCGGGCACACACCTCTGACTTTTCGAAGTTATGTGTGTATTAAAAACGTTTATTATCGCTCGCTTAGTAATGTACCCGGTAGATGGCAATAGGCTCGCCCTCTATTACATTGGGACCTAAACATAACTGGCGAAAAGTGGGTGTAATACACCTCTGCCTACCCCTTCGGGGATAAAAGGCGTGAAGTTATGTTATGTTAATACAGATTATATCACATCTTCATACTAATATAATACAAGCAACAGTTAATTTGTTTTGATCTAAGTCACACAATTAAGCATTTGATAATAAAAAATAAAAAAACCTTGAAATCATTTTAACAGTCCCTCTGATTTAAATACTGATGAAATTGGGCATGTTATCGTTTAGCATGACTCAGTTGGGAATTTTGTTTCACAACATTCTGACTCACTTAACTAATTAAACCATTCCTTGTAGGAAGTACCCAACTCCAATGTTTCCAACAGCTCATTTACTCTACAACTTCACTAATTGAAGCCACTCATAAGGTCACTTTGCAACTCTCTAATGACAAAGCAGGACAAGAAAACAAAAATATGATCTTCTTAAAATAAGGACATGAAAGAAAGTGCTTAAAAATTATGACTGTAGCCTGAGATAAATAAAGGGATAAACCCTTAATATTTGGCTGAAAGAAATAGGTTATCCTTTAAATTAACTGCAGGTCATTTTCAGTACACACAGTATTTATAAGGTTAAAAGGTTGTCTGGAAGAAATCACACTTTGCAATAAGGCCACCCTTGTGCATTGTGTATGTACATTTAAGTCATTTATACCAGATTTGTACCAACAGTGTATTTGTACAATAAAGAATTATCTATCTATGTATATAATAGATATCTCACACTTGCAATCTAGAAGAGAAAATATTGTGGCTGCATTTTGCATAGCTCCCATGTTTTTAAAGTTTAATTTGATGTTGCCTGCATTCTTGTTCTAATTGCTGGCATTAAAGATACATTAGGTAAACCAGAAAATGTTGCACATTGTTTAAAATGGCCCAGTCTGGCCTATTGATCACAATTTTATTATCTGAATTTCCCTTTTTCTATAGGAAGACAAAGCTCTAACAAAGTTTATGTTGATTGTAGAGTATATTCAGCCTAGATATACAGTTGTAACCATAGGCAAAAATAATTAGGTATTTAAATAATTTAATCATTATTTTACATGTGAGAGACATTGGTAAATTAAACAGAGTCAATGGTTTAAAAAAGCTTCAGGGAGACCTCTTCAGTATTAAAGTATTCTCTAAAGAGGTGTCTGAACTCTATTATAAAATAAAAGCATAACTAAGTAAGTACTATCTATAACCAATCACAAGCTAATTCATTAGTATCTAATAGTTGTTAACAAGTTTAAACTAAATGAGGTACTTACCTGTGAAACTTAGAGGTTCTCTCAGATCAAAAATTACTGACCCATTTATTGTTTGACCTGAATAATAAACTGGAGGAATTTCTTCAAGTCTTATAGACCCGTTCACGAATCCGACGTCTGGGCCGCCCAAGAAGTTACTTTCCTCTTCTGCCATTATATTTATTATGACGAACTACGTACACGAAATACAAACAGCAAGAGTCAAGTCAATAAAATGATTAGTTTCTTGTAATTAGAAGATGTTTAAAACAAGGCAATCAATAGGTGTTTATAATTGTATCGGTACAGGAAATTTATTTTAAAGTACTCTAAACTACTTTGTACCGTACCGAGATGGGATACAATGATGAAATAAACAATAAAGTAAATTATAAAATAAAATGCTGAATACCTAATTAATAAAGTGTCTAAATTTAGTGTCCTATACACAATAGATAATGAACTTTATGCCATGGTAATAGTGATAAAATTAACTCAACGATACATTGACACATTGCCATGACAAGTCTTTCATTTGACATTCCAGGCTTCATTCAGCTTTCATTTTGCATGCGTTTGGAATACATATTAGGCATTTAAACTTGAACCGTTTACAAAAGAAACATGGTGTCCTATTCCTATTCCAGTCGTTATTTATAAGATACATCTATTTTTAATTAAGATCACGTTACTTTCAGATCTTTTTGATGTCTTTTGTATTTTATAATTAACGCAAAAAAAGGCAACTAAACGTTGATCGCAGATTACTACGTACAAAAGCTAGAGCACGCTCTACACTACTCGCGAAGTTACTTCGACGAAGTACTCGTCGAAGTTGACTGAAGTTCGAACTATGTGTCTACACACTCGTGCAACCTCGCGAGGAGCTCAGTCGCTCTGTTGTACCGATAGCCTGCGCATGTTTGTAAGGGACGCTCAAGTGCAATAAATTATTTTTTATGACATTATCTCTATGATTATCTTTATGACATTTGTCATTGGGGTCCTAAATTACTGTCTCTGTTTGCAGAGTTTCCAGGAACAACATAATTTGCTCCTGTGAGCACTTTATATTGCTACTAGTATAGTATTATATTATCTGTGATATTACTCATAATCGTGTTACGCGCACTGTTCTAACAAAGTCGGCCGAGTAGTGTAGAGAGGTACTTCGTGAACGCACTTCGTGCAACTTCGGGCCCTTGACTCGGGCCAAAGAGATTGGATAATATACATAGAGACCGTCCTAGTACTCCCAAATTGAACACAGTCAACTGACGTGTAAGATACAATTTAGACAATATTATATCATCAAATTATATAACCTTAGTGATTTTTTCTTTTATAACAGTTCTATCATGATTTTGAATTTAGTCGTATAATATTTATATCGACTTTTCAAGTGTTGTAAAAAATCTTATCGATATGTCTATCCACCGTATATTTTTACCTCGTTCTTTTTTAGATTATATGTGCATGTGATAAAGATTTATAAAATAAGTGGATTGCTGCAGTATGTCGTGGAGAAAATTGGGTGCCTAGAAAGCACCATAGAATTTGTTCCAAGCATTTTACTGCGGAATGTTTTTATAGTAATGACAGATGGCTCCTCCCTTCTAAACATATCAGTGTGAGTGCTTAAATAATTACTTACTATTATTTAAACTATCAGCAACAGTAATGAATTCCGAAGCTTGTTAGAATCCATCATATTACAAAAAAAAATAATGCACCTTTAGAAAAAATCTGATCTTTCTTTACAAAGACAGTAATATTTAAAGGACAGTAATTTGAAGGTTTGATAAGAATTGTCTGCTTTCATAGTCACGATTACTGAGTGGATATGCATCAAAATAAGGGAATCTTCATTTGAAAGAAATTTTGTTAAATGTCATCTACCCAGAGACCAAAACTTGGTTGTTCTTGTTCGACTAGTGGACTAATAATGTGCCGATCCCAAGATAAAATCGAAGGGCTAGTCTAGCCACAATTTTTTTCTCTCTAAATATTCTGTGTGTCACATGTATGATCGAAAAGTGTCCGATTCCTCACATACATTTTTTACACATAGATTTGTATTACCTACACTATGTAATGAGAAAATTTCAATAAAGTGATTATTGTTAATAACAAACCTTTGGGCACTATTCAAGGTTTTGTCTGATTTATCTATTTTAAGTTAATTTTTATGTTTTTTGCTTGATAAAATCCATGTCGACTATGTCCTATCCTTGTAAAGAATTAATGGATGGATATGCCATTCTCAGTTATCATAATGCTTAAGCTATGAGTTTTGCTTTTATCTTAATTATTTGCTTTCTCTAATAAAAATATGTTATTGAGATTAGAGATAGAGTAGGGGGTGATGATTTATTTATTTAATATTTATTAATCCCACTTAAAGCTTTCATTACAGCTGAAAAACTAACTATAAATAAGTATAAATAAACATTTATGCCGAGGGTGTCGTATGAGGCGACTAAGAGAAACAAGAGAAGGAAATCTCGAAATAAAACCCTATACGAATACGTCTGGCTAGTTTGGTATTATAGTAGGCCAAACCTCCGCCACGGAAGGTTAAAGACCAGCAGTGGACTTGAAAAGGCTGTTGATGCGTAAAGAAAAATACCATGAAAATTAGAAAATAACGCCTCGAAAGATTATGTGCTACTGAGTACCCATTTGAAACAAAAATATATAAGTTCAGTTTAAAAATGCAAGTTTGTGTAATAATTATTTAAAGACTGTCCATCAACTAGCGTTCTGACTGCTGTGGACATAAAGTTACGAAATTTAAAATATATAACATATAAATAATATACTTTACAAGTCCGTTTGATTTTGAACCTATATTGAAACTTTAATCGATATCGATAGCGGATTTGCTCAGTCACTATTAAATTAAAAAGTTACGATATTTGTGTTCAAATTGTCTTTAGCCCTAACTGACAAACATAGTGGCATCTTCTTCTGGCAACTCTAATTTATCATATGAGTGAAGAGTGTAGCTATATTCAATTTGTTCTTAAAAATATCGTTCCTTCCATGCTTCAGTTATTCTTCTGTGACTCGGGCGCAAAAACCGACCACGACCCGAAGTCGCCCGAGGCGAGGTAAAGTTTGACGAGGTAAGCCGAAGTGCCTCTCTACACTATCGTATTCGCTCAACTTCGATCAACTTCGCGAGTAGTGTAGAGCGTGCTTACAAAATAATGATGGGTCAGCACCATTGACATTTATAATATGGACTGGAAGTACCTACAAAAATAAGGTGCATACCTAAAGTCAGAAAAATCGCATAAAATGGCTGCCAATGCTAGGGTTGTGCCCATCGAGGATTTAACAAGTATCGATACTATGTAGTTTGTGATGGTAAGTGCGAGTCTTCCATAAAACCACATACGGGTCATGACATATAACATAGTATTATAAATTAGTTTGCTGTAACGCAAAAAAATAGGTTAACCTTATCATTTGTTATTGAAATTTTACATGTCATTAATAATTACATTATTAGCTTTACTATAATCAAGATCTCAATGAGAATCTTTTTTTTAATTTGTCGTTTATGTTCGTGTTTTAATCCGTAACGAGGTGGTCTGACAGAGAACAAAAGTGGTCGACATAGTCCTTATAATTATATAGGTATATTATAACAAGGTGGACTGGCAATGGGTCGGCCATATTTGTCGGATAAACGATGACCACTGGGGTACACGTTTCTTGAGTGAAAACCGCGAATTGGCAAACGTATGGTAGCACGCTTTAAGGCAAGGTAACAACTGAATGGCAGAAACCGAGGACAGAACCAAATGGCGTGCTATTTGAGAGGCCTATGTGCAGTAATGGACTGCTAAAGGCTGATGATGATGAAAAGTCAATCTCACCTTACCGCTTTCCTCAGATCAGATCGGAAGGAGTCATTGGATGATCTGGAGATCTTGGAGCTAATCTGATGATGATGCCAGTAGGCTGATTCCACGGATAGTTGAACTCGTCACTAGTATCCCCCGAGACTGAGATCGACTTAAGTAAGGTTACCTTTTCGTTTCTTACCCCAATAGATTGGGCTCAGTAACGACGGTCTGGTGGTAGAGCCCGGAGGATTCCTTTAGTAGGTAGGTACCTACTAGACTAGTTCCTCTAGACCAGCCATACTCAACCTGCGGCCCGCGGGCCGCATGCGGCCCGCTGGCCTTTTTTGTGCGGCCCGGCATAGCACAGTACTTTTATTTTTACAGTAGGTAGTATTACTTATAAAGGTTCAAAATTAAGTAAAATTAACGTATTAATTAATTTACTCATGTTTTCTCCCTTATTGCGTACACACAGAACACTACATATGTGGCTATGGGTTCTAGGCTTTCAAGCTTATAAAGAACCTGAGCAAGACAGTTGATGGTGTCTTTTAGCGTTTCTTTGCGATATAACAGAAAAACTTGGTGCACTTAATCGCCGATTACAAGGTGAGCATCAACTGATTTCTCAAAAGGCAAGTAAACTGTTTGCTTTCAAAGACAAACTTCATATTAATATGTATATCGAAGAAATAAATAATAAAAAAAAATCATAATTTTCCAACATTGATAAAAGCTCAACATAATGGAACTGATGTGTCCCCAGAACATCTGGATTATATTTCAAATTAGGTACTTACTTACTTTTCTTAAGCAACGAATTTCTGAAAAGATTTACGTAAAATAAAGAAATGTCTTCTCTTAATTGAAAATCCTTGGCAGTTAGAAGTAGCCACTACAACAGAACTTGCAGTATTGGGTTTTGGTAATGTAAAATTATCTGATGAGCTGATTGATTTAAAAATGATACGAATCTGGAGGCGATTTTTAAAGAGAAGAGAGACACATCAATATTAAGAATTTTCGAAATTAGTACCGGATAGCTAGGAGACATTAAAAATTGTGCACGCTTACTCTTGACATTGTTTGCATCAACATACCTATGTGAACCTTCATAGCCAAATATGAAATATGCGAAAAAGGTCTCTTGGCTTACTGATACCTAGACGACGCGACGACGCGACGTTTTGAGAGTAGCATGCGGTAATTATGTGCCTGATTTAACAAAAATTGTCAAAAGGTTGTTACAGTGTCACAAATCACATTAATTTTTATTTTGGTACATAGATAGACTATTATAGCTCGGTAAAGGACATACGCGACATAGGCACGTAGGTAAATTACTGCGGCCCGCTAGATTAAACAGTACCAATTATGTGGCCCAGTGTTAAAAAGGTTGAGTATGGCTGCTCTAGACGAACTGAACACAGTTAAGTGAAAACGTTCCAACCCACAAGTCACCCGAATTGAGATAAGTGACCAAACTACCTTTTTTGACACTTTCTATAAGCATATAACCTGTTCCTCCAATTTGTTTTATCATATTGTGAATATATCTGCATATTATTAGTAACTTTAACCTTTTTGTATTGTTTTTAAATTACTTTTACTGTAGAAATGTTCAACTACAAGCCAGGGACGATGGAATAAAAATAAAATGACTGTATCTTTACATGTTTATTGAAAAAAAAAACACAATTATTCATTTCTAAACAACACCAGTTTATTTAAAAACTGTCTATGTGACACTTTTTCGGATGTTCTTCGTCCGTGATATTTAAATCTTATATCTAAGAATGTCTTGATTATTGATTTAATAAGCAGTAACTTGTGGTTACTATTATGATCAGGATCAGAGTCCGCATGAAAAAAAGTATTTAAATCATAAAATTCACACATACATTTAAAAATGTATAGATAATATACCTCCGGTTTCATTTTTTTATCTAAATGGCTTTTAACGAGCCTTTCCGTCTTTTGTATTATATCAATCACGCTATAAGATGCATATTTAAGCCCCCCTCTTGATTTTACGTAAATCAGGCTGTTGATGTCCTCCTCCCCAATCAATAATGATACACAGACGTCACATTTAATAGTACGCATTAGCTTTTTAGCTACGAATCCAGATATGTATTCTACGACTCTATCCGAGTACGCATCAGCATTTGTATTCAAAATACATTCCATATATGCATCATACAAATCGCTATGATCCTCTGTGATGTCTACAAAATCTTTTTTGTCTGTAAGTTCATTTAATGCTAGAACGGGATTTTTACTAGAGCAAGTCAATATGGTGACTTGTTCCAGTGGAGTACAATTCCCAACGCCATCATCTCGAATCTCAGCTCTCACAAGCAACTTCTTATAAGCTGCACGAAATTGAATAGCGTTGGGATTGTTGTTGAAACCCCCTCTAGCTCTCACAGCTGAGAAGAAAAGCTCTATATGATCTTGGCTGACCTTATAGAATGGAATGTATTTGAGGATTTTTGTCTCTTCTACCAGGTAACTGTATAGAACCAATGCGCTTTTCATATTCACTAATAAACCAATGAAGCCGGTTTTTCTTCGGGAATTGATTAAGAGTTCACCTGATTGTAGTCTTAAACTTTTTATGTAGTTAGACGCACCTTCAAATAGAGCCGATATTATACCAATATTGGCAGGACACATCGCTTTTTTGAATCCTGGTGGACGGATAGAGTGGCTGTTTAATACATCAAACACATCATTCATTAAATTTATAAAATTTACAGTGCCATCACATTCTTCAAATTCTTTTAAATTCAATTTAAAGCGGCAATAATCCAAGGCATCAGCAACTGAGCTGCTGAACAATTGTGTCGCCAACTTGACTTTCATTTTCTGTTTTTGATAAAATATATGTGGTTTTTTAATTTTGTTACCGAGGTGAAGACCCTGTCTTTCTTGAAGCTCTAGTAATTTTTCTAAAAATTTGAAATCTATTTTTCGCCCAAGTGAGTCTATAAACACTCTTAGTTCGCCAAACGCATTTCTTATTAGTTTTATTGCGTGGCATGGGTCTATGAAAGTGTGGACGCGAGTTTTACCACACTCAAAACTAGTTACTTCTTGCTGTCGCAAAATATCGCAGCCAAAAGAAGTAAACATACTAAAATTTGCGGCAGGTCCGTCGCATGTAATGCTAACTACTTTAATGCCTACATCTTCACATAATTTAAGAGCTGTGCTTATGATAATATGTTTTTGCTCGCCAGTGAGCGTTGTTATTAGGAAATAACCGATGGGGATTTTCCACGAGTCGTTTATACATGTCAATAAAACTACTAAAGCTTGACAGGCTTCTTCAATACTGTCAGTGTCTAAATTGTGACCAAAATTAACTCTACCATAAAATTTTTGCCCTCGTGGGTCCCAAGTCAGAGATTTTCTTATGGCCATTTCATCGAAAACTAATGAGCAAATTACAGGCCGTGTACTTCCCTGCACCTTGATTTTTAAAGTGTCTAATGCTTCTTTTGTGAAGCCTGGTTCGCAATCTACATGTTGGTACCATTTGCATAATGTTCTTGTATGCGGTAAACATGTGTTGTAAGTCCGCCTTATGTAATTATAGGCCTTCGGGGATAAAAAATGCAATGTCAATGCAAACTTTCTGATTTCTTCGGAGTATTTACAAGGTGTAGATAAACCTTTAGACTTCATAATTTGCCTTTTTAAAAAGTCTTTCGGTCCCGCCAAATCTTCTATAGTTACAGCCTGTTCTGTGTTGATACAATTTTTTCTCCGAAGGTCTTCCACGATATCTGCCAAATTGGCTATCTTTTTGTTACGCCTTCGAATTCTCTCATTGAGACGTTTAATTTTTTTCTGCTGCGTGAAATATTTGTTTTTCAAAGCCTTCACTTTTTCAAGCAGTACAACCTGAAAATAAATTATAACAAATTATATTAACAAACAAAAGTATGACTACTTCAATTATTAAGTTTGAAAGCATGCAATGTGCAGAACTGAGAAGTTACATAAGTTTTGACAAATTCAACTATTTAATATTAACCTATCATCATCATTTCAGCCCGTTGCTGTCCACTGCTAAACATAGGCCTTCTCAATCGATTTCCAACGTGACTACGTTTCTTTTAACTTGTAACATCATTCACTTATTGAAATTGTTGTAAACAATTAGAAATCAAGGACGAATTCCTTCCTTTGCAATATTGATGGCGGATTTTTTTTAAATATAGTTATGAGAAAAATCTCAGAAATGCGGATTCGAAAACAAAAACGCTTCATGCCTACGGTAATATTAAACAATAAGCTGGATAAAAATGTTTATTTCATTAAAAAGCAAACGGTACAGGTATACCATTCCATACAAAAACCGGCGTTCTCCTTTACAAATAATAATGTATTTCAATAAGCTAGCAATTTTTAATACAAATTTACTACCGTTGGAAAGGTAACAAACTAGAAAATTAATTTAGATTAAAATTAAGAATTGAAACATGGGAGCTTTTTTTAATTTCAGATCTAATTAATTTGATCTCAATAATTTGTAAAGGATTTTTTTATCTTTTGAGCTTAATATCTTACTTTTTAACTCTAGTTTGAGTGATTTTTTGATGTCATTTTATCGTAAATGTTTATGACTACCATCAAATCATAAAAAAATACAAAAAAAAAAACAAAAAGAAAAAGTTATGAATGCTTGAAGGTCAATTTTGGAAAAATCTCAATGAAATGAAAATCCGCATATCTCCTTAACTATTAAACTTTAGTTAGAGAATGTAGTGTTTAATAATTGTCAAAAGACATGCATATGTCAGTTTCCTACGGCGGGTTCCGTACCAGTCACGCTGTATAAATGTTTAAAATAACTTTAATTTTGTATGTATGTCCCTCATACGGTAATACTCTAATAGTATTATTTATCACAGACAACATAATACCATGTATTATTAAGAATTAGGAAGTCTAATATATAATGTGAACTAAACACCTTAAACATAATTTTATTCTTTTGTTCGTATGCACACATCAACAAATCGTGGCCTAAGTAGATACATACCTCTTTGTGCTCTCTATTTACAATTTCATGGGATAACTGCAATGGGGGCAGTTCAGTTGATGTAGAAGAATCATCATGTTTTCTGGTGTTGCTGCTTTCATTTAAAACTGATGATACCTGGCGTTGTTTATTGGATGTCTGAAAAAAGTAGGTATTCGTTTTATAAGGAATATACATAATATAGCTACTGGCAGATGAGCACCGGATATGTTTATGTCCCATGTAAAAGGAGCAAGCCTGCTATTATCCACCAGGCACAAATCCAGGATCTGTAACTGTTACTAAGCAATTGAAGGGTTTGTTACAAAAACTACATAACTAACAATTTAAAGTTTTTTTTATTAATGATGGCAATATGATCTATGGAAAAAGTTACACTAGACAGTTTAATTCAATTTTACAAAAACAGTATAATGAGCTCAGAATCACACTGTAAAAAAACACATATTTTACAAAAACTACACAACTGTGTGCAAATTTTACAAAAACGACATATCTGAACGCAGTTAAGTAGTTTTTGTGAAAATAATAAACTTCAGTTATAGGAGAAAGCGTCCACAACCTTTGGAACTGAATTTTAGTCCGTTGTACAAGGTTCAAATTCCATTAAATCCTAATACAGCTAAGGATATTCAGATATTTAAACATTTTTTGAGTGACCCCACAAGATGATTATTTATGATAAAATATGTGAAATTGTAGCAGAGGAAGGAGAAGATATTGATATTGATAATAAAGATGTAAGTGAAGGAGAAGAATAAATAATAATATAGTAATAATAATAATATTCTACCACATTCACACACCATCTAGTCCCAAACTAAGCAGAGCTTGTACTATGGGTACTAGATAGTGGATAAACATACATGAATACTTTTTCTTTTGTAAATACATACATATTATACATAGAATAAGTTAATTAGACTGTATAATGTGTAATAGTGTGTATGTGTAATAGCTGCAAGTGTTTTGTGTGGCAATAAGCTACTTAATTATGATTAATTAGATGTCTTTCATTGTAAAACTTTTACTTTTATTTTTACAAAAAAAAACAAATGCATTTTTTTACAAAAAGAACACTAGTACAACCTACATTTTATCATTTTATTCCATAACAGTAGGTATAAATAATAAAAAAATGTTACATATTCAATTCAATACATTAACATGAATAAATCATCAAAAGTTCTAACTTATTAAACAAAAAATATGGATTGGAGAAAGTTTTTTTTACTTCCTGTAAAATGGTTGCTTAAAAGTTGTGCTGTTTTTGTAAATAGCCCTTCAATTCATAACAGAAAAAGCCCAATAACACTTAGATCAACTTGGGAATTGACCCCAAGACCTCTTGCTCAACAGTCACATTTGTGACCGCTAAACCAACGAGGCAGTCAATTAGAAACATACAAATACAACATTTATTTTTTATTTAACGACATAGAGCCAGGTTATTTTATCAGTAATTTTAATGGAGACTTACCAAAAATATTGTGGGAACAGAGTTATCATGTAATCTCATAACATCAAGTGTTCTATTGAAACAACTTTCTTGAAAGTGAAGCGAACAGACATACCATTCTTTATGTCTGGGATTAATATTTTCTTCACCGATAGCTTCTAACCACTTTTTCCTTAATTGGTCTTTTCTAGGGAATCTATAAAAAGGAAACAGTTTAATTAAAAAACATGATACCTTGAACTAATATGTAACCAAAACTAATAACAAACTACTGACGTCTTATTTTGAAACTATACAAAACTCTGAAGTAACTTCTGTTATTAAAATGGATAAGAATACGCAGAATTATAGTTGGAGATTATATCGATGCTGTTACGGCAACTGTACAACACTATGCTGTATGACATGTTATTGTAAACAACAAATTTTACTAAAAATAGTTTCTTAAACAGAAATAAAGCTTAATATCAGTACTTTTGCCATAAATTCATGTTTCCGTAAAATGTTCTCTAGCTAGGAGAATTATTTTAGTAATAATTCGTGAAAACTGGCTACTAACCTGTGCAAGGACAATAGAGGTTGATTTTCGCTCTTTTTTGCACCACACTGCACAATACAACACACAGGCATCTTCTTTAACTGTTTCACTATTCAAATAATAAAGTTTTCAAAGTAAACTAGTGATTTTTTCCTAGAAAATCGCGACAATAAAAAACTTAGACGCCCACTTGACAGCACAACTACCACGAACTCAGCGGCCTTTTGAGCGCTTAAGATGGCCGACATGGCACTTACCTACAGTCGAGCTAATGTCATATCGAAATGTTGCCTTAATACGCCATAATTTAAATATCGTTGTCTCTTTTCTCAAATGTAAATATCTGCTTAGAAAGAGTGAGACAAAACAATATTTCATCGTTTGCTTCATATTTCACTTATATTTGTATAACAATAGATATGTCTATAACAACACGGCGCCTCCATATATAATTCCTTATCTCAATGGTCAGCACTCAGCAGTCAGCACCATCTCTATGGTCAGCACTGTCAGCAGACTTCATTTGATTTTGACTAATAAAATTGTCATACTTTCTTTGACGTTTCATCACGTTTTCAAGAAACTCATGTGGATTTTATGATAGTAAATAAAAATTATATTTCATCATGGGGAAGCTAGATGTAGCGATATTGCGGTATTTAACCGCCGAAGACTTCCGAGTTTTAACTGCTGTAAGTATTATGAACATACATACGTAACCTAAAATAATATTTCTTTTATTATTTACACCGTTGTTTTCAGGTGGAAATGGGTATGAAAAACCATGAGCTGGTACCAGGGTCTCTGGTTGCATCTATAGCGAATCTCCGCCATGGAGGCGTCCACAAATTGATGAAAGAATTATGTAAACATAGATTGTTGACATATGAACGTGGAAAACATTGTAAGTATTTATTTATTTTGTACTTGACTGCCTGTGTTACGTACACATTATTCGTTAAAGTACCTTGTTATTGGTTGATATGCACTGTGACTTAGAGAAATTACCCACCAATTTATAGCTCACTATGCTCACGGTTTGTCTTTAGTCAGTGTCAATTAAACCATTTTCTTACCCGTATAATACATATTAATCTATGCATTTTCTATTTACTACTAAGAGTAAATACTTTTTGCACAGAGACAATAAGATTCCATATTAATTAACTGTTTTTAGGGTTCCATACCTCGAAAGGAAAAAACGGAACCCTTATAGGATCACTTTGTTGTCCGTCCGTCTGTCAAGACCCTTTTTCTCAGGAATGCGTGGAGATATCAAACTGAAATTTATATTAAATACTCGAATCTACGGTTCCATAGAGCTGTAAAAAAATCAAACTTCTAATCCAACGCAATCAAAAGATATAGCCACATATGCTGCAAATTGTAGCATATTTTCAAACTCGCATTGGAATCAAAACCTACAGGGTACTTCCCGTGCACTCTGAATCTTGAAATTTGGTACGAAGCAATGTCTTATATCACTTATAAAGGAAAAATTGCGAAAACCGTAAATTTTTAGTTACAGCATATAAAAAAATATTTTTAATAAATTTAAAGTTACTAAGCCTTTCTCTTGAACGCGTGGAGGTATTAAATTGAAATTCATATCAAATACTCAGGTATATAACACCGTAAGGCTGCAACAAAATCAAGCTTCTATGTCAACGTAAACAAAAGAAAGAGCAATATAAGCATATTATCAAACTCGCGCCTACTCGCAAGTGAATCAAAACCTACAGGGTACTTCCCGTGAACTCAGAATCTTGAAATTTGGTACGAAGTAACGTCTTATATCACATATGAAGGGAAAATTGCGAAATCCGTAAATTTTTAGTTACAGCATATAAAAAAATATTTTTAGTAAATTTAAAGTTACTACCCCTTTATCTTGAACGCGTGGAGGTATTAAATTGAAATTCATATCAAATACTCAGGTATATAACACCGTAAGGCTGCAACAAAATCAAGCTTCTATGTCAACGTAAACAAAAGAAAGAGCAATATAAGCATATTATCAAACTCGCGCCTACTCGCAAGTGAATCAAAACCTACAGGGTACTTCCCGTGAACTCAGAATCTTGAAATTTGGTACGAAGTAACGTCTTATATCACATATGAAGGAAAAATTGCGAAAACCGTAAATTTTTAGTTACAGCATAAAAATAAATATTTTTAGTAAATTTAAAGCTACTACCCCTTTATCTTGAACGCGTGGAGGTATTAAATTGAAATTCATATCAAATACTCAGGTATATAACACCGTAAGGCTGCAACAAAATCAAGCTTCTATGTCAACGTAAACAAAAGAAAGAGCAATATAAGCATATTATCAAACTCGCGCCTACTCGCAAGTGAATCAAAACCTACAGGGTACTTCCCGTGAACTCAGAATCTTGAAATTTGGTACGAAGTAACGTCTTATATCACATATGAAGGAAAAATTGCGAAAACCGTAAATTTTTAGTTACAGCATAAAAATAAATATTTTTAGTAAATTTAAAGTTACTACCCCTTTCTCTTGAACGCGTGGAGGTATTAAATTGAAATTCATATCAAATACTCAAGTATATAACACCGTTAGGCTGCAACAAAATCAAGCTTCTATGTCAACGCAATCAAAAGAAAGAGCAATATAAGCATATTTTCAAACTTGTGCCTACTCGCAAGTGAGTCAAAACCTACAGGGTACTTTCCGTGAACTCAAAAACTTGAAATTTGGTACGAAGCAACGTCTTATATCACTTATAAAGGAAAAATTGTGAAAACCATAATGTTTTAGTTACAGCATATAAAAAATATTTTTAATAAATTTCAAGTTACTACCCCTTTCTCTTGAACGCGTAGAGGTATTAAATTGAAATTCATATCAAATACTCAGGTATATAACACTTGTAACAAAATCAAACTTCTATGTTTACGCAATCAAACGAAAAAGCAATATAATCATATTTTTAAACTCGCGACTCCTCGCAAGGGAATCAAAACCTACAGGGTACTTCCCGTGAACTCAAAATCTTGAAATTTGGTACGAAGTAACGTCTTATAGCCCAGATATAGGATGCGAAAGGCTGAGGACCGTGTGCTGTGGTGCGTGTTGGGAGAGGCTTATGTCCAGCAGTGGACTGCGATAGGCTGATTGAGATTGAGATTTCAAATAATTACATAGCCTTCAAACCTTTTTGCTAATTATTCTGTACTTTATAAGTATTTTTGTAACAGATTTCTAATAGTCACTAAAAACTTTGTAAATTAATAACTTTGATAAAAATCTTACCATCATTCATCAGCAGACTTTTGCAAGGCTGCTGCAAGGCTGGTATAGGTATTTAAGTTATATTATAAAATTAGCGATATATGTTAATATAAAATAAAGGATGACTGATTACAAACGACAAAGACCCCTTTTTCTTTAATTTATGCTCCTCCAGCTTTCCATACTGTAATGTTATGGATTTCATTTGGCAATAAAAATACCATAACTATGACTGGTGAACTTTAACTTTTATACCTACAGGTTTGTACGGAACCCTCGGTGCGCGAGTCTGACTCGCACTTGACCGGTTTTTTATTTTGTAATTGCTTATGTTCTAAAACAAAACCTTTATGCTTTTTGTAATTAACCCTTCAACTACAACAGCCAAATTTAATTAAATGAACCACAACATGGGCCATGGGTGACCCCAAAATAAAAAAATTATTACTTACAAAATATTAAACTTTAATAAACTTAAACAATTATTACAAGGTTTTTTGGATATTAATGGAATGCTTAAGGTAAAAAAAATTTAGTACAAATCTGAAAATCTAGATACATTGGTGACAAATAGGTAACCTGTGTTGTGCACATATATTTTTGGAGCACTTAACACATTTCTCTCCCCTTCCTATCTTTGGCTCTAGTGCATAAATAGCAGCGGGAACTTGAAGTTGATCGAGCTTGGGCTACCTGAGCACTGTTTTCTTCATCTACTCCCAAAAAATGAAGCATTATCACTTTCAGAGATTGGGGCAAATTTTTGACCTTATCTAGGCGGCGTTTCACGTAGGGCTGTACTAATTGAAGGCTTAGGTTTCTTAGAAAGTAGTTCCTGTTCTTTGACATTGTGGCCCTGAAAATAGGTGGACCATCCACAATCGACCATAACTCGGACAAGTTTGTTTTAGCTGTTTTGTATTAACCACTACGATACAGTAATCCAAATAAAGCCATCAACTCCACTTTATCAGTTTTAGAAGTGTAACGTTGGTTTTTTATGGTCTCAGAAATTCTGTCAATTTGTGCATTGGTATGCATCACAATAATATCCAATATTTCGTCTGGAAGAAATAGCTTCCACGCTTCTAACTCGGTTTTTGCGTCGCGTGCGATACCTTTAGGACCAGGTTGATTTATCACGATGTTTCTACTTGCAGTGCGTGTATTAGGAACAGTGAACGGAGTTCTTCGCCAAGTATAGCCATTTTTGCCCATACAGAAATCAGACAGAAGAACATCATCATCATCTGATCCAGATTCAACATCAAACAAATCATCTTCATCGGAGTGTTCGGATATATGTTCATTTTCTGCAGTTTCAGATCCATCTTCTTCCGAAGAACTGGAGGTTTCACCTTCATATTCCTTCAAAAATTGCTCAATTTTATTACTTTCAAGGGCTCGTGACGTTGAGTCCATATTGAAAGACTATTTGTGAAATAAACGTGAAGTCACACAACAGTTAATCACAAAAAAATAGTTTCGATAACCACAACACGGGTCGCGGGCGACCCCAAACTGCAATATCTCCGAACCTAATGAGCGTGCGCACCCCGCCATGCGTCACGGGCCACTGATTACCAATTACGGAAGGTACCTAGACGCACAGTGTTGTAGGTGCAAAACTCGCTAAATTAAAATTAAAATACGTGTGCGTGGGGTCACCCATGACCCCATGTTGTGGTTCTAGGGTTAAGATTGGTGCTTAACAGAAAGTTGGAGGCCTTTATCTTGTAAAGTTAATAATACTTTGGCACCAACTCGAATACTATTATATCCTTATAGGTGTACACAGTTAAATAAAAAGCCTCCTTGCATTAGATATTTGTTACTTTTAAAAGTTAAAATTATTACCATAAATTATGTTTTATATCCTTTTTACCTCTTGTCAGTTTACTATTTGTGATTGTGATGTCAGAGAGCAGTTGTTAGTAATAACATCATCCATAATATGATACTCCATACCTCTCCTTGTTGACATCCTACAAAACATTTTTCAAATGTGTAATTACTAAATTTCTTGGGTGTGTTTAGAAAACCATAGAAAAATGCATAAGTGGTTCCCTTTTAAATATTCAATCATTTTCAGAATACTGACCTATATAGTACCCTTTCTTTCCAAAGTCATAAACACTTAAAACATAACGGAGTTAAACCCATTAGTTTCTGAAATAATAGGTTTCTCTCTTGCAATCTGCTTCTCATTCTGTATTCTGTAAAATTTTGCAATAATCATAGAGAAGAGTGGAGTGATGTGAGTCTTGCAAACACTATTTAAGTTAGTTTTCTAAAGTTAAATACTTTAGCAGCACCTAGACCATCTATTCCATTTTGACTAAGATTAAAAGGCAATATGACTATGAATTCAAACAATCAATTATATTGTCTAATAAATAATAATCCAAACTGCAAAATGTTTTCTTTAGTACATCCATACTGGAGTATAAATTACTGATTTGATGTCTATTACTATTTTCAGATGATGGTTACCGTCTCACTAATGCTGGATATGACTACTTGGCCCTCAAAGCATTGACTAACAGAAAAGTCATTGCTTCATTTGGCAACCAGATAGGAGTAGGCAAGGAGTCCAACATTTATACTGTTGCTGATGAGGACCGAACACCATTGTGCCTCAAGCTGCACAGGTAATGCATTATCAAGTTATATGGAAATATTTCGGGCTGCCTACGTGGTCCAGTGGATAGCGTATGCAAGTGTTGACAAAAGTCTTACTAGGTTTTACCGAATTCTCAGTAGCAGCACAGAGTCTGGTGATGTGCCCAGTAATGGCAATAGGCTCGCCCCCTATTACGTGGGACGTAAAAATTCATGGCGAAATGTGGGTGTAATATTTACACCTCTGCCTAAATACAGGCGTGAGACTATAAATAAATAAAATAAATTTATTTTCTTTATTGTAGATGTAGGATTTCTTTACATTTTTGAGTGAATATGCTATAAAATACCTAAACACATATAACATAGGCCATAATGCATATCATATGTTAGCATGATATGCGATATGGCTAGGACACAATGGACATTGGACCTAAATATCTTCATTCCTGCAAGCAGAGTTCTCACATGAGTTTACTATAATTACGTACAAGTTCAAAAGTATTTTCGTCTGACTGCAGTCCATCAGGCAGAATTACTTATCCTGGTCAGAGGATCCTCTTCTTGGTTGGAGGAACACCACACCTTTCTTCCTCTACAGACACTGAACAATAGGCAAGACTACAGCAAATCTGTATAGGCAAGACTACAGCAAATCTGTATAGGCAAGACTACAGCAAATCTGTATAGGCAAGACTACAGCAAATCTGTGACACCAGGGGAGCTGTTTGCTGCACTTGCTTGCAGTGCCATCTGCATCTAGCTGTATTGTTTATTAAAAATATGTTTTCAGATTGGGTCGTACATGTTTCCGCAACATCAAAGACAAGCGCGACTACCATGCGCACCGCAACCGCGCCTCTTGGCTCTACCTGTCTCGCATCTCCGCTACTAAAGAGTTCGCTTATATGAAGGCGCTGTACGACCGAGACTTCCCTGTCCCCAAGCCAATCGACTTAAACAGACACTGTGTTGTTATGCAGCTGGTGCAGGGCGGGCCTTTGTAAGTAAATAAAAGTACTGTAAAGGACCATGCGTCATTTTGGACCCACTTTTGGACTTTGTTCAACAGTGATGAATTATATGTCATATGAAAGCTCTTGAAGTGTACCTTATTCTATTCTATGGCAGCTTAGCTCGATTCCAGCGCAAAAATGGTGTTTTGCTGCGTTATTGAAAATCAATGTTGTTTTGATATTTAATTATAATTACCTGCCAATTAGTAGCTAAATACAATAAAAGGACTTTTGACTGTCTCAGTAGCCCAGTGGTAGTGTAAGCGACTGCAGATTATGAGTTCTCGGGTCGAGAAAAAGGGATATTAGGTTTTTCTGTTAAGAATTATCCAATTCAAAGCTCAAAGTCTGGAGGTTGGCGGTGTTACACCTCCGTGCCTTGGAAAAGTTTGTCGTTGGCTCAGATCAAATAAATAACGAAATATGGCCCGGCCGCACTTTTATACGCGCGGCAATGTCGCCACTTTTTCGCCGCCTAGAGACGTGTATCTACGTATAGGCTTCACGCACACTACGCACGCTATGCCAATCAATCGCGCAATCGACACGAACACAAACAATTTAATGTGCGCTTTTAAGCATGTTGCGTTCGCACGCCTTATTATATCTATTTATTTCTTTGATCTGAGGTCGTTGGTCTTGCACCTAATCTCTCTCCTATTGTGTCGGATATGCCGTCCCATCGGAATATGACAGTGAGTGACAGCACTTGTGTTTGCGCACACCAAGGCGCACACACTTGTACACTATGATGAATTATATCCCGCACAAATATCTTTAGTCTCCATTGTGACTGGGCACCGTGGTCGAAATTCGGCTTGCAGGATACCTACTACAACAAAAAGATCATCACATAGGTAACTAGGCCGTATGATATCCTAGAATATGTTATTTTGATTTTGAATGTTTTACTTTATGTTTCTACGTTATTTAATGTTTATTTTGTACATTTTCGAAAAGCAATATAGCTATTCTATCAGTATAAATAAAAATAATGGCACAAAATATACGATAAAAATATCTGGTAACGTAAAACATTGTCACTGAGACAGCAAAACAAATTAAATACTACAGAATCTATATATTAAAAGAATTTGTGTTTTTTAATACGAGTCGGCCAGCCCGTTCTACCCGACCGATTCGCATGATTTTTTTTTTAAATGAAAGCTCTCGCTGCATAGATTTGTCATCAAGCATTAGAAATTACCTAACTTGCACATTCATGAAGGTATATGAAAAAACAGTTTTCTCCCATAGGTACATTTTTTATGTTTTCGTAGCCGTAGTCAAAGACTTTCTGCTTCTTTATATCTGGTTCTCATTGAGGTAGGCGTTTCCTTATAACACGCACTGAAAAGAGCTCTTTCATTTGATAGTATGTTCATATAAATTGGGTAAGTTTGAAGGAAGATAGGTGTGGATATTGAACTTATTTTTCAATATTTTCCTATTAAATTTCTTAAAATTCCATTGCTTTCTCTCTACATGGACGGTTCTACATTCAAAAATATTTTTATGGCATCTAATAAGTTCCTTGCGGTAACTGCCAGGAAAAACCGTTATGCCTTGACCTTGCCTTACTTTCATACGGGTGTGAGTGTGGTGGTGTGTAAAGTCATACACGATGTTGGTAAAATTATCACTATAGTGAATTATCGCTGATGGTAGGTAATATTCCCCGAATGTTACCAGTTAACCCTTAATGTTGGGTGAAGTGATCTCTGATATTGAGGAATTTTCCCCCTTTTTTTGTATCGCGATGAAATCCAGTTACGGACTGTCCCTCAAAGGGACCCCTCCGCCAACTCTGTACCGAGTTTGGGGCATGTGGAGGTGGGGTTTGTGGCTCAGCTCTCCCCCCTAGATGTTCGGGGGAGCATACCCACTAAAACACCGCGGTGTTCCTCTATCGACCCTCATGACGGGGTCGCGGTAACAACGTCAGTATACCCGCGACCCGAGGAATATTCCCCAAATGTAGTGAAATTTCCCCCCAATTTTGGGAAAATGAACCCTACAGATGGGTAAATTACGTTTTATGTTAGGAAAGTTTTTGTGTTTTTAAATTACGGACTTTCTTCGGGCATCTTATTTTTTTTTTATGTGGATCTTACAGAAATTGTAGCTTAAGTAAGAACAGTAGTTTTGAGAGAAAAGGTACTTTTGACAGCACCGGCGGTTTTGATAGAAATAGTAGTTTTGAAAAAATGGTAGATATGATAATGTTAGTACTACAGAGATATAAAGGATAGAGTGGCAGAATAGTACCTAACTCAATACTGTGTCGTGTCCGTCGGTGGGAGAGAGAACGCAACAGGTTAAAGGACCCCTGCATCTCTCTCTAACAGTACATGCACAACATCAACATTGCGCAATGGCGTGCTACCTGTAACTATTATTTATATCAGTTTATCAGTAATCAATAGTTTTAAAATATATAAACTTTTTTGTCACTTCAAACTATCTTCGTGTATCATTAAAAACAACTTTTAAACTATTGATTACTAATAAACTGATATAAATAATAGTTACAGGTAGCACGCCATTGCGCAATGTTGATGTTCTGCATGTACTGTTAGAGAGAGATGCAGGGGGCCTTTAAATGTTCGTTCTCTCTCCTACCGGCGGACACGAATTGGCCCCACTCTGCCACTCTATTCTTATATCTCTATGGTTAGTACAAATAGTCGTTTTGGTACAAATAGTAGTTTTGATAGGAATAGTATTTTCGGTAGGAATAGTAGTTTTGGTAATATCATCTTTTTACTTATTAGATAAGGCTACAATGTACTCATCATACCTATATGTAAGAGCTTTTTTATAATATTAAAATATGCTGTGGAGCAGCACGGGTCTTCTAGTAATAACCTAATACTCAAGTTAAATACATATTATATAGTGTTATCTAATCCCAGGTTTTAAATCATTCATCGCCATAATTGATTTACTACTAGTTTATAAGTTATGAATATTATGTTTTAAGCTCAAAATACTTATTTTACTGTTACAAATAAGTTGTTTACATCATAATCACACCTAAAAAAGATTTTACAAGACCGAGTCGATGTTTAATATTATTTAGTTAATTTATTTATATAAATTAGCGCCCGGTAGCGATAATAGGCTCGCCCCCTATTACGTGAGACCTAAAAATTCATGGCGAAATGTGGGTGTAATATTTACACCTCTGCCTATCCCTTCGGGGATACAGGCGTGAGACTATAAATAAAAAAAAATATATTTACTTTTCATTTAATGTTGGCATCGGGATGTGACGGCCGTGGGGCCACTGGAGACCACTTTGACCAATACTGATATCTCCTCCAATACAAATAGTCAACCGACAGATGTCGGTCAACCAATGCCAAAACTAAATGGGCACCAGCGCCTAGAATCAAACATTTCCGCCCCTGCATTCGCCAATCCGCCTGCCAAGCTACCTACGGAAAAATTCAATTGCGGAAGGCCTATGTCTTGCAGTGGGCGTCTAACAGGCTGAAATTAAATGAAAAAATGTGCATTGCATAATATTTCACGCGCATTCGTAATTTACAAAAAAAAAGTTTAACCTACCAAAACGCTGTTTTTGCGCTGGATTTGAACTTAGTTGCCATATAATGAAATAAAGAACATGCCAAGAGCTTTCATATGACATACGTTTCATTACTGTTGCACACTTTTGAAAAGTGGGTCCAGTGGTCATACAAAAGTGTCCATGGTCCTTTGGAGTAGGTAACTAAAACATGTTGTTCTTCTACAACATTACTAAACTTATGGGTTGGTATTTAATGGAAAAGGCAGCGCTAGCCCAGTGGAGATACCAACAGCCTGCCATGCAGAGGGTATCGGGTTCGAATCTACGGCGCGCACCAATGACTTTTCGCAGCTATGTGCGTATTGAATTGTTAATTATCGCTTGCCCCGTGCCTAGGAGAGCACGTTAAGCCGTCGGTCCCGGTTGTCAGGAAGATCTTTGACAGTCTGTACAGGGCGTCAGTACCTTCTAAATAAAATAACACTAGTCTAAACCATGGAATATAGCTAGCCCTTTGGGTTGCGGAGGTCAGACTGACAGTCGCAGTGGCAGTTAGTGGAAAAGCTAATATTCAGTCGAATCCGGTTAGACTAGAAAGTGGACACCAGGTTCTTACTGGGATAACGCTAGGAGGATGATGATAATGAAAATAGCTGGTGGAAAAATTGGCATAATAAATGATAAAAAATTGTATTGCCTGTAGGTTTTGAATTTGCTGGGACTTTCGACACTGTTATGCATTCTGAATTTGTTTATTTTTGCACATTTATGTACTAATGCAATATACATATGATTGCACATAATTATATTGCCGTTACAAAAAAAGTAAGATTTTCTATACTGATATTACAGTGATTATATTTTCAATCGGCAAAATAACATCTAGGAGTGCCGCAAGGATTACTTGTAGGTCCTTTTTCAGTGATCAGGATTATCACCAGATTCTGATTACTTTTATTTCGTCTACAGGACTCACGTGAGCTCAGTAGCTGATCCAGAAGCTTTATATGATGAGCTGATGAACCTTATCGTTCGCCTTGGCAATTGTGGAGTAATCCACGGCGACTTCAACGAGTTTAATATTATGATCGATGAAGATAACCATCCCATCATTATCGACTTCCCGCAAATGGTGTCGACGTCACATCCCAATGCTGAACTGTAAGTATTATCCAGAGTTGATATGAGAATAATTTATTTGTACTGTATTCTTCAATTGCTCGTTTTATCTTCATAGTTTATTGTTATTCATCATTATCGTGCTATAGTGGTTTGTATGTTTTTATCAGTAAGCAAATGTCAAATCTAGTTAAACAAGAAAGCTGAAACTATGATTGCGATCGGACCAGCAATTATTTTTTGAGACTTAAACCTGCCCGACTCCAGCCCCGACTCCTTTGCTAACGAGAACGTCTGCAAGCGGATTAAGATTTGTTTTTCTCATGATTTTATTTTTCGTAGGTATTTCGACCGTGACGTACGTTGCGTCCGCGAGTTTTTCAAGAAGCGCTTTGGCTTTGTATCAGATTTGTACCCAAAGTTCAGCGATCTAGAACGTGATGATGAGCTTGATACAGAGGTCGCATGTTCGGGCTACAAGCGCACCAAGGATTTGGACAACGATCTTCTGGAGGTAATCAAGCTGTATTTTGTATGTCATTGTGTGCATTATCTTCTTAATATATAAAATCCTTGCGTTACTGACTGACTGACAGACACGCTACAGCCGAAACTATTGGGCGCAAGAAGCTGAAATTTGGCATGTATGTTCCTTGGGGACCGTAGGGGTGCACTAAGAAGGGATTTCCCGAAATTCCAACGGGATCGGACAAAACGGGAAATTCGAAAATATGTGCGCGCAAAGCCGCTGGCGTCCTCTAGTTTTACATATAGTGATTGACAGTGTCATGTCAGTCGTTCACTTCGTCATCAAAAGTCAGTGCCTTCAAAAATCCTTGCAATTGGTCTAACGCAGCGATCGGTAACCTTTAAACCGCACGGGCCTCATGGTGGCAAAATAAAGTAGAGGCACTTTTCTACACTAATATTATAAAGAGGAAAAAGGAGATGTACCATTTGGCCATACATTATGGGCCTGGCACGGCCAAACACGACACCATGTGTGTTTTGAAGATAAATGACTACTCTATTAACCTGTATAATTTATTTTTAAATAACTTTTGGTGGAAATAAGATACGAGATATTTGAAATGGAAATTATTCCACATCTAAATATACCCCAAAATTGAATTTTAACATAACCATAATACCTAGATGTAAATAAAGGTATGTCTTTGCGTCATAAAGAACAAAAACTACATAAAGAGAGGCCAATAATAATGAATAATCACCTGTGTACTAGGGAACCTCGTACTATGTATACTCGTCCAAAAAACGAACCACAATCACAAACACCGCTGCATATTCTTAGCATGGGTAGAAGGTACTGATCATTATTATTGAATTTATATTCAATTACATTACATTAAAATCGTACGAAAACACCAATAAATCAGAGCAAAATATTCACGATGCGCAGTAGCAACACGAATGACATAACAGATAAAAAATGTGTTGCAAATGGTTTGAAAAAATATTTCTACTATCGATTAAAATACAAAACGATTTTTACCGATTAATAATTATGGCACATATAATAAATTATATATTTCTTGATTCTTTTTACAAATATACTTATAAAGTTAATAAAATATATTGTTTTCTAATATAATCTTAGATGAGAGAAATTACGAGATACGTCATCCTGAACAAGCAATTGAAGCCATGTTTATTTACATGTGTTAGTGAAAAGTGTTGCCACCCGTAATTTATAAAAGGTCTAAATTGTAGAAAATTACCATAGAGAATGCAATAAAAATAACAAAAGCAGAATTTTATTAACAAAATATATTTATTTTATACATTTTAACATCAACATTTAAGTTTTATACACTATAATTAACAAAGTTGGTACCATTTTCATGTATGTGTGGTTATCACACTAAATCAAATAAAAATCGTCACTAGAAAAGCGTGTAACATGCTCAAATTATACACACTATAAATTTTTTATACACATTATAAATTTACTATGCAGAACATGGTCAACCAAAGCGACATTTAATGTTTTGTGGGTAGGTTTACGCCAGTAGCGCAATAGGCGCGAATAAAACACACTATCGTTTACAAGATTTTATTTGGATACTTAAAACCAAATGTAAGTTTCTCATTGAAATCAAACTACGGTTTACAGATTCTATCGCGATGGTTTTAGTTAAATTACATTTAAACCGGATGATCTAGAGCTACATTTTCTAATTATTACTAGGCGACATATATGTTTCTATTTGAAATATCCATATGAAATATCAAATATTTTATTTTTAAATTGCATTAACCAAATGGCTTGTGAAAAATAATAGAATCATGGATATATCTAAATAATAAATACAGTCATTTAGTTATTCTATTAGGTTCGCATAGATAATAGACATGTCAGAAGGAACTGTAGATGCCACTAACTGAAATTGTTTAACTTTCACAGTAATCTTATATAATGCACAATTTTTAGTAACATGACCGTTGATAAAAATATAACAGTTATAGGTAAAACAAGTAATAAAACTATAGTGGCTGTGTTATGCATGCTTCAGCTCCGAGTAAGTTTAAATCATTTTCCAAAGGTAACAAGTGGACAATGATTGGAACACATAAAAAAAATTATAATTACTCGCTTTAGACACAAGCTTTCACGTGGTACTTATGCATATAAAAATAATTTCTGATCAAACAGCTAAATATTATTATTCTTCTTTATTAAAGATGATAAAACGTTAACGTTTTATCAACTAAACGTTCGTTAATCGTGAAATACCCTTATGTGAAAAAAGCTCTCTTTATTGCGGTTTGAATTATTGTAGGAGTAAATTTACAATACCGATGGTAATCTTTTGAAAAACCAAATTCCGCAAATGATTTATAGACTTCATGGAGACGGGCAGAATCCCGTAAAAGTATATCGTAAGAAAACCTAAAGTTTACCATAAGAAAAATCACTACTACTACTACCTTTGTTTGGATTAACCGATTTTTCGACACCGTTGTATGCGCCATGTTTACGGATGTATTCGTGTCTTTATCTGTGAGTTTGACCAGTCTATCTGCGAGATCTCTAAGACCGTATCTCGCACTTGGGCCCCGTGGCCTTAATGTTAAGAGTCCAAACGCCAATGTAAATGAATAAATGTAACTTGATGAAGTACACGTCAACACGTAGTTCACTTAGAATCCTTTATGCTGTATAAGATTTCTAAATTGTTGTCGTTTTGAATTTAATGTCATTGTCACCGTATTTGTTTTTGATATATGATGCAGTCTAATATTTAAATATTTCTCAATTACTAATCTAATTAAATTAACTTTATGTCCGTGACCAGTATGAGTGTGGCAATTTTCTAAATCATTAAAGGTTTTATTATTACCTATAAAGCTGTCTAATATTTGTATCACAATAAACAAATGCTGGCTTTCTCTGACTAAATTAAGATTTTTAATACATATTTTTTTTAATATGACTTCACAAGCTGCGCAAATATCAAAACATCTTGCGTGGGAAAACAAAGTCCACATTTGTTTCTAGCTAATATTAATTTGTGAAAATCATGTGCTTCCTCAGCTAACAGAAAATTTAGACAAGTAGTGCATTTTAAAATTTTTGTTATGTAGTGTACGGTACTACCAGCTATGTAACCAATCACAATTTTTTTATAGTCATCTAATTCTGGAACATGAAGCGTTCGAGCTAGTTCTTAGTAAGTATTAAGTATTAAGTAATTAAGATAACAATATACAGATATTGAAAGATTGTGACAAAGTAAAGCGAGTTAAATAAACAAATAATACTGTTCTCAATTATTTATTTAGAGAATCTGCCTACCAATTTAGTAAATTAATTACTGGCAACATTCTCCAGTCATATATCTCTATGTCTATGGTCTTGACTTTGGTTTTGTCTATGGTCTGACAGCGGCAATAACCTCAAAATATATTACAATAACATATACAAAAGTGCTGATATTTAAATACTTACTTGTGAAACGATATTCCTTCAGTATTCTTTTTCAGTTTTGAGTTGTTTTTGCACCGTTGCACTACACACAACGACATATTTTTACAACTTGTTGTTTTTACGACTACGACTTAATGTTTGTTTACTTGTGTTCTGCGTTTGTGTGCGTGGCTAGTGTATTTACAGCAAAATTGACAAGAAACGATTGCCCGCAATCGGTTTGCTGCTGTTTTTGGCTTCAATCAAATGTAGGGCGTGCTTTGTCTGTTCTTTCTGTTCGTCTATGAATATAATAATAAAAATATTATTTCCTTAAAACAATTTCTGCCTACCATACTTCATTTTATTTTTAATGCTGGCAACATAAGACATTCATCCGCTATTACCATAGCCTATTCAAAATAATAATCTTTAAAAACTAAATTCTTTCACCGAAGCTCTATCAGGAAACGAAAACGATGTATAAATTTTAAAAATTATATATGTTTAATTTCAACGATTCACAATTTCTGGCCGCTACAGGCCGTATTTGGTATTTCTCCTTTGTATTTTTGTTTGTAATGGATAAACTCAAAAACTACTGGACCGATTTTAAAAATTCTTTCACCATAAGGAAGCTACACTATCTGCGAGTAACATAGGCTATATTTTATTTAAGGGGCTTCTAAACAGGCCATATTTTTCGGCCATTCATGGCTGCATTATTAGCAATTAATTGCACAGCCATCACAAAAATATTTTTTTGCAATCAATGGCTGAGCAAGTAATGGCTGGGCAATGTGCTGAAATATGTCTGATACAGTATGGCCGGTTATGTAGACTTCTAAACGGGATACACAATCGGGCAACAATGGCCGACGAAGTTACAAAATACTACAACATCAACGTCAACATGACGTGTGATGACAACATAACCAAATGAATATAGCCATAATCACGACGTCATTCGCAGCAAACTTCATGTCGCGTAGAAAAGGATATACTATGTCATAACTATAGAGTGCGACTGAAACAACAATAGAAACTAGCCGGGCAATATTGCAGAATATCGACAGCTCAGCGATCGTCCGGCAACCCCTCAAAACAATGTCGGCCACATGATTGTGGCTACAGCAAAAATGTTTGGCTATATGGCCACTTGGCCAGGATATTACAGTAATATTGCATAGTCTGGCCGGGATAGCTAGCAATGTTGCTACTGTGTTGCAGCCACATATTGCGGAAAAATGTTGCCCGTTTAGAAGCACCTTTACATCCACGCGGGCGACCGCTAGTCGATAATAACTTACAGACTAAATGTAATTATGTACCGATTGTAAGTCCTCACATTATAGGGCTCCTTAGTTTGTTTTTTATTAAGTTTAAAAAATATATTCACTGGGCATACCTAGTTGCCGATCACTGGTCTAACCTATAGCGTAAATTGTAGGATATATGCTATAGTTGAAATTATCATCATCATTAGCCCTTGACAGTCCACTGCCGGACTAGGCCTCTCCTTTGAAAGGAGGAATTGGCCTACTATACCACGCTGGCCAAACGGGTTGGTATAGGGTTTGTATCAAGTTTTCCTTCTCTTACAGTGCTGTTCTCTGCATAATAAGCTCCCTCTGTCGGCTCTTACGACACCCATGGGATGATATGGGGCGGTGACATTCCGTATTCTTAATCCGTCACACGGACATTGATTTGTTGAAATTATCAGGGAGTCCTATTATAGTCTATAAGACAGCCTGTCAATATTAACTATGTATTATAATAATTTCAGCAAATGGGGATCGGACTTGAAGTAAGTGATGATGAAGCTGAATCTGGAGAAGAAAACGAAGACACAGATAATAAAAACACGAAACTTTCGGAACAAGAATTGGAAGAGCTAAGAAAAGAAGTAGAAGCATCTATACAGAACGATGAACGGACTGCCGTTCCCGACATCACAACAAAAACGGTCAAATTAACTATAGCAGACAAAGAAAATATAATTAAACCTAAAACTAATGTACAAAATGAAGATGATGGCGATGAAATTCCAACCCTTGTTAAACAGAACGAAGAAGCAGAAGAGCAAGATAATATTGGAGAACTAGATAAGAATTCACAGAAGTATAGATTAGCAATGATTGAAAAAGCATTGTCTGATGTTCGATCAATGAGAAGTTATACTTCGGCAAGTACGATAGCTCCTGAAGTGGTGAAACAGCAAGTTAAGAAGAATCTTGAAGTGAGACAGAAGAAAATGGAGAGGAAGAAGGCAATAGCGAAGGGAGAAGCTAGTGCGGTGACTCGACAGAGGAGAGATAATAGAGAGACGATTAGGGAGAGTCACGGCATATGGGGATGGGACGAATAAATATATATTACATCATTATAATGCCGGTTGTTTTATTTATGTTTTTTTACAAGTAAAGGTACCTTTTTACGTAGTCGGGTTAAGGTTTAAAAACTATACCCGACTACGTAAAAGAGGAGGTCTAAAAAGGACGAAACAAGAAAATAGCTCATTCAGATAGAAATCCACAAAAGCATAGGTAGAAACTATGGGTAGAAAAATCATCAAGCTAGAGCCGTGGTATTGTATACTAGTGTACATGTAGGTACTTGCCATGTCTGTTTAATGGAGGTGTGTTTGGCACCCACGGTTACGGTGGTACATACAAACATACATTATTGTTATTTGCAGCCTAACTTGTCCCACTGCACATGAATGAAAACAGAAAACACAATAACCATTAAAATTTTACGGTAAATTTACATTCAAGGTAAACTGCGTAAAAAGACGCAATTTATTTTTATTAGGTGTAAAGAATCTTCTGTGCGAATAATAGTTTACCATAATTATGCAATTTGCACCCGCATTTTGGCAATGTCAGCCGCGGGATGAGCATTGCGATCCTATAAACGAACATTTAACCTCACACTTACCCCTTCTTGACATCTAAAAAAGATGTTTTTTTTCCTAAGATAAATGCAAGCTAAGCCCAAGAATGTAACATTTCAATGAAGTAAAACCAAATGTTGATATTCCAGGTTCCAGTACAACAAAATATTAAAATATCCTTTTGACAGCGCATAATATCGTTTAAAACACGATTCATTGACATATTAGTTTCGAATGACACGTACCTATGTGCCGTTGCGCTCATTCGATTTGACATTATTTGTGTTTGACAGAACTGTCGCTAAGTCACTTAGTAGAAATTTTTTGTTTACAAAAAGTCTATCTTCTCGTGGCACGGACTATAGTCAGTTCACTTTTTTATTATATTTCCATATTTGTATTTTATTTGCTCTTATACTATTCTCCAGGCCATTCTTATAGGCAACTTTAGAACATTTAATTCTGGCGTGGCACCAATAATCGAATAATCCACAAGGCTCGATTGTTACATTTTCTTGCTTCGCCAGTTGTTGCAAAGCCAGTTGTTCATTTTAGATTCCATGCGCAACTGATTTTACATTGCAAATATTTTATTTGTACAAAATATTTTTTACTAAGTTGGCTTTACTGCTGTTATCTCTTCTTTTTACCACTATACAAAAATTTCAATCTGTCAACATATTCTTACGCAATTCGTACCAGTCACTGCTATCCCTCTTGTAATTTTTGCTTATCACTACGGAATTTGAGTCAAATTTGTTAAAAAAATTGTTTGGCATTTCTTGGCTAGCTCTTGAACAGATCGTGTTAGGAATGACTGAAGTCAAATGTGTGTAAGACGTTGCAGAACTGTTATCTTTAGCTTCACTGTAATTACAATAATGATAATTAGTTACGTACTTTATTATTAAAAAAATACTATATCTTGTGTTATAGCAAACAGAGAAGTTACCTTCTTACTTATAAATGATTGATTTTAGAAATTACAAAGATATTAGATGTACTGAGAGATACCTAATAGTTTATGAATAATCAAAGTTTTACCCGATGTACCTAAAAAGGTTTATGTTCAAAACACAATAATACAACATTCGTTACCGCTTGTGTGCGGATTGCGGAGCGCCATATTAGCGCTGTCATCATTATTGTTCGCCGTGGCGGCATCTTAGCGCTCCAGGCGCTCTGACAAGCTAATGAATTTGAAATATAGGTACATAAAATGATTCGATTTTATGTTATTACTCTTTCAAAAATTGAAAACTGTGGCAGCTATGTATTGTGAGAATAATTTATATAATTATATTATGCATAATCGATAATATATAAGTAACATAGTTAGTCATAAAAGACTCTTATGAAAATAATTTGTGTAAAAATATTACATATTTCATAATAACTTGGCCATGGATGAATTTCTATTTTATTACGACGCTTTCTTGAACAAATCCTTCGTAGAACTTAATTTCTCTAATTGTCCATATTTTATTCTTCTAATTATATATTTATAAGCACAGAAACAATAACACATTAAACGCAACAGGAGTATAAACTTAGGTCCTAATTATATGTGCCCATAGTTACATGAAAAGCTTATTTGATTCAAAGTATTCAGTCTATAACATAAAACATGAAATTACGAACTCAAATCGGCGTATTATAATAACAAACAGGTTTACGTAAAATTTCTTGCAGCGGAGACGCAAGCGACATGACCTATCTCTCACAGGGCTCATAGCCGAATGATGAGGTCTGGGCGGGGCGTAAACTAGCAACTGACACTCAGTACACCGCTTATGCTAATAAGGTTTAAATTGCTGAAGCGTTTGATATTGATGGGATCTACCGAGCGTCAAAATCATAGACGTTTGGCAGATTTTATTTAATTTTACAAAATATACACGTATAATATGAAAATAAATAGGGTAATTCTTTAGTTCATTAGATTTCTTACAATATTATCAAAAAAAATATGACAGCTTACGATCAAAATATTGCATACAGTGAGACGAAAGATTATTTTCTGCCTCGATTTTGTGATTTTTTTACCGTGATTCTATTTTAGGTACATGAAAAATTCTTTCAAAAGTCTTTTGTTCAGACTTTTGACTTTAAGCTCTAATTTTTGCTAGTTTGTAATATGTACCGTTATGGCTAGATGCGCGACGAAAAATTAGGTGTTTCACGGCTTCTGAGGTATAACAGCGCCTTAACTGTTTCTTTAGACACAACCATGACAGCTTTGACTTGATATCTGATGTGACCGTGAGTACTTTCAAAGGACGACGGGCAGCTGCCAGGAATCGGGAAATCGAACCTGAACTGGTAGTGGTCCCGTGCTAAGTGGATCTCACCTATAAGAGTAATAAGTTAGGTCAATAATCAGTCCCACACGTCCCCACCTTTACAGAGTTGTAGGTACATATCACACAATCGATGCATAGGCAAGCTAATTGTAAACGCTTGTAAGCAACGACTGATGAGTTTATTTATAAATGAACATACATTCTCCAGCACGTTGATATCTTGAAAACAAATTCTTAAGAATAAAAATGTCTCGAACATCCTGATTAGATAACACATTCAAGATGATGCACTACAATTGGGCGATAATGCCACATCAGTAATAATAAGTAGTGCTTGTTTGTTTTTCGTCTGAGTGTGTGTGGCCAACTCAGTAGTGCTAAGGGTCCCATTATAGATCCTTGGAGCACTCCCCAATGTTAGTTGCAAGGATTTGTTTAGTACATGAGAAAAATTACAGAAATATTTAACAAAGCGAACATTATTGGGCTTTAGTTTAATTAGCCTGTGTTTTAATAATTATGATTGTTAAAATATATCTAGGTATATTAGGACACTTGTAGACATAATCTGTCGCATGCTTTGTATAATTCTCATCTGAGAAAACTTGGCTTGTTTAGGAGTCGGCGTTACCACTAGACAAAACGTCAGCTAGGTCACCTGAATTCTTCGCTATATTAATTAACATATGTATTTTTAAAACACATTTTAAACATTTATTATTATTATTATTACTCACCTCCTGCATCTCCAGATACATAATATTTCTGATTGATATACTCTTCGTAAGCGTCGTGATCGACTAAGTGCTTTACTTTGATAACATCCTCTTTACGCTTTTCAGTTGTTGTCCAATGGACTTTGCAGAAACCTATACAACTGATGTATATACCTGTAATTAATATAATAATACAGGTATAGTGCGAGATCCCGCGACAAATTAATGCACTCATCGAGTTTTCGCTAAAAACCAATGTTTTATGTATATTTATGATTAGGAGAATATATATTTAATATAGGGTAGACCGAGGCGAATCGGATCACTTTTTATTTGAGGACATAAAAATCATACTAAAGTGTAATATATGTAACTTTATTGGCCATAACGGTAAGCAGTAATTATTTAGCTACATATTAAACATTTCAAAACTAAAATAACTCATAAATTGTGCAAAAATATTAATCAAAATTAAAAAAGAGAGAAATATCCGAATCGCCCCAATTGTCGGGGCGAATAGGATCATACATAAAATTAAGGTTTTCTCAACATTATAAGCTTTTGCATCAATGGCAATATTAAAATAATAAATAATCAGGACAATATTAATTACTAAAACATAAATCACATGGATACGGGCCTTCTTTCCCACCCAGACCAGCACTTTTTCATGGCACCATTCTTTAAAGTCATGGTGGATGAATAATTTTTTTATCAGTAAATACAAAGCCAATCTTTGTGCTTCGCATTCGATTCTTATTCAAGGTGTTCTACTATTATTTTTCGTCTTAATATTTTCTTTGGTATTAGTCTGTTTCTCCTTTTTTCACAGCTTTTTCGGCAGTTTTAAGTTTCTTCTTAGCATCTCTTTCGTTAAGATTAATCTTACACTGAGGTGGATACAAATGCTATATTGCTTTTATTGTCTACCACGTGTCTTAATGACATCATTGGAGAGAGAAACTATTCTTTGTAAAATTGTCTATCGACATTTTTTTATCGCAGCAGCCCGACCCAATATTAATTCTTAGGCCAGTACTTCACTTGGGGCTATAATTTTTGTTTGGGGACCATTTTTCTGCTTGTTCTTCTTATTTTTTGTCTTTTATATTTGTGAACCATCTTTAATTGAATAAACTTGCTTAATTATTCTCAAAAGTAAAATAAATCATTTTAAATAAGTGATCCGATTCACCCCCGATGACGCGATCCGAATCTGGGGTGATTGACCTTGAAGACTTTTGAAATAAACATTTCACATATAAACCTATAATACTGTGCTTAAAAATTAAAATGTTTTCTAAAATACACCTATTCCCAAACCGTTTAAGCTATATAACTCAAAGTTTTAACACAAACTCTTACATTAACACCAACAAATAGTAAGCATGTACTTTAGATGAGCGTGAAAATTGTAACGCACACAAAAAGTTACTCTCTGGCGAGCGGCGCTGACGCTCATGTACTGATCGGACCGAAACGCCGCCGATGGCAGGAGGTGCGGGATGGAAGTGGCTTGTGAGACGTCAGTAGCTGGCATTCCTTGTCAACACTGTATTAAGAATATTCACAAATTTCTTATTTTGATCCGATTCACCCCCTGATCCGATTCGCCTCGGTCTACCCTATCTATCAGCACGATCGATTCCGCGGCGTTCCCTCTCTCTATCTCGCTCTAGTAAATGACGGTCCTAACTCCTAAGTGACAAAAAAGGATAGAAGCATATAAAAGTGCGATGCGGTGCTGATAGGTGTAGCTCAACCCTAAGAGTCCTTTAGAGTGGACCATGGCAGGCCAAAAGCAAAGAAAGAGTCGACGCGTCCTCCGAGAAAGAAAAAATAGTACCTACTCTGAATACCGCCATCACAGACAAGTTTGACAACATACTGGCGCTAAAAGGACTTTACAACTTACCCTGAATAACTGTTGACTGCCGTTGATCAAAAACCAATCGGCCCTTGATAGAAGTACCAGCATCGAAAGTACCAGTCTCACTGTCCAAAATAATACGACCTTCTTCAAAGCCCATTATTGTGAATAATTCATTAATTAATACACAACGCTAAACTACACCCTGCTTACACCAAAGTTCACAACGTATTAGGCGTGTATAGACGCGACGTAGTTTGATTAGAACATGTGCGGGTTTTGGCGTGAGATAAGTATGTAGGTATATTACCAGGGGTCGGCAACCATTTGAGTAGGAAGAACAAAAATTTAAAGTTACAAAATTTAGAAGTTTTCATTTTCACTGCCTCCGCAGCGTGGTTCAGCTGATAGCGTATGCGTCTGCTGATCGGAGGTCCCGGGTTCGATTCCCGGGTCGGGCAAAAGTGTTACTGATTTTTTCTGAATTCTCAGTAGCAGCACGGAGTCCGGTGATGTGCCCGGTAACAGCAATAGGCTCGCCCCCTATTGAGTGGGACCTGAAAATTCATGGCGAAATGTGGGTGCTAATATTACACCTCTGCCTACTCCTTCGGAGATACACCGATCTATAAAAAAATAAATAAAAGTTTTCAAAGAGCCCCATTTTTTTTCTTCGCAGCAATACTGTTTATTTTTATAAAAGTAATATTTACTATAGGAACTAAAGAGCAGCAGCTTCGCACCCAAAGAGGCACATGTGGCTCGCGAGCCGCAGATTGCCGAGTTTGCCGACCCCTGGTATATACTTACTAGCTGACCCAGCGAACTCCGTATCGCCTTTTTAAGAGTTTTTATTTAATTCCCTTTTTTCCAAGCCCCTTTTCCAAAGTTACCATTGACTTAGCGCTTAATCCCTTATCATTCCAGGGTCTATAAATGATGCAAAAACAAACATAGATTTTTATATAATATTGATTTGCCCATTCCTTAAAATATCGGAGACGATACCCATATCGACTTAAAAAAAAATCCCGTCCGCCATCTTTGATTTCCTATCCGCCATCTTTGATTTCCTATCCGCCATCTTTGATTTCCTATCCGCCATCTTTGATCACTAAATAGATGTTGTATTTGGATTGACCATCCCTTAAATCATCAGAGACGATACCCATATTGATTTTTTAAATTTTTCCCATCCGCCATCTTTGATTTCCCATCCGCCATCTTGAATCACGAAATAGATGTTGTATTTGGATTCCCCATCCCTTCAAACATCGGAGACGATACCCATATTGATTTAAAAAAAAAAATCCCATCCGCCACCTTGGATCAAGAAATAGATGGTGTTTTTGAATTCCCCATTCCTTAAAATATCGGAGACGATACCCATATCGACTTTAAAAAGATCCCGTCCGCCATCTTTGATTTCCTATCCGCCATCTTTGATCACGAAATAGATGTTGTATTTAGATTCGCCATCCCTTAAAACATCGGAGACGATAACCATATTGATTTTTTAAAATTTTTACCATCCGCCATCATTGATTTCTCATCCGCCATCTTTGATCACGAAATAGATGTTGTATTTGGATTCGCCATCCCTTTAAACATCGGAGACGATACCCATATTAATTTTTTTAATTTTTCCCATCCGCCATTTTTTATTTCCCATCCGCCATCTTGAATCACGAAATAGATGTTGTATTTGGATTCCCCATCCCTTCAAACATCGGAGACGATACCCATATTGATTTAAAAAAAAAAATCCCATCCGCCATCTTTGATCACGAAATAGATGGTGTTTTTGAATTCCCCATTCCTTAAAATATCGGAGACGATACCCATATCGACTTTAAAAAGATCCCGTCCGCCATCTTTGATTTCCTATCCGCCATCTTTGATCACGAAATAGATGTTGTATTTAGATTCGCCATCCCTTAAAACATCGGAGACGATAATCATATTGATTTTTTAAAATTTTTACCATCCGCCATCATTGATTTCTCATCCGCCATCTTTGATCACGAAATAGATGTTGTATTTGGATTCGCCATCCATTTAAACATCGGAGACGATACCCATATTAATTTTTTTAATTTTTCCCATCCGCCATTTTTTATTTCCCATCCGCCATCTTGAATCACGAAATAGATGTTGTATTTGGATTCCCCATCCCTTCAAACATCGGAGACGATACCCATATTGATTTAAAAAAAAAAATCCCATCCGCCATCTTTGATCACGAAATAGATGGTGTTTTTGAATTCCCCATTCCTTAAAATATCGGAGACGATACCCATATCGACTTTAAAAAGATCCCGTCCGCCATCTTTGATTTCCTATCCGCCATCTTTGATCACGAAATAGATGTTGTATTTAGATTCGCCATCCCTTAAAACATCGGAGACGATAACCATATTGATTTTTTAAAACTTTCTCATCCGCAATCTTTGATTTCTCATCCGCCATCTTTGATCACGAAATAGATGTCGGATTTGGATTCCCCATCCCTTTAAACATCGGAGACGATACTCATATTGATTTTTTTAATTTTTCCCATCCGCCATTTTTGATTTCCCATCCGCCATCTTGAATCACGAAATAGATGTTGTATTTAGATTCCACATCCCTTTAAACATCGGAGACGATACCAATATTGATTTTTTAAAATTTTCCCATCCGCCATCTTTGATTGCCCATCCGCCATCTTTGATCACGAAATAGATGTTGTATTTCGATTCTCCACCCCTTAAAATGTCGAAGGCGATACCCATATTGACATTTAAAATTTTCTCATCCGCCATCTTTGATTTCCCGTCCGCCATCTTGGATCACTAAATAAATTTCATATTATTAATCAGCGTCCCGAAAATCTCGAAAACGATATCCATATAGATTGTATCCTATTCGTTTAGCCTTTTTTTGCCTTTGACCCAACCCTCCACCTTCTCGTTTAACCATTTTATTATTTTTGTCTGGCCCTTAAAAGTTGTGGCGTAATTTTATATAGCCTATAGCCTTTCGGAATAATTAGGCTATCATAGGCAATAACAATTTTTAAAATCCGACTGCTAGTTCCTGAGATTGGCCGCCATTATGTTTTATCCTTTTTAGCCTTTTGCCCGGCCCCAAAGGGTCTAGAAGCGTTATGTTATATAGCCTATAGCCTTCCGGAATAACTGGGCTATCGTATCCAAAAAGAATTTTTCAGATCCGACCGGTAGTTCCTGAGATTAGCGCGTTCAAACAAACAAACAAACAAACTCTTCCGCTTTATTATATTAGTATAGATGTAACCTTGGAGGGACTAATAATTACTAAACGTCGCGTCGTTGTTCTGGGGAAATAAGCATACCGCATGTTATCATATTGAGGTCCAATTTAAAATACAATAACAACCGACTATTGATAAAAATATGTTTGGACTACATGTTAAACGAGATTGACAATATAAAAAATAAAGGTTAAACGAGATTCATAAAGAGATGCTGTTTTACATAATTTTAATAGTTTGAAGCTTGTTCTATTCGGCTTATATTTTGTATTATGTTTATTTCTACTGGTATGGAGGTGAATATCTCTTCCAGTGCAGTCACTCAACCGAGAGATTGCGGTAAAACCATCCATAGTTAGGCGGGAGTAAATTTAAAGATGCTAGATGGGCAGCAGCGTCTAGCATCGCCAAACCGCCTGCCAAGCGTGGCGATTACAGTAAAATCCCACCAGATGAGCCACACAAGCAAAACCCGGCCCCCAGACCCGGCATCATACTGTATTTTACATTTACATTTACTGCCACGTTCGCGAAGCAAGGGCGTAGAACCATGAGAAAGAACGGGCAACTCACGGTCACTCTTTTTCATCGCCAGGTTTTTAATAATACATAACAATTAGACTTTTGTAAGATGCTGCAACTGTTATACCTTCTATGTTACTTGTATATATTTACTGTACATACCTAATACTCAAGCATAATCAAGTTAAATTTTAATGTTCATTTAGCAGAGACAAGTAAATGTCTCTGCATTTAGTTAGCCTCCTGAACATGACATGGTGAAACAGGAGCATCCACTTACATTATGCAAGCAACCCGCCCAAATGTTCAGAACCATGATCGAAATGATGAAGTTAAATATAAAAAAAAAATATACCAGCCCATAAGACCGCCATCGACCAGTCATCGCAAGTAGCACCCGTTCACGAGTATGACGCATGTGCCAGCCATTACGGCGGGGCAGGGTGTGCTAAGAATCACCGGCAGAGATCCGGCTGCCGCCACTGACGAAAACTGGCCCTGGCAACATTTAACACGCGCACACTGCGGACCGACGAGAAGATTGTCGAGCTGGAAAAAGAATTGAGCAAGTTGCGATGGGATATTATAGGTCTATCTGAAGTCCGAAGACAGGGTAAGGATTCGATAGTCCTCGATTCCGGTAACTTGCTCTTCTACCGGGAGGGCGACCAACAGTCCAAGGTGGTATCGGGTTCATCGTCCACAACTATCTCGTGAAGAGGGTGGTAAATATCGTGAGTGTGTCGAGCAGGGTAGCGTACCTTATACTCAGAATATTCAAACGATATTCGTTAAGGGTCATACAGGTCTACGTCTATGCTCCGACGTCGACACACCCCGATGAGGAGGGCGAAGCTATGTACGAGGCCATATCTCGGGCTAAACATAACTTCAAAACCCATTACACCGTTGTCATGGGAGATTTTAATGCAAAACAGGGCAAACGAAGCGGTGATGAGCGGAGAGTGGGGCAATTTGGTTATGGAAATCGGAACTCGCGGAGCCACTTGTTAGCTAGCTTTATGGAGAAAGAAGGACTTTTTATGACGAATTCCATCTTCAAAAAGCGAGTGAATCCCGCAACCAGCGCCAGTTCATTTCCAAAACCTCGAGAGCTTTCAGCTTGAACTACATAATCGCTTCGAATGCCTGGGCGAGTGCGTAGATGTGGACGACTTTAGAGGCGGGTTCGTGGATGCTGTCCATAAAACGGGGTCCAAGCCCTTAAGACCCCAAAAACCTAGGAGAACTGGTAAAATCTGTGATCTGACTCTAGAGCTCTTAGAGGAAAGGCGTAGGATGCATTTGCTATCCTCCAACGACATGCCAAAATATCGGCACCTCAATAGACAGATATCTAAGGCTCTGACTCGCGATCTCCGCCGATACAAAACCAAAAATGTTAAAAAGGCGATCGAGCGGAATAAAGGGTCAAAAATATTCCAGAGAGATCTGTCTATTGGGCAAACTCAGCTGACAAAGCTGAAGACGGAGTATGGCAGGGTTGTGTCTTCCAGACCCCAGCTCTTGGATCGAGAAATTCTATGGACTGAACGGTTATAATTAATAAAATGAATTGAATATTTTAAGCCGTATTTTATTTTGTTATCCATTTACTATATAGTAGGTGTTGAACAAAGTTTCTGTGTTTAATAGCTGTACACATTGATCAATCAATGAAGATACCTTTATTAAAACACACACACAATCAACTTTCTGATGCCACAGAAACTCGAATGATACTATATACACATCACACTACAGTTTGGTGTCAATTAATAGATGAGTTTTCTAGAACAAATGCAATAAAAATATTGCATAAGTAGGTACTGGGTGTTTGGTAAAATAGTCGCGAGTATACAAGGCTTACCGGTCATCATCATTCATCATCATCAGCCTTTAACAGTCCATTGCTGGACTAGTCCAGCAGCCTCTCCTTTGAAAGGAGGAATTGGCCTACTATACCACGCTGGCCAAACGGGTAGGTATAGGGTTTGTATCAAGTTTTCCTTCTCTTACAGTGCTGTTCTCTGTATAATATGCTCCCTCTGTCGGCTCTTACGACACCCATGGGATGATATGGGGTGGTGACAGCTTAACGCTAGGCTTAGCGGTATATCGAGATAAAATCATTGTGTATTATTGAACATTCTAGGCTACCAAAGCAAAGGCGATCGCCGGAGCGCAAGGTGGCCTAACGGCCTGTCATGATAAAATCATTGTGTATTGTTGGGCGTTCTAGGCCACCGAAGCGAAGGCGATCGTCGGAGTGCCAGGCGGCCTAGGATGCCCAATAATATACTACTGTGGAATACGGGTATACGCTTAGATAAAATAAAGAAAAAGCGGGATCTAATATAATGAGTGTAATTTTATCATAATTAGAGGAATGTATTCTTCAAAACAATAGGCTTACACTAAACAGATACCTACAAAGTTTCTGGTATTTACATTTATTTTATAGTTGATATAATTATTATTACCATAATATAAAACTTAACCTCTTGGGGGTAAATTCGCATAAACTTTTACCCTCAGAAGTTGGCGAGGGTGTCAAATCCTGTATGTTTTGACAAATTAGTTTGTTGCAATCTAAAAATAAAAACCTACATTATATTTATTGACAGACTGTCATGAAACGACTCATTTTCGTTATATAAGAATGCACAATAGGTATACTAGCTGTGAAAGATATCTAGGAAGTACTTGCTGCAGGCATGTTTGGTATATTCAGGGTCACAGTAACATTTGTGGTTTGGGGCTGCGTTTGTGCAGCCGCAGGCGGGTTCGCTTGAGTCGCTACAGGGGGCGGCGAAGGGTAAGGCTGACCCAGATGAATGGGGTACGGGGGGTTTTGGAAAGGTTGGTTCATAGGATTAGGGTAAGGATGGTTTGGAGCGGTGGGATAATGCATATTCGGCGGAGATTGGGGCATACCCTGCGAGTATGGGCTATTTTGAGGGTAATTAAACATTGGTTGGTTGGTTACTGGAGGCGGAGGGTAGTAGGCACCTCCTACATGTTGAAGTTCAAGCGGTCGGCGTGCTACGTCATCTCGGCGGTCGTTGTCACGGTCCTCGTTTTTATCTTCAGTGCTCGTCAGAGGGATATTGCCGATTACAATCGGGCAAGATCGTACAGTATTTTTGTGAGAACCGCTGGGTTCCAATATTGCCTGTTAATTAAGATACATATATTTTATTATCTTCTACCCGAATATAGGTACTTACTGAAAACTAAACTATGTATCTGTTTAAAAAAAAAAGAAGTGTAGGTAAGTAATATACAAAAACACACTTTTGATATTAAAGTTCATTCAAATGTTACCTTCTTTAGGGCTTAGCGTGCATTTGCCAGAGGACATATTAATTTTCAAGATGTCAAAAGGGGCTAACTGTAAAGTTAAATCCAAGTTTGTGGGGTGGCAGCCATTGTCCAGCGGCCGCCATCTTTAAAATAGTGTTACAAATGGGTTTATCTGGGTTTACTGGCCGCACAGACAAATTTTAAAACATGTTTAGATGCAAATTATACTTACCTACTTATTCTCTACAACTTTGGCCCCGAAGTATTATGACATAAAGTAAATATAATAAAGTTACAAACTAAATTCGAATATAACTAGCAACATTTTTTCTGCTTTTCAATGTGATATAGGGTAATTCCGGTGGAGATGGCCGTACGGGAGAGATGGCCAAAAGCAAAAAAAAAATAGTAATAATTAATAGATGGCACTAGTTTTTATTTAGTTTCGTTCGCTTCAGCATGGACAATAAGTGTCAGTAGTGATTTGATCGAAAAAATAATAGAAAGGTGCGTAATTTGACTTTGATGTTTTATGACGTATGCGAGTTAAGTAAATGTGTTAACATATTAGGTGGTCACAAAAAAATTTTGAAAGTTATGCCCGTTTCCGTGTTTTTCTAGTAAAATAATAAACTTCTCCGGTGTTCTTACCTCAATACTACCTACAAACTTGAGACGATCTTTTAATTACCTAATGTGGCCATCTCACCTGGACGATCGGAAGAGATGGCCATAGTATCTACGGGAGAGATGGCCATAAAATTAGAAGAAGTAATAAAGCAGAAGTAAACCCCTATTTTGATATGCTTGAGAGAACTCTGTTTGATAATGACCTAATAAATAAACCAGGCCATATTTACAACATGGACGAGTCCGGGGTTGTAATTGTTTTTTTTTGGATTAATCGACCATATCATGTTTTGGCTGAAAAAGATTCTGAGGCTGTAGGCTGTGTCAACCTCCACAGAAAAAGGAGAGACCATAACGGTAATCGCTTTTTGTAATGCTGAAGGTAATTTTATGTCGCCTTTGTACATTAGGACAGGACAAAGGAAGAAACCCGAATTAAGTTTAATTCACGCCGAAAAAGGAAGAAAAGCTAAAGAAACCAAAAAATATAAAATCAGAAACCAAGACTGCTAGACCACAATACTCAATACCTAAGCAAAAAATACTGTTAAGAAACGAAAGGCAATTCGTAGGTTGTTTGATAGCAGTTGCGAAGAAATTCCCATCGTTCTCAATGATACCTCTGACAGTGAAACTGAAGACAGAGAGAAAGATAACTGCAGAGTTTGAGGTAATAATTATAATACGTCACAACTGATTGAAAATTGGATACAATTAATGCAATATTTGTTTGTTTTGGGTGCATGAAAATTGCACAGAATTTGAAAACATGTTTTCTAACTGCGGCAGTAGGAAAAATAGGAGTTAAAAGATCTCAAGGGCATATGGAAAGGCAAAAGAAGTATTGGCAATCTCTCCCCGACCCCTATGGCCTTCACTCCCTGACACCTGGGTGAGATGGCCAGTCCTAAATTTTCTTAAATGTTTAATATTACGTTATTTGCCTTGTTCAAAATGATTTATTGTTAATGTTTAATAAGAATTATAAGTAAAGTTTAAATTTGTGTATTCATTATTGTTTTATTCATAATATTTCCTTCACAATGGAGTCTTAAAGTTACTAGTGCCATCTCTCCCGGATTTACCCTAATAAGTTTTTATCGTCAGTGATGCAAATTGAGACTCTGCAGTAACATACGGGGCATAAGGTCAAATTTTCACTCATTACAACGGCCCTAAAAACTAGTTGAAAAAAAAAGACAATCTCTATCCCTGGACAGCTGAAGTTGATAGTCTGCTCAGCTAGAAGATGCTGCAATTTGTTCTGCAGTGCCTAAATGATCTAGAGACACCTACAGGAAAATTATTGGAGATATCAAGATTTATTGAGTAAAATGATGAATTAGGTACCTACAAAAATGCGACTGTCCCTAAAGTTCTTCATCAAAAATTTAATACCAGCGCTTCATCAGACCATGCCAAAGCCTCATCTCAAAGACTGGGGACACACAATATAAAGATATAACTTTTTATTTTTAACTTTACGACATAAGTTTCAGGATTAAAGTTGTAGAGAATTTAATTTGCCACAAAAAACCTTTTTCACATTATCTTTGTGCGAACAATAGTTTAGCAGCAGTAGTTTAGAAAAACCATCTGCGCCTGCACTCTTTCCAAGATGGCGGTCGAGGGACAAGAGGCACGACCCCACAAATTTGGATCAAGCTTAGTACTTGTATATATACTGTGATCAAGCTTTACACTAGCCCTCCCTGCACATCTGCAAAACAAAATTGCGTCCTCTGATAAATGCAAACCCAAATGTTACTTTTCAATGTACTATTAATATAACAGGGGATACAGGCGTGAGACTGTAAATACTTAAATAAAATAAAATAATAATATTAGTGTGGATAACCGCTTTCTTGTTCTTTGGCATTAGTTTACATTGATTTTCTCGATTCGAAACAAAGAATTGAAATCATGCCAAGGTATATGTTCCGAAAGAGAATTTAACACTTTTGCAACTAATATATTCAGTGGCAGCAGATATTTTAGGTAAGATATACTTGTATTGGCCATTATGTGATTATGTCAAACCTCTATATGAGAACGATTATTTGTTCTCTGTCTTTTTCTGTCTGTTTATATTGTTAGTATTGCCTTTAAATGTAACAATACTTACAATATAAACGTTAGTACTAACTCTGCTAAGTTTGGGTTCAGATGACCATGTGTGAGTCGTCCTAGGATAAATTAACGGAAAGGTCTTAATTATAGAATAGTACTAGAATACTAGATATATTTCTGAAACATTGAAAATTTACATACCTCCACCTCACCTCTACTAAAAAACGTTTTGCCACAGCAGTTGTGTTTAGGTTTAGACTTAGAAATATACCGGTAACCGTATTCCATATTAGGAACGTATTACATAATATTACCCTGCCACTATATAAGGCACTTACAGTTAAACGATATGCGACATCGATGAACCGGCACCCGCTCAAATTATGCACCTCTATCTCAGCGAGTACGATATCAGAAGTCCAGGCAGCTTTGGAGTGGGCTTGCATAGAAGTATGCTTTTCCGCGAAAATCCCCTTATTCTCTTGTTGTGTACTTTCATCGGAAGCCGTGTATGTCACCGTCTGAAAAAATAACATTCTGTGGTTACGTCACCTTTCTTTTTAGTGTGAGTGTGAGGACAACGATATATAGGTACATTTATATGCGAGCAGCTATAGCTGAGTGGAGAGACAGACTGCTACGTAGAGGGTCTCGGGTTCGAATCCACGGCACGTACCAATGACTTTTCGGCGTTAAGTGCGTATTAAAGTGTTAATTATCGCTTGCTAATCGGTGAAGGAAAACATCGTGAGGAAACCTGCATGTCTGAGAGTTCTCCATTATGTTCTCGAAAGACATGTGAAGTCTGCCAGCGTGGTGGGCTATGGCCTTACCCTTCTCATAGTGAGAGAGGCCCGTGCCCAGCAGTGGGACAGTAGGTATAAAGGGCTGATGATGTGTGGCCCAACTCTGATGTCGGCCATTTTCGACCACCTGGAGGCCTTCGATATGGCCAAAGCGATTATTGAAGTTGCTTTAGCTTTACCTTTCTACTACGAGCGGCAAGTCAAATCACTTTGGGAGGCCAGGTGAAGGTGCGAAACGAGGTGTTCTTTCAAATAAGGTGAAGAATTTTTAACACCTGCAAACCTCGACAAAATATATCGACGGCGGTAAACAAAAACGTTGTAGTCCACAAAATATGAAATATATTTTTATTGCCGAACAGTGACTGATAACTCACAATATGAAACAGTTGCAGCTCCTTACAAATATAACATGTAAAAGAATTATACTGGTAGTTAAAAAGAGTGGCCACGAGTTTTATTGCCCGTTCTTTCTCGTGGTTCTACCTATTGCATTGCGAACGTGGCAGTAAATGTAAATGTAGAATCATCTAGTAATTAACTTTAATCTTTGACGTTCATAAGCGTCACTTTGTGACCTAAATGAATAAATGATTTTGAGTTTGAGTTTGAGTTTGAGTTTGAGTGCAATAAAAAAAAAAATATCAGAAAATTAGGGAGATTAGAGAATTATAATCAGAGAAAAAAAATTCGCTTCAAATGGTCCGGGTCTCGTAACTTTACGATAAATAGTTATAAAATTAACAATTTGAAAAAACCTGCATTAAAAACGCTGTAAGATACAGAAAAATACAGTTAGGTACAAGTTATACTACCTATGTAGGTAGATTACAACGATTCGTTTTCCGTAAAAAAAGATGCACGTTGTCAGAAATGCTAGCTGTCTCGTACGGACTACTACGTTTTTGCCGCTAAAGCTACGACTGTAAGTCTGAAGAAGAGATGAAAATACTAAACAAACATCAAGCGGAAAAAGAAGAATCATATAAGATTATAAGAGATTCAGTTCAGTTCAGTGTTCAGCAGCAGCCTTGATTCAAGTGGTTATAGCTGCTTTCCACGTTTTATCTTTCCTTAGAAAAGGGTTCGATACAATTCGATAGTGCAATTACAGCGTTTTTACGTTCTGTAAAAATAGTTTGAAGTGTCGTAGTCAACAAAATTTTGGAAAATAATTGTAAGAACGAGGTTTGAGAGATATACTGTAAAGTATTATATTTATCTATGGTACTACTTAAGTTTGGAAAAAAATAACAAGTAGATACTTATAATATCAAAAAATCACTAGCCTAAGTAAAAAAACTCGCTAGTTATGATTTTTTGAATACCTACCTAAAAGTGTAGGTAACTGTTTTTTTGCTCTGGTGAATATTTTAGTTTTTGTGGATGACTACATTTTCGCTTGCCGCCGTCGATATAGAAAAGCTCAATGATTTCCTCGATTTCGTTAAAGTCCTTGAACAAGATTGTTCATAATAACGAGCGCAATAATCCATTAAAAGGTTCGCACTTTATTAAAAATATTAATCAATATGCAGGTAAAAGTATATAAAAAGCGATAGGTCACTCGAAAACCGCTGGAGCTGGACGTATAAAGATGAAATTAGACAGTGAAGTAGTTAATACCATAGATAATTAATAGCTACATAGTAACTGCAGGCGTCCGCCAAGACGGATTTTTCGAAAAGCCGTGTCTAGACCAGTCTAGGGGCTTTCACAACTGTGTATGAAAGTTAAGATATAATTTAATTCATATCTACGCGCGAAGACGTGGGCAAGTTATCTTCTTAAAATAAGTACTAAGAATAGAAACCTTTATAAGGATCAAATGCAGAGCGTCAATTTCGACGCTGCTGTTGTTGATTATGACGATTTCATGGGGCATGGTCTGTCCGGGACAGAACCCGCCCGCTGGCAGCTCCACCCTGATCAGCGCGTGGCCGGCGCTCAAGCAGCAGCGATAGAACTTGCTGTACAAGTCTAATTTTATCGGTTCCTACAAACAAAATAAAAATAATTTATTTTACAGAAATGAAAATATGAAAATCAGATAATCTATCTAATACCTTTGAACGAGCAATTCTTGTATAAATATGTATACCTACATCTATGTATAACCTAAATTTCGAAGGGCAAGTTGATATGGAAAATGAGAAAAGTATTGAGAAAAGTACAAATTGTAGGGTTTTTTACATCTCTTGAGCTGCACAACCCCTCCCCCCCCCCGCTTGGCGACGCCCATAGCTATGACATATCCTTGCACTAAGGAGGGACTTTTTTATATGCCACCCCTAAGAGGGTCAAAAAAGATTGCCAAGTTCAGAGCAGGTAAAAGCTGGTAAGTATATAAGAAAATTAAAAGAAGGTAATAAGCTACGAAAAATAAATTTTACAAAATGTAAGATAGCACCAAGATAGCAGATCTCAGAAAACGAAAGAAAGAAGTTATTCGAGTAGTTCTAGCGGCAGGCTACAACGGTTCTAACATCTCTAATGTCAAAGTGTACACAGCAAAACCGAACTACCTACTTATACGTTATGTTCTCGGAAAACGTGTCACGATTGTCTACAATATTTCCAGGTGAAATGGCACGATAATAATTGACGTACCTACCTACCTGTACCTACCAACTCGAGCAGTTTCATAGAGCACAAACTAGACATAAATCAATCGATAGTAGGTACACACAGGTGCCTGTGACTTGCCTGACTGCACTTATGGCGTAGTGGTTTAAGCAGCCACCTCGCTTTTGCAGGGCGTTTGTACCGCCTGCTTTGCTGCGCGAAGGAGCCGCCGACATCCCAAGTAGCATTTTTGGGCTGTATAGAGTTTGTCTAATGGTTCACATTTACACTACAAGCTGTACTAGTTAGGTGTATATGGGCTGTATAGCTAGCTATACAGCTCATATACGACCAGTTTGGGCACACAAATTATACAGCCTTAAGTTTAAATGGCTGCACAGTAGCTGTATAATAGCGTTACATTAGCAGTATGAGAGGTAACCGTGAACTCCAAGCTGATTAATGGCGCCATAGAAGACTCCTTGTGAGTATTACTCACACACTCCTTATGAGTAACAATGTGGGTAATAATGAGTAACAAGTGACTAATTATAAATAAATGCTTAACAGTAATAAATGCTTACAAAAACATAATGAAGCAGCCTTCGAACCACACGTACCTAGGGCATCTACCTCTATAAATTTGAAAATCTCTTGTCGTACAGAGAATGTCTTAATGTGTAAGTCCTAAAACCAGAGGACGTGGCCAATATTATAAGCTGGCAAGTTTTATTGTTATATAACGATTCTATTAAGCAAAGTATTAAAATAATAAATATTTGATAGAACTTGAAACAGTAGTAGTGAAGATAAAATCATAAAATGTTATCAGATCACCATTCAGAAAACCCACTAAGAATTATTGATAATAAACAATAACACGAAAATCAACCGTGTATTCCCCGCACATTATTCTATTAGATACATAGATAATACGAATAGTTTAATTTCGTTTTGGTGCGAGCGGATAAACATATAAAAAAATGTAAGTAGGTACTTAAAAATAAAAACATGTGTGTGAATTACGTAAGTCTCCACTGAGATCGCCACACCTGTTCAATATTTATTATGTGAACAAATATTGAACAGGTTTTACTCTTATCATGTGGTCTAGTCATGGCGTTTGTTATTCCGGAACGACTACAGGATTGTCCAAGCACCCATTATAAAACTACGCTATTTTTTTAATAGTAATAGGCGGCAAACGAGCAGACGGATTGCCTGATGGTAAGCTATTACCGCCGCCCATGGACACAAGCAACACCACAGGAGTCACAAGTGCGTTGCCGCCCCTTAGGGTTGGGAAAAGGGATAGGATAAGGAGTGGCATGGGGGAGAAGGAATAGGGGCTAGGGCCTCCGGCACTCTCACTCACCGAACGAAACGCAACAGTTTAGGTACTGTTACTATACGTCGATTTTCTGTGAGAGGTAGATGTACTTCCCCGGTCGAGTCGGCCCATTCATGTTGAAATCAGCAAGGCTCTACTACCTGAAATGCTACTGAGGGCCCGTGGCAAATTTATGGTCACATAGACCTGCCCGCTAATGTGACGTCAAGAAGGTACGAGTAGCCGCTTATGTAGCTTAATGTACATATGTTAACGTAATGCCGGTACGAAGTATCTAGTTAGTGTATTCCTGACAATTGCATAGCAGAAAATTTAAGTAAAATATTGCCACTAACCTTACAATAGGGGTTCTGGTTCAAATCCACGGGCGCATGCACTCTTACAGCGCACAACTTTTCCTTAACCGTTTCTTTAGACACGACCATGACAGCTTTGACTTGATATCTGATGTGACCATGAGTACTTTCAAAGGACGACGGGCAGCTGCCAGGAATCGGGAAATCGAACCTGAACTGGTAGTGGTCCCGTACTAAGTGGATCTCACCTATAAGGGTAATAAGCTAGGTCAATAATCAGTCCCACACGCCCCCTTTACAGAGTTGTAGGTACACATCACACAATCGATGCATAGGCAAGCTAATTGTAAACGCTTGTAAGCAACGACTACGACTGAAGACTTTATTTATAAATGAACATACATTCTCCATCACGTTGGTATCTTGAAAAAAAATGCTTAAGAATAAAAATGTCTCGAACATCCTGATTATATAACAAATTCAAGATGATACAAAACAATTGGGCGATAATGCCACATCAGTAATTATAAGTAGTACTAAGGGTCCCATTATAGATCCTTGTAGCACTCCCATTGGGGAGAGTTGCAAAAATGTGTTAAGTACATGAAAAGTCGATATTTACTAAAAATTACAGAAATATTTAACAAAGTGAACAGTATTGGGCTCAAAGACAATTAGCCTGTGTTATATGATCAATAAAATTGATCACACTGTGACACTTGTAGATACTTATGATCTGTCGCATGCTTTGTATAATTCTGAGAAAACTTGGCTTGTTTAGGAGTCGGCGTTACTTACCGCTAGACGTAACGTCAGCAAGGTCATCCGAATTCTTCGCTATATTATTAACAAGTGTATTTTTAAAACACATTTTAAACATTTATTATTACTCACCTCCTGCATCTCCAAATACATAATATTTCTGATTGATATACTCTTCGTAAGCGTCGTGATCGACTAAGTGCTTTACTTTGATACCATCCTCTTTACGCTTTTCAGTTGTTGTCCAATGGACTTTGCAGAAACCTATACAACTGATGTATATACCTGTAATTAATATAATAATACAGGTATAGTACGAGATCCCGCAACAAATTAATGCACTCATCGAGTTTTCGCTAAAAACCATTTTTTAATGTATATTTATGATTAGGAGAATATATATTTACTAGGTTGCCTATTAAAATGTGGCCGCAAGTATTTTTTTAAAAGTTTTTTGGTTATTGATTTTTGGGGAATAGTTTCGTTCACTTGTTTTTTAAATAAAATATCGTCTACATCACGGCAATGTATATAAAGTTTCTGAAAAATCACGGTCACTCGATGAGTGCACTAATTTGTCGCGGGATCTTAGACTAGTACTTTGATAGCTTGCAAAACAGTTGCGGAAGCATACACTCAGGTGGCAGGTTGGTAACAGCAAGAAACAATACTGACTTAGCTAATTAAGATTATTCCTGTCCCAAAACTTTTTCTCTCAGAACTAAAATAAATTAATGCTTATCATAACGTCAAACAATAACATAACATTGCTACTATCGAACAACGTTCGATGACCTCTGACTTTGAATAGCTGAGTGAGTGCGTAGAGTACCTACATAAATTGTATTTCGGCAAACATCTCGCTCGATGAAGCTGACGTGGCTTTATTTTTTATGTTACATTTACTATAATACTTCTAATAGTAATTATTATTGTTAAGTCTACACGGTTGTGTTAAAATTTTGAAAAGTCGTTACAATGATAGAGAATAATCATTTTCTTATAACTTTAAATTAAATGCTTTTGAAACGGATATGACATGAAATAAGATTAGGGAGGACTTGCCGAAAAAAATGCCCAATTTGTATCAGTGACAAATAATTTGGATGCAGAATTCTCCAAATTATAATTACAAAATTATTATGACTGCCCCGTTGCGAAGAATCAATTGTGAATGTATAGGAAAGTATAATTACACTTCACCGGTGACTAACTTTAGTAGACATGAAATTGAAATATATGTATACAGTACGTAGATGGAGATAACAAGAGACTGCCATTCAGAGGGTATGGGGTTCACACGTCACACCACGGCGCTGCTCACAACTGACTTTTCTGAGTTATGTGCGTATTTCGCTTGTCCCGCGCCTAGGAGAGCACTTAAGGCCGTTGATCTCAGCTGTCGTAAATATCTTTGACAGTCGGAGTCAGTAGGTACCTCGGAATAAACTGACACTAGTCCAAATCATGGAATACGGCATACGGCTTTGGGTTATTCAGTCAAATCCAGTTATGCCTATAGTAAGCGGATCCCAGGTCGCAACTGGGATAACGCTAGGAGGATGATACATAGATACCTAAATACCTACTTGTAATGGTGCATCCACATCCCAGTTCCTTTTTGCAACATTTCAGATTGCTGAAGCACAACATTCTATGACAAAACGAGGAAATACATAGATCTATTGTTGCTTAAAGTTATTGAATGTTGCCGTGTTTCGAAATATTGTCCAATACTAAGAGTCCATAAGAGTGGACCATGGCAGGCCAAAAGCAAAAAAAGAGCCGACGCGTTCTCCGAGAAAAAATAATAGTACTCTGAATACCGCCATCACAGACAAGTTTCACAACATACTGGCGCTAAAAGGACTTTACAACTTACCCTGAATAACTGTTGACTGCCGTTGATCAAAAACCAATCGGCCCTTGATAGAGGTACCAGCATCGAAAGTACCAGTCTCACTGTCCAAAATGATACGACCTTCTTCAAAGCCCATTATTGTGAATAATTCATTAATTAATACACTGTGCTAAGCTACACCCTGCTTACACCAAAGTTCACAACGTATTAGGCGTGTATAGACTATAGACGGACGTAGTTTGATTAGCACATGTGCGGGTTTTGGCGTGAGATAAGTATGTAGGTATATGCCAGGGGTCGGCAACCATTTGAGTAGGAAGAACAAAAATTTACAAATTACAACTTTTTGAAGTTTTAACTGCCTCCTTGGTTCAGTGGATAGCGTATGCGTCTGCTGATCGGAGGTCTCAGGTTCGATTCCCGGGTCGGGCAAAAGTGTTACTGAGTTTTTCTGAATTCTCAGTTGCACGACGAAGTCTGGTGGTGTTTTCGGTAACAGCAATAGGCTCAAAAATTCAAAAAACATCATGGCGAAATGTGGGTGTTAATATTACACCTCTGCCTACTCCTTCGGAGATACACCGATCTATAAAAAAATAAATAAATAAATAAAAGTTTTCAAAGAGCCCCATTTTTTTCTTCGCAGCAATACTGTTTATTTTTATAAAAGTAATATTTACTATAGGAACTAAAGAGCAGCAGCTTCGCATCCAAAGAGGCACATGTGGCTCGCGAGCCGCAGATTGCCGACCCCTGGTGTATACTAATGTAACCTTGGAGGGACTAATAATTACTAAACGTCGCGTCGTTGTTCTGGGGTAATAAGCATACCGCATGTTATCATATTGAGGTCCAATTTAAAATACAATAACAACCGTCTATTGATAAAAATATGTTTGGACTACAAGTTAAACGAGATTGACATAATAATATAAAGAGATGCTGTTTTACATAATTTTAATTGTAATAGTTTGAAGCTTGTTCTATTCGGCTTATATTTTGTATTATGTTTATTTCTACTGGTATGGAGGTGAATATCTCTTCCAGTGCAGTCAGTCTGTCAGTCAACCGAGAGATGGCGGTCAAACCATCAATAGTTAAGCGGGAGTAAATTTAAAGATGCTAGATGGGCAACAGCGTCTAGCATCAGAGACTACCGCCACGGCGATCGCCAAACCGCCTGCCCAGCTTGGCGATTACAGTAAAATCCCACCAGATGAGCCACACAAGCAAAAACCGGCCTCCAGATCCGGCATCATACTGTATTTTACATTTACATTTAGGTACTGCCACGTTCGCAAAGCAAGGGCGTAGAACCATGAGAAAGAACGGGCAACTCACGGTCACTCTTTTTCATCGCCAGGTTTTTAATAATACCTACATTACAATTAGACTTTTGTAAGGTGCTGCAACTGTTATACCTTCTATGTTACTTGTATATATTTACTGTACATACCTAATACTCGAGCATAATCAAGTTAAATTTTGATGTTCATTTAGCAGAGACAAGTAAATGTCTCTGCATTTAGTTAGCCTCCTGAACATAGACATGGTGAAACAGGAGCATCCACTTACATTATGCACCTAACAATGCAAGCAACCCGCCCAAATGTTCAGAACCATGATGGAAATGATGAAGTTAAATATCAAAAAAAAATCATACCAGCCCATAAGAGCGCCATCGACCAGTCATCGCAAGTAGCACCCGTTCACGAGTGACGCATGTGCCAGCCATTACGGCGGGGCAGGGTGTGCTAAGAATCACCGGCAGAGATCCGGCTGCCGCCACCAACGTCAACTGGCCCTGGCAACATTTAACACGCGCACACTGCGGACCGACTAGAAGATTGTCGAGCTGGAAAAAGAATTGAGCAAGTTGCGATGGGATATTATAGGCCTATCTGAAGTCCAAAGACAGGGTAAGGATTCGATAGTCGTCGATTCCGGGAACTTGCTCTTTTACCGGGAGGGCGACCAATAGTCCAAGGTGATATCGGGTTCATCGTCCACAAATCTCTCGTAAACAGCGTGGTAAATATCGCGAGTGTGTCGAGCAGCGTAGCGTACCTTATACTCAGAATATCCAAACGATATTCGTTGAAGGTCATACAGGTCTACGCTCCGACGTCAACACATCCCGATGAGGAGGTCGAAGCTATGTACGAGGCTATATCTCGGGTGGACATCGGAACTCGCGGAGCCACTTGTTGGCTAGCTTTATGGAGAAAGAAGGACTCTTTATGACGAATTCCTTCTTCAAAAAGCGAGTGAATCCCGCAAGTGGACCTAGTGTCACCAAAAATGAGATCGACTTCATCATGTCGACGAAGAGGCAAATATTCAATGATGTCTCTGTGATCAATTCGCTTAAAGCGGGCAGCGATCACCGTATGGTAAGAGGCACATTGAATATTAGTAGCCTGGAACGGTCGAAATTGATGAAGTCCACGCTCCAACCAGCACCAGTTCATTTCCAAAACCTTGAGAGCTTTCAGCTTGAACTACACAATCGCTTCGAATGCCTGGGCGAGTGCGTAGATGTGGACGACTTTAGTGGCGGGTTCGTGGATGCTGTCCATAAAACGGGGTCCAAGCCCTTAAGACCCCAAAAAGCTAGGAGAACTGGTAAAATCTGTGATCCGACTCTAGAGCTCTTAGAGGAAAGGCGTAGGATGCATTTGCTATCCTCCAACGACATGCCAAAATATCGGCGCCTCAGTAGACAGATACAAAGGCTCTGACTCGCGATCTCTGCCGATACAAAACCAAAAATGTAAAAAGGCGATCGAGCGGAATAAAGGGTCAAAAATATTCCAGAGAGATCTGTCTATTGGGCAAACTCAGATGACAAAGCTGAAGACGGAGTATGGCAGGGTTGTGTCATCCAGACCCCAGCTCTTGGAGGAGATCGAGAATTCTATGGACTGAACGGTTATAATTAATAAAATGAATTGAATGTTTTAAGCCGTATTTTATTTTGTTATCCATTTACTATATAGTAGGTGTTGAACAAAGTTTCTGTGTTTATTAGCTGTACACATTGATCAATCAATGAAGATACGTTCATTAAAACACACACACAATCAACTTTCCGATGCCACAGAAACTCGAATGATACTATATACACATCACACTACAGTTTGGTGTTAATTAATATATGAGTTTTCTAGAACAAATGCAATAAACATATTGCATAAGTACTGGGTGTTTGGTAAAATAGTCGCGAGTATACAAGGCTTACCGGTCATCATCATTCATCATCATCAGCCTTTACCTTTAACACTCCACTGCTGGACTAGGCCTCTCCATTGAAAGGAGGAATTGGTCTACTATACCACGCTGGCCAAACGGGTAGGTATAGGGTTTGTATCAAGTTTTCCTTCTCTTACAGTGCTGTTCTCTGTATAATATGCTCCCTCTGTCGGCTCTTACGACACCCATGGGATGATATGGGGTGGTGACAGCTTAACGCTAGGCTTAGCGGTATATCGAGATAAAATCATTGTGTATTATTGAACATAAGTACTGGGTGTTTGGTAAAAGGCTACCAAAGCAAAGGCGATCGCCGGAGCGCAAGGTGGCCTAGCGGCCTGTCATGATAAAATCATTGTGTATTATTGGGCGTTCTAGGCCACCGAAGCGAAGGCGATCGTCGGAGCGCAAGGTGGCCTACGATGCCCAATAATATACTACTGTGGAATACGGGTATACGCTTAGATAAAATAAAGAAAAGCGGGATCTAATATAATGAGTGTAATTTAATCATAATTAGAGGAATGTATTCTTCAAAACAATAGGCTTACACTAAACAGATACAAAGTGTCTGGTATTTACATTTATTTTATAGTAATTGATATAATTATTATTACCATAATATAAAACTTAACCTCTTGGGGGTAAATTCACATAAACTTTTACCCTCAGAAGTTGGCGAGGGTGTCAAATCCTGTGTGTTTTGACAAATTAGTTTGTTGCAATCTAAAAATAAGGACCTACCTTATGTTTATTGACGGACTGTCATGAAACGACTCATTTTCGTTATATAAGAATGCACAATAGGTATACTAGCTGTGAAAGATATCTAGGAAGTACTTGCTGCAGGCGTGTTTGGTATATTCAGGGTCACAGTAACATTTGTGGTTTGGGGCTGCGCTTGTGCAGCCGCAGGCGGGTTCGCTTGACTCGCTACAGGGGGCGGCGAGGGGTAAGGCTGACCCGGATGAATCCCTGGATGAATGGGGTACGGGGGGTTTTGGAAAGGTTGGTTCATAGGATCGGGGTAAGGATGGTTTGGAGCGGTGGGGTAATGCATATTCGGCGGTGATTGGGGCATACCCGGCGAGTATGGGATATTTTGAGGGTAATTAAACATTGGTTGGTTGGTTACTGGAGGCGGAGGGTAGTAGGCACCTCCTACATGTTGAAGTTCAAGCGGTCGGCGTGCTACGTCATCTCGGCGGTCGTTCTTATCACGGTCCTCGTTTTTATCTTCAGTGCTCGTCAGAGGGATATTGCCGATTACAATCGGGCAAGATCGTACAGTATTTTTGTGAGAACCGCTGGGTTCCAATATTGCCTGTTAATTAAGATACGTATATTTTATTATCTTCTACCCGAATATAAGGACTTAGGTACCTACTTACTGAAAACTAAACTATGTGTTTATTTTTAAAATTTCAAGTGTAAGTAATATACAAAAACACACTTTTGATATTAAAGTTCATTCAAATCTTAGACAAATGATTGGTATCGCTTTGCTATACTAGACACCGCACTGCCTAAGAAAAATAGGTCCATAAGTGAGGCAACCAGGCAACTCATTATGACAGTGTGTGTCAATCAAAAGCATCAAGACGCATGCGTGAAGAATTGTGTTGTCAGCTTCTCAACAGTTACCCGAGTTAATAGGAAAATATTTTATATTGTGGTCTATTGGATAAGTAACTGGTAATAAATGTAGGTACAAAATTTACAATTATGTAAAAGCATCAATTTATTCGTGTATGGGTTATGCGCAGGGTTCATCATCGAAAAAATGGTGGGTATATTATCCAATGATTTGGTTGTATCCAAATAGGTTGTTACATATGATATTTACAAATTATTACGTATTCAAAATAATCTTGTAGGTTATAAGTTATTTAGAAAAAAGTTTCATTCATTTCATTCTATTTCTATTCTAGCCGTCAATTGGTAGTTACACATTATTTAGTACGTATACCAATTTGTCCTTTTAAGTTGTCCTAAGGTTTATTTACTGTTAATAGTCACGTAGACACCAAAACCTTACAAGTAACGATAGACAATATAAACAGACTGCCATATAGACGGTTTCGAGTTTGAATCTACGGCGTGCCCGCGTGCACCATTGTCGTTTCAAAGATATGTGCCTATTAAATTGCTAATGATCGCTTGCCCTGTGCCTCGGAGAGCATGTTAAACCGTCAGTCCCGGCTTTCATTAAGATCTTTGAAATTCTTTAGGTACGGGGAGTCAGTCCCCTCAAACAAACTGATACTGGTCTAAACCCATGGAATATCGCTATCCCTTTGAGTTACGGAGTCAGACGGCAGCCGCTCTGTGGAAAAGCAGATATTCTGTCATATCTGGTTGGACTAGTATGTAAGCGGACCCCAGGCTCCAAGTCGCAAGGTCTTGGATACAACTGGAATAACGCTAGGACGATGATGATGGTGAATGACTGCCATACGTATATACCTAATCTTCTAATAGCATCTACGTGTAATGAGTAGCTGAATGTGAGGCCCAAAAGATATTTATTCTGTAACCACGAGAAGATACTGCGTAAACTTAGAACATTATAACAGTGATGAATTTAAAACATACAAGAAAAGCAATAGGGTAAGGAGAAGGGATGTGCGTCTGGAAGTGCCTACTTGTAACAATTACTTTGGCGAAAGAAGTAGAAAATATTTAGTACCAACTATTTATAATGAAATAATGACGTCTTGTACAAATTTAGAAACACAAAATACGAAAGGGCTGTTTAAAAAACAATTAAAAACCTATCTTTTACAAAAAAATGTAGATAATATACAGAAATGAGTATACCTATAATTATAATAAATAAAACAAACAGTATTATTTATATGTTTCGTATATAGTGGGTGGCGGGTTTGATCATATTTAAGTTTTAGTAATAAGTATTAGAATAAGGATTGTTGAACTATTATAAAATGGGAGCTACATCTGCCAATAAACTGTTATACAGTTTGGCAGGAGTATAACACTTGTTAATTATTGTAAAACAAAACGTGAATAAATACTTATTATTATTATTATTATTATTATAACTGTTGAACTTTTTTAGATTTTTTATTTATTTTAATTATTTTTTTTTTATTTATTAAAATAGATAAAATTGTTCTAGGTACCAAATTGTGTTAAAAGATTTTAAATTACCTACTTTTTAAGGAATCTTATCTTATCTTTATTGCTTAAAATGAAGTCCAAACGCATGTGCGACCTATCACTACTGTTACTTTGTAAATTAATATGAGCTCACATTTGTTCAAGATGACTGCCTTATATATTTACTTCAACACATAAATTTATAATGTAAACATTAAACAATACATAAATATGTTAAATAAATAATAAGGTTAGATAAATGCAATAAGTAGATTATATTATAAAATACAATAACAATACACTTATATTATAAAAATCTCAACTACGAGGAAATTGTTCTTCTACGCGCAGCAACACTGAATGAATTTTTTGGTTTAATGTAATTTTAGGGTGAAATTTCAAATTTATTGTTATGTTACAGATGGTATGTGATCCCAGAGTCCTTCTTATTGCTTGATGACTTATTTTTACACGGGATAAAAGCGCAACTTGGCATTGTGGGTACAGCGAATTATTTGCTTAATTCATTTGGTGGATATATGCACCTGACACACGGCTGTCAGTGTGACAGCCTCAAACCATGCCAGCTGGCATGGTTTTTTCTGCCTCATTTTACAAGTATGAGGGCTCCGTCTAGTAGAGCAGAGCGAGACCAATCATTAGTCTATGATTCAAATGTTACCTTCTTTAGGACTTAGCGTGCATTTGCCAGAGGACATAATTTTATTTTCAAGATGTCAAATGGGGGTAAGAGTAAAGTTAAATCCAAGTTTGTGGGGTCGCAGCCCTTGTCCAGCGGCCGCCATCTTGAAAAGAGTGGTACAAATGGGGTTATCTGGGTTTACTGGCCACACAGACAAATTTTAAAACATGTTTAGTTGCAAATTAAGTATACCTACTTATTCTCTACAACTTTGGCCCCGAAGTATTTTGACATAAAATAAAAAACAACAAAGTTACAAACGAAATTCGAATGTAACTAGCAAATTTTTTTTCTGTTTTTCAATGTGTTATAAAAAGTTTTTATCGTCAGTGATGCTAATTGAGACTCTGCAGTACCATAAGGTCAAATTTTCACTCATTAGGTACAACGACCCTAAAAACTAGAGTTGAAATCTCTATCCCTGGACAGCTGAAGTTGATAGTCTGCTCAGCCAGAACATGCTGCAATTTGTTCTGCAGTGCCTAAATGATCTAGAGACACCTACAGGAAAATTATTGGAGATATCAAGATTCATTGAGTAAAATGATGAATTACCTACCTACAAAAATGCGACTTTTCCCTAAATTTCTTTATCAAAAATTGAATACCAGCACTTCATCAGACCCAGTCTTTGAGATGAGCCAGGCTTTGGCATACCAAAGCCTGGCTCATCTCAAAGACTGGGGACACACAACATATATAACTTTTTATTTTTATCTTTACGACATAAGTTTCAGGACTAAAGTTGTAGAGAATTTAATTTGCCACAAAAACCATTTTCACATTATCTTTGTGTGATCAATAGTTTAGCAGATAATCAAGAAAAACCATCTGCGCCTGCACTCTTTCCAAGATCGAGGGACAAGAGGTACGACCCCACAAATTTGGATCAAGCTTTACACTAGCCCTCCATGCACATCTGTAAAACAAAATTGGCAATTGCGTGCTCTGATAAATGCAAACCCAAATGTTACTTTTCAATGTACCTAATAATAATATCTATAGGTAAGTGTGGATAACCGATTTCTTGTTCTTTGGCATTAGTTTAGGTACATTGATTTTCGTGATTCGAAACAAAGAATTTAAATCACGCCAAGGTATACAGGTTGATTTGAAATTGCTCGTATTCCCTTCAGGAGGTGATTCTAGGGCCATAGTGGCGTATTTTTACCCTCTACATATGGGGGTCCAAAATGCACCATTTTGGAATAAAACCGGTTTTAAGATTTTTTAAGAAAATTCCAATTTTTTGTTATAAACATCTTCTAAAAATTATGTTGACTATTACTGGTATCAAATTGGGTCTTATTTAATGGAAAATTAAATGGCCCATCTTTTTAAATAAAATAAAGATACTAACTCAACGTAGAATTTTTAAATAGAGCCAAAAACACACAAAAAATGTTCGAATAAAATAAAATAGCGCCACAAAAATGCAATTATTCGAAAGAAATAATATGTGGCATGTTATGTAAAGTATTGGAATAACTTTCTGGGGCCCAATGCTGCTATTTTAGATGACATCAAAATCATATTTTGAATGGAATGAGATTATATTTTGAATTCACTCAAAATCGGTATTCTGCTACACAATGTCATTCTATTCTAATTTGGATATATTCAATTTAATGTCAAATATCCTGACATGAGTAGGTATTGCCATTAATGAAATAATTAACTTTATTGCTGGTAATTTGATGTTACAGCGTTGCCTATGATTTGTTTTTTATGTTATATGCCCGCAAGTACGCTCTCACATTTTATTTCAATTTAACAGTTCCTTACGATCTGGTAGATGTTTCGGGAAATCTCTTCTTAGTCAGGGACCGTAATGGTGCAGCATACGGTCCTCGAGGAACGTACATGCCAATTTTTAGCATCTTGTGCCCAGTAGATTCGGCTGTGCATTGCTGTTAGTCAGGGAATTGTGAATGAATTTTATATATACAGATGATACTACCTAGCAGTGCAATATGGCAGTCTATAATACTAACCAGTACCATTTTAGTAAATGAATTTATTCGTTGGATTGTGAGAGATTTTTTGAAACATAATAATGTTACGTACGATTTGAAATCGAACATTTAAAATATGGGTGTTTTGAATATGTGTATTTACAGTTTGACGTTTGTCTTTGTACAAGAATATATTTAGCAGAATACCGTTTATGTATTGTTCAACTCTCAATATATTCGCAATATCATTTCAATGTCTCTTAATTTAGGAGAATACCATTATGACGTAAATATGATACTGACATCATATCGAAACTGCATTTTGAACAAATATAATTAGCAGAATAATTGGGCCCCAGTTATTACCTGCTTATCCAAAAAGGTATAATAGTCTTAGCCAATTGGTGTGAATTTGGAGTAATAGCCGCTTTTGTTAAAAAAAAGTGCTTCTGGATGATTCACTCGGCAGAACACTTTTTCCTGTATTTGTTCTTAAGCTCTGCAATCAGCAGTGATTTACTAGTACGGAGACCAACCTAGCAAAATGCATAGGGTCTTGGGTTCGAATCCATAGCGTAAATCACTGTCTTTTGTTAGCACGTTCACTGCATTATGAGGTCGAACAAGCCACATACGTAAGTTCTCGCAGGTGCGTCAGTCAAAATCGCTTTGTTTCACTCTGTGCGGGGGGTGCCTATATTAACATTTCTATGAGGATAACAGAGACAAATATATAAAATTGATTCTCTTGCGAAGCTTATGCTAACGGCGCAGTAAATACGATATCAGGTTGAATAGATCTCATACGCACTGAATAGAAATTAATTCCGTCTAGTGCAGGGGGAGGTCTTATCTGCCTCAAGAATTACAGGCCTCATACCCGCATGGAGTGAGGCGCGGGCGGCGCGGGCGCCACGCATCCAAGCATTAGTGTTGTGGCAAGAATCGATACGGAAGGACGTTGTCGTCCGGCGCACACGCATTTTTACGATTTATAAGTGTACCGAAAAAAGTAATTGGTGTTCGTATTATGGATCGATCAAGCCGTAAACATTGCAAGAAGAGAATATTAGTCGATTCAGATTCGTCAAGTGGATCTGATGAAGTGAAACAGTTTAAATGTAGAAAAGTGTTAACGAGGATTACACCAACCAGAAGTTCTCCTGTGAAAAAGGTAAACATTTTGGATAATGTTCAAATTTGCCCCCCGTCTACTGCAAAGTCGCAAAATGAGATCGACAATGATTCTGAATCCGATATTTTGAGCTCCAATGAAAAATACAGGGAAATCTGTCACCAGTCCAAACAAGGCAACAAATTGTTCGTTAGTCCAAGTAGTGGTAAAAAATATGGTGTTCTCAAAAATGCAGAAGTACAAAATCCAGGAGTTTTATGTAACCCAAGTTTGCTCAGACCAACTCAAAAATGTAAACGAGAGAATAACTGCAACCAAAGCCGGGCGTCTTCCCCTGATTCTTTGAATATTTTTGGCGAAACAAGCAGGTGTTCCTCTTTGAGTAATATTTCATATTCTAAGTTGTTGCCCGTACAGTTAAGTGAAGAAAATATGCAAGAATTAATAAAATCAACTTCGTCAAAATATACTAAAACTGAAAAACAGGAGGTAATTAATAATAATTATGTCTTTATTCATTCATTTGAAGATGAAAATACCGGAGATGCAAATATACCCGATTCACATACAAAGAATATAACAATTAAAAAACATGCTGTAGAAAAGCAAACAAAACAGAAAGAAAGACATCAAAAATGGCACCAAGATGACTATAGACTACAACAAGAAGAACAGCAAAAAGAGCAACAAGCAAAATATACAGATTATCGAAAAGAATACCGAATAAAACAGCAAAAACCTCGGCAAAAAAGTCACCAAGAAGAACATCAAGAGCAAGCGAAACAGCAAAAAGAACAAAAAAATCAAAACAAAAAGCAGGAAGAAGAATGCCAAGAGCAGGGAGAAAAACATCAAGGAAAGGAAGAGAAATATATACAGCAGGAAGAGGTACATCAAGAGCAGGAAGAGGAACATCTAGAGCGGGAAGAGGAACATCTAGCGCAGGAAGAGGTACATCAAGAGCAGGAAGAGGAACATCTAGATGAACAGCAAGCAGAACATGATACAGAGAGTGAAAATATAATTCAAGTCACTCGTAGAAGCAATGTTGACGAAGAAGATGAAGACACAGATATTTCGATTGAGAGCTTAGAATTAACGAACGTTGAAGTAGATGAAAGTGAATCAAGTGAAAATAAACTGGAAACCAACAACCAAACAGCTGAAACAGAAGGTATTGACAACGAAGACGGTTGGACTGACATATGTGATAATCATGGTATTGATTTCGACGAGAGCACCCTTGATAGTGCCATTATTCCTCGCCTAGGTAATAAAACACCTACAGACATATACAGGCTGTTCCTAAGCGATGAAATCTATACTAATATAATAAAGCGGAAGAGTTTGTTTGTTTGTTTGTTTGAACGCGCTAATCTCAGGAACTACCGGTCGGATCTGAAAAATTCTTTTTGTATACGATAGCCCAGTTATTCCGGAAGGCTATAGGCTAAATAACATTGCGCTTCGACCCTTTGGGGCCGGGCAAAAGGCTAAAATGGCTAAAACATAATGTCGGCTAATCTCAGGAACTAGCAGTCGGATTTTAAAAATTGTTTTTGCCTATGATAGCCCAATTATTCCGAAAGGCTATAGGCTATATAAAATTACGCCACAACTTTTAGAGGCCAGACAAAAATAATAAAATGGTCAAACGAGAAGGGGGAGGGTTGGGTCAAAGGCAAAAAAAGGCTAAACGAATAGGATACAATCTATATGGGTATCGTTTTCGAGATTTGCGGGACGCTGATTAATAATATGAAATTTATTTAGTGATCCAAGATGGCGGACGGGAAATCAAAGATGGCGGATGAGAAAATTTTAAATATTAATATGGGTATCGCCTTCGATATTTTAAGGGGTGGAGAATCGAAATACAATATCTATTTTGTGATCAAAGATGGCGGATGGGCAATCAAAGATGGCGGATGGGAAAATTTAAAAAAATCAATATTGTTATCATCTCCGATGTTTAAGGGGATGGGGAATCCAAATACAACATCTATTTCGTGATTCAAGATGGCGGATGGGAAATCAAAAATGGCGGATGTGAAAACTTTAAAAAAGCAATATTGGTATCGTCTCTGATGATTTAAGGGATGGTGAATCCAAATACAACATCTATTTCGTGATCAAAGATGGCGGATAGGAAATCAAAGATGGCGGACGGGATTTTTTTTAAAGTCGATATGGGTATCGTCGCTGATATTTAAAGGGATGGGGAATCCAAATCCGACATCTATTTCGTGATCAAAGATGGTGGATGAGAAATCAAAGACGGCGGATGAGAAAGGTTTAAAAAATCAATATGGTTATCGTCTCCGATGTTTTAAGGGATGGCGAATCTAAATACAACATATATTTCGTGATTAAAGATGGCGGATAAGAAATCAAAGATGGCGGACGGGATTTTTTTAAAGTCGATATGGGTAGCGTCTCCGATCTTGAATTCAAAAACACCATCTATTTCGTGGTCAAAGATGGCGGATGGGATTTTGTTTTTTAAATCAGTATGGGTATCGTCTCCGATGTTTGAAGGGATGGAGAATCCAAATACAACATCTATTTCGTGATCAAAGATGGCGGATAGGAAATCAAAGATGGCGGACGGGATTTTTTTTTAAAGTTGATATGGGTATCGTCTCCGATATTTTAAGGAATGGAGAATTCAAAACCACCATCTATTTCGTGATCAAAGATGGCGGATGGGATTTTTATTTAAATCAATATGGGTATGGTGAAAATATCGGAGACGATACCCATCGTCTCCGATATTTTCAGGAATGGGCAATTCAATATTATATAAAAATGTATGTTTGTTTTTGCATCATTTATAGACCCTGCAATGATAAGAGATTAAGCGCTAAGTCAATGGTAACTTGGAAAAGGGGCTTGGAAAACAGGGAATTCAATCTGATGATGATGATGATGAATAAAAACTCTTAAAAAGGCGATACGGAGTTCGCTGGGTCAGCTAGTTATTAATAAAATAGTACAGGACACTAACAAGTATGCACCGATCAAAATGACATAAAGGCGCAATCTCGTGTTAAAGCATAGAAACCCACTGATGACGAAGAAATGAGAAGATTTTTTGGAATCATGCTTGTAATGGGTCTAAACAAAGTACCACATCTGAACGACCATTGGTCTAAAAAGTCAATATATAGAAACGAGTACATTTGCTCTACAATATCAAGGGACAGATTTTTGATTATATTAAAATTTTGGTATTTCTGCGACGAGTCAATTGATAATACTGGGGATAAATTATATAAAATTCGCAAAATACACGACATGTTGAATTCTCGATATCAAAAAGTACTTCGTCCTGGAAAAATTATAGTCATTGATGAATCAATGATACCGTGGCGCGAACGACTTATATTTCGCCAATACATAAAAAATAAATCACACAAATATGGCGTCAAATTATATAAATTGTGTACTCCCGAGGGACACTCGTACAATACACTTATTTATACAGGCAAAAAAGGCAACAATCGAGAACAAGAGCACGGCAAAAATGCAGTTTTGAGACTAATTACAGGGTTAGAAAATGAGGGTCGTATTGTTGTTGCTGACAATTTCTACTCCTCTGTTGGGTTGGCTGAAGACCTTTTAGCAAAGCAAACTTTTTATTGTGGTACCCTCCGATCAAATCGTAGAGGACTACCTAAGAATGTTATATCCACACAATTAAAAAAAGGTCAAATTACAGGAAATATGAATCTAAAGGGCGTAAAAATTATAAAATGGATTGATAAGCGCCAAGTTTTAATGATCACGACCTGCAAAGGCCACAATGCTGTTTTGGTAAATACAGGCAAGAAAAAAAGAGCCACTAACGAAGACATTAAAAAGCCTACATGTGTTCTTTTGTATAATGAAAACAAAAAAGGTATAGACTACAGTGACCAGATGTCCTCCTATTACTCGACTTTAAAACGAGGATTAAAATGGTATCGAAAGGTTATGGCAGAATTTTTATTTGGTACTTCTCTTGTGAACGCCTGGATAATTATTTATAATATGGTTAATAATAATAACAAAATGACTAAGAAAGATTTCACGGAATCAATAATTGAAGCACTCACTGGACGAAGTATTTCTGAAAGAGGTATATTACCATACTTTTATATTCATACACATGCACATTTAAATACTTTAAAACTAAAAGTGGCGCTTATAGTATAGACACCTAACGTAAGTGTTTATTTCAGGCTTTCCTCCGGGCAGATGTGCTGATCATGTGCTTCAAAAAGGGGGTCAACGAAAGCGCTGCGCAGGTTGCTATGACAAATTAAGGCTTACGTTAAATAGCACTCAGGCTGCAAAAAAAAAACTAAAAAAAATGTTACATTTTGTGTCCAGTGTGAGAAATCCTTCTGCTTGCCCTGTTTTAATGAAAAACATTTTGATTGATATCACTGAATAAATATTTTAATACAATATTATCGTAACTATACTATCTTTTATTCCCATCTCTAGTCGTGATACAAACCGAACTTTCTTTCAGTGCGATGTGAGGCAGAAAAGATGTCATATATATTTTTCTCTTTTATTCAATAATGAAATGTCATAACTATGGGCGAAGCTGAATTCAACTTTAACAACTATGTAAGTTTATAATGGTAGAGCTTCAAGCAATTATTGTCACATTTGGGCTATATTTAAGCTGTTTTTTAAAAACAACATTTTGTGAGGCCGAGTCGGACTCTTGCGCACTGCAAAGAAGTTCAACCTTGCCTCGAAAAGACCTCATACGCATTGGCTGACAGTCAGTCAAAATTGGCGTCGCAGCCAGCGTGTTACATGCATATTATATATTCAAATTTTACCCGTGACTCGAAGAGCATGTTCTACCAGTTGGTACCGGACGTCGTGTTTATCTTGGAAACTCTTTTAGGGGATTCAAAAGAATAAACATTTTTTTTTTATAGTCTCACGCCTGTATCCCCGAAGGGGTAGGCAGAGGTGTAATTAGACCAACGATAACCCAGCCTACTAGACGGCAGACGTAAGGCGAACACTTTCTGAAAACACGTTAGACTTATACGTCTTAGATTTGACCAATCCCAACACTAGTTATGAATTCTGACGTACCGCAAATTTGAACCGGCCAATTATAATGCATTTTTGTAGCCCCCCTTCGCCCCGCATACCTCACCGCTTTGACAGAATTGTTTGTTTGTAGAAATGAAAACATTAGGTGTCTAGTAGGTTGGGTTGTCGTTGAATTAGACCCACATTTCGCCATGTTTTTTTTTGGTCCCACGTAATAGAGGGCGAGTCTATTGCCGTTACCGGGCACATCACCAGACTTCGTTCTGCTACTGAGAATTCGGGAAAACCCAGTAACACTTTTGCCTGACCCGGGAATTGAACTCGGGACCTCCGATCAGCAAGCACATACGCTATCCACTGCAACACCACCACGGAGGCATAAATAAATACAGTCCCTGGCAAAATTATTAGACGCACTATAGTTTTTCAATAATTTATAGTTTTATACCAGTTTATAGGCTGTACGTTCACATTTGATCATAGATGTAATGGATTTTTAATTATAATATTTATTTTATATTTCGTATTTGTATTTATTTTTCACATGTGGTAACACAGTGTTAATCAAATGTCACATAAACGTCAACAGGTCTAAACCTGTTCCAGTCACGGTTGCACATCTAATAAATAAAATTCTCGTGTCACAGTTTTCGTTCCCATACTCCTCCGAAACGGCTTGACCGATTTTGATGAAATTTTTTGTGCTTATCCGGTTTCTATGAGAATCGGCCAACATCTATTTTTCAAAAAAAAAAAATAAAAAAAATTGCAAAACAACGTTTGCCGGGTCAGCTAGTATTATATAGTTATATACGGGAACACGCACGGTTGCACGTGTCGTGCTTCAGTTGCAGAAGCGTTTCTGTGTCTTTATGTGTTGCGTTTGTTTGTTTAGCAATTTTTTATAACGCAGTCATTTGTTTATTCCGTGTGCAGCGTTTAAATATTCTGCTTGTACACTTTATCATAGGTAAAAAAGGCGATCTGTCACAATGTAAAAAAGCTGAAGTACCTAAAGACCCTTGTGAATGCTAAAATATTTTCAAACCGCGAAATATCACGAAGTTTGAAGGTTTCTGAAGCTAGTGTACGACGCATAAAAAAGAAAATTGAATCAGGGGTTCAATTGTGCCCAAAGAGAAAGAAAAGATGCGGCAGATAGCCTATTTTTACTGCAAGGTCAGAAAGATCTTTAAAGAAAATTTGCCTTGAAAACAGTGAATGCTTCTGAACGCACCGTTCGAAGAAAATTAAAAGATTTAGGCTTTAAGGCCTGCCGCCCCGCCAGGAAGCCCGAGTTAACACCTGCAATGAAAGCAAAGCGGCTGAATTGGGCTAAACAGTGGCGTGATAAAGATGTGGACTTCTGGAGATCGGTAATGTGTTGTGTTTATTTTGTTTTTTCTATTTTTGACAGGTCTGCTTCAGTGATGAAATCACATTTGAATTTTTTCAGAATAAAGCTCTGTTTGTGCGTCGTCGTCGTGATGAAAAGTTTCATTCTGACTGTGTTGTTCAGACTGTGAAGCACCCTGCAAAAGTGATGATTTGGTCAGTCATCAGCGGTAAAGGTACTGGAGGTCTGTACGTGGTAAAAGGTATGATGCGGCAAGACCAGTACAAAGATGTCTTGCAAAATAAGTTGATACCGCAGCTCCAAGAATGGTTTCCAAGTCGGGAACCATTCATTTTTATGCAAGATGGAGCTCCCTGCCATACAGCTCGGTCTGTCAAAGCTTTTTTGGCAGAACAAAATATCCCTCTGTTGGATTGGCCGGGTAATAGCCCCGATATGAACCCAATTGAAAACGTTTGGGTGTTGATGAAAAAAGAACTGGCTAAAGATGTGATCACAAACAAAACGCAGCTGTTAGAACGAATAACTTACAAGTGGAATCATCATCCTCAAATGCAGGAGACAGTACAGTCTTGCATTGACAGCATGCCGCGCAGAATGCTGCTCTCATAGCAGCTAAAGGTGGCCCAACAAAATATTAAAATTTAATTAAACTTATTTCTATTTTCTTTCAGAGTCAATAAATACATATTAGTTCTATAATCATGATATTTTATTTGTGATAAAAACAAGATTATTAAATGGACACTAAAAAAATAAACATTGTATCTGGTAATAATAATAAACCTGTGTAGCATCATCTGATAATTAAAATTTTCATAAAATCTTGTGCGTCTAATAATTTGGCCAGGGACGGTAATTGAAAGAAAAAGCTGTGAGACTTAATGAAACCATAAAATATCCCAAAATATTTAATTCCAAAATGGTGCATTTTGGACCCCCATATGTAGGGGGTAAAAATACTCCACTATGGGCCTAGAATTACCTCCAGAAGGGAATACGAGCAATTACAAATCACCCTGTATGTTCCGAAAGAAAATTTTACAACATTATATGTATTCAGTGGCAGCAGATATTTTAGGTAAGATATACTTGTATTGGGCATTATGTCAAACCTCTATATGAGAACGATTATTTGTTCTCTGTCTTTTTCTGCCTGTTTATATTGTTAGTATTTTTTTTTCTGTCTGTTTATTTGTTTGTTTTTATTTTTTTTTGTCTGTTTATGTTGAAGTAGCGATATGAAACCTCTTTGTATTTCTAGGCTGATATGTTTATTTTTCTTCGTGGTGCTTTTATACTATGATTTTTGATTTTAAATGTAGAATGCCACTGTTGTTTACTTTAGTCAAGAATGTCATAGTTTTTTCACTGTCTTGTCAAGAAGCATGGTAACCGGATTACATATATTTTCATGTCTGCAAAACTAACATGTTTTATTAATCTTCCACTCGTCAAACTTTAAGTGGTTATGAGCCCAGAACGAGGGGAATTATTGTATCAACTTTAAGTGGTTATGCGCCCTACACGAGAATTGTTGTAAATAATGGAGCTATCGAAAATTTAGATTTCGAAACTTGACGGCGAAAATTGGGTATCATGGAAGTACCGCATGTTGGCGATGTTACGTGGCATGGACGGTCTCATGGATATTGTTCAGGGAAAGATAAGTAAACCAGAGAAGCCTGCAAAGAGTGATACTATGGAAGGTACAGCTTTTGAAGCGGCGATGGCTACATATCGAACGAACTTAGCCGAGTACTACAAGTTGGAAAGTACAGCTCTCTTATTGATTACGAACAATATGTTAGACGAAACTCTCGACAAAGTAAAGTTCACGAATCCTAAGGAAGTATGGGATGAACTACATAGATTGTACGATGGTGTATCTGAAGACCATTTATACAGAAAATGTATGGAATTCTTTCAATACAAATGGGAATCTACTTCAGGAAATGATATGAAAGCTCATATTTCAAAGATGAAAAACTTATGGCACAGCTTAAATCAGGAGCTTATCAAAGACGAAGGTAAAGAATTACCAGAATTGTTATTGATATGCAAGATTATGGAGACCCTGCCAGAAAGCTATTTTAACTTTAAATCGAGCTGGTTACTCATGTCTAAGAAGGATAGAACCGTGGACAACCTTACTAGTCAGTTATGTACTCACGAGAAGGCATTGTTAGCTAAAGAGAACATGTCTGAGTCTACGTCAGAGAATGTGTTAGTTGCGAAAGGTACCAAGAAATGTAGAAACACCAAGAAGGGTAATGGTGAAGGTAGTAAAGAGAAGAACAAAAAGGCTTTCAGGTGTCACATTTGTAAGGAAGTCGGGCACTTTAAGAAGGACTGTCCTAAGAAAGAACAGGTTCGAGAGAAAGGTCCTACAACAAGTATGTTGGCAGTAAAGGTTAATGCGACAGATTGCGCTCAACATCGTGATGATTGGTATGTTGACAACGGAGCCACACACCATATTACAATGCGAGGCGACCTGTTTGAGGAATTTGAACGCTTTACGGAACCATGTACAGTGACAACAGCTAATGGAAAGCAAGTTGATGCCTTGGGTAAAGGAAGCATTTTGATGAAAACCAAGAATGAGGTATCGTTTTATTTGAGAAATGTTTGGTATGTTCCTCAGATTACTACAAACCTGTTTTCGGTACTAGCAGCGCAGGACATGAATCCGAGAAGCGTGTTTCAGTCACGTATGATTACCTGCTCATTGAAAGTTAATAAGACAGTAACCGTTACTGGAGATAGACGGAGATATGGTGGACTATACAAGCTGAACTGCAAGGCGATACAACCAAATAGAAGTGTTGTTGTTAATACTGTTGATACGCTGCAGCTTTACCACGAACGTATGGGTCACCAGGATAAACGTCATGTGAAGGATGTAATAGAGAAAGAGCTGAATGTGAAAGCTAAGAATGATGGGACATTATGCGAAGGATGCATTTTCGGGAAAACACATAGGAAGAAGTTTGGTGTTAGAGAAAAAGCAAGTAGTCCAGGAGAACGCATACATTCGGACGTCTGTGGTCCGTTCCCACCTTCAGGCTCTAAGTTTAGATACTTTGTACTCTTTAAAGACGAATAAACTCGCTATCGATATGTCTATTGTATGAAACAGAAGTCAGAAGTCCCTGCAAAGTTGCGAATGATGTTAGCTGAAGCAAAGGACACACGATTAAGGAGTTTCTAAGTGACAATGGAGGGGAATTCGACAATGCGGAAGTCAAAAAAGAATTACAGAAGTACGGAATACATCAACGGTTAGTTATGCCCTATACTCCAGAACAGAACGGGTGCAGTGAAAGAGAAAACCGTACGATTGTTGAAATGGCCAGAGCAATGATGCATGCTCATGAAGAGCTTCCTCAAGAACTGTGGGCAGAGTTGGTAAATACAGCGACGTATATTCTGAATAGAACAGGACCAACTTCTGTGAAACACAAGTATCCGTACGAGTTGTGGTTTGGGAAGAAGCCGCAAATCAAACATTTGAGGATCATTGGTTCGACTTGCTACGCGCATATTCCGAAACAGAAAAGGAAGAAGATGCAGAAGAAAGCAAAGAAGTGTTACTTGGTTGGCTATGACAATGATGACGGTTATAGACTCTGGTACAGAGAGTCGGATACTATAGTTAGATCCAGAGATGTCACATTTGATGAGAGACCACTGGAGACTAATTTAGGAAGTGAAGAACCTGAGGATACTGAACGTTCACAAGTAACAGAGACAGCTGACATAGAAGTGCCAATATATGTAAGGAAGGAACGACATGATAATGAGATATCGAAACCAGTCACAGCTGAAGAAGACAGAGGAAGACCTATTGAGACAAATAACGAAGTTGAACTCTCGGAGGACACGGAAGTTATTGAGGGTCCTGTTACTAGCGGTGATGAAGAAGAATTTAAAGATGCGCGTATAGGGGAGTTGGAAGACGAATCTATTGAATTGGGCAGGCAAGGTATGCAGCTCAGAGATCGATCACTCTTGCAGCGACCATTGAAATTCAATGATTACGTTTCTCATGTCAATACCAGCGATGATTGTTACTACGAACCAGGAACTTACAAGGAAGCTATAGATTGCCCAGATAAAGAGCTTTGGCGCAAAGCTATGGATTGCGAGATTGGATCCTTAAAAGCAAATGGAACGTGGGTTCTTGAGAAATTGCCTAAGAATCGGAAAGCAATACCTTGTAAATGGATCTATAAAGTGAAATTAAACCCAGATGGTTCAGTAGATAAATATAAGGCACGTCATGTCGTAAAAGGTTTTAGACAGAAGAAAGGGGAAGATTATGATCAGACCTATAGCCCTGTAGCTAAGATGGCAACTATTAGAGCGGTGCTGAGCTTAGCAGCTAATGAAGGGATGGCACTACGTCAGTTTGACATCTGTACAGCCTTTTTATATGGTTCGTTGACTGAGGAAGAGATATTCATGCGGCAACCGGAAGGATATGATGATGGTAGCGGACGAGTATGCTTGCTTAAGAAAAGCTTGTATGGGTTAAAACAGGCTCCACGATGTTGGAACACGACGATCATAAACTACTTCAAGGAAATTGGCTTTGAAGTCAGTGAAGCTGACCCCTGCCTGTTTAAGAGAGAGAGATCTAATGGGAAATTATTAGTTGCTCTGTACGTCGACGTTGGTCTTATAACTGGTTCAAATGAAGGACTGATTGATGAATTCATTAAGGAATTGAAAAAGAAGTTTGCGATGACTTATAAACCTGTATCATATTACTTGGGTATGGAGGTTGAAGTCAGAGAAGGCGGTGATATTAGAATACACCAGACTTCTTATGTAAAGAAAATCTTGAAGAAATTCGGTATGGAAAACTGTAAACCAGTAAGCACTCCTATGGTAAAGGACCCTGTACCACAGGAAGCAGAGAAGGTTGATGACTACTTTCTGAAGAATTATAGACAAGTAGTAGGTGCTCTTGCTTATCTGATGGTGTGCACAAGGCCTGACATAGCATATCCTGTCAGTGTAGTATCCAGAAGCTTGGAAAACCCGACTCACACGGATTGTGTTCGGTTGAAGCGCATGCTAAGATATCTACAGTACACTCTAGATCAGTGGCGTAGCGTGGGGGGGGCCGGGGGGGCCATGGCCCCGGGCGGCAAAAGCGGACGCGAGAAATAAAATAAAAATTCAAATTACAAAATACTTGGCGCGCGCACTGACACTATCCCAGCAGGACCGTATGGCGGCGTGGACGTAGTAGAAAAAACAACAATCGAAAAAAAAAAATCATTATTTTCATTACTTGAAGACTTGCGAGTGTCCAATATTCCGGTGATCTGCGAGCCTGTTATGAGTAATTAATTAATCCATATATCACTGCCGAGCCGCCCCTGTGTGCGATGTGTGCCGCCCCTATTGCCATGTCGCACTGGCGCACACAGGCGCCAGGGCAATAGGGGCGCCTCGTGCCAGATAAAATAACAGTGTTAATTATTGAAATTTTGTTTGATTTGCTTCAAAATACAAAATAATCTTTATAGTTGAATATGGAAGAAAACAGGTACAGGTCTCCTAAGACAATAGTCACACCTGCGATTTAACTATAGGTACGCTATTTGAACTTTGACTCCAATATTTACGATATTTGCGATAAAATCAAAGCCAATTGTTACACATACGACAAACACCTTCTGCTAATATTTGGACGCAAGCCTGTGGGACGAGACGCGGGATTTGTCCATAAACTTATAGATTTCGCCTCTGAACTCCTTATATTTGCGAGTATAAGGAGTTGTTAAATGCCATAAATCGGTGACGGGTAGCAACTTCACCGGTGCGAGAAGCAACGCCCTGCGCCCTTCATAACGCACACGAACACACAGCGGCACAATTTCTTGGTCGCCACGCTATTTGGAGGAGAATACCATTACCCTAGATTCAGATCCAGTTTCCGCCAGCTACATTATTCCCGGCCAAGGACGCGGTGGCGGTAACGGCGATGCATGGGGTCTGTAACATCACCGAGCTAGCAGGCGATTAAAATTAATTATACGGTACCAGGCGACCTACAACGAACGCAGTCTACGACTAAATGAACGGAAACCTCGCCGAGCCCGAGGTAGAATTAAGTTACATAAAATGTCACATACCTACTGGGGTTATCAGAAGCCCGAGACAGGAGGAGAACATCAGAGAACATGTTAACTCTAGATTCAGGTGACTGGTTCTACCCAGTGCCGCGCTGACCCAATCCAGCGCCTGTGTGCGAAATCCATGCGCCTTTTTGCCGTACTTTTTCGAAAATAATTGGAATAATTAACGCTGGCATTTCACCCGTCGCCCGGTTTCTTACCCTGACGCCTGTGCGCGCCGCAAACATCGCACATAAGGGCGGCTCGGTCCTGCTTCTACCTTCAGGAAGGCGACCTACTCTCTTGGGTGGTGTCGGATTCCTGGACAGGAGGAAACTTGTCAACAACGATGTGGAAGTCGATAGTGTGTCGAACCAGATAGCGTACCTATCTCGTACTTAAACTCTACAATAGGCGTTGCCTGAAGACGATACAGGTATCAAAAAGGCACAGAGAAAAAAAAGGAGAGTAAACTTTCAGCCGAGACCCTCGGACTGATGAGGCAAGGACGCGAGTTGCCACTGCGGATGGCCGCACCGTCAACCCAAAGTTCGAGAATCTCGAGGTGGTTGAAAGTTTTTATCCACAATTGTATACCTCGCGCGTAAACAGACCTCGACGACCACAGAGCCTCACTGACGCGCTACTACACCGAAAACATCCCGGATGAAAGATTTAGTGGGGTACCTAAAAGAAGAGGGGGCGGCAAATTTCTGATCGGCCCCGGGCGCCGAAAACCCACGCTACGCCACTGCTCTAGATATGGGAATTCTGTATAAGAAGGATTACAGGAAAGGTGTTCTGGAATGTTACATTGATGCAGATCACGGTGGAGATCTGACAACAGGGAGATCAACTACTGGAGTTGTATGCATTTATGCTGGAGGCGCCGTGTCATGGTTGAGCCAGAGACAAGCCAGTGTGGCTATTTCCACTACAGAAGCCGAGATTGTCGCAGCTAGTGAGGCAGCGAAAGAAGGCATTTGGCTAGCTCGTCTAATGCAAGGCATGACGAAGATGGAGGCTTCACCTGTTCTCTATGTGGATAACGAAGCGGCTGTGAGATTAGCTGAGAATCCTGAGTTCCATAGAAGAACTAAGCACATTCGAATACGCCACTTCTTTGTGCGAGAACTGGTGACTGCTGGAGAAATGAAGGTGAATAGGATCAGCACTGAGAAGCAGCTGGCAGATCTTTTCACAAAGCCACTGGCTAGGCCGAGGCTTATCAGCCTACAAGAACAGCTAGGTCTACACATCGAGAGAAGGTGTTGAAGTAGCGATAAGAAACCTCTTTGTATTTCTAGGCTGATATGTTTCTTTTTCTTCGTGGTGCTTTTATACTATGATTTTTGATTTTAAATGTAGAATGCCACTGTTGTTTACTTTAGTCAAGAATGTCATAGTTTTTTCACTGTCTTGTCAAGAAGCATGGTAACCGGATAACATATATTTTCATGTCTGCAAAACTAACATGTTTTATTAATCTTCCACTCGTCAAACTTTAAGTAATGAAACCATAAAATATCCCAAAATATTTAATTCCAAAGTGGTGCATTTTGGACCCCCATATGTAGGGGGTAAAAATACTCCACTATGGGCCTAGAATTACCTCCAGAAGGGAATACGAGCAATTACAAATCACCCTGTATGTTCCGAAAGAAAATTTTACAACATTATATGTATTGAGTGGCAGCAGATATTTTAGGTAAGATATACTTGTATTGGGCATTATGTCAAACCTCTGTATGAGAACGATTATTTGTTCTCTGTCTTTTTCTGTCTGTTTATATTGTTAGTATTGCCTTTAAATGTAACAATACTTACAATATAAACGTTAATACTAACTCTGCTAAGTTTGGGTTCAGATGACCATGTGTGAGTCGTCCTAGGATAAATTAACGGAAAGGTCTCAATTATAGAATAGTACTAGAATACTAGATATATTTCTGAAACATTGAAAATTTACATACCTTCACCTCACCTCTACTAAAAAACGTTTTGCCACAGCAGTTGTGTTTAGGTTTAGACTTAGAAATATACCGGTAACCGTATTCCATATTAGGAACGTATTACATAATATTACCCTGCCACTATATAAGGCACTTACAGTTAAACGATATGCGACATCGATGAACCGGCACCCGCTCAAATTATGCACCTCAATCTCAGCGAGTACGATATCAGAAGTCCAGGCAGCTTTGGAGTGGGCTTGCATAGAAGTATGCTTTTTCGCGAAAATCCCCTTATTCTCTTGTTGTGTACTTTCATCGGAAGCCGTGTATGTCACCGTCTGAAAAAATAACATTCTGTGGTTACGTCACCTTTCTTTTTAGTGTGAGTGTGAGGCCAACGATATAAGTATACATTTTTATGCGAGCAGCGATAGCTGAGTGTAGAGACAGACTGCTACGCAGAGGGTCTCGGGTTCGAATCCACGGCACGTACCAATGACTTTTCGGAGTTAAATGCGTATTAAAGTGTTAATTATCGCTTGCTAATCGGTGAAGGAAAACATCGTGAGGAAACCTGCATGTCTGAGAGTTCTCAATTATGTTCTCGAAAGACATGTGAAGTCTGCCAACCCGCACTTGGCCAGCGTGGTGGGCTATGGCCTTACCCTTCTCATAGTGAGAGAGGCCCGTGCCCAGCAGTGGGACAGTAGGTATAAAGGGCCGATGATGTGTGGCCCAACTCTGATGTCGGCCATTTTCGACCGCCTGGAGGCCTTCGATATGGCCAAAGCGATTATTGAAGTTGCTTTAGCTATACCTTTCTATTACGAGCGGCAAGTCAAATCACGTTGGGAGGCCAGGTGAAGGTGCGAATCGAGGTGTTCTTTCAAATAAGGTGAAGAATTTTTTAACACCTGCAAACCTCGACAAAATATATCGACGGCGGTAAACAAAAACGTTGTAGTCCACAAAATATGAAATATATTTTTATTGCCGAACAGTGCAATAAAAAAAATATAACAGAAAATTAGGGAGATTAGAGAATTATAATCAGAGAAAAAAAATCCGCTTCAAATGGTCCGGGTCTCGTAACTTTACGATAAATAGTTATAAAATTAACATTTTGAAAAAACCTGCATTAAAAACGCTGTAAGATACAGAAAAATACAGTTAGGTACAAGTTATACTACCTATGTAGGTAGATTACAACGATTCGTTTTCCGTAAAAAAAGATGCACGTTGTCAGAAATGCTAGCTGGCTCGTACGGACTACTACGTTTTTGCCGCTAAAGCTACGACTGTAAATCTGAAGAAGAGATGAATATACTAATCAAACATCAAGTGGAACAAGATGAATCATATAAGAGATTCAGTTCAGTTCAGTGTTCAGCAGCAGCCTTGATTCAAGTGGTTATAGCTGCTTTCCACGTTTTATCTTTCCTTAAAAAAGGGTTTTAACTTTTAAGACCAGCTCCATACAATTCGATAGTGCAATTACAGCGTTATTACGTTCTGTAAAAATAGTTTGAAATGTCGTAGTCAACAAAATGTTGGAAAGGTGTCCGATCATTTGACATAAAACAAATGAAAAATTTTCATTTGACAAATAACATTTGACAAAATTATACTTGATAAATTTATTATTTTACAAACTATTGTTTAATAAACTACCCATTAGACAATATATTTACTATAAAAAAGTTATTATGCTAAAACATTAATTGACAAATTGATTATTTTTTTAAACATGTTCTTTGGCAAAACAACGTAAAGCATAAATAACATTTGACAAAATGCCTTGCTTGGTAAATATTTTTATTTTGTTAACCAAAATCTACGATAATACAACAATCTTTGTGTAGGGTCAACTGAAACAATGGCTGGTTAGGTTAGGTTAGAACTGCGACCACAACGCCAGAACCGAATTCTACTTATTTCGCTTAATTCAGGCAGTGAGTATTTTTTTTAAAAGACTTGAGTTTCTATGGAATTAGTAATAATACAAAATTATTACTTGCCTATAAATAATCTGTCCAAGATGAAAATTGCAACCATGCAACTAATAATTTTCAAAATTTCGCCTAAGTATTGGTTAGAAATTAGTTATTTTTAAAAACTAATAATTTATCTTTAAACATTTTGTACAATCACCAATTTGGCAAACGAATTATTTAGTCAAATGATTATTTTTAAAATAATTATTTAACATTTTGATTATTTTCTAAGTAAAACATTTGCGAAACCTGTATTATGTCAAATGATTGTTTTTAAAGTAATATGTTTGCGAAATGAAAGTTTGTCAAATGATTAGTTTTTCAAACGTTGTTTGTAAAATGATTTTTTCACCACAGCAGCTCAAACATGCCGCTTTTGCTGCGAGACAACAGTGAACAAAACGCAATTTTGATTCGAGCGTGAGGCAAAGTAGCTTTTTAATTTTTCAATCTTCAGTGCCACGAATTGACATTGTTCAGCCATAAATTTGAAACATTCGAATTTTACTGTGCTCTGTCTCTTTCACATGCGTATAAAAAGTGAGTGAAAAAGCAAACCCCTTCGAATTCGAAATTCGATTTTGGAATTCGACCTCAAAGACAACACCTACGGCAACGCAAAAAAAAAAGATATTTGTAATCATGAAATTACTCTTTTTTGTGTGTTATTGTTTACGTGTTTAATTTATTATTGGATTTTAATAAAAATAAGTCTTATTAATAGTATAAAATTAGTATTTAACCAATACATTTTTATTTAGAATTACAACAATGATACATTTGAAAAATAAACATCAGGGACGTGGTATTAAAACGCGATTTAAATAAGTAGCGGGAATAAAAAATTCGCTGATGCTGATACAGTAGGTATAGCGTAACGTGTTAAATTATATTAACATATAAAATAATCTAAAAAGATGAGTGAAGCTAGCAATTATGACTGTAGGTACTTTAACACCAGAAGAGTTAAATCAACAAGTGATTATGCAGAATTCAATCTATTCCTGTTCATTTCTATGTCTCCTAAGTAATATGTGTTCTCACTGCTGAGGTGAAAAGTTATGTGTGCTACACGAGAGCAAAGTTTTTTGTATCTCGTACCTACTGTTGACTCCCTCACCACGCTCAGGATTCTAACTTTGATTCACTCGCTACGCTCGTGAATCAATCATAGAATCCTTCGCTTGCTCGGGACTCAAAATCAGCACTCGAAACAAAAAACAACTTTGCTCTCTTGTTGCACAAATAACTATTTGTCATACGTTTTTTGTCAAACAATAGTAAACCTGTTGGAAAATAATTGTAAGAACGAGGTTTGAGAGATAGAACTAAGTTTAGAAAAAATAACAAGTAGGTACTTAGGTATAATATCACAAAATCACTAGCCTAAGTAAAAAAACATGCTAGTTATGATTTTCTGAATAAAAGTGTAACTGTTTTTTGCTCTGGTGAATAATTTAGTTTTTGTGGATGACTACGTTTTCGCTTTCCGCCGTCGATATAGAAAAGCTCAATGTTTTCCTCGACTTCCTTAAAGTCCTTGAACAAGATTGTTCATAATATCGAGCGCAATAATCCATTAAAAGGTTTGCACTTTATTAAAAAGATTAATCAATAGGTAGGTACCTAATAGTATATAAAAAGCGAAAGGTCACTCGAAAACCGCTAGAGCTGGACGTATAAAGATGAAATTTGACAGTGAAGTAGTTAATAGTTACCTAATACCATAGATAAATAATACCTACATAGTAACTGTAGGCATAGAGCATAGATATTTATTAATAGAGGCGTATTTCTTATGGGCGCTCTGCAGACAAACTTTCTGTGACCCAAATTACCGCTTGGCGTCGTGGCAGTCGCGCTGTGAGTCTGTGACAGCTGTCTCTATGAGTGAAAGAGAGACGAACGTTCCTCCTGTGTATCTTAACTACGAGAGCAAGAGAGACGGAGAACGACGCCAGCGCCGCCAACGGCGCCAACTACGTACTACACTGACAACCGCCAATTCGTCACTTGGAATCGGCACACGAAATTCTTAAGAAATACGCTTCTATTATGTAAATCTGTATTCATTGCTGTAGGCGTCCGCCAAGACGGATTTTTCGAAAAGGCTGGTAGGTATAGGCCAATCTAGGGGCTTTCACAACTGTGTATGAAAGTTAAGATATAACTCAATTCATAACTACGCGCGAAGACGTGGGCGAGTTACCTTCTTAAAATAAGTAAGTACTAAGAATAGAAACCTTTATAAGGATCAAATGCAGAGCGTCAATTTCGACGCTGCTGTTGTTGATTATGACGATTTCATGGGGCATGGTCTGTCCGGGACAGAACCCGCCCGCTGGCAGCTCCACCCTGATCAGCGCGTGGCCGCAGCTCAAGCAGCAGCGATAGAACTTGCTGTACAAGTCTAATTTTATCGGCTCCTACAAACAAAATAAAAATAATTTATTTTACACACACAAATGGCTATGCAGCACAGTCACAAAGAAAATCTATCCAATTACTTTAAACGAGCAATTCTTGTATTTATGTATATAATTATGTATAACCTGAATCTCGGCAACGGCTGCAACGATTTGCATGAACTTTTGTATGCAGGGGATTTCAGGAGCGATAAATCGATTCAGCTAAGAATTAAAAAAACACTACCTCGTTGGTCCCGCGGCATAAATGTGAGCGTGGGATTGGGAGGTCTGCCATAATATGTGGTCATCTAAAATGTTGTTAATCAGCCTATGAAATGAAAGCTGACTAGAAAGGTATTTGTGTCGTATTAAAATGCGGACAGCTGTAAGAAAGGGTAGTTTTACATGACTGTACAACCCATAAACAGCTTAAAGAGTAGTGTTTGCGTTCATACAGCTAATACATCCCACGTGAACAAAAATTAGAGTTTATACACGCTTAAGGTCCACCAGTGAACCGCATGTAAACTCTTAAAGATAATAAAATGCTACTTGGGATGGGCGTCCGGGTAGCGTATTTACAAAGCCTATACCATTAGAGTGAAAGTGCAAACTGAACTGGCTTAGCTTTTGTTTGACAAAAACTTGACGAAACCCTAGTCTATTCTAGTACAGAAATTAACTGAAATCGCGTAGACTTTGTAAGATAAATTCATTCTAACATTGCAGCAACAAATGCTATTCAATTTGGGACTAGGTTTGAGACCACAATGTGCCTAGTGCCTAGTTGGTTAGTTGCGACTGTATGTAATTCAAGTAACTAAATAGGTTATGTTAGGTTCTCTTTTGACCCTTAACCCAAAAACTGGAGCCCTGCTTCGCAGGGCTCCGTCAACTAAGTTTATATTATATATTATATCACAAATATAATATGTAGGTAAGTAGACATTATGTCCAAATAAATAGTTTTTATTAAACTAAGTTGACGGAGCCCTGCTTCGCAGGGCTCCTATTTTTGGGTTAAGGGTCAAAAGAGAACCTAACATAACCTATTTAGTTACTTGAATTACGTACAGTCGCACCTAACAAACCAAAACCATGTTTGAAAATATCTCGACAAAGGCTTAGGTATCTATTTGAGTGAATATGAATCATACTATACTAGGTTTTGTGCGTGTATTTTCTTTGAAAATATCAAGGCAAAAAACTAATCCATTTGAGTCATTTTTTTTACTGAGATAGATTAGGAATTGTCGAGTAATATGCATAGACAAAAGCTATTCTATTAGAGTCTGACTCGTGACTCAAATCGTATGGGCTTTGTAAATACGCGTCCGGGTATGCCGACGTTCCCCGCGGGTTGCAACTTGCTACTTGTGTATGGTTTTTCTACATGACTGTCACAACTGGAATGATGCTCGGCGGCTTTCTGCGGCAGATGCCGGCGGCACAAACGCCCGATCGCGCGGCACGTGCCGCCACTGTGTGTAGCAGCCTTAACACCGCTCCGTGTGATCTGGGTTCGATGCCCACACAAAACAAACTTCATGTAATCCAGACGTAAAATTATTGTTACGAGACTATATGTATGTTCCTCGTGTTTGTAACGTCTCTCGCGATACAAGAATTATTTCTAGTGCGGGAGTTGACTTTCAAAAAGCAACATGAATGATAAAAGAGCCTACCTAATACTTGGTCAAACATATTATAAACATTAATAATAAGTCTCCTTTTCCTTCTGACTGTATATGAACTCAAAAGCTACTGATTTTTTGTACAGTTTTCACCAATAGATTGTGGAGGATAAAGGTGTGGTGTTCCTCCAACTAGAGGGAGGAGCCTCTAACCAAGCTGGGTGGTCGTGCTTGGTGGCCGGCAGGCCGACGGACATACTTTCGAAGTTGTATTTATGCCGCTTGGCTCGCGAAAGTTGATATCGCGGTTCAGGATTGTTTGAATTTTTCCCGCCTTGTTAGTAGACGTTGTAGTAGCACAGATTACTAAGGCTCGACCGAGATGGGTTTTTTGTTCTCGGCCGAGACCGAGACCGAGACCAAGAATTAAATAATATCTCGGCCGAGACCGAGAGCCGAGACCGAGAAACGATAAAGCGCGGAAAAAAACATTTAAATGCTGTTATATTTTTAATACAGTACTAATTGTTTAACAAAATTAACCGTTTTAATAATCGAAGTTAAATAACATTATATTATAACGTAAAAAAAGCAATTTTTCAGCATTTTCGCCCTTCAAAGAGTGTCGCCTCTCGTCATACAATTGTCCAGCTTTGCTAAACAGTTGTTCACTTGCTACGCTAGTAGGCGGCGCAGATAAAAACTTATTTGCTGCAGGCCTAAGCACCTTATAAGGTGACGAAAACCAATACTCAAAAATATTAGCATTTCTTTGCAGTCTTGGCTCTCTAATAAAGTTTTCTAAAGCTATTTCGATCATAGAGCTTGAACTGTATTCGTGATTGGTCATTGGCTTGTCTTCCAGCTCAATGGAATCATGAGCTGCCCATAAGTTGGATTGATTTGTTGCAGCCATATTTGATGAGTTAGTTGAAGATGCCCATGTCGTCTCACGAGAATCTGATCCTACATTTTCATTGAGAGTGAGTGTCTCGATAATATGAAGCTTGGCTGAGTTAATTTCGCTTTCAGTTAGATATTTGGTTTTAAACCGTGGATCGATCAGTGTTGCAGTAACTAATGGCAAACAACTTTTAACGAATGAAAACCGCTGATTAAGTGCATCCAGTAGCTTGCTCTTCATCGTCTCTGCGTGATTTTCATTATCATCTTCCTGCTGGTCATTAAAGGACTGAGTGTTTTGTACTGGCGTCAATTTTCCATTTAACATTGCCACCAACGGTATTACCACTGATACACAGGACGAGTCGGAAGAGATATCCAACGTGGCTTGGTAAAAGCATTGCAAAACCACTATATCTTTCATTAAATTCCATTCATCACTGTTAATTTCCAGTATGCCTCCTTTTTCAATGCGGTATAGGTTCAAAGCATTTTTTTGCTCAAGCAGTCGTTCCATCATTAAGTAGGTACTATTCCACCGAGTTTCGACATCTTGAAAAAGCGCATGCTCCGGCAAATTTAAGGTTTTTTGAAAGGTACTTAAATGTCTTCGAGCTTGTTCACTCCTGTGAAAATGGCCGACTACTTTATGACATTTTTTTATCAGCGTTTCGACTTCTGCGACCGAAAAAATGGCATCATGTATCGTCAACTGCAGAGTATGAGCAACACAACCCAACGATGTGAGTTCAGCTACTCGAGTGGCGCAGACCATGTTGCGAGCGTTGTCTCGTACAGCCAAGTGAACTTTTGTTGCGATGTTGTAAGTTTCGACAATTTCTTTGAGTTTTTCTGCTATATAATCGCCAGTGTGATCATTTTCCAGAACAGTCGCAGCCAGCACCACTTTGAGGCGCTGTTCTTTCCGAACGAAATGGGCAGTAAAACTCAGCAGTGAACAAGTTTTTGTAGGATTTGACCATATATTAGTAGTAAAACTTATCCAATCAGCTTCCATTAACAGAGATGCTACTTTGGCTTGAACCTTTTCATATGTTTCAGGCATTAACTGACTGCGAAAGTATTTTTCGGACTTCAGTTTGTAACGTTTTGGCCCAGATGGATCAGCGAAATTCAAACTTTGAAATCCTTCTCCTGACACTGTATTATAAGGTTGCATGTCCACAATTATGTAATCCATAATTGCTTTATCAATTCGTTTGACAATCTGATGATCATCCGGCCATTTTGCTGAAGGTGGGTGAGATATTAATTGTTCTATAGTAGCTTGATGCCTATTATCATTATGATCAATATTAAGGCGCGCGGGCTTTGAAATAGCTGGTTTCAAACTATTTTCGTGAGCAATTTCAGCCAGTTTATTTTCATAGTGTTCATATTCAGATGAGTGATATTTCGATAGATGCAGTTTCAAACCTTTGATGTTTGGGCTGAGGACTACCTAATGACACCGTTTTACTACACGACTTACAAATAGCCTTCGATGGATGTAATACAATATTTTTTTCATAATATTCCCAAATAGGATTTACTTTAGGCATATTTAGTTTTCATCTGCAACAATACAATATTATACCTTCTTAGTAAACATAATCATTAAACACATTAAATCGAAACAAAACTAAAAACATTGCACCTGATAATTTCGTTGTTAAAACAAATACCTAGGTCGTCAACTTTGATCAAAACAATTCTCGGTTAATTTTACTAAGAAACGTAGGTACCTAACCTACGTAACGTATTTGATTTTAGCCAAAAGCTTTGCTAGTTCCATACCTATTGATAAATAAAACATGTTTGTTTAGCTATTTTTAATTGAATTTAATTAATTTTAACCCTTACGTATTTTCAGCAAAATAACATACGCATAAAGTCACAAGACCCTATCAATCTGTGAATCTGTAATAAATATTTAAGGTATTTATATTTATTTTAAAAACTTATCCGCTTTATATTCCACCGCAAAACAATAAGTAATGATTTTGCTTTTACTAAACAAGTGTAATTAATCAATTTACAAGTATCAACAACAAGTAATCACAGCAAGTAGGTAGCAACACAACACTTCGCCCGTATTAATATTGTAAACATAAACAAACAATTACAAATACTGTACCTACTCGCGGAACGAAGGCGGCCGGCCGCAGTTCGCTAGCCGGGACTTCAACCAATCACAATTCAGCTCTCTCACGACTTATTACACCAATCGACATCGCGCTGCGGCGCGTGGCCGCGCGCGGTAAAATTTAAATGCCGATCCGAACAAAGTTACAATCTCGGTCATAACCGAGAATCTCGGCTATAATTAGCCGAGAACCGAGACAAATTTCTCGGTTGGATTTGTAGCCGAGAATGCCGAGACCGAGAACGAGATCTCGGTCGAGCCTTACAGATTACTAAATAGTTACTAGTAGTAGTGTGTCTTAGTAATTCCGTCGTCATTGGCTAGATGGCGTTGTGCGGGTGTTATGTAGATGGTTGCTTGCTACAAGATATTTAATGTGACTTTTGAGGAAGGTTTAGTGCTGAATAATATTAAACAATTGGTATGTTTTATAAGCTACTCGTCTTTGCTAGCCAAGTTTGATATTGCCAAATAGCCACCAAGGTCGTATATTAGAATTTAGAATATTTCGGCTCCGATGTCGGCATAAACATAAAGCGATAAAGCAATAGCAATCTATGGTGCTAAGAAACTCTGCTCCCATTAAGTTTGCGCACTATATTATACAAAACAAAGGAACTCCCTGCCAGAATCTGTGTTTCCCCATCAGTACAATTTGGGTGTCTTAAAGGCGCGAGTGAATAGGCATCTTCTAGGTAAGCGTGCTACATCCTAGATCGCATCAGTGCTTCCATCAGGCATGATAGTATTGATAGTCAAACGCGAACCTATATAAACTAAAAAAAAAGAAAATTAGGCATCTACCTCTATAAATTTGAAAATCTCTTGTACAGAGAATGTCTTAATGTTTAATTTCTAAAGCAAGAGGACGTGGCCAATATTAAGCTGGCAAGTTTTATTTTTATATAACGATGCTATTAAACAAAGTATTAAAATAATAAATATTTGATAGAACTTGAATCAGTAGTAGTGAAGATAAAATCATAAAATGAACCCACTAAGAATTATTTATAATAATTTAATAAACAATAACACGAAAATCAACCGTGTATTCCCCGCACATTATCTATTATATACATAGATAATACGAATAGTTTAATTTCGTTTTGGTGCGAGCGGATAAGCATATAAAAAATGTAAGTAGGTACTTAAAAATAAAAACATGTGTGTGAATTACGAAATCTCCACTGAGACACGGTAATATAATTTAACAGTATTGTAACTCAGCCGTCTCCCCGAGTTATATGCCTACAGACGCGCCGGGCGCAAAACAGCGATAGGGCTGCTCGCCTCAAGTATTTTAGCTACATCTACCTACTCGAAGTTTTTTTTAGTTTTGTGATTGTAAATATTACTTATTTTTTTATACAAACATATAAAAATCATGTAGGTATGTAAGCAACCTAGGAAATGACCTATTGGTTGCACTGTCTACTGTTATTTTGTAGTAGACTAAGCAGTAACCTACACAAAGCTGATTCATATCCGCTTCCATTTTGAAAATTACCCTTAAGGTAGGTACTACTAATCATAGACTTCAATGAAATATGTAATACATTGTCCCTAACGCAGATAAAAGTGTTCTGCTAGTATACCTACATTAATACTACAATTGGTACATTTTGAATTTAAAAAATCTTATCTTTATGTGACTTAACGAAGAATTCAAACAGCACGATATTAGTCTACAACGCGTCGCTATAATTATAATTTAAATTATAATAAAACTGTAGAGAGGTCAATTCTGTACATTGAATATATATTCAAAATTAATATTGGAGGATGAATGGTGATCGATACTGATGCCAAAAATGCAATCAGTATTTTTTTTGTCTGTCTGTTTGTCTGTCCGTCTGTCTGTCTGTCTGTATGTGCACGCATGGGTCCAAAAACTACTGAAGGGATTTTAACCAAACTTGGTACGATGGTAGTCCATACTCCTGGGCAGGTTATAGGTTATATAACATAACGCTAAGATACATAGGAGCTGAGCAGTGACGATAAACTTGAAGCAAGTCGGATGAAAATGCGCTTTCGAGCTCTTATCCTCGCATACGTTGATCATTCACCAAAAGTATGTATTACAAAGATGATGGTCTTCAAAAGATCTACAAAAAAGTCCTATAGCATATATCTATCTTTCATAAATTAGCCACAATAATGGGTTTAATCGTTAGGCATTTCTTCAAAGTGTATTAAATACATCAATATATAAAACAAACTCCCATATTCAAAAAGTACACTTTAATATGTAAGTATATTATATTAAAAAAAATATAGAAATCGGTTTATAAACACACAAGATATACATCATACAATTTACACAAGATATAGATGAAATAAAACTTCCAAATCTCGCCGCGCCAGTATGGGTACGGCTATACGGTTGATTTTAGTTTAACGCGCGAAACGGCCCTCTATCTATACCTACATATAATAAATCTGTAAGTGATCGATGTCTGTACATGGAAGATATTTAGGAGAAAACTATTTTAAGCGGTCTTTATTATAGAAGAGAACCCAAAAAAAAATATCATTATTAAAATTTTTGTCTGTTTGTCTGTGCGTTTGTGCACGCTAATTTCAGAAACGGCTAATAGAATTGGAATGCGGTTTTCACTGATGTACCTATTGTAGTAAGCCCTACTTAATTTGTTATAAACGAATCGGTTCATAGATAAAAAAGTTGTGTCAAATTAAACATTTGTTCGGTTAAAATTTGTTCTATAAAAGTAACTCTTTAGTTGAATTGGTTGAAACTTAATATATTATGATCAGTCAAATGTAAAATTACGAGGGTTGAAAGGTTATAAATAGGATATTTTCGAACATTTGGATCTTCCAATTTAAATTGAGCTTAAATCTGTATGATTAATTATATTAAATAGGGTTCAGCTAAGGTTGGACGTATTCGAACATGTATATATATGTAAACAGGATGAAGAGTGGCGAGTAATTTTATTTTACTGGATGGGGATAAACACTGGAATGACATTGTCTGAAGCAAGTATAAGTAAAAGTCCTCATCGATTACGCCATGGGTTTGAGATGCTGCATAGTTATGGCATAAATATGAAGACAAATTGGCCGAGGACAATTTTAGGTTCCCACAACAATCTAAAAACTTTGCTTGATAGTAGATATAGTTTTTGATTGCTTGACAGTATATATAGTTAAATCTATCCTATTACTCAATATGAACGACCACGACGACCGATACGAACCGTCATTTGCTGTAAAAATGATCTCTCGAGGCCCTCGAGACTTACTGAAGAACAGCGTTTAATATAATTATGATCGTGTTTGTCGTAGCGTGGATAGTGATTTGAGAAAAATACTATTTGTAGATGCTGCGGGTGAAACGGCAAGACTTTTCCTACCAAGGTAATTTCGGCAAAGGAACGAAGCTAAAGTAAGATTGTGCGAATACAAAATGACGAACCCATGGGCGGTATAACAGTACTTTGTCGTGGCGATTATTGTTAGGCTCTGTCTGTTATACCACCATAGAATATGAGACAAGAGGTGATGAAATTAAAGTCTTTCTAAAGAGTTCATAACTATGAGATTGTATTATCGCTATGCATTTTGACATTAAATATGCGAGCATGATTATGAGGCAACGAAAATGCGCAGGAATTCTCTGATCTTTTACTCGCGATTGGTAACTTCGCGGTGTGGACTTGCACGAACAAGTGAAAGTCATTTGAGCTATTTTTAGGACATTTACACTATTCAATATAGGTATTACATGCAACTTAAAACATTTTGGGTATCAATTCTGTAGCCCAATGAAAAGACAAATTCCGCGCGAACGGAGTCGCGGGCACAGCTAGTAATTTAAATAAAGAACACTGCTACAAAAACCGTTCGTCACCGCGGCACGATCGCGGCTGTTGGGTACTATAGTGGTTACTGCGCTCGAGGCGCGTAGGTATAACTCGAGTTTTGTGCGTTTGTATGGAGTTAGAATACTGTTAGATATTATTACCGTGACTGAGATCGCCACACCTTTTCAATATTTATTATGTGAACAAATATTGAACAGGTTTTCCTCTAAACATGTGGATTAGTCATGGTGTTTGTTATTCCGGAGCGACTACAGGATTGTCCAAGCACCCATTATAAAACTACGCTATTGAGGGCCCATGGCAAATTTATGGTCACACGGACCTGCCCGCTAATGTGACGTCAAGAAGGAACGAGTAGCCGCTTATGTAACGTAATGTACATATTATGTTAATGTTAACGTAATGCCGGTATAAGGTCGGTTCATGAAAGATGACCACTGCGCAGAAATAATTTTTAGGTCCCCGTGGAGGTGCGGGGTGAGGCGCGGGCGGAATGCGTCAAGAACGGAGCCACGCCATTGGTGCACGAATGTCCATATGCGCGACGGCCGCCATTTGTGGTCAACTTTCGTGAACCGATCTGTACGAAGTATCTACATAGTTAGAACATATTGTATTCCTGACAATTGCATAGCAGAAAATTTAAGTAAAATAATGCCACTAACCTTACAATAGGGGTTCTGGTTTAAATCCACGGGCGCATGCACTCTTACAGCGCACAACTTTTCCTTAACCGTTTCTTTAGACACAACCATGACAGCTTTGACTTGATATCTGATGTGACCGTGAGTACTTTCAAAGGACGACGGGCAGCTGCCAGGAATCGGGAAATCGAACCTGAACTGGTAGTGGTCCCGTGTTAAGTGGTTCTCACCTATAAAAGTAATAAGTTAGGTCAATAATCAGTCCCACACGCCCCCTTTACAGAGTTGTAGGTACACATCACACAATCGATGCATAGGCAAGCTAATTGTAAACGCTTGTAAGCAACGACTGAAGACTTTATTTATAAATGAACATACATTCTCCATCACGTTGATATCTTGAAAACAAATTCTTAAGAATAAAAATGTCTCGAACATCCTGATTAGATAACACATTCAAGATGATACACTACAATTGGGCGATAATGCCACATCAGTAATAATAAGTAGTGCTTGTTTGTTTTTCGTCTGAGTGTGTGTGGCCAACTCAGTAGTGCTAAGGGTCCCATTATAGATCCTTGGAGCACTCCCCAATGTTAGTTGCAAGGATTTGTTTAGTACATGAGAAAAATTACAGAAATATTTAACAAAGCGAACATTATTGGGCTTTAGTTTAATTAGCCTGTGTTTTAATAATTATGATAAAATATATCGAGGTATATTAGGACACTTGTAGACATAATCTGTCGCATGCTTTGTATAATTCTCATCTGAGAAAACTTGGCTTGTTTAGGAGTCGGCGTTACCACTAGACAAAACGTCAGCTAGGTCACCTGAATTCTTCGCTATATTAATTAACATATGTATTTTTAAAACACATTTTAAACATTTATTATTATTATTATTACTCACTTCCTGCATCTCCAAATACATAATATTTCTGATTGATATACTCTTCGTAAGCGTCGTGATCGACTAAGTGCTTTACTTTGATACCATCCTCTTTACGCTTTTCAGTTGTTGTCCAATGGACTTTGCAGAAACCTATACAACTGATGTATATACCTGTAATTAATATAATAATACAGGTATAGTGCGAGATCCCGCGACAAATTAATGCACTCATCGAGTTTTCGCTAAAAACTAATGTTTTATGTATATTTATGATTAGGAGAATATATATTTAATATAGGGTAGACCGAGGCGAATCGGATCACTTTTTATTTGAGGACATAAAAATCATACTAAAGTGTAATATATGTAACTTTATTGGCCATAACGGTAAGCAGTAATTATTTAGCTACATATTAAACATTTCAAAACTAAAATAACTCATAAATTGTGCAAAATATTAATCAAAATTAAAAAAGAGAGAAATATCCGAATCGCCCCAATTGTCGGGGCGAATAGGATCATACATAAAATTAAGGTTTTCTCAACATTATAAGCTTTTGCATCAATGGCAATATTAAAATAATAAATAATCAGGACAATATTAATTACTAAAACATAAATCACATGGATACGGGCCTTCTTTCCCACCCAGACCAGCACTTTTTCATGGCACCATTCTTTAAAGTGATGGTGGATGAATAATTTTTTTATCAGTAAATACAAAGCCAATCTTTGTGCTTCGCATTTGATTCTTATTCAAGGTGTTCTACTATTATTTTTCGTCTTAATATTTTCTTTGGTATTAGTCTGTTTCTCCTTTTTTCACAGCTTTTTCGGCAGTTTTAAGTTTCTTCTTAGCATCTCTTTCGTTAAGATTAATCCTACACTGAGGTGGATACAAATGCTATATTGATTTTATTGTCTACCACGTGTCTTAATGACATCATTGGAGAGAGAAACTATTCTTTGTAAAATTGTCTATCGAATTTTTTTTATCGCAGCAGCCCGACCCAATATTAATTCTTAGGCCAGTACTTCACTTGGGGCTATAATTTTTGTTTGGGGACCATTTTTCTGCTTGTTCTTCTTATTTTTGTCTTTTATATTTGTGAACCATCTTTAATTGAATAAACTTGCTTAATTATTCTCAAAAGTAAAATAAATCATTTTAAATAAGTGATCCGATTCACCCCCGATGACGCGATCCGAATCTGGGGTGATTGACCTTGAAGACTTTTGAAATAAACATTTCACATATAAACCTATAATACTGTGCTTAAAAATTAAAATGTTTTCTAAAATACACCTATTCCCAAACCGTTTAAACTATATAACTCAAAGTTTTAACACAAACTCTTACATTAACACCAACAAATAGTAAGCATGTACTTTAGATGAGCGTGAAAATTGTAACGCACACAAAAAGTTACTCTCTGGCGAGCGGCGCTGACGCTCATGTACGGATTCGGACCGAAACGCCGCCGATGGCAGGAGGTGCGGGATGGAAGTGGCTTGTGAGACGTCAGTAGCTGGCATTCCTTGTCAACACTGTATTAAGAATATTCACAAATTTCTTATTTTGATCCGATTCACCCCCTGATCCGATTCGCCTCGGTCTACCCTATCTATCAGCACGATCGATTCCGCGGCGTTCCCTCTCTCTATCTCGCTCTAGTAAATGACGGTCCTAACTCCTAAGTGACAAAAAAGGATAGAAGCATATAAAAGTGCGATGCGGTGCTGATAGGTGTAGCTCAACCCTAAGAGTCCTTAAGAGTGGACCATGGCAGGCCAAAAGCAAAAAAAGAGTCGACGCGTCCTCCGAGAAAGAAAAAATAGTACCTACTCTGAATACCGCCATCACAGACAAGTTTGACAACATACTGGCGCTAAAAGGACTTTACAACTTACCCTGAATAACTGTTGACTGCCGTTGATCAAAAACCAATCGGCCCTTGATAGAGGTACCAGCATCGAAAGTACCAGTCTCACTGTCCAAAATAATACGACCTTCTTCAAAGCCCATTATTGTGAATAATTCATCAATTAATACACAACGCTAAACTACACCCTGCTTACACCAAAGTTCACAACGTATTAGGCGTGTATAGACGGTCGTAGTTTGATTAAAACATGTGCGGGTTTTGGCGTGAGATAAGTATGTAGGTATATACCAGGGGTCGGCAACCATTTGTGTAGGAAGAGCAAAAATTTAAAGTTACAAAATTTAGAAGTTTTCACTGCCTCCGTAGTTCAGCTGATAGCGTATGCGTCTGCTGATCGGAGGTCCCGGTTTCGATTCCCGGGTCGGGCAAAAGTGTTACTGATTTTTTCTGAATTCTCAGTAGCAGCACGGAGTCTGGTGATGTGCCCGGTAACAGCAATAGGCTCGCACCCTATTAAGAGGGACCTAAAAATTCATGGCGAAATGTGGGTGTCAATATTACACCTCCGCCTACTCCTTCGGAGATACACCGATCTATAAAAAAATAAATAAAAGTTTTCAAAGAGCCCCATTTATTTTCTTCGCAGCAATACTGTTTATTTTTATAAAAGTAATATTTACTATAGGAACTAAAGAGCAGCAGCTTCGCACCCAAAGAGGCACATGTGGCTCGCGAGCCGCAGATTGCCGACCCCTGGTATATGTATACTTATGTAACCTTGGAGGGACTAATAATTACTAAACGTCGCGTCGTTGTTTTGGGCAAATAAGCATACCGCATGTTATCATATTGAGGTCCAATTTAAAATACAATAACAACCGACTATTGATAAAAATATGTTTGGACTACATGTTAAACGAGATTGACATAATACTATAAAGAGATGCTGTTTTACATAATTTTAATAGTTTGAAGCTTGTTCTATTCGGCTTATATTTTGTATTATGTTTATTTCTACTGGTATGGAGGTGAATATCTCTTCCAGTGCAGTCAGTCAACCGAGAGATGGCGGTCAAACCGACAATAGTTAAGCGGGAGTAAATTTAAAGATGCTAGATGGGCAGCAGCGTCTAGCATCAGAGACTACCGCCACGGCGATCGCCAAACCGCCTGCCAAGCGTGGCGATTACAGTAAAACCCCACCAGATGAGCCACACAAGCAAAAACCGGCCCCCAGACCCGGCATCATACTGTATTTTACATTTACATTTACTGCCACGTTCGCGAAGCAAGGGCGTAGAACCATGAGAAAGAACGGGCAACTCACGGTCACTCTTTTTCATCGCCAGGTTTTTAATAATACCTACATTACAATTAGACTTTTGTAAGGTGCTGCAACTGTTATACCTTCTATGTTACTTGTATATATTTACTGTACATACCTAATACTCAAGCATAATCAAGTTAAATTTTGATGTTCATTTAGCAGAGACAAGTAAATGTCTCTGCATTTAGTTAGCCTCCTGAACATAGACATGGTGAAACAGGAGCATCCACTTACATTATGCACCTAACAATGCAAGCAACCCGCCCAAATGTTCAGAACCATGATGGAAATGATGAAGTTAAATATCAAAAAAAAATTATACCAGCCCATAAGAGCGCCATCGACCAGTCATCGCAAGTAGCACCCGTTCACGAGTGACGCATGTGCCAGCCATTACGGCGGGGCAGGGTGTGCTAAGAATCACCAGCAGAGATCCGGCTGCCGCCACCGACGTCAACTGGCCCTGGCAACATTTAACACGCGCACACTGCGGACCGACTAGAAGATTGTCGAGCTGGAAAAAGAATTGACCAAGTTGCGATGGGATATTATAGGCCTATCTGAAGTCCAAAGACAGGGTAAGGATTCGATAGTCGTCGATTCCGGTAACTTGCTATTTTACCGGGAGGGCGACCAACAGTCCAAGGTGGTATCGGGTTCATCGTCCACAAATCTCTCGTAAACAGCGTGGTAAATATCGCGAGTGTGTCGAGCAGGGTAGCGTACCTTATACCCAGAATATCCAAACGATATTCGTTGAAGGTCATACAGGTCTACGCTCCGACGTCGACACATCCCGATGAGGAGGTCGAAGCTATGTACGAGGCTATATCTCGGGTGGACATCGGAACTCGCGGAGCCACTTGTTGGCTAGCTTTATGGAGAAAGAAGGACTCTTTATGACGAATTCCTTCTTCAAAAAGCGAGTGAATCCCGCAAGTGGACCTGGATAAGTCCAGACAGTGCCACCAAAAATGAGATCGACTTCATCATGTCGACGAAGAGGCAAATATTCAATGATGTCTCTGTGATCAATTCGCTTAAAGCGGGCAGCGATCACTTGATGGTAAGAGGCACATTGAATATTAGTAGCCTGGAACGGTCGAAATTTATGAAGTCCACGCTCCGACCAGCGCCAGTTCATTTCCAAAACCTTGAGAGCTTTCAGCTTGAACTACACAATCGCTTCGAATGCCTGGGCGAGTGCGTAGATGTGGACGACTTTAGTGGCGGGTTCGTGGATGCTGTCCATAAAACGGGGTCCAAGCCCTTAAGACCCCAAAAAGCTAGGAGAACTGGTAAAATCTGTGATCCGACTCTAGAGCTCTTAGAGGAAAGGCGTAGGATGCATTTGCTATCCTCCAACGACATGCCAAAATATCGGCGCCTCAGTAGACAGATACAAAGGCTCTGACTCGCGATCTCTGCCGATACAAAACCAAAAATGTAAAAAGGCGATCGAGCGGAATAAAGGGTCAAAAATATTCCAGAGAGATCTGTCTATTGGGCAAACTCAGATGACAAAGCTGAAGACGGAGTATGGCAGGGTTGTGTCATCCAGACCCCAGCTCTTGGAGGAGATCGAGAATTCTATGGACTGAACGGTTATAATTAATAAAATGAATTGAATGTTTTAAGCCGTATTTTATTTTGTTATCCATTTACTATATAGTAGGTGTTGAACAAAGTTTCTGTGTTTATTAGCTGTACACATTGATCAATCAATGAAGATACGTTCATTAAAACACACACACAATCAACTTTCCGATGCCACAGAAACTCGAATGATACTATATACACATCACACTACAGTTTGGTGTTAATTAATATTATATGAGTTTTCTAGAACAAATGCAATAAACATATTGCATAAGTACTGGGTGTTTGGTAAAATAGTCGCGAGTATACAAGGCTTACCGGTCATCATCATTCATCATCATCAGCCTTTACCTTTAACACTCCACTGCTGGACTAGGCCTCTCCATTGAAAGGAGGAATTGGTCTACTATACCACGCTGGCCAAACGGGTAGGTATAGGGTTTGTATCAAGTTTTCCTTCTCTTACAGTGCTGTTCTCTGTAGAATATGCTCCCTCTCTTGGCTCTTACGACACCCATGAGATGATATGGGGTGGTGACAGCTTAAGGCTAGGCTTAGCGGTATATCATGATAAAATCATTGTGTATTATTGAACATTCTAGGCCACCGAAGCGAAGGCGATCGTCGGAGCGCAAGGCGGCCTAGGATGCCCAATAATATACTACTGTGGAATACGGGATACGGGTATACGCTTAGATAAAATAAAGAAAAAGCGGGATCTAATATAATGAGTGTAATTTAATCATAATAAGAGGAATGTATTCTTCAAAACAATAGGCTTACACTAAACAGATACAAAGTTTCTGGTATTTACATTTATTTTATAGTAATTGATATAATTATTATTACCATAATATAAAACTTAACCTCTTGGGGGTAAATTCGCATAAACTTTTACCCTCAGAAGTTGGCGAGGGTGTCAAATCCTGTGTGTTTTGACAAATTAGTTTGTTGCAATCTAAAAATAAGGACCTACCTTATATTTATTGACGGACTGTCATGAAACGACTCATTTTCGTTATATAAGAATGCACAATAGGTATACTAGCTGTGAAAGATATCTAGGAAGTACTTGCTGCAGGCGTGTTTGGTATATTCAGGGTCACAGTAACATTTGTGGTTTGGGGCTGCGCTTGTGCAGCCGCAGGCGGGTTCGCTTGACTCGCTGCAGGGGGCGGCGAGGGGTAAGGCTGACCCGGATGAATCCCGGGATGATTGGGGTACGGGAGGTTTTGGAAAGGTTGGTTTATAGGATTGGGGTAGGGATGGTTTGGAGCGGTGGGGTAATGCATATTCGGCGGTGATTGGGGCATACCCGGCGAGTATGGGATATTTTGAGGGTAATTAAACATTGGTTGGTTGGTTACTGGAGGCGGAGGGTAGTAGGCACCTCCTACATGTTGAAGTTCAAGTGGTCGGCGTGCTACGTCATCTCGGCGGTCGTTGTCACGGTCCTCGTTTTTATCTTCAGTGCTCGTCAGAGGGATAGTGCCGAATACAATCGGGCACGATCGTTCAGTCCCTATGTGACAACCGCTGGGATCCAATACTGCCTGTTAATTAAGATAAGTATATTTTAAAACAACACAACATAACTTCACGCCTTTATCGCCGAAAGGGTAGGCAAAGGTGCATAGGAGTCGCAAATCCCTCCCTAGAAATTCAAAAATTCCTAAAATTCTTAAAAACATCTAATTTTTTTTCATGTATTTGTATTCAGTTACCTATACCTAGTAGTATAATCAGCGCTGAAAATATTTTGCAAATGCATATCAACAGCCTATATAGGTATTATGCAAGTACATATATTTTATTACCCATATAGGTATACTTATTGAGAGCTACACTATGTGTCTGTATTTCATCATGATTGGTAAAGTGTTCGAGATGTGAAAGTTATAACGAAAGTCACAATCTTGATAATAATATAAGTGTTGATAACCGCTTTCGAGTTCTTTAGTTTACAATTTTTACATTGCTTTTCTCGACTCAAAACAAAGGATTTAATTCGTCTTTCGGGACATATACCTCGCCAAGATATAAGTAAGTAGGTTTCAAAAGACAATTTAAACTTTTGCAAGGAATGTATCCAGTGGCAGCAGGTATGTTAGGTAACATACACTTGTATTGGCCATTATGTCAAACCTCTATTTCAAGGCAAGCAATCGCAGCTAGGTGTCGCAAACCGGGATCCCGAATTTCGAAAATACCGGGATACCGGGCCAAATGTTGGTCTTATTAATACCGGTTTTAAATTCTCAAAAACCGAGATTTTCGGTATTTTTGGTATTAGAAAAATAAATAAAACACAAATAGAAACAGAACCATCTAAATAGAAATTAACAGATTATTTTACAAGTAACTTTCAGTTGTTTTCTTACTTCAAATGACCAAAGATATCTGGCGCAATCTGGCCAGAAATTGTCTGCATCATCAAATTCGATTAAAATATTGTGAAGAAGCACGGTGAAATTGTGAAATTATCTTTAATAAACCAACTTCAAAAATTAAATAATGACGAAGTTAAGGTCTCGGTGACTCTAGATGGACTGGTTCAAATAATCGACGTTTTATGAATGTCGATGTGCATCGTTCGTCAATTTTGTCAATCTCTGCCTTGTAAGAGTTATTGGGAGTATGGCAGCCAGAACTTGCTTGCAGTTGCTGGAGAAAAGATTGTTAGCATTCGAATTATCCCTGAGACACGACGTAAGTTGTACCACAACTGACGGTGGTTCTGTAATGGTAGCCTTTGGCCGTGATGCATAGATTCTCCATCAACAGTACCTTGCCACACTAGATGTCTTGTACAAAATAAAGAAAAATGCCAATCTCGGATATTGAAGTCGATGAGAATAATGACACCTTTGCTTCTGATAATGATGATGAAGATGATAATTATGGTTTTCTTGTAACTGAAGAACGAGAATTGTTGTAGGTAATTGTAATTGTAGAACTAATCAAAACAACGAATTTAATTTCAAAGAATTAATAGAAAAAGTCCGTAAAATTGTGAAATTTTAGAAAGTTGTCAACAAAAAAATATGTAAACGAGGAAATGAATAGTGAAATTAATTTGATTTTACGAAATATAATCATTTACTGACTATTCCTCCGGAAACGTACTTTATTAAACTAAAGAACAATGGCAGAATTAGGTCTGGGTTTGTTGTGGCGAGCTTAAACTTCATATAAACAAAACAAATTGTTTAATTTTTCTAATATTTTTTATATTTTCACTTTGTCTCGATAAAGCCGGATTATTTTATGATGATAAAAAGCATTCCAATTGATTACGAACTAGGTGCTCACTTTATTATTTGATTGTTGCCATAGACAATGGTGTGACAGGAATAGACGTTTGACATTGATGCGTATCGATTATTAAATAAGTAATCGATATGATCGACCTTTATAGGGTTGGTTTGGTTTAAAATATAATAATTAAAATGCAGTTAATTAATTGTTAATCAACATTATATCAATAAGCTAATTCTTTTGTAGCAAAACAACTTTTAAATCAAATAAAAACGTCACAGCAACGTTTTAACGTTATATCGATTTCACATAAAATCGATTTAAAATAAGCAGCTCTGCTTTTGTCTTTGGCTGTGACAGGTACCTACTACCTAAATGCTACAGAATAGTTCTGCGTTTAGATGTCAATCTAACATAATGCCTTTGATAATTCAAACGTACCCTCATTGTTCATTCTTAATTAAACATTAAACACCGATATCTTCTTTTTCCGGCTTTCCTGAGTGAAAATATAATAATTTATAGACTCTGTTACTTACGCCGAATTTTTTGATATATTTTTTATTACTGAGCGCTTCAATTTAATTTCAGACATTTTGATGTATGGATATCTGCCATTGTCCTTTACCAACTTTATCTTAATCTCAGAAATATCGATAATACCGGAATACCGGTATTTGTCGGGGGCCAGTACCGAAAATACCTACCGGTTTTGCTTAAATGATTCGGTATTGCGACCCCTAATCGCAGCTAGACTTGAAGAATGATATCAAGAATTAAGAATCGCAAGCCTGAAGCATTTCCATGGAGGCAATCAAAACTTCAGTCTGCGACCGTAGCAGGTAGACTAGGTTGATTGGTCTAATGGTTAGTGACCCTGTTGGCCAAGCCGGAGGTAGTGGATTCCTACCCAGTTCAAATCTTTGTGTGATGAGCAGTGGCTACCTGGGGCGGAAGTTGGCGGGTGGCACCATTTTTTTCTTGGTTTTATTCACCCCAAAAAAGGGTAACACCCGGGGCGGACCGCCCCAGCCCCGTCTGATACGACTTATGAGAACGATTATTTGTTCTCTGTGCGTAATTTCTATGTTACACACATCCTACACCTATATTTAAACAGTCCCGTACGGTATATCGAATTACCCTTGAACGATATAATGGTCTACAGAAAGCATGGTTCACCGACGAACGGTAATACGAAAAAACTATTAGTCAATACCATTATTTAGCGACAGCACATTTCGCCGAATAACGCTACAAAGAATGAATGGTTAGCCGATACCAAGATTTGCCGATGTCATGGTTCACCGCAACACGCTTTAACTAAATAATTCTTTACCGATAGCAGTTTGCATCGAAAGCACCTTTTTATGTGTAGGTACCTAAGAGGTTATGTTAGGTTTTCTTGTGACCCCGTACTCGAAAATAGGAGCCCTGCTTCGCAGGGCTCAACTTAGCTTATTGGGCGACTAGATAACGATGAGAAGTGATGTAAGAAAAGGTGGTTTCGATGCAAATTGCTATCGGTAAAGGGTAGGGTCCCAGGTAGTAGAGCCTTGCTCCCAGGTTGTAGAGCCTTGCTGATTTCAGCATGAATGGGCCGGCTCGACCGGGGAAGTACTACCCTCTCACAGAAAATCGACGTAAAGTAACAGTACCTAAACTGTTGCGTTTCGTTCGGTAAGTGAGAGTGCCGGAGGCCCTATCCCCTAATCCCACTCCTCATCCTATCCCTTTTCCTATCCCCAAGGGGCGGCAACGCACTTGTGTCTCCTGTGGTGTTGCTTGTGTCCATGGGCGGCGGTAATTGCTTACCATCAGGCAATCCTGCTCGTTTGCTGCCTATTACCACATAAAAAAAAAAGGATTATTTAGTTCAAGCATGTTCCGGCGAACCATGACTTCGGCAAATCTTGGTATCGGCCAACCATTCATTCTTTGTAGCGTTATTCGGCGAAACGTGCTGTCGCTAAATAATGATATCGACTAATCGTTTCTTCGTATTACCGTTCGTCGGTGAACCATGCTTTCTGTAGACAGTTATATCGTTCAAGGGTAATTCGATATACCGTACGGGACTCATATTTAAATGTAACAATGTACAATGTACAAACTCTGTTAGTCTTAGTTTAGGATCAGATGACCGTGTGTAGGTTGATTAACGGAAAGGTCCCAATTATAGAATAGCACTATATTTCTAAAACATCGAAAAATTTACATCCATGCACCTTACCTCTACTAAAAAAAGTTTTGTCCCAGTTTTGTTTAGACTTAAAAATATACCTACCGGTAACCGTATAGGAATATATTCTATAATTGGTACCTTTCAACTATATAAGGCACTTACAGTAAAGCGATACGCGACATCGATGAATCGGCACCCGCTCAAGTTGTGAACCTCTATCTCAGGAAGTGTGACTTCAAAAGTCACTGCAGCTTTGACGCCGGCTTTTATAGATTTATAAGCTTCCGCGAAAATCGCCTTATTCTCTTCCTTCTTACCCTCATCGGAAGCCGTGTATGTCTCCGTCTGAAAAAATAACATTCAGTGGTTATGTCTCCTTTCTTTTTAGTGTGAGACCAACTCTGGTTTCAGCTATTTTTAACTGTCTGATGGCCTCTGATATGACAAAAGCGATTGTTGAAACTTGTGCTTGAGGCAAGAACTGGCGCCGGGCTTCACGTGCCCTGCGCTCTTATGTGCCAGAAGTCACCCAGCCAGGTGATGACCCGTGCAAGCGTTGCTTAACTTGCCTTTCTATTACGAACGGCAAGTCAAATCACGTTAGGTTGCGCAACAATCATTTTGGGGAGAAACGACGTGTGTGTAAAATAAGGTGAAGAATCTTGAACACCTGCAAACCTCGACAAAATGTATCATGGAAAGCTTCGTGAACGTCCGAAAACAAAATTGTTCATAATAACGAGCACCCCACCCATTAAAAGGTTTGCACTTTATTAAAACGATTAATCTATAGGTATATAAAAAGCGAAAGGTCACTCGAAAGACGCTGGATGTAGGTATAAAGAAGTAATTTGGCAGGCAAGCAGGGCCGAGCCGTCCCTATGTGCAATGTGCGCGGCGCACACAGTCGCCAGAGTAATAGGGGGCCGCGCGCCGGGATACGCGTTAATTAATACAATAATTTTCGAAAAAGGGCGACAAAAAGGCGCTTAGATTTCGCACAAAAGCGCTTCATAGATTTCGCACACAGGCGCGGGATTGGGTCGGCGCAGCCCTGCAGGCAAGTTACCTAGTACGCGTCCGCTAAGACGGATTTTCCGAGAAGATTGTATTAAGGGGTCTAGGGGTTTTCGCAAATTTGTTTGAAAGTTAAGATATAATGTAATTAATATCTACCTACGCGCGAAAACGTGGGCAAGTTACCTACTTAAATAAGTACTAAGAATAGAAACCTTTGTAATGAAGTAAGTCAGAGAGTCCATATCGACGCTGCTTTTGTTGAGGATGGTGATTTCTAAGGGAATTTTCTGTCCGGGACAGAAACCGCCCGCTGGCAGCTCCAGCCTGATGAGCGAGTTGCCTGAACTGAAGCAGCAGCAATAGTACGTGCTGTACAAGTTCAATTTTATCGGTTCCTACAAACAAACAAAAGAAAATAATTATTTCTACACATACAAATGGCTGCTGTCGCATACGCTATCCACTGCCTCCTTGGTCCAGTGGATAACGTATGCGACTGCTGATCGGAGATCCCGGGTTCGATTACCGGGTCGGGCAAAAGGGTTACCTACTGGCTTTTTCCGAATTCTCAGTAGCAGCACGGAGTCTGGTGATGCGCCCGGTAACGGCAATAGGCTCTCCCCCTATTACGTGGGTCCTAAATATTTATGGCGAAATGTGGGTGTAATATTAGCCTCTGCCTAGCCCTTCGGGGATACAGGCGTGAGTCTATAAATAAATAAATAACAAATGGCTAAATATGCAACATGCAACACAGTCACAAAGAAAATCTATCTAATTCCTTTGAACGAGCAATTCTTATATTTATGTATAGTAGCTACATCTATGTAGCTATGCTAAAGGTTATTTTTTTAAGTATTTTAGGTTTTCTACTGATAATCTATACCTGACCGCAGATCTCTTGTCAGTAAGAAAATTATACATTCTGCAACTTATTTTAAGAAAGCATAAATCTCTGCCCTATAATTCATGTAAACCGAATGTTAATTCGGTCTACATGAATTATATGCACTAATATTGTATCTATTTATGGTATCTATTTATATATGTTATAAAGTATATATTTATGTATGTTGTAATATTAGTATGTAAGTACATAGTATTATTATAAGTTTTGTTGAGCTCATCAGAATACACTATTATTTGAAGTACACCAACCTACCCATTCTCTCAGTCACCAATTCTTGTATTCCATTCTTGGTTGTCTGGAAGAAATCGCAATTTGCGATAAGACCGCCCTTGTACCACTAGTTTTAGTTGTGTAAATATGATCACTGTACTCTTGTATCTTTTTTGTTTTCTGGTGTACAATAAAGAGTTTTAATCTAATCTAATCTAATCTAATTCGGTCTACATGAATTATAGGGCAGAGATTAGATTAGCTACAACGAAGTTCCTTCTAACGAAGGAACTACGTTGTAGCTCCCCCAGTCGTAGACTCGTAGTCAAATCGACATTTGCATCACGTAATAGCCACGGCAGTTTTCACGTCTATATAATATGTTAAACAAGGACTTAAAAATATCCCCCATGATATACGCAGAATGTAAGAAAACATTAACACTTTGGCTAAAAACAATCTTTCACTTTGCTCATAGCCCAGTGGCTATGAGCAAAGTGAAAGATTGTTACAGTAGGCCTTACATTCACTCATCTCTCTCTCTCTCTCTCATACACACACACTAACATACACACACGCACACATATACATAGTCTACGCATATGGTACAGTGAACTATTGATACAGTACACTCCTGTATTTGTTTCTAAATTGTGTATTTTATTTTTATTACTTCCTTTTTATTTTAATTACTTTTCTGTTATATAAATGTTAAAGCTATAATTTGATAACGGTATAATTATCAATGCTAATGCTCAAAGATCTCAGCTCTGCAAGTCTTCAAGTTGGACTTCAAATGAATCGATCAAAAACTCAGCTGATGACCAACAGCACAAAAGGTAGGGTCATGGTGGATGGGCAGATAATACACTATGTTGACGAGTATACTTACTTGGGCCAGATAGTATCCTTCGATAACAAGCAAGACAAGGAGATTACACAAAGAATCCAAAATGCCTGGAAGAGCTTCTGGTCCATGAAGCAGATGTTGAAGGGAAACCTTCCGTTATCACTGAAACGGAAACTCGTTGACATGTGTATACTGCCCATCCTAACCTACGGTGCTCAAACATGGTCCCTGACCGAGATTCAGAAGTCCAAGTTGAAGATTTGCCAAAGAGCCATGGAGCGTAGCATTCTGGGGGTGAAGAGGACCGATCACGTCCGTAACTCTACGCTGCGCTCAAAAACCGGCTTAATGGTCGTAGGAGTAAAATCAGCCCGACTAAAGTGGGCCTGGGCCGGACACGTCAGCCGCATGCATACAGAAAGGTGGGCTCATGTAGCTACCAATTGGGTACCAGGCGGTCGGAGGCGACGAGGACGTCCTAGACGGAGATGGCGGGATGACCTAGACGCTTTTGAGGGCGACTGGCCAGAGATCGCAAACCACAGAGATTTGTGGAAATCCAAGGGAGAGGCCTTTACTTGCTCAGCAGTGGTAGAATACAGGCTTATTAAAAAATATATCAGTAGGTACAATTTATTTTTATCATACACCGTGGAGAATAGGAGAACGAGAAAGTTCTTAAAGTAATCTAAGAACTTTCACGTTTTCTATTTATATTTTATATTTCTGTCTGTACAAAATTGTTATAGATAATGTACCTCAATCTGCTTTGTAAACTTGTTTAACTTTTAATTATTGTGCATGTTGTGTTTACCTTTAAGTGATTGTTGCACTGTGATTATAATTTTGGTATAGGTACTTGTTCTAAAATGTATCCAGTGAAAACAATTGTTGGTAAAACAAATAAAATAAATAAAACAACCTTCATGTAATCCAGACGTAAAGTTATTATTTCGAGACTATAATTATGTAAGTACCTATGTTCCGTGTGTTGCTTTATTGTTTGTAACGTCTCTCGCGATACAAGAATTATTTCTAGTGCGGGAGTAGACTTTCAAAAAGCAACACATGAATGATAAAAGATCGGCTCTTATGTGTGACTCAAGTATTAGGTAGGTTCTTAGAGCCACACATATTATCTACACTCTCTAGTTATAGTATATCATCTATGATCTACACAATATGTATTAGCACTGGTCATGTATCGTACTAGCCATCTGTCGGGTATTCTCGGTAGACATACCTATATATGTATTTTGAATTCTATGTTTTCTTCTATGGTTCTAAATAAAACGTTTTTAGTCTTTGCCACTCGTCTCTGGGAATACGTTGTTTTATTTCAGTCCCCTTTTCCTCCTGACTATTGCGACAAACTCAAAGCTACTGGACGGAGTTTTGTACCTACGGTTTTCATCAATGGATACTTAGTGTGACTTTTGAGGAAGGTAATGTTTAGGTGTATGATTCATTCGGGCGGAGCCGCGGCCGGTGCCTAGTGCTGAATAATATATAAACAGTTGGTACCTATGTTTTATAAGTTACTCGTCTTTGCTAGCCAAGTTTGATAGTGAATGGCCACCAAGGTCATATATTAGAATATTTCGGCATAAACATAAAGCAAATTAACCTCGGCTCGACCTAAGATAACACGTTGTTAATTAAATTAATGCCCGAAAGAGTGTATGGAGCTAAGAAACTCTGTTCCCGATTATGGTGAGCTATCGAAAAGTATTAAATCATAAGTAAAAATACATTATTCAGAATAAGTAAGATTTAACTAAAACTACAAATAATTATTTCTTGTGATCTGGTAGAAACCCAAATTTCGGTTTATCTTCTGCGTCATTTATCAAGAGGGGCTAGCGTTAGTCTACTTACTAAATTACTAATATCACGGCGTCACGTAATGCCGCAGACACGCCAATTGCGGTTAGCGTGTCCCATTCCCTGACCTAGTAACAACATTATGGTTTACTAATGTGTCTCTTGTCGAACAGAGATGTGTTAGTTCAAGACGTGACCATTAATAAGCAATCAAGTAATATTTTTATATAACAATTCTAATAAACAAAGTATTATAATAATAAATATTGATAGAACTGGAATCAGTAGTAGTGAAGATAAAATCATAAAATTATATCAGGTCACCATTCAGAAAACCCACTAAGAATTAGGTATTTATAAACAATAACACGAAAATCAACCGTGTATTCCCCGCACATTATCTATTTGGTACATAGATAATACATACATACATAGACTCACGCCTGTTTCCCCGAAGGGGTAGGCAGAGGCATATTAAACGCCCACTTTTCGCCAGTGTTTTGATCCCACGTAATAGGTGGCGAGCCTATTGCCGCTTATTGGGACATTTTGTTTGCGAGAGCCTCGTCCGTTGATCGGCAGGTGCACCACTTGCAGGTGAGGTTGGCTTGGGACCCTAAGTTCTTGGTGGGAACCCTATGCATATAGATAATACAAATAGTTTAATTTCGTTTTGGTGCGAGCGGATGAGCATATAAAAAAATGTAAATACTTAGAAATAAAAACATGTGTGTATTATGAAATCTCCACTGAGATCGCAACATCTGTTCAATTCCGTTCGCTATTTATTATGTGAACACATTTTGAGGTTTTCCCCTATAACATATGGATTAGTCATGGCGTTTGTTATGCCAAAATGACTATAGGATTGTCCAAGCACGCATTAAAAAACAACGCTATTGAGGTCCCGTCGAAAATTTAGGGTCACATGGCCCTGCCCGCTTATGTGACGATGCAGGTACGAAGTATCTAGTTAGAACATAATTCTGACAATTCATCATCATCATAATCAGCCCTATACTGTCCCACTGCTGGGCACGGGCATCTTCTCACTATGACAAGGGTTAGGCCATAGTCCACCACGCTGGCCAAGCGCGAGTTGGCAAACTTCACATGTCTTTCGAGAATATGATGGAGAACTCTCAGACATGCAGGTTTCCTTGAAAGGCAAACTGCTTCACCGTTAAGCAAGCGATAATTAACAATTTAATACGCAGTCACGCACGTAACTTCGAAAAGTCATTGGTGCGTGCGGTGGATTCGAACCGAAGACCGCCCGCGTAGCTGTCTGTCGGTCTTTCCACTCGGCTATCGCTGCTGGACAATTGTAAAGAAAATAAACTAGTAAAATAATGTTACTAACCTTACAATAGGGGTTCTGGTTCAAATCCACGGGCGCATGCACTCTTACAGCGCACAACTTTTCCTTAACCGTTTCTTTAGACACGACCATGACAGCTTTGACTTGATATCTGATGTGACCGTGAGTACTTTCAAAGGACGACGGGCAGCTGCCAGGGATCGGGAAATCGAACCTGAACTGGTAGTGGTCCCGTGCTAAGTGGATCTCACCTATAAGAGATTAGTTCGTGTATTTAGGTCAAGTCAAGAATCAATCCCACATGCAGAGTTGTACATATCACACACTTGAGGTATAGGCTAGGCAATTGTAAAGACTTGTAAACAATGGCTCAAGTTATTGTGAATTTATAAATTAATATACATTCGCTATCACGTTGATATCTTGAAAACAAATTCTAAGAATAAAAATGTCTCGAACATCCTGATTATATAACAAATTCAAGATGATGCACTACAATTGGGCGATAATGCCACATCAGTAATAATAAGTAGTAGTAAGGGTCCCACAACACAATTGGGCGATAGTAAGGGTCCCATTATAGATCCTTGTGGCACTCCCCAATGTTAGTTGCACAGATTTGTTTAGTACATGAAAAGTCGATATCTACTGGAAATTACAGAAATATTGAATAAAGCGAACAGTATTGGGCTCAAAGACAAGGAGCCTGTGTTATATGATAGTTAAAAATAAATACATATTACACAATTTTTATTAATGCTGACGTAATTTCTTAATTGTATTATATCTTATTATTATGAGTATAATTATTTTTTAATCGTATAATTTGTTAATTTTCATTATTTAATATTGTTAATAATAAAATACAACTCATACTAACTACATAATCATATTATAAATGAATACTCGCACAAAGTTATTGTAATGGCTCGTAGCAACATCTCTATTTTTGTACGCCACTATATGAGGCTGAACATGTATGAACTAAACTATACTTTCTTGACATCCTGCATTCAATGTATGTATACCATGTTCAAACAAATAAATGATTCTTATTCTTATACACTTGTTGATATTTAATCTGTCGCATGCTTTGTAAGTTTGTATAATTCTGACAAACCTCGGCTTGTTTAGGATTCGGCGTTATCGCTTGACAAAACGTCAGCGAGGTCATCAGAATTCTTCGCTATATTATTAACAAGTGTATTATTTAAAACACATTTTTAACATTTATAATTACTCACCTCCTTCATCTCCAAATACATAAAATTTCTTATTGATGTACTCTTCATAAGCGTCGTGATCGACTAAGTGCTTTACTTTGATACCATCCTCTTTACGATTTTCGGTTGTTGTCCAATGGACTTTGCAGAAACCTATACAACTGATGTATATACCTGTAATTAATATAATAATTCAGGTACTTGGGTAATAACTTGCAAAACAGTTGCGAAAGCATACACTCAGGTGGCAGGTTGGTAACAGCAAGAAACAATACTGATTAGCTAGATTAGATTATTCTGGTGCCAAAAGCATTTTTTCTCAGAACTCAAATAAATAAGAGCTTATCATAACGTCAAAAAATAATATAATTAACATTGCTACTATCGAACAACGTTCGATGACCTCTGACTTTGAATAGCTGAGTACCTACGTACAGTACGTAAAATTTATTTCGGCAAACAGCTTGCTCGATGCAGCGGACGTGGCTCTATTTTTTATGTTACATATTTATCTACTGTTTAATAATTCTAAAAGTCTACACGGTTGTGTTAAAAATAAGAAAAGTCGTCACAATGATAGAGAAAAATGATTTCTTTATTATTAACATTACTTTTTAAACGGATACGAGATTAAATAAGATGATAATGGGATTTGCCGGAAAATATGCCCAATTTGTATCAGTGTCAAATAATTAGGATGCGGAATTCCCCAAACGCTTCACCGGCGACTTAGTTTAGTAAACATGAAATTGACATAATATGTATACAGTACTAGCTGACCCGGCGAAGTCTCCTCTCCGTAAGACCCATCCTCGTACTTCAAGGAATATTATAAAAAAATAATTATCGAAATCGGTTCAGCTGCTCTCGAGATTCGCGCTTAGCAACACATTCAGGGATTCATTTTTATATTAAGTATAGAAGATGTAGGTGGAGATACCAAGATATTGCCATTCAGAGGGCATCGGGTTCGAATCCACGGCGCTCACAACTGACTTTTCCGAGTTATGTGCGTAATTAATTATTAATTTTCGCTTGTCCCGTGCCTTGGAGAGCACTTAAAGTCGTCGATCTCAGCTGACATGAAGATCTTTGACAGTTGCAGTCAGTACCTCTGAATGAACTGGCACTAGTCCAAATCATGCAATATCTACGGCTATGCCTTTGGGTTGCGGCGGTCAGACAGAAAATGTAGTATTCAGTCAAATCACTAGTAAGCGGACCCCAGGTTGCAACTGAGATAACGCTAGGAGGCTTATACATGGATAAATACATGTAATACATGCACACGGCAATTTCTTTTTGCAACATTTCAGATTGTTGAAGCACAACATTATATGACAAAACGAGGTAACTACATAGATTGTTGCTAAAAGTTATTGAATGTGACCGTGTTTCGAAATGTTGTCCAATCAAAAGTAACTGCGCTTTGAATGCACCATATGAGTGGACCACGGCATCGGCAGGCCAAAAGCAAAAAAGGAGGCAACGCGCCTTCCGGGAAAAGTAGTAGGTACTCTAAATACCGCCATCAGTGTCATCACAGACAAGATTGACAACATATCATGGCGCTAAAAGGACTATAATATGACTATAATATATGTGAGTTGTGGCTGTTTATCTTGTCGTCTGTGCCACGGCTAATATGAATATTATAAAGTAGTTGAGGAAGTTAAATTATAATAATAGATTTTAACTACTAAAGATAATAAAACAACTTACCCTGAATAACTGTAGATTGCCGTTGATCAAAATCAAGTCGGCCCTTGATAGAGGTACCAACATCGAAAGTACCGGTCTCACTGTCCAAAATAATACGACCTTCTTCAAAGCCCATTATTGTGAATAATTCATTAATTAATACACTGTGCTAAGCTACACCCTGCTTACACCAAAGTTCACAACGTATTAGGCGTGTATAGACGGACGTAGTTTGATTAAAACATGTGCGGGTTTTGGCGTGAGATAAGTATGTAGGTATATACCAGGGGTCAGCAACCATTTGAGTAGGAAGAGCAAAAATTTACAAGTTACAAAATTTAGAAGTTTTCACTGCCTCCGTGGTTCAGTGGATAGCGTATGCGTCTACTGATCGGAGGTACCGGATTCGATTCCCGGGTCGCGCAAAAGTGTTACTGAGTTTATATGAATTCTCAGTAGCAATAGGCTCGCCCACTATTACATGGCACCTAAAAATTCATGGCGAAGGCGAAATGCGGGTGTTAATACACATCTGCCTACTCCTTCGTAGATTCAGGCGTGTGTCTATAAAAAAAAAAAAAAAAATAAGTTTTCATAGAGCCACATTTTTTATTCGCAGCAATAGTTTATTTTTATAAAATCAATAATATTTACGTATTGAACTAGAGCCACAGCTTCACATCCAAAGAGCCACATGTGGCTGGCGAGCCGCAGATTGCCGACCCCTGGTATATATTATAACCGGTATATATAGTACTTACGTAACCTTGGAGGGCCTAACTAATCGTCATTGTTCTGGGGAAATAAGCCTACCGCATGTTATCTTATTGAGGTCCAATTTAAATTATAATAACAACCGACTATGGATAAAAATATGTTAGAATTTCCTACATGTTAACCGAGTGATTTATGACTGTTATAGCTTTAAATTGAAATAGAATGACACAATAATATGTAGAGAACTTTATAAATACTTTTAAAGGAACATTTTTAAGATTGTTCTATTTGCTTTCATTTTGAATGGTGTTTATTTCTTATTGGCATTCTTAGGGTTGAGCTACATCTGTCAGCACGGAATCGCATTTGTTCCGCCTGTGCTTCAGCACGCTATAGCGTGCTGACGCGTGCTGCAGCACTCTATAGCGTGAGATCGTATTTTTGTGCTGCGGAATGCGTACGCACGCGTCAGCGTCCTATAGCGTGCTGAAGCATTCCGCCGCGTTCATTTGGCATTTGTTTTGGTCGCAGTATAGTTTCAAGTTCGAAATGGATAGCACAGCTGAAGAGAGAGCAGTAGTAATAGCGTGCATTTTGCAAGAAATGCAAAATAACAAGAGTAAAAAGAAAATAATTCAAAAAATAAAACGCAGACGCACTAGCACACCGCCGCGCGCGCCAGCGTGCGTCAGCACGCGTTCGCACGGGATCGGCGGCGAAAGGATGCTATAGCATGCTATAGCGCGCGTAAGCGTGCTGACGCACGCGTCAGCGTTCCGTCGCCTCTCAGCATGTTATCGCATTTTTTCCGTGTTGCCGATCGCCTTTTCGATTCCGCGGCGTGCTGAAGCGTTCCCTCTCTCTTTCTCGCTCTAGTAAATGACGGTCCTAAGTGACAGAAAAGGATAGAAGCATATAAAAGTGCGATGCGGTGCTGATAGGTGTAGCTCAACCCTTACATTTAATAGCCAATAGTCACTCACATAATGAATTTTTTTTTGCAGGTATATGCATATTTCTTATTATACTAAGTAACACCAATTATTATCGGTTTTAGGAAAATAAGTAGTTTAAATTGCCAAAATAATGTTGCACACATATTTTATTGTATCAATAAAGGTATAAAAATCTGTCTAAGCTAACGCGAAGCGAAAGTTAAGGGGATCAGAAAATAAAACTACATTTTAAAATATTTAACATGTCTTTAAAACATCAAATCTGATTCATATTTGAGTATTACATAACATATTAAAATCACTTACAAAACTTAATGCAAATAGATTATACTTGTATATTATTATATTATCTTTATAATTAACGTTAATGTAATAAAAATGCAACTTTACTGTATAATTAACATGTCACCACTCTGGTATTAGTCGCGTAAAATTTTGTGCACGGTATGAATGTAGGCGCAAGTCAATTAATAGACCCACTCCTAGTTACAACCAGACACAACAAATAATCGTGTTCATCACACTAAGTTTGGTACTGGGTCGGAATCGATCCGACGACCTCGAAGGCTTAGTAGGGTCACTAACTATTAGACCAAAAGGCCAGACAATGTCACTATGCCTTTAACTTGAACAAATAATAGCACTCGCGCAAAGTTCAGACCGAGTATAAAAATTGACACGACCCGTAACTTCTTAAAATTAGATAGACTGCGAAGCATACCGTTAAGAAGCTTATACATAGGTTTAGGCCACAAAACCATCCTTTATTTAACAATGACAGGCTTGTTCTTTAAGAAAATGCTTTGCATTTTAGTATTTCTAAAAACTTATACATAAAAATGTTCTTATAACTAAAAGTGCGTATAAAGTTTCATTTCATTATATTGTGCTGAATCTTGAGGCACTTTTAATGTATTTTATAATATTTTATTGTATAAGGCAGTCACCTGGTTGTATTTAGTGTGTCAAAATATTAGCATATATGGCACCAAAATTGTAGGCACAGAGTTAAAATAGTGACCGACTAATACATTAAATTAGTCTTCGTTTCGTTTTGAATATTACAATGCTAAGGCTAGAATTACGCTTCGAACTATATTTAGACCTTGTTTCGTAATAAGACTTGTTTAAAGATCTGTTTATTGTACGAAAGTATGGCCATATTCAAGGATCGTAGGTTATAGATTTTTTCTATTTATGTATTAAAACTTAAAACGTATTGTTGCCACTATACGACCCGTGAAATGACCATACTTTTTGTTACACCCTGTTTGTAGGTATACACTGCAAACCCTGTAGTTAAGATAAGATGAATAAGATCACTATTATTTAAATTATAGATTACACAACGAGAGTGTATAATAGACCGCAGCATTGAATTGAGCGCTACCCAATAACCTCTAATCTGACTGAATAGTTACTTTTGTCATAGAGCATAGATATTTACATAGAGGCGCATTTATTCTGGGCGCTCTGTAGACTAACTTTCTGTGACCCAAATTGCCGCTTGGCAGCGTGGCAGTCGCGCTGTGAGAGCTGTCTCTATGAGTGCAGGAGAAACGAACGTTCCTACTGTGTAGCTTAACTACGAGAGCAAGAGAGACGGAGAACGACGCCAGCGCCGCCAACGGCGTCAACAACGTACTACACTGACGACAGTCGCCAACTCGCCAATTGGAATCGGCACCCGAAATCCTTAAGAAATGCGCTTCTATATGCTTTTGTGCATTCAACTTCAGCGCTCATGATTCGTGCCGTTATTAAACTATTTGTTACGACAGTTGCTATGACAACGCAATATTATCATAATAGCGAAATATATAAAGCTGAAGAGTTTGATAGTTTGGTTGAACGCGCTAATCTCAAGAACTACTTGGTTCAATTTAAAAAAATCTTTCAGTGTTAGATAGCTCATTTATCGAGGAAGGTTATAGGCTATATAACATCGCGCTATGAGCGACGGGAGCAGCGCAGTAGCCTTAAAAAACGCGGGTGTAACCGCGGGCATCCTCTAGTCTATCATAATAGCGATAAATATCGCGTTGTCATAGCAATTGTCGTCATACATTCAGTGGTAAGGGGTGCATACATTTCTTGTCGTAGTTATCTTAATCTTAATATATAAAATCCTTGCGTTACTGACTGACTGACAGACACGCTACAGCCGAAACTATTGGGCGCAGGAAGCTGAAATTTGGCATGTATGTTCCTTGGGGACCGTAGGGGTGCAATAAGAAGGGATTACCCGAAATTCCCACGAGATCGACCAAAACGGGTAAATTTAAAAAAAATGCAGGCGTAGCTGCTGGCGTCCTCTAGTTTGATATATAGTTTCAACTGGTGTCTTAAAGTAACTTAGTTTAGGCACAAAAACATTTTAGGCACGAATATGTACTTAAGAGTTTACTAAGTTTACTTAGCATATCCTCGATAGCAAGGACTCACCTGCTTTTATTGTATTTTCTTGTTACCTCCAACTTATTATTACTTGATACTTACCAGGCTAATATATTTTAGACAATGTCAATGCCTGGGTGCTTATAAATCTAAGTAAGAAGACAATGTGAATATATAAATACATAATAAATTCAGAACATAGGTACCAAATATCGAAAAAATTCAAGAAAACTTTTGACTAGAAAATATTATAAAAAAGTAAATAAACGTAAAGAAAATATAAAAGTATTTATTTTATTTTACGAAAGCACCTTTGAAGTACGGTTAGCAAATAACATCTATTGACTTTTACGTTATAATATTTTAAATACTAGCTATTGATAATTATAATGTTAATATATAATTATGTATACATGTAAATACGTCAAATGCTGTATATAAACTTTGAAAATATGTATAAAAAGAGGCACATATCAACACGAAAACTATTGTAAAGTGTAAAAATATAACAAATAAACATTTCTTTTACGAGTAATATAATAAGTAGCAAGTTAGATGGACGACCACTTTATAAGGACTGTATATACAGGCTGTCACAAGATCCATCACCAAGCCGAAGTCTACTCGTTGTGGACATCATGCCAAAGCCAAAAAATAATACCTGGGAAACGATTTTTTTAGGTTTTCACATATTTAAACCGCAATTAAAAGCGCGCGGCATCTAAAGAACATATTGGCGGAGTAAATGCATCGATTTTGTACCTAATTAGAAAAATTCCTTACTAACTTTGAGCCTCAATATCTCCTAAACCAGTAATTTCCCAGGTAGGTATGGTGCCGAAGTAAAAATTGTTCGTAGTGATTGGTACAACATGGGATTTCAGTTTTCGTTAAGAGTCTTTTTACACACTGTATACTATATTTCATGTGTAAATAATACAATATTCCACATAGTACAGTCAGCAAGGTAAGTCATTGCACACTTCAAAATGTTTGCTTCTCTTTTATAAATTAAATCTCTCTGATAATTATTATTCTTAATTTATTAATTATGATACGTTAAGTTTTGTTATCGCGCAATCCTTCTAGATATGGGAAATAATAATATTAGGGACGATAAAATCATTAAACGTCACGTAAGTCTATATCGACTTATTTTGCTGACTGTACCAAAACAACAAATTCAAGGCAGATTAGTTATTACAGAACATTCTCCAAGCTCATCTACGTCCGGCTGTTACCCCTAATAGTACTTTATGACAATAATTTTACAAAATATATGGGAAAACCAGCGTCACCCTTTCATACTTCAAGCAAATCATTCAAAAACCCAATATTACAACTATTTTGCACACGCGTGTTGAATATTTTAAGGAGAGATCTTTACCCACTCACATTCGTTCATAAGAACGAAGTATTTGAGATCATTCAATCTCTTACCGCTCGGCGAATGAACATAATTCATTGAAATCAATCGTGATACCATGCCATGGAACTTTAAGTCGTAAGTGAACACATTACGGTCCAAAGATGCATTTCAATACATGTAATCAAAATGTGATTTATCCCGTTTTCATATCTTCAGTTAGGCCTTCATGGACAAATATAATAATGTATTGTGATGTTTTAATAACTATAATATGTAAACAATTAAACTTGCTTCCACATTTTAACGGCAGCGTATATCAAAACCATTTTAGGTCGCGATGATCTTTTATCAGATGCATTCAAATGTGGTCGATTAAATTTGTTCCAAATTTCAAAAACAGCCATAATTAACTAAAATTTAAAATAGAGAAAATATAGTTAATGTATGTTTGGACAAGCACTTCAGAATAGGTTACATTTCGCCACCAAACTTTACAGCAACAGAACGCTTTACTTTTTCGAAATCCGAAACTGGTCAAACAAACTTACGCAAGTATAACCGTTTACACATTATTATTATTATATTTATTTCAAGTAACAATGACTCATATTATGATACAGGCAATACACAAAGAGAAATTACAGCATAAAATATATGAAATGACACAATAAAATAAAAATCAAAAATTCATTATGTTTCTTACTCACTAAGTTTTTGTAACATTAAAGTACAGCTCTTGTATCATCTAGTTGTGTTTCTCTCCCATTTTCTCTTCTTTCTTCTCGCTGCTCGGTGCAAAGTCAGGGTTGTATGCCGGGTACGGTGAACTAATCTCTGGGATCTCTGCGAAACGAAACGTCATTGTTAATAATTTTGTATAGTATACTAGCAAAAGTCCAAGTTGTCCGTGTGGTGACGGATTAAGAATACGGAATGTCACCACGCCATATCATCCCATGGGTGTCGTAAGAGCCGACAGAGGGAGCATATTATACAGAGAACAGCACTGTAAGAGAAGGAAAACTTGATACAAACCCTATACGAACCAGTTTGGCCAGCGTGCTATAGTAGGCCAATTCCTCCTTTCAAAGGAGAGGCCTAGTCCAGCAGTGGACTGTTAAAGGCTGATAATGATGACAAGCAAAAGACTATGTTTTACCATGTACACTATTTTTAGGTAAAGAGTAGATTTCGATTAAGAAAAAATCGAAGAAATCTTTCTTACACATTTCCGTTAAAAGTGTGACCACAATACCATGCCATGAGATTTTTTATAATAATATGTTCGACAACCATTGCAGGCAGATTCAGGCGTTTTGGGGCTTTATACTAGTGAGGGTCAATTTGATCTAAGGAAACACAAAAAGTAATTTTGTCATGGGCAAACGAAAACCTAAATGCCTTTGCTTAGCGCCCCTAGGCATTTCATTCATTTCATTTAGGCCACAAAGTGACGCGAATGAACGTCAAAAATTTAAGTTAATTACTAGATGATTCTACATTTAAATTTACTGCCACGTTCGCAATGCAATAGGTAGAACCACGAGAAAGAACGGGCAATAGAACAGTAGCGGAGTTTCAGTGACATACCGGCTCAAGTATACTAAAACAGTTTTCCGCTATCACCGTTAGAAAGGTATTTTTATTTATCAGCCCTGTATACTTGGTGACTTTTTTTAGCGTCTCGAAAATAATAGAGAGCATAATGAGTACATTAAATAGAAGCTTATGACATAGCCATTAATTAGGGTTCCGTACCTAAAAGGTAAAAAACGGAACCCTATTACTAAGCCTCCGCTGTCTGTCTGTCTGTCTGTCACCAGGCTGTATCTCATAAACCGTGATAGCTAGAAAGCTGAAATTTTCACAAATTATGTATTTCGGATGCCACTATAACAACAAATACTAAAAATAAAAAATATTAAGGGGGGCTCCCATACAATAAACGTGATTTTTTCGTATTTTTTGCTCAATATTCCTAACGGTAACAGGTAGACGCTTAAAATTTTCACAGAATATGTAGTTCTATATAACCTTTCAAAATAAATGATTAAATTAAAAAAAAGTAAAAAATAAAGGGGGCTCCCATACAACAAACGTAATTTTTAAGCAATTAGTCGATCTTAATACAGGTAGAAATTTAAAAAATATTTAAGTATACATACAACAAACGTGATTTACTTTTATAGATGATGGTACGGAACCCTTCGTGCGCGAGTCCGATTCTCACATGCCCAATTTTTTTTTAAATAACTTAGTATGAAATTAATTTACTAATAAACTCTCCTCATTCGTGGCCAATTTATCATGTTAAAATATCTAAAAGAAGAAAAAAAAAAGTCGTGAAATGGAAAATATGATTAATTATAGGATCTTAGTTTTAGAGAAATTTCCATGGAAACACTTCATCTCCATGGCCACAAATGAGGAGAGTTTATTGGTAAATTAATTTCATACTAAGTTATTTAAAAATTAATGGCTATGTCATAAAGTCATAAGCTTCTATTTCATGTACTCATTATGCTCTATTATTTTCGAGACGCTAAAAATGTCACCCAGTATATACTGGGACGGTATAAAGGGCTGATGCTGATGATGATATATAAACTGCCCCACTGCTGGGCACGGGCCTCTTCTCACTATGAGAAGGGTAATGCAATTACTTTTCCATCACAGCAGCTCAAACATGCCGCTTTAGCTGCGAGACAACAGTGAACAAAACGCGATTTTGATTCGAGCGTGAGGCAAAGTAGCTTTTTAATTTTTCAATCTTCAGTGCCACGAATTGACATTGTTCAGCCATAAATTAGAAACATTCGAATTTTACTGTGCTCTGTCTCTTTCACATGCATATAAAGAAGCGAGTGAAAAAAACAAACTCCTTCGAAATTCGATTTTGGAATTCGACCTCAAAGAAAACACGTTCGGAAACGCGTTATACCCTACAATTTAAAGATATACAAATATTTTTATATATAAAGGAGTTATGTTGATTTTTAAATGTTATTGTTTATATGTTTAATATACTTATTATTGGATTTTAATAAAAATAAGTCTAATTAATAGTATAACATTGGTATTTAACCAATACATTTTTATTTGAAAAATTTGAATTTTTCAAATAAAAATGAAAAATTTGAACATTTGAAAAATAAACATCAGGGACGCGGTATCAAAACGCGATTTAAAAAAATAGCGGGAATAAAGTAAACCACAGAGTACATTGATATATAGTATATACGGGAAGTAAACATTCGCTGATGCTGATAGCGTAGGTATAGCGTAACGTGTTAAATTATATTAATATAAAATACTTAGTCTAAAAACATGAGTGAAACTAGCGATGATGACTGTTCTTCAACCCCAGAAGAGTTAAAACAACAAGTGATTAATGCAGAATTTTGTTTTCAATTTATTCCTGTTATTTTTTATGTCTCCTAAGTAATACGTGTTCTCACTGCTGTGGTGAAAAGTTATGTGTGCTACACGAGAGCAAAGTTTTTTGCATCTCGTGCTGTTGAGTCCCTCACTACGCTCAGGATTCTAACTTTGATTCACTCGCTACGCTCGTGAATAAATCATAGAATCCTTCGCTTGCTCGGGACTCAAAATCAGCACTCGAAACAAAAAACAACTTTGCTCTCTTGTTGCACAAATAACTATTTTTAGTTTTGCTATATCGTGGGTAGAGTAATCGTAATACTTACTGCTATCACCACCCGGCGTTGCAGGCTCGGGCGCTGAGGCGGTCGCATACGGAGATGGAGGCTGAAATCAATAAAACAAATTATTAGCTAAACCAGTTACATGTCAGATTAATGTGTAAAATGCCCTAAACAATGCAAACGAGAGCAATCAAAATTTTACTGTATTTAATGTTTTAACAGCATTCTAATTTTTTTTTAATGCTCACGCTCTGTATCCCCGAAGGGATAGGCAGAGGTGTAATATTACACCCACATTTCGCCATGAATTTTTAGGTCCCACGTAATAATCAAATAAACTATGTGCTGTTACTCAGAATTTCCTAACGGAAAAACCCAATAGCACTTTGCCCGACCCGGGAATCGAACCCGAGACCTCCCAATCCCACGCGCACATTTATGCCGCGAGACTTCGAGACCGCGAGACTGCCTCATTCGAGGCAGTCTAAATTTTTCAGTTTATAGCCAAATCAATAATTATATCGACCCAGTACAACTGCGCTGGTCAACTTCAAAACAACAAGGGTCACAGTTGAGATAAATACAAAGAGACGAAGAGACTATTAAAATAAACAACCCAATTTGCTTTACTTAAGACATCAAGATACTTGATTCAGCAATACAACGAAGATGAGAACCTCTTTTTTTTAAATCAGTTAATAATAAACGGCGCAGACTTTTCTGTAATGTGTGGTTCTTTTATGACTCAAAATTGTACATTGTTAATATACTCACATAAGGTACGTTAGCTCCTGGAGGCAACAGTGGCGCTTTAGCCGGGTCGGTGCCGGGCGGCAACACGAACCCAGGGTTCGCAGTCTTCAGCAAACTTGTATTAGTAACGTTTGGATTCTGAGCGTAACCAGGAACGGGGCTGGGACTACGCCCGGCATAACCCGGGACTGGCGAAGGAATAGCCGGAGGAATATTCCCGGGTGTATATGGAGTATTGTTGGGGAAAGGCGGATTGGTAGCAGGGTAAGGCGAACCGGCGCCTGGGTAAGGCTGATTAGCGTTGGGGTAAGGTGCCACATTTGGAACACCGGGGTAAGGCGTGGCATTTGGAGCTCCAGGGTACGGGGTAACATGCGGTGGGGTGGGGTAAGGTGAGCCACTGGGATAAGGGGTATTTTGTGGGTAGCTACCTCCATTAGGGTAAGGAGAATTAGTCATTGGTTGGTTCATAATAGGTGCGCCAGGGTAACCGCCTTGCACGCTCGGCGTGTTGATCGGTTGGGGTAACTGATCCAACATCGGGTTATGGACGTTGTCTTGGAAGCCCACTAGTGGGATCGTGCCGAAGATAATGCGATGGTTTTCTTCCTCGTCTTGATGACAACCGCTGACTTCTGTTGCCAACTGTAACAAATTAACAAGATGACTTACTGATTGGTGCTTATCTTTCTATAGAAGACAACCAGGAATAAATCTGGAGACTTGACGAAAATTCACGCAATGGATACAATAATCACCTTGAACGATTTCTACTGGCTAGCAAGGTACATACCATCCCCCCCGTGGGATCTTCACCTTGTCGTGGTGGGGGGCTCAGTAACCGTGGTTAAGTTACCCACGGTGAAGCTAAGCGAGATCCCGGGAGTGAACGCTACGCGTGAGCTTGACGGAGGTCTGCGCAGGATGCGTTCAATGGTGCGGATGCGAGGGACAGTTCTTGTGTCCCTCTGTGTAGGGTGCGGTCGCGGGAGTAGAGGCGTGTCGGTGTTGCATTGCCGCGCGCCCTATCTCCCGCGACCAAATTGGGGCGCACCATCGTTGCGTCGCGGTGGGGCCGCAGAGGAAGAGGAGATGCGGTGTTGCGTTGCCGTCCTCCCTATCCTCTGCGGCCGTTGGGTGTTTTGGCGGCGGAGCCCAAAATCTTGGGGGGTTTTGTTCGGGGCCCGCCTGACCATCTGGCGGGCCATTACCCGTCAGGGGGTAGCGAGAAATGCTACGGCGATACCCGACCCGCCGACACACGGGTACATGAGGAACACGGGTTGGTTTTTAGTCAGTAAGAGTCTGACAGTCCCCTTCGCCCTTCACCCAGGACGGAGGGACTCCACGAAGATTTTCCTACCCGACACAAAAAAAAGGGTACATACCATGCCGTTCAAGGGGCTCTAAATTAACAATGGGGCTCTACGTGGGCAATACCTTGACTTGAATTTTTACAGACGATCCATGAGACCGTCAGTTCGGTGGATGCAATAATAAAGACCAATGATTCAAAAGAATTCTACTAGGAATTCTTCCAAGTTTATCGAAGAAATCCATGGGGATAATACAACGGTCTACCAGACCGTACTTACATGGAAGAAGTATTCGATCTGTATGAATCGGCAGGCATTCATGTTGTATATGTCCATCGCTGGGACCTCCATCTCGAGAGACCAGTTGCGGGTCGTGCCACCCGCTATAGGACCTTTCTTTATCTCCGCTAAGCGTTCGTCCTCCTCTTTAGAACCCGCCCGGGATGTCGCCTCGAATCTTATAACCTGGAAAATAAATAATACAATATTTATTACTAGATTTTGCCCGCGGCTTCGAACCCGCTTGGGTGTCGGGTTAGGGTGCGTTTCCACAGAAGCGGAGCTGCGCAGAGTTCAGCGGTGCAGAGCCGGTGGAAAAACCTACCTATTTACCTACACGTAAATAGGTAGGTTTTTCCACGTAAGCAGCGCAAAGATGAGGCAGGTGCAGTGCACTGCAGGGCTGGGCTATGTAGCTGGGTGAAGTGGAGCCGAGCGGAGCTGAGACGACCGGGTCGGACCAGAGCTGAGTCTAGTGGAGCGGAGCTGTGAAGTGGAAATGAGCTGAATGGGGCTGTGAGTACATTTTATTTTCAGTCAGTACGGTGTATGTATGTTGGACAGTCATAATGATGAATATGCACTCTCGATGATGGTAAAGGTCAAACTGCAACAAACAAACTCCCGCGCCTGACGTCGCGTTACCCCTCTCAGCCCTGCTCCACCCCGCGCAACCCCGCTCTACCGCGCGCATCCCCACTCTTCACCGCACAGCCCCGTGTCACCCGGCACAGCTCCACTAAGCTCGACACCGCTGTGCCCCGCTCATCTCCGCGCACCATACATTTTAATGTAAATTTTCTCAACTCCGCTAACACTTTTTCCACTGAATCGGAGCGGAGATGAGATGTGTATTTTGAGCAATGTGATTGGTCAATTTTTATAAGTCTCTGCTCAGCTACGCGCAGCTCAGCTTCTGTGGAAACGCAGCCTACTGCGAATGGGAGCCTACGAGTTATTATCTAAATATATAAAATCCTTGCGTTACTGACTGACTGACAGACACGCTACAGCCAAAACTATTGGGCGCAGGAAGCTGAAATTTAGCATGTATGTTTCTTAGGGACCGTAGGGGTGCACTAAGAAGGGATTTCCCGAAATTCCCACGGGATCGGCCAAAACGGGTAAATTTAAAAAAAAAAGCAGGCGTAGCTGCTGGCGTCCTCTAGTATTGTATAATTAATATCAGATTATTTATTTCCGACTCGGTTATAGGACTGGAGACTCCCGAGAACTACAGAGGCATTCGACATACACGACACGTGATCAACGTTTATGACTTTACGTTCAACCGACAAATACTTTATTATTGTACTCCTATTCTAAAGGTACCTATTCCACCTTGGGAGTTAGTCAAAATATTTAAACTAGCTTTCGTCGGTGCTGTTTACATATTACTAATTTTAGCATACCATAAACCCAAGACTGTTTTGCTGGCATGATAAGTAGGCTCGAAAAAATAAGGAAATAAAAAACAAAATCAGCTTATATGCGATTCTGATGTATATGCTACCTAAACGGCTGCAAAGAGGCATCAAAATCTGTTAAACTTTTAATAATAATAATTAATTCTTTATTGTACACCAGGCATTACAGAGAGTTTCTTATAAGTTAGTGTTACAAGGGCGGTCTTATCGCATAATGCGATTTCTGCCAGACAACCCGTGTACGGACAGAATTAAATAACAGGACAGGTAGTATGCGGGTGCACTATAAAGGGTCAAATAAATTAAAATAATTATTACTGTATACTTAAAACTAAAATAAGCTTATCTAAACCGATAGGAAAAACATATACATCCATAATCATGTACATAAATTAAATACTTATGATAATAATATAAAATAAATCACAAATATAATATATATATATATATATATATATATATATATATATATATATATATATATATATATATATATATATATATATATACATCCCCATGTTGATATTGCGTCCTACATGGTGGTTTTTACCGATGATGTTGCGTCCGACTGACTTGTTGCGTCCTGTATACGGACGCAAGATTGACCATCTCTCAAATTCAGCCAGGAGCCATCAAATGATCAGTACAATGCATGGGTGAAATATTGGCATGGACGTAGTTTTATCACGAGAGTGAATTTCGGCGTATTTTTTAGTTCCGCAGTGCGCCGCGAGAATTTTAGAGGCCGCTACTGAGAGATGTATATTAATGGCGTATATTCATTATTTAGGTTACATACATCATGCCGATAATATTGCTTCCGTAATTCTTATTCAGTATAATAAAAAGTTTTTATCGATTCTAATTACCGATTTAATTGCGTCCAACAAAACGGCGCAAATACGGAGATGGCTAGTGTGAGGGGGCGGAGTCAGCACGCGGGTTGCAACCTGTTAGAGACCCGCAGCGTAATTTTGTTTACACCGTTTTTACTAGCCAGCCGGGGCGGATGCAAAAACACTTGTGGTGTGAAATGGAAGTAAAATAACCAGCAACATGAAAAGAAGTGCCAGGTTACTTTCATTTGCAAGTAACTAGTATCATAAAGTTCAATTAAAATGATTAATAGGTAATAGGTAAATGAGTATTTTTAAGTAAATAACTTATTAAGTAAATAACTTGTAATCAAATTGTAAGCTGAGAGTAAATATTAAACATACATACATACATATCGTCACGCCTTTTATCCCCGAAGGGATAGGCAGAGGTGTATTTCTACACCCACTTTTCGCCAGATATACTTTAGTCCCATGTAATAAGGGGCGAGCCTATTGCCGTACCGGGCACATTTCCAGACTCCGTGCTGCTACTGAGAATTTCGTGACAGAAAAACCCAATAACACTGCCCGACCCAGGAATTGAACCCGGGACCTCCCGATCCTACGCGCACATTTATGCCGCGAGACCAACGAGGCAGTCGTATAGGGTTTGATGTCGAGTTTTCCGTCTCTACGCAAATATGGTATTTGCATCAAGTTATTCCTTAGTCGCCTCTTACGACACCCACGAGAAGATCACACGGCAAAAAATAAATATTATATTTCTTGAAAATATACCAAGAAATGTAGAGTATGTTTTGTCTACGTAACTCGTACTTCCTTCAATAAAACAATTTTTTGCTGAATTAGGTAAAGCTATCACAAAAGCTTTACCTACATATAATTGACAATAATAAACATAACTATCAAACGATGTAACAACATTCCTTCCATAAGTGAATTTCCTACTTTTTACCTCAATTTTTTTACGCATATTTTACGGTTTTATTTAGCTTGACCAGTTTATTTGTTTGTTTGGGTCAAGTTTACAACAAAAATATGTCTAGTGTTGTTGATTGACTTGATTGAATCGCGAAAAAATTTGTAATTTTATGATTATGGTCTTAATATTGTACTTAATAACTCGGCAAAAATAAAGCTTGATGGTATTACCGATACAATTCCTTTCTTTTGGATGCTTCCTTAGTTGGGCCCCTTGATGGCCCTTGGTTACTTCCCTTGATGCCACCTTGGTTATAGGTCGCGCCACACAAGTTGGCGGATGTTAAATAAGCTACAAGCTGCGCAATATCCAATCAACGCAGAGCTTTATGTGAGGTTCAGTCAGGATTGGATATTGCGCAGCTTGTAGCTAACTTCACATTCACCAACTTGTGTGGCGCGGCTTATACGTCCCTTATTATCTTCTGGTTGCTTCCCTTGATGCCTCGCCCGATATCCACTGGTTGTCTTTATATATTTTTTTACTCGTCTTACCTGTTATGATGATCGTGGAGTGAGTGGGTCAGTTGTCGGTGACTAATTATTTTTCACCAAAGATGACACACAACCGATTTTAATCGTGTACAAAATTCAAATAGTTCACTCGAGTTGATATACACACATCAACAAAGTCTAGGGATATCTTAATCCTAAATTATTTACGAGTTTATAGTTTAGAACCTTGTTAGTTTCCACAAAAACTTTATATAGGTACAGATTAAAACCTCTTTTATTCTATTTTCAAAATTTGAACATGGAAAGAAAAAAAACAAAATAATAAACAAAATATGGCGGCAAATTTGCTAGTAATTCGTTACATTAAAGAAAGTTAAAACTGTTTTATTATAATTATTAATGAAAAGGGTTTTTAATTGTTTTTCTTTTTTAATTTAACGTGATGTACGAACTTTAAAAGTCATGTCACGTCGTCATTTGAGTCGAGATGAAATGTTACGAGCCGTGGGCATGTTAGAAAATGGTGCAATTCAACGCGTCGTTGCTGAGGCCCTACATACCAGTCAAAATGTGATATCAAGGTTGTGGTCACGTTATCGCAGTACTGGAGATGTGGCCGAACAGCACACAGATAGATATCGTGTTACTACGCAGAGACAGGATCGATTTCTCCAAATGACCGCCAGAAGACAACCCAATATCACAGCGCTGCAACTAGTGCAAAGGCTCCAGGAGGACCACCAGCTGCTGGTAAGCGACCAAACCGTGCGAAGAAGGTTACATGAAGTTGATCTTCATGCTCGAAGACCATTGCGTGTTCCAGCATTGCGACGTGGCAATCGCGGTCGGCGGCTTTCGTGGGCTCGGGAGCATTTACCATGGAGTGACGAACAATGGTCTTTGGTGCTGTTCACCGATGAGTCCCGGTTTGGGTTTCACCCGGATTCACGAAGAACACGCGTTTGGAGAGCTCCAGGGAGAGTTAGCCATCTACGGCACCCTCAGGAGGTCCACCCATACCAAGGCGGGACAATCATGGTGTGGGCAGGAATTCGTCTTGGCGGACGAACCCAACTCGTTTGGATCCAAGGCAGCATGACTGCACAAAAATACCACGAGGAGGTAGTAGAGCCCGTTATTGTCCCACACAGAACTCAAATAGGCCATGAATTTCTACTCATGCACGATAATGCTCCTTGCCATACGGCGCGGCTGGTATCGACCGCTCTCCGAGAGCACGATATTCAAGTTTTGGATTGGCCTGCACAGTCGCCCGACTTAAATCCTATCGAGCATGCCTGGAACATGTTACAACGAAAAGCTTTGAGAGATTTTCCACCAAATTTGACGACTGAACAACAACTTTACGAACACTTGCAAAGGACATGGGACCTCATACCGCAGCAAGACATTGACAATTTAATTTTAAGTATTAACAATCGATGTCGATGTGTAATCAATGTAAGAGGTGGCAACACTGATTATTAATGATTAGATTTTACAAGATTTTTTCCATTTTTATTAAAATTAATAGTTTTTTAAGAAGAAATGTTTGTTGTTATCATACTAATTTTCCATGATGATTAAAAATATTAATTTTTTTATTTAAAACAAAAAAAAAACACGAAATGGTTTTTATTTCTATTAAAGACCTTAAAATAATCTATGATTCTTCTATTTACTGTATCAGAAAATTCTTCATAGATTTTTAGATATTTGATGAAATATAAAATATCCCTAGACTTTGTTGATGTGTGTATACTACTCAAAACAAAATAAGGGCCACTAGTTTATTTACATTTAAGTGCACTTTAGTAAACTGAAAGTGACTGATAAGTAGCATTATATTGATATTACGAACTTTTTGGTGTTTGATCTCTTTTATGCTGGTGTGTGTTCCTAATTTGAAAAGTATTGGTCATCATTCCAAGAAGTTTTTCTTCGATTGTCTTCCTAACTTGTCTCGGTTATTTTAGGAAAAAAGTTTTACTTTTCAATTTTAATTGATTCATTTATCATCTCGCGTTAATCATGCCACCATTACGAAGGCACATGGATACAATTACGGCAACCAGAGCCATTACTATGATTCAAGAAGGTCGTTCTCATCGTTACGTGGGTTTGCAGTTGGGATTTTCTTGAAGAGCTGTCCAAAATGTATGGAATCGCTTACTAGAGACCGGCAGTGCTGCCAGGAGACCCGGTTGCGTATTTACAAAGCCTATACCATTAGAGTGAAAGTGCAAACTGAACTGGCTTAGGTTTTGTTTGACAAAAATTTGACGAAGCCCTAGTCTATTCTAGTACAGAAATTAACAGAAATCGCGTAGACTTTGTAGGATAAATTCATTCTAACATTGCAGCAACAAATGCTATTTAATTTTGGTCTAGGTTTGGGAACACAATGTGCCTAGTGCCTAGTTTTGGTTGGTTAGGTGCGACTGTATGTAGGTAATTCAAGTAACTAAATAGGTTATGTTAGGTTCTCTTTTGACCCTTAACCCAAAAATAGGAGCCCTGCGAACCAGGGCTCCGTCAACTTAGTTTATATTATATTATATCAGTAAGTAGACTTTATATCCAATTAAATAGTTTTTCAGTTCAGTTCAAAAGAGAACCTAACATAACCTAATTATTTACTTGAATTACATACAGTCGCACCTAAAAAACCAAAACCATGTTTGAAAATATCTTGACAAACGCTTTTATCTATTTGAGTGAATATGAATCATACTGTACTAGGTTTTGTACGTGTATTTTCTTTGAAAATATCAAGGCAAAAATCTAATCCATTTGAGTCAATTTTTTTACTGAGATAGATTAGGTATTGTCGTGTAATATGCATAAACAAAAGCTATTCTATTAGAGTCTGACTCGTGACTCAAATAATATAGGCTTTGTAAATACGCGACCCGGTTCAGGCAGAGTTCGTGTAACAACGGCGCACGAGGATCGGTACATCCAACTAAGTGCTCGTCGTGATCGTACAGTTACGGGCCGTAAGTTGCAACACCGCCTACGGCTGACAACGGGTACCCGTGTCAGTGATCAAACTATACGTAGTCGATTGCACGAAGTCCAGCAAATGTCAAGACGACGAGTTGTTCTAATTCCTCTGACCAGGGTTCAACGTGCGGTGGATTAATCAGTGGGGCAAGGTGCTTATTACAGACGAGTGCAAAGTAAATTTTTTCAATGATGATCGGCGTGTTAGGGTGTGGAGACCACGCGGCGAGTGGTTTACGGAGTCCTGCATCCACGAAGTTGACCGTTTTAGTGGTCCTAACGTAATGGTTTGGGATGGGATTAGTTTACATGGTAAAACCGAGCTCCATTTTACCATTTTAAATGCGGGTACCGTAACTGCAGAACGTTACATCGAGGATGTCATCAGGCCTCAAGTGATCCCATTTGCACAGCGAGTGGGGCCTGGATTCATCCTGAAGCAAGACAATACCCGTGCACACACAGCTAGATCGACCCAAACTGTCCTAGAAGGGTCTCATATTGAGGTATTACCATGGCCAGCTAACAGTCCGGATTTAATTCCAATCGAGCAATTGTGGGACCAATTGAAACGAAGGGTAAGAGTGAATGAGCAAGGGGTCTACAATCAACAGCAGCTGATTGAGGCTTTAAAACGTGCCTGGGAAGAGATTCCAGATGAAAAAGTGAGGAATTTGATCCAGAGTATGCACACAAGGCTTCTGGAGTGTATTGCTAAGAGAAGAGGATATACTCGTTACTAAAAAGAAGAAACAAAAGTGACAAGAACAGTATTTTGTATTTTTTCGGTGATTTCTTTTGTCCATGTTTTTCATTCAATATGGCCAATTTCATTATGGACTTAAAAAGCAATTCCTGATCATTATTTTAAACAATTGTTAGCCTAATTTATAACCAATAACATTATTTTGTAGTTACATAAGCTAAACAATTGTCTTTATTATTTTCATGGTACAGCAAAGAATCTTAGTGGCCCTTATTTTGTTTTGAGTAGTATATATATATATTTTTTTTAATTATTCTTAATTTTTCAAAAACAGCTTAGCTGATTTCGATAAAAATTTGAAAGGGACCAACATTGAAGTATGACCTATGAAAAAAAGAACCATTGAAAACGGTTCCTTATTGTAGTATTGAGTAATCCGCGAAATAAAATATACAAAAAAACATACAGTCGAATTGATAACCTCCTTCTTCAAGTGGATTATAAATCAAATAAATTTGACTTGCAATATAATTCTTAAACTACTAGTACGATTTAAATGAAATTTGGAAATGTACCTCGTCATACGATATTCTCTTAGTTAGGTATTAAACATTCAGACGTCTAGGTTATCCATATGGGCTAAATTTCACCTGGAACCCGACATCCTAAGATCGGAGATAGTAACGGCCATTGGGTCGTTAAAAACTAACCAAGCGCCAGGTCTGGATCAAATTACAGCTAAAGTGTTGAAGGCTCTGGGTGAAAAAGGTGTTGACACACTGCACAACATCTGCACCACGTATAGTGGAACGGCAAGTGGCCCAAGGCCCATAAAAGAGGTTCGACCAAAAAATGTGACAATTATCGCACACTCGCTTTAATTTGTCACGCAAGCAAACTCCTGTTAGAGTGTTAGACATCATAAACAACCGGGTCCGGTATTATCTTGACTGGCAGATCCCGCAAGAACAGGCCGGTTTTGTCAAGGGAAAAGGCACGCGTGTACAAATATTAAACGTCAGGTAAATTGTGGAAAAATGCTACGAGGTCGACACACCTGTCATAATGTGCTTCGTCGACTATGGAAAGGCATTTGACTGTGTCAACTGGGACTGTCTATTTTTATTTATTTAGGTTTGCTAACAATTGTAACAGTCATACAAGCAAATATTATAAATATCTTACGATCTAGAGTAACAGTTACATCCAATTATAAGCAAACACCACTTCCACTTACAATAACAAACATAAGTAAGTATTACTAATAACAAGTTAAAAAAGTACGGATTACAGTTCAGTTTTTTTTTTACATAGCATACCTTTTCCTGATACAAAAATTCGCCAAGCATACCGAAACACATTTATAAGAAAGTACTAGCTGACCCAGCGAACTCCGTATCGCCTTTTAAGAGTTTTTATTTAATTCCCTTTTTCCAAGCCCCTTTTCCAAAGTTATGATTGACTTAGCGCTTAGTCTCTTATCATTCCAGAGTCTATAAATGATGCAAAAACAAACATAGATTTTTATATAATATTGAATTCCCCATTCCTTAAAATATCGGAGACGATACCCATATCGACTTTAAAAAAAATCCCGTCCGCCATCTTTGATTTCTTATCTGCCATCTTTGATCACGAAATAGATGTTGTATTTGGATTCACCACCCCTTAAATCATCAGAGACGATACCCATATTGACTTTTTAAATTTTTCCCATCCGCCATCTTTGATTTCACATCCGCCATCTTGAATCACGAAATAGATGTTGTATTTGGATTCCCCATCCCTTCAAACATCAGAGACGATACCCATATTGATTAAAAAAAAAATCCCATCCGCCATCTTTGATCACGAAATAGGGTGTTTTTGAATTCCCCATTCCTTAAAATATCGGAGACGATACCCATATCGACTTTAAAAAATCCCGTCCGCCATCTTTGATTTCCTATCCGCCATCTTTGATCACGAAATAGATGTCGTATTTAGATTCGCCATCTCTTAAATTAAAACATCGGAGACGATAAACATATCGATTTTTTTAAACTTTCTCATCCGCCATCTTTGATTTCTTATCCGCCATCTTTGATCACGAAATAGATGTTGGATTTGGATTCCCCATCCCTTTAAATATCGGCGACGATACCCATATCGACTTTAAAAAAAATCCCGTCCGCCATCTTTGATTTCCTATCCGCCATCTTTGATCACGAAATAGATGTTGTATTTGGATTCATCATACCTTAAATCATCAGAGACGATACCCATATTGATTTTTTAAATTTTTCCCATCCGCCATTTTTGATTTCCCATCCGCCATCTTGAATCACGTAATAGATGTTGTATTTGGATTCCCCATCCCTTTAAACATCGGAGACGATACCAATATTGATTTTTTAAAATTTTCCCATCCGCCATCTTTGATTGCCCATCCGCCATCTTTGATCACGAAATAGATGTTGTATTTCGATTCTCCACCCCTTAAAATATTGAAGGCGATACCCATATTGATATTGAAAATTTTCTCATCCGCCATCTTTGATTTCCCGTCCGCCATCTTGGATCACTAAATAAATTTCATATTATTAATCACCGTCCCGAAGATCTCGAAAACGATAGCCATATAGATTGTATCCTATTCGTTTAGCCTTTTTTTGCCTTTGACCCAACCCTCCCCCTTCTCGTTTGACCATTTTATTATTTTTGTCTGGCACCTAAAAGTTGTGGCGTAATTTCATATAGCCTATAGCCTTTTGGAATAATTGGGCTATCATAAGCAATAAAAAAATTTAAAATCCGACTGCTAGTTCCTGAGATTACCCGACATTATGTTTTAGCCTTTTTAGCCTTTTGCCCGGCCCCAAAGGGTCGAAGCGTAATGTTATAAAGCCTATAGCCTTTCGGAATAACTGGGCTATCGTATACAAAAAGAATTTTTCAGATCCGACCGGTAGTTCCTGAGATTAGCGCGTTCAAACAAACAAACAAACAAACAAACAAACAAACAAACAAACAAACAAACAAACTCTTCCGCTTTATTATATTAGTATAGATTACATTTTATATTTTTGCGATATTTAGTAAGAGAATCAGCAAATATATCAACACCGTGATTGCAGAGGTTAAGTAGCTTGCACATGCGAGGGACAGGAAAGGTAGAGCCTGAAACAGTTTTTCTGAGTGGCGGATAAAGGAGACTGATGTATACTCTAGGATATTTGTATGGCACTCTAAAATTTATTCTATGAAGGGTTTGTGTACAGTCAATTTTTCATCAAGTTTCCATTCTGTATTTTTTAAGTTTATCCTGATAATCAACCATGCTTGGGAAACGCGGGGGCGACAAGTGCCACAGAAATCTTTTTTGAATTCTTTCTAGCCTGAAAATATGAACGGCATAATGCGGTCGCCAAACTCCACTACAGTATTCTAAATGACTTCTCACAAAACTATTGTATAACAAAAATGTTGTATGAGGCTTGCGAAAATCCTTTCCATTTCTTACAATATCACATTCATTTAATTCTACGCCGTTGATCGAGTTTTTGATGTTATTTGGTCAACCTCACGAGTAAACTTCATAAACTGACATTTATTTGGATTATACCATTGTTATGACACCATATAGACAATGAATCCAGATCTTTCTGAAGAAGTAGGGCCTCATTAGTGACTCTACAGCCTTAAAGATTTTAAGGTCATATGCGAATAGCAGGGCAGGGGTGAAAGCAGTCCGGAAGGTCATTGATAAACATATTAAATAATAATGGCCCTAAGTGTGATCCTTGAGGCACTCCTGAAGTTATGGAGCGTGTGGATGATTTGAAGCCATTCAATACAACCTTGGAGTCACGATAGCTTAAGTATGATTTTATCCACTTGTAGATTGGTCCACCAAATCCGTACATGCATAATTTTTCTATGGAGGGTCTTATCAGAACTGGGTGTACCTCATCACTTGATTGCACTTCTGCAATCTTTATATCACAAGAACCAAAGTGTGGTGAGGATAGACAGTACGAAATCTAAACCATTCAGTTTTGAAAAAGGAGTTTGACATGGCTGCGTCCTTTCACCCATCCTATTCAATATAAACGGTGAATATATAGTGAGGCGTACTTCCGATAGCTGGGAGGGAGGCATCACCGTTGGTGGACGCAAAACTGGGTCACTCAATTTAGAGACGACAGCTTTATATACCTGGGTTAAAGCATTAGGAATAATGGTTCTTGTGAATCGGAGGTGCGAAGAAGGATCGGGATGGCAAAAGGAGCCATGGCACTGCTGTCAAAGATATGTCAAGAATATCTCTCTGAAAACCGAGATCAATCTTGTATGCACTCGGTGTTCTCCATATTCTTGTATGGCGCAGACACATGGTACTTGAAGAAAGATGACCGTGATCGCACTGATGCTTTCGAGATGTGGTGCTGGAGGAAGATGCTGGACATCCCCTGGACAGCACACCGCACGAACGTATCGATCATACAGGAGCTCAAGATCCAGACGAGGCTTTCCACCGTCTGCCTGCGCAGAGTTCTAAAGTACTTCAGGCACATTGCGAGGAAAGACAGTGATAACTTGGAAAAGTTAATAATCACTGGCAAAGTGGAAGTAAAAAGACCGAGAGGCAGAAGCCCGATACGTTGGATCGACCAGATCCGCACGACTCTTAACACCACGGTATCGCGTACCGTGGTGTTAAGAGTCGTGCGGATCGCTCTCCACTCAGCAGCAGATAGGAATAGATGGCAGGAAGTGGTCCGCAATAGACTGTTTCCACGAGGTGGTCACGACCCTCAGCATTGAGGAAACCGACGCGAGAAGAAGGTTATCCAATCTCGAGTAAATAGGTAGGCAGGTATCTTCTGCGTTAGTGTGCTACAACCTCGACAACATATTTGCTTAACATCAGGCAGTACGTAGTACATCGATATGGTTAGAACAAAAATGCCAACTCAATTATGACTGTAATAAGCTTTTTTATCCTGGATAACGCTCGTATTTAATCAGGGTGCACGGCATTGAACCCAAAAAAGTCGAGCAAAAAAGCTCAGTCGTTAGTTTTACTTTTACCGAAGCCATTCAGGCCATTTTCAAGTCTCTGTAACTTCGCTCTGGATAAAGCTAGACATCTGAACATTTCATATCAAGAGAAAATCTTTATAATAATAGTAGATTGTATGACAAGGGAGCAAAATGGTATTTTTACGGTGAGGGCGCTACTTTGAACCACGAGCGAAGCGAAGGATTCTAACGTAGAATCCTGAGCGCAGCGAGGGGTTCAAAATACATTGCCCGAGGAAAAAATAATTTGCTCTCGAGTCATATACTCTGCTTTCCATCCCCTTTCTATGAGAAAATAAATAAGAGACGGTGTTATGTAATTAATGAATATATTTCATAAAATTAGACGTGTGAATATAAGTTAAAACAATTACAAATTTATATTTTCCTCTTTCACAACTCGACGTAGAACTCATTATTTTTGCAAAATTCAATAAAGTATGTACCTACTGATTACGAGAACAGAATCGTAATTCGCGCGCTGTTTTTTTGTTAGCGCGGGTCACGCCCGTGCAGCCAACACGTACCAGCCAGTTATTTACACAATTTACGTTCGATTTCTATGAATGATATACGTTCCAAATTCAAATCACTTTTCCGCCCGCTAAAAAGTGCTTAACAAAAAAGAGCTATTTTGCTCCAACTAAAAGAGGAACAAAGCGACACTTTTCGAATAGAAGGGATAAAAAATATATTACAGAGTTTCATCCAAATCGAACTAGTACTTTAAAATTATTGATTGTCACACTCACTCAACGGTCTTCATAAAATTCTAAAGTATTTCTAGCAGACATAGGTACAAGCTTGTGATTTTGATGATCATTATCATTAAGCCTAAAAAATAAAAAAATCCTTAAACCTTTAGGAAAAATTCAAACAAATGTGATTTTTAATTTTGGTCTAGTTTTCATATTTTAGAATCTACACAAATAAGTTTGTGGACCTTTGTAGTACGTGGTTTAGGTATTAATTACTCCACCAAGATAACTTTGCTGTTTAGAATTCGGAATTCAGTTTATGTCCCTACTTGATTCAAATATTTTTGGCTATCTAGAAGTACTCGTAGGGTAGGATCAGGGTAGGGAACGGGCAGGCACCGGGAAGGGACCGGCGAGGAGCACGGGTGGAGGTGCATAAGTCGCGGCCCGGGTGGAGGGCATAGGTTGGGGTTCACAGGTGAGGACACGGGTGAGGACAAGGGTGGGGGTTCACTGGTGAGGGCACTGGGGGGTTCACGGGTGGAGTACATAAGTGGGGATACAGGTGTAGGCACGGATAGGAGTTCAATGATGAGGGCAAGGGTAGGGGTTCACGGATGAGGCCAAGGGTGGGAGTTCACGGGTGAGGCCATGGGTGGTGGTTCACTGGTGAGGGCACGGGTTGGGGTTTACGGGTGAGGGCACGGGTGGGGGTTCACGGGTGTGGGCACTGTTGGGGGCACGGATGGGGTACGGATGGAGCTTCACGGATGGTGGTCACGGTGGGTGCAGGGTAGAATAGTACCCCATGAGGAGAGATGTTTCATAAAGACCATCACTAGCAAAAAGAAGTTAGATTTCAACAAAAACATTTCATGTAAAAAGAACAACAACTTGAGCAACACTTCTTCAGTATATAGTTGTGAGATCAAATATGGCAACTAATGGTAGGTACCATTCGAAACGGTCATGACGGCTGGAACACGAGAGGTTACGGTATCGATAAATATATCAGTTTAGGAGGAAGCAGCATTCTCAACACAATATATGGACTATATACAGAAAAAATATTCGGTATCAATATAACCTCTAATGTAGTAGGAAGTCATTTAATTAATGGAATGCTTATATTAAATACAGGAAAATATACGGATGCGATATAAACTTAAATTTAGATGGATGTAGGATAATCTGTAAAACACATAGAACATATTCAGAAATATACAGTGCGTCACATTATTTCCATCATGAACGGACGCCAGAAACCAGCGAGAATTATTTGAAATTGAATATCTTCATTTCATGTTTAATCAAAATTTCTTGTTGATAATTGAATTCACATGACTAAAGTGTACCTATATTCGCACAAATAACAATTGAAATCTCATTGACAGTGGTGGACGCCACAAGGTTCGACTTTGAAATGACGCAAGAAGTCTTCCGCGATTTAAATATATATATATATATATATATATATATATATATATATATATATATATATATATATATATTTATATATATATATATATTATAATATACTATAATATAGAAGATATCACTGGAATGTTACTTATTATAGTGACAAGTAATGTTTCTATGATTTCTTCTTTGTACATTTGGTATGGTCCTAAGCTTTTCAACCCAGGGAAGCCTTGTGCCTTATAATCAGTGGCGGCGCTAGGCGTCGGCGACGTCGGCGACCGCCGGCCTCGCGCTTGAGAGGGCCTCGCAAAATGTTTTACAAGTTACATACTTAATTTCGTTTCGCCAATCATCCTGGCTTAGGTAGCCGACACTGAACAATTCGGGAAAAAGCTAAGCAGAATGTAAGCAGATGATAATGACTAATTATTTTCGAACACGTGCGTGACAAGATCTGTGTGGGGTGAAAAGTTCATTTATTAATTCATAAATTATTTTATAATTTGGCTCACTTAATTTTAACGGTTTTTTTAACTACGAAGTAAACGGGGCCTCGCCATCGATATATAGGGCCTCGCGAAATTGATGTCGCCGACGTCCACATGTGGTCTAGCGCCGCCACTGCTTATAATTATAAATTATTTCTAGCAATAAATTAAATAAAGGCCGAAATTCTGCTAGTTTATTAGGGTAAAAGGGGCTAGAGATATTTTTTGATGCGAAATAATAAAATACCAAAGAAGTTGCTATCACAAATAATAGACAATTATCCGGATAGAGACAGATTCGCCCACCTAGTGGTTTACTTTAGGACCACACCAAATGTACAAAGAAGAAATCATAAAAATTGGTGGAGCCTTTGGGGCGCAGGGACCGATCTTTGTCAATGAGATGTGCGATACCTATTTACATTATAAACGTGTTTGTGAGGATGGTTTTAAAAGCTTTCGCGTATAAAATAGACTGGTATGTAGGATAGAATTACAATCATAAGATTGTAATAGGCTTGTGTCCACTAAGAATAAATCGGTTTGATTGTAGTATCTATAGATTCATTATGAGTTTAAGATGTCAATAAAGTTTATTATTTATTATAAAAAGGTAGATTAATGTTATTTTTAGGATTCTACATACATACATACATATCGTCACGCCTTTTATCCCCGAAGGGGTAGGCAGAGGTGTATTTCTACACCCACTTTTCGCCAGATATAATTTAGTCCCACGCAATAAGGGGCGAGCCTATTGCCGTACCGGGCACATTTTCAGACTCCGTACTGCTACTGAGAATTTCGTGACAGAAAAACCCAATAACACTGCCCGACCCAGGAATCGAACCCGGGACCTCCCGATCCCACGCGCACATTTACGCCGCGAGACCAACGAGGCAGTCGTATAGGGTTTGATGTCGAGGTTTCTGTCTCTACGCAAAGATGGTATTTGCATCGTGTTTTCCCTTAGTCGCCTCTTACGACACCCACGGGAAGATAGAGGGTGGTGACACTTGTATTCTATGCCGTCAACCACGCGGACTTTTAGGATTCTAATATTGAAAATAATGTATTTATTGGGTGCATAGGGTTCCCACCAAGAACTTAGGATCCCAAGCCAACCTCACCTGCAAGTGGTGCACCTGCCGATCAACGGACGCGACTCTGGCAAACAAAATATCCCGAAAAGCGGCAATAGGCTCGCCATCTATTACGTGGGATCAAAACACTGGCGAAAAGTGGGCGTTTAATATGCCTCTGCCTACCCCTTCTGGGAAACAGGCGTGAGTCTATGTATGTATTTATTCTTGTGACAGTGAACACCAATCAGAGAGCATTACGTTAAACAGTACATCCGCCATTCATGTTGTTGACGTTTTAGTAGTAAATACAACTCGTACAACTCTTTCTACCAGTCAAATTGAATATAACAAAATAAAAGTGGGTACATCAGGGGGCTTATTCACTATGACCATTTTGAAGTCTTAACGTGTTTTAACGTGCTAGTTACCTACGTCGGCACGTTATTGGCTTAAACGGTATTCACTATGCCAACTTCAAGTGTGACAAGCACGGTAGCGCACGTTTCGGACACGGTTTTAGCTGTCAAAATTCCGTGAGCTAGGAGGTCACGTAACATGCACGTAACGCATTTATTGTAAAACGATAGAGGATAAATAAGTACTAAGTTTATTTGTTTAATATTATATTCAGTGTCCGTTAGTGGTTAAATGCTAAGTTTATTTGCTTTTTTATTTAACAGTGTCCGTGTCAAAGTTATTTAATTAAATATTATGTTTTATGAAAATTGACGCCTGTCGCTGGCGCCAGCGTCTCACTCGTCTACGAATAAATAATAAATCCATTATGATTTATTAGATTCTGTTAGAATTGGGCTATTTGCTGCACTAACCGCACTTATATTTTTTTATATTGTAGCGCGACTGCAACTGTCATGTCTGTCATCAATGTCATCATTATGTTTTCGTTCAAAAATTGACTTAAGTACAAAAGATTAACTAAACTTTAAAGATCAAATTTTAATTTTGGGATTGTTCCTGGCGCAATTGAACTAAAATAATATAATTTAAGTTTTATTAGCCTTTTCTATTTGTACTGTAGCTTATAGTGAAAATTACAAGTTAGTAAAATAATATTTATAAAATCGATATTGAGCCGGCAAACCGGCATTAAGATTTATGAACCAATGTTGTGAAATTGATAACTAGGCATAGACAAGCTGTCGTATGGCATACTGAATACAATATTTTGATTGTCGTGGTACGTCACGTTACTGAATCACGTTTACGTCTAGTGCACGTCACGACGACACACGTCTTGAATATGGTATTTCAGTGGTCATAGTGAATAAGCCCCCCAGACCAGACTTCATTCACGGTTTGTTATGTTTTGGACTTTGTGATATCACTCAACCGCCATAATGGTTTACAGCGTTTTCGTGTCAAATTCAAAAAGGTTTTTAAAAAGCCGTAATTATTAATGTTGCTGATCGATTTTTGCAGAAAAATTCAGGTATTTCAGTTTAACATCTAATAAAGGAACGAATCAATCGCTAATTACATTTTAGGACACAAGCCTATTCTATCCTACTAGGAGTACGGACGTTTTCATCACACGAATACGATATTTTTCGAACATTGTCACACAATAGATTCCTAGAGTCAGTCGTTAACATTTTTATTGCTTATTTGACCTTGGCTATATTCGGGCGTAACTTTTATGTGATCTGTTTTTGTTCAGTGTGAGTACAATGGAAATTAGACCTAATTGATACTAGCATTAAGGTTTAAATACGTTTGCAACATTAATTTTGTAACAGATTTAATTTTTTATAAACAAAACTCACGTATTCTAACAAACCTGTTTATTTATATATATATATATTTCTCTATTACAAACACATTTATTATTTCTGATGTATTGCTTATTTTGATTTGGCACTGATACTCGTCATAAAAAAGCAAACTTGCGTATGAATATTTTGCGTGCACATACATTCGTATACCTATGTATGCATGTAACGAATACTATAAACACCAAAGTACGTCAAACACTTTTTTTAGCTGAAAATTTGCATGGATGTATTTAGACTCGTAGGCGAATATAGGCTTGTTTTGCGATTTGTACACACACGTGACACAAACCTGCATGTCTGAGAGTTCACCATAATGTTCTCGAAAGACATGTAAAGTCTGCCAACCCGCACTAGGCCAGCGTGATGGACTATGGCCTTACCCTTCTCACAGTGAGAAGAGGCCCGTCCCCAGCAGTGCGACAGTATATAGGGCTGGTGATGATGATGACACATAGGTACTAAATGAGCAGTTATCCATGTCTGCGGCGGATGAAACCCACGCCGAAACGTAAGAGGAAACTAACCTTTATTTGCAATCAATTAGGTACGCGATACGCATGTTAAATTAGGTTGTTTTTCAACTAAAAACAATCGATAACTTGGCTAAAATAGGAACTTAAAGCTTATAAGAAATTTGTCACATGTATCAGTTGTTTGGTTTTACAAATATTTATTTTACTTTTTATAGACTCGCGCCTGTAATCCCCGAAGGGGTAGGCAGAGGTGTAATATTACACCCACATTTCGTCATGACTTATAGGTCCCACGTAAAAGGGGGCGAGCCTGTTGCCGTTACCGGGCATATCACCAGACTCCGTGCTGCTACTGAGAATTCGGAAAAACCCAGAAACACTTTTGCCCGACCCGGGAATCGAACCCGGAACCATGGAGGCAGTCACAAATAATATATATGTTTATTTATACTTTATTGTATACCAAAATCATTGTTTAGGAAATCTAGTATATTTTCATGGACAAAAATGAAGAATCGAGCAAAAGCTAATGAGAAATAAGTCTTACCTTTTTGATGAAGAATTTGAGCGTGTCAATCTCAACGTTACTGAGGTTGGTCACATTGACTTCTATGGGTATGACCTGGCCGGGACAGTACCCAGCCACCGGTATCTTCACTTTGATCTCCGATGTACCGGAAGTCATACACCAACAGCAGTAAGAGTTGATTAGCTCAAATTCTATCGGCTCCTGGAAAAAAAAGAAAAAAATATATATGTCGGAGATTGGAAAACGGAACGTCAAATCTGAATCGATTTGGGCGTATTCGGATACGATTGGCAACACTGAGGTCGGCAGTTGACAGCTGTCAATATCATTAAATGTTTTATAAGCGAAGGTGGAGCTGTCAACGTGCACTTTCACAGATTACTATAAACTAGGTATACGGCACTTTTGGCGACAGACACAGCGGAGGAAACAAGTGTGGCCTACCTACGTCCGATTTCGCCACGTTTCCAAAAGTAATCCATTTTTATCCGAGCCACGTGTGCATATTTAGTTTGTGAAGTGAACTAATTACTTTGATTAAAACCTATTGAGTGTATACAGAGTCTTATTTTCCTGAAATATACGATGGAGGAAGACCTGAGACAAAGAACGCCCACATTCTCCTACGTTTTATATATACATATATATATATATATAGATCTTCATAAACTGTAGTTAAGAATCTCATCGATCGCGTCAGATTTTAAACAAAATTAAGTGGCTGTGGCATACGGACGTACAGACAGACACGGCGAATTTATAAGGGTTCCTCTTTTGCCATTTGGTTACGGAACCCTAACTAAAAATAACCACATTATAAGCGGTCTATTCGTTTAGGAGTTACGATGTCATAGACACAGACATACACGTCACCCTCATTTTGCGTTGGGGGTTAATAGAATTTAAAGGTTAGGTCTTGATTGGAAATAATGGATGTATTTATTGCCTATCTGAACGGATGACCTAGCAGCTCTGTAGCTAAGTGATATTGAGTTTTTTATGCATAGGGCTGCCTAAAAGAGCTTTGCCACTAAATTCAGCCCCTGCATACGGGATGAGAGAGAAAAGCTGTATTCTTAAATACTTTAAACTTACGCAATTTATACATGATATTAATATTTATGTAAAGGCTCTCAATTGCGTAGGTCAGCCATTCTCAAAGTGTGGACCATTGGCTATGAGCCATTCTCATCTCTAGGGGCTCCACAAATATGTATGTCAGTAAAATAAATGATTTTAAAGCGCACGTAGAATTCGGCTTTGTTTTTTTTAGGGCTCCGCCAAATATTTGGTTACCCAAAAGGGTTCCATCCCTGAAAAAGTTTGAGAACCACTGGCGTAGGCAATTAACTGTAAGGTGAAATGAACCATAGTATTTGCCACCAAATTTTGGCGTGTGTACCTAACAGCGGTGGTCTCAGGATTTCAGTCCTCCCGTGACTATTTTTAAAATATTTACACGATTGAGATCCGTAAGTAAGTATAGATAGGGTATATTCCTGTTTTCAGAAAATGAAATATTTGGCAAATGGAAGTCTCTCGGCCAAGTCGAATAAAGATAAAATCACGTAATAAATAATGCTTAATTATTTAGTTAATTAGTTATCAATCGATTCAAAATTGGTTGTATAACCATAATTTGAATCGATTTATGTTTGTTGTTGAAACAATGGCACAATATTAGTCTGAGCATATCCCAACACAACCCTAAAAGGTCCTGAACCTTTCATTGTTATGTTGAGATTTTCGGGAGATTTATCTTCCAAAACTAACAAACCAATAAATTACTCAAATCTGTTCACGACGTTATAATATAAAAAGCTAATCTAACAAAATAAATACACGTTAACGCTATTAAATAAACCAAGAATGGCACTTTGCTATTGATGTATAAATCGGGATGATGTCATACCACAGACACGACTGCTTTTTGGTCTAATTATCTAGGCCAATAGTACTTAACTACGTACCGGCCTAAATTCGGCGCACAAAAAGTGGCACGGCTGAATAGACGCACTGATATGGAATAATCTGAACGAATTATGGGCTTTTTCATTAGTTGAAGGAGTCTTGAGAGAACTTGCATAAGGTTTATGTTTGTAGCAACTGGTTATAATTTATAGCGGTTGAGGAAAAGTTGCTTGTTAAGGTACTTTTCGTTCCTATAGAACAGCCATTCTCAAAGTGTGCTCCGCGGAGCAACAGGGCTCCACGAAGCATCTCCACGGGCTCCGTGAAAATATTGCTCAAATTCAAATAAAATTACTAACTAGATTTTTTTCTATGGAGGACTAGGTACTTTTTATTGGGGCTTCGTCAAATATTTTTTTTATCCAAAAGGGTTACATCTCGCAACAAGTTTGTGAACCGCTGCTATAGAACATAGGAGGCTAGTGTAATATTTTATTAGCAAACTATCTAAAGCAGACTGCCGTCTGACCTCCCCAACACAAACGGATCAGTAGATTCAAGGGTACGGTAATGGCTCCCCACAATCAAGGCTGTTAAAGATCTTCATGACAAGCGGAACCAAAGGCTCAACATGCTCTCCGTGGCTCGGGGCTAGCGATAACCAACAATTTAATACACAAATATATCAGAAAAATCAGTGGTGCAAGGTTTTGAACCTGATACCCTCTGTCTGTATAGCATTTTGATGGTATCTGCACCAGATAAATTATTGACTATAAATACGTTACAAAGCACATACCATGGTAATAAACACAACTTGACATAACTTCACGCCTTTTATCCCCAAAGGAGTAGGCAGAGGTGTATTACACATCCACACTTCGCGAGTTATGTTTCGGTCTCAATGTAATAGGGGGCGAGCCTATTGCTATCTACCGGGCACATTGTTAAGCGAGCGATAATTAACATTTTTAATACACACATAACTGCGAAAAGTCAAAGGTGTGTGACCGGGGTAACTTTGGATCGAACCCGAGGCCATCGTCTCGGCAGTCCGTTACGTACACCACTGGGCTATCGCCGCTTTTTATAAACATGCGCCATTGCGGCAAATAAGTAAAAACTACAACAAATATTTTACTACTTTAAATATGTTTGCTATGTCTCATAACAGATTTCGTAGCGCTGTAATCCAGAACATGAATACAAATGAGTTGATAGAATCACATGACTGCTTTTTGTAATTCATAAACACACTGAGAACACTTAAAATGTTAAAAATACATAATATATTATTAACTAATTATAAGTTGTGGATAACGGTGTGAGTTGCATATTTATATCTATATATTATTTAAGATTAGTTTTAAGACACAATATGTAACTGTTTGTCTATCCCAAATAAATAAATAAAATAAATAAATAAATAAACATTACCAAGTTTTGTTGTATGGGTAATAATTATAGCATTAGGTGACCGTGGTAAAACAATGTTATCGCAATGATTCTGAGAACTGCCAGAACTGTGACACGAAACAAACGAATTGTTCAAAGAATTCAATACAAATAAAGAAGGAAGCAAGTTAGAAGTTTTTTTTTACAAAAAGGCCTCGCTGTCTGGAATTTATATGTTATTGGTAGACGGCCGATACTGCGAGCCGGGCTCAAGGTCATCTGATAAGGGCGCCCGTCACAATAACAGATTATCATGGCGTCGAGACAGCTATTAAATTACCAAATTACAATGAAGTTAGGGTTGCCGATTTTTTTTTTATGTTAATAGGCGGCAAACGAGCAGACGGAATGCCTGATGGTAAGCAAGCAACATCACAGGAGTCACAAGTACGTTGCCGCCCCTCGGGGTTGAGAAAAGGGATAGGATGAGGAGTGGGATCAGGGAGAAGGGATAGGGGATAGGGGCTCTGGCAATCTCACTCACCGAACGAAACGCAACAGTTTAGGTACTGTTACTTCACGTCGATTTTCTGTGAGAGGGTAGTACTCCGGTCGAGCCGACCCATTCATGCTGAAATCAGCAGGGCTCTACTACCTTGACAAAGGTAGTTCGGTAATAGGAAAATAAGAGCAAGGTGGTACACATTTACTACATAACGTGATTTCGGCCAGTTAATGCCTGCTAGGGCAGACAAGGCATTAATGGCGTTACCCATTACATGGGCCAGGCCTCTTGTAATAAAAATGAAAACATTCCCGAGCTCATTGCCCCAATAAATTGCCCCATAAATCGTCTTACGTATTAGATAGGTAGCGTCTAAGTTATGGTAACAAACCGGTTCTTTATTTTTAGATACACACAATAATTATTAGCCTCATTGTCGCTAACTCATAACATTTAAAGAACCAGGAAAAGCCGCGTGCTAAAACATTACAAACATACATAAATAGAGTCATGCCTGTTTCCCGGAGGGGTAGGAAGGGACTACGGAACGCAATTTGCAACGATCCTGACATATCTTATCTATCTATCTTGCTTCATTCACTCCCAAACATTAGGTTACATTAAATGCCGGCTTATACTACGCATACGAATGCTACATACTGCCAGTAAGTAGCATCAGCCTCATAATATCATCACAATTTTTTTAAAGCCCACGTCTCTAACATGTATTAGGACTTGAATTGACTTTTCAAATATTCAACCGACTCTCACAAAGCGCATCTAGACTCGAAAAAAACAATTTATTTTGTAAAACGCACAGTGCTGTGCCTTGTGGGATGGAACATTAAGCAACACTAGGTTCAGTATCACATGACGCGACAGCCGCTTAAACCACTACAGCATATTGCACACTAGCTGTTTCCCGCGGTTTCATCCGCGTCCTGACTTCCTGAGGGAACTACTTCGTGTACCCGGTTATTTTATAGCCTAAGTTACTCCTTGGTGACCTTGGTACATCAGCTCTCCGCCAGTGAACGTCCCGTCAAAATCGGTCCAGCCGTTCCAGAGATTAGCGAAAACAAACTGACAGACAGACAGACAAAAATTGTGAAAATGTCATTTCGGTATATGTACCGTGTATACATCCATATGCATTTAGTAAAAAGCGGTTATTTTAATAAGTATTACAAACAGACACTCCAATTTTATTTATGTATAGATATAGTAGACCAGTCAAAGAAATTGAAAATAATTATGTCTTTAAAAGCATAACAATACTGTTTTCATCGCAGCAGCCCTATGAGAGCCAGACGGAGCGTGGAACAGGCTGACTCATCCGCTCCATAGATACATGGAGTTACATGTATAGGCGCTTACTATGTATTTAGTAGATTGGGCGTGTGTTGAATGAGAGCGCGAATCGACCGAGCGATGTTTAGTTTAGGCGCCTCTTCTCTATATTACGTAATCAGTAAGGTGGCGGCATGCGAGGTAGACTGTTGTGTATAATAATGAGCATGCAGTACAGGCAGTGCCAAGGCTTGGCCGTTTTGCTAGAACGCGAACTATTGTATAACAGTAAAGTAACGAACATGCCCATTTGCGGTACGTAAATGGCCAAGCCATATAAATATTTACTAAGCGGTAAAGTTTGTTAAGTTAGGGCTGGTATATGTTAGGCCAAGCTTCTTAGTCTCCCGACTATTATATTATTACATTTGCATTGTTCTTCCTTTTAATTAAAAAAATGCTACTGTGTTAGATGAAGATAACTCGTGATCATGGGCTGTACACTAACATCTTTGTAAATTTTGTGTATTCATATACCTACCGTCACTTTCTGTAACATACATTTTCATCATAGTTCTGAACATCATCGCGAGTTACCTACATTATAAGATGTAAGTGGATGCTCCTGTTACACAAGATTTACAATGGAAGGCTACTACAGCACTTAATCTGCATTAATTATTTAAGTATTATGTAAGTTCCTAATTACTATTTACAAGTAATTAATTACAATGTGAAACAGTTGTGCAGCTCCTTACAAAAACAAAATATGTAACATAACACTGGCGATTAAAAAGAGTGGCCACGAGTTTTATTGCCCGTTCTTTCTCGTGGTTCTACCTATTGCTTTGCGAATGGGCAGTAAATGTAAATGTAGAAGCATTAAGTAATTTATTTTAAAATTTGACGTCCATAAGCGTCACCTTGTGACCTAGATGAATAAATGATTTTGACTTTGACTTTGACTATGACGCTTGGCTCTACATGAAATCTAATAACTTTTTGACAGTGTGAGTTACACGGTCTCTGGGCATCATTTTACAAGAAAACATTTTGATGGGATACGTACAGGGTGTAAAAAGACCCTTATCGAAAACTGAAATCCCAGGTTGTACCAATAACTACGAACATTTTTTACTTCGACACCATACCTGGGAAATTACTGGTTTGGGAGATATTGAGGCTCAAAGTTAGTATAGAGTTTTTCTAATTAGGTACAAAATCGATGCATTTACCCCGCCAATATGTTCTATAGATGCCCTATGACCCCATGTATAAGTAGGTATTTCGAGCATTGCACGCGCGCGCTTTTAATTGCGGTTTAAAAAATGTGAAACTTACAAAAAAAGTCGTTTCCCAGGTATTATTTTTGGTTAGTATGACTTGGAATGATGTCCACAACGAGTAGACTTCGGCTTGGTGATGGGTCTTGTGACACCCTGTGTTTTAAGTACAAGGTAATAAACCATCTACTCAATAAACTCACCTTGCAGTAAGGATTCTGGTTCAAATCCAGAGGCGCGTGCACTCTAATAGGCACCATCTTCTCTTTATTGGACGAGAACATGCCAGTGGTGACCATGACGGCTTTGATGCGGTACCGCACGTGGCCGTACGTGCCTTCGAACGTGGACGGACAGTTGGTCGGGATCGGGCAGTCGAACCTGAACTCATGGTGGCCCTGCTGCAAGTGGTGTTCACCTGGAAAAGAGCTTTATGATAACAAGGATAGGGTATTTATTCGAATAGACATTTGTTGCAGAATATCATCATGTCAGCCTAGAGACGTTCACTGCTGGACATAGGCCTCCCCCGAGGTTCGCCAATCGCTTCCCGCGATCTTAATAACCAGATCGCGAATATCGACGACAATCGACGTTCCTAAATTAAGTTCTGTTGTCTTGTTGTCAATAAATTAATATCATACCACGGTGACGCAGTGGTGTTTACATATAATTATTACGTTTATTACATATATTATTCACAAATCAGGAGTTCGAGCTCCTGATTTATGAATAACTCATATTTTAAGTAAAATAACAAAATGGCGAAAGTGCAACGAAAATAATTTATAATAATTATATTTATGTTTAAAGAGTTGTTTAAAGTCCATTGAAAAGTTAAATTTGGGTTGCATTTGTCAGAGGGCGCAATTTTATTTGACAGATGTGAACGGAGGGCTAGTATAAAGTTTGATCCAAGTTTGTGGGGTCGTACCCCTTGTCCGCCATCTTGGAAAAAGTGCAGGCGCGGGTGGTTTTTCTTATCTGGTAAACTATTGAACACACAGAGATGTTGTTCAAGATGTTTTGTTGCAAATTAAAATTAAATTCTCTACAACTTTGGTTCCGAAACTTTTTTGTCGTAAAACCATAAATAAAAAAGTTTTGTATGATATTCTTTTCTTTAGGTTATTATAACGTTTCTTCATGATTACTGTGTCTTTAATTTTTTTAAGAGCCAGGCTACGGCTCGTGATCTAATAGAGCTTCGGTATTCAATTATTGATGAAGAACTATAGAAAAACCGCATTTTGACGGTAAGCCATAATTGCCATTGATTTTCCAATTATTTCATTAACATCAGTAGCCCACAGAGTGCCGTTGTTTTAGAGTTTTGTCCATATTTTGCCAACCCCTGTTTTCATGGTCGTTGTGATGAATAAAAATTGGACCTTATAATAATCTTGGAGCTGCGGAGTCTCAAGTTGGAAGACTGGCTCTTGTTTTGGTGACAGTAAAGACAAATTAAATGTATTTTTGTTCCTGAGGACGAAAAAGTTACAACACATTGAAAAGAAAATTTGTTGCAAATTGCACTCGATTTTCGTTTGTATCTTTGTTGTTTTTGATTTTACGACTAAATGCTACGAGACCAAAGTTGTAGAGAATCTAATTTGCTACTCATCGTGTTTTGATTTTTTCTGTGCGCCCAATAGTTTGCCAGATATACTAGAAAACCCATTAAGTACCACTCTTTTCAAGATGGCGGCCGCAGGATAATGGCTGCAAACCCACAAACTTGGATTTAACTTTACACTAACCCCCTCTATAATATAGGTATACCCCCAAATGCACGCTAAGCCAAAAAAAAAATTAAAATTTCTATGGACTAATGTCTACTGTTTTCATTTAAGTATTCATTAATTAATAAAAAATCACGACACGTTACGAAAGTATACGCGCCAAAATATAACAATGGAACTCATAAAAAGATATTAGTTCGACTATAGTCGCACCAAAGCGGTTTCTCTCTACGCTATGAATTGTTAAGTAGTTATATTATACAGACTTACATACATAGACACACGCCTGTTTCCCGGAGGGGTAGGCAGAGACTACGGAACGCCATTTGCAACGATCCTGACATACCGCTCTTGCTTCATTCGCTCCCATCAAGTTTCTCATGCATGCTCTTCTGTTAAGAACTTGTTTGTTAAGTACATTAAGTTTATTTAACGAATAATTGACTGATTGAATAGATTTAGTTTAGCACAGCAGGTATGCCGCCTGGCGTACACACGAAAGTAAGCGAAAGTTTGTGAATGAAATACAATATCAAAAAGCCGACCACAATATAAACATACTGTTTTTGACAAAATAAATAAGTCACTCACTTATCTAGATAATCTTAGTGTTAGTTAATGATAAACGATGTTATAATTATGACCCACGCACATCGGCACTGACAAACTTTGCTTGGCGCCAATTTGCGTATAGCTTTAGTACTTCTTTTATTTTCTCCTTGAAATTTATATTTCTTGTTTTAAAAGTTTGGCAATCTACCAGTATCTTCATCAGATTTTCTTAACTTCGACTCTGATCCGGAAATATTATTTTTCTTTTAAAAAGTATATAAATCCGAAGCACCCGAAACCGGCGAGCATGTATGAAGAGTGTAATGAATGAAGAGGAAGCGCGTGAGGTTTGTAAGGATAGATGCAAGTGGCGTTCCGTTGTATCTGCCTACCCCGACGGGAAAAAGGCGTGAGTATATGTATGTTTTAAAAAGTGCCTTCAGTTACTCACAATTTTGAGCAATTCTCCTAATAAATTGGCTTAAATCCTGATAATTACTTCAGCCTTGAAGACGCAACGAACAGACATAACTGATTTAGTCTATGCACGCCGTTAATATAGAAGTGCAAATTCATTTATTCATAGTCATAAACATGTCTAGCCGTTTTTAAGTCTGCGTTATTGCTAGACAAATAAACGCCTCTACGCCTACATTTTTATGGCATGACCACATTCATGAGACTGTCTATTAAAGCTAGTTTTGAGATTAATTAAGTAATTTTGCGAGGCTCGTTGAATCGAACTAATGTACATACCTATCAGTTTGAGTGTGTTACATGACACCGAAAATCATCTTACTTCGTTAGGAGTCCCATCAAAAATAATCGCTGAAAGAGTTGGTTACTTTAAGCGACTCATCATACGGCTACTGCCTGCTATATGATGTTTGGTATCTTAATAAAAAGCCTTTTTAGGGTTCCGTTGCCAAAAATGGCAAAAACGCCACCTTTAAACATTCGCCATGGCTGTCCATCCGTATATCCAGCAATTTTATTCAGGAAACTGCCATCAGACGATTCCGAGAGACAGATTCATACACCCGCAGGCCAGGTCAAGGCCGACATCGATGCACTTCAGCTCGAGATGACCGTTTTGTGGTCAGCAACGTGTTGACAAATCGCTTTTGAACCGAAACTGCAGCTCGTACACATCTTTTTGAGGTCAGAAATGTCAGCGTACGATTAGAAGAAGACTGGCAGAAAGGAATCTGAAGGCTTTTCGTCCAGCTCGCGCCCCAGAACTGTTCCCACAACATCGTAGAGCTAGACTTGCCTTTGCGCGTCAATATGCTGACTGGTCTGAGCAAAACTGGAAAGTCATCGTAGGTACTGTTCTCAGACGAAAGCAGATAAGGTCCAGGTGGACGTCATCGTGTATACAGAACGCCAAAATGAAAGATGATTTGCTCTGTGCGCTATAACCGAAACAGTGGGTTACCAAGCATTAACATTTTCGGCAAGAATCTTTTAATAAATGGCTTTTTTTTTCAAGACTTTTGTTTTTTATTATCTTAAAGGTATGTTATTAACGTACTATCATAAATTGTGGTCTAAATTTGACTAATTCTGCAAATTGAAAATACAAGGTGGACGGTTAAAGGTGCCGATGCCGGTGAGTGTAGATTAATTTCTGTGGGCCCTTTAAACGTCTCCGATTGGCCTACTAAACGATTCTTCCTGAGTTAAGAACCGGGACGGACGACTTTGCGTCATGGAATGCGTTAGGAGACACCTGGTGGAATTTACCTCAGAGTGCTACCGTGCTTCGGAGCGCACGTAAAACCGCCGATCCCCGTTTATGTGGCACACACAAGACTTTTTAGACCATGTTGGAGCGGAGGAGATCTACGGGCTAGTACGGGCTGTCTAAGAATGTCGATACGAGAGTTATATATCGATATATAAATCCATAATTTGTCTAACTTCGGCAAAGATGGATGACACTTTGTGAATGCATATTTATTGGTTGTTATCAGACAAAAAGATTTTACTGCGACAACCACAAGATGACATTTCTTATCAGCGTGTATTTAAGTATTTTTAGGAATGTTATTATTTAAATTGCATGTTTACCAACATTTTCTAAAAGTTTCGGATGCTTTAAAGAAGCTCTAGTCCTCTACCTATAGGAAAATTTTATCGAGTACATAAAATATTATGTACTTAATCAATAAAAGTTCCTATAGGTAAAGGAAACAATTATTTCTAATATTGATTGTTATTCAAATGCTTTAAGTAAATTGGTAATTTTGAAACCACTACGGAAGTACGGAAGCATTTGGATTGAATCCTATCGCAAGAAACTTTTCAAACATTCAACGAAAAAACTGGGTGGTCTTCAGATCTTGCGATTAAAAGAGCACTTAGAATCAAAACAATTGTTTTTGGATTGCACAAGGTATTGTCCCGTGTGAGATTCGAGTAGGTATATCGAGTCCACAACACCGACAATATTGGGCACAATTACCGTCATTTATTTCGGTTGTAATTAAACTATTGTTAAATATAAATCTCATACCTGCATTAAACAAAACACTGTAAAAACACCTATAGTCCAGTCAAACTCAAAATAGACAAAAATAAGTCACAACCTAGACATAATTAGCATAGAGCTGAAAATTGGCAGAGACGTTAAATACATACTTAATCTATACTTATATTAAAACTGTAGAGAGGTCAATTCTGTACATTGAATATATATTAAAAATTAGTATTGGAGGATGAATGGTGATCGATACTGATGCCGAAAATGCAATCAGTAAATTTTTTGTCTGTCTGTCTGTCCGTCTGTCTGTCTGTCTGTCTGTATGTGCACGCATGGGTCAAAAACTACTGAAGGTATTTTAACCAAACTTGGTACGATTGTAGTCCATACTCCTGGGCAGGTTATAGGCTATATAACATAACGCTAAGACACATAGGAGCTGAGCAGTGACGATAAATTTGAAGCAAGTCGGATGAAAATGCGCTTTTGAGCTCTTATCCTCGCATACGTTAATCATTCACCAAAAGTACACACATCAACAAAGTCTAGGGATATCTTAATCCTAAATTATTTACGAGTTTATAGTTTAGAACCTTGTTAGTTTCCACAAAAAGTTTATATACAGATTAAAACCTCTTTTATTCTATTTTCAAAATTTGAACATGGAAAGAAAAAAAACAAAATAATAAACAAAATATGGCGGCAAATTTGCTAGTAATTCGTTACATTAAAGAAAGTTAAAACTGTTTTATTATAATTATTAATGAAAAGGGTTTTTAATTGTTTTTCTTTTTTAATTTAACGTGACGTACGAACTTTAAAAGTCATGTCACGTCGTCATTTGAGTCGAGATGAAATGTTACGAGCCGTGGGCATGTTAGAAAATGGTGCAATTCAACGCGTCGTTGCTGAGGCCCTACATACCAGTCAAAATGTGATATCAAGGTTGTGGTCACGTTATCGCAGTACTGGAGATGTGGCCGAACAGCACACAGGTAGATATCGTGTTACTACGCAGAGACAGGATCGATTTCTCCAAATGACCGCCAGAAGACAACCCAATATCACAGCGCTGCAACTAGTGCAAAGGCTCCAGGAGGACCACCAGCTGCTGGTAAGCGACCAAACCGTGCGAAGAAGGTTACATGAAGTTGATCTTCATGCTCGAAGACCATTGCGTGTTCCAGCATTGCGACGTGGCAATCGCGGTCGGCGGCTTTCGTGGGCTCGGGAGCATTTACCATGGAGTGACGAACAATGGTCTTTGGTGCTGTTCACCGATGAGTCCCGGTTTGGGTTTCACCCGGATCCACGAAGAACACGCGTTTGGAGAGCTCCAGGGAGAGTTAGCCGTCTACGGCACCCTCAGGAGGTCCACCCATACCAAGGCGGGACAATCATGGTGTGGGCAGGAATTCGTCTTGGCGGACGAACCCAACTCGTTTGGATCCAAGGCAGCATGACTGCACAAAAATACCACGAGGAGGTAGTAGAGCCCGTTATTGTCCCACACAGAACTCAAATAGGCCATGAATTTCTACTCATGCACGATAATGCTCCTTGCCATACGGCGCGGCTGGTATCGACCGCTCTCCGAGAGCACGATATTCAAGTTTTGGATTGGCCTGCACAGTCGCCCGACTTAAATCCTATCGAGCATGCCTGGGACATGTTACAACGAAAAGCTTTGAGAGATTTTCCACCAAATTTGACGACTGAACAACAACTTTACGAACACTTGCAAAGGACATGGGACCTCATACCGCAGCAAGACATTGACAATTTAATTTTAAGTATTAACAATCGATGTCGATGTGTAATCAATGTAAGAGGTGGCAACACTGATTATTAATGATTAGATTTTACAAGATTTTTTCCATTTTTATTAAAATTAATAGTTTTTTAAGAAGAAATGTTTGTTGTTATCATACTAATTTTCCATGATGATTAAAAAAATTATTTTTTTTATTTAAAACAAAAAAAAACACGAAATGTTTTTTATTTTTATTAAAGACCCTAAAATAATCTATGATTCTTCTATTTACTGTATCAGAAAATTCTTCATAGATTTTTAGATATTTGATGAAATATAAAATATCCCTAGACTTTGTTGATGTGTGTATGTATTACAAAGATGATGGTCTTCAAAAGATCTACGAAAAAGTCCTTTATAGTATATATCCATCTTTTATAAATTAGCCACAATAATGGGTTTAATCGTTAGGCATATCTTCAAAGTGTACTAAATACATCAATATATTGTATTTCACATAGATATATCTTTATCAAACTCCCATATTCTAAAAGTACACTTTAATAAATATATTACATTAAAAAAAATAGAAATCGGTTTATAAACACCCAAGATATAGATGAAATAAAACTTCCAAATCTCGCCGCGCCCGTATGGGTACGGCTATACGGCTGATTTTTGTTTAACGCGCGAAACGGCCGTCTAGGCGTCTATACATAGGTAAAATAAATCTGTAAGTGATCGATTTCCGTACATGGAAGATATTCAGAAGAAATCTATTTTAAGGGGTCTACATTAAAGAAGGGAAGCCAAAAATATAATTATTAAAATTTTTGTCTGTTTGTCTGTGCGTTTGTGCACGCTAATTTCAGAAACGGCTAATAGAAATAAATGTTTTAGACGATTCGGTCCATAGATAAAAAAGTTGGGTCAAATTAAACATTTGTTCGGTTAAAATTTGTTCTATAAAAGTAACTCTTTAGTTGAATTGGTTGAAACTTAATATATTATGATCAGTCAAATGTAAAATTATGAGGGTTGAACTAGATTATAAATAGGATATTTTCGAACATTTGGATTGTCCAATTTAAATTGAGCTTAAAACTGTATGATTAATTAAATAAAATATTAAATAGGGTTCAGCTTAGGCTGGACGTATTCGCACATGTATATGTAAACAGGTCGAAGAGTGGCGAGTCATTTTATTTTACTGGATGGGGATAAACACTGGGATGGCATTGTCTGAAGCAAGTATAAGTAAAAGTCCTCATCTAATCGCCATGGGTTTGAGATGCTGCACAGTTAGATATGGCATAAATATGAAGACAAATTGGCCGAGATCATTTTTAGGTCCACAACAATCTAATAAACCATTGCTTGACAGTGGATATAGTTATATCAGGCTAGGTTGTCGTTGTATCTATCCTATTACTCAATATGAACGACCACGACGACCGATACGAACCATCATTTGCTGGTGTAAAAATGATCTCTCGAGACTTACTGAAGAACAGCGTTTAATACTAGATGGTGTTGTGTGAATGTGTTAGAATATTATATTATTATATTATAATATACTTATGATCGTGTGTGTCGTAGCGTGGATAGTGATTTGAGAAAAATACTATTTGTTGATGCTCCGGGTGGAACGGCAAGACTTTTCCTACCAAGGTGATTTCAACAAAGGAACGAAGCTAAAGTAAGATCGTGCGAATACAAAATGACAGTATAACAGTACTTTTTTGTGGCGATTTTCGTTAGGCTCTGTCAGTTATACCACCATAGAATATGAGACAAGAGCTGATGAAATTATAGCCTGTCTAAAGAGTTCATAACTATGGGATGATTGTATTATCGCTATGCTTTTTGACATTAAATTTGCAAGTATGATTATGAGGCAACGAACATGCACAGGAATTCTCTGATCTTTTACTCGCGATTGGTAACTTCGCGGTGTGGACTTGCACGAACAATTGAAAGTCATATGAGCTATTTTTAGGACATCTACACTATTCAATATAGGTATTATATGCAACTTAAAACATTTTGGGTATCAATTCTGTAGCCCAATGAAAAGACAAATTCCGCGCGAACGGAGTCGCGGGCACAGCTAGTTATAAATAAAACTTCAATAATCCCCATCGATCCTACTTCTGCATTTTTTGTATCCAAGGTCAGCGATAGCCTAGTGGAGATACCACTTTAATCATTTGCAATATTACCATTCTTTCATTCAATAGCGGAAATGAGTGCATATTATATAAAATATGAATTTTATAATTGTTAAAACCGCGATATCTCACGAATGGTGAGTCGTACGAGAAAAAGTGTTGTGTTCATTTTTGTACAAAATTGTATGATCTACAACTTTGTGTGATCTATTTTCACGATAAAATTGATCGTTTTGAAGAAAAAAAGAAAAAACATAAATTTTGTACGTTTGACGTTGGATAAAAAAACGCAGAAGTAGGATCGATGGGGATTTTTGACATTTTATTTAAAATAATGTTTTTAACGTCTCTGCCAATTTTCAGCTCTATGCGTATTATGTCTAAGTCAAATATCTATTTAGACTGGACTACTATACATTTTCCAGGAGTCACAAGAACGTAGAACATGAACCTATTGTAGAAGAGGAAAAACAATTTTTCAAGAGTTGTCTGTAATAAATCATCTGACAAATGAGACACTATTTGGTAGTCAAGCATCATATGTCACGACCAATGGATGGCAATTCAATTCAGATTCGTTCCGTTATGTATTACAAGTAGTCTCAGGTTTTCGTAGCTATACATTTTCGAGCAGACGATATTTTTTCGAATGCAAATTCAGGCTCAGACAAATGATATTATTCGCCTTATTGTTTTCCAGATGCATTTTGTAGGTATAGACGGAACACTTGTAAAAACGTATGGTATTTGTTCACATTCTCAAAGCAAAATAATGTAAAACAGACACATGATCTAGACTAGACCATTTCAATGACAGAAGAAAATATGATAACTGCACATTATCTCAGTTGTTTAGTTATCAACCCGTATAATATTTATTGTTAAAGCAAATATTGCGGTAGGGACAAGTGCCAATTATTGAAAGCCAAGTTATATTTTTAGCGCAGGTTCCAGGTTTTAAAAATTCTGCAATATCATTTTACTACTTTTCGTAACAGTGCCTGGCTAACTCTGGTGTCGATGTTTATAGATCACCTGACCTTACCGGCTGCCGCCATGTCATAATAATTCATGTCTTGGAACAATAATAAACTTTCCGTGCCCTCCAAAGCATAGTAGTGCATGCATATGCCTTAAGAAGCGGTAAGCTCTACCAACTTAACTGTGCCGATCTGTTACGATTACGAATGGCAAATCAAGACACGTCTGAAGTGCTACCATTTCTGTAAATATCATATCCAATACCTAAGTAAGACGCTTTGGAAAACGTTCACGTCCAAAAGCGTTTAATAGTTATAGATACGAAAGCTGTTTGAAATAGAATTGGTAGAAGCGCTATCCCCACCAAAGCGCTATTCAAAACGCGACCTCAGGTCGGCAGGCAGCTGGTAGGCGCATCGCGAATGCCCGCCGCCTTTGCTTCTCTTGCTTGGGGTCCCACTACCAGCGAGACTACCCAAACTCTCACCCCTGTCCTCACTGTGGAGGACAGCATTTGGACATTCTCTGTATGAATGCCAGAGAGGTTGGCCGCTTGTCCAACCAGCCGACGCCGCGCACGGGCTGGTGTTTTGAAGGTGGCAGCCGAGGCTCACCGGCGCGTAGCCGAGAGTCGCCTCGCTCAATTGATCGCCACTCGCCCCGCTTGGAGAACCGTAGCGTGCGCACGCCTCCTCTCTCTCGCGCACCTGAATGTGCTGTTCAGCGTCACCAGCACCATGACTGCTGCCCCAGGTATTCCCCTCCTTTGGCGGAGCGTCCCCGCCTTGACTCGCGCCCACCTCGTTTTGGGCGGGTGCGTCATTATGACCCCCCACAGATGGCGCGCGGATCAAGTCATCGCGCCTTTGAGGACTTCAAGCCGCACCCTCGTTTTGACTTGCCTGGTCCTGGCCAACGATCGCCGCCCAGGCAACAATAGGTCATTGACCCTGCCCTATAACGCCAACCTCCCCCATTGAGACCGTTATCCTACCAACGGTTGCTGTTAGGGTCTGGGGACCCACGGGGACCTCTGTTGTTGTCCGTGCTATATTGGACACAGGTTCACAAGGTTGCATTGTTTCCACTTATTGGTAGGGCAGGTTAAATTAAATATGGGCTCTTTTCCAAATTGTATACGGGGCATAGGTGATGTAGCCTCTAATGTTGAAGGGCAAGTTAAGGTTTTGTTTGGCCCTGTTGAATCTTCACACCCGAGGATTAAAACCTCGGCTATTGTGTTGAAGAATATTTTGGGTATGCACCCACAGAAACAGCTACCTGCTGCTGTGGTGAATTTGACATCGGGATTGGAACTGGCAGACCCCAAATTTGACACACCGGGACAAATCGATTTGTTGATTGGCTCTGATGTCCTAGGTGGAATTTTGATTGGTGGGAAACGGGTCTTGGTGCCAAATGGTTTGACTGCCATCCCGACCATATTTGGATTTGCTTTGATGGGACCTGTACCTAGGGACCCCCCTCCACCTGAACTTGATTATTTGTTGGCTGTAGGCTCTGCTCTCTCTGATGCAGTTCAGATGTTTTGGGAGATAGAGGAGCCTCCTCAAGCTGCTCGTTTGAATCCAGAACATGAGGAGTGCGAGCTGTTCTTCCAGAACAACACTGGTCGACTCCGTTCTGGTCGGATCATTACGAGGCTACCCTTTCTGTCTGTTCGGCCTCCGCTTGGTGAGTCACGACCTTTAGCCGAAAAGAGATTGTTGGCTATGGAGCGTCGCATGGGTCGTGATCCGGAGCTCAGACAGAAGTACATTGAGTTCATGAGAGAATATGAACAATTGGGACACATGTCTGTGTCAAATTTGGATTGGCGTTCGGTGGAGCACTACTTTCTCCCGCATCATGCGGTATTGAAGCCATCAACTGGCAAGCTCCGCACAGTGTTTGATGGTTCTGCGCAGACTTCAACAGGCGTATCCTTGAACCAGTGCTTGCATTCTGGTCCCAAGTTGGTCAAGGACCTTTGTGACGTCATCACTAGCTTCCGACGACATCAGGTTGTCTTTGTGGCCGACATAAAAATGATGTTCAGGCAGACGATTATCCACCCTGATGACCGTCGCTTCCAGCTGATCCTTTGGAGAGAGTCTCCTAGTGATCCCATGGTCGTCTACGAGCTCAATACTAATACGTACGGGTTAAGGTCAAGCCCCTACTTGGCAATACGTTCTCTTTGGGAGCTCGCAGACCGCGAAGGCTTACGTTTCCCAAGAGCCTCCGCCATCTTGAAAGACGATATTTACGTCGATGACATTTGCTCGGGCGCCTCCACAGTGGACGAGGCGATCCTCCTGCGGGACGAATTGATAGGTATTTTGGCCTCCGCTGGTTATGAGTAGCGCAAATGGATTTCCAACTCACCAGCGCTTTTGGAAGGCTTGCCAGAGGATCATCAGCAGGATCCACATCTATTTGACATTGTTGACAACCCCGCCATGATGGCTGTTCTCGGCGTCCAGTACAGACTAGTCCAAGACATCTTCACGTATAACGTAGACTTGAAATTGCCTTGTTCTTGGACTAAACGTCTCGTATTGTCTACTGTCCCCAGAACCTTTGATCCAAACGGTTGGATTTGTCCTATCATATTTTGGGCAAAATGCTTCTTGCAGAAGGTTTGGACAGCAGGATTGACCTGGGACGAACCTCTACACGGCCCTCTTGTTGAGGAATGGACCTCCTTTGTATCCTCACTTCCTGCCGTCAACGAGATCTCCTTGCCTCGTCCCATCCTTCCTCCCGGGAAGTACAAGGCCACCCTTCACGGGTTTTGTGATGCCTCGGAACGTGGTCACGCGGCCGTGGTGTACTTGCGCACAGTCAGTGCCTCAGGTCAGGTGAGAGTTTCCCTGATCATGGCGAAGAGCAAGGTTGCACCCCTTCGGACATCTCTGACCATCCCAAAATTGGAGCTCTCGGGAGCAGCACTACTTGTACGCTTATTGAACCACGTGTCTAGTACTTTGGGTAAAAGCATTTGTATTAGTGGGACCTACGCCTGGACAGACAGCCAAATTGTTCTTTGTTGGTTGAAGGCTTCTGTCCACACCTTGGAAGTATTTGTCGCTAACCGCGTTTCCCAAATCCAGAAATCCGAAGTCAAACTTGTTTGGAGACACGTGCCAGGTGAGCTCAACCCCGCTGATTGTGCCTCGCGCGGATGCTTGACGCCTAGTTTGATAGGTCATTCGCTGTGGTGGGGTCCGGAATGGTTGAGTCGACCAGAAACCGATTGGCCTCGAACGCCAGTTTTGAATACTTCTAATTTGCCGGGTCTACGAACACTCGCTCTTGAGAAGGTAGAATGCGCCTTCGACCCCGATTTTTTGTTGAATCGTTACAGCTCCCTCGGCAAGTTGTTAGGTGTCACTGCTTGGATAAAGCGTTTTATTTTTAACTTTAGGCACACACAACAGAAACGACTGACACCGTTTCTCTCACCACAGGAACGACACGAATCCCTCACCTTTGGGTTCGTTCTGTGCAATTAGCGCATTTTGAGAAGGAGAATGCTATCCTTAAGTCAGGGAAATCGAAATTGTCGGGAGCAATATCTAAATTGAACCCCCTTTTGGACAAAACGGGTCTCTTGCGCGTTGGAGGGCGTCTCAAGAACGCCAACCTCCCTTACGGGGCACGTCACCCCCTTTTGTTACCTAAGGACGGCCATTTGGTACGCTTGTTGGTAACTGACCGTCGCCTTAAACATTCGCATGCTGGTTGTAATGCTTTGTTGGCCATTTTGCAACGCGAATTTTGGATCTTGTCTGCCCGAAGAGTTATTCGGAGTGTAGTCTTTCGCTGCATCCCTTGCTATAAGCTCAAGGCTTCTACCATGCAGCCGTTGATGGGAGACTTACCGGCAGATCGCGTAACTGAAAGCAGGACGTTTGACGGTGTTGGCACGGACTTCGCAGGTCCCTTTTTGGTGAAAACGTCGACACTTTGAAAGAGCAAGACTGTCAAGGCCTACTTGTGTATTTTTGTTTGTCTTTCCACAAAGGCCGTTCATTTAGAACTGGTCTCCTCGCTTACAACCGAGGCGTTTGTAGCCACATTTGACAGATTTGTATCCCGCAGAGGGCTGCCTTCCTTGATCCGTTCTGACTGCGGCACTAACTTCAAGGGCACGTATAATTATTTGAATGTTGTTAATTTTCTTGAAACCAACAAGGCTGATATAGGTGATAGGCTTGCCCGACGTGGGATAAATTGGTTGTTTTCCCCACCAAATTGTCCACACTGGGGTGGTATATTTGAGGCCGCCGTAAAATCGGCCAAAACACACTTGCGCAGGACAATCGGTGAATCTATCCTTACATTTGAGGAACTCGCAACTGTGTTTTGTAAGATTGAGGCCGTTTTGAACTCTCGGCCATTGTGCCCGATCTCCTCAGATCCGAATGATTTGGAGGCCCTTACGCCGGGCCATTTTTTGATTGGTCGCCCACTTGTCGCCTTGCCTGAGTACCCCTTTATTGATACGAGACCTGGTCGTCTCTCGCGTTTTGAATTGGTACGCCAGATTACTCAGAGCTTTTGGAAACGCTGGAATTTGGAATATTTGCACATACTCCAGCAACGCGTTAAGTGGACCGACAAGACCGATCCACCCAAGATTGGAGACCTCGTTTTGATCAAGGAGGCTAACCTTCCGCCACTCAGATGGCGCAGGGGGCGCATCCTTCATTTGGTAACTGGGGCTGATGGAGTTCCCCGATTTGCTGAGGTCTTGGTGGACGGTTCGATTCTGAGGAGAGCGGTTGCAACATTGTCACGTCTACCAACTAATTAGCGGACCGGTAGGCCGGTCCGGGGCGGGTGGATGTTTGAAATAGAATTGGTTTTTATTATAAGTCAAATCGATTAGATCGATTGAGTAACATTTTGTTTAGTCTATTGAAAATTTCTGACAATGGTCACACTGAACTGTCAATCTTTTCGTTCATTGTCGTTTCCCGCGGTCAGCGAAAAAACCTAGTTTTTGTTCGCTCTGGAAGATTCCGTTTTGTGAGCGCGTTTTTGATCTTGTATTTGGTTGTAAACCTAAAAATCCGGGTGAATGCCGCTTCTTTGATCTATAACCGGCACCGGTAAATTGTGATAAAGAACATTTGTGAAATATTGAACTTTGTAAAACACGTGTGTGAATTCCTGGTTGGTGCCTGGAGTATGACTACGCTGAACTGGATACTGGTATCTATTCGATTCTCTTGTTATTTTGGCCAAAATTATGAGTTAATCCTATAGGTCCACTTCAAGAATATCACCAGGAGATATAAGGTAAAATTTTCATATAACTACATTATAATTTGTCATCGCTGAGAATCTCAGCAACATATGTCAGACATTTGATTGCTTTAGGACAACTGGATGAATATAAATTACCTTCCACTGTGCCTACAACCAATTCCCAGTATGCCTACGGTAATTCTACACAAAAGCAGTAGTAGCACTTATATTTTTTCATAAAACTGTTTCTACATTGTTATTTAAAAACAAAAACGTTTGTACTTAGAGCGGTTTCAGATTAGCGTTTTATACGCGCGTATAAGCTCGTTTTTGGAAGCGCATGTAGGCGCGTACAGGCGCGCCTTTTGGCACACGCGCAACTCGTACGAGCGTTGACGCGCTTCTAAGCTCGTATATGCACGAGCCGTCAGAATCCATGTTGACACTGACAAGATGTCACTACAGTTTCGGGCGAACACGCCGAAATATGCCCGTTCGGTTTTTTGAAGCTCGTAATATAGCGCGCGTGTAAGCGCGTATGCTGAAACGACCGTATACGCGCAGAAAAATACGCTAATCTGAAACCGCCCTTAGAACCCGTTTGGGTTTTGCTACACAGCTATTGTTTCCTTGACTATTACAAAAACGTTAGAATATATTATTATTAGCGCACCTCTATACATTTATAAGCCCCACTAAGCCTAAAAGGAAGCTTTTCAAGGTACACGCGTTTTCGAATTATTTTCTCGAATTATCTATTTCATCATCAGTATTTTGAAGTCGATTGCAGGGCTCCGGCGAGCGTTGCCATAGGACTTCGTGTCGAGTTTTCGTACTTTCTCGCTTGGTGTATTCCATAGCGACTATTACAACATCCTCGGTATAAAATAGGGTAGTGTAGTGACACTAATTTGTATTCTTAATCCGTCACCACACGGAAAGAATTACCAACACATCTATGTATTTGGGTCTAATATCTATAATACTTTACTCGTTTAAGTATAGCTTCATCCGCAGTCGAAAAAGGACTTGAAACGCTGCTTGCGTAAATAACATTAGCCAAAACGGCGCGAATACTATCAGCCATTTTTTAGTTAAAAACGCGCGTAAAAAAAGTAAAGCGCGCGTAGATGTTCTAGGATATTTCTACATACATATATACATACATAGACTCACGCCTGTTTCCCGGAGGGGTAGGCAGAGACTACGGAACGTCATTTGCAACGATCCTGACATACCTCTCTTGCTTCATTCACTTCCATCAAGTTTATCATGCATTCTCTTCTGTTTAGGGTACTTCTGACCTGTCCTTTTTTTAGGATGTCTCCAATCTGGTCAGAGAACGTCCGCCTAGGTCTTCCCCTTCGTCCTGTTCCATTCACATTTGCCTTATATATCTTCTTTGGCAGTCTTTCGTCATTCATCCTCTCCATGTGCCCAAACCATTTTAACATGCCTTTCTCGATGCTTGTCACTACATCTTCTTTTACCCCACACCACTCTCTTATCACACTATTCTTTACTCTGTCGGTCAATGATATACCACACATACTTCTCAGTGCTCTCATTTCTACCGCATTTATTCTACTTTCAAGTGTCTTCTGCCATACCCAACTTTCACTACCATACATAAGGGTAGGCACTAACACCCCTCTGTGCACAGCCAACATTTCTACTGATATGTTTTATCTTTCCTAAATACTAGAAGAACCGTGAGTTTTGCTTAGAGGTGCTATTATACTCGTGCATGCGGTAACACATCAAACTATACATTGCCAGTATAGGTATATGCTGATCTGTCCAACATGAGGAGTAAAGCTCAACTCATACTGGCGGGTCGAAGCGTCGCGACGTGTCATGTTCTTGAAATACATCGCGTGGCTTCGATCGATTCCATGGTAGCATAACATAAATCTTTATCTTTTAAGTATGGACAAATAACGGTGAATATTATGCTTTAGACTTTTAGAGGAAGAGCATGATCTATCCGTGTGGTGACGGATTAAGAATACGGTATGTCACCACCCATATCATCCCATGGGTGTCGTAAGAGCCGGCAGAGGGAGCATATTACGCAGAGAACAGCACTGTAAGAGAAGGAAAACTTGATACAAACCCTATACCAACCCGTTTGGCCAGCGCGGTATAGTAGGCCAATTCCTCATTTCATAGGGGAGGCCTAGTCCAGCAGTGGACTGTTAAAGGCTGATGATGATGAAGAGCATGACGCGTTGCAACGTTTCGACTCTGTGCCATTGTGAGTTGAGCCTAAACTCTACAATTATTCTTTACGCTGGCTTATAAGTAAAGTGATCCTTTTGTTTAAACATTGCGACAGACTGTCTCGAAACATACATTATGTATGCACATAGTTATCTTTGAGACGTTGATAACAAGATAATACACTCGCAAAATATTTTGGCACACCTACAAATGATACTGAGTTGATATACATAACAGATTTGAATGAATTGTGAATTAGGTAATTTACATCATCATCGTCATCTCAGCGTTATCCCGGTTGCTTCCCAGACTTTCGCCTTGTAGCGCTCGGGCACGGCTCGGGATGGGGTACAGACGTCTCCAAATGAACAGTATAAACAGAACTATCTTTATAAACAAAGGCTATACGTTGTCAGGTCAGCTTTTATTGGTTATGTAAAGCTTGAACTGTTGCTGTGTGTACGCTTTCTACGCATAATGTAATCAGATTTGAAGGAATATTAGTTTTAACACAGAGCGGCTGCCGTCTGATATTTGATAATTCATGTACAGTCGAACAACTTCCCGCTAGACCACCATAAGGGTGAGAATCGCTCAGCAAGACATCGTCGCTTCCAGTGCTACTTTACACACACATTGACATTCGTATACAAAATCAGTTTCTAGTGTGCCTCGACTCTATTATGAGCGAGCCAAGGGATTTTTTTTCAAACTGGTCCACCGCCGACTTGTTTGATTACATCACCATAGTTTTCTGTGACCGTAGCGTTATTTTGGGTAGAAGCTTTTAAGAACTCTTTTTGAGGTGCCTGGAGAACAATTTTCCTAGTCCATCACGAAGAATTGTGGATTTATCTCCTCGCTAGAGGGTGCCCACTGCTACGAGCGCATATTTTTTTAATCCAAGGGGGTATTGCCCGATCTAGTGGGTATTTTGTTGTCAATGGTTTGACTGTGCATTGTCTGTCAGTTAGTAACGCAAAAATCTACAGCTTTCTACATTTTAGAAGGTACTTGATTAATTGAAGGTTGAAAGTAGTTTATCTCATTTAGATCGAGGCGCACCGACATTGAGCCCAGATGCCAAGGTTATTGATGGTGTGCGGTGCCCCAAAATTATAGTACTCAGCCGAAAAAACACTCATTGTTGTGTTAATAACTTATTACGGCTATATGGTCGGTTTGTGAATTGCACATTTTATCTTTAGATACAGCTTTGGAAGCCAACCCCATTCATAAACTATGATTTATGAATTATAGGCGCAAGAAATTTTCCTGTTGTTGTGAATAAATATTATATACGAGCAGTAACTATGATAATTACGTACTTACATTGTACCTTGTTTAATAAATCAAGCAAAGCATCTGCGTCGATCAGAATATTCGCATTCTTATTATCCTGTTAGGTACACTTTTGATCTTTTTCTATAAATTCCGAGAAATAATGGCTGCAGCATAAATATGACAAAACAAAAGATTACTGTCTGACAGCGCATTCCAAGACACCTAAGGGCTCTATCAGACAGAGAGCGGTCACGCGGTCTACGTAACGTAATATAACACAAAGAACGCAAAACTGACCGCATGAACGCTTGACCGCGTGACCGCTCTCTGTCTGATAGAGCCCTAACATAAGTCGAAAGCTTCTTGTATTTTTTCAGTCGTTAGTTGGTTATAGGTTTAAATCACACGAGACGGTGCCGGTGATCAAGTAGAGGTGTATAATACACGATTCACAGTTTCGATACACATGTTCTATTTGCAGGTAAAAGAGGTCAATCATATAGCTGTGTACTGTGAGCTTAGTACGGAACTATAAGCTCAGATCGTTGTAAATCTCAGATGAAATCCATCAGCGCACACAACGCTGATCGCAACGAAGTAAGACGTAAAGGGGCCTATTATATACAGGGTGTAAAAAGACCCTTAAAGAAAACTGAAATCCCATGTTGTACCAATCACTACGAACATTTTTTTACTTCGGCACCATACCTGGGAAATTACTGGTTCAGGAGATATTGAGGCTCAAAGTTAGTATCGATTTGTTCTAATTAGGTACAAAATCGATGCATTTACACCGCCAATATGTTCTTTAGATACCCTATGACCCCATGGATAAGTAGGTATTTCGAACATGGGACTCGCGCGCTTTTAATTGCGGTTTAAAAAGTGTGAAAACTTAAAAAAAAAATCGTTTCCTTTCACGTTCAAGCCGTGATGTTCACACGTACTTACTAGCAGCCATATGCCTCTGCCTACCCCTTCGGGGAAACAGGCGTGAGTCTATGTATGTATGTATGTACTTACTAGCAGACGTCCTTATGGTAATTAAGTTTTTGATAGAAACTACTTGTACCAGACCTTTACCAATCTTCAATGGCATTATGTATACAGAATGCACTGTTGATCAGTTGGTGAAGTGTTCGTCTTATTTCCAACATTAATCAGGGATTCTTATTAAGTTTACCTACTGTATTTTAATATTAAGCTTCTTTCATCATCATCGTCCTAGGGTTATCCCGGCTGCAGACAAGACTTACGTCTTGGAGCACTCTGAATTTGAATTATATAATAAATAATTAAATATAATAATATTCTACCACATTCACACAACCCCATCTAGTCCCAAACTAAGCAGAGCTTGTACTATGGGTACTAGATAATGGATAAACATACATTTCTTTTTCTAAATACTATACATGTGTCTAAATACTATAAATATTATACATGTGTTAGGGTTCCCACCAAGAACTTAGGGTACCAAGCCAACCTCACCTGCAAGTGGTGCACCTGCCGATCAACGGACAAGGCTCTGGCAAACTAAATATCCCGATAAGCGGCAATAGGCTCGCCACCTATTACGTGGGATCAAAACACTGGCGAAAAGTGGGCGTTTAATATGCCTCTGCCTACCCCTTCGGGGAAACAGGCGTGAGTCTATGTATGTATGTATTTATTATACATAGAAACACCCACACCAAGACAAACATCCATGTTCATGCACACAAATGTTTGACTTGAGCGGGAATCGAACCCGCGACCTTCGACGTAGCAGTCGCTTACACTCCCGCTACGCCAACCGACCGGCAATTCAAGGTCAAAGTCAAAATCCTTTATTCATTTAAATCACAAAGTGACACTAAACTTATGAACGTCAATTTAAAAAATAATTATTTAAAGCTTCTACATTTATATTTACTGCCACGTTCGCAAAGCAAGGGCGTAGAACTATGAGAACGAACGGGCAATAAAGGTGGACGCACACCTATCCGAGCCGAACGCGTCGAACGAATCGAAGTCAAGGAGGCCTCGCACATTAGCAAGAATCGACCGCGCCGAAAGAATCGACCGCGCCGAAAGAATCGAGCGCATCGAACAAATGGTTTCCATTTCCTTTACGCCTGTCGCACTGTTATTGCATGTGAATTGTGATGGATCATGACGAGGTTTTTATTTGTCAGTGCTTTATTAATGGAAGATGAAGAAACAATGCGAAAATAGTACTCGTGCGTTGCTCTGTCATACCCAACTGATAGAATGCGAGCGCATCGGACGAATCGACCGCACTAACCGCGCCGAATCTGATGTCGTCATTCGAATTCTTCGAGGATTTCTGAGGTGCTTCCAGATTCGGACGATTCGACGCGGACAAGTGTGCGAGGTTTCATGAGATTTCATATAAAGAAATCTAAAATTCGTTTCGTTCGACGCGTTCGACGCGTTCGGCTCGGATAAGTGTGCGTTCACCATAAAACTCACGGTCACTCTTTTTCTTCGCCAGGTTTTGCCTATTACATAAAAATTTCATGATTTTCATTCGATGAGGTTTCCACGCTAAATGATCCAGACAGATATTTATTTTGAGACTGAGTTTATTTTTAGTATGCGCATACATAACTGGCTAAATGTTTTCTGACCTCACTTTTTTTAGGGCTGCCGGCTGCCCCACCCGATTCTCAATCCCGATGGCAATAGTCACGTATCATGGCTGAGTTAAGCCGCGTTCACATTTCTCTGACGCGACAGAGAGCAATCGGTTCCATACATTTTATATGAGAGCGTGCACATTTATCTCATGCAATCTGTCGTGTGTGTGTTGTGTCGCACGACAGACGATATCCCGGTCTGCGACAGAGAGGGTGGGGTGCGGGCTAACAACTTTTCGGTAGATCTACCGATTTCGCGCTCAATATACTGATCTACTGCCACGAGACTTCATTCTACCTATTTTATAAAAATAAGAATCATCATTATCATAGTTGCATTCTTCATGACTTGAAGCCGTGTCTTCTTTGAAAGTCTTCAGTTGCCTGTGTATCGGAACTTTTCTTACGAGATAAATGTCATATTTGGCAGTGGCACTACTGATTTACTGAATGTATTGTTACTGTGTACAGTGCAATATACAGGACTTCCCATTACAGAAAAAAATGCTGTCCCAAAAAGTTTTGGCAACATATCGCTTCTCTAAAAAAAGTTACCCTTATTTATCTAAATTACTTCCAAATTAATTTCCCTGCTGCATAATAGTGCGATATTGAGAGGTCGTTTTAGACCATTGACATTTTGGAACCACACAACGTAATAGGCTGTAAACAGACAGCCGGTGTTCGGTGCGACTGTGGAGCGACAAGGCAGGACTTGCCACACTTGCTTTCTTGCCCCTCCTGTCCGGTTAAATGCTCTTTGGCTGAGCTGTATAAGGCCACAAACAATGCTATAGCTGTAGCAGAATACTGGTCGTCTGTCGTCTAAAATCGCTATTGATACGACAAGAAGAAGAAGAACAGACAGCCTAGAAGGATTGCTACGTACTAGGACGTTCATAACGAATAATGGTCAGCCCAATTCCGAGTATATTGAACTCTTTAAAACTAAAAATAGGTACGAAAATAGTAATAACAGGATTTGATACGCATTGTAAACTACGCTGAATTTGGTCGGTAGATCTACCGATTTTGTGTGTAATATTCTACCAATTTCTACCGATTGTCTGATCTACGAAATTTCAAAAAACTGGGTTGGCAACACAAAATTGCGTCAGATTGCGACAGACGGCGACAGACAAATGTGAACGGTAAGTAATTACGACAGAGACCGTCAGACACGACACAACAGAGAAATGTGAACGCGGCTTTAGGGCTTAAAATAGTTTTGATATATTTTAGCCCATTGTTTGTAGCAGCGGAGGCTCGCAATTCCACTGCGATTTTTTAGAAGAAGTTTTTTAGAATTAAGTATTACATACGTATCAAGGAGGTATTACAATTAGCAGCAAAATTTTGCTTATTTATGCTTATAGTTACCTACTATAGCTGTGTGATTGGCTTATTGATAAAGTTCCACATAATACTTGACAGATAGTTGTTCTAGTCATCTATGGCGCTGTTGTGGCCAATTCGTCATTTATAATTCATACCTTACTAGCATGGCTAGACTTGTTAACAAAATGAACTGCACAAACTTTCAGAATACTGATTACTGTTGAAAGAGACATGGCGAGTAATTGGTCATAATGTGTCTAACAATTGTTATACGATTTTAGAATTCTATAAAGAGATATCAGCACCAACTTCCAAGGTCTTCACTTTCGCAAGTTTTTTTATCATAACTTCAGTTCGTGGCTCTATGTTGGCTCTACGGTTGATAATCATATTAAATCGTAGTCTCAATTTACACATACTCGTAAACATTAAAGCATTAAAGTGGTATTACTCGTGCCAAGTTAAACTTTTAAAAAGTTTATAATAAAAAGTTTAACTTACGTATCGTTAAGTCTTTTCACAGAGGGTTGTTACCTTGTTAAAAGGTTTATTTCAAAAGTATCAGACGCCTAACAAAACATTTGCTACTACGGAATTAGGTACCCATAATACTTTATTATGCAAGATTATTGATTACATCATATGTGCCCTAAATACGTAAAGAATACCTATAATGAGTAAAAAAGGTACACAAATGAATACACTGCCACGCATGACCTTCGCTTCTTTCGTTAGACAACAGTCAAAACACATTTAAAATTTACATATTGCGGACCAAATTGGTCTCAAAGCATTAGTTTGCATTTATGTGCGCTTCGATCTTCTTTGCTTTGGTTATTTTATTTAAGTATTTATTCATTTATATATTTGAAATTGTATTAAGGCTTGTGAGCTAATAAAATAATGTAAGAAAATAATCAGTTATCTAACAGCCTCTTTTCACATGCATTAATTACATTCAAATGAACGTGTTGCCACTAAAATAAAATAGTTGTAATAAAAATAATACTATTTTACGATGGGGTTAAATATAATGACCACCATAAAATGCTTTGATACCCTTAGTTCTTTAACCAAAAATATGTACTTAACACCAGAAAAATAAAGTCTAAAATTACTATAGTACTAGCTATTTAGTCACGACTGCACTTCAAATTGTATTCGAACACCAAATGTAGTAAATGATCACCAAAAAAATAGGTTATGTTAGGTTCTCTTGGGACCCGTAATCCAGAAATAGGAGCCCTATAAGAGTCAACTTAGTTTATTAAAGTAGGTGGTGTAACCAAATCCAATTTATGTGTTGATATTTCATACACCTAACAAAAAAATTGGTTAAAATTTTACATTAAAATGCTGGTTTAATTTTGGTGATCATTTAGTACTTTTGGGTTACCAATGATTTATTTGGAGTCATTTTGCTTAAATAGGATAGCGAAATGTTAAAACTTTGGTTATAATTTTGCATTAAAATGCGGGTTTCATTTTTGTGATCATTTACTATTTTTGTATGTTATACATATATATATATATATATATATATATATATATATATATATATATATATATATATATATATATATATATATATATATATATATATATATAACTTCACGCCTTTTATCCTATATGTTACTATATCTGGTGGTAAGTAAAACATTAGCCTTTTACAATTAAGTATTATTGGCTATAGATATGTCGACGGCAGCGAATATGCACAGAAATATACAGGTGAAAGTTTAAATGTAGGCTATAACATAAAGGGAAAAGTAAGTATATTGCTACAGCTGTTTGACGTTTCGGCATGGCTACACCAGCCGTGGTCATGGAATGCCTAATCCCAAGCCGAAACTCAACAAATAGAAGGTATTTACACCTTTATTTATCAACTGCCTCAGTGGTCCAGAGGATAGCGTATGCGACTGCTGATCGGAGGTCCCGGGTTCAATCCCGGTTCGGGCAAAAGTGGTACTGGGTTTTTTCGAATACTCAGTAGCAGCCCGGAGTCTGGTGATGTGCCCGGTAACGGCAATAGGCTCGCCCCTTATTACGTGGGACATAAAAATTCATGGCGAAATGTGGGTAATATTTACACCTCTGCCTACCCCTTCGGGTATACAGGCGTGAGACTATAAATAAAAAAAAAATTATCAACCCGTTATATAAGTATCAGAATGTGAACCAATTGGATACGGGCAACTCAAGAGAGCCATGGAGTGGTCTATCTTTGTCCAACAATAGACGTGTTTAGGCTAAGAAGACGACCAAATCTCAATAGTTGTTCATTACTTTTCCGGGGAAGTACTACCCTCCCACAGAAAATCGACGTAAAGTAACAGGACTTAAACTGTCGCGTTTTGTTCGGTGAGTGAGGGTGCCGGAGGCCCTATCCCCTATTCCTCATCCCACTCCTCATTCTATCCCTTTTCCCAACCCCAAGGGGCGGCAACGCACTTGTGACTCCTGTGGTGCGGCTTTTATCCATGGGCGACGGTAATTGCTTACCATCAAGCGATCCGTCTGCTCCTTAGCTACCTATTACTATAAAAAAAATTACTTACCGCTGGAATCTCCAAAGACGAATGTTTTTCTATTGAAGTACTCTTCATAAGACTCGTGGACTATTGTGTCGTGTATTGTTCGGTCGTTAACTCGCCGCGTCTCTGTAGAAGTCCAGTGGACTTTGCAGAAACCTTTGCAGCTTATGTATATACCTGGGGAAAAGAGAAGAAATAGAAGTACCTACGTAAGTAAAGATGCATGAAATGCTCGCTTTAAATTAAAAAAAAAATTAAAGAAAAACAAAAACCCTGACTGCGTAAAAACTAATTTAAAAAAACACGTGAAAATTTTACTGAAAAATAAACTAAACAGAAAGAAACAAGCAATTTTTTGTTTTTCTTTAAATTCTTTTTTTATTTTATATATTTGTTACTATTCATTGATTCACTGCTTTTTTTGTTTGTATATCGTTTATACTTAAAATAAAAACTTAAATCAATAAGTAAGAAAATTAGCGAGAATGATTGTTTTGTTAAACAACTTTAAATCGTTATAATATATCCTAAACTACCTATAATTTAAAATGAAAAATGATAATAGGAACCTAAAGATGATTTTAAAATACCTATTCAACGAAACCCCACTTGACATAGTTCATCGACTTTTTTTTTAATTTTGACAATATGGCGTCTGGTTGTTGCTGTGGTGAATTTTGATTAAGTACTGTCATGTCTTTAGTGACACTCGCAAGGTTAAGACGAATCGATTGACGTAAGAATCATCAAAATCGGCCTACGCATTTGGTCTCTAGAACGGCACTTAAAAACAAACATACATACCTACATAGACTGATAAACACATTACCCTCCTTTGCGTCGCGCAGTCGGGTAAAAAGGCCAGAGGGAATAGACAACATTTTGGGTGTAACCGTGTTTACATCCAAAATTTTGCCAGTGCGGACGACTTGGATTGCAACTGAGACAGCGCTAGGATGATTTTTATCTAATTTACCTATAAAATACGATTAACTGGCAACAAGTTTATACATCGTGGATAGCGCAAAGGTTTAAGTGATCGCCCTGCCATTACGCGGGGTGTTGCATATTTGATCCCCAGGCAAGACATAAACGTCTGACCTACAAATCTCTGCTCCCCGGCTCGGAACTGGTTTCAAGTTTGTAAAACCAGAATTACTACAAGCTAATTTCGCGAGACCAAAATGCAGCTACGTCACAGGAGAAAAAGACAGCGCTACATACAGTCTACAGCTGTCTCGCTCTAACATTACATAACAATAATAATGCTATATAAAAGAAGTGTCTGTACCGACCAAGGTCAGTTTGCAATGTGTGATATCAGAAATAAAATATATTATTACAAACACAGGCGCACCGTGCATGTTGAGTTCAATAGATAACGTCGAGTTTTTAAACGAACAGGCACCTCTGAAGAATACTAAATGGTTCATTATGACATAATTTATTGGCAACCTGCTTTCTCTTCGAGAATCGCTCAGTATTAGCACAGACAATATAATACCCTAGGTATTAGTTAGGTTTGATTTTTGAGACGTAATACAGCATTACTTGGCTTTCTTTTAAAGTATTGCACCTGTTTTAAAGGATCATGATTTGTGCATAGCTCTGCCGAAACCCCAGAGCCGGATCGTACATATGGTCCAGGCACCGGTTTTCTTTTTTTGCCAAAAATGGTGCCAAAAATAGCTCCAACCTTGAGAAGCTTAGGACGGCACTGGCGAGACCACACATAATAATATGCCTCAGTTGGTTATTTGATTAGAAAATCATAACATAAATAACTTCACGCCTTTTATCCCCGAAAGGGTAGGCAGAGGTGTATTAATTACACACCCACACTTCGCCAGTTATGTTTCGGTCCCAATGTAATAGGAGGCAAGCCTATTGCCATCTACTACACATTGTTAAGCGAGCGATAATTAACATTTTTAATACACACATAACTTCGAAAAGTCAGATGTGTGTGCCCGGGGTAACTGGGGATCGATCATCGTCTCGGCAGTCCGTTACGTACACCACTGGGCTATCGCCGCTTTAAAAATCGTTTTTATAGTTTTATGTGCTAGCGTGAAGACGAATAATTTACTAATTGCTACGCAGAGGGTCTCGAACCGAAGCGACGGTGCGCACCAATGCCTTTTCCAAGTTTTAAGTGCATATTTAGGACAAAAAGAATCCTATATGTCTGATTAATCTCTATATATGACTGCCTCGTTGGTCTCACGGCATAAATATGCGCGTGGGATTGGGAGGTCTCGGGTTCGATTCCCGGGCCGGGCAAAGTGTTATTGGGTTTTTCCGTTAGTAAATTCTCAGTAGCAACACGTAGTCCTATATGTCTGATTAATCTCTATATATGACTGCCTCGTTGGTCTCACGGCATAAATATGCGCGTGGGATTGGGAGGTCTCGGGTTCGATTCCCGGGTCGGGCAAAGTGTTATTGGGTTTTTCCGTTAGTAAATTCTCAGTAGCAACACGTAGTCTGGTGCTGTGCCCGGTACGGCAATAGGCTCGCCCCCTAGATTCATGGCGAAATATGGGTGTAATATTACACTTCTGCCTACCGCTTCGGGGATACAGGCGTGAGTCTATAAATAAAAAATAAAAAAAATAATATCTATAATTTTCGCGATCGGCGTTATGGACTATGGACTTACTAGGTACTCTTCTGATAATGAGAGGTGAGGTGTCAGCGTTCTAATAATCAGGAAGTTTCGGGATAGCGTTGTATCTATAGTCCTGTGACTCCTGTGGGACAGAGGCACAAGGCTGATGATGATGCTCACCATTTAGTCTAGCACTGATGTCGAGAAAGCTTCTATTGTTTAATTTCAATACTGAACAGCAACCCAATACTTCATAACATATTTTATTTTATTATTTTACTTATAGCCTCACGCCTGTATCCCCGAAGGGGTAGGCAGAGGTGTAAATATTACACCCGCATTTCCCCATGAATTTTTAGGTCCCACGTAATAGGGGGCGAGCCTATTGCCGTTACCGTATATCACCAGACGCTGTGCTACTACTGAGAATTCGGAAAAACCCAGTAAGTAACACTTTTGCCCGGCCCGGGAATCGAACCAGGGACCTCCGACCAGCATTCACATACGCTATCCACTGGACCGCGGAGGCAGTCTACAACATAATCAAATACTTCTTTCATATGCTGTTACTCTTCAACTGTTCCTAATTTCGCTAATGGTCGATAGCCGTTTGCAACAGGTGGCCAACGGCCCGACTACCGTAAACATTTTCATGCCATAAACGTGTATCTCGCTCCTCGCTAATATTTTTGTTTCATAAACTGACGTCACACCGACAGCCGCAGCTAAGAACACTACGCTGCCTACACAACTCTTTTAAAATGTTTAATCTACATCTAGCATATGATGTGCCTAACTGGCTAATTGCCAGTATTTACACCAAATGATGCAGTTTTATCTTCAGAAAACTACTAATCATTCTAGACTTACGGGTGTTCTAAATTCAGATTTCGCAATTTGTAACTTGCGTTTAGAATCTGAGTTTTTTTTTTTTGTATCTAGGTACGTTTTGATTATGAATCCCCTAAATAAAGTTACACTCATAACACGGAAGAAAAAGTGCAAAAAAAACTGTATGCAACAGAAACTACCACAATATCATAGCTGTGAACATCTTGGTGCTTGCTACAGTCAAAGAGCTCAGATATTTACAATTTTACATAGAGGCGCAGCGAATTTCTTATGGGCGCTAATTGCCAGTAGGTATTTACACCAAATGATGCAGTTTTATCTTCAGAAAACTACTAATCATTCTAGACTTACGGGTGTTCTAAATTCACATTTTGCAATTTGTAACATCAATATTTTTTTGTTTCTAGGTACGTTTAGAATAATAATCCCCATTGAGATAAAGTTACACTCGTAACACGGAAGAAAAAGTGCGAAAAACTATATGCAACAGAAACTACCGCAATATCATAGCATAGCTGTGATCATAGTCCTGAAGCTTGTTACGGTATGCCGCTGTGAATTTATGTATACAATAAAAACACACATGGCTAAAAATTCCTTTGAAATATTTGCCATGTTTTTTCTAAACTGACTAACGCACCATTATATAATACTAGCGGTATCTTCTCTTGGATTTATGGAAACGGCCTCCAAGGCGAAAGCTTCCATCATTACTTGTCTTGGAAGACAACGTTTGTAAGATGAGAGAAAATGTGTAAAATGTAGGTATAGAAAGTAGGTAATAATAATTATAGCATTTTTATTACGACATCTCATTTTACGACAAAAGATATTTAAGTAGTTACGGCTATATAAATTATTATGTCATTCTCTGGTAGTACAACAGTACCAGATCAAACGAGTATTATGCCTGCCTATAGATCTTTATGCCAAACAAAATAAAAAACGCAATCAAAATAAAATTCAGGGTAAGGAAGTAATATTTATGTTAGGGGAACGGGTCTATTTCTAGTTTTTTTTATTGTTAGCCTGGTAATGTGTCCCACTGCTGGGCAAAGCCCTCTCCCTTTGATCGCCATGCATCCCTGTCCTGTGCTATATCCAGCCAGTTGCTATCAAATGTATCCAGGTCGTCCCGCCATCTTCCGTTTTGGTCTGCCGCGTCTTCGTCGACTATCATAGGGCACCCAATTGGTAACTGCATGAGCCCATCTACTTGGGTGCAGACGTGTCCGGCCCAGTAGCACTTCAGTCTGGCAGATTTTAAGCCTCGTCGGCTATGCGTTTTTTGGAAGGTAGCGTTGAGTTTCGAACATAACCAAGAATGCTACGTTCCATAGCCCTTTGGCAGATCTTCAATTTGGACTTCTGAATTTTCGTCAAGGACCATGTTTGGGCACCGTAGGTTAGGACGGGCAGTATACAGATGTCAACGAGTTTTCGCTTAAGTGACAGTGGAAGGTTGCACTTCAGTAGCTCTTTCATTGACCAGAAGCTCTTCCAGGCATTTTCGACTCGTCGTCCTACTTCTTTGTCTTGCCTGTTGTTAAAAGATATGTACAATCTGGCCTAAGACTTGCAGAGCTGAGGTCTTTAAGCTTTAAGTTCCGCGGCTGATGAGGAAAAGAGCACAATGTCGTCAGCGAACCTAAGATTTGTTAGTCTTTTGCCGCCGACCACAATGCCTCTGAAATGCCACATATACGACTGACTACCGAAAACCTGTTGAAGCACGCTTGTAAAAAGTTTAGGAGACAACGGGTCGCCCTGTTTGACATATTTCTAGTAATTATTGCAAAAAATAGACATTACCCTCTGCTAATTTTGTCTGGCTTTCTTCTTTATCGCAAATTTTCTGCATAGTTTCTGGTATTTTTTATGGTATTTTGTCTCCTGCTGTTCGATCCCAGGGATCGAAACCACAAGTGCCCACAACACCCAAACCAGTGTAAAGTGGCGAGGCGTCCGCATAAACCACTATGCCAAACGTGCAGAAAAATATTAGATGCATGTAGAAAATCGTTACGCATAACTGTAAAAAATGTTTGCTTATCTATGAGCAGGTTGATATCTCAAGAATGCAGTTTCAATTGGACTGTTTACTAATGTGTGCAGAATGATAAGCTACGCCTGATAATTGTAATAGTAATTTACCTGTACCAAATTTGAGCCGATTTTATGTAAGTACTAGAGGATGCATCCAGCAGTAAATGGTTAAATTAAAAGAAAATGTTTGTACATTTCCTGTTAATTTAACCGTTAAGTACTTGCCGACCCCGTGAGACATTCGGGTAGCCCACCACTATCCCAAAAAAAATTTTTTTTGCCAATTTTCAGCTTATTACTCCCAGTAGTTTCGGCTATGCGTTGTCTGTCAGTCAGTCATAACACAAGAATTTTGAATGTTTGAAGAGAATGTTTTGGGCATTAAGTCCACCTTTGTACAAATTATTTTGTTTTATGCAGAAGTCTTAAATAAATAAATAATATTTATAATATGCAGATTCAATGGGTATACAGGGTTCCCACCAAGAACTAAGGGCCCCAAGCCAACCTCACCTGCAAGTGGTGCACCTGCCGATCAACGGACGAGGCTCTGGCAAACAAAATATCCCGATAAGCGGCAATAGGCTCGCCACCTATTACGTGGGATCAAAACACTGGCGAAAAGTGGGCGTTTAATATGCCTCTGCCTACCCCTTCGGAGAAACAGGCGTGAGTCTATGTATGTATGTATTCAATGCATTGCTCAAAGACGAAGACAATTTTAAGCTTCTTTGTAGGATGGAGCTATACCTGGGAGCTGAATGTATCCCATCTTAAATAATGCCGAAACTTTCTATCAGTCAGCAAGCTGTCTTAGGCCCTTCTCTCACAAAGCGACTCTCAAGCGATTTGTGTTTCGTATGCGTATCCTACGCTTCGCTTGTAAGTAGCCGCCATACATATTCAGCTAGTTTCGCACACGACGAGACGCATCGACTACGCGTTTGATATCAGTCGCTCGCTACCGTCTTGCTGGTCGCACGCTACCCGAGTCATATACGCGTTGCATTACAAAATGGCGGCGGTACAAACTTTTAATACTTATTAATTTTGTCCAGGAGGTGGAAAATTATCCAAATATGACTCTTTTGACATTCTATAAAAATTTCGAAATTTCTCGTCATCATTCTCATGCAGTTCTCTAGCAGTGACGAGTGCTCTGCAATTGATATTTTTTTCGATGTAAGGATGCACCCAGTATGTTCTTTTATATTTTCGTTTATTCTTGTCATCACTATATAGTATAAAACAAAGTCTGTCTTCTGTCTGTCTGTCCCTATGTATGCTTAAATCTTAAGAACTACGCAACGGATTTTAATGCGGTTTTTTTTAATAGAAAGAATATTCAAGAGGAAGGTTTATATGTACATATAATTGACGCGGGCGAAGCCGCTGGCGACGTCTAGTATAAATATAGAAGAACATTGTCTTCATCGCTAGTCACTAGACATCGTCGTATGAATGTTGTTCTTCAAATCATAGAAAATAGTCACATTTGCGTAGCACCGTGTGCGGAAACGAGTAGCATACCAGTAGGCGATCATGCATCTCAGACCCGTAGCACTTGAAAAGGTTTGTGAGAGAAGGGCCTTAGATTGTAAAAGGAATTTGAAATGTAAAGCTTCTGCCACTTATAACTTCTAAGTTTTAATTTCTTTTTAATTATAATAGTAAGTACTTACTTAATATATGCATGATTCACAGCAATTATACTTTACTGGTTGGAAATTGCCTGCTAAGACTTTTCCTTTAGGAAATAAATCCTCTAACTTATGCAACATACAAACATAAGAATGAAGTTATTACCCAGAATATTCAGACATATGAATACATTTTTATTTCACTAAACATTTTGGCTACACAATTGTATGCATAATGCTAATATGGCAGTGAAGAAATACAAATATACTTTAAAGTTTACAACTTAAAGTTCAAATTGGTCCATTACACATGGAATCCAGACAGTGACCTTATGACTGTCTACATTAATCTTTGGCACAAGGCTAAATTGATACAGCCATGAAAAAAAACAACATTTATGGTCATGGCAGTCATCAACTTATTATTTCAGGCACTGCAATTAATAGGTATTGAATACAATCAACTGAATCAAAGTGATTGTTTTTGTATTTCTTGAAGTACTTATTGATTTGGCAATTACATTTAATAATGGGCTTAAATATCAAAACTTTTCATGTAAAAATGTGAAAATATATGTTTTTTTTATACTTACATTTATTTTACAACTTTAGGATAACATAAACGATTTTAAACTTTCGCGATTAGTATACATTATAGTTATACAAGGTTATATAGCGGGTCTTACTCGCGATACGCCGCGACCACGGCTAGTCAGCCGAAACGTTGGCAAAAATCCGAGGTATTTATGCCTTAAATATAAGATTTATCGCGAGTAAGACCCGCTATATAACCTTGTATTAGGATAACATAGTCAAGTGAACCTAATAATAAACAAGTATCCTTTTCAAGCGATATTGGCAAGATTTTGCTGATATCACCATGATGGTGGTCCAAAAATATAAATAATATAATAAAACTAGTGTCAAACACATCTCATGTGAAAATGTTCATTGGGAACTACATACATAACATTGGGACATCATTATTTACATAATCAAATATAACATCTCATGTTATCAAACTCCCTGATATGGCTTGACCAATTTTTATGAATTTTTTATAATAGGTTGTGGCTTAATTTCAATTTCTGTCTCAAATATATACAGCAAAAAAAAATTGCAGGATCAGCAAGTAATCTATACACATAAATAAAATTGGAGTGTTTGTTTGTAAAATTAAAGTAACCGCTTTTTACTAAATGCATATGGATGTACACACATGAGGGTTGATGTACATAAACCCAAATTACATTTTTTACAATTTATGTCTGTCTGTTTGTTCTGGCTAATCTCTAGAACAGCTGGACTGATTTTGACGGGACTTTCAGTGGCTGATACCTGATGTACTTACCAAGGAGTAACTTAGGCTATAAATGAACCTGGTATTCAAAGTAGTTCCCTCAGGACGCGGGTGAAACCGCGGGAAACAGCTAGTATAACATAAGTATACAGGAGGCTAAGGCCCAGTTTCATTACCTGTTAAGGCCCAGTTTCTGGACACTCATTGATCTTTCAAATAAACTCAAACAATCTCTACATCGCAGATTAAATCACGAATCGTTAAGTGCCGGTAAAATAACCGGCACTTATTGGATACCAATGACACTGACCATTTGTGAAACTTGGCCAATATTCTTCTTAGAAATAACCCTTTTATCAAAGTTCTTTGCATTGATAATAACTTTAACACTGTGTGCAGTTCAGGATTTATGAATAAATAAGAATTTCTGAAATAGTGTTTTAATTTATTTCGTTTGCGATCTCTGATCACATAGTAACAGCAATTTTAAAAAATTTTATGAGTGCCTCTGGGGAATCAAGGAGTGTATTTTTAAACAAAAACTTACCGTGGATAGTTTTAGGTTTCCCTTGATCAAAAGCAATTCGACCGAAAACCGTTTGCCCAGCGTAATAAGCACCATTATCACTGTCCAAAATAATGCTACCGTCATCGAAACCCATTATAAAATTTTGTAAATTCTCATAAAAACAGCACACACTTCTCTTGCCCGCACTTAACTATTTTCTTCAATTTCTTCGGTACCTAATCGGTTTGCAGTTTTCGGGCAGCGAAGCGGCTTACGTTTAGTGTTGCCAGCACTTGAAAATTCTCCCTAAATTTATTATCTAACAAAACTAGAGGATGCTGCACCAGAATAATTATGGAATTTTGGAAAACTGGACTGGACTGAATGAACATAGATCCAGAATGTTGAGAATCTTGCGCCAAATAGTTTTGGCTATGCGTTGTTTGTCAGTCATACAGTAACGGAAAAAAAAAAATTTTAGATTTACTTTATATTATATAAAAAGAAGATAATTATTATTGAAAATGCACCACCTACTGTCGTGGCCTAACTGCCTAGACACATGTTGCCCTCAAGTCTAAATGAACGCCTCCAGTGTGCACATACTTAGAAATAAACATTTTGTGCACCAAGGATGATTGTTACGCATGTAATAAGAACAAAGGTATTTTTATATCATCATCATCAGCCCTATAATATATAAACTGGCCCACTGCTGGGCACGGGCCTCTTCTCACTATGAAAAGGGTAAGGCCATAGTCCACCACGCTGGCCTATTGCGGATTGGTAGACTTCACATACTTTTCGAGAACATTATGGAGAACTCTCAGACATGCAGGTTTCCTCGCGATGTTTTCCTTCACCGTTTAGCAAGCCTTAAAAATTAACAATTTAATAGGTACGCACGTATGGCTGATTTTAGTCTCACGCTGACCGTCAGCGCACATAGCTCAGCGCGTACTTTGTCAGCGCTGAGGCTCAGCGTGGCTCGTTTTAACATCGTACTGACCGCCTTACTGTACAGTCGAGGATCAAAATGCGGAGTGTATTAATTATTGCTGCTTTGTACTATCTATCCCAAAAAAATAAAAATTGGCGACGACGAAGACTCCATGTTCATCCATTGATTGAGCAGAGAGCCTTTGCAGGAGAATTTGTCTTGTTTTATGGCACTTTGAGGGCTGACAAAAGTAAATTCTTTAATTACTTTCGAATGTCAAATAGAACTTTTGACGAATTACTGGCAAAGATGCAGGATAAACTGGTCCATTACAGCCTACGAATCGTGCCTGTACCACCTATTGAACGACTCATCAATAACTCGACCTGTATCCACTTAGCGATTCGCCATGACTGTACGCGCGATGACATCCGCTCCGCTCGACACTAAAACGCTCACTGAAAGCAGAGGCGCTCGAGCGATCGTCAGCGCTGACAGCTACGCGGGGCCGCCGCGCGACGCGTACGGCTGCGTAGCTATCAGCGCTGACCACCGTGCGCACTGATAGCTACTCGTCATTCAAAGACGCTTCCTAGAAGTTCATATATCTCGGTCATCAGCGCTGACGGTGCGCGTGCCGTCAGCGTAAGACTAAAACCAGCCTAACTCCGAAAAGTCATTGGTGCCTGCCGTGGATTCGAACCCGGACCCTCTGCGTAGCAGTCTATCGGTCTCTCCACTAGGCTAATCGCTGTTTTATATATAAATAGTGAATTTGTATTTATATAAATTTAAACTAGATACAGCAGCTAGAATATTATGTAAATACTAGGCAATATACAAATATTTTATTATAACTAATATAAACTTCCCTATTATTCGCCGTTTCTTTTATTTTGTTTAGAACTTAGTTACTTATCAGTTGAATTTCGGTCACCAGGTCAACCTGCAATTGTTATATATTAAACCATGTATTCGTTCTATTTTATGCTTTGTTCTTGTCTTCTGTAATATTATTTTCCTTAAATTTTGGGAAGATTTTTTATGTGGCAGCATTGGTTTGACATGTTTGACACTTTGACGTAATTGACAGACACACTTTACTAGTTCAGTGTTGTTGCTCTCCAAAAACAAAATTAGTAGAACGTAATTAGGTACATTTTTTATTCATTGATATTCCGATCAAGCAAATAAAATATGAAGAAAAATTATATATAAGACTTTTATTACGAAAGTAGCCAAAACAAGGAAAACCTTTCGTTGTAAATACATTCGCTCATGCTTTAGAACAAGTATAAAGTAGGTGACTTACAAAAAAACTGATATTTATGACATTTTGAGCACCTTTTTTGAGTTCTTTGCTAAAAGTCGGTCTTGGTTTGTAAGTTTTGTAACAAATGCCAGAAAATGTCTAATATCCTTAGTTACTTGTGCATTTGTTATAAATTTCCTTAATTATATTTACAGCAGATGCTGTCTACGCTAGTAGGTAATTTCTTTAAAAATGGTGGACAACTGGACATTATAATTTATGTTGTTGAAGAAGTATTATGTTAAATATGAACAAGCCTAAGTACTTATTTTATTTGTTGCCATATAAGCTTACTAGAGGAAACCAACAGCTACGCCTGCACATTTTTTTCAATTTATCTGTTTTGATCGATCCCGTGGGTATTTCGGGAAATCCATTTTTAGTGCACCTCCACGGTCCCCAAGGAACATACATGCCAAATTTCAGCTTCATGCGCCCAATAGTTTTGCCTGTAGCTTGTCTGTCAGTCAGTCAGTAACGCAAGGATTTTAAATATAAGCTTTTAACTAGAATTGAGACAGTTACTTATGCCTCAATCCTAGTTGTAAGCTTATTTAATTACCCGTTAGGGTAAATTCGCGTTTCTGTTCCATCTGCTACTGTTGCTCTTAAATAACAGTTCCAAATATCTGCTACAAAATAACAAGCTGTTATTTCATACTGTGTGTTTTGTAATCAGGGCTATCATAAATAGCATGTGTTCTGTCTGTTGTGTCTGTCTCAGTACTCGCAGTCTCAATGTCATGAATAGACAGAATAGATAACAACATGTGACAATCACAGTGGCGCGGACGGAGCAGGCATTGTTATTTCAGATTGTGACTGTTCCAGGTTGTTGACTATCTCAGTAATAGTTTCTATCCTTTTCTAACAAGAGTAAATGTCACTTAATTATCATATGCATGAAAAGAGAACACGAGGCGTGATGGGTGATGCTGCAAATATCACATGTGGCGTCCCGACCGGCTCCGTCTTTGGTCCGCTGGGCTATATTATGCATGTAAACAGAATGTGTAGTGTAGTCAAAAACTGTCAGATATATATTATATATGTATACAGATACAGATGACACCTGTTTGATATCATAGATTAATATGTTTGATATACTCTGACCGGGAGTTAAGTGTCATAGATAAAAATATACAAGATGATTTTAATAATATCATAAGGTGGGCTCACGATAATGGCATAATTATAAACATTAAAAAGACTAAATGTATGCATATATATTCACCATATAACAGAACAGTGACGCGTGTACCCCACATACTGGGACATGACTACGATTGTATACAAAAAAGTACAGCATGTGTACATGTGGGGAGCTTGAGGTGGTGAGAGAATACAGGTACTTAGGCTTGCCTGTAGATATTTTCTTCACATGGCGAAAGCACGTAGAAGTCGTATGCGAAAAACTGAGATCAGTGCTTGCAAAATTCCACCACCTTAAGTTCTTTACAAATAGGGCCATTTTGTATACTGTCTATCATGCACTGGTGGACTCAATCGTGTCTTATGGACTAAGCTGTTATGGACGAACGTTTAAGTCTTATTTCGATAAAATTAAAATGTTGCAAATCAGATTTATGAAAACCTTAGTAGATAAAAATACAAAGAACGCATGTCGACCAAACTATGATAAATTATTCGCAGAATGTAAACTGTTGCCAATCCACGAAAAAGTGTTGCTGTCCATTGCCGTGGAACAGTATGATAGCGAGCTTTTTAAGAATGTAAAAAGTCAACCGCACTCGAACAGACGCGGTGTGCAATATATGATCCCTCGATGTAACAATTACCTACTATGGCCAAAGGACCAGAAAGTATATATGGTCCCATCTATTTATAATGAATTGTCAACCAACATAAGGAATGAAAGATTATCTAAAAATGTATTTAAACGAAAGTGCAGAGAATTTTATATGAACAGATTTATTAGAACAATAGTTGAATAGCTAATCTTGTAATAATAACATTGCACCTATACCTTAGTCTACTCACAATATCCTTATCTATGAGTCTACTTATGAATTATACTATCATCTTAGATTTATAATGTACTAACGCACGTAATGTGTCAAAAGTGAGTGATCTTTCTGCCAACAAACTGCCATGCAGTTTGGCGGAGGATATTTAAAAGAGAATATTGTAAAAAAAAACTGGAAATAAACATTATTAGTATTACTTGTGAAAATTAGGTACTGTTGCGAGGAACAGTAACGGCCCTGTCACGACCTTGCCGCTCTGAGCGGCGGCTTAGCGCGGGGCGGCTAGCGGCAAGATCAAATGTATGAAGACGTTCGAAGCACGCCACGAGCCGCCGCGCACAGCGATAACGCGCGCGTTTTTTTTGGCGCGATTGGCTGCGCGGCGTGCGGTGCGGCGAGCGGCGGGAACAAATGTACTGCGACCGAGTCCGACGCCACGACTCCGAGCGGCACAGACAGCGTTACGCGAGGGACGAACTAGGCGGTTAAACTATTTGTTAAATATTTTGTGGCGGTAATGAATACGGAGACATTTAAAGTCGAAATTTTTAAACGGTCGCGTGTGTGGATAGCAACACATCCGCTGTATAAATACAAAAATGTTAATAAAACGTTGCGAGATGTAATGAAACAATGTTTTACAGAATGTAATGGTAGGTTTTAATATAAATCGCAAACATTAAAACGTTGAGTAATGTACATATGTACCTATTTAGGTACAGACACAGCTACTATGAAAGTTAAAAGGTGATTTACCTACCTACTTAACGTAATCTACGTTGTGTAGGTACCTATTCAACGCCTCATTAATTGCGAATATGTATTATTCCTTTGATATAAAATACTTGTAAGAAATGAAGATCCAATGTCGACAATTTTGTAGGTATACCGTATAGTTACACAAAGATATTTTGGTTATCGCCATATTTATGTGTAACTCCGTCTCGCCCCAAATACGTCCACATTTGCCGCTGCGTTTACCGCTGCTGTAGGGTCGTGGCGTGCACGACGCTCTGCCGCGCCGCCCGCCGCGACGCGCGCCGCTTAGACCGATCTCGTGAACAGGCCCTAATTGATTGTCACAAATCAGCAAACAGGAACTGTTTTATACCTGCTATGTAAACTGTTAATGTACGATAAATACGGCTCACTCCTACTTACAACAAACGTGGCAACACTTCAGTCACTCACACACACACTCCTCTTTTTTGTATCAATACCACAGAGTACATTGGTATATACGCCTCACACGTATAGATACAAAAATGTAATGTAATAAAGTCTTAGTTTTAATTTTTGACTTGAAGCCTGACATTTTATTTTCTACTTGGTCTGAGATCGCACCTAATGTTGCAAATTATTTAAAATTATACCTGTTTTTGAAGTATATAAATTATGTACAAGAATAAACCAATAAAATATTTGAGACTTAATCCGCAAACGACGCTGACATTCTCTGACAACTTCATTCATTCTCAGTGAAACGCCGTTTCATTGGTCCGCGGTTGATCAATTCCAAGTTCAGTCATTCAGTCATACAAATTTAGTTGTCAAATGAGTAGCGAAGTGGGCTATCGTTCGATAAAGCTCCAACGCCGTCTCCGCGTGTTTTTCGTTACATACATTTGTTTTCAAAATTTCTGACTGAAAATTGCACAGTTATCGTGTTTCATTTAACCAGTAAGTTGAAATATATGAAGAACATTCAGCTAGGTGGAAAATTGTAACGGATTATAACCATTACTGTACGGTTGGTATTGCAAAAAATACACAAACAATGTGCTAGTTTACTATTTTGTACCGTGGAAAACATTATTATTGGACACCATGGGTTCGCCACAGAAGGATATTGAGCTGAGCCCCGTCAAAACGGAGGTGACACCGAGTGTACCGACTGAGGTCTTGAATGTGCCGGTTGCCGACGAAGAAGATGTTATTATTGGGAGATTCAGAAAGATAAGTTCTGCTAAGTCTATGGCTGCTACGAACGGTAATATCCAGTACCCTACGGATGTTGCCACTAGAAGTGACGATGCAGATGCCGGCGGCATACAGTTCAGGACGAAGGAAGCAGGTGAAAAAGATCGCTTGCTGCCGGAGAGTGCTGCGAATGGTGCTTTGATCATGCCGCGATCACCCAACGTTACTAAAAGCAGCTTCCGCGACATGGAGAAACCTTCAAGATTTAAGGACCAGCCATCAGCTACTAGATTTCAGGTGAGTTTTCATAAGAAATGGATAATGAATGTGTGTCTAAATAAACATGCTTAACATTTTTCAGTTTTTGGAGGTAGGCACTTAACACTTTTAAATATTTATATTTTTACTGTTGTTTATTTAGACACTGAAAGAAACTTTGGGGATAACTACAAATCGTTTTTCATTCCACAAAAAAATGTAGTTTTATAAATTAAAGTAAAGTAATATTTAATACCCCCTTGTTAACTGATGAGCAGATCTACATGAGACACACTCAATTTCTAACTGTGTCTGGCATGCCAGCATCAAATCAATAAAATTAGGCTGTGCCTCACAGCTATTTACTATCATCATCAATCCTGTACCTATATAATTTGTCTCACCGCTGGCATCAGCCTCTTTTCACTATGAGAAGGGTAAGGCCATTTGTCTACCATGCTCATGCACATGTCCTTTGCGAACATTATGGAGAATACTCAGACATACACATTCCTCACTGTGTCCTTCACCTTTTAGCAAATCGTAATTAACAATTTAATAAGTGACATGCTTGATTTCAAAAAGTCATTAGTGTACACAGTTGGTTCAAACCTTAGGCCCTTTTGTGTAGCAAGTAGGTCTCTCTAGGCTATTGTAGCCTCCACTTAACTAGGTATATATTATTGTCTATAAATATTTTTTTATTTATAGACACGCCTGTATCCCCCAAAAGGGTAGGCAGAAGTGTAATATTACACGCACATTTAGCCATGAATTTTTAGGTCCCACGTAATAGGGGATGAGTCTATTGCCATTACCGGGCACATCACCAGACTCCGTGCTGCTACTGAGAATTCGGGAAAACCCAGTAACACTTTTGCCCAACACGGGAATCGAACCCAGGACCTCCGATCAGCAGTTGCATACGCTATCCACTGGACCTCAGAGGCAGGCACTTTTGAATATTTAAATAAAAGTACCTCATTTGATGAATTTGTTTTGAGAAGAGTATGTCAGCAAATAAAGTGATTATTTAAATTACATACTTATGAGTGTTCTATGCTCCCATTTGAGTGTAGCGCATCATGTTGCAGGATAAAATTTGCCTCCCAATGGCTTAGTAACTTATGACATTTTATTACAAAAGAAACAATATTCTCACCACCGCTAACATTTACCGCATCATTAAAATCATCTTAAATGTATTATTTATGATAAAGTCAAAGCAAGTATTTATAAATATACCGATGGCAGTTGGAAAAATACTCCGTGGAAAATTTATTTCAACATGTTTTAAACATGTTCAATACTAGGTATACAGCTTATTAAATAAATAACAACATATTTCTCTCAATTCAATACAGTTTTATGTCTGCATAAATACATAATTTTGTCCATAAATAGAAACTATATGTAACAAAATATGAGGCCAATTTTTTTAAAAACAATAAGCAGTTATGCATATTAGGTGAACTGGTTATGAGAAAGGAGCTGTAGCTTTGCAATTACAAAATACTTTAAATTATTGTCCTACTTAGTCATCAGAATCTTGTTACTTTTATTGAACGACATGTATTTTTTGCTGCACCAGCGCAGGGTCGCCATTTCGGTTCATAATGACCATTAAAGTCACAGCGTCGTCTATTTAGCAGTGTATGAGCTTACGCCACTTTACCGAATAAGACTCGACTTCATATTATACGAGCAGTTTTTACGACATTATTATCATCATCATTATCCTCTTAGCGTTATCCCAGTTTCAATCTGGAGTCCGCTTACTAGTCTAACCGGATTTGGCTCAATATTAGCTTTTCCACAGAGCGACTGCCTGTCTGACCTCCGCAACCTGAAGGGATAGCGATATTCCATGGTTTAGACTAGTGCCAGTTTATTTTAGAAGGTACTGACGCCCTGTAACGACTGTCAAAAATCTTCATGACAACCGGGAGCGACGGCTTAACGTGCTCTCCGAGGCACGAAGACAAGCGATAATTTACTATTCAATACGCACATAACTCCGAAAAGTCCGTGGTGCGCGCCGTGGATTCGAACCCGATACCCTCTGCATGGCAGTCTGTTGGTCTCTCCACTGGGCTATCGCTGCCTTTTTTGTCTACATTATTATCGTTATCGTCCTCGTTTTATCCCAATTGCATCCAAGACCTTTGCCTTGGAGTCTTGTAGTGCGCTTTCTAGTCTGCACTGCTTCCGTGGTCCAGTGGATAGCGTATGCTTCTGCTGATTGGGAGGTCGCGGGTTTGATGCCCGGGTCGGGCTTAAGTATTCTCAGTTGCAGCACAGTGTCTGGCAATGCGCCCGGTAACGGCAATAGGCGCGCCGCCTGTTACGTGGGACCTAAAATTCATAACATGGCGAAATGTGGGTGTAATATTATTAATCCTAGTCTAATCCTTCAGGAATATAGGCACGGTCTAATAATCCATTATACTGTGATATAGGCTTGAGTCTATAAAAATATAAATAAAAACAGTAAACACTGTTTATGTCCGTGTGGTGACGGATTAGGAATACGGAATGTCACCACCCCATATCATCCCATGGGTGTCGTAAGAGCCGACAGAGGGAGCATATTATGCAGAGAACAGCACTGTAAGAGAAGGAAAACTTGATACAAACCCTGTACCAACCCGTTTGGCCAGCGTGGTATAGTAGGCCTATTCCTCCTTTCAAAGGAGAGGCCTAGTATACCAGTGAACTGTTAAAGGCTGATGATGAAACACCATTAAATACGCATATATAACTTTTTCAAAAGTCAGTGATGAGCGTCGTGACTTCCAACCCGATATTCTCTGCATAGCAGTCTATTGTCTCTGTTGGTAGGCTGCTTCAAAACTACAAGCAAACGTAGATACGAATGACTATATTTGAAACTACTAAAATACACCATGAACGCACACGAACAAGATAAATCTGTTAAATCAACAATGACACCATAGTACTCTACACAATACACTAGCAATAAAATCCACAATGTATGGCCTGCGTCATTGCCGGCTATTTGTTCAACCCACCAAGATAAAATCATCTCACTATTTACATAGATGGCTTTCAGAGATTAGGACATTCCTGTGCACATTCATGGTAGCAATCTGCAGTAAAAATAACAGTTCATAAAAGAGATAGTTTGTTTAAAAACTTTTTGGCAGCAAGGGATCTGCTGCTCAAAATTATTTTTCTCTTGCAAAACATATGTATAACGTTCATTGCTATCCATAAGCTTATCTAAAATATATTCCACTATTTTACCAATAGAAGCCGCTGGCTGAGGCATAAAAACGACTTTACATTATCGTACACAATCGTTATTTCTGGCCTTCATTGCGTCATTACTGGTTCTTTAAAATCTCCAACTTCTGATCACGATGTGTCGAAGCATTTACTAGAGTATAGGTTTTACGTACTGCCTATAAACTTTTTTCATGAAATACAGTTTCCGGTCGTTATAAATCTTGAGATAACAGGACCGAAGTCGTAATCCAGTGGGATTCGGTTTTATTGACGAGTCTTTACTTAATTCAAATCTGATATATTGACTGTGGTAGATGTTTATGTTGTTAGTAGTGATTTCCCATTTACATGTTTCACGGAAATGGCTTGTCTTTTGTCTCCTCTCAGAATAAAATGGAGATGATTCCGTTGACGAGATGCACCGACTCTTACGCAACGCTTAGACATATGTAACATCTATACTCCATAAAAAATATGTTGTTCGAGCCCAAATCTAACAGCCAAACAGCTCGCAACAGAACTAGCTAGCGTCCTAACTATTTCGTATATTGCTGCTAATGTGCCGGTAGTAGATTATTGAATGTTGGTGACAGAGTACGGCAGCCGTGCCGTACCGCGGTCTAGGTCATAGGCGCCTACTTGGACGGACCAATAAATCATAATAGCAGCAAATTGAATAAGTGCACGGGCAGCGGTAAGCTTCCTATAGCCTCGGCTTGCCTGTCTTAGGCCCCGGTAAGAATGGACGGGTTAAGTGCCCCACGATTGCTCTTGTGGCAATTCGGATTATAGATGATCTAGACAACTGGTGCGTTTGTTTAAGTGATCATGATCACATCAGCAAGAAGAGAGTTTTTAAGGTTCAAAATATTTTTTTGAGACGAATTTTGGATTCACTTTATTACATAAACTTAATGTGATAGGAATATGCTGGCAGATAGACAGAAGATTGCTTAAAATTCATTATGCCGAACGTTCATGTTCATTCAGAAGGATTTCTTGAGGGTCGGCTGTTACTTGGATAACGTAGCTTATATCAAAAACCGATGACTGGAGTGGAAAGCTGGCAATACAAACTGGAAAATACTTTACGTTGCCAGTGAATGATGGTACTGAGAGAAATAACTAATCGGCGAATCGGGATGACCGTGACCGAGTGGAGGAAGTTAGTGCCGAATAAACAGTGAATGTAATTTGTTAGGTACCGACTGAGAAACAGTTCAATTCTATTAGGTTTCACGACTGGATTTTATTGGAGCAGTGATTTTATCTGGGTCGCCCGTTTATTCTCCTTTCTCTCATTACGTATCTATCGGTATGCGAAAATCATTTTTTTCCATTTAGGACTGACTGACCCCACAGCCGGAACAACCGGTCGCAAGAAGTTGAAATTTTACATGCATGTTGTTTGGGGATCATAGTGCAGTTTTGGGATCTTCATTTCTTGGTAGAATGGAATATCCCAAAATTCTCACCGAATCCCCAATCCCAAATTGCCCAGAAAGAAATCGTAAGATTGTAAGAAAATATATGCAGCCGTAGCTGTGGGCTTCGCCTTATATCTAGTTTATAATATAGACTACTAGACGAACACATGGAATCTATGCATAGACTCTAAATGCATAGGATTCCATGTACACATGTATGCAAAACAACAGGCTTCGACGCCGTTCTTGAAAACTTGTCAATTTCCTTACAAATTGATATACTCGTCCTTTCTAATAAATACGAACATTCCAATGGATCTCATAAAGGAACTGCAAGTCAATATACTTCTATTAATATGCGAAATTGTTTATTCAAAGTTCTTTATTAGAATTTGATTAGGTGTGTATCATCTGTACTTATAAGAGTTCCACCGGATCCAACCCTGATTTGTTTGTTCTCGCTTACCACTTGATATAGATAACAGGCTTATGGTATAAATGGTTGTTTATTGATTAGATAACAATATCAGTCACTGTCATTTTAGTTGAAAGGGGCGGACGCTGCACAAACTTCAGAGCTTTTCAGAGACGCTGTGTGCTCAAAAACCTTTCTTTAGCCACAATTTGATAGAGGTTGTAATTCTATTAATCATCAAATAAACGACTTTCTGTAGTTGATGCCTAATTAATCAAGTATAGCTGGCAACCTACGCTTTCACCCACATCTAGAGAAGTTTCATTTACATTAGCCACGTTCAAAATTGCCATTTGTAAAATAACCCAAATCGCCGAAAGGTGGTCTCGCGAACAAACTTACTCAGTGCGGAACTAGCAGTTAACCTCATGAATACACTTTCCGCTGTTTTGAGAACCAATTTTAACTCGCCATTCATTGGTGTGATGATGATTGTCGTAGATTCTGTAGATCTGGAAGTAAGTGAAACAACAAAATCTATCGCTCCGACCACGACCGTTAAAATATGGTTGAAACGTAGGTGAATAATAAGTCAATTATGGCTAAATAATACTGTATGAACAAAATCTTGTCCTTATCTTTTTGCGATCGCGAATGTTCGTGTAATAGTGTAGCAAGCAATCTTACCCAACAGGTGGAATGCGGTTTGCCCGCTCGCACCTTGTCGCACTTGTCGCAGCCACCATTTTAACGTAGTGTAGTGCGCATGAGCAGTCTGTATGCAGCGAAACCTTGCGTTGATTCGCGTAATTAAGCGTTTACTTGAACTATTATTTATGTGTGTTGAGAAGAAGCTCTAAATAAGTATATTAATTGAAAACGTGCTTCAGACTATATTAATTTATCTGAAGTTTAACCATAAATAGGCTAAGTATATTACATAATTGCCATAATCAGCTTGACGTACCTATATGAAACTGTTCCATTCAATTCAATTCAATCTTTATTGCGTTCCATATTGTAATGTACATACAGGTGGTAGGCTTAATAACTAAAGTAACAATTATGGACCCTGTCAGGCACAGCAATTTTTGGAAGAGAGGAAGAGCGCTATTTTTAAACGGTTTTATTTAGCTTGACCTGTTTATTTGTTTGGGTCAAAGAACAATGGCAGAATTCGGTCTGGGTTTGTTGTGGCGACCTTAAACTTCATATGAACAAAATAAATTGGTTTTTTTTTCTACGATTTTTAATATTTTCACTTTGTCTCGTTAAAGCTGGAGTATTATATGATGATAAAAAGCATTCCAATTGATTACGAACTAGGTAACTACTTTATTATTTGATTGTTGCCATAGACAATGGTGTGACAGGAATAGACGAGGGTGCTATTTATCCGTATCGATTATTAAAATATAAATATAAAAATGCAGTTATTTAATCTTTAATTAACATTATATCAATAAGCTAATAATTTTTTAAGCAAAACAACTTTTAAATCAAATAAAAACGTCACAGCATCGTTTTAATGTTGTATCGATTTCACATAAAATCGATTTAAAATGTGCAGCTCTGCTTATGTCTTTGGCTGTGACAGTTAGATGCTACAAATACTTCTGCGTTTTGATGTCAATCTGACATAATTTCATTAGATAATTCAAACGTACCTTCATTGTTCATTCTTAACTAAAAACTAAAACACCGATATCTTATTTTTCCGGGTTTCCCGAGTGAAAATAGAATCATTTATAGACTCTGTTACTTACGCCGAATTTTTTAATATATTTTTTATTACGGTGCGCATCAATTTAATTTCAGACATTTCGATGTATGGAGATCTGCCATTGTCCTTTAGTAATTGGAATTTCACCCCCTTCCTGATGACAGATTGATCTGATATTTGGTACATACTCTTAATATTGATGACAATACAACATAATATATTCCTTATAATTGTAAATCCAAGATGGCCGCCGATACAAAATGGCGGATCACATATTACTTCACAACAACCTCGATATGGGTATCAAATGAAAGGGCTTGATTGGTAGAATAGAGCTCACTATGAAAAATCCAAGATGGCCGCCGCCACAAAATGGCGGATTACAAATTTTCACAAATACCTCTATATATATAGGTATCGAATGAAAGGGCTTGATTGGTACAATAGGGTTCACTATGAACTAACAACAAAACTAAAAACCTGAAAATAAAAAACATTTTTATGTTTAACGGTTTTATTACGATAAAAAATATGTATTTAGGTTATGTACTAAAAGCTAAAAAATAATTCGGTAAGTCCTAGCTACCAGGTCGCACCAATCTTCTCATCAATCTGGGGTATTGATCAGATAAATATAAAATCATTGGGCGTACATTTTGATAGAAATTTCACGCGCGTTTTAGCTTTTAGTACATAACCTAAATACATATTTTTTATCGTAATAAAACCGTTTAACATAAAAATGTTTTTTATTTTATTTTTATATAATGTCAATAATGCGTTTAGGTAGGTATACGTATAATAATATAGTTTATTTATCTTAGTCAGAAAATCTAATTAGTTGACTAGAAGAAGGAATTAAAATTATTTACATGCTAGAATTTTGAACAAATTTATCGCTAATTTTATTAACTGTTAGGGAACAATAAAATTTATATACTTACTTAATTTATTTCTGTTTTTCCTTCTGATAATAGATTAACAATTACATTAAAGCGAGACGAATTACGTAGCTCCATGTACACAAATATAAATTATGCGTACATAAATAAAGACTAATGACACGGTAATATAATCTAACAGTATTGTAACTCGGCCGTCTTCGTGAGTTATATACCTACCAGACGCGCCGCATGCGAGCTGCGGCACGATAGCGGCTGCGGGTACTGTAGGTACAGTCCGCCCAGTCTAATGGGTACTCTGCTCGCGGCGCGTAGGTATAACTCGAGTTTCGTGCGTTTGTATGGAGTTATGCTCGGGCCACACTACCTTACCACAGTCAAATAATCCATACAGTCGTTCGACGAACGCGTCTAGACGGGTCAATCGTGCGGGGGCCAAGAGGTGAGACGCGGGAAGAGCGGTACCTAGTTACATATATCGCCTTAGTTCCTAACTAGGTACATGTTTTTGGAGGCTGGCACGTACTTGTTTTTTGTTCGTTACTTATTTATTTGCTTATGAATATTAATTAAGATGGTGCATACTTGTGCTGTGAGACATTGAAATTCTTTATGCTGTTTAAAGATTTAAATAAATAAGGATTTAAAAAATCTGCGATTTCATCAATTTACTTATACCAAAAAATAAAATTTCATTAATTATAATTATTTATATTATTTTGAAATGTATGTACCTATAACCACTTAAAATAATGTGCACATTCCTACTAATCTACTAACTTTTTACAATATCTCATGTCTGGCCAAATCACAAAATAAAGTAGCAATTATTGTACGTAAACAACATGTCAGACGTAAGAAAATATGCGTTGTAAGGTTATATTCGATTCTGGTGTGATTTTAATTTCATTCAATAAGTACCTAGTACCTTCGCATTAGGTAAGTACCTATCCCATATTATTATGTATCTTGGTAACGGCGCATCCTAGCTCAAAAATAACCATACTTTTGGCCCCCTTTTATAAACCCCACCCATGTTCTACTTAATCTCATAGCCCGGTCACCCATCCATAAAATGACAGTGATGTTTATTGCTTTACCTTAACGTAGTTTGCACGAAAAAAATCTGCAAAATACTTCATATCGATAACATAGGCTCTGCAAGCTGATCCCAAGGTTATCCATCCATTAAACCACTGCTATGTCAATAGCTTTATTTTAACTTGGTTTGTACGAAAAATGCTTTATATTCTTAACCGCCTCCCACGACACCTGCGGGATGAAATAGGTGCTGACTGACACTTTGTAAGCAAATCTGTCACCGCACGAAAAATGCAACGTGTTTTATAATAATTATTTATCATTAATTATTGTAATATATTAAACTAGCTATTTCCAACGGTTTCACTCGCGTCCTGAGGGAACTTCTTCGCATACCTGGTTAATTTTTAGCCTAAGTTAATCCTTGGTACATCAGGTCAGTGAGGGTCCCGTCAAAATAGGTCCAGCCGTTCCAGAGATTAGCGAGAGCAAACAGACAGACAGACAAAAATTGTAAAAAAAGAAACATTTCGGTGCATTTACCGTGTTTACATCCTTATGCATTTAGTAAAAAGTGGTTATTTTAATATTACAAACAGACACTCCAATTTTATTTATATGTATAGATAAGTGATTTACACTATATTATTCATGTAGGGTAGCAATTGTAATATTTTTCTAAAATAAATAGACGGTGTTTGAATAAGTAGGTATTGTTTACATGTGGCAGCCCTAGCCTACTTACCCTTGTCTAGACGTTGTCGGCTTTTTCTACGAGATCAAAGGCGTCAAACTACTGTATGTCTTTATACTGTGACCTTACCGTCTACCGGGCTGTTACCGCCATAATTATGGCAATAAATTACCGTTAAATTACTGCGTGAAGTCGTGTGGTTACACTAGAGTTTACCGAGATATGCCAATAAACTAGGCGGTAAAAATATCATTTTTCAAGATGGCGGATGAAGCTGCAGCTGTTTTGTATTTTATGAGTGCCAATTATTTTAACATGAATCTTTTAAATTTTTAGCTTTCTGTCGGGTATCCCAGAGAGACGGTTCGGATTGCAATAACTCCAAAAATTCGAGCGCTTTTTCATTTGACCACTCCATATCGGTAGATAGTGTAGATACGTGCGTCGTCGTCGAACTCGTGTTGCACACTGAACAAACGGTAGTGTGGCCACAAACGCAATAATTACTGCGGTAATCTTCTTTGATGTGCGAAAAAGACCGCCGCCGGAGCTATTGCCTACCGGCATATGCCATATTGATTGGCATTGTAAAATTATGGCCATAAATCGCGGTTACACCTAGGCGTTGTTGAAATTATGGCAATAATTATTGGCATATCCCGGTAGTGTAGCCCGACGGTTAGAATACTGTTAGATATTATTACCGTGCTAATGATCTGGCCGGCAGCACTCTTAATAGTTGTGTACAACTGTCCTACAGAATAAACTTATTAAACTGACTGGAAATATAATCCTTTTAGAGGGACGTCTTTCTTAGCTTTCTAATTTTCTGTTAGGAAATGTTGTAGATATTATAGTAATGACTTACGAGTGCGGAGCCTGACGTATGTAGGTGCATAAATGTTTTCTGTTACTATCCATGTACTACAGTTTTATTGGCTACTTTGATTTTATTGTAGTACCATTGGTTTCCTATCGTTTTAGATACTTATATTTTAAAGATATCGGCAATATAAAGAAATGGCAACAGCTCATACGGACATAATATCACAAATAACTCTAAGCGAAATGACTGCTGCCTGATTTTATTCTATCAAACTTATTACCAGAATCTATTTACTATTTTCATAATAATGCAATCAGGATTGCTCTTGACCATGCAGTTTGAAATGTATCTATGTAAGTAAATATTTTTCATCTTCACGATTTGTACACAAAATATGGTGTAATTTATTGAAACTAAAGCTAAAATACATCTTATTTGCTGCGTCGTTTCATATGTGTAACAAAAACGAATAAATCGCCGTCCCCAACGAATAACATCATAATAAAAAAAAGTAAAATTTACAGGAAAAATAAAAAAACGTTTTTTGATTATAACTTTTTATCAGGTTTACATAGCAAACTCGTTGACATACCACTAGATAGGTATTTTTTTGTTGTGTAAAGGGATGTAAGTTAAAAAAATATTAGTTTTACACCCACAAAAATATAATCAAAAAATCATATTACCAAAATGTAAACACAATTTTTAAACCGTAATGCAACAATACGATTTTATTCGAGTAAATTGTTGACAGTGACCTATACATATACAGCAATAGTTAATTGCGATCGTCTGAACTGTAAAGTAGCGAGGTTGATTGTAATGATAACTTATTATTACCATATTAATCATAGCTCAAAACAATATATTGTGGTAACAGTAAATTGGTTAACATTAATATTCCATAGCAAGAGGAATGGTAATATACTTTACCGAAATAAGTTATATTTATTGTACCCAAATAAAATTGTAATTACAGTTTACTGGAAAAAGAATAACTTCAAGGGGTCAGTATTGATTGATTATGATGATATTCGTCACAAAAAATAGTTTTTATTTATAGACGAATAGTACAGGTAAATTCATTACAAAATGTCTAACTCGAAAAGTAATCGTACGAATCACGTGAAAAAAATTCACAAGGTGTAATCGCACCTCTAGAACAATAATTCTCCATAAAAGCACTTCTATCGCAATAGTTGATTACGATATTATTCGCTGGGGACGGCGAAATGTATTGAAATGGTTTTATTAAGTCGTCAAGAATGTTGTGGTGACAATGCGGTAGTAAAAATATTCAAAATTCTGCTTTCTCCATTGTTAAACTTCTCACACGTGGTAGTAGGCTTCATACTAATATAAATAATTAATTCAACCTACTGTTGTATGTCGAAGGGAAAAGCAATCATTTCATAATGCAAAATCTTGAACATGTCTCCTTTTTAGACATCTCTTGAAACGGAATAATTCCTGTGTTGTTGACGCTTTAACAACATTGAATCAAGGGACGCAAAAACATCATCATCATCATCATCATCAGCCTTTAACAGTCCACTGCTGGACAGGCCTCTCCTTTGAAAGGAGGAATTGGCCTACTATACCACGCTGGCCAAACGGGTTGGTATAGGGTTTGTATCAAGTTTTCCTTCTCTTACAGTGCTGTTCTCTGCAGAATATGCTCCCTCTGTCGGCTCTTACGACACCCATGGGATGATATGGGGTGGTGACATTCCGTATTCTTAATCCGTCACCACACGAAAGACAAAAAAATCCTAACAACTAAATCTTATCTCGTGTGGGATCGAACCCACTACCAGCGCAGTTCTAAACGGCGTGTTAAAACCATTACGATATTCGTGCAGTCATTAATTTGACTACACGGTTGGCCTAGTGGTCTCACCGTTTGACATTGCACCTATTGTTGTGGGTTCGATCCCCACACGAGACAACACTTTGTGTGATTCATAAATTGTTGTTTCGAGTCTGGGTGTTCATTGTGTCCGTTAGTTCTATGTTTGTAAAGTCCCCCGCGACACAGGATTTAGTCCTAGTGCGGGAGTTATAATAGAGCAAGTTGAAACTAAACTCTTTAAACCTAAACACGTTCACAGATATTTTTATTTATTTTTTAAACACAGCACCTGCATGTGAACCCCGTAACGCAGTAAGCCGCAAAATATCAAACCGATAATGAAATCAGAGCTTTCGCAATTTTTTTGCCATGCCAACTTTTTCTTTTCTTGTCGGTCGATCCTCGCATGCGACATATTGTATCCAAAAATGTAACGTACCTTTTAAATAAGCATTACGTGAGGATAAAACCATTTGTCACGATGTTCGTAAAGCCCGCTGTGACTAGGGTTGCCAGAAACCGCTGTATAATTTCCGGGACAATTGCACCCCCCTGCATTGATATATAAAAAAGTAAGATTGAAATAGGTAGATATCTTTTATACATAAAAATATTTGGGCCTAGATATATGTATATGTACGAGACGTCTAGGCTTGTTTGCATTGAGTTTTTCTTGTATGACCAAGTCTAGAAGATAGAGAGGGTTTTGGAATCCGGGACAGTAAGGTCTAATTACTGGACACGGGACAAGACTTATAATTCCGGGACAATCCCGGATATCCCGGCCATCTGGCAAGCCTAGCTGTGACACAAAGACTAGCCTTTATTTAAAGGACACAAGGCAAATCCTGTAAGATCTTTTTCTTATACAATATGTATAGTATGTAATACAATTTTATTATTCTTCGAAGGGGTAGAATTACGTATTCTTTTGTGAGACTGTTATATCTTCTTTATGCTTGTCGCTAAGCTCATGCCATTTTATTTTTGGAAGCTTTCATCCAGAAAAGGTAGGTACAGAAAATAACAAAGAATAAAAAGTAGTTTATTCTGTTTTTTCCTATATCTGCTTTCAACGATCATAGTACTATTATAAATGTGAATGTTTGTGAGTATGGTTGTTTGGATCTTTGTTACTGTTTTACGCAAAACCTACAACAAAGTCGGATTAAGACTGATGCCCTAAGCATTTCACGTATTCTTCCAATCACCGCATATATTTTTAAAGCGGAATAGCTTATAAAGAAAAAAGAAGTGAATTTAAACTTTCGTGGTCACTATCATAACTTTTTACTGTTCCTACGGGATATATACCACGTACCTTTGTTTTGAGAAACCGATATTTCGGCACTGTTGCAAGCGCCATGTTCACGGATGTACTCGGTAATATCGGTTACTCAAAACAAAGGTACGTGGTATATATCCCGTAGGAACAGTAAAAGGTTAAAACAGTAGTGTTCCTGTAGACGACGAATTAAGTTGTAAATTTTTTCGTTTATAATTTTCACCAGTAGCCTTTTGGCCACGGCTAACAATTTGTTGCAGTGTCTCTCTTCATCCAATGTGCCATAAGAAATTGCATAATTTGTTTATGGGTCAATCTGGTATTCGCTGTCTGGCCCTCGCTCCGGCAACAACAGATATTTCCAGCAATGATGTATGCATTGGTTTGCCGAGATTGTAGCAGTACATAACGGCAACAAATATGTTAAACACCCCCATTTCATATGAAAACATATTAGTTTTGCCATGGGCTATGTAAATATGATGGCTAATAAAACATACCGTTGGCATATGCATTTTCTAGGTATTCGTTAAACATAGTATTTATGTTCAGTACCTAGGTATCGAATAAGTACCTGCACGTGCTAGCGAACGGGAAGTAAATATTGTGTAATTTAGTCACATAAATTATAAAATAACCAACTTTGCATGGTTTTCTGCATATTTTTGTTGCGTATCCGTTGACATTTGAATGCGGGCCAAATATTTCATCATTACAGAGTTATGACTGTGGAATTACTTCCAGTTTACAAAGCATTTGGTTAGAGTTGACTCATCCTGCCTCCATGACTGCCTCGTTGGTCTCGCGGCATAAATGTGCGCGTGGGATTGGGAGGTCTCGGGTTCGATTCCCAGGTCGGGCAAAGTGTTATTGGGTTTTTCCGTTAGGAAATTCTCAGTAGCAGCACGGAGTCTGGTAATGTGCCCGGTACGGCAATAGGCTCGCCGCCTATTACGTGGGACCTAAAAAATTCATGGCGAAATGTGGGTGTAATATTTACACCTCTGCCTACCCCTTCGGGGATACAGGCGTGAGACTATAAATAAATAAAAAATTTACTCATCCGTCACATGATCTTAAAGAGTGCATCATAAGTCCAGGAGACTCATTCACATAAAAGACACATCCTTTTAAAGAAGATAAAAATAGCACGAGCCGTTTAGTTTATCCACTATGAGGAGGCGCTGGCTAATTTTAGAAGAGGGTAACTTTACAAAGGATTTTAAACCTTGATTTGTGGGGCAAAGGGCAGGATTTATGTTTTGATGGATGCCTTGATTTGCCACTGTTGTGGCTTGTGGCTACAGATATAGTGTAAAGTGACGGCTTTGTTAGTATTTATTGTTCTTATTGTGGGGTCTTCGTCTCGATTTCGCCAATAGGAAAGTTTTCAAGACGCAAAAACTTAATGACAAAGACTGTTGAAAGGCTTTGTTTTGGAAAGTTACCAAGGCTTTTTGCCGAACATAAACTAGAGTAGTTTCGGTAATTTCAAGAATGCCAAGCTAGCATTTGTCAAAAGACCGTTAGCATAATTAATCTTAAAATTGGTTTTAGTGAATACAGTATGCTTTCAATGTGATTTGCTGTGCTCAGGATACACGAAATTGGATAAGATTGTATTGATTTCACTTCTGTATAAGATGTAAGGAGAGTGTGCAAGGAGCCAGTCATGTTCTAAAAGTTCAGAAAAATCAACGGTAGTAGAGCCTTGCTGATTTCAGCATGAATGGGCCGGCCCGACCGGGGAAGTACTACCCTCTCACAGAAAATCGACGTAAAGTACCAGTACCTAAACTGTTGCGTTTCGTTCGGTGAGTGAGAGTGCCGGAGGCCCTATCTCCTATTCCTTCTCCCTCATCCCACTCCTCACCCTATCCCTTTTCCCAACCCCAAGGGGCGGCAGCGCACTGGTGTTTCCTGTGGTGTTGCTTGTGTCCATGGGTGGCGGTAATTGCTTACCATCAGGCGATCCGTCTGCACGTTTGCCGCCTATTACGATAAAAAAAAACTTCGGAATACGTTATGCCTACGGGCAAAACTTATGCGTTGCCGGTCTTGGAGAAATGTTCGCTGCAAATCTAGATTCTTGTTAGTAACGCATGGTGTTGCATCGCAAATATTGCCATAATTCCAACTCAAATGTCTTACTGCTCAAACATTTAGTTTATTATAAACTATTCCATAGATAAACGGAATATGCAAATAAATCATTCAGTAAAGCGTCAGGGTCATTTGATAAAAATAAAAATAGGTCGCCATAGATCTCACAAGCGATAGCGATCGCTCAACGGAACCCGTTACTGGAACTATGACTGACATGTTGTGTGGAGGATTTATATCTATTTTATACATACATAAGTACATACTTATGCTCAGCCTACATACATACATATGCCTTTTTCCCGTCGGGGTAGCCAGAGACAACAGAACGACACTTGGATTTATATCTCTTTTATATTGTTCTACAACTATATTGTGCTTGTTTGCATTGAGTTGTCGTGAACATTCAGATGTCGTGAATACCCTGCTCTTCATAGAATAGGTCGGCCGTTTTAACTTGCTTGTTACTAACAAGATAGCACTTTTCCTCGGTATATATTATTGTACTCTGAACTTTCTGTGGTTTGCAGATAAAAAATGTGTGTCCAACAATGATTGCATTATTCTGAAATTATAAAATCCACATTACTCTAAGTTTTCTTAAGTTAATTTTATAAACGATGCACGGATCGAAGTTTATGAATCTAAATGAATTTCCGACCCTGAATTCTGAATTAAGTCCAGCTGTACTTACGTTACCAAAAGTAACTTTATGGAATACATTACTGATGTTTCGATAGATGATTCATTCACCAAAGAGAAAGTGCCATTGCATATGTATGAATGTTTTACTTACAAGTATTAAGGTTATTAATATTGTGACCGTTTATAGTTTAGGCGCGGCACCGTTATAAGGGTCTACTGGTTGAGCCCACGGTTTACATAAATGAGTCTAACTACTGGTCTACTAACATGCTCCAAATATTAATCAGTTATATACGTAGTCATGGGCTTGCTCTGTTCCCTGAAGGCATCGAGTTCTATTAGCTACAATTTTTGGTAATCTCCATGAATCTTAACAGCGTTTTCAAAAGACGTGGCGAACCTATATTAGCAGACCCCGGCCTCCAAGGCTTAAGTTTGGATAGCAACTGGGACAGACTGATGATGAGGCGAAATATATATAACGCTGAAGACATTGTTTGTTTGTCAGTTCAGTATTAGATAACCCATTTATCGAGAAAGGCCTTTATAACATCACGCTTTGAGCTACGGGAACGGAGCAGCATAGCCTTTAATAACGCGGGTGTAACCGTGGCCTCATCTAGTATATTGATATTTCCGCAAGGATTTGGTAAGCAAAGGTTTCATCTGGTGGTTCAATCAATGACCTAGGAGAATTCGATTAGTACTGGCTATTCAGTGAGAATATAAACGAAGGCCTAGCGCACAATTGCGACATTTTTAACCTTAAGCTGGCTTTTGTGGGAAATATTTGGCAGTGCAGTGATACCGTGGGGGTTCAGTGTATAGTCTTGCTATTTTACATACCGTAGTAGGCAGTCTTACTAATGCTCTCTTGATATCTCTTCTTAGATACTCTTCTAAAATTGCCTTGGTGGCGGATGTACCTACTTAAGCAAATTAATGGATTTGCCAACCAAGTGAATGGTTGTAAATGAGGGCTTAGGCTCGGTATGAATTTGTATTATTTCTAATGCGCTACTGGGAAATTCAAATTGATATTTAGATTTAATCGCTCATTATAATTGTATGTATGTCAAGTTAACAATGTAACGGGAATTCGCATTACGCTCTCGTTCAATGATAATTTTCATTTCATTTGTCGAGTACAGCAAACATTTGCGCAATGTTTTTAGTTGAATGCACTTTAATGATATTAGGTGATAAAATTTGCATGAATGCTGAGTGCCTCGGTGAACACGTTTAGCCGCCAGTCACCGCTTGCATGAAGATATTTGGCTGGTTTACAGGGAGTCATTACCCTCTAATATCCTGGTCTAGAATACGGCTATCTAGTTGGATTGCGGCGATTCTGTAAAAAGCTAATGTCTGGCATATATTATAGTTAGACTAGAAAATAGGACTCCGGAATCGACGCTGAAACGCGAACTATAACTTGTAAACTTTGATGACAACTGTGGGAGCGCTAAGAGTATAATAATGAGTTCAAATATGTATCATAATAATCTACTAGATACCTTATATTTTTTGAAGTAATGAGGAAAAAGAGCCTCGGGGGAAATATTACACAACAAGTTAACAATTACTACTTAGAGCGTAAAATAATGGTGACTTAGGTTAATTGTTTGCATATTCTCGATAATAAATGACTTCCTCATATTAATTTCAGAGTTAAGCGCTTGACATAGAAGGTGTTTTGTTTTCAGTTTATTTTGTTGCTTTTTTTGTTCGTTAAAAAGCAACTTGTTTTCAAAGATAGTTGATTGGTAAAATAGGAACCATCTATTATAACATGTTATATTGGGCTTCGGAATGAGATGTTGTGAAAACTGTCTCTGTTTTGTGGGTTGTTACTTGTAGTTCTGTATTTTCTAGTAGTTTCCTATTGCCTAGAATTTCCTGTCACACAACACATCTCACCATGCAGACCTTAACCTAGAGTTTGCCACACGCGCAAGTGGGGACTCGAGACTCGTACGCAAATAGAACCAATTTATTTCCTCCTAGCGTCGCGCGACGCCTATTACCTTCCAGAGTTGTGACCAGATCGGTTCAGTAAGAACCGGGACACCTGAATTGTTAAAACGAAGTATATGGTAACTTTGCTTGGTGCCGAATTGCCGTGGGACGCGTTTCGACTAGCCCACAGAATGGTTCATCTACACAATAATAAGGCGCGTCATTCTTGAAATGGAATAATAATTTGTTTCCTTTTTCTTAGTGGCTGCGTAACTGGATATTTTGTCGTAGAACAAAGGTTGATGAGACACGTTATACATAAACAGCTGAAACTTTATCAGGACTAGTAGCGCCGACATATTTTTTACTATGGACGAAGTTTTTGTCACCCTGTCTTGGATGTGCGGTTCACACACCGCTCGCAATTCATTCCTTTCGAGTATATCGCGATAGTCATTTCATCGATTATGGTGATCGTCGTAGCTTCTCTTTTTATTTAGTAACTTTTGTGACGGATATCAAAAAAATGAACTGGCTAAGAAGGAATTTGTTTATTTTTAATAAAAAGATGCCAAAAAATCTTTAATAAAACCTTTTCTACCAGTGCCGACCACGACCGAAGTCACAGCGCCTCCTTCAAAAGCTTGGCAACCCTACTTCCTACAGGAACACAATGCAGGATTTACTTACTACTTTATTCTATAGGATATAGACGCTTCTTCAGCCAACCCGTACTAGTTTGAACAAAATTTCAGATAACTTAGTAAAAGTTATCTGAAATTTTGTTCTGTTTTGTTGCAGATTTTGTGGTGGTTCTGCTCTACTCAAAGTATTGAATGCCTATATTATGCCGATATTCAATAAAGTATTTTCTTTAGAGGAGATTTGTTGGATGATGCAGATTGCGCAATATTGTAGACGCGTGATCGGCGCATGTAAGCGAAGATCCACAAATATTTATTTCCTTAATATTTGTATAGGCTGACCAGTGGCTGATGTGATGACTTATGGAGTCAAAAATATTTGACTATTCTTTTAAGTAAATTTGCATTACATTATTAGCTGATGCATTTGCATTCTTGGTATCAGATAGGTACCTATTGAGCAGTGAATGAAAAAAAATATCCCATCTTGATCTTCAAATAAGTACCTACATATATAACTCTATACCATCCGTGTGGTGACGGATTGAGAATACGTAATGTCACCAGCCCATATCATCCCATGGGTGTCGTAAGAGCCGACAGAGGCAGCATATTATGCAGAGAACAGCACTGTAAGAGAAGGAGAACTTGATACAAACCCTATACCAACCCGTTTGGCCAGCGTGTTCTAGTAGGCCAATTCCTCCTTTCTAAGGAGAGGCCTAGTCCAGCAGTGGACTGTTGATGATTACTCTATACAACCCTATTCTCGTCCATGGCTTTTAAGGGATGATTGTACTTGTCGTAATCAAGATTGTGCTAATTATCTTGAACATTTTATTCTAGGGCATTGGTATAAATAATTAGTGCAATCTGAGATGATTTGCATATACTAACGGCCGGTTTCAATATTCGGTATGTCCATGGATTTGGCTGTAGTCTAAGATCCGTAGAAGAGCGACATTCACCGATCTGGTTATTGGTTGGTTATCAAATTTTGCATGATAAAAATATATCGCGAATTGGTTGGTAAAAAAAATCCGGTCCAGGCTAAAAATTTGCCAACCGCTTTTCCTGACAGGTTTTTTCGCAGGCAGCCCAATATCATCGTGTTCGCAGTGAAGTAGCGGTCATTTTAATATAAGAATTGTCTATTAAACAAGTTGTTAACTAGTATCAACTTAACAGTCGAAGTGTTTATACCTGGCAACCCTCCAAATACGCCAGAAAAAATTTACAACCCATGTTTACCGTAACCTTTAGGGTTCATACATTCGGTTAGTACTAAATTTATTAATTAAAAACGCGTATATGCAATGTTAAATGAAAAAGCCAATTTTTTTCAACTTGTCCTAGTCTGGACCGGAATTGTTTTACCAACCCATGCGCGATATATTTTTTGACATGCACAATATGATATAAAATAGTTTTCATCCAATAACCAGATCGGTGAAGGTCGCTCTTCTACGGATCTCTTACTATTACTAGAGATACCTATTTGGCGTATGCTTTATACAAAATATGTTAAATATATATCTCTAATAGTTGGCTATTAGTAGCTGGATTTGGATCCAGCTATAGATAGATTATTTAAACCGGCCGAAAGTAGGTAAAAGGTTGTACAATCATGTGCATCAGTCGTACGAGTATACAATACCAGATGTCTACCGACTTTGAAAAACAGACAGTTCAAGTGTCTTGTTTTGTTTCAAACATTTAAGTAGTAAATTTGACCGTGAAACTATCCATTCATTAGTTGTAATTAACAATAAATATTGACATAGATTTGATTCGTGACTTGAGTTAAACATTTAATGGGTTACGATGTACGCTCGCGATAAAGGTGTCACTTGTCCTTCGTTTCGTTTCTGAGTAAATAACTGGTTTCTGATGGTGGAATATATTTTGTGTATGTTGTATGTTTCATCCATTACGATATTATACAAGTCTGAGATTGCCTGCTCTTTCATCATCATCCTTGTGTATCTTTCTCATTGGAGCATGGTTCTTGGAGTTTCACTATCTGGTCTAACTAGATGTGACAGCATATTAGCTTTTCCTCCTGGTTTTTGTGTCTGACTGCCGAAATACTTTAAGGTTAACTTTAGCTTAGATTGTAGACAGAAAAGGTACCTAACATTAAAATCTGTTTATTCATTTCCAAAATGTGGTTGGTGTGGTAGAAGCTGTGAATCCAGGATTTCGTTTTGGGGAAGGGTAGGAGGGGGGGTAGTTTGTGTCTTGAAACTGGTGAAGTTGTGCACCCAACGACAACCCAACCTACTAGACGGCAGACGTAAGGCGAACACTTTCTGACAACAAGTTAGACTTATACGTCTTACATAAGACCAATCCCAACACTAGATATGAATTGTGACGTTCCGCAAATTTGAACCGGCCAATTAGAATGCATTTTTGTAGACCCCCTTGCCCCGCATACCTCACCGCTTTGACAGAATTGTTTGTTTGTAGAAATGAAAACATTAGGTGTCTAGTAGGTTGGGTTGTCGTTGTGTGCACCAGTGAACCTGGTTTTATCTAGAGAAACGTTAAAAGTTTTTAGTCTTTGTAGGAAAACGATAATTCCAGCCCCCTCTAAATCCGCCATTGCACTGAAGGTTTGCATCTAACGCCAGACGGTATAAAGTAACAAATAAGTAGGTACATTTTTAATTATGTATTTTAACGAAATTGAATATAATTAATCTGGTTATGCAGTCATATTATAAACATACCTATAGTCCACATATAGAAAGACGAGTTTTACAATGTCCTTGATATACGTTCACCTGTTTTTTATTTATCTTCTGTCGTAAGAAAATGTAAATTAACGAAATTATATACGTATTGTTTAACGAGTCGATGAATATTTATATTTAAATAAGTTTCCAAAGGTCATACCTACTTGTTCCAGTACAAGTGTACTAGAGCACCAAAGTGGGTATGACCTGGAATGCAACCTGGCGTTTGTGTTAACCGATCAATCCATCAATAACTAAGGTAAAGGAAAAGCCTAGCTTGTTTTAGCAGACTAGAGCTCTCGGATCGCGGGAAGCGGTTGGATAAGTGCGCCAAGATCAATCGGAGAGGCGAAGAGAGACTGAATACAGATTCAGTAGCTTTCTTTAGACACAGATGATGATGTTGATGAGCTGTGTAATTTCTAATCAGGTATTTCTGTATAATAAGTTAGTAACATTGTCCATACGTTTCGTCCGGTGAGTGCGACTATTGTCGCGCTAGAACCGATCCTCTTGGTAGGCTTGGATGTATATTTTCTAAATTTATTGCGTTGTTTACCATTTACATGAGTTTAAGGGTCTTCAAGCTTGCAAATAGCGACTAATGGCCGTTTACCATATTTTATCTATCGGTAAATTTGGCTACTAGAAATAATAGAACTAATAATAATTTGACTCAAGCTGCTTACATAATATGCCAATATTTGACATATAAAAATAGTATATAGGTTTTTCTGAATTCTCAGTAGCGGCACGGAGTCTGGTGATGTGCCCGGTAACGGCAAAAGGCTCGCCCCCCTATTACGTGGGACCTAAAAATCCAAGGCGAAATGTGGGTGTAATATTACACCTCCTGCCTACCCCTTTGGGGATACAGCCGTAAGCCTATATAAAAAAGTAGTTGCTTAATCCATCCATAGAAAAAAATATCGCTCGTCACCTATATTGTCAGCAAATTTCTATTTCATTTATTGTTCTGGCTCAATAAACTATGAATATGACCACATACATTTATCGTAGTATGTTTGAGTTTTAGTACGTTGTGCAAGTTTCACGGTGCATTGTATAAATTGGACATGGTGTTGTGCCACCGTGACAAATCGTGAAACGGCTTATTATTAGTTAGACCTGTTGATGGGTCGTTATTTTGGATACTCGTGGGTAGTTCGTATTTATGTAACTGTTGGAAAACATAAGTAAGATTACTAGCTATTCATAGAATAAGAAGTGTATGCGGCAATGTGGCAATATGAGGTCATGGATGAAATTTTCCTTAAAACACGTTAACACGGTTTAACAAACTCATCATCCTCTTAGCGTTATCCCAGTTTTAATCTCGGGTCCGCTCACTAGTCTAACCGGATTTGGCTGAATTTTAGCTTTTCCATGGAGCGACTGCCTGTCTAACTTCCGCGACCCGAAGGGATAGCGATATTCCATAGTTTAGACTAGTGTCAGTTGATTAAGAAGGTACTGACGCCCTATAACGACTGTCAAAGATCTTCATGACAACCGGGACCGACGGCTTAACGTGCTCGCCGAGGCAGGGGACAAGCGATAATAATTCAATACGCACATAACTCCGAAAAGTCATTGGTGCGCGCCGTGGATTCGAACCCGATAACCTCTGCACGGCAGTCTGTTGGTAAGTATCTCCACTCAGCTATCGCTGCCTACGGTTTAACAATACCATAATTACTATAAAACCTTAAAGATAGAGTTCGGTAATGCATCATCATTTATCCTAGTAGTATCAATACTGCTCAGCCGAAAGATGGTTTGGTAAAGATTACTCCAACTAAATTCGCGATGCCGAGATGACTCAAGGAACCGAGATAGATAAAACCTGGAATTCGTTTGCTATTTCTTTACTCTTTTGGATTCGTTGGCTTTATAGTCTCCTTGTAATGTCTGTTTAGAACAGTTCTAATAGAACTTTTATCGATGATGCAAATTTAAAAAAGATGATTCGCCGGTTACTATGCGCTACCATCGATGTGGATATAGGTATGTAGGTAATGTTCATGTTTCCATTGCGTGTTTTCTATACGATATTTGTGTTGGACTTGAGTGCATTGCGTCATTACTCATAAATATTTGGTCTAAATCGGATGACGTCACACTAATGTATTGCTTTTATAAGAGATAGCTGATCGCAATAGATCAATCTTCTTGGATGTATGAGCACTAGTCTTTTATCTATTGCGAGTACTTACTAGAGGTGAGTAGTAAATTTCTATAAATATTCTTCGCCCAGTTCATGGGCGTCGCTAATAGTGTTGCCCAAATACAAGAACAAGACGAGACTTAGCCAGTCTTGGTCTTGGTCTTGCGCCAATACACCTGGTCTTGGTCTTGGTCTTGGTATTGCGCTCCCAGTCTTGGTCTTGCAGCTAGAGTCTTGCAAGTCTTGCAATTACCTATCAGTCTATTACTATTTATTAAAGTTTTTAAATCTTAGAAAAACGTATTCGAATTGGAACATTGTGAGCTTGAATTAACACAGCCATAGTAAAGATCAAGCAGATTAATAAATAACTGAAGATTTGATAAGAAATTCGAAAAATCAACTGACCTATATGTCGTTTTCCATGGAAGTAACTGTTTCTTAATAAACATTTATGATTTATAAGCTTACATTTGCTAAAACATGTAAAAAAAACAAATTAATTACAATAACTTGACTGTATTTTAAAGAACAATATCTGTCTAGAAAGAGATTGAACCCTCAACTTATATGAAATTTAATAAAAGAGTTTTACGATTTATCATTTATTTCAATAAAAAATAAAATACAACACAAATCAAACATAACAGTACACAACAGCTTTATCATTAGGTTATATTACTTTATATCAATTCTTTTGACCAAGAATTAATACAAAGTAACCATCTGGCTGACTCATCACTTAACCTATTTCTGTTTTCTAATTACTAATGATGCTTTAGAAAATAATCTCTCAGCAGGTACTGAAGTTGCAGGTATTGAGAGAAAATCACGGGCCATCTTCGATAAAGTCGGATACTCTGTCTCATGCGTCCTCCACCAATCTAAAATGTATTCCGAGCTGGCAGTTCTTGGTTTTCTCAGGTACTCCTCCAACTCGTCTATCACTAAGCCTTGAAGACAAGATCCAGATGACGTCGAGGGACATTCATAGAGTTTATCAAAGTCTATTACGTCTTCATCTTCATCACAGTTTATTTTCTTTTTTTGGTAATTCCAGAGATTTGTTCAGTGAGTGTAGACTTTTATATTCTTCATAAAGTTCATTGAACTTGCGCAGATAGACCACAGATAAGGTTAGGATGATGATAATAATTAAACTAGTTAAAATGTGTACCTATGCAAGTTATTACATCATGCGATTAATTGCATAACTTACAGAAAGTTTTTTTTAAGTAGGTGCACGTGCGCTGAACGTGGCGCGGGTGGCGTGGAGGAGCGGGGATGACGGGTGATAGTATACGTGTGTGCGTACCACAACCACGACTATAGAGTTGTTAGGGTTGTCGAAAAAAACACAAAAAAATATTTTTTTTTAGTTTTGTATGGAAAAGAAGTTTCGCTTTCATTATTAACATTTACGCATACGATTCCAAACTTGATATAGATAAACACCTTTAAATATTGTTGGGCCTAACTCGGACACCCTGTATACTTACTAGGATAAATTATTATGACATCTACTACCTATCCTTACCATTTTATCCTAATCATAATACTGCTTGCGTGATCAGTTTAATGTATTCATTTTGATTCTAAGCACTCTGAAACTTATTTATTCTTTGGAACACCTGTAGGTACTCTTAAAATTCGAAATTATTTTGCATGAGTCTACCTACGCCCTGTGGCGGCAATCAAATAGTGTCAAATGTTGTGATTTCGGCGCGGCGGCAACGATTGTTGTATATGATTTCAAAAGAAGCCGCCGGCGCGTGTATCATAACCATGTACTTCCGAAAAGCGGCAAATTTCTTTGAAAAGTAAGTACAAAACCTTTGATGCCGCATTATCAAAGTGCCGATGGTTAAAACATAACTATGCATGCACTCAGTTTGATTTTAATGGATATTTTTTTATTCGCTATGTAGGTATGTTTATGGTACCTATTAGTCGTAATGCGCATAGGTCCAGTTTTTCATATTCTTTGATACAGTTTTTTGCGTCTCATAGAATTCCTAAGCGTACCTATACACCGAACTGTTACACCTAACTACTCCGTGAAATAGCGCTAAGTCCTAGCTGCAAGACGCAAGAGTCTTGCAGGCTTAGTCTTGTTCTTGCTCAAGTCTTGCACGATCAGTCTTGGTCTTGGTCTTGCTAAAAATACGCGGGCTTGTTCTTGGTCTTGGTCTTGCAAAAACGCAAGAACAAGACCAAGACTGCAAGACCAAGACTGAATTTGGGCAACACTAGTCGCTAAGTAAAGTGGGGGCGCGGTGGGGGGGGGGGGCTGCCCCCCCCCTAGAGATTCAAAAAACCCTACAATTTATACTTTTGTCAATACATTTCTCTCTCTAATTTTCCATATCAACTTGCCCACCGCCCCCTACGCCATCGGCTGGCGTACTTGCCCCTTCCCTGGACAATCGGCTGGCAACGCCCCTGGCCCAGTTTGGGATCAGATCACCGTGTTTGGATTGTCCCAGGATGTAATTGTTATTGTTACCCATAAAAAATATGTAATGAGAGCTAAGTTCAACCTTAAGAACTTCTTTGTTAACTTCGCCGACAAATGAATTGAAGTCTTTATGTGTTCCGAGTACCAGAAATCTATGGCCAAGAGAACATGTTCAATTCAAACTCTAGAAAAAAAATTGCAGTTAAAGTTAATTTAGTAGCTTATACTTACAAAAATTCCAATAATATACATAATATATGTAGTTTATACTTACATCAAAATAGAATATGATAGTTACCTTTTGTGACCCTGAAGCCGCGGTCAGAAGTTAATTGATAATAAATAAGTTCATAAGTTATCGCAATTGATAAAATGTTCTCAAAAGTTAACCATTTACTCACCAATCCAGTCACCTATCCGTAAGGGTGGAATACCACCTCACAAAACCGGAGACTTCACCTAGAGAGTTATATGTGTAAAGTGGTTTATCCTACTGATTTGCCGTAAATCCTACTATTTCATAATTGCCAATTGCCAATGTAAGACACATTCGCATCATCATCAATGCATAAGGGGTGCACTACGAAAGGATTTCCCGAATTTGCCACAAAAATTTAATGAAGCTAGTTCAAAATACATATAATGTGCGGCCGGTCATAGTAGCAAGCAGACTCTAGTTTCTTATAAAATATATACGAAAAAAGAAAGGCTAAGCAAAACGTTTTAAGCTTCTCTGGAATAGGACGGAAGTGAGTATCAGTGTTGAAGTACCTACCTATTCTTTCTACAGATTTAACCATGTTCAATAGCACTACCTATCTAAAGATTTAGGTTCACACTTTTTGCGACAGAAGAGACATTAAAAGGCGCTTTAGAACTAACCCTACTTGGCTAGGGACCAGTAGGAGTATAACTGAGCCGTTAATAACTTTTTCGTTTCGTGAGAGAATATCTTACTAAATTCTAAAAAAAATGTGTTTGGCAGCTAACTCCATGGAAATGGCTTGACTAATTTGGATACAATTTTCTGTGTATCCTCCAATGAGTTCTTGAAAGTTTTGTAAATATATTTGGACGGTAGGTGGCGGTGCAGTCAAAGTGTTATCTTTGATTTGCAGGACAGGCCGGACGATGTCTGCCGGGTCGGTTAGTAATATTAAATTATTGATAAAACTACTACACTGTAGGTATTATTATATCTAGTGTGAAAGCGATGTCAAAGTTGTGGTAACACAAACTTACCAGTGAAAGCTAGATAAGATAAAATTATATTATTATCATCGAGCCGAAGGTTAGTTGTTAATTACTTTGTGAATTGTGATTTTTTTATCTGCTTGTTTAATAATTTACTGACTGCCTCCGTGGTCCAGTAGCGTATGCGTCTGCTGATCGGGTTCGGTTCCCGGGTCAGGCAAAAGTGTTACAATTTTTTCCGAATTCTGAGTAGCAGTACTGAGTTTGGCAATGTGGCCTGAAACGGCAAATAGGCTCGCCCTCTATTATTACGTCGGTCGAAGTAGAAATAAGAAATTCATAATATGGCGAAATGTGGGTGTAAAATTACTCCACTACCTACCTCTTCGGGTATACAGGTGTGAGCCTATAACAAAAAATGACGATTTGATCACCAGATGAATGGATTATAATCTAAATAAAATATACTAGAATTAGACATTCTGCCAAAGTTAAATTCAAACTCAAACTCATTTATTCATGTTACAAAAGCAACACTTATGAACGTCAATTCTTTTTTTTTACAACCAGTTTCGGGACAGTAGGGCTATGAGAAGAGCCTGGCAGAGACTCATGCCACTCTTGTGAAAACAGAATCTTAATTTTACAATTTGTGGTACCATGATGGTTAATGTTGTTTATCACGACAAGAGCGCCACCTCACGTACCTGTTTAAAAATCCGTACCATGTTGGGCGCCACTCATAACAAAAAATATTCTAAATGGCATAAGCTCACGTATAAAAGAATTTTAAAAATACAACGTGAAATAACGGCATAATGTATAATCATCAATAATGTTCTGGAGACGGAAAACCGAAAAAATCCATCAGAAAAATGTATTGTGTTGGCAGAGGATGCCCGCAAATTAACCGTTTCTTCCTGATCCCGTGGGAAGTGCGGGAAACCTCTCCATAGTGCACCCGGACCGTAGGTTCACAAGAAACATACAAACTTGAGCTTCTTGTGCCCAATGGTTTTCGCTGTGCGTTGTCTGTCAGACAGTTAGTGATGTACGAATTTTATATACAGGGTGAAAAAGACCCTTAACGAAAACAAATACGCTTACACGGTGGAACAGATACCGTCACGTACGAAAAGGTTCGGTACATCTTATCTTTGCCGTACCATAAAGATGTGGAACTCACTGCCAGCTCACGTGTTTCCTTTCTCCCTTGAGCCTGGGTCCTTTAAGCGGGGCGTGAAAAAGCATCTCTCAAGGCCGTCAAAGTGAGGGCCGCCATATCACATTGCTTAACCAGCAATTGGGGATGGTGGCCTTCACAATAGGACTTCACTGACAGCTTACCATCAGGCAGCGTGAAGTCAATTTGACAGGTTTTTTTAATAAAAAGAAAAAAATAAACGGAAATCCCATGTTGTACCAATCACTACACACATTTTTTACTTCGGCACCATACCTGGGAAATTACTGGTTCAGGAGATATTGAGGCTCAAAGTTAGTATGGATTTTTTTCTAATTAGGTACAAAATCGATGCATTTACACCGCCAGTATGTTCTTTAGATGCCCTATGACCCCATGGATAAGTAGGTATTTCGAACATTGCACGTGCGCGTTTTTAATTGCGGTTAAAGAAATTGTGAAAACTTAAAAAAAACTTCCATTTCCCAGGTATTATTTTTGGTTAGTATGACTTGGCATGATGTCCACAACGAGTAGACTTCGGCTGGGTGATGGGTCTTGTGACAACCTGTATACAGATATCTCGTTCAAAATAAAAAGGCTTCAAGCAGCCATGTTTGTCTACTTTTACCTATACGTATATGTAATTGAGTGTTCGATCGTAGCTCATTAACTGCTGAAGCCATTTAAGAGTGTGTCGTAGCAATTGATACGTCTCCGTTACTGGAGTGGCATCGGTTAGTGTCAAGTTCACATAGGTTAAATGGACATGTTTATCTAGTAATTACACAGAGACTTGGTTCTCGTTAATTGTGTGATTTATGACAGATTATAGACGGACCCTGGGCTACAAGGCGAAGGTCTTGGATCGGAACTGGGACAGCACTACGATGATAACGATAGGCGAGGGCGACAATGATAACTATGTTGCAATACTGGCAGCGATAGCTGAAAAGAAGTTTAAGTAATTGTTTTTGGGGCTGGTTTAAATTAAACGAGGTCCGTGAGGTAAAAATGCGTGTATTCGCTTGTACCACAGTTAGGGAAGAAGTGCGGGCGGGGCCGCATAGCGTTACCAACACATAAAATATAAATCTTACACACTAATATACATGTGTACCAACACAGAAAAAATGTTGGGTTGCCAACATACTGCCTATCTGAGAAAAACAAAAACAATAGCTTACACAGAAACTATTTTTACAGATTCAAGTTAAACTTGACACACAATGCAAATCTTTATTGTTATAAACAGTAAATAAAATTGTTGTTTTAATAAAATCACTGTTTACCAAATAGGTAAGTCTGAAAATAAGGTACATTAATGTATATAATATAAGCTATGTATGTAGGCACCAAACACAACGAAGAATTGTAAATTTCACAGAAAATTCGTTAAAGAAAACTGAATACATAGTTACTACTATGCAATATGCCTTCCTATAAAGGATTATTGCTTAAATTAAAAACAGAAGTTAACAACAAATTTTTGAAATGTTGATTGATTAATGCTTAGCTTATTCGACTGGTAATAGGCAAACTTTTACAATTGAACGTTTATGTTTTTTTACCATTTGCTGTCTGTACTTCAACAACTCTTACTTTATTATCAGCACCTGGGAATACATTGACAATTCTAGCTAAAGGCCAATACAGAGGACTTGTATTATCTTCTTTCAAAATAACTAAAGAACCTATTTTTGCATTAGGATGCCCATCTCTCCACTTATTGCGTGTTTGTAAAATATTTAAATAATTCTTATGCCAAACTTTCCAAAATGAACATTTTATTTGAGTACAAACTTTCCAAAATTGCAATTTATTCCTCTGATCCTGCACATCCTGTTCAGGGTAAGTATTTAAAGCAGATCCTATAAGAAAATGACCAGGAGTAAGACATGCAAAGTCAGTAACATCATTGGATAATGGCGTTAACGGCCTACTATTTAAAATAGCTTCAATTTGACATATTACAGTATTCATTTCTTCATAAGTCAGTAAATTTTTCTGTACTACTCGCTTCAAGTGGAATTTCATGCTTTTTACCCCAGCTTCTGCCAAACCAGCAAATATAGGACTATAACAGGGCAAAAAGTGAAAATTTATACCTTGATGGGATGCAAAATTATGAACTTCCCCTTGATGTATTTTACAATTTTGTAACTTATACAGTTCAGTTAACTGGGTATTAGCACTCTTAAATGTTGAAGCATTGTCACTGTAAATATCAGTTGGAAGACCCCTACGTGAAATAAACCTTTTGAGGCAAGCTAGAAACGTTACAGTTCGTAAATCAGAAGCTAACTCAAGATGTATAGCTTTAGTAGCAAAACATACGAATACACATACATAAGCTTTAGTTTCTAGAGCTTTTCTAATTCGACTTTGTTTTATCATTATTGGTCCGGCAAAATCTAAACCTATTTTTTGAAATGGCCGGCTTACATTCACTCTATCTTTGGGTAAAGACCCCATGAGCTGCTTAGCTGTATTTGCTTTTAGTTTTACACATACAATGCACTTATATATGACCTTCTTTACTTCGTTTAAACCATGTACTATCCAAAACCTTTGGTTAATAGTTGAGAGTACGAGTCTCTGACCTGCATGCAGGTTTTTTATATGTTCACTTTGTATTATTAAGTGTGTGATTCGAGATTGTCTAGGCAAAATAACTTGATGCTTATGAGCAAACGGTATGGAGGCATTTTCTAAGCGCCCACCTACTCTTATTAGACCATTGGCATCAATGAAAGAACACAATTGTCTTAAAGTACCTTTTGTACTATTATTACATTTTAAATCCTTAATAGTATCTTGCATATATTTTTGCTGTTCATATTTAACAATTAGTAACAATGAGTTTTCTAATTCTTTACTAGTTAGATAATTTAATTTATTTTTATTACAGTTTGACTTAAGGTTATCAACAAAACGCAGTATATAGGCTAAAACACGTTTCATTTTATTAATATCAGAAAATTTGTCTAAAAAATCTAGACACATATATGCTTCGTTTACCGTACACACCATAGCGCGTGAGAATGCAGAGGAGGCCTTAACTTCAGGTAAGTCAGGAGGAGAAATCTCTGTTTGAGTCCCTATTTTATACTCACTATTATGAAGAAGCCTTGGGCCAGACCACCACATAGCGTGGCTGTGCAATTCATGCGGTAGGATGCCTCTGCTTAAGCAATCTGCAGGATTATTCTCAGTACCTATATACGACCAAGTATAGGACTGGGTAAGCTGAAATATTACTTTTACTCTGTTAGCCACATACACATTCAATGTGTTTACATTAGTATTAATCCATGCTAAAACAACTTGAGAATCAGAGTGTAAAACCACTTTATCTATTTTTAATTTAAGTTGCAATATTCTGTTCACTCGAGCTGTTAACTTAGCAAGAAGTACTGCCGCGTTAAGTTCAAGCCTTGGTACGGTTAAGCTTTGACTAAGGGGATTTACTCGTGACTTGGAACACAATAAAGAAGTTTTTACATCACCATTAAAATCAGTAACACGCAAATAAACACAACAACCATAAGCAGTAGAACTGGAGGCATCACAAAAACCCATTAGTTCAATTAAGCGTGCATTTTTTAAATTAACATAACGCGATATTTGTATAGGCGGCATGATACTTAAGCTGCAATAGAACTCTTTCCAAGCCTTTAGCAAGTGCTCAGGAGGCTGCTCATCCCATGATATGTGCGCTTGCCATAGCTGTTGCATGATCACTTTAGCCTTTAACACCACTGGGCCAGCAAGACCAAGCGGGTCATACATTTTACCAATAAAACTTAATATTTCACGCTTAGTAGCAGGCATATTATCATTATTATTAGCATTTCTTGTAGCAATAGCAAAATTATTAGTAGTAGCAGGCATATTAACGACATTATTAGGGGACGAAAGCATGAAGGAGTCAGTGCTTATATTATAATGAATACCTAGAGTTTTTAAGAAAGTTTTATCACTTTGTAATTCAATATCATCAAAGTGTTGCTGTGACTTAGGAATTTCATTTAATAATTCTGGACAATTTGAGAACCATTTGTGTAACTGAAATCCACCTTTGTTTAGGAGATCACAGAGCTGGCGCTTTGATTGCAATAAAAGTTCTGGGGTGCTTTGTGAAACAAGAGCATCGTCCACATAAAGAGAATTGTCAATAATGAAAGCAGCTAAAGGAAACTCATCTTTATACCTCATGGCTAGCTCCTTAAGGCAGCGTGTAGCCAAAAAGGATGAACTTTTAAGTCCATATGACACTGTGTTTAACTGTATACATTGAATAATATCAGTAGCATTGTCCCTCCATAGAATATTTTGAAGACTTCTGTGTGTAGGATTTAATGAAATTTGCCTGAACATGTTTTTTATATCTGTTATAAAAATATACTCATCAAGTCTAAAAAGTAGCAAAATGTCTAATAACTCGTTTTGAACCACAGGCCCATTAAGTAACATATCATTTAATGACACTTTTTTATTAGTTTTCATGGACCCATCGAAAACAACTCTACACTTAGTAGTCCTTTTATCAAACCTTAGTACAGGATGATGTGGTAAAAAATAGACAGGATCTGAATGGAGGTCATATTGACTGATGTCTATAATAGTACCATGATCTTGCTCAATGTAATCATGAATAAAATCTTTATACAGTTGGAAAACTAGGTCATCTTTTTGAAGTCTCTGTTCTAAGTTTAAAAATCGTTTTAGTGCTAAATTAAAAGAGTTACCAAGATTTTCATTAATAGATTCTAGTGGCAATTTAAGAGGCAAACTAACTTGAAATTTATTATTTTTAGTGTCTAAAGTTACTGTATCATTGAATATTTTTTCACAAGCATCATGTTCTGGCAAAGATTCAGAAAAATATTCAGGTATGCTTTCAGTATTAAAAAAATCAGTTAAACAGTCATTTAAAGTATTGTCACAAGTTTTGCAAAATAAAGAGGTTACTTGTTGTGGCCCTTGAGAGGCTGGCAAAGACCCAGCGATTACATAACCAAATTGAGTGCGAAGTACTGGAACAAATGGTGCACTAGGGCTGGCTTCCTCCTGTGCCTGCTCATGGAGACTGGCTTGATGCTCAGAAGGCAGCAACAGCTGGAAAAATAAATCAGCTCCTATAAGTATATGTATTATACTTGGCATATTAAAATCTTTGTCGGCCAGCTCAATGTTTGGGGGGAGCTTAAGTTTGCTCATGCTGATTTTTCTTTGAGGTAATTTTGATGTGATAGTATCTAAAACAAAACATGTAGCAGAGATTGCAAAGTCATTAGTGAGAGACTGCAATTTTAAATTTACTCGCTCTGTTACATTATAAATTTTGTTGCCAATTCCAACTACAGGAGTAGCAATAGCCTGTGGCTGTACACCTAATAAATTTACAAGCTCCTTGGAAACAAATGAAATTTGAGATCCACTATCTAAAAGAGCTTTTACATTATACTCAACTCCATTACTCGCTATAATTTTTACTCTAGCGGTTGGTAAAAGAACCTGTTTGTCGCTCACTTCTAAAAATAAAGTGACGGGAGATTGAATATTTTCTTGGTGAAGCAATTTGTTATGCTTCTCTTTGCAGATGTCACATTTGAAAAAGAATCTGCATTTATTATTATGCTTGTTAAGGCAGATTTTGCATAAATTGTTGTCTGCAACAAACTTTAGTCGGTCCACAACTGAAAGAAGCTGAAATTTAGGACAACTAAATAATTTGTGAGGTGACTTACATAATAAGCAGGCTGAGGTTGACTTCATGGAAGTAGCCGCCACACCTTTCATTGTAGCCACATGAGAGGCCTTTGGAACAGCATTGTATTGTACCTGTTGTTTCTCTGCATTTTCAAGCGCTAAGGCACGTCGCTCTAGAAATTCAATTAGAGAGTGGGTTGTGCGTTCATCATGCAACATTTGAAATTCCCTATTGCAATAATTATCTAACTTTCGAGTTAATATGCAAAGTATTAATGGATCCCATAAGGATACATCATGTTTTAAATTTTTTAAAGCACCTAACTGTTGTTTAATTATCGAGACAAACTGTCTAATGTTTTGAGCCGTTGACTTTATGACTGCTGGCATGTCTAATAAGATATAAATGTGTTCAGAAGTTATTTTATATACATTATCATATCGATCATTGAGTATTTTACAAGCCTCATCATAACTTTCAGGCAGGAGTGGTAGGTTTTTTATTAACTCAAGAGGTTCGTTTTGTAAACAACTACGTAGATAAAATAGCTTCTGAATTTTTTGCAAACTATTATTTTTATCAATTAAAGCGTTGAATAAGCTTATAAAGGGTTTATATTCAGAATATTTACCCGTAAACGATGGAATGTTTATTTTAGGTAAGCGTGTTGATGCAAACTGGTCTTTATTTGAAGACGCTGGATGCGGCGCAGAAGATGCCTCAACAGACAAACGCTTGATGATAGATAAAGTTTCAACATATTTGGCTTCGACAGCCTCCGAATCATCACTTGACGGCTCTAAAGCACATATTTCGAGATTAAGCGCCTCGTACTTTTCGAAGGACGATCGTAACCTTTCTTCTTTGACACTTAACATGTGCGGATTAATGTCGATATCCGCATTAGAAAAGAAATTAAAACACTTTGTTAGTGCCCCTTTCAGAACGGCACGCTTTCTAATTAAAGCAGATAGCTCTGCCTCTATATTCGTACTCTCGATCATATTTGCAGCGCACGCACTTATACACGTTCACTGAATTAATAATTATGACGCTAAAATAATACGCACTTGGCAAGACAGAACTTAAACAAAAAACTTAAAGTTTTTACACAAAGTTGTTGAAGGTAAAAATGGCGGGATGACGTCCTGTCGTGGCGTTCGACGGCAAGATGGAAGATGGTGGCGCCACGCTCGCAATTACACGCAATCGGCAATGGTAGTGTGGCCAATGACGTTGAGGCGCGGCCGCTACAACAAAAAATTTTGACCAATACCGTGACTTCACTGCACACTGACACTAGTAGTGGGACACACAGCGCCGTGCAGCGGCGAGTAGCAGAAAGATCTCTTTCTTTCTGGAAACGCCGATTTTCTCCAATCTTCCTTTTGGCGGTTAAAATTGGAAGTTCCGCTGTTTTTCTTTTGTAGGTAATGGAAATAATATATGATGAGTATTGAATACACCGTTGACGGCTTCAGCTGTCGACGAGTTTGATCGGTAATCACTCACACGACGGCAACAGACGCACGTGGAGATTGTAACCGTTTCGGGCGTCGTAAAAACTGTCCTGAACAACGATCTTGCACTTTATTTGTTTACACTCGCGGTACCTCACCATTCGAAGGACCATGAAAAGAAGTTTAATTGTTTTTGGGGCTGGTTTAAATTAAACGAGGTCCGTGAGGTAAAAATGCGTGTATTCGCTTGTACCACAGTTAGGGAAGAAGTGCGGGCGGGGCCGCATAGCGTTACCAACACATAAAATATAAATCTTACACACTAATATACATGTGTACCAACACAGAAAAAATGTTGGGTTGCCAACATAGCTTAGAATAGAGACTAAGGGCAGGCCTCCTTCACTCGGCCGGGCCGTACCTACAGCGATAAGTGCCGCGGCTTCCAAGCCCGCGTCCGACGCGACGCGCAAGGGTTGTCAACTTGAAAATTTTATTTTATTTATTTTACGAGAGCAACTTGAAAATTAGATTTTTTGTTTGTTGAGATATCCCAACGATTATGGTGTCAAATTAAAGATCTAGTTCAAAAACCATTTTATATGTTTGAATGTAAGTAAATCGGTCCACGCGTTTAGGAAATGAATTGGTTTGAGAAGTGGTGCTTCTGTACGTAAGTACTGTTTATTCTGTGCTAAGGGCCTGGTCACGAGATCGGTCTAAGCGGCGAGCGGCGCGACAAGGGCGATGTACATGACGCGTTTACTACGCACGTCGCGACACAGTAAACGCGCCATGTATACATCGAAAACGCTCGCCGCTGCCGCCCGCCGCTGTAGGTCGTGACCGGGCCGTAACAGCCTGCTACGCAGAGGGTTTTCCGCGCCACTGCCTTCTCGAATTTTTAAGTTCAGATTAAATTGTTAATCACTTTCTCAACGGTGAAGCAGAACATCGTAAGAAAACCTGAATGTCTAAGAATTCTCCGTAATATTTTCGAAAGACATGTCAAGTCTGCCAATACGCACTTAGCATGGTGAGCTATAGCACTGCCCTTCTTATAGTGCCCGTGTCCAGCAGTGCGACAGTGCTGAGAATGCAATTGATGATATGGATGAGAATTCTCCGTTATGTTTTTGAAAGACGTGAGAAGTCTGCCACGCTGCGCATTGCCAGCATGGTGGACTACGGCACCACCCTTCTCAAAATGAGAAGGGTGGTGCCATAAAGGGGCATAAAAAGGCATGTACCAAGCTGTAAGATAGATTATAAAAAAGGCTAATTATGTACGAATGGGTGTACTTAATACATACATACATATTATACTCACGCCTTTTTACCGTCGGGGTAGGCAGAGACAACGGAACGCCACTTGCTCCTTTCCTTACAAACCTCACGCGCGTGTACTTAATGTCCGTTGGTTTTATGTTTGTAAAGTCCCCAGCGACACAGAATTTATGTATTCCTAGTTCCGGACTTGTCTTTTTAAAAGAAAAAGACATAAAATTGTGTATTATATGATATTTACAATAATGATTTTTACAAAAATTGTCTACAGATGGAGGATGACCCGACGGAGTCGCACGCCACCGAAGACTCGGAGGGCTCCGGCATGGATAGCGATGACCCACTCACGCACACTGACACCAAATATGGCAAGAGTTTTAGGTAAATACTCAACTTATTAAGTTCCTAAAATGTCCTCTAACGGTCGGTTTCAATGTTTGATCTATCTATAGTTTTGGTTACTAGAGATATTTTTTTTGACATAAGCTCTATACAAGCCAACCCATTCGCGATATTTTTCTTAACATGCAAAATCTGTATATATAAAATCCTTGCGTTACTAACTGACTGACAGACACGCTACAGCCGAAACTATTGGGCGCAGGAAGCTGAAATTTGGCATACATGTATGTTCCTTGGAGACCGTAGGGGTGCACTAAGAAGGGATTTCCCGAAATTTTCACGGGATCGGCCAAAACAGGTGAGTAAATTAAATGCAGGCGTAGCTGCTGGCGTCCTCTAGTATTATATAGAATACTTTTCATCGAGTTAATAGACGGCTGAAGTTCCTTTTTTTACGTTTAGACTATCATACTTCCGAAATTGAATTTCAATGGTGTGAAACTGTAGTGCAAGACTTTTCTTAGGCTTCGAGCTGTAAGCGACACACTTGGATGTACACGATATACGCTGCATCAAGGTCCATTCCTTGAATAAAAGTGGAGTAATAAACAATCTATCTTTACAGGCACTTCACCCGAGAAGCTCTACCAAGGCTGGACAACTATAGGAATGTAATGTCGTTGCATGCGGCTCCTCGACCAACATTGGATGAACTACACAATGCTTCGTTATCTAGGAAGGTGAGTGTCTACTATTACTTGCTATTTTCTCCTAACCTTGTCTTGCATACAACGGATGAAATGAAAATAAAATAAATCCCTGTTCTATATCTAGCCTGATATTGGGATGGAAATTGAAATGTATTACGTACTTAGTAGCATTTCTAAACTTCTTGAAATGTCGACTGTTTTTAGTTTTGTTGCAAAAATAAGAAATGAAAGAAAAATAGTTAAATTTTCATCTCCTCACAAACTTATAACATGAAACATGTATAATTGCGTGGATCGTTGTACCTGATCACCATGACACTGCGCTTATTTTTGCCTTTTTGACCGTCAAAGGGTTTCTGTTCAAACTTTCAGAGCTTTTCAGCCTTTCCGCTCGTCGTACCGCTTAGAATCTAAGACCAGCAAACTAAATTTGGACATCTGTCACCTTACTGTGAATCTAAAATCAAATCAAACGAATACTGCAACCACCATAGTCTTCGAATTATTCGTTGTACATTTCTTTACTTTGTTATCTGATAGTTCGAATGTGTACTAGTCACAAGTTTAATATAGTTTAGTAAATACATATTACTATGTATGTATAGTCGTATGCCGGTGGCTTTGGTGCGGTCAGCGCTCAACCGCAGCGTAAGACATAGGCATGTGGAAGCGCCAATATAAACAATAAATCCGCGTTTATGAGCTATTTATACCTCTCTCTGTTTATATAGTAAAGGTGCTGAGATTTATTAGATATCTTGTTTAAGGAACAGTAGAACGAATTACCATCGTAAATAGTTTAGGGTCAGAGTGTTTTCTTGGTTTGCGATTGATGAAGTGAGTGTGAGAAGTTATGCTTCTTTGAAGTCATTGGTACCTTATATCTTGTCTCAATATTCAGGATGGGTGTAGGAGAGATGAGGACATCTCTCCTGCACCCATCCTGAAGCTAAGGCAGCATCTAAAGCTGGTCCAAGTGAACAAGTGCTAGAGAGAAAGACTCGGCGCCGTCTTTTTCTCTAGCACTACTATTATTTTCTTTATTGGAATGGTGTACCAAAAAGTTATTTATCTGGCTAACTTCTTTCTGGTCATTCCCTCAATGCTGTGGATCGTGACTTTATATTAATCTTCTCCACTCGGTACGGTTCTGCGCCATATGTACCGCTCCCCGTATCTGGCCTCCAGTCACCTCCTTGAGTTGGTCCACCCATCTAGCTGGCGCTCTTCCTCTAGCGCGCTTCCCCTCCATTTGTCCGAGAATGATGAGTTTCTCCAGGCTGTGCAATGGGGATCGTATTATGTGCCCAAAGAAACTCCGGATCCTTTCTTGGCACGTAGTCAGCAGGCGCTTGGTGACCTTCAGCACTTCGAGGATGGAGACATTGGTTCTCATAACTGTCCAAGGAATGCCGTAGCATATCAGGCTAACAGCCAGTCCCAATATATCATCTATTCATGGATTTGGACATTGGAGATCTGATTGGATTTTGAATCCGGCGCTAAATCGCCAGTGGTCAGACGACATAGCCAGATAAATACATTATGCCTTGACTATCCGTGAGTTCGACTTAATTGAACCTCTTTACGCATACCCTATGCCGCACCTTATTGTAGTATGAACCTTAACCCATAGAATTAGTGGATAAGGTTGCTAATTGTGGTAATTGGCATCGCCATCAATTGGTCACGTTGATGTGCAGCATCGCGTCGCGCGTAGCGCGTAAGACCTCTTCTTTAATTATGTCGTCCTGGTACCTGTCTTGTCTGTTGCTAAATCAATATTATTATCGACTGATAAGTTAAAGATTAAACCCCACTTTCACCACCTCCGGGTAGACCGTATCTTTGAGATAAATCCAAAATTGGAACCAAATATGAGTTATCTGGCATATTGTATTTTCAACGTTAACTTATCAGACAGAAGTGAAATCGGCCTTAAAAATCTTGAAATGGGTAAAAAGGAGAAAATATGCGTTTGACATTTACTTTCTATAGCATGTCGTTACTGGACGGAAAAATACCATCTTATAGGATCTGCATTGTGTGCAGGCTGAAAGGGGCGCCGACGCAAATACTTCCACTGTCGTGTTGTCACTTATGATTATTTTCTAAAAGGCAACCATTTTGATGAGTTTCCACTGCATTGATTTTGTTTTGGTAAAATTATACGTTTTCTAACCAAGGTTTGTTGCTTATCACCGGGTGTGTTGTGGAATCAATTCCCGGGTGTGTCGTAAGAGTAATAAATTATTGGGGATTAATTTCCCGGGTTTGTCTTTAGAGTAATAAATTATAATAGTTTAGAGATTACTTAATTATCATTTAGTTAATGTACGCAGGTTATTATTTACCTACATAAAATCATACAAAAAAGCTGAAACATTCCACTCAACCTACGATCGGACATTCGCGTAAACAACACAACAGAGAAAAAAACAACTTGATGTAAACACGTAGGTGTCTTGAAAGTAATTGCCCCAGAAAGTTCGCCCCACTTCAGCGGTTCACTTAACAAGTCGCCCCAGACTCCCGTAGGACGTAAATAGACTTGTGGCCTTGCGTAACAAGTCTGTAGGTACTTGTTAAAAGGTCGTGTGACCTTCGTAGGTGGTTCCACGGTGCATTTGATCTGTGACCCCTTGGAATGAATGCAATGGCTATGATAAATGGGATGGGTGCGTTGGAGTGACGCATTCGGAGATTGGATTGTGATGTATCGTGTGTACTTACGAGATGGGAAAGGAAGGTGCGGTCGTATTTATTGTCTTGTCGAGAATAATAAATACTCTTTGCTCTGGCGCTTCGTCTCTCCGTCACATACATCGTGTCACAAGACTCATCACCAAGCCAAAATCTACTCGTTCAGGACATCATGCCAAGTCGTACTAAGCAAAAATTATACCGGGGAAACGAACTTTATTTTTAAGTAGACACGTTTTTTAAACTGAAAATAAAAGTGCGCGCTTGCAATTCCCGAAATACCTTTTTATCCATGGGTGCATAGGACATCTATAGAACAAATTGGTGGGGTAATTGCATCGATTTTGTGCTTAATTAGCAAAATTGCATAGTGAGTTTGAGCCTCAATATCCCCTGAACCAGCATGGTCCCGTAGTAAAAAATGTTCGTAATGATTAGTACAATACGGGATTTTAGTTTTCGTTAAGGGTCTTTTTACACCCTGTATATTTATAATTCGGTTGTATTACATTTTTTTTTTATAAGGGTTTTGGTTGTGCAAGAGATGGGCAATGGAGATTTAGTAAGAGGCTTCCAAACCCAGCATACGGTCACGGAACTTATCCAGATATCACAGAATATTTGGCTTTTCCATATAGCAATTGCCGTCTGATTTCGGCAACTTAAAGGAATAAGTAATTCCATGGTTTAGTCCAGTATAAGTATATTCAAAGGTACATACTCTTTATAACGATTGTCAAAGATCTTCCTGAAAGGCGTAGTTTAACATGCTCTCTAAGGCGCAAGGCAAGTGATGATTAACAATTTAATACGCAGATAACTTCGCAGTCAGCGATGCACGCCGTAAGGTTAAAACCTGATGTTTAAAATTCTCTGCAATCTTCATGGTAGTTTATAAGTAAGTACCTCAATTAGGCTCGCGCCACTTTCAACATTTTATCGGGCTTAGACTAGCACTACTAGTAATACCAGTCCCGTCCGACCAGTATCGAAACTACTCGACTGCCTCTGTGCTACTAAAAACGACTACTGATCCTGAGGTCTCGGGTTCGATTCCCGGCTCGAAAAAAAGTGACATTCGATTTATCAGCGAATTCTCCGATAGAAGTTCGGAGTCAGTGAGTCGGCGGTGTTACACCCCTGTGCCGAAAGCACGTTAAGCCGTTGGTCCTGCGTCCAATCTCTCCGATGTGGAATGTGGCGTCCTATCGGACTATGAGAGTGAGGGAATAGAGAGTGCACTTGTGTTGGCGCACACACTTGTGCACTATAATATACTAGAGGACGCCAGCAGCTACGCCTGCATTTTATTTTAATTTACCCGTTTTGGCCGATCCCGTGGGAATTTCGGTAAATCCCATCTTAGTGCACCCCTACGGTCCCCAAGGAACATACATGCCAAATTTCAGCTTCCTGCGCCCAATAGTTTCGGCTGTAGCGTGTCTGTCAGTCAGTCAGTAACGCAAGGATTTTATTGTTGGTCTAGTCTCTTGACCTCTCGTATGCTGGATTACCAGACATAATTAAAATCTATTGTGTCTCGTGCAGATCTGCTCTTAAGCATACGAAAGGTTAAAAGACCGGCCGCTGTGGCGGAAATTCGGTCGGGGGACATTATTATTACTATAGAAACGACGCCAGTGGCAGTCTGTGGCTCATGAGCCCTTTATACTTAGGTATAGACTGTTGCGGGCGAGTAGCGCCAGCCTCCGGTCCGGTCACATTCTTCTGACGTACTACGCATCTGCCGCTGTAGTTACTCCAATGTATAAGACCACACCTTGCCATTCGATACACATTGTATCAACTGTTTTATGATGCATTCAATACGATGTTTTAGTGTATCGTAAAACACTCGTTCGTTTATCATTGGGTTGTTAGTAATGGATAGTCGTTGAGTCGACACGTGTGCGTATTCACTGTATTTGTATATAAATAACTTTTATATACGTGTATATATGTATTTACTTGTTTGTATATATTGATTGATTGACTGGCGTATTGACTGGGCCAGAAGTATTGAAAGGCAAAACTTAGATAGGTAGATGTTTTTATTTCCATAATTTAGCGCTCATATAGTGAATTGGCATGTCGTTCTTAATAAGTTGGCAAAGTTAAGCCACCATTACATAGGCTACGACTTGGATATGTGACTGCATGTGGCAAATACATATAGAGTGCAACCGTGCTTCGGAGCACGCAAACTTGTCGATCTCGGTTGTTGTTTGAGGTCGATCGTTAGGCCATTTCAGAGACTTTCGGCTGGTATGAAAACTCCGACAGCAAAGTTGGCCACACACTCATCATCATCAGATTTAACAGTCCACTGCTGGACTAGGCCTCTCCTTTGAAAGGAGGAATTGGCCTACTATACCACGCTGGCCAAACTGGTTGGTATAGGGTTTGTTTTCCTTCTCTTACCTACCTCTACCTCTGTCGGCTCTTACGACACCCATGGGATGATATAGGGTGGTGACAATCCGTATTCTTAATCTGTCACCACACACTGAAACGAAGCAAAATTTCCTTATTATTAGTCAGTCTAGTGAGAAAGCTTATACACGCAACATAATTATGCCACACAGAGGATCTCAGGTTTGCGTCCACGGCGAGTACATGATAAGGATTCTTGACAGAAATTCTCAGTGACGACTGCGACGAGTCAGTTCTCTAAAATAATATCCTTACACACATCTTAATAAGATCTGAATAGCTTAAGCTGTTAATAAATAAAATATATGTATGTTATCAATTATTACACTTTTAATTAAAGTTACGCCTAGTTAGCTGAGATCATTTTCCTCGTAGTATCGCTTTAAATGTCCACATTTAGCAAACAGAATACACACATACACATCCAAATATTATGCGGGTTAAATCGGTAGATAGGTGACATAAAAGTATTCTGAGGCAAATGCATGAATGCATGATCTGTGTGAATTCAAAACGTTGTCACACAGTTACTTAGTAGGTACTTATGGTCAATCATCATCATCATCATGTCAGCCTAGAAACGTCCACTGCTGGACATATGCCTCCCCCAAGGTTCTCCACACAGACCGATTTTGAGCCGCACGCATCCAACCGTTTCCCGCGATCTTAGCAGGAGTAGGCCTTCCGCAAGGTGGACCGACGATCTGGTTATGATCAATACTTTTCATTAAATAAACCACTGACGGAAATGACGCAACTACAGGATGCCTTAATTTACCATGGAACCCTAAAACCGTCGTCAACGCAAAGTAATTAGTTTTAATAACTGAAGGCTTTCTGGTATATCACAATTAACCTTGAATACATATTATTATAATCCCTAGACATCGATTAAGCGAAGTTTAATTAAATCAGGACACTTAGCCAGTAAGCGGGCATGGCTTGTGTTGTAAAAACCAACCCTGTAATATCGTAATACAACCTTTAATTTATTAGATGATAGCACTGTTATAAATGTAATGAATTGGAGGTTGTATCACGTGTATGTAACCCACACTGTTCCATATTTGTTTCTTTGCAATTAGAAATGATTATCCCAAAGTTGCCAATATATTTCTGTATACGGGAAAATATGTTAGACGACATATGGAGTCAAATAAGAATAAAAAGATGTAGGTAGGTATCTTTCGCTTATTCGAAAAATATTCCGAAAAATGCCCAAGCGTTTCCTCCTGCCACCATAAAACTAGACAGTCACACTTTTTTTGTGCAGCTAGTTTTCTCAGCATTTATTTCATCTACTCCTAACTGCTAGTCATGGTAAGGTGAAGAAGATCCATGATCCGTTCTGAAAAAGAAAGAAGAAGACACGATCAACTCGAACATTAACATGATAAGGCTGATTTTTACCTTTCTACAAACTAAGAGTATCTCATAGTAGCCAGTCGTGGCAACCAGTTATTACTCCCGCATAGTCTTCTTCGAGAGAAGAAAATAGATGAAGCTATTCTTATTGTATTTTGCGTAACTCTTTTTAGGGTTCCGTACCTAAAAGGTAAAAAACGGAACCCTATTACTAAGCCTCCGCTGTCTGTCTGTCTGTCTGTCTGTCTGTCACCAGGCTGTATCTCATAAACCATAATAGCTAGAAAGCTGAAATTTTCACAAATAATGTATTTCGGTTGCCGCTATAACAACAAATACTAAAAATAAAAAAAAATAAAAAAATAAGGGGGGGTCCCATACAAAAAACGTGTTTTTTTTCGTATTTTTTGCTCAAAATTACTAACTGTTACAGGTAGACGCTTTAAATTTTTACAGAATATGTAGTTGTATATTACCTTTCAAAATTAATAATTAAATTTAAAAAAAGTAAATAATAAAGGGGGGCTCCCATACAACAAACGTAATTTTTAAGCAATTTGTTACTCGATCTTAATAAACAGGTAGAAACTTATAAAGTATTTACATACAACGAACGTGATTTTCTTTTATAGATGATGGTACGGAACCCTTTGTGCGCGATTCCGACTCGCACTTGCCCAATTTTTTCATTTCTTATTCCGTTTTACGTGTGGTTTCGAATTGATAAATTTATTACTAACTGATCTGAAATTTTAAATGGTATGAGCATAGATATGAGAATTAGTCAGATAGAGCGCATTCGTCCAACTAAGCGTGGCACGTTGACAGCTATGTGTGCGTGACCTTTGGCGACTGGCACTGTACGGACACGCGCGTCTATGTGTGTGAAAAGTTGCCAGATTATGAATAATCTCCCAGTATTTTGCATATAGTTATGTAATATTCTTATATTCATTTGCGGTTTTGAAGAATTTACCATGGATTTAATTAATGCTTTTATAAATACATTTCTTAAATGTAGGTACCGAATTAAGTTTTAACTACTTCGTAAATCTGTATATATAAAATCCTTGCGTTACTGACTGACTGACATACAAGCTACAGCCGAAACTACTCGGCGCATGAAGCTGAAATTTAGCATGTATGTTTCTTGGGAACCGTAGGGGTGCACCAAGACGGGATTTCTCGAAATTCCCACGGGATCGGGCAAAACGAGAAATAAGAAAATATGTGCGTGCGAAGCCGCTGGCGTCGATTAGTTGAGAAATAAATAGTATGTATGTACACACGGCACCAAGTCAAGCTAAACAGTTGCTGTACGATTTTGATACTTATTCCTTACGCCATAAGTATGTATGTACACACGGCGCCAAGTTAAGCTAAACAGTTGCTGTACGATTTTGATACTTATTCCCTACGCCATAAGTATGTATGTACACACGGCGCCAAGTCAAGCTAAACAGTTGCTGTACGATTTTGATACTTATTCTTTACGCCATAAGAACGGTGCAAAGGACAAAGTGTATAAGCTTGACGAGTAGCAGGGTGTACACGAATATTAGGATATCGTTTGGGGATCGAACTCAAAACAATATAATGTAAGGTATATACTAATGGAAATTGAAATTCTATTACTATATTTATGAGAAAGAAGATATATCTACAATATACTTTTATAATACGGTAATGTATTTTTCATTAACATGACAATCATTATCACATAATCAATTGACAAGTGCATTTTCCCTAATTCAGGCAGAACGGCGTCGACAAAAACTGGCAACACTTACATATTTCTAGCACAAATACGAATTTTATCGAAATTAAATTAGGAAACAGTCAAATTATCAATAGTTACCTGTGAAAAGATATTCCATTTTCCTGTTTTTGTTTTTAGGAACAACTTTTACAGTGTTTAAGAACACAAGACGGCATTTTGAGAATTTAAAAGTTGAAGTGATCGTGACGCGTGAACTGTACGATGCTTCGTAGCGCACTGAGACGAGTTTGTATTCGCTTTTCAATTTTGTATTTGCTTTAGTGGCCGCACGCAACTGTGCCGCGCGTTCCATCTGACTAATTGTCATATCTGTGGGTATGAGTATTTGTATTATTATTTTTAACTAAATTAGTCTATAAAGTTTTACTATAAATCTTAATAAGTTTAATTACTTACTGACTATGTTTTAATGTTTACATACAATGAAATATTATTGTCCATTGTATCATTATGTAATAATCAGGCGTCAGCTCGAAACACAGGTATAACCTAGTTCGAGCAGGTAGCTGATATATTATATATAACGCAATCTTTGTTTTTTGCCAATAGTGCAAATAGATATATTTTTGCCTTATGTACACTATTGCTTTTTCAGACATGTATGATATTATGTAAAACTAAATATAAGACATTAGGCTAGTTATACAAATTAAACTAATTTAAGGCTAATTATTGTAGTGTACCTTTTTGTATTTTTGAGGATAAATAAATTATTATTATTATTACCCCTACAAGAAACGAAAAGCACATGCGTTCCTACTAACATACGAATCAGTAGGAATACTGCTACTTCACTTAGATGTTCTGAAGGAGGTGGTACTGCCCCAGCCGTGACGTCCCATTTAACCTTTAACCAGCATGACTCGACCATTCGAAGAACTTAATCTACTTATGTTTCCTTGTCTCCAGCCAGGTCAAGCTCTAGAGAAGGACATGGCGGACACAACGATAGCGTCCACGAACGTGAAGTTCGGCTGGATCAAGGGCGTGCTGATGCGCTGCCTGCTCAACATATGGGGGGTGATGCTGTTCCTCAGACTGTCCTGGGTCGTGGGACAGGCGGGCGTGGGTTAGTATCACCAAAGTCACCAAAGTCTATCCGTTTGATATACACATTCTGAAACAAACTGTGAACTTTTACGATGCTGCGATTATTTTTTATGTATGAAAATAATGTTAGATTTCTTTTAGGTCGAAAATACTTTGCATGCTTTCTTTAGAAGGAAATATAAATAAATTCTTATTTTTTATATTGTCTAACGTTCAGATCTCGAGGTATTATGTCTTTTGTACAATCCAAGTTATTTTGTTCGTAATATGGTGAATAAGATGGTTATTTCTCGGCAGCGCAGTCAATGCTCCTGATCATCACAACGTCGGTGGTGACCACCATCACGGCTCTCTCCATGTCGGCCATCAGCACCAACGGAGTTATTAAAGGAGGTTAGTACTATATTGAAATCGCTTTAGAGAAGGCCCATGACTGAATACGACACCTGTAAGCGATAACGCTACTTCATATATTATGTCGAGATTACCTACTCTAGATTGGTTGTTCCTTCATAATATTACTAGAGCAATGCTAAAAAGGTGCATAGGGTTCCCACCAAGAACTTAGGGTCCCGCACCAACCTCACCTGCAAGTGGTGCACCTGCCGATCAACGGACGAGGCGACGGCAAACAAAATATCCCGATAAGCGGCAATAGGCTCGCCACCTATTACGTGGGATAAAAACACTGGCGAAAAGTGGGCGTTTAATATGCCTCTGCCTACCCCTTCGGGGAAACAGGCGTGGGTCTATGTATGTATGTATGTATGCAATGCTAAAAATGATGGTAGTTTACTGTCATATGGACTTTATAAAAAGACTTCAAGTTAGTCAAGAGTGCGATGGATGGCGTTATTTTTGTAGTGTCCCTGCGAAATCGAATCTGGAATGAGGTGACCCGCAGGAGAACCAAAATCGCCGACATAGCTCTCCGAATTGCCAGGCTGCCAAGTGGCATTAGGGCACATAGAATAACCGATGGCCGTTGGAGCATTTTCTGGAGTGACACCCACGGCACCAGACATCGCAGTAGAGTGGGCGGCCCAAGATCGGTCACATTTTTTGGTTGGACACATATGTCCAACCAAAAAATGTCTGCAGTGGACATTTTCTGGCTGAAACGAGGAATGCCAATACTAGAAATCCAATGAGGTAATGGATAGATAGATTTCTGGTGGCTCTACTACTCTAAAACTTAGTGGACCTACTTAGTACTTATAATTTATGGTTAACAGGACACAATGACTTCTAAGAATAGCTTATAGCTTATTGTTTGTCTTTGAATGGAATGTTAATTAGTGATAGGTTGATCGCATATCCTATGTCGGCTATTGTTGTAGGACTTAAGTTGACCAGCTTAATAAGATCTTTATTTTCCCGCTTGACGCAATAAAATAGTTATTTGGGTGAATGATTAAATATTGGACTTATTAGGGCAAAAATAGTCAATTTACATACTGTGGACTGGAGGAAGACAGTGCGTATAGTGTAATTTTATCTACTCACTTTCTCTTTCTTTAACTATTGTTCCAAAATTATACAGGATAAATTAAAAAAAAAAAAGTTACGCGACTTTTCGAAGTTATGTGCGTATTAAATTGTTAATTGTCGCTTGCTAAGCGGTGAAGGAAAACATCGTGAGGAAACCTGCATGTCTGAGAGTTCTCCATAATGTTCTCGAAAGACATGTGAAGTCTGCCAACCCGCACTTGGCCAGCGTGGTGGACTATGGCCTTACCCTTCTCATAGTGAGAAGAGGCCCGTGCCCAGCAGACGGACAGTTTATATAAGGGGCCGATGATGATGATTATGATTACTTAAATGATACTATCATTTAAGTAATACGAGTTAGAAATTAAACAATTTATCCTAAAAGCTACTTTATGAGCATAAGACACTCCTAAAAGTGCCGCTAAAACTATAAACTTTCAAAATAATCCAATCAGCTTTATTCCAAATCAAACTTTGGGCTAATACATCGTTAGAGAATCCAGTGCCTAGCTTCCATAATGTATGCAGTGTCGTAACTAGGAATGTGCCATAGCGGCCTGTAAGCCACTTACCTAACAATTTTATTTGTTTACTTATGCACAAAAATGTGTACAACGGTGGACATAATGCCATAAGGCATTATCTGCCTGTCAATCTTAAATAATGTCATGTAAAGGCGATTTCCAAAGGCACATAAAAAGCTAGTTGCTACTGAATTTATATGAATACTAGATGAGCCCGCGGTTACACCCGCGTTATTTAAGGTTACTGCTCCGCTCCCGCGTTATTTAAGGCTACTGCTCCGCTCCCGTAGCTCATAGCGTGATGTTATATAGCATATAGCTTTCCCCGATAAATAGTCTAACTAACACTGAAAGAACTTTAAAAATCAGACCAGGAGTTCCTGAGATTAGCGCGTTCAACTAAACAAACAAACTCTGCAGCTTTATATATTAGTAAGTATAAGATTCCAAGGGGCAAATAAAAAGCTTATTACCACAAAATTTATGTTACTATCCCAGGAGGTACATACTACATGATATCCCGGTCGCTGGGCCCGGAGTTCGGCGGCTCCATAGGGCTGATATTCTCGATGGCGAACGCCGTGGCGTGCGCCATGTACGTCGTCGGGTTCGGCGAGTCGCTCATCACGCTTATACCTGAGTCCGCGTATATGGTCAGCAAGAGCTGGGTAAGTCTGTACTTAAAAACATACATACGGAACGCCATTTGAAACGATCCTGACATATCTCTCTTGCTTTATTAACTATCATCAAATTTCACATGCATGCTCTTCTGTTTAGGGTACTTTTAACCTTTCCTGTTTTTAGGATGGCTCATGGCTCCAATCTGGTTAGAGAACGTCCGCCTAGCGCTTCGTCCTGTCCTATTCACACTTGCCCATTCAAATCTGTGTCAAATTTTCATAACTTTTTTTCTGATTGACGTTACTGGTGTAATAAGACCAATGAGATGTGATATCTTTTATTTTTCATGAAACAACTCTTATACATAAAATTACCGTATACTTTTATAGCAATTTTGTTTTGGGTCACTTTCGAATTGTTCGTTTTCTTGACCAAATTTGGTCTGGTTTATTAGCATTCACATACCGACCCCTACTGACTGAAGCTGACAAAGTTGCATTTTAAATTATTAATTTGACGCCGCTGAATATTGAAGCTGACAAACTTGCATTTTTAATTATTAGTTTGACACTTTTGAATACTGAAGCTGACAAAGTTGCATTTTTAATAAATAGTTTGACATACATACATACATAGACTCACGCCTGTTTCCCTGAGGGGTAGGCAGAGACTACATAATGCTATTTGCAACGATCCTGACATACCTCTCGCTTCACTCACTCCCATCAAGTTCAAGTTTCTCATGCTTGCTCTTCTGTTAAGGGTACTTCTGACTTGTCCTTTTTTCAGGATGTCTCCAATCTGGTCAGAAAACGTCCGTCTAGGTCTTCCCCTTCGTCCTGTCCCATTCACACTTGCCTTATATAATATCTTCTCTGTCAGTCTAACGTCATTGAATATTGAAGCTAACAAAGTTGCATTTTAATTATTAGTTTGACGCATTTGAATACTGAAGCTGACTAAGTTGCATTTTTAATTAAAGAGTATTTAAAACAATATATCTTTGTATTTTATGATGGATTTTTGATCTTAATGTATTTTTTGTTGTTGGCAGGATCAAGCGATCTACGGCTGCATAACCATAGTCCTCCTGACGGGCATAGTGATGGTTGGCATGGAGTGGGAGGCTAAGGCTCAGATAGTGCTGCTCATAGTACTGTTGGCGGCCATAGCTGATTTCTGCATAGGAACGTTCATAGGACCCAAGAGCGACGTCGAGTTCGCGCAGGGATTCGTCGGATATAATAGTAAGTTAAAAAAGTTATACTTCATGATTTTTATTGGAATTATTATATCAATAATGATATTCAATCAACTATATCAAGAATGATTTCAAATCATTATTTTTTATCATCCTAGCGTTATCCCAGTTGCATCAAAGACTTTCCGCCTTGTAACCCGGGGTCTACGTACAAATTTAACCAGGGGAGCGATTCAGAATCTTTCGATATCTCATTTGACATTCGATTCCGTTAATTGTCAAACGGGCTACCTCATTTTTTGTCAAAACTATCGCATTTCCTATCAATTTTATGCATTCAGTATCCACTCCCACGTCCAGCCCGAGCGACTGTTATAGCCTTGTACGTCCGGATGCGCGCAGCCATGATTCGGTGTCGCCGCGCTCGCATGTTGTAACATAAAAACCTACATAGCTACTTAACTATAATAGCTAGAATAAAGAAAAAAACTGTAAAAAAATTGTACAAGAATTCCAATTAAAACTATGTATGTTTTAAGATCCACATATTTTATTTAAGCTGTTAAAAACAGTTGTGAACATTGAATTCGATCAAAAATGAGCATAAAAATTGTATTCATTCACACCGCAACAGATAACTATTGTTAATTTTACCAATAAAACAATGTCACAAGAAACTAGACGTATGTGCCTTTCGAATAAGGCATAAATGATTATGTTTAATTATCGCTAAGTAGTTCAATAAATCGAAACAAAACACCTCTCTTGTTAATTTTGTCGCGGAATCTCGTGCGCTTTCGTCTCGCTCGCGAAGGCAAAATATAAGCAATATGGTCGCTTATCTAAGGAATCGTCCACACTTTGTATTTACGCAACTTAAAAATAGGTAGTCATATTTTTTTGTAGTTTGGGTTTTAAATTAAACACCAATAATAAAGGAGAAATACCAAATACGGCCTGTAGCGGCCAGAAAGTTGTGAATCGTTGAAATTAAACAAATAATTTTTAAAATTTTTACATCGTTTTCGTTTCTTGATAGAGTATCGGTGAAAGAATTTAGTTTTTAAAGATTAATTATTTTGAATAGGCTATGGTAATAGCGGATGAATGTCTTATGTTGCCAGCATTAAAAATAAAATGAAGTATGGTAGGCAGAAATTGTTTTAAGGAAATAATATTTTTATTATTATATTAGAAAACAATATATTTTATTTACTTTATGAGTATATTTGTAAAAAGAATCCAGAAATATATAATTTATTATACATTTCATAATTATTAATCAGTAAAAATCGTTTTGTTTTTTAATCGATAGTAGAAATATTTTTTCAAACCATTTGTAACACTTTTTTTATCTGTTATGTCATTCGTGTTGCTAATGTGTATCGTAAATATTTTGCTCTAATTTATTGGTGTTTTCGTACGGTTTTAATGTAATGTAACTGAATATAAATTCAATAATAATGATCAGTACCTTCTACCCATGCTAAGAATATGCAGCGGTGTTTGTGATTGTGGTTAGCTTTTTTGGACGAGTATACATAGTACGAGGTTCCCTAGTACACAGGTGATTATTCATTATTATTGGCCACTCTTTATGTAGTTTTTGTTCTTTAAGACGCAAAGACATACCTTTATTTACATCTAGGTATTATATTTATGTTAAAATTCAATTTGTTTGTTTTGTTTGGCCGTGCCAGGCCCATAATGTATGGCCAAATGGTACATCTCCTTTGTACAATATATATTATAAATGTGTAAATCGAATTATATAAAAGTAAAAAATAAATCTGATGTAAAATTCATCATCAGTTGGTGATCTAAATTTAAGCCAACAATCGAATTAAGGACAATAAATTTAATAGTGACTTAGAAACTCATAGCAGTGCATCTTCAAGCAAATAACAAAATGCACATGCACATACTATGAAGAAATAAATATTTTCAAAACCAACTATGGCAATAAACAAATGAGCACAATACATACGGTATTTATAGTATTATTATATCGAAAAATAAATAATATTGTTTAAGTTTATGAATTATTATCAATAAATCACAAAACTATACTTAGTGATATGAAATAGTAGAACACATCCTCTATGTTAGAAAACGGAGATAAAAAGAGAGCAAAATTATATTAGTAAGTATATCACAAGAAAATTTGAGCATAATGAAACACCACCAAACAAACACCACAAACCAAAACAAAAAACTCAATATCCAAAACCGCACAAAACAACGAAGCAAAAAATATTGCAAACATATTTTGCTGTTTGTACCGACCCTTATTGTGAACCAATATAGTTACGTCCGTGGGTACTATACTACCCATATCAAAAAACCTGAGGAACACAATAACATTTTTAATCAATCTTCTGTGTTTATTGTATATTTATGATAGTAAAGTACATTATTGTGATTATTACGAAATGTTGATCGTTGTTTTAATGTAATTTCACTGAAAAAAAAGGAAATAGAGCTAAAATTAGGCCGAAAAGTTAGGGGCCGCCTTTTTTTCGACACAGTTGTAGTTTGAAAACGAAATATAACTTGATTTTACTCACAGAAGTGTAATATGTATACGTAATTATAAAATACAAATCATCTAGTTTATTTTTATGTATAATAATCTAAGAAACAATTAGTAATACTTAAGTACTTACGACATTACTTGGCTGGTACTCCAAAAGACATGTTGCGAAATATACACTAAAGAAAAATATTTTTAATTCATTTGTCAATGCTTGTTACACTGCCATCTCGTATTTAAATGGTAAACGAGCTAGTTAACTATTGATTCCAAACACCAAAAGTAAAAAAATACCGCTAATTGTCCTTAGATGGCAGTTTTAAAAAATTTGGCGCTTTGGGTACTCTGGTATCCGGGACGTGCAACGCTACTTTATTTTTGGGTACCGTTGTACCCATGTACGTTCGAGTAGGTATGAAGTAAATTAATAAATAAACCGAATTCAATGAATATTTGTTCAAAATATGTCTGATAGGCGGCTAAAGGACGAGGACAATAATTTGACATATCGTACGATTACTTGTCGTGACATTCTGAATCGGCCTGCAGATTTGACAGAATTCAAACTTTGTTCAAGAGCGACTATCGTCTGACCTAACCCAAAGAGACAGCCATATTCGTTGGATGTTCGCGGGTTCAGACCAGTATCAGTTTATTTGAGGGTACTGACTTCTCGTAACGACTGTCAAAGATCTTCATGACAGTCGGGACCGTCTATTGGTATCTCCAATAGGTTATCATCTCTGCCCTCCGATAATAATATAATTCATTATCTTAATTCCAGTGTCGGTGCTAAAGAGTAACATGGGCTCTGACTACCGGTACTTCGAGGGTGCTGAACATAACTTCTTCTCCGTATTCTCTATATTCTTCCCCGCTGCGACGGGTATCCTGGCTGGTGCTAATATTTCTGGTGATTTGAAAGTAAGTTGGTGCTTTATTTTGTTACTTTTACTTTTACATAAGTAAATATAAAACGCTTGGGCCAAAATTTGAATTGAATTGATCTGAAAACACAGATTTTAAAGTAAGATTTAAGAAAAGTTTTTTGAAAGTTATGAAGTACCTCAAATAAATTTTTGAACACATCGGGCAATGCTTTTAACAAAGAGCCAAAGTCAGAATAATCTTCATAGCTTAGAATCATTGTGCTCAATAAAGATTAAGCATCGGTACATATCTGACCGAAAATGCGTCGAGCGTATGATCGGTCGCGTCTATACCGTCAAATTAAACCTGCTACATTACGCGTCTAGTCAGTTTCTGCGTTCAGCATCTACAATGTGGTTGCGTTGTGTGATATGGGATTTTAAAACGCCCAATGTGTCAGTCAAAATACACGTGATGCGTGTATACATTTGTCTGTTTTGGCGTTACGCGACCGATAATACGCGACGCATCTTCCGTCAGATATGTAACGACCCTAATGCTTTAGTTAGTGCAACTTATTCAGGCTCTAAATTTTACAATTTATCTTATTTGTTTATTCCACAAACGCGACTTCCACCTGGGTGAATTAATCCCAAAGTGAACAAAGTCCTTGGCTTATGTCGAATTATTTCACATGGAAGGTATCACCTAGGTGAAATAATTTCAAGGTGAAGCGAGGACACCAAGAAATCTGCTTTGTTCACCGAGGTGAACCAAGTGGAATAAACCATCTCTTCATATTTTTATCAGTTGACGAATTATTTTTTTATGTTATATTTATTTCCAGGACCCCTCAAAGTCGATCCCCAAAGGCACGCTGCTAGCGATCCTGATCACGACGATATCGTACCTGCTGATCGCAGTGCTAGCGGGCTGGACGGTAGTCCGTGACGCGTCCGGTGACGTCACGCAGGTAGCAGGCTTCGCCATGACTCAGTGCGCCGCCAACAGGACCTGCGCCTACGGACTACATAATAGTAATGATGTGAGTGGAATGTAAAGTCAATGAACACAGATTTATAATAGAAGCATATTTTTTAAGGATTTCGTGTGCTGTTTCCAATTGGCGAGTTGGCGACACGTCAGTGTATCCCGTGACCACGGCTGGTGTAACCCATGCCGAAACGTCGGGACAAATAGAAAGGTATTTCATCTTTCTTTTCGTTTAATTAACACGATTCAGACCCGTAACATAATCGTTAGTACGTCAGTGTAGTTCGTAGTTGGCGCCGTTGGCGGCGCTGGCGTAAGATACACAGGAGAAACGTTCGTCTCTCTTGCACTCGTAGAGACAGCTGTCACAGCGCGACTGCCACGCCGCCAAGCGACAATATGGGTCACAGAAAGTTTGTCTATAGAGCGCCCATAAGAAATGCGCCTCTATGTAAATATCTGTACTCTATGGTTAAGTATTCGGCTACCTTCGGGTGTGATCGGCTTTTTCCGTCGCCGCGCTGGTACCATCTACGAGCGTTGGCGCAAGAATTGCATTTAGATGGGAGGTGTTCGAGTATATTCGTGTATGCGTACGCATGTTTGCGCGTACGGACTCTGCATACGAAGACTCGTAAGTGACTTACGCGCCGGGGTTGTGAACTCCATGCCCTCTGCTTGACTGTCTGTTAGTATTTGTACTAACGCTGCCTAGTCTTCAGTCATACAATGGTGACCTTAAAGGATAAATCATATTGCACCGTGCCGGGGCCAGGACGGGCATGTTAGGCCGTGTTACGACCGGAGCTTAGCCGGAGGCACGAGGCACGACCTACAAACAATACTATGCAATAAACGATTTATATACTATGCATTCATTTTAAGGCGAGGTTGCAGTACTTTTTAAGATTTTTGAACGTCTGAAAGTCCCATGAACTATGATATTTTTAATGAATAAAAATTAAAGTATAAAAGTTGAACATATCTTCTAGTAAATCGTAAAGATAGAAACACGATTTGGAATGATTGGTTCGATAAAAAAAAATGTCAAACATGGCACTAAATCACAATTTTAAACGTGTACTGCTTAGAGATTCCATAATGAATTTATATGAAAGTATTATCAATAAAAACAGCTCTTTATTTTAAAATAAATGGTAAAAACAGATTTCGTAATTTCGTTATCATTTTTCTCCAAGAAAAAAAATAGTCAAAATGTTGGCATTATATCGCTCGCCGGCCGTTCATCAGTGCCTGTCTAGGCGTGATTGAGGGCGGACGTACGTCGTTGCTCCGCAAAATCCCCCTCCACCCCCGCATGTACGTTTTCGCAAAAGTACAAAGTAATTCGTATTCCAAACTCAATCGTTCAAACCATAGACATACTAGTAAGAAACCGTAGACAGGTTACTGACAAGGTAACATGACGGAGCTTACGAGTGGCACGCATCGCGAAAAGCGTACGCACACTAATATAAATATGTCAAAACGACACACTAAGAATTAGATAAGAAGTGTAAGTGAGATAGCACATCTAATCGCAAGCGCGAAATAGAGATAAACATATACTCTCTGGACCGAAGCGCATTGTGACATCATGCTGACCGTTTCACAAACAATAATTTGACTCGGATGCGTCATGATCACTTTGTCTGTCTTGAGTAAATTCAATTCGCCTCAAAGTAAATTTGATTCATTCATTTAAGGTAGGGAAATAAAAAGTCGATGTGATTTATTTATAAGATTTATTAAAAAAGTACATTTCATTCAATGGAAACCTAAAACAGTACGTTAATATAAAAACTGTGCGCTGCGGACCCACCGTAGCCCTGGCAATACCCCTGGGGGTATGGTGGGTCTTTTAAAGCTTAAACGTACTCCTGGCTGAAATGCTCGTAGTGTTATACCAACGTGCTACGTGGACATTAAACTGAACAGTGTTATCTCTCGTATGATAATGACTTACTACTTACGTTTTTGTATTTTTAGACAAGCGAAGACAAGCGCTAGTACGATGATATAGTGCAACAAGGAGATAAATTAGAGAATAAAACGTTTAGGTATTACTGCTAATGGTTATAATGCTTTGTATATTATAGGTATAATCTGTGGTGCTGTTGAAGACCCATCATCATCATCATCCTTGCGCTGTCGAATCATTCCCACTAGTTCTTTTGAACAGTTCTATGATAGAACTAGTGATACTTTTTTTCCACTAGTTATATTAGCACAACTTGATGAGAAGAATAGAACTAATGGGAAACAGTTATAGGAAATTTACCACTAGTTCTATGTATGTTTTACAAGGGTAGTGTCACAACATCGCGCTCACAAATCCGAATAAATATGTATTTATAAAAATGTGTTAAACGACTGAAGGTCTACAAAACAATTGAACGTCTACAAAACAAATGAACGTCTACAAAACAAATGAACGTCTACAAAACAAATGACTACCAGAAAGTGATCAGCTATCGATAGTGATTGCAAAATACAGGTGCATGCGATTTTCGACCTTATTGACAATTCATGACAAACTTTTTTTTTTGTATTTTCTCGCTTTCTGGCAATATTAGGGTCATAAAATTATAAATTCTGACTAATGTCAATTAGGTTGAAAATCGCATGCACCTGTTTTCTGCAATCACTATCGATAGCTGATCACTTTCTGTAAGTCATTTGTTTTGTAGACGTTCATTTGTTTTGTAGGCGTTCATTTGTTTTGTAGACGTTCATTTGTTTTGTAGGCGTTCATTTGTTTTGTAGACGTTCATTTGTTTTACACATTAAACAAATGAACGTCTACAAAACATATTTATTCGGATATATGAGCACGATGTCGTGACACTACGGATCATTCCCAGTAGTTCTATTGAATACCCTTGTAAAAACATACATAGAACTAGACTGGGACATTTCCTATTACTTATCCCATTAGTTATGTTCTCCTCATCAAGTTGTGCTAATAGAATTAGGACAGTTCTATCACAGAATTGTTCAATACTACTACTATACTGGGAATGATCCCACAAAATAGTAGAACTTGAAATTAACGAACTGAAATTAATAAACTAATTACACAACAATGTTATCTGGGAGTACGGTTAAGCTTTGAAAGACCCACCATACCCCCAGGGGTACTGCCAGGGGTACGGTGGGTCGGCAGCGAAAACTGTGCAGTACAATCTACTTAGTTGTTTAATACTAAAAGGAGAAAAACAAGAACAAGTGAATGGACTTTGATCATCCGTCAATGTTTGTAACTTACGTATGATTTTGTATTTCTATAATAATAATATATTGTGTTGATTCAGCCTCAAATCACTTTTATTACTTGACAAAAACACACATCAGTGTTTTATTATTACGAATGTCCCATCTGGATACTTTGTTGTTTAGTCTTTAAACACGCACAATACTGCTTCTCTTTTACACTCGCTAAATGCCAATTTTTTATTCACTCTATTATTTGTGATACTGAATTTATTATAAATTGAAAATAAAACGTTGTAATATTGTAATACTCATGAATGAGAAGTGATTCCATAACTTTTAGTCATTTTCCTACTATACTTTAACTACTTTAGCAAAATCTCATTACACACGACGGCATTTTCAAATGTAACGTACACACACGCGAGAAAAAGAGCGAGCGCTTCCGACCGCAGCGCGTACGCGACTAAAGCCAAATGAGACATTTAGAAAAAAAAAGTTTGTCATGAATTTGTCAGTTTTTAATGTGCCACTTTTGAAGTTCGCATAATTCATCTACAGTTTTTTTACGCTGCGCTGTGGCACACGCACACACGATACCCCCCCCCCTTCCCGCCCCCGCTCACTCGCTGACGCCACCGCCGTGTTTTTGTTTTTGCGGGGGGTGAGGTCGAGCTACGCACCGTACTGCAACCTCGCCTTAAATAGTTTTTCAGGATACTATTATACTAAATACCTTTTTTTTTTTTTATAAAAAGACAACTCCCGCTTTAGGCCTAAATCCTGTGTCGCGGGGGACTTTACAAACATACAACTAACGGACACAATGAACACCCAGACTCGAAACAACAGTTTATGACTTACACAAAGTGTTGTCTCGTGTGGGAATCGAACCCACAACACTCGGCGCAGTGTCAAGCGGCGAGGCGGCCGCTTAAACCACTACGACAACCGTGCAGTCTTTGTTACGAGTAACCAATAATACTATGAATGTAGCCCCGGCCCGGCTCGGCACGATGTAAAGTGAATCATCCTTGCCATTTCTATTTCTGAAACAAATATATTGTTTGTTTGCAGGTGATCCGTCTAGTGTCGGGCTTCGGTCCACTGATCTACGGCGGGTGCTTCGCGGCCACTTTGTCCTCAGCTCTCGCCTCTTTGGTGTCTGCGCCTAAAGTGTTTCAGGTATGTAACACAAACTACTAAGTATTTCATCATCATCATCACCTTGTCATACCCCACTGCTGGATATAGGGCTCTCTAATATCAGCCCGATTTGCTGCTAAACATTTACTAGACATCGCCAGCAGGTTCGCCCGCGTCAATTATACATATAAACTTTCCTCTTGAATCATTCTATCTATTAAAAAAATCGCATTAAAATCCGTTGCGTAGTTAGTAGACAGAAAACAGACTTTATTTTATACTATGTAGTGAAGAAACCTTTATTCAATACAAAAAAACCGGAGTTGGCAACCGGCTAATCCAACTGGTTGTGATCATTGATCCTTATTGATCATGGTTAAGGTTTCGGTTACCGGTAAAGTAAAAAAAGTTTCTTTACTCATTAGCATTCTGTTGAGCGAACTAAACCATGGCATTCGAATGAACATTCAAAATGCCATAGTGATGAATACATAGAGTATGTATTTCTCTTGCTCGATAACCGAATCGGGTGGCGTTGGATCCTTTGTTTGAGTTTAACCAGTTTCATCATCAGCCCTTTACTGTCCCACTGCTGGGCACGGGCCTCTTCTCACTATGAGAAGGGTAAGGCCATAGTCCACCACGCTTGCCAAGTGCGTTGAATTTCGTTTTCTGTAAACCGATACCCGTAATTATTTCAGTTTTGAAACTGTTCCTTCAATTAACCGGTTAATTCCTGACTCGAATAAAAACGGTTTTACGAACGAAAATTAACCGCTATTTCAAACCCGGTACCGCCAAAACATAATTATATTGGCTCCTAAACTTCTCATTGAAATATTTTTTAATAATGTTGCAGGCGCTATGTCAAGACAAGCTGTACCCATACTTAGAGTTCTTCGCGAAGGGCTACGGCGCCAACAACGAGCCAGTACGAGGATATGTGCTGACGTTTATTATCGCTGTTGCTTTCATACTTATGGGTAAGTGAGGAGCGGGACAGAGAGGGAGAGAGAGTAAACATACGACAAGGACGTGTCGCATGCCTCCATCACCGTTTTATAAATTAGGAGTAAGTCGTAACAAATAGATACGCGTATCTGTTCCATCTGTTATAGTTACACATAAATAAAAACTGTTCTATCTGTTGTATTTGTCACAATAACAGCATCCATCTTCTTCTAAGACAGGTAAATGTCATATACGACTGCACGGTTGGCGTAGTGGTTTAAGCGGCAGCCTCGCCGCTTGACACTGCGCGAGTGTTGTGGGTTCGATACCCACACGAGACAACACTTTGTGTGATTCATAAATTGTTGTTTCGAGTCTGGGTGTTCATCATGTCCGTTGGTTGTATGTTTGTAAAGTCCTCCGTGACACAGGATTTAGTCCTAATGCGGGAGTTGTCTTTATTTAAACAAAATATGCATTAACTATAACTACATGTGACGATCACAGTGCCGAGGAACAGGCAACGTTATTTCGGTTTGTTTGTGGCTGTTACAGGTTGTCTTTCACAGTAATAGTTTATATCCTCTTCTTACACACTTAAACGTCATATTGTTATTTGAAAACAAAAATAACAATTTATTAGTTCAATACTTTTTTTGCGAGTATGCCTATAAAAACTACTAGCTCCTTTCAATCTTCATCTTTCTACTACATACCTTCTCTAGTATTAACTAATACAGTTTTTAATATATATTTTATTTGTTTGGCAGGTGGTCTGAATCAGATCGCGCCTCTGATATCGAACTTCTTCCTGGCGGCGTACGCTCTGATCAACTTCTCCACGTTCCACGCCAGCCTGGCCAAGCCCGTCGGCTGGAGGCCTACGTTCAGGGTAAGTGAGGAAACAAAAAAAGGCAACGACTCATGACTTTGGTTCGGCCTTTCTTCTCAAGGAGTTATTTATCTAGGAAAAGCCGGCATCACCTAGAATAGGGCATCACCTATTTGACTTATATACCAAGTGTTGTAAACAACCAAAATGCAGAAATAAATATGTACTTTTGTTTGTTAAATCATATTATCGGTCATCATCGTCATGAACTACGTTGTCCAAAGTGATGGCGATATTCTATGACTTAAACCGAGTCAGGAGTCCTGAACTGGCGACTGTTCAATATCTTCATGACAGACGGGAGTCCGAGACCGACGGCTTAACTTGCTCTCCCAGGCACGGAGCAAGCGATTAACAATTTAATACGCACATGAAAACTGCACACCACGAAAAGTGTTGCGCGCCGTGGGTTTGAACTCGATACCCTCTGCCTGGCAGTCCGTTGGTAATCTGGGACATATAATAATATTGATGTATTGGCTCTCAATCCCATGAAAATAAATGCTTTAAAAGCTGAGATGCCACGCTTCGTTGAGATTTTCGGGTTCAAGTCCTGCTGTATTTTTACCGTTCAGTTTATTCTCGTGGTGTTCCCTAGATCTTACTCGCAATAATTGACTTATATAAGGGCATAAAAGAAATGTCCCTATGGTGACGGTTTAAGAATACGAATTGTCACCACCCCATATCATCCCATGGGTGTCGTAAGAGCCGACAGAGGGAGCATATTATGCAGAGAACAGCACTGTAACAGTAGGAAAACTTAATACAAACCCTATACCAACCCGTTTGGCCAGCTTGGTATAGTAGGCCAATTCCTTTCAAAGGAGAGGCCTAGTCCAGCAGTGGACTGTTAAAGGCTGACGAAAATGATGAAAGGTATAAATACCTCTGTTCCCTCCGCGACCATGACCGTTGCAAGCCGGTTGAAACGTTAGAGAATAACTTTAAAAAAGTCAACTATCGCGAGTAAGACCCACTTAATAATATTGTATGATTATACAAATTGCGAAGGTTTAAAATTGAGTGTTCCCTAAATCCCTAGGGTTTGATAAAGTCAAAATCATTTATTCATCTAGGTCACAATGTGACGCTTATGAATGTCATTTTTTAAAGTTAATTACTTAATGAATCTACATTTACATTTACTGCCACGTTCGCAAAGCAATAGGTAGAACCACGAGAAAGAACGGTCAATAAAACACGTGGCCACTTTTTTTAATCGCCAATATACTGTAGATAGATTTCATTTTTGTAAAGAGCTGCAACTGTTTCACACTGTACTTAATTACTTGTAAATAGTTAGACATTTTTTTATTCTAACCTATACTGTCCCATTGTTGGGCAAAGGTCTCCCCTACACTTCTCCAAACCTCCCTGTCGCCAGCTATTTCTGTCCATGTTTTTGAGAATGCATTTAGCTCATCTCGCCAACGCTTCCTGGGTCTACCCCGACCACGACGTCCCTGCGGTGTCCACCACGTGGCGATAATTTTTAATTAAATAAATTCCCCCTGCTAGACATAATACTCAAACCACAGAAATAAATAGTAATAGAATGGTTACACGGGCGTGGCGCGCGTGCCAAACTATTGCACTATAGCGCATGTGTTTTCGAACGCATTCTCATTATGAATCGCGTCTCTCGTTCGCGCGCTCACGAGGTAAAAAATCATTAAATTCGTTAAGAATATGCCATATTGTGCAGTTTTCAATTGTAAAAATAAAAGTGATGCAAAAAATATGGAAAAGGGAGGCATTTCATATCACCAGTAAGTATTTAAATTGAGTAAAACTTAAGATTATTGAGATTCAAACCATAGCCCACTTGGCTTTTACCATGTTTGTCTAATAAGAACATCATCGTTCATTTCTTCGTTATGTTAAATTTCCATTGCTTGAATTATACGATACTTATTGACATATTTATGAAATAAACATGCAATGTACGGCGAGATACGCGATATTCACAAGATGCCAAAAACAATAACAAATCAGGGGCCGCGGGTCAAATAAATAGCTGTGATTGGTCAGCGCGCGCTAGGGATTGACGTTCGGTTTATGGTTACGTTTTAAATTTATCGATAAATAAAATGAATATAAATTCGAATTAATTATTATGTCGATATCAATACGTTTGTTAATATTGGATTCCTTATCGCGCGTTGCGAAAGAGAGCTAGAAGGAAAAAATTTACGTAGACGAAAAGTTGTAACGACACTTTTTGATTTAATAAGCTATTGTAAGCCGTGCGGCGTGCGCATGTTTCTCTCTCCCTCTCTCTCTCTCTCATAGAAAGCAAGCATCATGTTCATGCTTTCTGATAACGAAAATGACATCTATTTGGGAATCCAAGATGGCGGACGGGACATTTTTAATAAAATTAATACGGGTATCATTTTCGTGGTTTTTATGGATTCTGGTCACGAAAATGACATCTATTTGGGAATCCAAGATGGCGGACAGGACATTTTTAATAAAATTAATATGGGTATCATTTTCGGGGGTTTTATGGATTCTGGTTACGAAAATGACATCTATTTGGGAATCCAAGATGGCGGACGGGACATTTTTAATAAAATTAATATGGGTATCATTTTCGGGGTTTTTATGGATTCTGGTTACGAAAATGACATCTATTTGGGTATCCAAGATGGCGGACGGGACATTTTTAATAAAATTAATATGGGTATCATTTTCGGGGTTTTTATGGATTCTGGTCACGAAAATGACATCTATTTGGGAATCCAAGATGGCGGACGGGACATTTTTAATAAAATTAATATGGGTATCATTTTCGGGGTTTTTATGGATTCTGGTTACGAAAATGACATCTATTTGGGAATCCAAGATGGCGGACGGGACATTTTTAATAAAATTAATCTGGGTATAATTTTTGGGGTTTTTATGGATTCTGGTCACGAAAATGACATCTATTTGGGAATCCAAGACGGCGAACGGGACATTTTTAATAAAATTAATCTGGGTATAATTTTTGGGGTTTTTATGGATTCTGGTCACGAAAATGACATCTATTTGGGAATCCAAGACGGCGGACAGGACATTTTTTATAAAATTAATCTGGGTATAATTTTTGGGGTTTTCATGCTTTCTGATCACGAAAATGACATCTATTTGGGAATCCAAGATGGCGGACGGGACATCTTTGATCACGAAATAGATGGTGTTGTTGGATTCCCCATCCTTTTAAACATCGGAGACGATACCCATATTGATTTAAAAAAAAATCCCATCCACCATCTTTGATCACGAAATAGATCTTGTGTTTGGATTCTCCATCCCTTAAATCATCGGAGACGATACCCATATTGGTTTAAAAAAAAAATCCCTTCCACTAACTTTGATCACAAAATAGATGGTGTTTTTGAATTTCCCATTCCTTAAAATATCGGAGACGATAGCCATATCGACTTTTAAAAAATCCCGTCCGCCATCTTTAGTTTCCCATCCGTCATCTTTGATCACAAATTAGATGTTGTATTTCGATTCCCGACCCCTTAAAATATCGAAGGCGATACCCATATTGATTCTTAAAATTTTCTCATCCGCCATCTTTGATATCCCGTCCGCCATCTTGGATCACTAAATAAATTTCATATTATTTAATCAGCGTCCCGAAAATCTCGAAAACGATACCCATATAGATTGTATCTATTCGTTATGCCATTTTTTTGCCTTTGACCCAACCCTCCCCCTTCTCGTTTGACCATTTTATTATTTTTGTCTGGCCCCTAAAAGTTGTGGCGTAATTTTATATAGCCTTTCGGAATAATTGGGCTATCATAGGCAATAACAATTTTTAAAATTCGACTGCTAGTTCCTGAGATAAGCCGACATTATGTTTTAGCCTTTTTAGCCTTTTGCCCGGCCCCAAAGGGTCGAAGCGTTATGTTATATAGCCTATAGCCTTCCGGAATAACTAGGCTATCGTATACAAAAATAATTTTTCAGATCCGTCCGGTAGTTCCTGAGATTAGCGCGTTCAAACAAACAAACAAACTCTTCCGCTTTATTATATTAGTATAGATATTCTATAATATAGTCCAAAGTTTTGTAAGATTTCAATACAAATTTTTAACTAAATAAATACGTTTTATTTTTATAACAGTATACTTTAACCAAGCTATTCATAATAAAACATTTTATTTAAACAATAATATAATTTCATTTTCCACAGCTCTCAACACACCGATAATAATTCCTTAGTGTCCCCTCACTATCTATACGTCACTGTGGGCGGGGCTTGCTGAAATGTGGCACGCGCGAAATGTACGCGATGACGTGCAATCACCATTCTACTACTATTTATTTCTGTGACTCAAACTATTAATTCAGTTACTAAATTAAGTGCCTTTAGCCTTGATATATTTTGTTTGCACAGTTCTACAACATGTGGTTATCCCTGGTGGGCGCGATGCTGTGCGTGGCGATCATGTTCGTCATCTCGTGGAGCACGGCGCTCGTCACGTTCGCAGCTCTCTTAGCGCTCTATCTACTCGTCTCGTATAGAAAACCGGGTAAGTTTAACGCATAATACTCGGTATATCGTAAGGGCTAGGATTTTATGCGCCTCCTCTCCTATATATTTTTTTAAGACCACGCCCGCACTAGTAATAAATCCTGTGTCGCGGAGGACTTAACAAACATACAACCAACGGACACAATAAACATCCAGACTCGAAACAACAATTTATGGATCACTCAAAGTGTTGTCTCTTGTGGGCATCGAACCCACAGCACTCAGCGCAGTGTCAATTGGCGAGGCGGCCGCTTAAACCACTACGACAACCATGCAGTCAGTTTTACAGCTGACCTAATACATCCTCTTCTTATGCTTAATACAAGGCCACATTCATCGACCCCCCACTACACATTATTTGTGGATAGCAAGCAAAAACGCACTTTTAAATATCAAAATAGCTAGAAGATACACTTAATATCAAAATATTTCAGGTAGGGATCCACCTTAGTGGGCTCGGTGCATAAGCCTATACGATTACTTTCTCATTATGGCTTCTGTTGTGTGCCCTTAATACGTACAGTCGAACAACTTCCCGCTAGACCACCATAAGGGCGAGAATCGCTCAGCAAGACATCGTCGCTTCCAGTGCTACTTTGTAGACACATTGACACTCGTATACAAAACCAGTTTCTAGTGTGCCTCGACTCTATGAGTGAACCAAGGGATTCTTTTTCAAACTGTTCCAGCGCGAACTTGTTTGATTGTACATACTATTTAAATTTAGTATTCTTCCACAGACGTCAACTGGGGCTCAACGACTCAAGCGCAGACTTACAAAACAGCGCTGACAGGCGTTTATCTACTGAACAGAGTCACTGAACACGTTAAGAATTACAGGTATGTTTATTTGCACTTCCTATTCCTTTTCCCAACACAAAGGACGAAGGTGAATCCTCTGGTGTTGCTTGTAGCCATGGGCGGCGGTAATCGGTTACCACCTGGCGATGATGGTTTTTTTTATTTATTTAAAAAGATAACTCGCGCACTAGGAATAAATCCTGTGTCGCGGGGGACTTCACAAACATACAACCAACGGACACAATGAACATCCAGACTCGAAACAACAATTTATAGATCACACAAAGTGTTGTCTTGTGTGGGACTCGAACCCACAACACTCGGTGCATTGTCAAGCGGCGAGGCAGCCGCAAGTTTTCATTCATACTATTTGTAGTGCAACCGGCGATGTTCATAACACTCATGTTTCCGAAAATTGTAATGAATAATATCATTAATGTAAATATATTTAATCTCCTACTGTTTTTTATCATAACGCTTTTATCCCTAAACCTACACTAATAACAATAGGACCGATTCGGTTCTGGCGTTGTGGTCACAGTTCTAACCTAACCTAAACCAATAATTATGAATAGGGCCGATTCGTTTCTAGAACTTGACCATTATATTATTGTGTATTTGTACTATGGTACTATTATTCTTATATGTTATATATGTTATGTGAAAATAAAGTAACGCAAAATTAATGTATATAATACTCATTATTATGACTAAAAAGAAATCTAAACAAAAAAGATATGACTTTGAATAATAGTATAAAAAATAGTTATGTTGAGAAAATATAAGAAAACATATACATCAAAGTATAATAGATGTTTATTGCTACTGACATTATGAAGTTGAATGCTTCGGAGTTATGAACATTAGAGACAGAGTAGTTAGGAAGTGTGATTGTTATGATGAAAAATGTTAGGAAGAACATTTTCGGATTTCCAATTATCGGAGTTGAAAATTTAGGTGAACTTCGGCGCACCCATTGCTCTTTAGGTATTCTTTACATTGGCAAGATCTAGCCCACGGCGAGCTGACTGCTAATTACATACGCAGAAACATATTTGAATAATGTTTTTTTTGTTGGGTGGGAGCAGAGTCGTGTAAGCGGGCTAAGACCTTGTTAACTACCATTTCTTATTTGTGCTACATTTTACGTTATGGATGCTATACTCCCGCTGCTACTGTGTTGGATTGTTTTGAATTCTCCGTTATTGTTGTATTTTCAGACCTCAAATCCTAGTGCTGACTGGATTTCCTGGCGAACGTCCAATTCTGACAGACTTCACATATCTACTCACCAAAGGACACTCTCTCATGCTGTGTGGTCATATTATGCAGGTATTATTTTTATATTATATAGCATATTGTTAAAGCGCTTGAATCTTGTCTATCTTAATATATATATTTCTTGTGTGCGTGTGTATGTCACTGAACTCCTCCTTAACGACTGAACCGATCTTGATGAATTTTTTGTGTGTTCAAGGGGACCTGAGAATGGTTTAGATTCACAATTTAATCCACTGGAAAATGTATTTTACTTAATTTTTAATTTGTAAGTAGTTGTGGATTTCGGAATGTTTCACATTGGAACCGACGGACTGCGCTGCTATCGCAGTGTCAAATCTATATTAATAATTTCGTCAAGAAGTACATCGAAACCTTACCTGAATAATAAAACATTAAAAAATAAAGATTTCGAGTCGACAACATATATCCGCAATATTCGAATTGTCGAGTATTTTGTTAAATTCTAATGGTTCTGACAGACAAATCACAGTCGCCATATTGGCCACTCTCGCGAAACGTCACAGATACCGGATAAAATTTTGAGTAGGTACTACTAAGTCTTAGTATTACTAAGTAGTTTATATGTGTTAATACTTTTTGCAGTTATATAGTATCCGCCCAATAAAGGAGATGTGTGTTACCCCGAACATCGATGATATACTATAACTAGAGAACCCCAAAGAACAATGCCCATTTCTGGCCCACTTTTGAAACTCATGAACAGCACAATAGAGTTTGACTTTGGTGGTGAATAATCCTATTTTATTATAACTTAATTTATAGACATTACTAAAGGTGTGCCAAGAAACTCATTCAATAAATGGATTTAAAAAGATGTGTTAGCGTCTAAAAAGCCAAAACGTAATACATAAGAAGTTGCCAGTAAAGAAATACTACTATTCGGTCGATATACTAATAATCGATTATCAATTTTTCTTACCCGATTTGATATTTTCTGAATTCAAAATGATTTAAGTGATCAGCAAATCCTTTTTAGTTCCTAAACATTTTTGATGTGTGTATTTTTAAGGTATTTAAGTAATTAACTACTAATAATTTGAACCAAATATATTAATTGATAATCTATTTCCAATCTAATCGATTAATCAATATCATTTAAAAAGCCCAAAATGGCAACACTTTTTTTTACTCTTAGTAAATGTCATAGTCAATATATTTCGTTATTCGCTCTGTGACTCGTGCGGATTGTGAATGCTTATTTATGTTTTTGGATCTCCTTTACGACCTTTCGGCTTTTTCTAACGGACTTCTACCCTTACCAAACGATTACCCAGGCTTTCGAACACGGACAACTGTACTCTCACGATGGATGAACAACGGTGTATTAACTGTAGTTTAAACATATCCATGATGCAAAGGCATTCTTTGGAATCCGAGGAGATGCTCACTTTACTACAGCAATGGGTTGCACCGCAACAGGTAAGAAAATAACCGTACGAATAATAATTGTTTTCAATTACATTTGAAACGTTTACTAATCGATTGGTAATTATTGTTATAGGTTACTGAAGATAGCCTTCTATGTCACAATTGTTGGATGTTGGTCAATTTAACTCTTGTTGGTCAAAGACCAGAATCTAGAAGTGTTGGCCATGCAAATGTGTGCCTTAATTGTGGCTGTTCAATACGGCGCATTCGAAAGCATTTACTAAGGACTGATACTGAAAGAGAACGGCGTATTAGAACTGTTATAGTTCATTGGTGTACACCAAGAATTGTAAGTACATACTTATTTATTTAGATAAAACATAATTACTTTGTGTGCATCTTATTTTGAGTATTTCATAATATCATTACAGATGATTATTTATAACTATATACATTACTATCTTAAATAATCATAATTTCTAAGAAAACATTTGTACATAAATCTAAAAACAAAAAGTGAACATGTACATATTATTGAGTAGGACCTACTATGTATATTTTATTTATATGGAATGAGGCATTTCTAGTATGCTGATTTTTAATCATAAGTTAATAAATATAGTTTACCCAGTGGCATAGCAGGAGTGTAACCGACTGCCATCCTGTAGGCTTGGGATCAATTCCTATTCAAGTCAAACATATGTGTGCATTAACATGGATTTTAGTCTCTGGGTCTGGGTTTCTATGTACAATATGAATATATTTACAAAAAAGGTATAATTATAATACTTATGTATGTTTATCAATTGTCTTTAGTACAAGCTCTGTTTAGTTTGAAATGTTATGTGAATGTAGTAGAGTAAAAAATATTTCACCATAACTATTCCATCCAGAAAAAAATAAATATTTATTTATTTAGGGACACAAAATATTTAGTTCTGTTGTAGTTGTTATTTATATAGAAAACCTAACTCCATTTAAGTAACACTGATCCCCGTGATCAGTGTTACTTAAGTAAAATCAGTGTAAGGTTGGTTTTGAAATGTATTTATTAACCAGTCATATATTTACAGGTAAGGGAATCAAGTTGCATTTGCCATCCATGCTGGCAAAGAGCTGACCGAGCCCCTGCACCAATATCTGAGGCATCATCATCTGCTAACATTGCTGTTGACCAAGTTTTGGTGAATCCTCCGGAACCTTCGCCACCACATCCAAATATAGTTCAACAAGAAAATCAGACAATATATTTGCCTAATTATATAAAGGCTTCAAATACAGAGAGGCATTGCTTTTTTCCAAGATGTCATGAGACTGACAGACTAGTTGTGCCAACTTCAATCCGAGCAAGATTATTTTGTGATTACTCATATTATGTGCCACCTAATTGCCGTATTTGTAGTGCTCATTTAAGAGGCAATGTCTGGGATGAAGTAAATGATATACAAGATGGTAATCACATGTTTACAGCTGATAACATTGAAGATTTTACATCTCTGTTAAAAACTCAGACATCCCACAACATAGATTTTGAAAATATTCATTCCAGTGATGATCACTTGGTACACTATTGGCTTGGTATGACTAAGACTCAATTTACCCAAGTATTGCAAGAAGTACCACGATTGAATAGTCTCCATCGTGGACCTACTGCGCTTGCTGCTTACCTCACAAAACTGAGAACAGGTGAATCTGACCAACGGCTGGCATCATTATTTCAAATGCCTAGAAGTACAATAGAACGCCTTATGAATAGTGCCAGGGAGGTACTACATCAAGACTTTGTACCTGCAAACTTAGGGTTGCAACATTTCCCTAGAGATAACATACCCCAACGAAATCTGACCATTCCAAATGGATTGTTCGGGAACATGGGACAAAATGCCATTGTCATTATGGATGGGACATATATCTATGTACAAAAAAGCTCCAATTATAGGTATCAAAAGGATACATACTCTTTACATAAATATAAAAATCTAGTAAAGCCCTTTGTGATTGTATGTTGTGATGGATACATAATAGATGTTTTGGGGCCATATCCAGCCACTACATCTGATGCACGGATATTAATGAATTTGTTCTCAGAAGGACAACCAATGAGGCAGTATTTTAACTCAGGTGATGTGTTTTTATTGGATAGAGGGTTTAGAGATGCCATATCCCTTTTAGAAGCGTGTGGTTACTCACCGCAGACTCCTGTTTCTCTTGAAGAAGAAGAAACGCAACTTACAACATTAGCTGCCAATAAGACGAGGATGGTTACCATGTGTCGATGGGTTGTGGAGTATGTGAATGGCATATTTAAGAGATGCTTTAAACTATTCCGGCAGGACTATTTTAATAGGGCTTCACAGCATCTTATGACTGATTTTTCTATAGCCGCAGCATTAATTAACCGACTCCATACTCAGATAACCGACCGAGATGATGCTGATGAAATATTGTCCGTAGTTCATCAAAAGATTTATGAACAAAATACATTGGCTGATTATGTAATTGCACATAATTTAAATCGAAGAAGAGCAAACTTCATTAATATAACAGTTGGCTCTGACAATTTAAATGATTTTCCACACCTGTCTATGAGTGAATTAATATGAATTGCTTGTGGAACCTACCAAATCAGACAAAGCAAGTCCTATTATGGAGAACACATAAGAGCCAGTGGAACATATATAGTTGAAGTTTGTAGGGAGACAAATAATTCTTTACCAGGAGACTTTTTACAAAATAATTGCTGGATTCTAAGGGCCAGAATTCAAAGCAGGCATATAGGCAAAAAAACATATTTTGTATATATTTTGATTAATAATAATAACTCTGGCAGAGAAGCGATAGAGCAGTTTTATTGTAACTGTATTGTAGGAAGGCGCACAGTTGGTTGCTGCGCTCATATAATGACAATTATTTGGTACATTGGTTGGGCAAGATTTGAAAGTCATGTAACGCTCAGTTTCTTGACGATGTTTTATGTCACTTTAATAACGAATATAATATTATTGAAGAAACCTAAAACCTGTGTATTATTGCTCTTATCCATCACCAAACTATGACCCGAATCCATTTCTCATTCCTTCTTACGCAAAACAACGAAATAGTCTAACTTAGATATGTACCTACTCTAATAAAAGTATGTACACACCTAATGATTTTGAGGTTATAAAAGTACTTCTTATAATAAAACTATGAATGTGGCGGACCTCTAATCAATCTCAAAATTCAAGTTTCACTCTCCTTTATCTAATGCAACAACAAGTACTACAATTTTTGACTGTCCACGTCTGGGCCGGAGTCTCTAAGAAAAATGGGCATTGTTCTTTACGTGAGGGAAGCCGCGGGAAAAAGCCAGTAGATATATATATTTAGTGTCATCCATGATATATCTAGGGTTTTGTTATCATCTTCACTTACGGATTTTGGTTTTACGAATAATGGAAACAGTACCAAAATATGCTTACTAAATAACTTTTCGTTTTAAAATATTCGACCTGCCATGTCAGAATCATCCGTGATATATTTCGTCACCCTATCCTATCTATAAATATATTTTGATCGGAAGATTTTTTTTTTTAAATTAAGTTTGCTCATTTTTCGGTGTTTCTATGTATAATATGTATGTATTAACAAAAAGAAAAACAGTACATATACATGTTTATCCATTCTCTAGTACCCATAGTACAAGCTTCTGCTTAGTTTGGGACTAGATGGTGTTGTGGGAATGTGGTAGAATATTATATTATATACTTATTATATATTTTTTATGACTATCTAAGGGCCAAGTGAGCCACCGTGGTCGCGAGGCGCTGAGTAGTCGCGCGTACGCGTGGCTGGGTCGGCGCAAGATCAAGGCCTTCTACACTATAGTTGACGACGTGGGGTTCAAAGATGGCGCCAGCGCGCTCGTGCAGGTAAACTCTCCTATAGCTAAACACTTAAATATAGGGTAGGAAAGCAACGTTATGAACGGTGCATCGACATAGGACATATTATTATCTATCTACAGATTGCTTAGTCGAAGCTTACGAAAATTACAACACAGGACATACTATTATTTACTGACGGCTTGATTATTTAAATAAACATTAGATGGCGCTAGCTATTGCTTAAGATCTTGGAAAATATTATTCTAGAAATTGGTGCGGAAGGATGTTAAATAATGAAGTGATATTGCTGTGAAAACCGTATAATACAGTATATTTATTACTTTGAAATGTTCTATTTTGAGATGGGTCTCAAAATAGACCCAATAGTCGCTACAGGCTGGGGCCTGTAGCGACTATTGGGCTCCCCACTATACGGCTATTCACACCATTATCTGCAATAAGTTGCAATCCAAAACCTTCATCTAGACTAGGAAAAGAAGAGGTTGGGTTTTATTTATTGACTTTTTGCTCGAGATAGATTTAAGGAAACTAGTTTCAACCAAACCTCCCTTAACCCTTAAATGGTATTGGGGTCGAAATTGACCCCAAAGCTTCATATTTTGAATCACACCTTTTCAGTTAAAGCACTTACACTCTTGTGCATCGAGGTAATCTCATTACGCCGCGGATCACGGTGGGTGACGGACTCGCGTCACTTAACTGCTACTGAGAACGGAGATATGTACACAGCTGGGGTCAAATTTGACCCCGATACCGGAAGTGTACATTTTATTGTATGATTTATGTCATAATGTTTCACTATTTTATACTTAACTAGCTGTCCCGGCAAACTTCGTATCGCTTTTTTTAAGTATTTTTCTTTTTCATTTTCTTTTTTAACTCTTCTCCAACGAATTCAGAACAAAGTTACCAAGAAGATCAGTGTTTAATCTATTAATTGCCAGGCAAAGTTGTTTTGCCGTATAAATTATTTCTAGGTTAGAAAAACTAACTTATCAGCTTATTGTAAGAAGATGCGGACGTGGTATATGAGTGATAGGGGCTGATCTAGTGATATGATAAAATTACTCATTTGGCTATTAAATAATTAAATCATGTGCAAGTCTGACCCGCCCATGAAGGGTTCCGTAGTAGACGAATATCAAATACCTATTAATAATAATTTCAATAAAATAATATATTGATTTTTCATCTGCCATATTTGATCACGAAACAGATGTTATATACGAATGCCACATCCGTTATAACCGCGGAGCCGATACCCATATTAATTTAATAGAATTTTCCCATCCGCCACCTTTGATTTTTCATCCGCCGTCTTCGATTTCCCATTTGCCATCTTTGATCATGTTGTATTTGCATTCCTCATAGCTTAAAACATCGGAGAGGATACCCATATTGACTTAAAAAATTTTTTCATCCACCATTTTTGATCACGAAATAGATGTTGTATTTTGATTCGCCATCCCTTAAAACATCGGAGACGATAACCATATTGATTTTTTAAAACTTTCCCATCTGCCATCTTTGATTTCCCATCCGCCATCTTTGATCACGAAATAAATGTCGGATTTGGATTCCCCATCCCTTTAAACATCGGAGACGATACCCATATTGATTTAAAAAAAAATCCCATCCGCCATCTTTGATCACGAAATAAATGGTGTTTTTGAATTCCCCATTCCTTAAAATATTGGAGACGATACCCATATCGACTTTAAAAAAAAATCTCGTCCGCCATCTTTGATTTCCTATCCGCCATCTTTGATCACGAAATAGATGTTGTATTTGGATTCACCATCCCTTAAATCATCAGAGACGATAACTATAATTATTGATTTTTAAAATTTTTCCCATCCGCCATCTTTGATTTCCCATCCGCCATCTTGAATCACGAAATAGATGTTTATTTGGATTCCCCATCCCTTTAGATACCCATTTTGATTTTTAAAAAAGTCCATCCGCCATCTTTGATCTCGAAATAGAAGGTATTTTTGAATTCCCCATTCCTTAAAATATTGGAGACGATACCCATATAAACTTTGAAAAAAATCCCGTCCGCCATCTTTGATTTCCTATCCGCCATCTTTGATCACGAAGTAGATGTTGTATTTGGATTCTCCATCCCTTAAATCATCAGAGACGATACCCATATTGATTTTAAAAAAAATTCCCATCCGCCATCTTTGATTTCCCATCCACCATCTTGAATCACGAAACAGATGTTGTATTTGGATTCCCCTTCCCTTTTAACATCGCAGACGATAACAATATTGACTTTTTTTAATTTTCTCATCCGCCATCTTTGATTTCCCATCCGCCATCTTTGATCACGAAATAGATGTTGTATTTCGATTCCCCACCCCTTAAAATATCGAAGGCGATACCCATATTGATTTTAAAATGTTCTCATCCGCCATCTTTGATTTCCCGTCCGCCATCTTGGATCACTAAATAAATTTAATATATTAAGCGTCACGAAAATCTCGAAAACGATACCCATATAGATTGTATCCTATTCGTTTAGCCTTTTTTTTGCCTTTGACCCAACCCTCCCCCTTCTCGTTTGGCCATTTTATTATTTTTGACTGGGCCCTAAAAGTTGTGGCGTAATTTCATATAGACTATAGCCTTTCGGAATAATTGGGCTATCATAGGCAATAACAATTTTTAAAATCCGACTGCTAGTTCCTGAGTTTAGCCGACATTATCTTTTAGCCTTTTTAGCCTTTTGCCCGGCCCCAAAGGGTCTAAGCGTTATGTTATATAGCCTATAGCCTTCCGGAATAACTGGGCTATCGTATACAAAAAGAATTTTCCAGATCCGACCGGTAGTTGCTGAGATTAGCGCGTTCAAACAAACAAACAAACAAACAAACTCTTCCGCTTTATTATATTAGTATAGATTTATATATAATTTTTACGTGACGGTGAAATCTCACAGCTTTTGGAAGACCAAAACGAAGCATCTGGCTCCGAATTAATTCAGGACGCCACAATAGCTGCTTGTGACCAGAAAATTATCAGCGTTTGTGAGGAACAAATAGATTAATTGTTTTAGATTGTCATTTTTATTATTATTCGGGATCTCATAGGAAGTTCCTATTTTTATTATATTAGTTATATACAAAAACGAATACAAAATGTTTTTTTGTATTATTTTTTCTTTTGATATATAAATAAGAATACCTAAAGTAGAGTCTTGTCAAATAAGAAGATACTACCTGTTTTATTTATAAAATATGTGATCTCTTGTTAAAACATGATACCAATTTAATAAAACATTACATTGTAAGTCCTTTTTTCCTAAATAAAAAGGAAATTTCTAATGTACAGTTGTATCATTTTATATTACTGTGTACTAATATCTGGGGTTAATTTTGACCCCTATACCACTTACGTTGCCTTTTTTAGCGAAACCAGCTAAGGATTAATGATTGAATTTGCTCCTTCATATCAGCCTAGATTACCCGCCTTTACATATTTTCTTACTTATCGAATAATGTTTAACAGGCGAGCGGCATTGGCAAGTTGAAACCGAACATTCTCCTGATGGGCTTCAAGGAGAACTGGCAGACGAGCGAACGAAGCGACATCGATGATTACGTCGAAGTTATGCAGTGAGTAACGTATTTAACAGAATTACCGGTTGGCGCAGCGGGAGTGTAAGCGACTGCTAAGCCGAAGGTCGCGGGTTCGATTCCCGCTCAAGTCAAACATTTGTGTGCATGAACATGGATGTTTGTCTTGGTCTGGGTGTTTCTATGTATAATATGTATGTATTTACAAAAAAAAAAAGTATATATGTATGTTTATCCATTATCTAGTACCCATAACACAAGTTCTGCTTAGCTTGGGACTAGATGGTGATGTGTGTATGTGGTAGAATATTATTATTATTATTATTATTAATTTATACTTTAAAAAGAACATTTTGTACACCATTACGGCACCGCTCCAACCCAAGTTTGACCATGTATGGCAAGTTCCACAGCTGTAACCACAGATATAGATCTACATAGATAACGCAATTATCACGATTTGTATTGAAACCAAGCGTGCTGACTTTTTAATACCTACTGTGACGTTGCCTGTATCACGAAGTCGAAGCGATGCGCGACAGTATCGCTTGTGCGATATTCATCGTCTCCTAATACACAACGTCAGATCAAACGTCCGAAGCAAACGCGGCAACGTAATGTGAATAAAGTTTACTTAACGGTAAAACGGACGCGCGGGGACTGAAGTTAGTGGCGACCAACCTCGACGCTTGGTCGGAGTTCAGACACGCGAAGTGTATGCATTTGCGTTATCTATGTAGATCTATGTCTGTGGCTGTAACACAAATCCCTGTTAAATTAATTCATTAGGTAACTCAAACAAATTGCGTTACAATTTTGAATTCCCATAGAAGATAGATAAATGCGAACGACGGGTTGTCAGCGCGCTTGCCAGTATATTTAACAAGTTCGAGGCAGGGCTGCGCTACAGCTGTGCCGTTACGGTGCTGGTACGGTTATGTTACTGTAAAATGCCACTGTGCCAAGACCATAGCTGATTTATTTCAGCTTATGGTGCCTTCACGGCAAACTTAACTTCATAATATAAGCTTATGTTGTTAAGTTTATGGTATTGTACATACATACATACATACATATCGTCACGCCTTTTATCCCCGAAGGGGTAGGCAGAGGTGTATTTCTACACCCACTTTTCGCCAGATATACTTTACTCCCACGTAATAAGGGGCGAGCCTATTGCCGTACCGGGCACATTTCCAGACTCCGTGCTGCTACTGAGAATTTCGTGTAGAAAAACCCAATAACACAGCCCGACCCAGGAATCGAACCCGGGACCTCCCGATCCCACGCACACATTTATGCCGCGAGACCAACGAGGCAGTCGTATAGGGTTTGATGTCGAGTTTTCCGTCTCTACGCAAAGATGGTATTTGCATCGTGTTATCCCTTAGTCGCCTCTTACGACACCCACGGGAAGATAGGGGGTGGTGACACTTGTATTCTATGCCGTCAACCACACGGCATTATTGTACTTGTTTGATATTGCCTATTTATACTGTAGGCAAGGCAAACTTAATAACATAATATAGCTCTAAGTTCTTATGCCTGCGCTAGATCGTTGGTGTTCGTTAATATGGCCTAATTATTCTGTAACTTTGGCTCAATTCTCGGAGTGATGTGATTGCTATTAAAATCTGTCAGGTGTTGGCGAGTTTATATTACTACAGAAATTAAACATAAATGCGCTGTAATAACTACGCATTTTATTTTAGATTCCCCTATTTTAAAAATATATCTTTAAAATACGCCTTGACGGACCTGTTTTTCTAGTAGTCCTCCTAGTGTTAAGCCAGTCGTGGGTTCGATTACCTCCCAGGTGAAATGTATATCAAAGCGAGATAATTTATCATATGACCTATACCTCTAGGTATATTAGTGTTAACCCTTTTTAAGCCATAGGGGGTATTTATCCCACCATGTTTTTTTTTTTTAGTAACAAAACCTCATCCTTGCGGTACTTATTTTTACTTTAGCTATTTTTTTATTAATCTGTCATTATTTTGACGTAAAGAAATTGTAAACTATCAAGTATATTTTTCTTCGGTGGTTAGTTGAAGTTTGAAAAGTAGCAATTTTACGTATTCAATTTTCTAGTTAGGGCTATCTCTTGAATCTTGTTATTTCTGAGGCAAGTTTTATTTTTAGCATGTGTTATTTCATCTGAAGGATTTTACGCAAATCTTTTTACCTGGGTGTCTTGATATTTTATAATATTAGTTTGTTATGGTGGGAAACATATTCCCTATGCCTGTGGGTGGCTGTGGCTGTGTGCTGTGCCACTATGAATATTGCCATTTTTCACGGCTTTTCACATACAGTAGTCATTGTTCCTATGAATAAAAGTTATTTTCTAATTATATTTGTTATTTACGTAGACCACAGAGTAACCTATTATACATTAGACTAATTCAAGATCACATTTTCCATACTCGTAATGTTCTATACTGTCCTCCTACACAGGCAAACGGGATATATTTACGACCATAGAAAATTATAAAAAAAATAAAAATATATATTTATCATTTTCTACCCCCATATTATATCTAAATCCGTCAACAGTGAAGTTTTTCCACTGCAGGGTCACTATGCCCTATAAAGGGTTAAGGCCCTGAAGGCCAATTCTTCTATTTTATCTAACATCGATTTATATTTTGAATGAAATGCAATTCGATTTTGAATTGATTTAAAATTAGTGCTAATTTAATGTCATTTTAAATTTAATTTCAAATTAGACGGTAAATTGATGCATAGTTCGTCATTGACACATTGTTCAAATACCGATCTAGTCGCGATATCATTCAAATATCAGTTAATTTAGGAACATACCATATTTGGCATAAGTATGACACTGTCTTTAGATCGAAACTGTATTTTGAATAAATAGAATTGGGAGAATTGGGCCTCTGATTTAATTAATTAATTATGAACATACAAATTATATAATTATTATCTACAGCAAAGCACTGGACGTACACATGGCGATAGCACTCCTAAGAGTAGAGGGCGGTCAGTACACGAGCGAGACATTGGACGACGACCTGCAGGCCTACCTCACCGATATCAACATCAAGGACCTCTCTACTTTCTCACGTAAGACCTATATCATTTACTCGCTGAGTGCCGATGCACTAATCAGTGCGGACATAATCTTTTTTATTATTATTATTTTTCGTTGCGTCGTTCAGGATCGGTCTGTGTGGAGAGCCTTGGGGAGGCACATGTCCAGCAGTGGATATCTTTCGGCTGATATGATGACGATGATGATGATGATTTTTTCATTATAGCCTTTGTCCCCGAAGGGTAGGCATAGGTGTAAATATTACACCCACATTTCGCCATGAATTTTAGGTCCCACGTAATAGGGGGACCTAAAATTCATGGCGGTACTACAGAGGGTATATCGAGTTCAAATCCGCGGCGTGCACCACTAAGTATCCGAAGATGTATTTGTATTAAACTGATAAGGCTACAGCGGGACACACAGTGCCGCGCGGCACGTGCCGCCGATTTTTGCCGGGCGTTTGTGCCGCCGACATCTGCCGCAGAAAGTCGTGTAGAACGACCACACGCAAGTAGCGAGTAGCGAGCCTATTGCCGCTACCGGGCACATCACCAGACTCCGGGCTGCTGAGAATGATGAAAAACCCAGTAACACTTTTGCCAGACCCGGAAATCGAAGCCGTTCAGCAAACGCATACGCTATCCACTGGACCTAGGAGGCATTATTAACCGATTGAGCGTCAATATATACTTATACATAAATATACCTACGCCTTTTGAGGTTGCCCGTCGGGGTAGGCAGAGACAACAGAACGCCGCTTGCTTCTATCCTTACAAACCTCAAGCGCTATGTTTATTGTGTCTGGTATTGAGGCATTCAAGAGGTTAACGGACCATCAATTAGATATGTCGCACAATTTTGGTGCCTTCCCGTCCTTGTCACACCTAGTCTCTTTCTTAACCATCTCCTTCTTAGTATATTGTTACACTTTATAGATCCCTTGCCTTGCACTATATGTGTGTCGTTATTTGTGGTTGGTTCTTAATCAACCGAACGGTACAGAAATTATTTTAAACAATGTGCGATGATCATCATCCTCAGCCCCTTACATTCCACTGCTGGACTAGGCCTCTCCTTTGAAAGGAGGAATTGGCCTACTATACCACGCTGGCCAAACGGGTTGGTATAGGGTTTGTATCAAGTTTTCCTTCTCTTACAGTGCTGTTCTCTGCATAATATGCTCCCTCTGTCGGCTCTTACGACACCCATGGGATGATATGGGGTGGTGACATTCCATATTCTTAATCCGTCACCACACGGACACGCGATGATATAAGACCCTATTTTCATTCAATGTTACTTAGATAGTAAATGAGGATAAACTGTTAAATCGTGTAAAATAAGACTCTATCACGGTGTCACTGTAGGTACGTGTGCTTGTGTGTGTTAGGCACCTACAATGGCGATCAGCTGAGCGGCGGCGGCGGTCAAATCACCGAGTTAATTTTCAAAGTGTATGATGACGAACATTTTTTTTAAACTTTTGATAACTTATTTATTCATGTATTTGCATTCAGTTACAGTACTAGATTCACCCCTTAAAATATTTTGCAAATGCGAATCAACACCCTGTATTTGCTTGTCCCAATTATTGCTATGAAAGTGGTGGTTAAAAGGCTGTCTCCTAGATAAGTAACGTGTGTAATATAATAATGTGCTTGAACCCTAGCCATGTCTAGGTGACAGGCCAAAATTAACCAAACGTACTATGTCTTAGCTACATTTTGGCATGGCAAGGCATCCTAGCGGTCAAAGTTTTTGATAGATTACTTGTAATGTGTGTTTGACTTATGTAATGTTATTACACTACATAAATGAAAAATAGGCAATAATGAAAAACTGATGAAGCGACGTCATTTCTCATGTTTCACGATAATACATTAAGATTTTTCATCGCGAGTTAATAAACATTCACAAATATCATCCAGATTTCCTTAGTTGGGTTTGTAGATCGTAGGTGATGTTATCATTTAGGCTTTCGAGAAAAATCTGAAGCAATCAGCAATAAAGTTAGCAATTTAAAAGATAGTAGAGCCTTGCTGATTTCAGCATGAATGGGTCGGCTCGGCCGGGGAAGTGCTACCCTCTCACAGAAGATCGACATAAAGTAACAGTACCTAAACAGTTGCGTTTCGCTCGGTGAGTGAGAGGCCCTATCCCCTATTCCTTCTCCCTCATCCCACTCCTCATCCTATCCCTTTTCCCAACCCCAAGGGGCGGCAACGCACTTGTGACTCCTGTCGTGTTGCTTGTGTCCATGGGGGGCGGTATTTGCTTACCATCAGGCGATCCATCTGCTCGTTTGCCATCAAAATAAAAACCAGAGTCCGTTAAAGTACTAGACGTACGGTCCCTGCAATCAAGACAGAATCCTTTAAAGGGTCTTTTTCAGCAGGCCCTCTGGGAAAGGGCAGTAACCTAGCTAAAGAACAGTTACATGTATAGACCAGGGCCTCAGGAAGCTGAAATTTGGCTTGTGTGTCCTTGGGGACCGTAGGGGCACTAAGAAGGGATTCCCGAAATTCCTACGGGATTGGGTAGAACAAAACGGTTAAATTTAAACAAAATGTGCGTTCGTAGCTGCGGCTATTCTCTCGTGTAGTATTACAAGTATATGATACCTGTGACGCGGTTTATAATATATAACCTCTAAATCTCGTGTCGTCAGGTCAACGAAACACAAAAGTAATTTTAAACAGTACATGTGTTTATCGAAACAATTCCATTCAATCATTTGCCGATGTTATTTGGTAATTTGACGATTAATTGCACCGAACAATGTTTTATATTGGCAATAATGCGATAACACTATCGAAATGGTTTGCAATGAACTTGGCAGTAATGTCGGGCACAAGGTTAAGTGATTAAACTGCATATTTTGTGATAGTAGCAAAAATATAGCGATGGGGTTACTCCAAAGAAATAGACAGAGTATCAACAGACTATCCTCTGCATATCCAGTTCATATCCACGGCGCGCTTCGGAATTTTGTGCATATTAAACTGTCGCTTGGCCCGTGCCTCGGAGAGCACGTTAAGCCGTCGTCATGAAGATTCTTAACAGTTGGGGAATACTCTTGAATATACTGATACTGACGATACTGTTCTTAGCCATAGAATATTGCTTCGTAAAATCTGGCTAGGCTAGAAAGCGGAATTAGGGCCGTAGTTTTGATTGCTACGATAGGACGATGATGACTCGTCAAAAACAATGATTGGTACTTGCTTCATCATCATCATCAGCCTTTAACAGTCCACTGCTGGACCAGGCCTCTCCTTTGAAAGGAGGAATTGGCCTACTATACCACGCTGGCCAAACGGGTTGGTATAGGGTTTGTATCAAGTTTTCCTTCTCTTACAGTACTGTTCTCTGCATAATATGCTCCCTCTGTCGGCTCTTACAACACCCATGGGATGATATGGGGTGGTGACATTCCGTATTCTTAATCCGTCACCACACGGGCTTAACGTACGGTACTTGCTTAAGTTAACGTAACTTCGTCACTTAGTTGCGTCGATTTTCTGTTGGTTTCGCTATTTCGCAAGCAAAAATTTACATGATTCGTGTAGCGCCCAATACCGCGAATCGGTATTGCTTTCTTTTATAAAAATAGCAACATTAATAACACTAACATGAATATTGATAATGTTATCTATTTAAAAGTTATTTCTACTTATCAAACAGTAATCTGCACTTATTTATTAACTGAAGATTATGTTTATAGAACTGGGTAGCAAGCAAATTATTCCTTGATGATAAGCGGCTTCAAAGTAAAGAAACGATTGATCATCAGATTAATGATTGTAATTTGAACCAAAGCAGTTGGATTATTGCGACTTTAACCAATGGCATGCCCAATACTGTGTAGCCAAGTTCGACTATAGTGAACATTATTTAAATAAAGTCTGATATACATACATATACTCACGCCTGTTTCCCGGAGGGTTAGGCAGAGATTAAGGAACGCCATTTGCAACGATCCTGACATATCTCTCTTGCTTCATTCACTCCCATCAAATTCCTCATGCATGCTCTTCTGTTTAGGGTACTTCTAACCTTTCCTGTTTTAAGGATGTCTCCAATCTGGTTAGAGAACGTCCGTCTAGGTCTTCCCCTTCGTGTTGTCCCATTCACACTTGCCTTATATATTATCTGCTTGGTCAGTCTTTCGTCATCCATCCCCTCGATGTGCCCAAACCACCTTGGCATACCTTTGCATAAAGTTTGAATACTTGTCTATTGCTCATGAAAGTTTTTACAGACTTTTTTCTTTTTACGCTGGAAACCCAAGGCTCGTCCTCCACCTTTTGAGGCAGGCACAGGGGATGTATCTCTCCCTTACAGGCGTTCGGAACCTACTCAATAAAACCACCGTGGTAGCCGGCGACTTCTTATGTCGGGGCCACGCGAATCGGGTAAACTACTTTTGAGCGTATCTTAATATATAAAATCCTTGCGTTACTGACTGACTGACAGACACGTTACAGCCGAAACTATTGGGCGCAGGAAGCTGAAATTTGGCATGTATGTTCCTTGGGGGCCGTAGGGGTGCACTAAGAAGGGATTGCCCGAAATTCCCGCGGGATTGGCCAAAACGGGTAAATTTAAAAAAAAAATGCAGGCGTAGCTGCTGGCGTCCTCTAATTTCAAATATTTTCCTGGAACTGAACACACGTAGTAATATAATTTGGTTGAATGTTGCTATTTTACCGTACCTTATTAGATGACGTAAACGTTAGATTAATATAGATTATCTCGATCACGTTACTCTGTCGGTCCCGGGTGCCATAAAGGTCGTTAACAGTCGTAATGTGGAATCAGTACCCTTAGATATATCGACACTGGTCCAAAAGATTGAATAGCGGTAGGGAATACGCTCTTTGTAAAAGCTGATATTCTGTCAAGTCTGGTCAAACTTGAAAGAGCGCGGCGTAGACTGCACAGCGAATATCTTGGACGAGCCTGTGACAGCGCTAGGACGATTAATTATGAATGAAGTTTATTTTCTTATTTATTCAAAGTCGTGGTCTCGGGTTCGATCCCCAGGTACCCCGGGCACACACCTCTGACTATTCGAAGTTATGTGTGTATTTTAAATGTTAATTATCGCTCGCTAAATAATGTGCCCGGTAGATGGCAATAGGCTGTGTGGGTGTGTAATACACCTCTGCCTACCCCTTCGGCGATAAAGTGAAGTTATGTTATGTTATTCAAAGTATGGATTAAGATTTAGGAAGAGTTTTATCAGTAATTCTGACTAACTTATCGATCTTGCATTACTCATATCTATTAGAATTCACATGTAATAATCAGATACGCGATATTAATATATTGTCGGCTTCGACTTTCATGGCTGGCTGTGGATGTTTAAGTTATTTGATATACAAAGAATTACAAAAAAATCTAATAATAATTTGGATGTTTTAAGTTTTTGTTACATGAAGAAGTACAAGAATTTATGTCAGGCAATGAAGAGCATTTATTTGTTCTTTGATTTATCATATTTTAACAAGAATTCCGTATTGGAAATAGGCCTTCCTCAAGGTTCTCCGCATAGACTAATATTAAGCCACCTATCCACTTCCCGCGTTTCCAATATGGTCGTTGGTCCAACTTGCGGGTGACCTATATAGTTCAACCAAATAGACGTCTAGCAGTGGACATCTATTGGCTGAGATATTAATTCTATATTGACTTTCTCCGGAATTAGGATAGTTTCAAAAATATGTTTTATAACATAAAGTGCTTTTTATTGTGCCTAGAGGCAAATTTCTAACCATGATCATATCTATAACTAGATAAGTTATATATATGATCATAGTTAGAATCTTGCCTTGTTCCTCCATTTGTTATAAATAACCATAATGTAAGTAAATAACTATATGTGCGTCATTCATTTACCATAGAGATCACGCATTTCCACAGGTTCCATGGGTGATAACAAGGAATCCAAGTCTATCGAGAGTCTCAACACGCATTCAAGAGGTGAGTTATATGTTCAGATCAATCATTAGCAGTTAAGTAGGTGGCGCCACTGAGACAGAAGCCTGAAGATAAATAATTAAAATAAATGTAAACAGATTTCACTCTATTGAAGAAATACTTTCATTCCAATTATTAGCAACCGTTGATAATGAAGTTGAGGTGCTTCGGACGGGTGGCGCATATAATTTACGTAAACAATTTTGATAAAATTAGTACATCAACTACATCATGCTTTTTCGGTGGCGGTTTGTAACGTTTTCTGTTTTGTTATAACATTTATAGCCTCCTATTATTTGCTGTTCAAAAAATAAAATACAATTTTAACGATATATGTATCTTTGAAAAGGATTAGGACTAAGACTATGAACAACAAGGAGAAGCAGAAGACCTTTTCTTTTCAACGATATTTTACTGCTATTTTAATAGACTTTCACCTAAATATTCATCTCAATAAATCTACTTTCTCCTTTCTATATTCCTAACTAGAAACAGATATCCTACGCTATGACGCTACTTTCCTCATCTTAAAACCTTACTATATCGTATCGATGGCAACTTTTTAAAAGGTTTTTGGCCTATTCTCGGCCACCCGAAAGGCGTTTAAGAGGCTACCTCGAAGGTCAAAAAATCGTGCAGAGGTCATCGCTAAGTGTTTGCTATAAAGTTGAATGTCGCACTAGCTCTTCTTTCGGTGAGTAGCAATTTCTAGGCGAAAAGTTAAGTATTTTTAATATAAAAAAAAATATTTAGAGAAAGCATGTTTTTCAAATTAAAATTCTATCGAGCGAAAATCTTCTAATCGTGTATGTGTCCGAACAGTACCTAGATAAAAACCTGATAAATAATATACAACATTTTCACTTTGCTGGTGCGTCTCACTGCTTCAAAATCGGTAATCAAAAAGGGCATACATTTTCGAGGTAGCGCCTTAAACGCCTCTGTGGCGCAGATGATTGGCCATTTACTAACATTCCCCGCCAGCCCAGAGTCATATACGCTTGAAGACTTATAACTACAACCTATACAGGTAGCAGTATGTCCGACGTATCGATGGGATCTCCGCAGTTGCGTCGCGCGGTGACGTCAGACCCCGCCGCTTCGACCATCAACAAGGAACAACCACCCAAGACTGATGATCATAAAGAGGGGTGAGTCGAAATGTATACTATAGTACAAAATGTTTAATGTGTAATTTTTCATTCACTCGTAACATTAGATGATGCATTATGGTTGTAGCCAACTGATACGACACCGATCTCACACGGCAAAATAATGTTAATGGAAATTTGAGCTTTAGTAGCCTTTCCGTTGACTTAGCTCTGTAAGAGTGGTGTTGCAGCGGTATTGTAAAAGTCAATTACGACCTTTAAGGTGTCATTATCTGGGCCGACGGCAAGACGTGATATCAATTTGAAGCTAATGCCACAGCTGGTCACCATTCTATCCTTGGTAATCGTTGCCTTTCTTTGCCGATGTATAAGAAGTCATTCGAGTCACGCTATAGGTTATATTGTATTTATGTGTTCAGTATCGGCAAGGGTATAGGCAGCGCAGTCCGCCGAGCGCTTGGCGCGTCTGCAGCTAGACGTACATCATCATTCACGTCGGTGGAACAGTTCACTAAGCGGCAGGCCGGCACCGTCGACGTGTGGTGGCTCTACGATGATGGAGGTACTTATTATAGTCTAAGATCCGTAGAAGAGCTACCTTCACCGATCTGTTTATTGGATGAAAAGTATTTTATATCAAATTTTGCATGTTAAAAAATATATCGCGATTGGGTTGGTAAAAAAAATCCGGTCCAGGTTAAAAAAAATTGCCAACTGCTTTTCCTGACAGGTTTTTCGTAGGCAACCCAATATCATCGTGTTCGCAGTGGAGTAGCGGTCATTTTAATATAATATTTGTCTATTAAAATAATTGATAAATATAACTAGTGTCAACTTAACAGTCGAAGAATTTATACTTGGCAACCCTACCAAATACGCCAGGTAAAATTGACAACCCTGTGTAAACATACCCTTTAGGGTTCATACATTCGGTTAGTACTAAATTTATTTATTAAACGCGTATATGCACTGTTAAATGAAAACCCAAATATTTTTTTTTGTACTTTTCCTAGTCTGGACCGGATTTTTTTTGCTAACCAATTCGCGATATATATTTTAACATGCAAAATTTGATATAAAATACTTTTCAGCCAATAACCAGATCGGTGAAGGTCGCTCTTCTACGGATCTCGGACTATTATTATGTTACTAGTTGTAAGAAGGGTATAGGCAGCAGGGCAAATGAGCCGATCGCCTGATGGTTAACGATTACCGCCGCCTATCGACACCACAACCCCAGAGGAGTTACAAATGCGTGGCCGACGCGGATGGGAAAAGGAATAGGAGGGAAACGGGGTGATAGAGACTTTTTTTAGGACTCTCACTAACCGAATGAAAAGCATCAACAACAACAGCCGGTATGCTATGGAAGGTTACTTCACCGGTCGAGCCGGTTCATTCATGCTGTCAACAAAATTCTACTACCCATTTATTGCAGCACCCGTTTTCATAAGTTCAATTATACTTTACAGTTGTCTCTTTTGTTTTTTTTAACTAATTTGTCCCACTGCTGGGCAAAGATCTCCTTGAGACTCTTCCAGGCGTCTTTTACTACTGTTGTTAATATTTTTTGTTGTAAACAGGTCTAACCCTCCTGTTACCGTACATTCTATCGACGCGCCGCGCTTGGTCGTCGTGTCCACTGCGAGTGTTCACGTTGGCCAACAAGAACACTGAATTGGAACTGGAAGAAAGAAAGTAAGTTGTGAAAATGTTTCCTTATATCTCGAGTAGGTACCTATATTAAAAAAAAACAATTTAAAAGAATATTCCTTACAGTTGGCAGTCGACTAAAGCAAACGAAGGCTAGTATTTTTTATTGTTTTATAAAGAAAACATAAGAAGACTTGGCAGTGTTCCTGTGTTTTCTCATGGTCTCGGATCTACTGGCTAAAACATGAAGTTAAAATGTTGCTGGAGTCGGTTGGAATGAATGCCTAACATATAACATAATGTCCGTGTGGTGACGGATTAAGAATACGGATTGTCACCACCCCATATCATCCCATGGGTGTCGTAAGAGCCGACAGAGGGAGCATATTATGCAGAGAACAGCACTGTAAGAGAAGGAAAACTTGATACAAACCCTATAACAACCCGTTTGGCCTGCGTGGTATAGTAGGCCAATTCCTCCTTTTTAAGGAGAGGCCTAGTCCAGCAGTGGACTGTTAAAGGCTGATGATGATGATGATGATGACATAATATAAGACATGTACTTTTTTATCTCGTTATGTCTGTATCCCCGAAGGGGCAGACAGAGATGTAATATTACACCCTCATTTGGCTTTATGAATTTTAGGGCCCACGTAATAGGAGGCGCCTATTGCCATCAGGCACATTGCTAGACTTCACGATGCTATTGAGAATTTGGTAAAACTCAGTAACACTTTTGCCCGACCCGAGGATCGAACCCGGGGCCTCCCGATCCGGGGGAACTGCTCCTACTGTGTTGCTCGGTCTATAATGACGATGATAATGATGTTGATTAATTGCTTTACTTTGTCAACAGCATGGCGTCTTTGCTGTCCAAGTTCAGGATAGACTACTCCGCGCTCAAGATGATAGCCGACATCACGAGGCGACCCAGGGACTCGACGCTCGCCTACTTCGACAAACTTATACAGCCCTTCAAATGCAACGATGATAACGATACCAGTATGTATTAGCTTTTTCATGATGTATGACTATTTAAAACAATGATATTACAAGAAAAGGGTAGATACGTTACCTACATAGTAATCAATCCGTAGAAACGGTACACTAACGCACACATCGATAACTCCGTATTTTATTTTCGGTTGACAAGATGTGTCAGTTTCACTTTGACGCCGGCTCGCGACGTCACACACACACACATATGTCAGATTTGCCAACTGGCTTATGTTTAGCGTCCTGCTTCTGGTATAGTTTTCGCCAAACTTCTAGTGCTCTCTGAAGTTGAACCTTGCAGGTGTTTGCGCAGGTACAGTCAAACAGAAAATCTTTACAAAAAATATACTTATTTCAATCTTATTTTTATTACCATGACAAATAAATTAACTTTTAGTTTATTGTGACAACATTAGGAAAAATATGTTGAAAACTGCACGGTTGGCGTAGTGGTTTAAGCAGCCGCCTCACCGCTTGACACTGTGCCGAAGTGTTGTGGGTTCGATCCCCACACGAGACAACACTTTGTGTGATTCATAAATTGTTGTTTCGAGTCTGGGTGTTCATTGTGTCCGTTAGTTGTATGTCTTTAAAGTTCCCCGCGACACAGGATTTAGCCCTAATGCGGGAGTTGTCTTTTTTTAAATAAAAAAAAAATAATAAAAAAAACTGTGAGCATATATTATCTACGTACATTCATCCCAATTTTTCTTATCGATTCACCGTAGAGGTGAGGAATATTCTTGGTGGATGACAAACAATTAAACAAAATATTAAATGAATATCACAGACGTATAAGAGTATAAAGGTAAGTATAAAGTAACAATCAACAAAAGTAACTACAACTACAACAACATCTAACTATTACTACTACAACAACAACAAGCTGCTTAAATACAACATAATTATATCAAATAGATAATTTAAAGTTGCGTGGCGCGTTTCTTAGTGACTTTATTTTGCGGAAGATTCGAACACAAATTCAAATTTCAAATGCAATAGAACTTATTATCCGAATGCAACGAATCATAGCCGAATACGTCACGCTACGAATCGTGAAGTCCCCTCCCGCTACCCGCCCCAATCCCGCTGACACCTAATTTTCGATTACTACGCAGCTATACGCAGCAACTTCAGAGGGAACTACAAATTTGGCGATACCTATACGCCTATAACATATCTACTTCTTTTTACTTTTGTAACATCATTGATTTAAAATATAAAACAATTTTAAGTTTGCGATTATGTAGACTTCTGGTTATAGATCTACTTAACAGTTTTCGTTGACAAAAAAATTTGAGCCAATCCGTGCTCAGTGATATAAACAGTAATAAGCCTAAAATGTTTGTGAAGGCCGACGTTAAGGGTTAAAGGGATGTGGGATTAATTTGTCACACTCTTTGGTATTATTCTAGTCGATTCGGTTTATTTCATTCCCTACATAAATCGCTATGATCAGACGAAGCTTCTGCTATGTTTTTCTTCATTATATTCGTCAATTTCATATTTGTTACGCTGTTCTTTTCTACATAGTATGAGATGAATAAGTAAAAGTAGTAATATATTTACGGCTGTTTTAAAGATTAAAAAATATATTAAATAATTATGTTTACAATTATGTAGAAGACTTAACACTTAAGGCACGTTCGGGTTTTGCGTGGACATTAAGCCATTATAATAGATATATATAGCTCGGATAAGACAGCATTATTATAGTAAATAACTATTGAAATGGTTTGGACCACGGAGGCAGTATAAAAACGACCGTAAAGTTTACTACTTTGTCCGTTGAATCCAAATTCAAAGTATCCTTACTTAACTTAACCTTTCTTCGTTATAATATTGATATTTCAAATACTTGTTAAGCAGTTCAATACACACGGTACTTGCTTTATCTTACAGAAACAACATGCTTTCAGAATGTGAAGTAGTTTTTTTTACAATGACTTTATCCAACAGCCGGTGGCATATCAGAAGCAGACCTGCTAGCTGCTCAAGACCGTACCTACCGTCACTTACGTCTCCGGGAACTGATCTCCGCACAATCCCGGGGCGCGCGACTAGTATGTGTAACACTACCCATGCCAAGACGCCGCGGGATCGTACCTCCACCGTTGTACCTCGCGTGGCTACACGCTATAGCCACGGCGGCCGATAGAACCCTGCTCGTCAGAGGGAACCACGCTGCCGTACTCACCTTCTACTCTTAGCAGGTTTATATTATACTTTCTTTAGTGTAATGTCCACTCTTACTTTTTAGCATTTGCAGTTGTTTGTAAAGGCTCAAATACACTGGACGGGCCGGCCGATTAAACGGCGGATTTATAAAATTAAACATATGGATAGATCATATTGGTAACCGGCTGTAAGTGCATATGCACTGAGATTGTTGAAAACTTTTTTGCTAACCATTGGCAGCTCTACAAAACAAAAACACAGTGTACATAAAACTGAAACAAATCGTCAAAAACTTGAAAAATAATTCAGTTCAGTTAACGACAATCTGTCTCTACTAGTGGTATTGCTGGCATGATGTCTTCGAATAAATGTTGTCAACAAAGCATTTCCACAGCGAATTCCACAAGAATGGAAACACAGTTCCCGATTATTATATTAAACAACATTGTCTTACATCTTTTTTTGCTGACCAAGTTATGGCATAGTACATAACGCATTGATGACATTCGTTTTTGGTGTAGGTTTTTTTTTCTCGTTCTACGTACTACGCATGTCTGGTGTATTTGGGTCTTAAAATATTCTTTATACTCCGTATCACAGAATGTTTGTATGTATAATTTATGACAATATGATTACACAGTTTAATTTTGACAAAATGACTCAGCTAAAAGTACCAGGAGTTTATGAACGCTAAAGAGATTGCTCTTCCGCTACCAGGCTCTTATGAATGTTAAAGAGGTATGTCCAATAGATTTTCTATTGTACATACATCTTTAACATTGACGTTGACGTTATTCGTCTCATAATAAAATAGTTCATATATTTTGACGAAATAAGCTTGCCAAAATAACTTAAGACCTATGATACTACCAGGCTCTTATGAATGATGGTGAGGTGTCTTATGAAAAATATATTATTCGTGTTTTAATTTTAGAAAGGTGTTATACCCAGTGGCTTATTGACTGTTCAAGAGCTTGGTTTGTATATGTAAATCACATGACAATAGCGGACATTTTAATTCAACATTGAATAAATAGGTCTGTGTTTTAAATATATTTCAGCGAGTACAATCTAACGATTCTTCTTACCAAAGTTTTATTGTTCTTTGTATACGTAAATTTATTTTACACTAGATTATTTTAGGTATAATTTTAGATGTAGTTGACATGATATTTTTAACTTTCACTATTATTTATACGTATATTTCAATAACTATAGACGAATTTCTTTCACTTTATTTTTTTTTATTTTATTTCCTTTCTTTTTCTTGGATCCCGAGTAGACGGCGCTGGGTTTTATAAAACCGAAGTAAATTGTTCCAGTGTTGATCGTGCTTTACCATGCATCTGTTACATGGTAGCCGGTAAAGATTTTGTTTACCTATACAAACTACTGGTAGAGTTTACAGGTACTGATTAACGGTCACTTTGAATAGAGTTCAGCCAACGACAACCCAGCCTACTAGACAACTAATGTTTTCATTTCTACAAACAAAAAATTCTATCAAAGCGGTGAGGTATGCGGGGCGAAGGGGGCTACAAAAATGCATTCTAATTGGCCGGTTCAAATTCGCGGAACGTCATAATTCATATCTAGTGTTGGGATTGGTCTTATGTAAGACGTATAAGTCTAACGTGTTGTCAGAAAGTGTTCGCCCTACGTCTGCCGTCTAGTAGGTTGGGTTGTCGTTGACTTCAGCCCAATAGAAAGTTTATGCCCATATATATAATTTTCTTACTTGTCGTCCTTGCCCTTTAAATATTTAATCATGTATTCTCAAAGTCTATAATTATTGAAATTGTTTACCAGTTTTATTTTAGATGATAGTATTGTTGTAATTATTATTAATACAAAATCATTCCATTGTACAGAGTTCTTTGCCTCCATCATTTTGGAAATTCTTAATCTATGAAAGAAAATTGTGTACTATGTCATCATCACCTCAAGCCTGCTTCAACCAATTATCTATACCCCGCGACACAGGATTTATTCCTAGTGCGGGAGTTGTCTTTTTTAAGAAGATGAATTTGGTGGGTGTTTTCTACAACGTGAATCTAATAGCATACAAGCCTTTGAACATGTAGCAACTATTGTAACGTGTTTACTATTTACCCGACTACGACGAAGCCAAAAGTAAGGGTAATGTTTTTTACAGTATTTTTCCTGACTATCTATCTGACTCTGGTCTACCCTTCGGCGTTTCTAAACCCATTTGATAAATTCGCCTCGCGAGAAAATACCATTAAAAGAAATACTGTCCGATCGAGTCTTAAGAAAATACTACGTCTCTCTCTCATTATCTACATATATAAGGTACGTACTACTAATATTATTCCCTTACATCTTTATTTTTAAGAGATCTGACAATAGGGAAGTTTCCTGCTAGTAAAATAATTTATAAAGGTTTCTTTATCTAGTAAAACATGTCAAAAGAATGGTAGTTTTATTCATGAATTAATGTTAAAACTTTATTTTACATTTTTTATAGTCAATTTATTGATAATAAGTATTCTACTTGACAGCAAAAAACTATGACGTCATTATGTTATATTTCATACAGAAGCCGTAGAAAAGTTCGTTTTTGACATTTCATTAAAAGTGTTTGGTTTGACTAGTTGGGAACAACCCTATTCAATTAATATCGACATTGTATAAGCAAATTTGAGCATTAATACGCAACAATTGCGAAGTATATCTTCAACGAACAAACATTCTAATCGGTACGCGGTCCTAAGACCTCTCAATGGCGTTGGTGACCCATGTAATTGGTTGGTTAATTGATGATGTAATAGAACTTTGTTTGTACCTCTTTTGTCACCATTGAAACCCATTACACTTCTCTTCAGAAAACTATCAATCATACATAATGGGTAGTCATACCTCTGAATACATAGCAAGTTATAGGTACATCTAGACATGGGGTTCGATGCCCGAGACATCATATTATTTGTTATACGAATTGTTCTTTCGAGACTGGGTCAACTTTGCGTCCGTTACTTGAACATTTGTGAAATAGGGTTGTTTCCAACTAGTCAAATCAAGCACTTTTAATTAAATGTCAAAAACTACCTTTGCTAAGGCAAATTAGAATAAAATAGAATTTAGGAAATATGACGTAATGACGTCATAGTGTGTTGCTGTCAAGTAGAATAGGTACGTTTTATCAATAAATTAACGATAAAAATGTAAAATAAAGTTTTAACATTAATTGATTAATGAAACTACTATTATTTTGACATGTTTCACTAGATAAAAATACTTGTATAATTTATTTCACTTGCAGGAAACTTCCCTATTCCTACACTACTTGAACATTAATTGTGTCTGCAATATCTAATCTGCTCCTGATTCAATTCGTTGTGTGATCCAAAACTGAGCATTTTCAGGGTTATAGGTATATACAGTAGTGAGGAGGTTCGAATTAGCTGCATTTCAAAAGTAAAAACGTTTCTTATATAAACTGAAGTGCATATATTTCCTTCGAAAGGTAGACCAGTGTGTATCGGGAATCTATATTGACACAAACTTCCTAAAGAACTTCACTTCTTTTATTTATTAAGTTTTAATTACTTTGTGGAGTGAACTTCTCTTGGTTCTACTACAGTATTATTTAATTTTTGGTTTTACATTCTGAGGCAAAGAACATAGTTACAAAAGTACAAATTTATGTTAAGTGTATGTTTTTATTTACTTATTTATTCCACTAATTTATTCGTTTTGGAATCTAATCTTATCATGTTTAGCTTTAAACTTATAAAATAACAATGTTAGGATTCGTCTCTCTGATCTGTGTGTGGATCTTTTTTATACTGTAAATGTAATGTTGCCTGACTAAAAAAATGAAATGTTTGCAATTTTATATGTATTGTATTGTATTTATAACAATGTAATGTTTTCAGTATATTTTGCTACTGTTGTACAATTTTATATAAATGTATTTAGATAATTTATACATGTTTTTTGAATATTTTGATGGATTTGAGATTATTGACACTTTAGTAAACAGATTTTAAATGTAACGGTTTATACTTGTATGAATTACTTTTAAAATGCATTCATAGCATACGGCTTTTGTAACCATGTAGTTTATATTGTAGCCTTGACATCGCATCGCAGTGTTAATTTGTATTATTAGTATTTTTTTAAAGATGAACTGTAATGTATATTTTTATATATATTGCTTCATAATAATTCGCGTTTTGCGTATATTTCGGATAACACCAGTGTTGTAATAAGGTCTCTATTCAGCCTCAAATATGTCATGCAAATTCGATTAGAATCAGATTTTCTTTGTAATAGTAAATCTCTAACATAAACATCGAAGCAAGCGTCCTTATGAGGTTTTAGTTGTATGGAAAAATATAAAAGTTTTAAATTATTTTAATGGGGCAAATATTACTAGGCTCGATGTAATCCTAGATTTTCTTGAATATGTATATCAGTTTGAATGTTATTCGTATTGTATAATTATTGTGTAATAATTGCCTTATTTAACAACGCGATGGACTGTACACCAAAATAACTGAACTAATATAATATAACTAAAAAAAATATATTTTTAGAAATCGTATATATTACTAAAAAAATAAACGGTCTTAAAAGAATGTTGTAAATGCTTTAGTTTGCTTGATTACGAGTTCCACACGCAGTTTGTCGTTGTACTGAATGCTCGCATTTAAATGAGCCTACATACATGCGTTAAGACATTCTTGCATCACAATGTCTACATAAATTTCCGTGTACAAGATTTCAGTTCAAAACTTCATATAAATGAGTTGTGTGTTGCCGCCAGTGACGTTTGTGTACTGTGTAATAACTGATATTGAGGAAATCAAATAGTAAAATGTTTGCTTATAAGTTATATTTTATAAGGAGAGTTATCAAGATTCGATATCCTGACAAAAAAATAAATGCATCATTCAAGATTTAAGGCGAAGTCTAAAATTGCAATTCTACGTAGCATTTCCTAAGTTTCTGTCCGTTACATCCTCAGGGGATAGCTATATAATATGGTTTGTACCAGTATCAAGACATTAAACGGTACCGTTTATTCGATAGTTCGCACTGACGAATCAATGTGCTTTTCGAGGCACGAGACAAGTGACAGATAACTTCAATTTTGTAAATTCAGTTGTATGTACGCGCCGGTAATCCTCGGACTCTGCGAGACAGTCTTTTGCTTTTTCACTGGGCTATCGCCATTCGCGAAGAAAATAATATTCCAGTTTTATCTTTCGGCAATGCACAACCGTTTTCTTTATTTAATTTAAATGTATTGTATGATTAAACTAATGTATTAACATAAAAACTTCAACCTTTTCCTAACTCCAAAATGTGGAGGAGATTATTATGGTAATAAGTTAGATCTGAGGCAAACGTTATTTATTGTAATTTTATTTCTATTGTACAAATAATTTTAACAAAATGGATTGTGAATAAATGAATGAATGGAAATCTGTCGTTTGTTTTAAATAGTCCTTGAATATTTACAAAAAACTCAGCTCTTCATTGAATTTTTTGTTTTCCCAGTCCTGGAACTCAGCTTGCAACTTCAACAGTCACTGCTGGACTAGGCCTCTCCTTTGAAAGGATGAATTGGCCTACTATACCACACTGGCCAAACGGGATGGTATAGGGTTTGTATCAAGTTTTCCTTCTCTTGCAGTGCTGTTCTCAGCATAATATGCACCCTCTGTCGGCTCTTACGACACCGATGGCATGATATGGGGTGGTGACATTCCGTATTCTTAATCCGTCACCACACGGACGGCTTGCAACTTATGACTGGATTATTTATTATCAGTTATTACCTGAGTCAGGGTAGTAATGTTGGATGCAAATTAATTTATGACATTTTTTTTTTAATTTTCAATTATAAATATCTAAGACATTGTCGGTCTGTACTGGCAGCCTTGGTAGGACGTCCTCCGTCCTCGTACATTCTGCCTAACTGTTGAACATCCCGTTATTCTTAACCCCGCTACGATCGTGAGCCTCTTTAGTTGTGTGGTAATACTCTCATCGATTGAATCACGAATGCAGTAGCTTGCCTAATTCCTTTCTTATCCGACACAAACCTTAACTTTGTCACATAAACCTATCCATAAGGCTTGGGTCAGTCTCTGCCGGACTGGACGGTTCCTGTACCCAGTCTTCTTCCCCGTGGGGAGTCTTTGGTCGGCTGTCGGGGAAGTTTTTTAGTCGTAACATCACATGCTCCAGCTAGGATATCCACTTGAACGGAAGGTAGGAAGCGATTTTTCCACCTCGTAACATAAAAAGGGTCAATCTCTGCCAAAATGAAAATCTTCGCGCTTTCGTAATTGATATTTTTTTTGGAGGAAAGTGCATTTTCGTGTTTCGGCGCGATAGTGAATTACTGGATGCATTCCGTAATGCTCGGTACAATATGCGCGAGGTTGCGCCCGCGAACTCTGATAAGCCTTTGATGTCTGTTTTGTATGATGTGATCTTTATATTTTATATCTATGATGATTACCAGCATGACGAAAAATTTACAGGATTATCAGCTTCATCGCCCAGCTCAAGTTCGGATATAGGCCTCTTCAATGGCACTCTACAGGCCTGATTGCCAGATTAATTTAATGGCGCATAAAAAGTTAAAGGATGGTTTGGTATGCATTTTCTTAATACCAGCAGTTGGGTAGGAGGCATTCTTTATGTTTTTTTCTTATAACTTTGACTGGTTACTGGTTCTGATACATCATCATAATCCTGGCGCTGTCCCGGTTCCAATCCAAGAAGACTTTGAGCCCAGGGTCCGCATTCCGGCTGTAGGTACCTCCTCCACTGCGCATGGTCTTCGGTATCCTTGATGGACTGCTTCTGAAGCCCTTTAGAGTCAATATGAGAAGAAGCCGATTTCAAACCGATTCTAAATTTGCGTAATGGACACATAGCATGTGTGACCTGGTTATCAGACTACTTAGTCTTTTTTGTAACCTCGTATTTTATAAAACATCCAAACATCCCACTGAGGCAAACGCATCTTCATTCTCCTTTTATCTGCTCCTTTGGTCAAAGGATCCGTTCTATCCCAACATGTTGTGATGTTGATGAAAATTTAGGTTTGCAATAAATAAGCATCACTTTCAATGGTCGTTACTTATTCCCAAATCTTATCACAAAATTTGCTATTTTATCTGGTTGTAGGGGCAGATCGGGGACAGGACTGCAGGAGCCTCAAGTATTCTCCTTACCCAAAAGTATGCTGTAAAGTCATTTCTCATAGGAGGATTCTAGTTTTTAGTGTTTCACTTGGTGAAATCTTCCTTCTCCAGGGTCAAACCCCTTCAAACAGGGGGGTCTCCCCTAGTCCAGATACAATCCTAGATCCGGCCCTGAAAGGTAGGCTCATTATACGTTAGATTCTATGTATTTGCGATACGGCCTAGTACACAACTTTGGTGTATTTTAAACGATTACCACCGCTTCGTAGCCATCGTCCAGAAAACTGTTAAGTGAAGTGCGGTCAAACGGAGCTGATGTTGCAAATTCAAGCGCATTCAGTCGGACTACAGCATTAGCAAATACACCGTATCTATGCGATTTATTCGTTTTCTAATGGCAGAATGCAACGATTATCTCGGTGCGTCTTGTTCGACGGAGCTGAGCATGAGCTGAGCGCGCGAGCCAGTCGGTCCGCGAACGCGTCACCCGCCGCACGCGTTTCCCGCCAACTGACCAACAATCGAAACACGTTCCACGCCCTGTTTTCGAAAAAAGTGTGATAAACAAAACTTTTCAGTGTTAGTAAACTGTGTTGTGTATTCGTGTGAGGTTTATTTTTTTCTTTTATAGTGCTCACACATCCGGACCTAAGGGACAGTGCCGAGGTAAACACGTGATAGTGTTTTTAATTTATTTTTTAAGCACGTACCACGTTATTGCTTTGTTATTTTTTTTATTTTGAATTGAATTGACGGAATTAATTTTCTTTGATAATGCGTAGAATTGTTTTTATTATGATGCTACGTCGGACGTCGGAATTCGTTCCAATGTGCAAGAACTTTTGTAAGTTTAGAACTAGAAAGGATAGGTAGTTCCTTACCTTGAAAGTTAAAAGTTGTAAACGTTATTTATAGAAGTTGAGCTGATTCAGCTGTAATTGTATTTTAATTGGCTCCAAAATTGGAAAGGAATTTTGGAATTACCTTTTGTTTTGGTTTGTTTTCCCTTTAATTTATATGCCTGTGGAATCTGGACTTGCTTAGCTACAGAACTAAATACATGGCCTGGTTTCCTCTTAGTGTCAAATAGGTACCTAGTTTAGATAAATTGGATGGTAGACGAGTATCCCACGATTCCTAAAAACCACATAGGTACCACGGAGATAAACTCAAAGATAGGTCTTTGTACTCTTATCATCTGGGATAAGTTATCGGGATTGAGAAAGATATTGGTGCAATGCCCGAAAGATGCTTATTTTCTACACTTTAAACAGAATTTATCTTTTGTTAAAATAACTGCATCTTCGCTCCAATCAGCGCTATTCACTAAATTATTGATAATGTTGAGGTCCTTGATGACTAGCTCGAGTTCAATAGGAGCAGAGCGCTTTCGAACTGGGTAATCTAATAGGCATATTTATTTTTCATCTTTTCTAGTGGACGTGTGCCCATCAATCAGAATTGCTTCTTATTTTATGGGTTTCAATTACGCGCCAACCGAGATAGACTGACCCAAGGCACATCAATTCTTAACGTGTTTGTAAGAGGCTATAAAAAGGAAGATTCAATCAAAGATTTGAAAAGTTACCTATATAAGGAGCGGTGCAATTCTGGTGGTTGGTATTTGTCAGATAAATGCACCATATGAGACACTCCTGATGGAAGTACCTACCTATCTAAGAGTGTGATAACTTTTCCTGGTGATGACAATGATGACATGTAGTTTGTGTGAAAATGAATGAGAGTAAATTCCTTCCACTAGTGATGATCCTAGCGAATTCCTATCAACTGCATTTCGCTAAGCGGCGTTAGCCAAGTGGTGTACGTAACGGACTGCCGGCCGTGACGATGGTCTCGGGTTCGATCCCCAGGTACCTAGGGCACACACCTGACTTTTCGAAGTTATGTGTGTATTAAAAATGTTAATTGTTGCTCGCTTAATAATGTGCTTGGTAGATGGCAATAGGCTTGCGCCCTAGTACATTGTAAAAACGTAACTGGCGAAATGTGGGTGTCTATAATCCTCTGCCTACCCCTTCGGGGATAAAAGGCGTGAAGTTATGTTATGTTAATTTCGATCATAGTGTCCATGTCCGGCGGCAAATAATGTCTTCGGCATATTATATTTAATATTGGTGATGATGGCTAGATGATGCCTGCACATTTTATTTGAGTTCAACCATTTCTTCACGATCCCGTGGGAATTTCGGAAAATCTCTTAGAGCACCCCTATGGTCACCAAGGAATATGCATGTCACGCGTTGTATGTCAGTCAGTGACGGAATAATTTTATTTATACAATTAATTTTTATTGGTGAGACTCTAGTTTAAGCAGCTTTTGAATTGACTTTCAAGGCAATCAATAGCTGAACTGATTATTGCCATAATTAAACCACTCATTCCCAACCTTTGACTAATCGATCGATCTATTTTCGGTCATATTTCCTCCGTAATTTTTTTTGTCAGTAAAAAAAAATTTTTATGTAGACTCGCGCCTGTATCCCCGAAGGAGTAGGCAGAGGTGTAATATTACACCCACATTTCGCCATGAATTTTTAGGTCCCACTTGAAAGGGGGCGAGCCTATTGCCGTACCGGGCACGTTACCAGACTCCGTGCTGCTACTGAGAATTTTCTAACGGAACCCGAGACCTCCCAATCCCACGCGCACATTTATGCCGCGAGACCAACGAGCCAGTCCGTCAGTAAAAAAAATGCCATAGTAAATTAATTTCATATACCTAAGTTATTCTAATATGTTTCTCTGATCCGTTCATGTCCATCCAGTTGTTGCCTGGGAAAAGCTATTAGCGATAAGCCCGCCTATTTTACCTACATTTTTATTATCTATATCGATTCTTGGTTCTTTTTCGTCTTTGTAACATGAATCAGGAATTGCATCTGGTGTTCAATAAAGTACCTAGATAGGTACGTAAGTAGATACCTACGTACCTACTTACTTTACTTACCTGACTATCTGTTTAAAATTACATTCTAGTTTGATAGCCAAATAGGCTGAACTTTTGACCAATTTAGTAAGTTTAATCTAAGTCTCCAATTTATGTAAGTATGTTTGGTATGCATAGTTACTGCGCTCGCTCCGCGACCCACATAGGGTCTAGATTGCCGACCTAAAGAACGTTACAATTTCCTGTCAATAAAATACACGACTAACTACGGACTTCAATATTCAAACTATAGATAGATCTGTAGATTTTAGATTCGTTTTTGACATACCTAAGCTCCATACAAAATATATCAAACACGAATTTCGAATCTCAAAATTCATGTACGGATCGAATATTGAAAATGGCCGTAAAGGTATAAATTCCAATCCATAGATCTGTATGTCTAAAAATTATGTAAATCAGATTAGGCAGGTATAGATATCCTGGCCCGCAGGCATGTTCAAATGAAGCCAATTTTCAGATGAGTGCGATATTATCAATATTTTTATAAATATTTGGTAGTTCATTTTAAAAGATGCTTTCTCTTATCAAATTATATTGTGAAGACCTTATTATATTAAACTCCGCCCGCTCCAGTCCTTTTCCAGTAAAATTCAGATTTTAGGAGTGGTATCTACGCAAAAAAGCACTTTCATTTGTCCACTCTGGACTTTTCACTACAGGCATGGGTTACAGGTTATTCTGCATTTTAAAGGAACTCGTTTACCAGGTCAAACTATCACTGAAATAGGCTAAGATTTCGGCGCTGGAATGGACTGCCAAGACCCATAACCCGCCAAAAGAATAACCAAAAATCTCCAACAATATCATTCAGCACCGTTACCAACAACTCAATTTTACAGCATAATAATGAACCGTGAAAATATGTCTGTTATCTTCGATAACTTTCATCAGAAATTAATTATCGACAGATATTTACCGACGCTAGTTTCAGAAGTAGGTCAGTCCATTGAGTGAGACTGGTGGCGGATCTAATATGGTGACTCATAAATGTGTATCACAATTAGAGTTGCCAGATGGCCAGAAAATTTTCCGGAATTTTGTGTTTTGTCCCGTGTCCAATAACTGGATTTTACTGTCCGAGATTGTGAACAGCTTAATCTACTAGATCGGGTCATACACTAGCAGCTAAATGACAAGGCCTCGAGGACTCGAGGTTTTCGAAAGAATGTTACTTTGTCTACAGAATAAAATACAACTTAGTTGAAGTAAGTTCCATTTTTATATCCTAGCGAGTGTATACCCGCCTCGAAATTTCACGGAATTGATACTTTTGGGTCTGCCAACCCTAATGACAATCTGCGATGCTCTCGGCATCCAATACTGTCATGCTTCATGCACATTGTTCCGCGCTTCGATTCCGTTATGTCCAATTAAATGCACACGTCTATACGCACCTTATGTTATTATATGTGTGATTTATTTAGCTCTGATATGATCTTTGCTGGCGATTAACGGTTTTGGTAATATTTTTATTTAGCTGTTCAGTTTGACGGTGGAATACTAATTAATTCAGTGATGGTGTTTTCATCGTCATTACAGAATCGTTACACTAGATTTCTTTTGATACGATATTAAATATAATTAATAATAATTGGCACCCCTATACTCTTACTTTTGTTTACAGTTAATGAACAGGATTGTAAATTTTGTTTCTTTTTATTAAAATGAAATTACGTTGGTTAACGCAATTAAACCCTATTAAAAACTTGTACGATTGTGTAATATTTCACACTAAGATTTTTTAAAACCCCACTAGCTTAATTTGTGTAGGTACTTATATGGTCATGCTACTTAATACCGATTTTAGTGACGTGCCCTGTAAGTTTACATTATAAAGCTTTAGGTACATTGAAAATAATTTCATCGTGAAAACCATAGGTAAGTATTTAAAAATAGTTGTACTTAAGTACAAATTCACCAACATTTCTGATAACAGCGCAATAAGAATTTTTAGGACATTAAAATTACGAGCAACCTAGTGAAGTACCTACTTATGTGTACAATTATAAACAGCTAGCCACCCACGTGCGTTTAAAACTTTAAACCTGTTTGTCTCATACATTCAACAACTTTCCAAGCAATTCCAATAGACAAAGTAACCATAAGGTTCTTCATTTTGTTTCTTTGATTTAAATCTTGGCTGACCATTAACTAAAGTTAGTTGGTTTTCTTTTGACCAGGCATACTTAAACAAGTGCACAATGACAACATAAGTATAATATCAATATCAAGATGCACAATGCAATATATTTCACCTACATATGTTTAGGAAACTCAATTTACAACAACTAAAAGTTCATTTAAATATAGGTGAAAATACTGGCCTTCAAAATCTTATGGTTTTTAAGGTAAGATAAGCTTTTAGCAGCCGAAGAAGAAGAAAAGAGGCTACGGGGAAACAAAATAATATATAATAATTCTTTGTTTCCCCGTAGTAACTTTTAACCTTGGTAGAAAAACGGTACAAAAAAATTATAATTAGATACCTGTGGGATTTACATATTCGGTGCAAAGCCGCAGGCAAAAGCTATTAATGTTTTTACTACAGCTTATGAAGCAACATGTTTTTGAAGACGATCGTTTTGCAAGACGGATCTACAATATTGCGCAATAAACTGTCGACATGCAAGAAACAAAGCGTTTGCTATAAGTACCTCTCTTAGGAGGTTAATTCTCCATCTGTGTAGGTTCTATACAGCAAGCGAAATTTAAACCTATTGTGATTATGGAAGGTAGGTAGATATCTGAAGACGTGTATAAAAAAGACCGGATCCAAGGAGGCGTAGGTGTTCTAGCACTCTCTCAAAGGTAGGTATCTGATCATTACATATTTCGAAGACAAATTAATTCAGAGATACTTGAGCAGGTTTAACCTCAAAAGAGATAATAAAACTGCTTCCCTTCAAAACAAAATACTGCATCCGTCATTGACATTGGCGTATATAGGGTAATTTTTTCGGGGTTGGCCTGGGTCTTCGTAAAACAGTGGTGTAAGTTTCCTAGAATTTCCAGTCGGTAACAAACACCTGGGATGGGCACTAGACCATACTGGGGTGGACACGGCCCATCCGGCCCTATATGATACGCCTATAGCCACTGACCAAAAGCGTAGTTAAGGATGTATCCACTCGTGTGCGTTGAGAAAGAAGGGAACGGTGACTGCGGGCAGTGGCGTAGCGTGGGGGGGGCCGGGGGGGCCATGGCCCCGGGCGGCACATTTAAGGGGGCGGCAAAAGACGCCGCGAAAAATAAATAAAAATTCTAATTTTAAAATTTTTGGCCACGCACTGACACTATCCCAGCAAGACTGCATGGTGGCGGCGTGGGCGCAGTAGAAAGAACAACAATCGAAAACAAAATCATAATTATTTTCATTACATGAAGAGTTGCGTGTGTCGAATATGCCGGTGATCTGCGAGCTTGTTATGAGTAGTTAATTAATACATATTATGTCACTGCCGAGCCGCCCCTATGTGCGATGTGTGCCGCCCCTATTGCCATGGCGCACTGGCGCATACAGGCGCCAAGGCAATAGGGGCGACGCGTGCCAGATAAAATAACAGTGTTAATTATTGAAATTATTTTTTATACACATACATAGACTCACGCCTGTTTCCCCGAAGGGGCAGGCAGAGGCATATTAAACGCCCACTTTTCGCCAGTGTTTTGATCCCACGTAATAGGTGGCGAGCCTATTGCCGCTTATTGGGACATTTTGTTTGCCAGAGCCTCGTCCGTTGATCGGCAGGTGCACCACTTGCAGGTGAGGTTGGCTTGGGACCCTAAGTTCTTGGTGGGAACCCTATGCACCCTACTTTGTTTGATTTGCTTCAAAATACAAAATAATCTTTATAGTTGAATATGGAAGAAAACAGGTAGGTACAGGTCTCCTAAGACAATAGTCACAACTGCGGTTTAACTACACGCTATTTGAACTTTGACTCCAATATTTACGATATTTGCGTTAAAATCAAAGCCAATTATTTCACATACGACAAACGCCTTCTGCTAATATTTGGACGCAACCCTGTGGGACGAGACGCAGGATTCGTCCATAAACTTACAGATTTCGCCTCTCAACTCCTTTTTGCGAGAATAGGGAGTTGGTAAATGCCATAAACCGGTGACGGACAGCAACCTCACCGGTGCGAGAAGCTACGCCCTTCATAACGCACACGAACACGCAGCGGCACAATTTCTCGGTCGCCATGCTATTCGGAGGAGAATACCATTACCCTAGATTCAGATCCAGTTTCCGCCAGCTACATTATTCCCAGCCAAGGACGCGGTGGCGGTAACGGCGATGCATGGGGTCTGTAACATCACCGAGCTAGCAGGTGACTAAAATACCTATACCTGGCGACCTACAACGAACGCAATCTACGACTAAATGAACAGAAACCTCGCCGAGCCCGAGGTAGAATTAAGTCACTACCTACTGGGGTCATCAGAAGTCCGAGACAGGGGGAGAACATGTTAACTCTAGATTCAGGTGACTGGTTCTACCCAGTGCCGCGCTGACCCAATTCAGCGCCTGTGTGCGAAATCCATGCGCCTTTTTGTCGTACTTTTTCGAAAGTAATTTTAATAATTAACGCTGGCATTTCACCCGTCGCGCGATTTCTTACCCTGGCGCTTGTGTGCGCCGCACTCATAGCACATAGGGGCGGCTCGGTCCTGCTTCTACCTTCAGGAAGGCGACCTACTCTCTTAGGTGATGTCGGATTCCTGGTCAGGAGGAAACTTGACAACAACGTTGTGGAAGTCGATAGTGTGTCGACCCAGGTGGCAGGTAGCGTGCCTACCTCGTATTTAAACGCTACAATAGGCGTTGCCTAAAGACGATACAGGTATATGCGCCGACCTCAACTCACCTGACGAGATCACCACATAGGGCAAAAAGGAGTAAACTTTTAGCCAAGACCCTCGGACTGATGAGGCAAGGACGCGAGTTGCCACTGCGGATGGCCGCACCGTCAACACAAAGTTCGAGAATCTCGAGGAGGTTGAAAGTTTTCATCCACAATAGTATACCGCGCACGTAAACAGACTAATTGGACATAGTCTTGATGACCACAGAGCCTCACTGACGCGCCTCTACAGCAAAGACATCCCGGATGAGAGCCAGGTGGGACCATAGGACTTTAAACATTTGTGGTCATAACGATTGCTTCTACATTAAAAATTCTACAAGCCGTCGAAAGCTAGACTAAGCTATATTGCAGCCGAGAAACCGCGGCCCTGCGCGACATATAAATACCGCTAAGACCTGCCAGGTTTCTCCCTTAAACATATTATACCCTATGCTTCTTCATCGTGTCACTGGTTCAAATTTGCTGTTCCCAAAACTTGGCTACGGTAACGGCATTGTCTGAGGCCACTTTAAGATCTCGTTTACTGCAGGTAGATGGGCAAAGAGGGCATGAAAGCAAATGCGCCATGGATTGTGATGGAGCTCCGCAGTCGCTACATCTATACCCTATGCTTTATTGGTTACAATTGAGACGAATTAAATTATAACAAATTTGTTTAAATCCATCAAGCCGTTTGGGGGTGTAAAGCCAAGCTAATGAACATACCTACATACGAAAACCCTTACACTTCTGGCAGATTTATTGGGGTACCCAAAAGAAGAGGGGGCGGCAAATTTCTGATGGGCCCCGGGCGGCAAAAACCCACGCTACGCCACTGACTGCGGGGAAGGGAAAGAAGATGGATAGGTCTGCCACTCAATGATCGAAAGGTAAAATGAATGAAATGAAATGAAAGAATCAAATGAAAAATTTTTTATTGCGTTCACAACCAAACAAACATAATAATAGGCATACAGAAACACAAAAATACAAAAAAACAAAAAGAAGAAAACATCGATGTCAGATTCACAACATATCAGGGTTAGGTCGTGATGGCAATAGGACCCCGTTCAGCATGATACCAGACATGCTGGCACAGATTTTCTACGGGACCCTAAAAGGTACTGGTGCCCCTCTATGGGTAGATACTAGTTTTAGTTCAAATCCTGTGGGAGGGTTAGTACTTGCGCGGTTGAGTTGGTCCACTTATGTTGAAAATAGGAATGGAAAATACTCAGCCAATACGCTTTGATTGGTTCCAAAACTGCTCTGTAACACACTCTTAAGTATGTCTATATTTTTTTAAATGAAATATCAGGCAAACGAGCAGGCGGATCGCCACTACATATAAGCACTTTTATTTTACTTGATGTAAAATCTTTATTATTATATAAAGAAATAATTATACTTTCACAGGAAACTAGCTCTCTTTAAAATTAATGCATGATCACGGATCGTGTATAGAATTTCTGTCCGTGTTACATCCGGGACATACAAACAAACATAAGTCTCTGTACAAAATAAGATTCTAATTGAATAGCGAAATTGAACGGAAGGCGTTGGTTCCGCAACTTTTGTTTTCTTTTAGACTATTTATGATCCCTTTTTGCGAGCAGTGTCTCAAATCTGTTTCTAGAGTGACTAGGACCAATTAATATTTTTGTAACAGCTCGCCTGAAGCTTTGTGCTCGATTTTGAAGTTATACTTTCTTCACGATGGAAACCTAAGTCACAGACAGAGCGAGTATGTGTGACTCTCTCCTATCTGCAAAATAAAAATAAGTTAAAAATCTAGTTGATTTTACGTTTAGCGAGTATCATTCTGTTAGTAAGGTAATTAAAGACATAAATATAAATTAAAAATAATTGAAAAGTAACGACTAATTAGACAAAGAGAACACATTACGATGTTTATATGGCGTAACGTCTGACTGCTACTTTTTGCTCTGGAAGGTGGCAAAGAACATCTTGCGAGTAGCGGTTACAATAAGCAATGTGAGTTTGTCGTCACTTGTGTTTTGCTAAAACTTTAAAAATAGTAGTTGTATATTGCAAGGATTGGACCTCTAGCTATAATTTTTACTTAGAGAGCTAGAAACCTACTGTAGAGGCAACGGGTGTCTAGGTGAAAGAAATTCGGCAAGTCTTTCATAAAAAATGTCAACATGTTACTCAAGTGCAATCCTGGATGTCCTTGCTCTTTAGTAAGGTTAAGGCATAACCATAATACACAGCTTGCTATCAGTTCAAATAAGTAGATCTATACCTACCTATACGTAATTTTCGATTTGATTTTTACCGGTACCTTTGATATAATGGATATTCCAAGTCCCGGACGAAACTTAAAGGACTTCTATGCAGTCTCCTCAATCTTAGGCTTAAAACCAACTTACAAGCTTTTCTACCCATCACCCATAAAAGATTTTGTGCCATAACCAAAGTCTTACAGAATAAATCTATCGTATCATCATAATCATCATCACGGATTAACAATTAAGTCCACGAAATATTTCCAGACCATATTAAGCCTGTTGTTCCATTATGTAGCATGACAGATCGTTATCATGAACACGACGCAGTTGTAGTCCGACCTTTGTAAAGGATTTGAACAGTGGATGCAACTGGATGATATTAATGCAAATTGTTCCTATCCCGTATTACTGTTAATCTGATTACAGCTTTACGTACGTACTAGAAAGAGCTAGAGATAAAAAACGACTGATAGGGCAGATGTTTAAGCGGTCACGTCTTAGTGTAACATTGCACCGAGTGATGTTGGTTTGATATCCACAAATAGTAGGTACAACCTATCACTATAAAAGTTCGAAATACCTTAAATCTGTGCCTTACCTATTTCCTAATTATGTAAGTACTAAACTTGTAAAATCTCATTAACTAAAATAACCTAACGATGTGAGATTTCAATTTCGGATTTTTACCATCAGAAGTTGGTGCCAAAACTCAATGGTAAGGCTTTACACATTGAAACATAGTAAATTGCTTGTGTTACAAGATATCAAATAAAAGTTCTCGTAACCACATAAACAACCTCCACACATGAAACAAAGCAGTATTTCATACGCGAATCTGTTAGTAAATATCTCGCATGTGCTATAAAAATACAATAATTGCAATATATTACTTACGCAAAACGTTTGCCCAACGAGTAGTGTCTAATTTCATACAGATATCAAACAGTTAAGCGGAGTAGACAGGCAAAACAGCTGAATAGCCGATAAAAATAGAGTAAAAATATATTGGGCAATGTCAGTGGGTACTAGAGTTGCGCGTGCGACGTTACTGGCACGACAGGGGTGCGCAACATTTTGACTAGTAAAATAAAATAATTATTTTATTGGTTGCATTCTTAGCTCTCGGTTAGGTACACTCGATTTTTTGAGAACCTAGAGGTACAAGTTCGCAAGCAGAATGCACCACCGGTCGTCGCGACACTACCATTTTCTATGAACCTATTGTATGAAATACCTTCCGTACCTCCGTGTCGTCTGTGTTTGTTGCTGGGTTTTGGCACGGCGAGCTTTAATGAATAGGCGATACAGACTCATTAACGTTTTAACGATGAGCGGAGAATAACCAGGGTGACAACCCCTTGAAACGAGCGTTGAAAAACTAATCTTATGTATCTCATTCTTAATTTGTGTGGAGGTGCATCTACAGGCTGTAAATTGTATTCTTTGCAGAAACTTTTTGCAGCGTTTAGCAAATAAATATAAGCATTCTAACAGCATACTATCAATAATTAGGATCTCGCGGTCGATAATAATTACTAGAGTTACCTTTCATAACTGAAATTGTTAATTTACTACGCTGTGCAAATATTAGTAGTTTGCAACGGCATTAATTATTCCCACGACTTCCTTTAAGGTCATTCAACTATTACGGATATTGCAGTGGCCAACTCATAAAACTTACCAGTAAACTGACCTTGCTTAAGTAAGGAAGTCTCAATACTGACAGATCTAATTATACTGGTTTTAGTAGCAATTGGTGTCGTAGCAATTTCTAATAGTACGTTAAGAATTTGTAACAGGTATATGAACATGAAATAAGATGGGCCATATACTTTATGGTCGTACAAGAATTTATTTCAAGCTATGTTTATAAGCCTATAAAATGATATTTAATTTAGTATAACAAATTATTTAATAATGAATAATAATGTAAAAATGTAATTAATTTAATAATGTCTAAGCTTAGTCTAATTTTAGGGTTTTAGGGTTCCGTTTCTCATAAAATACAATGGTCACTTATACATTTACTGCATAAATGCAACCCACAAAACAAAATACACAATGTAATCAAAGATGAAATATATAATATTAAGCAAATAAATGTGATTTGCTATAAAAACGAATAGGAACCTATAAAGAAGTTTATAATGTTTATGATCAATAATAATATTTAGTGAATTGGCCATAAAAATGATCACAGCTAAGCATTTACTCAACCGGTAACATTAATTATGTGCTCGAGTACTAGATTACCGAACTCGACATTATGCGTGCCCCAACACGTTATTGACGGGTTTTTATTGGTAGCTATCATATAAGTGAATTTATAGGATTATTTTTGTAGGTAGACTGTTCAGATACAGTCACATTTCAGTAAGCTTGGAATCTATACAGAGAAAAACGAAGGCAGTTAGTATTTTTAAATAATATTCATCAATAATTTATTTTTGGACATTATGTGCTGAATATTACATTATATGCGGCCTTTCCACGTTTTGCTTCTTTGTGTGTTTTTATTAGTTAGTTTCGGTTAAACTATGCATAATGGCCGTGCCCTAACTCATAAGAATCACAAGTTCCTGCCGATATTTACCATACATTCTTCTTTCCTCGCTCTTTGACAGGTAATTCTAAATATTAGATTCAATTTTTTCTTCTGCGTAGCAATCTAGGTACGTAAAGAAAATAGAATGAAATACAAACGATAGTTCCAATTTAAATTTACCTCAAACGTGTTTGTACTAAAACGTGAATCAAACGAGTATTCTTATAAACTAGTTGACGACTCGCAACTGGTTTCAATATCGATAATATATAAATTTGCATTTTTGGTGTTACTGTGTATTATCGGCCATTACGTGTCTTTATTGGATGTTTGGATTTGCATGAATATAGCTAACACACAAACCACTTTAAATTATTCTATATTAAACAGGTCTTTGTTTCGTTGTTTTGGTTCAATATTTTGCTATTTAGAAAGAATTAGAGAAGACTTTTGATTCCAAACAGTATTACAATTTAGATAACAAGTTATCATGACTTGCAATAACATTTAATTTCTTTTGATTAGGTAATACATTTTTGTAAATGTCTAACTATTGTTCCTCGTCAAAATAGATGTTAATTAGTATTTATTTTCTAACTTTTACTAATTCTCAACTATTACATAAAATGCAACTTAATTATGTCTTAAAATTAAAATAAGCCTATTTAATATATACAAGACTAAAAATAAATTAAAATTATTTTATAGTATTAGTTTTGATTCCTGCGTCCTCTGATTCATACATCCATAAGATATTCAAGCATTCTTGGTTTCTGATTTGAGAAATCAGTACAGATATCAGAGCCTACATAGAACTGGTTTAGGTATAAATAGAGTGACAGTTATATATAAGTTATTCTGAGTTACACCTAACGGATGGTGTTGGCTATTTCCTTAATAATATTTCCACCTGCCATTTCTGCGGACCGTACTCGTAATCAAGGAAGGATTTAAGACGTGGGAAAGCGGGTTTGCTTGGTCATAAAAACAGCAATGAAACCTATGTGAGTTTTGATTCCTTCGTCGATTTATTCATGAAAGAAAGCAAACATATATTCCATCTTCGATTTGTTTATAGTAATTAAAGTAATAAAGATAAGGGACGTATCAATAAAGTGAAGTCATGTCTACGGGTTAGCAGTTGGAGATAAAATCAGAATGTTTACGACACTTCTAAGTAGCGCCGATTGATAAATAACAAAGACAAGCAAAGTGAAACTGAATTTTCTATGTACAGACTTGTCTGGTATAGTTATGTAATATAATTCTATGACTCTGTGTATATGTGTAAATTGATAAAAATATTTATGTCACGAGTTACAATTGGGTAAATATGAATTTTCATAAAATATAGGTGAAATGCCTTCATTTGACGTGATGTGAGTTACATCAGCCGTGTTTCCGAGATAATAATTATTAACATTATAGAATTCCTTCATACAACGCTATCCTATGAGTCTTCATGACTACGTCATAGATATTCCCTCATCATATATTAACAGCAAAAACAAAAATGTTACTTCAACTGCAAAACCGCTAAGTATAGTCTCAAATGTAATGAAACGAAACGAAACAAGAAAACTCTCGATATAATGATAGATTAGACGCACGGCCAACGGTTGTCGGCATCTGGCGGCCGGCTATTGTCAGCTCTCAATTGATATTCCATTATGTTGGTAGTTGTGTTCGTTTAGTTACATTATATGTTCTCTTTGAAAGGCTATGTGTTCACCAGAGCTGTAACCGCCAAATAAAAACAACTAATTCGATGCTAAGAAAATAAAATGATAGGTACCATTGGGGCCAACTAAAATCATTAAGAAGGTAATTCGATGCTGAGAAAAACTAGTTTGAGACCATTTCGTTGATTATCCTTGGGTATGCCAAAAGAAAGGGTGAATCTTTCGATGCAATGCTAATGAGACGAGGGCAAAGGTGACGATACTTTCAGACGAAACTAGCCAGCGGCTGCTCCTTACAAATATTTATATTGCATGAAAGGGTTATCTTCTTCGCAGCTAAATCGAAATTACGGGCTGTGACGAGCTAATCACGACAGGTTCTTTCCTTTAGGCATTCGGAACCTAACCAACAAAACAACCGCGATTTCCGTCGACGTCCCCTATTGACGGGGTAACGCGAATCGCAGGTACTTTGCTAAGACTATTCCGGTATTACACATGCATCTTCTACAAACTACATGAGTTTCTTTGATCGTACATTTTGTACTCGTCATTTTTTTATGTAAATGTTTAGGTACTGTTACTTTACGTCGATTTTCTGTGAGAGGGTAGTACTACCCCGGTCGAGCCGGCCCATTCATGCTGCAATCAGCGAGGCTCTACTACCTTTAGAATTTTACTACCTTTTTGGTATACCAAAATAACAAAACAAAACAAAAACAAAGAAAAATATTTACGATATGTATTGTGTTGTGTCGTAAATTGATTAAATAGTACACTAGATGTCACTGATCATCGCTTCAAAAGTTAATCCCTAATATTGAAAAGTCATGAACATGAAAAACATTTGGATAGGAATTTGTTATGAACAATATTTTGATTGTACCTAAGTATTTAACGAAGGATTATTTTGTACTATGGCAGTATCTACGAGTTCCGGGTTACGTATAGTAAGTAGGTACCTGATTGCAATGGTAGGAGGCACGCTTCAAATTTTTTTGTAAACGAAAGAAATGAATCACGTTTCTACAGTCTTTTTATGGATTGTGTACTATAACCATCGCAAGAACACCATAGAAAACATCATTTTTACTTGCGCCGTAACACAAAAATGGAAATGGAAAGTGTCTGATTATAACAATGTTTCCATAAAAAGGGCAGAATCGATGAACTGTTGAATGGTGTTAGAATAATATTGGAAAAGTTATTTTGTAATAATTTCTTTATTGTGGTCTTTTTAGGTTGACCGCCTCACGGCTTAAATATGCGCGTGGGATTGGGAGGTCTCGGGTTCGATTCCCAGGTCGGGCAAAGTGTTATTGGGATTTTCCGTTAAGAAATTCTCAGTAGCAGCACGGAGTCCGGTAATGTGCCCGGTACGGCAATAGGCTCGCCCCCTATTACTTGGGACCTAAAAAATTCATGGCGAAATGTGGGTGTAATATTACACGTACCCCTTCGGGGATACAGGCGTGAGGCTATAAATAAAATAAAAAATGAAAATTTTAGGTTGATAGGAAGATAAAATTCCGTCTTAGTTCACTTACGTAATGGAAAATAATTCGATTATCTCGAAGTCCAATACCAATCACATTAAAACAATGAAAGTCCATTGAAATTATTTTTCTTAGGCCACATGTGTCAATATCACATTTGGTTTTCTTCAGAAATTTTACAGATCTTCTAGTGACTTATGCCTGCTTACCATTGAGAAACAGACTACAGAAAGTTAATAACATTCATATAACCAAATATTTTGCAACCGGCTTTTACTCAACCAGCATAATAATATTTAAAAATTTCACAAAAATACGCAAAGATATCCATTAGAGTAGTGACGGTGATCGATTAAGTAACTAGTGTTGCGCAAGGGAACATCGATACGAATCGATTCGAGTCAGTCGAGTTAGTGTTGTAGTGTGACTGCGCTTGTACTTCCGTCGTTTGTCGGCTAGTGATGCGTTTGACACGGAAACACACATCTCGAACGATGGTTTAAGTGGCGTAGTTGATTCAAGCACGTTTTGCCAGTTAGAGGTAAACGACGGCGACGGTAGCGATGACAGCTTTCAATAAGGTAAATCAATTCAAATATAAGTTGAAGCTTATAAGTATTATTGAGGTTTCAAATTGATTTTGTGTGAGTATTTTTTTTTGTAAAATGCAGAATCTAAAACGTATGTTTTATTAAGGGACTTAGCCTAATTTTAAACAACACGAAGAAAACACAGAATGGACATATTTTTTATTAAACGAATATTTGTCTTGTAACTCCAAACGAGTTCGATTATAAGATAGAAATTAGAATTTTCTAGATACAGGTTTAGTAGGTATTCTTCAGTGACTGAATTATATTGGTCTTAAACTTACTTAAATGTTGAAGTGACATATATCTATAAGACTACGTGGCTTTACTTCATTTCTTGACACCCTTTTCGGCTTACATCAAGTAAAATTACTTATATAATTACCAGCAATAAGCATGTAGGTAACTCTCACGTAACATTAATCACAAAATAAAACAGGTAGGTAGCTATACCGTCGGACAAATTTAAGCAAGAAAATACTATAGGTGCTACAAATTAATTAAATTTTTATTACATTCTGCGTTACATTTAGTATCAACATTTTTATTCAAAAGTTAAAAAAAATTACTAATAAGTATTGCGGGTGCGCCTCGTATATTCCAATTGAAATTACGCTTAGGACTTATGAAGTTGACATAACTAACTGATGACACCCAGTCAGTCATGATCTTGACCTACATTTTGAAGGCACATCCTATTGCCAAAACGCATAAAATCACGTAAGTATACATAGGTATATCAAACGAAATGTAATCAAAACGTACTACAATGAAGGTAGGATGTACCAAGACATCTAATTGATGCGACAACTAATGAATAATCAATGAGATCTTATTTGCACACCTGCCATAAACGTATGCTTATTATATAAACACTAGTTTACATAAACACTAGTTTTTCTAGTGGCTTGGCCTGTTTGATATACCTATCGTTGATAACTAAGTTATACTTCTGTTCGTTCATCATCAGCTTTTAACAGTCCACTGCTGGACTAGGCCTCCCCTTTGAAAGGAGGAATTGGCCTGCTATACCACGCTGGCCAAACGGGTTGGTATAGGGCTTGTATCAAGTTTTCCTTCTCTTACAGTGCTGTTCTCTGCATAATATGCTCCCTGTACTTACTACTGTAATGTGTATTCTACTTCTGTAGTGTGTGCCAATTCATAATAAACAATAATTCCACGCATCGTATTATAAGTAGCACATGTTCGAACCCGGATCTCCGCGCAAAATGTCATTACAATCGGTTCAGCAATTTAGCCTTGAAGGCGTGACAGACAGACAGACGTGCATTAATAATATTACTTAGTCTAGTATGGATTGTTTCGTAATAGTGTTTGTTGTTATTTTATGTCTAGCTTTGAAACACGTGGCAATGACGCGCCAGTTTTAATTACTTTTATGTCGTTACAATGTTATAGATGCACACATCCAGCTTATACTTATAAATAAACATATTGGCTTTTTATAGGCGGACAGTCCTGGTAGCGGGGGTTTGTTAAAAAAATAAGTTGTCCTTAAAGGAATACTATGTTTTTGAGGGCAACGGGCGCTTCAGTCCTCCTAGATATTATTTCCTGGCTATTATGACTATTTTATGGGTGGTAAACCTACTTGCACTAGACAATACAATAGTCTTGAACCTTCTCATAAAACTTACTTTGCATGCATCACGGGGTCCGTTTAGTGTGAGGATCGAACTTGTAATAAGTATTAGTGTCCGTAATTGAATAACCATTGTGCCATCAGGCGCGTACTTCGTGGATACTTGCCAAAATCGTCTGTAAATCAACAAGTATTTTGATTATAAGTATTTTTCGTACCTGGTTCACGTAATGGTTAAGCGTGTCACACTGCGCCGAGTGTTATGGGTTCAATCCGACAAAACATGTGCGGATTACAGTATTAAAAGGTATAAAACTTATACTTATCTAATATATAAAATTCTCGTGTCACAGTTTTCGTTCCCATACTCCTCCGAAACGGCTTGACCGATTTTGATGAAATTTTTTTGTGCTTATCCGGTATCTATGAGAATCGGCCAACATCTATTTAAAAAAAAAAAAAAAAAAATTTTGCAAAGCAACGTTTGCCGGGTCAGCTAGTAACATATGGGTTTTGCACTCACGCACCCGGTCTGTCCCTGTCTATCAGTGTATTATCAGTTTAAAAGTCAGTGTTTTGAACAAAACCTGTTTTACTTTAGATGCATCTTAGAATGGCCATATAAGAACCTTGAGATGCGTAAGTGTAGTAGATTGTTAGCCGAGAGTGGCAATGATAGCCGTCTGGGAAAACCATTGTGTGCTAACGAAGCGATGGCTAAACGATCAACACTTGCACTACACACCACATATAATGTGTTTTGTAACCACTTGTTTATATTGTTTGTTGAGTGACGGCAGCTCGGAGATTTTGTGCAGATAACTGATTGCAAAGCGATTGATTGTTTGATTAAATCTCAGTTTCTCACGTTGAAATCGGTTGATCACTAAATTACAGACTCTTGTTCTATGAATGACAAAAGCAAAAGTGATTCTGCAGTTTGTGCTTTCGGGACTTGATGTTTTTACCTTTATTAAAAAGTCTCCGAAAATATATTTCATTGTATTCTCCATATCCCTCTGAATGTGTGTGGCACAATCAGAGGGTAACTACCAGATCAATCATTGATTCGACTAGGTTTTGACTTTGCTTGCTAGAAGTGCCGCACTGATCTTACCTTGAACTGTGACCGCCGATTCAATCGGGGTTGTAAGTGGATACTAATTGCTCGCATTTGGGCGAGAGAATAGTGTTTCTTTTGTGTGTCTGTAGAGTCAGGGAACTTCTGAAAGTGGGTGGGAGGAAGAATGTTCTTAACGATTGACTCGAATACGATCCCTGAGTAGACCCACTGAGGTGGCTGAATTAATAAGCCGAAATAATAATATCAATCACTCATGTGTGTTAATCAAGTTCGTCTTTAATACGCTGATGCAAATAAGGTAAAAAGTATTTCTTTTGTATTCTTACAATATTTGGGCTATAAGAAGGCTATTCATTGGAATAGCCTTCTTATAAACTTATATTGTTAATCCACGCTCAGTTAGCTTGATCAGATCTATATGAAATTGACTCATCTCCTGAAACGGTACAAACCCGATGAGGTGACCAACAATGAGTTTGTTTATCGCGGCGGCACGGGCCGGTACGCGAACATCTGTTGCTGATAGCTGGGCAGACACGAATGACGTTCACTCAGCGATTGTAGGTAGGTACATATGTTAATTAGTAATTTAGTTACTGATCAGATATAATATAAAAGATAGAGTTTTTGTCCGTCTGCTGACCTTTAAGACACGATTTCATTATCACGGATAGCGTAGTGGTTAAAACACTACGCCAATTTTGTACGTTCGATCCGCTCACGAGAAAAAAACATTGTTATCCTCAAATAGGTGTTTCTAAGACGGAGGCAGCGATAGCCGAGTGGAAATACCAACAGACTGCAATGCAGAGGGTATCGGGTTCGAATCCACGGCGCGCACTAATGACTTTTCGGAGTTAAGTGCGTATTGAATTGTTAATTATCGCTTATACCATGCCTCGGAGAGCACGTTTAGCCGTCGGTCCCGGTTGTCATGAAGATCTTTGACAGTCGTTACGGGGCGTCAGTACCTTCCACAGAAGAATAACTATATCCAATCTCTTTGGTACCTTCTAACTAAACTGACACTAGTCTAAACCATGGGATATCGCTAACCCTTCGGGTTGCGGAGGTCAGACAGGCAGTCGCTCTGTGGAAAAGCTAATATTCAGCCAAATCCGGTTAGACTAGTAAGCGGACCCCAGATTGAAACTGGGATAACGCTAAGAGGATGATGAGGTGTTTCTAAGACGCGCGTACTTAGGTACTTCGAATGATGGTCAGTGGCTTGAATGTTTCATTGTTAACGTCCTGCATTACGAATATATTAATACTTACGGCTTATTATCTATTTTAATCAATATTCAATTAGATTGGCAATATGTAATTGTTTCTAGAATTTCGATACGAAAACGAAACGTTTTCGAAACGTATTGAGGTGATGAGAATGTACCCGTTAGTTGTACAAATAACACACTTAATGATTGGAACATAATTAAAGTCACAATATACAAAATCATTAAAACTCCTATTGTTGAAACCGTACAAAAAATAAACCGTTTCAAAAACTGTCAGGACAGGTTTCCTTTTTCAAATATGATTTAAAATGTGTCAGTAAAGTGTGATTACAATTATTTACACTATGTCTGTCCTATGTTTTACTTACCACTAAGTGACTACACCGGCCACTATTCTTTTGGTCTAAACCAGAATGTTAGCAATGTAATTCGCATTGAAATATCAGTCATTGTGCTGCCAGAACCAAAAATCTTAAACTGAGTTTATTTCGTTCATTTTCTTTTTCACTTTCCAGCAACATCGTTATTACTAAGCAGGCACTATGATGACAAACATTTATGACTAATACCACTGAAGTGAATGAACCAGGAAAGATACGCCGGGTTAGTAGTAGGTTAAATGACAATCTATTCAGTCTAAAATCTAGCTTTAAGTCTGTATGCACTATAAATAGTCAGGCTTGAATGTATATTATTATGCATCTATCTATCTATTTATACAAAAACCCGGCATTTCTTATAAAAAGCTTCTAACATAACACGGTGTACAAAATAAAACTAACAAGAATAAGTTTGCATTAACGGAACTTGTGGCTATAAAAATAGTATCTAACATGGTGACGTCATTATCTTGAGACACTTGATTATATAAACAGTAACAAAATGAGGACTGTTCTTTATATTAAAGCATTGTGTGCTAATAGTGACGACAGAAATCTAGCTCCGGTTGATAAAACAGCTCTTAGCTAAACGCCGTGGTGCAAATGTATTGATGAGCAAATCAGATGCTAAAGAAAATTTACGTCTTTCTTCGTAAATATTGCTTATTTTTTATTGTACTGTTGACTATGATGGTATCATGTCATTTGGAAAAGCGTGTTCCTGGATCGAAGCAATTAGTACTGCATTATATCTGGCCATACCTCTAGGAAGATGGAATATAATGTATGTACTACTAGTACCTACCTATCTACGCATGTATCTTTTTTGCGATAGTCCGTGACTTAGATGTGTTTCATTGCTATTGAATGTATCCTGGCTTAATGGCCAGGATACATTCAAAAGCAGGTTATTCAAAATGTCAAAGGTGGTCATTCCACATATTATGTATAATAGGTATTACAAAGCTGTGTAAAGCTATCAGATCAATAGTTGTTTATCAAATCTTAATATATAAAATCCTTGCGTTACTGACTGACTGACAGACACCCTACAGCCGAAACTATAGGGCGCAGGAGGCTGAAATTTGGCATGTATGTTCCTTGGGGACCGTAGGGGTGCACTAAGAAGGGATTTCCCGAAATTCCCAGGGATCGGCCAAAACGGGTAAATTTATAAAAAATGCAGGCGTAGCTGCTGGCGTCCTCTAGTTAATACTAAAATTGTATGCGTTATGATTATTAGAATCATATCAGGGTGCCTGAGGATCGGTTCTTGACTGTAACCAAATCTATAAATCCGACTAAGTAATTAGTTTACTCAATGTCTGCAGCTAGGAAAGCATTGAAAACAAGATTAATTCGTCAAATATCACCGTCATTGTTGCAAATTACACGCGAAGTCGCAACAAATAAAAACTAACAAAACTGTGGATCATAGCTCGGATGGAACTATTAGATAACGGGATATGGATACAACAGTGTTATTATAAGTGTATTTATTATATTTATGTTGAGTAATGCTCGGTAAATTGCTGGTTTTATCATAAACACGCCGATCGTTTTCGTGTGCACGTTTGTAAAGTTATTGTAGAGTCTGTATTTTACGCATGAAGTTTTGGATGTAGGTAAATTGGATCTTAAGAGGAGAAAATGTACTTATGTTGGTTAAATTTTCTTAGGGTTTTACTTTTAATAAAGTGTAAAGTAGACAGACAGGCTCGCCCACTAGTATCTAAAGTAGAGACATACATTATGCTTCTCCTATCTTTTATTTAAAAGAAAAATTATCTAGGCTATGTAAGGCTCTCTAAATCTAAGTTTTGTTATTATTATCTATTCTTAACTCAATAGTAATTAAAGTTTAATCGATTGTTTCAATTCGTAACCAAGTTTCGTAATTCTGTTGCGACTAATTTAATCTAATTACCTATTGTCACAGATTACAACATTCTGTCCGAACTGGACGAAAATAAAGCTGAAATACCTTATATTTGTCACGATATCGTATAAATATAAGATAATATATATAAATATGAGATATTTCACATTTATTTTTGTAAATTTACTCGTTATAAACTCGAAACTTAAACTTCAGTATGTGTACAACTTGCGAAGGTTTAAAACTATACATATTTTCTAAAATCGTTAATCGAAATACTTCCCTGGTCCTGTCCAATGGCACAAGTTTATCTCGAACTCCATGCAATCATCTTGCCGAGATGGACACAATAGGTATGTAGTTTTTATCGGGAAATTCACAGCTGCAGTTGGCTCTTGAAACTGTGACTGGTAGGCCATATGCTTGTATTATCTATAACTAACTATATAGGTAAGCAGATGCCTGAGGTTTTGTCTGCATTATTGTATGAATAAGCAATGTATACATAATTATTCTAACTTTTCACAGTCCACTGTTTGACGTAGGTCGTTTCCCCTAATTTGACATTAAACCGTTGTCAGTCAATGGGAGGAATTGACCTACTATACTGCGCTGACCACACGAGTTACCTAATAAATGTAGAGTCTGATGTTGAGTTTACCGCCTTTTCACAGTGCATGTGTTATCAGTGTAGTCTTCTTAGGCGCTTCTTACGACATTCACGGATTTTTAATATTTTTTTTATTTATGCCATTTTTTTTAATACTTAAACATAGAAAAAACATTTCCCTCGCCAAGCTACATCAGCTTGTTGGCGAGAAATGAAGTGGGGTAGTAACTTGTACTTATCTTGTATTCTTAATCCATCGTAACACGGATTGTAATTTATGTACAACAGGTTAAATGTATTTCCCATATAATTCTAGCTTCCTACTACATGGTCTGTTGCGTATTAGCTTACCCACCCAGATTAAAGAACCTACTTTCTTCAGGTCGTAAGTACATCGTCTTATCGTCGAAGATGTTATCCAAGCCTAGTGTGCTAGGATCCGCTTACTGCCAGAATACTAGCGTTACTTTAGCAACTGTCGTTTGACCTTCGCAGCGAATTAGCAATATCCTAAATAAACTAATAATCTTAGCAAAATCTAAATGCAGCATTAATTAATCTATGATTGCGCAGGCGATGGAGCGAGAATTATAAAAATAAAAAGATATAGTTTTATTTTAACGGTAAGTTGAGTCCAAGGTCGTTGTGAAATGAGATAGAAACTGTGAAGGGTGCATCATGCTTAATTAGCTTTTTATTTTAGTTGCATAGTGCGTCAGTCGGTTAATTACTCTGATAAAGATTGCCAGCGCTTCATTACCGATAGATAACTGTATAATACGCCCACCTAAAAAGTTATATTAACATACAATGAAAATTGAAGTAGGTATTACATATGATATTTGGAACACCTCAGCGTAGTACTATGTATATATGTGAGTATATACATATATGAGTATTTTGTTTAATTGATGATATTTTTATACCACAAGTTACGGCCAGCCGTATACGACGTAAGCCATTGTTGTCAATGATACCAACCAGGTATAACCAGGCCGTTGCCATACCGTTTAAAATTTGAAGCTAAGCTATCCTTGCTCTCTTCGACCAAACCGGACATATTCATGCGTTCTTGCTTGCCATACAGAGAAAGAAGATAAAATAAAGGCTGCTATTAAGGAAATAATTATCGATAACTTATTATAATTTCTTCTCTGAGGTTTTGGCATTGCCCTGGTTGAGCCGACCTACCGTATCAGCGTGGCTCTATCAAATAACATAATATACATTTTAGGATACAGTTCGACTGAAAAAGTGTTTGCACTGTCCGTGATTCTATTGACAGAGATATATCTCAAGAATATTATTTCAAGTAGTTAACATGCTTTGAGTTAGATTGTATGCAACCGGGTAAGGAAGGTGGCAGTCCATTATTTTTGTCTTAAACAACTTGATAGACATCCGTACTAGGTACTTACGAGTAGCATTTTTTTTCATTCCGGTGCTGACCAAGAGCCTCTCTTTCGTTTTTAAATAAGGATAACAGATTTCAATTAATTCGTACTGTTCAGATGCAGACGTAGGGAAATTCCCAAGATATTCTTAGTTTGAGAGGTATTTTTACTACTGTATTATTTGTGACGCAAGATGTGTTGTTCGTTCACTTAAATATAGTGCCCAGTATATGATTAAGTACGTTATGGCAAAATGATAATAACACGTATTATTTACCACCTTATTAAAACATAGACTAACTCAACACAGATAGGGGTGGGACTAAACTTAAAACTTTTATTACTCTCTCTACGTAAAATTTATAACACATAATGAAATAGGTATATAAATACGACGGCTAAAGGTGAATAATATGCATTGTGTGTCTAAACTTAGGCACTTAGCTAACAAAATGTAATAAACATAAAGCTATTTCTAAGCTTAGTACCTACTCTACTATCTACGTAAAATGGACTACACATATTGAAGTAGGTAGGTATATAAAAATAGTAGGCTAAAGATGCAACATACATTGTTTGTGTCTACTTAGTAAACAAAATATCTAAGTAATTAAAATAAAAATTCCTACCTTCTCAGTAAAGGACTAACGGCCATTTTCAATATTCGAACTATAGATAGATCTGTAGATTTTAGATTCGTGTTTGACATATTTTGTATGGAGCTTATGTCAAAAGCTGTCAAAAACGAATCTAAAATCTACAGATCTATCTATATTTCGTAGTAAGTCTGGTATCATAAAGTTGTAATTGCGCAATGTGTGCAAGATAATTATTTTAATTCTACATTATTACCGCTAAAATATTCCAGCAATATACCTACCTTAATAGATATAGCACTATAAATAAAACTCAATTTATTTCATACACACAAAAAATTCAGAATTATACCTGTCTTAGTAAATAAATCTTCACGCATGAAGATCATGATAAATAGCCATACCTCACCGTTTCGTTAGCACAAAACTATGATCAAAAAGTGTTCAACACTGACCATCGAGATTTCTTACAACCAGTATTGTGAAGTAAAAACAACAAAGAAAAAAGTATAAAAAAGCCCACAAAATGTCGACTTATTCGCGTGAATCGAAATCTCCCAATTAAATGCAAAAAGCTATGACGAAAATGTATTCTTTTTTACGTCATCTGTCTGTTAGAGCGAACATCGTTATGAAATCTGATCCAAAGATGCATAACTGGAATTAAAAATCTTGTTTGTAGCTTGCGAGTAGGCTAGACTTAGAGAAAAGTCCACTCAGTAATGTTGTTGAGACAACCGGTTCGCGCAGTGGGAGTGTAAGCGACTGCTACGCCGAAGGTCGCGGGTTCGATTCCCGCTCAAGTCAAACATTTGTGTGCATGAGCATGGATGTTTGTCTTGGTCTAGGTGTTTCTAAGTATAACATGTACTTACGTATTTACAAAAAAAAAGTATATTTATGTATGTTTATCCATTATCTAGTACCCATAGTACAAGCTCTGCTTAGTTTGGGACTAGATGGTGATGTGTGTATGTGGTAGAATATTATTATTATATTATTATTATTAATCTATAACTTTATTCATGCGATGAAAATACTATGTTGCCCCTTTTATCCTACTATTTTTGTAATGATTGATAACATATACATATAATAACTGGACTACCTCGTTGGTCTCGCGGCATAAATGTGCGCGTAGGATTGGGAGGTCTCGGGTTCGATTCCCGGGTCGGCCAAAGTGTTATTGGGTTTTTCCGTTAGGAAATTCTCAGTAGCAGCACGGAGTCTGGTAATGTGCCCGGTAAGGCAATAAGCTCGCCCCCTATTACGTGGGACCTAAAAAATTCATGGCGAAATGTGGGTGTAATATTACACCTCTGCCTGCCCCTTCGGGGATACAGGCGTGAGACTATAAATAAAATAAAAACATATAATAAGCGATATTCCTAGTATTGCAAGCGTATATAGCACAGCGTGCTTATATTTTTAGTTTTGTAACCTCTATGGGTTAAGGAATAATTTTATACCTCTCCTCTCTGTCTCACTCTCTTTTTCTCTCTATTAATATTGTACTCCCTGTACATAATTTTGTACATAATGTATATCTTTAAGAACGGTCGGCTCAGGATTGATCGGTCTGGAGAGAACAGAGGACGCTGCAGGCCCTAGGCCTCCGATTCCTCCTCCAAGGCTCTCAAGAGTTTCTAGACTGGGATGATGATGATAATGATGATGTATAATTTATTATTATAAATGATTATTACATGTCAATCTATAGGCTAATTATTAAAATTAACATTGCAAATATTTCAAATGTGAAATATGTTAGCGGATCCTTTTGAATCCTAGACTAATGATTGGTATCGCTTAGAGCAGAGCGAGACCAATCATTAGTCTATGTTTTGAATGTTACTTTTTGGTATCATAATTATTCTGATCTTTGCTATTTTAAACCAGTTTATTAACTCCCACAGGAGTAATTGCCAGGTAAATAATACAAGGGAAGCTAAAGGACTCATATCTCATATGCTATGAGGGCAGCATCGTAGCATATGCGCATATGCTTAGCTTTTTAAGATTTTATAGTCTATCTCTCGGCAGTTGAGATTAGTAAATATTTATGTTGATATCTTATTGCTTAGCTTTTTAAGATTTTATGGTCTATCTCTCGGCGGTTGAAATTAGAAAATATTATGTTGATATCTTATGAGCCATCATTGTCACAGATTTCTGAACGCTACCAGGCGATCAGTAATCCGTGAAGGTGTTTGTAGGTCTCTTCTTGTCGTAGGTTAGATGTGCAGCGAGTGCGAACGATAATCCTCGGTGTGCACAACCGCGAATGTGGAATAAGGTCATTTTACAAGTCACACAAAAACTCGTATCACGGTAGACTGCAGATTGACGTTGTATCCTTGACATTAGTAAGATTTTTTGGTGAATAGCACGCTCTGAAAATATGCCCGGTGAATCGCAGTAATGACCTAAATCATATAGGACTGCATTCAATCGAAAAATAGCACCTGTATGAATGAAAATAATTTGATTAATTTTTATCCTTCAGAGCTACACATGTGTGAGTTTGTTGACTTCGCTACAGGTTGAAGATTCTATTTCTTTCGAGCACGAATGCTATTATGTTCGATATTTGCATGTTAATTATCTATGACTATCTTCAACCCCAGCTTCACCTGCGTGGGTCTGATCCTCTTAATGGTTGGACAATTCCAAAAATCCTCTTAAATTGCATCTCTCCCCTCCCCAAGTAACATACAGCTGAAACTACTATGCATTAGAAGTTGATTGGCATGTGCCAACGGCTGAACCGATTTTGTTGAAATTTAATACAGACATAATATATTGAACTATGGAGACGAACATAGTCTACCATTTGTTGCAAAAAAAACTGGGTGGTTTTATAGGGAGGGTAGAAGTTTGTAGGGCACAAATCTAACGGTTGGAAGTAAGAACGCATGCGCTATAATAATTGAGGGCTGCGCCTTTGCTATCTGTCAGTACTGTCGCATCATACATATTGCCAAAATAAAGTAAATATTAAAGTATCCGTACAATAATGGAGATTTGTGTAACCCCGAATATAACGCGTGCGAAGCCGCGGGCAAAAGCTAGTTAATTATATTGATAAGTATGCAAGTACTGAAGCATATTCACGTACCTATTTTAATCAGTATTTTTTTTACTGTTCAAAGTTACAAAATCTGTAAACTATTTTTAAATTCGGCAAACAATTAATGACACGGCAATACGTTAGGAAATATTGCAATCCTTACAGTTAGTAACTTAAATAATATGCTGATTTATATCACTGAGTACTTGACGAATGCTGGTTATAAAATATGCTATTAATTAATACACGTGAGGTTAGGCGGTTTACGGCTTCATATTTATTATTTATGAGTTTTTTATGGCATTTCAACTCCATCCGCATTCCCGCCTCTGTAGCTTGGTTCAAATGCGCACCATTGAAGACAAGTTTTGATGTTTGAGCGTTGAGAATCCCGTGGGAAGTTAAACTGTATTGCAAGCCGCAACGAATTTTTGATTCCAGAGATGATGCAGTTGTTTTCATTGATGATTAAAAATAATAACAAAGTAAACATTAGACTGCGATAACCAATTTTTGGTCCGTGTGGTGACGGATTTAGAATACGGAATGTCACCACCCCATATCATCCCATGGGTATCGTAAGAGCCGACAGAGGGAGCATATTATGCAGAGAACAGCACTAAGAGAAGGAAAACTTGATATAAACCCTACACCAACCCGTTTTGCCAGCGTGGTATAGTAGGCCAATTCCTCCTTTCAAAGGAGAGGCCTAGTCCAGCAGGGGACTGTTAAAGGCTGATGATGATGAAACAATTTTTGGCTGGACATACCATGTGCCTTTATCACCTTATTAGTAAGGTATACGTAAAATGTCTTACTTAGCGGTGATTATCGTAGTACTAATATGCCGTCACTTTGTTTGAACTTGACACTGGAACCGTTAACCTTGGATGAATTCAAGAGTATCTTTGCGAACTAAACTTTGAATATATTAAAAAGTTTGTTAAATGTCACGATCGTGTTGACATTCTTATTTTGAATTTGGGTTATCTGTTGAAAAAAGAAACGACGTCTGTGGGTGTATTCAAATAAATATCCGCTGAGATCATAGATAGCTGAGATCGCAATCCTACTTACAAAAGGAGGGATGTAAAAAAAAACTGTGTATATCAATGTTGTAGTGGAAATTAATCTAATAATTGTATCGCGTCTTATTTTGATATTACAGTAGGTAATCATACATACATACATAGACTCACGTCTGTTTCCCCGAAGGGGTAGGCAGAGGCATATTAAACGCCCACTTTTTGCCAGTGTTTTGATCCCACGTAATAGGTGGCGAGCCTATTGCCGCTTATCGGGATATTTTGTTTGCCAGAGCCGTTGATCGGCAGGTGCACCACTTGCAGGTGAGGTTGGCTTGGGACCCTAAGTTCTTGGTGGGAACCCTATGCACGCTGGTGGGAACCCTATGCACCCTGGTGGGAACCCTATGCAGGCAAGCAGTAGGTAGTCTTTGTTATTTTTAACCGACGTTTTGTTTGTTTACAGGAACTGTGGTCACACTGGTCACGGGAATACAGGTCTTCTACCGTCTTTAAGTCTTAAATGTAAGTTCTTTAATATTTTCTTAATTATTTTTAAACTAGCTATGTTGAAACCCACGGTTTAACCCACCCAGCAGTGGGTTATATAAACAACGCATCATGATTTGCATAACATAACATAACATATCTTCACGCCTTTTATCCCCGAAGGGGTAGGCAGAGGTGTATTACACACCCACACTTCGCCAGATATGTTTTAATCCCAATGTGTATAGGGGGCGAGCCTATTGCCATCTACCGGGCACATTGTTAAGCGAGCGATAATTAATATTTTTAATACACACATAACTTCGAAAAGTCATAGGTGTGTGCCCGTGGTAACTGGGGATCGAACCCGAGACCATCGTCTCGGCTCGGCAGTCCGTTACGTTCACCACTGGGCTATGGATTTGGTTGGCTATATTATCACATGCTTAGTATAAATAGTAACCCTGTGAATAGTATTTTGATACAATGACAAAACATAACTTACACTCTGCCTTGTTGGTCTCGCGGCATAAATATGCGCGTGGGATTGGGAGGTCTCGGGTTCGATCCCCGGGTCGGTCAAAGTGTCATTGGGTTTTTCCGTTAGGAAATTCTCAGTAGCAGCACGGAGTCTGGTAATGTACCCGGTACGGCAATAGGCTCGGCCCCTATTACGTGGGACTAAAATAAATCTGGCGAAAAGTGGGTGTAGCAATACACCTCTGCCTGCCTCTTCGGGGATATAGGCGTGAGACTATGTATGTATGTAACTTACACTCTAAACCATTTATAAATAGTAGTCCAGTACATCCGTGAACATGGGCGCTTGCAACACTGCCGAAATATCGGTTACTCGAAACAAAAACAAAGGTACGTGGTATATATCCCGTAGAAACAGTAAAAAGTATTGATAGTGACCACGAAAGTTTAAATTCATACATTTATAAATAATTGCAAGTCTGCTTTGCATTTTTGTTCACTGAAAACCCATTCGGTACTTTCATAAAAACATCTTTACATACTCCAAAACAATAAATCCAGGTCATTCACAATCTGCAACTGTCTAAGAAATTAGCATTTTGTTGTTCAAAACAACAATTACAAGAACAGTTAAGTTATTGTCAACAACATCCTTGTGCGTGATTCATGTATCGGTTTCGGGTTCAGTAGGCCAGTCGTCGGCCGGGAATCGAACCGGTTTCGGTACTTACACCCACGACGATGTGTGCGATGTTCAATGTCAATGCAAGTTGTTCGAGTAGTTTGTTTAAGATGAATTTAGTATTTTTTACTGATCAGTCAAGCATTTTGATTTTAGTGGGTTGTAAAAACTGATTTAAAAGTTACTTAAGTAGGTACTTATCATCATCAGCCTTTAACAGTCCACTGCTGGACTAGGCCTCTCCTTTGAAAGCAGGAATTGGCCTACTATACCACGCTGGCCAAACGGGTTGGTATAGGGTTTGCATAAAGTTTTCCTTCTCTTACAGTGCTGTTCTCTGCACAATGCTCCCGCTGTCGGCTCTTGCGACGCCCATGGGATGATATGGGATGGTCACATTCCGTATTCTTAATCCGTCACCACACGAACTTAAATACTTATACATTTTGTAAAATAAAGTTGATGGGCATTGAATATACCTAGGTACTATTGAATGGTCGCGGATTTTATTTCCACCATATAGTTTCAAATTTGAATGAGCTGTCACCCTAAGCATTAAGTTAATCTGGAGGCATTCAAAGTCACTGCCTGTTGTTCGGTTCCTATCTAGTTTGCGACAAAGGGTTTGTATTCCTTTTATTAGACTTTATAACGAAATTATCTGATAGGTACAAAAACGACTTGACAACGAAAGGTACTTAGTTAATCTGTGACATAAGAAAATACAATTTTAATACAAAAATGGATGCAGATACTCAGAATAGAATATAAGCAGATCAGAAGTTGATTCTTTTTAAGGTCATTGACCTACTATAATAATGTATGCATACCTTGAGTTTTTTAATTATGGAGACCTCACTTATGGTTTTCGTTAATAAGTTCAGTAGAAAATATGCCTTCTCGAGGCGGAATATAACTATACAACTTTCACTTTAATTAATTGAGAAAACTTTCTGGATGGATTCTGATAATGCAAACTTTATTTATAAGTGTTTTATTCCGGGTACATTTTTCTTTTAAATTTAGTTGAAATGCAACTCGTTTTCCTAAAAATTTTAAATATACCATAACTAGTCGAGCCCGCCTTTACACCGGCCTTATGCTCCGCACCGTGGCTCATAGCATAATGTTATACCCTTTAGCCTTCTTCAATAACATACATACACATACATATCGTCACGCCTTTTATCCCCGAAGGGGTAGGCAGAGGTGTATTTCTACACCCACTTTTCGCCAGATATACTTTAGTCCCACGTAATAAGGGGCGAGCCTATTGCCGTACCGGGCACATTTCCAGACTCCGTGCTGCTACTGTGAATTTCGTGACAGAAAAACCCAATAACTCTGCCCGACCCAGGAATCGAACCCGGGACCTCCCGATCCCACGCGCACATTTATTCCGCGAGACCAACGAGGCAGTCGTATAGGGTTTGATGTCGAGTTTTCCGTCTATACGCAAATATGGTATTTGCATCGCGTTATCCCTTAGTCGCCTCTTACGACACCCACGGGAAGATAGGGGTGGTGACACTTGTATTCTATGCCGTCAACCACACGGCAAAATTTCTTCAATAAAGGTTTCTTAAATCTCCAACACAAAAATCATGATTCAAATTGGACCAGTACTTAGTTCTTGAGATTAGCGCGGCCAACCAAATAATCAAAAAACTCTTCAGTTTTATCATATTACCTGTAGTATCATATAGATTCTCAGGGCTTATAGTTTTGTATATGATCGTGCTATTTATAGAGCAAGAAATACAAGAGTTCGTTACTGCAAAAAAATTAAAATTTACCTTAGGACGAGAAATGTTTGACCACAGTTCAATAAATAGCCATACCTACAGGAAGCCTATTGCCACTCCTCTTTCTATCTACTGTAAAGGATCATCGCATATCGTATAAATAATAAATAAATAAATAAAAATATACTTATTTTCATTAGTCACAAAAATATACATACAGTTCTAAAAAAGTAATTTAGGTAAAATAATGAGATGCCTGTACTAGGGTAAACCTGTGCCACAAGCGTTGAAGTCTCTAATGCTCCTGCTACACCTGCGTCTTAACGCGTTAATTAGCGCGTTAATTTAGGCGCCACGTAGATGTGGCCAACGTTTTAACGCGTTAAAGTACTAACGGCATTACTAATGGCGTTAAACGCTAAGCGATAGCTCGGGTGTCGGTTTTTTGGACACATCAAAGGGTTTTAGCGCGCAGTTTAACGCGCTAAGTGATGGTGGCTACATTAACGCCGTATCATTCGACGGGATGCGAGCACAGAGTAAGGACTGTTTACTTTACAATTCAAAATTAGAACCTTTAAGGAGCGTGCATATTCGTTTTTTAAAGGTTGGTTTTTTGAAAAGTCCTTAACGTGTGAATTCACGAGGAATTAACGCTTAACGGCATTGTAACCTTAATGTAGCCAAGGCGCATTTTTAACGCGTTAATTAACGCTTAGTTGGCTATTGCCATCAACGTTAACGCTAACGCAGATGTAGCAGTAGCATCACAGTAAATGATTTTGTTATGAGTTTTGAAGTCATCGCAATATTTATTGTAAACATACTAAACGTTACAATGTTTTAAAGAAAAATATACTTACAACAAATTTAAGACTAACAATAATCTTATGATGGGTCGCTTTGTCCTCAAAGACTAGAAATATTTACAAGAAAATGATTAGCTTACGAGACCAGTAGTCGACTAACTTGCATTTTCTAAAGCGCATTAGAAGGAAGTAAAAGTGAAGCCGTTCTCATGTCTGTCCACACCACAGGCACGGGTTAGAGGTTAATTGTCGTGAACATGTCTAACAACTAATTAATTGTTGTTCCTGCTTCTAGTTCTCGCTTGTGGATTAAAAGTGTTATGTAAGGCTTCGATTCGGACATAGATGGAATAAGGAAAACCTCGGAGCCTTGGGGGGCCTATACGGGAATATGGGTACAGTATTCCAAGGCCCTTTAAGAATTTTAATCCAAAGTGTTATGGGATCCTTTAAGACTTGTAATATACACCCGCCTGTGGCATTTTCTTCACAACACTTTTAAGTTTAATAATAGGCATGAAGGCATTCATGCAGCTACCCTTGGGTGTAGAGCTACTGCTTGTATAGAAAGTGTTTATTGGGGCCATTATTCAACATTAGTGAAATTCATGAAAGACGGAGTTCGTCAGAAATACTGTCATGTTATCTAATACTAATATATAAAGCTGAAGAGTCTGTTTGTTTGTTTGTTTGGTTGAACGCGCTAATCTCAGGAACTTCTTGTCCGATTTGAAAAATTATTTCTGTGTTAGATAGCCCATTTAGCGAGGAAGGCTATAGGCTATATACAATCACGCTATGAACCACGGGAGCGGAGCAGTTGCCTTAAATAGCGCGGGTGTAACCGCGGGCTCATCTAGTTTATTATATTTCTGATCCAATAAACCTCTTCCATACGAGAAATAGCTCTACACCAAATGCGGCTGATTCAAGCCTATACTTAAACTACCTAACCATCCTTTACCATCATGCTCATGATTGCCTTGAAAGTCGCTCGGATATACGATTTATACATGGATTTTGAGAATAGAGATACCTGCATATTTTATATGGAGTTTATGACAAATTAGGCAGCGATAGCCTAATGGAGAGACCGACTGACTGCTACGCAGAGGGTCCGGGTTCGAATCCACGGCGCGCACCAATGACTTTTCGTAGTTATGTGCGCATTAAATTGTTAATTATCGCTTGCTAAACGGTGAAGGAAAACATCATGAGGAAAGCTGCATGTCTGAGAGTTCTCCATAATGTTCTTGAAAGACATGTGAAGTCTGCCAACCCTCACTAGGTCAGTGTGGTGGACTATAGCCTTACCCTTCTCATAGTGGGAAGAGACCTGTGCCCAGCAGTGGGACAGTTAATATACAGGGCTGATGACGATGATATGACAAATATGCATCTCTTATCTCCAAATCAGAATTGTAGTCAGCCGTTAAGTGACCCATTTATAATTATATTTGAACTATAGAATTGATTCCCTTATCGTGATAATAGGCTTATAATGGTTCTTGGCGATATAGGTTTTGGTTATGAATAGGTTATCAATATTATTCTTAATATCCACTGATATATGAGATTTTTACTTAGAGCTTATAGATATTCCGATATGTACATAATTATGTCATGTATATCTGATGGTGCTAAGATTGTTTCTGATTCTGACTTCCTGCAGTAGATATAGTACTGTTGTTTTTTGGTAAGACATCTCGTTATAATAGGTTATATTAGTACCGGAGGCCCTATCCCCTATTCCTTCTCCCTCATCCCACTCCTCATCCTATCCCTTTTCCCAACCCCAAGGGGCGGCAACGCACTTGTAACTCCTGTGGTGTTGCTTGTGTCCATGGGCGGCGGTAATTGCTTACCATCAGGCGACCCGTCTGCTCGTTTGCCACCTTTTACAATAAAAAAAAAAAATGGTATTGTAACATTATTTATATTGAGGCAAAGGACTTATTCGCTTAGCGAAATAATTGGAGATGGATAATTCTAGATTCTCTGTTGCTTTAAATAATTACCCAAAATATAGACTAACATCACTACGTCTAAACCAAGTGTCGAACCTAGGATCTCACTCATGCCACAAGATCAAACTGTAAAAAATAATGTATTAAGATATTTAATATGCTTATAGCCTTCATTATTATTCATTCATTTGACCGACTGAGTAAGCGATGGATTGAATTTCAACAGCCGAGCGCTAATCAATTTTAAACGTACTCGTACAATTACGTTATTTAATCTAAATATTATCGGGTCACTTTCTTTTGGTTGCAATCTTATACCTGAATTGTATAACAAATTGTCTATCTGCTGAAGAGTTTGTTTGTTTGCTTGAATGCGCTAATCTCAGGAACTACTGGACCGATTTTAAAAATTATTTCAGTCTTAGATAGCCCATTTATCGAGGAAGACTATAAGCTAAATAACATCACGCAATGAGCCACGAGAGAGAGCAGTAGCCTTAAATAACGCGGGTGTAACCGCGGGCTCATCTAGTAATATAATTAATTGTATTTCTCTTGCATCTGTATTTTTCGTCATGATATTATCGTAGGTATGGTCTACTTTTGCTATTAGATCAATGTAAAACACTTCAAAGTGTATGTTTTTTACAATGGGCTGTCGAAAACCCCAGAGAAACAGGCAGCCCTTCGCAATCGATAGAACTTTTATTTCTGTCATTCACGAAGAATTTCCACTTGTAGGTTTTTTCTTTTCACCATCAATCCGCCATCAAATTCGTAATAGTTATTTTTCCTAACCATCAGATACTTATTCGCTGCCAAAGTCAATGAAAAAAACAAGTCAAATAATCATTGTCAGGCCCGCAAATAATTACCGGCAGTTTGGTAACAAGTCGTGATCAATTCAAAACAATAAAAGCAAAAGAACTAAAAGAACCTCCAAAAAGTCCACAGGCCGTGACTGTATCTTCTTATCAAAAGACTCAATTACGTATTGCTAAATTTGTCATTGGGAGCTCTATTCTTATACACGTAATTGGTCCACTAAACACCTTGATATAGTTTACACAATAGTCTTGAGACCACACGTTTTTGCTTCACCATAAAAAGATCTAAACGATACTTCAGTATCTCAGGTTTCTTTAAAATTATTTCTATCGCCATCGTGTTAAAGTTCATATTCAATTCAACAGTTTTTTGATTTAAGTCGTTTTTCAGCTTTGACATTAGTCATAATTGACTCTCTTTGTCTTGGCTGGCATAGGTAGGATAAGGTAATGTCTGTTATTTTTAATTAATTAATTAAGATTTGAGTTATGACTGAACACAAGATGTTTTTATAAGTATTAGGTATGCAGTTTTACTAGTGGTAATAATTTTGATTTGTAGTGCTATATTGCTGGAATACATTATCAGTCATATGTTAATTAGGTTTTATTTATTCTCTAACAAAATCAGAAGATTTTATTTCTAATTTAACATGTCAATAAGTTAGAAAACTTATTGACATGTTAAGTTAGAAATAAGACTATCAACATAGGTCAGTGCTTGCCTGCGCATCCCATATTTTGTACAAACATTTGTTAGACAGAAAAGAGCGAATATGAATAAAAATGAACTTATTACATAATGTAACAGTTATAACAATTCTACCAACACTTGATAACCCTTTTGTGAGTTTTATTCCCAGATGGCGATACTTAAGCCTTTAAATACACTTTAATGCTATATAAAGAGCATAAAAGGACTAATATATCACAAAATTGAATCATGTATTTTTTCTTACTACGTATATCGGTGCCATGGCAGGTCCCTAAGGTATGCCTCACATTCAGAGTCAAGACCTAAACTCGTTCCTTGAGTTACACCAATTTTTTTACTAAATATAAAACGTATAAGGCATCTACTGTTATCAACTTATCAGGCACATAACTATAGGCTAGTAAACCGTTCGACCATTTACAGTACCTACATTTACCATTTGACCGTCTGTCACCATTCTATAAATATCGGCCGGCATTATGCGCTTGCGCAGAGCCCGCTTGACCTTTGTGTCAAATTCATTCAGTGTGTAGACGTGCTCGCCTCGGTATAAAGCGCTGCATTGAGGCCTTAAGGTTTATGACTATTTGAGCCCTTTTAGGGTTAGCAATCAGCTTGCTTTATTGATCTTAATAAAGCCTTTGACTCTTTGGAGATATTGTAGAAGACGTAAAAGGTCTTTAGGGTTACATAATGATGGCTGCCTCCGTGATCAAGTGGATAGCGTATGCGACTGCTGTACAGAGGTCCCGGGTTCGATTCCCGGGTCAGGCTAAAGTGTACTGGTTTTACCAAATTCTCAGTAGCAGCACGGAGTCTGCTGATGTGCCTGGTAATAGACTCGCCCCAATATTACGTGGGACTGACAAAGTCATGGTGAAATGTGGGTGTAATATTACTCCTCTGCCTACCCCTTCAGGGATACAGGCGTGAGTCTATAAATCCCCTTTGCATATCTTTTGCCAATATGAACTCGATAGCAGTATCATATGTATTTATTAACAATAATAACTGCAAGTAATTAGACGATAATAAGTCTTTTGATATATGTATGAGTTCAACGTGTGCAATGAGAATGCACACGTTGAACTTTGTTTTCTATAACGCATTGTATTTACGTAATGCTGATAATTTAATGCCAAATAACTTACTATTTGGATGCGTCAATACTTTGAGATATATCTAGTAAGTCCTTTTCAAATTGTACACATCCCTGGTTTTTAAATGATTATTTGATAGGTAAAATATTATTTCTAGAATGATTAAATTATTAAAAAGGAAAACCTTAATCATTGATGTCAGTATTTAATCACTTTTTGTTTCGGTTAGTTTTAGAAAACAATATAAACAAGTCTAGCAAACCTTTAGATAAAATTGTTGAAGATGGTTTTTGCATTAGGAATAATGTTTTGTGTTTTTATAACTCAGTAATGGAAGGCTATTAAATATAATTGTTCATAATATGTACCTACCTACGTACTAAAAACAAATCACTAGTAATAAATGTTTTCTAATTATTACAGATGACATTTCCTAGTCAGTATTTTAACCTTGAGATTGAATGGAATGACATAAAGTTACATCCTTATACGAATTTAAAACATGAGTTTTATAATCAAAGACCGTATCCGGTTTTATAAGAATTCTTTTAATGTATGAGAGGACATTTAATTTACAAATTTAATTATGAACGTGAAAGTGGATTTTTTGGATTGTATCTTTTTCTACCTTTTTGATATAGTCTTCATAAAAACATGCATTATCAATTTGATTTAAAAGACTGGAAGATGATATTGCTTGACTTTATGCAAATACTGCTGTGCTACAAACTGTAGCCTAATTTATATACAGGGTGGCGCAAAAGTAATGACCTTATTGCTTTGTCAATACAAATAATTATGAAGACCTCAAAGTCATCGAAAGTGAAATCGTGAAGGAGACAGTGTAGCCTAATGTCGGTTTCACTGACACTTTATTATCTACGCGGCTGTACATTCTTGGGAAAGCTCATTATATAGATTACGTCGATCAGTGTACATGTTTTCTAGTGTAGGTAGTACGCTATCCGTGCGGTAGAATCGTGTGTTCATCAAAGTGGTTTCGTAATGTGAACCAATATTAGAGAAAACGAGCTCTCTTGGTACAGCAAATGCAAGAATTTACCATACTCAAGTCAAATTAAATTATTGTAGCAAAAGTAATTAGCTTTAAAGCTCGAAATGATTTATTTACAATATACATGAAACAATAGATATCTACTTCACACAAGTACATGAATAGTTTGATACTAAACCAACTATTAGCAGACTTGACATTGTTTTTAAGTTATGTATTATGGAACAACAAAACTCAGTGTACTATTTCTAATACCTCTCTGATTTCACTGTATTGTCTATAATCATTTTTTACTATAATTATAGAAATTGTTAAAAACTATAGACCCATAAAAAATTTAAATTAAAACTAAATAGTTTACCATGGAGTCGAGACTAAGAAGTTACGTGCGATTTTTTGTTAACCAACGACATTTGTGCGTGTCTAGTCCCTAACGAGATGTTTGTTATTTCGCTTTTATGGTCATCTCTACATAATAAGTATCACACAATATTTTGTGTGTCTAAAAATAAATGCCATAAAATTCGATGCAATTGCTGTGTGTGTGTGTGTGTGTTTTTTTATAGTAATAGGCGGCAAAAGAGCAGACGAATCGTCTGATGGTAAGCAATTACCGCCGCCCATGGACACAAGCAACACCACAGGAGTCACAAGTGCGCTGCCGCCCCTTGGGGTTAGGAAAAGGGATAGGATCAGGAGTGGGATGAGGGAGAAGGAATAGGGGATAGGGCCTCCGGCACTCTCACTCACCGAACGAAACGCAACAGTTTAGGTACTTTTACTTTACGTCGATTTTCTGTGAGAGGGTAGTATTTCCCCGGTCGAGCCGGCCCATTCATGCTGAAATCAGCGAGGCTCTACTACCGTTACCGTAAATTGGTTAGGTTTGTTTGTTAAGTCAAGCGGATGAACATGGATTACTTTATTCGATTTTGCATTATGTAGAATTGAAATGGTCACATATTTGCATTTATGATGGAACAAGCTTGTGATCAATTAGTTTAGCTGATCCTGCTCATAATGATCATAGAGTATCAATATTCATTATAGCATTGCATTTTTCAAATATATCTTTATTTTATGGCTTCTTTGCTTTCAGTTCATCTTTCAGCTCTGTATAATAGTCTTCCTGAAAACTAGGTTACACTTTGTCCGATGTTTTTATGAGGTCCTTGCCTTTTTTTTTGTTGTCTACGGTGGAAAATCTCCTTATGAGCCATCGCAACTCGACGCTAACCTGGCCAGAGTATATTCGACCGGGCTTGGGACTGGCGGAGGAGGTGTTTGGAGGCTCTCCCCTATAGCGGGGCATACCCACTAAAACCACCGCGGTCTTCCTACGGGTCCCGTGTAGTGGTGCCGTCACGCGATTCGCGGATAGCATACTTTTCCGTGACCCCGCCCGGGATTGTCTCGTCGTTGGTGTTGGCGGGCCCCGTCTCGTTATGACTTGGTAGGCGGCACGGGCACTATGCCGCCTCCTTGCCTTTTGGCGGACGGGGAGCAGCTCCAGCGCTCGCCGTCCGCAGGCACAAAAACGGCCGCAGAGAATATGGAGGACGGGAACATCGCATCTCCTCTTCCTCTGCGGCCCCACCGCCACGCAACAATTGGTCGCGGCGCGCGGCAACGCAACACCGACACGCCTATCTTCCCGCGACCGCACCCGACTGCGAGAGACAGACAGAACTGTTCCCCGCACCCGCACCTTTGAACGCATCCTGCGCAGTCCTCCATCAAGCCCACGCGGAGCGTCCACTCCTGGGATCTCGCTTAGCTTCACCGTGGTTGCCCTAACCACAGCTACTGAGCCCCCCACTACGACAAGGTGGAGATCCCACAGCCAAATTTTATCTCAACACTTCCAGCATTAAACACGTTTTGGCTGAGAGTAATTAGATTTTTTTAAACTTGACGCTCGAACTTGCGGTTTCTCAAAGTCACGACTGACATTACAGATATTATGGAACGGCCACCAAAACATATCATCGTTCTAAACGATAACCCGGTTACATTTAAGACTTACATTTTAAAGCTTACGGTTTCACATAGCTCCTGCCGTTTGACCATTGCACCCTGAACACAGCCAGATTCTATAGTTAAGAGAAGAGGAGAGTTTTAAGGAGGTTTGACTCCCTGTAACAACTTATTAGCCCTACAGCCGAAATTAAAGGTTGTAGTTGCGGCACGACTGCCATGTCACGCACAAGTGTGATTTTTTTGCGAGCGGCCACTCGTCCATGAACAAGGTAGTGAAGTATGCTCGTAACCTCACGAGTCGATAGGCAGGTCGCCATTTGCCCAACAAGAGCAACGAAATATATACGAAATAAGTTTGAGTTTGTTTAGAGTGTGTTTTTACACAGCTGACGCCACAACTGTTTGGATTATAGACCTGAAGTCTCGAAAAACTTAAGAATAATTGAGAGATTGAGCACAAAAACAACCGGAACAAACTTAATCATTGATCTTTAAGTCTTTGTTCCGGACAGGAAACAAATTAACAATAAACGCAAAAGATTGCGCTATGCAACTATCACAAACTTATAGCAGTTTAGCAACAATCAATTACTTCATCTATAATAATTTAGTCGAAAGCCTTACACAAGTTATAGTACAAATATATCAATCAGTTGATAAATAAACGAACACAGAATCTAAATAACACACTGACCGAACAATGATATCGAAATCACACGTAATGAAGTGAACAGCGAATAGTTACTCAACACCAGTAACCAGTGCTACTAACACGTTGACAATGACAGCTAGTTGCGTAAAAACTCAATAAAAACAGTTGTTGTTTGAGCACTAGGTTATGGAAGTTGCTGTGTCATAATAATTGTAGATGGATCTTCGTTCTGCGAATGCTTAGTGCCAATTTGTGACAGTGTTTCAAGCAAACCTCGGACGTGATTTAACGGCTTGATTTATTATAAATTTTAACGTTATTGTCATAGTTTTATCAAATATATGCTTTTTTTAAATCATGTCATCATCAGCCTTTAACAGTCCACTGCTGGATTAGGCCTCTCCTTTGAAAGTGTCTCCTCTCTTTTTAAATCATGTGTGTAATTATAATGAAGACATTCTCGTATAAGCAAATGAGTTCCGTGGTATAAGTTTGACCCCATTCTATTGAAGTTTTATATAATTTGTATTCTATTTAATACCTATATCCAAACGTCTTTTACGCTTTAGATATCTCTTGCAAGAATATTTAAAGTCTATAGAAATGTTAGTTACATAATATTATGTCCTATTGACTTAGTACCTACAAAGATTCCATGGATTGATAATACAATAAAAAACAAACTAACCATTACTTTATTGCGTGACTTGGCATACCTCTCCGGGAAGTAACAATTTCAACAGCTTCTATCGCTTTGCAAACGACGCGACGTTAAAAACCGAAGTGGCGAAGGTAAACAAAACATGATTATTAGTACATTTCAGCGACGCAATGTAACGTTTAATTTCACGGTCAGTTGCAGAGCGAGTCACCAAGGCTACAAATACAAATGCTAGGGTTGCCGATTCATTTTTAGTTTGAGTATTTGCGATAGCCCCGTGTTTTTATCAGCCAGTTGAATTGTGGCAACCCTGCAATATACTGTACTTTATTCTTGAGCCTTGCACTTTACCATTTGTAATTGGTTGCAATAGGGTCATCACTGCCAAATAGACAGTTCACTAGCAACTAAAAACTGATCATCTAAATTATAGAGCTATAAGGGCACTCTACAGAACATACGCATATTGGATGTTCTGTGGTGCACTCGTAACGTTTCGATGGATGCCATTGGCAAGTCCTACTTGCAGAACTGAATGTATTGCTTTTTATTATGTTACTATTCTATAAGTGCGTATTATATTGTTAATGGGAAACATCGTGAGGAAACCTGCATGTCTGAGAGTTCTCCATAATGTTCTCGAAAAACATGTGCAGTTTGCCAACCCGCACTTGGCCAGCGTGGTGGACTATGGCCTTACCCTTGAGTGAGAAGAGGCCCGTGCCCAGCAGTGGCACAGTATAGAGGGCTGATGATGAAATGATGATGATGATGAATGTTAGTATCACTGGATATGTTTCTATAAATTAAGACGTAGTTTACCCCCGCCTGCCCAGTTAATACAATAAATATGTAAATTTTATAGAATTTGACGGAATGTTCAGATTTACGAATATGAGGAAACCCGTTTTTATTAACTGTTATAGGCTAATAATTATTCAAGACGAGTGTTATGGTTATACTTAGAAATCTCCGAATGCCAGTCTATTATTTTCATCAAATGCTAATTAATGCTCACTTTTGTATTATACCTATTACCATGTTAATGAACTGTTTAATGGCTTCTTGAGTAACTCTGCCGATAATCTTATCTATTATAGAAATTCATGTTCATCGTCTAATCGATAATCTAAAGTATAATCCTATTAAATGAGGATTATATTCAGATAAATAATTATCATTCAGCTGCTGTCGTTCATGCAGAGTAATTATCGTAAATTCTTTTTGATTACACACATTATCATACATACATAGATCTGGTACATTCATGGCTCCCGCTCATAACAGGGGTAGGTGAGCCGTGTTGCATGCAGCAGGTTTTAATGTAAGGGCCAGTGTTTTGTCATATTTTGCCATGTGACGATACATTGCAGTTCGACCCAAAAAATAGCGCATTGACAAATTGTTTCCATAGCATATCAATGCGTCATACACGTAATTTGCGTATGTCACTGGGCTAACGTTTTTTTAACGTCTCTTTGTGTAGGGACTGCCTCGTTGGTCTCGCGGCATTAATGTGCGCGAGGGATTGGGAGGTCTCGGGTTCGATTCCCGGGTCGGGCAGTGTAATTGGGTTTTTCCGTTAGGAAATTCTCAGTAGCAGCACGGAGTCTGGTAATGTGCCCGGTACGGCCCCCTATTACGTGGGACTTAAATAAATCTGGCGAAAAGTGGGTGTAGCAATATACCTCTGCCTAGCTCTTCGGGGATATAGGCGTGAGTCTATGTATGTGTATGTATGTATGTATTTGTGTATGTAAGATTATGCAAGTGATATTTTGGAATTGTTATTCATTTATCATTCTTCGTCCATCGTCATATTCATTCATCGTCATTTCAGCCTGGAGACGTCCACTGCTGGACATAGGCCTCTCCCTAGGTTCTCCAAGCAGACCGATCTAGAGCCGCCCGGTGGCATTGTACTTGTTAATAAAGCCTGGTAAAAGCATTATAATGCAGCTGCAGGTGGACATATATGTACATGTACAGTATGCCAAGGTAGTAGAGCCTTGCTGATTTCAGAATGAATGGGCCAGTTCGACCGGAGAAGTACTACCCTCTCACAGAAAATCGACGTAAAATATCAGTAGGTACCTAAACTGTTGCGTTTCGTTCGGTGAGTGAAAGTGCCGGAGGCCCTATCCCCTATTCCTTCTCCTTCATCCCACTCATCCTATCCGTTTTCCCAACCCCAAGGGGCGGCAACGCACTTGTGAGTCCTTGGTGTTACTTGTGTCCATAGGCGGTGGTAATTGCTTACCATCAGGTGATCCGTCCGCTCGTTTGTCGCCTAAAACCTAAAAAAAAAGCAAACTGGTTACCAATCCAACGAAACTCATAAAATTCTATATTTTTTTACAGACTTACAAATAGTCTAAAACTCAGGAACTGCTACGCAGAGGAATCCCTACTAGGAATCCATTTTTGTCATAATACATACAGAACCGCAAAAAATGTTATCATCGGCCATTATTTAGTGTGAGCAAATCGAATACTAGAGGGAGAAAGCCATATGCTATAAATATGCATAGCTCGATGATTTCTCTAGCGGCACGCTAGCATGCGCGCGCGTTTTCTTCAGAACGAGCGCAGACCAATTGAGTAACTACCAATTTCATATGGTCATAATATGCGTTTCATACACCTTGGTTTTAGTTCTTGTGTTTGTTTTTAGTTGTTGGTATTTGTGGGGTGGACAAATGTCAGGTTAGCAACAAACTTTGGTTATACGTGTAACGACCGGAGCATTCTTGCTTGAAGCGAACCTTTTGAAGAAGACGGCGTTGTTTAATAACTTAAGTTTACTGAAACATTTAATTACGAGTAGTAACTATTACGAGTAGTAACTATATTGTCCGTGTGGTGACTGATTAAGAATACGGAATGTCACCACCCCATATCATCCCAAGGGTGTCGTAAGAGCCGACAGAGGGAGCATAGTATGCAGAGAACAGCACTGTAAGAGAAGGAAAACTTGATACAAACCCTGTACCAACCCGCTTGGCCAGCGTGGTATCATAGAGTAGGCCAATTCCTCCTTTCAAAGGAGAGGCCTAGTCCAGCAGTGGACTATTAAAGGATGTTGATGAGATGAAATTTCTATGATTTGATTGTTTGAACACTGAGCACTGCTGAATTTCTACAGATGATAGTTTTTCAGTTGTGCAGAGCGTACCAGCGTGACCAATTGATTTTACCAACATTTTTGTCACACTGGTATCTCTGTAAGGATTATATTAGAAAAATATGAAATAAGTGAAGATTCTCTTTTGAACCATATTTTTAATCATATTGCAAAGGAATGATTATTTGCGATATGGCATCCAGAAAATGTTGCAAGATTCAAACGACAATAAGAATAGGTCTGCAAACATTTTGTCCCTGGAGACATTGTTTTAGTTCTTGCTGAAAACTTAGAAGTAATCAAGTAATAAAAAAAGATCAAGGTGCTGCAAAAATTGAACAGTTGCGAAAGTAATTCATACATTTTTTTTTTCATGAAAACTCAGTCGGGTGGCTCTAGTTTGCACCTTTCGGTTTCGATGGGTTCTTTCTCAATTCTCCATTATGAGTATTTTTTTTATTTATAGTCTCACGCCTGTATCCCCGAAGGGGTAGGCAGAGGTGTAAATATTACACCCAAATTTCGCCATGAATTTTTAGGTCCCACGTAATAGGGGGCGAGCCTATTGCCGTTACCGGGCACATCACCAGATTCCGGGCTGATGCTGAGTATTCGGAAAAACCCAGTAACACTTCTGCCCGATCCGGGAATCCAACCCAGGACCTCCGATCAGCAGTCGCATACGCTATCCACTAGACCACGGAGGCAATCCGTTTTGAGTATACTACATTAAATGACAAAATTCAATACGTCTTGACCTAAATTATCGCCTTTTTGTATCCCATCAGCTTTGTAACCTAGAATGACCTAGATCCTAGATGATTGAAGTCGTACAAAATTGCGTTTGTGTATTTGTCACAGAAAATATTGTAATAGTATTGACATTGTGACCGTGAAATTATGTTTAGGCTCGCTCTCCTATTGCTATAGAGCCTGAATTATGTTGCAAATGAACTATAAAACTAACGTGATGGTATTGGCTGAGGCTTTCATATTCCTGAAAGCAAACTCTCTCTGAGTTCACAGCGGGGGTATTTGTGTAGTTCTAATAGTCGTGACTTGTTTCAAAATTGAATGCAGGGATGGCGGAGTGGTTAAAACAGCCGTCTCTTCGGTTAATACTGAGTCGTTGGGTTCAATCCACACATTGAACAGTACTTTGTATGATTGTAGTTGTTGTTTCGAGTGAGTAAATACACAGTAAATAGCTTATTGTGTCCGTTGGTTGTGTATTTATAGAGACGTATCCCAGTGCGAATGTCATCTTAAATAAAATTCGGGCAAGTGCGAGTCTGACCCGCGCACCGAGGGTTCCGTACGCATTTTAACTTATTTGAGGTGGGTGCTAATTACGCTAGTCCTCTAAATCTGTATGAGCGCCCATACAACTTAGAGGACTATCTTAAATGGAGTCTACTATGTATGTATGGGGACACCTTTAAATATTCCACTTTTTTTATTTTTTGTAATTTTTCCTTTATTAGTGCTGTAAGACCCTGCTTTTGGCCAAATTTCGTGATTCTAGTTCAACGGGAACTACCATATAGGTTTTCGACCCAAAACCTATAGGGTACTTACGGTTGACCTAGAATTGTCAATTTTGGTTAAAACCAAGGTCTTACAGCACAAGTAAAGGAAAAATTCCGAAAATTAAAAAAAGTTGAAAATTAAGGTAAATTTTGGTACTTACAAGTTTTCGCAAAAATCTAATTTTGACCATATCTTTTTATCGGGTTGACCCAGGACCCTGATTTTTATACACCTAATAGGAACTATAGGCCTCTGCAGTATCTGGGACATACCGACAGACAGACAGACAGACGGACAAGAAAGTGATCTTATAAATGTTCCAATTTTTTTACCTTGTGGGGTACGGAACCCTAAAAATAAACGATATGGTTACCAAAGGTTGTGTTTTTAGATGTTTTGTTTCGTTTGTTTTGAGTAGGCCGCAGATCTTTGCACTCCTTACGTCACTTACCTGCCTCTTCCATCCTCATGATGAGTAAGCAGCTTGAATGTTTGTCGACTAATCCCAAAAAATACAGTTATATCAAAGGGGTATTACAATCCATCGGTGATAGTCTCAATTACCTACTCAACATTTTGGTACATATTTAGATTTCCAAAGCCAAAAGTCAGTATATTTACTTTATCAAGTTTTGATTTTAAATTTATATTGCATGTTGTTAAACTATAAAGTTTTCCTTGTATTTTTTTAATACTGGAGATCCTACGAAGCGACCAAGCACATCATAAAAACGTCGCTTATGTATTTAAATAACACGCGCCGAGGGTATGTTATTAATATTTGAAATATTAATTCATTTGAATACACTGCGATACGACAAGCTATACCAATATAACCTTCTTTTTGTATTTATAAGCTTCTAGTTTCTTCTTATCATATCTTAATATATAAAATCCTTGCGTTACTGACTGACTGAAAGACACGCTACAGCCGAAACTATTGGGCACAGGAAGCTGAAATTTGGCACGTATGTTCCTTGGGGACCGTAGAGGTGCACTAAGAAGGGATTTCCCGAAATTCCCACGGGATCGGTCAAAACAGATAAATTTAAAAATAATGTGCTTGCGTAGCTGCTGGCGTCCTCTAGTATTTTATAATATCTACTAAAAAAGACTACATTTCACCTTCATTACTTTCTTCTTCATTTCTTTCAACTCCTACGTTTTCAGAGTACTACGAGTATTTGCTGCATGCTCCAAAAGATTGGTTAACTATCATAACTATATCATCAGTCCTGTATATCAACTGTTTCACTGCTGGACATGAAACTCTTGTCACTTTAAGGAGGGTTAGACCACACTGGTCAAATGCGGGTTAGCATACTTCACATGCCCACTTCACGCGCAGGAATTCTAAAAGGTAGTAATGCGTGCCATGGCTGACTTTGAACTGGAGACTCTCTGTGTAGAGGTCTGTCGGTCTCTCCACCTGGGATAGCCAGGCTACTGCGATCTTCCATAATTACCTACCCAGCATGAGAACTATACACTCCATGTTTATAGAACAAATTAATTTTGTTTTGTGAACATGTAATGATGATGAACATAAGGTATTCCTATCGCCATCATTTCTCAGAAGAACGCAATATCTTTTTGTTTCAAACAGGAATGTAATCCATTCCGGGTTCGTTCGCCTATTAAAAAGCATCGGTGGCGCTCGTAATTTACTTCTCGTAGGACGAATATTTTTGTGATAAAATCTTATTGCACGAGTAAGCGGTCGTTGGGTTCCAAGGTAACAGGAATAACGCTTGGATGGTGATGATGAAGAATATTTGTGTGATCGATTAATTATAACTTACTATTAACATTACTGAAGATGGGTTGACGAAATTAAGTCGGAGGCTGGAAGTAGATGGACGTGCACAGCCAAAGAGCGAGAAAAATGGAGACAGTTGGAGGAGGCCTTTGCCAAAAGAAGGCAAACAGACACAGTGTAGGGATAGAGTATTGTATGTTAATAAAAATAAAAAAAAATAATCTAATTAACATAATAATTAATGAATATAATATTATTAATATGCATGTAATGTGATGAATTTAATGTTGTATGAACAAAAGGCTTAAATAATAATTAACATTGGGGCGATTTTTCAAACCTCAGATAGACAACCAGATAGTATTTATTCTAAGGATAGCGTAATATTGCGTTTTTCAATGGTCAGATAGGGTTTATTCGTCGAATAACTCACCAAACTAAGGAATAAATTTAACAGTCCGATCCTCGGTCAGATAACCGCTTATCTGACTGTTAAGTTGACGTTGAGATACATTTGGTTGGATTTTGGGCGTGATATATATTACAAAATATATAAAATATGGTCATTTTTCATATTTTTGACGACGCAACTATCGAAGAGGAGGCTATTATAAACGAATAGGTAGATATTAATCGACCTAGAATGTGATAAAGAATTGTAAGACCGCGGGGCGATCATTTTAATACCTATATTGGATTCAATAGAGAGCTGATATTATGAAATAGTGAAACAAATCAGATAGCATGTATTTCAAACCTTTATTACACCTACTAGACACATTTATGGCATAAATATTTATGGCATAATACAGACTTATATTTTCAAAAACGTATTTCAACTTAAATACCTAGGTACTAACTCACTATTACACTAAAGACTAATTTACAATCATTCAACTACCAATCATAATACTATTTAACAGTAATATATTATTACGTTCAAAAGTCTTGAATGGTACTGAAATGTAAAGGTGTCCTGTTATGAAAACAGATGCCCAATATTCTTTCTTTGGTCATGCTGGGAGCGTTGCCGTTGGCTCGTTTTTGAAGAGACGATTTCTTAGACTCTCGTATTTATCTTTAATTTTTGGCACTAACGGTTATTTGTAGACACACCACATGAAATAGAAGCACTTTCTATCTTTCCACGCACATTCCTTGTACTGATTAGTCACCGCATCAGTCGTTTTAATTTCTATAATATACTTACTATATACTTGTATTTTTCTATTAAACTTACTAGTAGTTGAATGTATTTAATCTCGCATTCAAATTTGAGGAACGCTGTCTTCTTTTAATAATGGCATTGTTATTATAATATAATTTGATTGAAAACGAACAGTACAACACAAATTCCGCGAAAATACTACACAGTCCAAACATACATAAACAAACATAACCCCGAAATAATGACAACCATCATTTTGACAGAGCAGGAAAGGCAATAAAGCTTCTATTTCCTGTCCTGCTCTAATTTCCTGTTCTGCTCCTACATGCACTTTTCTGATATATTTGTTTCACCTCTCTGAAGTTAGTGACGGGTACGATGATGTTATTCGGTCAGATAGTTGCCCACGGAATAAACGACTATTGAAAAATTGACACAAGTTTAACGGACTGTTAAACAGCCCAATAAATTTATCAGTGGAATAGTTATTCATCTCTTTATCTGAGGATTGAAAAATCGGCCCTAAGCATGTCAATAGGCGCCCTATAACCATGCAGTTAGGTCGTAGTATATTTTAATATTTTACACTAATTTCTGCTTTTGGCTCCGTCCACGTGAGTGCCAACTACGCGTTTGCTAGCCATCTAAGCTATCCTATAAGTTATCATAATGTATAAGCTATATCACCGTCAAGTTTTATTAAAATACATTCAGTTTTTTATGCGTGCAAGACAAAGAAACAATCGTCCATCCTCACAAACTTTCGTTTATAACAACATCAACATTTATAGTAGTAGATTCTATTATGATGTTGTCGATATTGCGTAGTTCGAGACCAGTTTGCCCGATCCCTTTGATATTTTGTGGTTCGCTCGTGCGCAGTGTTGCGCAGTGACTCACAGGCCGTATTCTCGGTACGATTACCAGGAAGCGAGGCGCCTTTGTTGAGATGGTAATGATTTTATTGACTCGGAGGTGCTTTGTGCCTCTATATTATAGTTAATGTCGGGCAAAAACTATAAATCTTTCATAATATACACTGCCTTCTACATTCAAAAGGTAATGTTTAAAGAGATTGAAGTTCAATGGTATACATTGGAATTGCTTTTACGAGGTTGGTTTTTCATTAGGCAGTCTATTTCTTAATTAACATTCAAGCACTTCACAGTTTGTGAGGTACCCGCCTCCTTTTCACCGATCAACAATGCTAGAATACACATTATAAATTCTCTGACACGTTAAATGTATTTGCGCAACATTGTATAGTGACTTAAATGAAATATTCTAAAGCAAGCAGTTTGGCGATACTGATTTTCAATCAGCTATATCTAACGACAACCCAGCCTACTAGACGGCAGACGTAAGGCGAACACTTTCTGACAACACGTTAGACTTATATGTACGTCTTACTTAAGACCAATCATAACACTAGTTATGAATTATGACGTACCGCAAATTTGAACCGACCAATTAGAATACATTTTTGTAGCCCTTGCCCCGCATACTTCACCGCTTTGACAGAATTGTTTGTTTGTAGAAATGATAACATTAGGTGTCTAGTAGGCTGGGTTGTCGTTGGCTATGTCAGACACAGTTTATTAGACCACCAATTTTGTTTTTTAAGTCATGTATTTTTTTAACCCATTTCATCATCATACACACTTTCGTTTGAACTGCTGGACATAGGCCATTTCTAATTTACATCATAATAGCAACAAATGAATAGACGTTTTAGGCCTTACCACGCTAGGCAGCCGGGTTGGTATAGCGTTTGTGTCGTGTAACGTGTTCCGACTCTTCACAAATAAGTATACTATTTCAATTATTTACTTCGTATATTTTCCTTAGAAACCCGTCAGCATGATCGATTCCGCGGCGTGCTGACGCGTTCCCTCTCTCTTTCTCGCTCTAGTAAATGATGGTCCTAAGTGACGGAAAAGGATAGAAGTATATGAAAGTGCGATGCGGTGCTGAGAGGTGTAGCTCAACCCTTAGTCGTCTTCTAAAACACCCACGTAATGAAATGGGGTGGTGACATCCGGACGGATCTGAAAGGATACCCTATTTACACCACATCTAACTCTTTCTGAGTGACCTACTGATGCTGAAATAAACAAAGGTCTTCATGCAATTAATCATATCTTTCGTTAATCAAGTGTACTGTTGTATTAATTTCATAAACAATATCTGCGTAACCTGATAGATACATAATAAGAAAACTGACAATGATTTATGTACTGTCTTTTGATGGTGGGGGGATGCCTGGTGGGCGAGTAATAAGCTGTGCCCTCATTACAGAGAATCTTATTAAAGTTAGGCTGTTACATATTCTATACAGTGTCACAAGACCCATGTGCAAGCCGAAGTCTACAAGGAAAGGGTAAATGCATCGTTTTTGTAACTAATTACAAAATTGGATGGGTCACTTTGAGCCTTTTTTTTACGAATACTGACCAGAGGTTAAGAAATGTTTACAGTATTGTGTAGGTATTTCTTTGAAGATGTGATTATACTTATGACAAACTTTTATGTATACAAAAGTTAACTACAGTTGAAATACGGGTCATTGTGTTACCAACAAACGTTCTTGATATGGCTATGACAATAACATGTAATGGTGTTTTTCGAAGCGACTACCTCGCGACCTCCATTAGCCATAGAGCATCCAGTCACCTGCACACAAGGTGAACAAAGATTGACTATGACAAAGGATATAAGTCAATCAAGGGTATCTTTCTGGGCAAGTAGCAAGCTGCATATGTATATTGGTATTGAAATGTGTGAATATTATCATCATTCAACTTTGGAATGATATCTTGCGTTATTAACTGACTGAAAAATAATGCACAGCCAAAGCTATTGGACACAAGAAGCTGAAATTTGGCATTAATGTTCTTTGGGACCGTAGGGGTGCACTTAAAAGCATCCATATGGAATCAGGTAGAAACGATTCATCATCATCATCAGCCCTGTATATAAAGTGTCCGACTGCTGGGCACGGGCCTCTTCTCACTATGAGAAGGTTAAGGCCATAGTCCACCACGCTGGCCAAGTGCGGGTTGGCAGACTTCACATGTCTTTCGAGAACATCATGGAGAACTCTCAGACATGCAGGTTTCCTTACGATGTTTTCCTTCACCGTTTAGCAAGCGATAATTAAGTGTCAATTTAATACGCACTTATACAATAGTAACAATAAAATGTAATACATTCAGTTCTTTAAGTAAGACTTGCCAATGGCATCCATCGAAACGTTACGAGTGCACCACAGAACATCCAACTACATATGCGTATGTTCTGTAGAGTGCACTTATAGCTATATAATTTAGATGATTCATTGGTGCGTGCCGTGGATTCGAACCCGGACCCACTGCGTAGCAGTCTGCCAGTCTCTCCACTGGGCTATCGCTGCTGTGCTAGAAACGATTAAATTAAAATAAAATGTGCGGGCATCTTTTTAAACAGATCAGTAATTTGATATCTGCATAACAACTACATAATTGCAATAAAAACAAATAACGTGTGACTACTTGGAAAAACCATTTTCACCACAGCAGCTCAAACATGCCGCTTTTGCTGCGAGACAACAGTAAACAAAACGCGATTTTGATTCGAGCGTGAGGCAAAGTAGCTTTTTAATTTTGCAATCTTCAGTGCCACGAATTGACATTGTTCAGCCACAAATTTGAAACATTCAAATTTTACTGTGCTCTGTCTCTTTCACATGCATATAAAAAGTGAGTGAAAAAACAAACCCCTTCGAATTCGAAATTCGATTTTGGAATTCGACCTCAAAGAAAACACCTACGGCAACGCAAAAAAAAAAGAATAAAGAAATTACTTTTTTTATATGTTATTGTTTACATGTTTAATTTATTATTAGATTTTAATAAAAATAAGTCTAATTAATAATATAAAATTAGTATTTAACCAATACATTTTTATTTAGAATTACAACAATGATACATTTGAAAAATAAACATCAGAGACGCGGTATTATAACGCGATTTAAAAAAGTAGCGGGAATAAAAATTTCGCTGATGCTGATACAGTAGGTATAGGGTTAATATATAAAATAATCTGAAAAGATGAGTGAAACTAGCGATGATGACTGTACTTTAACACCAGAAGAGTTAAATCAACAAGTGATTATGCAGAATTCAATCTATTCCTGTTCATTTCTATGTCTCCTAAGTAATATGACGTGTTCTCACTGCTGTGGTGAAAAGTTATGTGTGCTACACGAGAGCAAAGTTTTTTGTATCTCGTGCTGTTGAGTCCCTCACCACGCTCAGGATTCTAACTTTGATTCACTCGCTACGCTCGTGAATCAATCATAGAATCCTTCGCTTGCTCGGGACTCAAAATCAGCACTCGAAACAAAAAACAACTTTGCTCTCTTGTTGCACAAATAACTATTGCATAATTTTGTAGCTAGAATTCTAAGTGCAATAATATTTCGAAGTAAATGCTGCGTCTTAGTTTATAATATTATTTAATAGGCTACCAACTAGATAAGCTGCACCGGATTTTGTAAATACGTAACTAACGTAAAAACCCTTAGATCTTCGGAGGCATTGCTCAACCGTGGTAATCGATTTAAATTCGTTCCGACGGTAAATTTGTTCCATACAACTAGAACCCTTTGCCCTTTCGTTTCAGTCCCTTCTAAGTGAAGCTGTTATAGCACAAATCGTGACCATCCATAGCACTTGTTTGATGCATTTAACTGCTATCATAAAAAAATCAAGGTTAAGTGTGACTGACTTGTTTGTCCTATGCCATTTATAAATATGAAGACCTGGTTTCGATTACCAGGTTGGACACTGATATTATTTTTCTAGAAACTCTTCAGGTCTCTCGTAATTTGGATTTGGAAAAAAGGTCAATGAATTATGTTACTATTCAAATGCTACGATTATGCAACAATGGAATAGTTTTGCTTATTTCTCCAGGTAAACAAAGATCTTGCTTCCAAGAGATAATCATTTCTCCCAAGTACATCTCTGCATCGTATTCTTTTTTTATTTGCGTTTCAAACATTTCCTGGTTTACGACATATGGTTTCTTCGATTTGCGCCTCAAATTTGTGGCTTGCAACCCCAGAGCAGCTTGATTTTCCACGATGGTTTACTTCCGGCATGGTTTCGGCTGTTTATGTACGGATGCTTTTTATTTTTCCTTATTCTGTTCTCGCATATATTTGGAGCTATCAATCATAAATTAACAAATGAGGGTAAATAAAGACTTTCTTCATAAATAGCAGGCTTTGTGTTGTCAAATATTAAGTTAATTTCATACAGCAGTTTAGTCTTACGTAAAAAATCAAGGTCGTGTTTGAATGTAAGGAAATGTGTGCTCATAAGTACATGCAATGTTTGTAGATGTTATGTTGATGTGTGCAAATACAACTGTTTAGAATAAAGCATGTTTATGTAACGTTACTTAATAACGTTATTTAACGTTAGCGTGTTACGAATAACTGGTATTATTATATGGAGTAATGTTTATTTAGAAAAATCTATAGGGAATTGACTTGAATATTTTTTTTATATCTTGTTAAATAGACTTGAATATTTTTGTATGTTTTTATTTAAAATTAATTTCTCAATTAGGTAGTAGAGATCTGACATGTTTGTTTCACTAACTTAAGGCCAGGATTTCCCAAAATACAGTGTTATCTAGCGTGTTCAAACGCGTTTTTTTGTAAATAACAGAGATTTAAATTCGGAAAAAAATATGTTATTCTACAGCACTAGATCTATGGTTTTCGGACATTCTAAACACGATTACTGACATTTTATACGATAGAAAATAATCACGAATATAGGTCTGTTTAAAGAATTTTTCACGTTTCATTTGAGTTGTATTAGGATTAGAATTTTCAAAAGTATACCAAAAGAAAAGTCATGTAAAAGCAGATGTTTGTCATCACATTATGAATTTTAATATATATAAAAATATAATACCGAAAACATGTAATTTTCTTCTGCTGACGCGCTCTCTCCCGCGCGCACGCAAAACCTCGCCTTAATAACATCTTGCAAAATCATGCTGTTTCCCTTATTCCTATTACCCTTATTTTTTAAGGTTTAATTTGTTCGTATGTATCCTAAAAATAAAAGTTCAGTCGTTTTGACCTGAAAATGGAACATAAAAGATAGACAATTCGGCATATATTATATGATTGTTAAACTCGAATCAGTACGAGCATCGAACTAGGTATTACTTTTACTGTTAAACAATAGTTTTCAATTATTCTATCGTGTGATTATTTCACAACTGTATCTGTCACTTAAACAAAGATCTTATAAATAGTGAGCTTTGAATGCTAAAGTATTTCGCGTTGACCTTAGGTCTGCACGAGCGCGGTTTCAATAAGTTTCTTATAAATAATATACACAGTTAGGACTGGCTCGCACTTGACCCAGTGGCATTATACTTTGTAAGCGTTATCACTATTGTGTATTATTTATCTGATGGGAATTATCTTCATTCAGGTAGGTATGTTTTGGTATACAGGGAAACATTTTGAGCTAAATTTGTTCGCATAGACTTACATCATTATTTTGTCCAATCTATTTGTAAGACTTCACCAGACAATTCTTAGGAGAATGGCTACGTCATTGATTATGTTTAATTGTCTAAGCTTTTGTTTTAGATATCATGTTTCCGATTCAATTTGCGCTAAATCTTATAGTCTTAATATATAAAATCCTTGCGTTACTGACTGACTGACAGACACGCTACAGCCGAAACTATTGGGCGCAGGAAGCTGAAATTTGGCATGTATGTTCCTTGGAGACCGTAGAGGTGCACTAAGAAGGAATTTCCCGAAATACCCACGGGATCGGCCAAAACGGGTAAATTTAATAAAAAAGCAGGCGTAGCTGCTGGCGTCCTCTAGTAATATATAAAGCTGAAGAGTTTGTTTGTTTGAACGTGCTAATCTCAGGTACTACTGGTCCGATTTGAAAAAGCTTTCTGTGTTAGATATCCCATTTATTGAGGAAGGCTATAGGCTATATAACTCACGCTATGAGCGACGGAAGCGGAGCAGTAAGCCTTTAATAACGCGGGTGTAACCGCGGGCATCCTCTAGTTATTCCTAAATATAAAGACAAGTATTAACTTTTTTATGAACCCATACAAAGTTAATTAGGCCATACTAGTCTTAAATATGGCACTAGAGTATTATATAGGTATTGTACATCTTTTCTCTACTAGGTATATCTTAGCAAAATAATAAATTAAAATAAAAAGTCACTTTGTCATTTTTCTTTGGGCTAGTCCCACCGATACATTTAAAAAAATCACACAAGCGATAGTCCTGTTTGGGGAATTACCCACTATCGATCAAAAACAAACTCGTTACATGTGAGTGAGTATATATAGGTATTTATGACCTAGTATGGTACCTGTTAAACATATATGAGTATACTTAACCATGGATGAACTTTGACATATTATTTACTTCAGAAGCAACACAAGGTTATCTGGATGTAATATTCTATAGGTTAGAGGCACTTCCTTTCAAATTCTATTTATTTTATTTATTTATTTATAGTCTCACGCCTGTATCCCCAAAGGGGCAGGCAGAGGTGTAAATATTACACCCACATTTCGCCATGAATTTTAAGTCCCACGTAATAGGGGGCGAGCCTATTGTCGTTACCGGACACATCACCAGATTTCAAGACATTTCAAATTCTAATTTGGCTATAAATAAAGTTCTCTGTGTTCGTTGTTGCTATGCCTGAGAGTTTAAAAAGTTAGCTCCTTCTAGTAGACTAGAAAAATTTTAATGGCATTGGGACGTATAGAAATGCATTTACTAGGTTAGGCTCTTAACACGCGTTATTTAAAACCATATAAGTACATTTAAAGTTAATTCTAAATCGTAGAAGATAGCTGTGAATCCGTGCGTTACTGTCTTCGTTACAAGCGTTTTAGAGCCCATTGCAGTACGCCATTTACATAACGTGAGCTTCTGTTAAACGGAACAGAGGCAGCCGTGCAAAGAAATGTCACGGATAGGTTTTAGTTACCATCAGACGACCGTCTTAAACTCGTTTGATGAGCGAAGGATAATTATTGCAAAAGAGGTCAACACACCCAAAAAAGGAAGAAGGAAACCAGATAATACAAGCTGACAAAGACCACTCATGGTCAGTATTGTTTCAGTTCAAGTGAAGCGGATAATTCCGTATGCAACCTGACAAAGCCCGTCTGATATGCATGCAAAGCATTCTTAATGTGTGTTGGAGTCAACAACGGTCATGTTGCCGGGTTTCCCAGTAGGTTTAGCTTTGTATTAAGCTTTGAAGAAGACTTGGATTTGTTTGTTTGAAACTGTCTCGAGAGCTGTGTAATGATATGAAGTGAAACAAAATGAAATTAAGGTTCTTTCGTCTAGTAGTTAGTGAGCCTGACTACTGAACCGACGGTCATGGGTTCAATTCCTAACGAAATCCTTAGGTATATGAGAATACATATTTTTTTCGTCTGGACGTATTTAATTTATAATAACTATATATGTTTGTACGAAAATATATAGGTAGCCATAGTATCGGTTCTATCTCGTTTGGGTTTAGATGGCTATATGTGCATTGTATAGCAGCGATAGCCGAGTGGAGAGACCGACAGACTGCTACGCAGAGGGTCTCGGGTTCGAATCCACGGCACGCACCAATGACTTTTCGAAGTTAAGTGCGTATTAAATTTTTTTATTGTCGTTTGCTTGTCGGTGAAGGAAAACATCGTGAGGAAACCTGCATGTCTGAGAGTTCTCCATAATATTCTCGAAAGACATGTGAAGTCTGCCAACCCGCACTTGGCCAGCGTGGTGGACTATGGCCTTACCCTTCTCATAGTGAGAAGAGACCCGTGCCCAGCAGTGGGACAGTGTAAAGGGCTGACATGCATTGTCGCAGAATATTCCAGTGGTCTAACTTTAATTAGGTTCTTTAAGGTCGGTATGAAAGTAGCAGCAAATGATAAAGAACGTACCTACGAGAAATGTTCATATCTTGCGGTGTTTGAGCAATACGAAGGAATATTGTTTAATTCTTATAAGTTAGTCGTGTCTATCTGTAGTGCTGTGTTCGTGAGTGTCAAAGTATGAAGCTGTTGTTGTTGACCTTCGTATTGTTCCGCGGTCACAAAACCACCTCGTGTTCGCTCTCCGCTAATCGCACACATACTTTTTGGCAATCATTGTGTTATATAGGAATGTTAATTATACTGTTTTTCTACTTTGAACAATACTTTCGCTTGGCATTACTGGTAACGTTTCACCGGACTGCTACGCAGAGGGTCTCGGGTTCGAACTGACGGCGTAAACCAATGACTTTTCGAAGTTATGTACGTACTAGAGGACGCCAGCAGCTCCGCCTGCATTTTTTTTTATTTACCCGTTTTGGCCGATCCCGTGGGAATTTTGGGAAATCCCTTCTTAGTGCACCCCTGCGGTACCCAAGGAACATACATGCCAAATTTCAGCTGCCTGCGCCTAATTGTTTCGGCTGTAGCTTGTCTGTCAGTCAGTAAGTAACGCAAGGATTTTATATATTAAGATAAAATTGTTGGTTATAGCTTGCTAAACGGTGAAGGAAAACAGCGTGAGGCAATCTGTCCATGGCTGAGACTTCTTCACAATGTAGTCAAAAGACGTATTAAGTTGGTCCAATCGTACGTGGCCAGCGAACCAGCGTGGTGGACTATGGTCTACCCTGCTCAAAGTAGGAAGAGGCCTTTGCTTAGCAGTGGTACATATTATAAACAAGGCTCATATTTATTACTAGAGGAAGCCCGCGGCTACGCCTGCGCATTTTATTAATTTACCCGTTTTGCCCGATCCCATACGAATTTCGGAAAATCCCTTCTTAGTGCACCCCTACGGTCCCCAAGGAACATACATGCCAAATTTCAGCTTCTTACGCTCAATGGTTTCGGCTGTAGCGTGTCTGTCAGTCAGTCAGTAACGCAAGGATTTTATATATACAGAATTTATTTATAGTTAAATCATGCACTGGCAAATGTTATGTAACCTCTTTCGTTTCTGGGTGCTTTGCTCTACATCTTAATATATAAAATCCTTGCGTTACTGACTGACTGACAGACACGCTACAGCCGAAACTATTGGGCGCAGGAAGCTGAAATTTGGCATGTATGTTACTTGGGGACCGTAGGGGAGCACTAAGAAGGGATTTCCCGAACTTCCCACGGGATCGGCCAAAACAGGTAAATTTAAAAAAAATGCAGGCGTAGCTGCTGACGGACGTCCTCTAGTATGAAATGAAATCCCACTGGACCTCCCAGGCTAGGGTTTTCACCTGTGACACCATCTTCTTCCATAGCACCATCTTCTGCTGTCTTCAATAGCAATTATCCACGGATGTTACACATATAGTACGTAACAATACATTAATCTTCCAACAATAGTCTGAGAACAATCAAGAGGCGTACATAATTATTGGAATCAGTAGATCGCTGTTGAGCAAGATCGCATGAACTGCGCGAGCGCACGATGCCGCCATTTGAGCAGTTTTGCGCAGATTGTGCTGTTTGCGCAATATTGCGCACCGAGGATGAACTGGCGGGTTAATCGCTTGTAAATTGTTTAAAATAACAAGTAATAATGCTTTGTACAGATTATATTAGATGAGTTTATAAATGGTGGTGTCTGAATTATGAGAAAGCATCCTTAATTAACCGTAATTATATGTCCGTGTGGTGACGGATTAAGAATACGGAATGTCACCACCCCATATCATCCCATGGGTGTCGTAAGAGCCGACAGAGGGAGCATATTATGCAGAGAACAGCACTGTAAGAGAAGGAAAACTTGATACAAAACCTATACCAACCCGTTTGGCCAGCGTGGTATAGTAGGCCAATTCCTCCTTTCAAATGAGAGGCCTGGTCCAGCAGTGGACAGTGAAAGGCTTATGATGAACCTTAATTGTTATAAAAGTAATGTTTTCATTATGTATAAATAAGGTGTTACATGGTTATACTAGAAAACGGAGACTGGGCTCCAAGTCTTGGATGTAACGCGGGGATGATAATAAAATAGGGAATGGAAGATAAAGTACGTGCATATATAAAACTAGAGAACGCCAGCAGCTACGCCTGCAATTTTTTTAAATTTACCCGTTTTGGCCGATCCCGTGGGAATTTCGGGAAATCCCTTCTTAGTGCACCCCTACGGTCCCCAAGGAACATACATGCCAAATTTCAGCTTCCTGCGCCCAATAGTTTCGGCTGTAATGTGTCTGCCAGTCAGTAAGAGCCTTGCTGATTTCAGCATGAATGGGCCGGCTCGACCGGGGAAGTACTACCCTCTCTCAGAAAATCGACGTAAAGTAACAGTACTTAAACTGTTGCGTTTTGCTCGGTGAGTGAGAGTGCCGGAGGCCCTATCCCTTATTCCTTCTCCCTCATCCCACTCCTTATCCTATCCCTTTTCCCACCCCAAGGGGCGGCAACGCACTTGTGACTCCTGTGGTGTTGCTTGTGTCCATGGGCGGCGGTAATTGCTTACCATCAGGCAATCCGTCTGCTCGTTTGCCGCCTATTACTATAAAAAAAAAGTGTGTAACGCAAGGATTTTATATATTAAGATTATTTCACTAACTGATCATAATTATCACTTATCACACACAATATCTACTATTTCTGGAAAATCGATTTCAAATGAAAGATTCAAGATGATTTTAAGTTTGTCCTACTTAGGCATAATAAGCATCCAGGTCCTTAGCTTTAGTAAAATTACGTACGTACTAATAATATACTAGAGGAGGCCAGCAGCCACGCCTGCATTTTTTTTAAATTTACCCGTTTTGGCCGATCCCGTGGGAATTTCGGGAAATCCCTTCTTAGTGCACCCCTACGGTCCCCAAGGAACATACATGCCAAATTTCAGCTTCCTGCGCCCAATAGTTTCGGCTGTAGCGTGTCTGTCAGTCAGTCAGTAACGCAAGGATTTTATATATTAAGATTACTTCACTAACTGATCATAATTATCACTTATCACACACAATATCTACTATTTCTGGAAAATCGATTTGATTAGATTCAAGATAATTATAAGTTTGTCCTACTTAGGCATAATAAGCATCCAGGTCCTTGGCTTTAGTAAAATTACGTATGTACTTATAACATATTTCAGTATGTCGTGGCTCATAGTGTATTTCCTAGAACACGACAAACATGCATAAAGTATCATGGCAAGTTTACATCATCAGCCTTTAACAGTCCACTGCTAGACTAGGCCTCTCCTTTGATTGAAAGGAGGAATTGCCCTACTATACCACGCTGGCCAATCGGGTTGGTAAAGGGTTTGTATCAAGTTTTCCTTCTCTTACAGTGCTGTTCTCTGTATAATATGCTCCCTCTGTCGGCTCTTACGACACTCATGGATGATATGGGGTGGTGACATTAGATATGTATTCTTAATCCGTCACCACATGGCAAGTTTAACAAGCATTGAAATGACGGATATGTTGTGAGCTACACTTATCTGTAGATCTGACTGAGCCGCTACGATCGTATCACAACACGACCTGTGTCGACCGATGCATGGGCAAATGAGCCCTTGCGTATGTTGCATATGTATACCATTTATTTGTGGCCGTACAATCTAATCTGTCTTTATTCATTCCGAAACGTCGAGGGAAATATAAGATATTTTACCTATATTTACAAATAATTATGCGGCATGAGCAGCGATAGCTGAGTGGAGAGACCCACGGACTGCTACGCAGAGGGCCTCGGGTTCGAATCCACGGCACGCACCAATGACTTTTCGGAGTTAAGTGCGTATTAAATAGTTAATTATCGCTTGCTAATCGGTGAAGGAAAACATCGTGAGGAAACCTGCATGTCTGAGAGTTCTCCATAATGTTCTCGAAAGACATGTGAAGTCTGCCAACCCGCAGTTGGCCAGCAGTTGGACTATGGCCATACCCTTCTCATAGTGAGAAGAGGACCGTGCCCAGCAGTGGCACAGTATATAGGGCTGATGATGATGCGGCATAGACATGTTACATAAATATTACTATAACTATGTAGTGTTCTCGAAGGATATGTAGACTTATGTGATATGCGCCTATCGGTACATCGCTTATTCTTATACCTGGTAAGATATGTACGACATCTTCAAAGTTTCTTGTCCTATTCCTCTCTTCATCCCGAGGAGCGGCAATATACTTTGGACGCCTATAGTGTTTCTTGTCTATACGGAATATGCATCTTCTATATTACGTTAATTCTGTGTGGTGACGGATTAAAAATACGGAATGTCACCACCATCATCCCATGGGTGTCGTAAGAGCCGACACAGGGAGCATATTATGCAGAGAACACCACTGTAAGAGAAGGAAAACTTGATACAAACCCTATACCAACCCATTTGGCCAGCGTGGTATAGTAGGCCAATTCCTCCTTTCAAAGGAGAGGCCTGTCCAGCAGTGGACTGTTAAATGCTGATGATGATGATATTACGGTTGGCTACGTAAACTGTTGATTGTGTTTAAGTTGTTTAAAGTTCTCGAAGAGCCACGCTAACAAAAATACGTAACATTGTAAGAGTTACGAGTATTTAATTACCTAACAACATGATTATTATATTTTGCTGCAATTATAGTAGAGCTAGTATTGCTGCTACTCGTAATAAGAGGTAATTGTATAATTGTGAATGTAACCAGCTGATTAGAGATCGGTAGCGTACCGTGTCTTCAAATACTAGTAAACCTTTTGGTACCAATTCTTGACTGCCTCGTTGGTCTCGCGGCATAAATATGCGCGTGAGATTGGGAGGTCTCGGGTTCGATCCCCGGGTCGGGCAAAGTGTTATTGGGTTTTTCCGTTAGGAAATTCTCAGTAGCAGCACGGAGTCTGGTAATGAGCCCGGTACGGCAATAGGCTCGCCCCCTATTACGTGGGACTAAAATAAATCTGGCGAAAAGTGGGGTGTATCAATAGACCTCTTCGGGGATATAGGCGTGAGACTATGTATGTATGTATTGCCAGAGCTTTTACCGATTTAAAATTCATATAATCCCTTCGATTTTTTAAAAAGAAGTAGTCCTCTGATGTTCTGGCACGTATCGAACGATCTATACGAGATTCAATGGCTTTTATTGTTTTCTTTTAAATATTTTAATAGACTATCAAATGAAAAATATCATCATCATGTCAGCCTAGAGACGTCCACTGCTGGACATAAGCCTCCCAGGTTCTCCACACAGACTGATTTTCAGCCGCCCGCATCCAACCGCTTCCCGCGATCTTAACCAGATTGTCGGTCCACCTTGCGGGAGGCCTACCCCTGCCGCGTCGTCCGGTACGTGGTCGCCACTCCTGAACCTTTCTGCCCCAACGGCCATCGGATCTTCGAGCTATGTGCGCTGCCCATTGCCACTTCAGCCTGGCTATTCGGAGAGCTATGTCGGTGACTTTCGTCCTCCTGCGGATCTCCTCATTTCTGATTCGATCTCGCAGGGAAACTCCGAGCATAGCTCTCTCCATCGCCCTCTGAGTGACTCCGAGCTTTCGGATAAGGCCCATAGTTAGCGACCACGTCTCAGCGCCGTAGATCATCACTGGCAACACACACTGGTCAAAGACTTTCGTCTTGAGACACTGCGGGATATTGGACGTGAAGATTTGCCGTAACTTCCAGAACGCCGCCCAACCGAGTTGGATATATAGATTGGATATATGAAAAATATAGATCGCTATAATTACAATAACAATGTGAACTAGAAAGGGTACGATTACTGAGTTTCTTAACGACATATATTTATAAGTAATTGAAATACTACCAGTCATAATAGTAATTACTCATAAGTGTACTTACTTACTAGTTCTACAGGTTATTGAGCTAAGTTGTAGTAAACATAGGTTCTACTGCGGACGACGTTGACCTGCTCTCTACCGGGATTGGCTAACAGCGCGTTTCGTAACTCCTTTAAGTTTATAAGCGCCTGGTACTTGAATCTGGTATAGTTAAGATTTAAGCGGCAGTAGCCCAATTGAACTTAATAATACATACATACATAGACTCACGCCTGTTTCCCGGAGGGGTAGGCAGAGACTACGGAACGCCATTTGCAACGACCTTGACATATCTCTCTTGTTTCATTCACTCCCATCAAATTCCTCAAGCATGCTCTTCTGTTCACGGTACTTCTTACCTTTCCTGTTTTAAGGATGTCTCCAATCTGGTTAGAGAACGTCCGTCTTGGTCTTCTCCTTCGTGCTGTCCCATTCACACTTGCCTTATATATCTGCTTGGTCAGTCTTTCGTCATCCATACTCTCCATGTGCCCAAACCACCTTAGCATTCCTTTCTCGCTGCTTATCACTACATCTTCTTTTACAACTTAATAATTATTGCTTCAAACTAATTTCTATTACATCCCGTGGGTACTATACTGCACTGACACGGCTAGATTGTTTTGTAGCGTTAATTTGACATTCCTATGCTATGCTGTACTTTATGATGTAAAATCTTCCTTCAGAATATTTTCGAACTTTTGCTTCGCTGAATGGATATATTTTTCTATTCATTAATTTTCTAAATATCTGCTAAGACAGCTATTTGAGGATACAAACATTTTCTGTCTCAAGATCGAACATAGTCCACCACAACTTTCGGCGTGGCATAGTATCGGTTTTGCCAATACAATCACTGTCGTATCCGCATCGACAAACTATACAAAGTTTTGCTAAAGTCATGACTAATAAATACTTTTACTATAATTGTACCTAGTACATTAAAACCAATCTCTACATAAATCTAAAAGGTATTCCCGTATCTGTCGGGCATCGTCCATAATTACGAGTATTAATTGGCCACACACGACTCAACGGCGTTGACCACAGATCGTGTAAAAAATAGGTCGATCACCTCTGATGACTACCCCTGTCTCTGTCAAAGCCTTTATATCCTCATTACATACGAAAACACACCTTAAATTACAGGTCATAACGCTTAAAATGCCATTAAAGGTGCTCTGGCGGAACTCCATAATAACAAGACCTATGATTATGTGGGGTTGTAAAACTTTGATGGGTCAATATTGAATGGTCATTATGGGGTGGATGTCCCGATTGTTGACGTTTGTTTCAGTACACGCGATCAACGAATAAGGTATTAGGTAATTGTGGTACCTACTTAGGCGTCTGAAATATTATTTTTATAGTTAACGTGTCGTTATTATTGATGTAGTGTGTGAATTCAGGGTAAAATATTTTTATTGCTCTATATACATACATATTGAATCGTAATGAAGTATGGTTAGTTTTTAACCATACCATCAACCATAACCACCTAACAGGGAACCCGGTGTAAAACTTTTGAAACAGAAATAATGGAAAAACATGGGTAGATTCCGAACAATGACTATTAGTTAACACAGAGACCCACACGGAAAAACTATACGTAACATGAATGTCCGTAGTCGCAAGTTCAGTACACTTCAGTATGCTACTCATTTTTATCATCTTCTATCCTGATCTCATCCAAGATTGGAGCCGGGAGTCCGCCTCCAAATCCAGAAGTGACAAAATATTAGCTTTCCACAGAGCGACTGCCGTCTGACCTTAGACACATAGAGATATTCTACGATTTAGACAAGAGTCAGTATTTTCAACGGTACTAACTCCCTGTAACGTCTTTCAGAGTTCTTCATGACAGCTGGGACTGACGCACGGTTTAACGTGCTCTCGAGGTACGGGCTAAGCGATATACTTTTTTTCTTTTTTAATTAGACTCATAGTAGTAGGCAGAGTTAGAATTAATAGAGTAGCAATATTACACCCACATTTCGCCATGAATTTTTAAGTCCCACGTAATAGTGGGCGAGCCTATTGCCGTTACCGGACACATCACCTGACTCCGAGCTGCTACTGAGAATGTGGAAAAACCCAGTAACACTTTTGCCCGACCCGGGGATCGAACCCGGGATCTCTGAACAGACATACGCTATCCTCTGGACCACGGAGGCAGTCTAAGCGATAATTAACAAAATTTAATACGGGCTTCGACTGTGATGCGTGCTGTGGATTGGAATCCGATGCACTTTGTCTGCCAGACTTCTGTTATCGTCCATAAGCTGTCGCTGCCTAAATAATATATACATGTAAACTAGGAACTATACAGGGTGTAAAAAGACCCTTAACGAAAACTGAAATCCCATGTTGTACCAATCACTACGAACATTTTTTACTTCGGCACCATACCTGGGAAATTACTGGTTCACGTAGGAGGAGATATTGAGGCTCTAAGTTACTATGGATTTTTCTAATTAGGTTCAAAATCGATGTATTTACCCCGCCAATAAGTTCTTTAGATGCCCTATGACCCCATGGATAAGTAGGTATTTCGAGCATTGCACGCCCGAAAATGTGAAAACTAAAAAAAAAGTTCTTTTCCCAGGTATTATTTTGAGTTAGAATGACTTGGCATGATGTCCACAACGAGTAGACTTCGGCTTGGTGATGGGTCTTGTGACACCCTGTATGAACAACATACAATTTGCGATTATGAGGTATTCGTCTGTTAGCGTTATCATTCCACCATCGTATGGTTGTCATGCAATGTGTGGTCGTACAGAAATAAATACGTTTTGAAAATCGTATGAACGTGCAGGAATGATTCATTCCAACATTGCGCTTTTATTTTTGTTGCATGTATATTTTTAGTGTACTCCATATTTTTATTTTGAATATTCCGTGAATGATTAATAACAATTTTTCTTCTTGTTTCAGAATGCGATTAGAGGAGTAAATTAAGAAGAAAGGTAAATATAAGTCTATCTTTTTACGACTTCAATATTTTTCAGCATTTCGGTACTCAGTGCTATCCAAGAAACATGGGTAGTAAATATGTTAAGGTACCACGGATGCAGACCTCTTAGTGCTTACGTACTTATAGATGGGTGGTCTGAGACTATGAAGGAAAAACTGTAGAGAGCTACAAAGTTCCAACAACATAAGTTAAGCTTGTACATTTAGAGATACATAACATTTTATAAAGTCAGTCAAAAATATTTAATCTTTTCATAAATTAAAAAATCGTACGCTCATTTAGCATTTAGAATACATGAAAACCTTTTCAGTGGTTTTCTTATAAGTAAAATTGGCAACTGGGCTGGAAAACCTAACCCTAACTGCTGTACTGCATATTTCTCTATTTAATACAACTAGAAAACCACCCTGCACAAATGTGCACAGTGCACAGTAAACATTCAGCTGCACATGTCGTGACTGCGCGGAATGGTCTGCCATAGAGAAAGCGTAAAGACTCGCTGGACCGAGACCCACGCTCTGAGCATCACGGCAGGGCTGTCGTTAACTAACAAAGATTTATTACTTTATTATGCTATATTAGATGTTTGCACGATTGTCACTACAGTTTTTAGCCTCCTCGTCGCTTGACACCTAGTTCAATTTCCAGACAAGCCAAACTTTGTATGATCCATAAATTGTAGTTTAAAGTCTTGGCCAATGAATACAGATTTACATAGAAGCTTAAGCTTAAGGAGTTCTTAAGGATTTCGTGTGCCGATTCCAAGTGGAGACTGTCTCCAGTTTAGTTCGTGGTTTGGCGGCGCTGGCGTCGTTCGCCCTCTCTCTTGCTCTTGTAGTTTAGATACACAGGAGGAATGTTTGTCTCTCTTGCTCTCGTAGAGACAGCTGTCACAGTGCGACTGCCACGCCGACAAGCGGTAATTTGGGTCACAGAAAGTTTATCTTCAGAGCGCCCATAGGATGTAATAGAGTCCTCTATGTAAATATCTGCTCTTTGTCTTGGCTTTCAATGTGCCCGTTAATTGTTTGTTTGTAGAGTCCCACGCGACACAGAATATAGAACTAGTGTGGATTGTCTTTATGATGTGTAGACTATATTGCCGCAATTTCATGATAAACCTGTCTGTAGTTCAAGCGGGAAAGAAGCTAGGGTAAACAAACAAACAGACACATTTTCACGTTTGGAGTATAAGGTATAGATGTTTCATCCTAATCCAGTTCGCGTGTGAATAAGTGAATCGTTAATGCGCCAATTTTGTTCGAAATGAGAAAGATAAATTATGCATGGATCTGTTCGACATATAATAGTCTCGTGATTTGTGATTTGCGAGCATGAATTAATAGACGTGTTATATGTGGTCTCTGCAAATTTACTACAACACCATACTAAGCTGCGAAAACGAACGCCTGAACGTTCGCACAATTTCAGCCGAGAGAGAAGCATCACTAGCTATGTATGCCTGGCAAAATCAATGCCATTTTCTAGCAATTCCTTTATTCCGTTCTCTTTATTTTTAAGTTTATCTCAATAAGCTAAAAAATAAACAAACCCTGTAACACTCCTTAACCTGACGACAAACGATTGCAAGCGATAGCTTAGGATCAACAAATGAAAGTTCGATATGATTAGTACCTACTTTATTGCAGGCTTTTTTGTAGCTAAAGGTATCTTTAGCAATTTTAGCATCCGTAAAGTGCAGAGCTCCTTAAGAATTGCAAGCACAATGAATACTAATTTTCAACTGATTGTGCAGTGTCTGCTTATGAGGTTTGCGCCCAACGTACAAATAAATCGTAAATAAGTTTAATGTAACTAAAAATACAGCAAAACCAGTACGGAGTCGTTGTGGAACGTTTCTGAAAATTAACGCAAATGATTTATAGAGACCCAGATTTTAAGATAACCGCAACAATACAAGAGAGAATAAAAAAGATTAAATTATGTTTGTCCAATAACAAAATAGTTTAACAGTTTTCAATTGGAGAGAGAGAAAGATGAAACAATAAAAGTGGATAACAAAAATTTCCCTATCCTTGTCTCTGTCTATATTTATGAGATTTAGTAATATACCGATACTGAATCGCAGAAGCCTGCCTGTAAACATCTGTAAACAATATCTATCGAAGCAGATTGCATGGTAATAAATGGCATACCGAGACATGGCATGGCATGTGACATGGCCGTCCGTGTGGTGACGGATTAAGAATACGGAATGTCACTACCCCATATCATCCCATGGGTGTCGTAAGAGCCGACAGAGGGAGCATATTATGCAGAGAACAGCACTCTAAGAGAAGGAAAACTTTATACAAACCCTATTACAACCCGTTTGGTCAGCGTGGTATAGTAGGCCAATTCCACCTTTCAAAGGAGAGGCCTAGTCCAGCAGTGGACTGTTAAAGGCTGATGATGATGAAATGGCATACGTCACACTAGTCCAGCCATTATAAACTATGTGAATATAACAAAAAATATACATCTGCAAATATTTCAAACTGATTTTATAAGCCACGGGAAATGAACTCGGAAAATCTCTAGAATTTCTGCTTTTCCTTTTGAAACGTCCCTCTTCTTGCTTTTCCTGCGGAAAACATAATTCTTTTATCAAGTCTTGTCCTCACTTTTGACAAATTGAGTTTGCTATTACTAATTATGCATACAAGCTCTCGTCTACTTCCGACGGACTGCAGCCCACCATCACCGCAACTATTGCAATAAAAAAGGTTGACAATACCGAACTCCTCTAAAAGGATAAGGGATATAGGAATGGTATGGGTTCCAGGAAGATACCTGACTTGCAGTATTCCGCTGTATGCGCCGACTATTCTTCGACACGTGTTTCGCCTCTGCACGAGGCATCCTCAGGAACGATGGGCAACGACTGAGACTGGCTCAGTCGTTGCAATAGTTGGGGTGGTCAATCCGAGGGTGCGTGGTGGGTTCCTCTTTCCTTCCATTAGGTGAAAATTTTATATCTCTAATATTATAGTTTAACGATTCTGTTGATCTGCTCTACTGTGTGTTAATTATTGTACTTAGTGCATGTTGTGCTTACTTATAAGTGATTGTTACTCTCAATTTAATTTAATTTTATTCATATTTTTGCATTTAATTACACAATTGTCCGTGATTTAGTAAAAATTAATAAAATGATATAAATTAACTTTAAATAAAATTCTTTTATGTTGTGTTTTTTCAACATATTCGTGTTGTGACAGCCCTAGCCCACACATTCGTGAGCGACAGTTATTATAGCTCCCGTGTTTTCCCAATTACTCCCGGTGCACGTGCACTTATCTAGCCAATACTATTGACACACGCTGTCGCTGGCGTGATCAACTGCTATTTTGCTGAACAGCAGTGTTTGGAAATGACAATATTTGAACCAACTATCGGACTCCATAAATAAAATTCTTGCGTTACTGACTGACGGATAGGCAGCGCACAGCTGAAACTATTAGGCGCACGAAACTGAAATTTGACATGTATGTTTCTTTGGGAGTCGGCAATGAATACAGATTTACATAGAAGTGCAGTTCTTAAGGATTTCGTGTGCCGATTCCAAGTGGGGACTGTCTCCAGTTTAGCTCGTAGTTGGCGCCGTTGGCGGCGCTGGCGTCGTTCTCCGTCTCTCTCGCTCTCGTAGTTAAGATACACTGGAGGAGAGAGAGACAGCTGCCGCAGCGCGACTGCCCCGCCGCCAAGCGGCAATTTGAGTCGCAAGAAGTTTGTCTTCAAAGCGCCCATATGAAATGCACCTCTATGTAAATGTCTGAGCTCTTTGGTATAGGGGCGAGGGATTTTCCGAAAATTCTAACGGGCACGGGGAGAAAATGTAAAATAAAAAAAAAGTGCGGTGTTGGTGTGTTGCGGTTATTCTCTTGTGTATAATAAATGGGAACTTTTATGTTCACGCAATACTTATTGAATGGATTTTGGGATATTTTGTAATCAATGGATTTTGATTACATTTTGCAGTGATATAGCTTATATATCAGAACTAGCTTTCGTTGGCGGCTTTGGTACCTTCACAGATGCTGATAAATATACTCCTAAACCTTCCTTAAAGAACTTACTCCTCTTTCTTCCTACGACGGAGTCGGAACTAGCATGAAAAGCCACACCTTTTGAGTTTATCGATAACAGACAGACAAAACAGTCAGGTCGAGGGTCTTAGTTGTATAATATGTAGCATTTACTACTTTTTGTCGCAGCAACCGACGATCATCGACGGGCGGAACCGTGGGTAAAACTAGTATGGGTGATAATTTGGTGTTTTTACAACTGTCATGCGTCAGCCATTGTTGCAGTAACCGTTGTTTAAATTGTTGTCAGTGTGAACGTGCCGTTTGTAATAACTGATGAGTTTGGAAGTAAGCATCACAAATTAGTGGAACACAAAGGAAATATTTTTGTTGTAAAAAGTAACGGACTTTGAAGGAAAACATTTGGATGCGGAATAAATTAGTTTTAAACAATTCTGACACATATTACAGGTCTAGAAACAAATCTCTTTAGTTTCTTTTAAGGGTTGAGCTACATCTATCAGCACCGCATCGCACTTTCCTATGCTTCTATCCCTTTCTGTCACTTAGGACCGTCATTTACTAGAGCGAGAAAGAGATAGGGAACGCTTCAGCACGCCGCGGAATCGAAAAGGCGATCGTGTTCCCTCTCTCTTTCTCGCTCTAGTAAATGACGGTCCTAAGTGACAAAAAGGGATAGCAGCATAGGAAAGTGCGATGCGGTGCTGATAGGTATAGCTCAACCCTAAAAGGACAACTCCCAAGGAGTTAGGAATTCGGAATAAATCCTGTGTTGCGAGGAACTGAACTAACATTCAATCAAAGGACATAAATAACACCCAGACTCAGAAAAAAAACATTGTGAATAACGTAAAGTGTTGCACGGCAATAGGCTCGCCCCCTATTACGTGGGACCTAAAAACTCATGGCGAAATCTGGGTGTAATATAACTCCTCTGCCTTCCCCTTCGGGGATACAGGCGTGAGTCTATAAATAAAAAAATAAATAAAATAAAGTTGTTCCGTGTGGGAATCGAATTTACGACACGTGGTGCAGTGCTAAGCGGCGAGGTGATAGACAGTACAAATTTCGGTACTAGCCCACCAACCAGGCAAGGCATCAACCATTTTTACTGTCAGTCATTACCACCATGGTCGTTACGTAGGTTGAAAACAATTACAAGTCTCTCCTTTATTATACACTAGAGGACGCCAGCAGCTACGCCTGCAACTTTTTTAAACTACCCGTTTTGGCCGATCCCGTGGGAATTTCGGGAAATCCCTTCTTAGTGCATGGTACGGTCCCCAAGGAACATACATGCCAAATTTCAGCTTCCTGCGCCCAATAGTTTTGGCTGTAGCTTGTCTGTCAGTCAGTAAGTAACGCAAAGATTTTATATATTAAGATTACTAACAACAAAAAAAAGTTACTTTCATAGCTGATCATAAATCATCGAATAATGTAGACTTGTCAAGTTGATGTATAAGGCAAACCTAGTATTAAGCTCATATACCTAAAAACTATGACCGTATTTAAGGGTCGTATCGTGCCATAAATGTGGATCATGAATTTTTCATGTACTTAGTCTCAATGGTATAATTTCCCTACAGCCTTCTAAGTCCACTGCTGGACTTAAGCCGCTAATAATTTGCTTTGGAGTAGCACTGTGAGAAGGTGGATATGGCCTTTCTCTCAACGTATAGCAAGCTAAACAACAATTTAATCCGCACAGGAATTAAAAAAAAGTGGTGCCCGCCGTGGCGCGTGGGTGCAAGCCCAAAACTATGCATAGCAATCTATTGGTCTTTTATTATTAGGCCACCGGTGTCTTACTTATTTCTTAATAAAAGACAACTCCTGCATTAGGACTAAATCCTGTGTCGCCTTTACGAACATACAACTAACGGACACAATGAACACCCAGCCTCGGAACAACAATTTATGAATCACACAAAGTGTAGTCTCGTGTGGGAATCGAATCCCAAACGACGACCAAAACGAAACACTCGGCGCAGTGTCAAGCGACGGGGCCGTCGCTTAAACCACTACGCTAACCGTGCAGTCCCCTAGCAGTTTACTATTTAACCCTTTCCGTGTCCCATGAATCACATAATGTATGACTACATAACATTTGATTTTCCAGGCCCTATCCCCTTTTCCGTCTCACTCATCCCACTCCTCCTGCTATGCCTTTGCCCATCCAGGTCAGCAACTTATTTGGACTCCTCTAGGGTTGCACAACCATGGCAACCCTTAGGCGGCGGTTATAGCACACCATCGGACAATCTATCTGCTCGTTTGCCTCCCATGCCATAAAAAGCGATCATAACTGACTATTTCAACATTATTTACCCAAATATAAGAAGGGGAATCATCTCTTTATAGCCGATAAATAACGCATAGCGTTTTTATTATCTCTGTTAACGCGCTTAAATGCTGTGAAATTGTACCTATACGCACATCATGGCTGTATCAACAAATAATTTAATACTTAACTTACAATTTGATACAGCTTATATAAGAAGCTATCCATTCAGTAATAGGCTGTTTGGATTAAGCAGTTACGCAATGTTTTTTTTGGTTTTGGGTTCGATCAGACGCATAGAGAATTACATTAATTTACTAGAGAAAGGAGAGTAGAATTATGGAGGACTTGCAGAGTGATTTTTGTCCATAAATATATTTTTGATGATAGGAAGAAGATAGAAAATGGATTACCATAAACAAAGACAGAGATGACTGAGATTTAAGAAATATGCCTAGACTTTTAATATTGTATTTATGTGGTTAGAGATGTGTATGTGCGGAAATACACTAACTTACTTCTTAGTTACTTAATCATAGATTTAAACATTTCTTCTCATGCTTTAAAAGGCATCATCATCAGCCTTTAACAGTCCTCTGCTGGACTAGGCCTCTCCTTTGAAAGGAGGACTTGGCCTACTATACCACGCTGGCCAAACGGGTTGGTATAGGGTTTGTATCAAGTTTTCCTTATCTTACAGTTCTGTTCTCTGCATAATGTGCTCCCTCTGTCGGCTCTAACGACACCCATGGGATGATATGGGGTGGTGACATTCCGTATTCTTAATCCGTCACCACACGGACAAATACGTATTTTGCTCGTGTATATTAATCTATGCACGTGCCGCGATGCGATACTCGGGCGCAGTGAAGTGCGAGCGCTCGTATCAATATTATCTACCTACCCACCTAAAAAAAAAGGAAATATTTTTAAATTTTAATTTTAATTAGGAAATATCTAAGTTGAATCATTGTATAATTTATATATTAATTATTGCTTGTTTTTAAATTAACCATTCGACCTATATTGTATTGTGATCTAATAAACCTTTTTCTATTCTATTCTATTCTACGTAATAACGTTTTAGAATTAAAAGTCATAAAAGGGTAATTTTTGGCGCCCTGGTATGGTTATATATAATTGGTTTTTCCTGTAATTAAAACATTAATCTCTCACCTTCATTGTAAGTGTCAGTATAGATCTATTATTTGTGACACAGTAATACACACAAGATGGAAATGGCTTATTCTTTATAACATGTGTAACATAATAATTATCGTTAGCTAAACGGGCAAGAAAACACCGTAAGGAAACCTGCATGTCTGAGAGGTCTCCATAATGTTCTCGAAAGACATGTGAAGTCTGCCAACCAGCAATTGGCCAGCGTGGTGGCCTTACTCATATCATAGTGAGAAGAGGCCCGTGCCCAGCAGTGGGACAGATTATATACAGGGTGTAAAAAGACCCTTAACGAAAACTGAAATCCCATGTTGTACCAATCACTACGAACATTTTTTACTTCGCCACCATACCTGGGAAATTACTGGTTCAGGAGATATTGAGGCTCAAAGTTAGTATGGAATTTTTCTAATTAGGTACAAAATCGATGCATTTACCCCGCCAATATGTTCATTAGATGCCCTATGACCTCAAGGATAAGTAGGTATTTCGAGCATTGCAGGCGCGCGCTTTTAATCGCAGTTTAAAAAATGTGAAAACTTAAAAAAAAATATGTTTCCCAGGTATTCTTTTTGGTTAGTATGACTTGGCATGATGTCCACAACGAGTAGTCTTCGGCTTGGTGATGGGTCTTGTGACACCCTGTATAGGGCCAATGATGATGATGACTTATCTACATAATAAATAAGCCGTGGCGCAATAGAGGGCCAAGCCATATAACTTTAGAAGATGTGTTTGCAACAGACATGTTTACAATTACATACTTATGACGTCACAACACTCACGATCAACCCAAAAACAACTTCAAATCTTGTTGTATTACATTTTCCAGTCATTACCCTGTATGAAGAAATAATATGTTGTTTAAATCATTTTTGTTCATCATTATCTAAAGACGTTGCTAACTTTGTTTGGCAAGACAAAATTATGCAGATGTAACATTCGTTGTGAAATCTTGCGACATTTTGATATTAGCGTTTTAGATTTCCTTAAATTTTTCGTGATATACATCTCTGTGGCTACTGATATTAATATTATAAATGCACTGGCATTTATAATATTAATATCACACTGGTGTATGAATGCTGTATTTCAGGTCAAAACGGCTGAGCCCAATTTCATGGTCCTTGGAGACAGGTACCTATAGTTTTTATTGGCCTTTCATTGCGTAAGTAAAACCTGAGGGTTTTGGAATAGGGGTAAAAGGTGCTCCGTAGAAAATATATTTTAAGTATTTAGTTGAATATTTTATACCTGGTTCATGGATTTAATGCTACTTTATAATACTTTTACCTACGTGCAATGCCGCATGTAAAAGCTAGTGTAATATAATTTTAAGAGCCTTGCAAAATATGCAGATTTTTGCATTTAAATATCAGTAGGTTATGCTCATTAAAATCTATTCATATATACCTACGCTAGCCTTTGCTTTTATTTGAGATTACTTCAGAGCACAAAACGAAGTATGGCATAATTTTGCCAAAAACACATCAATCACGAACTTAAGAAGTATTTAAATCATAGCACAACTTAGGAGAGGTAAATAATGAAGTTTTTTTTCTTCAAAGAAGCTTCTTACACTTGGAAAAAATCCTGTATAGTGGAAGATTAGACTACACGGTTGACGTGGTTTAGGCCGTCGCTTCGCCTCCAGAAATATTCGGTTTCCATCATACATATTTACGGTCACAAGAATATCTAATAATTGATGTTTAGAATAAAATATTCCGTTTACATAAGCAACGCATTCTTTAAAGTTAATGTTGTGTTACCGCGGCCAACATATTATACGAATTCTTGTCATAGATATTTTATTTATTGTTGTTAAAGAATTTCATTGCAGCTGATATACTCGTACATCCACAATTGTGGAATATTTATCTTGTACACAACCAATTGTATGTATAAAATCCTTGCGTTACTGACTGACTGAGAGACAGATAACCTCCAGTTAAAACTTTGGGCGTAGGAAGCTGAAATTCGGCATGTATGTTTCTTGGGGACCGTAAAGGTACACTAATAAGGGATTTTCTGATATTTCCACGAGATCGAGCAGAAAAAGTAAAATGAAAAAATGTGAGTGCATGCAGCTGCGGGTATCCTATAGTTATGTATAAATCGTGTATTATACTTATAGTTCGTGTTGATGGTTAGAGTATTTGTTTGCTTTGATACTTTTAGAAACCGCCTACGCGCCTGTGCACTTTTTAGAGATCTCGCAAAGATTTGTGGGTGCGATAGTATTTAAATATCTATCCATTCCTCTGTATTAATAAGAAAATTTTTAAGTTTTCTTTGACCACAATTTTCGGTTACACCCTTACAATAATGTAACACGACCGTATACAATGTGCCGGTAATATACATGGATTTGCCATCTGTACTGAAATGATTTTCAAAAGCGTAGGTCAGACAGAACGCCCACCAAACAAATGTAAAAAATCTTACGACGTCACTTTCACTCGCCTAAATACCATTCATAATTATTATAATTATTCAAATGATACCAATTTGTATGCTCCACAACCTAAATCGCAATTCTAAGATCGAAGTGCGTATTGCAAGTGCAACGATTTACATTTTACCATTTCTAATTAACCATGCAAATGCAATTCAAACATCGGTTCGATCCAAGTACCAACAAATAATTATGCAATCTACAATTAGTTTCGATAAATGCGTAGTGACTATTCAATAAATCGAACTGACCTGTAATTTAGTTTTGATCCGATTACCAATGGTATTATGTAAGGACCCTGTGGTACGCCGTACGCCCTAAAAGTACTTGTGATTATGCAATAACGTGTCGAACGCCTTATTCGAGTCTATTTAAATTGCGTGGATCGTCCATTGAGAAAATTAGTAGGCAAGTCGCTTCTCTTGTTTGGTAGGCGTATTGTTGATTGCAGTAATTTGTAAAGTACTCTACGGCTACCTATTCTGTAATTAGTCACTTTGCTCAACGCCCACTGTCAAAGAAATAAGGGGTTTTTAAAGTATTCGTTGAACTGTGTAATAATGTAGTAGTACCGTCGCCTCTTCGTCTGGTGGTTTATTAAAGAATGATTACGTAAATAGTTTAATGATTATTGCTATTGTGACTTTTGACCTATAGATGGATGTCCTTTCTTTGCTGACGAAATTTGTTGCAATCTTGCATTTAGTTACATCTGCAACTTCGTTGGCCTAGTTTTATATCACGCCATTAGATATTTAGCTTCTTTCGCTCCACTTCTTGAATAATAAATAATCGTGGTAACGGATTAAAATAAAAAATGTGACCATCCCATTTCTTATCCCATCCTATCTCTCAGGGTGTCATATGAGGTCACTAACTATTCCTATACCAACCCCAATAGATTTGTCTCCTCTATGTAAATTTTGTACCACACTGGCTAGGCGGCCAGCGTGGTACAAAATCTATACGTAGTTAAAAAACCAAATCTTTTCATTTAGTCACAACGCTATGGTAACGCAAATTTAAAGAGGCTTATGTCCAAGAGTGGACTGCAAAAGCCGTATGATGTGTAGGTAATAAATATTTGTCTTCAAATCTCGTCCAAGATTCTTCTAGTTGTGTTTAATACGTGCGTCGAGTGCGTAGTGCGTGTACATTGCGCAAGTAGGTACTCGCCGCCACAATTCGTCATTTCCTTATTAGTTTTGTATGCTCTGACGTCTCAGAGTACTTTCCCTTCGTCTTTATGTCTTTTAGGCAAAGGTTGCACGTTTAGTTTAGATAAGTCAATACCATCGATAATTATGTAAAATATCTCTTAGTATTATAAATATTTATATTGAGTGGTCATGATAACCTTCCTGGTTACTGAAAGTATACATAATAATATAGTTTTAAAATAATAAACATAGCGAGTATTTCAACACGTAGGTAAACCGAGTCCAAATTACTTACTGATTGATTTTATTGTTTATTCTCATCGAAATTATCACTTTTACCTTGATTGACATAATCTAAAAGTAAAGCAGTAGTAAAATAACAATTTAATTTAAAAATCAAGTAAAGACAGTCAAGAAATGAAGAACATTATTCAGTTGGATAAATAAACTGCATAACTGCATTCCATAAATCATCTCAGCGTTCGTAGGTACTGATTAAATATTACTATTTCACGTTGCAATTTAATTATTTTATGTGTAATGAATGTCTGCTATCTCTGTAATAATTTATGTATAACTGTGATAATTTACAGTTTTAATATACATACATAGAGATTGATTCATGACTTATGATGAGCCATCATAAAGAAACCAACAGTGTGAGACAAGATACTGAGAGTGTTGAAATAAAACATCTACGCTACAATATTAATATTAGCCTAGTCATAATCTGTCCTGCTGGTGGGCCCTGTTCTTGTACCATAAGTAAACTTAGGCCTCAGTCCAGCACGCAGGCTTAGAGAGGGTTGGTAGACTTCACGTGTATTAAATTATTAATATGCAATTCTAGCTATTTCCCGCGGTCTCACCCGCGTCCTGAGGGAACTACTTCGCGTACCCGGTTAATTTAAGGCTAAGTTACTTCTTGGTACATCAGCTATCCGCCAGTGAACGTCCCGTCGAAATCGGTCCAGCCGTTCCAGAGATTAGCGGAAACAAAGATATACAGACAGACAAAAATTGTAAAATTGTCATTTCGGTATTTGTACCGTATATACATGCATATGCATTTAGTAAAAAGCGGTTATTTTAATATTACAAACAGACACTCCAATTTTATTTATATGTATAGATAATATAACATCGTCCTAGAGTTACTTAGTCCAAGTCGTCCATTACTACACCAATTTTAATAAAAACAATGAGTTTTAGGATAACGGGTTCGATTCTCGGATCGAGCAAAAGTGTTACTGGGTTTTTTCCGAATTCTCAGTAGCAGCATGGATTCTGGTGATCTGCCCGGTAACGGCAATAGGCTCGCCCTCTATTGCGTGGGACCTAAAAATTCATGGCGAAATGTGGGCGTAATAACACCTCTACCTACCCCTTTGGTGATACAGACGTGAGTCTATAAAAAAAGAAAAATATATTAAATAATTTAGGATAAAACTTACAAGTAGGTCAGTGATGACTCACATCTGTGTACATAGTAAATAGGTACTCTGTACTCGTAGAACAGTTTACGAAAACAATAGTCAACAACGTGTCTTTGTTATGTTTGCATGATAGATAATATAGGTCTGTTATTGTGCGCAAAAGCTGCTTTAGTTCGGAGCAACTTTCACTATTAGTTGTATGTGTTACTATTGTTTGTATATTCTTAGTTGCATGCATACGATTGGATGTTGACATTTGGGCTTAAGTGTAAGCTTTATTTATACTGCTAATATAAAGTGGAAGAGTTGCTTTGTTTGTATGGTTGAATGGGCTAATCGCAGGAACTACTTACTGGTTGGAATTAGACTAAAATATTGTGTTGTTGATTGATGTGTTGCTAAGAAGTCCATTTACAGGGGCTATAGACCGTATTAGGCATGTATAACATCACGCTATGCGCCACGGGTGTGGAGTAGTAATCACAAATAATTGTAACGTGGGAAAATTTCGTAAGTATACAATTAATCTTAGTTGTGTTGTATGTTCTTTCTATGGTACAAGTTAGTAACTACTCCCAAGTTAGCTTAGTCTTGGAAGAAATAAGCATTGTTGGAATTTTCTTTTACCAGCATAAAGAAAACATTATACAACCTGGATAAGCAATTTAGCTGTCATCGGGAGAGCTGGCCCAAATATGTATTAGATATTTTAATTTATATTCTCTTCGCTATTCTAAGGGACAGGCCCTTAAGGTAGAATTCCGTGCATCGCGATCGATCGCAGCCGCGCGCGGCCTACGACTGTCGTCGATCGCTCGCGACAATAGTCAAAGTATGAAAATGTATGGCACCGCTGCCGAGGCCCGCGACTGACGCGCGCGGCCGACGAATGTCGTGAGCCGCGCGCGGCAGTGTCTTGAAATAAAATTAGTAGTAATGAAAAAAAAATTCGGTAGTTTTGCCGACTATACAGGGTGTAAAAAGACCCTTAACGAAAACTGAAATCCCATGTTGTACCAATCACTACGAACATTTTCTACTTCGGCACCATACCAGGGCAATTACTGGTTCAGAAGATATTGAAGCTCAAAGATAGTATGGAATTTTTCTAATTCGGTACAAAATCGATGCATTTACCCCGCCAATATGTTCTTTAGATGCCCTGTAAGCCCATGGATAAGTAGGTTTTTCGAGCATTGCACGCGCGCGCTTTTAATTGCGGTTTAAAAAATGAGAAAACTTTAAAAAAATAAAACGTTTCCCAGGTATTATTTTTGGTTAGTATGACTTGGCATGATGTCCACAACGAGTAGACTTCGGCTTGGTAATGGGTCTTGTGACACTCTGTATAAAAACAATTCAATTTTGTATTATCCTTTTTCATTTCTGCTTTTAAAGATAGGGTCGATTGGTACTCTAGTTTCATAATATAGCAACAGCAGCTCGTCATTCTCCTCTTCTTCTTCAAGGATGTCAATTAGCATTTCGACCATGATTTTGACTTCGCTAGACACACGTCTAGAGGGAACTGACGAACAACATCTACTAATTTCAAGACACTGCCGCGCGCGGCTCACGACATTCGTCGGCCGCGCGCGTCAGTCGCGGGCCTCGGCAGCGGTGCCATACATTTTCATACTTTGACTATTGTCGCGAGCGATCGACGACAGTCGTAGGCCGCGCGCGGCTGCGATCGATCGCGATGCACGGAATTCTACCTTTAGAAATAAATAGGATAACAGAATAACTTACATGCATAAAATACTATTGTATATGAATTCGCGATATTAGATATCGCGACCCGATTCGTTCGCTCTGGACATTTAACGGGCTTTTGCAGTTAAGTATAATTATTTGTGTTGATTAAATTGTATTTGATTTCACATCTGTACAATGCAGCGAAAGATTTATCTAACAGTTTGATATGTTCGTAAAAAGTCACAGGATATTTCAGAATATAACATAATCATATATCTAATGGTCCGTGTGGTGACGGATTAAGAATACGGAATGTCACCACCCCCTATCATCCCATGGGTGTCGCAAGAGCCGACAGAGGCAGCATATTATGCAGATAACAACACTGCAAGAGAAGGAAAACTTGATACAAACCCTATACCAACCCGTTTGGCCAGCATGGTATAGTAGGCCAATTCCTCCTTTCAAAGGAGAGGCCTAGTCCAGCAGTGGACTGTTTAAGGCTGATGACTGATATACTAATGGTATGTTGAAACTTGTGAGGGGTAGTATTTAAAAGTGCAACAGTGTGCGTTAGGTCCGCAAAATGCAAATTAATGTTTTTTTTAACATATTTTTACATACATACATAGACTCACGCCTGTTCCCCGGACGGGTAGGCAGAGACTACGGAACGCCATTTGCAACGATCCTGACATATCGCTCTTGCTTCATTCACTTCCATCAGATTTCTCATGCATACTCTTCGGTTAAGGGTACTTTTAACCTTTTTTTTTTTTTTTTTTTTTTGGTTTCGGGTTGGAAAATCCTCATGGAGTCCCTCCGTCCTGGGGGTGTAGGACAAAGGGGACTGTCAGACTCTTACTGACTAAAAACCAACCCGTGCTCCTCATGTACCCATGTGTCGAAGGGTAGGGTTTCACCGAAGCATTCCTCGCTACCCCCCGACGGGTATTGGCCCGCCAGATGGTCAGGCGGGCCCCGAACGAAACCCCCTTGGCGGCGGATGAAGGTGTTGGGCTCCGCCGCCAAAACACCAAGCGGCCGCAGAGGATAGGGAGGACGGCAACGCAACACCGCATCTCCTCTTCCTCTGCGGCCCCACCGCGACGCAACAATGGTGCGCCCCCATTTGGTCGCGGGAGATAGGGCGCGCGGCAACGCAACACCGACACGCCTCTCCTCCCGCGACCACACCCGACTGCGAGGGACAGACAAAAACTGTCCCCCGCACCCGCACTTTGGACGCATCCTTCGCAGGCCTCACCCAAGCCCACGTGGAGCGTCCCCTCCCGGGATCCCGCTTAGCTTCACCGCGGGTGTCCTCAAACCCACGGTTACTGAGCCCCCCCACCACGACAAGGTGGAGATCCCACGGGGGGGAAGGGTACTTTTAACCTGTCCTTTTTAGGGTTCCGTACCAAAAAGGTAAAAAACGGAACCCTATTACTAAGCCTCCGCTGTCTGTCTGTCTGTCTGTCTGTCTGTCTGTCCGTCTGTCTGTCACCAGGCTGTATCTCATAAACCATGATAGCTAGAAAGCTGAAATTTTCACAAATTATGTATTTCGGTTGCCGCTATAACAACAAATACTAAAAATAAAAAAAATAAAAATATTAAGGGGGGTCCCATACAAAAAACGTGTTTTTTTTTCGTATTTTTTGCTCAAAATTACTTACTGTTACAGGTAGACGCTTTAAATTTTTACAGAATATGTAGTTGTATATTACCTTTCAAAATAAATAATTAAATTTAAAAAAAGTAAATAATAAAGGGGGGCTCCCATACAACAAACGTAATTTTTAAGCAATTTGTTACTCGATCTTAATAAACAGGTAGAAACTTATAAAGTATTTAAGTATACATACAACGAACGTGATTTTCTTTTATAGATGATGGTACGGAACCCTTCGTGCGCGAGTCCGACTCGCACTTGCCCAATTTTTTTAGGATGTCTCCAATGGTCAGTCTACATATTTTTATTAGGAGAAAGATTGATTTCTACATCAGTTATTATTATAAGGGTAACTATAGTGCCCGCAACTATGGTTGGAATTTTTTTTTCGGCTCGATCCTGTGGGAATTTTGGGAAATCCCTGTTTAGTGCGCTCCTAACCTCTCCAAGGAACATACATGCCCGGTTTTTGTGTTCAATCTATACATCCATACATACCAATACATATAAATAAAATTGGAGTGTCTGTTTGTAATATTAAAATACCCGCTTTTTACTAAATGCATATGGATGTAGGTATACACGGTACTTATACCGAAATGACATTTTTACAAGTTTTGTCTGTCTGTGTCTGTCTGTCAGTTTGTTCTCGTTAACGTAACGGGTACGCGAGGTGAAACCGCGGGAAACAGCTAGTATAATTTATAAATCCAAATAGTTTCGGGTGCGCGTTGCTTGTCAGTCAGTATATTGTATTCAAAAATATTTTATAGATAGATGATGCCCGCGGTTACAGCCGCGTTATTTAAGGCTACTGCTCCGCTCCCGTTGCTCAAAGCGTGATGTTATATAGCCTATAGCCTCCCTCGATAAATGACCTATCTAATCATGTCATCATCAGCCTTTAACAGTCCACTGCTGGACTAGGCCTCTCCTTTGAAAGGAGGAATCGGCTTACTATACCACGCTGGCCAAACGGGTTGGTATAGGGTTTGTATCAAGTTTTACTTGTCTTACAGGGGTGTTCTCTGGATAATATGCTCCCTCTGTCGGCTCTTACGACACCCATGGGATGATATGGGGTGGTGACATTCCGTATTCTTAATCTGTCACCACACGGACAACCTATCACCTATCTAATACTGAAATAATTTTTCAAATTTCACCGGTAGTTCCTGAGATTAGCGCGTTCAACCCATAGTGGTTCAACCAAACAAACAAACTCTTCAGCTTTATATATTAGTATATATATAAAATTCTCGTGTCACAGTTTTCGTTCCCATACTCCTCCGAAACGGCTTGACCGATTTTGATGAAATTTTTTGTGCTTATCCGGTATCTATGAGAATCGGCCAACATCTATTTTTCAAAAAAAAAAAAAAATTTTTGCAAATCTACGTTTGCCGGGTCAGCTAGTATTAGTATATGATTAGATAGACCTATTGTCGAATTCATGCTTTCTTGTTTACGAATAAAATCCGTGAAGTAAATAGAACAACACAGGCGTTTCTGCATCTATTTCAAGCGATTGCACAGTGCAGAGGTTGAAAGACCTTACTGGTTCACCGGTAGAGTACAATGGATACCTATTATTTTATATCGAACAATGCCGCAAATATTCTTTATGCATCACTTTCTCTCGCTTTGTTGTGGCGGTTTGTGGTCTAAGCGACTTGTGGTCTGAGTGCAGTGCACAGTGTATTATTTCACCTTAGTTGCGGACATGCCAGTTTTATTTTTTCCCCGTATAGATTAAACCATTCTAAAGCATTCAAAAAAATACCCGTTTTGATATTTCACTTCACTTAGGAGTTATAAATATTTTAGAGAAAGGTCACTGACCTTTCTGAAAAAGTTTTTTGTCTGTATTTCTTGAATAAAGCGAATGTCCGTCTCTAGTAAAATACATATTAATTGTTGGTTTGAAATATGTACAATGTAAAATTTTCAAGTTTCTAACATCACAGGAACAATTATAAATAATTATTTTGTTAATAAACGAAAATAAATTATAATAAATTAGCTATTTGCGGGTCGTATTTTTTTTTGTTTACATCATATACATCGGTGTAGTACCTACAACTTGAGAAAATTCTAGATATGTATCTGGCGAGATCTCGGAGATATTGCGTTTCTAAGTTTTCTTTTAATTTCTATGGAAATAGGGTTGTCCCAAAGTAGTTTATATTTAAGTTGATTAGTTCAATCGGTTATTCAATTATGCTGAATTAACCAGCCGGTTGCATAGCGGGAGTGTAACCGACTACCACGCCGAAGGTCGTGGGTTCGATGCCCGTTCAAGTCAAACATTTGTGTGCGTGAATATGGATGTTGGTCTTTGGTTTAGGTGTTTCTTTGTATTATATTATGTGTGTATTTACAAAAGAAGATGTATAATATGTCATTGTATGTTCATCCATGGTCTAGTTCACCCATAATACAAGCTCTGCTTAGTTTGGGACTAGATGGTGTTGCGTGTCTTCATCATCATTATCTTCCGAGCGTTTTTCCCGGTTGCATTCAACACTTACGTCTTCCAAGACGTAAGTTTTGGATGCAACCAGCTCCAGCTCGGAACTGATTCCCCGTAACGATTGTCAAAGATATTTTTGATGACAGCCGGGACCGACGTCATAACGTGCCCTCCGACGCACGGGGCAAACGACAATTAAGAGTTTAATACGCACATAACTTCGAAAAGTCATTGGTGCGCGCAGTTGATTCGAACCCGAGACTTGGTCTCTTCATCAGGCTATCGCTGCCTCATGGTGCTGGATAGATGGTGTTGCGTGTATGTGGTAGAATGTTATATTATTATTACCTTTATCTTATTAGTACCTTTATCTTAATATTATTATTACCCAATTCCACATAATATCCTTCATCGAAGATAGATCACAAAACAAAAGTAATCGAATTCCCCCGCAAATATTTTTTTATATTGACTCTAACTTTCTGCACTATTTTCTATATAAACTTAAACTAAGTAAACTATACACATCACTATTCAAACCCGCAATTGCTAAACCTAAGTCAAAAATAATGAATCATAATGAGTAATGTTTGCATGAAGTAAGTATTGTATGTTGCTCACAGTTTTGATTGACAACCCTAGCCCACACTTTTTAAATTCAATATTTCCGTAATCCTGGGTTTGTCGGGTTTGATTTTTTTTTGTGGCGATAGTTATTATAGTGATCAACATTTAGGCATTTAAAAAAAAACGCGACCATGAAGAGGTTCGCCAGAAAAAAATTATTTACAAAATCATAGAAAAAAATATATTCTCGCCTGTGTGAGCAAGATTTGTAAAGTTTACAAGAAAAAAATGGTTCCTATAGTGAATACCTATCACACCTTAAAACATTTCGTGTAAAATTCAAATCCAAAAACGAGATATTGTGTTTCTATGGTTTTTAAGGATTTTTCTCGATTTATTTAATTTCTCTTAAACTATAGAATTTGGAGCCGGCGGTGTTTTAATAGGGTCTTAGTTTGATTGTTAGCTTTCCAAAAACACATAAAACGAACATGTCCGCAACTAAGGCAAAATAATACACTGTGCAGTGGGGTCTAAGTCTTTTGGTCGTAGTTTAATACTGCAGCTGTAATTTTGTACTATGATAGTGAAAACTAATTATTTTTGTAATCTAGTAGTCACTCGTAGCAAACGCTCGGCAAACGTTGTTTCACGTATACGTCATCAGCCTTCAGTCCACTGCTGGACTAGGCCTCTCCCTTGAAAGGAGGAATTGGCCTACTATACCACGCTGGCCAAACGGGTCGGTATAGGGTTTGTATCAAGTTTTCCTTCTCTTACAGTGCTGTTCTCTACATAATATGCTCCCTCTGTCGGCTCTTACGACACCCGTGGGAAGATATGAGGTGATGACATTCCGTATTATTTTACGTTTCACGTATAAATTATTTAAAATGTGGCCAATCGAATAGCAGAATGGTTCAAGATAGGGCTCCCTAATCTCTTATACCAAAGGAGTGCGACTACATACACTGTGACACGAGAATTTTATATATGATAGGATGAAACTTAAAGTACTGTCTAAATCTTAATATATAAAATCCTTGCGTTACTTACTGACTGACAGACACGCTACAGCCGAAACTATTGGGCGCAGGAAGCTGAAATTTGGCATGTATGTTCCTTGGGGACCGTAGGGGTGCACTAAGAAGGGAGTTTCCGAAATTCCCACGGGATTGGCCAAAACGGGTAAATTAAAAAAAATGCAGGCGTAGCTGCTGGCATCCTCTAGTATATAATAAACTCATTAATTTTAGACAATCCCTGAGTACCTTATAGAACATATAGCTCAACAGCTATAAACTGAGGATAAAGCTAGACGCGAACTGCTGATTATTCATCGTTACTCTCCTGGGAAATTTATCAATAAGCCCATCTGTGGAAAGTGTATCATCACTTTATTATGAGTACAGCTTAATAATAGGTATCGCATTACTACGGTAACCTGAGAGCCAATACGCCCACCGATGTTATCGCTAACTAGAGGATGCCCGCGGCTATGCCCGCATATTTTATCTTAATTAAACAGTTTCTGCCCAAACCCGTGGTAATTTCAGAAAATTCTTTCTTGTTTTGTTTTTCGTGTGAGTGTGTGGCCAACTCTGGTGTCGGAGTTTTCAGACCGCCCGAAGGCCTCCGACATGGCCTAACGGTCCTTATCCTTGAACAAGAACCGCGACCGACAGCTTTACGTGCCCTCCGAAGCACGGTAGTGCTTAGATGTAAAGGCCACACTCGGTCACCCATCCAAATGGTGACCTGTGCATACATACATACATACATAGACTCACACCTTTTTCCCCGAAGGGGTAGGCAGAGGCATATTAAACGCCCACTTTTCGCCAGTGTTTTGATCCCACGTAATAGGTGGCGAGCCTATTGCCGCTAATTGGGACATTTTGTTTGCCAGAGCCTCGTCCGTTGAACGGCAGGTGCACCACTTGCAGGTGAGGTTGGCTTGGGACCCTAAGTTCTTGGTGGGAACCCTATGCACCGTGACCTGTGCAAGCGTTTCTTAACCTTAAAATCTGTTACGGACGGTAAGCCTGTCTCGCTATGAGGGCTACTTTCTTAATACACCTCTACGGTCTTCAAGGAACATTCCAAATGACAGCTTCTTACGAGCAGTAGTTTCGGCTGTGTCTGTCAGTCAGTCAGTAACGCAAGGATGAATTTTATTTATATTGATTATTTTGTAGCTTTTTATCGTTATCTCAGCTGAGTCACGGGAATACTTCCATTGGGAGATAATTTTAATGATTTATGACTAAAGATAGAACAGCTGTTTTGTTCCAGTTAAATATTATAAAGGAAGACCTGTGTTGCCGCTGGAATAGTCAGTATTGTACTCTTGCTGTTAACTGATAAGAGGATTGCGAATTTAATTTGTGAGTGAACATTCGATTAGTTTTGTTTATTTCTAATTCAAGAATATTTTTGGTTGTTGTTTTTGTCAGAATTTATTTGAATCATAGCTATACCACCTATTTATCTAATATATAAAATTCTCGTGTCACAGTTTTCGTTGCCATACTCCTCCGAAACGGCTTGACCGATTTTGATGAAATTTTTTGTGCTTATCCGGTATCTATGAGAATCGGCCAACATCAATTTAAAAAAAAAAAAAAAAATTGCAAAACAACGTTTGCCGGGTCAGCTAGTTATCTATAGTAGTAATAGTTTGTTTCTTTGAAGCGCTTATGTAAGTAACCGCTGAACAGTTTGAAAGATTTTTTCGCAGTTGACCTCAATTATTAAACAAAATTCTATAATTTTCTTTAAGCCACAGCCTATTATCTGCTACTTTTTTCTACTTTAGCTAAGTATTTGATATACTTACAAAATCCTTATAGGCATAATATAATTCTGAAGAACGGATTGGTAGGAAATTTAGGTATACTTATTGTGAAAGAATAACTTAGAGTAATAGCAATATAGATATAATAATTATATAATAAACGCATATTATTCAAGAATCATATCAAAATTTAACACAATAGAAGTAGCATTTAAGATGGGAAAAAAACAAACAGAGAATGTTTGAAAATGTAAATAATATGTACATTCTTTACACATAATACCGTTATATAAGTTGTTTTGACTTGTACAACACGAGCAATGCATAACTTTCATGATATAAATTTAATTATTATGTAAACGTTATCTTGATAGTGCAATGAATTTCATTTAAAGAATTACTTAAGTTTTCACGTCTGGTTATTATCTATATATTCATAAATAGTTTAAGATAAAATAAATTCTTTTCTCCTTTTTGAGAATCGATTTTCTTTGAGGAGTTTGTAATCACTGAGGGAGAATTTTATACAGAGCGTTGCCAACTCTACGTCTTTTTACGTAGATCTACGTAGGTATTTGGGACCCTTCCCGCGAACCTTGGTACTTCAGACCCAGAATCTACGTATTTTGCAACAGATAACCAAATTAGCAAAATAACGAGATTTTACTAAGAAGGAAGCATTATTAAACACAAACTCCACGTAAAAATGGACCTATGTGATCAACGATGTTACAAGTAAAAGAAGGATGTGATATTTCCATCTATGTTTATTCCTACCGAATTAGTTAACAAGTACAAACTTAAAACATTTCGACCAATATAAGTCAATAATATTTGCTTACACACTCGGATCGACGTTGAAAACACTTGTTTTACTCATTTTTACTCGCTTTATCTTAGATATAATTAAAAGTACGTAGATCTACGTACTTTTGGATTTAAAAAGTACGTAAATCTACGTACGTTTTAACTCCGATCTACGTATTTTTGAAAATCAGAGTTGGCAAACTGTGGTATTGAATTGAATTATGGATTCGTGTGACCCCGTCACTAAACGCGTGTCCCAATATTTAATCTATCCATGGATCAGGGTACCAGAGATACAGAAGTCGAGTATACTGCGGTATTTTTTAGTTCGTTTGCCGAATCTTTCAGGAGTTGCGCACACTGTCTTACGGCCATGTTCAATATTCAATCCGTACATGGATTTTGAGATTCGAAATTCGTGTTTCACATATTTCGTATGGAGCTTATGTCAAAAACGAATCTCAAATCTACAGATCTATCTATAGTTCGAATATTGAATTCCGTAGTTAAGCAGACCCCAACCTAGTCCAAACTCAACTTTCAGTGATAGAGGTAGACTTGCATCTAGCGTGCCTAATGTCACTTTCGATACCGGCGAGATGTTTGTGCCATTCCTTTGTAGAATACGTCATCTTCTTCTTCAGCGATACAGTTTTCCTTTATCTTTACCTCTGACATAATTCTATCATCATCATTTATTTATTTATTTAGGACAACTTACAAAACATACACTTATACACGGTTTACAAACATGTTTTTCGTATACTTGCTGAGTGTTGTTTTACTTACAAGTCGCCACGACATGATAAGGGACAGTTTCATTTAGAAAGATTAAAAACATTTTTTAAGCTTTCTAAATGAAATTTTTATTACAACACTATAAACTAAACTTAAACTAACACGTGATTATATAACTATTTTTAAGAAAAACAATTATTTTAAGTACAAAAAACACATGTGCGCAATACCTACAAATATAAGAATGGGAAATAAATTTTAAAACATACATAATAATTATTAAACAGGCATAATTAAAACACACAGAAAATGGCTGAGATTACAGGATGTAGTAAAGCATATAATTTCAAATATTAAAGATTATGAAACGGGTCTGAATCGTGTTATTGAACGAAAAGAAAGTTGAAATACCTTTCTATTTGTCGCGACGTTTCGGCATGGGTTACACCAGCCGTGGTCACGGGATGACTGATGTTCGTCAGCGCTGCCTCCGAGAAGTGCGGGTTTTGGAACCTACCCTCACTTGGTCTTCACAATTATTAACATTTATATAATATATAACATTTCATATAATTTCAAGTTATAGGCGGATTGAATGACGAAATAACCTAGCCTTTAAATTTTGGAAGACTGTTGGAGAAGATGTCTATATCAATTTCATGCTTTTTCGTCAGCTTGATAGACTCATTTAGTAATCTATTCATACTAGCGTTATGACCCAGGTTGGTTTTTGACCTAGTCCTAGCGTAATCGTGGTTACATCCAAAACGTGTCCTCTTGGAGCACAGAATCCGCTTACCAGTCTAACCAAATTTGATAGAAAATTAGCTGTAGCTTACATAATTGTATGTTTTTAACTATTGTATAAGACAAGCTGTAATTAGTTATATTACATATCTTATAGTTGCCGATTTCTCTGCCATTTGATGGCTAATATACCTTTAAAGCGGTTTTATTGGTACTTTACCTACATCAATGGGTGAAAGGTTTTAATTACTAGTAATATTAATGCCATAATTATAATTTTATTCAAGAGAGCCCTCAAAATGATAGTGTGATAGTAGTTATGGTACCTTAATGTGGGTAAGTTATGTCTGAAATTGCAGGCATTATGTGTTTCTTTGTTGTAAATTTGATCTTTATTACTTTGCATTTAAAATGACATATGCTATAGAATTATGTTGAAATGTAAGTGTTGGTGTTGGCAAATGAATAAAATAGTAATTTCGAGGAATGCCTAAGTGAAGTGGATATTATGGCCGCAACTTACTTTTGTAGGTTTGTGCTATCCTAAATAACGTGAGCGTGACGGGCTCAGCTAGTTATAGATAAATTACAACCAGACACGGAACAATCACATAACACATATGTATTAGATGTATTTTATGAATAATATATATATATATATTTTGTTTATATATATTACATATATTTATTATTGTATGTAGTTTATTTATTTACTTATATATGAATAACTATATATATATATATTGGTATCCTATTTTTTTATTTTTTATTATTTGTGTTTTTTTTTTGTTTTTCTTTTGTACACTAAGCTCTCAAATGGAATCTCCAGCCTCAAAGGTTTGCTGGTAGAAAACTCAGTGTTGAGTTAAGCTCGCCTTTGTATACAAAATTAATTAGTTTATTTATTTTTACTCGTTTCATGTATTTTTGGTCCTTTTTTTTTGTGTACAATAAAGAATTAAAGAATTAAAGAACAATCATACTCCAAATCTCCAATCAAATATTAGTCTCAAGTTGGAATCAGACCCACGACCGCAATATAGATATTATCAACTGTTGGTCTCACTCCAACAAACCATTCTACACTTTACATAAAAGGCGTGACTTTGTGTAACAATTTTTTCGGAGAAACGCGAGCCGTAACATTTTGTTATGTTGTTGTTTAAATGTAATCAAAGTATATTATAACAAATTAGCTACCGTAAAATAACGTATATACTTTTAATAACACCTCTTGATTTAATTTCTGACATTGACCTTCATAGTTGGATCATCCACGCATGTACTTTAGTAGGTTTACCACGTATGATGAAAAGTACGGACAATCTCGTTTTGACGCAGACTTCTTTTAGGAAGATCATCAATACATATTGTATTATCATTATCTGATAATGTGGCAGCGATAGTTGAGTGGAGAGACCGACAGACTGTTACGCAGAGGGTCTCGGGTTCGAATCCACGGCACGCACCAATGACTTTTCGGAGTTAAGTGCGTATTAAATTGATAATTATCGCTTGCTAAACGGTGACAGAAAACATCGTGAGGAAACCTGCATGTCTGAGAGTTCTCCATAATGTTCTCGAAAGACATGTGAAGTCTGCTAACCCGCACTTTGCCAGCGTGGTGGACTATGGCCTTACCCTTCTCATAGTGAGAAGAGGCCCGTGCCCAGCAGTGGGACAGTATAAAGGGCTGATGATGATGATAATGTGGTAGATCTGAGAGAATTAAAATTACATGGCTATCAACACTTTTAGGGTTTTGCGAATTGTACACATAATAATGTTCGTGTAACGGTTCGCGTTTGATTCATGCTGTGATTCATGTTTATCGTCGCGTCGCACGTTGAGGCAAAAATAAAGTTCATTTTTATATAATATTGTTGTATTTTAAATAACTATGCGATTGACCCTCTAAATAACCGTCGGTATTATGCAGAGAACAGCACTGTAAGAGAAGAAAAACTTGATACAAACCCAATGCCAACCCGTTTGGCCAGCGTGGTATAGTTGGCCAATTCCTCCTTTCAAAGGAGAGGCCTAGGCCAGCAGTGGACTATTAAAGGCTAATGATGATGAGATAGTAACAGAAAATATTTTTTGAACAATGTTCTCAAAATGCTCTAGTGGGTACTTGACATTTTGAGAACATTCAATACTTGTACCGGGCGGTATAGATCGGTTCACGAAAGTTGACCATAAATGGCGGCCGTCGCGCATATGTACATTCGTGCACCAATGGCGTGGCTCCATTCTTGACGCATTTAGGGAATGCGTCAAGAACGGAGCCACGCCATTGGCATTCCACCCGCGCCTCACCCCGCACCTCCACGGAGACCTAAAAAATGCTTTCTGCGCAGTGGTCATCTTTCATGAACCGACCTATACAAGTATTGAATAGTCCAACCAAAGCTTTAAAGTATGGTCACCCTTACCGTTCATAAATATTTACAAAAGAATTTACTTTCGACTAATTTGTATATAGTTTCGGTTTTTGAGTAAAAGTAAGAATGTTACTGTAATATAAGTTTACCAGAGCATACAGGCGGGCTGTCTAATTACTGGACGATGTCGTTTTCTATAGCCGTATGGTAATGTGGTTAATAGTAAAAGTGTGACGCGTTTTGAGGATACTTGGCATGGGTTGGAGGAAGTGCTGTGTAGTAATGACGCCTAGTATGGACTGCGGTGTGTTTGTACGTAATTGTGAAATGAACTTTGAAAATCGAATACTGTCTTGTTTTGTTTATTTAAAACGTAACGCTTATTTTGAGCAGGTTTGTTGCCTGAATATTTGATCATCGGAAGCGCTAAGAATTGGTCGTAGCTATTTATTTAAATTCAATAATCTTGATTAAAAATGCCAAAAGGTGGCGATAGCCGAGTGGGTATACCAACAGACTGCCATGCAGAGGGTATCGGGTTCGAATCCACGGCGCGCACCAATGACTTTTCGGAGTTATGTGCGTATTGAATTGTTAATTATCGCTTGTCCCGTGCCTCGGAGAGCACGTTAAGCCGTCGGTCCCGGTTGTCATGAAGATCTTTGACAATCGTTACAGGGCGTCAGTACCTTCTAAATAAAACTGACACTAGTCTAAACCATGGAATATCGCTATCCCTTCGGGTTGCGGAGGTCAGACAGGCAGTCGCTCCGTGGAAAAGCTAATATTCAGTCAAATCCGGTTAGACTAGAAAGCGGACCCCAGATTGAAACTGGGATAACGCTAAGAGAAAGAAGAAATCTTGATTAAAAATGCCGTCGCTCAGACGTTTACAAATGCAATGGTACAAATATACCTTATTAAGAACAACTCCGTGTGGATTACACAGAGTTTTGACCTGCTGAAGGGTCAAACTGACAACATTTCACGTAGCTAAACGGCTAGTCAACTACTTAATCACTTCTACATCCGTAAAACACTGACCTAAATTAAATACGAAGTCGCTGATAGCAAAATGTATCTAGAACAATTTATCGAAGAAACATAGAAACTTTTTTTTAGGTAATAGGCGGCAAACGAGCGGATGGATTGCCTGATGGTAAGCAATTACCGCCGCCCATAGACACAAGCAACATCACAGGAGTCACAAGTGCGTTGCCGCTCCTTGGGGTTGGGAAAAGGGATAGGATGAGAAGTGGGATGAGGGAGAAGGAATAGGGGATAAGGCCTCCGGCACTCTCACTCACCGAACGAAACGCAACAGTTTGGGTACTGGTACTTTACGTCGATTTTCTGTGAGAGGGTAGTATTTCCTCGTCGAGCCGGCCCATTCATGCTGAAATCAGCTAGGCTCTACTACTTATAAAATCCACCAAAATATCGTTTCACAACTCTTCTATATCTTTATCTTAAAACCAGGGCTGTTATGCGAAGTTAGTTCGCTACGAACTAATGTTTAATCTACCTTCCCATCACAAAACTGAGAAAACTCTTAAGGAGTAGGTACTGGTTCAGTATAAGAAGGTTGATTGTAAGTAGAGTCGGGCTGATGTAGGGCTTGCTAGAAATTAATTAGTTGTTGAGTTTGATAACCTCAAGGTAGGCGTTTAAACTATGGGAGTGTTTAAAGAAAACAATTTCAGACAAACGTTGAAACCAGTCTTGGATGCAACCGGGATAACGCTAGGGCGATGATGATGATGATTCAGGAAAACAATTTTAAAATTATGATAATGGTGACAACCGACAATAATATCTTGGGATAATCGGCACACACGACATCTGATTTCAAAATAGTTGGATCTTGTACCTACTAAGGCAATCGTGCTATGGATAAACATACTTAAATATTCTGATATACATGCATATTAGTAATCAACTAGAGGATCCCCACAGCTACGTCTGCAAATTACTTCCAATCCCGTTGGAATTTCGGGAAATCCTTGCTTAGTGCACCCCTACGGTCTCCAAGGAACATACATGCCAAATTTCAGCTTCTTGCGCCCAATAGTTTAGTGGCTGTAGCTTGTCTGTCAGTCAATCAATAATGCAAGAATTTTATATATACAGATTAAACCCAGACACGTAACAATTCATCGTGATAATCCACAAAAAAATACCCTGGGTGAGAATCAAACCCCTATGGCCTGCGGCTTAGCAGTCAACCACTAAACCAATAGAGACCCAGCATACTAATAAAGCTTTATTTCCTACAGTGTGAATCACAGACAACACAATTCTAGTGTGAATTGAGTAAAAGACTTGAATCGAAATCACGCAAGTGAAAATTCGTTTTTACTCTTATGTCAATAAAGAAATGGTAGCGTGATGGACAGTACAATAAACATTAATGGATTGTTTTCCTTCAATCCTTTCTTTTACAGTATTATGCCGCAAACGAGTTAAAGTAGAATGAAAATAATGACCAACAAATGTGCTTGTACGCAATTCCGTTTCGAATATCCAACAGACAGGTTGTTTTGTCTTCATTCTAGTGCCGAAATTGAATCGGTTCTGCGCTTTTTGCTGAAGAAAAAAAGGAAATTATTAGGAGTTTCCAAAGAATTTTTTAGGGTTTACTTTCACTGCGATTAACCATGATATAGGTAAGGACGATACGCGTAAGCTGCCTAAACCGACTATAGTTATGAGCGCGAATAAACAGATCCCAGACTGTCTGTTCGTAATGTTTTAACCTTTTAGTGCCATGGTCACATATATGTGACAAGCGAAAACTGTCCCTGGACGCCAACGTCACAAATACGTGACAGAAAAAGCGGTATACAAAAACACGAAATAAACAATTTGAACATTACTTGAATGCCTGTTTATTTATATTACCTTAAAATAGAAGTTCTAATGCTTGTTTATTTCTGTTAAACGAGTTAAATAGCATTATAGATATTGAGACATTTTACGTTAAAAAGTAAGAAATCAAATCTTAAAAAATAATGATCTCACACGCCACAGTCACAAATATGTGACCGCTAGTGATGTAGCGCAAGTTAGATAATATCAAAAATGTACATGAAAGATCGTTTTAAAACTTCCTTCTACAATGTATAATTTTAGATATAATTTAGTACGACGATAAAACAGCATTATTTTTATAGAATCTGACTTAAAAAATCATTTTAATAGCTACATAGTCGAAGATAAAATTGGCTGGGTCGAATTTCGATATTTGCTAATCTTGACTCAGGCGCATCCCTAATACAACCCGACTTATCAGTGCCTTGTACGCCATGGTCACAAATAGACGACAGCATCGTGACGTCACAAGCGCAGGCGATCAGAAATAATTTATTTTATACTGACTGTTATAATGAGTGCGAATTTAATGACTACGGAGGAACTTCTTCGCATATTAGAAGGAGTTCCTGAATCCTGATGACGTAGGCTTTTCGGAAACAAAATCTTTGGACGACTATGATTTAAAGGTACCTAAGGAAGTACCTATAGTAATTTTTTTCTGGTTTTATTTTAAACAAAAATTAATCTTATTAAAAACCGAGATAATATCAGTAGGTATGTGGCCCAGTATTGGTGCTAGCAGACCGAATGTAACTTATTTTTGTTAAAAATAAGTTAGATAGGTACATTTGGGAATGTTCTTTTTACGTGAAACAACTATAGATATTTTTTTATGTTTATACGTACCTATACCTATACTGATACATATACTTAAACTGTTTGAACATTCGGAATTATAAAGATTATAAATGTACCTAATTAGAAAAAAAAAACGTTTTATTTATTTTAAAATAATATGGTACGGGAACACATGGATAAGCGAGATTTACGTTGCTACATCCTTATTTCGGAAGCGAAATAGTCATATAAATGGCGGGCCGTCCACGCCATGGTCACAAATAGAAGACAGCATATAAAGACTAGTGCTGTGCCTATAGTTATTACATTTAATTATATTGTCGTCTCATAACTGTTATTACGGTGTTATACAACTCTGTAAATTATGTATAACTATAACTATAGTAGGAGGAAGTGTAATTAGGAATTAAATTTCTATGTAACAAGGACATTGTATTCTGAAATCGGAGACGAAAATAAAAATACAATTAAATATCGATGTAGTATTGGAATCCCTATTTTTTCGTAGGTATTTGGGCGAAATTTGTGGCTTGGTGTTGAGGGCAGGTTCATGTGTTTTTGCTCTGGCGTTCAAAAGGTTAATACAGTCCACCCTACGACAGGCTTAAATACAGATGTAAAGAACTCGTGTCTTTGAGTCTTAATTCGATAGACTCGGCTCAATTTTACAAGACTCGGTGTACTAACAAAACTCAGAGCCTTGAGTCGAGCCGAGCTCCAGTCCTTTCTCGAAAACTCGAGCGCCAAAATAGAACTCGTATTTCAAAAATAACTCGAGTCTTAAAAAGAAGCTCACGTCTCAAAAAGAACTCGAGTCTTAAAAAGAGCTCGAGGGTATCGAGTCTTGAGCGAATCAAGGTTGATCCTATATTCTTCTATATTATATTTTTACTTCTATATTATTATTATTCTATATTATATTCTTCATATATTATATTCCTATATTATTTTTATTCCGACTTATATTTTATTCCCTATTTATTTATAAAGGAACTCCAAATGGAAAAGAACTTGAGCGCGACTCGTCGCGTAAATAGACTCGAGCTCGAATCAAGACCTGAGCGCCATGTTGCGCTCGAGTCTCTATGTAAACTTAAGTGTTCTAGTCTGGGGGTCTTGTAGTAACGAGTCGAGCTGTGCAATTTGTCAGCTGAGGCTAAAATTTAGGACTCAAAAGACTCGAGTTCATTACATCTCTAGGCTTAAGGCCAGGTAGTCGCGCAAAAGTAGGCATTTAGCGCCGTCCCGACCACGCGTGAATTACTTCGCGCGGACGCAGCGACTGTGAACTCGCGTGACCTCGCCAGCGCGCCACAGTATAGAAATAAGCAGCATAATAATTTTATTTGACGTTAGAAATATTATGTTTATGATCAAAGTTTGTTTATAGTAAACATAGAGGTTCGTAAATAAATGAAGTAGTAATGATCTATGTACGAATATAAAAAAAAGTATAATAAGAATATACACTTACCTAATTATTAGAAAATGAATAGCAAGTTTGCTTTTGGTAGGTTTGATATGAGTTTAGGAACAGGTTTGTACGTGTTTTATAAACAACGGTTTTGTAAAATTTATTTTCACATTACTTTTTGTCATATTTTCATTTCATAGAATAATTAATTAATACATAATATAATACTTACTTCAAATAAATTCAACTCAATGATTTTTGTCAATCATATAAAAGTAAATCAAATATATTTTTGACGACCGGTTGACGCAGCGGGAGTGTAAGCGACTGCTTCGCCGATGGTCGCGGGTTCGATTCCCGCTCAAGTCAAACATTTGTGTGCATGAACATGGATGTTTGTCTTGGTCTGGGTGTTTCTATGTATAATATGTATGTATTTACAAAAAGAAGTATATATGTATGTTTATTCATTATCTAGTACCCATAACATATCTAGTACCCATAACACAAGCTCTGCTTAGCTTAGGACTAGATGGTGATGTGTGTATATGGTAGAATATTATTATTATTATTTATCTTTATATCTTTCAGTTAATATAAAAGTTATTGTAAAGAAATTTGTTTATGACGCTCGGCGGCCTCTGCTGAGGCACACTCGCTTCGCTTGTTCGTTGTATGGTAGGTGGTGGTTCTAACTCAGGTTGGGTTACTACTTTCTTTTTGGGTAACAAGTCTGACATCGACGCAGTTCTAATCATGGATAATTGTTAAATTTCGTGAGCTAAGTATTCATCAAAGATTTTTACAGCCTTATTTATTGAGTGCCATAAATATAATCTTTTCTTTCTCTTAACATTATCCCAGTTTCAATCTGGGTCCGCTTACTAGTCTAACTGAATTCGGCTGAATATTAGCTTCTCCTCAGAGCGACTGCCTGTCTGACCTCCGCAATCCGAAGGGATAGCGATATTCCATGGTTTAGACTAGTGTCAGTTTATTTAGAAGGTACTGACGCCCTGTAAAGACTGTCAAAGATCTTCATGACAACCGGGACCGACGGCTAAACGTGCTCTCCGAGGCACGGGACAAGCAAAAATTAACAATTCAATACGCACATAACTCTGTAAAGTCATTGGTGCGCGCCGTGGATTCGAACCCGATACCCTCTGCATGGCAGTCTATTGGTATATCCACTCGGCTATCGCTGCCTACTTGCCATAAATAGAATAAAGGGTATAAAATAAAACAAACAATTAAAATATTATTTATATATATTTTGTCTCAAAATTCTTCAAAATTTATTTCTACTGAACTGATACTTGGTTGCAAATCTAATTGTGGCCCAGAAGGTGGTATGGCTGTGGACTCTGTAGCATTAATATGCACCATTTGTGGCCCAGGTGATGTGAAGGCTATGGAGTCTACATAATTTACATTTTCCTTGTCATCTTGTAAAGACAATGTTCTTATTGGCATTCCACGTGCGTGTCTACTGTCAATAATTTCCGGCAATAAACATTTCATGTAAAATTTAACCAACTTTGACTCCATTTGCGTTTTCCAGTAAGTATCGTCCCTTTCGATGCGTTTTGTAAGCAAAGGTTCATTTTCTCCAGCCCAGATTGCGAGCAGACAGAATCGTCTTCCAGTGACGTGAAGCTGTCCCTGTATTTGATAATACCAATTAGACTTTTTACTCTGTGGTAGTGAAAATATGAATGATCAAAAATCTTAGTCTAATCTTCACCACTGATCTTCTTATACTATGGCACTACGACTAGACAGATGTACCAATATAGGTTCACAAAATACTAATTATCAAAAATCATAGTAAAAAAGAATAGTAGGTACGCAAAGGCCGATCGGCGAGTTAGCCTATTCTTGCGACCTCAGACGCGCGACGCATTCCGTACTAAGGCCGCCGTGGGCCGCGCTCCTCTATGAGATTGTGTGCGAGAAAAGTGCGGGCGTACACGGCACATATTCAAACCGGCGGCGCGGCGCGGCGGCGGCCGATTTGTATGAAGCTACCCTACGAATTCTACGATTCTTTTTATACTATGCAAAAATCATAGTGAAAGAGACGGAAGTAAAATGAATTCTAATTTTATTACATTATAGACCAAATTACATTAACAAATGAAAGATGTACTTACTTCTTCACATATCTTTGAAGTGCGTTCTTTTTATTTGTTGTTTTTATCGCCTTACGCGACTGTTTTCGCTTACGTTGTTTATTGCCCATTATGACTTGATAACGAATTCGCAAAAAACTGACTGTATGGTGCACGTAATTGTCGCAGGAAAATCCGACACAGGTCCGTCGTCCGTAAGCGCCGGCGCGCGACTGAAGTTGACCGAACGGGCCCGCCGGAGCGCATTTAGTTGGTATTTAAACATAGGTATTCAGACAATTTTTTTATCAAGTTAAACTCTGCGAATTTGGCTGTTACTATTTCGTATCTTTAATTGAGTACAAAAATGAAGTGTAAAACATCAGTATTATAGTCATAATATTGAAAAAACATTCCGAAAAAGGGTGACTTTGGGATTTTTTTCTATCGAGTGAAGTTCATTATGTCTTGTGACTGAATGCGATTTTGACTAGACAATATCCTCAACTAACACATATCTTTTATTTAGAATTTATAAAAGGTATTTTCTATGTCTCAGACCATTTAAAAAAACTCAAAAGTACGCCCACCTCGCCTTAAAACCTACTGCAGAAGGTGTAAAAAACAGTGAAATTAAAAGCGTCAACGCAATTCTACAGCTTTTTTCACGCTTGTTGCCTCAATCAGTAAACTCCTTGCCATTTATTGTAATTTACAATGCTCTGTTAAACATTTGATAATTTGCGTAGAATTATTCGCAGCGGGGTCGAGACAATAATAGTCTAAGTATGGTTCCATTTAATTTGCGAACCTAAAAGTGAGACAACTGATTGCATGGTTTTTTATTCTTACGGCCATGATCGTTTGTGAAATATTGACAATCATTTGTACCTATTTGCCTATTGCTTTACTAGAGTTCCATTACCATCTAGATAAGTTATTAGAGATCAAGACTGCTTGCTAGCGCCTTTGACGGTGGTCTGGTCTTGTGTTGATGTTGAAAATGTATCTATAAAATTATTCAGAGCTAGCATACATTCATTATAAAACTATACACACTGTGTATTAACCAACGACAACCCAACCTACTAGACGCCGCATGTAAGGCGAACACTTTCGGACAACACAGTAGAATTATACGTCTTATATAAGACCAGTTTGGACCAATCCCAACACTAGATATGAATTATGACGTTCCGCAAATTTGAACCGGCCAATTAGAATGCATTTTTGCCCCGCATACCTCACCGCTTTGACAGATTTTTTTGTTTGTAGAAATGAAAACATTAGGTGTCTAGTAGGCTGTGTTGTCGTAAAAAATTAACGTTTTGAAACTTAATAGGGATTCTTCAACTCGCTCAAAAAAGAAAATAAACAAATTTCAAAATACAAACCGTTTCAATCGTCAACAAGCTTTGTCGAATCGTACAAAATAGTGATAAAAATCATCTGGAGTCGTGATATTGTGAGAACGAAGTCTTTTACAGATTTGTTATGGGTGTAAGTGAGCGGGGTAACTAGGTGGTTTTGTACGGACAATTTGGTTCTGGCGACAGTAACTGTTATGTGTGCATGAATCTGGAACTGTGACGCTCTCTGCGTCGACTTGCATTCATTCAGCACTTAAGATGTTAAGTGGGCTTGTACATGTTCGTATTTTTGGTAATTTAAGATTTCTTTGCCATGCGGACCCTTCTGTTTATGATTAAACAAACAAATTAGGCAATAGCTTCGTCAACGGCATCTTAGTGCCATAGATTCCAGTGTAATGTATTGCCTAACAAGAGTCATCAAGCAAGGTATAAAAAGAAAAACCTTGCACCTTATAATTATGATAATCTGTAATCATCTTTTTAAGAGTTCGGGACCAAAGGTTCGGTGTTGTATGACTGGGCAGTATTGACAGACTGACTCATACATTCATACTGACAGACATCTATATTTTTATTAGCTTTTCTTCTTGATGCTTCGAAAGCTCAAACAATTTTCGTATTCTCATATAAGTATCAAATGATTCGGTAAGCCATATGTTTATTATAAGTCTGATGATCGTTCTATTTCTGCCCATGAAAAACATTGTGTTCAATAAAATACATTTTAATTGTATTTAGTGATGCGTCGAACCTATCTCTTCGAGTATCCAAAGTTTCGGCACTGCAAGCTGGTTCTTGCAAGCGACGCCGTGTAGTTATGTATTCATAACCAACTGAGTACAATGCACTTCATCGTCATCATCATCATCATCATCAGCCCTATATATAAACTGTACAACTGCTGAGCACGGGCCTCTTCTCACTATGAGAAGGGTAAGGCCATAGTCCACCACGCTGGCCTAGTGCTGGTTGGCAGACTTCACATGTCTTTCGAGAACATTATGGAGAACTCTCAGACATGCAGGTTGCTTCACGATGTCTTCCTTCAGCGTTTATCAAGCGATAATTAACAATTTAATACGCACATAACTTCGAAAAGTCATTGGTGCGTCCCGTGGATTCAAACCCGGACGCTTTGCGTACTCTACTCACAATGCTCTTATATGGTAAATATTGCGAAAGACAGCTTATAATTAAAGTAAAATGGAGAATACCTACCGAAATAAGTATGGTAAGGTTTCCTAAATAAAATCTTCTAGATAACCCATACTTAGATTTGTATTCAAAAAATGCATGCAAAAAAATATGTACTTAGTGTCTATTCGTCCCACAGTGCTATGGTACTTATAGCACTTAAGTAACAAAGCAAGATGTTATCCTCTAAATGCTACGGTCTGTAAAATAAAATGTTTAGTCTTAGTTTTATCTTAATTTATCAGTCTGTACCATCGTGGTCTAATCAATCCGTCAGCCGCTAATTGCAATATTGCACGGTGAACCGGTTCTCAATGTTTTCCTTGTTCTGACACGAAAATATCTTTGATTTTTGTACTTACTTGATTACTATTGGGAACTTGAGGTACGGATTATTTAGGACTATACTGAGACCCTGTTTGATGAAATGTCTACAAAATTGCCTAGTTGATACATTCTGAAGTAGGTACGTATAAGCTGACATGGAGCAATATTCTACGCAGATATAGCCATGATTCCCAAAACTAGATGCGATCCAAGGTCTCCCTCCGCCTAGTCCTAGCCCCTTTTACGCTAAATCTCCTCCATTTCGCCCAGCCTTTATACTCCATTTACCCCTGGTGGTAAGTCATTTAGCATGCATATCATCTCTTACGGCGTCAAGTCAGCATTCTTTTTTTGGGTCTACCCCGTACCATACATACATGTTAATGACTATATACCATATACCTCGCACATTATTTTAATTTAACTGTTGCTAGTTACCCGATCTCGTAGGAATTTCAAGCAACCCCTCCGTAGTGCAACCCTACGGTGGTGTCCAAAGGAACATAATACCTACATGCCAAACTTCAGCTTCCTGCGCCTAATAGATTTAGCTGTACCTTGTCTGTCAGTCAGGCAGTAACCCAAGATTTTTTTATATACACATTTTTCTTTACACATGAGTATAAAAGATTCGTCATAGAGTCATAGTACGTATCTACTAAAAATCTCATTAGCTTCCCAGCTGGCGCCACAGATTATTTACGAATGGTCTAAGTTTCTCTGTCCTTGGCGTCAGTGTTGCAAGCCTATTGTCGGTACATTGTACAACTGTTTGTAAAAGGGCATGTGGACTATTATCGTGGTGTACGCCGGTTAAATAATGTTCTGTACAGGCGAGGACACAAGTGTTACTATTGTTGTGTTTAATACTAGATTGTACTCGTAGCTCCACCGTCGTAAGTCAAGTAGCCTAAAGGTATGTTATTCTTATTGATTACTGGAAAGTATCGTCAAAAGCTGTTGACATTTTTTCGTGAGAAACAGTAAGAAAGATCCGTCCATTTCTACAAACTTTTGGGTTTTATAATAGCATAACTAGGATCCAGGATAGGTAGTGGCTACGCACATGAATAAAATGTAACATTATATACCAAGGAATTGTGTTTTAAAAAAAATACCCATATTGTACCTAATATTTTCTCGCCATTGTCCGTTTCCAAGGATTATTTTAAGCTTGTTTGCTAATATTCACCAAATCAGGTTCAGCCGTTCAATCGATATTGCCTCCACACTTGCTTAGGTAAACTTAATATTGCTTACTATTATTACTCTAGTATGTGTCCCTTAAGTAAAATGAATATACTACTACCCTAACAAGCCAATAATGCCTTGCCTTAAAATAAAAAGAGAATTAAACCTTAAAAACTAAAACGACTAAGTTCTCCGATAAATATCAGCACACACGAACAGAATAACAAATTAGTTATCTGATTGCACAAAAACAAATAAATTCTACGAAGCAGTTTTTTGCGCGAGTGTACTGAGTAAGCCTCTAGTTAAGATTCGAACCGTCCGACACCAACGCTTGCTTTATGTCGGTGTAATTGCATTTATTAGTGATGTACTGCAGTTGCTGTATTATACCATCGATATTTTTTTTAAGGTGAATTTTGGTATTACGTCAACCGTGCAACATTTTGTTGATTAGAGAAAGAAATTTGGTCACGCCTATATAACTTCAATTTTGGAGCCGTAAAATAAATTTGTCAGTTGCTATCGTTTTCACCTGTTTGCATAAGCATACGAAATTTTATCAAAACAATTTTTATTGATCAGTGTATTTTTTAAATTTTCAGGCCACAAAGTTACTTCGTTATAACATTTAAGCGAAAATAGAAAGCTACAGCTTTTCATAGAAATAAAACCACTATTATTTATCACCACAAAAGCTTCTGTATTCATTTATTGTATAATTTACGATGCTCGGACAACATTAAAATACTTTCACTCAGTAATTCAAACCAATATATTATTTCTGAGGCACGTCCGCTTTAATTTATTGCAATATTGATTATCACATTAACGCTTATCTAAATCATATAGTTATCTCATTAGTAATTAAGATTTAAGGATTTTCTACATAATAAATATCGATATCTAAACTACCGAGCATGTCGCATCACTAAAGTACGATCAATCGGTGCTCAGGCGCATTCTATCACGATCTTCGTGCTTTGAGCTACCATATACACCGAAGGATTGCATCGCGCATTTCACTATACATTGCTGTTTTTGTATAATGAGAGTAAGTGCTCATTCATATTAAAACCGTAGTGGATAACGAGATTTTAGATTACGATCAAAGTTTTTATGTTGATTTTATGTTGATGTACAAAGATTTTATGAACGAACTTATTAATGTATTTGTTTCTGTTGAATCGTAGATGGTATTCAATTTATGTTTGACGTTTATTATAAAGGTTATCTGGTTGAGAAATACTTATAATGCATTAGAATTATTACAAAACTAAAGCTCTTATTATAAAACATGTACTAAATGACAGATAAGGTAAGCCGTTAAACTTAGATGTATATCTTTATTTTTTTATAGACTCATGCCTGTATTCCCGAAGGAGTAGGCAGAGGTGTAATATTACACCCACGTTTCGCCATGAATGTTTTGGTCCCACGTAAGAAAGGGCGAGCCTATTGCCGTACCGGGCACATTACCAGACTCCTGAGTGCTGCTACTGACAATTTCCTAACGGAAAAACCTAATAACACTTAGCCCGACATTTTTCCTCGGAAATTTCTCTCCTAAGGGGAAAATGCCTACGGGGGCAAAGCTACGGGCAAAGTCTAGTTTAAAATATAAAATCGCTTACCTTATCAGTCGGTAGTTATTTTTATAGAGAAGCATCTGCCTCCAGAGTTCTTTAGAACATGTGGCGAATTGACCTTCGAACTTTTTTGATAGAAGGTGTATACTAGTGTAAATATTGCAAATAGATCTTAATCCGTCCGTGTGGTGACGGATTAAAAATACGGAATGTCACCACCCCATATCATCCCATGGGTGTCGTAAGAGCCGACAGAGGGAACATATTATGCAGAGAACACTACTGTAAGAGAAGAAAAACTTGATACAAACCCTATACCAACCCGTTTGGCCAGCGTGGTATAGTAGGCCAATTCCTCCTTTCAAAGGAGAGGCCTAGTCCAGCAGTGGACTGTTAAAGGCTGATGATGATGAATGCAAAGATATGCACTGCTAACTCTTCAGTGTTTGTTAGGAATATCTGCAGTTAGGGATTCTTTTTTATTATAAGTACTGTCAAAGTGTAGAACTCTTTATTTACATTTTTTGACGTGTGATTTTATTAGTTGTACGGTAATCACTGTACATTCACTGTCTACTCAGAAATTCTCTTTTCTTAAGTCTTGGCAGTACGCCAAGGGGTGGAACTCTTTGTCTGAATCTGTATTTCCAAATTAGTACAATCTGAGTGCTTATCAATTCGTATGAATACCTAAGACAACCGTGATTGACGGCCTTATGTGCTCTCCAGAGCACGAGCAAGCTTTAATTAACAATTGAATACGCACATAACTTTGAAAACTCAGTTATGTGCGTTTAAACCCAATGCCCTCTGCATAGCAATCTGGTGGTATCTTCACTGGGTTACAGCTGGCCTGTCCCAGTGTGACTGGCCCAGTCACAGCCTACAGGGGCGGCGGCAGCGGCGAGCGTTTTCGATGTACAATCAAACAAGTCGGCGGTGGACCAGTTTGAAAAAAAATCCCTTCGCTCGCTCATAGAGTCGAGACACACTAGGAACTCTCCCTCTCTCTCACTCTCTAAGTAGTAGAGCCTTGCTGATTTCAGCATGAATGGGCCGGCTCGACCGGGGAAGTACTACCCTCTCACAGAAAAACGACGTAAAGTAACAGTACCTAAACTGTAACGTTTCGTTCGGTGAGTGAGAGTGCCGGAGACCCTATCCCCAATCCTTCTCCCTCATCCCACTCCTCATCCTATCCCTTTTCCCAATCCAAAGAGGTGGCAACGCACTTGTGACTCCTGTGGTATTGCTTGTGTCCATGCGTGGCGGTAATTGTTTACCATCAGGCGATCCGCCTGCTTGTTTGCCGTCTATTACCATAAAAAGAACTAGTTTTGTATACGAGTGTCAATGTGTCTTTAAAGTAGCACTGGAAGCGACGATGTCTTGCTAAGCGATTCTCGCCCTTATGGTGGTCTAGCGGGAAGTTGTTGTTTTGCTACGCCCGCGCTCCGCGGCAACTGATGTCGCATGTCTCCTCAGGGCCTGGTCACGAGATCGGTCTAAGCGGCGCGGCAGGGGCAATGTACATGGCTCGTTTACTCTGAGGCTGTCGCGCGCCTCGTCACAGTAAACGCGCCATGTACCTACATCGAAAACGCTTCCCGCTGCCGCCGCCGCTGTAGGCTGTGACCGACGTTATTGCTGCCTGATAAACACAGCTTCTAACTCATAACTGCATATTACGAGCTATTAATCTGAGCCTGATTCAACGTACGCGAGATATTCATTAGAAAGTGCATTACAGCGAGGCTCAGATCAGTCTAAATCTAGGACGTCTACCTAATCTAGACTGCCCAACGGTATCCGCACTTATATACCTAGTACTTATATGATGCGTCTGTATATTGGCTTCATGTGTCAGGGTTTGGCCACATTCTTATCACGAGCACTTCGTTCCAACACTGTAAAGTATTATATTTATCTATGGTTCCAACAAAACACAAACAACAACAAAAATTGAATTTGAAATAATTCTTTGCGTAATTGTAAATTAAATTAAATGAAATGTGTAAGTTCTCTTATGCTTTTTTGTACAGAAAAAAAAGTTATCGCAAGACAGCTTTTGTATTGAATAAAAAGACTGCCTCGTTGGTCTCGCGGCATAAATGTGCGCGTGGGATTGTGAGGTCTCGGGTTCGATTCCCGGGTCGGGCAAAGTGTTATTGGGTTTTCCCGTTAGGGAATGCTCACTAGTAGCACGGAGTCTGGTAATGTGCCCGGAACGGCAATAGGCTCGCCCCTATTACGTGGGACCTAAAAATTCATGGCGCAATGTGGGTGTAATATTACATCTCTGCCTACCCCTTCGGGGATACAGGCGTGAGTCTATAAATAAAAAAAAAAATAAAAAAAAAATTACACTCTTTTGCTTAGGCAGATGGAGAGATCTCCGCGTATCTAACATCTTTTATTTTTGCGGTGATCGGATATAAACCACCTATTGCATTTAAGACATCTTACAAAATATTTGTAATTGCAATTTCGATTTAAGCGTCAATTGTTTTATTGGTGCATTTGCATAATTATTGCAGCCAACTAAAACTCTATCTCCTTGAGACAATGTCGTAATTTGCGTGACAAGGCTGCGGATTGTCAGATCAAAAAACGTTTGTCAATGTTCCGCCATGTTGACAATTGACCTGCACTATAGTTAACTTGTTTTAATATTGTAATACTGCGATTCAAATTAAATAAATTTATTTGAATAAAAAAATCTGCTATTGTTGGTTTAAAAATTGGCGAGAATTATATTGCGTAAATATTACCTCCGGCGCGCGCTAAAGGACCAATTTATAGTCCTACTCTCGTTCTTCAGTAGGCAGTAGTTTTGTATGCAGACGCTTCACAGCGCAGCGCGGTAAACGTTTCGTCACAAGCAGGTATTATTTTATCTTTATATACATATATATATTTCTTATGTGCGTGTGTATATCACGGAACTCCTCCTAAACGACTGGACCGATTTTGATGAAATATTTTGTGTGTGTTCAAGGGGACTTGAATGATTATAGAATGATTTAGATTCACAATTTAGTCCACGCAAATCGGGTAAACTAAAAAAATGCGGGCGTAGCGGCGGGTATCCTATAGTTTTATTATATATTCTCATTTTTACTGGTATGAGTTTATATATTTTCTTTTAATTTACCATAAGCGGAATTTTATTTCACATTGACAGGCGCCATCTCATTTTCTCCGTGTAGCGATCTATTTCTCTACACTGAATAGACACACACTTTTTGAATTCGATGTGCCCATTGAAGCATACGTTTTATAAGATAACTAGCGTGTTAATGCAAATAATAATATTTTTGTTAATATACTGTAAGTTCAATCGGTTTATTCGAAGTGGGTTTATGTCTACCGCCACATTCATGGTGACCAGTTCATAGACAATTAAACTACACATCGACGTAGAATCATCATCATCATTTTAGTTTACAACTCCCACTGCTGAGCACGGGTTTATTCTTATCATGATCATATCAAAAATTAACATAAAATAAATCTTAACATGTAAACAATAAGAATTATTTCTCAATTAAGTTCACGGCAGAACAGAAACAATTATCACTATAAGACTAAGGTAAGACTGGACGCCCAGATCATTGTGGGGGCAGAACTCTCAGCCTTGCACGACAATTACATTTGTTCTCTGCGATTATGCCCTGACCTACATCCATAATTATCAGTGCTCATAAAGGAACGTAATGACCAGAGAACAGGCGTTGGCCTCATTAGGCGTATAGTTTGTGGCAAACTTGCTGTTTATACGACATTTATCAGACAAAATGACAAGGATGACTGCATGGGTTGTCAGAGTCGTTTAAATACGTTTGCTCATGATAAGCTGCGCAGTGTTGTGATTTTGAACAATGATTTTGAACATGTAAAATTTGAAATTCAGAAGTTATTGCTCTGAGACGTGGTATCGTATTTCTGTACTTTTTTTAATTAATCGAATTATATGTACGAAAATAAGCAAAAGGAACTACTATTTGAATTCGCTTATAATACAAATATACGACGGCATGCGCAATTTCGCAAAACAACGCTAAGTATTTCAGTACTATATTATTGTATTTTGACCATTGCCCTCGCGAAGTTATTCAAATATCAAAATGTTAATGTGTTAAACAAATTACGCCCAACTTGAACACAAACTGTTCGCCTGATGAGGTCAAAGCTGTATCAAATTGCGAACACCCAAATGTGGTCAAAATAGTTCATTGGGTCACAAGTAATGCCTCTACGCATTATAACGTCGAAACTGCGTTATTTTCTTCACCATAGATTATTGTGGTGATAAAGAAATACTTAGTTTGTTTGAGTTTGGTAAAGGATCAAGTAAGTATTATTGGAGTGAGTGCCGGCAGTGAATTTAGGTCGCAGGTTCGTATGAATATTGTCTTGGATATTAAGTCACCACACCATGCTTCTTTGATGGGCGAAATGTTGCGTTGCATGGATGGCGAAGTAGTTTGAGATGCTGTCTCGCCGTTTAACTTTAGGCGAAGTGTTGTGGGTTCGATTCTCATACGAGGCAAGATGCTGTGATTCATATCGAGTCTGGTTGTACTGTACGTTTGTTGATTATATTGGTATAGTCAGAATTAGAATACTCAGGATATAGAAGTTATGTCTAGTGAAGAAGTTGTCTTTTTACCCGACTACGGCAAAGCCAAAGGAGGGTTATAATTTTGACAGGCTATGTATGTGTGTATGTTCATCTGTTCATTTTCGTTCTGTTATTGTATTTCCAGTAACCTTGTTTATTTCAGGATCCTGAAAATCTTGTTTCATACTTTTTCAGCGTCGATTTTTTTATTCAACGTTATATTCTGTGTACCTATATCACACCGTAGGATATAGTGTACCTACAATAGATAAGCTATTAAAAAAATATCTTATTTGATCCTGTAGAAAATATTGTTATCCAACTCTAAAGTCCATACTAATATAGAGTCGTGAGTTCGATGTCCGATTGTGTAATACATAAATAGCTTTTATGATTCTAGATTGGATCTAGACAAAGCTGTAGGTCTACCCACCGTTAGCGCAATGTTTTGAAAGGTCAGCTAGTTTGTACCGAGATTCGATATCGCACCGAATAAATCAGTGAGTGATTAATGCATATAATTACCTATTTGTAATTATTTTGTATAACTATTGTGTATTTTCCGTATGTAAAAGAAACGAAACGGTCTTTCTCTAAGTTTTACCGTTAAAATTATTCTAACTTATTGTTTATTAGTGTAAAATAATTGGGCACCACTGTTACCGGGCTAAATTGCGTTCAGAACATAAAAAAACGAATTGATGTATGTAACAAATTCTGAAATATGAATGCGTAAGTCATAGGTTTTCTATTTGTAAGTAACCAAACATAGGCTTGCTAGTAAGCAGTTTATAGGAAAGACATACCTAGGTACCTACTGACGCTTTACCATCCTATACTTTATTCGAGATTTAGTCGATTTTTGAAACTTCCTATAATGTGTGTTATGATTAACGTTACACAAAGATTACACTTTGTATATTAGTAGAATACCCGACGGTATCGGTTTCCTACTTTTAGGTGTTAAACTATATTTCACATGAAGATGCGAATTACTTTCACTGTAAATTATCAAAAAGCAGAAAGCCTACAAATGTGCTAATCTAATTAGTGATGAGTGATGACCTTCAAAACTTCATAGTTTGGGTGGCGTTATGATTCAACTAGCCAGCCAGAAATGTCTAAAATAATACATAGGTATTGATTTTATTAAAAAGATTTATTTTTTTTACTTATTTATTTATTTATAGACTCACGCCTGTAACCCCGAAGGGGTAGGCAGAGGTGTAATATTACACCCACATTTCGCCATGATTTTTTACGCCCCACGTAATAGGGGGCGAGCCTATTGCCGTACCGGGCACATTACCAGACTCCGAGCTGCTACTGAGAATTTCCTAACGGAAAAACCCAATAACACTTTTCCCGACCCGGAAATCGAACCCGAGACCTCCCAATCCCACGTGCACATTTATGCCGCGAGAAAAATGAGGCAGTCTATCTATAAAAGATCTTTCGAAATTTAATGTGTGAAAATCGTATATACGAGAAAAACAAACACCTGCCTTTTTCTAATTTGTATCCTTATAAATTGAACTACATAGCTTGTGCGCGCTATCGTGAATAAAATAATATACATTCTTTGATTTGTAGCTTAAATAATTTACATTGAAACCGCATGATTTAATTTGATGACTGAATTATTTAGACATCTCGATTTCTTTACAGAAGTCGTGGTCACGGATAACATCGAGTTCTAAAGAAATTTAAAGTCAAACCAATCGTGATAAAATCCGTGAACTGTAGTTTAATTTAAATTCCATAGCAAACATAATATCAGCCACTCATCTTACTTTTCACACAAAAAGCAATCAATCGGGAGCATCGACAGTGTTTCCATGGGAAGTGTGTTATTACCTCACAATGGTGCAATACCGCTTATACGCCGGCACACATGCCTAGTCGAGAGGGAAATTGTGCGGTGCCGCCTTTGTCAGCTGCCACTAGTCGGTTATGTGTGACATAACCTGTGTAAGGGTGCTGATACATTGAGCGTTCACTTGTAACAGAACAAAGTGCCAACGAGCATTCGCCGTTTTCTTTTGCCGCACTGAACAACGAACAAAGCCGAACATTGCTTCGAATATTTTCACGATTTTTCTAGACAACGCTCTAATCAGCAAAAAGTTCAAAGCAAATTTACTGTTTTTTGTTTTTCATGTGAGTGTGTGGCCAACTCTAGTGTCGGAGTTTTTAAACCGCCCGAAGGCCTCCGACATAGCCTAACGATTCTTATCCTGAGACAAGAACCGGGACCGGCAGCTTTACGTGCCCTTCGGAGCACGGTAGCGCTCAGATGTAAATGCTACACTTGGTCACCCATCCAAGTGGCGACCTGCTTAAGCATTGCTTAACCTTGCCGATCTGTTACGAACAGCAAGCCAAGTCTCGCTATGAGCGCTACAATTTACTGTTTATTCGCTAGAATGTTCACCAGAACGCTCGCTGGAATTCTCGCTAAGGGTCGGTACATATCTGACGGAAAATGCGCCGAGCGTATCATCAGTCGCGTCTATTCCGTCAAATGGGTCGGTACATATCTGACGGAACATGCGTCGAGCGTATCTGGATTGGTCGCGTCTATTCCATCAAATTAGACCTGCTACATTAAGCGTCTAGTCAGTTTCTGCGTTCAGCATCTACAGTGCGTTGAGATTGAATTTTAAAACGTCCAATGCGTTAGTCAAAATACACGTGGTGCGTGTCGCGTGCGACGTCGACCGATAATGCGACGAACAGACGCTGTACGCTCGACGCACTAACGCATCATCGGCTAGGTGTGAAAGGTTGAATGTTTTATAATAAAACATTCAACCTTTCACACCTAATATATTTGTCTGTTTTGGCGTTACGCTGCCGATAATACGCGACGCATTTGCCGTCAGATATGTACCGACCCTAAATCACACTCATTTGTTTTTCTGTGTTGTAACATTCGCAAGAATGCTCATTACAGGGGAATGCTCAAGTGTATCAACACCATTAGCTACGTGCGATGGTATACATAATATATTATGGTATCATGGTTGATATATTTGAAAAATTATAAACATTTGATTGCACGGTTGACGTAGCGGTCTCTACGTATCTATGGTATGTACCAAAGATCTACGTTGTGGTCTCAGCCTAACCCATCTATAATATCGAGGACTCTCTCTCTATTACTATTTAAATGTAGGGCGGAATTGAATAAGAAGTACCTATTAAAGTAATACACACCTTCTATCAATAATTATCTCTGCATAATAAACCTAGGTTTGCCTTATTCCTTAGGCTAAATAGGCTAATGCCCAGTCCGCCTATGCACCACATTTTGTGTTTTGCAAAAAGTTTAATAAATAAAACATGAATATTAATATGTGAATACTAGAGGACGCCAGCAGCTACGCCTGAATTTTTTTTAAATTTACCCATTTTGGCCGATCCCGTGGGAATTTCGGGAAATCCCTTCTTAGTGCACCCCTACAGTCCCCAAGGAACATACATGCCAAATTTGAGCTTCCTGCGCCCAATAGTTTCGGCTGTAGCGTGTCTGTCAGTCAGTTAGTAACGCAAGGATTTTATATATTAAGATATTAAAGCTTCAGCATTTATGCTGCTTTACTGCTCCTACCGAAAAACATAGAGCAAATAGCCAATAACGGTCGGCTCAAACGGGCCACCGACCACAGCCACTGGTGGCCAGCGATAGCCACTTACACACTTTTTTCATATATTTTAATATATAAAATCCTTGCGTTACTGACTGACTGACAGACACGCTACAGCGGAAACTACTGGTCGTAAGAAGATGAAATTTAGCATGTATGTTCCTTGGGCACCGTAGAGGTGCACTAAGACGGGATTTCCCGAAATTCCCACGGGATCGGGCCAAAATGGGAAATTCGAAAATATATGCGTGCGAAGCCGCTGGCGTCGACTAGTTTTGTATAAACGCGCCGCACACGTGTGGCCGGTGGCGGTTGCACGCTACAGAAGTAAAATATATGAAAAGTGGCTGTCGCTGGCCACCAGTGGCTGTGGTCGGTGGCCCGTTTGCGCCGACCCTAACAGTATCGGCTGTGGTTGCAAGCCTTTTATAAATATGTACGAATACTATAAATATTCTGTGAAACATTGATTTACCTAAAGGTAAAATAGCTACCAGAAAAGTGAGTTTATAGAACATAAGACCAATAAGAGTTTAGTCTCATTGGTCTTATGGTTATGCTTGCAAACTGTCATGGCCTATTTTTAGGTATAAGGCATACTAAAAGATCAAAAGATCAAATTGTTTAATGTAATTATATATTAATTCGCCTCTTTCTTAATTCCAGGAACGACAAACCATGACAGGAGCGAGATGAAGTAGATGTTTAATCATTACACCAACGACACAATGTTATAAAAATGGAGTCTCCAGTAAGAATATGTTTAGGTAAGTTTAAATCAAATAATATAGAACTTTGAGAACCATTTGTATATTTCGGAAACCCATATAAAATTTACCAAAAAGACACTTAAATTTTACAAAAATACACACGAACATTGAGATGTCGAGATTCCTGTAAATTAGACGTTAAAATGAGGGTTTGTTTAGTTATCTCTAAATAGTAGGTATAGGAAGTGATCCCGCCATCTCAATGTACAAAAATAATAATAATATCTAAATACAAAAATAATAATAATATCGAAAGCAAGCTCTATAGTTACAAATTCTTGAAATAATTTTAGTCACTATGAGTTAATAATTAAAAGTATTAAAACAAACAAAAAAATGGGATTCAACAATTGCAGTAGGTATCTATTATGTTGCATTCTCAATGCATGTTCTTGTTAACATATCCGTGTAATATATAACCTTAAATGTTGGATTACAAAACATGCATTGATTTCTTTTCCGCAATATGTAATTGTAAATGACATTTAGTTACACTCTAATTTTACATTCATCCTCTCGGAAGCATTATACAATGTATTACAGTTATACAATTTTGTTCAATTGCAATAATTATCTAATGTGCCAATGACTTGTACCTAATTGGAAGTGAAATCAGTTAACAAACTATAATAAATATTGTAATGGATAAGCTACGTATTAGTTCACAATCACTAGTCCATAAGTAATGACTTAACTGCTGTAAAATTAGTATAACAATGCAATTTAGTCATTAATAAGTATCATTAATCATAATTAATTAGTCGGTATTGTCGTATTTTCTAGATAATGACATAACTGCAGCTCATAATACATAATAATCTACATAATTATATCCTCTTACGATGCTAGAAAAACAGTACATTTCACAGGATATCTACATAGTCAGCCATCAACGATTGACCTTAAGTGTCTAAACACACTATGTTGAAGTTACGCGATGGAAGTTCCGCGGCTGATTTTAGTTTGGGCAGTGACTCAAATAGCATTGCAGGCGTAATCATGCCGAACTTCGGTCGCGTAACTTCTGCATAGTGTGTTCAGACAATAAGAAGCTGCTAGACTTGAGGATTCACTTGTAAAAAAGAGCGTCGAGCATTTGCTGTTTAATTTTTGTTATTCGAAATGAACCACGGACAGAGCTAAGCAGGGAGCCCTATACACCTACGAAAATGTTTGTGATCTTTCTAGCGATCACCCGGCTAGGTAAAAATTTAAACTGTCCTTGCGCTAGAATGCTCTATAGAACGCGCGCGAAAACTCTTTTTTCTGTAATGTAATATTCGCAAGAATCATTAAAAGTTAATGCTCGAAATAAGTGCAGTAGGTAGAGACTTATTACAAAACAAAAAATACATTTGTGCGAAGTTTTTCGTTGGGGAAAATAAAAAGTAATCAATATATCACAGCCTGTACTATGGCAATCAGACAACTGAACGTAAATACACGATATTATTTACAGACAAATCACAGGCACAGAACAAATCATACATAGTTAGTACTTATCACCCAGATATTTGTCCTAGATGGATATGGAAGCCACAACGTTTAAAACTCACCGTCAATAACAACTAAACTAACAGGCCAGTCAATTAAAATAAACAATTACCCATCATGATAAAACTTCTTTAAATGTCTTAATTTCGGACTGAATCTGGTGTTACGAGTCCTTGTTTTATAACAGGGCTAGAAGAATAAGGATTATAGAGCGTTTCAACCTAAAGCCGCTTTCTAAGTGAAAACACCCTTATCCAAGCTATAACGATCAACTCTACAAAGTGTTCTAGCAAAACTAAACTAACATTTTTAATTTACACATTTTCAGGTGCAGCATTAGTAGTAAATTTACTACTGTTGAGCAGCACGACAGTAAATGGTAACGCTATACCACGCGACACGACATCGACAACTCCCAGAGATGAACAGCTACCAGCCAGGAGCCGAGCCAAGACCCCTGATGTCTCTCTCAACGAACTTAACTCTAAAATAAAACCAAAAGTATCAACCTCTGAAGAAAATGCCAAATATAAAGACCGAGGAAGAGGCAATGTCAAATTCCATGCTCAAGTCAAATCATCGAGTACAGAGACACCAACTCGACGGTCCAGATCTACAGAAACGCCTAAAGTTATCATAGTTACTCCCACGCCAGAAGTGAAGAAGCCAGCAGATATCCTTGATAGTATGCGGTTATATAAGAAAACTAAAATGCCAAGTTTTGCTAGTAGCACTACTCCAATGACAGTAAAAAAAGAAGAACAAAGTAATGAAGAATATGACGAAAATGACGAAGAAGATGAACAGGACTCCTCCGAGGGATTTACTTCTAACTTCGACAATTTCTTTACTATACCTAGTTTTGGAGATTTTACCCATGATTCTGACTTCGACAGCTCCAACAAAAAGTTAAAACATGACTTTGGCAGCTCAACTTACGGTGGTTTTTCAAGTTTGTTCCCTAATAAAGCCTCCTATGGCTTTGCAGAACCTACACACGATTCGTTTAAAGCCGAATTTTTTTCCAATTATGACAGTGATTTAACGACACCAAAAAATGACTTCTTTGATAAAAAGTTCCGTCAGGTCTCTGGAAGTATTATTAAAAATTTAGATACGTTGAAAGTCAAAACATCACCTGCGAACGTAACTCATATGCAGAAAATAATCAAACTGGGCAATAATAGTATGCCGGGCAACAAATCGTCAGTATTTATTAAAAATACCAAAGAAATACGTCTGCTAGACAACGACGGCGCTAGTAGCGCCAACAAAGAGTTATCTGATGTCCAAGGTACAAGTATTTATTATGAAATGTCTGTACTGTCTACCGAGACCTATGCTATTAATAACTCAGACGATGACTGTGATGAGTCGTCACCGCCTGTTCCCACACCCAGTACTTCTGTAGAAGAAGAGCAAGCATCCGTAAAAGAATCAAAGATAGCTAATATAGCAGTATCTACTGATGCAGGTCTTGTAGCTACAAGACCAGCACTTCCAGATCCCAGTCCCGAGACTTTATCAACTGTATCCTCAAGCTACTTACCAGTGACTACGGTACTTCCTATTTACAATACAATAAATCCGATTGCAGTTTCAACGCAGAATTCTGTATCATCAACTGAAAAGACTAAAATATTCTCCAGTAATTTTATTAGAAATAGAAGTTACTCCAAGCGGCTTAATCTAAATGGAAACAAAGACTCTCCTAATAGTGTGACATCAAAACCTGTGCTAATTTCAACAAGTTTAAGTCCCAGACATCGTAAATTCCACCACACTACACCTAAATTGAAGCCAGTATGGCTCACGCCGCGCCGCAATGTTACAAGGATACGGCCAACAGTTCCATCACCTATTTACTCAGAACATTTTAGCATAAAGGAGAAAACAACAACTCGGCCAAGACTTTCGAGCCCATTCTTCACTAGACCATCTAAAACAGTTTTAACGACGGTGGCTTCAGATATAGACCCAGTGTTGCAAGATGAAATAGGTGGTGTGAGGAAAGTGGTACATTCACAGTCGATATCAGATAACACAGTACCTAGTTTGTCAAAACGAGGGTCGATGAAGTTCGGAGTATCTACGGATTCGTCGGCAGAAGATACCGGGAGCGAGATGCCGCCTACAGCTTGGGCTCTAGCGACTCTTCGTATGCCTCCACCATCACCTGACACTACAGTGAATGGTACTAGATCACCACAGAAAAGCGTCGACGAAAACGAGTTGCAAAGTGTCGGTGAAGGTTTAGGTGAGTTGCCTTTAATTCTAAAATACTAATCAACTGTATAATATTTTTCTAAAATAATAATTTCTATAACGCCTTAATAATAACGTATTTAATTATAGTATATCCCAAGAAAAAAGCATCATATAAACACACTACCTAAGATAATAACTTAGTTATTTATATCTAATATATATTTCTTTTATGTATTTTAAGAAAAAATAACGTTAGTTCATTAATTACATTTTGTAAATATGAGTTTGTAATATTATTAATTTAACCAATATATTTTGCAATATTTCAGATAAAAAAGAAACAACAACTACTTCGACAACTACAACTACGTCACCAAATCCAATAAGCAATGATATTATTCCTACAAAAATTATCGAAGTCAACCAAAATAAGCTGCATTGGCAATCAATCACTGCTCCGACGTCAAGCGTAGAAACTGAGACTGTAACTAGTAATGAAGTGAAATCACAAAAACAAGACGTTGAAAGCAATTTATCTGGACAGAATAGTGTAGAAGAATTTGCTACTACAGAAGCGACTGATGTAGAGAAAGAAACAGAAACATCTTGGGTACCTATAGTAAAAGAGGATGACACGACTGACAGAAATGATATAGAAAAAGAATCTATTCCACCAGTTGACGCTACCAAGTCAACTGGCTTTGAATCAATAACGAAACTGCCAGCGGACATCACTACACCCCAAGATGAAACTGTTGCGAGCTCTGAAGTCAACCAAACTGTAACTGAAGAGAAACCCAAAATAAAAACTACTACTGATTATGAAATAACTACTATCAGATTCTCTTATGTGCCGAATGAGGAAGTAGTGACCACTTCCGAGTCTGGAACAGAACCCACGGAGACTATTGTCCCTAGTACTTGGCATCCAGCTTTCCCAACAAGAACTAGAATCACAACCGGAGCTGACAACCCTATTACTACTTATAGACCTCAATACACACCTACAGAAACTGATGAAGAAACCACAACATTGACAATAGAGACTACATCACCGATAGAAGTCTCTTCACAGGTTCTTGAGAACGTTACAAGAATATTAGCTGAAACTACTGAAACACCGACTGAAACTACTGAAACTCCTACTGAGACACCAACTACAGTAGAAATAACAACTGAACCCATAACGGAAGAAGTAACTACCCAGCCAACAACAGTCGAAGTTACTACACAAACGGTGACCAATGAGCCTACTACTATTACGGTTACTGAACCTACAACAACTCAGTTACCAACTTCTACAATAACAGAAACTGTTGAAGATACAACAACAATCGTTGTAGAAGTCGTCACTGAAATAAATACAGAAAAAGAACAAAGAATAACTTCAACTACCACCACCTCATCTGAGACAACAGAAACTACATCCACTGAACTGACGGATTGTCCTGATGACAACAGCGGCAGTAACGAAGTAATAACACAAACAACTGCTAAACCAACAACCACCGAAGCAACGACAACTGAATATGCTACTACAATACCAGTGACAAGAAGGATAGTAACCCAAATGCCAAAGACAGAACCACCTACTACGACAGAAGTGATTGTTGAAACGACAACACGACGAAATGCGAAGATTCATGATACAACGGTGGCTGAGACTACAACAGATGGAGAGTACGTGACTAAAGCCGGCGATGGACAGGAGGACCTAACGACTTACCCTGGAGAGATGACGACGGAGGCATCGTCGAGAGTGCTAGGTGATAGCGATGACTCGGGATCTGGCGCGGCTGTTGCGATCGCTGTCAGCACGATTGGTGTCATCGCGCTAGTACTACTCATCGGATTACTGGTAAGTTTCTTTACAAAGTTGTTAGAGAGTTTATAACTGAGAATAATCGAGTAACGTAATAATTACTATGCTATTTTCACTAGGCATTTGAAAACGGATTTTACAAATTAAGTAAGTAACTTAATATTTTAAAACATACAAGTTCAGTTTGACCTTCGCCATATAAGCCTTAATCTGTAGATAATAAAATATCAGAACGTTATTTATATGAATTACTAGAAGACGCCAGCAGCTACGCCCGCAATTATTTTTAATTTACGCGTTTTGGCCGATCCCGTGGGAATTTCGGGAAATCCCTTCTTAGTGCACTTTTACGGTCCCCAAGGAACATACATGTCAAATTTCAGCTTCCTGCGCCCAATAGTTTCGGCTGTAGCGTGTCTGTCAGTCAGTCAGTAACGCAAGGATTTTATATATTAAGATTTGACATTTTAACTTAATAGGAACTTATCAGAGAGCGGTGAAACTAGCCAAGATTATTATAACTGACAGTAATTCTACTTATTAATAGTATCCAAAGAAGAACATTTTTCCCAAAATCTACATACGAGTCTTTATAATAGGCGTCATACCTATAATTTTTTTCAGTAAAATCGAGTTTGATGTTATAATAAAATAGACTTCTTCAGAAACTATTATCAATAATGCACCTCATAATGCACATTATGGCGCAATAGAGTAAAATATAAAAGTCTAAACGACACATAAACAAACAATTGCAAAAATAAATGCAAAAAAGAAAACAAAAATATCAATCTTCCGTAATTATTCATTAATCCAGCGGCCGGTTCGGTAGGCTTCACGTGATCACGTCTCTTCAAATGTTGAATGTTCGTACAACATATCCAAAGTAATGAGCATAATATCTATAGATTAACTCACGATAAATTACGTTCACTACTTTGGAGAACGTTGTAGATTTTATTCTTCAGGCAGTTCACGCATCTGAAATGAACAAAGTTGTAACGTGATTAATGTGAAAATTACAGTAGGCAAAGGGGAAGGGCGGAAAACTTAGTATTTTTATTAGATTATATTTTAATTAACAAGTTTCAAAGAAGAAAGATCGAATGTCTCAAAATAATTGACATTATTGTAACTGCCTAAACATTATCATCGTACTAGCGTTATCCTGATTGCATCTAAAGCCTTGGATATCGAGGTCTGCTTCTAGCTAGATTTGACAGAAAATTTGGTTCTACGACTCACTACCGTCTTTATTCCTGAAAAAAAAATGCTATATAATGTGGCTTAAATAAGTTTCTCTCCAAGGCACGAGGTAAACAATATAAAATATGCGAGAAAAGTTTAGTATTAAAGTAAAATTATTTTAATGATACATATCGAAAAAAAAAGCACAGTGGCGTGCCATTGGAGAGGCCTATATCTAGCACTGGACTACGACAGGCTGATGATGATGATTATTAATGCATATTTAAATAAACTGCCTCCGTGCTCCAGTGGTTAGCGTATGCGACTGCTCCCGGCTTCGATTCCCGGGTCGGACAATAGTGTAACTGAGTTTATCCGAATACTCAGTAGCAGCCCGGAGTCTGGTGATGTGCCCGGTAACGGCAATAGGCTCGCCCCCTATTACGTGGGACCTAAAAATGCATGGCGAAATGCGGGTGTAATATTTACACCTCTGCCTATCCCTTCGGGGATACAGGCGTGAGACTATAAATAAATAATAAATATTTAAATAAACGATACTCATAGTCTATTCATATATTAATAATTAAGAACCTAGTCAGTTTCTAGAAAAAATATTTAGATGATTTCAATTGATCTCATAAATTCTATGCTTGCTGCATTAATATAGTGAATATAAACGATTGAGATATATTGTTTAATAAGTCTGATTGTAATGATATAAAGTTAATTAAATAAAAAAGTTAAATGTTGTTTGTGGCATATTTACCTACAGCATATCAACTGACAAACTGAATCAATAAACAACTAACAAATAAAAATGTGAAAGCTGTTGTAATTTAAAAAGGTTTATTTTTAAATATTATTGCAAATAATATAATAGATAGTAATTAAGATACTAGTAGTGGCGCGATAATAATGTTCTTTTGTTTGTATGATTTTAAAAAGGGGAATAAAATGTTTAATTACCTTCGTTTGACGTCATGGCATATGTGCGTATGTTTTGAACTGGATATCCTGAAATATATCAATTGAAAACAATTAGAAACATCTAATCATATTTAAGTACAAAATCTGAAACAGTAATTTTTGGTTTTATAAAAGGCCATTGAAATCGAAGTGAAGGTTTTGGTTTTCAACATTTAAACATAAAAACATCTTTATGATTCGACAGATCTTGCCTTTAAAACAAGCATTAAAAACAAAAGTCAAGACGTGTCAATAACATTGTTATGCAAAATGGTGTGGAGACGCTATTGATAGTGAAAACTAAATCAATTAAAGGTAGTAGAGCCTTGCTGATTACAGCATGAATGGGCCGGCCGGCTCAACCGGGGAAGTACCTACTACCCTCTCCCAGAAAATCGACGTAAATTAACAGTACTTAAACTGTTCGGTGAGTGAGAGTGCCGGAGGCCCTATCTCCTATTCCTTCTCCCTCATCCCACTCCTCATTCTATCACTTTTCCCAACCTCAAGGGGCGGCAACGCACTTGTGTTGTGACTCTTGTGGTGTTGCTTGTGTCCATGGGCGGCGGTAATTGCTTACCATCAGGCGATCCGTCTGCTCGTTTGCCGCCTATTACTAATTATTAAAAAGAAATACGTCGTTAAAGTAATTTATTCAGTATGGGTAGTAGTAGCTAGTAGAACTAGTGTGCAAACATGTTTTTATAAGTATGTGATATATTAATATCATTGCTAATTAGTACAAAGCAAAGCAACACGTGTTTGTCAGACAGTTATAAAATAACTGAAGTTTCAATTAATTAGAAATTAAATTTCTTCACGAAATAAAATATAATAACATGCTCGCTTTCACTTTAAGATATATATATATATATTTTTAATTACATAATTATGATATTAAAATCAATAATAACTTTCGATGATTATGATGCTACACGCTTATCATGTATTTACCAAAACTGCTATTTTTGCTTTATTCATTCTTCATAATTAAAAGTACCAGGAGCACATAACATCTAAAGAGATATCAAACTGCAAGCAAAACTATTCGACCGTTAAACCCACACACGTGCAGTAAGATATCCTAATATCTCATCGGAAGTTCTTACACCGTGTATGGCGATAAAAATTCCTTGGTCTGCAACTTGAGGCGGTCTAATGTGGTCACCGGACACCGAGATATGGTTATCGTTTGTAACGAGAATTGGCATACTTGGACGCCCGTTAGATATGTCGGTCACAAGTTTGGAGAACTCTTACTGAGTTATGATGCCTTGGTACTTTTATGAGATAGGGTTTTTATTTACTTGTGTTGGTTGTTGCTGGGTGTTCTAAATCCGCTAAGCGAAATGTAGATATGGGCATCAAATATAATTTAAATTTTACTTATACTACTAACGGGCCTGAAAATAAACACAGCATAAAATAAAATCATTAAGAAAAAAAGTCATAAAATTGTATAATCTAAGATGCGAAAACTCTCGTCGTTCCGTCTGTTTGTTATTTATTTTATTATTTATAGTCTCACGCCTGTATCCCCGAAGGAGTAGGCAGAGGTGTTATATTAATATCGTCTGTTTGTATACGCGATAAATTAAAAAAACACATAATAGTTTTTGTATGGCTTTCATCGAGTGTGATTCCTAACTGTTGAAAATGTTTAGGTGTAGGTACATAATAATAAAAAAATTGGTGGTAAGTAATTAAATAATTTAAAAAACCTAATATAAATATAAAAGTAGATTGGATTTTTGTATAGGGTGATAAATTCGACCCGATCAAGTGATATTAAAATTACTTAATTAAATATTGATATCGGCTATAAAATAAGTAGATATGCGGCAATATAATAATATTAATATTCTACCACATACACAGTACACACATCACCATTTAGTCCCAAACTAAGCAGAGCTTGTTCTATGGGTACTAGATAATGGATTAACATACATATATACTTTTATTTTAAATACATACATATTATACATAGAAACACCCAGACTAAGACAAACATCCTTGTTCAAGCACACAAATGTTTGACTTGAGCGGGTCGACAAAATATATAAATACAATAGTCGTTTTTCTAGGATTTTCGTTAAATTTCTTTTAATATCATTGTGTTCAGTATTTTTTGGAAAACATTGTAATGGTCTAAAACGGTTCTTACAGATAACCTTGAAGGTGAGGTACATGGGAGGTATAGTTTTATCATAAAGAGGGAAAAAGCATAGGCATCTGTGCCACAAATAAAATAACAAATAACGATAATATAATATAATACGATAATATAATAATATAATATAACGGTTCTTATAGTCTTGAATACAAACATAATAACATCATCATCAGCCTTTAACAGTCCACTGCTGGACTAGGCCTCTCCTTTGAAAGGAGGAATTGGCCTACTATACCACGCTGGCCAAACGGCTTGGTATAGGGTTTGTATCAAGTTTTCCTTCTCTTACAGTGCTGTTCTCTGCATAATATGCTCCCTCTGTCGGCTCTTACGACACCCATGGGATGATATGGGGTGGTGACATTCCGTATTCTTAATCCGTTCACTACACGGACATAATAACATATTATAGATAAATTACACCCAGACACAGAACAAAATAATCGTGCTCATCACACAAAGATTTTTCCGGGGCGGGAATCGAACCCACAATCACGAGCTTTACAGTCAGCCTCACCAACAGCTATTGTAATTATAAGAACGATACAAGTTTTTTTAACTACTGTAACTGACTGCCAGAGATACCAACAGACTGTCATACATAGGGTTCGAATCCACGGCGCGCACCAATGACTTTTCGGTTGAATTGTTAATTATCGCTTGTCCCGTGCCTCGGAGAGCACGTTTAGCCGTCGGTCCCGGTTGTCATGAAGATCTTTGATAGTCGTTATAGGGCGTCAGTACCGTCTAAATAAACTGACACTAGTCTAAACCATGGAATATCGCTGTCCCTTCGGGTTGCGGAGGTCAGACAGGCAGTCGCTCCGTGGAAAAGTTAATATTCAGCCAAATTCGGTTAGACTAGTAAGCGGACCCTAGATTGAAACTGGGATAACGCTAACAGGATGATGAACTGTAGAACTGTAAATTTAAAGCACAACCGTACACAAAAGGCTCTCCCCACAGACCTATCCTGAGCCGCTCGCATCCAGCCGCTATCCGCAATCTTACCACAGCGTGTCGGTCCACCGTATGCATATATACCATAATGGTATAGGCCTTTGAGGTACCATACCCAACCAAAACAAACGAACCAAAACTCTACCAAATATTTGTCAATGCTACCTAGACTAACTATATAAAATTATTGTTTAATGGTTTAAACTTAAAGCATCCTATCACTGCATATTATCTATGCTATCTAAGGGTATGCATATAAATAAAATTGGAGTGCCTGTTTGTAATATTAAAATAAGCGCTTTTTACTAAATGTATAATTATGGATGTATACACGGTACATAATATACCGAAATGACATTTTTGTCAATTTTTGTCTGTCTGTCTGTTTGTTTTGCTTATCTCTGGAACGGCTGGACCGATTTTGACGGGACGTTCACTAGCGGATAGCGGATGTACCAAGGAGTAACTTAGGCTATAAATTAACCGGGTACGCGAAGTAGTTCCCTCAGGACGCGGGTGAAAGCGCGGGAAACAGCTAGTCTATTATAAAAATAAAATTGGTAAAAGATTATAATCGAAAAGTTTTCGGCTCGTGTAATTGCTGTACAGTGAAAAAAATGGGCCATCAGATTATGAAGTTTGATTTCACTTGTTGTACAGTTTATATTTACATAATAAATGTGCATATTGAGTTTTATACAGAAGTTATGAGTAGTTGTTGGTAATGATAATATTCTTTTAAGTTCAGAATAGGGGAATCCCAGTATTGCAGAAAACTTTAGGAAATGTTAAACCTTTAGCACCAACAGGTTTTGGACATTCTTCATAGAATAATAGCGGCCTGTCCCGGCGAGGTATGGGTGGACATTAAATATAGGCATAATGTAATTATGTTTCTCACAGTAATAATGTAGGTATCGAATGGTGGAAGTATTATTAAAATCAGTCGGTTACTGTTTGAGTTGACTCGTTACAAACATACATAGTTCCTCTTTATAATATGAGAACATCCTACTAGATGAGCGCGCGGTTACACCCACGTTATTTAAGGCTACTGCTCCGCTCCCGTGGCTCATAGCGTGATGTTATATAGCCTATAGCCTTCCTCGATAAATGGTCTATCTAACACTGAAATAATTTTTAAAATCGGTCCAGTAGTTCCTGAGATTAGCGCGTTCAACCAAACAAACAAACAAACTCTTCAGCTTTATATATTAGTATAAGATTAGTGGGTATAATGTAATCATAAAGCATATCGAATATAAAAACCAATATCTTAATATATAAAATCCTTGCGTTACTTACTGACTGACAGACACGCTACAGCCGAAACTATTGGGCGCAGGAAGCTGAAATTTGGTATGTATGTTCCTTGGGGACCGTAGGGGTGCACTAAGATGGGATTTCCCGAAATTTCCACGGGATCGGCCAAAACAGGTAAATTAAAAAAAATGCAGGCGTAGCTGCTGGCGTCCTCTAGTAGGAGTATATACCGTGTAGGAATCGCTTCTACACACGTGATCTAGGAATAAATGAAAAGGGATCTGTTGCATCTAATTTACGGTCAGTCCAAATATGCGATTTATCCATGAGTTTTGGATATTAGAGATGCATATTTGACATAGTTTTGTATGAAGATTTCAAATAAGTAAAGGATGTCAAATATGGTATTTATGTAAAGGTCCGTGGTCCAGTGGATAGCGTATGCGACTGCTGATCGGAGGTCCCGGGTTTGATTCCCGGGTCGGGCAAAAGTGTTACTAGGTTTTTCCGAATACTCAGTAACAGCCCGGAGTCTGGTAATGTGCCGGTAACGGCAATAGGCTCGCCCCCTATTACGTGGGACCTAAAAATCCATGGCGAAATGTGGGTGTAATATTTATACCTCTGCCTGCCCCTTCGGGGATACAGGCGTGAGACTATAAAATAAAAAAAAATAATAAGGATATCAAATATGGATCTCTAATCTCCCAAGTCCATGGATATCGCATTTATATTGAATACAGCGTTTAGTGAGATCATATTAGATTCAAGCAACGTTGCACTAGTTTAGATTTAAGGAATTCCTATAGCTGACTTCTATTAGTAACTAGTAATCAGTTTCATCATCATCATCATCATCAGCCTGCCGTAGTCCACTGCTGGATATAGGCCTCTCCAATGGCACGCCACTGAGCCCGAATTTCGGTTTTTCTAATATTAAATTTGCAAATTAAAATAAGTAACTTAGATTGTGCTATTAATCAATTTAAGTATTATAAATTAATATGTGAAAGGCTTCCTATATTGGGCACTTGATACTAATCCTAAGCTCATATTCGGCTTAGGCTTAGTATCAAATTTTGTTTATTTTTCAGGCAGGAGGTATGTATCGTTAACTACTACCTAATCTGCTAGAACTGAGTAAATGATTACATACTAAAAATAATTAAGAAACAAGTTGACATCAATAAACAAGAAAATATAAAATAAAGCACTCACCACGACTACACGCGTCTTGAAACACATTTATAAAAATGTAACTCGATTACAATAACCAACGTTTATTTTTATAATAAGTTCGTATAAATTATATGTTTCAGACATTTATTTAATAAAAATGTACGTTATAAACGAAAGGAACAAACATTTGCAACAGAAAACTTAAATTATTTTCCAATACAGAAAGGTTTTAACAGAAAATTTAAAATAAGTAAATCTAAATATTTTAACAAACTGCTAACTTTAAAAAATATAACTTTTGAACGATTGTCAACTAAATATTTTAATATTTTTGAACGTAGGATGTCCAATTTTGAAACATACATTTTAAATCTTTTTTTGAACTAAGTATACTATTCAAATTCAAATAAAAACAAAGGTTGGTTAGTGCGCGCGCGCAGGCTGGCTGTTGATACGTCACTGCGTTGTGATCGCGGCTCGCTCCTGCCGAGTGCCTTATGGGACCGGGATTATTGCCAACTCAATGTGTACGCTCGCACGAAAGTGCCGATTGTTTCGGAATGTAGGCACTCACTGCTCATGATACGAACTCAAACAAAAAAATATGCACAACTCACGCTGATAGGTATGTAAATTTTCTTAGTTAAAACCATTGTTGGAATATTATATTTTTAGAGAGCAACGGTTATCGGACAATACCTTAAAACAATTTCCGACATAGCTGAGTAGTTAATTAAGGTTTGGAACCGAAATAACATAAAAAGAAGCTAGAATAGAATTTTGAATTCTGCACAAGCAAAAACAATCATAAAATATGATGTTAGTTTTTTCTATTTTTACAATATTTTAATTAGCTTTTGTTCCTGAATCTTTTTCCGAAAACGACCATGTTAAAACAGTAGCATTAAATCCGTTTGGGATGACTCCAGTTCAGCTTGCATTTTGCTAAATAAAACTAATATCATTCAATTGCGAAAGCAAAAACCATGCTAGCTTTATTTAAATATACTTAAAATTACGTTAGGTACTTAAAAAAATATCTAGTAACAGATAGACACATACAGAAAAACTTTACCAATAATAATTCTTTGATGCTACGTTTAATTCAAACTATAATTCTTTTATACATACATACAGGGAGGGATACAGGCGTGAGTCTATAAATAAAAAAAAAATCTTTTATTTAGGTCCAGTCTAAGAAATAATTGTATAACGTAAAGTAAAGATATTTATAATACGCAGTATTATCCTAAATCCTAATGAAGGAAAAGATAATAAAATAATGAGGTGCCGTACTTTCAGTAGCCGTACATATATAACCTATGTTCGTAGTAAGCTGTAGGTGTCGCCGGTATCGCGGCGTGGAGGATGTTTTTACAATGCAAATTATAAACAAAGCCAAGTCTGATGACGGACCTGCGTGTGCGTGCCCATTGACACAATAGATTTTCAGGGTTGCTTCATGAAATGATGTGCTTTGAAAAAGTACATAAATTGTCTTGAATTCAGAAAAAACTTTTTACTTTGAATTACTTACTGTTAGCTCCAACAAGGAACCTCACGGTCACGTCAGAGGAAACTTTAAAATCTGACGAATTTACGTAAATTCTAAACAGTATCAAAATAACAGTTCCACATAATATGTAAAAAAGTAAAAGCTGGGAATTTAGAAATAAAGTACTTGTGTAATAAAAAAAATGTAACAATTTGGCAATAGTTCATACAGACATAATACACTATATACTTACAAAACAAACATAATAGCGAATCACATCTATTTAACTAAGCTGGAATCAAATTTACATTATGCTATCACATTAACAGTAAAATGATCACGAATTCAACTCACCAAACATGAAGCTGAGAAACAAAAACAACTCACAGTACAGTAAAATCTTAATACGATACGGCAAATAATACCGTAACGTACCGCGGGACAGCGGACCTACGCCCTGTATAGGGCACCTCATAAATTAAAGTCTCAAGTGGCCCCTAGCCCTTGAAAGCGCGACAATTTCACGAGACTTGCGATTCGACTCGAGTACCTACTCACAAATACTTGGAACTTCTTATCACGAATAGCTTTAAAACTAGCTTTTGAGTACGTTTTGGTGATGAATTATGAACGATTAGACCATCACCTTCTGTGGGAAAGGAATTTAAGCAAATTGATAGACCGTGTGGTGACGGATTGAAAATACAACATTTCGCCACCCCATTTCAATCGAGGTATACCTACTTACATCATGGTGAAATGAATGACGCCAATATCGCCTGTGACTGTGGAATGTCGTAGGTTCGGTTCCCACGCAAAACGATAAACTGTATCACCCTCAAATACTTATCATAGACTCACGCCTGTATCCCCGAAGGGGTAGGCAGAGGTGTAACATTACACCCACATTTCGCCTTGAATTTTTAGGTCCCACGTAATAGGGGGCGAGCCTATTGCCGTCACCGGGCACATCACCAGACTCCGGGCTGCTACTGAGTATTCGGAAAAATCTAGTAACACTTTTGCCCGACCCGGGAATCGAACCCGGGACCTCCGATCAGCAGTCGCATACGATATCCACTGGACCACGGAGGCAGTCAAATACTTACTTATCCAGAATATCGGTACCTATTCCTGTAACTTGTATCAGATTTGTTAAACGCTCCGAGATACAGTATAGATTAATCGTTATAAGCATTTCAAAACTGAAAAGTGTCTTATTTACTCATATAATTGGGCTTAAGTTTTGAAACAATTCAGTTAAGTACTTTGACGTTGAAATATTATTGGTTTATTTGTCGGATCGTGGCCGAATAGTGTCGTGTATACGGTAATAGTATCATGTAGCATATCTGACGGAATATAGAAGGTTTATAGTTGATTCAATCAGGCATTACCTGGCGGCACTCCATTCTTTGCCTATTCCTTCTTTCTATAGTCTGGGATCCGTAGAAAAGCGACCTTCACCGATCTGGTTATTGATTGCAAAGTATTTTATATCAAACTAGAAGAAGACAGCAGCTACGCCTGCATTTTTTTTAAATTTACCCGTTTTGGCCGATCCCGTGGGAATTTTGGGAAATCCCTTCTTAGTGCACCCCTACGGTCCCCAAGGAACATACATGCCAAATTTCAGCTTCCTGCGCCCAATAGTTTCGGCTGTAGCGTGTCTGTCAGTCAGTAAGTAACGCAAGGATTTTATATATTAAGATTTTACATGTCAAAATATATAATCGCGAATGAGTTGGCAAAAAAATCTTAAATTCTGTATAGGGTCGAGCACCAACCTAAATGTGAAAGACAAAAACAACTGAACGGATTTTGTTGACTCTTAGCAGTAGGTAATATTGCTTATTACATCAGCATAACACCTTGGTTACCTTTTATCATAGAGCATAGATATTTACATAGAGGCGCATTTCTTATGGGCGCTCTGTAGACAAACTTTCTGTGACCCATATTGTCGATTTGTCGCTTGGCGGCGTGGCAGTCGCGCTGTGACAGCTGTTTCTACGAGTGCAAGAGAGACGAACGTTTCTCCTGTGTATCTTAACTACGAGAGCAAGAGAGACGGAGAACGACGCCAGCGCCGCCAACTACGAACTACACTGACGTGTCGTCAACACGCCAATTGGAATCGGCACACGAAATCCTTAAGAAATACGCTTCTAAATTATAAATCTGTATTCATTGCTTTTATCCTGATAACTCATCAACGCGGGTGAAGCCACGGGCAGAAGTTAGTCTAACCTTTTGCAAGTCGTATCCTACCAAAATTCAAAGTAACCATACAATAAATCAAATACCTAATCAACAAAACATTACAATGTATGTATGTTTATCTTAGCAGCAGTTTCATGAATGAATATATTATGCTTTGTCTAGTAAAACCGATGACACCGCGGTTTAGAACCCGAGACTCAACGGTCGCCATCCGGCTGATAAACTTTAATAATAATATGTAACGGTCGGAATGAGGGCTTGGACAACGAGCGATTCATATATCCATACATAAAATGTATCACACAGGCTCGTTTTTATAGTAGTATGGATGTGTGAACCGTCTTTCTTACGCTGAAAACTTTGTTAGATCAGTGGTTTATGCATTTATCATACAGAACCGGGTTTGAATTGACGGGCGATACTTATCCATACCTCCATACTAATGTGGAAGTGAATTAAAAGGTTTATTCACGTCGTAATGATACCATGCCTCGTTGGTCTCGCGGCATAAATGTGCGCGTGGGATTGGGAGGTCTCGGGTTCGATTCCCGGGTCGTGCAAAGTGTTATTGGGTTGTTCCATTAGGAAATTCTCAGTAGCAGCACGGAGTCTGCTAATGTGCCCGATACGGCAATAGGCTCGCCCCGTATTACGTGGGACCTATAAATTCATGGCGAAATGTGGGTGTAATATTACACCTCTGCCTACCCCTTCGGGGACACAGGCGTGTATATAAATAAAAAAAATAAAAAAATTATACCATTGCGGTACGATTTTTGTGTGTGGAGAAGGGAGGCTGGAGAGTCATATTATAGATTATTTTTTACTGCCGACTACCGACTTCTACGCAGGCGTAGTGTCCTTTACAGCCCTTTACAGTCCACTGCTGGACTTAAACTACTGTAAGTTGCTTCGCAGAATCACTGTGAGTCAATAGGACGCTTTTTTTTAATCTATCAGCATCATCGATTCCGCGGCGTGCTGACGCGTTCCCTCTCTCTTTCTCGCTCTAGTAAATGACGGTCCTAAGTGACAGAAAAGGATAGAAGCATAGGAAAGTGCGATGCGGTGCTGATAGGTGTAGCTCAACCCTAAACCACGCTGGCAAGATGGATTAGTATATTTTTGATGTCGAGTTTTCCGTTGTTCGCAAAAATACTACATATTTGCTTCGTCCAATTTCCTTAGTGGTATTTTACGACACCCACGGGATGTCATTACATTCCGGGGTAGTGTCATTTTGTATTTTATCCATCACCACACGGAAATCTATTTTTTTTAATAGCCTACGCTGTCGCACTGTTGGGCAAAGGCCTCCCCCAAATCTTTCCAGGCTTAGTTGTTCATTGTATTGTTCAACATCTTAATATATAAAATCCTTGCGTTACTGACTGACTGACAGACAGACACGCTACAGCCGAAACTATTGGGCGCAGGAAGCCTAAATTTGGCACGTATGTTCCTTGGGGACCGTAGGGGTGCACTAAGAAGGGATTTCCCGAAATTCCCACGAGATCGGCTAAAACGGGTAAATTAAAAAAAAATGCAGGCGTAGCTGCTGGCTTCCTCTAGTAATTACATATATTGATGATTTGTTTTCTGAACTGCCTACCCTGACGGGAAAAATGCGAGAGTTTATGTATGTATGTATGTATATTTGTTTTTCCAGTTGGTAGTCCGCCGCCGTGGTCGCAGAGGCGTGTATGCGCAGCGCTGTACCCCCGTGTCTTTAGACGCGTATAGTCTGGACAGCGTCAGCGTGGGACATAGGAAGGGCAACCACCGGCTCAGGGCCAGCAAGAGGAGCTATGGGAACCCGGCTTATGATGATGAGGTAAGCAAACAAATGTACCTAAATAAATGATAGTTCTCTCTTTACACTACGATCAGGATATCAACTCGCCCAAATTTTTGCAGTACTGTTATAAAAGCGAAAATTTGTAAGAATGGGTGGCTGTTTGTAAGTTCTTCATGCAAAAACTACAGAAAAAAAGAAACAAGACTTTGATCAAAATAATATAACCACCGATGCATGCGAACCCTTAAATATTTGTTGTATTGCAGATTGCTAATATTATTCTTGTTAAGCTCTTTGAATTATTATGGCGTGGGTGTCGGATATAGTGACAAATCAAATCGTTATGTTTTGTCATAGGACATAGATACCTATAATGCTTAATCTATATTTTTGCAACATTTCAACTAAACCCGTTCTGTAGCTTTTGCGTGAGATAGAAATCCAAACATACATCTCTCAATCTTTCGCATATATACAGGTGTAAAAAGACCCTTAACGAAAACTGAATTCCCATGTTGTACCAATCACTACGAACATTTCTTACTTCGGCACCATACCTGGGAAATTACTGGTTCAGGAGATATTGAGGCTCAAAGTAAATATGGAATTTTTCTAATTAGGTACAAATTCAAAGCATTTACCCCGCCAATATGTTCTTTAGATGCCCTATGACCCCATGGATAAGTAGGTATTTCGAGCATTGAAAGCGCGCGCTTTTTATTGCGGTTTAAAAATGTGAAAACTTAAAAACAATCGTTTCCCAGGTATTAGTTTTGGTTACTATGGCTTGGCATGATATCCATAACGAGTAGACTTCGGCTTGGTGATGGGTCTTGTGACATCCTGTATGTAGAATAGTAGAAAGATTAAGATCAAACGTTTGTACTTAGAAAACCTCGATGCCGAATCAGCGCAGCCGCTAGAAGTATAATAATAATTATGTATCTACATAGTCTTAAATTAGGTTCCTTCAATTTCCAGGTGACTTCCCATCCAATGCAATACGCAGCGCTAGCCAACTTTGCCCTAGACATAGAGTCTATGAGTGCGGAGTTCGCCGAGATTCCCTCAGTGACGGTCAGGCCTGACGAAGTGCCTCCAGGCTGCGAAGACAAGAACAGATACTCCAATGTACTCCCGCTGCCTGAGACCAGAGTCCCGCTCAAGAGGATCGGGAATGATCCCACCACGGAGTATATCAATGCTAATTATGTGACGGTAAGGAAGTTTTCTCTTTACTTCTTGATGAAAAAGCCTGTAAAAACTTAGATTCAAATAGACTTAAGGCTTAAAGACGTTCAAGTAATCGTCTTATTTGCTGATAATGGCGAGCATAAAGTTTGATGTGACTGTGTTGTGATATTTGCACCAATGGCAATGGAAATATTTAAAAAACAATGCTAATGCCAATACTGCAATAAGGCTGCAAAGCCTAAGGGTTGAGCTACATCTATTAGCACCGCATCGCACTTTGTCATGTTTCTATCTTTTTCTGTCACTTAGGACCGTCATTTACTAGAGCGAGAAAGGAAAAAATGCGATAGCATGCTGAGAGGCGATGCTGTGCTATCCATTTCGAACTTGAAACTATATTGTGACCAAAAAAAATGACAAAAGAACGGGGCGGAATGCTGCAGCATGCTATAGCACGCTGACGCGTGCGTTCGCATTCCACAGCACACAAATACGATCGCACGCTATAGAGTGCTGCAGCACGCGTCAGCACGCTATAGCGTGCTGAAGCACAGGCGGAACGAATCCGATTCCGTGCTGACAGATGTAGCTCAACCCTAACGTTTCCCACTACAGGGCAAAGGCCAGGGAGACCTATCTATCTGTTACTTTCTTAGGTTTTATTTTTACTTATTATACTTATATTTTTTTGAGTCCTTACCACAACGCTCTGCAAATCTAGTACTCAGAACTAGGTTTGCAGAGCGTTGTGGTATGGTATATACCTATGCAGTGCTAGACTAGAGTTACCTATTAAGCAGTAGCGAAGTCACCAGTAGGTATATCTTTCGCGTCCTCAAGTATTGTTAATACCTTTTTAACCATGCCTATTCTCTTTCCAGGGTCCAGGCAATATAAAGAACTACTACATCGCATGTCAGGCCCCGCTGTCCAACACCGTGGTGGACTTCTGGCGCATGATCTGGGAACAGAACTCGAGACTCATCGTCATGCTCACTGAGTATATGGAGAATGGCGTTGTAAGTATACCATGTACATTTATTCTGGCCCAGAACGTCAAAACACACCTAGGCCTAAATTCGAAATATGAAGAAATCAGGTATCTTATTTATATCGTGCCTGTAAAACAAATGTAAAACTTATTAATGGCATTGTCTGGTAGGCATAGGGTTCCCACCAAGAACTTAGGGTCCCGCACCAACCTCACCTGCAAGTGGGGCACCTGCCGATCAACGGACGAGGCGACGGCAAACAAAATATCCCGATAAGCGGCAATAGGCTCGCCACCTATTACGTGGGATCAAAACACTGGCGAAAAGTGGGCGTTTAATATGCTTCTGCCTACCCCTTCGGGGAAACAGGCGTGAGTCTATGTATGTATGTATGTCTGGTAGGAAATGTTTGCACACTGTTTATTTAATGTAGAGTTTTGCTGACGATGTTATACCAAGCAACAATATCCACCAGCCTACCCCTAATCACGAATATACAAACTTTCAATTTGAAATAGCCACTTTTATATAAAACATATATTTTCTTCCAGGAAAAATGCTACGAATACCTCCCACCCTCCGAAATCTCAGACAACAAGCGAACCTTCGGAGAATTCAAGATCATTCTCAAGAAGAGGGAACAACGGGACAAATACGCCATCTCCAGCGTCCAACTCATCAACTTGACGACCAGGACTTGGAGAGAAGTCACGCATTTGTGGTACTTCTGGCCGGCCAAAGGAGTCCCTGATGATTATGACTCGGTCATCGACTTCTTGTGCGAGATGAGGACTTTTATGAAAATCTCGCAGACGGCTAAGGAATATGATGAAGAAGGTAGGTAGACGTAGAAAATGTTACTGAGCGTAGTTATCGTAGTCGTATTTCCACAGGTCTGTTCTACTTTTTTTTGTCAGTGTGTGACGTGTGTCACCTGGCTTTTTGCCATTTGCTCATTTGTTACATATATCACGAATTGGGATGTTACAATCGACAGCAATTGGTTGTGTGATTTTTGGTATAGATGCGGACCTATCTGACTATTGTTCAGAAATCAAGAAATCAATCAAGTATACCTATTACTCTATACTCTGCTTATACTCAATTCCTAGAAATTAAGTATCATAAGAACGAGTAATATAGGTACTCTTACAAAACTTTTATCAAAACCGATAATCTTAATATACAAAATCCTTGCGTTACTTACTGACTGACAGTCACGCTACAGACGAAACTATTGGGCGCAGGAAGCTGAAATTTGGAATGTTCCTTGGGGACCGTAAAGGTGCACTAAGAAGGGATTTCCCGAAATTCCCACGAGATCGGCCAAAACGGGTAAACTTAAAAACATTGCAGGCGTAGCTGCTGGCGTCCTCTAGTGTTAGTATATATTTAGACAAATAAAAACAGAGAAATACATTTAATTTTAGTTTTTCGCTTCCCATTAACTTGCTCAATTATATAATCAGAAACGTATAAAAATGTCTCATCTATATTTGTCCTCAGACCCGAAAAAGTGGGTTTGTCAGATTGACCCAATTTTACCAGGATATGTGCATTCGAGAAAAAACAGTATGTTATAGACTACACTAGAATCAAGTTTCAGTAGAGTAGCTGACACCAATAGCAGTGTGTTTAGTTGGAAATAAATCACAATATTGTCGAGTTTTGATTGTTTGGAAGAAAGGAACACTTTTCTTTGCAGCAGTTAGAGGAATACAATAATGTTCCTCCAGCTGCAGGGTGCATCCTCTCTCTCAGTATAGATTTTGGGTTTTAGTTCTTCCTTGGGTACAATCCCAGTAGATCACCAAGGCCCAAAACCACGTCCCAACGTATGTTGTTATGAATTTTTTCATAGAGTAAACGTGTGTGTTACTATTTGTAGCAATCAGTATTATAGGCGCAATCATAACATATGAAGCAGACTGCAGCTGCTGGTAGGTGTATCATCTTTTCAAGTAGCATGACACTTTTAGAATTAGTGTGAATTTTGAATTTAGTAGGAATTGAACTTAGTTAATTAGATTAGTATTTTTTAGCGTAGCATAGCAGCACTACATATTATACACCTATAATTCGGCTATTGTTGTCAGAAGATGGGTATAATACTACAAAGATATCGGACCCAGGCAATGTAATATTAATACCTGATTTACCAAAAAATGGGACACTCTTTTATTATATTTACTCATGGAAAGCTCTCGCATTTTCTTCAGTCACAACTACCAGAAACAGAATTTAAAATGTGTTTTCGGCGACCCGAAGTCGTTCTGTCGGTGACTTTGGGATTACAAACAAACCGTCATAAGATTCGTTTGCCAATACCAAACATTCTACCAACATCGAAACTTCATTTTCCAGGTGTAGAAGTAATCTACGGCGACCAGAATCGTTCATCATTCAGCAACCTGTCCAAGCTGAGGAGCGATGAGGGCGGTTCTGGTAACGGAGTGAATGTATACTCGCCTGCGAGGGCTGAGGAACAGATGAGGAGGGTTGCGCCTAATAACGGCACGCTGGGCAGGATGAAGGCTGCATCTGAAGTTGAAGGTACGTTTATTATGATAAAACCTATTGATTTATATCATTACCTGATGACCTGGTTTTATTCGACGGAGATGTGTGAAAAATATCACGATCACTAACTATGTACGTCCTTTGGGCAGAATTGACTGTGAAATAGTACATTTCATGAAACAGATAGGCATTGCTTTTGCTCTGAGCAATTTTTATTTTGCGAGATTATGAGGCTTCAATTTCAACTTTCGACTGGAAAATTGTCAAAATACAAGTTTACCGCCAGCTACACACACTTTCAACTTTGTGAAATAAATATTGCTATTATTTTTTATTAGGAGCTTTACAATTTCATATGAAAAAAACTGTTATTACACTGTGTAGCTTCACGGCATACTTGAAAAGCTGGTGCAATCTGTACAAAATCATTTCTATGCAAAGAGTTTTCCAAAGATCTCGTTTAGGACTCTCATCCATTGGATCTGGCACGTTGCGAAAAGTTGCGGAACCAATTCGTCTTTTAGTTAAAAACGTACGACCGATCCAAACATGGCATCTTCCGGAAAGAACCGCGTCCATTAAATTGTGCCCGTGGTGTTAGTCAGTTTATTTCCGTATTCGGATAATATCGGAGCCAAATCCGTTCTTTTGGGATCTAGTAGCGAAATAGTGGGCAAAGCAAATCCCTCGAGGTTAACATAGGAAACTGTAAACGATTAATTTTGCTTGTAGCTGTGGGATCAACAGGAGTTAAATAATAACGTGCGAAACTTTTTGGGTTCGATCAACAAGAGGCCTAGAGCCTGTTCTCTCTCTTTTGCGTTCAGTCTTAGCACACGATGAACGATGACGATATCCCGGTGCCGTAGATCGAAGTCTAGGAATGCTGCTAAATCGTCAGCAGATTATGTATTCACATTATATCAAATCTGGGTATTTATACGGCTCTTCGCAGTGGCAAAACGTTCGTCAGTTCCTTTTTTGCGGATCTGTCTAAATATGATCATTTTATTTATTTTTTCCTTATAGTCTCACGCCTGTATCCCCGAAGGGGTAGGCAGAGGTGTAAAAATTACACCCACATTTCGTCATGAATTTTTAGGTCCCACGTAATAGGGGGCGAGCCTATTGCCGGGCTGCTACTGAGTATTCAGAAAAACCCAGTAACACTTTTGCCCGACCCGGGAATCGAACCCGTGACCTCCGATCAGCAGTCGCTGGACCACGGAGGCAGTCTAATAAGGCAGGAGGCAGTCAAATATGATCAGTGTAATATAAATTGTACAGCCACTGCCATATCCGTCTATTTGGTGGATCGAAAAGGAAGGTGGTCCGTCTCGGTGGAATAAGATGAATATTTGAAGTTAAAGGGTCTGCCCTCCGTCTGTTTCTTCTGCGCGATAAAATGAAACCGGTGCTTGAATGTGTGCAGGTATCCGGCCGTGCGTGGTGGTGTGTGCGTCGGGTGCGGGGAGGTCCGCGGCACTCATGGCGCTCGACATCAGTGCGCGAGCCCTGCCCGGCGCCGCTGACCTGCCGCGCCTCGTGCGAGCCCTGCGCGCGCAGCGACCACACTCGCTCTCCAACAGGCACCACTACATCTTTGTGTACAAGGTCAGTATATCTGCCCGGCGCCGCCGACCTGCCGCGCCTCGTGCGAGCCCTGCGCGCGCAGCGACCACACTCGCTCTCCAACAGGCACCACTACATCTTTGTGTACAAGGTCAGTATATCTGCCCGGCGCCGCCGACCTGCCGCGCCTCGTGCGAGCCCTGCGCGCGCAGCGACCACACTCGCTCTCCAACAGGCACCACTACATCTTTGTGTACAAGGTCAGTATATCTGCCCGGCGCCGCCGACCTGCCGCGCCTCGTGCGAGCCCTGCGCGCGCAGCGACCACACTCGCTCTCCAACAGGCACCACTACATCTTTGTGTACAAGGTCAGTATATCTGCCCGGCGCCGCCGACCTGCCGCGCCTCGTGCGAGCCCTGCGCGCGCAGCGACCACACTCGCTCTCCAACAGGCACCACTACATCTTTGTGTACAAGGTCAGTATATCTGCCCGGCGCCGCCGACCTGCCGCGCCTCGTGCGAGCCCTGCGCGCGCAGCGACCACACTCGCTCTCCAACAGGCACCACTACATCTTTGTGTACAAGGTCAGTATATCTGCCCGGCGCCGCCGACCTGCCGCGCCTCGTGCGAGCCCTGCGCGCGCAGCGACCACACTCGCTCTCCAACAGGCACCACTACATCTTTGTGTACAAGGTCAGTATATCTGCCCGGCGCCGCCGACCTGCCGCGCCTCGTGCGAGCCCTGCGCGCGCAGCGACCACACTCGCTCTCCAACAGGCACCACTACATCTTTGTGTACAAGGTCAGTATATCTGCCCGGCGCCGCCGACCTGCCGCGCCTCGTGCGAGCCCTGCGCGCGCAGCGACCACACTCGCTCTCCAACAGGCACCACTACATCTTTGTGTACAAGGTCAGTATATCTGCCCGGCGCCGCCGACCTGCCGCGCCTCGTGCGAGCCCTGCGCGCGCAGCGACCACACTCGCTCTCCAACAGGCACCACTACATCTTTGTGTACAAGGTCAGTATATCTGCCCGGCGCCGCCGACCTGCCGCGCCTCGTGCGAGCCCTGCGCGCGCAGCGACCACACTCGCTCTCCAACAGGCACCACTACTGAGAACTACTTCAAAATTATAATACCCCAAAATCTAAGAAAGAGGAATTCTAAATCCAACAGTCGACGATTTTTTTGGGATAAAAATTGATCCGATTACTTGCCCTGTACATGTAACAAATTCGTAATATTAGTTTGTCACTCACCAATTCAATGATTAACAGGTACTCAGCGAATACGGCAACAAAATGTTAGGCGGAGGTGTGGACACTATTTGAGGACCACGCGCTACGTAAGAACGTAAACCCAACCCATGACAACGCTGGCGTGCATATCTCAAACCAATAGGTACAATGCATGCCCAGCTTTAGAATAAAACAACAAACTATTGGGAACATACCAAAGTGTAAGTTACGAGATCTCTTGAAAATTTGATCGCTCAAAAATAATGAAAGAAAGTATTTTATTATTTCATTATATTTTTAAACATTAATATTATAGATCTATTACCAATTATGATTTGTCACAATCATGGCAACATTGCATAATTTAACGAAACTTGTACATAAGATTATTTTTTAAGTTTTATTATTTTGTTCGAACAATTTATTTTTATTTATTTTAGAGGATTGTTCCGCTAGTCTGTCGATGTTTCGGTTTTCCTAGATTATGTTTATATGTAATGCATAATTTCAATCACAATAAATAAAAATCTATTTTAAGCATCGTTTGTTGAATTTTGCTGTGATTTCTACTAACTTTTAGTTTAGCACTTATACTAATATTACCGTAACTAGATGTATTTATAATTTAGATTACTCTGTTAAGGTAAAAGTGACGTTAACTTTGTGCAATCAAAGCGAAGTTTGAAAGTATTTTCATAAAGTGGTCTACAGACTGGAAAATACATGGGCCTTCTTGCAATTTTATGGGTGCTAACTTAAGTTACGCATTCGCTAAGACGCTGGTATTGAAATATTTGTGTTTCAAGCTCATCGTCACTTGACGTATCATTCCTCCATTTTGAATTTATTGGCGCCAATTTTTTTTTTTATTTTGACTGCACAAAGCTAATGTTGCCGTCGTAATTATGAATTAAAATACTCCGTGCTACTTTTAATAGCTAATATAATAGACCGGTGTTGATATTCTATTTATTTTCATTTCTATTTGTTTTACGTCTTGTATTTATATTGTTGGAATTTGTTGTTTAATATAATTTTAGTATGTTATTGATTAATTGAATAGCCTCCTTTCACAAAAATAAAAAGTACATAAAATATTCTATAACTTCTTATTTAAGATTACTTAATAGTAGAAAGACAATTATAATCAAATATAAAAAAACGCACAATTTATAAATTACCCATTAATATGTCGTCAAAAAAATCCATAGGTTTCTTTTCTTCCTTTTATCTTGAATATATCTTATAAAAAATAGTTGTTTTGTGAGAGGGGCTTTAGATAATTATATTTTGTTATATAAAGTCAAAGCATTTACATAATTTGTTAAAGTGCACTGTTTTATCCCACACGTTATTAGTTTATAAGTACTAGTGTAATGTTAGGTTATATTATTATAATATAAACTATATTATTGACCAAAAAGCTATATATTATAAAATTGTATACGTCCTACGATTGATATTAAGATCTATATTGAAAATAAATAAATTTATTGTAGTAAAATCTTGTTTTTATTTGCTATTTATGAATATGGTAGTAAAAAGAAACACCACATACTGAAAAAGTAGCAACAATAAAAAGTATTAATTAAAAATACCGAGGCTTAGTTCCACTAACCTCTAGATAGACATTAACTGGCAGATAAATTCAAAACTAGATAAACCTCAACTGAACCAATCAATTTAACTCGAACTTATTAGACAGTGATGAAAAAGTTTACCTCATTTATTAATTAATCCAATAACTATACATAACATAAAATAGGCACAATATGTAAATACGAAGCAATTATAATGAAAACAGGATAAATCTTCAAAAATCTAAATATTCTAGACACCTATTGCAATAATTATTTTATAATTAACAATTAGTAAAGAACTGTGAGAAAAGCAAACCATTAAACTTCGTAGCTACTGTTAGACCCTGATTACAGAGCTGTTGTTGGTAACCATGTAGGTAATTTGGGCCAATCTTGTGTGCCAGAAAGACGTCGTGGGTTGGCTGGGTCAGCCTTGGTTTTTCAAATACGTAATTCTTAATCAAATTCAAGACCCACTAAATAAAATAATCTAAGTCAATCATGTGGCAATTTGACCATTTCTGTTCTAGAAATCTTTTGAATCATCGCAAATTTATTATTCTAGTCAACATTTTAAAATCTGCCTTATTTGCTCATTCGTGATAAAGTCTGCCAGCCCTAAGTCTTTGTTACAATAATTATATAAACATCGAATAAAATCAAAGAGTAAAGCATTAATCTAAGTAAGATCGAGTTCATCATCATCACTATCGGTATCAACATCCTCATTCATAGCATTCACGAAGTGAAAACCGTTTTCATGGTATTCATCTTCAACAGTTTCATACTCTTCAGACACATACAATTCTTCTTCAACTGACTCTTCTATATCTTGAACATTTTCAACGTTGTCTTTGTAAGATATATTAGCCATTTCATCGCTAGCACCACGGCTTTGCTTGTCAACAGATTGTTTAGCATGATCTACTTCTTCTTCAGAATCGTATTGGAAACTGATCCTTTTGGTTCGAGTTCCATGTCTTGTATATTTCTTATCAGTTGTTATCGATACGTGAGGGCTTCTTGCCGTGTAGTCAATTTGTGCGTGTTCTTTCTCTGTCTCTTCAATTGCCACAAGAGATTCATCGTCGTGTGCGTTGTACGGCTTGTGTTTTGGCAGTTTACACATTGAACCGGCGAGCGAGAAGGAAGATACTGTGCTCATTCCTGTAAATAAAAAAAATGAAATGTAAATTTAGGGTATATAAAGGTTTATGGATGAAATTATTTAATAGAGATTCACTAAGTAAATAGCTTCTTAATATGTTTCTACGTAAAATACTATTTTATTTTCCAATATCATTTTCTGCCCGACTCCGATTGCGTGTCTGTTAACACAACAACCTGTATAGGTATGTAAATATGTATTAATCTCATCTTAATCAATCCTGTTCAGCAGTTTTTGCGTAAGGACTAACACACATCCATACATCCTCGCAAGCGAACGTTTGCGAGTTTTATTTTGTAATAGAAGTAGGAAAATACAAACATCTTACGTTTATCATGCATGCTGGTTGTCATTGCCATCTGTAATAAGAAATTGTATACCCTTATTTGGAAACTGCAAATTCCTTTCTAGACCTATTTTTACGTAGGTTTTGAAGTTATTATAACTGCTTTGTTATGCATACGGCCACATATGCCCAAATTACTCATACTTACCTAAGATATTATGACGACTATGCCTTGCGGTCGCTATTTGCTAGGGCATAGTCTAGACATTAGTCATTTGCGAAGTCTACCGTCTACACTGTTAAGAAAATTGCTGCTGTGTGGCATTTTATTAACAACTTGTCAAGTAGATACTGACTATTGGAAAGGTCCGAATCTATTTTCCTAAATCTCGGTTCGCGTATGCAGGATACATGAAATTATCCATATAGATCTTAAAGCTAATATTCAATGTCATTTACGACGGAATGTTATGAATGCTACCGGGATAATGCTAGGACAATGATGGCCTATGTACATACATATTAAAGGATGAAAGTAACACTAATCGAGGTATTGTTTTGTTGGGAATAAATTTTATACGTATTCATAAATTTACTTATTAATTTATATTTACATATAATTATGTGCCAAGTAATTAACGATGTGTGTATATTACCAATTTATAAAGATGTTACCTCTTTCTTGACGTCATCAGAGAAGCTGGAAGCAGGTGATTCCAATCTAAACCCAGGGCTTGTAAAGAAATCCGATCTAGGTTCGCAACAACGTCGTACGCCATACGCACGATACGATTTCTGTACAAAAAATTATATTTAGAACGATTTAGGTAAGCTGTCTTTAATATCATGTTTAATCTGTTTTGGGCCACCTGGATGATTCCTATCAACTTTAGGATCAATTCAATAACAACAAAATAGGTAATGTTGTCATTAATCGTGTAATATCTAAAATTGGCTTTGCTTGCAAACATCGCTAGGACGTACGAATAGCCTACAATTAAATCATAATAAAATAGTGAAGAGGTGCAATAAAATATGCAACCTGGATTTTGCTCTTCATTTCACCATACTCTTCCTCAGTAGGTCTGGTCTCGTGGTACAGCTTTAGGGTATGTGCTGCCGCTGCTGTAGTCTCGTCCTGGTCACTATCCGATGATGTCTGTTAAACATTTTAAACTGTAATAGTATGCTGTTGATAAATGTTGACAACAGAAAAATTAAAGAAACCAAACTATATGAACAAGTATACCTGAAGCAATAGACAAGAGAAGAAAATCAGACAAACCAGTACGGAAGCAGACGAAAAAACGGTCTGTATCTGTCTCATCTTTCATATCACTTAGGAATAATTAAGGGATTATTGCAACCATCACCATCATCAGCCTTTAGCAGTCCACTGCTGGACTAGGCTCATCCTATGAAAGTAGGGTTTGGCCTACTATACCACGCTGGCCAAATGGATTTGTATAAGGTTTGCATCAAGTTTTCTTTTTCTTACAGTGTTGTGCTCTGCATCTTAGGCTCCCTCTGTTTGGCTCTTACGACACCCATTATTGTTACCATGCTGCTATTTTAAGCTGCAGCTGATATGGTTTAATTTAAGAGTATTTTGCTATATTGTGTTGCAACGGACATATGGCAGTTGTTCTGTAGAAATCTGATACCTACGCATTGCAAAACAACACGCGTGCTCATATCTTCCAGAAACAAACGAATAAAAATACATTAACGATTCTGAACACAATTGAACACATATTTTTGTAGATCACGATTCATTATCCATTGAATCCATAGAAGGCAACATTTTCAGGCATAGTTATCATCATCATCATCAGCCTTTAACAGTCCAGTGCTCGACTAGGCCGCTCCTTTCGAAGGAGGAATTGGCCTACTACACCACGCTGGCCAAACGGGTTGGTATAGGGTTTGTATCAAGTTTTCCTTCTCTTACAGTGCTGTTCTCTGCATAATATGCTCCCTCTGTCGGCTCTTACGACACCCATGGGATGATATGGGGTGGTGACATTCCGTATTCTTAATCCGTCACCACATGGATACGGCATTGTTATAACCAAGATAATAAATACAGCTTTAGCCACCTCAAATTTCACTTCTATTCGATCGGTGTTTAGCCCACTGATTGCCTTAACCAAATTCCTTAACGATCTGAATTTGAAGTAGGCCATCAGCGCGCTGAACGCCTATGGAATCGAAGTGAGAAATCAGTCGGCTCTTACTTAAGCTAAGCCTAGTGCCATTCGTGCAGTATCAGAATATTGTAGTACACTGCTGGATGTAGGTCTCCCCCAAGGTACACCACTAGGCCCGCTCCCTGTTTTCTCCCGTAACCAGCAGTTAACCTCTTAGTACCATTAGGTACTCTACTACTAATAATAATGTTGTTGTCGTGACCAGAAAGCTGGCCTGTATTTGGCGCAAAAGATCTGCTGCTGCCAGCATTCTGGGCACTCTCCCAGAATGCGATTCACGGTGATGTGGAGAATTTCCATGACGCCCTCTACATTTTTTTTCCTTTCTTTTTTTTATGTCTTTTTTAGTTATTTAAGTATAGAAATTATTGTTTTATTTTATGTGTAAATAGTCACTTTGCTATAGTTAGTTTTAATTTTATTATCCTCCCAGATTATATTATTTGTTGCTAAATATGCTGAAGTCGGTTACCTCATATTTAGTGTAGTTATGCGCCTGGTGACGGAGATAGGCAGTCCTGACCGCGTCGAGAATCGCCGGGAACATTGCGTCGTCAATGGCGGTTTTCCTCAACAACGTCGTAAGCAGAGTGCCTTCGTTGACTGCGGCAAATACTTATTTTGGTTTGTGGTTGAAATTACAGTCCTTTCTTGGACTGACGCAAAATAGCGTAGAACGTACCTACCTAATCTATAACATGAGTCATTATACAGTCAAATCCCTACTGAACGTCCCTTGTAGTTAGTAGTAGTAAAACGCTCATCTTTGCTGAAGTCACTCGTGTAGGTGGCAAAACACATCCGAATTGTAATTAATTACTGAAATCATCGTCAAAACGCCCGAAATTTGGAGCTGAAACATACTTAGGTACCTACTGCATTTTAAGATTGCTTTGCGTTTAAGGACTGCACCTAATGTACCTATACTACCAATGTATAGGTACTACACCACAGATGGAAACGTTTTATTACAAGAGGTTGACTTTTAGGACGATCGAATGCCCAACAAGTAACTTTCGACGTCCGAAACACGTCCACCAAATACCTACCACGTCCCTGTAAGTTGACTAATTCGTATAATTAATTAATTAATTGATAACAACATTATAGACACACCAGCTCATATACCTATGAAAAATTCAATGTAGTTACTAAGTTTTTAAATTGTATAGAATCAAGGCGAAGAAAAGTGTGGCCCGGAGTTTCTTGCCTCTTACGAGGCTCTACTTTCTGAACTGGCTTTTTTTTTCAATGCTCAATTATGTTAAAACGCATTTAAAGTTACTTTTTTATTTGTATGACCTTCTGAACAAAAAATTTTAAACATTTTTATGGAAATAAACATATTTGAGTTTCAGTTTGGGAGTTTGAGTTATAAGTTACTTGACAAATTCATGTTACTTAATTAAAACAAACACCGTAACCATGCGATCTCGAATAATATAATAATAATAATCTAGGGTGTCCTAAAGTTATCACACTTACCTTTTTTCTTACTAAAATATCTCATGATAACCTCTTGAGCTATCTCTACGTCCGTATCGCTCAAACCTATATCGGTTAGTACGCTGTACAATTCTGGGCTGCAGTCACATTCGCAGACAACGGAGCATATTTGAGAAGCAACGGACAGGTTGTCTCGCGTTACTAACAGAACTGAAAGGTAGTCAGCGATGAAGCTGTAGATGTCGGAAGGTTGAGCTCGAAGAACCTAAAAACATTTAAAAATCTTCATATAATAATTATACAGGGACACTACTCGTTGTGGACATCATGCCAAGAAAATAAACCTGAGAAACGATTTTTTTTTTAAGTTTTCACATTTTTTAAACCGCAATTAAAAGCGCGCGAGTGCAATGCCGGAAATACCCACTTATCCATGGGGTTATAGGGCATTTTGTACCTAATTAGAAATATTCCATACTAACTTTGAGCCTCAATATCTCCTGAAACAGTTATTTCCCAGGTATGGTGCCGAAGTCAAAAACGTTCGTAGTGAACGGTACAACATAGGATTTCAGTTTTTGTTAAGGGTCTTTTTACACCCTGTATAAAATGTGACTGTACATAGAGTTACATGTCAAGCTAAATACTTTGACCTTTGTAACGTTTTTAAGCTGTAGGAAATAAGTATAAAACCGTATTGCAGCTGATAAGCTTTTTTGGAATTTAAACTTTTTAAACACTCGCGTTGCATGTTTAAGAATATATATATATATACGGGAATTAACGCGAACATGCATTAGAACGACGCGGCCTACCAAGCGAGAAAAACATCCGGCGGTAAATAGACAACCGACCTACATGCCCTACATTAGAAGTGTTACGGATAAAATAGGAGCCAAGTTAAAAAACTACTCCATTCCGACCGTATTCACACCAGGGGCCAAAGTATACAACATGGTGGGCACACCAAAGGATGTTCTACCGCTACAAACCCCAGGTGTCTATAAAATCAACTGCAGCTGCGGTAGCTCGTATATAGGGCAAACGAAGCGGACTATCGCTGAACGTATAAAGGAGCACATCGCAGCTGTAAAGAACCGTCAAATGAACAAATCGGCGATTGCGGAACATTTACTTCAATTGGGCACCAATCACTGGATTGAATTTCATCGTCCCCAAGTCCTCTCCACGGAACGCCACTTTTACCCAAGAGTTGTGCGTGAAGCGATCGAAAATAGAAAACATAAAAATTTCAATCGGGAAGAGGGCTTCAAATTGTCATCGGCGTGGAATCCAGTGATTCGACTAACAACACCCCACTTTAATGCGCAGTCGGCGAATGTTCAATATACAGATACGGTTAGTGTGTTTTGCGCCGGTACTTCGAAAATAAACGACCCGGGGGTAGAAATGGAACCTTCTACCTCGCACTCGGAGACGTGACACCGCTACACCAGTCAGCTTGCGACCACGGGGCGTGCAACCGTCTCGAAACGTCAAGCAAAATAAGGTATGTAAATACCTAATTCATGTTCGCGTTAATTCCCGTATATATATATATTCTTTTTTGGAATTTATCTCAACTTTTTTTTTTATAGGGGTAAACGAGCAGACTGATCGCCTGATGGTAAGCAGTTACCGCTGCCCATGGACACAAGTAACACCAAAGGAGTCACAAGTGCGGTGCCGCCCCTTGGGGCTGGGAAAAGAGATGGGATGAGGAGTGAGATGAGGGAGAAGAAATAGGGGATAGGGCCTCCGGCACTCTCACTCACCAAACGAAACGCAATAGCACGGTAATAATATCTAACAGTATTGTAACTCCATACAAACGCACGAAACTCGAGTTATACCTACGCGCCTCGAGCAGAGTACCCATTAGACTGTGCGGACTGTGCCAAGAGTACCCACAGCCGCGATCGTGCCGCAGCTCGCATGCGGCGCGTCTGGTAGGTATATAACTCACGAAGGCGGCCGAGTTACAATACTGTTAGATTATATTACCGTGGCAATAGTTTAAGTAGGTACTGTTACTTCACGTCGATTTTCTGTGAGAGGGTAGTACTTCCCAAACATTGAACAAGGTTTTGTTTGCTTCTAACTTTGAGGGCAGCGGGAAAACAAAACAACAAAACGAATAAGTAGTGTGTCTGTTCGAGTGTCGCCGCACTTATAGATCCGTTGTCTAGACTAGGTGACCTTTCTGTCCTTTATAAATTGATTTCTTCCGACACATTCAAGCGCATTTTCGACTGCCTCGTTGGTCTGACTGCCTCGTTGGTCTCGCGGCATAAATGTGCGCGTGGGATTGTGTGGCCTCGGGTTCGATTCCCGGGTCGGGAAAAGTGTTATTGGGTTTTTCCGTTAGGTAATTCTCAGTAGCAGCACGGAGTCTGGTAATGTGCCCGGTACAGCAATAGGCGTGCCCCTACTACGTGGGACCTAAAAATTCCTGGCGTAATGTGGGTGTAATATTACACCTCTCCCTACCCCTTCGGGGATACAGGCGTGAGTCTATAAATAAAATAAATAAACAACCATTTTAATGAGATTGAAGAAAGAGATCTGATACAAGCAACTAACTGGTTAAGCTTTGAACTTCTGTATATTACCAACGAATTGGCTATATAAATATTACAACACCTTCACATTATTATTACTGATTAATCTAGTACTTTCATTTTAGTAGCTAATATGGGATTCATAGAAACGGATCCTTTTGATCGTCGTGTTTCACTTACTTCTCGCGATATATCACTCATCAGCTCCTTCAAACCTTCAGGCATGTTGAGTCTGTAGAGCTCTTTTATTTGAATGTCCACTAAATCTTCCATTGTTACGACTTACTTTGCTGTTCAACAGTGAAATAGCTGTAGAACTTCAAGTCGAAAACTAGTTGGACATGCTTTATGAAGTGCATGTAGATATAAATATTCAAATTATTTGATGTTTCGTGACGTAACTGAAAGGTTAAGCTTTCAGTCAATTATGTATGAGTCTTGCAGTTCTACTTTAGACTCGTGACTATTTTATTTCAGAAAACCTCAGTTGTTTTTTTTTATTACTTGCTATATTTAGCTACGGCTTGAGTAGCAAAGTGGTGACCGCATGAATGGGTAAGCATACCCATAGCCACAATACCAGAGGAGCCAAAACTGGGTCTCTGGGATAGGAAAAGGAATAGAAAGAGTATATGTCACCCTTTTTTTGGATGGGTGGCACCCCATAAAAGGGTGACACCCGGGGCGAACCGCCACCAACCCGCCCCCCCCTTCCTTCACCACTGTTTCTACTTCTTCTTAGTTAAAGGGCGTCTGCTGAACCCACCCCAAAGTCCCCAAAGCTGTCCTCTCCATACATAGTCATTGAGTCTCGCATCAAAATGCTACACGCGATCCCATCATATCAGCCGACGACGACGACGTCCACTGCTGGACATAGGCCTCCCCCAAGGTTCTCCACACAGACCGGTCTTGAGCCGCCCGCATCCAACCGCCTCCCGCGATCTTGACGAGATCGTCGGTCCACCTTGCGGGGGGCCTACCTCTGCTGCGTCGTCCGGTACGTGGCCGCCACTCCACAACCTTTCTGCCCCAACGGCCATCGGTTCTTCGAGCTATGTGCCCTGCCCACTGCCACTTCAGCTTGGCTATCCGGAAAGCTATGTCGGCGACTTTGGCTGTACTGCGGATCTCCTCATTTCTGATTCGATCTCGCAGGGAAACTCCAAGCATAGCTCTCTCCATCGCCCTCTGAGTGACCTTGAGCCTTCTGATAAGGCCCATACTGAGCGACCACGTCTCTGATCCGTAAGTCATCACTGGCAACACACACTGGTCAAAGACTTTCGTCTTGAGACACTGCGGGTTATCGGACGAGAAGATATGTCGTAGCTTCCCGAACGCTGCCCAACCGAGTTGGATTCGACGATTGACAGAGTCAACCGAAAGATGGCGGTCAAATCATCCGAACCTGGCGGAAGTAAATCCCAAGATGCTAGATGGGCAGCAGCGTCCAGCACTAAAAACTTCCGCCACTGCGATCGCCAATACGCCTGCCAAGCGTGGCGATTATGGCAAATCCCCCCATAAATGAAACAAATCGACATAAAGAAACGAAGCAATCCCAATTAGGTAAAAATCTAACCATTGTTGTAAAATAAAGCTTAAAAAAAGTAATAATAAAACAGCATATTAACAAAAACAAACACATAATTTATTAAAACGATCTAAAAAAAAAGTTTGTGTTTTTAAACATTTGGCGTTTGCAAATCTTCGACGTCGTATAAAAGAGCAAAAATCAGACTTGGTATTAATTTGTTTAATATACGAACTTATCCGGTCACATTCAATCTAATATTAGTAAATTACGTAGCTAAAGGAAAATAGGCAATAAAATCTAAATATGAAAAGCAAACCAAAAAGTAATCATTTATGAGTCAAAACTTGAAATCCTATGCAAGAAAATATTATATTCAAGTAAAAACAAATTTAGTTACAACTATCTACTGTTACATAATTATCTCAGTTGTGGGATTTGTCTCGACATTGATTAAAGGCTAAATATCGCCAAGTGAAAAGTACTACGAATTTTAATCAGGTACAAAATAAACATAAAGAAATGTTAAAAATATTTATTAATCCATTTCTCCTTCAACGTCTGTACCATCGGTTGTGTCCAGAGTATCTATACCAGTACTCTCTACCGAAGTGTCCGCTAGAACAAATAATAAACGAACATGTCAGTATAACTGTATCATCATCATCAGCCTATAACAGTCCACTGCTGGACTAGCCCTCTCCTTTGAAAGGAGGAATTGGCCTACTATACCACGCTGGCCAAACGGGTTGGTATAGGGTTTGTATCAAGTTTTCCGTCTCTTACAGTGCTGTCCTCTGCATAATATGCTCCCTCTGTCGGCTCTTACGACACCCATGGGATGATATGGGGTGGTGACATTCCGTATTCTTAATCCGTCACCACACGGACCATATTTGATGTTACAAGTGTGGCATTTATTCAAAACGATTTTGGAACAACACTTTGTGGAAACAGAGTGTGATTCTGCGAAGTGTTGAGTGCTATTAAACCATGACAGTCGGCACAGTGACAAACAGCAAGGTGGCCGCTCAACCGCTGTGCCAGCTGCGTCAGAATCCACACAATGGTCACACAATTATATTACTTATTTTATTCTTTATTCAATTATGGGTGTCTATTATCACAGCTATTAGGTAAATCAATTCAAACAAATTACTCTATAAGTCATCATCCTCCTAGCGTTATCCCAGTCTCAACCTGAGGTCCGCTTTCTAATCTAACCGGATTTGGCGGAATATTAGCTTTTCCACGGAGCGACTGCCTGTCTGACCTCCGCAACCCAAAGGGATAGCGATATTTCATGGTATAGACTAGTGTCAGTTAATTTTAGAGGTACTGACGCCCTATAACGACTGTCAAAGATCTTCATGAACAAAACTGAGATGATTTATTCATATTATGGATGTTCATCAGCCTATATTAAGCTCTCCGAGGGTCTAGTACGAGTCTGCACTCGATCCTCACGGTGGACGATAGCCTAGTCGTCGGGAACAATTTCCATACACTTTCTAAATACGCCCCTAGCGGTCTCTATCGATCGCTACTGTCCGTTAGCGGCGCTTTTAGAAAATGTATGGAAATTGTTCCCGTCGACTAGGCTTATCGTCCACCGTGACGATCGAGTGCAAACTCGTACTAGACCCTTAGGTGGATAAGCATCATAAACGGTAAACATCATACCATCGGCATCGGCAGGTATCTCCTCCGGCACTTCAAGGTCTTCGTCAACGTCATCTTGGGGCTCAATAACTTCTGGTGGAACCTGTTCAACAAAATATGTGATTCTTTTGTACAGCATATTTATTTTCTACTCTGAACTGATAATTAAAATGAGAGCAGCAATTCTAAATTATGCATAAGTCACTAATGTTATATTTAAATACTTTTATGCTACTGCTACATCTGCGTTAGCATTAGCTTTAACAGCAATGGCCAACGACGCGTTAATTAACGCGTTAAAAATTTGCATTGACTTTTAGGAATTTAACGCGTTAAAACATTGGCCACATCTTCGTAGCGCCTAAATTAACGCCCTAATTGACCCGTTAAGACGCAGGTGTAGCTGGAGCATAATGACAAATTATATTTAAAATGTTGTATGGCTAGTAAAACTAAATCGCGTCTAACTAATTTAATAGTTATGGTAACTTGTGCATGATGTTTCCGTTGCTGTTCAGAATTAGAAATTTTCTTTTATGAAGTAGGTAACACTTTGTCAAGGCCAGTGGACATAGCGCTAGTCCACTTATCACTATCTCACATTAAAGATTTGAGGTGTACCGCTTGCGAATACCTACTTGCACAGTACGCTTACATCTAACACTGAAAGAATTTTTCAAATCGGACAAGTAGTTCCTGAGATTAGCGCGTTCAACCAAACAAACTAACAAACTCTTCAGCTTTATATCTTAATATACTTATACTATCTTATACTAATATATGTATACAGCTGAAGAGTTTGTTTGTTTGTTTGGTTGGTTGAACGAGCTAATCTCAGGAACTACTAATCCGATTTGAAAAATTCTTTCTGTGTTAGATAGCCCATTTATCGAGGAAGGCTACAGGCTATATAACATCGCGCTATGAGCGACAGGAGCGGATCAGTAGCGTTAAATAACGCGGGTGTAACCGCGGGCATCCTCTAGTATTAGTTCAAGATGCCAGTCAGTCAGTAATACCAGTGGTTCAATCTACACCTGCATATTATCCATAGCGTACAGTAAAGATTATTCGTATACTAAGATTTTAGTTTCCAAGAAATACTTGCCTCTGAGAATGAAATCCTTGTGGCCGGGTGACCGAAGGGTCCAGTGAAGCTCATCTCAGTTTGTTCGTCAGTGTCTGTATCGGGAGGCAGGGTGATGGTCTTGCTTGCTCTGCTAGGAGCCGACTGTACTGTGAGACTTTTCTGGCTCTTAACAGCTTTTTGACTTTCAGCGGCTTTTAAAGCTACTTCGTCTACCTCAAGGGTCTCTGAAAAAAATATTTGACTGTGACTCTTTTATATTGCTACGAATGGCGATATATGAAAATAACGCCATCTATCGGTGAATGAGAGAACTGGAAGACAGTAGATGTATCGGTAGTTTAAAGGTATTTCATCTACTCTCTACTAGATGGCGTTGCGGTATCGACTGTTCCCGACTGTTACGAGAATATTCTCGGGAAGGCTAGAATAGACTAGTTTGTTATCCGGCCGGTATAAATACCGCGCGGACGGGCGAGTAGACATAGTTCAATTGAATAAACGAAGCGATCAAGATCAGCGAAGGGAAGTGAGTCGGAAGTGTTTCCTAGTAGTGTGAAATAGTGTTTTATTTGAGTTTTCCTTAGTGTGTATAAGTTACGTCAGTACTTATTCTTATCTATGGTATAAGTGTTGTTGTTTGTAAGTAAAGTACAGTTTAGTGGCATAGTGCATTTAATTTATCACCGAACCCCGGCTCGTAACAATATATTACAGATTGAGTAAATTTGAATGTTTTCGTTCACTATTTAACAAGCGAAAATTTACAATTGTTTAGGCCAAATAATTTATGTATAACTAGACTTCGCCAGCGGCCGCGCCCAAATTATACACCAAAACTTTAGGTACTCAGGAATCACATTATCTATTCTTAAAAATTTTACAAAAATCTGTTCGCTAGTTTTTAAGCTTGTCGCGCTCATACACACACTACATATACAATTTCCAAGGTAGTAGAGCCTTGCTGATTTCAGCATGAATGGGCCGGCTCGACCGGGGAAGTACTACCCTCTCACAGAAAATCGACGTAAAGTATCAGTACCTAAACTGGTGCGTTTCGTTCGGTGAGTGAGAGTGCCGGCGGCCCTATCTCCTATTCCTTTCCCCTTATCCCACTCCTCATCCTATCCCTTTTCCCAACACAAACGGGTGGTAACGCACTTGTGAGTCTTGTGGTGTTGCTTGTGTCCATTGGCGGCGTTTGCCGCTTATTACCATAAAAAAACCACACAGGACTTCATTTTATCTTAATATGTAAAATCCTTGCGTAATTTACTGACTGACAGACACGCTACAGCCGAAACTATAGGGCGCAAGAAGCTGACATTTGGCATGTATGTTCCTTGGGGACCGTAGGGGTGCACTAAGAAGGGATTTCCCGAAATTCCTACGGGACCGGCCGAAACGGGTAAATTAAAAAAAAATGCAGGCGTAGCTGCTGGCATCCTCTAGTTTTATTATATGTGTCAATTACGATGATAAGTATGGAAATATCAAAATCGGTATGTGTGGAGAACCTTGGGAGAGGCCTATGTCCAGCAGTGAACGTCTCTAGGCTGTCATGATGACGATGATAAGAATCATTCATACCGTCTGCAAAGTGACTAATTTTCGGTTTTGCTTTCCCCAGTACGTCTCCCATATGCACTCCTTTAGCTCTTGCCTTCTCCTCTTGTTGTGCCTTGAGGAAGTCTTCATCACTCTCAACGTGCGTGATAGTCTTCATCGGGTCGTACCCAAGACCTAGCTTCGCAGACGCTTCGGTTTCGAACATTTCGTTGACATTGTCTTCTTGTACTGCGGTTCTGATGTTCTGTATTAAGAGTAGGTTATTTGAATTAGGATAACTCTTAAAGAGTTAAGGACGCGTTTACAAAATTAGTAGGTACAAAATCGCGTCACTACAGCGACACGGCGGCAACAGTACGTACTACGTACGGTAATTTGCGGAAATGTAGTTCAACTAAATAACTTTGAGACTTAGAATTTTTTGTAATATGTATCTATGTGTTATAGGCCTGGCTGTGCAAATTACGTACAAATAAGTTTCTTATTTTTATATACCTAAATGGACATTATTACTTTATTTTTTCCATTATGTTGATTCAGGATATATTTCGGTATTTAGATATTATTTTGTTTCTTGCGTTGAAATCTGGTAAGATTATGTGGACTGATGGTATACCATCCCATTCAAGTGTTGCGACTGGAACTCATAAAAGAGTAGACCTAGTTATGCCAGGTTGGGGCTCATTTTATTTGTTTTAGTGAGACCCTACCACTGGTACTAGTGAAGTAACCTTCCAAGGTTATTCGATGAGTCTTACTGGTACTCTTATGTGAGTAGAGCTAGGCATGCCGAGTTTGGGCTCATTTTGTTTGTACATAAAAGACCCTACCACTGGAACTTATGAAGTAACCTTCCAGGGTTATTCGATGACTCTTGCTGGTTCTTATATGTGAGTAGAGCTAGGCATGCCGAGTTTGGGCTCATTTTGTTTGTACATAAGAGACCCAACCACTGCAACTTATGAAGTAACCTTCCAGGGTTATTCAATGACTCTTGCTGGTACTCATATGTGAGTAGACCTAGGCATGCCGAGTTTGGGCTAATTTTGTTTATACATAAGAGACCCTGCCACTGAAACTTATGAAGTAAACTTCCAGGGTCATTCGATGACTTTTGCTGGTTCTTATATGTGAGTAGAGCTAGGCATGCCGAGTTTGGGCTCATTTTGTTTGTACATAAGAGACCCAACCACTGAAACTTATGAAGTAACCTTCCAGGGTTATTCGATGACTATTGCTGGTTCTTATATGTGAGTAGAGCTCGGCATGCCGAGTTTGGGCTCATTTTGTTTGTAGATAAGAGACCCAACCACTGAAACTTATGAAGTAACCTTCAAGGGTTATTCGATGACTCTTGCTGGTTCTCATATGTGAGTAGAGCTAGGCATGCCGAGTTTGGGCTCATTTTGTTTGTACATAAGTGACCCTACCACTGGAACTTATGAAGTAACCTTCCAGGGTAATTCGATGACTCTTGCTGGTACTCATATGGAAGTAAAGCTAGGCATGCCGAGTTTGGGCTCATTTTGTTTGTACATAAGAGACCCTACCACTGGAACTTATGAAGTAACCTTCCAGGGTTATTCGATCACTCTTGCTGGTACTCATATGTGACTTATGTGAGTAGAGCTAGGCATACCGAGTTTGGGCTCATTTTGTATGAACATCAGAGACCCTACCACTGGAACATACCCAGCTCTACTCACATATGAGTACCACTAAGAGTCTTCGAATAAACCTGACAAACCTGAAAGGTTACTTCATAAGTTCCAGTGGTAAGGTCTCTTATGTACAAACAAAATGAGCCCAAACTCAGCATGCCTAGCTCTACTCACATATGAGTACCAGCAAGAGTAATCGAATAACCCTGGAAGGTTACTTCATAAGTTCCAGTGGTAAGGTCACTTATGTACAAACAAAATGAACCCAAACTCGGCATGCCTAGCTCTACTGACATATGAGTACCAGTAAGAGTCATTGAATAACCCTGGAAGGTTACATCATAAAATGCAGTGGTAGGGTCTCTTATGTACAAACAAAATGAGCCCAAACTCTGTATGCCTAGCTCTACTCACACATGAGTACCAGCAAGAGTCATTGAATGACCATGGAAGGTTACTTCATAAGTTCCAGTGGTAGGGTCTCTTATGTACAAACAAAATGAGCCCAAACTCGGCATGCCTAGCTCTACTCACACATGAGTACCAGCAAGAGTCATTGAATAACCCTGGAAGGTTACCTCATAAGGTCCAGTGGTAGGGTCTCTTATGTACAAACAAAATGAGCCCAAACTCGGTATGCCTAGCTCTACTCACACATGAGTACCAGCAAGAGTCATTGAATGACCATGGAAGGTTACCTCATAAGTTCCAGTGGTAGGGTCTCTTATGTACAAACAAAATGAGCCCAAACTCGGCATGCCTAGCTCTACTCACACATGAGTACCAGCAAGAGTCATTGAATGACCATGGAAGGTTACTTCATAAGTTCCAGTGGTAGGGTCTCTTACGTACAAACAAAATGAGCCCAAACTCGGCATGCCTAGCTCTACTCACACATGAGTACCAGCAAGAGTCATTGAATAACCCTGGAAGGTTACCTCATAAGTTCCAGTGGTAGGGTCTCTTATGTACAAACAAAATGAACCCAAACTCGGCATGCCTAGCTGTACTGACATATGAGTACCAGTAAGAGTCTTTGAATAACCCTGGAAGGTTACTTCATAAAATGCAGTGGTAGGGTCTCTTATGTACAAACAAAATGAGCCCAAACTCAGTATGCCTAGCTCTACTCACACATGAGTACCAGCAAGAGTCATTGAATGACCATGGAAGGTTACTTCATAAGTTCCAGTGGTAGGGTCTCTTATGTACAAACAAAATGAGCCCTAACTCGGCATGCCTAGCTCTACTCACACATGAGTACCACCAAGAGTCATTGAATAACCCTGGAAGGTTACCTCATAAGTTCCAGTGGTAGGGTCTCTTATGTACAAACAAAATGAACCCAAACTCGGCATGCCTAGCTGTACTGACATATGAGTACCAGTAAGAGTCTTTGAATAACCCTGGAAGGTTACTTCATAAAATGCAGTGGTAGGGTCTCTTATGTACAAACAAAATGAGCCCAAACTCGGTATGCCTAGCTCTACTCACACATGAGTACCAGCAAGAGTCATTGAATGACCATGGAAGGTTACTTCATAAGTTCCAGTGGTAGGGTCTCTTATGTACAAACAAAATGAGCCCAAACTCGGCATGCCTAGCTCTACTCACACATGAGTACCACCAAGAGTCATTGAATAACCCTGGAAGGTTACCTCATAAGTTCCAGTGGTAGGGTCTCTTATGTACAAACAAAATGAGCCCAAACGCGGTATGCCTAGCTCTACTCACACATGAGTACCAGCAAGAGTCATTGAATAACCCTGGAAGGTTACCTCATAAGTTCCAGTGGTAGGGTCTCTTATGTACAAACAAAATGAGCCCAAACTCGGCATGCCTAGCTCTACTCACACATGAGTACCAGCAAGAGTCATTGAATAACCCTGGAAGGTTACTTCATAAGTTCCAGTGGTAGGGTCTCTTATGTACAAACAAAATGAGCCCAAACTCGGCATGCCTAACTCTACTCACATATGAGTACCAGCAAGAGTCATCGAATAACCCTGGAAGGTTACTTCATAAGTTCCAGTGGTAGGGTCACTTATGTACAAACAAAATGAACCCAAACTCGGCATGCCTAGCTGTACTGACATATGAGTACCAGTAAGAGTCATTGAATAACCCTGGAAGGTTACTTCATAAAATGCAGTGGTAGGGTCTCTTATGTACAAACAAAATGAGCCCAAACTCGGCATGCCTAGCTCTACTCACACATGAGTACCAGCAAGAGTCATTGAATAACCCTGGAAGGTTACTTCATAAGTTCTAGTGGTAGGGTCTCTTATGTACAAACAAAATAAGCCCAAACTCGGCATGCCTAGCTCTACTCACATATGAGTACCAGCACGACTCATCGAATAACCTTGGAAGGTTACTTCACTAGTACCAGTGATAAGGTCTCACCAAAACAAATAAAATGAGCCCCAACCTGGCATAACTAGGTCTACTCTTTTATGAGTTCCAGTCGCAACACTTGAAAGGGGTGGTATACCATCAGTCCAGATAATCTTACCAGATTTCAACGCAAGAAACAAAATAATATCTAAATACCGAAATATATCCTGACTCAACATAACGGAGAAAATAAAGTAATAATGTCCATTTATACAAAAGAAATTTACTTGTACGTAATTCGCACAGAATACGAGAAGTATCAAATTGATTTTAGCGAATATTTTGTATTCGTATATTGCTTTTTTCGTCTTCGGGCTGCAGCGACTAGCGACATAGAGTCCACTCCCGACGGCGCTCAAGCGCAGACTGAGATCTCATTGCAGAATTTGGATATATAAATCAAGAAAGTGGCTAAATAAAACGAACCTTATTGCCACACATTAAGACACACGTATGCGAGCAAAATAGAAGAAAAATGTAAGATGATTTTTTGCTTTTTTTGAGTCAATTTACAATATTTTGAAAAAAAATAATCAAATTGTTTTTGAGTTGACTATATTTACTACCCTATTCTATCTTTGAAAATCTAAATAAATGTAAAAATAGAGAGAAAATTGTACCCAAAAATAGCAGTATATGCCTATTTTTGATTTAAGAGGCCGTTTCGAATCGATTTTACATTAATATTTATTAAATATTTTTTATTTATTTTCAAATTGATTTATAGATAAAAAAGTAATCAATTTATCGTAATCATTAGTTTTATTAGTTATTATCTAAAATTGTCGTAAAATGTACCGGAAATATGTGGTTTTTTGACACAAGCGTAAACGCGTCCTTAAGATGTAACTATACTATAACTGTACTATTTTAAGAACCTATTTATCAAAACCTACTTATCCGATTGATGGCAATGCTTTAGATAGCATACATACATACATAGACTCACGCCTGTTTCCCCGAAGGGGTAGGCAGAGGCATATTAAACGCCCACTTTTCGCCAGTTTTTTGATCCCACGTAATAGGTGGCGAGCCTAGTGCCGCTTATTGGGACATTTTGTTTGCCAGAGCCTCGTCCGTTGATCGGCAGGTGCACCACTTGCAGGTGAGGTTGGCTTGGGACCCTAAGTTCTTGGTGGGAACCCTATGCTTTAGATAGTTTTCGCCCAAATCTGCCACTCGAATGGCGTTTGGTTGCTTTGGTCTGCTTTCATGTAAGTTCTCACGCGTACACAACTCTGCGCTTGCGGGCCACGTTAGTAAATTGTCCATCGTGTATATGTAGACACGCTACGCACAGCTGCAATTATTTGTGCGTGGGTTTATAAATCCCCACCTTGAAAGTTTATCCCTGGATCTACCAGCCTGGGTACGGAGCCTATTGAGCGACTTCCAGATTGGCCAAAGAAGTCGGTGGCTCAACATAATTTATCAAAAGTGCAGCAATCTTTTTTGATTTAATATGACATAATCATAATTAAACATTAAATTACTTTAATCATTTCAAAAGCTTTGCATATAGAGAGAAGCTTGTATTTTTTAATGTTATTTTTTGTTGAACGCTTTTATAAGTTCTACGCAAAATGAAGAACATGCTAAACATAATAATTATGGTAGGTATTTGACTTTAAATTATGTCGAGTTTAAGCAAAAAAGCAAGCGCAGTACGTAACGGACTGCCCGAGATGAAGGTCTCGGGTTCGATCCCCAGGTACCGGGCACACACCACTGACTTTTCGATGTTATGTTTGTATTAAAAATTTTAATTATCGCTTAATGTGGCCGGTAGATGGCAATAGGCCCGCCCCCTATTACATTGGGACCGAAACATAACTGGCGAAGTGTGGGTGTGTAATACACCTTTGCCTACCCCTTCGGGGACAAAAGGCGTGAAGTTATGTTATGTGTGTTTTTTAAGAAAAAATACGGTAAATGAAATGATTCAAAGAACCCTCGTTCTAGCTTTGATAACCTCAACATATTTTGCTAATTAAAAAATAAAATTCTTGCTTACAATAAGTGGTCCGAGATCTGCTTCTCTCGAGGCGGCGACGTCAACCGGGGGTCCACTGAGGTCCACTTTACGACCCTGCCTCTTGTCTTTCTTCGGTAGTAAGTGCTTCAGTACGTTTCTACGGACGTGATAGCCTCTGTATGCCGCCTTAAATAAAGATATATTTATTTATATAACGTATGCTAGGTTTCGTTAACATGTTGGTAGTATTTTAGTACCTACCTATTAGTTTTTCAGTCATAGTGAGCATTCACTATGACTGAAAAACTTGTCGTCAATACAGTAGACACTGGGCCACGCCGACCCAATCCAGCGCCTGTGTGCGAAATCTATGAAGCGCCTGTGCGCGAAATCTGTGAAGCGCCTGTGTGCGAAATCTATGAAGCGCCTTTTTGTCGTCCTTTTTCGAAAATAATTTTAATAATTAACGCATATCCCGGCGCGCGGCATTCCTAATACCCTGGCGCCTGTGTGGGCCGCGCACATTGCACATAGGGACGGCTCGGCCCTGCGTTGGCTCCAATCATTGCCTCGTTTAAAACGGACAGGAGGCTTAGTACGAGTACAGCAAGCGTTCGTCTCATCACAGTTCGCGACGATCCGTACGCTGATTGGCTCGTTTCAAGATCTGAACTCGAAACGACCTATGTGCATAATACCCATCTATTGTGAACATTTACGCCCCCTTATTGCTTATGTCCTTGGTGTTTATCTTTTCTCATCATTATATCTCTTCGTTGCTTGTCTCCCGCTCTATTAAGGAGGGAAGTGGATTGTTTCTATTCCAACTCCTCCAATATACTTCTGATTAACTTCGTTGCGAGTTCCAAGACAGTTTAACTTTCCGCCGGGACTTCACGAGTGTCAAAACTGTCATCAATGGTCACTGCTGCTGAACCTGGCTACACAGGTGACACAGTATTGGGAATGAGGGTGGGACTAGTCCCAAAGAAAATACCCATCGATTCTAGATAAGAAGCCATGTGGCTAAAGTTCTGCTAAGGAGTATCCTCCATTCGAAGTTTTAACGTGATTTATCGCCCCAGTTTCACTGCTGTCTAATAAGTTGATGTTAAATTAAATTTTGCGTTCGGGAAGTTAAGGCCTATCTTCAAAGTCCGATATTCCGCAGTGTCTTAAGACGAAAGTCTTTGACCAGTGTGTGTTGCCAGTGATGATCTACGGCGCTGAGACGTGGTCGCTAACTATGGGCCTCATCCGAAAACTCAGGGTCACTCAGAGGGCGATGTAGAGAGCTATGCTCGGAGTTTCCCTGCGAGATCGAATCAGAAATGAGGAGATCTGCAGGCGAACCAAAGTCACCGACATAGCTCTCCGAATAGTCAGGCTGAAGGAGGGCACATAGCCAGAAGAACTGATGGCCGTTGGAACAGAAAGGTTCTGGAGTGGCGGCCACGCACAGGACGTCGTAGCAGAGGTAGGCCTCCCGCAAGGTGGACTGACGATCTTGTTGGGGTCGCGGGCAGCGGATGGATGCGGAGACCTATGTCCAGCAGTGTACGTCTTTCGGTTGATATGATGAAATTAAATTTTCAAATAACTCATTACACTTCTCGATGTAATTTTGAATTTATCTGGACTCCTTATCAGTGGTGAGATATCTTAGGATTACCTGAATCCTTTGCGTCGCCTTGTTGAGTTCACCGATTGATGGTTTAGTTTTCTTGTATAAGTTCAAGGTATTTCGTGCCGCTATCTGCCATGGCTCCTCTTCTTGCGACTTCATACCCTGCAAAACATCAAATATACAGGGTGTCACAAGACCCATCACCAAGACGAAGTCTACCTACTCGTTTTGGACATCATCCCAAGTCATACTAAGCAAAAATAAAACTTGGGAAATGACTTCTTGTTTCAAGTACTCACATTTTTTAAGCCGCTATTAAAACTGTGCGCGTGCAATTTTCGAAATACCTACTTATCCACGGGTGCATAGTACATCCATAGAACAGGTTGGCAGGATAATTGCATTGATTTTGTATCTTATTACAAAAATTGTATAGTAACTTTGAGCCTCAATATCTCCTGAACCAGTAATTTCCCAGGTATGATGCCGAAGTAAAAAATGTTAATAATGATTGGTACAATATGGGGATTCAGTTTTCGTTAAGGGTCTTTTTACACCCTGTATTTAGAAAGTAATTGCCGAAAAGATTTCTAAAACTTTTATCTTAGCTATATCTTGCAAATCATTCTATCTACGCATAATTATTGAAGTTAGGAGCATGTTTCCGCTAATATTTGTTGAATGATCGAAAACGGCCTTCCTATCGAAAGTGCAAGGTTTTAGCCGTTAGGCTACCGTAGCATTACTTCCGTCAATATCTACTAAGAGCACGGTATTTCCATGAGCGATGGTTAAGTACAATAGTATAAAGACAATATACTACGAAAGACACATTTTTAACGCTTTATAACAATAGATGCAGTAAACGATGTAAAAAAGGGGGAGTAAAAAGTGAACGGTTTCAGATAGGTCATTTATAACAAACTTACAACTTCATTCCAAAATTGTGGTCGTCATAAAATATATGTAAGTATATTCCTTACTCATACTCATACATACTCCGAGTGGTGACGGATTAAGAATACGGATTGTCACCACCCCATATCATCCCATGGGTGTCGTAAGAGCCGACAGAGGGAGCATATTATGCAGAAAACAGCACTGTAAGAGAAGGAAAACTTGATACAAACCCTATACCAACCCGTTTGGCCAGCGTGGTATAGTAGGCCAATTCCTCCTTTCAAAGGTGAGGCCTAGTCCAGCAGTGGACTGATAAAGGCTGATGATGATGATGATGACATTCCTTACTCATAGTATTATACTTTAAAGAGTCTCATTTATATTTTAATTTATTATATGAGGTGTTAACGTACAATCAAACAAGTCGGCGGTGGACCAGTTTGAAAAAAATCCCTTGGCTCATTCATAGAGTCGAGGCACTAGAAACTACTAGACTCTGGCTTTGTATACGGGTGTCAATGTGTGTGCAAAGTAGCACTGGAAGCGACGATGTCTTGCTGAGCGATTCTCACCCTTATGGTAGTCTAGCGCGAAGTTGTTCGACTGTACGTGCTAGCTTGTATGGTACTGGGTGGTTTAAAAATAGGCGCATTTCCAAATAACTTTCAACCCATATTCTACTCTCTTAGAGCAGAACATTGAAAAGTCCTCCTTTTCGATGTTCTGTCCGAAAATTCTGCCCTCATTTCATGTTTCGACTAAGCTTTGGTAGGTTTGGATCTGCGATGACCTTTCAGGGATGACATGCAGCCATATTATGATGGCGTAATTTTACCTGTTGTAATAAATTCTTCCTGTACCAGTAATCCTTATAGGCGTTTCTCGCTATTTGGCAAACCTCAGCAGTCATCTCTTCATCCAGCGCCACTTTGGCAAGAATCTTCTTTATAAGAAGGTACTCTTTCAACTTTTCTACGAAAACATGAAATATGTTTTTGAGTATAGTTTTCACAATTTTCATATGTTTATATTTATCATTACATTGCTTGCAATTTGACTTGCAAATCTACGTCAAATTTAATATTTAAGTTGATTTTATATACTTACGTATATATACTTAGAACTAAGAAGGCTGGAGAAGTAAAAAATAGTAGGCATGACCAAACCATGTAATGAAATATACGGATAGGAATCAACAAAATTCAAACGTAACGGATACCTTTGCCTTCAGTAGGTTCTGGAGAAACTTCAATCTCATTCTTAATGATATCCGCCAGAATATCAGCCTGTTCGCGTTCCAAGCCAAGGTGAATCAAATGCTCTGAGACTGAAGGTCGACAATCGCATAAATCTTCTAGAATCTTAACGGCCATTATACCATGCTCCCTGGTGATAAGGAGTGCAGATAGGTAGTTGGTAATAAAGTCGTGGATCTTATGAGGCTGGATACGCAACACCTGTTTAGATATAAGGATAATAAAGACTAGATGTACATGACGATAACTTATACACTCAAAAGGAATGTTGAGGATAACATGAGACATAGAATTGTTTGTGCTGGGTCTAGGTATTTGAAATCAGGTTTGTTGTTTTTTATGTATTATTTGAGGCCAATATAACATACGATTTCAAAATATTGCCTTTGTTATCTAAGACGTTAATGATAACTTTTCATATGAATATTTAAACTTTTGAAAGTTATATTCAAAACATGGGTAAATACTAAATTAATTATGAATAATCAAAGGGAGCATAGACCAGAAAGACAACATTATAACTTTGACGACCGGTTGGCGCAGCGGGAGTGTAACCAACTGCCACGCTGAAGGTCGCGGGTTCGATTCTCGCTCAAGTCAAACATTTGTGTGCATAAACATGGATGTTTGTCTTGGTCTGGGTGTTTCTATGTAAAATATGTATGTACTTACAAAAAAAATTGTATGTATGTTTATCATTATCTAGTACCCATAGTACAAGCTTCTGCTTAGTTTAGGACTTGATGGTGTTGTGTGAATGTGGTAGAATATTATTATATTATATTATTATTAGAACTAATGTCTTACGATAGTAAATGCGAAAGACATGAAGGATAGTTGTCAGGGCTCTTTATAAGGGTCAAAAATAGTAAAGCACACACACCATTTATATATTAAGTATAAATGTAATAATTAAAGATGCTTGACTATTTTCGACATGTGAATCCCAAATATCGTTTATTATATATTTGAGTTGTATTATTTCCCATTGAACACTGACGAAAATTCAAGGTGTGTAAATATTGACATATATATTTTAAATCAATGTGTGTAAAACTACTTACTTCTCGACTGATATCAGACATCAACTCTTTCAGTCCTTCAGGGACTGAAAACACATTGGAGCATCCATGTTTCTGCAGTAACTCATTCATTTTGTAATAAATTGTTTCACAAATACCTGGTTGACTTTATTCTCCTTTTGTTGATGTTTTGTTGTTCATAAACGTCACTTCATATTTTTCTTTTCTTTTTGATTCTGGATGCTGGAGAGCGTAGGAAATAGATTTCATATATTTGAGAAGAAGAAAGAGTTTTTATTTAGCTTCATGAGGAATTTGGTTTACCACGGAATTCAATATTCGAAATATAGATAGATTTGTAGATTTTAGATTCGTTTTTGACAGTTTTTGACATAAGCTCCATACAAAATATGTCAAACACGAATCTAAAACCTACAGATATCTATAGTTCGAATATTGAAAATGGCCGTTAATCTTTAATCGAGATGGTCACGATCTAATACGTTATGTTGGAAATAAGGATATTGCATTTTCGTTTTAGATAATGTAATATCTTTGAGAGTTACTTATCCTAAGACACTTAAGAATAAGAATCTTGTTGAATCTAATGTAATGTTGAGTGGTAGCCGTTCATATTATCGTCAGTCACTACATCGATGGTCGCTGTATCGAAAACGTTCCATCGACGGACTAATGTACCGACAGAACCCCAAATCGTTGGTACGCTTCATCGTTAGTAGTCTAAAACGACGGTATGCTACATCGACAGTAAACCAAATCGATACTCTACCCCACTATCCATTTACGTTCGCGTTTTTTTTCAAAGGATTTATTGAACCAGGAACCTTCTGGAAGTGAACCGCCATTGAAACTACAGAAACAAGCTCGGTGCTCAATATTCTGCATTTTTTTCTTGGACATATGTCCAAGAAAAAAAGACAAAAAAGTTAAGATTATTTGTGTAAAATGTCATATTTTATTGTCTGTGTGTTCCGATCTTAGTCTTATCTTAATATATAAAATTCTTGCGTTACTGACTGACCGACAGACACGCTACAGCCGAAACTATTAGGCGCAGGAGGCTGAAATTTGGCATGTGTGTTCTTCGGGCACCGTAGGGGTGCACTAAGAAGGGATTTCCCGAAATTCCCACGGGATCGGGCAAAACGGGTAAATTAAAAAAATGCAGGCGTAGCTGCTGGCGTCCTCTAGTATATTAATATACGCCCATAAACTCTTTAATATTTGTATCCATACTTTGATTTAAAACTGTATTAATGATTTCATTAAAAATAAAGAACTTTTTCTTTTATAGGTATATTTGTGTTTTTCTTCGTAAATAAGTTCTGCACATGCACATATTATACGGTATGAATTCTGGCAAATCATAACAATGACCTTAAAATTTTTGAACATTATATTTCAGGATTAGGGAAATAATAGCCTTGACCGAAGCTGGCTGACTTTTGAGTCAGCCAGCTTCGGTCCTTGGACAATGCACAGCTGAAGCTAATGGACGCAAGAAGCTCAAATCTGAAAAAGTGTAAAAGTTCCACGGGGCTTTGCCCACCGCCGAAGTCTGTAGTCTTCATAATACATATATAAAATCCTTGCGTTACTGACTGACTGACAGACACGCTACAGCCGAAACTAATGGGCGCAGGAAGCTGAAATTTGGCATGTATGTTCCTTGGGGACCGTAGAGGTGCACTAAGATGGGATTTCCTGAAATTCCCACGTTATCGGCCAAAACGGGTAAATTAAAAAAAAAATTGCAGGCGTAGTTGCCGGCGTCCTCTAGTCTTTTATATGCGATGCAATTCAATCAACGAGTTAGAGAGAGTGTAACGATAAGAAGCAGTTTGGTTGGTAACCCTTGACATTGGCAAAAAAATGAGGGCGATGGTTACTACTAGCCATCGGATGAACTGTTGTCTCGGCCATCGCTGGACAAAACAAAAACAAAATTTACACCAGGCTTAGCATAGCACTAGCCGAGAATCAGCAACATTTTTTTGATCAAAATAAGCGTTTCTCCGTGTGAGAATCGAACCCATGTGAAATCGAAACTGCCACTAGTCTAAACCATGGCATATCGCTATCCCCTCGGGTTGCGGAGGTCACACAGGCAGTCGCTCTGTGGAAAAGCTAATATTCAGCCAAATCCGGTTAGACTAGTAAGCGGACCCCAGATTGAAGCTGGGATAACGCTAAGAGGATGATGATCAAATTCAGCTATATCATTACCGGTGGCAGCTGATGTTGATGCGTTCGACGGATTAAGAATACGGAATGTCACCACCCCATATCATCCCATGGGTGTCGTAAGAGCCGACAGAGGGAGCATATTATGCAGAGAACACCACTGTAAGAGAAGGAAAACTTGATACAAACCCTATACCAACCCGTTTGGCCAGCGTGGTATAGTAGGCCAATTCCTGCTTTCAAAGGAGAGGCCTATTCCAGCGGTGGACTGTTAAAGGCTGATGATGATGATGATTGCGTATGCGCTTCGAATGACACGTTTTTATTCTCGAGTGCAATCTCGATTATGATCTAAATTTGCGAGATCTCGATAAACATACTTACATATATACTTTTTTTGTAAATACATACATATTATACATAGAAACACCCAAATCAAGACAAACATCCATGTTCATGCACACAATTGTTTGACTTCAGCGGGAATCGAACCCGCGACCTTCGCAGTAGCTTACACTCCCGCTACGCCAACCGGCCATCATAATAAAGCGCTGAAATTGTATGCCAATTGTTGAAATAAAACGTTTTGTTATATTAACAATATTATAAATTAATGATTCACACCTACGACAATGTTCATTAGTCATCGGTACAATTCTTTGTTGATTTCCATTTTATCTTGACCTTTCGATGCCCTTTGATTTCCGTTATAGCACCAACTGTTCTATCGTGCGCGGGAGGCGAGGAAGGTCAATAGTAATTGGTCCATTCACATGTAGAACAAATTTAATATACAGCTGATGTCGAATCACGACATTCGAAATTCAACTTTGTGTCTTCAGCATAAGGCTTATTCGTAAAGTTTCAGAATGGTTATGCTATATTTGTTGGTGTAAACACTGATTATATCTCTTTAGTCGCGATGGAGGTTCCGTCCGCGTGGTTGTGTGTGCCAACAGTCACATAAACATATTATTATTGATAAACTTATGTAAATAAATTGATAAAATTTGCGCATTTAAATATTTAGCACATGTGTTTAACTCAAGGTTGTCTGTGAATAAAGTTTACTAAGTACCTTCAGTTGGAAATGTGAAGTGATTTGTTGAAATAAAATATAATTGTTTTAACGAATCCGACAAAAAACAAAAGAAAACAGACACAAAACCGGTGTGATAAAACAACAACAACAATAAAAACAAACGACAAAAGTGAAACACAAAACAAAAACAAGTGAAGAATACAAAGAACATTGAAGAATATTGATCAAGATGGAGGTAATTACAGCGAGGGTTATTTCGATGCTTGCCCTGGGCATAGGAAGCTTCTTGGCAGGAATGCTTCCCACCTGCTTCTCCGAAAGAACGAGACAGAGCCATCCTCTCCTCATCTCTTGCCTTCTCTGTTTCGGTGGAGGAGTGCTTCTGTCTACATCTCTTGTCCACATGCTGCCAGAAACGAGAGAGAAGCTACCGGATTATTCAGAATTAATGCTATGTATCGGCTTCTTCACCGTCTACTTGGTAGATGAACTCACACACTTATTCTATAAGGGTAACAGTCATGAGACGGAAACTGTTGGAGAGCGTTCTAGTCTTCTGGCGAGAGAAAGAGAGGATGGTGAAATGAGGGACAGACATACAACTGACTTGTGCCACGTGAATCACACTGAGCCTTGTAACAGAAGCTCTTCAAGTGTGATTGGGCTACTTTCTGCGCTGTTCGTACATAGTGTGCTGGAAGGACTGGCGATTGGACTGCAAGAGAATACTACTCAGGTAAGAAACGTTTTTTTTTGTTCATTTTCGTTACTGAACAGCAATCTTGTTATCAACATCATCACTATCATATCCATTATCTTAATATATAAAACCTTGCGTTGCTTACTGACTGACAGACACGCTACAGCCGAAACTATTGGGCGCAGGAAGCTGAAATTTGGCATGTGTGTTCCTTGGGGACCGTAGGGGTGCACTAAGAAGGTATTTCCCGAAATTCCCACAGGATTGGCCAGAACGGGTAAATTTTAAAAAATAGCAGGCGTAGCTACTGGCGTCCTCTAGTCCGAAATATTTATTATCCTTGTTGCTTCAAATCCTTCCTGTTCATAACCAACGGAGTCCAAGTTCTGATCTAATGAGATTTAAATTAATATTAGTTTTCACATGTTTCATCTGAACCAACTGCTGCAACCCAAAAGAATATAGACCACTTTTATCACGCTACATAAATATATTTTGCTATTCAGTTTGTTCAGTACCGCGTTTAAAGCACAATTAGTTTAGTAGCTCAGACATTTAGGTCAAACCCGTTTCTTCATCACTTTTATGTTGTTTTGGAGTAGGTATTATTGTAATAAAATATTTAAAGATTTTGTTTTTTTGTCATTTGGTAGACGGATGGTTCCATGTGAGTGCCAAATTAAAAACTCTGTCTAATTTATGCCATTGGCTAGCTGTTAGTTTCGGATCCATCCCCCAGCAGTAATAATTTCTGCGCGCCAAATAATTTTGGCTATGTGTAATTGACAAACACCTCATTCTAAAACACCCATTTTATAAAACTTAGGCAGTTAAAATCATCCGTTGCAATTTCTCCGTCATTTAAAAATAATTAATTACAAAAGTAATTAAAAGTAAGTTGATATCTAAATAATTGTCTGTTAACTGATAACAGCGATCATTAATAACCAGATAACACACATAAGTTGCATTGTCTTGCCCCGAACAGTTAAACAGCAATTACATTTACCTATTGCCCAATGGCGTACAAATAATACTACGGACGACCAGCCTGCATTTTTTTTAAATTTACCCGTGTTGGCCGATCCCGTGGGAATTTCGGGAAATCCCTTCTTAGTGCACCCCTACGGTCCCCAAGGAACATACATGCCAAATTTCAGCTTCCTGCACCTAATAGTTTCGGCTGTAGCGTGTCTGTCAGTCAGTAAGTAACGCAAGGATTTTATTATTAAGATTTAAAAACTCAGAATAAAAATGTAAGGTGCTAGAACAAAGATATCTCGCCCTTGAATTATTTCAGAGTATTGATTCTACTATCGCCTAATATTTTATCATATTAGATAATCATCACTTGTAACTGATAATTACACTACTGTACTATGATTACCTAGATTGATTTGAGATTACCTCATTAATTTATTATAATTATTATTTTAATTATTTATTAGCATTTGTGTCAAACTCGTTTTTAGTTAGATTGCCAAGTTTTCTGCATCTCAGTGTCAATTTACTAAAAGAAGTAAAAAACCTTTTTGCCTTTTATTGTGTTGAATCATGTGAGTCAAACTCGAAGGGTTTACTTCTCGGCATTCCAGAGTGTCGTCTTCTCGAATCCTCACTGGCCTTAGTTGTTGAAATTAAATGAAATGTTGTATTCATATATTGTTACGGTCGGTACCCGTGGAGGATATTCTGGTAGTAAATGTCCGTGTGGCGACGGATTAAGAATACGGAATGTCGCCACCCCTTATCATCCCATGATGGGTGTCGTAAGAGTCGACAGAGGGAGCACATTATGCAGAGAACAGCACTGTAAGAGAAGGAAAACTTGATACAAACCCTATACCAACCCGTTTGGCCAGCGTGGTATAGTAGGCCAATTCCTCCTTTCAAAGGAGACTAGGTCTCTCCTCCAGTCCAGCAGTGGACTGTTAAAGGCTGATGGCGATGGACTGTTAAAGGCTGAAGGCGATGATGAAATGTCCGAACAACGCCACCATGTAATGTAAGCAGCTTCGACCTAGTCGAGGCTCTGGTTACATTGGCGGATTATCCACCTTGAACATCGTAACATCATTGGTCCTGGTCGCAGCATCCTGTCGTCTTAAGGGGAGAGTTCCACACACCTCCTTGACCAGCCACGACTCGTTCGACTGAGCAAAGAAGTCGAAACTATGGCAAGGTGTATTATACTACAAAAGAAAAGGGTTTTGGTCTCTTACATTCAGGCTCTATAGTCAGATCAGTTTTACCATATTATTGTATTGTCACTAACAATATAATCTTCATATAATTTTCAAGTTTTAAGGTGATACAATAACTAGATGGACCATATCCGATAGCTCCGCGTCACTCAGAGGGCGATGGAGAGAGCTATGCTCGGAGGTTCCCTGCGAGATCGAATCAGAAATGAGGAGATCCGCAGGAGAACCAAGGTCACCGATATAGCTCTCCAAATAGCCAGGCTGAAGTGGCAATGGGCAGGGTACATAGCTCGAAGAACTGATGGCCGTTGGGACAGGTGGGTTCTGGAGTGGCGACCACGTACCGGACGACGCGGTAGGGGTAGGTAAGGGTAAGCGGTTGGATGCGGGCGGCTCAAAATCGGTCTATGTGGAGAACCTTGGGGGTGGCCTATGTCCAGCAGTGGACGTCTCTAGGCTGACATGATGATGATTATGACAATATCTAGAAGTAGGCGAAATTCAGCTTCTTTATATTTTATAGAAGTGACGCAATAAAATCTTGTAAAACTAACAACTTGCAAAAAATATTTTATCGTCTTATACTTTGTGAGTCCAAGATATTAAGTATTCCATCTTCTACGCACTTTGAACTTTATTGATTGTATAACTGTAATCACCTCCGGCATTTACAACAATAGATTCTTATCTCTAAGTTGTGACCATATTATTTTGTAATATAAGTATCGTACAATACGAGTGTCATGAGTGTCACTTTCACCCATACTTCAAATGATTTAGGGGCGGAACATATCTGACGGAAGATCCGTCAAACGTATCTTCGGTCGCGTATATTCCGTCAAATGAGTCAGTACACATCTGACGGAAAATGCGTCGAGCGTACTAGTCGACCAAGCCAACTAGACGAATGTCATCGTGACAAAATTCAACATAATTCAACAATTATAATCCAGAAATTATTTATCGTAACGTGCGAACGCGGCGCGTGTGAACGTACAATGCGCCTGCAATCGGTACTAGGAATTTCTGGATTATAATTATTGAATTATGTTGAATTTTGTCACGTTGACATTCGTCTAGTTGGCTTGGTCGACTAGTATCTGCACACATTTGCTAAAAGCGTGGCTATTATGCACACATATAAGTTTGTTCGTGCAGGGCCGTACTTAGGGCAGCTCAGTATTTTACTGTCATATTCTTTTATCTAATCATTTCTCGTGTTCCCTGATGTTATGTAGTCACTGAAGTCCGGTAGTTATTTATATTGTAATTCGAGTTTGACTATTAAAAATATGTCGACTTAAGAGATTTTTATAGTAGCCAACAAGCGTTATTTGAATATATTTCCTATATAGGTATGGAGGTTCAAAATTAAAATACGATGATACGATTTGGTGACGGTTTTTAAGAAAATTTATACAAATGATATAGAAGGGGTTACAGTTGCAGCGCATGACACAAAATGTTTTCTATGTAGATATTTTAATATATAAAGTTTGGAAATTAAAAGGCGTAGCCGTGAGATTTATTGCCTGTTCTTTCTCATGGTTCTAACTTCTACGCCTCTACGTCGCTTTGAAAAGTGGATTTTGGTTACAAATCGTGTTCTTCATGTTTTATATTATATTTTTTTTGTTTAATAAGACAAAGTTCCCGCACTAGGAATAAATCCTATGTCGCGGGGGACTTTACAAACATACAACTAACGGACACAATTAACACTCAGACTCGAAACAACAATTTATGGATCTCACAAAGTGCTGTCTCGTGTGGGGATCGAACCCACAACACTCGGCGCAATGTCAAGAGGCGAGGAGGCCGCTTAACCTACTATGCCAACCGTGCAGTCCATATTCTATAGCTATACCATACGTTTTTCAGAAGGTACTTCATCTTTTGGCTATCTGAAATGTATATAAAATCATTTACTTACATTATATTGCGATTATTTTTAATTATGCCAATTATATAGAAAGGCAAATAACGGTGCCTAGGCCAAATTATATTTAGTAGAAATAATTAACCAATAATTAATTAAATATTGACCCGAGTCTGTTCAAATGACCAAAAAAAGTATAGCGAAAAATGATCGTATAAAAACGACTCATGAGAAACATACTAATATCATCAAAACTTTATCAGCTACGAAACTCAAAGAATTTGTTCAAAAACTGTGGGTGAAAAATTCAGAGAAAATTTGGGTGTACATAATTATTAATAATATGTCGAAACTTACCGCTCAATTGTTATTTCTGTTGTTTTCTTGCCACTTGAAGCGTACATGGAGTCCCATAGCAAAAGTCATCATGCCAATAAAATATTAATAATAATGGCGTGATGGACCCTAGCTTTTAGGTATGACGTGCTTAATGTTACTAATTTTTCTTAAATTCGCAGTGCTGGTTTTTAGGTATTTTTTTAGAAAATATTATTAAAATCATAAATAATTCTGCCAGACTCATTACGACGGCGGTAATTCCCGTAGACCTTTAGAACCTCATACCTAAGAACAGGCCCACGATCCAGGTTAGCATGTATGCGTACACTCATAGCACATACTAACACTACATTATTCTACACATTTCATTTCTGAAAAAATAAGTAAGGTCTGGCGGCCCTGGAATCTTACTCTACTACGCGTCACTCAAAATCACCGATCTGGGTATGACATGGATATGGCATGTCCAATACCTATGAATTTAGCGTGCCTACCTACGAAATTAGCGTGCATACCCACGAAATGATGGGCAATTTAAAATGGCTGCCATTTGGGTTGTACTCCAGAATATAATCGATATCGATATGGAGGCGGTCAGAGGAAAATAATACATTTTTGTAGTAAGTTACTTTAGTTAGTTTAAGGGTCTGTTTCACAATGTCTCAGTAAATTCATAAGTAGCTACTTGATAAGTATGCTACTGAGGCGTTAAATCCTCTCGGTAACTTCCGCTGCGTTTCACAATCGCCACGCCCATTTCTTAACGTGAAGAGTAACTACTATAAACTTACTTAAAACATGACTGGCAACATTCAAATTCCGCGTTTCGTTCAACGATTATGTAAAATGATTAGTGATTTTTATCTAATTAACTTAAAAATACTATGTTTATTTATTACATTTTGTATTTTATTAGAGTCAGTGGACTATTAAAACTTCGAATATTATTTTATTTCAGTAGCAAAAGTTAAGAATTGCTTTATAACTCTGCGTAGTAACAAAACGCAGTCCTTATGTCATTTTTGTTTCGGTTCATCGGTTGTTTACTTGTTTATTGTTCACACTCATTCTGAAAAAAAGGAGAGGTTTAAGAAGAGCATATAATATAGGCACATACTTACCTTTATATAGGTTTCTAGGTACCTATGTAAGTAGGTACCTACCTAACTACCTATAGCTATTATTTATAATATCAATCAAAGTTGTTTCCATAAACCAACCAAAGACACTATGTGCGGCTGGAGAAGTATGTGAACTCACCTATTTTTATATATATTTATGTTATCTTCAATATGAAAATAAACATAATTCACCGCTTCTTTACTCAGGCGAAATCTCGCTTTAAAATCTACATCATCTAATGCCGATAAATAATTTGCTCTATTGCGAATTATCGGTATTCTTCGAGGTTGCGTCACTTGGTCATAAAACTCCTCGAATTCGTCTTCAATCATATCAAATAAATCCATGATTTTTAAATCACGAAAATACATAATTCAAACTAAATGTGCCGCAGGCAACAAACACAGTACCTTTGTATAGCAACAAACAAAAGAATGCCTTTCTATGGCGTATTTTGTCAACATCTGGTAAACAGATGGGTGTAGATGGTCCTACTTACTTAGCAGCTCAACGTTTAATTACTACTTCAGCCGATCTATAAGTTACCGAGTAGTTTTAGTGACGATTAGTACTACTTCACGTTTGTGAAACGCGTGAGATAGCTTTACTTACTGATTAAGTATCAACTAGCCTACTGAGAACTTTACTTTGACATTGTGAAACAGGCCCTAAATCTTTCGCCAGATTAGTTTATTTCATAATGCAAATGTGGGCGAACATGGCAAAGCGAAGGACGACCCTTTCCTTCGCTACATGTAACAAAATAGACTCTGAAAGCCAATATCGATACTGTGTCGCTGAGAAAGTACCGGCCATGAATGGGTCTTTTAACGAGATCTCGCGGCAGACAGATGTCGACTTATTCGATACCAGTGTTTCGAAGCTAAGAAAAATATTAAATAATGTTTTCTTTTCATAATGTTATCTTTTCATAACAGAACTATAGTGCTATTTAATTTAATATAGTTTATCCTCTTTTTACCCTTTGTGCCTTAATGCATGTTTATGTATGTAATTTATTAGTATATATTGAACTGTCTACCGACAGTTACTTTCTATAATACTATATTTTTAATGCTTTCTATCTGTGGAAACTTTTAAATAGCCTTCTTGTATGTATTTTTGTTCTTATTGTATATGTTAGCTGTAAGTTTCCCTAATAAAACAAAATAAAAATAAATAAATACATACGGTAATGAAACACAGCCTAAAGTACTGATTAATCTGGTTTTTAGACATATTTATGCACAAAAACAAAATTATTATGTTTCGTACTATACAACGATTTCATAGCAGATGTACCACAAACCTTGGCAAAAAATATGGCGACAGTGGCAGGAATGACATTTCTAATAAAATATCGTCATGATTAACTTATTCAGTAAACTAGGGCTATCTCTTTTTTCTGACAGAGATATCCCTAAGACAAAACGAGACAACACTATGTTTGGTGGCTTTATGTCGATTTCGTATATATGTGTATAAAAAAAGTCGTGGTGAAATGTGGGTATAATATTACACCTCTGCCTACCCCTCCGGGGATACAGGCGTGAGTCTATAAAAATAAAAAAAATATAATAATATATGTGTATAATGTAATTTTTCTATATGTACTATTTGCCCTCTCCATGTATATTCCTTTCTCAATGGTCAAAATTCACGTGGTGCGTGGTGCGCGCGACGTCGACGGATAATCCGTCAGTACGCTCGACGTACTAACGGATCTTCGGTCAGATGTGAAAGGTTGAACGTTTTTCTATACATTTGTATGTATTGGCGTTACGCGACGGATAAAACGCGACGGATCTTCCGTCAGATATGTTCCGCCCCTAAATACCTAAGTTAATTTGGTTTCTATACGTGCTCCTAGTTTCTATATATTGACGTCGTCGTCGTCAGATATTAAAATTTGTCTTAGAACAGTGACGCAACTAGTGGAATCCTCTAAGGACTAGTCAGTGTTCTCTGATATTCTGCCCATTCTTTCACCCAGTAGTTATGCCCCAGTATTTGGCTAAAATTCTCTAAAATATATAGCAATAGAATATGCAATATGTTATGAGTTTTCCGAATTCTGGGTAGCACCACGGAGTCTAGTAATGTGCCTGATAGCGGCCATGGGCTCGCCGCCTATTAGATGAGTCTTAAAATTCAAATAAGATTATGCCCGTGGCTGCGCCCGGGTGTCAGCTTTTCAGCTAGCAGCCTTAAAAAGTAGGTAGTCCATGTGTCATTCCGAACTATAAGCTACTAGAGGACGCCAGCAGCTACGCCTGCATTTTTTTTACCCGTTTACCCGTTTTGGCCGATCCCGTGAGAATTTCGGGAAATCCCTTCTTAGTGCACCCCTACGGTCCCCAAGGAACATACATGCCAAATTTCAGCTTCCTGCGCCCAATAGTTTCGGCTGTAGCGTGTCTGTCAGTCAGTCAGTAACGCAAGGATTTTATATATTAAGATATTACTGCAAAATTGCTTCAAAAGCCGATCTGTAGTTTATACATATAAGAGTAACTTTCTCCATACATACAAGCATCTCCACAAACTTCCCGTTTATGATAGAAGCAAGATTATTATGCAAATTGCACACACGAACGTGAGTCACAGCGAGAGGTAGTTCCCCTAATACTCGCTTCGTTAAATATACCTACGCAACTCAAATGAAATGTGTCTGCGTTTTGCACTGCTATGGATCGCGACATGACGTCAGGGACATTCCTTCTTTTAAACAATAGCAATTGTTTAGATGGAGATTAGCATAAAGTTAGAAAAATAAATAATTTATGAAAAAGAAAATAAACCAACTTCGAAAAACGGGTTACAGGAAAAGTCGTGCTAGATCCGTTAAGGGCGTGGAGTACCCATGATTTCTGACTTATTTCACTATGAAACACCCTACCCTAAACTTAACCGTTTTCGAGATATTCGACTTTTAATTTTTTTATTGAATATTGCCGATTTTTAGGCTACTAAATTTAATTTTGTGTGTCTTATTATTATTTTGATATTATTTGTGATTGGAGCCTTCTTTTAAGCAAATGAAGCCTGTAGTAGAAGACTCCGCTCTTCCATAAGAATTAAGTGATTAAAAGTACAAACAATCTTTATATTTTAATTTTCAAAGTAATGAATAAGTAAATGAAGTTAAGATACTAATATACAAAAATTTCGAGTGTGTGCGTGTGTGTGTGTGTGTTTGTGTGTTCGTGTGCGTGCGTGTGTGTGTGTTATGTATTGTGTCATGTGTATATGTGTTATGTACCTACCGTATTTTAAAAGCGCCATCTAGCTAGCTTGTGCTAACTATCCCAGTTAATTTAAAATGATGCAAAATGGTGAAGATAAAATCAAAATGTTCATTTTAGTTAAAATCACTACCTCCTAACGAATATGCAGAAACTAATTGACAACGAGAAACATGGTAGGTAGTATGCGAATTTGATGTGGGTGTAGTTTGTTATTAAAATATCAACACTGCTGATTGAACTAACTGACAACAAGGCCAACGTCTTTATTCGAAATGGAAGAGAACAAAATACTACTACAATGTGAATCATCCGACGAGAGAGAGAGACAGAGAGATATTCATAGGCCTTGCTAAACTGCCTTCCTACTTTTAATAGAGATGTTGACAAATGTTCTGTTCCGATTTTGTTCTTGTACGAGATAGCGATTATTATGTTCATTGAGATTTGTTAAGAGCCAGGCAGCGATAGCCTACTGGAGATACCAACAGACTGCCATGCAGAGGGTATCGCGTTCGAATCCACGGCGCGCACCAATGACTTTTCGGAGCTATGTGCGTTTTAAATTGTAAATTATCGCTTGTCCCGTGGCTCGGAGAGCACGTTAAGCTGTCGGTCCCGGTTGTCATGAAGATCTTTGAAAGTCGTTATAGGGCGTCAGTAGGTACCTTCTAAATAAACTGACACTAGCTTAAACCATGGCATATTGCTATCCCTTCGGGTTGCGAAGGTCAGACAGGCAGTCGCTCCGTGGAAAAGCTAATATTCAGCCAAATCCGGTTAGACTAGTAAGCGGACCCCAGATTGAAACTGGGATAACGCTAGGAGGATGAGATTTGTTAACAAAACGGTTCTAAGTTTTTGAACAACATAATATTTTAGTTTTATAAATGAAATATCTACTAACAAAAGATAATATCGATACTCCGGTATGCTTAGCATGCGTGCAATTTCTAAAGGTCACCTGTCAAACTCAGGGTTACAGTGATGTTTTGAATTTCGACAACAACACAGACAAAATGTAATAAACAGAATTCTCTAATATAAATACGTTTAATATTTTCACCGAATTTGAATTATTTTTAATATGATTTGATACAGTTATTGTATGTAATATATGTATAAGTATTAATTTGTCACGGCCATTTCACTAGACCGTTTATGATGCGATCAGTTATGGAGTAAGTTTGAATAATTTTTAAAATAAGTATTTATTTCCTTAAAAAATTAGTTTGGAATACGCAAATTAGTCGTAGATGGAGTTAAGTTGCTACTGTCCGGTTTTATCTGAATTTAATTTCTTTTCCTGGTCCGTGTGGTGACGGGTTAAGAATACGAAATGTCACCACCCTATATCATCCCATGGGTGTCGTAAGAGCCGACAGAGGGAGGATATTATGCAGAGAACAGCACTGTAAGAGAAGGAAAACTTGATACAAACCCTATACCAATCCGTTTGGCCAGCGTGGTATAGTAGGCCAATTCCTTCTTTCAAAGGAGAGGCCTAGTCCAGCAGTAGACTGCTGATGATGATGATGACGAATTTCTTTTAAAGAAATAACTGTATTGCAGCTATTTTACCATTATACTTTTCAGGCTGCACTGTCTAATACATTTATGCACCACGTGTTGGTACTGAGAATTTCCTGAGCGACAAACATTTGTAACACTACGTATGTTCAGGAATCGAACCTAAAAATCCTAAAATGTACATGGCACTAGCATTAGCAAATGACAGGTCATAATCAATACCAAAGAGCCCAGATACTTACATAGAGGCGCATTTCCTATGGGCGCTCTGAAGACAAACTTTCTGTGACCCAAATAGCCGCTTGGCGGCGTAGCAGTCGCGCTGTGACAGCTGTCTCTACGAGAGCAAGATTAGAGAGACGAACGTTCCTCCTGTGTATCTTAACTACGAGAGCAAGAGAGACGGAGGACGACGCCAGTGCCGATTCCATGTGGAGACTGTCTCCAGTTTAGTACGTAGTTGGCGCTGCGAACTAAACTGGAGACAATCTCTACATGGAATCGGCACACGAAATCCTTAAGAACTGCGCTTCTATGTAAATCTGTATTCATTGTCAATACACGGCCGTGGCATGGTTTAAATAGTTAATTTTATTCATTATTACTACATATCTTCATTAAAGCCTACCGATAAATACAGATACATGGATACATGCATATCATATATGTATATTTACCTGAATAATTTGTATTTTATTATTTCCTTGTTTGCTCGCTGCAGACTATCAAGACATATGAGACACAAAACCAGTTAAGCGTCGATTTAAAGATCACTGGTGAAAGGCATCCGGCCCCGCCTAGTGCCCACAATGACCTTAAAATGGATAAACCCTTTGGCATCTTGAGATATTTGTATTATTCTTATTGTGTATCCCTTCGTCGCGACTTACTTTGTACTTTCACATAACATAATACAAAATGTCACCATTTGTGAAGTGACAGTACACTTGATATCAAATCCTATACCAACCCTTCTCGCTGGCATGATATGGGAGGCCAAATCCGCCTATTATCGCACAATGTTGGAGTGAAATTGGAACGGGCAGGATGCAGTGGGCTGAGAAGGCTGTAAGATGTATAATGACGTTGTATGTGTAGCAGTGCTGCGTTCTGCCTATTTAGTAATCTGTGGTTCTGCTTACGTTAAAGCTTACGCGTTTCTTGTGCTGTCAAGGACGCTGTCTTAAGGTCATGACTGTAAAGTATTATATTTATCTATGGTCATGGCACATTACGAAAGCAGCACAACGCTCTAACCTAACGATAAACTTGTCATATAATTTGACCATTAAATCGTATGTTGAATAATATGTTTCACAAGTAAAATATTATAAACCAATGGCGGGTTGTCAGCGCACTAACGGCTGCCTCATTATTCACGACTGTGATGCCGATGTACTGCAGCTGTGCTGTTGCAGTGCCGGTACAGACTTTATCCGAACGTAGATTTCAAAATAAACATTATCAAAATCCCTTAAATCAGATATAAGTAGATAAGATTTATATTATTATGCAGGTGAATCCTTAAAACCAGTTGTAATCAGTTGAAGTCAAAATGAAGACATTTTTCCTTGTTATGTCCTTCGAAACTCCTTGAGGTAGCTACAAATATTTATATTGTGGACGATTTTATATACCCATAAAACCGTGCTTAAATAATTTGAACTTTGTGCGGATCCAATTTCGATTTTAGTAGTTTCGATTGCAAATCATTTCTTTAATTATTTGCCTGCAAGCAATCCTCTGCGGCTTTTCCCGCGTTAAGTTTTCAAACCCTACTTTAACCATATTGAAAAATCCTTCCTCAGTGGGTGTGCAATGGGTGTGCCTACGTTATGTAAAAAGACCACTGTCAAAATTCTTTAGTACATGCGTCAGTTGTTTAACTTTTGCGACGATGATAATGATGATTAAGATTATTTGATTTAGTATGTCTGTTAGTGTAAACAGTAAGAAAATCTAGGTTTATGCTTTTTGGAGCGTCGTCCGTAATACCCATGTCAATTGTGATGTCAATAAACTTAGGTACTTGAGTCTCTTTAGAGCCTCACAGTCTTCCGAATAATAATAATAATAATTGTCTAATACAATAATTATAACGTGTGATACCGCTGGATAGATATTTCCAAAACATTCTGGTTTTGTTTGAAAACTATTCTGGTTTCGTATTCACTGATCCGTTGGCCAAATGAATCATTCATCTATGATTGCCTTATAGCATGTCTCCTTCTACTATTTACTCATTATATCAGCCGAAAGACGTCCACTGCTGGACATAGGCCTCCCTAAGGCTCTCCATATAGACCGATCTGGGGCAAACCGCATCCATTACCTAGAGAAAACATAATATTTAGGTTGGGGTAGGGTAGGGTGTATGCCTGCGGAAGAATTTGGATTCCCGCGTCCCCTCGCGCACGTGGGAGACACCGGGGTGGTTTTAGCAGGTAAGAGTCCGGCACGCCCCTCCGCCTTTCCCCAGGCGGAGGTAGTCCTTGAGGATTTCCCCCCGCAAAAAAAGGGTAGGGTGTATCTCGGCTAAATCTCTGAACTGGGGCAAGGAAAGACAGAGAGAAAAATAATTTTTTTTGATGAAATTCACCATGGAGGTAGTTCAAGTCGCGAGGGGTTTGAATTAGGAGTTTTGCATGAACGATAGTATTGGTTTTATGGAGACAATGCGCGGGTGAAGCCGCGAATAATAGTAAGTAAAGAAATTATCATATATTTAAGACCAGAACGCAAGGTCGCTACTCCATTAGTATTACTACTAACTAAGGAAAATACACGAAGCAAATAATATTACTATCTTTGCGAAGAGACGGAAAACTCGGCATCAAACCCTATACCAACCCGTCTGGCCAGCGTGGTATAGTAGGCCAAATCTTTTATTGACTCAAAGTGATATTGTGAAGCAAATTAGAAGAAGCTTAAGGGTCTTTACACGACTCTGCTCTCACCCAACTAAATGAATATCATTCAAATATGGACTTTAAGGTTAGTACTGTAAAGAATACCCAAAGGGTAATACCCTTTGGGTATTCTTTACAGTGTGCTAAATGTTGCCATAAATAACACTTTAAGTCTAGCAGTGAATTGCAAAATTCTGTGAAGACCAAACTTAAATCCTTAAAGTGAAGTTAGTTTGAAATAATGACAAACATATTACATTTTTATAACCAGATAGCCAATTGATTATGTCAATTTAAATATGAGGAAGTAGTGATAAACAAACAAAGCTGAAACTGTGTTTAAAAATGGGTATTTGTCATTGATAACCTCGTTATACCTATACGAGATAAACATAATTATATTATCATCCAGTGTTGTTGACATTTATCATATTAACCGACTTGCAAAAGTAGGAGATTCTCAATACGGTCGCTATTTTTTAAAGTATGCACAGTGATTACGCCACTATTTTTGGTTCTATTTCTTGGTTCTTTAAGATCATTATTATTTACAAAATGAGTATAATTTTTTCACAATCGCTGTTCCACAAGGTACACCATTACCCACTATTTTAGCTTTGATATTTAATATATAATTCCGAACTAGGTTGTCTGGAAGAAATCGCAATGTGCGATAAGACCACCCTTGTACCTAATTTATTATAATATTGTGTATTTACTGGTGTACAATAAAGTGTTTTAATCTTATCTTCTTCTCTTCTTCTTTTCTTAATAGTTTGTTTAGGACTAGATGCGTTGTGTGTATGTGGTAAAATATTATAATTAATATCTTAGGAGAAGGAAAACTCCGAATTTAAACCAACTTTCAGGGAGCATACCCGAAACAAAACCCCGATCTAAGGTGTGAACCGACCCGTGCCGAGGGATTCGTGGCCAGAGGGCAAGCTGGTCGTAAACGGAGGGTGCCTGTGTTGGTGGTCACAGGGCACAGCTGATATTCCGCCTTACCCCCGTAAAGGGCTCTGCGGGGATGGACCGTCTAGATCCCTAAATCTCGTGGGAACGCTATGGGAACAAAAACTTATTCTTCTCCATACGGCAGCGACGCGGTTCGCAACCCGTCACGTCTCGTTTCCCGCGAGGGCGAAAAGCGGCCTACGGAAAGCAGGTTTGCAACATTGAATGTTGGTGGAGGAATGAACGGCAAATTGGATGAAGTATGTCAGATGATGGATGATAGAAAGATTGATGTTCTTTGTGTGAATGAAACAAAAAGAAAAGGGTGTGACACCACCAAGCATGGTGCATATACGGCGTATTGGTCTGGGGTAGATAGTACCACCAGAGCCTGTAAGGGAGTTGGTGTAGTACTGTCTGCGCGAATGAATGAGTGCGTAAAAGAGTTTGAATGTGTAAATGCTAGGCTACTGTGGATGAGAATGAAAGTAGGACTTACTCGTCTCTTTATTGTGGGGTGTACGCCCCGGTCAATATAGTTACGGGTATGTCACAACATGAGCAAGACGAAAGGCAGGAGTTTTGGGAGAGTTTAAGAGAGATTTTGAGGAACTGCAAGGATAATGAATGTGATTGATCTTGTTAGGGGATTTCAATGGATGGGTGGGAGTAAAGCGAGATGGATTTGAAAGGGTGTTAGGTGCATTTGGTGATGAGAGTGTGAACGAAAATGGAAAAGCACTGCTTGAGATTTGTTTGGAGTGGAGCCTTTGTGTGACAAACACCATGTTTGATCATAAAAGGATACATATGTATACGCGAGAGGCGAAAAATGTTAGAAGAAGTATGATTGATTTTGTGATAGTAGATGAACGATTGAGAAAGAATGTGTTGGATACAAGAGTATATCGAGGGATCGGCATCCACACAGACCACTTCTTGGTGTTGAGCCGGATAAGTAGGCTCTTTAAAGGATGGCGACACCGAGAGCGTAATGAAAATAGGGTCTTGGAAATAATAAAAGTAGAAAATCTACAAAAGAAAGATGTGAAAGATGAGTATAAACGAAGATTGATAGCAAGATTTGAGAGATTCGATGGCATAAATGATATGGAAGAATTATGGCAGGCCTTTAAAGAAGAGGTAGTATGTGTAGCGTCTGAAGTATGTGGTATGATCAAGAGAAGGAAAATACGAAAGGTTAAGAATACATGGTGGGATAAGGATGTACAATCAGCAGTGTCAGAGAAGAAGAAAGCTTGGTCAGATTGGTTGGCTGCCAGAGCAAATGAAAGAATGGGAAAAGCAACGAGTGTAGACATAGATGAAGCAAAAAAGGAGTTTGTTAGGTCAAAAAGAATAGTGAAAGAAATGGTTAAAAGGAAAAAAGAGGAAAAGAAAGATGAGTTTGATAGCAGATTATCTGACGATTTCCAGAGGAACATTAAGTTTTTCTGGAAATCCGTTCGTGCAGTTCGAGGAAGAACTCAATCTTCAGAACACACATCCATCAGAGACGAGAATGGAAGTATAGTAAATGGTGAATTGTGCGTGCTGAAGAGATGGAAAGAGCATTTTGAAAGTTTATTCGAAAGAACGGCGATAGAGACACCGATAGCTGAAGTGAATTGTAATGATAGCAATGATGAAAGCGTTATTGGCGTGGATGAGATCGTGAAGGCACTGGGAAGTATGAAAGTAGGTAAGGCTGCAGGATATGATAGGATTACAGTCGAAATGCTGAAGGCTGGACAGGGCATCATAGTTGGTCAGTTGCAGCGGTTATATAACTTGTGTTGGAACACCGGCCGAGTACGTAATGTCTGGACCACAGCTGTAGTTGTGCCTCTTTATAAAGGAAAAGGCTCGCAACAAGACTGCAAAAACTATAGAGGCATTAGCCTTCTCAGCATTGTTGGCAAATTGTATGCAAAGGTACTTATTGAAAGAGTTATGGAAGTAACCGACAAGAAAATATGGGATGTACAAGCGGGATTCCGAAAGGGTATGGGATGCACGGATCAGGTTTTTTCCTTGCGAAGCATAGCGAAAAGGTCTATTGCGCATTCGTGGATTTGGAAAAGGCTTACGATAAAGTGGTGAGGAATGAAATGTGGTCGGTGCTGTCAATGAATGGGGTGGACAGCAGCCTCATTCGAGCTCTGAAATCCCTTTATGAGGATTCTAGAGCTTGTGTGAGGATAAACGGGGCATACACTGACTGGTTTACCATTGATAAAGGTGTTAGACAGGGATGTGTAGCGTCGCCGTGGATGTTTAACCTCTTCATGGACAGTTGTTTGCAAGATTTAAAACATAGTGACTGCGGATTAAGGAAGAATGGGTTACTCGTTAAATGCCTCCTTTATGCTGATGATCAGGTTATACTTGCATCTTCAACGGAGGAGTTGCAGGAGATGGTAACAATAATGCATCGTGCGTTAGAAAGGAAAGGAATGAAAGTGAATGTAAGTAAAACGAAAGTTATGGTTTTTGAAAAGGAGGAATGCGTTACGGCTTGTAATGTTTTGATCGATGGACAGCGAGTGGAACAAGTGAATGAGTTTGTTTACTTAGGTACGTTGTTTACAAGAGATGGTAAGAATGAAAAAGATATTGAAAGGAGAGTTAATGCAGGTAATTGTGTGAATGGAGCTCTGAAGGCGTTTATGAACAGTCAAAACGTGTCCAAAAAGGCACGTTTGGCTGTACATAGAGGTGTGTTAGTGCCTACCCTTATGTATGGTAGTGAAAGTTGGGTATGGCAGAAGAGATTTGAAAGTAGAATAAATGCTGTAGAAATGAGAGCACTGAAAAGTATGTGTGGTGTGTCTTTGACCGACAGAGTAAAGAATTGTGTGATACGAGAGTGGTGTGGGGTAAAAGAAGATGTAGTGACAAGCATTGAGAAAGGCATGTTAAGATGGTTTGGGCACATGGAGAGGATGGATGACGATAGACTGACAAAGAAGATATATCAGGCTAGTGTGAATGGGACAGGACTAATGGGAAGACCTAGGAGAACGTTCTCTGACCAGATTGGAGACATCCTGAAAAAAGGACAAGTCAGAAGTACCCTTAACAGAAGAGCATGCATGAGAAACTTGATGGGAGTGAGTGAAGCAAGTGAGGTATGTCAGGATCGTTGCAAATGGCGTTCCGTAGTCTCTGCCTACCCCTCCGGGAAACAGGCGTGAGTCTATGTATGTATGTATGTAATATCTTAGATACATATACATTTGAAGATTGAAAGGCAAGTAACTTAACTAGAATAGTTTTATCATATTCATAACTGCGGTGTCAAACGACTGAATCAATTTTATGTAAGCTGTGGAAAAGGCTAATATTGATCAGAAGGCTTATCAACCATTCGTTTAGTGTAATACAAATAATACAGTAAAATGCATGTGCACCTACTAGCTGATCGACATGCGAATCTCCCATAGAATGTGTGAAGATTCTCATTATTGTTACAATTGAGGTTTAATACGTAATCATTACACGTGCAGTATTCTCAAACATGCTTCCTTAGCCTCCTCTTACTTGTCGTATTTTCAGTAGGATTAGCCGGCCTAGGCAGTACGAAAGAGAAAGAAAGTTGATTCTTCTGATTTTGTTTTCTCCCTCTTCGATCTCTATGTGCTTTTGATGTGTTGCTGTAGATAGATGATAACACATGCACAATGTATCAACAGTCCACTGCTGGACTAGGCCTCTCCTTTCAAAGGAGGAATTGGCCTACTGTACCACGCTGGCCAAACGGGTTGGTATAGGGTTTGTAACAAGTTTTCCTTCTCTTACAGTGTTGTTCTCTGCATAATATGCTCCCTCTGTCGGCTCTTACGACACCATGGGATTATATGGGGTGGTGACATTCCGTATTCTTAATCCGTCACCACACGGACAGCATGCACTATGTAAGTATATCACTAATCAAATCACGGAATACATTATGATCTTCATCATAGCTATTATGATTGTGTCGATTCAAGACTGCAACGCTGTTAAATTTGCTGCTAAGAGGAATGAATCATATTAATGTCTTGTATCAGTAAGTTCCGAACAAGAGACCAGTCCATCGATAAGCTATGTGAATCATGCAAGCAAAATTGCGACCCAATACTTGTAAATTAAAAATGGACAGCATTCTAACATATGGGGCATTTTCTTACCTATTATTGTCGTAGCGTTATCCCAAAACCTATATCCTCAAAACTTTTACCCTCGACTCCGGGATCCACTTTCTATTCTAACCAGATATGTCAATGAATTTTATACAACAAAGAAATTCGCGGGCGCTAACTTTCTTTTTTTGCCCGTCAGTTTAAAGGATAAAACTTACAACACAAAGGTTACCTAACAGTTCGTTAGGTAACCTTTGTGAGATTGCAACACCGTCGTGTGCAGTGTCATTTGAGTTTCGTTTAGTAGGTACAATCGTCGTCACAGACCCTAACATATTCCTTTCACAAGTCACTATAATATCACTCTAATGTCATCATTCTCTTTAGCGTTATCCCAGTTTCAATCTGGGGTCCGCATTCAGTAGTCTAACCGGATTTGGCCACAGAGCGACTGCCTGACTGATCTCAGCAACCCGAAGGGATAGCAATATTCCATGGTTTTAGACAAGTGTCAGTTTATTTAGAAGGTACTGTCGCCCTGTAACGACTGTCAAAGATCTTCATGACAACCGGGACCGACGACTTAACGTGCTCTCCGAGGCACGGGACAAGCGATAATTAACAATCGCACATAACTCCGAAAAGTCATTGATGCGCGCCGTGGATTCGAACCCGATATCCTCTGCATGGCAGTCTGTTGGTATCTCCACTAGGCTATCGCTGTCTTTTATAATTTAATATCACTCTAATGTATATCGTTTTTGTTTTGTTTGTTTGTTTTTCGTGTGAGCGTGTGGCCAACTCTGGTGTCGGAGTTTTTTAGACCGCCCGAAGGCCTCTGACATGGCCTAACGATCCTTATCCTGAGACAAGAACCGGGACCGACAGCTTTACGTGCCCTCCGAAGCACGGTAGCGCTCAGATGTAAATGCCACACGCGGTCACCCATCCAGGTGGCGACTTGTGCAAGCGTTGCTTAACTTTGCCGATCTGTTACGAACGGCAAGCCAAGTCTCGCTATGAGCGCTACTATCTTTTTATTTAAGGCAATACTATCGTTTTATTTAAGGCAATGGTTTAGTTATATTTCTTTGGCGTTGCTTCAGGGACGCTACGTGAATAAAGTGATAATCCAGTTTTCTGTTAGGTGGTTTGCCCAATCATCTGTGACCAAAGACAAAAACAAAATGTCATATTAAACTTTATCTTTCGGAAGAGCTTTCCTACTTTTTAAACTTATAGATCATTTATAGTTTAACCTTATAGCACAGAATAAAGAAAGTACTAACGTACTTATAGATACTTTATCTATCGGGTGTCTCGATCGGCGAAGATAGTCAAAATGGCCTCTTATTCTTAAGTATTTTTCTATTCGGTATTTGCGATTGATATGCCTGAGTGAAAATCTTAGGCTAACAGGTAGGCCGTACTACTTACATATTTATAATTTATACATAAATTAAACATTACTTCAAATAAAAATATCTCAGTAGATCTACATGGTCTTTTTGAAATGGAAATATGAGTAGATAGCTAAATAATATATAAGTACCTGTAGGAGGAAAATATTAGTATAAAACCAGGTTTCGCATGGCCCGCATGATACACGGTACGCTCATTATTTGATTTATTGTTTTCCTATTATGTTTAATATAAATAGAAGCAGTTAAAACGGTAAGGTATTACGTAGCTTTATAATTGGTTCAAAATAGGTCAATTTCTCGCATCAAGTAATTAAAATGGAGATGCCTATACAATTACATTTGAAATACTTGGCTAAATTATAAAATATGTTTTTAGGCAAGTTCTACCAGACATTCAGGGCAAATATGGATCGGACTCAATGGACACGGGCCATTGACAGAACGAAAACCAGCGATCACGATCCTCAAAAATAAGGGAACGACTGGAGATGACTACGTACTTATTCAGGCCAAAAATTTCGGGTCATATGGTCTTTAGGCATCATCAGCAGCGTACGCGCACTTATTACACTGCATCATCGACATCAACATATTATCAGCAGATAGACGTTCACTGCTGGACAAGGCTCTCCACACAGATCGACCTTGAGCCATCAGCATCCATTCGTCCAGTATTACACGTACCAAAAGTAATATATATATAATGTGCAATTGGCCTTCAAGGTCCCATAACCTTGAAGATAGACCTTGTAGTTACGATACGATGGTAAGGCTATCAAGTTTATTTTCGCGAATCGATAACGCTTAGATTAAACTGAGGTCTTAGTTAGTCAGACTTTGCACGTGAATGCATCGAATGCGAGACGTCATACATTTGACAAAGACGTATAAAAAATAAGCTTATTATTTTCCAAGTGACTAATAACTTAAAAGATGACTAAATGTTTGCAACTAATAAAATAACTTGCTAGCGATTCAATATTTTCGCGACTATTATATTAAATAAGATTCAAAACTAAGGGTGTTATAAAAACTAAAATCTAGCAGCTGCGTTTAGGTAGCAAATAAACTATACAAGTCAATTTAAATATTAGCCGAGGAGCTATAAATAATGACTTGGCGACTAATAATGTTAGTAGTAGGTTATGTTAGGTTTTCTATGAGTTAGTAGCATTACTGCTAGTTTATAATTAAAACGAAGCTTATTACTGACATTTTAATATGCTACTTTTTACTTATTACGATACTCCTTATTAGCTGCCAACCCACCCACTCTACTTATTTTTTTAACTTGTATTCGTTTTACTTAGAATCAAATGCTGTATTAAATACATGCCTAAAAAATATACGTCTGTGTACATTTTTTACTGAGATGACCTCTAGCGGATGTTACTGGCCGTTACTAACGGCTAACTACAACTTCAATACATTTTTTGAAAAGAAAATCCGTCCTTGAATCAATGAAATTCGATCTATTCGTATCCAAAGGAGGTATCGGCACATGAGTAAATAAATCTACTCATGTAGTATCGGCTCCCTAATTACAAGGACCCATTCATATAGAATTTGGTGCATTAATAGACCCAGAAAGTATTTAAGAGCCTTTCATTCATAACCATATACGTGCTCAATTTACGGAACTTTCCTCGTGTAACAGCTATCCAAACAAACATAAAACATATAAATAAACATTACTATCTACAAGATAAACGATTTATAAGCTATCGTAACGAAATAACGGATCCTTCACGCATTGTGTTGTTATCAATAAAGGATTCTTCGTTATCTCTGAATGTAGGGCGATACGCAACGATTATGATTCGGAAGGAAATTTACTTGATAATTGTGTCAATATGTAACTGTGATACAGCTGAAGTGATAGAGATATAGTAGATAATAAGTACCTATATGGTATAGGCAGCGATAGCCGAGTGGATATACCAACAGACTGCCATGCAGAGGGTATCGGGTTCGAATCCACGGCGCGCACCAATGACTTTTCGGAGTTATGTGCGTATTGAATTATTAATTATCGCTTGTCCCGTGCCTCGGAGAGCACGTTAAGCCGTCAGTACCGGCTGTCATGAAGATCTTTGACAGTCGTTACAGGGCGTCAGTACCTTCTAAATAAACTGACACCAATCTAAACCATGGAATATCGCTATCCCTTCGGGTTGCGGAGGTCAGACAAGCAGTCGCTCTGTGGAAAAGCTAATATTCAGTCAAATCCGGTTAGACTAGTAAGCGGACCCCAGATTGAAACTGGGATAACGCTAAGAGAAAGAAGAAAGAAGAAGAGGTACCTATATAAAAAATGTTCGGTGTTCACACTTTAAGTGGTCAGAGCCTGTAGCTGCGTACAATATTATTTAAATAATACAATTGCTAATTTTGATACTGTACCTACGGTATGTGGCATATGAAGTGTATTTATATGGCGCAGTGGTCGCCTTTGCAATTGGCTTGCCTTTTGTAATTTACGTAGTTATAATTAATAATATTTTATGCAATTATTTAGCAGCATGTAGTTTTTGATTTAAGTAGTGTTTTCAATTATATAGCTGGTTCCACTAATCAGGCTTTATCGCTGCGTTCATCTTTCTTATGCTCGGATCTTAAAGGCGAGATTTTATTATAGCCTTTAGATATGAGACTTTTATAGATAACATTAAGTATTTTGTTACTTACTGACTAACAAGCAACCCACTGCCAAAACTATTGAGCGAGTACATATATTTTTATTATTTTTATTTTATTTTATATGTCGACGATTGGGCTCACCTTCCTTGATTACCTAGACTGCCTGCGTGGTCCAGTGGATAGTGTATGGGACTGCTGATCGGAGATCCCGGGTGCGATTCCCGAGTCGGGTAAAAGTGTTACTGGGTTTTTCCGAATTCTCAGTAGCAGCCTGGAGTCTGGTGATGTGCCCGGTAACGGCAATTGGTTCGCCCCCTATTACGTGGAACCTAAAAATTCATGGCGAAATGTGGGTGTAAAATTACACCTCTGCCTACCCCTTCGGGGAAACAGGCGTGAGCTTATAAATAATAATCCTTGATTACCATAGGAGTGTACTGAGAAGGGATTTCATGAAATTCCCACGGGATTGGGCAGTAACGGTTAAAAATAAAATGTGTGGGCATAGCTACGTGTGTTCTCTAGTATTAATATAGGTAATCAATACAGATATTTTCTAAATGTTTATTACAAAAATATGAAGGTAAATATGCAAATGCAGACAGATAATTTTCGGTTACAATATTAACTTAATCTGTAAGTATAAAAACGATATGTCGCTCGCAAGTATAAAATATTGATATAAAAATACTATTCAAGGTTCAGACAACAGATAATATTTTTTTATGCACACTAGCATCAGTAAGTCAAAGATGTGTTGATATTTTTTTATCATATTCACAAATATTGTTTTAGTTGTGCTTAATAAAATAATTTACATACATTAATATTATTTTTAGTAGGTACATTGGTGGTCATCATACATCCAAATCATTGTTTCGTAGTCAGGACTCCGCAAAATAAGAGAAGTTGATTCATATGCCAATAGGCCTCAACTTGCTTCAAATTTGCTCTTTCAGCGCTAGACTAATTTCCAAATTATAGAAACATAATTATAACATGGCGTTTCGTAGTCTCTGCTTACCCCTCCGGGAAACAGGCGTGAGTCTATGTATGTATTATAACATTTGAGTAGCATTCATTGCCTATGGAAGATCGACTCAAATGAGATTTTTATTGTTCGTCGAGAAAGACATACTTATCATTATTACAAAGAAACATCGTCTAGGTTCGTTTAAAAAAGTAAACAGATCACATATTTTTTGTGGCCAGGCCAAGTATTTTTATAATATTTGTTAGAGTAATTCATTGAAAGAAACAAACAAGCTCTCCATCTGTAAAATATCAACAATTATAATTATGAGTCATGTTAGCGTGTAGAATAATATGTCTGGAGCAATGCCCTGTCTGTTAAAACAATTAACAGTTTAATGAAACAAGCTAGAAATTAATGTTTCTATTATTATTTAGTACAAGACTTCGTCCTCTGCACTAACTGCGTGAGACCTTTTACCATTTTAGGGAGGAGTTTCCTGATAGGTAGGACATTTTCTAATAGATAGGAGCCAGCGCTAGCCTAGTGGAGAAAACAACAGACTGTCATGCACATGGTATAGGTTTCGAATCCACGGGGAGCACCAATGACTTTTCAGAGTTATGGCGATTTGAATTGTAAATTATCCCTTGCCCCGTCCCGGCTGTCATAAAGATCTTTGACAGTCATTATAGGGGGTCAGTACCTTTTTTTTTTGGGTGTCCGGTTGGAAAATCCTCATGGAGTCCCGTCGCCCTGGGGGGGGGGAAGGACGAAGGGGACTGCCAGACTCTTACTGACTAAAAACCAACCCGTGCTCCTCATGTACCCATGTGTCGGAGGGTAGGGTTTCACCGAAGCATTCCTCGCTACCCCCCGATGGGTATTGGACCGCCAGATGGTCAGGCGCGACCGCACCCGACTGCGAGGGACAGACATAACTGTCCCGCACCCGCAACGTTGGACGCATCCTGCGCAGGCCCCTCCAAGCCCACGCGGAGCGTCCCCTACCGGGATCCCTCTTAGCTTCACCGCGGGTGACAAATCCACGGTTACTGAGCCCCCCACCACGACAAGGTGGAGATCCCACGGGGATCCCATAGGGGAGTCAGTACCTATGAGTTAACTGACACTAGTCTTAACCATAGAATATCGTTATCCCTTTGAGTTGCGGAGTTCAGACAGGCAGTCGCTCTGTATCCATAGTCACAAACTTTCGCGTTTCTAAAAGAACCTATTAAGATACGTATGTTAATTACGTTATTGTCCTCCGTCTAAGTATGTATCATAGATAAAAAGAAACACGACAGTAAACCCGTTCTTGACCACTTGAGAAATCAAAGCGATATGTCTACCTGCATCGCTTTAATTACGCAACGCACCGCGACGACGTGACATTTTGCCTCACTGTTTATCGAGTGATGTATGGCGAAGGTTCTTAAAAGTATAGTATGTTGCGTAATATAACCGTGACGATAGATTTCTATTGGAGGCAGGGATAGCCTAGTGGGAGTACCAACACACTGCCATGCAGAGAGTATTTGGTACAACTTTACGGCGCTCACGGCTCACCACTGGCTTTTCGAAGTTTCAAGGGCTTATGTGTTGATTACACCTAACGAGTACAGTAGCGAGTCAGTGTCCTCGGCCGAGTACTGGGTTGGTAAAAACACTTTAACGAGTGCTCGGCCGAGTGCTAGGTCGAGCAGAGAGGCGAGAGTCACTAGAATCCCAATATGTTTACTAGGCCGAGTACCCACCTCCCGCATCGTTTTTCTACCCCCGTAGCGACTCGGTATTCCGCTCGGCACGCATGAACACGCTCTCGAGTGTTACTCGTCCACTCGCCACTTGCTCGTTCGGCAACAGCCGGTTGAAAACTTGTTAAATTCTTTTTTTTTGCGATCCATTGCCGATGTAAGCGTGATTAAAACTAAACTGACTCGCCACTATAGTAAATACGTGTGACCACCCACTCGGTTCGGCAGCTCTCTCGGCCTAGAGCGCATTTACTGACTCGCCACTGTACTTGTTAGGTGTAATCAACCTATTAGTTACTGAAGCTCACACCGGGCGCACTAAGGCTGCTACACACAGTGGCGCCGGCTTTTGTCGCGCGGCACGTGCCGTCGGCTTTTTCTTGGCGTTTGTGCTGCCGGCATCTGCCTCCGAAACTTGCACAAAGCCGCACTGCTTACAAAAACACACAACATTACCTCGTGAATGCCGGGAGCGAAATAACTTTGCAAGTTGCAACCCGTGTGGTACGCCAGTAAACCTGAGCGTTCATACCGGCGGCTTTGTTTGCCGCCGGGTGCACCGCGATTTGGCCGGCGGCCTTTAAAGGCTAATTACGGCGATGCAGGCGGGTATGATCAGACTCATTAGTCACCAAAGGCAATGATAAAGTATTTATTCTGAGACAGACGTATTCTTATTAACTGTGCGTCAATTATATATAGATATTAAATACAGTATTAAAAAAACACTCCGATATTCATTTTAACACATTTAAGCCTACTGATCGACGTCGTGATAACAGAATTTGCCCAACCGTCTTATACAAAAATTGTTTGTCTAAAAAAATTTTCTGTTTGTTGGGAAGTCACCTTTATAATAAAATAAATTCAATTTTGTCGATTAACTCCCTCACTAAAATCAAATGTAAAATGAAAATTACTCAATGGTTGCACTCACTTACATACGAGAATACCGAAGACCTCCTTAAAACAGTACGATAGATTTATTACATTTATAATAACACACAATTGCGCAAACACTTACCCTCAAACACACACACACACACACACACACACACACACACACACACACACACACACACACACACTCTCTTACACACACACACACACACACACACACACACACACACACACACACACACACTCTAACACACACACACACTCTCTCTCACAAACACACACACACACACACACACACACACACACATCCATACACACTCACACTTTTTACACCCTTAAAATGGTTGTACATACCTACATATTTCTCTTGTTTTAAATAGCTACTTTTCTCTTTGCATGTTTATGATAATTATATAGATTAATGTTACATTAAAAGCATATCTATATGAAGCACATTACTATCCTTGATTGAACTTTAATTTATATTGTAAGATTTCAGAGCCTTTGTGAAAGAGAATAAATATTTCTTTTTTATTATTATTATTATTCTAAATTCTGACGACAGGAAAAGTTATAATAAAACATATGGTGCAAGAGCACCTGTATTCCTACTTATAATACGAATACAGAGGGTCTAGTACGAGTTTTACACGGTGACGATAGACTAGTCGATGGGAACAATATTCATACATTTCCTAAATGCGCCCCCTAGCGGACTCTATCAATCGCTACTATCCGATACAAAATGTATGAAAATTGTTTTTTTGAAAATGCTTTTAGAAAATGTATGAAAATTGTTCCCGTCAGAGTCGACGGTCAAACCGATACGATCGAGTGCAAACCTCGTGGTAGACCCTCAGGTGTGCAATATCTAACAATGCTTTAATTTACATGACAATGTTGATTATTTAGCTTGAAAGCATTTGCTACCTTACGTCATAAAACTACTTACAAGATTTTCATTTTTAAGTAAATCACTACATGTATAAAACAAAGTCAGTCTTCTGTCTGTCTGTCCGTATGTATAAATCTTAAAAACTACGCAACGGATTGTAATGCGTTTTTTTTATAGATAGAATGATTTAAGAGGAAGGTTAAATATGTATAATTGACGTGGGCGAAGCTGGTGGCGTCTAGTATTTGTTTAAAATAAACATACATACATACATACTGAAGGGGTAGGCATGCATCACGCAAAAACGGCTGAACGGATTTGGATGAATTTTGGTACACAGATTTATGACAGTTTATTACTTGGATTGACATATAGGATACTTTTTATTAACAATCCACGCCAGCGGAGCCGCGGGCGGTAGCTAGTAATACATATATACATAAACTGACGCCTGTTTGAAGGGGTAGGCAGAGGCATATTAAACGCCCACTTTTCGCCAGTGTTTTGATCCCACGTAATAGGTGGCGAGCCTATTGCCGCTTATCGGGATATTTTGTTTGCCGTCGCCTCGTCCGTTGATCGGCAGGTGCACCACTTGCAGGCGAGCTTGGCTTGGGACCCTAAGTTCTTGGTGGGAACCCTATGCACCCATTAAAATAAAGAATACCATAAAACATGTATACTTAATAGTATTTGATTAACTGTTGACTACGAAACCATTAGGGTTTATTAAAATTTATTTTATAATTTGAAATTATCAAGATTGTTTAAGAGCCTTGTTACTTGTCTTATTTACATTGAAATCTTCCTATGGGTGAGGCTTGTTAAGATAACCCAAACATCAGGCATGTAAAAAAATACATTTGGTAAAGGTTTTTAGGGGTTGTGAGTGGGGGAGGAGGTCTCGGAACCCTCTCTCACCATTTTCACTTGCCGGAAATACTTGGTTTCTTCTGAAAAAAAAAAAATATTTCCAAACATCGGTGTGTATGCCACCGCCAACTTCCACATTCTTCACACTAGTTTAATAAACTGAGGTTGACGGAGCCCTGCTTCACAGGGCTCCTATTTTCGGGTTAACGGTCAAAAGAGAACCTAATAATATTTAGTTACTTTCACATAAAACCTAAAATTACGTTCCGTTTTGCATATTTGAATGAAGAATTTTTGGAAATTGTGTAAAAATATTTAGACGCAACTCCGGCAGCCAAAATAACTTTTAGGGGAATAAAACTAACTCTGTTAAGCCCCCTACACCACCAATACCCTCAAAATCGGGCGACTCGTTTCGAAACTCGACCCATTCGTTTTTCCGCAAAGCGCGATAATAATATCGTATGGTTAGCCACGTTCTAAACTCTTTGCTGTCATAAGGAAAATTAGCTACAATCCGCTCACCAAGAGTACACCGGGTTTTCCAATTCAACTAATAACACAGATAGTGTTTAGGCACTGTAAACGTAAGGAAATTACCGATGTAATAGGGTATTTTGCAATGGCTGTAATTGTCTTATATCTTTCATCCATCCGTTCCACTTAGTCTAACCGGATTTGGCTAAATATTAGCTTTTCCACGAAACGACTGCCTGTCTGACTTCCGCAACCCGAAGGGATAGCGATATTCCATGGTTTAGACTAGTGTCAGTTTATTTAGTAGGCACTGACGCCCTATAACGACTGTCAAAGATCTTCATGACAACCGGGACCGACGGCTTAACAAAAAATTCAATACTCTATCCGAAAAGTCAGTGGTGCGCGCCGTGGATTCAAAATGGATACCTTCTGCTTGGCAGTCTGTTGATATCTCCACTAGGCTAGTATAGGTGTCAAAAAATAAGTATTACTGCCCACATTTCTGTACAAAATTCCATCAGATTTCACAGGCTTCATGAGAATTTTACTCAATAAAATGCGATAAAAGCCTTTTATGTTGTATAGGTAATTAAATTAACAGTTACTTATGTGCCGAAGAGATGCTTATCAGTAGGTAATAACTGCATGTTTATAAAATTGGTTGTAAAGTTTGATTTGATGGCCCATCTTTGTTTTGATTCATAATGCCTGCAGCTATTTTACATTTTTGTTAAGGTTGGGGGTATGTAGGTACAAGGCTTGAAATACCTTGAAGATTTTACAAACATAAGAAACCAATACAATCGCTATAGAAGCCGCAAAAAGTAGTGTTATAATCGCGTTAACCCAAGAAAATACTACCTATATTGTAAAATATATTAAGCTGCAAACCAATATCTATATCAACTAACCAGATCATTAGGAAAAGTCAAATACCTTCTACATTCATCATTAGCCCTTTATACTGTCCCTGCTGTGCACGGATCTCTTCTCACTATGAGAAGGGTAAGGATAAGTCCACCACGCGGGCACTTAACTTCGAAAAGTCATTGGTCGGCTGAGGATTCGAACCCGAGACCTTCTGCGTAGCAGTCTGTCGGTCTCTCCACTCAGCTATATTTGTCATGCATAATTTTCTTTTGGAAGCGTACTCGTGAGTAGTCTATCATCAGGAGGTGCGAGCACCTCACCGATGAAGAACAGAGTCAGCTTGTCAAATCGTCGGATTCGACACTTTAGTGTTCCGTAAGAAAAAACGAAAGTGTAATAAAGGATCTCTCGTGAGTCGTGACTCTTTCTTGTACTTGTCTGATTTTTTATTACAACTAGAGGACGCCAGCAGCTACGCCTGCATTTTTTTTAAATTTACCCATTTTGGCCGATCCCGTGGGAATTTCGGGAAATCCCTTCTTAGTGCACCCCTACGGTCCCCAAGGAACACACATGCCAAAATTCAACTTCCTGCGCCCAATAGTTTCGGCTGTAGCGTGTCTGTCAGTCAGTCAGTAACGCAAGGATTTTATATATTAAGAAGATTAGGACAAAAACTCTTGTATGGTGTTGAGTTGATATAATGTTGCTAAATTGTCCTATTGTACATAATATTTGAGATTCTTGACACAAAGACGGAATCGACGACCTCTAGACTTATTTTTCTTCTCATTATTAAATTTTCTGAGTAGCTAGTAAAATAGTGGCACTAATTGGTCTATACAATATGAGCTTCACGTGTGTACCGTGAAATATTTTGTTACACTTCATGATATTATTTAATGCTCTCTGCAGTTTGTGATGATACGCTTCGCTTGGTTGGTGTACCTAGAAGTCAAGCTCCAATTGATGCATCACACAATAACTGGCGAATGAGACATTCTGCCATCTGTAGAACGATCAGAAACTTAATGATGACTCACGGAATAGCGGATAGGTAGGTAGCACAGATGAGAGAATTAATTCTCTCATCTGTGGTAGGTAGGTACATAGTACTTTAACCTCATCATTAGTGGTTAATCTATTTGAAAACGAGGAAAGCCGACATTAAACTAGCGAAACAATGAACACATCCGTGTGTTCTTTTTGCGTGTCATTTTATAATGGAGCAGTAGATTCTATTTGTAATAGGGTTATTTCCAACTAGTCAAATCAAGCACTTTTAATGAAATGTCAAAAACGACCTTTGCTACGGCGTTTGTATGAAATAAAATCTAGTGACGTCATAGTTTTTTGCTGTCAAATAGAATACTTATTATCAGTAAATTTTCGATTAAAATGTTAAATAAAGTTTTAACATTAATTAATGAATGAAACTACCATTATTTTGACATATTATTTCATTAGATAAAAATACTTGTATAATTTATTTCACTTGCAGGATACTTCCCTATTGACAGCCTAAAAATCCCAGACCTCTTTATGAAGCTAAAGTATAAAATGGAATTATAGGACGCCAAAAGAACTAGGCTCCTTAATACGGGCGTAACCTTTTCATTTCACGCCATTTCAGACCGATCCTCTGATTGCCCACAGTTCTACATCGATTTTCCTTGACCCGAGCGATCGATAAGATGAGTAGGTAACTGATAAATCCGTACTAAGTCGTAAGGTGCAAGAAATTAGGCAGCCCAGATATATTCCCTGCATCTAATGGTCCTTCCAGGACTGATCACCAAACGACATGAGAAGCGCGCGGTCCCTACGATTGCTGTTACCCGCGCGCTTTTCTTTTCTTCTTTTATTTAAATTTTGTCGGTGAAGCAATTGCCATTTCTTTTTGTTACTCCTTATGAATTTGCCTCGTTGGCCTCGTGGCATAAATGTACGTGTAAATTGGGAGGTCTCAGGTTCGATTCCCGGGTCCGGCAAAGTGTTATTGTGTTTTTCCGTTAGGAAATTCTCAGTAGCAGCACGGAGTCTGGTAATGTGCCCGGTACGGCAATAGGCTCGCCCCCTATTACGTGGGAACTAAAAATTCATGGCGACATGTGGGTGTAATATTACACCTCTGCCTACCCCTTCGGGGATACAGGCGTGAGTCTATAAAAAAAATATGAATTTTGGTTGCTGGATCACTCTCTCCAATCATCAATGTAAATACAGCCTACGTCACTGGTACGGCTCATCGTCTCCTGGGTCCTCCAGGCTGTTCATCGTTGTATGCCATTGAGCGAATTCTACGAGGGTGGTGTATTTTTCTCTAATCAAGTATATCTTTTCTTTCCAGGTCCTTCTCCTTTTCGCAGCAGTAGCGTCCCACAAGTTTGTGGTTGGCTTCTGCCTGGGCGCAGAGCTGTGTGAGAACTTCCCGTCTCGACTATGCACACACATCCTCTGCGTTGCTCTGTTTAGTATGGGGTCTGTTGTGGGCATCGCTGTGGGAGCTGGGCTTGAGACTGTCAGCGCGCTGAAGGACTCCTTGGCAGTGCCAATTATGCAGGTAATTTGAAATTGTTATCTAATCTTAATATATAAAATCCTTGCGTTACTGACTGACTGACAGACGCGCTACAGCCGAAACTATTGCGCGCAGGAAGCTGAAATTTGGTATGTATATTCCTTGGGGACCGTAGAGGTGCACTAAGAAGGGATTTCCCGAAATTTCCACGGTTCGGCCAAAACGGGTAAATTAAAAAAAAAATGCAGTCGTAGCTGCTGGCGTCGTCTAGTAGGTACTAATATATAAAGTTGAAGAGTTTGTTTGTGTGTTTGCTTAAATGTGCAAATCTCAGGAACTGGTCCGATTTGAAAAATTCTTTCAGTGTTAGGAAGTCCATTTAGCGAGGAAGGCGTACAGGCTATATTTTATAACATAGCGCTATGAGCCACGGGAGCGGTGCAGTATGTGTTACCGCGGGTTCATTTAGTTAAGAGTTATTCAGAGAGATAACTGTTGTTATTGTCTTTTTTAGGGTTCTAGGTGACAATGAGCTAATAAACAACGAGTTTGAGGCTTATATCACCGCTACATAATTTATTATACTCTGTACTAGCGCCATCTCTTAATAATATTCGTTAACATTTCAGGGCTTGGCTGCGGGCACGCTGCTCTACGTGACAGTGAGTGAGGTGCTTCCCCGCGAGAGGGCGCGCTGGCACGAGCGCAAGAAGTCCGCGGGATTGCTTCAGTTTATTTCAGTTGGATTAGGGTTTATTTTAATGTATCTGACGACTAAGTATTTAGGTAAGAAATTACAAAAGTTTTAATTCATTTATATTGTATCAACGTTACTTAAATGCGGTTATACTACTCGATACTAGATGGCGTTTTGAATAGTTATTGGAACGTCTATTTTAACAAACATTAACATATTGCTATCAAGATTTATTATATTACTATAACTATCATGTTGAATGAACAGGATATTTTCAATGTCCTCTGTCATTCTATATTATTTCTTCAGAAGACACTTTGTTCCACCGGTGGCAAACGTACAGTAAACAACAAAATCCGCTCAACATTATGAATGCCATGCACAATTAATTCGTAATTTACGCAATTGCTAGTTGTTCAATAGTTATTTGTGCAACAAGAGAGCAAAGTTGTTTTTTGTTTCGAGTGCTGATTTTGAGTCCCGAGCAAGCGAAGGATTCTATGATTGATTCACGAGCGTAGCGAGTGAATCAAAGTTAGAATCATGAGCGTGGTGAGGGACTCAACAGCACGAGATACAAAAAACTTTGCTCTCGTGTAGCACACATAACTTTTCATCACAGCAGTGAGAACACATATTACTTAGGAGACATAGAAATGAACAGGAATAGATTGAATTCTGCATAATCACTTGTTGATTTAACTCTTCTGGTGTTAAAGTACAGTCATCATCGCTAGTTTCACTCATCTTTTTAGATTATTTTATATATTAATATCATTTAACACGTTACGCTATACCTACTGTATCAGCATCAGCGAAATTTTTATTCCCGCTACTTTTTTAAATCGCGTTTTAATACCGCGTCCCTGATGTTTATTTTTCAAATGTATCATTGTTGTAATTCTAAATAAAAATGTATTGGTTAAATACTAATTTTATACTATTAATAATTTAGACTTATTTTTATTAAAATCCAATAATAAATTAAACATGTAAACAATAACCTATAAAAAAAGTAATTTCTTTTTTATAAATATCTTTTTTTTTTGCGTTGCCGTAGGTGTTTTCTTTGAGGTCGAATTCCAAAATCGAATTTCGAATTCGAAGGGGTTTGTTTTTTCACTCACTTTTTATATGCATGTGAAAGAGACAGAGCACAGTAAAATTCGAATATTTCAAATTTGTGGCTGAACAATGTCAATTCGTGGCACTGAAGATTGAAAAATTAAAAAGCTACTTTGCCTCACGCTCGAATCAAAATCGCGTTTTGTTCACTGTTGTCTCGCAGCAAAAGCGGCATGTTTGAGCTGCTGTGGTGAAAAAATATTTGTACAACGAGCTTTGTGCAAGTTTATTTTATATCCATAAGCTTCTTTTATTAATTTTCATCTCGTAAGGTCACTATGTGGTGATGACTGGTTATTGTGTCGTTTTAAGTATTTACTTAAAATCATGGAATATCGCTATCCTTTCGGGTTGCGGAAGTCAGACAGAAAGTCACTCTCTGGCAAAGCTAATATTCAGCCAAATCCGGACTAGTAAGGGAATCCCAGGTTGAAACTAGGATAACGCTAGGAGGATGATGTCTTATAGAATGATTTTTGTTGCAGTGATGGTAGATTAAATGTACTTAATGGGAACAGTTAGTGACGACAATCTTCCAATGGTTTGTTGGCTAATAGAGATGCACATTTGCCATAATTCAGCTCCATGAAAAATCTATACCTACACATAAATAAAATTGGAGTGTCTGTTTGTAATATTAAAATAACCGCTTTTTACTAAATGCATATGGATGTGTATACACGATACATACACCGAAATAACATTTTTTACAATTTTTGTCTGTCTGTCTCTTTTTTCTCGCTAATCTCTGGAACGGCTGGACCGATTTTGACGGGACTTTTACTGACGGATAGCTGATGTACCAAGGAGTAACTTAAACTATAAATTAACCGGGTGCGTGAAGAAGTTCCCTCAGGACGCAAGTGAAACCGCGGGAAACAGCTAGTATTTCTATATATCTCTAGTAGCCGAATCTATAGATAGATCAAGCATTAGGTCCGGCCATAGTGACTCCTTTACCGCATTTGGTTCTTCATCCATTGCAATGTCGTTAGAGACATTCACAATAGCGTAGAATAAATTCTCACTAACGTAGTGAGAGTAGGTATGCAGTATATAGGTATATTCTTTGGTTTGGCTTGACATGCTCCTATTTTCAAATCACGGAAAAGTAGGATTTGTCAATGTCTTTGCCGATTTACTCAGAGTTTGTTCTCAGTAGCACAGATAAGACAATACTCAGTAGGAAAAGCAGCGATGGCCTAGTGGAGAGACCGACGGACTGCTACGCAGAGGGTCTCGGGTTCGAGTCTACAGCACGCACCAATGACTTTTCGAAGTTAAGTGCGTATTAAATTGGTGATTATCGCTTGATTATCGGTGAAGGAAAACATCGTGAGGAAACCTGCATTTCTGAGAGTTCTCCATAATATTCTCGAAAGACATGTAAAGTCTGCCAACCCGCACTTGGCCAGCGTGGTAGACTATGGCGTTACCCTTCTCATAGTGAGAAGAGGCCCGTGCCCAGCAGTGGGACAGTATAAAGGGCTGATGATTATGATGAGGTAATTGTGTACCTTTTTCTAATGTGAACTATTTGTTATTTTCAGATCACGACGCTGACTGATACTTCTTTCTGCATAGACGGACAAAATGACTTAAAATAGTTATAACGAATTGTGACTTACTTATGTATGAAATTATGAAATTTTATAGGACTTTTAGTGAATTTATGAAATTCAATTAATTTGTAAGGATATTATGACTCTTTAGGCTAATAAAGGCACAATAAAAGAATTTTTGCTATTTCAGGTTTTTATTTTATTTAAAGTTTTGTTTTTGATGTCAACAATATAATAACGTGTAGAAGTTGTGATGATGGGAATAACATTGTTATACCTAGGCGTTTGTGGTGTTTATGTTTTAGTTAAAGTTAAATATTATACAGAGACCCATGTGAATAGGGCATTGTTTGAAACTTAATACATTTAGTGTTGAAGGTACTTCGATGGTAAGTACATTGAATGTCAACTGGCAATAGAACTATCATGCATATAACAAACTTTTCTACAATTCTTAGCAGACCAATAAATTATTTTTCATTGGCTTACATAAAATATAATTAAACATGGCACTGTTCTGCGTATGCTAGACAGATTAGGTGGATGTAGCGACATCTTGTTTATATACGCGAAACTTGTTTAATGCTACAAGCTAACAGATGGCGCCACACAAAGTTTATTGACGATTGATAGCGTTACCCTAATTACAAAAATATTCTCTCATTCTGTTATTACACATCTAAATGCACAAAATAATCTCAGTCCACAATACTATTGCGTTATTTATATACATCAAATATATTTTATGGAAGCGATTTCTACGTACAAACTAACATTCATACTGAATATCGGAATACCTCGTATTAAACAGTATAAATATAATGAAATTAATCCTTAAAATTATAACTACATTTTTAAATACAGTAAAAGTATTACAAAATAGAAAATAATACAGATCTTTGACTCGACGCACTTATAGCTAAGAAGTAAGTACTGTTATAATAATAACAAAAATTATAAATTGTTAACTTTGAATAAATATTCTTAATTTTAAAGGGGAAGAGAGCATTATAATCAGTGGAACGGTTCTATCTGGCGATGCGCGCCGTGGGTAACAACCATTACGAATAGGATATGCGAGCGATATACATATGTATGTAGGCGACACGACCAGAGGGTCTAGTCCGAGTTTGCACTCGATCGTCACAATCGACGATAGCTAGTCGACGGGAACAATTTCCATACATTTTCTAAATGCGCCCCCTAGCAGTCTCTATCGATCGCAACACTCCGTTAGGTGGCGCTTTTGGAAAATGTATGGAAATTGTTCCCGGCGATAATTCTATCGTCGATCGTGACGATCGAGTGCAAACTCGGACTAGACCCTCTGACCTAAGAATGAGGTCTAAGATACCATGAAATCACCTGCAAGTCTGCCTTCCGCTTTAAGGCGCTTACAAAGAATACAAGATGATTGTTAGGTAGAAAAATCTTATACAGAAATGACTTTAGCACAAACTGGGCCGACAAGGATAGGTATCAAATAGGTAAGATACGTCTCGTCCGATAGTAAGCGGCTAATAGCAGGTCTTTGTCAGCAGTGATGCCAACTAGGCATCGCTCACGTTTTGCCAGCTCTAAGGTAAAGAAGAGAAGAAGACAAGCAATCCTTGCAATCTTCTCCTTCCAAACTTCTTTGCCCTTCTGCTCATCATTCTGTTTTAAGAAGTGGGATGCCACTTTGACTGACAGAAGTAGGATACCACTTCCATTAACAGAAGTGGGATACCACTTCTTAAAATGCGATTGTTGTCCTTTCGAAACGATGGTTGTTACACAGGAGCGTGATCACAGGACCTCACTACGGGTGATTATGACAACTGATCACAGACTGCGTTACTGTTACTATCTTAAAATTAAAAAAGTTAAGTGAAAGTTTTGCGATAGGCGTACTGAAGTCTAAGTACATCCACATCTCAGTTTCTGACAGGGCAACATTTGCCAGAAAGCAAGGATTAATTATTTATCGGAAATAGACCAGGTCATTACTTATAGGTAGATCTATCCAAGCTTTATTCATTGGGTAGAAAGTGAAAGCAATACAGAGCAGGCTTTGTGAGGGAGTTGCTCAATTTCCGAGGATTATTTCCGTTATTTGGCTCTTATAAGGATGAAATAGGCCTGTTTCTGACTAGGACTTTAAAAAAAAATGATACCACAAAGAGCAAGAAGTGGTTTACGTATCTGGGACTGGTTTGTTAATCTTGTTCTACGTGATACTTAGATGTGGATGCACCATAATACATCTGTGCACCTTAATCTTTCGGTAACTATTACATTATAATGTAGATTTGGCTTGTGTCACATGGAGAAATTATTTTTGAGTGTGTTTGGAATCGAGGCGTTGTCAATATCTAGTAAAAGATGATGATCTCCTTTTAGATATTAGTCTATACTATAAAGGCTTTGAATTGACTATTATGCGAAACAGATTAGTCCACATTTACTTCTCAAATTAAGTAAAGATACGTTTCCTTGTGACACTTCACCATTACATATAATACTTATTGAATACAGATAACGCATTGGAATCGAAATTTCAACAATTTTCAGACAGTGAACTAGTTAAAATCTAAGGCACTAAGAAAGGCACTTCAGTTTCATAAGATCGAGACTAACTAACGGACTACAACAAGAAGCGTAATATAGACAAAAAATAATAAAATAAATACATTAATACACCGACCGTCAAGTACAACACTTGAAGTAGGTAACGAAAACGATCCACAGCATCAGAAACACAAACAAAAATAACTTTGCTGTTGTTTATATAATTTACACGAACCGCACTAAAGGGAAGCAGCAGTAAAGTTATCTTTGCAAACGTAATACTATGGGGTGATCCCAAATTTGTTCAAAGTCCCGAATGGATTCACTAGAAGACGAGGCGTACAGTCAGGTCTCGTCGTCCTCAACGACTCGCCTATTCCTCTTGCGCTGCTTGTGTCTTCTGCGGGCGGGCTTGTTCCCTTTGTTGGGTTTGATTTGGCACTCACAACCGGCACGCACTCTCACATAGTCCATGGACCAGCCACCGGAGCCGGGCACAGAGAAGTGTCCTTCGGTCCGCGGCTGGGGGTTTTCCGTGGCTGTCGAGTGGAGGTACCTCACTAGGGCGTAAGAATACGAATACTTTTGGATGCATCTGGACTCGTTATAGAGTCTGGCGTCGACAAAACGGCAGGGTTTGTCGACGACGTTGGGTGCACAGGAGACTTCGAAGAGCCTCTGCTGGTTTTCGCCGTCCTCGTAGAGTTCTACGTAGAGGCCGGTGGGGGTGCGGCCGCCCTTCTTGGTGACCATCTCGAGGACGGAAGGGCAGCACTGCACCCCGTCCTTCGGGTTTCCTTCGCGCCGCAGTATGGACTGCATTTCGCGCCAGTGCGAGCGCTTCCACGCCGCTGCCGGTGTCATGTCTATATCCTCCTCCATCCTGGAATGAGACAATTTTTGGGGTTAATAATATTTGTTGTGATACTGCTGGACATAGGCCTCCTCCAAGGTTCTCCACACAGACCGATTTTCAGCTGCCCGCATCCAACCGCTTCTTAACCAGATCGTCGGTCCACCTTGCGGGAGGCCAACCCCTGCTGCGTCGTCCGGTACGTGATCGCCACTCTAGAACCCGTCTGCCCCAACGGCCATCGGTCTAACTAATCTATATATTAAAAGAATTTGTGTTTTATAATACGAGTCGGCCAGCCCGTTCTACCCAACCGATTCGGATGTTTCTTTTTTAAATGAATACTCTCGCTGCATAGATTTGTCATCAAGCATTAGAAATTATTTAACTTGCACATTCATCAAGTTATATGCAAAAACTGTTTTCTCCCATACATTTTTTACGTTTTCGTAGCCGTAGTCAATGACTTTCTGCTTCTATATATCTGTTTCTTATTGAGGTAGGCGTTTCGTTATAGGCCTAAAACACGCGCTGAAAAGAGCTCTTTCATTTGATGGTATGCTCATTTAAATTGGGTAAGTTTGAAGGAAGATAGGTGTGGACATTGAACTTATTTTTCCATATTTTCCTATAAATTTCTTAAGATTCCATTGCTTTCTCTCTACATGGACGGTTCTAAATTCAAAAATATTTTTATGGCATCTAATAAGGTCCTTGCGGTAACTGCCAGGAAAAACGGTTATGCCTCCTTTCATACGGGTGTGAGTGTGGTGGTGTGTAAAATTATACCCGATGTTGGTAAAATTATCACTATAGTGAATTATTGCTTATGGCAGGTAATATTCCCCGAATGTTACCAGTTAACCTTAAGGAATTTTTCCCCTTTTTTTGTATCGCGATGAAATCCAGTTACGGACTGTTCCTCAAAGGGACCCCTCCGCCAACTCTTTACCGAGTTTGGAGCAGATGGAAGGGGGTGTGTGGCTCGGCTCTCCCCCCTAGATATTCGGGGGGACATACCCACTAAAACACCGCGGTGTTCCTATATCGAACCTCATGACGGGGTCGCGGTAACGACGTCAGTATACCCGCGACCCGAGGAATTTTCCCCAAATGTAGTGAAATTTCCGCCTAATGTTGGGAAAATCAACCCTACAGACGGGTAAATTATGTTTTATGTTAGGAAAATTTTTGTGTTTTTAAATTACGGACTTTCTTCGGGCATCTTAATTTTTTTTCTCATCATCAGCCTTTAACAATCTCCTGCTGGACTAGGCCTCTCCTTTGAAAGGAGGAATTGGCCTACTATACCACGCTGGCCAAACGGGATGGTATAGGGTTTTATCAAGTTTTCCTTCTCTTACAGTGCTGTTCTATGCATAAAATGCTCCCTCTGTCGGCTCTTACGACGCCCATGGGATGATATGGGGTGGTGACAATCCGTATTCTTAATCCGTCTCCACACGGAAAATATTTTTTTTTATGTGGAACATATTACAGCGGTTCATAGTACTATTGTCATATAATTATATTACAAGTGGTAGTTACGGTAGACATTGTAGCTTTGGTAAGAATAGTAGTTTTGAGTACTTTGGACAGCACCGGCGGTTTTGGTAGAAATGGTAGTTTAAAAAAATGGTACATATGATAGTGTTAGTACGAATAGTAGTTTTGGTAAAAATAGTAGTTTTGATAGGAATATAATTTTCGGTACGAGTAGTAGTTTTGGTAGAACTGTCACTTACGATTGCTACCAAAGCTACCATTCCTACCAAAACTACCGTTTTACCAAAACTACCATTTTAGCAAAACTGCTATTCCTATGTAAGAGCTTTTTTATAATATTAAAATATGCTGTGGAGCAGCATGGGTCCTCTAGTCTAGTTGAATGTTATTTGTTAGACCTGTATTTGTGAAAGATTTTGTAAAAACAAAATATTGGCATCTTTGACAGACCGATCAGTGGCCCACCTGAATGTGGTAAAATTAGCATATGTATATGACTGTGTTGTCTGAGTATTACGAACGCAAATTTCCGAGTAGTAGGACCGCGCTGTTTCAGCACGAATAGATAAGCCTGATCACTGAAACTCAGTGAGATTGACTTTCCCAAAAACCAGGTCATTTTTGCTGAAATCATCGAGGCCCTTCCTTGCTTCAGTAGGAGAACTTTGATTTTTGTCCTTAACTCGTTGACTGCCAATGCGCTGATCAGTGTGAGATATTCATCATCATCAGCCTTAAACAGTCCACTGCTGGATTAGGCCTCTCCTTTGAAAGGAGGAATTGGCCTACTATACCACGCTGGCCACACGGGTTGGTATAGGGTTTGTATCAAGTTTTCCTTCTCTTACCAGCACTGTATTATATATTTCTATTTCTCTGCATAATATGCTCCCTCTGTCGGCTCTTACGACACCCATGGGATGATATGGGGTGGTGACATTCCGTATTCTTAATCCGTCACCACACGGACATGTGTGATATTAATAAATTTTTAATCGTGTCTGCAGCATTCAATCGTGGTGTTCTAGAAGCTGTGCTTATACTTACACCACGCGGTGAGGGTTGTGAGGTTGTGGCGAGCGGCGCACGCGGCTCACGTTGGCTATCACGTCGCCCGCGTCCGCCACTGCACCACACAGCACCTGTAACAAACATACAAACACATTATAGATACTCATTGGCGTACCAACGATTATACCCACACGTTATGAATCGCTATACACAATAGTCTTTGGCCTAGTTCTTCAAAATACAATAAAGTGATGTATCTTAGTTGTCCAGTCTAGAATTTGAATTTTACAATTGTTGTGTGGAGCTTGTTTCTAATATATATCTCTAGTAGCCAAATCCAAAGATAGACAACTTATTAGGTATTATGCAGTTCGGGTTAGTACTATTGGATCTTCATTTTTTCGGATAACAAAACCGCCCTGCAACAAACAGGTAAATGGTAGACATGAACTAAGCGGCTTGCGTAAAATTCGTTGTCGTTTCTCAATGTGTGACTGGCTTGTGTTATATCATTCAGCTACGAGATTAGGCAGGCAAACTCTGATGTGGGCACTAGACCATACTGGGGTCAGGCGAAGGCAGCGTCGAGGCGGCGGCAGCGGCCGTTGAACCCGACTCTTCCTCAGGGCTGCGGGCGTTGGAGGGGGAGCCTCTAACGACGCTTATGGTGATAAGCGGATCCGAGAAGGCAGCCGACTGTGTGGCGCAGTCTGCTGTGAAAGGCATTGCACACCCTGCCTTTCCCCGGGCACGCGTCCCAAGTAAGGGGACGGACGCGACAGGTACAGCGGAGCAATACAACCGCAGTTCCCGTTGTACCTGCAAGGCGTCGAGCTACGGAGCCATCGTGTGGTTTTTAGTCGGTAACCCAGCCCACGGGGTGGGGGTCCGACATACCCCCTTCGACCGCTCCCCGGTCGGAGGGGCATGAGGTAACTCATTTTCCACACGATAAAAAAAAGACCATACTGGGGTGGGCACGGCTACCCGGCTCCCCTGTTTTATACGCCCGCCTATGACAATACGAGACTTCACCATCGGCTCTACCCACGTGAGTAAATACACTTAAACCTTCCTCAGGAATCACACTAACTGTTGGTGAAAACTGTACAAAATGTATTTAGTCGTTTTTGAGTTTATCACGCTCGTACAAGCAGACAGGAAGGCCGAGGGATTTCATTTTATTATATGTATATATATATCAGTCGTGACTAAAAAGCGTTTATGCCTTATTAATTTATTAGTTATTAAATATTTTTAAATAATTTTATATTATACTAGACGACGCCAGCGGCTTCGCACGCACATATTTTCAGCTTCTTGCGCCGAGTAGTTTCGGCTGTAGCTTGTCTGTCAGTCAATCAGTAACGCAAGGATTTTATATATAAAGATTAATATATTTTTAATTAACTTTTTAGACCTATGTACCCTGCGTATGTTTATGAAGTTTCATTAAAATCGGTTCATTCATTTTGAAAAATAAGAGATAAGAAAATAAGAGACTTGAAAATTGGTATGAAAAGCCGTAAGGCGCAAACGCTCTTAGGCTTTTTCATGGAAATAAATAAATTAATGAATGAAGCAAGAGATATTGTCAGGATCGTTGAAAATGGTGTTCCGTAGTCTCTGCCAACCCCTCCGGGAAACAGGCGTGAGTCTATGTATGTATGTAATTAAATCACCAGCGGCGCGGCGGCCGAAACCCCTCCTTTTCCTGTGCTTTATTTTAAAAATCTTTCGATTGGTACCGTTTGAATGATCATGGTCATCATCATTGATTCAACACGTTTGCATCCATGATTTCTGCCTTGGTGTTCAAGATCAACTTTTTAATCTAAAGACCAGTTTTAAGATATTTTAGTCAACCTTTAACCACTGCCTTATATGAAAAGACTGAAGGCATGGAGTGCTGCAAATTTCGATTACGCTCATTGATTTGCAAGTAAGCGTTTAGTAGGTATTTCTGTCTGAAATTATACAAAAGAAAATTTATTGCTGTAAACTACAAGTCAGGCCAAGTTTTATCGACGATGACAAACCAATTTATTTGTTTATAACCCCGCAATCTGGTCGTTACGCCGAAAAATACGGAATTTCCGAAACACGCCCCAAGTATTTTATCGTCCACATAAATCTAGCTATTGTCGAGGAATTTAAATGGATGACAAGCTTATCTGATTACATACTAATCGATTGTCTTGTTATAAATGATATCAAACAAATATTTTATCAATTAATGTTATTAGTAGTAATTCTCAGATCCGTTGATAGTAACATTCGATATGAGATTGCGAATTTTTATTCAATGATTAATAGAAGGATTTTTAATTGATATTCAAATTGAAAGGACAGAGGCCAGTTACAATTTCGGTCTTCGGAATTCCGGTCCCAACATTAAATTCATTTTAAAATTGTTGTGTGGAGCTTATTTTAACAGGTAGTAGAGCCTTGCTGATTTCAGCATGAATAACCGGGGAAGTCTAACAGAAAATTAAGAAAAACCCCAGTGACATTAATAAAATGCTACAATGACAGTGCAAGATAAAAGATTAGTTACAGAACATACTGCTTGCTTGTAAATGATGACATACCTATGGAATTATTGTCTAAATAAGTACTATCTTTTGGAAAGTTCAAAGTAGCAATAAATTTAATTCTGTAAGTCATGCTAAAGTGACAGTATTAGTTTAATCAGAAGACGTCCGGATGGCCCAATCAAAGGATTAGAGACATAAGTAGCCTTTGACGTAAGACAGTGATAGCATAGTGGTGATATTAACAGACTGCCATGTAGTGGGTCGAGCTACGGTGCGAAGATACACCACTGACATTTGGAAGTTTATTAGTGTGCGTATTAGGTAGTTAATTAGCGCTTGCCCCGTGCGAATCTCTCGGAGAATACAGCAAGTGACAGTACGACAGCTCACGGTTGTCATCTGTGACAGTAATTTTGGTTAGTCAGTACCCTACAGTATAATGACATTGGTCTTCGCCATGGAATATCGCAATGCCTTTGGATTGCGGATGACAGACGGCAGTCGCTCTATGAAAAACTTAACACGCTCGCAAACCTGGGGGGCGATTCAGAATCTTTCGATATCTCATTTGACATTCGATTCCGTTAATTGTCAAACGGGCTACCTCATTTTTTGTCAAAACTATCGCATTTCCTATCAATTTTCTGCATTCAGTATGAAGTAAATTAATAAATAAACCGAATTCAATGAATATTTGTTCAAAATATCTTTGATAGGCGGCTAAAAGACGAGGACAATAATTTGACATATCATACGATTAGAACTCGTGACATTCTGAATCGGCCTGCTGGTTAGAATAGAAAGCGGGACCGAGGGCGAATATTTTGAATGACGATGGTTCTCTGAATACTGTCTCACTATGTTTAGTCGCGTATTTCAAACTCATACACGCATTTCTATAAAACAAGATCACAGACAGTCCACATAACTCACATTGCAAGCTCTATCCGACGTCATATTTAACATCTCACGTCACAATATCATTCCACTGTATCACTGTTGTGAAACAACAGTTCCTACTACAGAACAATAGTATAAACAACACTCTCGCAACAAAATCATTCTACATAGAGCTCTATTTCGAAGGGGTAAGGTTGTGGTTTGAATGGGTTTGATTTCGGGATGTAGGAGTTAAGTTTGTTGAAGAGAATTTTGTTTTTGTCTGGACTATTTGGTGGTTTCGATTGTTTTAAATTTGTCTTATAAGTCTGGAATTCTCATGTTGCTAAAGCTTTAGTTTATGACGTCTGGGAGTGTATAGGTACGTGGTTTTCATCGCAAGACCAATCTTTTGACCACTATAGGCTGTTGCTGTATGTAGCTTCAGTTCATACAGTTTATATAGCTTTAGATAAGCTATAGATTCAAACTCTATAAACTTAATATATCATTCCATAGGATATAAAGCTTATAATGATATAGTTAGTATTGATATTTTTAAGTTAAGTCGGGAAATCAGACAAAGATATGAGAGTTTACTAAAGGTTGCACTTTGGCGTTCTTGTTCGGAAATAACACGAAGAAGCTGGTAAGTAGGTATGTACTTATTCATTACAAAATAATAATATTTTGAGATAAATACATACCGTAGCTACATAATCTCAAACTAATTAGGGATGTAGTAAGTGTTTATCTTATATTGTTAAAGTTAAATTATTGTTCATTAAAATTTATTCGAAAATGCATGTCAAATAAAGATCTTAGGCAAAGGAAATAGGAAACGAAAACACATCCACTTACCTACCATGCCCGTTAAGGGAATTCAAAACCGCTACGGTTATTATTTATTTATTTGAATTACTTTCATATAATTACAGACACCTGTTTTATATGATAAAGTTGCGCTAAATACGTAATATTTAACCCTATATTCTGTTCCCAAACGACCCATATCTATCAATCCAACGGTGATTTCTGAGAATTCTATATACAGTTCACATTTGGGACGCGAGAACGTTACACCATGATATGCGACTGACAATAATTTACTTGATTTTGATAATTAGACTTATTTATATACGTCTTGATGTGGTTAACAAGATTGACAGAACTTAGTAGCTTCGATAATTGGTTCCGAAGTGGTAGAAATAACTGATTGAAATAATACTGATTAATTCATCATCAGCCTTTAACAGTCCACTGCTGGACTAGGCCTCTCCTTTGAAAGGAGGAATTGGCCTACTATACCACGCTGGCCATACGGGCTGGTATAGGGTTTGTATCAAGTTTTCCTTCTCTTACGGTGCTGTTCTATGCATAATATGTTCCCTCTGTCGGCTCTTACGACACCCGTGGGATGATATGGGGTGGTGACATTCCGTATTCTTAATCCGTCACCACTCGGACCACTGATTAATTGTATAATTACTAATCCGAGATGACAGACAAAGTTCAGAGATTTAATTAGTTGAATTGAATTGGCGAGTGCTGAATGGTATGGAACGCCGGCCGCACCACACTCACTGTGAACGAAAGCCGCAATGGAACTGCAAGTAAGTGTAAGATTTTTTGGTGACTAAAGAGAATAAATAATAACATAAGCAGCGATAGCCTAGTGGACAGACCGACAGACTGCTACGCGGAGGGTCCGGTTTCGAATCCACCTGACCCAGGAAACCTGCATGTCTGGGAGTTCTCCATAATGTTCTCGAAAGACATGTGAAGTCTGCCAAGCCGCACTTGGCCAGCGTGAAGGACTATGGCCTTACCCTTCTCATAGTGAGAAGAGGCTCATGCCCAGCAGTGGAACAGTATAAAAGGCTGATGATGAAAAAGAATAAAGAAGACAGTACAGATTGCCTCGGCATCAAACTTTGGACAGTTCAGTCAGAATATCGTGGGATTAACGGAACAGTCAAGAAAAACAATAAGATTTCAGACTATTGTGATGAAATTGTTCATGCGTTAAAAGGCATTCTTCTCTCAAACACTTTCTTCTACAAAATAAAACGCTAAAAGCTCTTCAAGGAGCAATTGTAGATGGTACTAGATAACTTGTAGTAATATAATAAAGAACATATACAGGGTGTAAAAAGACCCTTAACAAAAACTGAAACCCCATATTATACCAATCATTACGAACATTTTTTACTTGGGCTCCATACCTGGGAAATTACTGGTTCAGGAGATATTGAGGCTCAAAGTTACTATGGATTTTTTGTAATTAGGTACAAAATCGATACAATTACCATGCCAACCTGTTCTAAGGGTGTCCTATGCACCCATGGATAAGTAGGTATTTCGAAAATTGTACGCGCACAATTTTAATTGCGGCTTAAAAAACGTGATTATTTAAAAAAACATTTCCCAAGTTGTATTTTTGCTCAGTATGACTTGGCATGATGTCCAAACCGAGTAGACTTCGGCTTGGTGACGGCTCTTGTGACACCCTGTATATTACAGAGCATATTAAGGGATCGCAAGAAGACCTAAAAGAAACCCAATAACGCTTTACCAGATCTGGAAACTAAAACATATGTATCTAGTTAGATTTAATATGTTGCTTAGATTCTGTATGTTTCTTGCCAAAACCACAAGTTTTAAGAGCGTATACGCCTCGAGCGGCGGCTCGAGTTTAGGTTTTTATAGTACCGCGGTCGCCCGCACACCGCGCATGCGAGACCCGGCGCACTATGACGGTATCGCGTGGAATAATAATCTTGATCCTTCTTCTCGCGGACGCGAGCGACAGGTCTGTCCTCTGAGAGCGCTCAGCGCTGAATGGCGGACATAGCATCGCGCTTCGAGTTTTATAGGTCTTTTTAAAAAAATCATATTAATTACAAACGAAAAGTTTAGATTCCAATTTTTTTATATGACTTAAAATGAATCTTAAGGTTTCTAAATATGTATATATCTTTTTAATAATCACAGTAGTTTTTTAGATATAAATGCAAGTTTGCGGGCTAAAATTAAGCAAAATGCACTGTTTTGTTCTCCGATTTTCTTGAAAATTATGAATGAAAGTACAATTTCTTTCTTAGGGACTCGCTTGTATAGCTTTTGCTCGTACAGTTTACATTTACAGAATTATAGAACGATAAGTTTTCATAGCACTAGCGACCATTAATGCTGGCCTAAACTACAGAAATTACGAAAATGACTTTTTTAAATTCATCCGTTTTATAATATTTACTATAGTAACCCATATATTTATCTTTAGCACTCTCTTGATAAAGAACTGAACTTTCATATTTTCTATATCTTTTCCATTAATTGTTATTTATCCGTAACGTAATAGAACAATAAAAACCCGCGAAATCGCCTCCGACGGATTAAACGCTCTTAACCACATTGCCAACGAGCCATTCAAGTAATATAGGTATTAAGCCAATCATTCGCTAACGCGATACAATTATTAAGCTATTTCGATCTAGTTGCTAGCATGTCGCATACAATTTAAGTTGTACACGATTTAAGCGTGTGTTAACCTAATTCGCCATATACGTTTCGACAATTACATTTTATGTTATAATATATATTACAGTAGGGTTGCCAATTTGTTCTTAAACAGCCTAATAAAACAAATTCTTCGTACCTTTCTTTATATGTATTTCCAATGGTAGCTAACACCTCTATGATTTTAAGAATAAGCTTCTGATAATTTGCTTCACATAGCAATAGGCTTGATATGTTAAGATTTATATTAAAACTCAGAATACAATTATCTACGAGTTATATATTCAATTTCTATAAGAAACAAATTGAAGTGAAAAAATAGCAATGACTGAGTTTGTTTCGGCCTTTCTTCTCAAGAAGTCATTTAGCTAGGAAAAGCCGGCATCATCTAAAATAGGGTTTTGACTTGTATAAGTGTTGTAAACAACCAAAATGCAGAAATAAATATGTCTTTAAAAGATTCATGTGCTTCTTCTTCAAATCACTACACTACTAAAAATGAAAACAGAGTGGTATTTTATTTTTAATTCGATACGTTAATGTAGGTGTAAAAGATACCTATAGGTCTAACATTATAGTACCTATCTATCTAAGATGAAGAGTTATTGTAGATTTAATAACTACTTTAATATATGTTTTTAAAACAATAACTACTTAATTGAGACTATATTAGCTATTAACAAGACATTAAAATTCCTTTACATGTAAGAATATAAAAGCATCTGTCGTAAATTTTTATGGCAAAAACGAGATCGTTTTTTTTAATTTTAGTTTTATTAGATACTAAAAATAACTAATATTGTGTCATATCCGAAAGAGCATTTTGGGCATCAAGGTTAAAGTCTTCGATGAAATCGGGATTACTCTAAGACCATAATGACCCCTCCCCCCCGTGGGATCTTCACCTTGTCGTGGTAGGGGGGGCTCAGTAACCGTGGATTGGACACCCGCGGTGAAGCTAAGAGAGATCCCGGGAGTGGACGCTCCTCGTGGGCTTAGAGGGGCCTGCGCAGGATGCGTCCAACGGTGCGGGTGCGGGGGACAGTTCTGTCTGTCCCTCGCAGTCGGGCGCGGTCGCGGGAGGAGAGGCGTGTCGGTGTTGCGTTGCCGCGCGCCCTATCTCCCGCGACCAAATGGGGGCGCACCATTCGATGCGTCGCGGTGGGGCCGCAGAGAAAGAGGAGATGCAGTATTGCGTTGCCGTCCTCCCTATCCTCTGCGGCCGCTGGGTGTTTTGGCGGCGGAGCCCAATAACTTAATCCGCCGCCAAGGGGGTTTTGTTCGGAGCCCGCCTGACCATCTGGCGGGCCAATACCCGTCGGGGGGTAGCGACGAATGCTTCGGCGATACCCTACCCTCCGACACACGGGTATATGAGAAAGTCTATAAAAAAAGGACCATAATGACAAAATATGACCAACAATAAAAGTGGCCAACATTGTCCATGTGCGTGGTCACAAGAGCGAGCTTTGATTGAAGAGGAGAGGAGATTTATGCAGTGCTAGTAGAAAATTAAAGCATTTACAATGTGGATACTAATTGTAGTCGTCGATGAAGAATCCTAGCTTATCCCGGTCACATCCAAGATTTTCTCCTTTGAGCATTTTAGTGCAACCAGATATGACAATAAACAGCTTGTTCTGCCGCGAAATTAATAACCGCAGTTAAGAACATGAACGCGTTCAAAGTTGCGTTTGAGGTTGCCTACAGTTAGTCACGCAAATATTACTAAAATAAGCCTTGCTAACCTTAATATATAAAATCCTTGCGTTACTGACTGACTGACAGACACGCTACAGCCGAAACTATTGGGCGCAGGAAGCTGAAATTTGGCATGTATGTTCCTTGGGGACCGCAGGGGTGCACTAAGAAGGGATTTCCCGAAATTCCCACGGGATCGGCCAAAACGGGTATTTAAAAAAAATGCAGGCTTAGCTGCTGGCGTCCTCTAGTAGAGATATAAAATAACCAAACGCCGTAAGTCGTACGTTCTGCGATTATAAATTATGCGACAGCAGTGTTGTAGTCTGACCTTCGCAGACTCTAACCGGTGTCAGAATATTATAGGGTACTGAATCCCCATAACGTTTGTCAAAGATGGTTACAGGCACCCGCATAGATATGTTTCACGTCCTAATTGCAATGATGATGAGAAGTTAGAAGTGAACATCTTATCATCACTAATGCAAAATTTACATGGTATTCAAAAACAACAATAACATTTTATGCTTCTGATGATTCGTGATGAATTTCTTAGCAAGTTTGGCAGAAGAATTGCTTGTACGAGATACCTTATTTGTTAGCCCTACAGATAAAACACCTAATAATAAACCAGTAGTCCAACTAAGGAGTCTTAATAGGGCGTGTCGGTTTATAAGTTTAAGTATAATTTACATCTGTTATTACGATTGTCACCTAATTTATGTACTAGCATTTGACACGGATCAAAATTTCAATGTCTTGTATAGGCGAATGGCGATATCTAGAACTACAATTATAAAGGAGTCGTCAATTATCGATAATCTAGACCAGACTCGTGAAAAGCCTAATTTTGAGGTGGCGAAGAAGAAGAAAAATTAATATCGTAGAGATGTGGTGTTGGAGGAATATGCCGGAAGTGTCATGGACAGAATTTCGCACAAAAACCTCCATACTTAAATAATTCAGCATCTGCCAGCGTCTATCAACAGAAGTACAGAACAAATTGTGAATAGTTTTGGCCATGTCTCAAGGCATGAACAGCAAGCAAGGCAAGAAAAATTACTCCATAGAGCGTTAGGTTAGGAGTAGTAGTAGAAGGAAGCAGACCGCATGGCAGATCACTGATGCGATGGCGATGGGCTGATTAGATAAAGATGATTCAGATGGCGATAAAGATCAGATCGGACTAGGGCCACATCAATCACCAAAGACGATGACACACGATGACCACGACCGACCTGTCAAGAGCGACCCCACTGAAGAAAATGGGAGTCTCAGAACGGATAAAGTTACACTCTCACTGACTGATTGTCGATTTTGCAATCAAATTCCAACTGACATAGTTAAGAATACGGTTATATATTAAATCGTACAAATTATTTCAAACTGAATGCTTACATATATAGGTACATACGTGCGTAAGTCAATAAAATTAAAATACAGCTTTTCGCATAATCACTTATTTAAAGGTAGGCACGTCTTAAATGTGATTCTTAATGTGTAGTTGATACATAAACACAATAACAATAAAAATTAATTGATAGATTTAACTTTTGCACCCATTTAGGTACAAGAAAAATAAATTTTCTGCCTTTTAAATCGACGCCGAATTTGTTAATAATGTTGTAAATTTTTAGATTAAGAGCACTATTAGCATGTTATAGCGATCATCACCGGTGTTCTTCCACCCACAAATCAACTAATTTAAATAAATAATGAAATCAAAACTATAAATCAGTGTTAATCTATATTCTTACAGTTTTAGAATAAAACATTGAATAAAAAAACAGGTCAAATGTATCTGTGGTCATTCATTATCGTCTTCATAATAAACCAATCGATTTTAATGTTAGCGTATAAAAATATAATTAATTCAGTAAACAAATTTATTGGTCAACCGCGAAATTTTAATATGCTATTGCCATAAAGTAGTTTGCCAATCAGATCCATGATTATTTAACCTTTGACGAATAACTTCATAAATGAAGTGGAGGATATAAATTAATGTTAAGTAATACGGAATGATTTAATTAGCAAATGATTGATTGTTTTGTGTGCTTGGAAATGCTAAAATATTAAAGAAATATGTGATATTTTTTTGTGTATTGAGGCGAATATCTGAAGTAAATCTGTTTTGGCGATGGAAAACCTTTTGAAGTTAAAACTAAACATGTTCAAAATATAAAGTACAGTTAAAGAAGACGAAGAAGAAAACACATTACGTACGAGTACCATAGAAATATTGTGTAATTCTGACACAAATTTTGACTTATAGTTAAGCATAATATTATTACGCATACCAGAAGAAAGACAATCTACTTAAATTGGGAACATTGTAGTTCTTGAAAAGGCAAAATATTGCCTATTATTTTGTTGTGCACTTCAATTTCGTATTTAAGGTAACCAGCAACTGCATACGCTTAATCCGATGTAAAGATCGGATTAGCTTAGAACATAAACTGTAGTTTAATACATCCAGCAGCAGTTTATAAGAAACTACATGCAATAATATGGACAATTTCTAAAAAGGGCTTTACTTAATTAGTGTGCGGGTTAATCCCTCCATATCAGATGAAATGTCAGGCAAATAGTAATATTTACGGTTATATTGCAATGGTTGATTTCATCAGCTTTTAACTCAGCCAACTATAGCCTAGTGGTGAGATTAGCAGACTGACTCCGCAGGAGGTGTTGGGTTCTAACTCACGGTTCTTACTACTGAGTTTTCGAAATTGGTGAGGAAAAACATTGTGAGACTATCTGTATGTTCGAGAATTCTCCATCGTGTTCTCGAAAGACATGTCAAGTCTGCCAGCCCTCACTACGTTTGCGTGGTGGGTTATGGCCTTACCCTTCTCATGAAAAGCTCTAACAGTGGGGCAGTTATATTATGCCGAGCTGATGATGGTGGACTTGTTTTGTAGATTCGAATCTGGTCGATACTAGAATTACGAAGATCAATTTTTCCAAGTAACTCGAAGAAAGACTTGAGATCTTACGAGACAGAGGAATCCATTGAAAAATAAACGACATACATCAGCGTACCCAATTAACAAAAAATATATATCCGTAACAATTTCCTAATACAATTTATAATAGTAATCTTGCTTCTGAATAATCTCTACGTTTAGATCTATAGTTCAACCAAATTTACATACATAACGATCCAGAAGCACGTTTTCAAATAATTAACATTCTTAAGCCTATAAATTAAGTTAATCACGATTTTTGCTAATTATTACTAAGATATTGGGAATATTTTTTATTTAAATATAGTCCTTAATGCTTCGGGATAAAGTTGCGGTTATAGCTTTTGGATTGCTAAAACTGAGTTAGAAGATATTTCATAGTATCTTCGATTAGTATTCCTAGAATACCTACTTATTAGTCATTAGGCTCATTAAAATTGTTTAAATTTCATAAACATAAAACATTTGTAAACTTTTTTTTTTTAATGCGTACTCATATTTTACAGATCATCAGTAGCTAACTAATACAAAACCAGTCATATAAACAGCTTCTGAGTTATAAGTATGATGTCAGCAAATAGAAAATGTATTTAAGGAATTACTGGCTGTAATATAGGAGAATAAAGTTTTCTTTTTGTTGTAACACAAACTATATTTTCGTGTTTTCGATTTGTACACAAATTTTCAATTATACATACATAATATATATAAATATACATAAATCTAGCATGATGTGTTCAAATGTTGATTATATTTTAGATTTCAAATTAAATTTTATGTATATCATTCAATCAGTGACCTTTCCACATTATAGACTTAAATATTTTCCTATGACTACACTAGAATTTTCCTTTGATAAACTTTGATCCTTTTACGAATCTAATAAATATTCAGACCACTTAAGCTGAGCTGAGCTGTTGACCAATCCTCAGCAGCTTAAATGGTCTTAATATATTGCAAGCAATAATGAACTAGTAAATTATCAATAATTACTGCTAAGTTTATGTCCCAACAATAAATACCAATGGCATGCCTTTATTTCCTGACAAACTGCTATTAAAGCCTTGTTTTCCAAAGCACAAGCGGCATTATTGTCTCCAAAAGGTTTTTTACAACTCTTAGTGTACAATTTACCAAATACCAAATGCCTGGTTTTGTCGCAATTAGAATTTAAAGGTAATAAAAGGTTGTTGCAGACACCTACATGCTTGATAATAACAAATGTTTTAGCTAAACTTATAGCTCTGGGGTCCAAGTTAATTGTCAATAAACACGCTGTTAAAAGCCAATAATTCCAATGAGAAAACCAGAGTCAAAGTAAATGGTAAACATATTACGATCCTTATTGTAATGTTTTAGAGTTGACATAATTTGAATGTAACTGTAAATGGTTATTTCTAAATTCCTATGCAGCATATGTAAAGTAATAAAAATCTCGATTTGTTTATCATGAACAATGATACACATAAATTATGGGATGGAACGGAGTCACGTATTGATTATGTAATATTTGGAGACCTACAGTGCTGTACGTGTAGGTGTTTCGGGAAGTAATTAAAGTAGATTTAGTTATTAATAGCACTTATAGCTAATAGACAGGACACAGCTTTAAAAACATAAAAATCGGCTTAGAGCTGTACGCGTGTAGGAATTAAAGGTACATCTTAAGGTAAAACTAAATTACAAAATTTATCGTTTTAAAGATTTATTCTACCATTTAGCTCAGATGATGGACCTAATGTTATGCCCAGTGGTATGCCTTTTTGAATTACTTAGTATTGAATTTGCTGAATGGAATATATTGATAACTTGCTGAATGGAAGCATCGTAGGTCAAATGTGCTTCATAATTTTCAAATGCTCATCATATTAGCCAGAAACAATTTGTCAACATTATCATCAATGTTATATTTTTTATCTCGATTGTTTTCAATAGTAATCTAAAATTTGCCAAACACTTTAAGATTGTTTATCGAATACTTAATACCGAATAAAAATAATAATATAAATCGGCTACTGCAATATATTTGACCCATGTCTTTCTAACGTCTTTGATTAAATAGAATTGTATTTTAACCATTGCTAAGGAAGGTTTCAATCGATTTTTTAGGTTACCTTTATATTTGCTTACATGCATTACCAACAGATATTTGGCACCGATCCGTCATTTTCTTTCCCTATCTAATAGCTATTCGTCATCTGATGTTATCATTATCTTAGATTTTGTAATCTTGAAACTTTCGCGGCAAGCATGAAAAGTATGAAAACTATCGGCCATTTTCAACATTGGATCCATACATGGATTTTGAGATTCGAGATTCGTGTTTGACATATTTTGTATGGAGCTTATGTCAAAAACGAATCTAAAATCTACAGATCTATCTATAGATCGAATATTGAATTTCGTAGTATATCGACGTCTACACTTCTCTCACCGGTTAGTTATACCATTGTTATAGTGAAAACTATGAAACTTAATGTTTATTTACACCTCAAGGTAATAAATCAAACGACCGATCGCGTTCAACACTTAAACCCTTCAGTATGTAAACTCTTAGCTACTTAAACTATGCACTTCTGCTATGAGACCCAATCTAAAATTAACTTTATCTACTTTTCATAAAGTCTTTTATCCTTTGATTTTAACACCATGGTGTTTATTACACTGAGCAGTTCCCATGACTGCGTTTCATATTAAAATCAAGTTCATTAATAATATTGTTTGACAATCTGTTATGGAGGTATTATAGTTTATTGTCATTGTAATTAGATATCCATTTACGGGCGCCACAGTTTGTCTGGCTTAGGATATACCTACTTATCTAATAGCTTGAAAGATTACTGTTTAGTAATTGGTTTTCTCGAAGACCTTGGGTGTGGATTTGAGTTACGATAAATGACTATTCTCACGTTTCTATTGTGATTTAAAGAGATGTTTTGCCAATAGTGTTTGCTTAGGTAAACTGAAATTGATATTTATTTGTTTTGACAGACAATATTCACTTGCGTACAGTTAAATGGAATCGGTATATTGCTTTTGCACTGAATATAAGAACAGACGGATTTTATATTTGGAGTATATTATTTTAATATTAACGAAGACTGAACCTTAGTGTGCAAATGTTGAGGAGTAAATTATCAAGGAAAACAATGTCACAGAGTTGCAAGCATAAAAGGCAGACACTAAACAACGTCACACCTTGAAGATAAATAGATGCTGCAAATAACGTATATGCAAATGGGTTATAATCATCAATGATTCTGATTAAGCTTAGTCTACTAAGCTAATAGTTGGAACGACCACAATTACACTTAGATGAGCATAAAATAGCACTGATCTGTTTTGAGTACTGAGTATGCAACTCGCACTAATCTGAATGTTTGTTAGGGTCTATTTCTATTATGCAATTACTAGGTTTTGCTTACAACTTCTCAACAGTAAATTTGATGATGCATTTGGCAATGGGTAAGCCCAGTTCAACCAGATATTAAGTTACAGTAATTCGCCATAAAGTACGTTTAATTTACATGTTTCTCGGCGATTGCTGTAACATCGAGTAGTGGGTGGAAAATCGAGATGTCTAAATTGTTACATCACTAATTGCCCCCATGCAGTTATTTTACTTGATAGTGTTGTACAATAGTACAACACTATCAAGCAAAGGCATTTAACTCGTTCAGCCAAACGTATGTTTTCAATTACAACTGTCACGTTCATAAATCAAGGATTAACCAACTAATTTTCTACTCGTAATTTAATTTAAATCTATTGTTTCTAATCGATATACGAGTATCGGACGCGATCGGTGACAATCGATGTTTAGATTGATGGCGTTATTGTTTTAGTGATGTCATCAGTTCTACTGTTTATCGTTATCTAAGTTTATGGTCTATTGTATGATAGTGATGTTAAGTAACGATAAACGGTATCGATAAATTGATGATAATGTTGTATGGTGGTTAATGGGGCATAGGGTGAGTTAGTGGTGACCTGCTTTTATTAAGTTGTTAGATGGCGGATGGGCCTCTCCTGCTTGTGAAGCGATGTTAAAAAATTTATGTAAGAGACTATTACTATCTTTATTAGTTTTGTTTGATGTCATATGATATACGTACTGTGCATTTCTTAAAAGCAAATTAAGGCCGTTACATGCCTATGTTTTTAGTATTATTTAGCAACTAAATCTGTTATTTTTCATTTCAAAGTATTGACCAGTCTTTTTTAATTATAGTGAAAGCAATTTTACTATAAGGACAACGTGTGCACTAGGAATAAATCCTGTGTCCGCGACGCAGGAATTACTGAGTATCTGTGTTAGTTGAAAATTGTAGATTATGCCAATCATCGTTATTAATTAGGAACAAACAAGTAAAACCTTTAATGCCCCTTTTAGTTATTTTCAAATATCTCCTATAAAATATCCGTGCCTTGCTACATTTTCATATTTCATAATCAATTTTACAAAGATAGTTTTCCTTTAATAATCAAGTGTTAGAAGTGAAAATTAAAATCGGACTAATAAATCTTGATACGTTTGACACTGGTAGGAATATATGTGTACTTAATACAACGTTATCGTTTACGGTGCGCCGCGGCTTTTAGTTGTATCTCGAGTGCGGCGCACGAGCTAAGGTTGTGCATGAATTAATAGCTGAGGTTAGAAAGATTTTCTTTGAGATTTTGGCGGCGTTCGCGTTTGCATTGACAGCTGTATTGTGACAATAGGCAACATTTCCTATTATTGTCTCGCACTACCGGTAAGTGCTACATTTTCTAATCAGTTACTGCATTCGGGTAATAGCATCCAAAAATACTTAATGTTACTCCATTTAACAAAGTCTATGCTGCAACTTATCTTAAACGAGGTGTACAATCAAACAAGTCGGCGCTGGACCAGTTTCAAATAAAAATCCCTTAGCTCGCTCACAGAGTCGAGGCACACTAGAAACTGGTTTTGTATACGAGTGTCAATGTGCGTGTAAAATAGCACTGGAAGCGACAATATCTTGCTGAGCGATTCTCGCCCTTATAGGGGTCTAGCGGGTACTTGTTCGACTGTACCTAATTATCTCAAAGAACTTTAAGTTTAAACATCGGCAAGACATCATGAATATATCATCATAATAAGTGTTTCTGTCAAGCACCCATATGTGTCGGTAACAACTAGTGTCAAAAATGTGATTTGTGCTGAACTCGAAATAACTATAACAAAGGAGAAATTAAACAAAGAAAATGGAACATACCTATTTGCAGTCTTGGAAAACAATTACGAAAGAGAAAAAGAAAATTATGTTTAGGAAGAGAAAGTAAGCAGATTTTACGTTGCCGTACAATAGAGGCCAAGGACTGCTTCTTACACTGATGTGGTCAAAATACTCGGGAAAACAAAAAGGCAAATTATACAATTTTGTCCTCATCTTGTAACAGTGTCAGCCCTATGAACAGTGCGGCAAGTCGGCTGGATCTGCGCACGCTTTGCACTCCATTAGAATTAAAGACATTCCGATTCGGAAATAATCCTTTTGAGTTGTGAACGTGAGAAGCGACGCTGAAGGACAGACACTTGAACAATGTTATTATTGAACTAAGGAACTGCTTTTATCCTTGGAACTTAATTAACTACCGGAGTAGACGTTACTGGAATCAAGTTAAACGAAGTTTCTCAACCACATTCATTTGGTAATACTGAATGACAATCTTGATCAATTATTTTAAAATATTGGTTCTTGGCACACAAGGTACGCAGTACCACATATCATTGAACTTAATAAGGTACATACGAAAGTTAAATATTACTCAATTGAAATTCACCTGATAATATTCAATCAATATAAAAATAAATCTTTTGGCAGGGTACACTCTAAACAATACTAGTCAAACGGGTAAAAAAAGAAAGCAAACTGTGTAACACATCTTTTGACTGTGGTAGGTAATGTACAAATTCCTGGTAATACAAATTGTTTTATTGTGTCTGGGTATGCAGGTGTGTATAAAAAAGCAATAAATGCTACACAAGGAACTATTTGTCCAAGTAACTGGGAACTGGCAGACATAACATTTCTTTTAACCGAACATCTTACAATATCCGTGTTACAAAGTTAGCTCCATGAACGCATAATTCTGTAGTCTACAAAAGTACATATAATATATCCAACAAGAAAAAAAGTAACGTAACAGATTATTTTAAATTCAAGATTACTAAGACATGCGCTGTAATAATTGTTATAGTTTTCTCTTTGTACTAAACATTTTTATGAAGACAAAGCTGTTTATTTGAACAATGAATGTAGTTCTTAAGAAGACAACGACAAAGCAATGATACGATCTGAACAGCCAATAAATAAAACAATCGTGATGGAGTCGATGTCACCGACAGCCCACGCTTAATCGATAGTATCGATACGTCTTTATCGATGCCGATTGTATTCAATTGTATTTGAATGCGCCGCCATTATCGGATGATTTGTGTAATTGGTGTTAGTGTTGCATTCTATGTTTAAAATGTGTTTAAGATATTGTCGTTGATTAAATTGTTAACACTTTTGTTTAAATTATGTTATTTTGGGTCCATTTCTTAATTGATAAATGCTGCCTGTCTGGATAAATTATTATACCGTTAAATTATCTTTCAAATCTTAAGGCATTTTGAGATTTTGCCGAACTTTAAAAATTTAAAGATGTATAGTTTTGTGCTTATAAAAAAAAACGCGTTTATTGACACGACTAAATAAAGAAAATATCTTATGTTAACTTGCTGGGTCTAGCAAACTCCTATTTCATTTATACGAATAAAATCTCAGCAGCACGCTGTATCAGAAGGCTAAGTCATGTGTAACAGGAGTTACAATATAAATCACAATTGAATGTCATCCAAATTCCCACAAGCCTCTTTCTAATTTATTATTCAAACCCGAACGACAACTCATTCGTCATGTACCTTAAATCAAAATCCTTTCAAAATGGCCATCATAATTCATCACGTCATCTCCAAAAATCCGCCGCATTATTCAAATCTCTTTCAATTATCTTAAAAATAATATCAAAAAGTTGACATTGGCGGAGTAATCCTACAAGTAAAAGATGGCATGCAGAATTGAATGTCAAACAATCAGGGCCCACGCCTTTAAGTAGGGACAGGCAGAGTAAGCTGCCCGGTGATTTAATCCTTTTTAACGGTATAATTTTATTTACGAAGTATGAAGCAGAAATATGGTAATTCTTAATATGACAGTTCTGAGAAATAATGCAGGGGCAATTTAATTTCAGTTCCGGTATAAGTCACTGATACTAATTAAAAATTTGATTCATGAATAAAAATATTACTTGACGGATTGAGTTCAATTTTATCACCAATTTCTCTCCTTGTTAATTCGGAAATCTTACCCATTTTCTTTTATTTATTTTCCTTATTTCGGCCCTGCTTGGGTGATCCCAAGCAGAGCCGAAATAAGGAAAATACACATATACTTAAAGTATACTTGTGTTTTTTTAAACCTCATACTTTTTATGAAATCTTGCTTAATATGCAATCTTTTATAAAATCTTGCTTCAGCTTGCTGCTCTTGTCTAACTGCGGTTACCAATGCTCTGAACTACGAATAGTTTACTATTGAATATCTATTCTTAATAATCTGGAAAGAAATCTAACGAAACGCGTTTCGTTCATATACGTTTTATTACTCCAAATACATAAATATCGATTTTAATATCCAAGAGAATAGATATACCGATCAATACAAAATTTAAATTAGATTCAAAATTCTACTTTTATTATGTGATAACATGAAATGTATACGCAGTATGTTAACATAAACATATCGACATTTCACTTCAATATTATTAGACATTCGACAAAAATTTTACCCTACCGTACAACTCAAGTAGCTATTTGCATAATAACGTTAATCAAAATAAGATAATCACAATTAAATATGTAGATAGAGTGAGATATCAATAAAAAAAAATGTTTTATAAAGTAGATGTCGGATCGCGGCTTTGCACGCATAAGACCCGTACTCTATATCAGTTTCTAATAACGTGTTTTCAAAATATCATGAGTAGTTATGACGTGAAAGTGTTTAAAGAAATTGAACATTTGTAATACAATGAGCTTCAGTATTGTATATCATACTAGAACAAACTATTCGAAAACCGTAATAGTATAGGAATTTAAACCATAACATTCCTAAACAAAAGTAATTGTACTACATATTATTCGATTCCATTCAACCATGTTGCCTTTATTTTCTTCAAAATCATTATGCAATTTCAGTATCTTATACAGAACGATACTGCACTCACATACTTTGTAGGTGTGAATACGTTTAGCTAAATTGGTTTTATCCAAATACGTGAAGTTATTTAGGTTAAGCCGAGTGTAATTTCTGACTTAACACGTTGTATGTATTTCTTAAGCGATCAGGACACGCTCAGTCGTGTATGATCATGCATATCCGATTAAGTTTATTTGAAATAGGTAATCGAAATACAGAAATATAAGGCAAAAGTTTATATTTGCGAGTTAAAAAAATCTATTAGGTTATTAAAGAAGAAATCCCTTAGTGTTCAAAATTATATACATTTCTTATTTACTTCAGTAAGGGTTTTGACTTCTTGTTATGCATAACAACCCGAGAAGCTTTTAATTAGGATTTTGGATTTTAAGTTAAGAGGTATTTAATTTATACGTATAGCGAAACCGACGGCCGTGAAGTAATTTTTCTATTACAGTACATCATCATCCTCTTAGCGTTATCCCAGTTTCAATTTGGGGTCCGCTTACTAGTCTAACCGGATTTTGCTGAATGTTAGCTTTTCCACGGAGCGACTGCCGGCCTGACCTCCGCAACCCGACGGGATAGCGATATTCCATGGTATATAGACTAATGTAAGTTTATTAGAAGGTTCTGACGCCCTGTAACGATTGTAAAAGGTCTTCATGACAACCGGGACCGACGGTTGTCATGAAGACTATTACAGTACATATAAAACAATATATGTTTTAGGAGTATTCCAGGGCGCGTTATTTGGTCCAACATTTATTTTACTAAAAAGTGACCATTGCATATTTTTTTAACATAAGGCATTATAAAAATTACCAGTAGGAATATTCAGAGCGTCATGATTGCCAGTTATAAACTAGGGACTTAGATGCCTCGGATTTTATTTCTAGTACATACCAGAAATAAAATTGAAGATCAATAAGGAAATTAAGTAAAGGCAGTTTCACGACCTTATTGATCTCTTATAAGGGAATACAAATTTTTGTTGTCATTTGGTAGCAAATGAATCGTTTTTATTTATGTAAAATAGAGTCATACAACTTAAAACCGGAATTTTGACACGAAGCAACAATCGGTGTCAAGTACAGCAAATTTTAAGTAATTTCCATCAATATGTTTCTGACACAAACCACTTCTTGATCAGATCAGATACTCTATATTACAGTTTATAACTTCATTATCTTAGATTTTATCTCGGATTAATTTCCGTCATACCAATTTGGCCATAATTACCACACTCGTGATTGGAATATGGTGTTAGTAATTAAGGTTTTGGCGGCAAAATACTATCGAATAAATAATAGTTTACTGCTAATTGAAGTTTGAAAGCCTAACTAGTTGTAAGTGGTCATAAAATTTACATAGGGGTATAGGAATACTTGTTGTAATAGATTCATGATTTTAATTATGATTCGTTTAGTTTTATAAATATTAATGACTTCAAATTAGAAAGACATTTTGAAATAATTTACCAGTTAAACTTGTCAATATAGAATCACCGATATAAATCATTTTCAATTCTTCTATTAGGAAAAGGGGAACATCGTTGGCCCTATAGAAGCACGGTAGCGCTATGATGTGAATGCCTCAACAAATGACATATAACAACCCAAGTGAATGCCTCTGCAATTAATGTCCTGAAATTTCGAAAGTATCATCTTTAACATAGTCATGCAAACTTGAAGGACTAAGTATATTCATTTTTCTTAGTTCCCAATGCTAATTGAAAATCATATCGAGACACAAAACCTCAGTAAAAAAATGAAAGCACCCAAAACAAATTTCGCTTCGAGCAAGAACGAAAGTAAAAATTCCTCGGCCTCCACATGTCCGTTTACATAGTCCCTTATCGACAGCAAACAGGAAATGGGCCTCCAATACACATGAAGGTGTCCAACAATATGTCTGACACGGCATTTGACCAGCGTTTGTAGGAAAGTTTGTACAAACACTGGTACAAACATGGGCCCACGGTACCTTTTGATTTGGGCAAACGGTTGGGTAAACACCGATCATTCATGTCGGCGATAGTTGAGCCGCCACCATGGAATTCGTTTTTTTCTTCTATTGTTTCTATGAAACTAAAACAGAGTGAAGGCTATTCGAGTATTAGTAATTTAATTTTGCGATTGTTTCGTACCAGCAATTTGGATTTCCATAAGTAGTTTATAATGACATTTGCAATGTTTTTGGACATAGTGGTTTCAGGCTGCCTTGGTTTGGGTAATGGCTACTTGTCGCAGCAATTGTGTCCAGGCAGCACTCCGCCAAAGTGTCCACTGTCGGCCCTGCGATAACACCGCGTATGTCACCCCAGTGATAAGAGTCAGTTGTAACCCTCGTTGTATTTTGACCATAAATTATTTTTATTTCATTTTAAAGGTAGCTTGTGCGAAATATTTCAAATTAGTAACTAGTTTGCACCACAAACGATATGAAAACTAACTTATCGAAGCGCCAATCTTATAAACCATCCAATCTAATACGAACTAACTCAAACCTAATGACCCGAAAAGTAAGGAAACCAAACCAGTTGCGTACAGATCTAGTTTTACTTCAATAAAGTTATCAAATATTCACTCGGCACATGTCAGGTGCAAACTTTAATGTAATTCTAGTTATTACAAATTTTACGGTGTCTATTAGAATTAGAATGTTTTACATTTTGTATTGGCGCCGCTTTTACGTAATAAGGCAGTATGTCAACATCTTGTTTTATCGCCTTTTGCTCCTCTTTCTTTTTATCTGTTTCCATTTACATCTTGCTATTTTATACCCAATGTTTATATGCACAAATCTCATGAAACGTGTTTATTAATTTGACATTACTATTAAATTCTTGTTATTTTTCAATTACCTATTCTTTATCAATCTTAAACATGTGGTTAGTCACCATATTAAAGATATGAATAGCATTTAAGGTATCAATACAATTTATAAGAAAATAGCTTAGTCGTCATTGAGCAGCTTTGAAGATTTCTATAAATAAATACTCCAACACATATTTGCAATATTATCTTTTCATTGAGCAATATTTTTAATTTCTTTCAAATTTTGATTTAAACAAGTTTGGAATCATTAACATTTTTAGGGTTCCGTACCTCCCCCCCGTGGGATCTCCACCTTGTCGTCGTGGGGGGGCTCAGTAACCGTGGATTGGTCACCCGCGGTGAAGCTAAGAGGGATCCAGGAGGGGACGCTCCGCGTGGGCTTGGAGGGGCCTGCGCAGGATGCGTCCAACGGTGCGGGTGCGGGGGACAGTTCTGTCTGTCCCTCGCAGTCGGGTGCGGTCGCGGGAGGAGAGGCGTGTCGGTGTTGCGTTGCCGCGCGCCCTATCTCCCGCGACCAAATGGGGGCGCACCATTCGATGCGTCGCGGTGGGGCCGCAGAGGAAGAGGAGATGCGGTGTTGCGTTGCCGTCCTCCCTATCCTCTGCGGCCGCTGGGCGTTTTGGCGGCGGAGTCCAACACCTTAATCCGTCGCCAAGGGGGTTTTGTTCGGGGCACGCCTGACCATCTGGCGGGCCAATACCCGTCGGAGGGTGGCGACGAGTGCTTTGGTGATGCCCCACCCTCCGACACACGGGTACATGGCGGAAGTCGAGGTGGTTTTTAGTGGAAACACCACATACTCCGGCTCTTATTTCCCCCAAGAGTCGGAGATCCGAATGGATTTTCCACCTCGTAAAACAAAAAAAAAAAAAAAAAAAAGTGTTCCGTACCTAAAAGGTAAAAATCGGAACCCTATTACTAAGCCTCCGCTGTCTGTCTGTCTGTCTGTCTGTCTGTCTGTCTGTCTGTCTGTCTGTCTGTCTGTCTGTCACCAGGCTGTATCTCATAAACCGTGATAGCTAGAAAGCTGAAATTTTCACAAATTATGTATTTCGGTTGCCGCTATAACAACAAATACTAAAAATAAAAAAAATGAAAATATTAAGGGGGGGTCCCATACAATAAACGTGTTTTTTTTCGTATTTTTGCTCAAAATTACTAACGGTAACAGGTAGACGCTTAAAATTTTCACGGAATATGTAGTTGTATATTACCTTTAATAAATAAATAATTAAATTTAAAAAAGTAAATAATAAAGGGGGGCTCCCATACAACAAACGTAATTTTTAAGCAATTTGTTACTCGATCTTAATAAACAAGTAGAAACTTAAAAAATATTTAAGTATATATACAACAAACGTGATTTTCTTTTATAGATGATGGTACGGAACCCTTCGTGCGCGAGTCCGACTCGCACTTGCCCAATTTTTTTAAAATATTTCCCGTAATACTTTTTTTTTTAAAGAACGAGATCTTTCAGTTTATTATAGAAAGCATTTAAGTTTCCTCAATTAAGTAACGAAAAAATCAGAAATAATATTGCTGTGGAGGAAATGCTTGCAATTAATAAGTGCTTAAAATTAAAATTTTACTGTTTTGTAGACCGTTTACTTTATAGAGCAAGATATTTTCTTGGGCGACATTTTCATTATGTTCTTATCTTACAAATCACGTAAGTGCTTGTTTGGAGTTATCTAATTCGTAGCAACTGAATAGTTAGGTCTAATCTTGCGTTTTGTCAGTTTTATAGCACAAAGTTATCAGTACGAATACAGGCTACTTGGACAATAGAGGTCCTTTAAAAGATATCTGATTTAAAAAAACAAAAGAAAATAATTCGTGCAGCTTGAAATATCGGCAAAGATTTTTTTAACTAAAGAGCTGTATTTCAGAAAAAGACTTTTGAGCGCTCTCTATGATAAATGAATGCCATTTCATATGTTAAAGTGATTAAAATAAGAGTATGGCCATACTTTATGGCAACAGCTGCTCTATCCAGTCTCAACTGTCACTTTCAAATAACGAATTATCCTCTGGAATGGTTGCTGGCCATTCATTACAATTCATGAGTAACATAATAGCCCTGGAATTTACTGAAAAATAAAAAACTGTGAGCTTGACACCAGCTGCGTAATCTATACAAAGCGGCCGGCTTTAGCCAGCTAGATTGTAATGTCACATAAATCAATTTCAATTCAAAAGGATTGTAGACTATATAAATTAGCACGTCTATAGTTGGGACAGGCTAGCACGCTTCGTGGCGAAATAATGCCATTGCCATGACTTGATAGGCGACAGGAATGCTAAATATTATGTCGTTCTGAAGACGTGATGAGGTGGAGTTTCTTGATGCCAAAGAAACTTCTACAACTGCCTTCTTTTGAGTTCGTATTGCTTTAGATAGTTCTTGCACAGGGTCCTGGCTTTGTCTATCTGTTAAGATCCAAATGAAGCTCTGTACATCTTAATCTGTTCTGACATTTCTGATATAAAAAAACATTACATGCTGATAAAAAAAATCATACGCTTCTTCCTTTTTCACTACTTTGGTTTTTATTCTTTACGCTACTTTCCAAAAAATTGGTCTAAGGAGGTAATGAACTTGTTCTAAACATCAAGTTCCAAAGATTTAGACCTACATTAGCGTGAATTCGTTACAGTGACAAATTTTGCCGAATTTCTACCGCTTTTCGGAAAGTATGTTAAGTTGTTTAGCAACAACTAAACAACTTTTATAAATCGTTAGTCGCCTCGGACAGCACGTTAAGCCGTCCCGGTTGTCATGAAGATCCCTGACAGTCGTTATAGGGCGTCAGTACCTCTTAATAAACTGACACTAGTCTAAACCATGGAATATCGCTATCCCTTCGGGTTGCGGAGATCAGACAGGCAGTCGCTCTGTGGAAAAGCTGGTATTCAGCCAAATCCGGTTAGACTAGTAAGCGGACCCCAGTTTGAAAGTGGTATAATGCTAGGAGGATGAGGTTTAGTTGTTTAGCAAAAAAATACTAACTTTATTATATTCCATAAAGTATCACAAAAATACGAAATAGAACAGTATCCTTCTACTTCGAGTATAGTCATACTTTATATTTCCATAATAATACTGTTATCGTGCCCTTTAATAACAAAGCCGTATGTTGTATTTAAATTACTACTTTAGTACAGGGCGGCACAATCGCAAAGGAGACGTAAAAATAACAGAACAAATAAATATGAACGACTTACGTTTTAAGGTGTAGTAAAACTGCTGGACTTCGCTAATCCAGTACTCATTAAAATTAAAGCAAGCGGTATAACAAAGGATGAATTAAAAGCTATTTGCCAACATAATCGAAGAAGAATGCATCTGTGCCAATATAAGTAATAGAATAGGACTTCATAGGCTAGTAACTTCTTCAACTATGTCTAATTTTACTCGTTTTAAAGAAAATATGAATAGTAATTCAATAGTAGCGAAATATTTAATTGAAAAAGAGTAGCCCTGAGTTTTATTGCCCGTTCTTTCTTATGGTTTATGGTCCTAGCATTGCGAAGTGGTACTTAATTTAAATGTATGAAATAAACTATAAAGTGTTGCAAATATTTTTTTTATAGACTCACGCCCTGTATCCCCGAAGGGGTAGGCAGAGGTATCTATCACACCCACATTTCGCCATGAATTTTTAGGTGCCACGTAATAGGGGGCGAGCCTATTGCCGTTACCGGGCACATCACCAGACTCCGTGTTGCTACTGAGAATTTAGAAAAACCCAGTAACACATGCAAATAAATACATATTAAATAATTAATACTTATGTACATTTTGACGATCATAAGCGTCAAATTGTGACCTAAGTGTATAAATGTTTTTGACCACCAAACACTCTTGTATAAAATTGGGAGAGGCCTATGTCTCGCAATGTACTACAAAACAGTCCACTGATGGACTAGGCCTCTCCTTTGGAAGGAGGAATCGGCCTACTATACCACGCTGGCCAAACGGGTTGGTATAGGGTTTGTATCAAGTTTTCCTTCTCCTACAGTGCTGTTCTCTGCATGATATGCTCCCTCTGTCGGCTCTTACGACACCCATGGGATGATATGGGGTGGTGACATTCCGTATTCTGAATCCGTCACCAAACGGACAATTTGTATGAAGTAGCGACTTGTTTTTTTCATGTAGTTCTATTGGTCATTAACATAGCTCTACATTTTCTTCGTTCCTGCGGCAAGGTACTTAATATAGAAAACATTTAATAGCAACAACATATTTTGTTTAAATACTCTAGATGTTTGTTTTCATGAATGTCTAACATGAGAAACGTGTTATATTAGTTAGCAACTGAAACTGTTTAGAAATAATATTAGAATATTATGTTGTATAATGAGAATAAGGAAGTGAACTAATTGTGTACGCAAAAAATAAATAGCATTTGTTGTATGTTTGAACTTGTAAGGGAACTGATACGTTGTTGTCTTCTTATCTATACATATTATAAAACAAATTCCACCTTTCTTCCTGTCTGTCCCTATAAACGCTACACATTCAAAAACTAGCGGACGTATTTTTGTACGGTTTTCATCTAAGTATTAGTAGGGTAATTCATGAAGAAGGTTTGGATGTCTATTTCAAGCCTAGTTAAGGTAAACGTACGTAATTCCGGCAGTGTCCCGGTACCCGGTAACTAGTCGGTTTTTATCATTTTGTAGGTTTCTACCAAAAGAATATTGAAGTTTGAGAATTGCAATACATACTTGATATTATTTCGTATAATTATAATATGAACGCTGCTCAATAACTGTAGTGGTTGCAAAACTATACTACAATGAAAGTGTGGTCTGCGAAAATTTTGTGGAATTTCGTGGTTCTGTCACTAAACTACGAAGCTACCACATTGTACTGGTTTGCTTATCATATTGCTGCGGATAGCGGCACTATGAGAGTGTTTATTTGCTTAAATATTTGAGTTAATTATCTCGCGATATAGTCCATAAGCTGCGATGAATTTAATGAAATAGTAAGTATTTTGGCATATTACATTTACTGGGACTCAGAAACCCCTACATGACCCAGTACCCGGCAACATTATACCCTTTTTTACCGGATACTGGTACACGAGTTAACTTCGTACTACCCGTGGCACCGGAGCCCATTACTGCACCTTAGTGCCTTGCAATAAGTCTCATTATCCTTTGAAACTGTAGTAGTGTAGTAGTAGAGTATTAATTATTATAACATTGTATATTCTGCCTGATGCTGAGACGTACACTACCACTTGATTCTAAACCCTATCATATGCAAGGGCTTGATGTTTATATTTCAAAACGTATTTTATTACGAGGCATAAATACTTATTTATAATGAAAAATAAAACGGTGCTCTGCTCCCATTTCAATTTGTATAGAGTACTCACATGATGGAGATGGAAAGTGGCCTTAGGAACTCAGTAATAAAACGACACAAGCCCATCGAGTTTGAGCTCGTTTCAATCGTATTGACGAGTACTCTGATCCTATATGGCAACCAAAGTTTGATGATGCGCGTCAAAGTTGACTTCAACTCAAAGTAGATTTCAAATCATAGTTGAGTTCATCTGAAAGAGGAGTTCCTCTGAAACATGAGTATAACGTGACAGACCAATTGGGCGACCACAGAGCCCTCGAGCTACTTTACCGAAGTTACCTATCCCGGATGTCAAACAGAGTGAGGTACGGATGGCATTAGAGCAAATTAGGAAAAATAAAGCAGCTGGTGATGACGGAATCACTGCAGAAGTCCTCTGAGCAGGTGGAGACACAACCTTGAGAGAGCTAGCAAGTCTTTTCAATACCATCATCCACAAAGGTTCAAAACTGGAGCGGGTGTGTGGTGATTCTATTCTTAAAAAAGGTTGCAAAACTTTATTGAAGAATTATAGATCCATTTCACTCCTAAGCCATATCTACAAGTTGTTCTAGAGGGTTGTAACAAGCGACTCGACGACTTCCAGCCATCAGTGCAAGCCAGGTTTCAAAAAGGCTTCATCACCGTGGACCATATCCATACTGAAGACCCATGAGTACAACCAGCCGCTGTGTATGGCATTCGTGGACCACCAGAAAGCCTTCGACTCTATCGAAACCTGGGCAGTTCTTGACAGCCTGCAACGATGACGCATTAGCTGGCGATATATAGAGGTGTTAAGATACATAGAGTTGCGTAGGGGAGTCCGGCAAGGGTAATGTAATATCTCCAAAGCTGTTCACCAAGGCACTTGAGGATGTCTACAAGACACTGGAGTGGGTTCAACGAATATCAACGGCGAGTACATCTCACACCTTCAATTTGCCGACTTCGTCCTAATAGCAGAGACGTTGGAAGAGCTTAGCGGAATGCTGTCGACCTTAATGAAGCCTCCCCGGTGGATTGATCTTGGCATGAACCTGGCTAAAACGAAGGTTATATTCAATGAACACGTCGTGTTTAGACCGATCTGCATTGACGGTTCCTTGCTCGAATTTCTGCAACAGTGACATACTGTTATTGACATACCTGGGGCAAGTAATACAGTTAGGTAGAGGCAGCTTCGAGAAGGAAATCGATAAGTGGATTCAGTTGGTGTGGGCAGCATTCGGTAAGCTACGTCGGATCTTCTCGTCGCCTATCCCGCAAAGCCTTAAGACAAAAGTCTTCAACTAATGCTTCCTACCACTAATGATATACGGTGCTGAGATCTGGACACTCACGGTAGTGCTGGTCCATAGATATAAAATAGCTCAGCGTACTATGGATCGAGCTATGCTCGGAGTTTCTCTAAAGGATAGAATTCGCAACGAGCTCATCAGGACGAGAACTGGAGTCACCCACATAGCTCGCCGTATAAGCAGTCTGAAGTGGCAATGAGCTGGCCACGTCTCCCGAAGGACCGACGACCGATGGAGCAGACAAGAGTGGTTGTTGAGCTGACTGCACGTTGGCGTCGTGGTTTAAGAGGCCACCTCGCAGCTTGGCACTTGCCTAGTGTTGTGGGTTCAATACTGGGTGTTCATCGTGTCGGTTGTATGTTAGTAAAGACTCCCGCGACACTGGGTTTATCCCTAGTGCGTGAATTGTTCTATTAAATAAAGGGCCTTGCGAAGCTATATATTGTACCTAAATTGTAATTAAACCAAGCGCCTACGAAATTTTCTTGTACCTGTAGTTAATTATTTTATATCTTAGATTTTGATCTCTTTTCAGAAAACTACATAACAATTTTGTTGTATAGCTTAAAGCCAAAGAAAATTACTGTAAGAACTCACTTCTTACAGTAATTTTAAAAGTTCAAAAATATTGTGATGTAGGTATACTTTTGTTTGTTTTTAGTTTATTTTCTAAAGCAGTTGAAAAGATATAAACATAGTATTACGACAATTTTAATTCTTGCTTGTGATTTCCTTTGAAATACATTTCAATAAAAATCTTTTCTTTGACCCCTTTAGATACATAACAATTACATTACACAATATTTAAAAATAAAAGGTTCAAATATTATAAACTTTAACATTAAGCAAATAGGGTTCAAATTTGCGGTTAAAATTTGCCGGTATCTGGGACAATCTACCGTTTACTAGGACAAATCTACCGGATACTGGTACAAATGGGTCTTTTCAAACTTTATTTAAATTAAAGTATTCTTAAAGTCATATATATCAAACGCTATAAAATTGCTCGAACACTAGAATAAATTATCTATAAACATCCGTAAATTTTATTTTTGTTACTCTTTTAACCTTAACATAGCAGGCCTGCAAAGTAGGCGAAGTTCAGAATTTCACGGCTATTGGGACGTTTACCTTATAGCTAATTCAGAGATACATTTTTCAGTTCACTCTGTGGTAGCTTAGGCTATGCATAGGGAATCATTTTTTATTCCTATACTAGAGGACGCAAGCAGCTACGCCTGCATTTTTTTTAATTTACCCGTTTTGGCCGATCCCGTGGGAATTTCGGGAAATCCCTTCTTAGTGCACCCCTACGGTCCCCAAGGAACATACATGCCATATTTCAGCTTCCTGCACCCAAAAGTTTCGGCTGTAGCGTATCTGTCAGTCAGTAACGCAAGGATTTTATATATACAGATTAGGACTAAATTCTGTATTGTAGCAGACCTTAAAAAGTGCTGAACAGCAAAGCGACTGCTTATAATAAGTCTGGCAGGGTAGTCAAAATTTCAGCATGATAATTATGATTGGACCACCACTTAGTACTGTTCTTGCAGAAAATGAACATAAAAACTTGCCTCAATATTGGGATTCCTTCAAGGCGACAATAAAAAATCCAAAGGAACAGCAAGAGCAAGGCAGGTCGAAATGGGTTTCTATGTAAATGGTCACTTTGGTCATTTGAGAAGAGAATGGATAGCGTTTGAAAATAATTGAATGAACTTTTAAATTGTCAAGTATATTTATAAGTTTTACTAAATTATCCAGTACTTTCGTAATTATGCAACTAAGAAGGAACTTTCATAAGTAATTTACTATGCTTTTAACTACATTTTGTAATAAAATTCTTGATTTATATTCCATGATAACAAAAGAGAGTAATATAAGATTCATGTATGTGTGTGGGCATAATAGACAGAAGTGTAATACACCCACATGTGGCCTGCTATATTTTTATTCTCGTTTGATAAGAGCCAAATAGGTGTAATGCATCTTATATATGTCGCAGGCATTTTGTATGATTCCGCCGTTTACATACGGCGTCGTCAGTTTACAAACGCTCGTGGTTATGTAATATGCCGAAGGCAAAATGACAACTCGTACGATTGTTATGCGCGACTGTAATAAGTAACTAAATAGGTTATGTTAGGTTCTCTTTTGACCCTTAATCCGAAAATAGGAGCCCTGCGAAGCAGGGCTCCGTCAACCTTAGCTTATTAAACTAGTGAAATTAGTGAAATTATTAGTGTGAAGAATGTGGAAGTTGGCAGTGCCATACACACCGATGTTCAACCAACGTCGAAATTATAACAATCGTACGAGTTGTCATTTTGCCTTCGGCATATTACATAACCGCGAGCGTTTGTAAACTGACGACGCCGTATGTAAACGGCGGAATCATACAAAATGCCTGCGACATATACATCATTGTACGTCACGTAAAGCTATCGCAAAGTTGTTACAGAAAATATATTCCCTTTATCTGGGAATCGACAAGGCTTTATCTTGAGAGGATGTCAATATTTCTAAGGTAAAAAAGCATAAATATTAAATTATTTAAAAACTCCCTGAAAATCCTGCCGATTTAATGCTGATTTATTGTTGTGATTTAGACGATAGTTGATTTTGCCCAGGACTTCATGAGTGTCAAAACTATGCGTCTACTATGATCACTGCTGCTCAACTTGGCTACACAGTGATTGGCTATACAGTAGTGGCGATCAAAGTAGAAGCACTCCTAAAAGTAAAATGTTTGGTTGTTATTGATTTGTTAAGAAACGTTATTCGATAAGAATTGTGCTGTAAAGTCTCATTTTTATGACGTAAGCGAGAACAGTGAAAATGACACAGCATAAAGGAAATCAATAAAATGAACGTAAAATACATACGTAATGTCTGCTGATAATATCATATGATGTATTTTAAAACAGGCTTATCCTATCAGTTATAATAATATTATAAAGATTTTAAGTCTGTATGTAGGAGGTAATCTCCAAAACTGCTATCCAATTCTTAGAATGAAGTTCTATGCAGATAGCTCATTTATTGAGGAAAGCTTAAATTAGGTACACAATATTTCGTTACAAATAGTGTAGGGCGTCCTGTAGCCAGGGACGATGAAAGAAGAAAGAGAAGAAAGAAAAACTGTTTATTTGTCACAGACACTGGAAAGGTATAACATAGGTATATAAGATAAGACATCACAAGGCATAACAGTATTCTGTGACAGATAGGTGCACACTCAGCTATATTGTTGCATTGTGGTAGTGTCCACAATACAACGCTGTTATTCTGTGTGCACCTTAAATGCCGCACGGACGTTAAAGAGCACAATAATTAATGAAAAACATAAAAGAAAAACTTAAAAATAAAATATACATAGGTACATTCTAGCACATGAGTAGTACCTATATACTCATGTGTATCTAGCTACGTGACTGGTGAGAGGCCGGGAATCGGCCGCGTCAAAAAAGTGTCTGACTGGCGAGAGGCCGGAAATCGGTCGATCGTTATATTCGATTTTTTTTTCCTTCTTTATTTTCAGCAGTTTTATGATTAAAATGTGTAATTACGTAAGGATATTTATATACCAATCTGTAGGAAAATTTATGACGAATTTAAATATATATATATGTTAGCAGAAATTCATAAAAATCACCAAGTAATCAACAACAGAATGGAGCGGCCCCCCCCGTCGCGGGTTACCCCGCGCGCAGGGCCCGCCAGACGCGGGGGGTGGCAGCATGTAAGTAGCGCCACGTGACTGGCTAGGCAACAAAAGAATTAAGGTAATTGTACCAATCTTTGATACTGCCCTAGAAGTTGATAAATTTTACTTTAACTCATCACAATAAGAATTCCTCCACGGATATCAATAAAACGATAATTATTTGTACTAGTAGTGACATCCCTTAATCTAACCTGGTATTACTTCCTCTGTGATTCCACGTCAAATGTTGGCAATTTAATTTTGTTTAAGACAGTGTCATATCATGTTCGCCGCTCAATGCTTACGTTAACGAATTTCCTAAGGACCTGACTTGTTTCGACTTGTGTTACTCAAAATTGAAGCTCATAAAGTGGTAAGTGTTAACAATATTCTATTTAAGATGTTATATATTATGTAAATATTTTGTTTTCCAACAGTTTGTGCAATTTTTAAACGAAATATAAGGGTATCAAATACTAGGACAAAAAACATCTGATTTCCAGTACTTGATACAACTATCATCTACTAGGTATATTCTCATTTGCTCGATTTGATCTATTTTTTATACTATTACAATAAGTTTAAGGTTGAACTATATTGGTATCAAATATAGCTTTTCTAAGAGGCTTCTACCCAGTCGTTGATAGGGGGTATCAATTACTGGGACATAAAATATCAAATACTAGTTCAAAAGTAAAGCTGTCTTTTTTGTGCAGGTACTCATTGACTTTTAAACGTATAATACGTTAAGAATGCCTCCAATGAAGGGAAAATTGTTCAGTTATTCAGAAGATGATATAGTAAGAGCATATAATGAGGTCAAATCTGGGATTTCAATATCCGCTACGGCTAAAAAATATAATATCTCTTATAGCACTCTTTCATATAAAGTGCATAGTAAGACGCCACTTGAACGCCGTATGGGTCCGGTATCATATTTATCAACAGAGACACAAGAGAGACAAATTATGACCAAAGAGTTGTTCAGACTGATGAACAAGAACATTCAATTGATGATAACAATAAAGAAAATTGCAGTATTGCAGAGCTAAATGTAGAATCTTTAAGAGCGTCAAAAAGCTTATTAACACCATCCCTTGAAACTCACAACTTTTTAAATGCATCGAAAGTGACAGAGGTTTTGAATAACTTAAATAATCCGAAAAAAGACAAAATTACACCAACAAAATGTATTTGCGACAAAGGAAAAGAACAAACAGCTGATGAAGTGATTGATAATCCACACCAACTTGCACTTACGTCTCCTGTCGTTCTAATAAAAAAGAAAAAATCTAATCGTCTCTTCCCTTAAGTCCTATATAGCCAATAGCGTCAACCAGCACAGCAAAGTATATTATTCCTACACCATTTAAAACTTTATTTTGGCCTAAAGAAAAAGAAAACAACAAAAAGAAGAGAAAAACTGTGAAAGTACCTACAGTAATTACATCAGAAAAGTGGCAAGAGTACCATGAAAATAAAGAGAGAAAAGAGCTAGAATAACTTGAACAGAAACAGGAAAGGGCTGAGGAAAGAGAAAGGAAAAAACAAGAAAACGAAGAAGCTAACAAAAACAAAAAAAGTCCGTACAAAGAAGACTGAAAGAAAAAAAGAATCTGCTCCTAGAAAAAGGTTCCCAAAGACATTGTTTGTTTTAAGTAGCGAATCGGAATAATATAATTCATGGATGCCTTCTGGTGGAAGTACAGATGATCTCAATAGTGACGATATTGATAAGATGAATATTTTTTTTAAGTTTCTTTTTCTGATAATTTAGACGTTTCAAGATGTTTTTTTAATGAGGCTGTATTTTTGAAGTAAAACGTTTTTACTCGATTTTAAGAATATTTGTGAAATTATTTTCTACGGGTTTTTACGTTTTAAGGTGTTTTTTTAATGAGGCTGTATTTTTTTTAAGAAAAATGTTTTCTTTTTACTTGATTTTAAAAAGAGTTGTGAAATGTTTTAGTACAGTTATTGTGATTATTTTAGTTTATTGCTGAAGAGTCTACTTATCATGTACTGGGTCACTAGCTTGAAAAAGTCATAGTCAATTACTGGGACAATTGAAAATTTACCCATCAATTACTAGTACATTTTTAGTCCTTACGAAAAAAAAAAATAAAAATAAACAACACGTATTTTGTATACTTAAGTTATATGTAAGTGAAAGATGAAAGACTGATTAATATTTGTTACTTACTTTGAAATTGCCAACTATAGTAAATACATTGTTATTTAATAAAACCTGTTATTTTTTCGCTAAGGTATCAACTACTAGTACATCTACCTTACTATTACACAAAAACAGGATAAAAAAGTATTAAAAACAATATATTAAAATATAATAACATAATACATACGCCGACTCAATTACGAAGTAATTGAGTCGGCGTATGTATAGATTATAGGCGTACTATATATGCGTTAAAATATCAATAAGTAAAATTTGGCAGCTGAAGTTATCTTATACTAATATATAAAGCCGAAAAGTTTGTTTGTTTTTTGTTTCTTTGGTTGAACGCGCTAATCTCAGGAACTACTGGTCCGATTTGAAAAATTCTTTCAGTGTTAGATAGACTATTTATCGAGGAAGGCTACAGGTTATATAACATCGCGCTATGAGCGACGAGAGCGGAGCAGTAGCCCTAAAAAACGCGGGTGTAACCGCGGGCATCTTCTAGTGAAAAATAAAATTAAAGATAAATAAAAGAATAATAACCGGATAAAATTCAACTTCTGCTACCCCTTTAAACATATTATTAGTTTAATTATTTACAACAAGTTGTTTGCGGGTTATTCAACAAATCTATTAATAATATTATTCACTTTAAAACAATAAGTCACACCATTTAAAGATAAATGCTTACCTTATCAAAATTCCACATTGAATAAAGCAAAAATCGCGTCTATAAAAAAGAAACTATTATAATAATAATCGTTCCTACAATAAGCCCAAAAGCACAAAACTAACAGTACCGAAGAAATAACGTATTCACTACCACTCCTGCCCACCGCAAAACTTTAATGGGTCTTAATTCAATTCTGACGCACATATTAAAATTCTTGCCACGTGAAACACTTGGCTTCTCGTAATTAAACGGCCGAGACTGGCTATTCCTAATTGATTTGAGATAGGGACCAACTACTTCGGATTTTTGTGCATTCTGTAGCCGGATTCGAGAAAATGGATCATTTAAATCAATTGGGTTTAACAAGAAAAGTTGGAAAGAAAAGCTTGTAACATAAAAAGTAACTGAAATATGTTTTAAAAAGTTGTAGTTTCATTAAATGTTTCGAGAATTGGAATTTCATATTGAATATGATTGATGAATTTCAGATTGATTATTGTTTAGATACGGCGTATAGATATTCGTAGGGCAGTGGGCAGGGACTTAAGGAAGAAAGCCGAAGAGCGAGCTAATTGGCGTGTCAAAAGAAAGGCCCATACATACGATGAGGCTTCAATGATAAGAGAAAAACGTCATTATACGTGAATAAAAGCCACGCGAAAATATTACAGTTCTTTCGATTACTTTCTGTATGTTAAATTGGCTGTCAAAATGTAAGCTGTCAGTAAAGCTTACAGCAATTATTTTTATTTTGTGCCTTTTTTACCATACCACTTCGTCATCTATTTTACAATCCAATTTCACATAAAAATACTTATCTAATTTATTGACAGGTGTCTCTTAATATTCTTTTGTAGGCGTGGCTACAAGATAAATATTATTGGATATTATCGAAGCCATAAAGCTGAGATGTTTAAAGATATCGAATTCACAAATTAAGTCTTTATCGCGTAGACGACTGGATTAATATCTTTATTTTTGTTGTAAAACCTTAGATTACTGTATTTATGGAAAATACCAAGTTTAATGTATGAATTGTTTAATATTGTGTGTGATAATGGACTTGAATGAATACTTGTCTTCTCTTTTGATAATTTTGTTTGATGAATATCAATGTCTAAGGATGGGTGGGAAAACGTAAAGTTATCATGGTAGCCGGAGGATACACGTCTTTTGTCGTAGAGCGTCATAGTAACTCAATATTTTTGTCCAAAATGGCCATAAATACGGGTACACTTAAGTCTCATTAGTTTCGCAGTGGCTACGTAGGTAAGTTGATAAATGCAAATATTGACAGGTGTAGAATTGCAATGCGTCTGTAATTCTGTATTATTTATAAACGTTCGCTACAATAACGCGATTCACGTACAAAATGACTAGGGGTCGTTGTTTACAGCTAGGGGTTGGGTTGCGACCAAATTCTAGCAAGAATATTGTAGTTTTATTGTGGGTCACGGAGATGAACATGCTGCGCTGGATGTGTGGAGTCACGCGGAAGGACCGCATTAGGAACTCCCGCATCCGGGGTAGCCTTCATGTCCGTGACGTTGCTGACAAAATGCAAGAGTGTCGGCTACGCTGGTGTGGCCACGTCTTACGTCAACCGGCATCTTACGTGGGTAGCAAATGTCTTGCCATGCTACCTCCGCCGGGCCCCGGTAAACGGGGAAGGCCAAAAAAATGCTGGCTTGACGTCGTAAGGGATGATATGCGTGCCAATCAAATAACCACCAGGGATGATGAAGACCGTGCGAAGTCCAAGTACAGCCGGAAAGCGGACCCCGGGCTCGAGTTTTATTATGTAATCTACTGTAAGTACATATTTTCGTTCTTTTTTTATTAAATTTCATAGGTAACCTAGTATTGGGAACATTAAATGGCTAGGTTAAATACACTAGTGTCGCCGTAGCGAATATATTCAATGATCAAATGCCCGCATCGTGATCGTGTCCGTAGCGTGATATCGAAATATAGTAAACTAGAATTTCTCCCGCGGTTCCGCTCGCTTATACATCGACTAAAGCATAGCCAATGCTACTCAGGGATAACGTAGTGTTCAAAAGGTGAGCGACATTTTTAATCGGTCCGGTACTTATTGAGTTTACTTATTACAAAATATTTCGCCTTTATAATTAGTATAGATACCTACTATAATGCCTTATAAAATTCCTCTACATTGCTCAACCACGTGAAACAGGCGACATAACATAGGTCATACGTAGCAGTGACATTGACACTGAGCAGAGATCAACATGTAATGCTCATGGTTTAGTTAGTTCCAGTTTTCGCCAGTCATCCGGCCTCACATGACCATTCAAATTGTATGGAAAGGACTTGGGTCTTGGGAATTCTCTATAGATCAGTAAACAAATATGATATTAAGGTGTAGAAATGGCGGTCTAGCCGTTTTATACAAAGATTCATATTTTTTTTTTTTAATCTCGTTTGTTAATTTTTCTTTGTGTACAATAGTGCAATGATAATGATTATAGTTATAATAATAATAATAATAATATTCTACCACATACACACATCACCATCTAGTCCCAAACTAAGCAGAGCTTGTACTATGGGTACTAGAGAATGGATAAACATGCATATATACTTCTTTTTTGTTAATACATACATATTATACATAGAAACACCCAGACCAAGACAAACATCCATGTTCATGCACACAAATGTTTGACTTGAGCGGGAATCGAACCCGCGGAAGTTCTATTTAAATATTATTTATTTGGCAAACCTTAGTTTTCCGTTTTGTCATAATGGCTAGCCGCTTTGCAAACGTTAATCTATTTTTATTTTTTTCCCGTCACACGGTCAGGCTTATACAGGGCACGCAGACGTAACGTGAATATCAGACTGCTCTTGAACATAGACTCACGCCTGTATCCCCGGAGGGGTAGGCAGAGGTGTAATATTACACCCACATTTCGCCATGAATTTTTAGGTCCCACGTAATAGGGGGCGAGCCTATTGCCGTTACCGGGCACATCACCAGACTCCGTGCTTATACTGAGAATTCGGAAATCTCAGTAACACTTTTGCCCGACCCGGGAATCGAACCCGAGACCTCCCAATCCCACGCGCACATTTATGCCGCGAGACCAACGAGGCAGTCGAAATATACAGGTCACAAAAGCTATAAATTGTGCAATATGCAATTTTTGTCTTTGAATACGTAGTGTCAGAGAATTGAACTAACAGCCAAGGCAATTGGAAGTAAACAATTTCTACCCTTTCGTTACCTGTACGCTGTTTTACTAAGCTGGTTACATTGCCAAATCTAACATAACTTCACGCCTTTTATCCCCGAAGGGGTAGGCACAGGTGTATTACACACCCACTTTTCGCCAGTTATGTTTCGGTCTCAATGTAATGGGGGGCGAGCCTGTTGCCATCTACCGGGCACATGCACACATAACTTCGAAAAGTCAGAGGTGTGTGCCCGGGGTACCTGGGGATCGAACCCGAGATCATCGTCTCGGCAGTCCGTTACGTACACCACTGGGCTATCGCCGCTTTTAAGCTTTTAAGAAGAAAAGTTATTAAATTAATATTTCTATTTTATTTACTCTAAAGATATTATTGGATAATAATTAACCGTGTGGTTGACGGCATAGAATACAAGTGTCACCACCCCTTATCTTCCCGTGGGTGTCGTAAGAGGCGACTAAGGGATAATATGATGCAAATACCATCTTTGTGTAGAGACGGAAAACTCGACATCAAACCCTATACGACTGCCTCGTTGGTCTCGCGGCATGGATGTGCGCGTGGGATCGGGAGGTCCCGGGTTCGATTCCTGGGTCGCGCAGTGTTATTGGGTTTTTCTGTCACGAAATTCTCAGTAGCAGCACGGAGTCTGGAAATGTGCCCGGTACGGCAATAGGCTCGCCCCTAAAAGTATATCTGGCTAAAAGTGAGTGTAGAAATACACCTCTGCCTACCTATTCGGGGATAAAAGGCGTGACGATATGTATGTATGTATGTATGTATTAAAGAAAATATTGTCCATTCTCTGAAGGCAAATAAATTCAAAGCTTACTATTATATTTTATTGTCAGATCGCCACTGATATAGTAATACAGGAGAGCCCTGGCTTGTATGCAAATCCTTGGATTTACGATGTCGAGACATAGAAAGCGGTGGGTTCCTGGTTTGACCACTACATACTTATACAAATTTATATAATAATATGTATTTAGTAAATGCATTGTTGCATGCCAAATGAACTGATGAATGATGTAGTGATCATTGACTTCTAGCCACTGATCATCAACATCGTCCTAGCATTATTCCGTTGTCTTGTAGCCCGAGTGAAAGAGCTCAGATATTTACATAGAGACGCATTTACTATGGGTGCTCTGAAGACAAACTTTCTGTGACACAAATTGCCGCTTGGCGGCGTGGCAGTCGCGCTGTGACAGCTGTCTCTACGAGAGCAAGAGAGACGAACGTTCTTCCTGTGTATCTTAACTACGAGAGCAATAGAGACGGAGAACGACGCCAGCGCCGCCAACGGAGACAGTCGCCACTTGGAATCGTCACACAAAATCCTTAATAACTGCGCTTCTATGTAAATCTGTATTAATTGCCCGAGTCCGCTTTCTAGCCTAAACATATTTGACAATCCGCTTTCTAGCTTAAACATATTTGACAGAATATTATCTTTTCCTCAGGGCAATAGCCGTCTAATTTCCACTACCAGGTATAGCGAAATTCAATGTTAAATACCACAAAAAAAAACGGTGATTCAAAAAGAAAATTAATTTGTCTTAGAACTTGTATCAAATTTAGTTTATTCGTGCAGCTGAAGCTAAGAATAAGTCAAAGATATTCTAACTCGAATATTATCCTATAAATTTCTTTGCTGACAATGTGACAGATAGGTATTAAACGAAAACCTGCATATCTTCAATGTTTTCAAAACATATGTGAAGTCTGGGTCAGCCAAGTGTGGTCGTGGTGGGCAGACCCTAACCCAGTGGCGGCGCTAGGCGTCGACGACGTCGGCGACCGCCGACGGCCTCGCGCCTGAGGGGGCCTCGCATTCGGGAAAAAGCTAATGACTTTAATTATTTTCCAACACGTGCGTGTCAAGATCTGTGCTGGGTAAAAAATTTTTAATTGTCATTTATTTATTCATACATTATTTTAACGGTTTTTTTTTACTACAAACTAAACGGGGCCTCGCCATCGATTTAAAGGGCCTCGCGAACCTGATGTCGCCGACGTCCACATGTGGTCTAGCGCCGCCACTGCCCTAACCCTTCAAAAGGTGAACGCATACTTATCCGAGTCTAACGCATCGAACGAGTCGAACGAAACGAATTTTAGAATTCTGAATATGAAATCTCATGAAACCTCGCACACTTCTCCGCGTCGAATCGTCTGAATCGATTCGAGATTTCATATACAGAATTCTAAAATTCGTTTCGTTCGACGCGTTCGGCTCGGATAAGTGTGCGTTCACCTTTATAATGAGAAATGTGACCAGCAGATAAAACATGGTTGATGCCGATGAAACAAAAGCACAAAGGCCCATGAAACAACTATACGTTCACAAAATTTTGCAGTATTACCCTCGCCTTCCAATCAGTCCTTAGCGAAACCGGTGTTACTAATTTAACTTACAAGAAATAACTGTTAGCATCATCACAGTGAGAAAATAGGAAGTGTACGAGCTATTGTAGTAGCTATTCACATGAATACAAGGTATGTGTGATTGCAAGCCGACGGTAGGAACTGTATTGTGACCTATTTTGTTAAGCAGAAGGTATTTGCTGTTCGAGGAATGAGGAGTGCCATGTTAGGTAAGGCTATGTCTAGAAAGAATCAGTGGAATCTAAGTTCAGGGCATTGATAGTCATATTAAATAAAGGGTAATTATTTGAAAATATTGGTAAAATTACTTTTACCTACATTTCCCTTCAGAGTATTGGTGGTATTGGTCTCGCAGATGGTTTGTTCGATTATTATCAGTTGTTCATCTGGAGGTGATGAAACAAAGGTTTCATGACAATAATACAAGATCATATAACTGCAAGACATTGAAGCAGTCTTGCAGGATTAAATTAATTAGGTAGAAAATATTCGTTCGCTAAACACAATTCTAATTCCATGAGCTTCAGGTAATTGTAGTGAAGTATCTAGCTTATCTTATTTATTTGTCATCATGGCTATGTCCAACCTGGTAGTCAAGCCCAAATAAAAATATACCTATGACTAAGGCCATGGTCATAATAACCGAAGTTCCTTAATAAATAAAACTAGCTGACCCGGCGAACTTCGTACCGCCTAACATTCGATTATTATATATTTTTTTTAATTTTTATATTTTCTCTCTCCGTAAGAACCATCCTCGTAGTTCAAGGGATATTATAAAAAAAGAATGAGTGAAATCGGTTCATCTGCTCTCGAGATTTGCGCTTAGCAACACATTAAGCGATTCATTTTTATTTTATAGATAAAATATACTGATTACTATGGTAGTGTATCAGTTTAATAACTAACTAGCCGAAATTTCGCACATGCCAAATTCAGAAGCATTCGCCACCTTCGAAAGTGAAATTCAACAGTGGATCGCAATCCGGTTACGTACCAGGAAAATAGTGTAGTGCAAGCGTCACGTTATTATTCGATTAATCAGCTACCTATTCGATTAATGACTAAGTTTAATGAGGACCACGTTTTAGTTATCGCTCTCTTCCCTGACCACAACAATGAGTGCCGATACATTGACCTTTTGCTGCATAGCTGTTGCACGAGTAAACTAAACTATTATGGCATGAAATAGAATTTACGGCTAATAAATGCCGCTTTTCTTAATGATTTTCATAACGGTATGTGAATATTATAGCTATATTTTAAACTAATGGGGTTTTATATAGGGAAACAGTAAAGTAAGCTATTTGCTAAGTAGTTTTGAAAAGAGATTAGTTTTGTTATAAGTAACTCACGACGGCCATGGCTAATACATGTCTATTATGAAGACATTGTATGTTATGATAATACATGTACTTAAACTTTGTAACCACAAGTGAAACATAATTATTTAAATCTTTCAACTACCACTCACAAGTAAAAGCGAGTGGGATAGGGTATTACAAGTCAGGAAGCATGATCACTTTCTCACTTAAAATGTTGATAACGCTTTATCTGAACAGGTAATCCAACCTGGCACCCCACAAATTGCTCCAAGGAAGCGTATCTCACTCAGCACCAACGACAAATTTAAAATAGATAAGTAGAAAAATATAAAGAAAATTTGGCACTTTATTTTTAAATAATCACGAGATTAAGAAACCGTTCAAAGATACCGAGGTAGTTGTCTGTGCAACTCCCAAATTTCTTTAGAGATCTTAATTATAAAAAATACTTATTAGGTAAATATGTGTCAACGGATCTACAAAGAACCACTTAAAAGTATTAAAACTACGCCGTGCGCGTTTAATTCCCTGATTCGAGTCAAAGCACGCAACGCGATATCGTCTACGAGAAGAAAGCTAAAGGCCGCAATTTTTAATCATACATTTTTAAGCTGCCAGCAACACGAACTTATTGCAAAATTACTAGTATACAAGACTTCCTTAAATACGAATTTCATATTCGAAGAAAGTACTGTTGATATTTTTATATTTTCTCTTAACTTCCGTATTATACACTAACGGGAAAGTAGGAAATTGTTTGATGTTTGTGTTAACTGAGCTCTAGATTTTCGTATGCATTTTATAGACGATTGAAACGTTCACACATAAAATCTTTATTGGTTTCCGAACCGATATTTTTAAATTTATACAGCTATTTTTATTAAGTAGGTCCTACGCGAAACATTAAAACGATTTTTTAACATTTTTATTGCGTGTAATGTATGTAGAAATGCTTGTTAAAAATATTAACATTTTACGATTATTGGTATGATGATAGCTGTTCTATTTTTAATTAATACTATTAAGTATGAGAACTATATACATTAAGAAGATAATATATGGATCAACTTTATAGAATAGTGCTGTTTTACTTTATATCAATATTAATTGTTTATTTCGTAATGGAATAGGCTCGTTAACGTAAATACCTATACTAAAATGATTCAGATTACTCGTTCATTATGTGTATTTAACTAATCCGTTTTCGGAACTTTTGTTCTTTTTTATATAATTCGAGCAAACTATCTGTTAATCCTTGTGGTAATTAATACTTAATTTCAAAACTAATTTATTACGAGATAAGAAATTCTACTAAATTACCACAGGTATAAACTTAAAATTCCTTGCACACTAAATAAACGAAAAAACATTACTCACCATGTTAATTGCCATGAGCAAAAATATTAATTTCCAATGTATTGAATAAATCATACATATAACAAGTCAACACTATGTTCATTTGAAAAACTCGATGACACTTAGTAACTTTTTTAATATGGAACACATCACTATTTTATTGTGCGCGTTATTTTTGAATTATCGATTCGAATATTCCATTTTCGGACGTGTGCGGTAGCGGGAAGTGCTATACGCGACTAGTGTTGCGCGCGACCTGATCCATACTGCACGAGTGACGATTCTCTATCGCCTAACGAAGCGTCCGATTAGACCGAACCGCTTTATTGGAATTCCATCGAGTTTTCGCTCATTCACATCTAGCGATAAATATAATTTTAGTTATAATGAAATATGTGTCTATTAAGATAAGCCACTATTAGTTTTGTACGCAGCGCAGTAATAATATTGTGCAATTTTTGTGTGTAATTTTATCAACCTAGTTGATTTGAAACATGCTTACGAGAAAAGTCTCATATTTAATATACTTACTATAATTATGTATGCATAACTTTGAAGTTATTAACCATGAATCTGAATATTAGAAACATGAATGCGTCTAAGCAATGTCTCTTGAGTAAATAGCATATTATAACTAAAATTAAATGAATTAAAAGTCGATCTGCTTAAAATTTAAACGAATGAAACAAAAGACATATAATCCTGTTATTGGTATTTAGAAGCTATGAGAGAGCAAACCCTACCACAATAAGTTTTGGTCTCTTAAGCTAACTCACGATTCACCAAAGCCGGAATTAAGGACTTTTATCTAGAATAATATGTAAGCCCCATTGAACCCTTTTGCAATGTAAATCCAGAAGATAATAAATTATTATCTTTCGGACGTACGTTTTGTTCCGGTTATTTCAAGCCGAAGCAAGTAGAATGTGCTTGATTAGGCTCAAAATACCAGACTGTTCAATATTATTTAACAGTTTGGTATCCTTAATTGATTGACGTTGCAGGAATACTGCTGCAACGTCAATCAATGAAAGAGATTTTAGGCTTCAAAATTGATATGTAAGAGATTTGTTTAATAAAGTGCTAAAGTTCTTGCTTATAAATGCAAGAACTTTAGCACTTTATTAGACGATGAAACTGTTGAATATAATTTAAGGTATGAAATCTTCCCATGACTGCCTCCGTGGTTCAGTGGATAGCGTATGAGACTGCTGATCGGAGATCCCGGGTTCGATTCCCGGGTCGGGCGAAAGTGTTACTGGGTTTTTCCGAATTCTCAGTGGCAGCACAGAGTCTGGTGATGTGCCCGGTAACGGCAATAGGCTCGCCCCCTATTACGTGGGACATAAAATTTCATGGCGAAATGTGAGTGTAATGTTACACCTCTGCCTACCCCTTCGGTGATACAGGCGTGAGTCTATAAAAAAAAATCTTCCTATATAAGTACTTTTCATAAGTTCTCGTTTATTTTTAACAAAAAATGTTAAAACATGCTGTGATAAAGTACTTAACAAGTTTAAGAGGGTTCCTTCCTGCTTTCTAAACTGATCCCCTGTAAACAAAATTGTCTTAATATCTACTAGTAACAAAATCCTTTAGTAACACCCCCCAGTAACACATCATGACGCGACATAAACCAAATGACCTAATAAAATCTAATTTACTGTATTAAAAGCTGACTAATTTAATTTAGTCGATTTTAATCGATTGATGTAAAGTGGCGCCGCCCTAATGTGTTCCTTAGTAACACTTTTGCATGATGTCAACTAAAAGTTTCTAAGAAATAAAGGCGTACATTGAAGAAACTACGACTATATAGTGCCTACTGTAATTTATTATCTATAAATTGATATATAATTTATGCCTCGTATCCACTTGGGAAATATTTATTGCTAATATATAGGTCGACAATTGATTGTACGTATATTTATGATTTGCCACTTGTGTTTCCTGATGTGATTACATTTCTAATTTAGAATATGTGTGGCGAGAAATGTATGTGACTCACACGTTAAAAAGAAATAAAAAATCATCAAATATAGTTATGTGACATACAAGGATAATTTTATTTTAAACAGAGCTTTTCCACAAAAAGACTACCGTAAAACCGTAACCCTTAGACATTCCACGGCCTAGAAAGGTGTCAGAACATTCAAGTCTTCTTCTAACTCCCCATAACGACTGTGACAGATCTTCATGACAGCCAAGACCGATGACTCAATGTATTACTTATATGATACTGAATTCAACACGCACATAACTTCGAAATGTGCGTGTTGAATTCAGTAAACATCAAACATCAGTGGTACGCTGCCTTATATTAAGTAATTCTGTAAGTATTTGAGTTTAAGACTTACTACGGAATTCAATATTCAAAATATAGATAGATCTGTAGATTTTAGATTCGTTTTTGACATAAGCTCCGTACAAAATATGTCAAACACGAATCTATAATCTACAGATCTATCTATAGTTCAAATATTGAAAATGGCCGTTAGACTGCCTCGTTGGTCTCGCGGCATAAATGTGCGCGTGGGATTGGGAAAACGACAACCCATCTGGGAGGTCTCGGGTTCGATCCTCGGGTCGGGCAAAGTGTTATTGGGTTTTCCGTTAGGAAATTCTCAGTAGCAGCTCGGAGTCTGGTAATGTGCCCGGTACGGCAATAGGCTCGCCGTAATAACGTGGGACTAAAATAAATCTGGCGAAAAGTGGGTGTAGCAATATACCTCTGCCTACCTCTTCGGGGATATAGGCGTGAGACTATGTATGTATGTATTTGAGTTCTAATTTCTCAATTTCCTGCCCACCTATTTTGTCTAGCGCTCAAGTTCGATATCAAAATCAGAGCCGAAAATTCGTTTAATCTCTGGCACACGGCTTCTTACATTGTAAGGCAGAGACGAGTGCCAACATTGTTGCTAAGCTGTTGAGATTTGTCGACGAAGGGGCGGTGTTTGACATTTACATATATTAAGTCATTTTTCAACAACTGTCCACCAGTTTAGACCACCTGTATCATATTTACGAAGCCCCGTCAAGACGGCGCTACACATTACATTCATAATAACTAATGTAAATGCGAAAGTTTGTGAGGATAGATAAATGTTTGTTAACCTTTCACGCAAGAACTACTGAATGGATTTTCATGAATCTTTATAATAAATCTAATACAGTACAGCATAGCACATATGCTGCATATAGTGGCAAACTCTAGTACGGGTTTAGGTGCGATGATGACAGCTTGACAGCTCGGAGGTGCCGGCAACGCATGCTAACCACGACCGACGACATCGTACTACAAAAAGTCGACAAAAACCGCGGTCGTATTAGTGACTTATACATAGAACGGGGGGAGTCATACGCCTCCTCTACCTACCACATAAAGCTAAGCAAGACTCCGAAATTTAGGTTTCCAGCGGGAAGAAAGAAAACGTATAAAGGTGAGTGCAGAACGGTGAGAGTCTACCACCACCTCCGACTGCCCGAAGACGCAAAGCATACCGAAATTTAGGTTTCCACCGGTAAGAAAGAAAACGTATAAAGGTGAGTGCAGAACGGTGAGAGTCTACCACCACCTCCGGCTGCCCCAAGAAGCTAAGCAAGAATCCGTGCTGCTCCATTGGGAAGAAAGAAAATGTATGAAGGTGAGAGCAGAACGGTGAAAGTCTGCCACCTGCACCTGACCCAATTGGCGGCAAAAAAGTCCGCAATTTTCATTTCCAACATAAAGCAAGAAATATAAAGGTGTGTCCATACTTACCGCGAGCAGAGTGGCCAGGCCGCTTGCCATGCGCATAGTCGCGACGCGGCGCGTGCGCGGCTCGCGCTACGTGCCGGAGGCGGCGGGCGGACGGGCGCGCGCGGGCCGCATCCGGCCGCCCCCCGGTGTTCTACCACCGTCGCGACCACATCGCGCACCTGGGAATAAACATACTATATGTTAATATGAGCAGAGTGGCATATATAATTAAGTGGAGACCGATAGTGGTTTGCCGTGCGAAACGATCGACCGACGGTGTGTAGGTGCCGGTGTACAAACAATGTATTTTTTTTAACTTTGTCAGAGGTAAGTGGGTGTTTAATTGTAAATAAACAGATCCACTGCTGGACAGGCCTCTCCTTTGAAAGGAGGAATTGGCCTACTATACCACGCTGGCCAAACGGGTTGGTATAGGGTTTGTATCAAGTTTTCCTTCTCTTACAGTGGTGTTCTCTGCATAATATGCTCCGTCTGTCGGCTCTTACGACACCCATGGGATTATATGGGGTGGTGAAATTCCGTATTCTTAATCCGTCCCCACACAAAAATAAATCAGATATTCAGACTAAATAATAAGGCAAAATTATAAGTCGGTGTCTATCATCATTGATTCACGTTTTATTTATTACAACCGAGATCATAACTATCCGAAGTACCACTATATAGTTAGTTCTCTCAATAAATCATAATTACGTTGATACAGTTTGTAGCAGGGATTGCTGTATATTAAGATGATGTATTTGCAGGTTGACGCTTCGCTATGGAATTGAATTATTTAACAATCCCTTCTTAGTATTATAGAATCCAGCTGTAAACTTTCAAATCAATATGAAATTAACGCAGTATTATTGAATGGGGTTAAATATAATGACCACCATAGAGTGCTGTGATACCCTTAGTTCTTCAAAAAATATATACTTAACAAAAGAAAAATAAAGTCTACAATTACAATAGCACTAGCAATTTTAATCACGATTGCACTTCAAATTGTATTCAAACACCAAATGTAGTAAATGATCACCAAAGAAATAAGTTATGTTAGGTTCTCTTGTGATCCTTAATCCAAAAATAGGAGCTCTGCTTATTATAGTAGGTCCAAAAATAAAAAGCTCTGCTTATTATAGTAGGTGGTGTAACTAAATGCAATTTATGTGTTGGTATTTCATACAACTAACAATCAACTAACAATAAATCTTTGGTTATAATTTTACATTAAAATGCTGGTTTAATTTTGGTGATCATTTACTACTTTTGGGTTAACAATGATTTATTTGGAGTAATTTTGCTTAAATAGGATATCGAAATGTAAAAACTTTGGTATTCTTTTTAAATAAAAATGCGGGTTTCATTTTGGTGATCATTTACTATTTTTGTCTGTTATAGGTATGTTATCTACTATATCTGGTGGTAAGTTAAACATGTTATTGTTATCCTTACAAGAACTTACTATAAACGTGATTTAAACTTACGCACAATTTGGTAAATAATGGGACAGAAGGAAACGTTCCTTCTGAAATGTGTGTCACTACCATTATTGAATTTTGATTCTCACTAGATAAGTTTGTACAAATATCCCTTCCGTACAATCCAGTCTCTGTCTCGTCTAATCATGAAGCCTACAGTCGCACAACCGTTAACTGTGTTTTTACCCGCGTATTTCTTATTGGAATAAATACTTCCAACAAGGTTTAGGCGGGAGGTCCCAAAAGCATGACGGCGGCAATATGCAGGAGAGCGCATGTGCAGTACCATAAAACAAATATATTCAACCCATAATTACTACAGGCAAGGGATCTCATTGGCGATGAAAAGTGGGTAGAGACTTGGATTTCATTTGCTGGCATTGCACATGCGCTCTTCTGGAAATTGCCGCCATATTAGTTTTGGCACTTGTTTTTTGTTCCGCCTTACAAAGAGCAGGAAGGAAACAAATAAGAAAATACGCTTGTGAAATATATTAATTAATTAGTGTTGTCGCAGGTTCTATATGTATTGTATTATCACTGCATCAAAACTAAAATCTAAAAATAGAAAAAATAAATTTATTCAATTTGATAATTAGAATAGATTTATTATATTATCCAGTCACGTGGCGCTACTTGCATGCTGCCACCCCCCGCGTCTGGCGGGCCCTGCGCGCGGGGTAACCCGCGACGGGGGGGGCCGCTCCATTCTGTTGTTGATTACTCGGTGATTTTTATGAAATTCTGCTTACATTTATATATATTTAGATTCTTCATAAAGTTTCCTACAGATTGGTATATAAATATCCTTACGTAATTATACATTTTAATCATAAAACTGCTGAAAATACATAAGGAAATAAAAAATGCGATTATAACGATCGACCGGTTTCCGGCCTCTCGCCAGTCAGGCACTTTTTTGACGCGGCCGATTCCCGGCCTCTCACCAGTCACGTAGTTAGAAGATAAGGTGACATATAAGGCAATTATAAATTATAGATAGATTATATTTATGATGATAATGCTGATTGTGGTGCAGCTGTATTAATATCGGATCAGCAATCTCAAGAATGTAACTGATCATAATCAACAAAGCTAACATTTATTACTTACCTAACAGCAGTTATCAAACACGAATTTTATTGATCAATTTTCAGAATCATCTAAGTTCAGTTAAATTCAAATTTGAAATTATTTAGGAATCATTTAGGTTGCATTACCTAATAAGTATAGTCAAAACAAATTTAACATTTTTATATGCGGGTTCGGATAGGAATTAGTGTATGGTTAAGTATGATATAGGATATATTTTTTGATACAATAGTCAATTTCAAAAAGACTGTTTTAAGATTGTTGAGGGACTAGGACGGTTATTTTTTATTATTACCGTAGGTTTTTTCTTGTTTTCAATTTAATTTTAATTTTCTTACTTTAGTGTTCTATAGTTAAAATCGTATTAAAAAAATGCATTATATGATGTGTTAATCGCTAAAGCTGGGACATGTACATCGGATGGAGCCCAATCGATTGCCTCGTGGGGTGATGCTCGCACAATTAGCTGATGTAAAGAGACCCATTGGTCGTCCAATACTCAGATTTAAGGACACCTGCAAGCGAGACATGGAAAGCTTCGGCATTGACACCAAGAACTGGGAAACACGTGCCAGTATGAGACCAACATGGCGCAAAGATCTGCTACACGGAGCGCAAGTCCACGACAAGAATTGGCTTCATAATTTACAGCAGAAAAGGGTCCGTTCTGCCACCTCCGTTGTACCTCAGGATACTCGGTATACTTGCAACATATGCGGTAAAATATGCCGTGCTGCCATTGGATTAGTGAGCCACAAGAGAAAATGTGAGAGGCAACAAACTTCCTCGTAGCATTGCAACAATCATCTGACAAGATGCTGTGGCCAATGATGATGATGATGATGATGATAATCGCTAATACCACGCATGCTGTGACATCTTAAAATGTTGTACATTTACCTTTGTTACTGCAAATGAGGTACAACGGAGGTACAACGGAGGTGGCAGAACGGACCCTTTTCTGCTGTAAATTATGAAACCAATTCTTGTCGTGTACTTGCGCTCCGTGTAGCAGATCTTTGCGCCATGTTGGTCTCATACTGGCACGTGTTTCCCAGTTCTTGGTGTCAATGCCGAAGCTTTCCATGTCTCGCTTGCAGGTGTCCTTAAATCTGGGTATTGGACGACCAATGGGTCTCTTTACATCAGCTAATTGTGCGAGCATCACCCCACGAGGCAATCGATTGGGCTCCATCCGATGTACATGTCCCAGCTTTAGCGATTAACACATCATATAATGCATTTTTTTAATACGATTTTAACTATAGAACACTAAAGTAAGAAAATTAAAATTAAATTGAAAACAAGAAAAAACCTACGGTAATAATAAAAAATAACCGTCCTAGTCCCTCAACAATCTTAAAACAGTCTTTTTGAAATTGACTATTTAGATGTAAGAATAATGTTACAACTACTGGTAGTCCAAAAATAAATAAATAAATAAGTACAGTGAATTCGGAAAATCTAGTCATTTTAATTTTATTTTCTTTAATATAATTTCAACGGACTTATAGTAATAGAAAATGTATATGCCTCGAAAAGATTTATTGAAAAAGAAAATTGATATGAATCATTGATAAAAATTCCGATGTCGTCGTGCGGATTCTTTGTAAATAAATTCAGTCAGAAAGAGAAAGAAAATGTCACGTGTAACGAAAATCTTAACGCATAATTTGATGTAGATTTTCCTACACTCTTCTTTCTCTTAGCGTTATCCCAGATACAACCTGGGGTCCGCTTACTAGTCTAACCAGATTTGGCTGAATATTGGCTTTTCCACGGAGCGACTGCCTGTCTGACCTCCGCAACCCGAAGGGATAGCGATATTCCATGGTTTATACAGTTTATTTAGAAGGTACTGACGCCCTGTAACGACTGTCAAAGATCTTCATGACAAACGGGACCGACGGCTTAACGTGCTCTCCGAGGCACGGGACAAGCGATGATTAACAATTCAAGACGCACATAACTCCGAAAAGTCATTGGTGCGCGCCGTGGATTCGGACCCGATACCCTCTGCATGGCAGTCTGTTGGTATATTCACTCGGCTATCGATGCCTTTTCCTACACTATCACTGCAAAAATGAGTAAAATCTAGACAGCACATTTTTTACGGATGAGGCTTATTTATCAATTCACGAATTTTAAGTACAAGACGATTACGAGGGTCAAACTGAAAGTTCTTAGAACTGGCCACTTATAAACAATATAATAAAAAAAATATTCTAAAATTTGAAAATAGAACTCTTTGCCAATATTACTGAGTATATATTTCATTCATTTGTCATTTGTTTTACGATTTGGCGGCAAATTGAAAATTGTCTGTGTCACGTCAACATGAATTTAACACGAGAAAATTTTCGTGCAATGATTTTTTATGACTTTCGATGTCATTTAAGTCAACAAGAAAGTTATGATAGACTACGATTGGCCTTTCACGATGAAGCCCCATCTCGTGCGACTGTTTACAACTGGTTTAATGAGTTTAAACGTGGTCGCACTAATCTCACTGATGATGTACGTGAGGGACGGCCTTCTACGGCGACGACTGAAAATAACATCTGTGTTGTGCGGCGTATGATAGAGACTGACAAAAGAGTGACCTATCAGCAGATTCGGACAAGCTTAGGCATCGGTATGAGTCAAGTGCACAAAATCCTCCACGAACATTTAGCGGTCAGGAAGCTTTGCGCCCGGTGGATACCTCATAATTTGACTAAGGCTCAAAAACTCCATCGTGTGGATTGGTGCCGTAAAATGATTGAAAGATTTAACGGAGGTGACTCAAATGCTGTGTTCGACATACTAACAGGTGACGAAAGCTGGATTTACTGTTATGATCCTGAAACCAAAAGACAATCTGCTCAGTGGGTGTTTCCTTTCGAGGAGTTGCCAACTAAAGTGAAGAGAGATCGAAGTGCGGGAAAAAAAATGGTGGCCTCGTTCTTTGGAAGGATAGGTCATTTCGCAACAATTGTGTTAGAGGATCAAAAAACAGTTTCTGCAGAATGGTACACTACCAATTGTTTGCCACTTGTCTTGGAAAAAGTTCGAGAGAAACGACCTCGCAGTAGGATCCTCCTTCACCACGACAACGCCTCGTCGCACACCGCCAAGCGAACGATCGACTATTTGGCGACATCAAACGTTGAATTACTGGGTCACCCGCCGTATAGCCCCGACCTCGCGCCTTGTGATTTTTATTTATTTCCAAAAATTAAAGAAAAACTTAAAGGAAAGCGGTTTATGAATGCTGAAGAAGCGGTGGCTGCGTATCGCGACAAGTGGGCAAAGTGCTTTTCCCAGTGGTTCCATCGCATGCAGCGGTGTATTGACGTCAATGGACAATATTTTGAAAAGATATAATAAAACTAATAACTGGCTAATGTAATCAGTTTTTGATTTTCTAAGAACTTTCAGTTTGACCCTCGTATAAAGATACTTGGAACTATGCGCGCTATCGTTTCAGCAAATCTGTTCACTTTATCAATTTATCTTTGATTTGACAGCCGGTTGGCGCAGCGGGAGTGTAAGCGACTGCTACGCCGAAAGTCGCGGGTTCGATTCCCGCTCAAATCAAACATTTGTGTGCATGAACATGGATGTCTGTCTTGGTCTGGGTGTTTCTATGTATAATATGTATATATTTACAAAAAAAAAGCATATTATGTATGTTTATCCATTATCTAGTAGGTACCCATAACACAAGCTCTGCTTAGCTTGGGACTAGATGGTGATGTGTGTATGTGGTAGAATATTATTATTATTATATTATCTTTTTCAGAAACTTATGCCTCATCATAGTGTCAAAGTCTAATTCTATTATCGAGTATGTTATCACATATTTCTGACGTCAGAACCCCGCCTCCATATTGCTACGTCATTAAAATATCCGTTAAGCAACATTATCTATAAGCCGTAGGGTTTTTTTAAATAGTTGTGTAGTGAATGTGTGATAGCATTGATTTTTCTGAGAATCTGTTGTTATGTGTATGTAGAATTCCGGTTGCTAAAGCGGAATTCTAAATAACTTTTGACAGATGGCCGGTGATAAAAATGGAAGCCGGAATTAGGAGAAATTTAATTTGTCATAATCAAGATCTTGTCTATCGTTGAAAGGATGTCTGATGAGATTGAGATTTTTGGAGTTATTATTCATATAAGTAAGCCACATAATTATAGTACGATTTACGACAAGAAATACACCACAAGACCCATCACCAAGCCGAAGTCAATTCGTTGTGGACATCATGCCAAGTCATACTAACCAAAAATAATACCTGGGAAACGTTTTATTTTTTAAAGTTTTCTAATTTTTTAAACCGCAATTAAAAGCGCGCGCGTGCAATGCTCGAAATACCTACTTATCAATGGGCTTACAGGGCATCTAAACAACATATTGGCGGGGTAAATGCATCGATTTTGTACCGAATTAGAAAAATTCCATACTAACTTTGAGCTTCAATATCTTCTGAACCAGTAATTTCCCTGGTATGGTGCCGAAGTAGAAAATGTTCGTAGTGATTGGTACAACATGAGATTTCAGTTTTCGTTAAGGGTCTTTTTACACCCTGTATAAAGGACTACTAATGCACTCAGACAGTAGACGAACTTCATCTGAGGAATTTTCTTCTTGGGTTTTAAAGATTTTGCAAATTCACGTACAAATGAAAGTGAAACGGTGTTTGAAACCACGTGCAATATATTGGTAACAATTTTGGATGAGCTCTATCAGTAGAGAAATCGAAAACTGTTGATAAAGAAAACATTATAGAAGAACAAGTGTGAATAAGTAACCATTTTATACCAAATTATCAAACAATGGTAAACGTATAAACTACCTACGACCTTTCAGCCATAAACGTACTCCTTATAGCATACCTACCTGACGCTAGAAAAATCAACTGATTCTATTCATTGATCGATCGAAGTCTTTAGACCTTAGCACGGGTTCAAGAATAATCACTTGGCCATTTATTTTCCATTCCCACAATAAATTTTAGCATTAAAAGTCCATCGATCCTTGAAATTAACGTCAACGTAAGTACAAACACGTGTCGTACGTGTAAATTTAACAATTTACGACGTACTTTGTTCACTATTAATAGTGTTTAGCACATCAGTGATGTATTTCACAATAATAAACTTGTAACCAGCTAATGTCGAATGCTTGACACTGTCAATACAAAAGTTACCTAATAAATGTCAATAACACATCTTTGTGACATAGCGATGAGACATAAAACAGCTACTGGTATGTCATGGCATAGATCGAGTGTCAAAAGATGAGATGTGATTCCAATTGATGTTGAATTCAGATAGGAATAAGTTAAAAAAGCTGATTGCAATGGTGACGAAAATGAGCTGACCGAAGCTGAGATTTAAAGAAAGCCATTCTACTGTGGACACATAAAATTCAAACGAGTAATGTCTTAAGATGGTTTAGTCAATAAAAACCACACAAACATTATTATCCTGGACAGGAGGATATTTGCTTCTATTATATTCGTACAGGAATTGCAGAAAAAATATGGAACCTAAAATGGAAAAGAGACCTGCGACCATTTTACCGTTCAGTGTTGACTAGCTCAACTTGCCTAAATCAATTTACAAGCGATGACCCTTGGGTTTGTACACGAATACCAATGCTGATATCTGCATCAAGCTGGTAAGATGAAGGTCTATGTGCAGCGAAAAGTTCGCATACTAGAGACGTAGTCTATAATAGCAAAGCTCTACGAGGTTCAAGATTTCCTATTTACAGGAGGTCGTTGCGAGTGCTTGTTTTGTACCGTGTCTCTGGTGACGTATTAAGATTAGAAGGTGTCACTAACCCATTTCATTCCGAGGATGTCGTTAGAGTCAACTAACACAACGACACAAGTAGTATCTATCAAATAGGGTTGTTTCCAACTAGTCAAATGAAACACTTTTAATGAAATGTCAAAAACTATCTTTACTACGGCGTTTGTATGAAATATGACATAGTGACGTCATAGTTTTTTGCTGTCAAGTAGAATACTTATTATCAATAAATTGTCGATAAAAATGTTAAATAAAGTTTTAACATTAGTTGATGAATGAAACTACCATTATTTTGACATGTTTCACTAGAAAAATACTTTTATAATTTATTTCACTTGCAGGAAACTTCCCCATTGTTGATGGAAAGCTAGACATCAAACCTTATACAAACCCATGCGGCTAGCGTAGTATGGAAGACCAAATCCTCCTCTTGCTCACAATGAAATGCGTCACAGTCACAATGACGCTAATTTGGAGAGGCCTATGTCCGGAAGTATTTTGCGAAGAGTTATATGATAATTTCCTTTACATTTAGTCTATGACGTGTTATATCTGACCTTTTCACTTGATCAAAGACAATGACCGTGAAATGGTAAACAACAATAGTTATAAATAAATACATGCATACATATACTCACGCCTTTTACCCGTCGGGGTAGGCACAGACAACAGAACGTCACTTGCTCCTATCCTTTCTCTACACTCATTACTCTTTTCATACATGCTCGCCGGTTTCGGGTACTTCGAACTTTTCCGTTTCTTAGGATGTCTTCAATTTGGTCGAGGAATGTCCGACGAGGTATAAAAGAAATAAATGAACAGGATAACGCGAAAAGGATGTGTTAGTTCATCGCCACCAGATCCGCTTGTCGTCAAACATTACCGCATGGCTTACGTCACGAACCAATAGACACTCATTTGCTAAATACCCATCACTAATTACACGATTGTCTTGATACTGTTACTCACGGAATAACCAAACGAAAGAACGTCATGTGTAAAAGGAAACAAGAATAAAAACTATATTTTTGTCTTAACCTCAAATCAACTGAACCGAAATTGATTAATAATCCTTCAGAAATAGATGATATTGGAGACGGACAAAAATAGATAATTTTAATTGGCAAAGTGAATTTGAAAGAGTTGAAAGATTGTCTTGATACTGTTACTCACGGAATAACCAAACGAAGAACGTCATGAGAAAAAGGAAACAAGAATAAAATCTATATTTTTGTCTTAACCTCAAATCAACTGAATCGAAATTGATTAATAAGCCTTCAGAAATAGATGATATTGGAGACGGACAAAAATAGATAATTTTAATTGGCAAAGTGAATTTGAAAGAGTTGAAAGATTGTCTTGATACTGTTACTCACGGAATAACCAAACGAAGAACGTCATGAGAAAAAGGAAACAAGAATAAAATCTATATTTTTGTCTTAACCTCAAATCAACTGAATCGAAATTGATTAATAAGCCTTCAGAAATAGATGATATTGGAGACGGACAAAAATAGATAATTTTAGTTGGCAAAGTGAATTTGAAAGAGTTGAAATAGGGTGTGGAGTTACTACTCTTATTTTACTTAAATTTTTAAGTAAAATATAATCGGTATCTGATATAAAGTTGTCTTTAATGAAAAACAAACTAAAAATACGTAAAGCTAATGAAAATACAGAAAAAGACAAGAAGCCAAAAACGACCATCGCTACCAATGCATTTAAAACACATAAAAACTAAAATGGAACCATACAACAATGAAATAAAAATAAAATGCTACTACAATGCTACTATAAGATTTACGATCAGTAATGACAAAACACACGACCCATAATGACTTTTGCTCTATTGTACTTTCTAGACACGTTTATCGTAAAATGTTAATCCTATTTCAATGACGAGTATACTTTTAAACGTAAAACATACATCAAAAGTTATTAAAAGAAAATTTTGTTGCTATTGGTTGCAGTTGGTTTTCTCTTTTCAATATTTGAGATGTTTGACAGCCATATTTGTCTTCAAGTCCGGGGTGAAAGGTCCGAGGAGATACATATCTCCTCAGACCTTTCACCCCGGACTTGAAGATCCCATCTCGCTATCATCCCTTTTCGGATCTCTCGCTCCGGATCATTGGCAAACCCAGGGTCGGGAGCGAGAGGCAACGTGCTGAGTGCTGCGATACCCATGGCCATTCCACCAATGTGGACAAAAAAACGGCCAAAACGTGCTATCGTTCCCAACGCTATCGTTGCACTGAGTATAATAGTCACTGTGTAGCAATGAATACGTTTACACAAAGTCTCGTCATTAATTACTAGAAATTCTGACGGCATTCTAATTAGGTCTCACCGCCTTTGAATTGCAAGTGAAGAATTCCTGTGTCACTTTTTGCTAGTCCTGACCGGAACACGAGATCATGTGCCTTATCGCTGTATCTTACACTACTACTGGACAAGCGAGGCAAATAAAACATAATTAGACAAAAATTGTCCTCGGGGCACAGCCAAGCTGGCGACTGCCGCAACAGGCGCCTTAGCTTACGGTAATGGTGTTGAAAATATGATCTAGCTTCAACTCGTAAAATTGACTGCACGTATGGAGTAAGGACGGCTGCTTCGTCGTTTGGCACTGTACTGACTGTTTTGGGTTCAGTCCCCATACTGATAAGTTTGAGTGATCTGAGAACTGGTATTGAGATTGGATGTTTTGTCCGCTGATTAAATGTTTTTAAAATTCCCAGCGATATAAAACTCATTCTTGGTTATCTTAACAGTTCTGTGAGGAAACCTAAACCTGAGGTAAAGATATAAAAATGTGACAGTAAACTCTCAAAATTTCAGTAGTATATATGTCACCGGAAAATAACAAGAACCGTAAATTTATAAATTTCCAGGAATTTTATAAACTTTCTTAGGATTCTAAACGCGAGATAAATTAAACTATTTTACGCCCATATTTTCGTAGATTGATAAATTTACCGAATTCATTCGTAAAATAATACGTAAGCAATAACCAAACCCCATGTGCGCTCTGATTGGTTGAATAAGGCACGTGTTGCATTTCCTTCCGCGCCGCCGCGCCGTCATTCTTCGCCACTTTTATTACGAATAAACCGGAACTTTAGCGATGTTAATGAGTCTAAGTAAATTTACGGAAATGTTCGCGTAAAGTAACACAATTTATCTCTCGTTTAGCATCCTACGAAAGTTTACAAATTTCCTAGAAAATTTATAAATTTACTGTTATTTTTATTTTCCGGTGACATATACGGCTACTAAGTCGCACGCCAAATTCATTGAATGTTATCCTATTGTGTACTTTGACACAGTCTATTCAAAACATCATGATGAGCAGTTAATAACAGATACCTACTTATGTAAAGTTATAATTTTAGTTAAAAGTAACTTTAATTAATTTATTATTTTTCATGTACTGACAATTTTCTTAATAACTGCCTTGACGTGATTATTAAGTGCGAGCTTTACAAGTAGAACCCGTCTCATCGGCCCAGCTAAGAAACGGCACCATGTAGAATCGGCGCACCTCACCCGGCACTTATCTCATTAAGTTAAACAGCCACTGCCTCCGTATCTGATCCCCTGGTGGCCAATATAATGAGACACGAGGTAAACACTACGGTTACACAAGCAACGCACATACTGGTTTAAGCAAGAGTGAAATTTATTGTAACGGGGAACCGGTTCGCGGTGTTTGAAAATTGTAAGATTTTTCTATGTTCGCATTGTGATGACATTGTATTCTGTTTAACTAGATCTAGTCTCGATTTAAAAATTGTTTTAGAGGCACAGGTTTTTATACTTTGCGTTGTATGATTAATGTCATCGGAAATACCTGGAAATGGAATCATAATTCATCCCCTAAAATATACAAAAAATTTAATCTCATTGCACCAGCTTTTGCTTGTCGACTTTAACTCGTTGTTATTATTTTACAACTTTTTGGTAATGTATTGACTTTGCTCTGAAGGTATACTAGCTAATTATGTGCCTACATGTATAATATTACTAATTGAAACGAAACACGAAAATTACATATTCTTCATAATTTCGCTACACGAAAGGCCTATTGCCGGTCACAGCCCTCAATTAAATATTTTCATACAGACCGATTTTGGTTTACAGATCCCAATGTTTACCTATTTTTAATGTCCAGTCCGGTACAGTCAGCCAAAGGACTTCGTAACACTCGCCGTCATTGAAAATGGAGAAGTAAGCGGCTCAGCTATTACGCCATCGGCCCAGCCTTTAGCACAAGATTTAGATAAATACAGATACGTCATAAGCGGCACCAAGGATCATTATTTGCAATTAATTACTTTAAATTAAATTTAAAGTAGTAGAGCCTTGCTGATTTCAGCATGAATGGGCCGGCTCGACCGGGGTAGTACTACCCTCTCACAGAAAATCGACGTAAAGTAACAGTACCTAAACTGTTGCGTTTCGTTCGGTGAGTGAGAGTGCCGGAGGCCCTATCCCCTATTCCTTCTCCCTCATCCCACTCCTTATCCTATCCCTTTTCACAACCCCAAGAGGCGGCAACGCACTTGTGACTCCTATGGTGTTGCTTGTGTCCATGGGCGGCGGCAATTGCTTACCATCAGGCGATCCGTCTGCTCGTTTGCCGCCTATTACCATTAAAAAGAAAATAACTGTGGACACGTTGCACCTAGCGGCAAATCTATTTCTATTGCTAATTCTATAATAGAAAAATTATTTTGATGACGTTCAAACATTATATTATGTTCAATAAATTATTACCAAGACGTAGTCACCTATTTATATTATACGCAAAGTAGAATTATTTGCTTTTCAGACATTTCCTATCTTTGTAGTCAAGCCACCAAGATATATTATCAATAAACAGCCAATTATATTATGTAAACCAGCCTTACTTAGGTTACAATGTTGGCCTTTGATTCCCATTTGACCAGTCGCCCATGTATCTTGCTCAAGAAACCTTCAATATTTCTTACGAATTCAATATCTTCAAACGCAATCATATTTCAATTAACCAAACCATATGGTCCATATATTCCATTAACTCATTCAATACTTCACCAAATACTATTAAATTGAAAATAAATCTTGAGCAAAATTGCACACTGGCAATTTATTAATAATAGTTATCATAAATCATTCGATACCCTTCCCTTTTGGACTGTATATCTAAAATACAGTGATCTAGGAGTGATGCGAAACTTAGGCGGTATGCTTTCGTATTTCGTAGATATTAATCATTTAAAAGCACTCCAGCTTACCTTAAGCCTGACAGTAAATGAGACTAGATGGGTGAATTTCCCAACAGCAAAATTTACGCAGTATGAACGAAATTAGTATACAAAACGTTACTGGTTATACAATTTATTTACTTGTATAATTAGTTAGAAGAGGTAGTCACAAGAGGTAGTCTACAAGGCGGTATATTTTCATGATTAAGGTTACAGAATCTTTAACGATACGGTTTTCGTTCGATCAAAAATGTATCGTTCATCTTTCCCATCCTCTCTTTCTTTTATATACTTAAAGCGAGTGAAAATATGCCAGAAGAGGGCATGAATACCATGCCCAGTTTGGGCCGAGCAGCGCCGTGACTTGGTCGCGGCCATAGGTGCTGCGGGTAACCTCTCGCTTCCGGCTGTTGTGTCTACCATGGTCGGCAGCGAGTAAGGGTGGAGTGCTGTCGCCACCTTTTGCGAGGCCGTGATGCTCGCAAAGGAGGCGGCGGAAAGGGAGAGAGAGGCTGCCTCCTCTCGCCCCTCCCGCAGCAGACGCACTGGGCGTCGTAGGGCCACCGTAGGGCGCGGCTTGTGGACGGAAGACTCGGGGCGTCTTGTCGTCCAACCAGCAGCAGGCCTCAAGGCGGCGGCGTCGTGTTCCGCGCGCCCCATAGTGGAGTCCTGCGGTCGGGGTGACGGCCGCAGTAGGTGACGGGGCCCGCCTGACTATCTGGCGGGCCAATACCCGTCGGTGGTAGCGACGAATGCTTCGGCGACACCCGCCCCTCCGACACACGGGTACATGAGGAACACGGGTTGGTTTTTAGTCTCCATGAGGATTTTCCAACCCGACACCAAAAAAAGGGAAAAAAGGACAGGAATACCTTCATCTCTTCTATTGCCTTACGTTTGTATTTGGGAGAAGAGAACGAAGATAGCTTCACCATCCGAAGCTACTCCTTCTATACAGTTGGCAAGGTGCAATCGATGTAGCGTCCAAAGACTTAGGTTGGCGCATTTACGTCGCATATATTTAAAAAAAAGAGGATTCTATAGCCTTAAAATTGATTCCACACATGTTAAATGATAGCCAATTTTACATATTATACCTATATTTGAATAATAATTTATTATTATCCCAGGTGTACAGAACGATTATCATAGGTAGTTGTTAGCACATGTAAACAAAATGGAAACCAGTCTATGAAAGAGGCTCATGGTCACCAGTTGACAACTAAGGAAAATTTATTGTTTTTGTTGATTGACAGATCACGATGGACTGGAATTTATTCATTAATAGCATTTAATGGTTTCACTAAAGAATTTCCTCGTGTTCCAAGCTCTGGATGACGGATGGAATGAATTTTTACGCACCAAATCAATTAATATAATTTATGATCATGTTTGGAGTTCTATCCATCCAGTTTTATTGATGCATCGGAATAAAACGAGATGGGTTGGTTATTTACGAGCTGTGCCAAATTCTAATAACGTCTTGTCGTATCCATATGTGAATGTAACTCTTGATGCGATTTAGGAGAGGCATGCGTCGATAAAGCTGGACTTAGCTTGATATAACTGACACTTTTATTTGAATAAATTATTAAAACGTTATGAAACTAACTAAAGCCATAATGCTGTCATGAGCATTTTTGACGTTGTCATGTCAAATGACTTATTATAGACTTCAACTGAAATCCACTTTCTGCAGATCACACAAATGTATAAATAGAATCGGCGTAGCGTTCAAGAATCGGTTTTATTTTGTAAACAGACAATCGTTCAGATGAACCTCATTCGTATTTCAGATCGCATCTCAAGCTATCGCTGGGAAAAGAAGGAAAGTTGACATTTCGTACAATTGACCACTCACAATTTAACTGACAAATACTCTCTTTCTGAAACGGCCGGTAACGGTTAATCTATTCAACAGAAAAATACGCTGACTCTTCGTCTTACGTAACAACGTTATGTACCTTTGCAGAATTTGCGTTATCCATATCTATCTTCATCTTAACCTTTGCAGACAAAATCCTTACATCTATCTACATCTATTCTAGCTCTAGTTTTAATTAAACTTAGATTAGTATGTCAATCAAGTACGGCGAGAATTCATTCTGATGCCTGATTGGCTGTTTGAAGGTATGCGCACTCAATGTCGCTCCATCCTGATTTATGATTGGTTGACCGACTAATGAATTATTTAATAGCCGTCGTAAACAAGTGTCAACTATGTTTTATCTGTGTAAAAAGTTTTAGTCGCGTGTTCGGATTTTGTCGTGTGTCTATTTATTGTGGTCGTGGGTTAAACTGTGCTTTTATTATTTTAATGGGCTACCTGTGGTTTCATTAGTATAATATATCAAACATAAGGATTTTAATGTCATTGTAAATTATTAGGTGTGATGTTTATCGTCTTCATAGTCGTTATCCAGTTGCACCTGTGTATATTTTGGACATATCTTTGTGGTTATCCTTTAATTTATGGCCGTCACTTGCATAGCCTGTAATATTAATTATTATTAATATTATTACACATTTCTGGCTGCTTTCTAACGGTAGTAGTAAAGTAGAACAGGATAAGGCTCCTACGCAATTATTCAATCAATCAGTTGATTCGTGAGACCATTATATTCAGTAGCAGTAGTCAATTCATTCAGAACCTACCAGACGATTGATAAACTGGTTGACCCATTGTAAATACTAAGTGGATGGAAAATAAGACGTTTTCATCAGTTGGAAATAATATTAGAACTTTATGTCATAACCTTACTTACAGAATAGTAAACAAATTACATTAGCATTTAACCGTTTCTACCTAATCCCGCAGGCATTTCGGGATATCCTTTCTTAGTGCACCCTTAAGGTCCGTAAGGAACAAACATGCCAGATTTCATCTTGCGGCCCAATAGTTTTGACTGTGCGTTATCTGTCAGTCAGTAACGCAATAATGACATATATACAGAAAAAGATTAATTGCTCTGTGCCAAAGAGTTTATTGGCGATTCTAAGATTCTATCTAGCGACTCTAGCGGCGAATTTCGAAGTTGTCCGGGTACGACACTTTTGACAGCTCTATACAATTACCACTATCTGTCAAAGCTGTCAAAAGTATCGTACCCGGACAACTTCCAAATTCGCCGCTAGAGACGCGCGGATAATCTTTGCATCGCCAATAAGACTGACAAATTTTAAGCCTAATCATGTCAAAATGTTTATCTTTAATTACAAAGAGCCATTAGAATAAAGAATCTCAACTTAACGAACATGTAAGTTGTTTTACAGCATTTTTATTTGTTAAGGACATTAAACCAAACGGTGTCAAGTATTTAATTTTAAGTAGCCTCACTTTTTAACGTCTATTAATTTAATTTAGCGATGTGCCGATTAATTTGTGGCTTTTTTAACCTACGTTTCGTAAGTTTATTACCGATCAAATATTTTACGGCTTCCTTAGTTTTGATGCACTTACTAAACTATAAATAATCTACTACAAATGTGTTAAACGTTGGAAGAAAACATAGTTTTACGAGATTGTTCCGTAAGTGGAGACAGTAGTTAAATAATTGTGGGCAATTCTTTTTGGTTTTATTATGAATATTAAATGAGTTGTAAAAAGAATTGTATTTTTAATATATTTATGTATTTGTTTTTTAAAAGCCAATTGTTTTTCGAGCTCTTGCAGGCTACGCAATTATTTTTCATAAAGACGGAATCGAAATAATTGTCGGATTAAAGCTGATCTATTTAATGCTATACAGTTCTGCGGCGTGCCATCGTAGCGACCTATATCAAACAGTGGACTAAACCGAGCTGATAATTATGACGGTTATATACATTGTTGTCACGAGTTTTATTGCCCGTTCTTTCTCGTGGTTCTACGTATTGCATTGCGAACGTGGCAGTAAATGTAAATGTAGAATCATCTAGTAATTAACTTTAACTTTTGACGTTCATAAGCGTCACTTTGTGGCCTAAATGAATAAATGATTTTGAGTTTGAGTTTGAGTTTGTATTATAGGAGTTCATACAGTCCTTTTAACTAAAATTAGTACCTACATACATACATAACTCAATTTTATAGCAACTTTATGTTGTACTAGCCGTTTCCCGCGGTTTCACCCGCGTCCTGAGGGAACTACTTCGCGTACCCGAAAAACCCAAATATCTTACGGACCCCTATTTTTTCTAAAATAAAATATAGCCTATGTTACTCGCCGAGAATGTAGCTTTCTAATGGTGAAAGAAGTTTTAAAATCGGTCCAGTAGTTTTTGAGTTTATCCATTACAAACAAACAAACAAAAATACAAAATTTTCCTCTTTATAATATTAGTGTAGAAGTGTAGATATCGTTAAGCCGTCGGTTCCGGCTGTCATGATGATCTTTGACAGTCGTTACAGGGCGTCAGCACTTTTAAATAAACTGACCCTAGTCTAAACCATAGAATATCACTCCGTGGAAAAGCTAATATTCAGTAAAATCCGGTTAGACTAGTAAGCGGACATCGGGTTGAAACTGGGATAACGCTAGGAGGATGATGATTTATATTGCATTTCATAATTAAAGTAGTATTTAGACAAGGCCGTGCTATACCAGTTAATAATAGTCAATCAATTAATTGCTCTTAAATGACGTCATTAGTTTTTTTTCGTCACAATTTCACGAGTCAGTCAGCTCTTAGTCATGATAAGCGATATCATTTTCTGTTAGAAGACATTCTCAGAAACATTTTGGAGTCACTTTATGCAGACGACAACCACTTTAGATCCCATTAGGTCATCAAGTATGTGAATGTGATATGCGCCTGTCTAGCCCTAGGATATACCTAATTTTATTTGGTGTAGGTTTATCTATGTATGTCAAGTTGCCGTCACGAGAACATTATACATATTTAAAACATTGATTATATGTTCGCATATTTTGCATCACATATAATAATACCTTACATATTGATAAGGATTTTAAAGGGGACTTGAGGTATCATCATTCATCATCAGCCTTTAACAGTCCACTGCTAGGCCTCTTCTTTGAAAAGAGGAATTGGCCTACTATATCACGCTGGCCAAACAGGTTGGTATAGGGTTTGTATCAAGTTTGCCTTCTCTTACAGTGCTGGTCTCTGCTTAATATGCTCCCTCTGTCGGCTCTTACGACACCCATGGGAAGATATGGGGTGGTGACATTCCGTATTCGTAATCCGTCACCACACGGACGCTTGAGGTATACTAACATATAAACATTTAAGAACTGCTGACTGACTAAGTCAGATCATTACGTTGGAATACTTTCGTTTCCTTAATTTAATAAAAAACAACAGGGAGATTTTGTTACTATTATTTTCAAACATTTACGCAACTTGTAAACCTAGAACTTTCAGTGAAATTGAAATAGTAACAGTTTCACAAATCATGCACTTATGTAAATGTTCTAGTAACACAATAAAACATATTATTATCGGAGATAAGGCTGCGAACAGACAGACCTAACGAAGTTGTTGCTTTATTGCCATCTAGATCGGTTGTAAGCTAACCAAATACAGCCGGGTCCCTTATATTGTTGCGTACGCACTGGGAAACTAACCACCGCGTGTTTATTAATCACAAACTCACGGTAAGTAATAAGGCATTGTCGCGTAGCCCAACTAAAAAAAAATGGAAAATTTAAATTCTAATACTATTAAAGGCTCACGCCTGTATCCCCGAAGGGGTAAGCAGAGGCGTATTTTTACACCCACATTTCGCCATGAATTTTTAGGTCCCACGTAATAGGAGGCGAGCCTATTACCGTTATCGGGCACATCACCAGACTCCGTGCTGCTACTGAGAATTCGGAAAAACCCAGTAACACTTCATGTTTATGTAACCATGTATGTTCAGGCATTATACCTTTGTATTTTCAACAATTAACATCTTTAATTTCGCCTCCCAACACACAACATTGCAGTGTGGTGTTTTCGTTTAGGTGTCCTGTGACATTGTTCTATCAGATTATCATAAATTGAATCGGTAAAAAGGTATGGATAGAGAATATGTATTTCTAATACCAATGACATAAATTCGAGCCATTTAATTTATTCTACTTCTTGGTAACTGAATCAAATATGATCAAACTTCGGTATTCAGTGTTAACGCTTATAAATCGTGCCGCGATCTTATCTAAAACTTAACAGAAAGGCAATGAATAAAGATTTACATATAGAAGCGCATTTCTTAAGGATTTCGTGTGCCGATTCCAAATGGCGAGTTGGCGACTGTCGTTAGTGTAGTACATAGTTGGCGCCGTTGGCGGCGCTGGCGTCGTTCTCCGTCTCTCTTGCTCTCGTAGTTAAGATACACAGGAGGAACGTTCGTCTCTCTTGCACTCATAGAGACAGCTATCACAGCGCGACTGCTACGCCACCAAGCGGCAATTTGGGTCACAGAAAGATTGTCTACAGAGCGCCCATAAGAAATGCGCCTCTATGTAAATATCTATGCTCTATGATAGAGGTGAGGTGTTCATGCAATCGTCAAGGCGTCGATTTGCCGTCGCGACAGGTATTGTGGGTTTGCTGGCGCCTAATGAAACAATAGGTAATACAGTCGGTACTATCAAAATGATGAATTATACAAGGTTATTTTAGTACAGTATAAACATCTTAGGGGCTGATTGTATACGTTATTCCAAATAAATTATGTTCTGGGATAATATCAGGATAACGGGAAACAATTAACAAATTATTAATCACGAAAAACAATTAATTAATTAACAATACAGCGATAGCTGAGTGGAGAGACCGACAGACTGCTACGCAGAGGGTCTCGGGTTCGAATCCACGGCACGCACCAATGACTTTTCGGAGTTAAGTGCGTATTAAATTATTAATTATCGCTTGCTAGTGAAGGAAAACATCGTGATGAAACCTGCATGTCTGAGAGTTCTCCATAATGTTCTCGAAAGACATGTGAAGTCTGTCAACCCGCACTTGGCCAGCGTGGTGGACTACGGCCTTACCCTTCTCATAGTGAGAAGAGGCCCGCGCCCAGCAGTGGGACAGTATAAAGGGTTGATGATGAACGAAAAATAAACAAATAGATAGTATTCTGTGTATATGGTAGAATATTAGAATACATGTTTAGCTCGAAGTTCAATTTAGCATGGAATAGTTGATTTTGTCGCGATTTATATTAAGAAGATGATAGGTTCTCATAATGGGACTGGCCCTTTGATTATATTTTTAACACAATGCTTAAGCTAGAGTAAACGTGCTAAATAAAAGTGCTTCTTGTTTAACAGGACTAAAGATAAAGCATTACATGTAAAAACTGCCTCCGTGGTACAGTGGATAGTGTATGCGTTTGCCGATCGGGTCGGGCAAAAGTGTTACTTACATACATCCATACATAGACTCACGCCTGTTTCCCGGAGGGGTAGGCAGAGCCTACGGAACGCCACTTGCAACGATCCTGACATATCTCTCTTGCTTCATTCACTCCCATCGAATTCCTCTTGCATGCTCTTCTGTTCAGGGTACTTCTAACCTTTCCTGTTTTAAAGATGTCTCCGATCTGGTCAGAGAACGTCCGCCTAGGTCTTCCCCTTTGTCCTGTCCCTTCCACACTTGCCTTATATATCTGCTTGGTCAGTCTTTCGTCATCCATCCTCTCTATGTGCCCAAACCACACAAAAGTGTTACTTAGTTTTTCGAATTCACAGTTGTAGTGCGTAGTCTGGCAATGAGCCCGAAATCGGCAATAGGCTCTTCCCCTATTATGGAGGACTTACAATTCATAATGACTGCCTCCGTGGTCCAGTGCATAATGTATACGACTGTTGATCGGAGCAAAAATGTTACTGGGTTTTTCCGAATTCTCAGTAGCAGCACGGAGTCTGGTGATGTGCCCGGTAGCGGCAATAGGCTCGCACCCTATTACGCGGGACCTAAAAATTCATGGCGAAATGTGGGTGTAATATTACACCTCTGCCTACCATTTCGGGGATACAGGCGTGAGTCTATAAACAAAATAAACAATTCATAACATGGCGATATGTCATGTCAGTCATGAGTAGATAAATAGTACATGTCGGTAAAAACATCAAACTCATCATCATCAGCCTTTAACAGTCCATTGCTGGACTAGGCCTCTCCTTTGAAAGGAGGAATTGGCCTACTATACCACGCTGGCCAAACGGATTGGTATAGGCTTTGTATCAAGTTTTCCTTCTCTTACAGTACTGTTCCCTGCATAATATGCTCCCTCTGTCGGCTCTTACGACACCCATGGGATGATATGGGGTGGTGACATTCCGTATTCTTAATCCATCACCACACGGACCTCAAATCAAACTACTTGATAATAAATTACTAAATAATTACTTGGTCTCGCGTCATAATCATAAATGTGCGCCTGGGATTGGGAGGTCTCGGGTTCGATTCCCGGGTCAGGCAAAAGTGTTACTAGGTTTTTCCGAATTCTCAGTAGCAGCACGGAGTCTGGTGATGTAGCGGCAATAGGCTCGCCTCCTATTACGTAGGATCTAAATATTAATGGTGATATTTAGGAGTAATGTTACACCTCTGCCTACCCCTTCGGGATACAGTCATGAGTAGATAAAAAGTACATGTTGGTAAAAATCAAACTACTTGATAATAAATTAATAGGGATGGAAAAGTACAGGTAGGTATTATAGGCAATGATTCAACAATTGCAAGTAAGAATGTCGACTCATAATAAGAGATCGTTTTCAATTGTCACTACCTACGTCGTAAAGTTTTTAAATACAAATTTTGTTTAAATAAACGATCATCGGTTTCCGCCGATTGTTTCAATTACCTACTTATGGAAACGTTTGTAAGTGATGTTTCGTTGAAAAAATGCCTATTATGTCTATAGGGTTTCGTGATTGAAGAAAAAGAGTAAGTGCCGTAATAGGGTTGAACAAGACTAAGGATGGGCCCAGGCATGATTTAAATAAAATTGTAGGCACTATCACCAAAATATGGTAATAATTGGTGAAGTGGGCTATGTTCGAAATTTACTTCATCATCAACATCATCATTAGTCTGGTAACTAAAAACATTATTATAACACCAGAGGACGCCAGCAGCCACGCCTGCAATTTTTTTAAATTTACGCGTTTTGGCCGATCCCGTGGGAATTTCGGAAAATCCCTTCTTAGTGCACTCCTACGGTCCCCAAGGATCATACATGCTCAATTTCAGCTTCCTGCGCCTAATAGCTTTGGCTGTAGCGTGTCTGTCAGTCAGTCAGTAACGCAAGGATTAACTCTCAAATGAAGAGTTTATCTTATGATGTTTTCCTTTAATGGCAATTAATACGTAATATACGCTGGTACTTGCCGTGGGTTTGAACACGACACCCTGTACAGTCGAACAACTTCCCGCTAGACCACCATAAGGGTGTGAATCGCTCAGCAAGACATCGTCGCTTCCAGTGCCACTTTACACAAACATCGACATTCGTATACAAAACCAGTTTCTAGTGTGCCTCGACTCTATGAGCGAGCCAAAGGATTTTTTCAAACTGGTCCACCGGCGACTTGTTTGATTGTACGTAGCAGTCTGTCAATCTCTCCACTAGGCTTATAGTTAGTTAGCAACGAACTTTTAGTATTAGGCACTGTTATCCGTTCCCGTAAGATTTCAAAACGTGGCCAGAGAAAAGGAATGAATAAATATATTTTAATACCTTCAAACTTGACGACATAATTTAACAGTAACTAACGTCACGAGATGGCTGAGTGTACCTCTTATACTCAACGAAACATTAGGCAAGTAAACTGTCCAACTACAGGGCACAAAATATATTTTTTTATTTATAGACTCACGCCTGCAGTATCCCCGAAGGGGTAGGCAGAGGTGTAATGTTACACCCACATCTCGCCATGAATTTTTAGGTCCCACGTAATAGGGGGCGAGCCTATTGCCAAACCGGGCACATTACCAGACTCCGTGCTGCTACTGAGAATTTCCTTGCGGAAATACCCAATAACACTTTGCCCGACCCGGGAATCTAACCCAAGACCTCCCAATTCCACGCGCACATGTATTCCGCGAGACCAACGAGGCAGTCTATCTACAAAATATTATTTTATTAAATATTTCTTTCTTTAAATGTTTCCGAAAAACTCGTTGCAAAACCGCAGCGTTTTTCTTTCTAGTGCGTGTCCATTGCACCAAGACCACTCCTTTATCTTGTCCAACGTTGTTCCGCCCTAATATATCTGTCCGCAAGATATGTAGCTGTTTCACACAGTTTTGCTCCAGTCTTCGCCTGTAATACTTGTTAACACGTTTCTCTTTGATAATGTCGTATTCCCAGGGTCTTGGGGTCGGGTGTAATCTGCCTTATGCTGCGTATCGGGTTTACCGTTGTTGTGCTGTGACCTAAATTACTGGCCTGAATTTGATGTTGTTGCTAATTTGGTATAGCTGTTATCTTCTAGCTGCCGCCCCAACAAGAAAGAGAAAATTGATTTTTCCGTCTTTCTGTATATTTAAAAAAGAAACTCTTATACTAACTTTGTCTTGATAATAAAAAACATAACAAAAAAAAATAATTCAATGTAGTGGAGCTATGACGCCACGCGCGTACACACATTTTATAGTTTTTTTTTTATTTACATAAATTTTTATGTATCGAGAGCACTGAGAAGTATGTGTGGTGTTTCTCTGACTGACAGAGTAAAGAATTGTGTGATAAGAGAGTGTTGTGGGGTAAAAGAAGATGTAGTGACAAGCATCGAGAAAGGTATGCTAAGATGGTTTGGGCACGTGGAGAGGATGGATGACGAAGAACTGACCAAGCAGATATATAATAATAATAATAATATAATAATAATCGTTTAATTCAGGTAATAAAATATAAGGCAGCAGACAGATATATAAGTGTGGAAGGGACAGGATGAAGGGGAAGACCTAGGCGGACGTTCTCTGACCAGATTGGAGACATCCTAAAAACAGGACAGGTGAGAAGTACCCTTATCAGAAGAGCATGCATGAGGAATCTGATGGGAGTGAATGAAGCAAGAGAGATATGTCAGGATCGTTGCAAATGGCGTTCCGTAGTCTCTGCCTACCCCTCCGGGAAACAGGCGTGAGTCTATGTATGTATGTACATATATTTATTGAAGACTTATGTATTCAAATTGTAATATGAATAGATCTAAAAAATACTCGGTAAGAGGCAGCTCATAAGACAGCATTTGTAGAAATTAGCGTGATTTAATAAGAACTTAGCTTTCTTTTTATTTGGATATTCGTTGGGGATTTCCTTGATTTGCTTTTCTACATATCTAAGTTGGCACTTAGATATAGTCAGTAAAAGTAAATCTTACACGCTTATTACTTTTTACGGTCACCACTTTAATACCCAGTTTCTTTTATTATCCCTTAAAGTAACATAATTGAATAGTAAAACTGTTTAAAATAATATCCCTGTCTGCTCAACTACTAATGTACGCACCCGAAGGGTCATGAGAGCGATCTCTTGGACATTACGGCCTATTAGAAGCGCGCTATGATTTGATAGTGTGGACCATAAACTGGTGATACGATTTAGTTTAATAAACAGTTCGTTAAGGGCGTCACAGAAGGCATAGCTTAAGGATGATACAAAATTTGAGAAGATGAGAGACGAGACTAGGGATTCTGAAAAATTCTGAGAATCTAAATGTAATTGTAGAAGCATTAAGTAACTCAATTTAAAAAATTGACGTTCATAAGCGTCACCTTGTGACCTAGATGAATAAACGATTTTGAGTTTGAGTTTGAGTTTGATGATTTATTTCTACTGAAACTGTAGAGTAGAAATAAAAGCTTGTGAACTCCGTATTTTATTACGTAACCGGCGCGGCGTGTGACGCCTTAAATCAGGCTTCAGAGGGGAATATAACATTTTTTATTTATGCACAAAATTAAAAATGGATATGCTTTCCCATTGGCAGTACTCCTACATTGCTAAAAGGTGAGCAGCCTATATTTTCTGTTTGTTAATAGTTGTTCTTTCGGTTTATTAACTCACCAAAAATATCTTAATATATAAAATCCTTGCGTTACTCACTGACTGACAGACACGCTACAGCCGAAACTATTGGGCGCAGGAAGCTGAAATTTGGCATGTATGTTCCTTGGGGACCGTAGGGGTGCAATAAGAAGGGATTTCCCAAAATTCCTACGGGATCGGCCAGAACGGGTAAATTAAAAAAAATGCAGACGTAGCTGCTGGCGTCCTCTAGTACTTTAATAAAAATCTGTGGAATTATATTATTGTCTTAGCAATAATAAATAATATTTCGACTATTTTCTTACTTTCTTACTTCAATAATTCTAACTAAAGCACTACTACTTAAATAATTTAGTTCACAACTCATTAATAGTCGCAGTTCCATGACGCAAAATGTCCTAGAGCGTTCGATCAATTTGAACGATCTATATTGGCATCATGATATCGAGCCAGCGTCAAGATGATTGTGTGAAGGATAACACAGACCGGATTGAGTAATTCCAGGAGCCGATACATAAATTAAACCACGCTTAGTTTGCGTCTTGATTGCAACTTAGGTGTTAATTTTCAATGGGCTGTGGCTGATTATGGTTTGGTTTGGATAGAGTGGTTTTGGTATTATGTTTGTATATTATGAACAAATCTAAGGTTTGTTTCGAAATCTTGAGGGGGTTATTTACGAAGAAGAGTCACAGTATGGTCAGTGTATGGAATAGATTGCTGTTATTTTTGTAGATTCAAATCGTTATCTTTAGGATTGTGAATGTATATTCTAGAGAAAATATGGAAACATCTCTTGTCTAAGATCTAGCACATCCTGATCAAGATTTTGAGCGGCAAAGAAATGGGCAATGCTAGACTAAGGGCAGTTTGTCATTTCCAAGGCTTTTGTCACAAAGCGCTATTTCACCAGCCAATCAAAAACAAATACAAAGTAGTGATTTAAACAATTGATACTTTATTTAAATGAGCATATTTCTTCGTAAAGGTCAAATACTTATATGATCCACATAAATATGACTACAATTTGCCCTTGACCTTCAAATACGAAATATTTGACAACAATGACGGACAGGACATGCATTAAAATGTAATAGCCAGTCGTTAGATAAATGATAGGCAATATAATTTCAAAGATTTTTTCTCACACCATGAAGGGAGGGAATGAGTGACGAAAGAATGACGCATCAAATATATGAGGCAAACGTGTGTGGCAAAGTCGGTCGCGGCCAACCTCGTTGGACATTCGCTGATCAAATTGGTGACGTTTTGAAAATCGGAAAGGCCTAAGCACTCGGAACCGGCGAGCATGTATGAAAAGAGTAATGGATGTAGAGGAAGCGCGTGAGGTTTGTATGGATAGAAGCAACTGGCGTTCCTTTGTATCTGCCTACCCAAACGGGAAAAAGCCGTGAATATATGTATGTACCTATGTATGCATGAAGAGTTCCTGTGTCGTTAGAGGTCTTACTGGTCTGTCTGAGTGTCAAATGGCAAGAACGGGACAGAAAACTCGACATCAAACCCTATACCAACTACCTTGACCAGTGTGGCAGAGTAGGCTAAATTCTTACACACATAATGCTACTGTGATACATATATGGAGAGGCCTAAGTCCAGCAGTGGACTGTGAAATGCCGTAATAGTAGCAAGTAACAATAGTTATCATCATCATCATCATCCGTTAATAGTCCACTGCTGGACTAGGCCTCTCCTTTGAAAGGAGGAATTGGCCTACTATACCAAGCTGGCCAAATGGGTTGGTATAGGGTTTGTATCAAGTTTTCCTTCTCTGACAGTGTTGTCCTCTGCATAATATGCTCCCTCTGTTGGCTCTTACGACACCCAAGGGATGATATGGGGTGGTGACATTCCGTATCCTTAATCCGTCACCACACGGACAATAGCAGTAGCGAATGGTAAAACCACGGTGGTTAAAGAATGAATGGCCCGGTCAAATGAGGCAGTATGACACTCCTACTGAATATCGACGTAGAGTAGATATATTTCATGGTTTACGTTTAGTGAGGGCATTGGAAACGACACACATTTTCATATATTTTGCTTTCTTGTAATGGACGAGGAGAAAGAATGGTAAGTGAAGTCTTTGAGATATTTTACGTATATTAAAAAAATAACTTAACATTAAAGAGGACGTAGGTTCCAAAGAAGATTAAAAATTAATGGTACGTCAAACTGAGATGTAAAAGATGAGGAGATAGCAAAAAAAAATGTGTATGACAAGGACATATTACTCAAATCCATGTACACATTTTACACCTGTTGTTTCTATACCAGATGATACATGCGCTTAAAATATTCAATGCGGCGCACGTGGCAACAATGCATATGGGATACCGTTGCGATACAGTTTTGGATCGAAATAGCTGCAGGCTGGTTATTTGTAGGGGTGATGCGTGAATGTCCTGGAATACGCGTGTCCGGGTCAATGTCAAAAAATCTGATACTTAGTTATTTTAATTTTATTTATTATAGACTAAAGCCTGTATCCCCGAAGGGTAGGCAAAAGTGTAATATCAAACCCAAATTTCGTCATGTTATGAATTTCTAGGTCTCACATAATAGGGGGCAAATAAAGGCAGCGATAGCCGAGTGGATATACCAACAGACTGCCATGCCGAGGGTATCAGGTTCGAATCCACGGCGCGCACCAATGCCTTTTCGGAGTTATGTGCGTATTGAATTGTTAATTATCGCTTGTCCCGTGCCTCGGAGAGCACGTCCTGGTCCTCATGAAGATCTTTGACAGTCGTTACAGGGCGTCAGTACCTTCTAAATAAACTGACACTAGTCTAAACCATGGAATATCGCTATCCCTTCGGGTTGCGGAGGTCAGACATGCAGTCGCTCTGTGGAAAAGCTAATATTCAGCCAAATCCGGTTAGACTAGTAAGCGGACCCCAGATTGAAACTGGGATAACGCTAAGAGAAAGAAGAAGACATAATAGGGGGCGAGCCTATAATCGTAACTGGGCACTCTGTTAGACTGCCTGCTACTGAGAATTCCGAAAAACCCAGTAACACTTTTGGCCGAACCGGGAATCGAACCCAGGACTTGCTGATCACCAGACGCATATGCTCTCCACTGGATCTAGTGGACGATTTCTTATTTGATGCGTTATTATTATTTGGCTAGTTTAGGTTGAATGTATTATACTAATGTCACTGCATTATAAACAGTAATTTAGGTATAGCTATTAAAAAAGTGCTATGAGCTTCCACTGGATTCTCTCTCGAGCATTATCGTTGTTTAGACTTTCATTTAGCTATAAAATAGCAGTAGTCACACGAAAACAAGGGGCTTTTCTTTGGGTACATCCGACCAATCTATTATTTTTTTACCTGAAAAAACATTAGAGCCCAAATTCTCCTAAATCAATACAGTTTCGATATCATGTTCGACGAGCGGTTGGCGCAGCGGGAGTGTAAGCGACTGCTACGCCGATGGTCGTGGGTTCGATTCCCGCTCAAGTCAATCATTTGTGTGCATGAACATGGATGTTTGTCTTGTTCTGGGTATTTCTATGTATAATATGTTTGTATTTACAAAAAATAAGTATATACGTATGTTTATCCATTATATAGTACCCATAACACGAGCTCTGCTTAGCTTGGGACTAGATGGTGATGTGTGTTTGTGGTAGAACATAATAAAAAAATTACAGTGTCATACTTACGTCACAAAAAGCGTATTCTTCTAATTTATCTGATATTTGAATGAAATTGTAACGAGATACGATAATGTCCTTAGGTTATCAGAATACCGCTTCTAAATGAATTCAAAATATAATTTCAATGTCATATAAAAATACGAGAATTGGCCTGCTAGTTTATAGCTCTCTGTTGCCTGTAAAGACAAAAAGTATTATAACCAAATCCGCAACAAAATACACAGTAATAAAACTAATACTAACAGATACTATTAGCAAAGTGAATAAACTGCGTATATTTTAAAAACAACTATAAAATCGGTAATAAAATCGCTATGCTAGTAAAACATTCATCGGTAATATTTGGTACAGTCAATAACTAATAAAGAATTTTATTTATGATACATTGAGCACCTTCAGGACGTGTTCTCATTAGTCAGAATGATTGCTACGTACCAGAGAGGTTGGACTAGGTTATATTTCTTTCCCCCCCGTGGGATCTCCACCTTGTCGTGGTGGGGGGGCTCAGTAACCGTGGATTGGTGTCCCGCGGTGAAGCTAAGAGGGATCCAGGAGGGGACGCTCCGCGTGGGCTTGACGGGGCCTGCGCAGGATGCGTCCAACGGTGCGGGTACGGGGGACAGTTCTGTCTGTCCCTCGCAGTCGGGTGCGGTCGCGGGAGGAGAGGCGTGTCGGTGTTGCGTTGCCGCGCGCCCTATCTCCCGCGACCAAATGGGGGCGCAACATCGTTGCGTCGCGGTGGGGCCGCAGAGGAAGAGGAGATGCGGTGTTGCGTTGCCGTCCTCCCTATCCTCTGCGGCCGCTGGGTGTTTTTGCGGCGGAGCCCAACACCTTAATCCGCCGCCAAGGGGGTTTTGTGCGGGGCCCGCCTGACCATCTGGCGGGCCAATACCCGTCGGGGGGTTGCGATGAATGCTTATGCGAATCCCTACCCTCCGACACACGGGTACATGAGGAACACGGGTTGGTTTTTAGTCAGTAAGAGTCTGACAGTCCCCTTCGCCCATCCCCCAGGGCGGAGGGACTCCATGAGGATTTTCCAACCCGAAACCAAAAAAAAAAAAAAAAAAGGTTATATTTCTTTGCTACGTACCACCTGTTTTCGGCACATACTGTGTACGCTTTGTATATGTAGATTATCTATCTTTTTCTTACTTATGGCTTATGGGGCTAACCCAGATAGGTGCCATGATTGGAAAAGGCACTCTTATTATAACAGGATAAGAAATAATGACATTGGAAGTGTTCTATTCAATCTTAAAGAGTTCGGTCTATCTGTGTTTCAACTAGAGAGGCTACAACCAGGATATTCTTTACACTGCGTAATATTTTAACCATTAGGTACCATTTCATTTCTTATTAATTGAATATTTTATAAGAAAGTTCCTATTTTCACGAATTCAACAAATTCTTGTAAGATCTGTAAAACAAAATAAAAAATTATAAATGCGTTAAAATTTTTAAATGCGTTAAATTTTTCTCATCGCGCTGGTACAACGGACGGCTAGTCTGTAGTATCGTGCTAAAGCTAAGAGATAATTTCTTTCGTCATTTTTTAAGATACACAGAAACGGATAATTTGCCACATATTATTAGCTAGCACAGTAAAATACCTTATATAGTGCAAAGCAAAGGCTGGTGGCGCCGGCCCTTACTAGACGCTAATGAATCATGATAGTACGACTGCTGCAATTATAATTATCTGTATTGAATTGATTATCTATTGAAATGTGTTACCACTGTTTACGTTGAGGTGTGTTGGAACAATCGATATGATACGATTGGATTGCTGTTTGAGATATTTGATTTCATTGTTAAGTATTGAATGGCTAGGCTTGTGGCATACGCTCACATTTTGCTAGTAGTGTTTTTAGGTAACGCGAATTTTTCTTTGAATATACTTTTTTTCGATTTTACTTCACAAAAAGATAGCGATTTTAAAGTGATCTATTCCATGACATAACTTAGTACTATGATAGAGAGATTTATAATTGGCTCTTTGTCATATATATACATAATTATAAAATCACTATCTGCTGTTGGTCTTCTTTTCTAATCCTCATAATAATTACCAGTAAATTGATTGTGCTGCAGTGTGTTAAAGGTGTTTCACAATTATAACTAGTGATAATAAAGTATTTTAAAAAGTCAAAATTTTCTGCCGTGACGTTAATTTATTTTTAAGTAAAACTTAACATTTCTTTACGCTCAATTGTTTTTTGCCATTGTTCACTGCCTTTGTCAGACGGTTACCTAATTTCGCTACAACTACTTAGCCCAGTATGTATCAAACCTTATTACGAGTACACTTGACGCTTCATTCCAACGGAACAAGTCATAAAGCTGACATGATTTATATGACAACTTAGTGAACACTCAGGCATTTTAAAACATTGCGCAGTGTAGGACACGCACGCCTTCGATGTGCTGACGAATAAAGTAGGTATTTGATCTTTTCGTGACTAGGGCTGAAGGAAACCGATTGAAACTTCGGGGGATAAACAAGAATTTGAAACCTTAAAATAAGTGGCTATGGTAGTTAGTCCTGTCATCAAACATTGAATAGAATGTGTATCAATCCGACCTATTTAGAAGTTTCCATTCATTGTAGTATCACTCTGCTTCATTGACTAACTAAATGTTAAGACCTCTTAAATTTAATACTGACGGCTGGTGAGCCGTAATTTAGCGGACTTTATAGAAGCAGCCATTAACCGCCTATAAGTAAACAAATTTTCTGATGAAATATCAGTAGCTATACAGCTTCAAGCATAGAGCTTCCAAAAAGTAACACTTCACCTCATCTGTGCTAAATGAATTTATGCGAGTATTTAGTATATTTTAAATTAAATTCTTTCGAGATATATACCACGTACCTATAGAGTATTTGGTTGTTGAACTGCACAAGCATTGCCGGACACCATTTTACCAGACGGTCTTGTGCAGTAGTAGAAGTTAAACTCTGATCTAACTGCAGCTAATCGTCGTCTTCGAGGGACCTACAATTATATCAAGCATTCACGATGATTGAGTTGACAGTTGCTTATGCAGAATACAATAATTCTCGTAATATCATAACGACTTAAATTAGTACTGAGTTAATGAGCCCTTTAGGACGGAAGTCCATAAGGTCTGTAAAGATAAAATGAATTAAAGATATTCATTTACTATGCGTTCAACGGGGCTCAAGATCGGTCTCTGTGGAGAGCCTTGGTTGAGGCCTATGTCAAAGAGCTCAGATATTTACATAAAAGCGCATTTCTTATGGGCGCTCTGAAGACAAGCTTTCTGTGACCCAAATTGCCGTTTGACGGCGTGGCAGTCGCGCTGTGACAGCTATCTCCACGAGAGCAAGAGCAAGACGAACGTTCCTCCTGTGTGTCTCAACTACGTGTGCAAGAGAGAGGGAGAACGACGCCAGCGCCGCCAACGGCGCCAACTACGAACTAAACTGGAGCCAGTCTCCACTTGGAATTGGCACGTGAAATCCTTAAGAACTGCGCTTGTATGTTAATCTGTATCCATTGCCTATGTCTAGCAGTAGACGTCTCTAGGTTTAAGCGATGATGCGTTGAACAGAAGGCAGACAGATATCTATCAATACTGGCCACTGTCCACTTAATAAAAAGCAATTTGAATAACATACATATACTCATGCCTTTTTCCCGTCGGGGTAGGCAGAGACAACGGAACGCCACTTGCTCCTATCCTTACAAACCTCACGCGCTTCCTCTACACTCATTACTCTTTTCATACATGCTCGCCGGTTTCGGGTACTTTGGACCTTTCAGTTTCTTAGGATGTCTCCAATTTGGTCGACGAATGTCCGACGAGGTCTACCGCGACCGACTTGCCCACACACATTCGCCTTATATATCTGATTCGTCATTCTTTCTTCACTCATTCGCTCCACGTGTCCAAACCACCTATACATTCCTCTCTCAATCCTTGTCACAACATCTTCTTTCAGTCGACTGCTTTTTCGTATAGTTAGCATTCAGAATTCTATCAACCTTGAATAATTATGAGAAATATGATGAATATGATGATATACATCATGTAGTGGAATTTATCATAGGCTTGTTTGTATCCAATAAACTTAAACCCTCAAGTGACGTGTTCATCTATTAAATATGAGCGTTATGCATGCAAATGGATGTTAATAGTCCGTTTAGTCCAACTTGCGAGGCGGTTAGATACAAATTATAAATGAAATCAATCCATCGGACGATAAATGGATCGATTGACATGACAGAGGCTGGATCAGCTTGTGGTTAGGGTTGTGTTTCACTAGGTTATAGTTAGATAATAGCTAGTATGGATGGTGCAATGCTCAAAATTATTACATCAGTCTACAAGCAAGAAATTATATTTTATTATATTATCATATAAGATGTACAGCAATCGATGGTCATTTAAGTTTATTAAATAATCCAATTAGTATTACATACATACATACATAGACTCACGCCTGTTTACCGGAGGCGTAGGCAGAGACTACGGAACGCCATTTGCAACGATCCTGACATATCTCTCTTGCTTCATTCACTCCCATCAGATTCCTCATGCATGCTCTTCTGTTCAGGGTACTTCTCACCTGTCCTGTTTTTAGGATGTCTCCAATCTGGTCAGAGAACGTCCGCCTAGGTCTTCCCCTTCGTCCTGTCCCTTCCACACTTGCCTTATATATCTGCTTGGTCAGTCTTTCGTCATCCATCCTCTCCACGTGCCCAAACCATCTTAGCATACTTTTCTCGATGCTTGTCACTATATCTTCTTTTACCCCACAACACTCTCTTATCACACAATTATTTACTCTGTCAGTCAGAGAGACACCACACATACTTCTCAGTGCTCTCATTTCTACAGCATTTATTCTACTTTCATGACTCCTGCCATACCCAACTATCACTACCATACATAAGAGTAGGTACTAACACCCCTCTATGCACAGCCAAACGTGCCTTTTTGGACACGTTTTGGCTATTCATAAACGCCTTCAGAGCTCCATTTACTCTATTACCTGCATTAACTCTTCTTTCAATATCTTCTATATTCTTACCATCTCTTGTAAACAGCGTACCAAAATATACAAACTCATTCACTTGCTCCACTCGCTGTCCATCGATCATAACATTACAAGCCGTAACGCATTCCTCCTTTTAAAGTCCATAACTTTCGTTTTACTTACATTCACTTTCATTCCTTTCCTCTCTAACACACCATGCATGATTGTTACCATCTCCTGCAACTCCTCCGCTGAAGACGCAAGAATAACCTGATCTTTATTATGAATTAGTATTAATGGGAATATTTTTATGATTCGTATAATCTGTCTCAATAATCGTGTAATTATATAAAATGGTTTGTGCTTATACTTCCCGAGGATTCGTTACAGGTTACACCAGCCAACTATAGGCATTTAATTGGCTGTTTAGCCTTACAGCGCGTGTACAAGCAGGTATTTGTATAAACAGAATTGCCATTTAACCCTGAATAACATATACCAAACCATTCACACAAAAACACAGTACACGTAGTACGATAAACACTAACATTCATTCATGCAGCATCAACAGTCATTAGCATGTCGGACACGAAACCAATAAAATTTAACCGATCATTTTGCAAGAGGCGATCATTCGTTACACCTTAGTGTGTACGTGTCCTTACCTCCACCGTTGCAGGCGCCATCCATCGAATGACGCCTCGGCGCCGGCGCATGCGGCATGCTAAACACCTATTTACATTTATAAAATAATAATCACCTCAGCCAATCCACCCACGCGGTGCAGTCGATTAGCACCCGATAATCTGATGAATTGACGATTTAGGACTACGGTGACTAATCTATTTATAAAGTTATTTGAATTGTAATTTGGATATTTTAGTTGTGGTGTACATAAATCATGAGCTATGTAGGTATTTGTGTAATGTCATGCCACGAATTGCGTGCCAGGTCATCATAAAGTTTCGATTCAAGCTTAGGAATCGTAACCAATTATAATAATAATATATAGTACCAATTATAATATAAAGTATCTAGAACTAGGCGGTTCGCTTACTTGGCATTCGGCTGAGGAGGAAGTCAAATTAAAGAAAAATCAATTTAATTTACAATATGAGTAACTTGTAACTATTATGAATTACATCATCATGATCCTTTTAGCGTTATCCCAGTTTCAATCTGGGGTCCGCTTACTAGTCTAACCGGATTTGGCTGAATATTAGCTTTTCCACGGAGCGACTGCCTGTCTGACCTCCGCAACCCGAAGGGATAGCGATATTCCATGGTTTAGACTAGTGTCAGTTTATTCAGAAGGTACTGACGCCCTGTAACGGCTGTCAAAGATCTTCATGACAACCGGGACCGACGGCATAACGTGCTCTCCGAGGCACGGGACAAGCGATAATTAATAACACATTACGCACATAACTCAGAAAAGTCATTGGTGCGCGCCGTGGAATCGAACCTGATACCCTCTGCATGGCAGTCTGTTGGTATCTCCACTAGGTTATCGCTGCCTTCTATTATGAATTACATAAAAAGTGTTAATTCTATAACTTATCTATATATCTATCTAATACTGAATCTCGGAAATGGCTACAACGATTTTCATGAAATTTTGAATGTAGAGGGTTTTGGGGGCGATAAATTGACATGGTTAGGATTCATTTTCCGAAGACACGATTTACCAAAAAAATATATGCAGCAAAGCTCGGTCACCCAGGTACTAGTAACTAATTCTTACAGATATTTTAAATTGTCTTTTGGGATATATACACCGTACCTTTGTTTAGTTAGAGTTACCGATATTTCGGCTCTGTTGCAAGCGCCATGTTCATCACATGAGCACATCCGAGAACATGGAGCTCGCATTTATCCCGAAAGACAATTTAAAATAAGTTTAAATGACCATGTAAGTTTAAATTCCTATGTCTTGCAGTTATTTTATTATACGCATTTGGTGTACAACTAATTAAAGATATTTAGGTATTTACGACTTTTTAATTTATGTCTTTGTTATTAACATTTCATCGAGTTGTTATGGAATTAAGAATATGTTTCTGTAAAATCATCCCAATATTAGAGCAAAATCTTTTGGCACTGAATTGCGAAGTTCAATAGTTTTTCATTCAAACACAGCAGGCATAAATCTCAATACAATAGAGCTAGATGGCAGGTACATATCAAAGTAATCATCATCATCTTAATACACAGGGTGTCACAAGACCCATCACCAAGCCGAAGTCCACTCGTTATGGACATCATGCCAAGTCATTCTAACCAAAAAGAATAGGTACCTGAAAAACGATTTTTTTAAAAGTTTTCATGTTCTTTTAAACCGCAATTAAAAGCGGGCGCGTGCAATGTCTGAAATACCTACTTATCCATGGGGTCATCTAAAGAACATATTGGCGGGGTAAATGCATCGATTTTGTACTTATTTAGAAAAAATCCTTATAACTTTGAGCCTCAATATCTCCTGAACCAGTAATTTCCCAGGTATAGTGCCGAAGTAAAAAATGTTCGTAGTGATTGGTACTATATGGGATTTCAGTTTTCGCTAAGGGTCTTTTTACACCATCTTAATAAAAAAAATTCTTGCGTTACTGACTGACTGACAGACAAGCTACAGCCAAAACTATTGGGCGCAGGAAGCTGAAATTTGGCATGTATGTTCCTTGGGGACCGTAGGGGTGCACTAAGGAGGGATTTCCCGAAATTCCCACGGGATCGGACAGAAACAGTTAAATTAAAAAAAATGAGCAAGCGCAGCTGCGAGAGTCCTCTAGTGTAGGTATAAAGTCTTTGCGTTACTGACTGACAGACACGCTACAGCCGAAACTATTGGGCGCAGGAAGCTGAAATTTGGCATGTATGTTCCTTGGAATCTTCCAGGACAAACACAAAGTCAGACACACGTCTAGACAGGCGTATAAAATATGGGTTGTTTATAACTTGGTATCATTTAACTCACTATTTTCAATTGAAAAAACATAGCTATTTTCAAAACACAGACAGACACTTCAATTTTATTTATATTATTATAGACTCACGCCTGTATCCCCGAAGGGGTAAGCAGAGGTGTAATATTACACCCACATTTCGCCATGAATTGTTAGGTCCCACTTAATAGGGGGCGAGCCTATTGCCGTTACCGGGCACTTCACCAGACTCCGTGTTGTTACTGAGAATTCGGAAAAACCCAGTAACACTTTTGTCCGACCCGGGAATCGAACCAGGGACCTCCGATCAGCAGCCGCATAAGCTATTCACTGGACCACGGAGGCAGTCCTTGTTTTATTTATATGTAACGTATAAATAAGTTGAGTAGCAATATTATTTGACGTGTCAATGATCGAAACAATTGGCTTGTTGTTATTTAATTCCAAGTGCGAAGGTTAATAGGACCTAAATATTTAAATTGACATAATTTCTAGCGTTTCTTTTTTAATATGTAGATATTTGACACTTGCAACTAGCCAATCATTTTTTATTCAAAAGTAGGTCACCTAATATTTTCTATTGTGACTAAGTTGATTTCGGTTAGTACCGGATATAGAATACAAAGTAAATATGAAGCAAATAATATCTTTGTGTCATCAAACCCTGCACAAATCCGTTTGGCCAGCGTAACATAGCAGGCCAAATCCTCTTCATCATCATCAGCCTTTAACAGTCCACTGCAGGACTATGCTTCTCCTTTGAAAGGAGGAATTGGCCTATTATCACGCTGGCCAAACGGTATAGGGTTTGTATCAATTTTCCTTCTCTTACAGTGCTGTTCTCTGCATAATGTGCTCCCTCTGTCGGCTCTTACGACACCCATGGGATGATATGGAGTAGTGACATTCCGTATTCTTAATCCGTCACCACACAAATCTTCTTATTGGCTTACAATGTTATTGTATCAAATTAGGGGAGACCTAGTCCAACAGTGGATGCGAGGGGTTCACCGTTCAATGATAATATAGGCTAAGAATAGAAAACTAACAGTGAGATATGTGTAGAATACGTAAATTCATATGCAAAAAATAGAGTGAAATGGCTTATATCTAATTAAATACGATAGCATATTTCAGAAAATCAAGTATTTATCTCATCTTTAGAATTTGGCGTGAAACACTTAACAGGCATTAAGCATAGTAAAAGATGTTTAGTATCCATCTATCTCCACTCATGTATCCGTGTGGTGACGGATTAAGAATACGGAATGTCACCACCCCATATCATCCCATGGGTGTCGTAAGAGCCGACAGAGGGACCATACTATGCAGAGAACACCACTGTAAGAGAAGGAAAACTTGATACAAACCCTATACCAACCCGTTTGGCCAGCGTGGTATAGTAGGCCAATTCCTCCTTTCAAAGGAGACGCCTAGCCCAGCAGTGGACTGTTAAAGGCTGATGATGATGATCTCCACTCATTCTTCATAGGTTACAAAAAAAGACAAAATCAACGACAATATTCAAATGATCCATTTTCGGTTTCAACATCATGCAGTAGATACTGTAAAATCTAATTAAAAGTATATCGCAACTCTAGGACCTGTATCGATACCTCCATCTGCCAGTCTACTCCTGATGCGATAGTCCGCAGCATTCCCGAAGTAATTGATCAAATCGTAATGTAAACAGAGCAAACTATTTTGCTCTGTTTACATTTAAGACACCAGATATAAGGATATTAGCATTCTAGTTTCAATTAATCAAACTGAGATAGGCAGATTTTGTGGTTCGCCTTCGAAGGCTAAATAGCGGAAAGCTATTTAGGTACTAAAACCAGATGGAAACAGGATTGCTTGTTTATTTGTTAATTATATGTTCACTCTTCGAATGGGTTTAATGTTTAAGATATTCAGTTGCTCGGTTTGACCGCGGAATAGTGCACATTCAGAGCCATTTTTATTTATTTTATCCGTTAAATTGACTTTAATATACATACATAGACTCACGCCTGTTTCCCGGAGGGGTAGGCAGAGACTACGGAACGCCATTTGCAACGATCCTGACATATCTCTCTTGCTTCATTCTCTCCCATCAGACTTTAATATAAGCTTTACCTTTTGTGTTTGGCTACTTTAACTACTAAGGAGGTGACAAGGAACTGACTTCGGTTCAAAACAGTATCCTTTTGAAAACGATCCAATTTAGTTCAGGAACCGCCGTCTGCGGTATTTGCATAGAAAATAGTATTCCATAGCAGACGCCGTGCTTTCAATAAAACCTTCCTAATCCTTCTTAAACATGCATTGGCAGTATTTTCGAGAGATAATATTAAGCTTACATGATTGCAATGGCACTACAACAATAAAGAGACTTATGACTTTGTAACTTTAGTCTTAAAAAGAAAGGAAGAAAATAAAGAAATATCGTGAAAAATCATAAAATAATTCCAAATTATGCTGGTTGCTGGATCGTCATCGAGATATGGGTTCATTGTTTTCGAATTTGTTGGACACTTCATTTTTACGGGACGTATGGATGCGGGACCTCAAAAATAATATTCCCGAAACATCATTTTACCAGAATATAAAAAGCACAGACTTATTTCTTTATTTTCTAGAGATGAGCTATTTATTTGCAAACTATATTTTATTAAATATTAAGTAAAAAGGACCACGTCAATTTGTTAGCTCCATGGAGTAGAGGATATGTTCCAACCGACTTACGTCAACAGGACCACCGACACGATTAAAATATTGATTAACATACGAAATGATTGACAATTAATTGCCTTCTTCCTTTGATGGCAACTAAGCCTATGTAATATAATGCCAACCAATCATATATATGAGATATTTATAAGTCAAACTTATTCTAAGTCTGAAATTGCAAAACTACGAAATCGCCGATTTTTACAGTAATTAAAATATAGAACGAGTGGAAATGTACTTAAACGCAGGTGACTGCACAGTAAATTGTACAAGCGCATACATCTAAACGGAGCATACAAATTTGAAGCGGCCAATAAAATTGCATAAAATACTCGATAGCGTTTCTACGAGGACTGTATACGTATAACGAAGAAAAGTAATATTAGCTGACTATCAACTGTGTTTTGACGACCGGTTGGCGCAGCGGGTGTGTAAGCGACTGCTACGCCGAAGGTCGCGGGTTCGATTCCCGCTCAAGTCAAACATTTTGCGTGCATGGATTGTTTGTCTTGGTCTGGGTGTTAGTACTATCTATTCTGTCCTGGGTGTTTCTATGTATAATATGTATGTATTTACTTACAAAAAAGTATATATGTATGTTTATCCATTATCTAGTACCCATAGTACAAGCTCTGCTTAGTTTGGGACTAGATGGTGATGTGTGTATGTGGTAGAATATTAGAATATTATTACATTAACTGTGAAGATGAAAATCGGGCTTCAGATTGCATGGAAGTCAAGTTAATCTTCTTCCAGTGACCACTGACGAGGCTGGTGTAACTTTACAAAATATCTCGACGTGCGATTGGCCTCAGAAACCATGTTAGAAACTAGAGTATAACCGAACGAAAATTCGTTTGCAAATATTGATGTTTACAAAGCACTGCACTATTCCTGTATGTTAATGATAAATAAATAAATAATAAAAGCTTTACGGCAATTGGTGACTTTTGTTCACGAGGTACGATTTCATGTATAAATTTCTAACGATTCTGTAATTTAAACCATAAATATGATATGTCATGTAATATGTAAGTAAAGTCTGAAACGATCTTTGTAATCGTTATTTAGATATTCTATAAACGTATGTCGTTTCAGCCCATGTACAATAGGTGATTATGAAAACAGTTCCACGTGAAGGCGCAGTGGTTGCAGTGTTGCAGTGACGATTGGTTGCTTGGCGGTAACCCGATGGATCCGGACCTACCCGGTGACATCGACCCACTGATACGATGATTGATCGAACACCTAGAACTTGGAATGGTTAGACGGGACACGATAAAATATAAAGATCTTTTCAAGGTTCAAAAATTTAAGAGGAATTTTTATTTTAAACTAGATATGCCTGCGGTTACCCCCACGATATTTAGGGCTACTGTTACGTAGTCGTGGTTCATAATCTGATTTTTATAGCCTACTAGTTGACCCGGCGAACTTCGTGCCGCCATATTTTTATTTTATATCCGCATTTTTTTATAAATCTAAACCATTCTCAAGTCGCCTTGAACACATACAAAAAATTTAATCAATATCGGTCCAGTTGTTTAGGAGGAGTTCAGTGACATACACACGCACATAAGAAATATATATATATATATATATATATATATATATATATATATATATATATATATATATATATATATATATATATATATATATATACACATATAAGGATATAGCCTTACCTGATAAATAAACTGTCCAAAAAAAAAAGAAAGATATATCCGAATAGGACCAGTAGTTCCTGAGATTAGTACGTTCAACCAAACAACTAAATTCTTCAGCTTTATTACATTAGTAGCTATATATGAAACTAGATATTTATCTCATTAATATGATTAAATTGTAAAAATAATCCGAACATCAAGATACTAATCTTATCATATAATTGTGGACTTTTTATTTACTTGTGTATCACACAAAAACCAAAATATGTTAGGTAAATGTTCATTTAAAAAATTATGATAATGTTTTATGGCTGAATGGCATAGCCAGGTATAGGCATAGGGACATTAGAAATCTCATAAAAAGTTATCTATCGTATTAACGTAGAGGGAAAACCGCGTGACGCGTCAAACGGTCAAAATATGAGATGGGGTAGAAAATGCAATAAATGCATATGTAACTGTAAAAGCCCCAAGTACGGTAAATCTAAAAGATTCCCAGTAAATCCTAACATTTACCAGCATGCGTTGGTAAATGTCCGATTTTTTTAATAAAAACAAACTAAGTTGACGGATCTTTGCTTCGCAGGGCTCCTATTTTTGGGTTAAGGGTCACAAGAGAACCTAATATAACCTATTTACTTGAAGTTACAGTCCCACATAACCTTGCTAACAACAACTGTTGAAAATAATGATTTTAGATTTACTGGGAAATCTTAAGATTTACTGCACTTCGGGCTTTTACAGTAACACATACCTACATGCATTTTTGCCCTTAGGTACTATTTTGTGCTGTTATGTGTATGTAAGAATATACATTTTTTAAACCTTTCTCAATTTTACTGATTTGAATATCTTTAAATATATATTTCTTGTATGCGTGTGTACGTCACTGAACTCCACCTAAACGACTAGACTGGTTGTGACGAAATTTTTTGTGTGTATTCAAGGGGACTTGAGAATAGTTTAGATTCACAATTTAGTCCACTAGGAAATGATTTTTTTGTTAATTTTTAATGTTTAAGTAGTTGTTGATTTTGGAATGTTTCACATTGGAACGGACCGACTGCGCTACGATCGCATTCTAATGGTTCTGACAGACAAATCGCAGTCGCCGAATTGATCACTCTAGCGAAACGTCACTGATACCGGATAACATTTTGAGTACTACTAAGTCTCAGTACCTACTAAGTAGTTTATATGTGTAAATACTTTTTGCAGTTATATTTAAACAGTTAAACCGACAATTATAGAAGTATCCGCCCAATAAAGGAGATTTGTGTTACCTATAACATAGATGATACTGAACTGAACATAGATAACTAGAGAACCCCGAATTTACGCGAGCGAAGCCGCGGGCAAAAGCTAGTTTACGTATAAAATTATAGGCTAATGCCAGGTCTATACCTTACACACTCTACAAAGGTATGAAGTCAACGCGGAAGCGTCAGTTTATATCTCACGAGGCGTGGCATACCCCGTGACCGTTACGAAAACTCTGGGTCAATTCATCGTGACCCCTACGTTTGACCTTGACCGCGCTCGCTTCAAGGTCACCGGCTGAAATGCGGGAAAATTATCCTGTTGATCCCTGTTTGGGATGGTTTTCGTCTAGGATAGTGGCAACGGGTGGCGACTGGAAGAAAGCCGTTTGTGGTGAATCAGTTCCGTATTGTTTTAGTTGTAGAATAAGTAGTATTGAACCTGTGGTTTGTGTTCTTTGAAAGATAGGGGTCGAACGGTTTGTCGAGGTAACATAGAGCTTTATAGAGCACAACTTCATTTTTTACTATTGTTGCCGTGTATATTTTATTTATTTTTATTATTAAGTAGTTAATGGTAGGCTGATATACTGTCAAATCTTCGATGGATCAGTAAGCGAACATTGGGCCCCAAGACGTGGATACAACCGAGAAAAGAGATATCAGATAACGCTAGGATGACGAAGAGTTAACATTCGGTACCCTCACTTTTTGCTTTACACTAAGTAAAGTAATCAAGTATTTTAACAATAAAAGTGATCCAGTCATAGCAGCGTTTGATACCCGCGTCGAGCAAAAAGTGATATTTGATAAAAAAATATTGAACAGGGTTTCGGAGTCAAGCAGTTTGTGGTGTTAAAGCATCGTGGATCGGTGAGATGTTAGCCCTTTGAGCCTGCGTCTAAGGAATTCAATATTCGAACTATAGATAGGTCTGTATTTTTGATTCGTTTTTGACATAAGCTCCATACAAAATATGTCAAACACAAATAAAAAATCTACAGATCTATCTGTAGTTCGAATATTGAAAATGGCCGTTAGTCGGATATGCAATAGGGTTGTTTCCAACTAGTCAAATCAAGCACTTTTAATGAAATGTCAAAAACGGCCTTTGCCAAGGGTTTTGTATAAAATATGACGTAGTGACGTCATAGTGTTTTGCTGTCAAGGAGAATACTTATTATCAATAAATTGACGATAAAAAATGTTAAATAAAGTTTAAACATTAATTGATGAATGAAACTACTATTATTTTGACATGTTCACTAGATAAAAATACTTGTAGGTATAATTTATTTCACTTGCAGAAAACTTCCCTATTCTATCAGATTATGAGAATGAAAGTTAAATTATTAATAATCGATTGCTTATCGGTGAAGGAAAACATCGCGAGGAAACCTGCATGTCTGAGAGTTCTCCATAATGTTCTTGAAAGACATGTGAAGTCTGCCAACTCGCACTTGGCCAGCGTGGTGGACTATGGCCATACCCTTCTCATAGTGAGAAGAGGCCCGTGCCCAGCACTGGGACAGTAGAAAAGGGCTGATGATGATGATGCGAATGAAACACAAAAATACACTTGTGTCATACAAACCCTTGTACTATAATGCGTCCCGTATAAATGAATGCAAATGGTTAGTCTCAGTTCTGACCGGCTACCGTGGCTGCCGAGGTAAAGCGTGTATAGCAACTAGATAAACTAGCGCATACTCCATCCACAGGGCTCCATACTCAACTTTAAATAGTGGATAGAGAGCCGCTACAAGGGTTTATCTTAAAGAACATAGTAAAAAATTGGATATTTAGAAAATCATTAATATTAAATACTTCACTTTAAATTTTGGAGCATGGCAAAATTGTAACAGTGTTTTGCTGTGAAGCCCTACACTCTTTCTTATTCCAGCACAGATGAATTGTATTATTACTAAAAATATATTTATTTTTAGTGATATAAAACTTTACTTTATTATATTTTTTACTTTATTTTAAATCCACTAAAAGTTTTAAGATGCAAATACATACAAAGTTTTGAAGTCACGCTTTACATAATTTCAAATTAAATTCCCTACAGTGATGTAATCGATACATGGTGACATCGATAACATACAGACGCTAGGATGCAAATTTTGTCAACTGACACTTCTAAAACATTCAATCTTGAATCCTATTACCGTAGTCATAAAGTAGGTTATTCAATAATCGCTTACCAGTCAAGAAATCGGTAATGTTTACGATGACAGTGTACCGAAAGGCCTCTGTAATTAGTTTGAATAAAATTAACTAGTAAGTTCATTTGGGATTATTAAATCAAAGTTGCGTTAGGGTAATAACATTTGAATGTTTATGTTACCGTTGAGTGCGTAACTAGGTATGTAGTCATGATTAAAATTTAGTATTAATAGTCCTTCTTTAATAGATTAAGGTACTTCTTTAAAACATACTAACGTACATGTACGCGCGATAGTTTCATCATCATCTGAAGATGATGGTGAATCTTCTTTATCATCAACATCTAGATCATTAGATCCCATTATTGCGGTTGCATCTACCATGTTTGCGTTGGAGCCTTATCTAGCCAGATATGACAGAATATTATCTTCTTACCAAGCATCAGTTATCTTACTACCGGCCTCGCAAGCAAAATGAATAGCGATATTCCATAATTTAGACCAGAAGCGCACACGCTGTAGCAGGTAAGTATATAAATAAGATTTTATAAAGTGACCGAAACTCTTTACCATCTAACCTTTTTCAATCTTTGTACCTATCTAAATTAGACTAACATAAAATGCCTAAGGCACTGAGTTCGTTCTGATATGCATCGTGTGTGTGTATAGACGAGGATGGAACAAAAGTTGCGTCCATTGCATTATACGTACCTTTGTTTTCACGTTACTAAAAGTCATTGAGCAGCCGTTACCAATTGAGATTAAATTTCCCGTTGTCCCTACTGCCATAAGACGTTACATATCTTGAATGTTACTTACTCGCAAACATTATTATAAAAAGAAATAGAGGATATAATCCGTGATATTACGAAAATCTAACGTGTAACGTTCACATATCACTTCTTCTACAATTGCGAGCGAGGATCAAATTCAATAAGCCCGTGCCAACAAATTGGTTCATCAGGCCTCTCTAGTTTCTTCATGTATCACATTTATGTGCAGTTTTGAACAAATTTATGCAGGTACTAATATGTCAACACTCGCATTCCCTTTGAGTTGGCTTGTAGTGTACACAAACTTCGAGAGCAAAACATTTGTAGCCAAATGTTTGCATACAGAAATTGGTTTTATGATGCTTCCGGGTTTGGTTACACCATTTGGGTCTGACGCCGTCATTAGTTCGACTAAAATAAAGCTATGTGCGTGCCGATCCAACTGTTGCACGCAAAATTTATTTTAAAACGACTTTGACGTCTATTATTAAAACAACAAACTTGAAAAACACTAAGGCGTTACTAGGATAAAATAGCGGACTAAAGAGAGACGAGAGTCGTCGTCATCAGCCTTTAACAGTCCACTGCTGGACTAGGCCTCTCCTTTGAAAGGAGGAATTGGTCTACCACGCTGGCCAAACGGGTTGGTATAGGGTTTGTGTCAAGGTTTCCCTGCTCTTACAGTGATGTTCTCTACATAATATGTTCCCTCTGTCGGCTCTTACGACACTCATGGGATGATATGGGGTGGTGACATTCCGTATTCTTAATCCGTCACCACACGGAATACGAGGAGACAAAAGTAAAATATAGTTTTTTTGGCATATCGTTTTTTTGTCTAAGTTATTCACTATCACAAACTTATTTTTGTTGTGACCACGATCTAGAAACTCATCCAATAAGTCATGTTTTATAAGTTTGAAAATTATAAAGCAAAACACCGACAAACAAATCCTCTACATTTTATTTAAACCCTAACTAAGATTGCAGTATTTTGCATCTCAACAAATAAGGTGCTAAACCCATTACACCGGCTTAACACATCATCTTTTTACACTCATAATATTAACTTACAGTATAACGGCACTACAAAAGAAAAAAGGCTAAAGTAAATTACGATTTCATATAAAAATTGATTATTATTCAGCGTTAATGCGCGAAGTGTATAAATCTTGGATATATCGCGGTGTCAAAACAGGCGGGCGCTTGGCGTGCCGTGAAAGCAGAGTTATGTGCGTTTTGCCATATATGTGCCGACTGGACAGTCGCGCACAAAACGCGCAACGAGTTTACTTACGGCCGGGCCTTAATATTTGATATTTTCATGAATTTGGCTAATATAGATACATATTCGACATAAACTCCACACAAAGTATGACAAATTTGAAAAAGAAAGAAAAATCATTTATGTCTAACAGACGAAAGACATGAAAAAATAAAGTCAATGTGACAAAAAATACTACAATATATAGGTTCTGTACACGCCTGTCGACTCCATAAAAATAGGAGGCCAGTTCAGCATATTGCCAGACACATGTGCCCTCCCCTTGGGATCTCCGCCTTGTCGTGGTGGGGGGGCTTAGTAACCGTGGAATTGATTTTCACCCACGGTGAAGCTAAGTGGGATCCCGGGAGGGGACGCTCTACATGGGCTTGCGTGAGGTCTGCGTAGGATGCGTCCATAGGTGCGGGTGCGGGGGACAGTTCTGTCTGTCATCCACCGCCAAGGGGGTTTCGTTCGGGGCCCGCTTGACCATCTGGCGGGCCAATACCCGTCGGGGGTAGCGAGGAATGCTTCGGTGAAACCCTACCCTCTGACACATGGGTACATGAGGAGCACGGGTTAGTTTTTAGTCAGTAAGAGTCTGACAGTCCCCTTCGTCCTTCCCCCCCAGGGCGAAGAGACTCCATGAGGATTTTCCAAACCGACACCAAAAAAAAAAAGACACATGTGCCCGGCGCTGGTTTTCAACTGGCTCCTCACAGTCCTCAGTAGATGCGGACGTCAAAACCAATGAACAATATTACTAACTATAACATTATTATTTATATAAAACATTTTTAAACATATTTTATACTTATATAACATTTTAAAATAGTTTTTACTGCTAGCCAAAAGCACTGGATTATAAGTTTTTTTTTTTGTTTTTTTTTCCAGTAGCAAAATCCATCGCTAGACTTTTATATGTCAGTGAGGTGGCAGACGAGCTGACGGTCATCTGATGGTAAGCAAGTAACACTGCACATTACTTTGGCGATGTCAGATACAGAGCCTACTTTGAGACGGAAGGTCTTAAGTCTTCTTAGGCTTTGTAATTTCACTAGCTACAGTACCATTCAAACCGGAACATATTACTGGAGGTCTAGTACGAGTTTGCACTCGATCGTCACGGTGACGATAGACTAGTCGACAGCAACAATTTCCATACATTTTCTAAATGCGCCCCCTAGCGGTCTCTATCGATCGCTACTCTCCGTTAAGGGCGCTTTTGGAAAATGTATGGAAATTGTTCCCGTCGACTAGTCCTTCGTCACCGTGACGATCGAGTGCAAAACTTATACTAGACCCTCTGCACATTTGTGCGTTACTTATTGACGACAGAATAACTGTTACTGCTGTGGTATCTACCTAGATAGCCCCTGCAATAACAGGCCTACCACCAGTAAACGTATCAAATATTGGGACCGACCATAAGTCGTATGAGATATGATGAGGTGTGTCCTAAATAGTTTTCCTTGATTAAAACTGGTATAATCCATGGATATTGGCAACTACTTGGCGACGTAGCAATTAATATTGACAGACTGTTAAATAGCAACTATAATGTTCAAATTTAATGTGTTTAATTATAACGTGTTACAAAACTTTAATCACTTACCAGCGTGAAGTACTATTAACGAAGCAGCAAAGACTCGAGTTCTCATATGCCGGAGAAAAATAAAATCAATTTGCATTTAAAATAAGTACACTATACTTCGTTCGCGGCTCCGCGGGTGAATTATAGACCTATAACTTTCTCAGGAATCATCCTATTGGTGAATCATCATCTACTTTAACAGTCCACTGCTGGACTAGAGGCCTCTCTTTTGAAAGGAGGAATTGGTCTGCTCTACCACGCTGGCCAAACGGGTTGGTATAGAGTTTGTATCAAGTTTTCCTTCTCTTACAGTGCTGTTCTCTGCATAATATGCTTTATTCTGTCGGCTCTTACGACACCCATAGATGATATGGGGTGGTGACAATCCGTATTCTTAATCCGTCACCACACGGACGAATTTTACTAAACATGAATAGCATTTTGTACATTTTCGTTTCGGTGGCACAATATCTAGTCACTGATTTCAAATGAGTTGTAGTTGATTACACAGTTTGCTTAATTTCACTGTTGAGAAATAATCATAAATTTATTTAATGAATATTGAAAGGAGTATTTACGTTTCAATAAGTCAGCAATTATTTTAATTTATGACTTTTGTTTGGCGCCATTTTCAATTTAGTTTCAATTTTATGTACACGTTCTGTCTCTATTTGACTAAATATTTTGTAAAACATTAATATTTGTTAAGCGGGCTGAGAAACTAAGAAGCAATGTTGGTATTTCGATTAGGGCGTTGACTGGTGCGCATAACTTTAAATGTAATGGCTACTGTAGGTTGGCATATCTACATGTCCTATACAGTTTGGGTAATTCAATTTTAAAAATACTTGTTTACTTAAATTTGGTTAATAATTCCTCTAGAATACATTTAGGTGCATTTCAATATTATGGATCTAACTAAATTTTTACTAATATTTTTCACCATGAAGGTTTATAATAAGATTTTGAACAGTTAAACGACGAAAAGAATTAATAATAAACAGTAATACGACTTCCACGAGTTTTAATCATGTAATTATCAAATTCTCAAAAAAAAAGATGAAATATCTTCTATTTGCCACAAGTTTACGTCAAAGTATCTATAAATATGTGAGATTTCATCTTAGATTTGCAGTCAGGTGCAATAACTACTAAACCAGTAACCTCGTCATAATGATCACATGCCGCACTCGTATTTACTAGTTCACTGTGATCGCATTTTTTTCAGAATATAAGTTTATTAATACAACTGGTTTTTTGTAACATTTCAACTGGTCTACAAAGGGAACCCACTACAGACACATTCCTGAATTTATTTAATACACTTGTAATTCTATACAAAGCGCGCAAGTTTAAATTCGATTAAATATTAATTATTTTGTGGTCGCCAGTACATGTCATGACGATAATAACGCTTCCGTTTTGGTATATTGAAAATGCATAAAATTTCGCGCGTTTGCGAGTAATGACAGGTTATATAAAGACTTGTGGTTGACCGTTATGTGCTAATTTTAAACGGAATGTATTTAATATGCAGCGCTATTGTAAATAGCAACACTTATTGAGGAAAAAGCGAGACTGAAATATAGCAGCAGTGTGGGAGGTACGATGGTGAATTGTCGAGCGTGCCACCGAACCAGACGTGATAAACACGATACAGTGAGACATGGCAGAGTATGCCGAAAGTATGGTGACGAAGAAGAAGAATGGAAATAGAGTGTTTATTGTTGATATTATATATAACTAGCTTTTGCCCGCGGCTTCGCGCGCGTTAAATTCGGGGTAACACAAATCTTTTTTGTTAGTCTCAAGTTGTGTGAAGGCACTCCTGATTATTATAAAGACTTCAGAAACTCTGTAGGGTACAAAGTAGCTCGGTCAGTATTCATAACACCATATAGCATTATATCTACCGAAAGGTACATATTAACATCGCAATGCATACAGTAAAATTCCAAAGCCATGTTCCAATACATGTCCAATATATATCTATAAACACTTTCGCATTTATAATATTAGTAGAAAAATCTTTTCAGCCGTTTAAGCGTAGTATATAATTATTATAGTTTATATATGCGAACAATGTAATCACCATGCACAATATGACATTATGTATGAGGTGTCAGTACTGACAGATATACGCACATGCGCACTCAATTATTATAGCGCATGTGTTCTTACTTCAAGAGGTAAATTTTGTTCCGAACAAACTTCTAGCCTCCCTACAATCACTCCCAGTTTAATTTTTGCATCTTATGGTAGCCTATGTCCGTCTCCATGGTCCAATATATCTCTATATCAAATTTCAAGAAAATCGGTTTAGGCGTTTTAGCGTGAAAACGGAACATACATACATATATACACACTTTCGAATTTATAATATTAGTAGGGATCTCAGCTTACTATGTGATAGTTGTCTAGGCCTTATAATAATGAAAATATGGGATGTCTTTTCTTCTCTTTGCTATGCACACTTTTATTTGTGGAGAATAAAATGAGGCAAGTTTAATACCTAAGCTTGTCCCAGAGTGTCAAGGGAGGAAAGTTTATTATCAACAGAGCACTTGTCATCTTCTTTCTCTTAGCGTTATCCCAGTTTCAGTCTGGGGTCCGCTTTCTAGTCTAACCGGATTTGGCTGAATATTAGCTTTTCCACGGAGCGACTGCCTGTCTGACCTCCGCAACCCGAAGGGATAGCGATATTCCATGGTTTAGACTAGTGTCAGTTTATTTAGAAGGTACTGACGCCCTGTAACGACTGTCAAAGATCTTCATGACAACCGGGACCGACGGCTTAACGTGCTCTCCGAGGCACGGGACAAGCGATAATTAACAATTCAATACGCACATAACTCCGAAAAGTCATTGGTGCGCGCCGTGGATTCGAACCTGATACCCTCTGCATGGCAGTCTGTTGGTATATCCACTCGGCTATCAAACAGAGCACTTGTCATATGGAATGATAATAAAATCAGCTATACCAATAGATTTATTAAACACGTTCGCTGCGGCACAGATTTATCTGTACTTTCCATTACTGCGTTACGGGTTGTTTTAAACCTTGTCCTACACCAGATATAGGCGCGAGGCATATTAAACCCCACCGCCCGTAGGAGACCAAAATCCTTTTTTTGGCGCCAAATAAGACAAAGTGTACGGCTTTTATAACCTAAATCTGCCGCCCGTGGTTAGATTAGTTAGTATAGATTCTATGGGTAAAATAAAATGTGGGATCTGATGTACCCCGTACCGCACTGAAAAATAGCAATTTTTCGTGTTATTTAGTGATGGGAAAATATACATCGATTTTATTTAATTGTAATTATTTATCAAACTTATGGATGCTTTTCAATAAAACAGGTCAAAAATAAAATTTTTGCAACCAGTACATTACGTGAGTAATGTGTTTTATTTTTTTGTCAGCCTCACGACTTGTTAAAGAGGTGCGCAGATTTTCATAACATCCTACACAAGTTCTCTTTGATCCCTTTTCGAGATGATGTGCTTTGTTTGCAGTGGGTTCTGAAAAGTAGGGTCGAGCTGAGTAGATTAGGGTAAGGGTAAGGTAGAGTCGAGTAGAGTTGGGTAGAATATACTTGACATAATTATTTACATTTTACATAGACGGAGTAATAATATTTGTGACTGACCTGTTTTTGAAATATCTGCTATATCCTGATTTTGACTCAGATTGACCAACCGGTTTTCTTCACCTTCCCCCTTAATTAACTTTTTCTGACAACGTTTCGACATAATCGGCAGCTGTTTTACTTAGTCGCGCGCGCAGCCTCGAATGCGTTGCACAACACTAACTGCGTGAAGCTAGCGTAGAGTGCGGTACGAGGTGCGCTGGGGTACAAGGTGTTCGCAACCTCGTTCCACACTGTGTTAGAATTATTATTTGTTCAGTGCGGCACGAGGTCTAAGAAACCCGGCATTAAGGTTGGTGTACCACAAAACTAGGAATCAATAGCACATCTCAGATATACAATTATCTCTTTCCTACACTGAACCAGATGGAAGTTATGCCTCCCGCACGACAGGCAAGTTTAAGTTTTTTCTTACCGCTATAAAGACGAGACACAGACAGGGTGTTTTATGCCCTGTTTCGCACTTATCGTGTTATCCGTATGTTGGTCCGTTCCGCATTATTTAAGCCATAATATGCTATCTTAGCTCCATTTACGCCTACCCGCAATGAGTTTAATGCCTGCATAGAACAGTAAAATACTTTCCAAGTTATAACATATATTTTTAGTACAATAAAATTCAATTCAGAAAAATGAAATTGATATTCTCTGAGTGAACAAAAATGTTGACAAAGAACTACAAGAGCATTATTGTACTGGCAATTGGCTATAACCTCCTTTATTACTAATGGAAGAATGGGATTGTAAAACTGTAAGTGCTACCACCATACCCGCCATGACTTCTGTGGTTTATTAGTTGCCTTTAAATAATAATTTTCGCTTAATACCCACTTTTTACGAGCGTACGTAGAGCTTTTATTATGAACTCGAGTGAAGTATGTAAATGTTGACGATCTATGCAAAAAATGCGTCAAGCTATTTTGAACTATCCCTCTCTGAAAATATGGTTGATTATTGTTTACTTTTTGAAAGTCTGCTAGGATAGGGTGGAGGAAAAAAGTAAGTTTTGAATCTTTGTTAAAGGTTTACTCAAAGTTAATTAAATCTGCCTTTTTAAGTAGTTTTAAAGGAGTTTGTTTTATAGTTAGTTGCGTTCTAGACGTTTTTACAGAATTAGGACTAAACTCTAAAATATCCTTGTAGGATATTTTACAGGAAATAGCCATATCCTTTAATATTCTTTTTAGAGCTTCGCCCGTATAATTTACGACTCCATGAATTTTGATTGAAAAAGTGAGTTTCATCTACTTAGTAACACTTATTAGAATGCCTACAAAAATCCATTCTCGGTCTAGTAATTCTTTGAATAGGACTTAGAAGATACTTATAGACTCTCGCCTGTATCCCGGAAGGGGTAGGCAGAGGTGTAATATTACACCGACATTTCGCCATCTTAAGAATTTATAGATCCTACGTAATAGGGAAGATAGGATAATTTTCAATGCTATTGAAATTTACCTGAGATGTTTAAATAATAATTTTGTTAGACAAGTACTTTTTTGTGATAGGGCGAGTTAATTACAGTGTGAGTGATCCAGCTCTACCGAAGCGCTGTAACCTCGAAATCAATTTACATAATTAAACTTGTAGCTGTATTCCTATTGTCGCATTTTTCTCTTTGGTTTAGTTTTTTTACTGTGAGTATGAACTCTTCAGTGAGTAGGAGCGCTGGACCTCCAAACTCCTCTTTTCAATCTTTTCTATATGAGGCAGGGAGTAAAAATGAGGAGGGCAAGGTTTTGGAAAAGAGGACGTGTATTACTTTTCTTTTTTCCCCCAAGGATTGGCCACTGATTGGTTGGTATCACAGAAGTCCGCGAGTTAAATTTAATCGCATATATTGTTGCTAACGCCCTGAATCAAAATCAAATGTACATAATTCTTCAATGTTACTAATTAGTATAATAATATATAATAAATAATATTTTATAGTCCCAGGAAAATAAGCAATTGCTTATTTTCCTGGGTCTATAAAATATTAAATGTCCGTGTGGTGACGGATTAAGAATACTGAATGTCACTACTCCATATCATCCCATGGGTGTCGTAAGAGCCGACAGAGGGAGCATGTTATGCAGAGAACACCACTGTAAGAGAAGGAAAACTTGATACAAACCCTATACCAACCCGTTTGGTCAGCGTGGTATAGTAGGCTGATGGTGATGATAAAATATTCTGCCACTGGTTTTAACAAAGAATTTCGGTTGCTGAGAGAAGAGGTTGAATGAAATAGCTTAGGAAATTTCGCCTAAGCCGATTTTACACTTAACATGTAGATTATAATTCATGGGCTATAATTTACAAGTAAAGATAAGCATCTGCAACCTCTAAGAAAGCTTATACTGACAATTTTTATTACTGTGTTGGCCTACTAAATTATTAATTGTTTTTTTTAATTTAAATTATAAAGCTGGTTATTTAATTGTAAAGAATACTTTTCTATATACTGTTTTCCATGTTACGTGAGTCATAGTTTGGCGGTTTCAATAAAAATTAAACATGAACAAAGAATTAATAAGAAATAAATAGAGTTAGAACTAAAATCATATTTACGCAAGTACAAATCTTTCTTCTTAAAATGTATACATACATACATAGACTCACGCTTGTTTCCCCGAAGGGGTAGGCAGAGGCATATTAAACGCCCACCATTTTTAGCCAGTGTTTTGATCCCACGTAATAGGTGGCGAGTCTATTGCCGCTTATCGGGATATTATGTTTGCCAGAGCCTCGTCCGTTGATCGGCAGGTGCACCACTTGCAGGTGAGGTTGGCTTGGGACCCTAAGTTCTTCTTATTCTTAAAATGTATATTATTTAAAATTAGCAAAGGATTCGTTCGTATCACTATAGGTACCTATGCATTTTTCTACTACCACACACGACGAACAAACTGTTGAACAGAAGCAAAAAACTATACACAGCTTGAACAGTAACCTGTTAGATAACAGCTGGTTATTAAACTGTTGATTACTGTCATTCAACACACCTCACACGCAGCAAGTCAGACTATTATTTGTAATAGTACGCAACTTTTGTAGAGTAACATATAATGGAATATGTAGTGCCTCTACGTCGCTGGATTTTTTGTTCTTATTAAAATCTAAACACATAAATAAAATTGAAGTGTCTATTTGTAATATTAAAATAACCGCTTTTTACTAAATACATTTGGATGTATACACAGTACATATACCGGAATGTTAATTTTTAAAATTTATGCCTGTCTGTCTGTTTGTTCCCCCTAATCTCTGGAACGGCTGGACCGATTTTGACGGGACATTCACTGGCGGATAGCTGATGTACCAAGGAGTAACTTAGGCTATAAATTAACCGGGTACGCGAAGTAGTTCCCTCAGGACGCGGGTGAATCCGCGGGAAACAGCTAGTATACAATACAATGCCAGCATTGGGAAAAAGTTCTGCATAGCGAAGCACTTTACAAAGATTAAAAAAACGGACAAATACACTAATATCTAGACTCAAGATAATTCGTGGATCATACAGTGTTGCAGTAGTGGGATAGACCGATTCGACTAAACTTCAATCGATACAAATAAAGATTGTGTCTTCAGCCTTTGTCGTCAAAATTGTGGAGCTATGAGAGTTGGACTTATAATGGACCTCTTCTTAGAGACGTAAAAAAAAGACTGGCTCATGCTTCATGAGATCAAAAGGTAGGGTTGCATATCAGCATGTCAGCCTAGAGACGTCCACTGCTGGACATAGGCCTCCCCCAAGGTTCTCCACACTGCATCCAACCGCTTCCGGCGATCTTAACTAGATCGTCGGTCCACCTTGCGGGAGGCCTGCCCCTGCTGCGTCGTCCGGTACGTGGTCGCCACTCCAGAACCCGCCTGCCCCAACGGCCATCGGTTCTTCGCGCTATGTGCCCTGCCCATTGCCATTTCAGCTCGGCTATTCGGAGAGCTATGTCGGTGACTTTGGTTCTCCTGCGGTTGCATATGCCAGAAAAAATACAATCACTATCTAATGGCAACATGGCGATGCAGCCGTCTGCGCACACTTCCAGTTAATAACGCTGTGATCGAATCATCACTTGTCAAAACAAACATGTGTTAGATAGATTGACTGATCCTTTGGTTCAATACTCATCATCCTCTTAGTCCCTGCCTCAACCTGGGGTGCGCTTTCCAGTCTAACCGGATTTGGCGGAATATTAGCTTTTCCACAGAGCGACTGGCTGTCTGACCTCTGCAACCTGAAGGGATAGCGATATTCCATGGTTTAGACTAGTGTCAGTTTATTTTAGAGGTACAGACGCCCTATAACGACTGTCAAAGGTCTTCATGACAGCCGGGACCGACGGCTTAACGTGTTCTCCGAGGCACGAGACAAGCGATAATTTACAATTCAATACGCACATAGCTCCGAAAAGTCAGTGGTGCGCGCCGTGGATTTGAACCCGATGCCCTCTGCATGGCAGTCCGTTGGTATCTCCACTAGGCTATCGCTGCCTTTGGTTCAATACTGAACCATAAAAATTAGAAGTATAGATAACAGTTTTAATAGTTTCCGAAAGCCAATGATGATGATTGTATATGCATAACCTTTAAGAAAGTAGAAGTAGACTGCCTCGTTGGTCTCGCGGCATAAATGTGCGCGTGGGATTGGGAGGTCTCGGGTTCGATTCCCGGGTCGCCCCCTATTACGTGGGACCAAAAAATTCATGGCGTAATGGGGGTGTAATATTACACCTCTGCCTACCCCTTCGGGGATACGGACGTGAGTCGTGAAATATATTAAGAAAGTAAAAAGTACCCTAAACAGAAGAGCATGCATGAGAACTTGATGTAAGTGAATTAAGCAAGAGAGGTAAGTATGTCAGAATCGTTGCCAATGGCGTTCCGTAGTCTCTGCCTACTCCTCCGGGAAACAGGCGTGAGTCTATATACAAGGTGTAAAAAGACCCTTAACGAAAACTGAAACCCCATATTGTACCAATCATTACGAACATTTTTTGCTTCGGCATCGTACCTGGGAAATTACTGGTTCAGGAGATATTGAGGCTCAAAGTTACTATGGAAGTTTTGTAATTAGGTACAAAATCGATGCATTTACGCCTCTAACCTGTTCTATAGATGTCCTATGCACGCAAAGATTAGTAGGAATTTCAAAAATTGCACGCGCGCGTTTTTTAAAGCGGCTTGAAAAAGTGAAAACTTAAAAAAAAGTTGTTTTCCAGGTTTTATTTTTGGTTAGTAAGACTTGGACTGATGTCCAAAAATCGGAGACTTCGGCTTGGTGATGGGTCTTGTGACACCATGTATGTATGTTAAGAAAGTGCAATAAAACGTAAATCTAAATGTGTACCGTTATTCCAAGGGCTTTTCCATATGATATGTTAAACAAGATTATCAATCTTTGTTTTGGCAAAGACTATGGCAAATAAACAGCATTCGTGCCATACACCAAGTGTGGTCGAACATAAACCTCACATATTTACTAGGAATAAATGTCAGTTTGCCGTGATAAGGTCAAATTGTCTATCTAGTTTTACAGGCTTGTAAAATATAATGCCTGTTAGGTAGGCTGCTTGCTTAGAAGGACGGTTCGCGAGCGAATAGCGGGATGGACATAATATCTACATAATATATAAAATTCTCGTGTCACAGTTTTCGTTGCCATACTCCTCCGAAACGGCTTGACCGATTTTGATGAAATTTTTTGTGCTCTTCCGGTATCTATGAGAATCGGCTAACATCTATTTAAAAAAAAAAAACAAAAAAAAAAAACAAAAAAATTTTGCAAAACAACGTTTGCCGGGTCAGCTAGTGGGAGATAAATTTCTGCTTTAGCGATCATAATCATATATATCTATACATCTATACACATATAAATAAAATTGGAGTGTCTGTTTGTAATATTAAAATAACCGCTTTTTACTAAATGCATATGGATGTATACACGGTACATATACCGAAATGTTTTTTTTTACAATTTTTGTTGCCCGTTCTTTCTCATGGTTCTACGCCCTTGCTTTGCGAACGTGGCAGTAAATGTAAATTTAAAGTCTTTAAGTAATTATTTTATAAATTTATTATTTTCACGTTCATAAGCGTCACATTGTGACCCAAATGAATAAAGGATTTTGACTTTATAAATGTGTAGATCTCACGTATAGGGCGAGCCTATTGCCGTTTTTTTTCTCCCGGTTCTTTGCCAGACTCCGTGCTGCTACCACAGTATAAAGACATACAGTAGTTTGACACCTTTGATCTCGAAGAAAAAGCCGACAACGTCTAGACAAGGGTAAGGAGGCTAGGGCTGCCACATGTAAAAAATACCTACTTTCAAACACCGTCTATTTATTTTAGAAAATTATTACAATTGCTACGCTACATAAATATTATATTGTAAATCATGTATTTATTATATTACAATAGTTAAGGATAAATAATTATTATTAAACAGTTTGCTTTTTATTCGTGCGGTGACAGCTTTGCATACAAAGTGTCCGTCAGCACCTATTTCATCCTGCAGGTGTCGTGGGAGGCGTCAAGGATATGAAGCATTTTTCAGATATCGTTATCGTACAAACCAAGTTAAAATAAAGCGGTTGACATAGCGTTCATTTTATGGATGGGTAACCATGGGATCAGCTTGCACAGCCTATGCTATCGATAAGAAGTATTTTGCAGATTTTTTTCATGCAAAGTACGTTAAGGTAAAGCAATAGACATCACGGTCATTTTATGGATGGGTGACCGGGCTATGAGATTACGGAGAATATGTCTGGGGTTTATAAAAGGGCGCCAAAAATATGGTTATTTTTGAGCTAGGACGCGCCGTTACCAAGATACATAATAATAATAGATAGGTACTAACCTAATACGAAGGTACTAGGTACTTATTGCATGAAATTAAAATTATATTACGTTAATTATATTGATATTATGTTACAACGCATATTTTCTTACGTCTGCCATGTTGTTTACGTACAGTAATTACTACTTTATTCTGTGATTTGGCCAGACATGAGATATTGTAAAAAGTTAGTAGATTAGTAGGTACGTCTACATTATTTTAAGATTGATGTGCTTATAGGTACTTACATTCATTTCAAAGTAATATAAATAATAATTATTAATGAAATTTTCTTTTTGGTGCAAGTTGATGAATACGCAGATTTTTTAAATCCTTATCCATTTGAATCTTTAAGCAGCATAAAGAATTTCAATGTCTCACAGCACAAGTCGTATGCACCATCTTAATTAATATTCATAAGCAAATAAATAAGTAACGAACAAAAAACAAGCACGCGCCAGCCCCCAAAAACATGTACCTAGTTAGGAACTAAGGCGATATACGTAACTAGGTACCGCTCTTCCCGCGTCTCACCTCTTGCCCCCGCACGATTGACCCGTCTAGACGCGTTCGTCGTACGACTGTATGGATTATTGGACTGTGCTGCTGCTGAGAAATTAGACTAAACTCAGGAAGTACCTATTTTAGTAGTTTTGTTTATCGCTGCGCTTGTATCAAGTCGCGGCCTTAGTGTCAGACGTGTGTATTACTGCGTCTGACCGTCAGTAACGGCCATTTTGTTCGCAGCAGACAGGAAATGGCGGACAAGCAATAAGATAGAGATCTTTTATGGATTTTCAATGTTAAGGTTAGAACTATTACTGATTGATTTTATTGGGATTAAATAAGCAATCTTAGGATGCATCTAAAGCGCTGAAATTACTCGATACGCGGTATATATAGTTAAACTAGATCTGGCGATACTGCGCTGTTGTTTATTGAAAAGATGTCTGTCTAGATTTGCTTTTTATTTTATAAAATTTGGCGGCAAACGAGCAGACGGATCGCCTGATGGTAAGCAATTACCGCCGCCCTTGGACACAAGCAACACCATAGGAGTCACAAGTGCGTTGCCGCCCCTTGGGGTTGGGAAAAGGGACAGGAGGAGGAAGGGGATGAAGGAGAAGGAATAGGGGATGCCACCCTTTTTGAATGATTCAGCGAATTTCGAGTCATTACTACTTTATAAAAAAGTCTGTTACAATGTTCAAAGTTACCGAATTTAAAGATACTATTATATAATCGATTACTTTAGCCGTTGGAACGGCCATAACATGATCATGTTCGTGTTACGCTACACAAAAATTCGGTTGGTACTCTTTCACATGAATAGAAGGTACCTAAGTTATGTGACTCAGATGACTGTTCTTTTATCAAAGAACTAGATGATGCCCGCGGTTACACCCGCGTTATTTAAGGCTACTGCTCTCCTCCCGACACTCATAGCGTGATTTTATATAGCCTATAGCCTTCCTCGATAAATGGGCTATCTAACACCGAAAGATCTTCTTATACTATCTTATTTTTACTAATATATAAATCTGAAGAGTTTGTTTGTTTGGGTGAACGCGCTAATCTCAGGAACTACTGAATCGATTTCAAAAATTCTTTCAGTGTTAGATGGCCCATTTATCGAGGAAGCCTATAGGCCATATAACATCACGCTATGAGCCACGGTAGCGAAGCAGTAACCTTAAATAACGCGGGTTTAACCGCGGGTTCATCTAGTATTAGTATAAGATAGGAAGAGAATCTGACAATACTATCCACAGCAGTAACACAGCATAAGGCTCTGGGACACTATTTTGGGATCCCTTCTTTTTGCGTAATGTTCTTTGTCCTAATATACTTCGGCATAACGATTTTGGCACAATTTGTTTTGGCATAATAATACTTCGGCATATTTTTTAGGCATACATTTTATGTTGGCATAATCATCTTAAAGACTAATTTGTTTTGGCATAAATTTGATTCGCATAACGTTAGTGGGCCTAATGACTATTAGCATAACGTTAGTAGGCCTAATAACTACTGGCATAACATTAGTAGGCCTAATGACTATTAGCATAACGTTAGTAGGCCTAATGACTATTAGCATAATATTTATATAATCATATATTTAACTTGTAAAAAATGTATATGCTGTGCAACAAAAGTTAGTGACAGAACCGAATTGCTGCAAAACCAACTCCACGTAGTCTTGTTTGTCCTACCCCTAGAGTGTTATTTAAAATCGCGTATTCGCGTAGGGGCGAGGCGGCCCGTGGGCTGATTCGCCGGCCAGCCTTAGCCGCGGCGGTGAGCGAAAGCCGTCTGCGACGATTAGCACGCGTGGGGCCGCCGGAGCCGTGACAGAAGCCCTGCCTGCTGCATGTTGCATGCTCGCTTGAATGCTGCATGCTACATGCTTGCTTGTATGCTGCATGCTGCATGCTTGCTGCATGCTGCATGCTTGCTTGCATGCTGTATGCTTGCTTGCATGCTGCATGCTTGCTTGCATGCTTGCTTGCATGATGTATGCTTGCTTGCTTCATGCTTCCTACAGCGAAAAATATGCCAAAGATACATTGCCAATGTTATTATATCCAATTTGTATTGTATTGTAATCATTATGCGTAAATAAATTTATTCTTTAGGATTTTATGCTTTAGGATTTTATGCTTTAGGATATTATGCTTAAAAAAGTTATGCTTTAGAACTTTATGCTTAAGAAATTTATGCTTTAGAATATTATGCTTAATCATTATTATGGCTAGAGAAATTATGCTTAAAAAAATATGCGTAAGCTGTTATGCGTAATTATATTATGCGAAAATATAATTATGCCAAAAAAAATATGCTAATTTATATTAGGTCTTAAATTTTTATGCAAATGGATAGGGAACCCACGATTTTGTGGGCTCTATCGAAACTTAGGCAAGGTATTTCTATCTAGGTCTTTTAGGCGACTGGAATGATGTCGCATGATGTTAAACAACACTTGGTAGAATAACCAGTCAATAAGTCATTGATAAAATGCGACACGGCTAGTGCTGATAGTATTTTAACAAGCAACTCATTTACGTATAAATAGTTATTTAAGTACGACAAATATCAATTTATTTAATGTTAAACATGCCTAAGGAACTGTTCAATAAGGTAAGGATAACTAAATTAGGAAATATGCTGTAGACTTTTTTATTTGGCAGGTTTGCTTAAAACAATGTAAGATCAGAGAACAAAGTTCTCAAAAATATAGAAAATACTCATGGGTGTCACTAAATATTTATTTATTTATAGTCTCACGCCTGTATCCCCGAATGGGTAGGCAGAGGTGAATATTACACCCACATTTCACCAGGAATTTATAGGTCCCACGTAATAGGGGGCGAGCCTATTGCCATACCGGACACATTACCAAACTCCGGGCTGCTACTGAGAATTTCCTAACGGAAAAACCCAATAACACTGCCCGACCTGGGAATCGAACCCGAGACCTCCCAATCCCACGCGCACATTTATGCCGCGAGACCAACGAGGCAGTCAATAAAGTAAATATTGTCTTCCAAAAAGTACCGTTGGAGTAATCCTGTTCTGGAATGGAGACCGGCGTCATGGCAAATGTAATGTAGAATCCCCTCCGGCTAGGTGGAGTGACGATATATTATGCAAAGTGGCTGTCAGCGGCTGGATGCGAAGAGCCGAAAATTGAGCTCAGTGGCTTGCCATCTGGGAGGCCTACATACGGAAGGCTGATAATGATCCATCTTTACAAACATTCACGTTTATAAAATTAACGGGATGTCGTTGTCGCTCCAACAAAACTTAATAAATCGCAATCACTAGTTGTGTAAATTGGCAGAATCATCTCAAGTTTAACTGACTATCTTTATTTATATTTATATATATAGGGTGTAAAAAGACCCTTAACGAAAACTGAAATCCTATGTTGTACCAATCACTACGAACATTTTTTACTTCGGCACCATGCCTGGGAAATTACTGTTTCAGGAGATATTAAGGCTCAAAGTTAGTATGGAATTTTCCTAATTAGGTACAAAATCGATGCATTGACCCCACCAATATGTTCTTAGATGCCCTATGACCCCATGGATAAGTAGGTATTTCGAGCATAGCACGCGCGCGCTTTTAATTGCGGTTTAAAATATGTGAAAACTTAAAAAAAAATTGGTTTCCCAGGTATTATTTTTGGTTAGTATGACTTGGCATGATGTACACAATGAGTAGACTTCGGCTTGGTAATAGGTCTTGTGACACCCTGTATATATATATATATATATATATATATATATATATATATATATATATATATATCTAATGTCGCACCTACTGTTATATTATCTCTGCACCACCCTAGGTTGACTGGTAGAGAATGCCTAAGGTATTAAGTCCGCCTATGTACCACATTTTTGTAGTGTAAGACGTTAAATAAATAAAAAAATTAAAAAAAATAATTTGTGGCAACCTGTCCGGTGAAATTGACAGCTTATAAGTTTACTAAGCCAGTCATATTTAGAGTCGAAACGGGATGTCATCAATAGATCATAATCAAAACATATTTTATTGCCATACAGTTTTAACCTGATTCCCACAACTAAAATAGCGGTCAGACTCAAATGACTGACATATAATCCATCAAGTCAACTGATACTGACAAATATCTATTTAAATAATCATATTCATTCATAGAGACCCCACGCGATTACTCAAAACTAAGCATAACATTAGTTTATCCAATGAATACAAATTTTACATAATGGAAGCGTATTTCTTAAGGATGTCGTGTGCCGATTAAAGTTGGCGTATTGACGGTTGTCAGTGTAGTACGTAGTTGGCGCCGTTGGCAGCGCTGGCGTCGTTCTCCGTCTTTCTTGCTCTCGTAGTTAAGTGACACAGGAGAAACTTTCGTCTCTCTTGCACTCGTAGAGTCAGCTGTCACAGCGCGACTGCCACGCCGCCAAGCGGCAATATGGGTCACACTGGTCACAGAAAGTTTGTCTACAGAGCGCCCATAAGAAATGTGCCTCTATTATTAAATATCTATGCTCTATGGTTTATCTATGTAATTTGACACTACGTCCCTGTGTTGTGAACTAATTTGTTAAATGCACAAATCTACTTATATAATATTTTGCTAGGCTTTTGAATGTTCATTGAAGTAAAATAAGCTGAGAGATAATCTAGTTTACTAATCGCTAAAATATCGCAAACAGATTCTCAGTTCATTAGATGACTTTTCACAAACGAAGTTTATCACTTAAGGCTGTCGGCCAAAACTTTTTCAATGTATTTCAGAAATCTTATACCTAGTGAGCGTTTAGTACTTCTCTTGCACCCGATATTTCTTATATTTAATAGAATATGTTATTATTTTACAAATGAATCAAGAAAATAAATTAAATAAATGGTTTGGGCACGTGGAGCGAATGAGTGAAGAAAGAGTGACGCATCAAATTTATGAGGCTAACGTGTGTGGGCAAGTCGGATGCGGCAGACCTAGTCGGACATTCGCCGATCAGATTGGGGACATCTTAAAAAATGGCAAGGTCCGAAGCACCCGCAACCGGCGAGCATGTATGAACAGGGTAATGAATGTACAAGAAGCGCGTGAGGTTTGTAAGGATAGATGCAAGTGGCGTTCCGTTGTCTCTGCCTGCCCCGACGGGAAAAAGGCGTGAGTATATGTATGTTTGTATGTATGTAAAATAAATTAACTACGCATTTTTACATTGCCTGGTCTAAGTAAGCATCATCAGCCCTTTACACCGTCCCACTGCAGGGCACGGGCCTCTTCTCACTAAGAGAAGGGTAAGGTCGTACGTATTCCACCACGCTGGCCAAGTGCGGGTTGGCAGACTTCACATGTCTTTCGAGAACATCATGGAGAACTCTCAGACATGCAAGTTTCCTCACAATGTTTTCCTTCACCGATTAGCAAGCGATAATCTTAACTCCGAAAAGTCATTGGTGCCCTGGATTTGAACCCGAGACCCTCTGCATAGCAGTCGGTCGGTCTCTCCACTCAGCTATCGCTGTATATATGTATGTCTAAGTAATATTAATATAAAATTCAATCATATTGCATATAATAATAAACATTCACATACCAGTCATTTTGGCTTCAAAATGAAGGAGTCATTGTGCAACAATCAAAGTATCATAATAACAATGGAGGCGCCATCAATTCATTTCAGTTATAGCAATTTGCTGCTCAATCCTTTGCTAAATGTTATTTACCTAGTATAAGCATTTAACTTAACTCTAAGTTATTCAATGAATGGAATTGAACCAAATGACTATGTATGGATATGACAGTCATTATACAGATTATACAGGATCTACAATTAAGGCATGATTACATTAGTTAGACCAAACACGTTATAAAATGATAATTAATAGTTATGGTTTGCAAAAGCTAGTAGCACGCACTAGGAGTCAACATAAAGTCTAGAAATATCTTATCTTGGTAAAATCACTGTAACCATTACAGCGTGAATGTTTCTACCCAACCGGGGTAGGCAAAGTAGTGTGAAATTTGTGTGTAAGGTTAGTACTTCACACACAATTTCGACATAAAGCAGCTGTATCCCAACCTTTGCGTCTAATTCCGCGAGTGGAAGCCATTTCATTTGATGACTTTGGCTAACCTGCCCATCCTCTAGCTTGTTTATAAAAATACTTGATGAGCCCGCGGTTACACCCTCGTTGTTTGAGGCTACCGCTCCGCTTATGCGGCTCATATTGTGATGTTATATAGCCCATAGCCTGCCTCAATAAATGGGCTATCTAACACTGAAAGAATTTTTCAAATCGGGCAAGTAGTTCCTAAGATCAGCGCGTTCAAGCAAACAAACAAACTCTTCAGCTTTATATATTAGTATTAGATTACTTAAAGAAAGCTTATGTATAAGCCTACCTACTATACAAAACGATACGCTTTGCTTACGCATTTTCTAAATAAAGTACTAAAATTTTACAATCTTTATTAAACATTTGCTTCATCACATAAACATTTAAATAAGACGATTTTAAATTCGAAACAAGTTTCGAAGTCAAATGTTTTATGTAAACTTCGGACTTATTAAAGTTATGTGCGTATTAAACACTTAATTATGTTGCTGTAACCGTGAAGAAAACACGGCAAGAAACCTAACATATGTGAAAATTATCTCCTTAATGTTCTCAAAGATGTATAACTGTTGTAAAAGTTTGACAACCACAGTTGGCCTGTGGCCTCTTGTTTATATATCTAAATGGTACTTGTCTGCAATTTGAACTCCATGTACTACAGCTTATAAACGGCGACATTAACTGGGACCCTGTCTGGGACTAGGAAATCCACAGGTCTTTTGAAAAATGGTTACGGCGTGGTCTAGACTTTCAATCAGATCCTAAGATAAACTTTGGTATTCGATTTAAAATCTTAACCTACGCCGAATCGTTTTGTGAAACAGAATCATACTTATTTTGTCATGATTTAAGAACGAAAAGATCCAGATATTTTAAAAAACATTTATTTTATGTATGGTCGCGCAAATATCCAATTTTATTGTTTTTTTATAACATTTCCTATGCCTACTGTGAACTGAATAAGTAGAAAGAAAACAAAATATCTTAATATGCACTAATTTACATGAGGAATTACTCAAATTGCCACTTACATTTTTAATAACATAAAACACTTCTTTGGTTTTGGAGAAGGAATTTTGATCATCAGCCCTTTATACTGTCCCACTGCTGGGCACAGGCCTCTATGAGAAGGGTAATGCCATAGTCCACCACGCTGGCCAAGTGCAGATTGGCAGACTTCACATGTCTTTCAGGAACATTATAGAGAACTCTCAGACATGCAGGTTTCCTCACGATGTTTTCCTTTACCGATAAGCAAGCGATAATTAACAATTGAATACGCATTTAACTTAGAAAAGTCGTTGGTGCATGCGGTGGATTCGAACCCGAGAATCTCTGCGTAGCAGTCTGTCGGTCTCTGCACTCGGCTATCACTACTTGGGGGGATAAGGAATAACAATTATGAATACTTACATACACATACATACATAAATATACTCACGCCTTTTTCCCGTCGGGGTAGGCAGTGACAACAGAACGCCACTTGCTCCTATCCTTACAAACCTCACGCGCTACTAAACTCATTACTCTTTCCATAGGTACATGCTCGCCGGTTTCGGATTCTTCGGACCTTTCCGTTTCTAAATACTTCATTAAATCATATCGAGTCATACGACAAATGAAATCGTTTATTGCAAAGTGGCAATGATGATGATGATATACTTTCACCAATAAATTATACAGAAATGATATGAAATCATCCATCCTACAGTTAAATGATACTATAAAGGATTTGGCAACATATCATTCGATAAGTACCTACTTGTCAGTTAATCAAGCAAAGACGTATTGGCGACCCAAGCGCTTTCACAACAGACCAATTTAAATCCTCATTCAAAATGATATATTATTCTCCAGTGCAAAAACTTTAACCTACACCAATTTATACAGAATTAAGACTTAAAGACGGCAATTACATATGTGTGATTTTTTATTCGCATACAGAAAACAAATTGGCCAATAAAAACGTTTAATTGAGACATCGAGCCGAATACGCGGCATCGGATCTCGATCTCGTGCGGTACAGGCGTGGACACAAGTGTTGGCTTACGATATATTTGTACTTATAGTTTAATACTATATATGACGTTTGAGCACAGTTCATACATAAGTATAATAGATGAAGAAAATTCACATGCACGTAATTGGTGAATATGTAGAGCTGACTGCCTCCGTGGTCCAGTGGATAGCGTATGCGACTGCTGATCGGAGGTCTCGGGTTCGATTCCCGGGTCGGGCAAAAGTGTTACTGGGTTTTTCCGAATACTCAGTAGCAGCCCGGAGTCTGGTGATTTGCCCGGTAACGGCAATAGGCTCAGCCGCCTATTACGTGGGACCTAAAAATTCATAGCGAAATGTGGGTGTAATATTTACACGTCTGCCTACCCTTTCAGGGATACAGGCGTGAGACTATAAATAAAAAAAATAAAATAATGTTGAGCTGTAATATGATGATAAAATGTATTGTACTATGTTCGTAATATCTTTATCTTTGTAGTATTTTATAGTTGTTTATAAATCTAAATTCAGAAATCATATGCATAAATGTTGCAAACATTATAGCAAGTAACTGTCAGTACAGTAAATCCCATATAAATAAAATAGTAACAGCCAAACCACCCTATTTTCAGCGTCCAGCAATTAGTATTTTCCGATATGTTCATATTTTGTTGTGTTTCCCGGGTCGCGGCCTTCATTACGAGAAAGTTTCACGGTAAAATTTATCGATACTTTAGGCATGTATTAGCAAATAACAACCTTTTAAGACCCATGTAAGAAATTTTCATTTGACCTTTTGGACTAATTGTATTAATCTTGATGTTCCGTAAAATAATATGTTGAATATCTCAGTAGCTAGTTCACTGTAAGAAGTTTTGAGTCAAATGTGTTTACTTAAATCAAAGTGTAAAGACTTTATTATGGATTAAGACTACAAAGTGTCAATATGCCATTTCATTCCCTGAGTGTCCTAATAGGCGATTAAGGCAGAAACACGAAGTTGATATAGTTGCAAAGAGATAAAAAAACCAACTTAAATATGACCGCCTGTGGAATACGAAAAGTTATATGTTGAAAATAAGAGCTGAGAGAATAAATATAAACCTCATATAACTTAAGTACGCAACTGTACTTCGTATCTAGAACGAAGCGAGAGGAGCCACTCCCCGATGGCTATCGCACGGATTACGGGCGACTACAGGTGCGCAGCTAGTATTGCTTGTAAGGCCGCGCAAGATTTATGTACTGGTTCGACAATGCAAAGCTATGTTGTGTACAAGCTTGGGCTATGTGGAGTTTCTGTGAACATGTGCGCATGTTTATGCTACTAAGAAATGTCAAGTAGCTTTAGGTGTGTCTAGTGAACTTACCGAACTTGCGGCGCCGCTTGATTTAAAATTAGGTTTGACTTTTATTTTTAATTATTCAGATTATGATCATAAAAAGCAATGCCTTTTCCATCATACCTTAAAATAATATCTATTTCGATCTACGATAACCTTAGATAAATAATTTGACTAAATAGAATGGCTGCATTAGAATGTGTATCTGATAAAGTAGCTACTCACGAAGGTACATCTAGGATACATAGTTTTTTCTAACTTCTTTTTTTCTTAGTTCTCTGTAGTAGTTAGTCAATTTTAAATGAATTGGCAATCTTAAATATAATTATTTTAACAAGTGCTGTGGCAGCTTTACCGAGACAATTAAAAAGCAAATATTCATTCGTTTCTCAATTCCATTTACAATTTTTATTTATAACTAAATAATTCATTTTGGAACAAACAATTACTCTGTTACAGATAAATATTTAAGTAGAGTTTAACTATCAGGTATCTGTTATTGAATTATGGAAGAAATCCACGGATTATGATATGGTTTATTTATTGACATTTATAAATCGTCACCGACGGAAATCCATTTCCTTTGAATATTTTACTCCCACAGGCAGAATTATTCAAATTTTATTCTAACAGTGCAATATTTTAAATCTATAGTTTTCCATTTTGCAGTGTTAGACACCGCGAAGAATAATTGTGATTTGTGATATATAGTGAATATAGAAGGCATATGTGTAAACTGCCTATTGAACTGAACCCTTTAATAATTAAGTTCAGAGGGTGTTGCTGAGTAGCGGGAAATATTTTGGGTTCTAGATAAGTCTCCTGCAACGTTAACAGTAGTTATAGACCTTTTTATCTGATATATAAATGTAAATGGTATTATTTTCAGGCTATTTCATAGCCTAGCTAGGAAAACAGTAAGCCATCCACTATTTTGTGTAGTAAACTACTTCACAGATACTGTAACTACTTACCGTTCCATGTAATGTACTACAATGATTTACTTGCCAATAAAAATATTATTATTAATATTTTATTGGCTAGCGGTACGAAAGCTCTGCTTGTTTTTGATGTTTAAATATGTATAGCAAAGTAAAGTGAAAATATTATCTTAATATATATATTTCTTGTGTGCGTGTGTATGTCACTGAACTCCTCCTACACGACTGGACCGATCTTGATGAAATTTTTTGTGTATGTTCAAGGGGACTTGAGAATGGTTTAGATTCACAATTTAGTCCACTGGAAAATCTTTTTTTACTTAATTTTTAATTTGTAATTAGTTGTGGATATCGGAATGTTTCACATTGGAACCGACGGACTGCGCTGCTATCGCAATGTCAAATCTTACATCAATAATTTCGTCAAGGAGTACATCGAAACCTTACCTGAATAATAAAACATTAAAAAATAAAGATTTCGAGTCGACAACATATGTATATCCACAAAATTCGGATTGTCGAGTATTTTGTTAAATTCTAATGGTTCTGACAGACAAATCGCAGTCGCCATATTGGCCAACCTAGCGAAATGTCATTGATACCGGATAACATTTTGAGTCTTAGTACTAAGTAGTTTGTATGTGTTAATACTTTTTGCAGTTATATTACAATTAAAACGACAATTTAGAGAAGTATCCGCCCAATAAAGGAGATTTTCTGTTACCCTGAACATAGATGATATACTATAACTAGAGAACCCCGAATTTACGCGTACGAAGCTGCGGGCTAAAGCTAGTATTTCTATATTATCCTTGGCTAAATAAATATTTCAGTATGATACGCTTAAATATTACCGAGAAACATTATCCACAGTTTCACATTAGACGAAGTTCGTTAATAACAACGCGTGCTTAAACTTTATTGACATTAACACCTAATCGTTTCACAATTCTTTTCATTCTAATATCTTTATCGCCTTTATATATTAATAGTCTATCAACAAGGCGGTAGTATCGTGAATATAAAATTAAACATTGTTTTGACTCGCTACGTCAGTGTGTTTATAAATAAGTGTGCTTGCTTCTGTTGTGTCTACGGCTCTTTCCTACTTCATTGTTGCTTGTTTGCACATGATTCGCGCTGTGATTGTTGAGGGAAGTAATGCTGTTAACTTTATGGCAGAAATTTCGCTGCAGTTATGATTGCAGTTCGTGTTTTCATAGAAAATATATAAAATATGCCTTTGGTGTGTTGAATACTTTGTGTTATTTAAAACGAACCACATTTAAACGCTTTGTATCATTCATTTTACAAGTGTATATTTATTATTAGATATATTTAAATCAGATAATAAATATTTATATATATTTATATATTTATTTCGTGTGGTGACGGATTAAGAATACGGATTGTCACCACCCCACATCATCCCATGGGTGTCGTAAGAGCCGACAAAGGGAGCATATTATGCAGAGAACACCACTGTAAGAGAAGGAAACCTTGATACAAACCCTATACCAACCCGTTTGGCCAGCGTGGTATAGTAGACCAATTCCTCCTTTCAAAGGAGAGGCCTAGTCCAGCAGTGGACTGTTAAAGGCTGATGATGATATATTTAAATCAAAAAGGAAATATAAAAAGACCGAAATAAAAAATAATGAACTTGTAATGTCAATAAAGTACTAAATAAATAAATTAGTAGGAACATAAACTAGGACATTTATAGGTGAACTTCCGGCCATTAAGTTTTCTTAATGCGTAGGCTTACATTAAATAGAACACATAGCAGTACTAGATGAAAGATCTTTCACTGACACGACTGTTAATTACAGACTTGCTAATAAGCAACACAGAAAATCGACGTAACGTAACAGTACCTAAACTGTTGCGTTTCGATCGGTGAGTGAGAGTGTCGCAGGCCCTATCCCTTATTCCTTCTCCCTCATCCCACTCCTTATCCTATCCCTTTTCCCAACCCCAAGGGGCGGCAACGCACTTGTGACTCCTGTGGTGTTGCGGGTGTCCATGGGCGGCGGTAATTGCTTACCATCAGGCGATCCGTCTGCTCGTTTGCCGCCTATTATTACATAAAAAAAGCAGCTAAAGCAAAATGTTGAAGTTGGAAATGCCAATTGTTTGTCTGAACTCAAATAAAAAAAAACCCGTGCAAGAAATTCAATAATATAAAACTGTTAGTATGAAATTGGTTTGGTACAAAAACTGAAAGCAAGTGAACCCTTATAGATTTACAACCAATAAACTCTAGTACATAATGAAAACTTCATGAAACAGATAACATCTAAATAGCGGCAATGAAAATATATTAACAAAATGGATCGGCAAATGCAATAAATAAGTAAGAGAATGGAAAGATTCCGACAATGCAAATAAAAACATCGCGAGGTGATGAATAAAGATGGCTAATAATAAAAATGTGGGTGCTGAACATGACAGGCTCTGAATTTATCGACAGTAGAACATTGACGACCACCGACCGAGATCGCTACCTACCACCGACATTACAATAACAGTTATCAGGGTACATTCACACGGACCACATTTTAAATTTTGCCCTGAAGTTGAGTTGTATTTCTTGAAAATTCTCTTGAAGTTTAATTTATCTAGGGTTACAAAACTGTCATTCATGAAAAATACTTTTTAATGTAGTCTCTGAAAACTGAAAAACTAACATAAATAAAACTTGGATTCACTATTTCAAAATAATCTCAATCTAAAGAACGTATTAGATACTTGTAATGAAGGGGAAAATATTAAAGATATATAATAAAAACATAAAGAATTTTCGAGGCCCTTGCAAACATGAAAAAATATATATAATAAGTAAATATGTAAAATAATATGCAGCGTTGAATCTCGAAGTTTTGCTTTGTTTTACGTTAGCTAAGTTTCAATGTCAGGAGTACAAAGAAACCAATCACAAAGCTCAAACTGGCTGTGTGAGCCATCATAAATAAAGTAACAACCGCAGACGATTTCTTTCAACGTTCACCGACTTACAATTTATCACCAATAAATGTACTTGCCAATGACACGCAACAATAAAACTTAAAGATACTTCAGGAAGCTTTTTTAAAATGTTTCTGTCTGATTCAAATAAGAAATATGATATATTGGTCTGGTCTCGATTTGATTTTGATATATGGTAAGACAATTGGCTTGAAAAAGTGCTTGTAAATTTATGTGGTATTGTTGAAAGCTTTCTTGTTGCAAAATGATGTTATGATGTACGTAACGATGTATGAAGTGAATAGCTGCGGTAGGTCGGAACCAGTACAGGTGTCTTATATGAGAATATTGAAAGTGAAATAATAAGTGTTATTTGAGAAAGCTTTTTTGATGCAGTCAATGATATGAAATGAGATGGTCAAACAAAAATTGAAGATTGCGGTAGGTCTATACGAAGTGATGATAAAATTATTTTAGATACCAGAAAATCTTTTGAAGTCATCTTTCAGAAAAATAAAAGTCAGAAAAATAAAAGTGATCTCAATATTTAGAAAGGTTTTATGATACTTGGATATATACTGCAACTAAAAGTGGTTTAGATGCCGTGAAGGCCATTCAAAGCTAATTTTAAATACGGTACTGCATTAATATTTGCTTTAACAAATTGCTTTAATCTATTAAGTCGAAAATCAATTAAAGTATCTATTTACAAAATACCTACAAAGAAACTAATAATCTAATGCCTGAAGCAAAGCCTAATAACTTAGCGTAAACCGACTATGAATCATTTGACAGCTCGTATACGTTAGAACTATGTCGGGTTACGTTACCTACGACGATACGGAAGCGATACGATTGATAAGATAAAGAGATGTATGTTTTATGAGTAGTACTTGCTAAGTTTATACTAAAGTTCATGCAACAGTGGGCAAACAAAATCAGAATCTTTACTTGTGAATTTTATATAGGTTATTAGACATTTGATTCCGTTTTACTATATTCTCACCAAAATAAATACCCTAGGCTTAAATTTAATGTGTATCTAAATAATCTACAAATATAATAATTTAAAATAGTGTCGCGATGTGTCCAGGACACATCGCGACACTATAAGCTCTTCTTAACTTCAATGGACTACATCGAAGTACACTATTATTTGAATCATCATCATCACCATTCTATCGTGAAACTCCCGACGACTTCCCTAAGAAATATTGATTTTTCCATAATTAGTGCCAGGATATTTCTCGGTACTCCTCGTTACTACTGTAATATATTTATAATCACCTGGAAATTTTATATGTCGTCTAAGGCAAGCGACAATACATTTATAAAACGTACAATATTATAATAAATATCCCGATAAGCGGCAATAGGCTCGCCACCTATTACGTGGGATCAAAACACTGGCGAAAAGTGGGCGTTTGATATGCCTCTGCCTACCCCTTCGGGTAAACAGGCGTGAGTCTATGTATGTATGTATGTACAATATTATTTAGCGGGTCTTAGTCGCGATAATTTACTTATTTCAAGGCATAAAGACCTCTGCTATTCTCCTACGTTTCTACCGGCTTGCAACGGCTGTGGTCGCGGAGGGACTGACAGTCCCTCCACTGAAATAATTAAATTATCGCGACTAAGACCCGCTAAATTATATTGTATGATGTATACAAATCGCGAAAGTTTAAAAACATTTATAAATGTACCAACCTTATTAAAATGTGATATTTTATCAAAGGGCCCTTTACTTTTATGTGTAATGTAAAATGTCTCATTTCATATGCATGTTGTAATAGAATCTACATTTATCCATCGCCGCCGTGTCGCTTAATGTGAAGGGACTCATAATATATTCTTACTATGTTGGGTTATCAATCATGTTTAATTGCTCGCCTATGGCTTGTTATTCAATTAACTTAGCGAAACGTTTAATTAACACGCCTGTTAGAGCGATCGGCCGCTTCTGCGCTAACGTTGATTTTGCTATTTATTTTTCTTTTTATTTCATTTTGTGATATATTATCAATAAATTAATCGTGACTAATTGCGCGCTAATTGTTTATTTTTATCATTAAGGACAAGTTTACAAAAACATCTTTAAATGTTCAAAGATTTATGTGGTCCTAAATCTTACGATAAGTCGAATGATTTCACTTACACCTATAGAGCTAGTTCATCCTTATTCATACAATGCGTAATTTAAGGATCGTAAATTTAACGTTTGGCGTTGGCGAGATAAGTAACTGCATGAAAATGTTCATAAATGTATTTATTCGCGAAATATTGTATACTTTTTATTTTGATGCAAATGTGGAATAGTAAATCTCAACTGAACATTTATGTTGCCTAATATATTTTAAATAAAATCATGACTAAAGCAAAGAAGTACTAAATCTTTCGACATCATCACTTATTTACTACAGATAGTATAGGGATATAGATAATATAGTGAGGTATAATTTGTTACTCACAAAATTTCTATAAATATAATATTGCGAAGCGTTACTCCAGTCCTTTTAATGACAGATCTATGCTATGAAGCGATAATCAGATGCAATAACAAAATACAAAATTATATTTGCAGTTCATAAACCAACAAACATTACAAATATTACCTTACTGCTTAGTTTTAAAGCTAAGAACCGCTTACCAGCAATGAAACTTGGAAGTTAGTTAAACTTGTATAAAGGAAAGGAGATGACTGAACGCACTGAAACATTGGCGCCAATTTGCACCAATCAAAATAGTTAGATAAACTTGACCTGTGAAGTGGAGAAATGCACTTGACAATGCCCGACGCTTGACAGCTTACAAATAGACCTAACAATAAAATAGACTAGTAAATATTATGAATAAAATCAATAATAGAAAGTAACTTGTAATGCAAATTGAAAATTATGCAACCAACTATCCATAAAGGGATTTAATATAATCTGTTAATACCCTAGACCACCAAACAGAACAATATATCAATGTCTCTAGACAGGAAATGATAAACATATATATAAAGGAAACTATGAACTATAGTTGCAGTTATAGATGGCGAAAAGTTAAGGCGTATGACTTAGAAAACTTTTATCCGTTACTATTATCCTAAATTGAGTATTGCTGTAAGCCTTTTATAGGTAAAGCAAAAGTGTAGACTGTAATGCATTGAATGATAATTTTGGTCATCTTATGTGTACTGAATTTTTTTTTAAATTTGCTGCTAAAATCACAATAGGAATTGACAGTGCTGGAATAGTGAATTATTTCGAATACCTTATCAGTTTTGTTTAAAAGTTCACGCTAAATTGTAGCACCTATTAAAGTGATTTATTTAGAACATAAATTGACTAAATCCAGTAATCATTCACTAAGTAAATTTGACGTCAATCATAGGTCTTATCTGGGCGGCAATAATCATGTCATACATCCATTAAAACAATTAACAATTAATTACAGTGCTTTACATGAGGCTATGGCGATCGCAATTTGTTCACGTTCGGTTCCATATTCGGTGCATTATCTATTTGATCGACTTCGTTTAAGATTAATAGATCTTTATAAGGTTAGGTTTAGTCACGTTTGTCTGATTTTTGATATCTGAATGATATTAAAACTAGATCAGTTCGTGTGGCCAAGTCACTGTTATTCTATTCATGATCGATAAAGTAAGCTGTGTTTCGTTTTGACATGAAAGTTGGTTAACCAAACTTAAATTACTTTAAATTATTATGGAAAGGAGCAATATAAGCCTCGTCTGTAACGAGGAAAGCTTAAAATATACCACACAACACATGAAAATAGTGCTTTTATAATTAGATATGAAAGCTTTCTAACGACAACGGAAATTTCATTTTTTTGGTCGCATAAAGCTGATTAAAGCGACCTGCCCTAAAACACTTTAGCTGAAAGTACTCCAAATATATCACAACGAAAGCGTCAAAACAAAGACCGACCGAAGAATCTATCACATACAACGACAAACCAGTAATGATCACTTAAAAGCTTCAAAGTGAATCAAGACAATACATAAGTCGTTTAAAAATCTAAATTGAGATGTGAGGAAAGCGGCTGTCTGTTTTAATGAAAGTGCCAGAACGAGAAAAAAAGAAGCAGTGACAAATTAACATGGTGGTTGTCACGTCGTTTGTCAACGAGTGTTAATAGATTTAGTCAGTCTGTTATGATCATAATGGATACGTCGGGAATTCCGGCGGGAATTGAGTGCATCTAATCAGATTGAGCTATGTTTGTCGCTGTCATGTTTCATTTTGGGTGTTTTGATGATTGTTACCCTAGTACACATTTGTTGTAAGATAATATTTTTGTCGTATAACCACAGCCTGTAGAGGTGAAAGTTACTGTATCTTAACAAAATCGTTATTTTTAAAGCATACATTTCGAGGCATCGAATGATTTTGGTTTAAATTTTAATGTAGTTGGCCAAAATTGAAATCTCAAGATTACTCTTACTGCTACGTTCCTTTTAAATTTCTGACCAAAAGGCTGGAGGTGTTTTCGGGCTAAGCTTACTTACGCATTTTACGCACAGTGTAACATAGAACGCGATACCTAGGTAAACAATGCGCACTAGTGAACCAATATTTCTATATGTTTAAGTTTGTTATGAATGGTCTTATTGCCTGCAATAAATGATTTATTATCATTAGGTATATTACTATAAATCACTACTCGTTTACACTTATGCTAGGTCTAAATTGATGCAACAGCAAACAAGTCATGGTCAATAGTTTCATAAACATCATTCTTTAGTCCTCTATCATTACTTTTATAGAGATTTATGTTTATCATATTGACGTTTGCAAAATTTATTTTTTGCATTCAATGCCAAAGCAATGATTGCCAATGACGATAGTAACAATTACTATCAAACGGTTAATGATATGTACCTTTGTAATTTTGTTCTTCTTAAGAGGTCAAACGTTTGCGACGGATCTGAAACAAGGGAAATTATATGAATTAGTTACAATAGCTTTGATAACACATACATAGCTACGGTAAAGTCCGAAGCACCCGCAACCGGCGAGCATGTATGAAAAGAGGAATGAATGTAGAGGAAGCACGTGAGGTTTGCAAGGATAGAAGCAAGTGGCGTTCTGTTGTCTCTGCCTACCCTGACAGGAAAAAGGCGTGAGCATATGTATGTATGTACATAGCTAATAAAATAGGACTTGGTTGAATTGAATTCATTTAAATACAAATTGATTAAGGAACTTAGTGTGCTATTCTTTGTGTCTTATATTCCTATCTATAAGTGAACAGTGTAATCTTTTAGACACACTATTTTCACTTTGTTTTTGCATTAACTTTGTCGTATTTTCTGAAAGAATTTTCCACTCACGGTTGTAAAAAAGAATACACATAAACTTTAAAATAGATAATATAATGTACTAATCCAATCAAAATTCTCCTTCTGCACAATAAGCACAATTATTTACTAGGCAAACATTTTAGCATAATTAAATCACGTTTGAGGCTTGCCTGATGAAGTTGAAATCATTTAAGTCAAAATAATAAGATTTAATCCTCTAGAACAGTTATCGTATATTAAATTCAAAAGCGCAGTGAACATAGTTTTCAACACCTAAGATGGATATTTCGTTTACTATAATCCGAAATCGTGACTGCAGAATCTGATAATCATCTTATACTTAACCAGCTTCCTTGGTTAAGGACGCCAAATGGCCTACCTGTTAAACGAATGTATTATTATTAACGTGACATGAAATCGAAGAATGTCATAATAGCTCATATTCTCTTGCTGTGATGGCATAATTTTAACTACGATATGGCTGTGACTGTCATTTAAAAAATAATTGATTTAGGCTTCTTGTTTGAAACCACTTCGAAAATATTTATAACGTATTCAGCTACTTACCTATCTAGAAAACGTTAATGTTAATTAGTTTCTTTTTATTTTATAGACCTGTGTATCACGCCTGTATCCCCGATGGGGTAGAAAGAGGTGTAATATTACACCCACATTTCGCCATGAATTTTTAGGTCCCACGTAATAGGGGGCGAGCCTATTGCCGTACCGGGCACATTACCAGACTCCGTGCTGCTACTGAGAATTTCCTAACGGAAGCCCAATAACACTTTGCCCGACCTGGGAATCGAACCCGAGACCTCCCAATCCCACGCGCACATTTATGCCGCGAGACCAACGAGGCATTCCGAGACCAACGAGTGTTAATTAGTTGTTTAGAGCTATTTGCTTGTATAGATCGAAATGTCGAGACCATACTGTTTGCCTTGTCGACCATCGCAAACTCATTCTTTACAAGTCGATCTGCCTCGGTTTATAGATATGAATATTGATATATACAACAGGCAATTCATATGATTGCCAATTACTAGGCCATTGACGACAACGCAAATTTGTCAATTTGGGAGTGTGAACGAGCTTGTATCGTCTGATTAATAAATAACAGTCAAATAGAGTCAATCGGCACTCTCTTCGAGTTGCGCTGGTATAATGGCAGCCACTTATGCTACGGCCACACTACCTTACCGTCTACCGGGCTGTTACCGCAATAATTAAAGCATTTAATTACCGTTTAAATTACTGCGTGAAGTCGTGTGGTTACACTAGAGTTTACCAAGATACAACAAATTAGGGGGTAAAAATATCATTTTCAAGATGGAGGTTGAAGCTGTAGCTGTGTGGTATTTTATGAGTGCCAATTATTTTTACATGAATCTTTTAAATTTTTACAAAGCTAAAGCAAGACTAAAAATAAGCTTTCTGTCGGGTATCCCAAAGAGACGGTTCGGATTGGAATAATTCCAAAAATTCGAGCGCTTTTTCATTTGACCACTCCATATTGGTAGATACATGCGTCGTCGTCGAACTCATGTTGCACACTGGACAAACAATAGTGTGGCCACAAACGCTTAATTACTGCGGTAATCTTCTTTGATGTGCGAAAAAAGACCGCCACCGGAGCTATTGTCTACCGCCATTTGCCATATTGATTGGCATTGTAAAATTATGGCCATAATTTGTGGTTACACCTAGGCGTTGTTGAAGTTATCGCAATAATTATTGGCATATTACGGTAGTGTGGCCGTAGCATTAGCGAAAAAGCTAACGTTCTGTCATATCTGGTTCGACGAAAAAGTGGATTCCAGGCTAAAAATTTGATAATCTTGAATGCATCGGAGACCAATAGAATGATAATATTAGTGCCTGTCCCCATATATTATGTAACATTTATTCTACTACAAACCATTGAAATTTAATATTTGATAAGTATCTCATTACATTTAGTTCTGTGTATACCGTTCGCATTTAAAACATGGGTAATGTTACACCACAGCGTTCACATAATATAGAAAACAGATTAATATATACCCTTGGGACAGCTCATAAGTGAGTTTACGGTTTCCGTGCCAAGTATTGGAATGATCTTTCATATTAGATAATATTATATTCTGTGAAACACGTGGCGTTTAAAGCCAAATCTTAATATATAAAATCCTTGCGTTACTGACTGACTGACAGACACGCTACAGCCGAAACTATTGGGCGCAGGAAGCTGAAATTTGGCACGTATGTTCCTTGGGGACCGTAGGGGTGCACTAAGAAGGGATTGCCCAAAATTCCCACGGAATCGGCCAAAACGAATAAATTAAAAAAAATTCAGGCGTAGCTGCTGGCGTCCTCTAGTGGATGATAAATTATCATGTGTAGCGAGTATTATGAAGAATTAAAGACCAGTGATACCATCGACATAATTTACGAATATATGTAAGTAATACTTGTTTAAATTAAGTGTTGATTATCATGTCACACGATCAGGAAATATCCAATTATACACAAATCTCAGATATATTAGTTTTGACTGTAATTTGACTGTCACTTTCAGTAGATAGCTTGAATAATTTTAAGTTTGATTGAAAGGTTCAAGTATGTATGCATTCTTGTAATGAAAAAATAATTGGTATAAAATTTTTGGTATCAAAGATACAATTTATGTATATTAAACGATACTATGTCTTCTCTACGAACGAGAGATCTATCGTAATGATCTTGCTGCGCTATAGCATGGAATGCCTGAGTACATACAAATCTGTCCACAGTGTCGCTATTACTTAGATTTTGAGTAAAATAGTCGCTCTACTTTCTATATATTCTATGTCATGTCACAAATATGAGAATTACAAACGCTGTCTTAATATTACTCATGTTGTTATGCTGTAATTTTAAACACTTTAAATACGCGCGTTTTTGCATTGAAGTACCTATCTATCATATGATAAGTAGATACTTGGATATGCGAAAAAAATAAAATTATAAACTTATGCTATGTATGTACACGTATAACAAATGATACAGTCAAGTCTATACCTAATAATTACTTAAAAACTAATTGAGTCTTGTGAATTTTTTTTTGTCATGTACCCATTTCTTCTTTTTTTCTTGTCTTGTTGTATTTAATTTGATTTATGTGTTATTCTTTTTTTATCTTTTTATCTTATTTGTCAATATTGTTTCCCATTTTTTTTGTTTGTGTGTATAATAAATGTGCTAAAAATAAATGTTTCTTTATCTTTTATCTTTATCTTATGTTTGTATAATCGTTGGTGGCACTAAGACACGCTATTCGAGTGTATGCAATCAGAATTCCTACAAAGCATACGTGCAATTACAGTTAATTATACCCAGGAAGGTACCTTACCGCCGCGAAATCTCATTCAGCGAATTTGCTGGCATCAGAATGGGAACATCGCGTAACCATAACTGATAAATTCAAATTACTTCACTGACAACTGTAACAAACAACCCAGCAGGAGTTCTTGCAAGGCTGTGGCAGCTATACTTTCCCATACAAGATAAATTAATCCCTAAAACCATCGTAATAAAGCATACAATTCTATAAAAGTAAATCAATATTTTCAGAATTCACTTTACACTTGTGTAAAAGAAAATGAACATTACTAATGAGCTTCTTATGATTCAAATTCGTTTGTAGTTTATATTCAGTATCTAGATACTTCTATTGAAGTCCATTTAACAAAATATCACTCTAAAGTCGAACAAACTTGAACAGTAAATGCAATTCAAACATTATGATTTGTGATAATTATACTTAAATGTAAACTGCAAGTGCATGGCATTCATAAATTTAAGGTATAAAGTAAGACGATGGATTTAATCTAAGGCAAATTATACATCCGTTTAGTAGATAGGATGTTAAGTAACCAGACTTAATATAAATGACATGATATTATCAAAATACTCAATCTAATAGTTTATTTCTATTTTGATAGTTATGGCCGAGTGGAGATACCAACAGACTGTCATGCAGAGGGTATCGGGTTCGAATCCATGGTGCGCACCAATGACTTTTCGGAGTTATGTGTGTATTGAATTGTCAATTATCGCTTGTCCTGTGCCTCGGAGAGCACGTTAAGCCGTCGGTTCCGGTTGTGATGAAGATCTTTGACAGTCGTTACAGGGCGTCAGCGCCTTCTAAATAAACTGATACTAGTCTAAACCATGGAATATCGCTATCCCTTCGGGTTGCAGAGGTCAGACAGGCAGTCGCTCTGTGGAAAAGCTAATATTTAGCCAAATCCGGTTAGACTAGTAAGCGGACCCCAGGCTGAAATTGGGATAACGCTAGGAGGATGATAATGATCGTTATATTGTACGTGAGCAACATTTTGGAAGAGTTGTCTGGATGGAAAGAATGAACGTGTTAAATATGTCAATTATACTGACCTCTACGCTTTAAAACACGGTGCACATAATTAATAAACACCTCTGCATTAGAAGTAACATAAATGCAAGCACAAGGAGGAAACGCGTAATAAAATGATTTATCAAAGAATTCATGCTTTTTTTAATGGTAACATTGTAAGTGAGCGAGTTTTTGGAGCGTATGTCTAAGCATGGTATAGTATTTAGAGGTATACAAATAGCACCTTGTTTAAAAATAAGAGAAGACAGAGAGCAGAGAGAGAGAGCACCTATGATGAATTTAGATTTTGTGTAGCTTGTTTATACCATGTGTCTTGACCAGTAGCGTATCATAAATGACCAACGAAACTGTGATGCGTGTTATAAAAGCAAAATTATAACGAAAAAAATAGTAACCTTTGATTGATTAAAATTGTGAGACGAAAAAATCTCCCTACCTCTTTTCCATCTCTATAGGGAAAACCGTCAAAGAATTGGAAAGATAAAGGACTCTGAAAGAAAAGAACGAGGATAAGATGGTGACGGGGTCCATCCTAGCTGTTTTTTTTTCTGTTAAATGTTTCAATAGTTGGGTACTGGATTCAACCCTTTTATGCAAGTCACCTCACTTTTAGCCGCATATTATTAGGCGCAACGTCATTCATAATTAATTGCTATTCCAACAAATTTTGACCGACCTTCAGGAGAAATCAAGAATTATACTTTTGGCTAATTGATTAAACTTTCTGCTGCAAGTTCAAATCTTATACTAATATATAAAGCTGAAGAGTTTGTTTGTTTGGTTGAACGCGCTAATCTCAGGAACTACAGGTCTGATTTGAAAATTCTTTTAGTGTTACATAGGTAATTTATCGAGAGAGGCTATAGGCTATATAACATCACGCTATGAGCCACGGAAGCGGAGCAGTAGCCTTAAATAACGCGGGTGTAACCGCGGGCATCATCTAGTTAAGTAATATTCGTCCATATTAAATGTATTTCCTCACCTTCGAAGCTTACGAAAATACTAATCCAGTATAATCCTAATCCAGTGCTTAGCTAGTCAGTGTACCACTAAGCAGGTTGTATATTATAGCTTAAGACTCCTAAATACTCAACAACTTAGTAAACAAGAGTACCGCTCCCATGTATCGTGTGTATTGCGAAATTAATAGCTGCCGAGGTACTCAGTACTTCGTACTTTGAGTATTATTTTGATAAGCAGCCAGATATTCTTGTTAACTTGTTGAAATTACTTGCAAAGTTTACTCATAATGTTATAAGTAATGTTAAAATTGTACTAAGCTTGAATACAATGTTAGAAGATGCTTGTAAATCGTGAGATATTTTTAGTTTGACTGATATTGGTATTTGCAGTAGTTTTATTTCTAACTAGACGTCGCCAGCGGCTTCGCCCGTAATTATACATATAAACCTTCCTCTTGAATCATTCTATCTGTTAAAAAAACCGCATTAAAATCCGTTCCGTAGTTTTTTACATAAGGACAGACAGACGGAAGACAGACTTTGTTTTATACTATGTAGTGATGTTGTTGTGGTTTATGCTCTTTGTGGTGAATATGATAAACCTATGGAGATTTGACAAATCAATTAATATTCCTTTTCTCTATCTTATTAGTACCTAACTAGATGACCCAGCGAACTTTGTACCGCCATATATGTATTATACATATAAACCTTCCTCTTGAATCATTCTATCTATTAAAAAAATCGCACTAAAATCCGTTGCGTAATTTTAAAGATTTTAGCATACATAGGGACAGACAGACAGAAGACAGACTTTGTTTTATACTATGTAGTGATGATTGTACGGACAGTACATGTAGAAGTTTAAGGCGTCAGCGCGTTTCGCGTCAGGAAGCTCTCTGTAATTGTTTGTTGTCTCCTCTCGATATAACAGTTACGCCGGATTCGGGCCTTGTCTTTAAAAGAAACAAGAAAGTAAGTAAGTATTCCAATTCTTTAAATAGTATTAAAACATTATCGCATCAATATTTTCTACAGCTACATAGCTACAATTTGTTAAAATGTCCAACTGTGCTAATCTTAATATATAAAATCCTTGCGTTACTGACTGACTGACAGACACGCTACAGCCGAAACTATTGGGCGCAGGAAGCTGAAATTTGGCATGTGTGTTCCTTGGGGACCGTAGGGGTGCACTAAGAAGGGATTTCCCGAAATTCCCACGGGATCGGCCAAAATGGGTAAATTAAAAAAAATTGCAGGCGTAGCTGCTGGCATCCTCTAGTTTTATATACAAAGTTGACAAACATATTTGATGAAAGTAGCTTTCAACTGTGTGACATTACTATCATGAATCGAAATTGACGTAAACAACGCAGTTACGTCTTTCATGATCGCCGAAACTCATATCCATCTTAATCCGACTTAAGTCCATTCCCAAAAAGGCCCGCCTCACAACACGAACCACGCTACAGTAAAGATGTTAAACAAGGATCAAAAGTGGTCAGCGATTACACAAAAATCCAATACAATTACCACATTTTTTGTGACCTAAAAGCCGCCTTTGTAGCGTCCATGGTCGCCGAGTAACCGAATAATCAGTACCAATATTTGTACTGCAATTTGTTTACCATTCATATTCGAGAGCAGGCGCCCTCTGGTGTTACATTCAACGTTAAAGTTTATTTCATGAGAAATTTCATCAGGACTTCGTGGGAACGTTGGCTTACGCAATAGTCAATATTGGACTATACAATTTCATTGTCAAGTTTTGGTAGTTTTACCACCATCTCTAAACAGCCTGGCTATCCGCTTTTACACCTACGTTAGACTGGTGTTTATATTTGTCATTAGGCCGTGTGTCGCCCTGCCGATATATAATGGTAAATAATGCATTGTTGTGGGTCAACTTTTATGACTCTGAGCTTGGGATTCGTCATGGGTGGCTTATGAGTTTTAATTTTTTTTCCAGCTCCACTTTTATGCGGTGCGTTATAAATTAAATGGTATGCCTTTATGGCAATTGAAATTGCATTTTGATTCACGTTTTTCTTTATTCTTTATTTGAAAAGGTGAGAGGTTACCAGATTCTAATTTCGCCATGTTTCAAATATTATTGTATTTTTAATTATGTTTTTATGAGCTCAGAATTAAGATCCATGAAATAGTATTTAAAAACTTGAGTTTATTTTTTCTTCAGTACAAACTGAACGCTTTAACATAGCAACAGAGATCGTAAAAGCCAGTTAACCGACTTTAAAAATAAACCAATCTTAATACCTGCTATAGAATTATTGACATTGCGTATCTAACATTTTGAAACGCAACATCAATTCAGGAGTTAAATTGCAAAACTGGACTTAAAATTATCATGTCATCATGACTAGATAGATACTGTGATTGATGTAGAATGAGGAGTCATAGTGACACGCTTCTATTTCAATCACAAGCTGCAGATGTATATATATGTAATTATAAGTATAGTGCACGGCTACAGTTGTAGCTGTACATAAAATAATATGTCCGCAGCCCAAATCAAATAAAACATGTAACATATGCAGCAATTTGTCTTGTATTGCACTTCTACCTAAGACCAAGTAAAATAAGGTACTTACTGTAAATATAAAATTCTGAGTTCGTACTAAAATATTTAAATTAAATTCTTACTAAAAATGTATAAAATAAGACTGCCTCGTTGGTCTCGCGGCATAGATGTGCGCGTGGGATCGGGAGGTCCCGGGTTCGATTCCTGGGTCGGGCCACTGCCCGACCCAGGAATCGAACCCGGGACACATCTATGCCGCGAGACCAACGAGGCAGTCTTATTTTATACATTTTTAGTAAGAATTTAATTTAACAATAACACTTTATTGGGTATTTCTGTCACGGAATTCTCAGTAGCAGCACGGAGTCTGGAAATGTGCCCGGTACGGCAATAGGCTCGCCCCTTATTACGTGGGACTAAAGTATATCTGGCGAAAAGTGGGTGTAGAAATACACCTCTGCCTACCCCTTCGGGGATAAAAGGCGTGACGAAATGTATGTATGTATGTTTGTAAATATAAAATTAAGGCAATTTTTGATGATGCCGTACCGTGTTGAGACGTGTGTTTACTGGTCTTCCTGTGTTTAGCTTTACAGACATGGTTATGGATGCTGTATGTATAATTGTAAAATTTTCAGATTTAGTTTTTCTTTTCTTCTACAACTACTTTAGTATTTGTGAATCATTAATCACCATTATTTTCTACAATAATAAAATAATTTTGTTACTGATGGTCATGACACTCATTATGTAATACCCTTGGGCGTCGCCAAGGGGGGACAGCAGCTGCCTCCCCCCTCTATAGATAGGCCATCGGCTGGTGTTCTTGCCTCCCCGCTCTCCTAGGCAATCGACTGGCGACGCCCTTGATAATACTACCTTATTGCAAAGGTGGTCTTCCACGTGTGGTCTCGTCAGGGTCACAAATGGACAGTAAACACGGACACAAAGTATTTTTAAGGTGTCAAAGTTCACTGTGTGTTGACAGGTTATCACCTAGATGGGTGGGCAACAGAGTATATTTAGGTAGCAAAGCTAATTATTGATGATGACCTGGCCTATGGTGTAAGCCACAACACACACGCACATGACATTTGAATGTCAAAAAAATGCACATTAATGAAATGAAATTATTCTTTATTTCGTGTAAACTTTGTATAAAGTGCTTACGAAACGTCAATTTTAAATCTATCAGTTGTACAAGTTTATATTTTTATGTTGAATTAGAGCAGCTCAATCCCAAGCATTTTTGTCGTCTATATAATCGGAAATTTTATATATGCTTTTAAACACAATTTAGTTTTAACAATTATCTTAAATTTATTTATTGTCAAATTTCTTATATTAAGAGAGAGCTTGTTATAAAAGCGTATACATTGCCTCATAAAACAGTTACTTATTTTGTGGAGGCGGGTGCTATGAACTACAAGATTATACTTATGTCTAGTATTTACAGTGTGAAGATCACTTTTTTTACTAAATTTGTCAATATTCTTGTGGACATATAAGAGATTATCGTATATATATTGCGATACAACAGTTAGAATGCCTATCTCACTGAACTTTCCTCTTAGAGAAACACGAAGACCAAGGTTGTAAATTCCCCTTATTGCTCTTTTCTGCAGAACGAATATTGTGTTAAGGTCTGCAGCATTCCCCCAGAGAAGAATCCCATAAGACATAATACTATTATGCTATGCATAATATATAATGGTTTATAATGTAAATTTTTGATAAACTGGCCTATTATTATTATATTTCAGGACATGCAAAATGATTATAAAAACAATTTGTCCTTGTCCCGATAATAATTTGCATGGTTTCATACGTGGAAAATAAGTAATCATAGCCGCTACATGGATATTATATGGCCTCAAAAATATAACCAATTGTGGTTTAAGAATAATACGAAAATATTCAGATCCATACGTCTCAGGCAGTATAGTGAAATATACAATAATACAATAATAAAATCTTTACAAGTATATCATACCAAGCTTATTTTAATTACTAAAATTAAGGACCTTTGCTACGCTTAAGGGACTGATCCCCTGTACACTGACGGCACCATGCCGTATGATTCGCCAACCAACAACGTCGCAGACTAACGTGTGGGGGCTTACCGACTTCGCTTATGCGCGTGGGATTAGGTTTAGCACAGCCCTGCTCCCGACCACTTCTTTACTGTGTAAAACGGACTCCCCTGAAGAAACAGCCAAATCTGTGAATAAAATTACTACCTATTTTTTTCACACATTCTATTGGGTGCATAGGGTTTCCACCAAGAACTTAGGGTCCCAAGCCAACCTCACCTGCAAGTGGTGCACCTGCCGATCAACGGACGAGGCTCTGGCAAACAAAATATCCCGATAAGCGGCAATAGGCTCGCCACCTATTACGTGGGATCAAAACACTGCCGAAAAGTGGGCGTTTAATATGCCTCTGCCTACCCCTTCGGGGAAACAGGCGTGAGTCTATGAGTCTATGTGTGAGATTCTATTGCGGTTTATATTATCTTTAGAATAAACACGTTTAAGTCGGAGGATCTTTTATTTCAGTAGAACTTGCTACTTTATCAAACCCTCTAATTAAATTATACCCATATATGTATCGATTAAACCGCAGTTCCTTAATTAAGTCGATGCGTGCCGATGGAACCTTGGATTTAGGTTAGGCATAATGAGTGTGTTCAATTAACGATTCTTGATTAATATGTCAGATCTGTTGGTTGAATACGAAGGTCTTAAGTAAAGGGTGCCTGAGTACAGTCTTGTGATGCAGATGTTTGAGACATTAGGGTTAGTATGCAAATAAACTTGAAGAATTCTTCTGGATGTAAAGATAGATTGCATAGTCATTGGAAATATGCAATTAAAGAATAAAAAGTACAGTTGAGGTATGAATGCAGACCGCTTAGTAGGCAAGTTCTGTATTCTTCTTCTTTCTCCTAGCGTTATCCCAGTTTCAACCTGGGGTCCGCTTTCTAGTCTAACCGGATTTGGCTGAATATTAGCTTTTCCACAGAGTGACTGCCTGTCTAACCTCCGCAACCCGAAGGGATAGCCATATTCCATGGTTTAGACTAGTGTCAGTTTATTTAGAAGGTACTGACGCCCTATTACGACTGTCAAAGATCTTCATGACAACCGGGACCGACGGCTTAACGTGCTCTCCGAGGCACGGGGCAAGTGATAATTTATAATTCAATACGCGTCATTGGTGCGCGCCGTGGATTCGAACCCGATACCCTCTGCATGGCAGTCTGTTGGTATCTCCACTAGGCTATCGCTGCCAAGCAAGTTCTGTATTCTATTTACATAAATTATTATATTTAATCTTCAACATATGATGTGTCTGTCTGTGCCATCGTAGCTATGCTAAAGATATGGATCGATGATGATGCGACTTTTTTGTTTGAAAGCCGTCATGATCGAATTAGTTTAGCTATAATTTATAGTTTTTTAGATACGCAAAATTATCGATGTTATTATGTATAGGCTAGTTTGATACTCTTCTGTGTATAAAAATGTTTAATGAATGTTCACACATCGTTAGAATCAAAATGATTTTCAAAATGTGCAGACAACATTTCTCCTGTGTATTAATCTTAATATATAAAATCCTTGCGTTACTGACTGACTGACAGACACGCTACAGCCGCAACTATTGCATGTATGTTCCTTGGGGACCGTAGGGATGCACTAAGAAGGGATTTCCCGAAATTCCCACGGGATCGGCCAAAACGGGTAAATAAAAAAAAATGCAGGCGTAGCTGCTGGCATCCTCTAATGTAAATATTTTTTTTTCGTGTTGAATTAAACATGTTCTCTTACTTTTATATTTTAAAAAATTGTGATGTAATATAGCTCGCATTAAATTTTTGTTTTCTTTGAACTAAGACAGCAAAAACACCAAAGTTTACGCGTAAACGAACAACAAATTAATAGGTACACACCGGTGTGTTGACAGTTTGCCACTAGAACAACTTGTCTGTTACGCCTGGCGATTCAATTAGAATTCTTCACGCTCATGGTAATGGAGCACAAAAAGTTCGTTAGTGAACCGCAAGGCATACTGAACGTATTCAGGTTAATACCAACGGGCCTTTAATGCCGGCAGAATGTTTTTACCTACTGGTATTGAGTGCGGTTTTATTCAAATGCAGGTAATAGGCCAAAGTGGATACCGGAATGCTGGTCAAAATATCGTAGAAGCTGTGCAATAAGAATGAACTAACTTTAAGACGAACTATATGTAGATGTAACTTCACGAGATTTGATTTCTTGATGAAAAAACTCGGGTATTTGTTGCCCATTTTTTGCATCGTCTAGCGTTATTCCCGTTGCATACCTACCTTCCTTTTTGGACCCAGATTTTTAGCTTAAGGTAAGCTTTCTTGTCTTACCAAATATGAAAGAATATGATTAATAGCTTAGCTTTTCATCTGATAAGACATATTCAATGGATATAAGGAAAAATAACTTTTATCAAACAGAATATTTTATAATCTAAAACTTTAGGATATATGTACTTACAGCAACCTTGATTTTCTAGTGCTTTTTAAACTTGTGCTCTTTGTGCTGGCGAGCATGTATGAAAAGAGTCATGAAAGTAGAGGAAGCGCGTGAGGTTTGCAAGGATAGAAACAAGTGGCGATCTGTTGTCTCTGCCTACCCCGACGGGAAAAAGGCGTGAGCATATGTATGTATGTATGCTATTTGTGCTAAACATTATCTAATTCTTAGCGCTCTAGGTTTGCAAACTCAAACTCAAATATGTTTACTTCCATAAAAATCTTAAAATTTTTTGGACACGTCAGAAGGTCATACAAATTAAAATTTGCGTCTATCATACATAATTGGTGAATCGTCTTTTTTCGTACATTCTAGTCTAGACTAGCCAGTCAGCATACTTGAAACTCGGCCTTTGAACTATATAAATCTCTGAGATAACACCGCATTCGCACGCAGAAATACTCGTCCTACAAATTCTTGGCCAAATCAAATACAGAATATTACTAGCAAAGTTTACGCTAAATAACTAATGAATGGTTGCCAAGAGGTTGCCAATCATAGCATCAATTTATTAAACTAATAAGAAAACACTTAGTGGCGCCACCTTGCGTAAGCACAACAGGTTATTATGTACCTATGATATAAATCATTTCCACGTTTTACTCCGCTTGAACTAGTTCGCTTTAAATTAGTTTGAGAATTGATTTAGTTTCTAGATGTTTTAGTATTAGATGTTTGAGACTGCGTGTGAGAATATCGTCGTGGTAATTTAAATGAGTTTTGATATCGGAGGCTGAAGTAATTTGTATGTGTTGTTTGATACTCGTTTTCTTTGCGTGTCTATCCTATTTCATTCAGAGGCTGTTGTAAAAGGCAATTTTGGAAAATACACGAAGCAAAAGCAGCGATAGCTGAGTGGAGATACCGACAGGCTGCTACGCAGAGGGTCTCGGGTTCGAATCCACGGCACGCACCAATGACTTTTAGGAGTTAAGTGCGTATTGAATTGTTAATTATCGCTTGTTAAACGGTGAAGGAAAACATCGTGAGGAAACCTGCATGTCTGAGAGTTGTTCATAATGTTCTCGTAAGATATGTGAAGTCTGCCAACCCACACGTGGCCAGCGTGGTGAACTACGACCTTACCCTTCTCATAGTGTGAAGAGGCCCGTGCCCAGCATTGGGACAGTATAAAGGGCTGATGATGCCACGAGGCAAATAGTATCTTTTTGTAGAGACGAAAATCTCTACATTAAACACTATACCAAATCCTTATATTAACCCGCGTCCAGCAGTTGACTGTGAAAGGCTGTCTAACGATACATGAAATTACAATCTCGAAGAGAATAGTGACGCATGATTCCCACATACCGAAAGTTTACAAATGAATATCAAGCGTGAGACATAATAATTGTGTGATTGAAAATATTGCTATTCAAAATCTACAATTCACATGATAATGTTTAATATTTTCTTTTGCTTCCCGAGAATGAAGCAAGGAAACAATCGGTACAAAGCATCGATGACCTATGCAGTAGTCACAATATTTACAATAATGTCTCGACACGTGGGAAGGGAAAACATTGAGCGTTACTCAACACTTCGAGAGCACTACAGGGCGCACTCGAGACTTTGAAACTTAACGCTTACGTCTTTATTATAGCGTGTATACGTAAACTGACTCGTATAACTCGAGGGGTAAGCAGAGATATAATACGGATTGTCACCACCCCATATCATCCCATGGGTGTCGTAAGAGCCGACAGAGGGAGCATATTGTGCAGAGAACAGCACTGTAAGAGAAGGAAAACTTGATACAAACCCTATACCAACCCGTTTGGCCAGCGTGGTATAGTAGGCCAATTCCTCCTTTCAAAGGAGAGGTCTAGTCCAGCAGTGGACTGTTAAAGGCTGATGATGATGAAGCAGAGATATATTACAGTAAGTTTGGCTTAAGCACTTTTGGTTGTCTCTAAGTAATCGCCATTTGTGATAAGAATGCCTGTATACTAGTTCAAAGAATTTATTTCAGAAATCGTAAGCCTCTGTTGCTGGTGTACATTTATTCAATAAAGAAATTTCTATTTCTATATATAAATGTACTGTAAAATAGCGACAGAGACCATTGCCAGGTAAGAAAAGCGTAAGTTGAAGTGAATTAAAGTATTTTTATATTAATTATTATCAAAGATCGGAATCAGGGAGCTAACATTGTTAAAAGTATGGATATGCCTAATTTTTAAATGTGTTTCCGGAACTAGATTCTGGAAAATTTAGGATTTTTAATGAAGGTGTTTTAAACTGTTGAAAACATCTTCATTAAAAATCCAAAATTTTCTGGAATCTAGGGCCGGAAACACATTTAAAAATTAGGCATATCCATACTTTTGACAATATTAGCTCCTTTAATTCCGATCCTTAATTATTATATGCCTATCCAAGTGTCAAAAGATCCAATGTTTAAATCTTTTCTGCTGTCTATACATTTGATATTCAGTATAAGAAAATCTTGCTTTTACTAGGCCGATTATATAAAATTAAATGACACAAGATAACAGTTCGGAAAAACATAATTACGCTATTGGTAAAGCCACAAACTACGCGATACTGCCTTATAAAAACGAATAATTATATTTTAGCCTGTACCTTACTTTTTATGGTCGTATAATCTAATATTTAAATCTGTTTTAAAATATTTTTTTTGGACAATTGCTTGAATATCTAGACTCGAGATTCTAGAGGATTTCCGTCATTCTTCATAGCCTTAGTTAAGAAAAGCTGTTGTACATTGCGTAATTTTAAAAGATTTTTAATTTTTGTGCTGGTTTCCTAAGGGCCAGTTTTACAACTGTCCCATAAGTGCCGGATGAATTATTATTATTATTATTATTTTGACCCTGGAAACTACCCTATTAGGGTAGTTTCCAGGGTCAAAATAATTACATTTTATTTAGTCCGTATTTTAGATTATAAAAAAATATTGGACACGTATTTTTTCTTTTTCGATTAAATAAAAAATAACAAAGATATAGCCCATTAAAGTTACGTGTGACGTCACCTAGTGCGAAAAAATGCAGCACGGCGTGACGTTATACGTAACTTTAATGAGCTATATCTTGGTCATTTTTGGTTTAATTTACAAATAAAAAATACGTATCGCTTATTTTTGAATAATCTAAAGGACGGACTTATAAATTTTTTTTCGTCAACTAGCCTATTGGCACATAACGACATAAAATTTTGGTTCTACGTTGAATTTATCTGGAAGATTATGAATACTATCCAGAAGTGGTGATTCTGTACCCAAGATAATGTTCCTGGGATAAATGTTTATGTATTTACGTCAGTTAAACCGTTCATCTCAAATATCTTTAAGCACCTAAAAAAAACAACACCGAGTTTAAATTTATTTAAATGTATAGATAAAATCATTTATTTCATATGTGCTATATTTATGCGTACCTCCAAGAATTTGAATTTAATTAATTTAAATCAAATGTCAATGCTAAATACAGTAGTTGGTAATCTAAAACGCAGATCTCATTGCATGGTTAATAAATTTCAACGTAGGTATAACATGCAAATGTTGTCTGTTATATACTTGTAATTTATTTCATCCACATTATCATACTGTCCGTGTGGTGACGGATTAAGATGTCCGTGTGGTGACGGATTAAGAATACGGATTGTCACCACCCCATATCATCCCATGGGTGTCGTAAGAGCCGACAGAGGGAGCATATTATGGTTAAAGATCTTTATTCTCAAAAGAAATTACATTTCACTTAATGAGAAATACAAATGAAACTTATTATAAATGCAAAGTAACAGGTGTGCACCTTTAAACTTATAATAGCATAGGTCATGTATATTTTCACATAAGAAACTTTAGGATCACTTTAAACACTTTTTTTTATTACATGTATAGTAATAGTCTGTATTATATTATAAGTTTTTTTATAAATTTACTGAAGTTGTGTTAATTATATATTGTTTTAATTTATTTTTGAAAATGCTGAATGATTTAGCTTCTTTGATATCGATTGGTAATTTATTAAACAGTTGAGCACCTTCATATTTTATATTTTTAGCACCATAGTTGGTTCTTGGTTTTCTAAGATATAAATTATTAGCTCGTCGCGTGGGATAGACGCCCATTTCTTTGTTACTTTTAAAATCTATATTAGATAAAATCTGCCTATTTAAAATTTTCCATATAAGTATACAAGTTTTAAAATTATATAGCTGTTTAAGATCCATTAATTTTGTTTCTTGATATATACGTGTTGTGGGTGTCAAAAAGTTATAAAAGAAAAGACGTTTTATTATTTTATTTTGAGCAATTTTTAAATCTTTTAATACATTGTGAAAGGCGCTACCCCAGATCTCAACCAGATAGTCCAGATGTGGTTTCACAAGAGAATTGTAGATTGTATATCGCACTTTGCGGGGAAGACTTCGCACTATAGGTCTTAGGAGGCCATTTAAAGATTTTAATTTAGAGGTCACCCTCGCTACGTGATCATTCCAAGTCAGTCCAGAGTCCAATGTCAAGCCTAGATATTTTTCCGAATTTGATTTCTTAATATTTTGGTTATTTATTTGTAAGCTAATATCGTGTATTTTCTTATTCTTAGCTTTAAATATGACATAGCTTGTCTTGGCTACATTGATGGTTAAGAGGTTAGATTGGAACCATTTGTTCAACATGTTTAGGTCTTCCTGAGCTTCTTTTTCAATTATATCTAATGAGTTGCCAAAATAAAAAAGACACGTGTCGTCTGCATATAAGGTGACCTGACCGTGGAGAGATAGATTACCGATATTATTTACATAAATTAAAAATAATAATGGACCAAGTATGGAGCCCTGGGGCACGCCAACATCTACTGTTGCGGGTCTACTAACACTTTCTTCAATTTTGACAACTTGAACTCGATTTTTAAGATATGATTTTATTGTGTTATATGCTTGGCCAACTACACCAATATTCTCCAGTTTATTTAACAGTATTGTGTGGCTGACGGTGTCGAAAGCCTTTTTTAAATCAATAAACACGCCAACTGCGAGCTTTTTCGAATCTATGTTTGTTTTTATTTGGGTAATTAAATCAATTGTGGCCGATAAAGTATTACTTTTTGAACGGAAGCCATACTGTCGGTCATACAAAAAATTAGTATCTTCTAAGTACGCACTGAGTCTACAATGGATGGCCTTTTCGAAGATTTTCGACATCGTCGGCAACACAGATATGGGGCGATAATTCCCTGGGTCCGTTTTAGATCCCGATTTATGAATTGGAGTAACTTTAGCTATCTTTAAAATATCTGGGAAATCACCATTTTGAAAACATTTATTTATGCAGTTTGTTAATTCGTTTGCTATATGATTTTTTATGCATTTAATCGATTTTGTATGTATATCATCTACCCCAGTACTTGTGTTTGGGTCAAGAGCATCTATTAGTTAGTATATTATGCAGAGAACATCACTGTAAGAGAAGGAAAACTTGATACAAACCCTATACCAACCCGTTTGGTCAGCGTGGTATAGTAGGCCAATTCCTCCTTTCAAAGGAGAGGCCTAGTCCAGCAGTGGACTGTTAAAGACTGATGATGATGATGATGATGACATTATCATAATCGTCAGCCTGCTGTAGTCCACTGCAGGATATAGGCTTCTCCAATGGCACGCCACTGAGCCCGAATTTCGGCTCCTTGTGTCCAGCCGCAGCCAGCCACATTGCGTAAGTATATCGTCACTCCATCTAGCCGCAGGGCGTTCTAATCTAGGTATGCCAAGGCGCAGTCTCCACTATAGAACGCGACTGCTCCAACGCACGATTATTTCATTCACACTAAATTTATACTAGCAAGCCTTTTTTTAGCTACATCGTGAACATGAATCCTGTAAAGAATTCGAAACGTCGGCTAGTAATAAATATGTAGTTTCTATATCATTCGGTTTAAATGTAATTACCAGTGAAACCAATATAACGCGATAAAATCCGTAAACTGTAGTTTAATTTCAATGTGTAACATTCGCGTAAACCCAAGAAAATATTACATCATAATACTAGATTTTGTATCAAAAAGTGCCTGCGCCAGCGTGAATGTCGGTTATCGTGATTAAGCGTAGCAAAAGTGCTATTCTGCCGAATATCTAATGAACACAATCTTTTCATCTATATCTGTTCTGTATTTGTGTTAAAGTGAAACAGACGGGCAGTTAAAAATATGTCTTCAAACGTTGGGATTAACATACAAATAGGCGTATTTTAAAGTTAACGAAAAGCCTTAACAACTGCGTAACACATTAACACGAAGATAAAAGTGTGTTACGTCATACCGTGCTAAAGCGTTCTCTATCTAATCAATTATATTAAAATTTGAAAAGAGCTTAATATGAAAGCAATTATTATATTAATTTTTAACATTTCATAATATATATTTTACTCTAAACGATTTTAAACTTTCGCGTTTACACAATACAAGTTTATTTAGCGAATCTTGCTTGCGATAGCTAAGATATGAAAGTCATAAATACTTCGGTATCATCCGACGTTTCGGCCGACTTGCGACGACCGTTGTAAGTAAAATACCGAAGTATTTTCTATCTTATATGTCTTAGTTATCGCGAGTAAGACCTGCTAAATAAACATGTATATTATTTTTTACTCTATTATTTTCAAAACTTCTTTACTTTTAGTCACCTATGTTACGCCCAAAGACCAATCCAATTGCAATCACCGCCACAATCCCTCCCCACATCCGTCTCACCCGCGATCTATCAACCTGGTCATAATCAAATTAATATTGTGTCGAACATATAAAACGGTTCGCTTCCCCTATTATCGCTTCGTTTCACACTCGGCGTTGCCTCCATAATTACCCAAGTTCTCATCCCAGGGTGGTTTAAATTGTTATTAGGGTGTAATACATTCAGTGAATGCGTTTGACACTCTATGACATGAAAAAAAAGTTTACGAGCCGTTTTATGAGGTGCGGTGTCTTCATTATCAGATTCACAGTTGGTGGATATGAATGTAAGAGAATGGGTTCACCATGATACTTAAAGACTTGTCCGTACCACTGGTAAGCAAGTCTTTAAAATGATTGGAAAGTAGTAGAAGGTATGGAAGTTAGATTGTTATTCTAAACACAGTATTAAATCATATCAGATTTATGATATGTAGATTTGAAGTATAGAATTTTTAGAAGGGAAGCTCCCTTCAAGGGCTTTCTACATCTCCAAAAAACATTTGACTTCCGAAAAAAATCAGAGCACTAGGCTAATGAGAAAGTGATACATACATAAGTTTTGAGTAATAGGGTAATATCAAGAGTTAGTCATCCCTACTTACTTGTTTTTCAATGAATTGCTATTCCATCATCATCATCATCAGCCTTTAACAGTCCACTGTTGGACTAGGCCTCTCCTTTGAAAGGAGGAATTGGCCTACTATACCACGCTGGCCAAACGGGTTGGTATAGGGTTCGTATCAAGTTTTCCTTCCCTTACAGTGCTGTTCTCTGCATAATAATTATGCTCCCTCTGACGGCTCTTACGACACCCATGAGATGATACGGGGTGGTGACATTCCGTATTCTTAATCTGTCACCACACGGACGAATTGCTATTTAATACACTGCAAAAAGATAGTAGAAACTAATCTGGCTTAAAAACTATTATAAGATGAGCGTATAAAAGGTAAAAGGGAAATTCAAATGAACCTGATTACTACTTTTTTATCTACATTTTAAACTTCGTGGGAATTCCTTGCAATCTGCAAATAAGGCGTTAGCAATAGAATCACAAATGGTGAATAATGTTTATATCAAAAATGCATTGGAATTGTATTTAGTCTTGAATTGCATAGCAGATGATGGCGACGACTTTACTGGCATTAGTATGAATGCCTGGCAGCTATTAGCAGACTATTTGGCTCCTCTTAAAATTTATTACTCTCACAATCTTAATATATAAAATCCTTGCGTTACTAACTGACTGACAGACACGCTACAGCCGAAACTATTGGGCGCAGGAAGCTGAAATTTGGCAAGTATTTTCCTTGGGGACCATATGGGTGCACTAAGAAGGGATTTCCCGAAAATCCCACGGGATCGGCCAAAACGGGTAAATTAAAAAAAAATGCAGGCGTAGCTGCTGGCGTTCTCTAGTATTACAATATAGTGGTAGGATGCCCACCGTATCTTAATGACTACAGGACCAGAATATTTTTCCGGGATTGAAACATGACATTATAAATAATATTATTTTGTATACAAATTGCGAATTTTTATAATATTATATACCTATGTAGATATTTTTCTAACTTATTTGATAGAATTCTTATGAACTAATCAAATTCAATTCATGTAGTTTTTATTTGTGACAGAACAAACGTCGTGAAGCGCATGGAAACATCCTTCGCTTCAATTTTACGTACAATGGAATAATACTATAAAGCTCAGCGGTACTAAACATAAAATAATGATTCCTGACTCATAAAGCTCCTATTCCCATACTAACAAAACTTATCAAAATATTATTAAATACTTAAAGGATAATTAAGCAATAAACCAACCAATCTATTTATAACTATCGCTTTACGATTCCTAATCGTATCGAAATGCGCGTCGAATGTGATCGATTGTTTTATCGGTCCTGTAATTACGATCATTATGATTTTGTGGGATATTAATGGTTTTTTGATTTACCGGTAAAAGGATATATTAAGAAGATAAAAGTTCAATTCTATGGCCAGCGACAACGACTCAGTGGATGGCACAGTGATTTAAGTGTTCAGTGTTGCGGGTTCGATTCCCACACAAGTCAGGACTATAAATGACAGAAAAATATACTTTGGAATCCACTTTTGTATACATAAAATTCTTCCGTAACTCACTGACTGACAGAAAACGCATAGCGAATCTATTGGGTGCAAGAAGCTGTTTGCAATATAGGTTTATTTCTGCGGGAGCGGTAAGAGCGAATAACTAAGAAAAAATTTCTTAAAATTTCCAAGGGATAGGGCAGAAATGGTACAATTAAAAATGCGCGGGCTTAGCTGCGGGCTTCGTCTAGTTCATAGAAAAAGGTCTAGTTGATATTAAAATTTATAAGTTTTAGGTAAAACTCTATGATATACAAATATTTTGCCTGACATCTCATGCTCAGCTCAAGTATAACAAAGATATTGATTGTAACTTACACGTAAATATTAAAGTAAATGTTACTTCGTAACTTGTATGAAAGGAAGAGGAAGAGCTGGTATTTGAGAATCGTTGAGCCTGTAAAAAGTTTGCAATCATGACTGGCTTGAAATAGGTTTTTAGCGAATTCAACAACAAATCGTTAATGAAAATTAAACAAAGTCCATAAGTTCTGACATGGTACATCTCATACCGTCAAATATTAAATTCTTCTTTTACGCTATTTTAAGACTCAGTTAAGAAGCGGGAAAGGCCGAAAATGACTTTTTTGTGAAACTAAATAGTGGAAGATATAGGCAATAATAATAATATCCCTATGTATCTTTATAGCTCCTTTTTTATCGGTTTGACGTGGCAGATGAGCTAGAAGCCTAAGCTGCCTACTGTGCGTAGATTTGCGGACGGACGTGCGTGGCACCTTTGAAGTTCTTCAACTCAAACCAACAAAACCACGCACTGTGGGAAGGGCTCTTCATCGTAAGCAATTACCATAGATGTAATACATGAACGTGCTAATTTTTGTCACAGAAGTAATGACTGGTTTTCAGGCATTATTATCTAATTCGCTTCCTACCATTGGGATGATGGTTGGAGAAAGGGGGATATTTATGCCAACCGGCGTTTTCAATCAATATTTTTTTTGAGGGCTATACTGAGCTAGTCCTTTCGTGCTGAAAGTATAATGTCTCTTGAGTGAGTATCATCCAAGACCTAAGGATCCATAATGCATCTAGGGTGCATAGGGTTCCCACCAAGAACTAAGGGTCCCAAGCCATCCTCACCTGCAAGTGGTGCACCTGCCGATCAACGGACGAGGCTCTGGCAAACAAAATATCCCGATAAGCGGCAATAGGCTCGCACCCTATTACGTGGGATCAAAACGCTGGCGAAAAGTGGGCGTTTAATATGCCTCTGCCTACCCCTTCGGGGAAATAGTCGTGAGTCTATGTATGTATGTATGTTTGTATGTGATCCATAATGGTTAGACCATTGCATTACACAGCATGCCCTACGACGTCTAGCCTATATTTCTAAGGCCTACTTCGTCACCATAGGAAATGTTTTGGAAACATTACCGAAAATTAATTATTTCCTGGGGAAATACATTTGAACTCAAGTTATTACACTTCCATTTAATGAGTCATTATCACTTGGAGTGGGACTATAGCTCAATTACAACTCATAATCAGTTTTAATGACGCACTTAAAATATTTGATGGCCGTCTTGCTACTAATATTATTATATTAACTTTAGCGTTTAGGTGAACATTGAATAGGATGTTTTGTTATAAACTTGGTAGTAAAGGTACTGGTTAGATGTTCTCTATTGTGGGAAACGACGAAGTAAAACCTAAGACTCCTCCTCAGTAAGTTAACTTATAGGTACATTATCCTCCTAGCGTTATCCAAGTTAAAACCCGGGGTCCGGTTTCTAGTCTAAACGAATTTGACTAAAAATTAGCATTTCCACGGAGCGACTGCTTGACCTCTGCAACTCAAAAGGATAGCTATATTCCATGATTTAGACTAATTTAATCATAGGTACGGACTCCCTGTGGCTGTCAAAGATCTTCATGACAACGGAATCCGACGGCTTAACGTGGTTTCCGAGGCAATGGGCAAGCAACTATTTACACTTAATTACGCACATAACTCCGAAAAGTCATTGGTGCATGCCGTGAATTCGAACCCGATACCCTCTGCGTGTCAGTCGCTGCCTTAACTAAGTAAGTTACCTTATTTATACATACATACATACATACATAGACTCACGACTGTTTCCCCGAAGGGGTAGGCAGAGGCATATTAAACGCCCACTTTTCGCCAGTGTTTTGTTCCCACGTAATAGGTGGCGAGGCTATTGTCGCTTATCGGGATATTTTGTTTGCCAGAGCCTCGTCCGTTGATCGGCAGGTGCACCACTTGCAGCTGAGGTTGGCTTGGGACCCTTAGTTCTTGGTGGGAACCTTATGCATCCTTTATTTATACATTTGACGATGATAAGCGTCACATCTTGAACTAATTTAATAAATGGTATTTTGACTTTGCAGCTTTTGTCTTTTCGACTTTTGACTTCACTAGAATATACTTGCAACCCCCAGATAACATACCATGCAATAGCACGTCTCCGAGAACACCTACATCCAAAACATTCCAACAGATATATCTTATACTAATATATAAAGCTGAAGAGTTTGTTTGTTTGTTTGAACGCGCTAATCTCAGGCACTACTGGCCCGATTTGAAAAATTCTTTCAGTGTTAGATAGCCCATTTATCGAGGAAGGCTATAGGCTATATAACATCACGCTATGAGCGACGGGAGCAGAGCAGTCGCCGTAAATAACGCGGGTGTAACCGCGGGCAACGTCTAGTTACATAATAAAGTCCCAACACTAATAACGAGTCCCAACGAACATTAATATCTAACATTCAAACATTAGCACAATTTACTTCGCTCACATATACTTATGACCTCTCGTAGCGCAATAATTCTCGACAAGATTCTAACGAGCTATCTTGTCTGTCATTCTAACTAGATACAAGCGCGGCAAAAATATAGCTAAGTAAATTATTCTTGGATTTTATTCATGTTGTAACACTGGTCGTGGTAATGAGTTGGCTGGATGTTGCTTACCGTGTAACGAAACTAAATATATTCAATGGTATAAAATAGATTTTTCATAAGCTTACAGGCATTTTTTTTTATAGACTCACGCCTGTATCCCCAAAGGGGTAGGCAGAGGTGTGATATTACACCCACATTTCGCCATGAATTTCAGGTCCCACGTAATAGTGGGCTAGCCTATTGCCGTTACCGGGCACATCACCTCTCGACTCCATGCTGCTACTGAGAATTCGGAAAAACCCAGTAACACTTTTGTCCGACTCAGGAATCGAACCCGGGACCTCCGATCAGCAGACGTATACGCTATCCACTGGACCACGGAGGCAGTCAAAACAAACATAGAGCTGAAATATTCCAATTTTAAATACTAATTTAAATGTATATATATATATATATATATTTTAATAACATCAAAATTTACGCCGCTTACGCTTGTAGGCTTTGAAATGCAACCCTAGAATATCATAATTGAAAATAGGGATCATGCATGTTTGTGAGCCTTCATACCATCATTACTTGTAACGGAATGAACAGATTTTTGTATTTTAGAATCCTTATATTATGTCTTTTAAAAATCATACGAACCATATTTTATATCCAGACATTTGATTTTATGTAATTTGTAGACTTTCACAACCTCACACCATTGTATTCAACTATGTTTTGATTCAGTGTTCTGTAATAAGAGAATTTTGTAATATCCTGCTTATGATTTCTTGAATGAACAGAGCGTTACGTCATCCACTTGTCATGCTCCTAATACACTAACAAATCTATGTAGGTCTTTGATAAATACTTGAGGGTTTCCTTGATTGAGCGTTAATGAGAAAGCTTGAATTCGTTAGTCTTCCTCTTTAGTTATTTCACTAGTGGCGATTTTCAACATTCGATCCATATATGGATTTTGAGATTGGAGATTCGTGTTTGACATAATTTGTATGGAGCTTATGTCAAAAACGAATCTAAAATCTACAGATCTATCTATAGATCGAATATTGAATTCCGTAGTAAATTATGGCCAGTGCAGTTCATTTTATTAAACTTCGGTCACGTTTGATTCACGGATATATCGTCACATAATAATGAATGAATGATGAAACTGTGTCGACCTCGATCGATCGAATCGACATCGATTGTTTTTTGGCATAGTGTTAGTGGTTCTACTGGTGGAATGTTACATTTTGCTAACTTAATGCATTAAAATAGCCAAGAGTTTACATATCACTTTCTGTTTTATGAGTACTTACCAAGTAGACTCTCAAAACAGCTTATACTCAGTAGTATGTCAGTCAGTAGGCCGGTGAAAACCAAATATAATTTGACCTCTCATTCCTAACTTAGGTATACAAAGGCCAGCTAAACTTATACTGGACATTTGTTACTTCAAGCTACCCGTATGTACAGATGACACATAACCTATTCTACATCGTTCAGTGTGTAAGTTTACATTGACAAGTCATAAATATTATTACATTGTAGCGACAACCTGTTAGGTCAACTAAACAAGGCAGAATATTGGGAATTCAAACATCATAGCATCTATTTCTCATACATTGAATACGGATGCTGCATTCTCAGTATAAAAATTGAATAAATAAAAAAAAGTAATAGATACATACCTACTTGGTTTACGATACGAACAGTTTCGGCCCCCAAATCTTTTTCATATACAATTGCATACATCTTTTGAAACAAATAAATAACTAACTGCCTCCGTGGTCCAGTGGATAGCGTATGCGATTGCTGATCGGAGGTCCCGGGTTCGATTACCGGGTCGGGCAAAAGTGTTACTGGGTTTTTCCGAATACTCAGTAGCAGCCCGGAGTCTGGTGATGTGCCCGGTAACGGCAATATGCTCGCCACTATTACGTGGGACCTAAAAATTCATGGCGAAATGTGGGTGTAATATTTACACCTCTGCCTACCCCATCGGGGATACAGGCGTGAGACTATAAATAAAAAAAATTAAAAAAAATAATAATCAATCTGCGTATTCCCCTATGTCCTTTTTTTAAAGATCTGTCTCATTAGGTCACAGCGCATACACATATTGTATGTGTCGTGTAGGGCTTCCGGAAGACATCGTCACGTTCCTGTAATCAATGATTTATCCTGTGAAGTGATTGAAACCACAACACGCAACGTATTGACAATCCCGAGGCGACCACATAAACCACTCCGCTATTCGTCGTCGCTTGTTGAATTTATACTAGTAAATGTATTTTTAGTCATCATAATCAGACTTTAACAGTCCACTGCTGGACTAGGCCTCTCCTTTGAAAGGAGGAATGGGCCTACTATACCACGCTGGCCAAACGGGTTGGTATAGGATTTGTATCAAGGTTTCCTTCTCTTACAGTGCTGTTCTCTGCATACTATGCTCCCTCAGTCGGTTCTTACGACACCCATGGGATGATATGGGGTGGTGACATTCCGTATTCTTAATCCGTCACCACACGGATTGTATTTTTAGCACCTCTAAAATAAGCGGACCCCGGGTTGAAACTGGGATAACGCTAGGAGGATGATGAGATGTATTTTTATTATAGGTTCACATAGTGAAATCACTCCCGTAGTTAGGACTGGTCCTAGTATTTCCAATAATGACAAAAGATCCGTGGATAGCTAGCCTCAAATCTGTGTAGATTGCAGCGCTAATGGCTCAACTACAGCAAAATCTTTTAGAATTAGGTATGATGCCATCATCCACATTTGAAGATTATGTTAGTCAGTAATCTGATACAATCTTTACGTAATCAAACTATAAAGACAGATTGCCGTCATTTTGTATGATTAGCCCAACAATTCCTTCATTAAAATAATCTATAGTTAGATCATAGTATCGGTAATATTGTCCGTTTAGTTCGCCTTTGCACTGTGGCCAAGCAGTAAATTTTAAAGATATCATCTCAGAATTAATGTATGTACAGAATTATTTTGTTAGGCATTGCGGCAAATCGTGGCCACTCACTTGTTTGATTGCGTTTAGCATATGTTTGTGAACACGGATATTTTGGTAATGCCATAGGTAGCTGGTATACATAATAAGTTGCTAGTTTAACTCACACAAAGTCTCGCGTCACCTTATCCCAGACTAGGCAGAGCTGATGGTATGGTCAGCAGGTAGCTGATAAAGAAAGTTTGAAAATAATCTTCCATACGAGTTGTCTTTTATATTCGCGCTTAGTGATAAGGCCGTCATATTGTATGCAGTTTCATCTTAAGTAACCACATCATCATCATCAGCCTTAAACAGTCCACTGCTGGACTAGGCCTCTCCTTTGAAAGGAGGAATTGGCCTACTATACCACGCTGGCCAAACGGGTTGGTATAGGGTTTGTATCAAGTTTTCCTTCTCTTACAGTGCTGTTCTCTGGATAACCTGCTCCCTCTGTCGGTTCTTACGACACCCATGGGATGATATGGGGTGGTGACAATCCGTATTCTTAATCCGTCACCACACGGACCCACACGAAGTAACTACATTAAGTATCTAATGTAACATGTGCCGCATGCTTTGCAGTTAAGAATATTTTACAAATATATTTAATACATAAGTTATACATATTACCTAAGTGACTTTTTATCACAGTGAAGAAAGGAACATTCGAAATAAAAATTTAATTCATCAAACTATGTTCCCGCATAGACATCGTCAAGCTTACGAATTATTCTCTATTGGTTTGCTCTTCAGTGATATAAAGCCGTTTTCAATACGTGTTAAAAGCGGTTATGGAACCCAAGACTGGTTGTGTTAAGCTTGTTGGTGATTTTTCTTCTATAAGAATACACAAGAGGATGACAAAACAATTTCTTTAACCTTTGCAAAGGTTATAGTCTACCAGCCATTGAGATGTTAAGAGAATGTTCTTTGCTAGATGCTTAGATTTGCGTCCTATAAGTTATGTAAGTTCTTCATCTCATCCTGATCTTTGGTTAATTGTTGGCATATGTTATTTTACGGAATGGGTTCATGATGCAATTTAAGTTATGGTATGCCTGTGAAATTATATTGCCTATGCGACAACTAAATTATATGTAGTCTTTTTATAGTTTCTTATTTTTGTAGAAATTAAATCGTATACCTTTCTCTTATATGTTATAAGTTAAGTCAGTATATTTTTGTCTCAAGTCTTTTTATATATCTGCTAAATTAAATATGTTGTGAACAACTTAACATGGCTTTTTACAATGCTTTTATATAATCGATCTATGATGACGAAGGCTGGCTTGAAGAATAGCTGCTCTAACGCAAGGACTGAACTCCAAAGGAAAAGCTCTACACGAGCAAAGAAAAAAATAATATTAATAGCGGCGATAGCCTAGTGGTGTACGTAACGGACTGCCGAGACGATGGTCTCGGGTTTGATACCCAGTTACCCTGGGCACACACCTCTGACTTTTTGAAGTTATGTGTGTATTAAAAATGTTAATTATCGCTCGCTTAATGATGTCCCCGGTTGATGGCAATAGGCTCGCCCCCTATTACATTGGGACCGAAACATAACTGGCGAAGTGTGGGTGTGTAATACATCTCTGCCTACCCCTTCAGGGATAAAAGGCGTGAAGTTACGTATATTACTTGCACAATTATATTTTAGCTTATCCTGTGACTAATCTAATAACTATTTTATAAAAATGACACGCATATTTATATCCGATTTACAGCAGGTTGTTATCAGCTGACGTGATTGACGAAATAACGCGGTTACTTATGACTGATACATCAGTTCAATGCAATTAGGTATTAGATTGATAAATAAAATTTTACCTGTAAAATATTTGTTGAGGAAAATGCAAAATTAAATGCCACAGTTATGACTCCGTTTTGTGGTTAGGTGAAATGCGTAATTACTTAGGCATAATAAACTATGATATGTGAGAAATATGTATACCTAATGCCTATATTTTTATTTTTATTTAGACTAGACTCACGCCTGTATCTCCGAAGGGGTAGGCAGAGGTGTAATATTACACCCACATTTCGCCATGAATTTTTAGGTCCCACGTAATAGGGGGCGAGCCTATTGCCGTACCGGGCACATTACCGGACTCCGTGCTGCTACTGAGAATATCCTAACGGAAAAACCCAATAACACTTTGCACGACCCGGAAATCGAACCCGAGACCTCCCATTCCCACGAGCACATTTATGCCGCGAGACCAACGAGACAGTCTGCCTAAAAATGCATTGCAATTTTCCTTATTGACATTTATTTTGAAAAATATTTCAATGCATTCATGTTGATTGTAATGTGAATGTTACGACTATCTCGTTTTTATTGACGTGGCTTAAATTGTGGTCTACAACTATGTTTTTACTGAGTATTACAAAACAAAGTATTTTTTAAAACCACAACTCCTTATTTTTATCTTAATATATAAAATCCTTGCGTTACTGACTGACTGACAGACACGCTACAGCCGAAACTATTGGGCGCAGGAAGCTGAAATTTGGCATGTATGTTCCTTGGGGACCGTAGGGGTGCACTAAGAAGGGATTTCCCAAAATTCCCACGGGATCGGCCAAAACGGGTAAATTTAAGAAAAAATGCAGGCGTCGCTGCTGGCGTCCTCTAGTACAAAATAAAAGCGGTATTATGTAGTTTCTTCTATTTATTAATGGTTTTTATAGCTTTACTGTAATTCTGTATTGATTTGACATGAGTCCACTGGCTTATGAGCCTAAGGTTCACTGGAGCGAATATGAGCGGAGCTTTGTCGAAATAAAGAATTTTGAATTTGAATTTTTGAATTTAGAATATAAACAGTATGCCAGCAGCTAGCCTAAATTCTCAAGTCTCTTGGTTATCTTTTATTTCTTTTTTTCTTTCAAAACCTCGTCAGTTATTTCTCCTCAACGATGCTGGACTAGAACTGTAGATTTTTCCAGTTTTTTCTAGTTGCTAGCCGCTTTAGAAACAAATCGCCTCCTGTCGTTATGCACTATACTACATCAATATATAAGCCACTAGGTGTTGGGTGCATCGATCTGGATTATATATTTATACAGTTACACGAGATAAACAAGAGTGTTAGTCGCCTACATCCTTACGTTATTCGCAAAGAAGTGCAGTGACAAAAGTATTATTTTTATAGACTCACGCCTGTATGCCCGAAGGGGTAGGCAGAGGTGTAATATTACACCCACATTTCGCTATGATTTTTTTTGGTCCCACGTAATAGGGGGCGAGCCTATTGCCGTTAACGGGAACATCACCAGACTCCGTGCTGCTACTGAGAATTCGGAAGAACTCAGTAACGCTTTTGCCCGACCCGGGAATCGAACCCAGGACTCCCGATCAGTAGTCGCACACGCTATCCACTGGACCACAGCGGCAGAGTAGTGACAAAACTTAGGTCTTTTTTATTGTCAATGCCTGTCTAACTTAAGAATGGTGTGGTATTACTGGCAGCGATAGAGCTAGCGTTAGCTGAATGAAGAGCTTCAAAGTGGGTCTCAGGTTCAAATCCACATTTATGGATCTCGAGTCTTGACCCTATGCATAGCAACATAGGTGAGACCTCAAATCCTCGAAGGTATACGATAATACTTAAGGAAACTATTCTTATACCGGTGCAAATCTACAGATCACAGAAAAATTAAGCATCCCTTAATACAGCTGAGAATTTATTTTCCTTTAATCCCCGTCCCTTTTATAATGGCTGTTTGTCAAATGTGTAAATGCTCAAGAAACATTTGTTTATCCTACCATCAGCTCAGACCATGGCTCCTGCTGTGAAGAACCGACAAGAAACTCATCAGTAATGATTTTAAAGGATATTCTCCTTAATTTTGCAATAATTCAGACGGTTTATTATTAACCTCATTTTCGGAATAGCCCTCTAAGAGAAACCTAAATATCTAAAGTAAAATAAACTTGCAGTAACGATTTCACCTGAGACCACCAAAGTATTCAATAAATTCCCTACGATTGTAATCGAATCCAGAATTCTCTATTGCATCAAAGAACTATTTACAAGGGCTTAAGATTTAGTTAGCATTAGTATACAAGACAAATAAATTATTGTGGTAATTCTAGTTCATTGAATAGCAATACAAGTATGGTCGGCAGAATCGTAAATAGTGAATACCACTTTATTTATACTGCGACCGTTTTTGAATAGACTCTTGTGGACATTTTATACTTCTGTAAGTGTTTTATTGAGATTTACTTTGATAGAAAATGTCTTGTTATGAAAAGGATTACTATATTTCAATGCTAAGGTTTCTACTCAGTGAAACTTGAGTTTACTGTGGTGATTAAATTGGTTGGGGAGATCCGCTAGCGTATTATTCTAAGAGAGTGCTAAAGGATTAAAGCACGCCAAATAGTATAGGAAATCGATATTTTTTAAAAGACCTCCGATTTACTCAGTCACCTATTATAATCATCATTGTTGTATTTCCCACGGGGCATAGGCAACTTCTCACTATGAGAAACATGAGGCTATAGCCCACTGGCGTATTGTGGGTTGGCAGATTTCACATGCCTTTCGAGATCATTATTTCAGCGAAATACTTTGGACTCTATTGAGAGGAAAGCTAGGAGACTCATTGGCGATGACCAATTGGTTAACACAAAACTTCAAATCCCGGAGCATCGTCGCAGTGTTGCCAGTCTGTCGGTTTTCTATAGGTTACATTTCGGAGAGTGTGCAGAGGAATACAATACAATACAATTCAAATCTGCCGTGTGGTTCACGGCATAGAATATAGATAGAAAATATTAAGTAGATAAATAGTAGTCTTTTAATAACTTTTTAACTACATAACCTGATTCCTCCATCCCCTTCTTACCATCGGACGACCAGAGAAACTAATCATCGTCACCGTTATATGGTTGACATCCCATCCATATGCACGAAACGCTTTGCTTCCTCATTTGTTATGCGTACTGCAAAGGTATGGAACTCCTTGCCTGAGTCTGTGTTTTCTGATGAGTACAATCTGGGTGTTTTCAAGTCGCGGGTGAATAGGTACCTTCTAGGCAAGCGTACTTCATCTTCGACCGTATCATCGCTTAAAAAAATATGGAGAACTCTCAGACATGGAGGTTTCCTAACGATATTTTTCGTCATCATTTGGCAGTCGATCATTAACAATTGAATATGCACATAACTTAAAAAGTCAGTGGTGTGCACCGTAGATTCGAACCCAAGACGCTCTGCGTAGCATTATGTTAGTATCTCCACTAGGCTATCCCTACATCTGATGAAAACTTGCGCGCAAGAATAATTTATGACGATAATCTAGGACTCAAAAATATAAATAGGTATTTGCCAACGAAACAATACGAAGAAGATAGACATTACAAAAATATGTGCCGTCATAATATATTAACTTCTATGTGAAATGCTAATAAACTAATCACCGGTCACCTCAACTAGAGGTCGCTTACCTCACCTTATGTAATGTTAATAAGTTTGACAGCTAATAAGCCTGTCCATCACTTTGTTCGCAAGTTTTGCATGAAAATACTTCATGGTGCAGTAATATGCTGCAGCGGGATTTGTTTTTCACTGTTTATCTGCAAGTTACTGCAGTATACTGTTTTCATGGTAATGAGTAAGTGGAGGATTATTGTGTTCTAAAGAGTTGTTCGCGGTTGGCGAATACTTTGCGGTGTATTGTTTGCTGGGATCTAATAGGCTAATAGGGTAAGTAATATTAAAGTCTTAGGTAATTAGCTGCTCGTGAAGTAATTTATAGTCTCTGAGAAAATGTAGAGTATGATACTATTCGCTATCAACATTCAACATTCAAATCCATAAAATAATTCGTATCTTTTTTTAAAGTAAAGAAATGGGACAACTGCTGCAGTATTTTTTATTTTGTGATTATGTAATTTTATAAGTATATGATACATACAATTTCACTTATACAGCTAGTATTATATCAATGAAAAGACAAAACTTATCTAGGACTCAAGTTAGAAAATAATTTTCTAGTAAAAATATGAGCAGATGATTTGCCATAAACTGTGGTCTTAGCGTGCATACAGGCTTATTTTAACCAGACTGTTCTTCGCACCTTCATGTAAATATCTGTTTACACTGCTATTGATAGTGACACAAAGAGAACATAAAGGTTATGTCACAAAGTGGACTGTGTTTTTAAAAGGTGTCTGCTACAGGGTCCATCCTTCTGTTTTAAATGGTTCAGTAAACAAAATTTAAATTCATTAAATGACAATTGGTACCTATCAAACTAATTCGCCTTAAGACGTAGGGAGTAGCTAAGCTAGTTAATTATCCCCTTTCTAGATCGACATTACTATTTTTTAATATAAAGGAAAATGACAGCCAAATCCGCCTGCCTAATGTTGATATCATTTTGTCTTTGGAATAATTGAGATTAAACGCAAACAAACAATCAAATGGCCATAATATCACAGGATGGGCAGGCATATTTATAAAACTCTGGTTATTGTATACTAGAGGACGCCAGCAGCTACGCCTGCATTTTTTTTAAATTAACCCGTTTTGGCGGATCCCGTGGGAATTTCGGGAAATCTCATCTTAGTGCACCCCTACGGTCCCCAAGGAACATACATGCCAAATTTCAGCTTCCTGCGCCCAATAGTTTCGGCTGTAGCGTGTCTGTCAGTCAGTAAGTAACGCAAGGATTTTATATATTAAGATTTAACAGATTTAATCAATCCCAAAAACCCATCATGAATTATCCAAACGTCTGTTCTCCCACAGGTAGAGACACCTCTTTAGCAATGCTAGTAAATAATAGTTCATACACCCATTATTATAATCAGCGCATTTGGCATTCCGGTCGATCGAGACGCGTTGATCTAGACACAATAGGATACTGTGACCTATTTAATATTGCTCGGAATGCGGGCCTTACTGGATTTTCTCAGGCGGTTTCAAGATCTGCGATATTTATGACCGTCTCTAGTACAATTTAAGATACCTTCACCGTTACATCTTGGTAATATTTTTGGTAATGTAATAGGCGTAAAATAGCAGACGAGGATCCGTCTGAGTAATCACCATCAGACGATCCTGATAGTAAGCGATTACGCCAATGGACACAAGCAACACCAGAGGCGTCGTGAGTGCGAATTCGTTGCTCTCCTTTGGATTTCCCAATCTATAAAAGGAATACAAGGAGGAATGGAATGAGGGAGAAAGAACCAAAATGCAACTGTATAACTACTACTTAATTAACGTCGATATTCTGAAAAAGGTAGTACTTCCCCGGTCGAACCGCCCCCATGCTGAAATCAGCCAGGCTCTGCTACATATAGGGTGTAAACAGACCTTAACGAAAACTGAAATCCCATATTGTACCAATCACTACGAACATTTTTTACTTCGGCACCATACCTGGGAAATTACTGGTTCAGGAGATATCGAGGCTCAAAGTTAGTATGGAATTTTTCTAATAAAGTACAAAATCGATGCATTTACCCCACCAATATGTTCTTTAGATACCCTATGAGCCCATGGATAAGTGTAGGTATTTCGAGCATTGCACGCGCGTGCTTTTAATTGCGGTTTAAAAAATGTGAAAACTTAAAAAAAATCGTTTCCCAGGTATTATTTTTGGTTAGTATGACTTGGCATGATGTCCACAACTAGTAGACTTCGGCTTGGTGATGGGTCTTGTGGCACCCTGTATAAAAAACTCAAAGAAAATAACAAACCCGCCACTCTTAGCTTATGGTTGAAACCTATATACAAAGGTACTCTGTGGTCGAAACATCGCTACATCAGTTGTGTAGCCAAATCTAGTATAGTAAGAAGCACATATCTGACCAAATACAAACTTTCAAATGTACGCAATACGAGAAAATTAATAAATTCTTCACAGAAAATAACAATAAGAAATTCATGACCAACGGAGTTTAATGCACGGAAAATAATAATAATAATATTCTACCACATTCACACAATACCATCTAGTCCCAAACTAAGCAGAGCTTGTACTATGGGTACTAGATAATGGATAAACATAGGTACCTACTTATATACTTTCTTTTTTGTAAATATACACATATTATACATAGAAACACCCAGACCAAGACAAAAATCCATGTTCATGCACACAAATGTTTGACTTGTGCGGGAATCGAACCCGCAACCATCGGCTTAGCAGTCGCTTACACTCCCGCTGCGCCAACCGCAAATTACAAGAATATTCCATCTAAAATAAAAAATGAAATATATAACATCTAAAGTACGGAACTTAAGTCACTGTCGCATTGTTCAGCCGTCGAAATTGACACCAATCGTATTCATCTTTATGCACATACGGTGGTCTGACTGCGAGTAGTATTGCAATTTCGAGGTCAGATGTGCATCGCAGGCGTATCGGACCGCTAAATTTAGTAAGCTGTCATCGAATCATACGTATGTAGAATGTCAATCTTCCTCCTGTCAAAGTGTTATACGTGGACACGAAGAAACTCTCGAACAAACTGTGTTACACTGGAAGAAACTGTGGTTTACACAAAATATAGTCCCGTGTGGGGATCGAACCGATATCTCCAGGCGGGGAAGTGTCAGTATTAAGCGTAGCGGCCACTTAAACTATTACACCACTCATGAAAGAAAGATTAAGGTAAACATGGCCTTTGTTTAAACGATTGAGTTTCAACATCATTATTATTAAGTATAGACTGCCTCCGTTGTTCAGTGGATAGCGTATGCGATTGCTGATCGGAGGTCCCGGGTTCGATTCCCGGGTCGGGGAAAATTGTTACTGGGTTTTTCCGAATTCTCACTAGCAGCACAAAGTCTGGTGATGTGCCCGGTTACGGCAATAGGCTCGCCCCCTATTACGTGGGACCCAAAAATTCTGGCGAAATGTGGGTGTAATATAACACCTCTGCCTACCCCTACGGCAATTCAGGCATGAGTCAACTATAAAAAAATATATTATTAAGTATCACTGCTGGGCATGGGCCTGTTCTCACTATGAGAAGCGTAAGACCACAGCAACCCATCACGCTGGCCAAGTGCGGATTGGTAGACTTCACATAGATTGAGTTTAATTTATTTTTGTCGTCATCCAACAATTCCACGATGAAGTCGTCTCAGTAGGTAAGTACGCCAACATTGTTCCTTTCATACACAGATTATATAGTAATTATACAAAACCTATTTGCTTACGATTTGCCTTTACAGTAGTAAATGAAGAACAAACAAAATCTTAATCAGCAAGGATTCCCACGGTAATGTTCTAACAATATGTCAATACACAGTTCCCTGTCGGTCACGACGGCTTTGTCACACTTTAGTCGCTCACTCGTCATCTCACGAGATAGTCAGAGTGACCATAATGTACGCGGAAATGTGACCATTGTTGTGAGGTAGTGATGCTTATGAGTTTATTGTTGGGGTAGGTGATTGTGAGGTAGTTATGACAGTAATTGTTAATGAGAATAGCAGGGCAACTAGTTCTGTACAAAGCAGTATGCAAATGTAATAATTATACATTGTGAATGTAATCATTATTATTTTGTTCTGTTAAAACGTTTTCAGCAGTTTGTAGGCTAGATAAAGGTATTTGTAAAAAGTTATTGCAATAACGTTGACAACTAATTAATGAAATAGTTTAGCCTTTGTACTAGTATGTCTTGCGACAGTTTTATTTACCATTTAAAAAAAAATACTGCCAAAAGAATTATATTTATTATAAAGAATTATCTTTATTGGCAACTCCTAATTCTCTCACACTGCACTCCTTTATCCAGAAACTACAATTCTACAATGTGTATCATCATCATCAGCCTTTAAAAGTCCACTGCTGGACTAGGCCTCTCCTTTGAAAGGAGGAATTGGCCTACTATACCACGCTGGCCAAACGTGTTGGTATAGGGTTTGTATCAAGTTTTCCTTCTCTTAGTGCTGTTCTCTGCATAATATGCTCCCTCTGTCGGCTCTTACGACACCCATGGGATGATATGGGGTGGTGACATTCCGTATTCTTAATCCGTCACCACACGGACAGTGTGTATAAGCTTTCAAAATATGAACAAAACAGCAATACATTAACAATTAAAGGTCTACTGGACACGGTTGTCAAGACAAAACACCATTAAGCTAAGTTCGCACCGGGAGCGGCAAGCGAAGCTGACCAAGTGAGGAAAAATGAAAGCTAAGAGAAGGTTTGGCAAAATAAATTAGGTATGTACCTATAGCGTTGTAGTTGGCGAATGTTTCCTTCACATAATTTAGTCGCTAATAATAATATATCTTAACTTTGTACAGGTCTTAACCATAGAATACCGCTATCCCGATTGCTGAGGTCATACGGAAGATGCTCTGTGGCTCTAAGGAAAAACCTCGAGCTCTAAGACGAAAAGTCTTGAATGCCACCGGTATAACGCTAGCCCCATGATGGTAGCTTAACGTCGTAGTTTGCGGTGTGAACAGATGAGAGAGGTGCAACGATATTCGCCTGCCGGCCTAGCCCGCCCGTCCGCTGTCAGTATGGCCTTCGCTTTACCGTTGGTCGGCCTTCCAGGAAAGTTGCGGCGGTCCGTTGAGAGCTCGATTAGCAGAACTATGATAAGTAACCCTTGTTCTTTATAGATGTGTAAGCGTACCTGTGTAGGACACTGTCACTCCATATTGTTAAAGGTTGCTCTAATAATTTATGCTACAATGTTTTCAAAAGGGTTTATTGTAACATGGGGAATTCCCCAATTGATAATATGCCACATCGCGCTTAGTAATATTTACTTTATTATTTTACTTTACAATTTTGCCACAGATTGACTGCCGTTTGTCTTCCGAAATCCAAAGAGAAAGCCCACTTCGCACGCTACGCTGCCGAGCAATGAAAAAACTAGACACAACTATCGGCAATGATAGGTATATCATGCAAAACATGGTCTCTTGTAGACATTGATTTGGACCCATAATACATAGCGTAATGCACTCGACTACCTATCTTCTTCGTCCTCGGCCCCTCACTGCTGAGGATCGCGCCTACATATTTGTCTCCAGCAAGAGCGGTCGTACGCCGTATGTAAGGCTCGTTGCATGCTGCGCCCACCGCCTTCTTGATCGTGTCAGACCATCGTGTGCCATGCCTTGAGCACGTTTTCCATTTATGTGACCCAAGATTATCTGCTTCTCCATACAGTGTTTTGGAGACCGCATGATATGTCCGAAAAAGCTGAGGGCCCAATTTTGGCATATTGCGGAGAGCCTTGTGGTTATGTTCAGCTCTTTCAATATGGACTCGTATAGTTCGACTAGCTATAGTTTAAATGATATCTGTTTCCGTCTCAAATGTCTTAAGTAAGCCCATGTACACTCAAGTATGTCCTAACCCAAGTTCAGTTATAAGTTATAACTGAGCGGCTAATCGTCGCCTTCCAAGAATATTTTCGTAGCCTCTCATATTCGCGGCCGTAACAGTCTTAAGCCGTCTTAAGCTATGTTATGTTTCTGTTATTATTAGACCGGCATGTCTATAGATTTGTAGTCTTGGTACTGTGAAACTAAAAGACGAGGTATTTCAAGTCTCTGTGTTTACAATCCAATGATAAAGTTATTTTAAATTTGCATGAGCCGCAGTGGTTAGACTGGTCACACTTAAAATAGCTTATACAATCATGCTGTTCCGGTTGATGTTAGTTCCTACACTACGTGCAATATGGCAGATCCATTTCAGAAAAAATAAATTATGAAAATATTTGAATTTGACCTAATATGGAGTAACATATTACAATTATATAGACACTAGATGAGCCCGCGGTTACATCCGCGTTATTTAAGGCCACTGCTCCGCTTCCGTGGCTCATAGCGTGATGTTATATAGCCTATAGCCTTCCTCGGCAAATAGGCTATCTAACACTGAAAGAAGTTTTCAAATCGAACCAGCACTTTCTGAGATTAGCGCGCTTAAACAAACAAACAAACTCTTCAGCTTTATATATTAGTAAGTATAAGATATAAGATAAGATGTGGGTGTGAATGGGAACCCGAATTGGTCTGTGTCCAGCACTGTACAGCAGTAATGATTGAAGAGTTTGCCCTGTGTTGGCAGATCAATATGTGAGGTAAAAATGAAATATAACAAATAAAAGCCGTAAATCAAATTCGGGACATCACAGTTAGCCGTGAACACAAATGTTATTTTTCCACGGAGCTATCGTCGCAACCAGATAAACATCTTTGTATAATATATCACAATATTACCTGTTTCGTAATACCGACAATTACAGAGTAAACGGAGATCTCAAATCATTAAGTTCATTTGCAATTATAATGAACATGTTAATTAATGTAACGATATTGTTTATTGTTGTTTACTTGACACCACTGTTTTAAGATTAGAATACATAATTTACAATTATATAGTATAATTATATGATTATTATTATGCTATTATGTGGTCGCGTTTCCATACCATAGCGGGCTATTTAAATAAGTTTATTTATCTTAATTAATGTGACTTCGATGCAATAATTAAATTAATTTTGTACATTTTTGAAACATTTCGAACTTCGAAGTCCAGTCCAGTTGTTTTCAAAAACTGGCAAAAAAATCTTTGAAATTTGTAGCACCGTTGTCCGGTAGAACATTAGTTCAATGGAAGCTAAGCGTCCACTGATCGGCATCGTACTTATCGGACGCATCGCATTTTACGGATCGTAGTATTCTTTGTATAGAAAGTCATACAAGTGCGTCCACTGATCCGCATCGTACGGATCGCACATCGGCAATGCCGACACGGATGCAACTTTTGCGATGCGTGCCGATGACGTCATACGGGATGTCGTGTATTTAGACATTTTGTTTGCATTTTAGATGTTTTTACATTTTCTTCCTCTTCTACTAACAAACAAGCAATAACAACATTTTTTTTCTTCTACGCTTTCTTCCATTCTCACTAATACACGTACGATCACTGGTACTTGCGTCGGCAATCCGATCGCTGCCGATACAGTGGACGCAGTATGAAAAAATAATAGCGATTGATGCGATGCGTCCGATGCGTACGATGCCGATCAGTCGACACTTAGCATTAAAGGCTGTACATGTATTAGTTACTTACTGTGAGGCAAGAGGTACTGGCGTATAACGTCTGCTCTTTATAATCAAGTGTTAAAATCAAAACTTTCGTCTTCTTATTCTTCTGATATTTCATTTGTACGTGATCTGTATAATTTCGTATCAACGGTATTTATACGAGTACTTGAGGACGCCAGCAGGTACGCCTGCATTTTTTTTAATTTACCCGTTTTGGCCGATCCCGTGGGAATTTCGGGAAATCCCTTCTTAGTGCACCCCTACGGTCCCTAAGGAACATACATGCCAAATTTCAGCTTCCTGTGCCCAATAGTTTCGGCTGTAGCGTGTCTGTCAGTCAGTCAGTAAAGCAAGGATTGGGAAGATTAGAACTACACGAAACGATTTAACTACTTACACTCGTATAAGTACAGGTTTACCTAATATCTTAGCTTTCCCTAGTCTTGTACTTGTCACCGCGGAAGGCTAAATAAAGGTTATCGATCGCTCGATAACAGCTCGTTACGAAATCGAAACTTAAACGATATCGATAGTGTAATCTCGATAATAGTGTTGTGAAATGTCCCAGCACTATCTCTGAGAAAGGAGTAACGAATTGGTTTGGTCAGTATAAATGGTTAATGATAAAGATGATATGATAGTAGCAGACTTGTAAAATGTAAATAAGTAAGGAAATGATATGATATGAGCTTCGGTTGAGCCGAATTTGAATTTAGTAGATAGTGATGAAGTTAAAAAAGTTGAACGTTATTTTGACAAGACTAAATTTGAATAAAATTAGTCTTGTCATTTAACATACCTACATACATGTAGTTGTAAGTTATATAAACCTTCAATGTGTTAACAAAGATCTTTGCATACGCCAAATGCTTAGTTTTCAAATGAGAAACCTAAATTAAATAAATTATTATGTCATCCTCCTCTTAGCGTTATCCCAGTTTCAATCTGGGGTCCGCTTTCTAGTCTAACCGGATTAGGCTGAGTATTAGCTTTTCCACAGAGCGACTGCCTGTCTGACCTCCGCAACCCGAAGGGATAGCGATATTCCATGGTTTAGACTAGTGTCAGTTTATTTAGAAGGTACTGACGCCCTGTAACGACTGTCAAAGATCTTCATGACAACCGGGACCGACGGCTTAACATGCTCTCCGAGGCACGGGACAAGCGATAATTAACAATTCAATACGCACATAACTCCGAAAAGTCATTGGTGCGCGCCGTGGATTCGAACCCGATACCCTCTGCATGGCAGTCTGTTGGTATATCCACTCGGCTATCGCTAAATTATTATGTGCGGACAGTAAATTATGTAATGGGTTAAGAATGTGAGCTTAAGGCGAAAGAAGTAAACCTGACTTCTAAGATAGCTGTCAGTAAAATCCTAACTTATATTGAGGTTCCAAACGATATCTATAAACTGAAGAGTTCAGATTTACTTAAATGCGCGGAAACCGAACCTATAGCACCCGGGGCAGGATTAAATGGCGTACCGCGTGCTCTAACCACTACACCATGTACTCCATGTAGAACAAAATATTCAGATTTGAATGATTACTTTCCTTCGTGTTTAATCACAATTGCATTATATAGTCGTATTTTATTTTTTATAGACTCACATCTGTATCCCTGAGGGGGTGGGCAGGGGTGTAATATTATACCCCCATTTCGCCGTGCTATGAATTTGTAGGTCCGACGTAATTGAGACGAGCCTCTTACCGTTACCAGGCACATTTCCAGACTCCGTGCTACTGAGAATTCGGCCAAACCCAGTAACAGTTTTTGCCCGACCCGGGAATCGAATATAAATAAACGGGAAACGAAGTAGGCTATCTACTGGACCACGTCATCATCATCAGCTCTTAACAGTCCACTGCTGGACTAGGCCTCTCCTTTGAAAGGAGGAATTGGCCTACTATACCACCCTGGCCAAACTGGGTTGGTACAGGGTTTGTATCAAGTTTTCCTTCTCTTACAGTGGTGTTCTCTGCATAATATGCTCCCTCTGTCGGCTCTTACGACACCCATGGGATGACATGGAGTGGGGACATTCCGTATTCTTAATCCGTCACCACACGGAACGGACTGGCACGGACTGGACCACGTAGGCAGTATATATATCGTCTTTCTCTTTAAAACACATCCAAATATTTAAGTTATTTAGATGTGTTGCTTGCTTGTTACATTGCTTAGCTTAACCAAATCTCATAGTTCCCATTCTGTTGACCTCATAACATTGCATTAGTAACCTAGAATGTGCAAATTTCAAGATTCAACAAAGATAATAAAACTGTTTAGCGGAGCAGTAGTAAGTAGTTTCAAAGTCTATTGCAGACATGTGTGATGACTATAAAGATAAAGGCGCATACACACAGAAATTCTATGTACCCACCGTGGATAATTTTAGCAAAGACATTTTTAATCAATATTGTCAGATGTTGTTATAATTTAGTTTTCAGATTTAAGTTGTAATTTAAAAGCCTTCTTGACATTTTTCAGAATCATAATTAATGATACTGAACTTCGCAAATGCATGTCGATTTGTCGTATTTTCACCAACTATAAATGACAATAAACCAATATCTATTATGTATACCTAAGCTCATACAATCACCAAATTCTACGTACCAATTGGATACCCTACTTATTTAAAACTAAATTTGAATTCTAGTTCAATATAACCAATCATGCAGTTTAAAAAATCGGTCTAATACTTTTTCTAAAAGTTATAAAACCCATAAACGCATCTCAATGCACAAAGATGACGAGTGAATTGAACAATAACTTTTCCCATAACATAGACGTGTGTATTTATATTGGGCAAGCATTTATCATGTGTACGGGAGTGTATCCAATACGTGTATACAAACACTTAATGAGGCGAAAAGTCAAAGAAAACAAGCTATGAACGCCCACGCAAATTCTTCCAGCCGCCCGAGATTACCAATTTAAATTGACCCATCGATCTCTTAACTCCAACTCTTAATTTGAAGACAGTAGAGTCCAAAAATGTGATGACAGAGCTCTTGTTACAGTGGTTGAGAGTTTAGTCCCGTATATGGAAGATATCGGTTTGACGGATAATGAAATCGATACAATTCCTGAGATAGATAGTTTTGTTATAAATGTAACTATAGTAGAATGTAAAGCAAAAAGCGTGGGCTGATAAAGAGCTTAGCAAGAAATAATGACAATATTCACTGCTCTGCAGATATGGAAGGATGTTAAGATAGTTACATATATAAAACTTGTTTTAAGGATCGACAGTTTATGAAGTGAATTTTATTTCAATGACTTCAATTTTTATTTCATCTGAATACTATGCAGGGATTTCAAAATAATCTGAGTAATATAGAATAAACTCGAATAAAAGATAAAAAGTCATGTGGTGTAATCAATAAATCCTTGTCAAATGCGTGTTGAGTTATTAAAATTATATTAAAATCGTTTTTGCATTTATACGAGAGAATATCTTTAACAAATGATGTATATAAACAATATTTTACCTTTATCAAATACACTAAATATTCCCTTACAGCTATTAGGCATACCATATCATGATGGCAAGAAGCTAAATATTAACGATAAAGTATCAAATATAAAGGATAATAAACCACATATTTTAGACACTAGGCATATCTTAGGCGATCTAGCTTGAATCCATAATGGCTTTGCAACAGAGACACAGCCATGTCAAACCATTAAAATCAACACTGATAATGTCAACAAAGTAGAAACGTTCTTGAACTTTTAACAATTTATTTCCAAATACGACTGAGCATTATGCATGTGAATAAATATCAGAAGCAAACATAACACTTCACATGATCGCAGTTAAGATAATGAATAAATAACAAATAACTGCAACAGTGGAGATACATTAACTGCGGAATTCAATATTCGAATTATAGATAGATCTGTAGATATTAGATTCGTTTTTGACAGTTTTTGACATAAGCTCCACAAACAATATGTCAAACACGAATCTAAAATCTACAGATCTATCTATAGTTCGAATATTGATAATGGCCGTAAATGTAGTAAGATTACGCTTGAATAATGACAATAATAAAATGCTTAATAAGGATGGAATCAACGTCAATAATGCATCAAATAGTAAATATGTAATTTTGTGGCTCGTTGGAAATTATTTAGTCATAAATTAGTAATTACCATGTTTAATACGCTCTGTATATAAACTGTTTTACTGATGGGCACGTGAGTCTTACCAATACATGAAAGGATAGGCTGGGTAGAAAGATGATCCATCACGCAGACCAATTTTGGGTTGGCAGAGTGGACAATGCAGGTCTTGCAAGAAGATTAGTGAGAGACATGAAGGTTTGCATATGATGTGTTTCATTCAATGACTAAGTAATCATTTATCTAGGAGAAGTCTGTCAGTCTTTTCAAAGGCTACTGTTGACTCTCATCGACATAAAAAGTCTAAAATGATTATACAATGTGAATGAATAGGGCTTTCCTTATGTTTTATATTTGAAACAATAGCAGTTAACCACACGCATGACCTAATGACTCTTGAGAGTTTAATTGAAAACCTTATATGTATCGAACTATCGATTATCCGTGATAACTGAAAGTTTTCTGATACTTAATCCTTACCATATTTTACTAAGAATCCTAACAACTACAATATTGGAAACTTATATCAGAAGAGTCTAATTGTACCATTATTGTTTCCAATTTTATCTTGGTTAAGTTCAAGTATTGTTGAAACGAGACAACAATACGTTGTCTTGTTTACTGTCTTACTGTATAATTATGTAATAAATAATAATTTGCAAAACTTAAACTCAGTATTCATATTCAGTTAGACCGTTAAAGTCCTGGAATAAATCTATAAATTATGTCATTGTAATTATTCTAATTATGTACTTATTTAATACGTAGTTGTTTATTGCTTTTTAATATCATAATAAATATGATGTATACTTGCTATTTAAAAAAATAAATGAACTCAGACTGCACTGTTACCTCATTGTTCTTCAGTTTATGGATCGTTCCATGATGGTTTCAGTACTGTGACCACTTCATTGTGACATTCAAATAACGTAAAATAATAACATAAAATAATAATGGCAGTCAAACGTTTATTGGCTGAAAAGTATATCTCAAAAACTTATTTTGCTCTGAAATTTTACCTAAAGAACGAATGTGTGATAATGATAAGGCCTAAAAGTAATCGGTAGGTAATGTCGGTTAAACCTAGTTTACATTTTATACCATTACTAATTTATAAGTGAAACCGGTGGTACTTACAAATATGCTGTTCTAAACTAATCTCAAATTTAAATAAACAAACCGAGAAAATCACAATCTAATCAAAGTAATGACTAATAAAAATGTAAATTTCGTACTTGTGCAGATATAAAATAGTAAAACAAGACTTTAATAGCCACCCACCATTGCTTGGTAATAATTAATAGTGAAGAATTCTATGTTATTCTTGATGCCGCTTCTGCCTACTTACATATTTCTCGGCACATTCGAGCGTTGTCAAGTATTGCCACCGGCTCAAGGACTCTTGGAGGCGCCAACGAGCGAACCTTAAGAATTTTTACAAACTTACATTCTACCAATCACTTGAACCGTACTGGATCTTACTGTGATGCAATAAGCACTATTTTTGCATACTGCAAAGTTACAGACATGACATTATTTATGCAAATCTCCGAGAAAAGCTTTCGATTTCATAGCTATGTTGTTATATCGAGTTAATTGCCTGGAAACTAGAAGTCTTACTTCATAACTATGTATGGAAAATCAGTTATTGAACTTGTACTGTTACGATTGAGGAGAACCATAGTTGTATCTATTATATCACTGCATATATTATAAACATAAAAACATAGACTCACGCCTATTTCCCGGAGGGGTAGTCAGACACTACGGAACGCCATTTGCAACGATCATGACATATCTATATATTTGATGGGAGTAAATGAAGCAAGAGAGATATTATAAACAATAACTTGTAAAATCGGGTTGCAATATTGTATCTTAGATCAAAGTTAAAGCAATGACTTTTTTGTTCAAAATACCCTTAACTATTGTTCCATCGCTGGCCTTAAGCTCAGTACTCACTCACGAGTATACTTGATAGTTTTACTCGATAACGAGTAAAATCAACGTGTGGACTGTAAAACTCACACTTCGATGACATCAAATACACTGTAATTTTACTCTAAGCGAGTCTTCGAGTTTGACTTGATCGAGTAAAACTGTATGTGTGTACGGAGCTTTAGACATAGTAAAATACAATGATAAATGTTCCTGTTTTAAGACACTACAAATCTATATCTTAATGCTTTAATTGAAATTACTTCCCGAAATAAAAAAAAGTCCAACAAAGTAGAAAAGACCACCGACCGTTATTTCGAAATGTCCATTTCGACTGAAAATAATTACATTTTAAACGCAGTCATTTAAAGTACACGCAACGCGGTCTTCTTTGATACTTCTCACTTTTTAACACAAAGCAATCACTCAATTGCTGTCAACAAAAGATAAGACACCATTTAATTTTTACTCACAACATGCTTTAGAATTGTCGACTGTATTGCTTTGATGGTAAATGCAGTCAGTTCTGTAGACATTTTCAAAGAAGTTAATGTTAGTATGACAGATTGGGGGCGCAAAGCGTGCGTTGCTTCAAGTGGCAAATATTGTGATCCTTTGTATGAGCCGGAGAAAAACACTTTAGATGAGATAAACGCCAGTAAATAAATAATTGACAATATAGACGATGTTATAATTCAAGTGGTCAGTGTTATAAATGATTCGTTTGAACCACAAGTGTGACTCAATGTGTCTTTTTATTTAGTGGATAAGTTTTTATGAAGTTCTTAAGATAAATCAATATTTGTGCCTCCTAATGCGAGTACAGTTGAGAGCAATAAGGACACTTACGACGAATGACTGAAAATATTCGCATAAATAGTTACACTAATAAATTATAACTAGATAGACAATAAATATTGATAGAGATTAGTTCATTGGTATTGACAACTAAATAACTGGAGGAACTGCTATAGTCTAAATGTATCCAGACTAGGGAAACGAATTGGTCAAATATACAGTACAAACAAAAAGTTAAGACTATTGTGAAGAAATATTTTTTGCCGTGATCTCAAACGTGATTAAAGAGTGCCTATCCCTTTTGGCGTCATGTTACAGTCACCCATTGTTAAAACATCTGGGAGACAGTGTTTTGGGCAATTTTTTTATCTCTTACAAGATCATTCACGCTTTCAAGTACCACTTGTAAATGTGATACGGCAAAGGACAGCCATTGAGACCCTTTATTATCTTCTCTTTGTTTAATGGCGCCAGCAATTTGTAAAAGGCCTATTTAATGTTAGTCGAATATAAAAGAGGCGCCACTTCTAAAATAAATTCAAACCGTTAGCATATATTTTTTATTTTGCATGTCCTTTACATCTTTTTTGAGTCTATTTTGTCAAATGTGTATTTTTGAACGACATTTCATTATATTTTACTTATCACGATACACATTATACTCACAGGAATAAAATATTATTCGAATAAAATTCCCTTGACACCTCAATAGACCTCCCAGTCAAACTAATAATATTATCAGAGAAACAACATTTACCAATGTATTGAACAGAACAATTCAAATCTCATATTTAGGTGACAAATCCGGTGCACTGAGTGACAAAACAAATGTAAATCAGTACCATATTCATATAGATAACCTTAATTATGCTACTTTGGAGTAGAAACCTTTGGAAGAAATGGGTAAGGGTTTCAATACAAATGAGGTTAACGTCGGCACCTTTTATGTAAGCCGTTGATATTAGGTCACTTTCTCCATTTGACGTGGTAGGTATAAGAATGGATTATACAAGTTTCTCTCCAATATCTTAATATGTTATGTTATCTCTGATTGGATTGGTTGGGTTTATTAGTAAACATTAATATTACGAAAGTGTTGTAGGACCTTTTTACTATCTCTTTGTTGTAGACAATATGATTTTTATTTTAAATTGTGTATATTCGGCCGCGGCACCAACCGCATGACGTATACACCAAAACCTCCTTAGGAATTTTGGTGAAAACCTTACAAAAATCAATTTGGGAGTTTTTGAGTCGATCGCCTTCATACAAGCAGACAGGACTTCATTTAGTAATAATTATGTATGGATAGATGCTGTACTATTTTATCATAGGAATTTGAGTTTACAGTTTCTAAGGTTATACCTTTCTTCTTTAACCGACTTCAAAAAAAAAGGAGGTTCTCAGTTTGACCTGTATGTATGTATGTATGTATGTTTGTCCGCGATTATCTCACGTTAGGCTGGACCGATTTTGATGCGGTTTTCAGAAAAGTATTTGTTACACTTAGGAGAAGGTTTTAGGCGCTTAACCGACTTCAAAAAAAGAAGGTTCTGAGTTTGACTCGTATATATGTAAGTTTGCCCACGATTAACTCGAGTTTGGCTGAAAAGTATTTGTTACACTTAGGAGAAAGTTTTAGTATTTTAACCGACTTCAAAAAAGAAGGTTCTCAGTTTGACCCGTATACATAGGTATATTGGTTCTTAGTATGTTTGTATGTATTATGTGTGTGTGTGTTTGTACGTGTGTGCGCGCGCGCGTGCGTTTTTGTATTTGTAAGTGTACGTGTGTGTGTGTGTGTGTGTGTGTGTGTGTGTGTGTACGAGTGTGTGTGTGTGTTTACGTGTCTATGTCTCTGCGATTAAAAACAAAGAAAGTTGGTGAAAGAATTAAGGCTCTGTTGTCGTGGGGATTGTTGAGTAATTTGTTCTAGACAATATCACTTAAAGCCATGCCTTTTAGGGATTTAACCCGACTCAAGGCAACATAGCATTGGCCTTTAGCAAAGATTTTAGGCCCTAGGTCGATTACCGCGGCACTAAGTGTACATCCTTGCAACTTGTGTACCGTCACAGCCCAACTCAATATGACTGGCAACATCCGCCTCTCGATATCACCATAACCGCGATTGCCTTGATAGGTCGCTGTCACTGGAGCTATGGAAATGTATCCATCATCATCTTTAAGACGCAATACTATTGATGGATCATCAAATAATATCAAAACGGCATCAGGCAGTTCACCTGGCTCAAGTTGATCTCTTCTTAGTGTCGGACATTTAAATCCTTTAGGAATACCCATTGCCCCATTCGCTAAGCCATCCTTTATTGACATATTTCTCCGGAGCATAATACGAGAGCTCACAGCCAATTTAATAGTATGTACAAGTCCGCCGCATTTCTTTGGATCAGCCGGAGCAGCATTTGCGGAGGGCGTCCTTCCGTATGTGGCTGATTCCCTAGACTCGTCTCTTTCTTGCAGTATCAAGCCTAAGCCCATAGGCACACAGAATAAAAGTACCTACTAGACTAGACTGATACCAGCAGAAAACTTATCACTAAAATAATTGAAGAATCTATCTATAAACAAACTATTAATTAGCCCAAAACTTAAAGTAAATGGAGTATCTATCACTAAAAAGTATGAAATAAATAAAAGAGTAGTTAACACAAAACCTGAAGTAAACGAACGAAGTACCTAACACTAAAAAGTATGAAATAAAAATTATAAGAAAAAAAAAACGAAAATGAAAACTTTAAAATCTCAACAAAAATTTTAACTAAGTACGTATTGAGTTTCTTTTTTAAAAAAAGAGAACCGCCTTCAAAAAATCGACCCACTGAAAAGTGCAAAATAATTTTTACATACGCTACCCCCCCTAATCCTCTCAAATTTCCTTTCGAATTTCTCACAAAAACTAATTACTAAATTAAACTAAATACTTAGTTTTTGAAGTCGGTGCCAAACCAACAAAAACAAAAAGAATACTGGCAAACAGAGAAAATAATACGACGAATGTATCAAATCAATAAAGCATCAAAAAATGCAGTTTGGAAAGGATGACCAAACAATAGGATTTTAGAGTGATTTGGTTTGGCACCGACTTCAAAAACTAAGTATTTAGTTTAATTTAGTAATTAGTTTTTGGGATAAATTCGAAAGGAAATTTGAGAGGATTAGGGGTAGCGTATGTAAAAATTATTTTGCAATTTTCAGTGGGTCGATTTTTTGAAGGCGGTTCTCTTTTTTTCAAAAGAAACTAAATACGTACTTAGTTAACATTTTTGTTGAGATTTTAAAGTTTTCATTTTCGTTTTTTTTTCTTATAATTTTTTAAATCTAAGTTTGATTATTAAGAAAAACAATTAATGAACCAAGAAGGATTGTAAAAGATCTTCCAATTTTTATTTTGCCGCAATATTTCGTGAATTCTACCACAGGAATCTCTGGCCATTGATATTCATTGCAACTTAAAAGTTGCACTAAATATCACACGGTAAAAAAAATGTCGGTATCGGAACAAAAGTGTCGGTATTCAAAAAAGCACCTTTTCTGAGAAATACCGAATACTTTGGGACTTACGTGGCGTTTTCTTAGAAACTGGAGCACAGAATGGGAATAACAATAGGAATTTGAAATTGCAACCACCAAATACTTGCTTCATTTGCTAAACATAATACGAAAACTTTTACACATTCTTGCGAATTAATTTAGTATTATCGTCAGCTAAGCCATAGCTTAGCCTAGAGTACTATTAATATTATTGTTTATTTAGTATAATTGCCCGCGACATGCCAACGACATTCCGTAATAGTGACATATTACTGCAACTCTAATATTAAGGTAAATTAATGAAATTCGAACATTAATGTACTGTACAATTTACAATACGATAAACTAATCATGAATTTAAGAGAAACACTTTAAAGAAATAAGCATGTATTGATGATACTCAACAAGACTAACTTTAATCGTTGGACGAAGGTACTATTGCACTATAAGAGTAAGCGATACATCCAGAGTCGGTTTTACAAAACTAATAAAAAGTACTATAATAAAATTTTAACCTGATCGTTGTGTCACGAGATATTAATCCTCACAAATGGTAGCCCATTAACCAGCTCCAGCAGCTAATTGAAAATTTATTTGATTTATAATTCCAATCTGTTAGACCTCACGGGTCGAATCTATTAGCGCTCTTGTACTTTCATTCTTTGATCACCATAATATGTCATTTATGCATTTGCCTCTGTCGTCAGACATCAACTTTTTATTGTCTTTTCTATGTTTATTAAGTAGGTTTTCAATTCAATACGTAATTTGATTATGTTCCTTGTTTTCTATGATGAGATCTGTACCAATAATTTTACAGCGATGAATCGTTTGATGTCACTTGCTAATTCAGATAAACTTAATTACTTCTGAAAAATCTACTTGTGTGGCATTGTTCGTGTGGCTCTGAATGGACCTTATGTTTTTTGTACTTTCATCCGGATGTATTGATGATCAGATGATCACTGATCTTATTAATTGTGGTTTCTTATTGCAATGTTCGGGTTACAAATACCATAATTAGCTAAACTTTTCCTCCGTATCCTTACTGTGGCCATACTTAATATTGAGCTGAAGCAGCAAAATCCCAGATAAGTCACTAACAGACTGACATGCAGAGACTAGTGTGTTCAAACGCACGGAATTCTTAAAGTTACGTGCGTATTAAATTGCTAATATCACTTGCTCCGTGCAGCTTCAGCAAGCTCGGCAAGCTACCGGTCCTTTCTATCATAAAGGTCTTTGACAGTCTTTACGAGGAGTCAGTATCCTTGAATGTACTGAGTCTGATTTATGTCATGGCATATCGCTATTCCGATAGCCTAGTGGAGAGACCGACGAACTGCTACGCAGAGGGTCTCGGGTTCGAATCCACGGCACGCACCAATGACTTTTCGATGTTAAATGGGTATTAAATTGGTAATTATCGCTTGCTTATTGGTGAAGGAAAACATCATGAGGAAACCTGCATGTCTGAGAGTTCTTCATAATGTTCTCGAAAGAAATGTGAAGTCTGCCAACCCGCACTTGGCCAGCGTGGTAGACTATGGCCTTACCCTTCTCATAGTGAGATGAGGCCCGTGCCCAGCAGTGGGACAGTATAAAGGGCTGATGATATCACTATCCCTTTGGGTTGCACTGTGTTGCGCTTTGCGAAAACACCTCGTCAAATGATATTTGGCGTAAATTTGGATATCTCCGCTTACGTGAATACAGCTTCAGTAGATAATATATCTACAACTCAAGTTTTATAAATAATCAATCTAACAGTTTTAGCTAGTTTATTATTATATTTTACGCTTGAAATTAAAATATGTAAATCAACCAATAATTTACAAGATCTCGTTTATATTTACAAGCGTGTTTACAATTTGTATTCAAATGGCAACGCAGTTTATAAAGTTAAATGCAAGGCGCTATTGATGAATAAAGATCGATGAAGAACAAATATAATCAATAAATTGTTGCACGAAAAAGGCGGGGAGCTATTAACGGCTCCGCCATATTTCATAAAATGTTGCTAAGTTTGGAACTGTCAATATTAATTTTACTTTATTCCGTTTAAAATGAAAATTATGGTGTATTCGTATTTTTTTTAATATTTGGAATGTTGTGTCGGTGGCACTATTCTCAATTTATAGATGTACCGCATCTTTTAAGTAATCATCAACTTCGAAAAGTCAGTGGAGCGCCTCGTGCGCCTAGAACTCGAGACCCTGTCCATGGCAGTCTTTTGGTATTTCCACCAGGAAATCATTCCATCGCACTACATCCTTAAGGTATTTATTTATTTAATATTGGCATAAATATACAGGAATGTGTCTAATCAATTAATTATGTACGCAATATATGCATAATTACTGTATTTTAATTATAAAGCTTAACAAATGATTCTCATTTGTGGAGACTAAGACAGGTGTGCAAAGGCCGAGCACACTTAACACAAAATAAACATAGTATGTAATTGATACGCCTATTATGGCTAATTATTTATTCGTGAATGAGCAGCCAGTTATATAGAGAGACAATCCACTACATTAGACAGCTAAAGACTAGACTGTACCTAGTGAAATGTTACTAGTGACGATTCAAGGAGCTATGGAGGCTTTACACCTATTTATTTGTTGCGTGTCCATGAATAACAGTAATTTTAATATATAAAATCCTTGCGTTACTGACTGACTGACAGACACGCTACAGCTGAAACTATTGGGCGCAGTAAGCTGAAATTTGGCATGTATGTTCCTTGGGGACCGTAGGGGTGCACTAAGGAGGGATTTCCCGAAATTCCCACGGGTAAATTTAAAAAAAAATCCCGCCAAAACTGGTAAATTTAAAAAAAATGCAGGCGTAGCTGCTGGCGTCCTCTAGTCAATAATAAAACTGTCCACGAATTATATTGACTTCATCATCAGCAGCCTTTAACAGTCCACTGCTGGACTAAGCCTCTCCTTTGAAAGGAGGAATTGGCCTAGTATACCAAACGGGTTGGTATAGGGTTTGTATCAAGATTTCCTTCTCTTACAGTGTTGTTCTCTGCATAATATGCTTCCTCTGTCGGCTCTTACGACACCCATGGGATGATATGGGGTGGTGACATTTCGTAATCTTAATTCGTCACCACACGGACCATATTGACTCAGTAGGTAATTAAGTAAACTTTTCGATGTATGACATGAACAATAAAAAGCTGTGTTACAATATATTGTAGACAAATTGCAATAGCTAAAAAAAACAGCTACCGTGCATAAATTGTAACACATTTTATACCAACAGAGAGCAAAAAACACAGCGGGAAGTATAATCTTAAGATCGAGTCGTGCAAATATAAGAAGTGAGGTCGGGACCCCACACACTCCTTGCGGCACGCCCGCCTGTTACTAAGTAAACAATTATGGAATGAAGTGAAAATAAAAAAGTTATTTATTGTTCCGCCAGAGGTTGAAGGTAAAGGTTTTTATGGCGACCCAGAGTAAGGGTTTACTGTTTATTTGCAGTTACTGTTGCACGTGTTTAGTTTAAAAACGGAACTTGGTCAGCTATTTTTAAGATGGTGAGAAGCTTGATGCAGATTTTAAAATCTTTTAGATAAATTGTTTGGCAGAAGAATTCACGAATAATAGCGTGTTCAATCAAATAAAATTTACTTGATCCTGAGGTTTTGCTTTCGGTATTAAGGCAGATGATGATGGTATTAGTGGGTATAGAGTATAAATTCATTTTAATATTATGCTACATCATACTGTATATGTTTAGAAAATCATTTCATAAGTATTTAGACTGACTTAGCACTGTTGTAAACATCTGTGATCTGGAGATAAACAGTATTTAAATATCCTTATAAACATTTAAGCCACAATTCCACAAAACAACGAATTAGAAAAGCCTTAGTATCCTTTTACTATGTGATGAGACTTACTCTTACGCGCAAATTATTCAAATTTTATGAAATAATACCAATTATTTATCACAGACACTCTATGACTATTCTCAAGCAATGAAAATAATGAAGTGTCACCTGTGGATATAAATTTGCTACGTGTTGGCCGTTTGAAAATTTATTTCATCATATTTTAATGAGTTAATTATTCATAAATTATTCTAAGCGATAATTGCAAAGATAAAACGTTTATGATTCTCTGCAAATATACTATTAGGTACTAAACGGCTTATTATTCGGGTCAATTGTTGTTCAGAAGTGACTTTACATAAAATTATATTAGGCTTTAAATACTATTTAACGGTAATGGTACTTTAAATCAAACGCAAAGTTTATGAGTTACAAAATTGGAAAGATTTAAGGATTAAGTTGTTCAAGGCTGGCTAGACAAGCATTAGATATAGAACTTTAAATAGGTTTATAGGTGAATGTAAATGACTATTAGCACCGGATGACATGGTAATAAAATATAAGTTACAAGTCGTGTTTCGTATTTACAGTAAGATCTTAGAATCGTAGGGTAATAATCGATATCGAATCGTAGGGTAATAATTTAACTTAGGTTCCTATGATCGACGTCATGCTGGTCGAGTGTCTGCAAGGATTCTTGAAATACTAAAATTATCAATATCACTTATCACTCACTCGAATCTATTCTGTCAGGGACCTGTTCTAGTAACAAACAAGAAACCATAATGTCCAAGGCCAATCTGTTTACAACTGAAATGTTGGCGTAATGAGCCATACCCGTGGACGTTAATAGGCAATTGTTACAAAATATTCCAGTAATTTAACAACACATAACACTAAATTTGTCAATGAGAAACGTAGTAACAATTCAAGGGTTGTCGAATGGGGAAATGTTGTTTAAAACTAGACTATAGGTACTATGAGACATATTATTTACTTTGAAATTAAACTAAATTTGGTTCAGCAAACATCTAAAGATCTATGAGACGATAGATCTTAGAGGTTTGCTCAACCAAAAATTACACGTGGAAGCTATTAAGGGTAAAATAATTGCCAAGCAAAATAGCTAAAATATGTGACGTTTAAATATGAGAAGTATTGCCTATAGGGCGATTACAGATTAGCGTTTTATTCGCGCGTATAAGATCGTATAGGCGCGCCTTTTGGCACACGCGCAACTCGTACGAGCGTTGACTTACTTCTAAGCTCGTATAAGCGCGAGCCATCAAAATCGTTGTTGACACTGACAAGATGTTAATACCCTTTCGATTGAACACGCCGAAATATACCCGTTTACGCGAGTCCGGTTTTCTGAAGCGCGTAATTTAGCGCGCGTGTAAGAGCGGTTTCAGATTAGCGTTTTATACGCGCGTATAAGCTCGTTTTTGGAAGCGCATGTAGGCGCGTACAGGCGCGCCTTTTGGCACACGCGCAACTCGTACGAGCGTTGACGCGCTTCTAAGCTCGTATATGCACGAGCCGTCAGAATCCATGTTGACACTGACAAGATGTCACTACAGTTTCGGGCGAACACGCCGAAATATGCCCGTTCGGTTTTTTGAAGCTCGTAATATAGCGCGCGTGTAAGCGCGTATGCTGAAACGACCGTATACGCGCAGAAAAATACGCTAATCTGAAACCGCCCTAAGCGCGTATGCTGAAACGACCGTATACGCGCAGAAAAATACGCTAATCTGAAACCGTCCATATGCTTTTTCAGGCGTTACTATATCGGCACCCGGCATCAATCAAACTGTAGTTTAATTTAGAATCGTCATTCATACAAAAACATATGGTGAAAATACTTTTCAGAATTAATAGGGATCCAAATTTTTTACTCTTCTTTAAACGAGCCACTTCTTAAAGTTTTGACAAATTGCATTACATACGATCTGAACCCTTTGTTTATATTACCCCTTATTCTAATGCGTAACTAAGTTTGAATCATACGTTAGTCGTGGTTTCTCATATGATTTAAAGTATTCAAAAAGTTAAAAGTGTGGTGACGGATTAAGAATACGGAATGTCACTACCTCATATCATCCCATAGGTGTCGTAAGAACCGACAAAGAGAGCATATTATGCAGAGAACAGTACTGTAAGAGAAGGAAAACTTGATACAACCCTATACCAACCCGTCTGGCCAGCGTGGTATAGTAGGCCAATTCCTCTTTTCAAAGGAGAGTCCTAGTCCAGCAGTAGACTGTTAAAGGCTGATGATGACCATTCAAAAATAGCGTCTGTTTCTATAATACATTCAACATAAGATTACATGATTTATTTTTCTTTCTATATAGACAATTTAAAATACGAACGTCGGAAATAATTACAAAATAATTACTAGATTTTTCTAGCATAAAACTACAATAAGTTTGATCCCAAATGACAACCCTGTGGAACACCAGTTGATTAAAATGCTCTTACAATGAAAATATTACGTCGCGACACATAACTTTATGCGGAATCATGCTGTGGGTATAGAGAGTGTTCACTATTTCTATTTGAATACCAGAGGTATTCCTGAAATGTTAAACTTGGGCTTTACGCTGGCTGTTATGCACTAATTTAAGCTAAACTTGTCACCTAGTGTCTCTTAATTTAACCTATGTTTGTTTATTAACTCCGGTATTGTGTCTCGTTTACGCGAAATCTTAGGTTCAAATTCTACTTTGGTGAAATATATCTCGGGTATTTGAAACCTAATACGCATAGCATGAATGTAATGTTTTTTAAAACTATGTAGGTATGATTGTGAAGAGATACCATTTCTAGTTTAATGTAATCAAATTCTTGTTTACATATTTCGTTGGATTTTTAAGAATAATCTTCTATAATCTTGTTCTTCAAAATCTACTCGTTTATCCATTAAATACTTTGCTGTGTGGTATCAGTTAAATAGGCTAAAAAGGCAACTAATATTTAAATAGGCCGATATCATTTAATGTCTTCCATTAAAAATTTCATCATATTTTCATTTCCACTCAGAATGTTTATTAGAGAAATTAAGAAATTAGATAACAGTTCATAATTATAATATATTTACTTGCATAAAAACATGGAATTTCAGTTAAGTAAACGATAGTAATTTAGCCTAGCACTTATTTATGATTTTTTTTTCCAAAACTGACGTTAGATTTCATGCAATCGATCCAGACAAACCTACATAAGTAGGGAATGCGGAAGTCCTACTAGTTGAAATGCAACTAACACCACGTGGGTGCGATACATTTCTGACTAACTTCTAAGAGAAACACACGCGTGAATCACAAATTAATATCACAGACATGATACATGAAACCAATATTATGTCACTTGATGAAATATCTTTTCCAGCTAATGAATCAGAACCATTAAAAGATAATACAAGAAAACCGTACAAACGATCCGTCAGACAAACGTGTCAATAATTAAAAAGCTGCTAATTATACAAAATCCAAATGAACTATAAAATTTATTGTTGATACAGGTATTCATATCTTGTCTCTCATTTCCATAGTTCCCTATGGGGAGCATAAAATGCATCCGGCCAATCAACAACATTCCATTGACAACATGCGATACATACAATGCAATAGAAAGTGTGTTTGTTTCATTTCTTATACGATATTGAGTATGCAGCTGTTGAGTTAGGACCTTGATATATAAATTCCTTTACTTTTTCATGATTTATTGGATTTGATAACTTTATACTGTGCGAGTGTAAAATATTTTATGAACATTTCTCCAAGGATTCGCTTCGCTAAAATCAGATACATAGGCAGAAAAACAAGGCGACGTTTATAAGACGTCAATCTTAATTTTGTACCTAATCGGTGGTCGGTGATTAGGCCTTGTCGGCCATTTTCAATATTCGATCCATACATGGATTTTGAGATTCGAAATTCGTGTTTGACATATTTTGTATGGAGCTTATGTCAAAACCGAATCTAAAATCTATAGATCTATCTATAGTTCGAATATTGATTTCCGTTTGTCATTTGTGTCTATCTCTTTCCAATTGTATCATAGAGAACAATAGAGCGATAGACAACATTTTATTTTATTTTATGACCCCTGTAACACAGGATTCTCCTAGCATAGGGGTAATTGATCATTTTTCTGTGTACTAATATGTTTAAATAAAAAAGTAGATAAATGTGTAAGTTGCATATTATGTAAGTACATCTTATTTGTTGGAAAATAAATTATTATTATTATTATTATTTTGCTCATGCACAATATAATCACCAGTAATGTCTTACCGTCTTAATTTTACTTTACAAATGTTGTTGAAGGAAATAGGCATAAGCGTTCTGTGGAGAAATGCTAGTATAGTAGAAACTTAAAAAACAAACATTTTATAATTTCTTGAAAGTATAAAAATTACATTTAAATTAGGTACAAAGACAAATTCAAATTAAACAATGAACAGCAATGTGACTCAACAATAGAGGCTTATAAATATTAGTGTACTATAGAAAACGCTACTGACTAGCGATTGTTGGTATAATCATTGAATTATTAGAGCTAAGAGATTGAAAATTACGTTACATCTCTACGTTTTTTGTCGGTGCAACCACGGACTTATTTTACGAAGAGTACATTTAAACAAAAAACTAGAGCCCACAACACCACACATCGCTGATATTCTATGGGATTATATAAGACTTATCAATGCAGGACCAAAATCACTGAAGCCAAAAACATGTTTGGGCGTGACGTTCCTTTAATAACTTTGACTTGGACTTTTTGCACCCAGAAAGAGATTTTATTCGTTGAATATTTGACCTCTAAAGAGATAAGTTGACGGTTAAAAGCTTGTAGTGTAATAAAGCTAATTTAAATAATTGTAACACAAAATGACATAGGTCCGAAATCTGTAAAAGATAAGCAATATGTGACACACAAGCTCTCCCACAGACAGAACCGGGTCATGAAACTAACATGTGTTTAATCAACAACCAAATAAATGTTGTGACATCATCCATTTAACAGTAAAGCTAATAGTTGCTCTTCCGTTATTATAAAAATTACCATATCAAGTGGTTTCGGTGTGAAATGCCGTCTCCACTTAATTATAAAACCATAGATTTTTCTGAGGCATCACGCGGTGAATAGCAATAGCCACAAATGATGAGAAAGTGTGGTTCGATTGATGAGAAGATGAGCGGAGCGAGCTCATAAGATGTATGCCGAGCTGTGTATTCTGGCATTCGTTATCATTAGTAAACTGTCACAGTTTTATTAACGTAATCCTACATGCTGTACGTTTGATGTCTACAATATTGTTTAACAAAAATTGAGTTAATCTATTTCAAGTTGTTGTTTTGTGTTTATGTGGTTTGAACAGGCAATTAACTTCAAATTCCTAGCATTTAATGTTAGCAAATATTCAGAATTCTTTAAAGACAATAAATCATCACTTTTACAATCTTAGCTGTTCAAGTTACACAAGACTGGCCAGTTTTACTCCAGGAGGTCAAACCAGAGCCTGACCTATGAAAACAAGTAATTTCAATTGCAGTTTATTGATTCAGAATCACATAAAATGCATTAATGCTTACATTTATACCTGTAGAGCAACTATCTACTAAATAGCTAGATAAAACATTTCAATTGACTTGAAAGCAATAAAATTTGTAACAGTATTTGATTCGTCAGCACATCTTTGCGCAGCTCATCTCAGCTATACCAACATCTTTCGCATGCTCATCTATGTATATTTCGAATTGAATTTCAATTGACTATTGCCTATCGCCAGTAAAACTTGTAACAATACTACATTCGTCATCACCTCTCCGCACAGCCTATTTCCGCTACACTAACACCCCACTCTCACTCACCTATTATTTTGAATTGAATAGAAGTTTAAATAGACAAACAGTAGTTATTTTTAAATTGTCAATAAACAGAAGAATCGTGGTAGTAGTAAAACAGTGAAAACTGTCAAAATATTCATGATATTTTATATTTGATCGTTTGCTATGACAAAAATAAAATAAAATATCAATGTTACAAAATTCAATTTCTGAGCGAGTGAATTACATTGAAGAAACTATGCTCAGATATTTTATGTAAATTTTATCTGCAGTTGATAATATTCAGTTTGTTTTATTAAGAATACGATGTAAAGAAATTTTGGAAGCAGCACATAATACGTATTCATTCTAGCATTTATTTTAAAATCTTGTCGTATGTTATGTCAGCCATATGCCTGGGTTCAAAATTAATTATACAGAATTCTAGAGAATATGAAGAAATATTTTAAATTATATTAGTTTCGTAAGGAAACGTGTCACATAGGTGGTCCTAGATTTATACACTGACAAAAAACATGAAACTAAGATGTGCTTTAACAATAAAACCACCATGGCTACAACTTTGAAGATAGGTATATGTATATTATCACAAGTAATTCGTATAAACAACTAAAATACATTAGCTTAGCGACTAAGGGAGTGACGAATGTTCTTTGATGCTGTTTATAATCATCTGATAAAATCAGACGCCATTTCTATTACCTAAAATAACCAGCCATGATGCTAGTTCGTTTTATATTTGGCGCAGTATCCATTACACGGCCGCTGAGTAAAAGCTCACTAAAGCTATTAGTGTTAACAGTAATTGCTTAAGATTTGTCAAAGCGCACATAACTTTGTCGTTACGTCAAACTAAGTTGCTTTCGTAACAAACGCTGTAAGCCACAAGCTGTGAGCGATTTTGAAATTGTTTTTGATTTTTCATACTATTATCAATTGTGATTCCATAAGCTGCAGAAAGGGGTTATGTATTAGAGAGGCATTTTGTGCATAAACTAGATATAGCAGTAATCTAGTATATGCACAAAATGAAAATGCCTATGTATAAGCGTTTAAAGCACGTAGGTGACGTACGCGTATGCCTAGTTGATTTTCCGTACATACATGTCTATTTTATTTCCTTCCATACATTATAGAAACGAGGAATTTGCTGTTTTTTTTTTGCTAATAGGCGGCAAACGAGCAGACGGATTGCTTGATGGTAAGCAATTACCGCCGCCCATGGACACAAGCAACACCACAGGAGTCACAAGTGCGTTGCCGCCCGCGTTTCGTTTAGGAAAAGGGATAGGATAAGGAGTGGGATGAGGGAGAAGGAATAGGGGATAGGGCCTCCGGCACTCTCACTCACCGAACGAAACGCAACAGTTTAGAACTGTTACTTTACGTCGATTTTCTGTGAGAGGGTAGTACTTCCCCGGTCGAGCCGGCCCATTCATGCTGAAATCAACAAGGCTCTACTACCTTTGAAATATGTTTGTATGAAAGGATAGAGATTTTTTCATATTACCTATCTGTTAGTATTTAGCAACTGGCAACAAATTGACTCTAAATATTGTTGTTACATGTAAATAAATGTAAATCGACTTCTGCAATAGATACGTTCAAGTTTTCAACGATTAAGATGTCACTTATTTATTTAATTATAAATTAAGTTAAATAACTTTATTATGCATCGTCTGGTATTTTGCCGTCGTTACCCGGTAAATAAATTCAAGTTGAATAGGAACGCCAACGATAATAAGAACTCGACAGATGCATGATAGGACATAGTCATCAAAGCTATTTAAATAGTCCTGTTATTTAACTTGATTTTGAGTTTCAAATAGGTAAACTTAAAATTCTTAGTCCGAGCCGGCAGAAAAATGAATGAATTAATTAATTAGAATGGCCATCAGAGCAAATACGTCCACCCTTTAAGAGTGTACGATTGAGAAGAAATGAGAAGAAAGAGAAAAGAAATTGTTATAGCCAATTCATTTTCAACAAAGTATTTAAGTAAATATGTTGTATGATTTGGCAATATACTACAAACCTCCTCTGTGCTCACGCCGGAAGCGATAAGAGTTAGTCCAAGTAATAAATCAGAGAATGCGACGGATGTCTTATCCTCGAGTGGGATTCTCTCCTGCTATGGTTCACGGGATGCTTGGGACAATGAACGCCGTCGTATTAAGCTGTCATATAAATAACCCAAATAGATAATTATACTATCTTGTTGCATAACTGTATTTTAGGCGTTTACGGGTCGGTAAACATTTATGTAAAGATAAGGTTAACTTAAGGTTAGCTTACATGATATAGTGGACCAGAAACCCATAGTGCATCTAGGGTGGATTCCTATAAAACATACATCCATTTCATAGCGAATTAGAGAATAAGACACAAATTCATTGCCGGTATACGAAGATTTTATTTTTGGGATAATTATATGTATTAGATTCACTATGCAATCATTAATTGAAACACTACACCCTAATCTAAATTACATTTCACGTATATCTATTACATATCGACCATTCATCTAAACTGACCTTTCGCATCAATATATTTTTAACATTCAAAATAAATTCGCTTAAGCGTATAACTTGCATCGAGACCCAATGGCCCCCAGTACAAAGTCATCTACATTTCAGCACTGGGCGGCTGGGCTTGCGCACCCGCTTGATTTATAGTTATTTTGCTCTTGAAACTATCTCCACCCACACGCCTTATTGAGGGCTAAACAGGGGTTGATATTTATACACACCTACTTTTTGATAAGACATTCACTGAGTGTAACGTACGATTTTTGAGTCGGAAATTATTGGGTTTTGAATTTTATATGGTTGGTTACTAAGAGTTGACTAAGTTTTTGAGTTGGATAAATTCCTAGGTTTGAATTATACACGCCTAGTTTTGATTAGGCGGTAAGGTTATTGGGTTTTCGACAGTGAACTGTAGTTTTGTTTGTGATTGCTGATGCTTAAATGCTTTGCTTGATGCGTAATCGCCATTGAATGATCCGAGTTTGATGCAGACGCTGTAGTGATTTGCGTGAATTATCGAATATTTTTATGATCCATTTTTCTCATAGAGGTCGACGTACGACGTTCGACACAAATTATAGCTTATAAGAAAATCTGATTATTTTCAGAAATTCGTAAATTAAATTAACGTTGTATCTATCTATACAACGTTTATTTGATATTGGAATTTTTAAACTCTTGTGTATTATGCTGCGGCTTGGATAAGTGTGGTTGTTACATAACGTTGTCATATTATATGAATGTAACTTGTATAAGTTGGAGTCCTAATTAGAGATATAATTTAATTGAAAAGTGTGGAAACAACTGAAATTCTTGCACCTTTTTATGAAGGATCTAGTTTTTAGCAAGACTTTTTTCGGTTTTAATTACGTAAAAAATTACTTTAAAAGTGAGTTTTATTATTATTAATGTGGTGTATTACTTATTGAGACAAAATTAGGATGAATAGAAACAAACAAATATTATACTTGAGTTTAAATTAAGTTATTTAAACGGATCACGATTTCATAGATGGGGCATTAAGTTAATCTTTAATGACATTTATTGTATACACAGTTTTGATTTGTTACTAATTACCTGTCGTAGTTCTACACAAGACTAACCTTTTACATTCCAAAGATTGGCTGGTTGGCATTTTCAAGTACCTACTAGGTACTGTGTGATAAATTTTGAATTAGATCGTGTTTGCGGTAATAGGCAATATGTCGATTTCAAGCGTTTTAGAACGCGCATAATGATAATTATGATTAAATAGAATTAAATATAAGGGAGCGATAGCTGAGTGGAGAGAGAAACCGACAGACTGCTACGCAGAGAGTCTCGGGTCGAATCCTCGGCACGCACCAATGACTTTTCGGAATTAAGTGCGTATTCATTTGTTAATTATCGCTTGCTAAACGGTGAAGGAAAACATCGTGAGGAAACCTGCATGTCTGAGAGTTATCCATAATGTTCTCGAAACACATGTGAAGTCTGCCTACCCGCACTTGGCTAGCATGGTGGACTATGGCCTTACCGTTCTCATAGTGAGAAGAAGCCCGTGCCCAGCAGTGGGACAGTATAAAGGGCTGATGATGAGAATAAAATACTAATTTACAAAAACCTGCGTTTTGTCAAGGTTCATGTTCAGTTTCTTAAGGAACTTCTAATAGCATGCCTTAAAAAGTTCTTAATGATAACAAGTGCAATAATTATCGAAGAATTTTGTACTATACAGGCATAACTTCGTTGATATATTTATTTATTTAACTTTATGCAATATCAAGACTGCCTCCGTGGTCCAGTGGATAGCGTATGCGACTGCCGATCGGAGGTCCCGGGTTCGATTCCCGGGTCGGGCAAAAGTGTTACTGAGTTTTTACGAATTCTCAGTAGCAGCACGGAGTCTGGTGATGTGCCCGGTAACGGCAATAAGGTCACCCCCTATTACGTGGGACCTAAATTCATGGCGAAATGTGGGTGTAATATTACACCTCTGCCTACCTCTTCGGGAATACAGGCATGTCTATAAAAAACCAAAAAGAATGCAATATAAAAAAATGGGACATAGGCATCCAATCTACTGATATTGCCAAAAATAATAACAATACCCCCTCCCCATACATAGTGACACAATATAAAAACTAGGATACACATGAACAACTTTCTCCTATATATCTATGTATCGTCCAGTCATAAGGTGTCATGCCACCCACGCATGTACTTATGTCCCTAGTGAACTTATTCACATAAATACGGCTTATCGTACTGACATGAAATTTTCACTATCGCGTACTTTATGATGAGTATATCATGATTTGATTTCGATGCGGAGGGTGGCTAGAGCGGGATGAATGGATTTATGTTTGTTTAATTTTTTTGCATGGATTATAATGAATACTAGCTTCTGATCGCGGCTACTCCGATGCGGGTGTGACCAAAACATATCTCATGTCCTTTTCTAATCTATAAGTTTTACAATGCAGAACGTTATCAAAATTCGTTCAGTAGTTTTTGTGTGTAAGGGTAACTAATTTTTTTTTATAGTCTCACGACTGTATCCCCGAAGGGGTAGGCAGAGGTGTAAATATTACACCCACATTTCGCCATGAATATTTAGGTCCCGCGTAATAGGGGGCGAGCCTATTGCCGTTACCGGGCACATCACCAGACGCCGGGCTGCTAGGTACTGAGTATTCGGAAAAAACCAGTACTTAACACTTTTGCCCGACCCAGGAATCTAACCCGGGACCTCCAATCAGCATCGCATACGCTATGCACTGGACCACGGAGGCGGTCAGAAAAATGGTATAGTATGGTAAATGGTCAGTAAAAGGGTAACTAGCACCAGTAAATCCTCAAAAACTTATCACACAAGATTTTTAAATATAATAACGGTATCTTCAGTTTTTAGTATAGGTAGTTCGAAAAAGGAAAATTAGTAGCTCTAAGCAACTGCTTAGCTATGAAATACACGCTGGTTCATTAAATAATAGAATATCAAAGTAATCGTTGATAAAAAATGTTAGCACTTTTTGCAAAGAGCTAGGAATTCCCGTCCTCTGATTCTTGAGATCCAGACAGTAAACAGTCAGAGGGTCTAGTATGAACGAGTTTGCGCTCGATTGTCACGGTTACGATAGCCTAGTCGACGGGAACAATTTCCATACATTTTCTAAAAGATTCCCTAACGGAGAGTAGCGATTGATAGAGTCCGCTAGAGGGCGTATTTAGAAATTGTATGGAAATTGTTCCCGTCGACTAGGCTATCGTAACCGTGACAATCGAGTGCAAACTCGTACTAGACCCTCAGTATTATTGCAGAGAAATCATAGGTGCATCTAATAGAAAATCATCGTCAAGTAGCGAGAGCCTAGTGGACAGGCCAGCAGATTGCTAGGCAAGTGGGCTAGGGTTGAAGCCTACAGCACGCATCTGCCAACCCCACTGGTAAGAGTGTAGGACCGTAGTTGAAGCATTCTCATAGTTGGGAGAACCCTGGTCCAGCAGTCATCATCAGCCTTTAACCCCTTGTATGCCGGAACGCAGATCTACACGAGACACAATAGCTTTTTAATTGTGTACGGCATTCCGGCATACGAGAGGTTCAGTACACTGCTGGACCAGGCCTCTACTTTGAAAGGAGGAATTGGCCTACTATACCACGCTGGCCCAACGGGTTGGTATAGGCTTTGTATCAAGTTTTCCTTCTCTTACAGTGTTGTTCTCAGCATAATATGCTCCCTCTGTCAGCTCTTACGACACCCGGACGATATGGGGTGGTGACATTCCGTATTCTTAATCCGTCACCACAAGGACAACGGACCAGCAGTAGTACAATTTAAATATACAGTTGATAATGACGATCTTATGAAAAGAGTAATGGTTGACTGGCCTGTTAGTAGTAGACCAGCAGGTCAGGTTCTTGACCCTGACTGCTAATTTGCTACGGTTCCATTTTAAACCTGCTGTTTTGTAACGTTGTCTTGTAATATTGAAACGCAAAACGTAAAATATTTAGCCAATCTATTTCACTTACAAGGAACTTGCTATGCCACAAGATACATCGTACAGTAAAATCTACAGCATATTTCATCCTAAAACGCCATAAGCTTTTGAGCTATCCGAATATTTCAAAATATTTTGAATCTTAGAATATCATGGAATATGCAATAGGCGTAAGCTTAACGTACATTCCAGACTATTCTAAGATAATCTAACATCGAAACTCAACCCAATAACACTTTAGCTTATCTGGGAATCGAAACCAAGGTATCATAATCGAGCATTGGCGTCTTCGTGAATTAATATAACAGACCCACAGCAACATAGTAGCACGATACAATGTCTATAAAGACCAACGCACGCACACTACTTCTAGCTACCACAACTGCTCAATACTCAATAATTGATAGCATTCTGCAAAGTTGACAACATAATGATATAGATAGTCTATACTAATTTAATAAAGAGGAAAGATTTGTATTTTTGTAACGAATAAACAAAAAAGTACTGGACCGATTTTTTAAATTCTTGCACCATTTATAACGCTACATTATCCCTGAGTAAGATAGGCTCACAGATTACAAGAATTATCAAATAACAATTCTGTGCATAGGCTATATTTCTAGAAAATATTAGGGAAAATATTATTATTATAAATGTCCATCCGTGCGAAGCCGGGACGGGCCGCTAGTATAAAACATAAAACATGCGATCGTTTTGGGCACTTTCACGCACAGCAAACTTTGGATGAATGGCGACTGCATCCATTTGTCATTCATCCAAAATTTGCTGTCACCGTATTGCAGTTAGGCTACCGTAAAATTTGGATTGAAATCTGATAAGTTGTTTTTGCGAGAACGAGAACATCGATCTACCTATGCCACCATCCACACTTCATCCTCATCATTCTCCTAGCGTTATCCCAGCCCCAACCTTTCTATTCTAACTGGATTTGGCGGAATATTAGCTTTTCCATGGAGCGACTGCCTATCTGACCTCCGCAACCCGTCGGTATAGCGATATTCCATGGTTTAGACTAGTGTCAGTTTATTTTAGAGGTTTTGACGCCCTATAACGACTGTCAAAGATCTTCATGACAGCCGGGACCGATGGCTTAACGTGCTCTCCGAGGCACGGGACAAGCGATTATTATCTAACAATTCAATACGCACATAACTCCGAAAAGTCAGTGGAGCGCGCCGTGGATTCGAACCCGATACCCTCTCCATGGCAGTCCGTTGGTATCTCCACTAGGCTATCGCTGCCTTTCACCATCCACACTTACTTTCAATTTTATAAAATTAGCAGGATAATGAGTCATAGCGATTTAGACTGGCATAAATATTAAAATACTAGCATAATACACGCTAGGATGTGGAGTTGCGGAAACAGCCCGTACTACCATACCATACCAATATTAGAATACTTGTCTAACGATATGCTTTGCATTTCATCGATGATCTGCATCTGATCTTTTATCGTAACTGTAATCAAACGCCAAAATAGTGACAACAAGTCACTATTTTGGCGTTTAATTCGTCGCATTGATAATATATATATATATTTTTTTGGCGTAACATTGACCTTTTAAAAACGGCATAATTTTTTGGTTAGTCGCTGAATATAGCGTATGTGCTCGGAACCTTTTATCCGCTACACATTGTAACAAAATCGTGTCCAACCTACACCCTTTCAGATATTTGTCTAATCCAGTAATAATCGCTATTATTGAGTTATCACGTTTTCACAAACGACTTGTATAAGCGCCATATTCAGAATATTTCTTCTACATTTTCTTAGTACGGGCTTAAAGTTGTATCGAGATTTCAAAGGAAACAATTTAACTATAGTTACTGATATCGGAATAACGGCTTGTCTTTACTTTAATGTAATACTTGTGATATATTGTTTTATTCGTCTTGTGATTTAAGTTTTCATTTATGTTTGTGGTCTGCAGGTTCAAGGTTTGATTTCAGGGTTGAATAAATTGTTATAATATTTCACAGCGCTCGACGCTTAGTCAAGTATCAAAAAGTATCAATGGGTCGCCGTTTATACAAATATTTTTATGCCTCACCTTAAACTTCAGCCGGACTTTACGTGTCTATCGAGAACTCTCAGACATATAGGTTGCCGGTCGATATTTTCCTTTACTATTCTAAAATTAACTAGTTTTTATAACATAAAGATTTCGTTTTTTATTTTATTCATAGTCTCACGCCTGTATCCCCGAAGGGGAGGCAGAGTGTAACACTACACCCACATTTCGCCATGAATTTTTAGGTCCCATATAATAGGGAGCGAGCCTATTGCCGATGATTTTGTTTATATAGTGTGTAGTATAGTAAACACGTGTGAATTTGTGTAATATTGACTACGTTGCACCGATGACCAAGAGTTTGTTTACCGTAAACACGGTCATAGCTGTGACTTGTAACAGGTGTACGTGTTGCAACAGGCTGTACTAGAGGCAATATATCATTAATACTCTCGTTTCCTTACCCTTCTTACAACTTACAACGGGCCTCTTCTCATAGCAAGAAGAGGCCAGTGCCGAACAGTGGGACAATATATAGGGCTGATGATGATATCTGATGTTAAGTATTAATACTGGGGAAGTAAATGTAGACCATCTAAACTGTCTTCAATGTAGAAAAAAGGCGAAGAAGTTGCAGGGAAACCGAATTTTGCTGAGATTTAGTAAGTAGGAAGAAAACACTTAAAAGAAATAAGTAATATCAAGAAAATAATTCTATGTAGCAATCGAAAACATTTTTTTTTATTATCAGCCATGTAATGGTTCGAACCATTACAGCTTCGTCAAGAATTCAAAATCGCAACATCACTATCATCAGCCAGAACATTCAGTCTACCTTCTTCGAAAAAGCAGCCGGACAGCCAGTCCTTAACCTCTTTCTACACGGCCAGCCGGCAGCCAGCGTACATGTTCTAATATAACACGATCCTGATAAATGTTCGCATTACCCACGACGCGTGCACCGATAACATTCAATGCGAACCATTATATTCACACCACTACACAATTGTTCGCTGCAAAAGGTAAACTAATCTCTGACGGCGTGTGTTTACAAATTAATTTTAACTTTACTTGTGTATTTACTGGACAGTTAGTTCAGAAGGCATATCTATAAGTTGTTCTTTGGAAGTCTTGTAAGTTGAGATGTCGTAATAACTATCGTAAGTATATCTCCAAAGTTATTGTTAGATTTCATATGTTCGGTGCAATATGACCAAACACCTTACTAAGCGATAAGCTAATTACACATTGCCCTCATTAGTTTTTTAAAGTATTATAATAAAATTCATATTGCATCGTCAGTGCACAGTGTGTGACCGCGACATTCGGGTGCATTCAAACAACATTTTTATTTAACATTCTTTTCTAACAACATTTTCATTTAATATTATTTTCTAACATTTAAACATAAGAAGTTATTGTGGAACAGAACAATAAACTTTGATTTCGGTTAAACATTTCTATTCCTTAACAAACCACCGCAAACCTCACTCTACACCGTACATAAATCTTGGTCCTTCGAGCCGGATTGAACCAGAGACCTATGGATGAGGCGTAATAGTCTAAGTGAGAACCTAGCAGCTTAACACTACGCCACGTGCTATGGGTTGGACTCTCATACGGAATCACACAAACTATAAGCTTGTGAGAGGGATAAAAGTCAAGTTATCGCCTCTATCCACAGTCACACCCAGATATTACCAACGTACTACCAATGAATACAGATTTACATAGAAGCGCAGTTCTTAAGGAAGTTGTGTGCCGATTCCAAGTGGGGACTGTCTCTAGTTTAGTTCGTAATTGGAGCCGTTGGCGGACCTGGCGTCGTTCTTCGTCTCTCTTGCTCTCGTAGTTAAGATACACAGGAGGAACGTTCGTCTCTCTTGCTCTCGTAGAGACAGCTGTCACAGCGCTACTGCCACGCGCCGCCAAGTGGCAATTTGGGTCACAGAAAGTTTGTATTCAGAGCGCCCATAGGAAATGCGCCTCTATGTAAATATCTGAGCTCTTTGGTACTACGTAATAGCTTTGTATTTCAATGGCGCCTTATGCCAATATATTGGAATGACACATAACTGGTTCAGTTGCTAAGCAACTCTATGAATCGCTGGCGTGATGATGCCACATTGCCTTGAGTTAAGCGCCGTTTAACACCGACAAGATGTTATCTAAAATGTATGGTGATTTTAAACCTTAATATCTCCTGAAGCAGATATTTCCCAGGCATAGAGCCGAGGTAAAGAATGGTCGTTATGATTGGTAGAATGAGATTTTAATGTTCGTTAAGGGTTTTATCCGTGTGGTGACGGATTAAGAATACGGAATATCACCACCCCCATATCATCCCATAGGTGTCGTAAGAGCCGACAGAGGTAGCATATTATGCAGAGAACAGCACTGTAAGAGAAGGAAAACTTGATACAAACCCTATACCAACCCGTTTGGCCAGCGTGTATAGTAGGCCAATTCTTCCTATCAAAGGAGAGGCCTAGTGCAGCAGTGGACTGTTAAAGGCTGATGATATATAAGGGTTTTATTTTCACCGTGTATTTACTACCTAAGCTAGGTTACAAGCCGTAGCCGACTTAACTAATATGTAGTAAACTCTCACTAGACCGCAAAACAACCTTGTTTCTTGTTCTCCATTTCTCACGAAAGATACAAATTAGTTACGTGCTACGGGAACTTCGTCGTGCGTGGTCCAACACGCACTTGGCCGGTTTTATTTCCTTTATTGGAACATATACATATATTACGTTGTCATAGACTGTTCTAGTGACTCTATAAAATCATAAATAATAATACATATAGTAATAAAAAAAAACATTTATTGTCCGTGCAAGTAGAAACTACAATAGGTTACACAAACCGCATAACTTTGACCTATTTTGTTTTGAGATACGGAGGTGCTTAAGCCTTACTTTCTTTACAGATACCTAATATAGATGTGTGATTGTATTCTCCATGGTTAAGATATATATGTTACTCTTTATTTTATTTTTTTCCTTATATAATTATACATGCTACCATAGTAGAATGTTAGTTGTACCATTAACCTAGCAGCTAGAGCTGATCTACGCATGTTCACTAGGTACTTTCTTTAAACAATTCCTATGCGTGATGATCTGACTTGTTATTGACTTTATGCTTACCATTCTGTTATTACATGTATATTTTAGCTGTAAGTCATCCATTTTACTTAAATAAATAAATGAATAATTCAAATAGAAAGTAAATTATTTTATTTAGATTACAGGGTAAAATTATTAACGTCAAACAGTAATCGATGTTCATACATCCTACTGGTTCAGTTCGCTTGGACTAGAAAGCGGACCCAGTGGCGCAAGGCAAAAATCGGCAGAAAGATATAACGTTATAATGAAGATCATGACTTATCAGGGTCCATAATATTTCGTACACCTTCTAGTCTAAATGTGTCAAAAATTTGAAGTTCGAATTCAGAGAAGGCCAACTTTAGGTAATCATTTTACGATAACTTAAAGACCGGATAACACCAGAATCTGTTTATGTTTCGTCATGAAGAAAAGAAGATACTATTTTCTTGAAATTGTACATTTTCATAATAAAATGATACGGTATCATTATTTCATGTAGCGACTGTCGTCAAACCTGCATGGTCCAGTCGGCAGCCTACAGTACTGGTGGGGAGACCAGCCCGCATAAATCCAACACAGCACAACTTTGGATCGATCGCGTACGTCAAACGTATAAGTTTTCATTTGTCAATGTTGAATTTAGAATGCTGTCACTGTCAAAATTTATTTTTCTTTCGGTTTGTGTTCATTACGTTTTTGTTGTCTGCCAAGCATGTGCTATGTCAAAAAGAAATTAATACCTTGAGTAGACTAGTTTAGACTGTAAACTTGCTAAATTACTGACTGTAACAAATATTTGCTTGTTACACAATGTTCTGTGTTAAGAAAATTATAGTAGCTTACATGTCTTCGTTAATTTTATTCATAATATTACGAAAATAATTCAATAACTTGTGAAAACGATTGCAATCGGTTTAATTATTGGTGTAGTGTAGTGAAATATTCGAGGCATGCTTACGATAATATTGTGTAACAGATGTATAATTATGTAAACCAAATTTCCCGCAGTACCTGAAGTGTTTCCTAACGCAATTAATATTCTGTAAGGTAAACGTACGTAATTCCGGCAGTGTCCCGGTACCCGGTAACTAGTGGGTTTTTATCATTTTGTAGGTTTCTACCAAAAGAATATTGAAGTTTGAGAATTGCAATACATACTTGATATTATTTGGTATAATTATAACATGAACGCTACTCAATAACTGTAATGGTTGCAAAACTATACTACAATGAAAGTGTAGTGTGCGAAAATTTTGTGGAATTTCGAGGTTCTGTCACTAAACTACGAAGCTACCACATTGTATTGATTTGCTTATCATATTGCTGCGGATAGCGGCACTGTGAGAGTGTTTATTTGCTTAAATCTATGAGTTAATTATCTCGCGATATAGTCCATAAGCGGTGATGAATTTAATGAAATAGTAAGTATTTTGGCATATTACATTTACTGGGACTCAGAAACCCCAACATGACCCAGTACCCGGCAATATTATACCCTTTTTTACCGGATACTGGTACACGAGTTAACTTCGTACTACCCGTTGCACCGGAGCCCATTACTGCACCTTAGTGCCTTGCAATAAGTCTCATTATCCTTTGAAACTGTATTAGTGTATTATTAGAGTATTAATTATAACATTATATATTCTGCCTGATGCTGAGACGTACATTACCACTGGATTCTAAACCCTATCATATGCAAGGGCTTGATGTTTATATTTCAAAACGTATTTTATTACGAGGCATAAATACTTATTTATAATGAAAAATTAAACGGTGCTCTGCTCCCATTTCTTAATTTGTATAGAGTACTCGCATGATGGAGCTGGAAAGTGGCCATAAGAACTCCGCAATAAAACGACACAACATAAGCCCATCGAGTTTGAGCTCGTTTCAATCGTATTGACGAGTACTCTGATCCTATATGGCAACCAAAGTTTGATGATGCGTTGTCAAAGTTGACTTCAACGGAGATTTCAAATCATAGTTGAGTTCAACTGAAAGAGGAGTTCCACTGAAACATGAGTTCAACGTGTGAGGCCAATTGAGCGACCACAGAGCCCTCGAGCTACTTTACCGAAGTTACCTATCCCGGATGTCAAACAGAGTGAGGTACGGATGGCATTAGAGCAAATTAGGAAAAATAAAGCACCTGGTGATGACGGAATCACTGCAGAACTCCTCTGAGCAGGTGGAGACACAACCTTGAGAGTGCTAGCAAGTCTTTTCAATACCGTCATCCACAAAGGTTCAAAACTGGAGCGGGTGTGTGGTGATTCTATTCTTAAAAAAGGTTGCAAAACTTTATTGAAGAATTACAGATCCATTTCACTCCTGAGCCCTATCTACAAGTTGTTCTCGAGGGTTGTAACAAACGACTCGACGAATTCCAGCCATCAGTGCAAGCCGGGTTTCAAAAAGGCTTCATCACCGTGGACCACATCCATACTGAAGACCCATGAGTACAACCAGCCGCTGTGTATGGCATTCGTGGACCACCAGAAAGCCTTCGACTCTATCGAAACCTGGGCAGTTCTTGACAGCCTGCAACGATGATGCATTAGCTGGCGATATATAGAGGTGTTAAGATACATAGAGTTGCGTAGGGGAGTCCGGCAAGGGGATGTAATATCTCCAAAGCTGTTCACCAAGGCACTTGAGAATGTCTACAAGACACTGGAGTGTGTTCAACGAATATCAACGGCGAGTACATCTCACACCTTCAATTTGCTGACGACATCGTCCTAATAGCAGAGACGTTGGAAGAGCTTAGCGGAATGCTGTTGACCTTAATGAAGCCTCCCCGGTGGATTGATCTTGGCATGAACCTGGCTAAAACGAAGGTATTCGATGAACACGTCGTGTTTAGATCGATCTGCATTGACGGTTCCTTGCTCGAAGTTTTGCAACAGTGACATACTGTTGTTGACATACCTGGGGCAAGTAATACAGTTGGGTAGACATAGCTTCGAGAAGGAAATCGATAAGTGGATTCAGTTGGTGTGGGGCAGCATTCGGTAAGCTACGTCGGGTCTTCTCGTCGCCTATCCCGCAAAGCCTCAAGACAAAAGTCTTCAACCAGTACTTCCTACCAGTAATGATATACGGTGCTGAAATCTAGACACTCACGGTAGTGCTGGTCTATAGATATAAAATAGCTCAGCGTACTATGGATCGAGCTATTCTCGGAGTCTCTCTAAAGGATAGAATTCGCAACGAGCTCATCAGGAAGAGAACTGGAGTCACCCACATAGCTCGCCGTATAAGCAGTCTGAAGTGGCAATGAGCTGGCCACGTCTCCCGAAGGACCGACGACCGATGGAGCAGACAAGTCTTAGAGAGAAGGCCCAATTCCAGCAAATAAAGAGTAGTTGTTGAGCTGACTGCACAGTTGGCGTCGTGGTTTAAAAGGCCACCTCGCAGCTTGGCACTTGCCTAGTGTTGTGGGTTCAATACTGGGTGTTCATCGTGTCGGTTGTATGTTCGTAAAGACTCCCGCGACACTGGGTTTATCCCTAGTGCGTGAGTTGTTCTATTAAAGAAAGGGCCTTGCGAAGCTATAGATTGTACCTAAATTGTAATTAAACCAAGCGCATACGAAATTTTCTTGTACCTGTTTTATATCTTAGATTTTGATCTCTTTTCAGAAAACTACATAACAATTTTGTTTTTTAGCTTAAAGCCAAAGAAAATTACTGTAAGAATTCACTTCTTACAGTAATTTTAAAAGTTCAAAAATAATGTGATGTACGTATACTTTTGTTTGTTTTTAGTTTATTTTAGAAAGCAGTTGAAAAAATATAAACATAGTATTACGACAATTTTAATTCTTGCTTATGATTTCCTTTGAAATACATTTCAATAAAAATCTTTTCTTTGACCCCTTTAGATACATAACAATTACATTACACAATATTAGCCATACAGACATACATACTAGCGCCATACAGAGCTGGTCAAACAAGTTTGGATTGTATGTGAACCCTAACAAATGCCAAGCAATTGTAATTGGTAGCCAATGCTTAATTAAAAGAATGGACGGCTCAACTTTGCCGCCAATAGTTTATGATGGTAATATCATAAATATGTGCCCAGTAGTCAAAAACCTTGGCCTACACATGGACTGTACGTTAAGCTGGCGAAACCACGTCACTCAAACTAGCAAAAAGATTACCGGTACTCTACGTGCTATCTATCGCCTAAGGAACTTCCTACCACCCAAAACTAAGACAATGCTTGTGCAAACTTTGGTATTTCCCTTGATCGACTATGGTGATGTATGCTACTATGACCTGAATGCAGATCTTCTTAATAAACTTGACCGTCTTCTCAATAACTGCATTCGATTTATTTTCAATCTTCGCAAGTATGACCACGTGTCTACTTATCGTTCCCAGTTGAAGTGGCTTCCTATTCGGCAAAGACGCAGTCTGCGTGCTCTCACTACTCTCTATTCTATCCTTATGTCTCCCAATACTCCCAACTATTTAAGTTCTTACTTCCAGTACTTATGCAGCAACCACGATCGTAACCTTGGTTCAACTAATAACCTTCTCCTTCTTTGTCCTTCACATAGATCTTCTTTCATCCACTCTTCTTTTCCTACTCAAGCTATTCTTCTTTGGAATGACCTTCCTCTCGAAATCAGGACGTCCACTACTAGGTATTGCTTTAAGACAAAGGTAAAGCAGCTTTTATTGGCTAACTTAGCAGAAGTATCGTAACATTTATATATATTTATATATATATGTATATATAATATGTATGTAAGTATATGTATGCATTTCTATATTCAATGTATGTATGTAATATTATTATTATTTAATGTTATGTAATGTATGCGCATCCATCATATCTATTAAATATAATATAATAAAGTCAACTCCACTTTTTAAATACACCTACTATTAATCTCTGCACCACTCTAAGGTAGACTGGCAGAAAATGCCTAAGGCATTAAGTCCACCTTTATACGCTATGTGTGTATATAAAGTTAATAAATAAATAAAATAAATAAATAAATATTTAAAAATAAAAAGTTCAAATATTATAAACTTTAACATTAAGCAAATAGGGTTCAAATTCGCGGTTAAAATTTGCCGGTATCTGGGACAATCTACCGTTTACTAGGACAAATCTACCGGATACTGGTACAAATGGGTCTTTTCAAACTTTATTTAAATTAAAGTATTCTTAACGTCATATATATCAAAAGCTATAAAATTGCTCGAAAACTAGATTAAATTATCTATAAACATCCGTAAATTTTATTTTTGTTAGTCTTTTAACCTTGTCATAGCAGACCTACAAAGTCAGCGAAGTTCAGAATTTCACGGCTATTGGGACGTTTACCTTACATGTTTATTCTATATAAATTGCATTAAGGACTTGATACCATAAGGAACTGCATAGATAATGGAATGTTCATAATGTGTTGGAAATTACAGAGAGAAAATAATAGTAACTGTTCCTGAAATATATTTAAGACATTTGAAAGTAAAATTATTATTATTTTATATAGGTCATAAAGTACTACACTGTTAATCACAATAAGTCATACAATTTTCTCACAAAACATAGCACGGGGTCAAGAAAACGACAAAAGGCCTAAAATTTTCTACTTAATACAAGATAAGAAAATTATCTAGTTATCTTCAAATTGAGTTTACCTCATTATATGGGTCACTTGTATTTTTCCTTCGCTATTGCAGCCATTTATTCGGTCGCTGACCGATATAATAACAACAGTTTCTTATCATATCGAAACCTAATAGGTTTGTCAATTTAGGCACCGAAATTTGAGAATATCTTATTTATAGGCGTGACCAATTAATGATTATTCATTTATTAGGTATATCATGTTTTATAATTTAGGCACTACAGTATGCTGGCGATTTCAATGGTAATCCATGCATTGATTTAATAATATAGTGGTTACAATTTTTGATGTTATTGAAGAATTTATGCCAAGAACATAGTTACTTATGTCAATGGTCCTTAAAATAATAATTATGTATATTTATATAATAGCAACTACTTCAGTACGTAAGTACTGAACTTGTAAATATTTCCATAACGGGCAGTACTTATCCACTCACCTGTCAATTTTAAAGACGTCACTCTACACTTAACACACATAAACAAAAATTTTCACTTGACACTTGAAACACAACATAACAATTCTATTTTTGAAAATTCGAAAATTTTAAATCACTGATTCTTTTTTTTTTGTTTAAATCCTGGATGATATGTCACTGGTTTGTTTTTTTTTAATCGTTAGTGATGCGAATGGTTTGTGTCGATTTGTATCGAACTATCGATGGTTGGGTGCGTGTTTGCAGGTTGCGCGTACGACGGATACTGGCGTAGCGTGAGCCGGCGCTTGCCTCTGAGCTTGAACTTGGCAAAGCTCGCTGAAAACATTTTTGCATTTGAACGATGACTGCGGTTGTTATCGGTGATTTATTTGTGCACTATAGGGGTTGATTGTTTTAGATGATATCCTAGCGACCGCATAATATACTATATATAATAACATTTTATTCATTAACAAAATTTTGTCGCTTGGCCGAGGTTTAGGCTGGATTTCTATAAGCTCTCATAATAAAATGACTTGGATTCCATGCAACAATGAACGGAAGACAAAGACTAAGATAACCTGTAACTTGAGAAAGTCGAGCACATAGGCTCGAAAAGCCTCTCGATACAATGCTAGAAACCCCTTTTAACAGCCAAATAATCAACTTATCTATAGAAATTTTATAATTACTATGACTGATAAGCTTATTTTTTTAATGTTTATAAACTGCCTCGTTGGTCTCTCGGCATAAATGTGCGCGTGGGATTGGGAGGTCTCGGATTCGATCCCCGGGTCGGGCAAAGCGTTATTGGGTTTTCCGTTAGGAAATTCTCAGTAGCAGCACGAAGTCTGGTAATGTGCCCGGTACGGCAATAGGCTCGCCCCGATTACTTGGGACTTAAATAAATCTGGCGAAAAGTGGGTGTAGCAATATACCTCTGCCTACCTCTTCGGGAATATAGGCGTGAGACTATGTATGTATGTTTGTGTTTATAAGCTATCGGTGATCATAATACTTGCAACGGTGCCTAATTATTGAATACATCCTTGAAACGAAAGTATATATCCCGAAAGACAATTGACTTGAAATGTATGCATAGCGCAAGAAATATCAATAGAAATACAAGTTAACTACTTAAAATGCATACAAACTCCCACTCGCATACAACCCTAATGGCTTAAGGGAGTGGTTTATAGCCATTGTAATTAATCTGCTATTGTAATATTTTGGCCAATAAATGAAAAAGAAAAATTATCAGCACAAGAATAAGTATATCAGTTTTTTGTGTAGTTCACTATATTTTTATTTTGATCGTCTCACGCCTGTTTCTCCGAAGCAGTGGGCAGAGGTGTAAATATTACACCCATTAAACATTTCGCCATGGATTTTAAGGTCCCACGTAATAGGGGGCGAGCCTATTGCCGTCACCGGGCACGTCACCAGACTCCGGGCTGCAACTGAGTATTCGGGAAAACCCAGTAACGCTTTTGCTCGGCCCGGGAATCGAACCCGGGACCTCCGATCAGCAGTCACATACACGATCCACTGGACCACGGAGGCAGTCATTATATTTTTGCTTAGAAAAATATTAATTCTCATGAATACATCATCATTAGCCCTGTTTAAAAACCATGTCTTACTGCTGGGCATATGCCTCTATCCTCAATATGAGAAGGGATCGGAAACTCTCTATCACTAGACAGACCAGCCAGTTGTGTTTTAACTCGATGTTTTATGCAAAGTACCAGTATTAACATACTAATTTAATTGTTTACCCGGTCGTGAGTAAATTAATAAACTTAATTTAAAAAGCATATTAACATATTGATGACGTCTTTCAATTAAATAACTGTATAATTTTTGTATACGGTCGGAGAGAATTAAAATGACAAAAGAAAATGACCGGATCAGGAAAACAATTATCGTCCAAACATAAAGTCTTATTTTGTACTAACGTTTTAAACTAAAGTTCCTAAAATTGAAATCTCTTGGCAGGATCGCCTATACTGCAGGGTGACAGACCCTGACCATACGAAAAATTGTCAAAGATCTTCATGCCAGCTTGGACTGACAGCTTAAAGTACGCTCCGAGATATGGTGCAAGCAAGAATAGGGTTGTTTCCAACTAGTCAAATCAAGCACTTTTAATGAAATGTCAAAAACGACCGTTGTTATGGGTTTTGTATGAAATATGACGTAGTGACGTCATAGTGTTTTGCTGTCAAGTAGAATACTTATTATCAATGAATTGACGATAAAAAATGTTAAATAAAGTTTTAACATTAATTTATGAATAAAACTACTATTATTTTGACATGTTTCACTAGATAAAAATACTTGTGTTATTTATTTCACTTGCAGGAAACTTCCCTATTACCTTAAATGTAATTCTATTTGCGTGGTTTATTTCTTACTTAATAAATATTTTAGTACTTCTTTGGTATTTCATATTTTTAGTACATAAGTATTGTGTCTTACGTAGAAAGCGAAATCGTTCTTTAAGCTTTTAAGTTTTGAGGCCATTTGGTAGGCCGAGTAAATATTTAATTTTTTCTCCTGTCGATGTACAAATTTGTACAAATTATTATGTCAATATTTATTATTTGCGAAGGACACTTCTCGGCAATGAGAGAGACATCCTTTTAAGCTGCCCAAGGTTGATCTATATATTTTATTCATTTATTTCTTCTGTAAGTGTGACTTATTTCGTATGGTGTAATGGTTTAGTGGCCGGATCATCGTGATCGATGACACTACCTCAAGTGTTGTGAGTTCGAGCCCCACATAACTAAACCAAAAAGTTTAAATCACTGTTTAATCCTCCACGTCATAGGAAGTTGATTTAAAAAAAAGTCCATAAGAACAAATTTGCCAACCGAATTGAGAACCTCCTTCATTATGAAGACGGTAAAAAATAATTTCGATTAACACAAAATTTTAGAAATTTTTGAGCTTTTTTGACTCATGAATAAAGGTAACTAAATCCAAACACTTCCTGGCAAAATGTAGTAGTAAATTAACCATTTCTGCTTTACATTGAAGCATTTGCTTGCGTTCTGTACTTATCGGATGTAAGCACAAAAGTGTAACGTAAGCTCATACACAAATGCATTTGCATGGTCTGTATATTTCAACAATAAGTGTTTAAACCGAAGTACCTGCTCACAACTGGGTTGCTAATTGGTTTCATTGTTACTTTGAAATGCGAGTTGAAAAACTTATTTTGTATCTTATATTGGATATTTAAAGGTTCAATTTTGAGTGTTGGTTTAAGAGGATAATTTGTCGAAGATAATTTTAAAGTATTGAAAAAAGGTTTTGCTGTTTTATTTGTGGTAGTGTGTATTGTCCTGCACGTGCTTAGATGAATGAATGAGCTGGTCAAGGGTCTACATTTACTGTAAAATAATGTCGGCCGGCAATATTTTAAAAAAGTATAATGCTCTATCATATTTATACTGTGCTCTATGTTTTGACTGTATCCAGTTTTGGCAATGGTGGAATCGAATTTAATGAAGCTTAATTCTATATATAATAAATAGAATAAACTAGTAAATAAACCGTAATTTAAATAAAACTACAGTTTATAGATTTGTTTTATTCCAATTAAAGTCACATTACTTCAAAAAAGACTGAAGTGCGCTCCCAAGTCAAAGCTCTAAATAAAATCCTTTACGCGCCACTAAAACTACTAAAGGGCTACACACGGCTGATGATGAATACTAAGTTTACCTGAAATATCTCAATATTTAGTCAAATCAGAAACTGCTAAGTACCTATTCAGTGGGTACTTAGTCATTCGGTTCAATGCAACCGTTAGTCGGCATCTTTCCCTAGCGAACCTATACGAAGATGAGCCTAATACAAACATGGTAAGAGTTAACGGCTTTGGTGAGTGGTGTAGGGCATAAGATAGAGCGCTTGTTCAAATACCACGCTTATACAAAATGTCTGTAAAAAAATTAGGTATCCCTGGACATATTGCACAGCATAAAATAAAAAAATAGTAAAAATATGACTTAACATGGGTTAAGGCTAAGATGGCAATCATGCATGCAGAAGCAGTTCAAGAAACTAATGTCTCTATTTACAAAATAAACTAAAAATCCTTAAAAAAAGACAATATTGGAGTCACGTAGTATATTTTTCCAGCATTCCGTCACTTATGAGAAGGTTATCTCGGACTGCAACCACACAGACAAAAATATTGTACCTTGCCTTTGAAAAAAATTACAAAGCACATCATAGGATAGGCCACGCTTTGTTATTTGCTGCCGCGTGACTCAGCATTGCGTAGGTACTTTGTATGATCAACGATATAATGATATACTTTATTTGTCGAATAGCACCTCACTGCAAGAGGGTCGGCTACGCTGTGGCCACGTCTTAGACGCTACCGGCATCTACGTGGGTAACAAATGTCTTGCCAATTGCCATGCTACCTCCGCCGCGCCAGGCGCCGGTAAACGGGGAAGGCCAAAGAAATGCTGGCTTGACGTCGTAAGGGATGATATGCGTGCCAATCGACTAACCATCAGGGATGCTGAAGACCGTGCGAAGGGGAGGAGATACAGCCGGAAAGCGGACTCCGGGCTCCAAGGCGTAGGTTTTGGAACGCAACCAGGACAGCGCTAGGATGATGATGATGAGCACCCCATATTTGTCCGGTTATAATCTGGAGACAACCATCTAGTTGAAAGCGACTCAATTTTTACTACAAAGTTTGACACAACCTATATTTAAATTATTTGTCGCTACGCGCTTGTGATTTGAGCATCTGCTTGGGACTCTCAGTTTTGGTACACATGCGCAAAATCTGTCACTGATTTTATGAAGCCGATGCTACTAATAAATTAATATATTATGGCAACATTCTAGTGAGTAAAATTAACTCGTGAAATTAGTACACACAGACTCATATAAAGTCTTTCATGGGAACAAAACGTGGACAGGTATTTGTTTTATATAAGGATATGGCAACTTTGCGTTTACAGAGTTGAAGACAGGACCCTGACCCTGACGTACATCGATGTATGGAATATATAAGGTGTAAACTACAAAGCTAAGGCTTGTTTTTGAATTGAACTTATCCATTTGTAATCACAATTGGTATTTTTGAAGTTGGTCACCCATCCGTGTGATCAACCGTGGTGCTATTACTTAACCTCAGTGTGATTGATCTCTTTGCGTGGTCTGAGTCAAGATATTCTAAGATGAAGCAGGGAACATTCGGGACACGAATCAAATCCCCCAAATGCGACATTTTTTTAGGTCAACCATGCGTCTGATCACCTGTGGCGCCAGTCCTTTACCTCGCTGATTGATCTGTTTGCGTGGTAGCCACTACGTCACAAGCCTTTCAAGTATGCGTATATAAAACGAACTGTTTAAAAACGCGTATAATTTTAGCATGAATTTGTCTCAAACTGATTGACATACACAGAAGGAATTCAGTATTTTTGTAAACAAATACATAGTTTTGTACTCAGTAAGGTGATTATTTGTTGAACATGTGGCGCCTACGCGTGTCTGTCTGTCTGTCTGTCATTCATACGTCCTATAGGGCTGCGTAAATAAGAAACTATAGAAATGTATACAGGTTTGTAACATACGAACTGAAGCCATAGCTTTGTCTGTATGTAAATATTAAAAACTAACTTTGCTGCTTCTTAATAGCGGATCTTATATTTGGCTTATTTTCATGAGTAGGTTGGGGCTTTTATGATGAGAGAGAGGGTCCGAGTGTCCCTATGTTTTATAAAGGGTAACGACAAAAAGCCGCTGTCATAGGAGAACTTAGATGCTTTTGGGGCAGAGGTTTTTAGCACTTTGGCCCTCCGTCCCTCTTCTATGGATCTTATGTTATTTTTATTGACTATGTAAAATGTATATGTTATTTTTATTGGCGTCCGTGTGGTGACGGATTAAGAATACGGAATGTCACCACCCCATATCATCCCATGGGTGTCGTAAGAGCCGAGAGAGCAAGGGCGGATCCAGCTTTGGCGCCAGGAGGGGGTCACATAGTCGTGGTCAAGTGAAGAACTTATAATTTAATTTCAATAACAATAGGTACAAGTAAAAAGTAGGTATTTAATTAATGTACGTAACAGACCTGTGCAGATACGTCAGAAAACGGTAAAAAGTAAAATAAAGTTACAGTAGGATGAGACCCATTGGAGAAGGAAGAGAATATAGCGATTATTAAAGGAAAATTAAATTACGGGCGATCTGAGGTCGGGAAGTGGATGGGGTTGCGATTTTAAGGGTAAAAAAGGGGTTTATCTCGATTGCCAGCAAAACTACAAGTCCTATGGAAAAAACGTCAATGGCAAAGTTGTAGGTAATAAAAAGATTTACAACTTTCGTATTTACATTTTATTCACACAACGTCATAATTTATGTGAAAAATTCAAATAACCAAGTTATTGGTTTTTACTAAAAACCAATAACTTGGTTATTTGAATTTTATAAAAACTTTTTAGGGTTTCATGTCCGTCCGTCTGTCCGTCCGCAGCCTATCTCAAAGACGCCTGGTGCTAGAAAGCTGATATTTGACATGAATATAGACATACGATATTGCAACAAAACTGTAGAATAAAATTTAGGAAAATATTTTTTTTCAGGGTATCTCCCTTCTATATATAGTGGGGTTGATTTTTTTTTTGTTGAGTACCCCATTGTGTGGGGTATCATTGGACACGTTTTAAAAAAATATTATTAGTTTGCTCAAATCATTTTTCGATCAAGTGATTGGTTTGTCAAATATCAAGCATTGAAGTGAAAAAATTTTTAGACTCAAGTGCACTTCCCCCCCCCCCCCTCTGCCGGCTAAACTATTAATTTGGAAGAGGTGAAAAAATCACAGATGTAGTACACACATAACGAATTTAAAAGGAAAACTATCACGGCTAAGTAGACATCACTACTTTACGAGTAATCGTCGGTTAACTTATAAATACCTATTTCTGTGAGTTTACATTGGGAGCGCTGGCTTAATCTTAAAGATGCCCGTTTTTAGTCCCATGTGAAACAGAAGTTATTATCAATAATGGCCATTATGGGCAACTACGGAACCCTACATTGCGCGTGGCCCGACACGCACTTGGCCGGTTTTTTATTTTTAAATTTTACAATAGTTTTTTCTTTTACACGAAATTTGGTGAAAACTTGCCTTTTTATGTTTCAAACTAACTTTTTATGTTTACGTTTTTTATTTAAAGTATTTATTTTTACGCCTTATTTTGACTTAATATCGAAATAAAACCCTAATTTTCAATTGAAAATTCTCACGTCAATATATCAGCTTTCTTTTTTAAATTGTTCGGCGTTTTGTTCGTTGAAAATGTTGAAATCTCTTCTTTCTGATGGTGTGAATAAAATATACATTACTAAAATATACACTTCTATATTTCGATTTGCAAGTTCGTTTTTATCAATGTAGCAAGGAATCTTACATTTTTCGAGTAATTAAAGTGTTAATTTGTAGTAAATCGCTCAAAATTGTACATTATAATTAAAAAATCGGTCTCGAGGTCGTTTCATTTCTTTGCATTTTCTGAGAACATTTACCTTAGTAATGTATATTTTATTCACACCATCTGAAAGAACAGATTGCAACGAACTAAACGCCGAACAATTTAAAAAAGAAAGCTGATATATTGACGTGAGAATTTTCAATTGAAAATTTGGGTTTTATTTCAATATTAAGTCAAAATAAGGTGTAAGAATAAATATTTTAAATAAAAAACATTAACAGTGTGTTTGGAACATAAAAAGGCAAGTTTTCACCAAATTTCGTGTAAAAGAAAAAACTATTGTAAAAGTTAAAAATAAAAAACCAAAAACTTGGTTATTTGAATTTTTCACATAAATTAAGGTGTGAATAAAGTGTAAATACAAAAGTTGTAGATCTTTTTATTACCTACAACTTTGCTATTGACGTTTTTCCGTAGGACTTGAAGTTTTGCTGGCAATCGAGATAAACCCTTTTTTACCCTTAAAATCGCAACTACATCCACTTCCCGACCTCAGATCGCCCGTAATTTATTTTTCCTTAATTTTTGCTATATTCTCTTTCTTTTCCAATGGATTTCATCCTACTATAATTTTCTATCGTTTCAAAAATTATCTACCCTGGTCTAAAACCTTTGCCATCATACAAAGTTATTATATTATAAACTAATTAAATATTGAAGGTATGTAGTTACATAAAATCTGTATGGTGGCAAAATATAAGCTTTAATAAAATCTTTATATTTAATTAGTGGTCCACCTAAGTCCTGGAACCAGCTCAGGGTCATGACCGCCATGACCCCCCCCTGGATCCGCCCTTGCGAGAGAGGGAGCATATTAAGCAGAGAACAGCACTGTAAGAGACGGAAAACTTGATACAAACCCTATACCAACCCATTTGGCCAGCGTGGTATAGTAGGCCAATTCCTCCTTTCAAAGGAGAGGCCTAGTCCAGCAGTGGACTGTTAAAGGCTGATGATGAAAAAATATATCAGTCTTGTCGAAATAAGAAGACGCCTGTGCCCAGCAATGAGACAGATTCCAAATTAGGCTTATTACGATGATGATTGGTATTGACAGATTTTTTTTTATTTATATACATACATAGACTCACGCCTGTTTCACGGAGGGGTAGGTAGAGACTACGGAACGCCATTTGCAAGGATCCTGACATACCTCTCTTGCTTCATTCACTTCCAACAAGTTTCTCATGCATGCTCTTCTGTTTAGGGTACTTCTGACCTGTCTTTTTTTTAGGATGTCTCTAATCTGGTCAGAGAACGTTCGCCTAGGTCTTCACCTTCGCCCTGTCCCATTCACACTTGCCTTATATATCTTCTTTGTCAGTCTTTCGTCATTCATTCTCTCCATGTGTCCAAACCATCTTAACATGCCTTGCTCGATGCTTGTCACTACATCTGCTTTTACCCCACAACACTCTATTATCACTAATTATTTATTATTAATTATTTACTTTCGCATAAATTATAATATCATTATAGATTAATATTTTATCTACTAAGTATTGTTGTTACTAAAATACTCACTAAACAGTAGCTGGTCACCGACTTAGGAATGTGGAGAACAAATTCTCTGAAACTGGTTTGTATAATTCAAAGACAATATCAAGATCGCGTTGATATAATGATCTTTGTTATGAAATATTTGTATAATAGAGGTTGTATATTTTAGAATGAATGAAAGCCAAACATTGAGGGATAGTAAAAACCCATCTATTTATTGCTAGATACGTGAAACTATTCAAAGCACATGTGTAATATTAGTATAACTGTACGGTAAACGAAATAATTAGGTACATGAGAAAAAAGTAATGTTTATATTTGACCTGTTTTGAATATTGCCATCGCATCATATTATCATCAGCCTTGCTTTTAGTCTGTCCCAACTCTGTGTACGGAGTCCGTACTACGAACCTCCTTTCATGAAAGAAGGTGTTTATATTTGACCTGTTTTGAATATTGCCATCGCATCATGTTATCATCAGCCTTGCTTTTAATCTGTCCCAACTATGTGTACAGGCCTTCATGAAAGAAGGGTTAGGCCAACGCGGGCTTTCGGACTTCGTATGTCTTTCAAAGCATTACTTAAACATGCAGGTTTTACGTTATAATATTATCTTATACTACTATATAAAGCTGAAGAGTTTGTTTGTTTGGTTGAATGCGCTAACTCAGGAACTACTGGTCCGATTTGAAAAATTCTTTCAGTGTTAGATAGCCCATTTATCGAAGAAAGCTATAGGCGATATAACATCACGCTATGAGCGACGGGAGAAGAGCAGTAGCCTTAAATAACGCGGGCATCATCTAGTTATAATATAAGTTACATCACAGCTTAATTTTATGATAGACGAATTTTAATTGCTAAAAATGTATTGCTTGCAACTGAGAATAGTTGCAAGCAATTTCTATTCTGCATTGACAAGTGACAGAAATAAAAAAAAAATGGTTAATATGAAATTATTCCTTCTTTTCTTACCATCACATAATATTCTTAGAGCTTTTAAAAGCATAATTTTAATTTAAATTTATCACAGTTAAGTAGCAGAAACTGTCATGTTTAGTCATTAAGGAGGTTGGGGTTACTTAGATACGTCAAATGCCAGTCCTTTTATCTCGGTACATCTTCGAGGCTCCGTAGTACGTTATGCTACATAGGTTATGTACCGCCTTGTTAGGAAATGGCGCCAAGTAAACATTATAAACGTGATCGGGCAAGCTTATTGGTTTACGTTTTGGTTTTTATTAAAAGTACGAGTAAAGAAAGGATGTCACCGATACAAAAAGAACCTATGGATCGCTGTGCTTCGTTTAAAACTGCGCGTTAAAAACGTTGCATTGAATGCAAGCATTGAGTAGTTGCCGCTAGGTCATATAACGCTGTTCCAAGTATTATAGGTTTAATCCTCGCATTAGAAAATATGAAAGGGAATGAAATGACAAGAATAAAAGCAATGTCTCAGAGTTTGTTTCGTCTTTTCCACTCAAGAGGTCATTTAGCTAGGAAAAGCCGGCATCATCAAGAATAGGGTTTTAACTTGGATACGCATTGTAAACAACCAAAATGCAGAAATAAATATATGTCTTTGTCTTTTAAACTCTTCCTATTATTATTATAATTTTTTTATAGACTCACGCCTGTACCCCCGAAGGGGTAGGCAGAGGCGTAATATTACACCCTCATTACGCCATGAATTTTAAGGTCCCACGTAATAGGGGGCGAGTCTATTACCGTTACCGGGCACATCACCAGACTCCGTGCTGCTACTGAGAATTCGGAAAAACCCAGTAACACTTTTGCCCGACTCGGGAATCAAACCCGGGACCTCCGATCAGCAGTTGCATACGCTATCCACCGGACCACGGAGGCAGTCTTCCTTTGACTCACAAATTACTGTCTGGAGTCTGAATATTCTTTACATCCGTTGATTTCAACTTTGTTTGTTAATTCTTCCACAATACAGAAATTACTTCTAGACTGGGCTTTAACTTTAATAAAAATGGATCAAGAATAAATACTAAGTAACTATCATCTAAGATATAATTTTCTTCAGCCCTTTATACTGTCCCATTGCTGGGCACGGGTCTCTTCTACTACGGGTACGGGTGGACTATGGCCTTACCCTTCTCATAGTGATGAGAAAGGTAAGGCCATAGTCCACCACGCTGGCCAAGTGCGGGTTGGCAGACTTCACATGTCTTTCGAGAACATTATGAAGCACTCTCAGACATGCTGGTGGTTTCCTCACGATGTTTTCCTTCACCAATTAGCAAGCCATAATTAACAATTTAATACGCACATAACTCCGAAAAGTCATTGGTGCGGGCTGTGTTGGCACCCTCTGCGTAGCTGCGTAATAGGAGGCACTAATAACTGGAACCTCTTTTTAATAATATAAAACTGTACATAAAGACATTAGCCCATTAAACTGTATCATGATACAGATATTATCATCAACTGTGATTGATGTGAGGCAATCGAAGCTTGTCAATACAAAATTGTCATTTCATTTGTTGTTCTTTCACAATAATAATTTATAATTTTACGGTCTAGTGGACTGTGAACTTTGATTCAGATATCTTAATTGTGATGGTACTTGGAACTGCAGTCGGTCACGTGGCATCAGTTCAGACTTATGTTTAACTAAGCGTGACATACAGGGTACGATGCCCAGGTCGTCCAAAAACCTTTCGTAAAAAAGACATAAGTTCACAAATAAAACTCAGGTAGGTATAATTTTATTTTTTATTTATAGACTCACGCCTGTATCCCCTAAGGGGTAGGCAGAGGTGTCATATTACACCCACATTTCGCCATGAATTTTTAGGTCCCACGTAATAGGGGGCGAGCCTATTGCCGTTATCGGGCACATCACCAGACTCCGTGCTGCTACTGAGAATTCGGAAAAACCCAGTAACACTTTTGCCCGATCCGGGGATCGAACCCGAGACCACCGATCAGCATCCTCCGACGCTATCCACTGGACCACGGAGGTAGGTATATCGTTTCGAAATGTCAATGAAGGCCGTAGATTCAAACTAGAAACCTAAGTTCCATAATAATGGTAAACTCACTAAGCTATCACTGAACTTGAAAATAAAAGGTATAAAATGTTTAATAATAAATTTAAATCTAAACTTATCCGTAGCTGCACGATTGAGAGCCATTGCAAATGATATAATTTCAAGTCATGATAATTTATGTCATTTGATACTTTAATTTGTCACTCGCTAATTATTGCCGCCGGTGTACATATACCCTAAAGGTGCATACCAACAAAAGCAAAATAACCACGTTACTAGAAATATTATTATTTAAAAGTAAACAATTATTCAAAATTGTAACTAAAACAATGTTCTCTAAATTGTTCTATGTTTTCATAACTTTGGTGTTCTGAAAAAGGTCAACGGCTCTTGCCTCCAACGGTTATTTATTATAAAATATGTAAAGTCAGAAGTTTGCAACATTTTGCTATTAGAGTGGTCGTAGTAGTTGGATTATCATTATTTATTAATTGCATTTACTACTCATAAAGCATTATTATTGTGCTATTATTAATAACAATTTCCACGCAAGGTCAAGTTTCTATCTACACCGTGCCTTCAGCCTTTCAGTAACAGCCAGGTCTGGAACAACGATTTGTAAAGATTGTACTGTTGCAGATACTCGTATTGTATTATAGAAAGCGAACAACGACGAACTGCCAGTGGCAAATGCATCACTAAAACTAACTACACTGTACTCACTACGTCGGCTCGTGATTTAAGTTTTTGCGGTTCACCGGTTTTGCATAGACGTACCACTGGATGCCAGGTGTTCGACAGTTGAAACCCATCTTCTCTATTGAAGTTTTTGTACTTTTTAATTTCAATAGCTTCTTTAACCATTCTAGGTAAATAGTGGCGTTCTGTCGACAGCACCTGAGGGTTATGTAACTCAATCCAATGGTTCGTACCCGAGTCTAGAAGATGTTGAGCTATTGCCGTCTTGTGTGGTTCATTGTTTTTGACTGCCCTGATGTGTTCCTTGATGCGGCAGGAAATGGTGCGTTTCGTTTGTCCTATACAAGAACTTCCACAGTTGCAGTCAATTTCGTATACACCCGGCTTTTCCAAGAGGAAACTGTCCTTTGGCGTTCTTATGTATTGTGACAGTTTCTTTGCGCTTGCAACAGTGCCGAAATATAGGTTACTCAAAACAAAGGTACGTGGTGTATATCCCATAGGAACAGTAAAAAGTAAGATGTTACACGTTCAACCGTAAGCTGAGCTAGTTAATACATTTAATATAAGTAACGGTGAAATCGTAGCTAAAACCAATAAGAATATAATAATATATTTGATAATGTCGCCTAAATGTCCTAAAAGAATTTTATATACCGTTTTCCGCAAGCCAAATCGTTTGTAACAAAAGCGTAAAGGGCCACCTAAGTATAATTTAGGGCGAGCAAAGCCTCAGGCAATAGCTATATAGTAAAATTGTCAAACTGTTGTTGACCCCGTAAGCGTGTAGCACGCGTCGCCCGCGCCGGTTTATTGTGGATACAACTAAATACAAACTCCTTACTATTTCGCTTTACACTTAGGCATATTCCATAATATTTACACACAAACTCATTGTTTAGGGTATTCTGTAGTTTTTGCCAATGAACTTGCCACGAGGCTCTTACGTGTTATTGTAAACATATGTTTTATTTGGTTGCCTTCGGGTAATGCACTTTGCTGATAATTTGCAAATATGAGGGGAACACGCGTGTGTAGAACATAGACTATGTATGCTTGTAGCTCTTTACATCCTAAAATAAGTTGGATGGAGATAGCCAACCAGTTTCTCTGGAGAGATACTATGTTTGGGTGAGTACATAAAGCCTTAAAGCGGATTCCATGTAGGAGGTCTTAAGCCGGCCCTAAAACTCCGATACTAGAGTTGGCCACACATTCATGCGAAAGAGAAATGTAGATTATAACGATTCTTTATACAAGTAACTAGCCTACGGCCAGGGTTTCACCGCTTATGTATCATACTATCTATTGGTTAAAACTTTACAAAAATACGTTGGGTAATTTTTAAGTTTATCGCGCTCCTACAGACAGGCAAGACGGAATGAGGAATTCATTTTACAATATTATTTTTTAATATCTAATCTAATATCTAATACTAATATATAAAGCTGAAGAGTTTGTTTGATTGGTTGAACGCGCTAATCTCAGGAACTACTGGACCGATTTGAAAAATTATTTCAGTGTTAGATAGTCCATTTATCGAGGAAGGCTATAGGTTTTGAGCCACGGGAGTGGAGCAGTAACCCTAAATAACGCGGGTGTTACCGCGGGCTCATCTAGTATTTAATAAAAAGACCCAGTTTATTACAATTTTATAAAAGTCGAACATCTAATTTATATACAACAAAACCCAAGAAAAATTCAAAACGAAATCTACAAGCTAATAAAGCATTCATTCCAAAAGTTTACGAAACAAAGAACTCGAAAGCATAACATCGGCAGCTAACCGATCAATTATTTGTCACTTACTAGATTTATGTATGGCCACCGTGGAAGATCAAAGATGCCGTCTGTTAGACCCGTGAGCGATATCAAAAGGCCCAAAATGCCCGTAAAAATAGAATAATTTGTACGTGACCGTACACAGGGTTAGATAATGAAGTATTTCTGTGATCGTGAATGAATTGAAGGTTTAGTAGCGCAATTCGTAATGTAAGCTTTGGAAATGGCTCTAAGGCGGTTGAGTTTTGATTAAGCTGGTTGTTTGATGGTACGTGGTTATAATGAGCTACTTTTGTATTCGTATGCGTTTGTATATGTGTGTGGTTGTGTGATATTGTGTATGTATGTGTATAGTGCTTGCATTTGGTCATAGAGCATAGATATTTATTAATAGAGGCGCATTTCTTATGGGCGCTCTGTAGACAAACTTTCTGTGACACAAATTACCGCTTGGCGGCGTGGCAGTCGCGCTGTGATTCTGTGACAGTTGTCTCTATGAGTGCAAGAGAGACGAACGTTCCTCCTGTGTATCTTAACTACGAGAGCAAGAGAGACGGACAATGAGGCCAGCGCCGCCAACAGCGCCAACTACGTTCTACACTGACAACCGCCTATTTGTCACTTGGAATCGGCACACGAAATTCTTAAGAAATGCGCTTCTATTATGTAAATCTGTATTCATTGATTTGACCGTCATTTTTGTAAATGGTATTTGTATGACTGCCTCGTTGGTCTCGCGGCATTAATGTGCGCGTGGGATTTGGAGGTCTCGGGTTCGATTCCCGGGTCGTGCAAAGTGTTATTGGGTTTTCCGTTTGGAAATTCTCAGTAGCAGTACGGAATCTGGTAAATGTGCCCAGTACGGCAATAGGCTCGCCCCCTATTACGTGGGACTAAAATATATCTGGCGAAAAGTGGATGTAGTATAATACATCTCTGCCTTCCTCTTCGGGGATATAGGCGTGAGACATGTATGTATGTATTTGTATAATACAAGTGTCGTGTGTTATCAAAAATCAGTCTCTTTCAAATTTAAGTCCCTCTTTCTGAATGCGTTCTCATGAGGTCAAAACAATAAAGTTGCGTTATGCCTTTACTTCATCATGCTTGTCAAATATTTAAAAAGATAACTATATTAGTAGATATTGACACGAACTAAACTAACAACAAGACAACCACATTTATCCAGCACCAATGCTTAGATACAAGTATCAGCTCAGTTAGGTTATACCTACGGGCAGGTGTATAACCTGTACTATATATGGGTAAACTCACCGAATTGCGTGATAAAACTTATTTTGCATGCAAATATTGCCTTATTAAATAGCATTTATATATTTTTTTATTTGGATACATGAATTAGACAATTGCGCACAGCTTTAAGTATCAAAATTACCAATAAGTTAATTGTCCTTTAAATTATATGTGTTTTTCATTATAATATTTTTTTAAGTAATTCCGTGACAATCACATTTAAAGTCAGAAAATAAGGAATTACTTATGAACAATCTGTGATACGCTAATTATGTTAATTGCAGTACATAGTTCGCACTTACCTCAATAATATGTATAACTTTTGTCGTAATCCAATCACTTCTTCTATTAAATTTTGATAAAATACGAGAGATCACAACAATAGCGACCGCGAAGTAAACAAAACTGCACGTTTAGTGAAAAAAGTGTGGATTGTTACTGTCTCGCTCGCTCAATCGAATGAGACTTTTGCATGCGATTAGAGGACTTATCACGACGTAATTTGGTTGATTTAAAAGAGTTAAATCATCTAACATAATTTAATAATAGTATGAAAAGAAATTATCACAGAATTAGGTATATCACGTTATTACGTGAGTTTACTATATTTCAATAAATCAAATTAACGGCACGCAGAACTAGTAACAGTAATATACTTAAAATTATTCAATATCAGTTTGTGCTTCAAATAAAATTAGACCATTAATATCAGAGTATTTACCTTCAATTACGCTTGAAATTGGTCGTTAAAAATGGTTATCACAAGTTAATGGTTAATTTTTATAGTCATATTCTGGTCGTAACAGACACGTTTTAGTCTGAAGCAGGTATTTACCAATAGGGTAATTATTTTTATTGCGAAAATATTTTATACAGAATTTTCTTCTGCTATTAAATTGCCATAACAGTATATAAGGTGAAGCGTCAATAGCTTCTTAATTAGTATATTAATTTGCGCTTAAGAAATTTATTAACATTATAAAGATAAAATTAATTAATTTGTGTGTCGTAAGCTTTAATCGATTTGTAGTGAGCATAACACACAAAATATTGCAGTGGTAGATAATAAAATTTTTTGGAAACCCAAATTTTAACCGTTTTCTTGACAAAAATATGTATAGATTTAGTTTTGTTAGCGTCTTCTTCTGCAGATATTTACTGACAGTTTACCAGCCCTCCCCACCCCATTAGTATTAGTAAAGTTATTTTTTGGTTTCATAAAGTATTACGTCTAGCAGTATATGGTATACATACATACATAGACTCACGCCTGTTTCCCGGAGGGGTAGTCAGAGACTACGGAGCGCCATTTGCAACGATCCTGACATATCTCTCTTGCTTCATTCATTCCCATCAGATTCCTCATGCATGCTCTTCTGTTCAGGGTATTTCTCACCTGTCCTGTTTTTAGGATGTCTCCAATCTGCAGGTCGATTCAGAATGTCACGACAAGTAATCGTACGATATGCCAAATTATTGTCCTTGTCTTTTAGCCGCCTATCAGAGATATTTTGAACAAATATTCATTGAATTCGGTTTATTTATTAATTTACTTCATACTGAATGCATAAAATTGATAGGAAATGCGATAGTTTTGACAAAAAATGAGGTAGCCCGTTTGACAATTAACGGAATCGAATGTCAAATGAGATATCGAACGATTCTGAATCGCCACCCTGGTCAGAGAACGTCCGCCTAGGTCTTTCCCCTGGTCCTGTCCCTTCCACACTTGCCTTATATATCTGCTTGGTCAGTCTTTCGTCATCCATCCTCTCCACGTGCCCAAACCATCTTAGCATACCTTTCTCGATGCTTGTCACTACATCTTCTTTTACCCCACAACATTATCTTATCACACAATTCTTTACTCTGTCAGTCAGAGAGACACCACACATACTTCTCAGTGCTCTCATTTCTATAGCATTTATTCTACTTTCATGACTCTTCTGCCATACTCAACTATCACTACCATACATAAGAGTAGGTACTAGCACCCCTCTATACACAGCTAAACGTGCCTTTTTGGACACGTTTTGGCTATTCCTAAACGCCTTCAGAGCTCCATTCACTCTATTACCTGCATTAACTCTTCTTTCAATATCTTCTACATTCTTACCATCTCTTGTAAACAGCGTACCTAAATATACAAACTCATTCACTTGCTCCACTCGCTGTCCATCGATCATAACATTACAAGCCGTAACGCATTCCTCCTTTTCAAAAACCATAACTTTCGTTTTACTTACATTCACTTTCATTCCGTTCCTCTCTAACGCACCATGCATGATTGTTACCATCTCCTGCAACTCCTCCGCTGAAGACGCAAGTATAACCTGATCATCAGCATAAAGGAGGCATTTGACAAGTAACTCATTCATGCTTAATCCACAATCACTATGTTTCAAGTCTTGCAAACAACTGTCCATGAAGAGGTTGAACAGCCATGGCGACGCTACACATCCCTGTCTAACACCTGTGTTGATGGTAAACCAGTTAGTGTATGCCCCGTTTATCCTCACACAAGCTCTAGAATCCTCATAAAGGGATTTCAGAGCTCGAATGAGGCTGCTGTTCACCCCATACATCGACAGTACCGACCACATTTCATTCCTCACCACTTTATCGTAAGCCTTTTCCAAATCCACTAATGCGCAGTAGACCTTTCGACCTTTGGCCAAAAATTTCTCGGCTATGCATCGCAAGGAAAAGACTTGACCCGTACACCCCATACCCTTTCGGAATCCCGCTTGTACATCCCATATTTTCTTGTCGGTTACATTCATAACTCTTTCAATCAGTACCTTCGCATACAATTTGCTAACAATCCTGAGAAGGCTAATGCCTCTATAGTTTTTGCAGTCTTGTTGCGAGCCGTTTCCTTTATAAAGAGGCACAACTACTGCTGTGGCCCAGTCATCAGGTACTCGGCCGGTGCTCCAGCACAAGTTGAATAAACGCTGCAGCTGACTAACTATGATGCCCTGTCCAGCCTTCAGCATTTCGACTGTAATCCTGTCATACCCTGCAGCCTTACCTAATTTCATACTGGCCAGTGCCTTCAAAATCTCATCCACGGCAATATCGCTTTCATCATTGCTATAATTACCATTCATTTCACCTGTTGATGTCTCTGTCGTCGTTCTTTCAAATAATCCTTCAAAATACTCTTTCCATCTCTTCAGCACACACGAATCACCATTCGTTTATACTCATCTTTCACATCTTTCTCTTGCAGATTTTCTACTTTTATTCTTTCCAAGACCCTCTCTTGATTATTTTCTCGGTGTCGCCATCCTCTAAAGAGCCCACTTATCCGGCTTAACACCAAAAAGTGGTCTGTATGGATGCCGATCCCTTGAAAACTCTCGTATCCAACACATTCTTTCTCAGTCAGTGATGATAAAGTAATTATTGTTTAGTGAAACGGTTGTCGTCTCGGGACAAAAGACAACAATAAAACGTAGGTAGAGTCTATACCTACTCAGTCAAACTTTTGGGTGTGTTTTTCACTAGTTAAAAGTTCTGAATCGCAAGACTACTCTTTACCTCACAAAATAAGAGCGGACCCAAAAAAATATCATGCGTAAAATAATCTAGGTATTCTCATAATCTAAGCCTTCGGTCTTTCACCTCGGCCCAAATAATCTACAATAGCGTGCTTTGACATTCAAAAAGTGAAAGCGTTTTTTAACCAAATGACTATAATTCGTATCATTAGCAGTCGGGCGTCGCAAATTATATCGTATTAAGATCTTAGCGCACGCGATCCGCCGACTGTAGTCGCGAAATGACGTGACGAAGTGCAGTGCCAGTGTGAGCGATGAACCCACTAACAGTCTCCCGCGGCTTTGCCCGCTTTCACCTCTTATTTTGCCCCTTTGGAAGTGGAATATTAAAAAACCCTTCCGTATTGAGTGGCTACGTCATAAAAGAAATCTCCTTTCTAAATTGCATATTCTAGCATTAGTAATCCGGCTCTACGTATATGTGCATAGTTATATTATTATTATCACAACTATTTTAGCTTTTATAGTCATCCCGTGGATACTACTGATATACCTAATTCGAACCGAAGCGTCGCGATGGTGTTGGGGCAAATAAAAGGTTTATTTTCGATTTGTGTGTGTAGAGAAAATTAGGAGGCTGGTGTTCTTCGACCGTGACAACCGACTTCCCGCAAGCGGAACCGCGCGGATCGTTGACTATTTTATAGATTCAGAACATTCATAAACATATCAGTGCTATTCTAAAAGCTTTACATATTAATTTGAATCAAACTCGAATGCATTTCAATAAATTATTGTTTGCACTCGCTGTCACTGAAGCCACCACCTTAAATCGGACGAGGCGCTGAATGATTGACATAATACTTGTTTTGACTCGGGTGTCCAGTCTTCGTTGTTGATGTTCCTCGGTATTTTCCACATATAACTACGTTTATAAAGTCTCTGACACTTGTGAGCACGATGTTTTGTAGTACGAGCCGACGTTTTTTTTATGACGCACGAGGCTGACGCATAATTTGCAACGGTTTCCTTCATATTTTGTGAATGATATACTTAATTGACTGCATAGAGCAATTAGCGAGGGCTTTTGGAATTAAGCATAGGGGTCACCTCAGCCAGGCAATTACTACACAGAATATAGTTACATTAATACTGTGAGAGGCCCAATAAATCAATACATTTGCCTGCAAGTATCAAGATATCTTCTTGCTATTACAGTGGTAACGTTGAAGTCTGCCATGTCTATGTGTACAGAATACCACCTATGTCAAAAGAAGTCGCCAATATGACTGACATTCCGACCAGTCAAAGGGTTTTCTTTAAAAAACTTCCCTCTACCTTCCGCTATTTGGAGTGCAAATAAGCATTCAGCTTAATTAGAAGAATGACATTTTCAAAAACCACAAAATGTTTGCCAGATTAAGCGATTTAAATTGGAAATATTAAAGGGCTATTCATCAAAATTCTTTAACTTCCCTCCTAACAGCGAAGGGTGGTCCAGTTCTCAAGCGGAACCGATAATTTCCATAATAGAAACAAACAATGCTAATTAATTTATACCCTGAATCAGATCGGTGACAAGATATTTCACTTGTACTCCAGTTACTTAAGGCTATAGGCTGATGCAATTTCGGTTGCGGTACTGCAAGTGATATAGTTCACAACATCAAGAAAAAGGCAATATAATTAAAAATAAAGTTGTACACAGTGTATTTATTATGACTATATTAATTTCCCTGAAATGTAACCCAAAAAAGGACAAATTTGTTCATGTGACAACAATTTCCCATAAAGTAATTTGATTGGCACAAGTTGTAGAATGGTTTCAAGCTTTTCTTTCAAATGTCCTTCTTCAAATTTAATGTAAGCCGTTGATATTTTGTAACATCCTGTTTACTTTGGACCATGGACGTTGGCCATTGTCGCGAAGTTAGCTTAATAGCAAATATCTGTGGTACCCTCAGTTCTGAATTATTAACTAGTTGAATTAGCTGCTTTATTAGGTAGTAGTGTTAGAGTTTTGTTGTAAATTTATTTAGAAGCAGAGAGTAATAATTATATCATATGAAATGAATGCAAAAATTAAAGAAAAATCTGTTGGTCTGCTTAAAGAACAAAATAATAATCATCATCATCAGCCTTTATCAGTCCACTGCTGGACTAGGCCTCTCCTTTGAAAGGAGGAATTGGCCTACTATACCACGCTGGCCAAACGGGTTGGTATGGTGTGGTGACGGATTAAGAATACGAATTGTCACCACCCCATATCATCCCATGGGTGTCGTAAGAGCCGACAGAGGGAGCATATTATGCAGAAAACAGCACTGTAAGAGAAGGAAAACTTGATACGAACAAAATAATAGATCGGGTCAAATAAATAATATATTATGTGGGTGCTAAAAATAAGATTATGCCTATAACAGGTTCAAGAATGTTCATTCATGAGATTTTTCAAAAGATATGATCGACACTATTGTCGATCTTATCTTTTGAAGTTGTTGTAGAAGTATTTGAAGTAGTTTTCAATAAAGCTTTGGCTTTTCATTAAGTACTCTTCAATAAGAATGCCAACATTTTTGCCACGTGTTGTAGCTGTTATTTGACACAATAATATACTAAAGTTATTGTAGCAGATACGTCTTATCTAATGGACGTTTTGGCAGCACAGATGCAGACAATCTCTTCCTTAGGATGGCACGTGTTTGTAAGTTATTATTATTAGCGATTTGGAGACGGCACGTTGATAGGTTCTTCTTCACAATTTTTACATGCAATAGATTTGTATGTTAATTAATAATTTATCAAATACATTGCTATAATGTGGTAAATCATAACAAGGATTGATCTAGTTTTTCCGCGTCATTTTGTAGTAACTACCGAAGCCCAACGCGAATTTTTCGTTGAACAATTTGTTCGTAATATGCAAGGCCTGTTTCCATATGAGCTAAGGATGAGATTTGATAGATTGACCAATAAAAAGTATACCTAGAATAGTTTTGGTCATTGCATTGTAACATAATTTCATAATGTTTTATTATTATGATGATAATCCAATTATCTCTAGTAAACAAGGCCATTGTAGACTGAAGCTGAAAATAACGTGTGGAGTAAAATGCAAGCTAAGTTGATCTATATGGACAAAACTGAATAACACTTTATACAAATTAACATTTAAGTGTATTGAGATCTTATAAATTTTATCTGACAAGGAATAATTACTAGGCTTGACACCTGCGAAGTGTTCTGATTTGATCTCATTGCAATCAACAATCCATTTAGATTATTGATTACAAAGAGATCTGATAAATTGACAATGAGCTGTGATCTTTTACCAACAACCTAAATACCTTTGTAAAGGTTTTGAACTATAATCATTTCGGTTTGACTGTGAATGATTTAAGAATTGATGACTTTTTAAATTCCGAAGCAATAACTATAATTGTAACTATACACCCGTCACAAAAGTAACTGTAGACATTGAATTATATTTTGTCTTCGTGATCTAGCAACGATTACAATAATTGCTATGTTCTAAAGTGTGATAATTAGGTTTTTTTGAAAGATATATTTTTATTCTATTATATTGCCATAATCAAAATTTATTGAACTTTGTGTATTGCGCTTGGCGTAGCGTTTTCGTTATGAGCTTTATCGAATATTTTATTTACAATTAGGTAAAGTTCATTTATATAGGTGTCCACTTACCTAGATGGACTGTGGTGCTATTTTAAAAACTCCAATTAGTTATTGGCCATATACATCTAGCTAGTAATATTTTGTCGTTCAACTTCACTATCTCAAATAAATTAGACCGGAACAAACACGTCTAATTCTAATTGACAGGTTTTGGTACCTTCAACAGTCCATTGATATTGCAATTGGCTATAAAGCCTGCATTAGACGATAAAATCAAAACTTGTACAAACAAACAGCTTTCGGAAATTCCTTCCAATAAGACATCGAGAGGATTTTCCCTTTCAAGGTGAGATGTTTGGCGCCACTTTGATACTAGTGCTACCGTCGACTAACGCCAACAATCTAACTAGGATTAAAGTATTTAAGAATACCAGGATAGGAGTAATATAAACTGTCGGTCTATATGTTTTTAAAATTGTAAGTGGCGATCTTTTTAGGGTTCCGTAGTCCACAAGGAACCCTTATAGTTTCGTCATGTCCGTCCGTCTGTCCGTCCGCAGCCTAGCTCAAAGACGCCTGGTGCTAGAAAGCTGATATTTGACATGAATATAGACATAAGATATTGCAACAAAACTGTAGAATAAAATTTAGGAAAATATTTTTTTTAAGGGTGTCTCCCCTACATATACATATAGTGGGGTTGATTTTTTTATTGGTTGGGTACCCCATTGTGTGGGGTATCATTGGATAGGTTTTAAAACAATATTATTAGTTTACTCAAATCATTTTTCGATCAAGTGATTGGTTTGTCAAATATCAAGCTTTGAAGTGAAAAAAATTGTTAGACGCAAGTGTCCTCCCCCTCTGCCGGCTAAACTATTAATTTGGAAGAGGTGAAAAAAATCACAAATGTAGTACATATAACGAATTTAAAAGGAAAACTATCACGGCTAAGTAGACATCAGTAGTTTACGAGTAATCGTCGGTTAACTTATAAATACCTATTTCTGTGAGTATACATTGGGAGCGCTGGCTTAATCTTAAAGATGCCCGTTTATGGGCAACTACGGAACCCTACAATGCGCGTGGCCCGACACGCACTTGGCCGGTTTTTTCTAACATTACTTACTACGGAATTCAATATTCGATCTATAGATAGATCTGTAGATTTTAGATTCGCTTTTGACATAAGCTCCATACAAAATATGTCAAACACAAATCTCGAATCTCACAATCAATGTATGGATCGAATATTGAAAATGGCTGTTAGTCCCTTACAAAATAACGGGTATAATGATGAGTACGAACTGCAGCTAATAAAGATTTTAGTGGCCAGTGATTATTATATTAGTTGTCATTTGATTTCGTTTTGAACACTGACGCTGTGACTGGTCCACCAATCGAATTGCGCTTGGCGAGCTATGAGCAAAACCCTCTTTGATCGGAGTTTTTCTGTAGGATCGATTTCGAAATGATGATTCGTGACCCGACAGAGAATCAAAGTGATCAACATAGCTGAAAGCATTAGAAAGCTGAAGTGGCAGTGGGCTATTCACATATGTGGCAGAACCGATAACCGTTGGAGTAGGCGTGCTCTGGAGTAGCGACAGCGCCTTCACAAACGTGCTAGGCAAAGAGTATACAAATACTACGTAAGAAGAGGCGGATGTGCCATAGATCATGCGAGACTTTCAGCTTTGTATGAAACGTGCAGGGAGAACTCGTACCAACATAAAGATACTAATTGACATCGTTTTTATGTTGTCAGCATTGTCATATTTGTTTGTCATATTTGTCAATATAGGGATGTACCCTGTAGTGATTAACGAAATATCGATATCGATAATATTCGGTAAGAAATAATTATAATTATGTTTCGACTAGAATTATACTTTTCCAACACAAATAAAAGATGTATTTAATATTTATGTGTTTATTCAATCAAATTAGCCTATTCTATAAATCTATTTTAGATTAGCGAAGAAAAATACGCAGAACTAAAAGATATATGTATGTACATGTAATGGAAAAGTTTTCAACATTTCTTTTGTAATAGGATTTAAAGAAATGTCTATAGATACAAGGCACAGCTGTTTTTCTGACTTGAGTTTCCTTTTTTTTAAGTCTTTCGGCTTAAAATGCTTGCCACACACATAGTTCAACTGATGTAATTTTTCAATAGGTACATAAAGCAAGTCTTGGTTTCCAGTTGCAGCTACCCATTTTTACATCTAAAAAGAAAAAAAAGAATAGAATTTTTAGTCCTTGTGCCAATTTCTAATAACGGATTATCGATAACTGACAGGCAGCACTATTGTTTACCTACAAAGTACTAGGATATGAAACTTTAGAATATTTCCTTATTTTTTGTGTTTCATTGAAATATATCACATTATATAACATTATAAATATTCATTGATCTTTATCTAGGGACATTTTGCCATAGATACCTACCCTTTTTTCATTGCCTGACCGGCATGTTGTTGTATGCCATATTTCGCACGTTATTTTGCTTGTTTTCATTGCGCTCCTTTCAATGCAAATCAAATAAATATAGTAACACTAACACTAGAAGTGTAAAATCACATTTATTTGGTATACACAAAGCACTTTTACAGTATGTTTTTTACGTTTTATAAACAAACTACATAATGCGGCAAAGTTCAATCTGGATAATAATGTGACAGTTGTGACATTTGACACTATTGACAGCCAAGGCGGTGATGTACGTATAACCCATCTAACTTTGAAAGAATACTGTTCCAAGGGTACATAGTGAAGGATGCTATCTTCACGTTTTATACATATAATAGTAGTCATTAAAAAGATAGCACGTTTCATACATTCGGTTTTTTCTTAGGAACTTGCGCCAGGCTGGTGCTAGGTGTAGCCACGATATTACCCAAAGCGGCTGTCAGCAGCTGGACAAGAAGAGCCGTAAGTCGGGCTCAGTGGCGTACCATCAGAGAGATTTATATTACAAAGTGACTATGACAGGCTTTTGATGAATGATAAAAAAAATTATGACGATTTGTTTTGATGATATACTAGCTCTGCCCGATACTTAACTCCTTTTTGGCCTTTTTTTCACAAACGGATGGATGAAAGAAGAAATACGAAAGGAGTGTATCGTGCGAGAATGAATGGAAATGTTTTTTTGGCCCTAGGCGGACGTACGCTGACCAAATAGGTGATGTACTAAAAAAGGGCCAAATTAAAAGTACCCATAACCGACGCGCATGCATGATGAGGTTAATGAATGTCGAGGAAGCGAAAGCGGTATGTTTGAACCGAAGCATGTGGCGTTCCATAGTCTCTGCCTACCCCAATGCGAGACAGGCGTGACGATATATATAGATATCCTAAGAGAGAAGAGATTCAGAGTGACTATAACCTTCCTTAATTATTGGAGATTTTCTATTAATTGATTTTTAAATACATATGTTTAGTAGGTCGTTAGTGAAGAGCGCTCTCTTACGAATAAATAAAAATCTATTCTTACTTCTGTTTTGATCCTGGATCATTGAAGAAAGTATAATAAAATATACACTTAAGGAGGGCATGTAATCTGGATCGCAAAAGTCGTAAATATATCATGGTAGGTAGCTACTGCTTTCTTAACTATAGACTGGAAGTTTATGCGTACAACACGTAAAGATCTGTTTACTAGACTCTTGGTGTATCATGAAATTCTCACAAGCACAGTTTGATTGACGACATGTGATCAATGTACATACATTATAAGGGAAGTGAGAATAAAGCTGATTTTCCACCAGAGTGGCGAGACGAGGCTAGGCGAGGAGAGAATTGAAATTTGTATGGCAAATTTTCAATTCTCTCCCAGCGCATCTTTGGTGGAAACAGTGTGGATTGACGAGAATATGCGAGGCGTGAATTGAAATATTTGTTTGTGTAAAAATGAACCGTATTGCTTCCAACATAGAGTATAAATTAACCAGTACCAGTATATCTTTATCTAATGAAGCCTACGGGCGGCGCGGCGGTCACGCGCGTGCTCGCACGAGCTCGCGCGAGCTCGCGATGTCTATTTTTAGTGGAAAAGGGTCAGTGCGATTTCAATTCTCTTCTCGCCTAGTCTCGTCTCGCCACTCGGTGGAAAATCACCTTAAAGGTGATTTTCCACCAGAGTGGTGGAAACGACACTCAAACATCACTGTACCTATATCTTTATCTAATGAAGCCTATGGGTGGCGCGGCGGTCACGCGTGTGATCGTACGAGCTCGTAAGAGCTCGCGCGAGCTCGCGATGGCTATTTTTAGTGGAAAAGGGTCAGTGCGATTTCAATTCTCTCCTCGCCTCGCCTCATCTCGCCCCTCTGGTGGAAAATCACCTTAAGATGTAAACATTTTTAATTGCTTTGGAATACATCAATTCATCGATCAATAAACATTTTACGATGAAGATTTTATGACTAAATTAATTAATTAAATAATTGTTCAGTTGAAAGTAAATCTTATAATCAATTAATTTGATCAATACAAATCATCATGTCGAGATTGATAACGTCAGTAATGCAATACTACTTCTTTATTTCGTCAAATGATTTGATGACTTTCAATTATAAATCAATCTCAACATCATTAAACGTAATCGCTTAAATCTGATGATTTATGTTGATGTTGATAATTAATTTGGACTTTTAATAGCCGATCTTGGGCATGGTTGCGACATTACCAATGTGATCTACATCATTTTCTTTACAAATCTAATAATCAATGGAAATATACCTATGATGATGAATGGAAAATTCTCTGGAACTGTATCATATCATTTATAGAACAGAATTAAAAAAAAAGTTCGTAAAATAATACAAAATAAATTAGCGGGTCTTAATCAAAAGCAACGATCGTAGTTGGTCTCTCCACGACCACGCTCGGTGCAAGACGAGCGAAACGTCGGAAACAAATAAGTATATATTTTTATACCTTAAATAAGTTAATTGTACCTACGCGATTAAGATCCGCTTATTTATTTTGTATGATGTGTACAAATCGCGAAAGTTTGAAAAGTGAAGGATTTCTAGCTTATTTATCAAAACGAAATCTTACCGACCTGTACCATGAGGGATTTTAAAAACACAAAACACATAACATGAAGTTTATCGATTTTATGGTATTTGGGTAACCTTATCATCTTGCATATTTGATGATCAAAAATTGAATCTTGTCATAAAATAAATAAACCTGGTTTATAGACAAATGTATACCTTTTTTTTACCTTGAACAGCCGCAGAATCTAAACAATCTGTCTCATTTTAGTAAAAAATTCAAACCACTTTTGCGCTATGATTCTTCCAACAAGCAAATCCGCGAACAATAACTTGTTTACATGATAATGCTTTATATATTTTATATGAAAGTATAAATACAGATGATCCTACATAAGAGGCTCTATTTATTGGGAGTAATAGTGTTTGCTGACCTTTAGAGGGATTTGGTGCTTGGACCCCGCCCAGAGAAGATGACAATAAAATTTTGATGTTCATGTTTTTGGAACCTGTTTCAGAATTGAGTAGACCTAATTCCGATATGGATTAGATCGCGAAGCACTGAATACTAAACTTACTTATAGAGAAAACATGATCAACCAAATTGAGAATATGTACGTAAATAGTAGATACCTGTTTTGATTAATTCTGTTTTCTGGATATAGGTAAGTACACATCAATTTCCTAAATTATATTGAGTGTATTTTTCAAGGTCATCACAGAATATGGGCTTTGGGATCTAGGACGAATCCTGAAAAATCCTAAAAAAACGAATTTAGTAGACCGAAAAACTAATTGTAAGCTAGATAATATTGTATAATAGCAGTAGCTACAAAAATAACGAACATCAAACAAACAGTAACTGCCTTGAATCTTATAGAACTTAACAAGTCTAAACCAAAATCAAAATCGCTTCATTTTTACCCAATTGGTCATAGTTATCTTTTCGATAGCGTAGCATTGTATAGTGAGAACTTGTGAGACAATTGACCTGATACCGGACTCGTGGCATTAATCTAATAGCAGTCGAGGCTTGCCTGCAATGGAACAATGTACACATCTCAATAAGGACTGAAGTTTGGAGCTTTATTCTAATTTTGACATGAGTATTTGCACGCTGCTGATTTAGAACTATTTGGTGGGTAAAATAGTTCCAGAATTATACAGAAAATTTAAAGTGTAATCTGTGTAATGAATGTAGAGGAAGCGCGTGAGGTTTGCAAGGATAGAAGCAAGTGGCGTTCTGTTGTCTCTGCCTACCCCGACGGGAAAAAGGTGAGTGCATGTACATATGTATGAATTATACAAATTATTGTATGAAGTCGGATACTAAAGAATATCAGATATCAATTACTTATATGAAGTGGGAACTAAATACAAAAGTTTATTGTACACGTGCGTGTCTTTCATCTCATAGGTACATACATACCTACATAGTCTCACGCCTATAACCCCGAAGAGGTAGGCAGACGTGTAATTCTACTACCACTTTTCTCCAGATATACTTTAGTCCCACGTAATAAGGGGCGAGCCTATTGCCGTACTGGGCACACTTCCAGACTCCGTGCTGCTACTGAGAATTTCGTGACAGAAAAACCCAACAAAACTCGGTACGGTACCTCCCGATCCCACGCGCACATTTATGCCGCGAGACCAACGAGGCAGTCGTATAGGGTTTGATGTCGAGTTTTCCGTCTCTACGCGAAGATGGTATTTGCATCGTGTTATCCTTTAGTCGCCTCTTACGACACCCATGGGAAGATAGGGGACGGTGACACTTGTATTCTATGCCGTCAACCACACGGCATCATCATCTCATAGGTGCTGAATGCAATATCAACATTGCCAAATATTCTTACAAAACACACACACAGCATAGACGCATAGTGTTTTGCAAGTTTGTTCGTTACACTATTCATATTTTAGCAAATTTGAAATTTGGCTTGCAATATTTTAACAAAGTGATTCAGGAATCTATTCGAACACTTTAGTATACGTCTATTCATAATAGTAATTGATTACCAGTAGATTACATTATGCTATACATCGCAACAGTATTGCTCGAATCCAAAACTGAATTGATCATAGCTTATATAACAAAGAGTCATTCTGTCAAATTCATGAATTCTCCTGTCGCAATTGTCACCATTGAATGTAAGATTATTGCTAAAACCAATGTTTGGTTCAGCTTTACAACCGATAACCTGTATAACGTCAATATAATCCAAGTAGCACTACCCTACAACTGTTTGAAAATCAATAACTAAATGTTATAACTCAAAACTTTATCGATGTAGCTATTATAGTTATGATAAGCAGCTTAACTATGGGTCAGTTAACCTTAGGTGTGAAAACGACCGCTTCTAAATTAGCTAAGTGGCTTTATCGAGACTAATGCTGAGATAAATGGTACTCCATTATGGTTGAAGCTGTTTCATGGTCATGTAATTTCGCCAACTTGTTTTGTGATTTGTTAGTTCCAAAATAAGTTTACCTCTCAAATGTCAAAGAGCTGATGTATTATATTGGAATTTCTACTTGTGCTGTATTTTAAAATCCACTATCCAGTCTAAACACGAACAAAATACATACATTTTGATGGCAAGTAATGTTTGAACGTATAACGTTGCATTTAGTTCGAGAAGTGAGAGTGCCGTAGGCCCCTTTCTTTCTCCTTATATTCCTTTTCCCATCCAAAAGGCCGGCCACATATTTCTGACTTCTTTAGTGTTGCTAACGGACATAGACACACGTCTATAGGCCAATAGACACTTATACTACTACGGTCCAAACAAGCTGGTAATCACATAAGCTTTTGGGTTGCTTGGGCTAGTCTTTAAAAGCGAACAGTTGCAAAAGAATAATATGCTCAATATAAAAAAGAGGAAGCAAAGAAACGAAACAAACTAGTGGCACAAAAGATCTCTCAATCACTCGGGATTTCCTAACTTTTCGCGCGTTCAACGATTTGATACTCGATGACACGGTGGCACTGTTTCGGTTTTAAGCCAACCGTATAAATCAGCTGGCTTCTATCAATATTATGTTGTTAATGTGATTCAATTAATCTATACAGATAGTATGTAAGGTAATATAATATATGGACATTTGGCGCGATATGACCTATAAATAAGCAATTTTTATGACAATTAGTATGAGCTAGTATTATATTACATTTATCAACCATAACTAAAACAATGAAATATATTTTTTATGAGTAATTGAGATTATTAAATATTCACATCCGGATTATTACAAAGGGCCTAGAGGCATTATTTTAAATCTATGACTAATTTTATTTATATGCATATTTTTTCAGTTTTGGACGTTACCAGACTGTTTATTTATAATTTGCTGTCAAAATGCATAGGGTTCATAGGGTGCATAGGGTTCCCACCAAGAACTTAGGGTTCCAAGCCAACCTCACCTGCAAGTGGTGCACTTGCCGATCAACGGACGAGGCTCTGGCAAACAAAATATCCCGATAAGCGGCAATAGGCTCGCCACCTATTACGTGGGATCAAAACACTGGCGAAACGTGGGCGTTAAATATGCCTCTGCCTACCCCTTCGGGGAAACAGGCGTGAGTCTATGTATGTATGTATGCTATCAAAATGCTCTACTGTCACTTCATGATGGTTCGGCTACATCTTGAAGAAGGCTCGCAATAATAAGAACAAAGAATACGACATGATGTCAACAAGATAGTGGTTCAGACACTTTATTGTATAATTTTATTGGCAAAAATATTGTTCTACATATCATCATCATCAGCCCTTTATATTGTCCCACTGCTGGGCACGGGCCTCTTCCCATTATGTAAGGCCATAGTCCACCACGCTGGTCATGTGCGTGTTGGCAGACTTCACATGTCTTTCGAGAACATTATGGAGAACTCTCAGACATGCAGGTTTCTTCACGATGTTTTCCTTCAACGTTTATCAAGCGATAATTAACAATTTATTTATTATAATTGTTCTAGATATATAATGATCTTATTAGAAATATTATTTGTAGGTTTTGGGCTAATATCCTATTTATTTACTTGCAAATCTGGTGTGTATAGTAAAGACAAATTGCTATAATAAGCGCCCAGAAGCTAAGAAAGCTTATTTATGTCACCAGCAACTGTAAACACCGCACCAGCATCATAAGTTTAGCGTTTTATTTCTCCGTGTGTATCCCAGGGATTTGCATTTGTCATAAGGTCAGAATGTGATATAAGGTCATTTGCGTCTCTAGCACCGTTCGGAACAGTTAATATCAGCAGTTACCTACATATCGGATATTTACGATATCCTGAAATACTTGCTGGACCGTTATGTAATTCGAAATGTGAATTTGTTCCCATTGGTTTAATCTTACGTGATTTAGAAGTTTATGGAACTCAGATGCATATTTTGTATGCACATCTTCAACACCCACCTAGCATTTGACTTCTATAATTATGCGTTTATTTGAAATATATTAAATGATTGGATACTAGAAATTGTAAATAAAATGTATTCTACGTACCAAAAACTATGATAGAAATTAAGTTCATGATCAAATTTAGGCGATTTGCGAAATGGAACAGACTTGAGTGCAGCAGTGGTTGATATTTGATGGTTTTAAAGTCAAGATGTGGATGATTTTACTGTTATATTACTTAAGTTATCCAAGTTAAAGCCATGTAGTAACAAGTTTTATTATTGTCCGGCTCTAGTTATACTACTTTACTACATGTAATGGCTTCACACCATATTTTAAAAACAAATTAACAACACTCGATTTTTATAATTCAATCAATAGTAATGCTTCTATCAGTAACAGCAATAATGAAGTAATTGCAGCAATCTGTTTGGTATCATTAAACTAATTTATAGTAATTACAAGGTCAGAACAATGCATTAGCCCAGTTCTAATTGTTATTAGATTTTTGGCTCAAGATCAACATGCAATCAATACGAATGAATTCTTTGCGATGTAAATACGAAGTTGTTACGAATTACAATGGTATTTACACCTCTTCAGTGTCTGCGTCAACTATGGTGGCGTGGTTTATTTGACAATATGTATATTTATATCGGAGTTGTAAATGTATTCGTATTAGTAAAAAGGTCTCTTTTCTTTCCTTTAGTATCTTATAAATAAGATATTATTAATTCGTTTACCTATAGAATCGCTGCTTGACAACAAATTGTATTAATATTGAATTAGGCATAGACTAGGCTTGATTTTTAAAACAGGAATGTACCTAATAGTTATTATCATAAATGAAAAGTGTGTTTGAATCTTAATTTAAGAAAATATTGAGTTGGGACACAATTTTTTATTTGGTTCTTTGAGTTAAGGGTTTCCTACCAATCACGTACGAAGACTTGGGCATGCCATATTTTTAAAGCGGTTGCAAGAAAATTGCCTAGCCTTACTTAGTTAATATAAAATGTTCTTTTAATGTAGTCTCATATTCAATTTGACCATTTGAGCAGTGTTTTATCTAAGCTTTTACGTAATTTTTATGACCACCGAAACATACCTTGTACATTTTTTTACGACTGTTTGAATACATTGATATCGGCGTTGTGAAATCTGTATCTGTAAATCTAATCAGTAAGAAGCGTGCTGTAAATTATATTGATTAGTAAGAAATGTTATTCAGCTGATACTTAATCGGCAATTGGCTAGGAAAAATAATTGTAGTCATCTGTTATACGTACTTTGATTTTTTTTTGCATACAGTAGTCTATTGATATCTACGTAAACTGTAATTTGTGTGAGTTTTATAGATTCACATTTATGTGAAGTGATAGTCTTATTTTTTCGACTATACTTAGCAGACAATCTGATAACTTCTAACCCAAAACAAAGCTTGATCCGACTTAATAAGTTCACGTACCAACAAGTGTCAAAAAATCATCTAAATTCTACTGGGTCATTTCAAATGTACATAAAAATTTACGACAACTTAATTTTAAATTGAGTTTAAGTTACAATTCGTGCATTTGTAATCATCGAGGCCAATTAGATACACGTGTATAAACAAAAAACACTCCAATATTCAAAACAATTCCAGGAGCAGCCACTTCACAAGCGTCAAAACATTTCAGTTATTGAATCGACTAACCTTAGTTCTGCGAACTCGGTAATCGAGATAAATAGTATCGATTTATAACTATCACTCGATTTGTTAGCACTTGATCATATATATGGTGAAGTCATAAGTAATCGTGAATTCATTCCATTAATCATGATGGATGACCTATCAGAAGATGTTAATATAGATCTAGGAACGAATTATTGACACACTGTGATCTTCAAGGAGATAGTAATAGACGATGTAGGTAATAACATTAAGATAGATACGATAACATTAATTTGCTTGGTGAATAAATCAGATGTAACTAGTTTAACAGATTGTATTTGAATATTATAATAGGTACAAGAAGTTCATTTATAATATTATGATTAAAAAAAAGTGTAGTACACAGTAGTCACGAATGAGATGGCTGTCGTCTAGCTACTCCTTAGTAGAAATTGTAATAAAACAGCCGCTCTTATAGGAGTTTGGCTCTCACATGACACTACACTTAGTTGACACGACTACAATTAATTGTTGTTCTTTCGAGTGGCTTCCGATACAGTATTAAATTATTCGTACTATAAGAGTTATGTCTTTACGAGACAAACGATAAATAAGTATGTGGTTACGTAATCATTTTGATTCTGAGCCTCATGCGGAGAGAATGTTTTTATCCAATTGAGACAACAGGAAGTAACCTGTAGGTTTTCATTTCCGTTTAAAAATACGTGTTGAAATTCCTTTCAAGTGGCCATATATTTTTATTGACTTGACTCAGATGATATTTCCCTACGTCGCATACCACAAATATTTAAGTATTTCATGGTATTCCTGAGAATAGTAAGTTCCTGAAAATAAGGATTTTGACAGATAGACAGACGAAAGGATGGACTGGATGAAAGGTTGGTGGGATCAAAGTGATCCTACCAACGATATTTTAATATAAAATTTACTTAAGATTAAAAGCGTCCAATTTTAATCGTTCCCGGAATGAGTATTTGCTCTACAAAATTTCTCTCACCTCTCACTTGTCACCATTAAAATTAACGATAATTTACTTTGCACATGAGGATGTTAAAATTATCAATTACGAAAATGTCTATTTTATTCACGATCTTAAGTAGGAAAACCTGTTTTTCATCCAACATCTTAATGAAGATGAATAGTGTGGTCGTCATTCAAATGCATCATCATATGAACCATTTGGAAATTGTCCAATAAGGAACGCATCGTTTCCAATACAATATCTCAGGCCGACGCTTGGCGCCAGATACGTTGAAAGCGAATTTGTTACGGTCCTTGGTGCAAATCTATTTTTAAACTGCTTTCTATATTTAGTTTCTCTGTTGATCCTAGCATATGACCAAAATTGAAATACTATCTTTAAGTGTTAAACTATCTCTCAAAGTTCTTTTTTAGTATTTGGAATATATGTAATAGTGCTGAAGATTATTTATTTTGACTGCCTTATTTGTTCTAGTTTTTTGGAAACTGCATTCGTGTCCGTTAGACACACCACGGGCTAAAAGAGTCGAACAACGGATGATATCAATCATGGCTTTAAGAAAATTGTTTTCACCGGGTAATATTTTGTCATAATACGTATATGTATAAAGTTTACTGTGTCCGACTTTCGTTTCATGCATCTAATAGCAGCATTACGTAATAATGGCTTACTTTAAAGTCAAATATCAGGCAGAGAGAATCAAATAGTCCATTAAAACTATAAAACTGGCTTCAAAACTATTTTTACTTCAAATATAGCCATCTAATCAACGATTACCATCTACAAAATACGATTAGTATCGCTTAATACTTGAGTGTCTTCATCATCTACAGCCTGATTGATTACCTTAATTACATCGTTTTCCGCTTCATTAAACCTTTGTACGGCGTCTTTTATTACATTTCGGTTATACAGACTCCCACATGACAAGGTTGTATCTTTCAATCGGCTTCTTTGATTAGGATTTTTGTTTATAGATTGCTGGATTCCTATTTTGGAACGGTTTGTGGGTTTATTGGTATTGTTCGGCATTGTGAGTTTACGATATCAAAGACTAATTAATTGACCGACTTTTTCTATTGGTTTAAAATTTGGATAGTCAATTTTAAATGTTCTATATTAAGTAGGTACTATGACAGTGTTAACAATATAGCCTTAGTATATCTTGAAGTGACGATATACGCTAAGTGGCTGGCAGCGACTGGATACGAAAAGCCAAAAATCGGACTCAGTGGCGTGCCATTGGAGAGACCTATATCCAGGCCTGGACTCTCGCAGGCTGATGATGATGATATCTTATTTTCATATATTTTATTTATAATTTACTTTAATATAAATAGTACTGACGTGGTTGTGAAGGAGAATCTTTGCTTAATAGTGAAAATATTATATATTTATTTATTTAGGTTAAGTAAAACAAATTAGAGAATCTATCGATTCCTTTGGTTGGGCGCGATAGTCATGGTCACAAAATGTCACCTTAGAAAGAACGCAAAACCTACACCCACTTTATTATAGATCTATAGAAGTCCTGATTTTTAAATCAAAATATATTGCACGATCAAGTATATTACATTTGGTCTAAATTACATAAATAATAGAGCTATATCTTTCGGTTGCGGTGGTCAGACATTGAGATTGAGCAGCATCTTTAGTTACGCTAGGTGTACGAATATAATATAATTTATTCCAAAGTATATAATTTTTTTTATTCACTCACGCCTCACTCCAAAGTATAATTATTAAAACTGTACGCAATAACTATTATCACAATAACATCGCGACACATATGCTTTAATCTATAAGTATATCAACATACCATTATTTTATCTGCCACGCTTATAATAAGAATAAAACAAACCACAAATAAATCAATAGACTTCACAGGAAACCGCAGTGCACACTCCCATAAAAATGAACACATGTGGATCGGAAGTGCATTCGAAATTTCGTCAATGCGCATTTATCAAGAGTCACACCCAGCCGTTAGACAAGAACCACTGTGTGGCACAATAGATGATTTCATTGTTTTGTGTCTAGTTTATTTCTGGCTTCACCACCGAGCCGTGCGGCTACGGCCGATTTAAGCAATTTGTTGCCGTAACTGCATTTAGTATACACGACTTGTCTTAGATGGATATAATTTGTCATCTTATCTGGGATAAAGTCTCGATAAGAGTTTTGTGAAGCTCCCTCTTAATATGTAGCAAATAGTTTTAATACAAAAAATGTTCAGTACACCAAGAAAAACAACGATCGGTATTTGATTTGTTAAAGTAAATACTAATCTACGTTGATGGAAAACGGCCTTAGCTATTTCATCATATAAAATAGAACAAATATGTTTACCAACACCGCTTTGTTATGGTACTATAAATATCATTAGTGTAACTTTACTAGCCTTATTCATCACTAACTGTCGTATCGTATCCGTCTCGTCGGGACTAAACAAACTCATGTTATCCTCTTTGACACATTCAGTCGTAACTTTTGTTTTCGCATTTTCTTGTTTTATTATGTTATGTAATGTTCTGTAATTGTGTGTATTCTGTTTGTGTTCAAGCATTTCTGATGGCTATTTCGGTCTTCTTTCAAGTTTGTAAGGTATATTTTGGCTTGGTCTTCAATTGGTGCATTGAACTAGATTCTTTAATTAATTAGTTTAAAGCTCCTTTGATGCTAGCGACAATAGAACAAATAGGACTATATAATGCGGCAATGCTTTACGTGGTGTGAAGTTGAAATTATTAAAGTGTTTAATTAACGATGCGTCGCTTAGTAAAACAAGATGTAGTCTGTTTATATTTTATTTGTTGAGATAAATCAGATACAGTCAGTTGTAAACTGTTTTCGTGTTGCCTTATGTTACTAACGGTAAGTGTTTTGTTTTAATATATTTCATTGTGACAGTTAGGTCTATTACAGTTATAAATTGTATTTAATATGTTACACTGACTTTTTGTTTTTGGATAACCATAATGTTGTAACCGATCATAGGTCTTTAGCTTTGTCTGACAGTTTGATGTTGAATAAGTTAAAGCAACACCAAACTCATTGCTTACTTTTGTTGTAAGTTTATGAATGACTAGACACTGGCTGATTTCATTGCTTATTCAAAATATCGAACCAGAGTGTATTCTATAAAATAGGTAGATCAATGTTATCTTTGAGACGGCAATCGAATTTCTGTCGAATATATCGCCTTTATATAATTTACACAAACATTTATACCGTATAGAATCAGCTACATATTCACGTTTTTCCGTATTTCAACTAGATACATTTGTAGATAACACTTGTATTGTTCATAATATTATGTAAATTGTCTTATTGTAATAATAGAAGTGGGCGGCAATTCTACTTTCCAACAATTTCACCAACATGTTAGCAAGTGTAATTTTAGTTGATATTAACGATTATAGCTTTGTGGGCCACTGTCTTACTATAAAGACTAGCTGAGGCTTATCTAGAAAGATTTATAATATGATCTAGTTAAGTATTACCAAGTGGTGCCTGCGTTTGTAATTAGCCGGCAATAGTGTTTGTAACTGTCTTGATACCAAAATAAAGTAAATATACCAAATTGCTTATGAAAATTCCACCAGGTATTACATGATATTCTAGGAAAAAGAATACACAGTAATCTGACCTTATACTAAAGGCAGCTTCTGCTATGGCAACCAGCTAACCGATGAAATACGTCTAGACACAGAACAATGTGTAAAACGTATTTATAGCTCACCACACAACGATTTGCTCTGAGAAAGAATCATATCCATGCGCGGCGGTCAGGTTTAATAACCACTAGTCCAACAGGCCAGTCTCATATACAACTTGAAACTGAATCATCAAAGTCTTTATACGTTTTCTTGTAGTTGTTATTAATTACGTCTTGCAGTCCTGTTACTTGGCGTGAAAAATAAGATTAATTCCATTCTACTAAATACATTATTTTATTACTCGTTGTTTTCTTATCGCAACTTTATCGAAGGATCATATAAAACAAATACAAATCATTTTACTCCAAGGTTCATAAACATCTACGACAATATTATATGCCTACCGGGAAACTAATCATATTTCTTCCAGTATATGCGCCCGATACAACAATAATACCACAGAACTCTTTAACAGCCACATAAAAGAAACCACATTTAATACTAATAAAATTAAATACTAAAATAAACCTACTCAAAAGACTAATTCGATAAAATTTCACTTATACTACAACATTAAAAAGCATTAAACTACAAAAGGTCTTGAACACGAAATTAACTGCTTAAACAAATCTAAAACATATAAACCACTGAAAGATGAACCCCTTGAACACGGTCGTAAATTTAAAGAGATGAATTCAAAAATAGTGACAACATAAATCAAACGTTTTCAACGCAATGATAATAAAAAGCGTCCCACGCGTCTAGTCCTGTCCACTAAACGGTTTGAGTAGAATCATAAAACACTTAATAGAATATCAGTACACTATGTGTTCGTGTCCGACTGTCTACATTTGTATTTTTGTAATCCCATTTCGGTTTATTTAATTTATTGTTTTTCAATTGACTATTCGGTTGCTAACCATATGGCAAATTGGTTTTAAATTTGTCACGGTCCTATTAAGAAAATGTATTCTTAAGAACATATTCAATATATTTTGTCACTTTATTAATTGAACTGTGACAGATTGGCATTGACATATTAAGTGGTCGATCGTCTAGTATATTTTGATAAACACTTGAATGTAACTGGGTCAGTTGGAAAACGCTAATCCAGAAGTTTTAATACACCAGATATTCTCAGAACGCAAATATTCAATACAAGCTTATTAATACATCTATTCTCTCATTTTATGATACATCAATAATAGCTCTCACTAATTACAATGTCTTGTAATTCCTTGAGGCGATTTTTAATCAGAAGCCATAAGTGTATAAGCTATAAAGGTGTACCGCTACTGGTTTGGTGTGCCGCAAGGATCCCGCTGGGCCCACGCTCTGTCCTTATATATAGCCTGATTTACGACATACATTTGGATAGGCAGTGCTCGTATAGTGCATGAATTATTGTAACTGTAACCTATTTTATTTAACACACAGATTGTTAAATTACTTCCTTATTCAGTCCTGCAGTGGTTCAGCTAATCAGCTAAGTAAGATTTATTATTACCCAAACGGATTTTTGTCAATTTACCTAACAAAACTGAGGTCTTTTTTAAGAACTTTAAATGCCCTCAATGTACAAAATTTGTTACAAATAAAAAATACCGTAATTTTCGTAACGCAATATAATGCATTGTGTTTACATTTTTTAATTATGAATTGTGGCGACATAATATTATCCAATATGACGCAGTTTGAGCTGTTTAAATAATAATATTGGTTTTAATCTAAATGTTGTTTTATATAAATCGTAAAATATTTAAGCATACCATATTTTATCGGGATTTTTGGTAAATGATTCTCAACATCCAATTGAGTAATCAAATTAATGCTAAAATAAACACTGCAGACATCGTCGAAATTATTATAAAAATGTTTTATTACTCCTAGTTCAAGCCAGTTAGACCACTTCCATAATTTCCAAAAAGCCAATATATCAAAATGCGAGGGAGGACATCTGTTAAGGTCTGTGTGTGGTCTACAGCCTTATAGTGATAATTATTAAGTTGTTAAAGCAAGATTTAAGTCGGTGCTGTACGATAAGATCATACCGCTTCAGGGTGTAGTAGTAAATTGTGCAGCCTTTACATTTCAGTCATGTTTATTGTTAGATCATTATCCGTTTCTAAATATTGTTGCGAATATGTAAATCTCACTTTGCATTGTTGGGTATACCCTGGGATATCGATTTCGTTAGTATATGAAAACTTAAACATACTTTAGTAGTTACTCAGTTTCTCCTTGTTTTTTTCATATACAATTCTAATATTGCTTGAATCACGAATATTCAACCATAATATGTCTACAAGTTGTCTTATAAGCCAACTTGCGTGGTGTAGTCTTCAAGCAGCTTTCATCAACTTCTTTGCCATACATAAACCATTTACCATTTTTATTCGGTTCAGAAGTCGATAATAAAGAGCTGGTTGCTTTATTGCTTTTAATATAAGTCCGGTTATGCGACATGATACTTCTCAAACCGATGCACCAAATTTCAAGAACGGTGCTATACTTACACAAGACAGTTATATTAAAATACAAATGTTTATTAGGTATGCCACGACGGTTAATATATTAAGTTAAACGAAAACACAAATTTTAATGCGGTGTCCGTTTACTATTGCCCGTGATTGCATCTGTTATCTTAATTTACACAATTTATTTAAAGTCGTTGCATTTATAATATATCTAATATTTAAAAACTTCTGTTCTTGCTTACTGCTTGGTACTTAATTTTATAACGTAATGTGTTAAAACAATATTGTAAGCAATTCATTATTTGCCATACACGTAGTGATCACCCACATGAAATCTTAGTTTTACGATTCTTACTCATGCAATGCCGACATTACCAAGTTGTCAATAGTGCAAAGCTGTATCACCCTAGGGACACTTAAAATGCCTGCTATAACTTTTACTAGCGCCGCAAGGAACAGAACATTGACTTTATCTATCTCTACGTATTCTTTGAATGAGTCATGAAGCGCGAGATTATAAATTCCTTGTAAAATTTTCCTTTCAGTATTATCGCTAATGGATTACGAATTATGTTCTACAACTACAGCAGTTACTTGTTTTATATCACCTCCAGTGATTATTTGTGTTGTAACCTCTAAAGATTTAAGTGCTGTAATGGTAGTTGTGTATGATTTAATAGGAGTTATGATGTCTATAAGCCTTAAACCTTGCGCTCAGTCAATACATTTTGTTCCATTGAACTATATTAATTTTTTTCATTTATTTAATTGGCATGATGTTTAAACAACGCATTACAAATAATTGTGATAGGCATATTCTTATCTATTTGCGGTTTCACTAATGCAAAGAGTTTAGGCTAGCAGATGTACAGGATACTAATAATTGTGCTCATCATCATCATAATCAGCCTTTAACAGTCCACTGCTGGACTAGGTCTCTCCTTTGAAAGGAGGAATTGGCCTACTATACCACGCTGGACAAACGGGTTGGTCTATACCAACCCGTTTGGCCAGCGTGGTTAAACCCTATGGTTTGTATCAAGTTTTCCTTCTCTTACAGTGTTGTGCTCCCTCTGTCGGCTCTTACAACACCCATGGGATGATATGGGGTGGTGACATTCCGTATTCTTAAGCCGTCACGACACGGACGACTAATTGTACTAGCGACGTCAACACTTTTCTTCCCGATGTAAATTTGCTATGTGACCTAGACTGAATAGAAAAGAAAAAGTTAAATTAAATTCGTGCATAAACGATCATTAATGAAATTATACATCATCATTTCTCAATTTTTCATTTCATTCATCAATTAGTGCAAGCTCATTTGAAAACTGCTGAAGAAGCACTAGATTTGAGAAACCAATCAACGCAAGCATAATTCAATATTGCACTGATTGAGGTTCATAAAAGATATTTAATTTAGAACTAAAACTTTATACAGCATAACAGTAACGTCACTATTATTACTATTCCGTGTAAAGTTTTATAGCCAATGTTCCCAAGATTTTACTATTTTCTAATAATCGCAGCAGACTAGGTTCATAATGTACCCAGTCTTAAACGTGGATCTATAAAATTATGCACAGTACGATACCATATCGTACGCACCAAAAGCTTGTATAGATATTAAGATCAAGACAATGGCTAGGTCATTGGCATACAGTGACGTATACGATTGCACTTCAACGTAAAATAGTACTCTTGCCAAACCGGTCCTATATGAGCTGTGTTAATGTTGATGTTAGGATTAGAGTCCACTAGACCGTATCACGTGTCAGCTATTTGTAATGTACCGTTTTTGTTCTATATACTAAAATTTACAACCTTAGTAATTTGTGATCATTGTAAAGTTAATAGTAAACTAATTATGAGTCATGTTAATTTTATGACTGAACTTAGACCTTCGGTCTTGTATGAACTGGAATCTTGAATAGAAATAGGTTGTTTGAATACATTAAGAGAGGCTGGTTTGATTATGCATGGAGAGAGTCTAACGATCTGTATCACTTGGTCATCGCTTTTAAGAAAGGGAATGGTGATATTGTGGATTGTTTAGAGTACTGAGTGCACTTTCAATGCACCCCTGCTACGAGTGTGTGGCGCCTTCACAGCTGCACAACTTGTGCATTTGCGGCACCAATCTTCGACATCATCCCGACATTAGAGCCACCATCGTGATAGAGCCGCAAGATTTCTGGGACCTTCGTTTTGGGCACTACCACTAGTTGTTAATATTTTTTAATGAGTTCGGTTCTTTGGATCTTGTGGTTTACATTCTTGTAGATTCATCAGGTACAAAGAATATGCTTTTTTTATTATTAGTTTATTATTGTTTGATAGGGAAAACTCCATAACATAGCTAAAACACCTAAATGTGATAAATGTTACGTTCTATTTATTTGACAAATAGATTGTCTTGCTTACTCGTACAATAAACGTGCACCGCCTAGTGCGTGATTAAATTTTGTACAACCAATAAGCATAAACAAATAAATTATAATGCTTATTGCTTTTACGTACATAAAATACATTTTATTATTAGCCTTGATCTTGATATTGAAGTGGGTTTTGTGTTAAATGAGAAATATTTGTTTAATGTTATTAATTATGTAAGTCGCTAGGCAACGTATCTGAGGTAAATAACCCAACATGGTCATTCAAGAAAATCTGCATATTCTATGGCGATCTTTATATATCTCTTCTCGATCTCATCAGATCTGCGCAATTATATCTCAAAATAAGTTCAAACATTACACTTTAGTGAACGCAGATGTTACAATCGAAATGCATATGATTTTTACGCGTCTCATGAATCAAGACGTAAATGCTTAGGTACTCACTGTTTACTACTGATTCGTGCTTCATATTTTACTCGTAACATTTTACGACTATCATTGTAAGATGAGACGTTTTATCCTGAATATTGTCTGGGTCTAGAAATCTAAAATCAATATAAATTTTACAAGCTCTCTAACTTATAATGTGTACGTTTATGCGTAAAGGAAATCTAGTATTTAATGATCTTGTTTGTTTAGTATAAACAGTGTGAGAGGACTTATAAGTTAACTAGACTTTGCATGCGGCTACGCTAGCGTGAGACCCTTTTATCAGCTAAGAAGGGGAGTCATACAAAATAAATTAGAGGGTTTTAATCGCGTCTAATTAAATTATTTAAGGTATAAATACCTATTTGTTGCCGACGTTTCGCTTGTCTTGCACCGAGCGTGGTCGCAGAGAGACTGATGAGAGCTCAGCGCCGTCTTGTGGAAGTGCGGGTTTCGGCACCTACCCTCACTTGGTTTTTGACCCGCTAATTTAATGTTGTATGATGTATACAAATCGCGAAAGTTTAAAATCTATAGGGGATCAATAAGGGGAGTTTTGCACTCCCTAAGGAACAGACTTGCATGCCTTTCAGTTTCTTGTCCTTAGTATTTTCGTCTGTGCGTTGTCGGTAGAAAATACTGGGGGCCAGTAAGTAAGGGCAGAGATTTATTATATTGATGATTTTACACTTCGTATATGTTAGTATTTTTTAAACATGATGGCTGAAATTTTGAGGGAAGAACTTCGAAACTATGTGCGAATTAAATTGTAATTGTCGCTTGCAAAATTGTGAAGAGTAGAGTGAGGAAACCTGTATATCTGAAAGTTCTTTATAATGTTCGCGAAAGACATATTGTGTAGTCTTTTAACCCGCTCTTAGCCAACATCGTAGACTACGTCCTAACAATTCTCACTCTGACAAGGAATCCCGTCCTGTAGTACGACAGTTTATGTAGTATATGTCGGCGATACGCCAGGGTTATCGTGTCCAGACTCCAGACTCCATTATAATAAAAACACTCACGTAATATTTCTTAGTTTATTTTCAGACGATTTCTAGCACAGAATTGAATTAAAATGCGAACTACAGTCCTTTTTATAAACTAACCGTCATTACACTTAATGTAACGTTTAACAACTCCTTTTCAACATATAATTGAAATTACTGTACGATTAATTATAAACTAATCAAAAATCGACATTAATATTGTAATGAATTTTGCACGACACCAAATTATTTATTTTACACGAATAACAAATTTATTTTATTAACTAAACGCTGCTTTACAACATTGTCAACAGATGGCGCTATCAACAGGTTGCAAATATAAACGCATGTTATTTATTACCGTAAAAATAAGTGTCAGAATAATGTTATATAATACTAATTGATTTTACTTTGAATGTTTCTGGAGTTATCTTAATAACTAAGCGATAAATTAAATACCCAATCTTTATAACAGTTAAGCAGCCAATACAGTGTCTAATATTGTAAAGTAGTGAAGTTCTCAGTTCTGTGTTCACAAATAGTTATTTAAATATCAATCTTAAATATTATTAATATTTTCGTAACAATATAATCATTATATACTAATTTGCGCCCATACGGCCATTCTGATCCAGCGCGCTCCTCGCGCTGACTATTTAGGTAACGGTTACAGAATAAACAGCAAACAAAAATAATGAATATAAAAATTACATAAATTAGCGTTTATTATACAGAATGAACTAAAAGTTCTTTGCAAGGCTTCACCTAGTCATAGGATCTTAGCCTGTGGCATGCGTCACCCATCACGGGATCTAACAAACAATGCTTCACCCATGGCTAAGCCGATTACGGCATCACCGATTACGGGATCTAGCGCACACAGGCATCACCCACATAGGGATCTAGCCCACAAACGGCATCACCCACATAGGGTCGATTTAGCCCACGCGGCATCACCCATCACGGGATCTAGCCAACACACGGCATCACCCATCACGGGATCTAGCCAACACACGGCATCACCCATCACGGGATCTAGCCAACACGCGGCATCACCCATCACGGGATCTAGCCAACACGCGGCATCACCCATCACGGGATCTAGCCAACACACGGCATCACCCATCACGGGATCTAGCCAACACACGGCATCACCCATCACGGGATCTAGCCAACACACAGCATCACCCATCACGGGATCTAGCCAACAAGACCAGGATCAAGGATACGCATGGTGGCCAGCCAGCGTTTTGGGAAGGATGTTGGATAGGAAAAATAAAATTTTACTCAAACACATAAATGCAAAATTTGCCTCATAAACACATCAATGCATATACATAAAATAATCATCATCGTTCGTCATGATCAGTTATATCAATAAAATGCAATTACATAGGTCCAACAACGACAGTGGAGGAGGTAGAGGACCCCCCCCACGTAAATCGGTATCTGACGAATCCTCCGCCCATACGGTCAAGCCGCTCATACAGTCGCCGATGTTGATCAGCAACAAAGGTTAGCAAACAATGCTTGACTCCAGCTCAGCTCATGCGGCATGTGTGCGCGCAGCCCACACACAAAACCACCGACGTCAAAAGGGTGGGCCACCGTCATCCATACATTTACCTATTAATCAGTAAAGGACCGCTCGTCCATCCTCTCTTCACACTAAGTCCAGGTCATCTGCTAGGATGTCATCATCAACCTGCAACACTCAAAAGACAGGTGGTGGGCAACATTTCCCACCCAAATATTAGTTCCATGAACTTTCGTAGCTGTAGATGAAATAAAATTCTACTCTGTACAAAGTGGTGCGGTCTATTAAGCTATATTTATATCTATATATCAGGCATGTTCAACCTGTGCATTGGTCTATAGTTATCTTAGCTACAACAGTGTTGGAGCCCATATCTTACGCATAAGTTAAAATACAAAAGACATTGATTTTGCTCAGGTTCTGTCTGACAGTGCCATTTTAGATAATCAAATATAAAATTATCGGGATACCCATATTTGGCAGTTTTGATAAAACAGTTAAAACTTAATATATTCAAAATGAGTTTTATCCACATCAAACAGGAAAACAAAATGGCAAGAACAAAGAGGCCTATGTTCAGCCGTGAACAGTCGGACTGTTGATGATAAATATGAAATTATTTCAAACCATGCAGATACAAGGATTTCGAAAATACTAGTGCTATAATTATTACTCATGTAAGAACATGTTTAATCCAATATTGAATATTTTTAGGCATAGTGCAAGCTGTGAAATGGTTGAACTGTTTGCCAACTGAGCCATAAAATAGAAATTCACAAGCTACCAATATTACAAAGCAAGAGTAGTGCCGTCTTATTTCGAAAAATGATTCCACTCAGCTTATAAATTTACTACAATAAACCATAAAAGTTAATAAAGACACTCAGATGTTGGTATTTTATAATTAATTCAACATTTTATTTATAAAAATAGACCTTTCTTTCTGAAATGAATGTTTTTAGTTATCATTTGTCTACTCTTTCATTATGTAATTCAACTTTAATTTTATGTATTGTAAACTGACTAATCACAACTGACTTCGAAATAAAGCATGAGTAGTGGACACAATTACTTTTATTGGCTAAGAATAAATACTGCTAAATGGGAAAAGAGATAATATGGATTGTCACATGTTCTTTAAACCCACTTATCATTATCCTAATAATCATATTCCTAACTGTCTTGCGTCCCAAAAGAGCTAAGCAATAAGGTTGGCACTAAATTTTATTGGTTTATCACTAGTTGTCATCTTGAATATAGATGCAACTAAGTTTGCAAATGAACTCACAAATAAATTAAATTGTATTTACCGAGTATAACACCAAGGCTTGGTATTTATACAAGATTAGCAGTCACCTGCCTTAAGACTTTCAACCTAAAATGCTTAGAGGTTGACTATTATAGAACCTAAGTGAGTGCATATGTCCATAAAGAAATCTACTGTCCAGATCTCATGTTTCTAGCTTCAGTAGTTTGGGTTAAGCAAGGACTTATCATGGTCGGAACAAATCATTCTATACAGGTATAAAATTTAACGACAAATATTAATAACTTGAGCTGCAAGTTGACAGTAACAATTTCAACAATGTTAAAATGAAATCACGTAGGCACCTACAGAGCCCACAAATATATAATGAAACCTATTTCGTAATTTTACAAAATTAGCTTTTAAAATGTGTATCACAAATTTACTTTTATATCTTCTGAATATATATCTGTACCAATATAATAAAACTGAAGTTTGTTTTGTTGAATGCACTTATCTGTGAAACTACTGGTTTTATGCAAATTATCAAGAGAGGCTCCATATAATCGCACCGTGAGCACTATCCATAAGTAATGCAGGTAGTTCGCCTTATGTAATGTGTAACCAAGGGCTATAAATAATGTTTTGATTCCTTTAATGTTTTACTATTGGGATAACCTGTTGACTACTAATTGAATTCATATTCAGCACATCGATTAGTTTATTTAAACTGAAAGCAAATCAGGTAATTTATACAATGGATTAATATCAGAGCTTCAACTTGAAAAGGGTAGGTATACCGTTCTTTACTAATAATTACATTAGTAGAACCACATAACAACAAAGCTATTTTCTCTTTCTTGTGTAGATAAGTAAGTTTTACTGAAAGTTTCCGACATGGCCTAACGATTAATAAACAGACAAGAGCCCCAGCCGACGGCATAACATGACTATAATCACAGTAGCACTGCTATATACCAAACGTGGATAAACAACAGTTACCTATAAGTTCTATTTGGGATATAACTTTCGTAATTTTGACTGTATAATGTTTATCAGGTAATCCTTACGGGGACAGTAGGTAATCGTGTAAGCACCATAATTTATAAAATTAGGATGTTTCTCAAAAACTAATCAAATCAGCTCTGGATAAATACCTCTGGTCAGTGCATCAACAACCCGCATTTGCAACCTCTGGTAGCACTCAGAGCAGAACAGCGTTCACGCCACAGCACACCCCGGTGCGTGCACCCCGTCGTAGTCGCTCTGTCGCCCTCGCTCGCATGTGGCCTCACGTGAAGTGCAGACGTGCTCGCCATAAATCCGACACACCGTGTGGTCTCCGATCAGGGTTGACTAGCGCCAAACACGGCTTCCAAGCGCTTGTCGCATCAGTCTTCAGGTCATCATTGGTAATGGCGGCCAAGCCAAGAGAGAGACCCATCAATCTCGCGCCAAGCGTAGATCCCGAAGTCTCTTAGGGGGCGTTTATCCAACCGCTGCTGTCGGCGATACGCCAGGGTTATCGTGTCCAGACTCCAGACTCCATTATAATAAAAACACTCACGTAATATTTCTTAGTTTATTTTCAGACGATTTCTAGCACAGAATTGAATTAAAATGCGAACTACAGTCCTTTTTATAAACTAACCGTCATTACACTTAATGTAACGTTTAACAACTCCTTTTCAACATATAATTGAAATTACTGTACGATTAATTATAAACTAACCAAAAATCGACATTAATATTGTAATGAATTTTGCACGACACCAAATTATTTATTTTACACGAATAACAAATTTATTTTATTAACTAAACGCTGCTTTACAACATTGTCAACAGATGGCGCTATCAACAGGTTGCAAATATAAACGCATGTTATTTATTACCGTAAAAATAAGTGTCAGAATAATGTTATATAATACTAATTGATTTTACTTTGAATGTTTCTGGAGTTATCTTAATAACTAAGCGATAAATTAAATACCCAATCTTTATAACAGTTAAGCAGCCAATACAGTGTCTAATATTGTAAAGTAGTGAAGTTCTCAGTTCTGTGTTCACAAATAGTTATTTAAATATCAATCTTAAATATTATTAATATTTTCGTAACAATATAATCATTATATACTAATTTGCGCCCATATATACCTACTAATGTTAATCATATTACTAAACTATAAAAATATTTTAGGTATAGTTGAAATCTAGTTTATGCAAATCTAAAATACCAGTCAGCCAGTCTATAAAACCGTACATGATTAGGTATTTTAAATTTTACAACAAGCCAATAAAAAGAAAAAACCAACACAATTGAAAAATATAACTTTAATCCGATTATGTGACAAATAAAGCAATATGATCGTTAACTTTATGTTCCGTCTACATTTACATCCGTACAATCTGCTTTTGGTCATCTACTCGGTCACCACAGCATTTACAACAGATTTACATCTAAATTCCTCATCAGAGCAACATAAAATGTTTTGTCGAACATCCTTTTCACTGTTGCGATGGCCAAAATCGTGTTTCCTCATTTCACACCCAGCTCTATGATTAAGCTTATCAGTACATATAAAATTCTTAAGAGGTTTTAAAAACAAATGTCACTATGTCCATAAAATCATGCTACCATACGCGTTGAGCGTCATTTTAACTGCTCCTGGGCCAATAAAATGTCGTTTGACGTCGTACGACTGTAGTCCATCGGCCTTACCTAGATATCAATAAATATTTATTGGGTTTATGTCTTTATTTGACAAATCTTACAAATTGTGTTCAGTTTCACCTATAATCCGTATCGTAAAATGGTACAGTTGCTCTGAGGAAATTTGGTTTGGTAATGTATGTTCTGCCCATTGCTGATGTCGGATAATATTGGCGATAGCAGAAACTTTATTGTAAGTAGGACTACTTAATCTGAACAGTCAATGTTACCGTATTACGTATTGGCTTGGAAACCACTAGACAAGTATGAAAACCACTTTATTACGTGGGTGTCGCTTCCATATTTTAATAACTTAATAAACATGCGCATTTCTTTTTGTGACTCTTTGGAGATTCTATTACGGATCCCACTGTCGGTTTGTGATCGGAGTGAAGGCCTTCTAGGGAAACCCATCAAAATTGACAGGATGTCTCTCATTTTCCAACCAAATTTTCCATGTAGATCACTCCTAGCACTATATGTTTCCACAACCTTACCATTATCTTGTACATCCAAAACCGACCTAAAAAAATATTGTTTTGGAGAATCGAATCCATGGTGGTTGTCGCAATATTTTAAGCTCTATTTATTATTCTGAGATCTATCAAAACAATTCCGTCTTAAGTCCTTTTATCCACACGTGTATAGTTGCAACAGAAGAATTCGCCTATCAAAATATCGTAAAATTCATCTTATTTCCCACAGTTAATGTCAAATGCTCGTAAACACGTCCATAGGTCCCTTTTATGGACTCCAATGTATCAAAAAACCGGCTAATCTAAAGGAAATGCCTCAATGTGTAAATCATTCGAAACGCTCGTCGTAAAACTTTTACAAAATGGATATTTTGTTATTTTAAGTGTGAGGTGACAGACGCTTGAGTGTTGAGGCGTTAGACATAAATAAGAAGTGTTAGATTCTTATTCGTATTGCTTATTCTGTCACATGCAGAGACGTGATGATAAAAATCGGGCAAGTGCATATCGGACCATGCAGAATTATCGGGTTCTGAAGTTGCCTTTTGAAGAATTTATTATTGTTTTGTTATGGAGATGCTGAGAACCTTGAATCCAAAAAGCACCTAAAATACCAAGACAAAATATGTAGTATGTTGCGTCTGAATCAGCGATAATATTCTGCGGCAAACACTCTTTACGTTTAACCAAAATTCCTCTACAGTATGACCATATCAAGCCATTCAGTTTTAATGTGTAACATTTGCGTAAACGTAAAACTATATAAAGACGTCTAGCCGGTGCGGTGTCGTGTATTTTTGGCGTGCCTACTCGTAATAAGCGTAAAACCGTCAGCAATAAAACGATACTTAGTGCTCAGTGCTACTTTCTTTTTATTTTACATGCTCATCAGTTGTAGTTCAGAGAATTTTATTGATCATAACGTTCAAGTGTTTATGTTTTGTGTTTCTTTACGCGAGTTGTATGGACTAGTTTTGGCCGAGAATCTGTCTGCTCTAAGCTCCTCCAAGGTTTCCTTTATGCGCCGTATTTTGATTTATATTTGCGGAATTAAATGCGACGTAATTTGTCGTCTAATTTTGACTTCATGATGTTAAACTGTGAATGTAAAACTATCCCGTATATTAACATGAATCTGGGTCACTTATAACTAGATTTGATTTGTTATTTGATCTGTCTAAAGAAGCTAAACATTTGCATGGAGTGGGTTTAAACCAATAGCAACGGGTACGCATCAAACCCACATCCTGAATCATACGTCACATGGCTTAATATCTGTATTGTATTGTATAATTTATGATAATTGTCGGTTTGTTTACCTTATTTATTACTTACTGGGCGACAAAATGACAGTCTAGCTACAAAGCTTACGTTATACTTTGCAGTTTATCATTGACAAAATATTCGTTTCTCTCAAAATTAGAGATGTGTAAACTATTAATATTTCTGTTCAATTTTAGGGACACTCCGTGATATTTCAAAAACCTTTGGAGTTATACCGGTGTGATCTGCACATGCGAAAACAATTACGGCGTTTTTAAGGGCTCACAGGAGCTTGCGGAAAATGTGTAGCGATCTCCGGTCACCAGAGGATGGCCCTCTTGGCGTCCGACCATTTACAAGTCTAAGTGGCCATTGTAAGTTGCGCAGAATGAGCGTTAGCCTCTTGCGAAGATAAAAATTCGACGAACCGAATCCCATCTTGGTCGCGCATACCACACCTAGATTTACGTAAACTTGCCTTAAAACTAGTCGAGGATTACGCAGTGGTTTCAGTAAGAAGGCTTCGAACGACTGCAGAAACAGCTCTTCCACCTATTCCGGCTGGTAGAGGAGGGGATGGCACTCAAATTGTTACAACCTGGTCAGAAAACGATTTAAATTCGGCGCTACAACAAGTCATAATCCAAAAACTTCTAAAAATATTTTTTATTTTAATAATATGAATTGGTGTGATGAAGCAGCGATAGCCGAGTGGAGAGACCGACAGACTGCTACGCAGAGGTCTCGGGTTCGAATCCAGGGCACCAATGACTTTTCGAAGTAAGTGCGTATTAAATTGTTAATTATCGCTTGCTTAACGATGAAGGAAAACACCATGAGCAAACCTGCATGTCTGAGAGTTTTCCATAATCTTCTCGAAAGACTTGTGAACTCTACCAACCCGCACTGGGCCAGCGTGCTGAACTATGGCCTTATCCTTCTCATACTGAGAAGAGGCCCGTGCCCAGCAGTGGGACAGTATACAGGGTGTAAAAAGACCCTTAACGAAAGCTGAAACCCCATATTATACCAATAATTACGAAATTTTTTTACTTCGGCACCATACCTGGGAAATTACTGGTTCATGAGATATTGAGGTTAAAAGATACTATGGCATTTTTGTAATTAGGTCCAAAATCGATGCAATCACCATGCCAACCTTTTCTGTGGATGTGCACCCATGGATCAGTAGGTATTTCGAAAATTGATTATTTGAAAAAAAATAACATTTCCCAAGTTTTATTTTCGCTTAGTATGACTTGGCGTGATGTCCAAAAAGAGTAGACTTCAACTTGGTGATGGGTCTTGTGACAGCCTGTATAGGGCTGATGATGATGAATATGAATTGATATATTTTATCAGCTTTAAGTGGAGATAGGTGTAATATATAAGTGATAGATCAATATTATACTAATCGAAAATAAATATACTATTCTAAGGGAGTTAAGACCGAAATCACAAAATAAATAAAAATGGCTTAAAAATAACAACGAGAATAAAATTGGTTTCGATTTTATTACTGGTTCCGTTAGATTCGGTGCTATATTACATTCAAAATTTTGTTACACATATAATATTAATTTAATCAGAAATCTTATCCACGCCCCAAATGGCAGCTTTATTGCCTTTTAAAAAAACATTTTAACTGAACATTTTTAATGGGATTTAAATATACATAATCATCTAGTAAAATCTGCAATATATTAGTGGAGCATAAAAATTTATATGTCCTCAAATTTATTTATGCGCACACAATTATATAGATATATAAATTTGTGAATGCGTTTATAAAGATTTTAAAAACAAGAAATAACATTTTCACCTCAGCAGCTCAAACAACTTTTTCACCACAGCAGCTCAAACATGCCGCTTTTGCTGCGAGACAACAGTGAACAAAACGCGATTTTGATTCGAGCGTGAGTAAAGTAGCTTTTAAAATTTTCAATCTTCAGTGCCACAAATTGACATTATTCAGCCATAAATTTGAAACATTCGAATTTTACTGTGCTCTGTCTCTTTCACATGCATATAAAAAGTGAGTGAAAAACAAACCCCATCGAATTCGAAATTCGATTTTGGAATTCGACCTCAAAGAAAACACCTTCGGAAACGCAAATAAAAAAAGCTGTTTACTTTTTTTATATGTTATTGTTTATATGTTTAATTTATTATTGGATTTTAATAAAAATAAGTCTAATTAATAGTATAAAATTGGTATTTAACCAATACATTTTTATTTGGAATTACAACAATGAAAAATAATCAGGGACGCGGTATTAAAACGCGATTTAAGAAAGTTGCGAGAATAAAAATTTCGCTGATGCTGATACAGTATAGCATAACGTGTTAAATTATATTAATATATAAAATAATCTAGAAAGATGAGTGAAACTAGCGATGATGACTATACTTTAACACCAGAAGAGTTAAATCAACAAGTGATTAATGCAGAATTCAATCTATTCCTGTTCATTTCTATGTCTCCTAAGTAATATGTGTACTCACTGCTGTGGTGAAAAGTTATGTGTGCTACACGAGAGCAAAGCTTTTTGTATCTCTTGCTGTTGAGTCCCTCACTACGCTCAGGATTCTAACATTGACTCGCTACGCTCGTGCATAGAATCCTTCGCTTGCTCGGGACTCAAAATCAGCACTCGAAACAAAAAAACAACTTTGCTCTCTTGTTGCACAAATAACTAACTCAACATAATTATGTAGTTTTCAAATGCAGCCATCTAACCTGCAACTTTTGGTAATGAATTGCTAATAACGGCAACGATAGCCGTATATCACAAAGCACCACGTGCAGTTTAAATATTTTGAAGCTGACTCTATACGAATATTTATACACTAGATTTGTATAATGAACTCATGAATCAAAGACGCTTTTACTCTACTCGTAACAATGGCAGACACAAGCTTTTGTAAATTCTGTATCAAATTCTGCATACTGAACATGGATATTATTTTCTAACGGTAGCAGAGCCTTGCTGATTTCAGCATGAATGGGCCGGCTCGATCGGGGAAGTACCTACTACCTCACAGAAAATCGGCGTTAAATAACAGTACTTAAACTGTTGCGTTTCGTTCGGTGCCCGAGGCCCTATCCCCTATTCCTTCTCCCTCATTCCACTCCTCATCCTATCCCTTTTCCCGACCCCAAGGGGCGGCAACGCACGTGCGATGTTGCTTGTGTCAAAAAAAAAATGCCTCTCATCTACGTGTTGTGCTTATTTCCACTGAAGCTTCTAAGTAAATATTATTATAAACAATAAATATAAATAATAGCAAAACTTCATTTATGAATATTACTTAAAGCAAAGAACCGTCATCAACTTATTATGCGTAAACAGTTTTCTGTAAGTGTTTACTCTTATGGACATAATTATGGAAAAGCCAATGTTTATGTAGCTAGTTTTAATAGTAAGAATTATGATAAGTACTTATTTACCGTTGCCACACTAATAATATATAGTCAACATAATATTAGTTTCAACAATTTATGCGTATATGATATTAGGTAACTTGTTTTTAGAGGTATAAAATACATATTTGAACTTCTGGTACCGAATTACGATGATTTTAAATAGGTAGTGATACCTGCAAGATTTCATAAAAACGCTTTTGAATTTTAACCCGTGATGAAATCGTACTTCTTCTCCTCCTTAATCTCCGTGTGGTGACGGATTAAGAATACGGAATATCACCACCCCAAATCATCCCATGGGTGTCGTAAGAGCCGACAGAGGAAGCATATTATGCAGAGAACAGCACTGTAAGAGAAGGAAATCTTGATACAAACCCTATACCAACCCGTCTGGCCAGCGTGGTATAGTAGGCCAATTCCTCCTTTCAAAGGAGAGGCCTAGTCCAGTAGTGGACTGTTAAAGGCTGATGATGATGATGAAATCGCACTTGCAACAATTGTTGCAGTAACAGGAATAAAGTGTCCATACTGAACCTACCGCTGCAATATCATCGCAGGCAATGTATTTAAATAAATGTCTGTTTTTAAATTAACGCTTTGTTTTAAAATTAAAATCATCTTTTCATCCTTTAAAAGACATTTATCGATTAAGAATCGCTTCAAAATCATCCATACATAATAATATGTTACCAATAGATAAAAACACTGATTCAGCATAATATTAAACTGGTCGTATAATTCAATGATAATTATATTAACATTTTAAAGGTGTTTGAAATAAAGATACAAATAACCTTGTAACTGGTAAAGCGAATGTTGACAATGTATGTAAGGCAGATTATGCCCAAGTGATACTTCTCACAGTCCAACTTCATGTTAAGTTACCAATTCAAATAGTTTGTTCAGTACAATATAATATTACGCCCATGTAATTATCTACCCATTACATTACTTTATTAGCTGTTTATCGGTCTGACATAACCTTTACAATACCATAAACAATTTCACACAACCAATACCAGAAAAAAATATCTAGCGACTTTTTTATCATAGTCGAAATGCGTGTCTTTACTAATATCGAGTTTTACGACAATTTTATGATACAGATAAATTCGGTAAAAACCATGCGTTCATACAAATTGGAACTTTGATATAAAATGTCAATGAACTGACATACTTATATAATTAATTACGTATTTTAATTACATGTTAGTTTTGTAATAAAACCTAATGAGGTCAATTGATTTAGAGCGCCATCTTGAAAAACTTTATTCCGTTCGTTGAGTTCAACTGCACAAGTAATAACAGATTATCCTAACAGACAGATCGAGGATAATAATATGATTGCCGTATAATAGTATCAATTTATTACCATTGTAAACAATTATACAATTTACGCCCCCAAAGATTAAAAGTAACGTTTATACTTGTAAGTGGACGATAAATTTGCTTAAGTATTGGTCAAAGATGTCAAAATATTAAGTTTAACCTCAGTTGCTACTATGTTGCCAAATTGACTTATTTATTCTAAGTCCTACAGTTTATAGATCAAAGATTTGTTAGGGTTTGTAAAAATTTGTTTCCCACTCTTGATTATCCGGTTTAATTGAGCCATTATTTTTAAAGCTATTCCTAGGTATCTGGGTTGAAATACATAATATTTGGACTAGTAGCTAAAGAACATCATACGGATTAGGACGTCATGTTTTGTACGTTTTGGATGGCAATTTGCTATATTGTCAAGATTGTGAGAGAAGCGAGATCATAATGCGATCATTCCTTAAAATAAACAGTAACCAGTGCAAGTTCATTACCGAGTAACACAGATGCCGCTAGTATTTTTACGACGCCGCTTAAGACTTTTTCTCTTAAGTCTCCAATCAGGCAAAGTGATGAACATTATCTATAATTTCTTTGCGTCGGCACTTCAACGCAATAGTACTACTTCAATGTCTCCAAAACTTGTTAACGTGTTATCCATAACTACATTCATTGTATTCATAAAGTTAACTAAAAAGTGTTATCAGTTATTGCACAAAAATCCTCAGTTAAAAAGCTGCTTATTAAATACACAGCTCGGTATGCTGTTTCAGTGTTCAAGTAATATCTTACTCATTCAATAAATGGTCTTCATAACACTTAACAACATACTCGAACATCTTCAGTAAATACTTCCTTGCATCAGCTTTAAAAGGCAAACTAAATTGGAGTAAAGAAAAATTGTTCGTAATAACTTGCCATTGAACTGACTTCAAAAGAAAGCAAATGTTGAATTTTGCGAAATGCAAAAGAGAACAAGACTTCTGCCAGCCAAAGTTCATTCACATCAAGCCCTTAGGCTATTCACAAACTGACTATTAGTGTTCCTCAATTTATGATTACCGAAATCCCTCGCGACCACGACTTGTGAGACCGCCTTGCGTATACAACGAACGAAAATTAGACCAAAAATAAACATCGAAATGGAACCTTAAGATAATAATACAGAATTTCAATTTGACTGCACAGCACTTAAAACTGGTATACCGGCAAATAATAAAGGATTAAAAAAGGACGAATATAAACAAACTGCTGCAAACGATAACAGCCCTAATATAAGTCAAGTTAAAGAACAAATTCCCGCTTATATTTGTGCTGGCGAGAGAATCACCCAAAATACTGATATCTCAATCGGTCGCCATCATTCGCAAATTTATGAGCGTGTAACTACCAAGATGTTTGTTAAAGTTTTAACTGCGCTTGTTTAGACTTTGTACTTTTGCGGAGATACTCCGTACGTCCGGGCAATCAATCACTATTGTTTTATTGCTTTAGTTAATTCTTTCGATGGACCTCCATTATTGCAGTCATTACTTTCGTGGACTGTATATTTAGGGTTTTATCTTGACTTATTGTTACGGTACGTGTTGAATTTTGTTTTTCTGATTCATTGTTTGATTAAGTTGTCATTTTTTATACGTTTTTGAAGTTGAATAAAATATAACTGTCTTTTTATTTCAGAGAAAATGTGATAAACTGGTTTGAGATGATTTGGTGGTTTGGCACTAAACGTAATATGACAGCAACTGTGTGAGAGAAATACAGGAGAAAAGAGAATTTCCTTTGGCAGACTCAGACAAGTTCGGACGGAAGGCTTAGGTGTATCTAGTTTGACGGAGAGTAGGTATATGTAGTAATTTATATGACAAACTAGAGGACGCCAGCAGCTACGCCTGCAATTTTTTTAAATTTACCCATCTTGGTCGATCCCGTGAGAATTTCGGGAAATCCCCTCTTAGTGCACCCCTACGGTCCCCAAGGAACACACATGCCAAATTTCAGCTTCCTGCGCACAATAGTTTTGGCTGTAGCGTGTCTGGCAGTCAGTCAGTAACGCAAGGATTTTATATATTAAGATGATATATTTTTACATACATACATACATAGACTCACGCCTGTTTCGCGGAGGGGTAGGCAGAGACTACGGAACGCCATTTGCAACGATCCTGACATACCTCTCTTGCTTCATTCACTCCCATCAAATTTCTCATGATGATATATTTTTGAGCATGTAAAAAGTCTAACTCGATGTTAATTTTATACAAATTTACGCATATGAAAAATATCTCAATAAAGATAGCTTCTAGATCTGTCATCAATAAACAATATGTTGTTACGTTTTAGCTCAATATAAATGGTTGCTTTGAAAAATTAATGTAATTAAAAAACACCTAATTACATTATTTGACAATTTTGCTACTCATCTAGCTTCAGCCAACTGTACTTATGTAGATAGTGGTAATATTTAACAAGTATTTAAATACATCAAGACTGTTATTAACGGCGCAATAAATATAAACAAGTTCATTATTTATACTATCCTGTGTACCCGCCGCGCCTGCGAAACGAATTGTTTGAAGGTTCACTAGTAAACGCTATCTGTATATATCTGGAATCATGACCTAAGTTTTTACTTATAATATCATAGAGTACTACAAAAAGGCAACGATAGCCTAGTGCAGATACCAACAGACTGCCATTCAGAGGGTATCGGGTTCGAATCCACGGCGCGCACCAATGCCTTTTCGGAGTTATGTGCGTATTGAATTGTTAATTATCGCTTGTACCGTGCCTCGGAGAGCACGTTAAGCCGTCGGTCCCGCTTTGTCATGAAGATCTTTGACAGTCGTTACAGGGCGTCTGTACCTTCTAAATAAACTGACACTAGACTAAACCATGGAATATCGCTATCCCTTCGGGTTGCAGAGGTCAGACAGGCAGTCGCTCTGTGGAAAAGCTTATATCCAGCCAAATCCGGTTAGACTAGTAAGCGGACCCCAGATTGATACTGGGATAACGCTAAGAGGATGATGAGAGTACTACAAAAACCTAAGTAAATCGAGAAAAAATTTATCGGCATTTTGTTTCGGGAATTCTTTACTATGACCAATGCAACGTATTTTAATAGAGACTGCAAAAATATCAGGTACTGTTTCAGAATTAATAGTACCCAGTAAATAGTAAAAGACATGTATATAAATAGTTAAAAATAAACCCACTTCAAATTTGTCAACTGAGAGGAAAAAACATGTTTTCTACATTAACAACAAATTCATAATTTTGATTGAGTACTAACTTTGTGTCGCATCAAGACAATGTAGCGCCGTGAATTGTACTACAATATAACAAATAACATCCTGCCATTCAAGCTGTCACAGTTAAAATTACATTACAACATTTATTCAACAAAATATAATAATAAAAACCAGACATGAAACTGGACTGTCCAAAAACTTATATCAAATTACTAAATTTCGAATTAGCTAAGTATAATTATTGACATTCCATATTTTTTTGACTATGACATAGTTAAAGACCCCTGTGGTCTTGAATGAATTCCTGTTTTTTTACCGATAATTTTATATTATACAAAAGTAGGTCTCAATAAAATTAATGAATTAATGGGCTCGAGCGACAAAACTAAAATCAAAAAGCGTAAAATTAGCGGTCAGCCTGACTGGAATACTGTTATGGTAGCAAGTTGTTGAATTGATGAACAAGTTTTAAATGTCGTGATTTGCTTCACGGTGAATGCATACACTGGTTAAATGATCAAACGTGATACTAGAAGCGAATGTTATGGTTGACTTTTGATCTCTGATTTCATTGAATATCGCTATAAATGTAAGTGGTGAAGATCACACAGTAGCGAATGAAAGACTATTTTGTATATAGAGAAATAAAACCTTCGACGTTATGGTTAAATTACTGGTAGAAAAATAAAAACAGAATGAGATGCCTATGTAAGAAGTACAGATTTATAATGATACAATGGCAACTGTTGATAATAGTAATTTTGCAATTTGAAGTATATAATTATAAGTTTATAAGTACAAATCACCGACTGATTCACGCTGCAATTAAAACCAACTGAAGTAAAAATACTTGAATAGTCTGCCTCTACTGAGATGTTTGTTAAAGTTTTAACAGCCCTTGAGCAATGAAGCAATAAATTCAAAATTTCACACAAAGTCGACGACGAATAAAACATAATATTGTAAGCCAATGATAGCACCATAACAATGCACGCATGAAATTATGTGCTAACAATTTTATTCCATCCGTGATATCATTGTATTATAATAATACAACCGAATAATATATTCAAAAAGTCATTGAGGTAACTGAATTTATGGCCAGAGTCAATACAGAACTGAATTAAGATAGTGAAGCATCTTCATCTGAGAATAAAATTTTAATATTATTACACATTACTTTGAAATTACTTCAATAAATATAAGTGAAGTAAGTAATACTGTATCTTTACGTGGCTTTACACGACGCTTTGAAAGCTATTCGAAAGATAAACGTTTAAAGTAATGTTAGAAGATATCATAGTGCTTGGGAAGTTAATCTAGTTATCGAGTGAACTATTGATTATCGCTACATTATCTATCAATGGTTTTATGAAGAATATCGTAAACAAAATTCACTAGAGATAAAACATTTAATTGAAAATTCTATTTTGTTTAAAGGTGACTTCTTTTTCGATCCTGTGGAGCATGTTTGTGACAAAGTGCAAATAAGTTTCTTTAAAAGGTTAAGGCTAGTTCTAGAATTGGATTTGAAGGACCTGACAGACGGCAAATAAAAAGGCTTTTGTGCGGAGTAGATGTAAAAAGCGTATGTGGATATACTGACTTGAAGTGAAACTTAATGTGTTTTTCCTGGCTGTAGTATTTGGCGGTGAGGACTGGATACGTGACTGTATAATTGTGGCCTATGTATCCCAGTTGATTTGGGATACAACAGTCAGCGATTATATGCACTACTAGGTTATGTAACTATATAACTTTATCTGTGTTAATTATGTGGAACATTTAATATTTTGTAATAGTTTTATCAAATTACGACTATTTTATAACCTATTAATTTGTCACGATTTTTTTTATGATCTCATAATTTAATAATATCAACCGATACTAAATGTAATCATAGTAGTTCTGTACTTAATTAAAAAGCGCTTATCATTGAGATGACCCGATCATTCTTATCTATAATCTGATTAGGACCGGTCTCTTCGATTCATTAGTGTTTAGGTATTTCTCGTAGACTAGGGCTAGGTCTTAGTGATAGCGAGAGAAAGATAAAAGATGAATCTATTATTTTCAGTATAAAGTGACCTGTTCATGGATGTAGCGCAAAAATGTGGTTTATCTTAAAAAAGTAACCATGCATTGATAGATACGCCCCATATTCTTAAAATTATGCCTACACTTCCTAAGCAGTTTACGTATATATACAGATAACAGATCTTATTTTTATAATCACAATCAGAGAACCTTAACTGGCCTTTTATCAGATAGTGAAAAGCAGCAAAGGTATACCAAGATGCATACCTTTTCCAATCCTAGCATATTGAAAATTGTATCCAACCAAATGTATTTATGTAAGATATTTCCTGCTTATGGAACGTATGACGGTCGACAATGAAAATCTCTGTATAAGAACAGACTTGGAGCTTTGCCCTAAAGACCAATGTTTTATCCTCCGAATAAAAACAAATAAATAATCTTAAGGTCGTGAGTTCGATCCTCACCCGGGGCAATGCTTTTTATTCATCCCCGAAAACTTGTAAAATCGTACTAACTACAGAAACTCCATTTACGCCGTAAACACGGATATAGGCGCGTACTCATAGCGTCCCTCGAACACTCGTGTGTTCTCTCGCTCGGGAGGTTAAACTTATAATCAAGTTAAAAACGCTTATTCCAGTCAGGCTGAGCTCTAATTGAGAGATATTTATATTTCATTTTAATCCATTTCCTATTAGAAAGTAATATTGTGATTATAATACACTACGATCTCGATTTGATCATGCAAACTAAGTAAAAATAATACATACCTCGGAAACAAAAACTTTTGTAGGCTTAAAAAAGTTTACAAATCTTAAACAAGCGCGCGCGTGTAATGATTTATAAATATATACCTACCTATGCATAGGTGCATATTTTGTAACAAGTAGAAAAAAAATGGTTTGAGCCTCAATATCTCCTGAAACAGTAATTTCTCAGGTTTATATGTAATGGTGCAATATGGGAATTTAAATTTCGTTCAGGGTCTATTCAAAACCGTTTATGTATATTATGCCTAGGTAGGCATAATATACAATTAGTAGGTATAGGTGGTAGGCATAATAAAAATTAATATACTAACATAGCATAATGCTTTCTAACATAGTTCTGTACTTATACCTAATCAGACTAATCACAACCGGTTAACCGGTCGGTAAAATATATCATTACCAGTGTACAAAGAAGCAATTAATTGAATATTTAATTCCGCCATCACTGAGACCATACAAGACTCTTCATGCATGGCGCCAAGTGTACTCATTATGAATGAACCAACCTGTAGGTAATCTTTATCATACATATTGAAATCGCACAAACAGGATCCGGTCTGACGGTATTTTCCTTACAATACTATCATAATTATATTAGTTATGGATTCGTATGCGACCACGCATGGCGGTGATGACATTTTTGTTTAAAATAAAGAATTAATTGAATTGCTTTTCTACTATGTATGGCGACCGGTTTGAATAGAATTAATGTCAATGAAATATTGTTCTTTTACGGTTATTGTTGTTTTAGGTAGTCTACACGTCGTCGTATTGCAATAATAAAACTAGGAAAGCAATAATTAATCTTTCCTTTCCACGCAATTGCCTTCATACCATTCTAACCTACCAATACATAGACTAGTAGATATTTAGGTCACAAAATTCCCTGATGATAATTAACAACTTAACTGTCCAATGAGTCACATATGACTCACGGAGAACTTTTGGAATAAGTTCAAGAGTCACAGGTGACTCATTTCTTTATACAACTTTGGCACATAATTTTGTTATGAGCGTGGAGTAATATTATAATTATAATTACGTGAACGTATAGCAAAAAACCTAACCTATAAGAAAACAAAATAAAATTTCGCAATTTTTTTTTATATCTATGGTATCAGACCTTGTATTTGGTACGAAATAAAACAAAAATAACAATGAAATCAAAATGTTTATTGAGGAAATTTCTTATGTTTATTACAGAAACCAATCAGTCACACATGTTTTTCGTTGTAGCAATCTAAACAATATGCTTTTTTACATGCTTTGCACTCTGTGTGCATTTGCTTGGCTTTTCGAGCCAACTTCCCTTGAATTTTTAATTTTGCATAGCAACCAGTATATCTCTTCCGTACTAACTTATTGTAGGTATGTAGTATTTCGCGGAATTTCTTGAAGACAATGGTCAGATGAAGAAGTGGTAGCTGAAGATCTGGGAGTCAGAGAAAGCGAAGGCATTTGAGGCACGTTAGGTATTGTAGTCCACACTGCTGGCCCGAGAAAATACCGAACTAAATGTTCCTGAATACTCAAAACAGACAATTCTGGTGCCAGTTCGTTATAAATACACCTAGCATTTATAACAGCTTCTTTTTTTCTTCATCGCTGCCTCCACTGAATGGGTCTTGGTCGGTATCAGAATTTTCTAAATGACGCACTAATTCTTCCGTAGTTTAATTTTTTCCCGCCATTTTAGTAATTAACTAATGAAAACAAAATTACGAGTATAACCTCAAATAGCAATGCTCTTTTTCTAGAGCAGTGACAGTTCGTAATTTGTCAATTTATTGTCAATAGTTGGTGTGTGCACATATGACTCATTGAACGTGGGAAACGGCAATATTTTATCCCACGTCCATGAGTCATATATGAGGCAAATAAATAAAAGCAATAAAATAAAATAAAAACACTAATTATTTTTATGAATTATATTTACATACGAGAATGTAAATGTTATTAACCTATCAAAAAAGAAAACACGATGGACTTGGGGTAGTTGTAAATTGTATTGTATAGGGACAGTTAAGTTGCTAATAGTTTTATATACCGATAGAATTCTCATAGTAATTCTATCTCTAGTTGACGATCAGAAATTGGTGTATCTCAAGATTTGTTCAATACAGTACCTAATTGTTATCAGACGATTCCTTAGGTGCCTTGCACTTCAGCAATTTTCAGAAAAAGATGCTAAAATTCATACAAAATAATTTAGCGGCTCTTAATCGCGTAAACTTAACTTATTTAAGGTACTTATTACATTACATTATTCCTGTGAGTGTGTGGCCAACATGGCCTAACGAATTTTATCCTGAGACAAGAACTGGGACCGACAGCTTTACGTGCGACGAGCTTTACGACAGCCTCCGGAGCACGGTAGCGCTCAGATGTAAATGCCACACGCGGTCACCCATCCAAGTGGCGACCTGTGCAAGCGTTGCTTGACTTTGTCGATCTGTTCCGAACGACAAGCCAAGTCTCGCTATGAGCGCTAGAGGCTGCCTAAAAATGCATTAAGGTATAAATTAATACCTATTTGTTTCCGACGTTTCGATGTTTACGCGATTAAGACCCACTAAATTATTTTGTATGAGGTAGGTATACAAATCGCGAAAGTTTAAAATCGATTATGCTCAAATTCTTCTCACGCGCTCTTTGAATATTCATTATTGAAGTAGCCATGTGGTTCCTTTTTAAAATAGGTACTTTTTACGATCTGAGAGTTATGTGAGTTCAGGATTAGGTGTTTTTAATCACGAAATTAGTTTAAAATGAATCATATGGTATTAAAATATTGGTTCTTTGAAACCAAACTCTCACCTATAGCTAATTCTATAAAGAGATAAGAATCTTTGATCTCAAAGGAAATCCGGGCACAATAAACATCCTAATCCCCAACAAATCTGTGGATTACAGAATTATTTCGGGGATTAGACTGTCAATTTTGACTTTAGGACGAAAGCAATTGAAGCGAATATTTATTGATATAGCCACATATGTCGTAATTTTCTCCCCAAATCTCACACATTTGTTATTCCATTAAACAATAAATATACACATGCATACATCACCACTTTTTACAACTCACAAAAGGCCCAATAAAATAGAAAGACAAAGGAATTTCAACACTCCCATCCTTTGCCGCGACAAAAGCTTTTCGCGCCCAAAATAGCGTCATTACAGAGTTATCAGAGCACATCAGGAGCCATCAAACCAAATTAGAAGAAGACAAACAAGTATCTAACGATCCTGTGACACAATTCTTTCAACTACTCAACTTTTCTATGCGATTTTCAACTTTGTTTTAATAGCAGTAAGATTGTTCGATTTGGGGATGCAATATATTGTCAATCTTTATGGAGGCTGTATAGAAATGCTTCCAGGAAAATTTATTGAAAGAGTGGTGAATACAGGAATGAAGAGGAATGTTGTTCATATGTGGTGCGAGCATAAATAGGTTCGATTGAGACGATGTCGTGTAAAATTGGTAATATTATTATTTGTGTTGGTTAATTCACAATTAGCGTACAATAATAAAGCTTTTTGTAACGTTGTTATCGTATCTTTGACGACCGGTTGGCGCAGCGGGAGTGTAAGCGACTGCTCCCGATGGTCGCTGGCCGATTCCTGCTCAAGTCATACATTTGTGTGCATGAACATGGCTATCGTGAAAAGGCAAAAGACTGTATTCAAGAATACAGTGTTTTTGCTTAGCAACGCTTATTCTGCTTGATTTGAGGTCTACTATAGCGTAATATTTTTATTTTTACTATACGACGTTTATTTATAGAGATATACTACAATAAAAAACATGTATTTATAAAAAAATCAACCTTAACCTAAGCAAAAGACTGTATAGCCTGCGCCCCTTTATTAATATTTTTAATACGGCTGTAATCACCATTAAAATACCTACACAATGATACCAATTTCATATAATTTTATGTTTACCTACTATATTTTGGGAAAGGTCAAAAACTGTATGAGAACAATTTCTTTTTTTTTTCTCGAAATCGTCTTTTTCATAATACAGCCTTTTGCCTTTTCACGATAGATAGATTTTTTTCTTTGTCTGGGTGTTTCTATGTATAATATGTATGTATTTACAAAAAAATAAGTATATAATATGTATGTTTATCCATTAGCTAGTACCCATAGTACAAGCTCTGCTTAGCTTGGGACTAGATGGTGATGTGTGTATGTGGTAGAATAAATGAATATTTTATTTTATTGTCTTGTGCGAAGCACCACTTTGACAATAATTTTACTGGAATTTTACTTTCCCACAATTTTTTATTGTAGTACCAAACCAAGAGTTGCTATTAATTCCGAAAAAATATCTTCCTTATGGAACTTTCTAGTAAAAGTAAAGCTGCAAAAGTGTGGTTCGTAGGTAGATACATATGTTTCGTCCTCACGTCAAAACGGTTGAAAAATGTATGAAATAAATGGAGCTTGGAGACGAGAATGGCATATCAGAAAAATTATTAGCAGTAATATTTTTATAGATTAGTGTAAAACACCGGGGATTTCTACATTTGGTTCTTTAATTTGATGTTATCTCTCTGCGTAATGCGGGTATAAAATGCTAGTATCAAATGCTTAGAGGTTTGAGAAAATATAATGTTCTCTAGAAAAACAGACAGTGAATATTAACAATAATAATAGTTAATATTTGTTTGTATAAGGCAGAAGTCGTAATGACTCTATTATTAGTTCGGTATATTATAACTTTACGGATTGTGTTGCGTAAACGGTCTGATAAACAAACAGACTACCTACGTGATTAAACCTATTTCTCTTCAATTACACTTATTCTAATTTTTTTTTATAGCATATGAAGGCAAACGAACAAGCGGGTCACCTGATGGTAAGTAATCACCGCCGCCCTGCAATGCCCGAAGGATCACAAGTGCGTTGCCTACCTTTTAAAAAGGCGTACTTACTGTAAATAAAAAGTAGAGTATTTTTTGTAACATTTGACGTACCTTTTTAATTAATCGGAGGCCTTACAATAGTTGGAGAATGTGTTAAACAGTCTCAAAATGGCATTAGATCTAGTAGGTAATTTTTAATGATTTTGGTATACTTAGTGATAAAGTATTTATTTTTCTACAGAACCCTTAATAATTTCAACATGGCTTACCATTCTTCTAATATACGAAACCCAAAATGATTATCTCCTACTACTAAACATATATCATTGGCGTTTTGGACGATCAAAGAAACTCGTTTTTCATTGTAGTAGGGGACAGCCATTAACCGGAATAAATATTATATCAATGGTGTGAGACTTAAATAAATACTTTTTTATGGCAACACAGACGAAAAAAATACGAGCCAATTTATTTTTTGAGAGCTGTGAAGAAAATATTCAGTGAACAAAGTTATTCACACTTATAATTTAGGTTACTATTCATATTCACAGTTGAAAGATAAAAAGTACCATAGATTTAAATCGTTACATATGAAAATACCCTACATAAGGCGCATGAAAACGTGTCATCTTTGGAAAGAGTGAAGTCACTCTTCCTGTCATAGTAACTTGCCTACCGAGTACCGCTCGTGTATTGCAAGATTGACTTAAAACGTGGACAAGTTTTGGATGCGCAGGGCACATTTAACGATTTAAACATCTAAAAAGTACACGAAATACAGATAATTATCATCGAAGAACATGAAATATATCTACATACTTAAAATATATTCGTACTTGATATGATACTCACATACCTATCCTGACCTTCATTTCAGCTTTGAATTAACCTGCAAACAACGAAAAAATAAACATTAGATTATATAAAACATGTACATAGATATACAGGATGTATATCTATGTAAATTAAATAAAAAGACTGCCTCGTTGGTCTCGCGGCATAAATGTGCGCGTGGGATTGGGAGGTTTCGGGTTCGATTCCCGGATCGGGCAAAGTGTTATTGGGTTTTTCCGTTAGGAAATTCTCAGTAGCAGCACAGGGTCTGGTAATATGCCCGGTACAGCAATAGGCTCGCCCCCTATTACATGGGACCTAAGAATTCATGGCGAAGTGTGGGTGTGGTATTGCACCTCTGCCTACCCCTTCGGGGATACAGGCGTGTGTCTATAAAAAAACTAATGTGAATTTATTCTTTCTGCGTTTAAGAACATTTGGAAAATCTCTCCCTAAGGGTGTAAAAAATCCATACCGGCGGAGCTGAGTGAAATCAAGTCTTAAATATGCGGGCTTAGACCCAGCTTAGGCCCACCTGTGAATCGCAGTCAAGTCGTTCGTCAATGAGAAAAAGCTACCCTAGGATGGATGCCCAATTGCAAGAAACAGCAATGGGGAAGGCGCAGGAGTAGATGGCAGAATGACTTGGACGCCTTTCAAAAAGATTGACTGGAAACCGCATGTGACTGCGACAAGTGGAAATTAAAAGGGGAGGCCTCTGGTCAGCTTTTTTAATTAATAAAAGCTACTCTTGCTGCTGGCCAACTGAGAAGTTTTTTGAAAATATGTAATAATAATCATCAAACATATCGTCATCTTATTCCATCTAACGTGTCACGCTTGGTTTTGGCCCGCATGACACGTTTTTACCTCTTCCAAAAGGCAGCTGAATTAAAACCAAACTATAATAATAATAATAAATATTATTTATTGCTCTAAAAAAGGTACAATGGAATTCTTATATTTATAGATACAGATTTTGTTGAGAACTGGAGTCTGAGCTAGGTTCGAAAACTGTGTGACAGATCTCCAGTCCTCGCCTCTAAACACTATAAAAGTTAGCTTAGTATCTACACCTGCCAAACAGTGTCACCAAAACAAAAAAAAAGAGAAATTAATTATAAACTGTTGTAGTGTGCGTGTGTTTGTCTGTGTGGGTTTGTGGGTGTGTGTGACTGTTGCGTGTGAGAGTTGTATTATGTATGTGTGTATAAGTGTAGTGTGTGAGAATTGTGTTTTGTATGTATATGTGTGCGTTTGTGTATTATATAATATATTGTATACATACATACATAGACTCACGCCTGTTTCCCCGAAGGGGTAGGCAGAGGCATATTAAACGCCCACTTTTCGCCAGTGTTTTGATCCCACATAATAGGTGGCGAGCCTATTGCCGCTTATCGGGATATTTTGTTTGCCAGAGCCTCGTCCGTTGATCGGCAGGTGCACCACTTGCAGGTGAGGTTGGCTTGGGACCCTAAGTTCTTGATGGGAACCCTATGCACCCAATATATCTACATCACCCTAATATATATACATCACCCTAATATATTGTATGTGTATTATATATTAGTTTGTAAAATACGCCTGCCTTATCCGATGTACCTATATAAAACTTATTAAAAATCTAATCTTGCCACAAAGCATAGCTTTAACCGCTCATGAACTGCGTACAATATAAATTTCCTTCACGTTCACTATCTTGAAACACATTGCCGCGCAGTAATAAACTTGCACCTACCGTAATTACTAAATGTTTAGTATAAAGTGCTAAAACATAAGTTACTTAGGTTTGTATCAGACATGCTGTTCTATTTGCCATGTCCTTACCGCATGTGCTGACTCTTTGTGGTCTCGGTAGGACCCTTGACCACGGCTGGTGTCGAGGCAAATAGATAGTATCGCACCCCTATTTTGAAAATAATTACGCAATTGAGACCCGTTTCATTAATTAATATGTGTATAAGCAAAAAGCTTGTTAGTATTTATAATTTTACTATAGAGTATTATTGTAGAGTTATCAACGTCGCGTTCTTTTAATGTGTGCTAAACTTACCACGTTTATACTGACCACATTCTTTTAAACATTTCATAAGCTGCAGATAATTTTGTATTAGACTACTTGTATTGACAATCGGTTTGTTGCCCACATAAAGTTTACTAATTCGTTGTTCTGTCTAACTAACGGCTCTGGGATCCATAGGTATTTTATTGGATTTACATTAAAAAAATCTTGGTACTTGACTTGTTGTGTTATATATGTAATATTGTAAAATGTTGAAATTTATAAGAACGACATTGTCTGTTTCGTCCTGTCTATTCCTCTAAATATTCATAAACAATACCTAATAAATTGTCAAAGTGTCTGTTAATTGTCATTTAGTCTACATTTAGTAATAAACCTGGTGCCAAGTTTATTAAGTGGTCTCACTGGCACTTGTCTTCGTCAAATGTCTGGCACCGCCGTCTTAACGCGCTGAATTAAGAAAAGGACTCATTATTGAAAGTGTTGGTGGATCATTAAATCTACAAGTTATAAGTAAAATATTATCTTAAGATAGTTCAAATTTACTTTAGTGGTTAATTCGTAAAATAAAAATTATAAATCTTAACTATAATAATTGTCATATTTATTAAGTGTTTATCTAAGAAAATAATTTGATGCTCGCTTTGAAGGTATTTGTTGTAATTATTAGAGGGTTTCATTACAGCTACTTAGTGATCTAACCACAACGCGACGACCAATAAAGTGGGTGTTATTATAATAGGTGAAGATGACGTTAGATACAAAAAATAAAACTGTATACCAACAAGCACTATACGTATGCAATAGCCTAGATGAGAAACTAACAGACTGCTACGCAAGACAAATTTTCTTGTCAAACGGTGAAGGAAAATAACGTGATGAAACCTGCATCTCTGTGAGTTATACATAAGTTTCTCAACGCGTGAAATCTGCCACATTGGGCCAGCGTAGTTCCACATGACCTTACCCTTCTAGTAGTGGGAAGAGATCCATTCCCAGCATTGCGAGAGTCTACGTATAAGGCTGATGATGGTAGGGGTAGCAGCTTGCTACACATGTATGACGGAAGGGCGAACTAACCAGCGTCATACCACCATCATTGATAATCCTATAACATCGCTAGTCAGTCAAAGTCATTCAAGCAAATGCATAAGCAACACATAAATAAACTGCATACTCGTATCGCTGCAAAAAATCAGCAACAATTTACGATCAATAAACAACAACGCGAAACAATTTCAATAAATCTATAAAACAATAAGGTATGCGACACACGTGCGACGAAGCAAATAAAGTGTCGCGGCGACTAGACTGAGCTGGTACTGTCATGTAAGGTCCTTCGTACACATAGCTACATAATACTTCGACTGCCAACAATTTTAGTCTTTAAAATAATTCCCTCTATACACAAAGCTATGTAGGTCTCTGATAGTAATGTACATTGTAGAGTGTGATCAATAGGTCCACGTATAATTTAATCGTAAGACGCAATTATGAGGGGTGCATAGCGTTCCCACCAAGAACTTAGGGTCCCAAGCCAACCTCACCTGCAAGTGATGCACCTACCGATCAACGGCCGAGGCTCTGGCAAACAAAATATCCCGATAAGCGGCAATAGGCTCGCCACCTATTAATATGCCTCTGCCTACCCCTTCGGGGAAACAGGCGTGAGTCTATGCATCTATGTAAGACGCAATTGACTATTCAGTTCACATTCATATTTTGCCTGTGTATATAGGTTGTAGGTAAAATGTATATAAGTAAAATATCTACCAATGACTTAAAATTGTGGTATTCGTTTATGGACAAAAATCGTCGGCTATCGAAGATTGCCGTCTCTATTTTTATGAAAGACCTAAAGAACTAACTTCTTAAAGTTTTGTATCCAGACACGCAAAAACGAAACTTTGTACTGGTATTCGTCGTAGACACCTATCATGCGCAACTTGTCGGTCGAGATCGCAATTTTTAAGAAGGAATTTCATGTGAGTCATGTGGCCTCTACGACCGCAAGTTACAGAACAGACAACTCGCATCTTACAGTGCCATTGTCTACGGATTATACGCTACGAGATAGTCGCAAATTATGTAAGTAAATTAGTATTGGAGATTTACGCAGCCTTGTGTGCGAAGGGCCTAAGTATGTATATGATCGGCCGTTTCGATTGCCCTGTCAATATTGGAGCAGACGGCACGCTTCCACGATGAGTTTGCGTAGGATCTAAATACCGTTGAGGTGTGTACCTTAGGAATAGTGATGTGCAAACTGCAAGCAAGCTAATTGACTGCAGATGTTCCGTCATCACGTCTTTACTACATGGCGAGAGTCCATGGTTCAATGTTCGCATATAACTAGCCTGTTCAGAGGTTCTACCCGCTTGAAGGACCACCCACCCTACATGATTCGTCCGCACTAGTAATAGCCCGGTCAAATTAGACCAAAAATAGGAGTAATGTTACAAAAATTCGCACCCAGCTGAAATCTGGTAGGATGGTTCAAAACACCGACATAAATAAAATCCTAAAATTCCTCATCGATGTGACAACTGGTAAAAAAATTACACGGCGTCAAACGCCAAAGCGCGTCGTACTATCAACTATACTTAATTAATTTTATTATTAACTAGAGGACGCCAGCAGCTAAGCCTGCACATTTTTTTTAATTTATCTGTTTTGACCGATCCCGTGGCTATTTCGAGAAATCCCTTCTTAGTCCCCAAGGAACATACATGCCAAATTTCAGCTTCCTGCGCCCAATAGTTTTGGCTGTAGCTTGTCTGTCAGTCAGTCAGTAGCGCAAGGATTTTTTATATTAAGATTATAGTTAAATTTTTCTTAAAGAGGCAGAAACAGGTTCGAACGTATTGTTAAATAAAATATATAAATAATTATTCCAACAACCAAAAGTTATCCCTATATTATTAAAAGTTTTTTGGCTAGAACTAGATTCCTTTTTCAATGAATTATCAAGGTATTGAAATTGCATGGGGGAAATCTATATGAATAAAAAGCACTACACCATAGAAAAATCTGATATAACTACATTTTGTTAAGTTAAATCCTTAAGCCACTAAATCTGTTGTTTTTATATTGGCGACAAACTTAAGATAAGACCAACATTCGGTGTTAAACAACATAATATGCACACTTATACGCCATAATCTTAATCAACATCATAGTCCGTGTTACGTGACCCTGTTTTACATAAAACTACTACATTAACATTTATATCTAATTCAGTGCACGCCCTTAATTACGCGGGAAATCACAGTTTTCACTTCACTATTTATCGAGTTAGGAACCAATAGAGCTACTCTAACATATCAACGATTCACATCAGTACCAATACGGAATTGATTCATATCGATTAGATTTCGATGCACGTTTGAAAGCAATTTGCAAAACTGAGTTGAATTCGCGCCATCCCGTTGTAAAGCACACGAGACGGAATGACGAATTGTAAAAGGAAAGGCACGGTTTAAATCGTAGTTTAATGTGCTATTTGTATGAGAAGTCGCTTTGAAATGAGCCAACACTATGTGTGCATCCTACGACGAAGTCTACTCGCGTAAACTATGACAAAGTTGCACATACCGTCACACATAACCCGACAATCGAAATTCATCTTTGTTACTTGCAGTATAAGCTTGTCTATCACGTGATTCTGTAATTTGAGTGCATGTATTATGTTGGTAAAATGACAATGTTGGCGCCACTAGCTTTGCAAGGCGTTGCATGCAAGGGACGCTCATCGACGCTCAAGCGGTTATAACTGAATGATCTTTATGACACCAAATGATACACGGATATGTTTACTATCGTTTCTCATTAAACACTCTTCGTATATACGTACCTCATAAATGTGTCTCTATCGACGATTACTGGGAAGAGAACATCTTCGTGGAATGTGCTAAGGATCTAAGAATATGATTATATTCTATTCATCTAAACTTAGAAATTAACCCATTTGTTTCTACGAATAGCTTGTGCAACAGTTTTTCTAAGAAAAATATTGAAGCAACTGGGATGTCTTCAAGTAAAGGAATATTTCTTTCACGTTATCACTGTTATCGTCATAAGGTTTTGGGTTTGAGCCAAGATAGATTTGGGTTGATCCCAATTGACCCCGTTTTAAATTGTAAAGGTCTCAGAAACAAGCCACGTGGAATTAACCTAATCATTAACACAACTTACTTAACTAACATACAGGCCTTCCCCAAACATGTCCCTCAGGCATATTCATGAGGCTAGGTGGAGTAACAATAAACACAAAAGGGCTGGAATTGGCTGGGCACGACGAGCCAAAATTTGAGCTTAGTAGCTTGCTATTGGAGTAGACTATCCTATATCCAGCAATGGAATAAGGCAGGCTGATGACAGTGATGATTACGATATATTTGTAGAGAAAAGTGCCGAACAACAAACCGTTACCACAGTAACAAAACCGATCTACGGTAAGAATGGTCATTAACCAATTATGAATTTTAGTTACAGCATACTAGGTGGAAATATTACAGGCACAAATATCCGGTATTATACAACAGCAACTTAAGAAAATACATACGTTATAAGCGACAGTGACAAGCTTAGATTTGTGTACCAGTCATAAGTCTGCCACAAGTCGACAAATTACTTAGTAATATTGTACGTCTTTTGCAGTCTCATTCTCCCACGCAAGAAACACATTTGTTTACTGGAGTGGCCACTAAATTACATAGTGTTTAAAAAAAAATCGCACCACCGTAAAATCCAAACCATATTCTGTCTGTCTGTCTATTCTGTCCTGGTCTGGGAGTTTCTATGTATAATATGTATGTTATTACAAAAAAAAAGTATATGTGTAGTCTATCCATTGTCTAGTACCCATAGTACAAGCTTCTGCTTAGTTTGAGACGAGATGGTGTTGTGTGAATGTGGTAGAATATAATGTTACATTTTAACTTAGCTCTACCACATATTACTAAATAGTTACGCTCTACACAATTTAATCACAATATAGTCTTATTACATAGTGAGAAGAGGCCCGTGCCCAGCAGTGGGACAATTTATAGACAGGGCTAATTATGATGATGAAGATGATGATAGTCTTATTAGACTTCACCCTCGGCTATGTCCGTGTGGAAATATTTTACCCCTACACTCAAGAAAATACATACAGACCAAATTTCAGTTTCTTGCGTTACATAGTATCTGCTGTGCGTTATCACTCAGTCGGTAACGTAAGATTTATTTTATATATATTTATGATTATTTTATATGTCACCTTATTGCTTGTTTATTCCCTAGCAAAGATTGACACATTCTCCTTAGATTCGTTTCCGTATTGCGTGCGTTTTCGTCCATCACATCGATTAACACTAACGACGACCAACACCTATACACAGGTGTGAAAATATCTTCAAACACGCACATTCATACCCATCAAAGCACATGGACAGGCAAGACAGACGATTATGTAGCCAAGACTCACTGATTTATAGCAAGTCTTTAGACAAGATAAAACTTAAAGTAACTGCTTAACGAGCAACGTCAGAATTGACAAGACTTTACGTCATAAGATGTGAAACAAACGAACTCTTTACTGGAGTGTATGTCCACGAAAAACTAGTCGGTCTTATGGATAAATTATTCTGCTAAGGCGGTGCACCTGAGTTCGAATTACTCCCAGGACTACTACACTAAAAGTGATGCACACGATTTTTTTGTGTTATTTATCTTTAGTATGTACTAGACCTCACTGGCAGCTCTGGTCAATCACCCGGCTGTTGGTAAAACCGTACAAAAATCGGTTCAGTCGTTTTTAAGTCTATCGCATGATACAGTCAGACATGACGCCTTAATATAAGCTCTAGGTGATGACCAGATTTATGTGAATTCTGATGATTGTGAAATATTTTGGAAATTATTACTAAAATGAATATTTTATTTTTTTGCTATTCTAACATAACCGTTAGCTTATTTGCAGCATAACAGGAATGCTACATATTGTTACAAAATAACGTCACCTGAATGCTAAAAACTCTTAAAAAATAATACTTTGAAACAACGCAGTAGGTATGAATAACCTCAACAATTCAATAATAGTTTTAGAAGAAAGCCGGGCTTCCCCTCGCCCGTCCCGTTGAACATGACAAACAATAAGGTTGATAGGTCATTTCCCAGTAGTCGATGTTATGTCTAGACGTCAGACGACACCGGCAGAGTTGTTCTAATGAACATGATTATACATACATTGTAGGAATAGCCTTATGTCTACGGCCAAACGCGCTAACAGCGACGTTATCCTCGAAATCCCTCAATTATTTAAAATAAACATCATTGGATTAAACGCGATCGTGTTACTTCCATATTTTAGAACATTTTTGGTTCCACTTAATGAGAGGGGAGATAATTATACGTCACCAATTCATTAGTACGCTTTTATAATTTAGGTACTAGAGGACGCCCACATCAAAGCTCCCACAATATTTTATTAAACCGTTTCATACTGATCCCGAAGGAATTTAGGAAAATCCTGCGCTCTGTAACATATGTATTTAGCAAATTTCAGCTTGATTTGAAAGGTGCAAGAGTACTCAATAATTTCGACTGTACGTTGGCTGTCAGTTAATAATTGGTAATGGCAGAATTTTATACTATACTGATTTCACAATAAAAGCATTTTTCGCGACCGAAGTTCCGCGGCCGAATTTACGTTCCAACGTATTCGGCTGATATGACACACCATAAGTGCCGAACTTACGCGGCCGAAATTCCGTTGCGCAACATTGTGTACTATCTTCGTCGGCGATCTAACCGAACTTCGGTCGCGTATAATGTGTGCTCTACTACTACTATCTTCGTCGCCAATCTAACCGAACTTCGGTCGCGTCTAATGTGTGCTCTACTACTACTATCTTCGTCGGCGATCTAACCGAACTTCGGCGCGTATAATGTGTGCTCTAGTTCTACTATCTTCGTTGGCGATCTAACTGAACTTCGGTCGCGTATAATGTGTGCTCTAGTACTACTATCTTCGTCGCCAATCTAACCGAACTTCGGTCGCGTCTAATGTGTGCTCTACTACTACTATCTTCGTCGCCAATCTAACCGAACTTTGGTCGCGTCTAATGTGTGCTCTAGTTCTACTATCTTCGTTGGCGATCTAACTGAACTTCGGTCGCGTCTAATGTGTGCTCTAGTTCTACTATCTTCGTTGGCGATCTAACTGAACTTCGGTCGCGTATAATGTGTGCTCTACTACTACTGTCTTCGTCGGCGATCTAACCGAACTTCGGTCGCGTCTAATGTGTGCTCTACTATTACTATCTTCGTCGCCAATCTAACCAAACTTCGGTCGCGTATAATGTGTGCTCTAGAACTACTACCTTCGTTGGCGATCTAACCGAACTTCGGTCGCGTATAATGTGTGCTCTACTACTACTATCTTCGTCGGCGATCTAACCGAACTTCGATCGCGTATAATGTGTGCTCTACTATTACTACCTTCGTTGGCGATCTAACTGAACTTCGGTCGCGTATAATGTGTGCTCTAGTTCTACTATCTTCGTCGGCGATCTAACCGAACTTCGGTCGCGTATAATGTGTGCTCTACTACTACAATCTTCGTCGGCGATCTAACCGAACTTCGATCGCGTATAATGTGTGCTCTACTATTACTACCTTCGTTGGCGATCTAACTGAACTTCGGTCGCGTATAATGTGTGCTCTAGTTCTACTATCTTCGTCGGCGATCTAACCGAACTTCGGTCGCGTATAATGTGTGCTCTACTACTACTATCTTCGTCGGCGATCTAACCGAACTTCGATCGCGTATAATGTGTGCTCTACTATTACTACCTTCGTTGGCGATCTAACTGAACTTCGGTCGCGTATAATGTGTGCTCTAGTTCTACTATCTTCGTCGGCGATCTAACCGAACTTCGGTCGCGTATAATGTGTGCTCTACTACTACTATCTTCGTCGGCGATCTAACCGAACTTCGGTCGCGTATAATGTGTGCTCTACTACTACTATCTTCGTCGGCGATCTAACCGAACTTCGATCGCGTATAATGTGTGCTCTACTATTACTACCTTCGTTGGCGATCTAACTGAACTTCGGTCGCGTATAATGTGTGCTCTAGTTCTACTATCTTCGTCGGCGATCTAACCGAACTTCGGTCGCGTATAATGTGTGCTCTACTACTACAATCTTCGTCGGCGATCTAACCGAACTTCGGTCGCGTATAATGTGTGCTCTACTACTACTATCTTCGTCGGCGATCTAACCGAACTTCGGTCGCGTATAATGTGTGCTCTACTACTACTACCTTCGTCGGCGATCTAACCGAACTTCGGTCGCGTATAATGTATGCTCTACTACTACAAAAGTTGCCGCCGAACTTACGCTGTAACGCCCGACCGAGATTACGCTGTACGCTATAACGCAACGTAATTTCGGTATAGTGTGTAAGTAATTCAAATAGCGTTGCAGGCGTAATCATGCCGAACTTCGGTCGCGTAAGTTCGGCATAGTGTGTGTAGACACTAACACATTATCCGACGGAGACCTACGTAGAAATGAACTTTAAACGTCATATGGAATTCAGTCACAAGTGTGAACTTATGCCCCAAGATAGTGAAATCAAGCCGTAAATCGTAGTAATATGGGGACCGAAAGTAACGATAAAATTTAATGGTGATGTGTGGATTAAAGTCAAGCCGACTCTTTTACATCAAAAGATGTAGGTAAATAACTATTCCACATCGTCGCTCTGGTCAGTGCAATGATTGCACTAAGTTACTAACTTACAGAAAAGCATAATAAGCGGAGCTTGTATGTATGTATTGGATGTACTTTGGCAACCAGCTAGATGATAAACATATCTAAATACATATATTCAAAGGTACTCTGTGCATATATTTTCTTCTTTTTCTCGTCTTATTTTACACCTATTTTTTTCTCTCTGGAATAATCTTACCTAGAATAGGTCATAAAAATAAAATAAATAAGTAAGTACATACAGACACAAGAACAATTTATCATCACTATACAGAATGCGTATCAGAATTCGACCAATTCCTTGGAGAATAAAAATAATGAGGTAATTTGCATCAAATTCACCCCCGTCAACTAGGGGTCCAAAATTAACGGTTTCTGAGATATCAGGCATAAAAATATTTTTGAAATTTTCCCTTTTCCTTCAAACAAACTAAATTAACTCTTGCAGTCAACTGCAAAGCCGAAGGGATGACTACAGACCAACAAGCCAATAAAAAATTCTTCGCCGGTGTCTGTTTTATGACGCCCAGCAGTGGGCCAGTTTATAATTATCAATGGCTAAATATGATGATGATGATGATATTTATAAATTTCACCTTTAACTTCTTCCGCCTCCGTTTAAATTTTAATAGGCTAAGAATCTTCAATATAATTTAGATAACAATTCTCATAAATTTAAACCTTCAACAAAGAAAATCACACACCTAACCTATGATAATAGTGACTCAGAAAACCTACGTAGATACTATAGACCTTGATTGATCACGTCAACATTAGTTCACATAATGTAACATAATATTACATCTATTCTATTGTAGTAGAAGGTTCTTAGAACAGAGACATAAATCTTTCAGAGACACGTGTAATTAATGTCTTATAAGTTTGTTGGTGGTCCACAGATCATATAAATCTCCAACCACCTGATGCAATAAATTATTCCAATCATTTATTTCCCTTCCGATTGGAATGTAGGGAAAACTGAGTTGAAAAGAATTTTAGATCAAATCCCGCCCATTGTTGGGCAAGAGCTATTAGTCTGCTTGAAGTAAAAGTTATATTTGATAAGTTATTGATTCGTGAAATATATTAGAGGTGAGATAATGTAAATCGGACATCCGACGGCCATGGCAGTTCATTAACAAAGAAATTCGATATTGAGACAGAACTAGTGTAAGAGTCTTTTATAAATTCATGGTTTTCATCACACCATAATATTATTTAAATGTAAAGTAAGATTCTGACTGGCTTATATCGATCCTAGCCTTGGTTTAACCGGTGTAAACTCAGCGATAGCTTCTTGAAGTACGTGTTTCGGTGACCCATTTTTTTCATCTATATGTTTGGATACGAATGTATTAAAAGTTTACTTGGAGTTTTTTTCAAAATAAACGGGAAACGTAAGACTGATACCTGTTGCACCTTATCAAAGAAACTTGAAACCCTGCAACGCAAGGCACACGGACCTACCTAAAATAAAAACGGAATACTTATTCCAGAATTCAAATAGAGTTGGGCTACTCAGTGTATTACCCACACTCACGTTATTATCTAAACAGGAACCAAAATTAAGCAAATCAGCTTTTGTCAATACAATTTTATCGTACCTTATACAAGCAGAGTGAACATTTTACTAAACTAAAATTATCGGTAACTTCCGATTGCGGATAAAATTCTAATGAAACTAAAACAGATGTAAACAGTTATAAAGCAAGGAAGTACGTTTCCCTACAGTACAAATAATTGGATATATTTGTTTAAACAGATTACAAAATCGATAAATCATTGACAGCCATTGCCGGATGCGATCATAACTAGCACGTGTTGTTTGAACAAATATCATGTATTTATATTGTTTTGTCACTGTGTGCGTGTCAGAATGTGTGTGTGCGGTGCATACGATGCGGTGATCAAGTTATTAAGTGATCCGGAAAGATTACCGTGTATGAAATAGACTGCGAATGGGTAAAGGCAGTGGTTGCATACAATTAACAGTAACAATCTTAAGAAGTTCTATTAAAATAGCAGATGTAATCAAACTTTCAAGCCTAAACAATTTAATAAACTGATAAAGGGCTAACATTTAACTGAACTTACTGAACTCACTTTGCTTTTCTTTAAAATAAACGGTGTTCAAGTAAGACAAAAAAGCCGATCATAAAAATGATCGGCAATGTCAACCTCTGACCAGTTTTTACTAGACAGAGGTAAAATTGCCGACTCTAAAAGGCATCATTATTATTACGCCTATTTGAAGCTCATATCATCTGATAACTGTATCAGACTATTAACGAAGTAGATATAGTAATAAAAAATAATCTTGCTCAAACATAGGACCGCTAATCAGAAATTAAGTAATTAATATACTCAACCAAATTAATAAACCTTATTTTATGGCAGTTAATAAAAACGAATTTGAATTTAAAATGGGAGCTAAAATGCACGATACGAAAACTAAAATTGGAGATTACAGAAATGCAAATAACGTCGCTATTAAGATCTTGAATTTGAACATGCTCAAAGTAGACATTAAACATAAAATGTTTAACGAATTTTGGTAATTTAATAGATTCTTATCTGACTGAATCATGACATTCATCCTATTATTGCTACAAATCAAGAGAACTATAAAACGTTGAAGAGCAGGCAATAAAATGTTTGTCACATGACAAGCTACTTTATGTTTAATTTAATCACTTTCCATTTAAATCTGGGTGTGAGAAAATATGTATCGTACATCAGTAGCTCAACCTGCTACCTTTTTACGAGTATATATATATAAGTCGATGCGCGATGCGATGGTTAAGTTAATCGTGTACGGTAAAGTTTGCTGTTATGTCGTCTAATATTGCAGCACTCCGTAAAAAATCAATTTTAGTTTTTGCTTTGGAAGCGTATGCGGACTAAAAAAGAACCTCATCATTAGCGGCAGAAGTATGTTTGAAGCGGTGCATTTTCATTACCCTAATGGCGGATACACGTGTGGTTTAGATATAGATGGACAGATTGATATTATATTTGCAAGAATCCGAAAAGTTGGATTACCTAATAAGAAAGAAGAATAAAAATTCGAATGGCTTTTTGTCTGTAGCTAAATTATACAAGTACCTAATAACTGTGCTTAAGAATTATGCAAGGAGTATTTATTTTATGAAAACATTGAAATGACTAAAATCTTGAAGTAATTCTGTTCTTGAAAATAGTCCAATCGAAACTTACGTCTTATAAATACAGTGTACAAAGAAAGTGTACTTATGTCAATCATCTAAACTATATTGTTACACCTCTTTGTTTTGACTTTGTCTGTTCCGCTCGCCCCTTAATTATTCTATCGACAGACGTGTTTACTAACAGCTGAGATCTGGAAACAGATTGTTCCGTATTGTCTTCACGCTATGCGTTTATAATGCTAAGATCATTTGAAACAGAGATGTATATCGTAGCAACTTAACATACAAATGCGTAATAGAGTCTATATTATTATGTCATCGGGAAACATGCCATGTTACGCTAAAATTTTACTAGGTGTTGGCTGAATGAAATACATATTTTATTTCAATGTTTTTTTTATTAATTACCATGCTTACTTGATTGAGACGACTGTACGTCATGCGTAGCAGACATTGATTTACAAGAAATCACTCACTAATTGTGATAAAAGTGCTATTCCAATCCCATATAAGATATCCGAAACATACAAATTCTTCGCTCATATCCTAAAAATTGTAAATTTTTATTTGAGCTCTTAAAAAAATATTCAAAATACTAATTGATGCTCAAAATAATATTGATATTAAAATTCGTCAATATTATGTATTCAAAAACCTTTTCCCAACATTTTGGATTAACTGTAAACTTATCAAAGCCAAACATCAACTATTCCCAAGTTCCACATACCACATCGTTATCTAACCACCTTCCGTTTTAATTGCTACTTACTAAACTCACTAACTAATCGATTCTCACTGACCATCACTCGGTTTTCGTAAACATTATGAAACATTTCTATTGGCACCTCGGCTCTTACTACTTATACTTTATCAATAACTGTCTCTATCAACTCTACTTAAGGTTCAGATTCATTTGCATCATCAATAAAGTCAGTGTTATGAAATTTATTAGTTAATATTGACTGTGTTAAATCTCTTAATCAAATTGAACTCGTGGTAGTCATGACTCTGTGTTTCACTATTTGTTCTAGTGATAATGCTCCGTTTGATCTGTCAATACGCCGCGTATTCTTACATAATGGATTTGAAATTTTCTATTGTATAAAAATTAGCACTTTGACCATTGTCTTCGGGATTGATTTTTGGATCTATTGTCTGAAGACGGGTGGTCTTAACTGTTTATTTGATTATTGGAAATTGAGTATTAGTATTGATTACTCGTTTTTCTAGGTTATTCATTATTTTGCTAACTATAGTATAATCGACCAAAATGATACTTTACTATTAACCTCGTAACCATCTAAGCTAGAAATGGCCTTTTTTATAATCCGACAATGTCAAGACAGACATTTCGGTTTAATAGCTCGTATTAATAACAATAACAACTCTCAGTGAATATGAAGACTATATCATTTGACTGATGACCGGTAAATAAGCAACATATCCAGAATCTAAACTGTGTGGGTCCGGCAGACGCCTTGCATAATAAGATTAATAAGTGACAGGGTTATGGTAGAGCTGACACCAACTGTAGATGAGTTCACATTAACCTAACTAGGGTACCTTTTCACGATGATGGCGAAACATTATGCAACAACCATACGAACTGACGGGAATTGCATATAAATTCTAATTCCGTCACATTATAGACTAACATGAAAACATCTTTCATCGGAATTGAGATGCAGATTATAAATCATATGAACGTGATGTATAAACAAAATAAATCTTGTTTTCTCCACATTGAATTTATTTACTTTACTCTTTATTCCATGAATGAAGAACAGTTGCGAAAGAATTGTAAAAGCGGAACTTTGTTGATATACAAGCAAATGAAATAGAGCAGGCATGGACTAGTCCATACTACATGCAGCCGTGATGCCGTAGGTATAAAATATGAATCCCATATTAATTTGAAAGCAGAGCAATATAATATTTTTATTTTATTTATTTATAGACTCACGCCTGTATCCCCGAAGGGGTAGGCAGAGGTGTAAATGTTACACCCACATTTCGCCATAGAATTTTTAGGTCCCACGTAATAGGGGGCGAGCCTATTGCCGTTACCTGGCACATCACCAGACTCCGGACTGCTACTGAGTATTTGGAAAAACCCAGTAACACTTTTACCCGACCCGGGAATCGAACCCTGGGACCTCCGATCAGCAGTCGCATACGCTATCCACTGGACCACGGAGGCAGTTTTGATAATATCATGTCATTTATTTATATCAAGTGTGGTTACTTAACATCCTATCTACAAAACGGATGTATAATTTGCCTACGATTTAATCCATCGTCTTATTTTATACCTTAAATGTATGAATGCTTTGCACTTGCAGGTAATTATCACAAATCGTAATGTTTGAATTGCATTTTCTGTTCGAGTTTGTTCGACTTAGAAGTGATATTTTGTTAAATGGACTTCAATAGAACTATCTAGATACCAAGTACAAACTACAAACGAATTTGAATCATAAAAAGCTTATTACTAATGATCAGTTTTGATTCACGCCTGTAACCCCGAAGGGGTAGGCAGAGGTATAATATTAGACCCACTTTTCGCCATGAATTTTTAGGTCCCACGTAATGGGGGCGAGCCTATTGCCGTTACCGGGCACGTCACCAGACTCCGTGCTGCTACTGAGAATTCGGAAAAACCCAGTAACGCCTTTGCCCGGCCCGGGAATCGAACCCGGGACCTCCGACCAGCAGTCGCATACGCTATCCACTGCACCTGGATTTGTCTTTTAGATATCGTACCAGCGATACTTGATCACAGTTTAGTAATTATAATAAAAATCAAAATCAAAGCCGGGTGTTAAAAATAAAATGATTCTGCTTTCACTTCAAAAGGAGCAACAACACTTCTTTCTTAATTAGGATAGCAGAATAATGAAGAGATATCAGAGGTGACATTTAATCTTGAGAAAATATCTTACAAAAAATTACCAATATTAACTTTGATGTAGCTAGATGGAGCAACTTGTCGTTAAAACACGTCGTTTTCAATTCATCACACGAGAAAAGCCGTGGGCGGTAGCCATTTTGTGATGTATGATTATAGTAAAGATAATGCTATAAGATAATACTGATATCCATATTAGAAATACGGAAGCAACAATGTGATGCGATTACCAATTCAAATTCGAATCGCTCGAATTCTCAAGTAATTCGATTGTGTTCGATTAGTATTCGTCGTTATTGGAATGCATTGGTTGTTAATTATTGGTTATGCATTAGCATGTAAATTGTTTGACATTAATGCAATACTAAACAGAGGCAAAAATAATAGTGAAATAACAGATAATTCAAATTGGTGAAAAATGGTGATGAGGATAACCAAGAAAAATATAGTAAGTATAATGTTTAGTTTATATTTTCTTAAAACACAACTCTTGCAGAAGTTGTAAATCCTGTACCACGGGAAACTTTACAAATATTAAATCAAAGGAGATGAAAACACCAGACCTGAAAAGACAATAAGTGTATCAAATATAGTTTTAATAAAAACGCTTAGGTATAACAATAAACCAACACAACATATTAACAATATGATCTAGATAAACAATCCTGTTTAATAGATATCAGTTAATCATTGAATTAGTAACAATGTATGTGTTTATCGTTGATATTACGAAGTGTGTAATATTTGCAGAGAGCAAATCACGTAGTCATAATAAACCTGCACATATGCCAACTTCGTACAAACCCGTAAATCATCATCTAAGTATATAATGTGATGTGCACTATGATGATAACTATAAATGAAATGAAATGAAATGAAATGAAATAGTTCTTTATTTCGTATAAACTTTGCAAGTACTTACGAAACGTCATTTAAAAAGAGCATTTTATACAATTATTTTTGTGTGCCGAATTAGAACAGCTCAATCCCAAGCGTTTTGGTCGTCTTTATATTCAGATATTTTATAGTATGCTTTAGAACATAATTTCGCTTTAACAATAATTTTGAACTTATTTATAGACAAGTTTCTTAAATTATGAGGGAGCTTGTTATAAAAGCGTATACATTGCCCCATAAAACAGCTACTTATTTTGTGGAGACGAGTGCTATGAACTACCAGATTATTCTTGTGTCTCGTATTTACAGAATGTATATCACATTTTTTACTAAATTTGTCAATATTTTTATGTACATATAACAGATTTTCATAAATATATTGTGATACAACAGTTAGAATGTTTATTTCTTTGAATTTTTCTCTTAGAGTAACTCTTGGACCGAGGTTATAAATTCCCCTTACAGCTCTTTTCTGTAGAACGAATATTGTATTTAGGTCTGCAGCACTCCCCCAGAGAAGAATCCCATACGACATTAAGCTATGAAAATAACTGAAATAAACCATTCTAGCTGTATCTAAATCTGTAAGGCGTCTAATTGTCTTAACTGCATAAGCTGCAGAACTGAGTTTGCCCGATAGCCTTTCAATATGTGGACCCCATTGTAGTTTGGTGTCGAGCATAATACCTAAAAACATGGTTGTCTCGACGGGCTCAATCCTAGATTCATTAAGTTGCACATTGGTTTCCAATTGTTTAACATTAGGCATAGAGAATTTTAAAAGTTTCGTTTTCTTATTATTAAGTAATAGGTTATTTACATTAAACCAATTAACAACTTTAGAGAGTGCATTGTTTACTTCGTCAAAATTAACCTGTTGTCGTTTAATGTTAAAAATCAAAGATGTATCATCCGCGAACAACACAATCTCATGATTGTCCTTTACATAATTAGGTAAATCGTTAATATATATCAAGAATAAAAATGGACCTAGAATTGAACCCTGCGGGACACCCATTTTTAAAGCTGAACCTGGAGATGTCTTACCATTAACTTCGACCTTCTGGATTCTGTTGCCCAAGTAAGAAGTCAGGAGATCGAGAGCTTTGTTCCTAATGCCGTAGTGATATAATTTCCTGATAAGAGTATCATGATGTACACAATCAAAGGCTTTTGATAAGTCGCAAAATATACCTAACGCATCTTGTGACTTCTCCCAAGCCGCAAAAATACTTTTCAGTAACTCAACTGCTGCGTCAGTAGTTGAACAACCCCTCGTAAATCCGAACTGTTTCTTGTGAAGAAGATTATGTCTATTAAAATGATTAAGCAATTGATTAAGTATTAACTTTTCAAAAATTTTACTAAGAGTTGGCAATACAGAAATAGGTCGATATAAAATACACATTAGCACTTTTACGTTTATAAACGGAAGCTAACTTAATATGAACAATATTATATTTGAAGGAGTTAAAGACTTGGTATGGTTACAGTGTTATCCAATCGGATATTTTTATTATTTAAGACAGCGATAGTGGCGATAGCCTAGTTGAGAGACCGACAGACTGCTACGCAGAGGGTCTGGAGTTCGATCCACGGCGTGCACCAATGAGTTTTCGAATTTAAGTGCGAATTCAATTGTTGATTATTACTTGCTAAACGGTGAAGGAAAAATCGCGAGGAAATCTGCATGTTTGAGAGGTCTCCATAATGTTCTTGAAAGACGTGTGAACTATGCCAACCCGCTCTTGGCCAGCGTGGTGGACTATGGCCTTGCCCTTCTCATAGTGAGAAGATACCCGTGCCCAGCCGTGGGACAAAATATACAATGCTGACGATGATGTTGAAGCATTTAAAGAATGTGAGTAAGACATAGTTCATCGCTGTACAATCTTAGACCGACAACATGACCAGACAATCGCAATAATTTTACATAAGCTCAGCTTACAAAGTGCTAGTAAAATTACTATAATGCCTAAGAACAAGAGCAACACAAATCTGAATGCTCCGATAATACTCAAAGGCTAAACTATTGATATAAGCCTAGACTATCCATAAACAGTAATAAAAGGATAAACAAATATCTTGTTCTCCTCACAACGCGGAGTTATATCCCCTTTTACGATTTGCGTACTAAACTTGTAATCCCTTATAGTGCATTTACACTCTCAGGATTCTACTGACTCATTTCACTGATGCGGTTTTGTCGTATTCGGTAAACCAAGTGCATACTTTTTATCGGCTACTTTTCTGCAATTACTTCCAAGTGATAACAAAAAGATGCATGCATTTTTAAAGTCGCCTACCATCTTCTGTAGGTATATAAAAAAATCTTGCGTTACTGACAGACTGGCAGACCAGGCACAGCCAAAACTATGGAGCGCAAGAAGCTGAAATTTGGCATGTATGTTCCTTGGGGACTGTAGAAGTGTACTTAGAAGGGATTATCCGAAATTCCCACGGGATCAGGAAAAGCGATTAAATTAAAATAAAATATGCGAGCTTTAAAATAGCTACACTAGCTACTGACATCCTTCTAATGAAGAAACGCCGAAATCGAAGAACTGGTGGCTGAACCCAATGTGATTGGAGAAGCGAAAGCGCAAAGACTACGATGGCTAGGCCCCCTAGAAAGAACGGCAGAGGATCGCAAAGTAAAGAGAGGATATCTCGGTCGACCAACTGGACGTCGTCCGGTTGGTCGACCCAGCTATCGCTGAAGTGACGTAGTTAAGGAGGACCTTCCGCAGCTTCAAGCCATTGCCTGCCAAGAAAATGCGAAGGATCAAGTGAAGTGGCGAGCTCTCATATCGGAGGCGAAGACACACTTTGGGTCGCTGAACCATGGGAGTAAGTAAGTAAGCTACAGACATCCTTTCATTTTATAATACATGTGTATACCTATAAGTAATTGTACAATTAGCTATAGTCACTTTTGTCATATTAATGTATGTATTATTGTCACAATTGTTGGTATTAGGTATAAATAAATAATAATAATATAGATAGAAAGTCAAATAAAACCTTGTTGTCTTTTGCTTCGCAACCGTTTTCGATTTATGGGACAAAACTTGGTTTCTTTAATAAGTACAATATTTTTGTCACGTTCACCTTATTTTCAAATGCATTTTTGCGAATATTTACTATGTCTATGACTTTGAAAATCTTACTAGTAAAATGTTTATGTAGTCTGCGTGCGGTGTGAACGTTACATTATATTATTATGAAGTATTTCTTTTGATCCTCTGTACTGGATGAATATGCACTACTAATATACTGCCCGACAAGATTTAGTATCTTTATAAATAATGATAATAGTGCCGGGAAATTGTAATATGCGACAGATGTGTTTTTGTTGCTTAGAAATAACTAGGAGATATTTTATTTTCATAAACAACTTGGATAGTTCAAGGGGATTTCACGTGTTTGTTGTTTGTACTTTTAGTACTTTAGACATTACTATTTTTCGTTATTAAGTAAAGGTTTCATAAAATAGATAATACTTTCTATTATAAGACGGTGCTCAGCTTTTTGAAAATAAGCCCGAACAAGATCATCGTTTACTTGAATAAAAGTCGCGATGTTCCGTTCTACTTATAAGCAAGACAGTCTTTTTTATAAGTAGTCCCTTTTTTGTACAAGTGCTTTATATTTAGTGTAAGCAGCTTACGCTTGCGAGCAGATTCGCACAATTATCACACTATATTCGGCAGGAACTCTCAAACATGATACCTTCTTCTTCCATTTAAGAGCTAGGTAACTCTTGTCGGTGGAGCAATTGCCATTGGCTTCGGTTTTCTGCCTTTTCTTTGACCTCTTGATACGACCCGACTCTAACTTTTTCCTTCAGCTGTGTCACTAGGTACGTCGAGGCCGTCCTCTTCCTCTCCTCCCTTCTATTTTGCCTTCTAGTATTATTTTGAAGAAGTTGTCTTCCCTCTCCGATTTTCTGTTAGTTTTAACAACCGTCTCTCTTCGTTAACCATTCGCAGAACCTCTTCGTTTGTAATCTTTTCTGTCTAGCTTATTCTCTTCATCCTCCTCCAGCACCACATCTCAAACGCCTCCAATCTTTCTCTATCCCATTGCGTCATGGTCCAAGTTTCACCGCCGTATAGAGCGATACTCCAGACGTAAGTTTTAATTGGCTGTTTTCTAATTTAAACAATTTAATACGTACTTAATAAAATTAATTAATATACATACGTGTGGGCTCAAAACTAGATCTCTGCGTTATTGCAGACTTTTACAAGCTCATTGCTGCTTAAAATTTCTGAAATATAAATATCGGTAAAAAAGTAATTTTTCATTCTTACTGTGTTATACAGATATAAGTCTATGTTTACATGTTGAACTAAGTGGCTGGATACAAATAATATACTGGCTGGGGAGATTTAGTAACTTTATAAATAATGATAGTAGAGTAATAAATTGTAATAAACGACTGATGTATTTTTTGTAGGATATTCATCAACGCTATGTAATATTTTATGAGTTTAATCTGCTTTGTTATTCGAAGGATGAAGTGTATTTTGGCGTTCGTCCTGGACAAATGGCTTCTTTGCCATTTACTTACTGGCGTTAAGAATAAAAGTATATTTTTAGTAAGATATCAATAAACTTGATTTCTAATACTCAAACTCCATCAGAAGTCTACTTACTTCTGAAATTATTATTACTGGTTTGTACAAATATAATATTCGGAATTCCTGTGATAATTGCAACAGCTACATTCGTTTCACAGAACAACCACAATACTACTATTTATAATCACAGAGTTTTGACGGTGTATTCCGTTAGCCAGATAGATGGTTAGATTGGTCTTTCTAGTGGGAATATTTTCCAATATCAACTCTTCCTCACATTGCAACTATTGAGATTTTCTTAAACTACTTCATTGAAGATGGCAATCATTATAAATATGTACAATGGTGGAAATAGTTTTAGAGTAACAAACGTATAGCTTAGGAACCGTTACTTACCTTAGATCGTTTTTCTTGCAACTTCATTATATTAAATCAATATTGTATAGGTTATTTTGAACATGGCCAATTGGAAACATCTAGCCTTTTTGAAGTGATCAATGTGTATGCTCAAGAGTAACGTTTCTATATTATTTCAAGCGAGCATTGCTAGATAAATCAACATCTTCAGGGTATTATTATTGCAGCAATAATAAATTGACGCCAGCTGTGCTTTTTAAGAGATAATTGTTGTAGTGTAGCCAATAGACGTATTGGTATTGATTAAAATGCTGATATTTGCAACAATTTTAGTCCACTTAAAAATATGCATCCAAAACTAATCGTTGTGATTTTCGTAAACCAATTTTGGAATCTTTTTGTTTTTTCACGCTTTTTGGAATAGCTTTTCACGCACAAAATTATTCTATGATCAGAAACACGTTGCCTGATGTTGAACAAAAAGTTTAGGCAGCCAAAAACTTCAAATTGTCAAATCGTTTTTACAGAAAGTCTGTAAGTCTGTGGCTTTATTAATGTTACAAAAATATGCGATTTAACTATTCATTAAAACCAAAGTATCTTCCCAACTAGGCAAGCCAAGGTGGAACGTCGTGGTGTGAGACTTACCCCACATAATGTAGGACAGAGCTAAGAAGAAAAAGAAAAGTTAAAAACACGACTTATACAAATTGGAGCAGACTAGTTAGTTTAATAATGATGAATACATATTTTGCCACACGATATAAAGAAAGACACACATTTATATCCCGTGTGGAGATAGATGAACGCATTAGTAGTGGCTAGACGGCGATGCATAATAGGAATGTTGGAAGATAGACACTGTACTCTATCAACTGTAGATGTACGGCAGTACGAAAATGAATACGTAGTTGACTAACTGATGCTTAGCTTTGCATAGAGTTTCTTTGTAGCAACTTTGAGATCAGAGAATTATGAAATAGACAGTCCAAGGGTTCATCATCATCAGCCTGCCAGTCCTCTCCAATGGCACGCCTCTGAACCCGATTTTCTGCTCTTCGTGTCCAGCCGCTGCCAACTACATTGCGTATATCGTCACTCCACTCTTCTTTTTAATTTAAAAATCCTTTCTTAGTAGATTGCTCTATCAGGTGACCATGCACTGTCTAAGTTTCATGTTTCTAGCTTCAGTAGTTTGGGCAAAGAGCTCAGATATTTACATAGAGGCGCATTTCCTATGGGCGCTCTGAAAACAAACTTTCTGTGACCCAAATTGCCGTTAGGCGGCGTGGTAGTCGCGCTGTGACAGATGTCTCTACGAGAGCAAGAGAGACGAACGTTACTCCTGTGTATCTTAACTACGAGAGCAAGAGAGACGGAAAACAATGCCAGCGCCGCCAACGGCGCCAACTACAAACTAAACTGGAGACAGTCTCCACTTGGAATCGGCACACGAAATCCTTAAGAACTGCGCTTCTATGTAAATCTGTATTCATTGGTTTGGGCTCTGCGATTTTGTGTCAGTCGTGATAAGTAATTTTATTTAAGTAGATAGTAATGACGACGATTAAACCAACTTTGAGTTTAGACTACAGAATCCATCATTTATTTACTTTGAACAACATTAAACTAAAAACAATACACGTAATCTTAATATATAAAATCCTTGCGTTACTGACTGACTGACAGACACGCTACAGCCGAAACTATTGGGCGCAGGAAGTTGAAATTTGGCATGTATGTTCCTTGGGGACCGTAGGGGTGCACTAAGAAGGGATTGCCCGAAATTCCCACGGGATCGGCCAAAACGGGTAAATTTAAAAAAAAATGCAGGCGTAGCTGCTGGCGTCCTCTAGTTGCATTATAAAGGCATTCAAATAATTTTAACTGTATTGTATATCCATAGATATAATTAAAACAACACGGCAGTGTTCAATGATTGGCATTTGACATGTAGACTGGCGTCACTTCTCAAAATCACTTACGTTGATGACAACAGATGTCAAACGTTTGTCATCGCTGACAGTCGATGACAGCTGTTGGCAGTTGTTCTCAGCGGTTGTTCATAACGTTCAAGTGTTTGATGCGGCCATTAGGATACCAGTCATATTTCTTTAGGTATAAACATACCAAGGCAGTCTGCGGCGAGCGAGTGTTCCGTGTCTTGCGCTGATCTATGTGTGATCTGTGCTATTTCAGGTCCATAATCTTGTTCATGTATGTTCAGTACCTAAAGCTGAGGTAGGAAAAACATGCCAGTAAAGAAGATGGGATTAAATTCAGATTATACCATATGTATATTATTGTGAAGGCCAAGTTAGGTTAATTGTCGATAGGAAGTCAGTCATCCCGACCACGGCTGGTGTAACTCATGCTGAACGTCGACACATAGAAGGTTTTATATCAGTTCTATTCAAATAATTCCGCGATTAAAACTCGTCACACAAAATAATAATTTACACAAGCTCTAATCACACATGATTTTAAGTCTAATTCCCTTTCAGTGGCAACAAGACTAAATGTATTCATGAATGTAAATGTAAGTAATTCAATCCACAACCCGCGAATCTATCACAGAACACGTCTTCCCAGACAGCTCTGACTAACAGCCGATCTTCTAAAAGCAGCGTACCGTGCAATAATACTTGAGTTAGGCCGTGAATGGACCCAAATAGATTGAAGCTTCTCTTATTTCCTTTCAAGTTTGGATTTAGCTTAACCGTGTGTGGTACGTGTTATGCGGTTCACAATAACTTCGATAAAATATTGGAATACTAAGTTGTATGCTTTTATAAAAGTATGTGGACCACCCTGCGATTAGTCGTGGGTTTCTAAGACAACGCCTAAGTAAAGTTTGCAACATGATATTGCAAATTGTTCACTTACAACTTGGACTTGAAATTAGACTTATATACAAATGGAGTTAGACTTTTACTAATGTGCATTTTTTTGTTACTGTTATTCGCCGTCTTTTTTTTCTTCATGTAGCGTAAGTTGCGGTCATCCTTGTTGCTCATCGTGATTTTTTTTGGGTACGAAATGTATCAGTACTTGGTAAAGCATTACGTACTTGAATTAGGTGTTGGCAAATGTTGCCATTGCTGTGACTGATGCGCTTTGTGATGGAAGAGAGCTTTCAAAAAAAAAAAAAACTGAAAAAAATTGCTGCATACTTACTGTCAAATACACAACAAGAGGAACACATTTCTGAAGAAATCATGAAGCAGTGACGTAGACGACGAGGGCTATGTATTACCAAGTATGTCTTATAGTACACACTGACTTAAAGAAAGTAAGATTGAGTAACAATTGCTACAAAACGGCAATAAATACCAAATAAATCATTCCGTTTAATCACGTGCCATCCGCATCCCACTTCTGAATGAAAACCGTTAACCTAACTGTCACTTCAGATAGACAAAAATTCTTCATGAATCAATCGTAAAGTACTACGTTCGTTTCCTCAAGATCTCGTCTTTGGACATGTAATACCTTAGTTGATGGCAGTATTTATTACAAAGATTTTACAACTATTACATGTATCATAAACTCGAGAATTTTATCTTAAGGGCATACCTATGTTTTTAAACGTCATTCATGAAGTACCTGCTAGCTAGCCTTGGCTATAAAAGTGCAAAAGCTTAATGGATGACTGTAACTGAATGTACTTTATGTAACCTTACCAAACCTGCAGTTGTAACTTTAAGAATGCATGCTTCATCTCAACTTAGCGCTAAACATGTTTAGTTTATGTATGACCGATCGTAAATTGATTTTAACTTCTTCATTATTACGATATTCTCGTCAGACATTCTTTGTTTTGTCATCTTTAACTGGCCTATTGGTAGAATGTTTAGTGACCCTGCTACATCGAAAGGCGTAGGTTCGATTCCACCACAGGAAAAAGTCTTTGTGTGAACACGATAATTTGCTAACGGCCATTTTCAATATTCGATCCATACATGGATTTTGAGATTCGAGATTCGTATTTGACATAATTATTTTGTATGGAGCTTATGTCAAAAACGAATCTAAAATCTACAGATCTATCTATAGTTTAAATATTGAGTTCCGTAGTTAGTTAGTTTATCATGAATCAATACTTCGGGGATAAGAGGCGTGAAGTTATGTTATGTTTATGTTATGTTAGTAATTTATAAGCATAAGTATGTGAATCAGTTATCTGGGTACGATAGTAAAAGCTTCGCCTAGTTTGGAATCAGATGACTGTGTGTGATTTACCCTTTATTATTTGTTTCTGCTATGTGAATACAAAGTCTAGGACGGTTTAAATATTTACATAGGTATAAGGAAGAAAGATAAGGACTGATACAACTGTAAACATTTTGATTGATAGTTGAAATTCGAATGTCAGATACTTTGGAACTATTAACAGCCATGTTTATGAATATCGATCATTTAAAATGTATCTGTACTATGCAATCAAGATCACAAATTCTTCTTTTAGCATTAATATTTACCAGTATTGCATTACTTCATTGGTATATTATTATAACCCGCATAATTTATTTTGTTGTCCTCTGCGATGCACAAATGCAACACAAACGTATAACTAAGTCATTTACCTGATAACGCTAAGACCGAGCATTGGTACAAAACACAGTTTCCCAATAAGAAAACAAACAGCCCAAATAAGAACGAGGATTTAACATGTCCAAAATAGAGCTGGCTTTAAAACATGTTGTAAATACACGTCGGCAGATCGGCCGTGATTGAAATATGGATCCAATGCGTCTGTTTGGTATTTTAGAAAAGACTAGACAGGCAATCAGATGTGATTTTAGTTTGGAGATTGATGCCTTCAATATTGATTTAAAGGATATTTTTAAACTTTCGCCACTTGTACACATACTTATATAATAATATATGTAACAGGAACGGTACACGAACAACAAATACAAAAATTGGGCAAGTGCGAGTCAGACTCGCACACGAAGGGTTCCGTACCATCATCTATAAAAGAAAATCACGGTCGTTGTATGTATACTTAAATACTTTTTAAGTTTCTACCTGTATTAAGATCGAGTAACAACTTGCTTAAAAATTACGTTTGTCCCCCCTTTAATATTTACTTTTTTATTTAATTATTTATTTTGAAAGGTAATATACAACTACATATTCTGTGAAAATTTAAAGCGTCTACCTGTTACAGTTAGTAATTTAAAGCAAAAAATACGAAAAACGCACGATTTTTGTAGCCCCCCCCCCCTTAATATTTTCATTTTTTTATTTTTGTTATCTGTTGTTATAGCGGCAACCAAAATACATAATTTGTAAAAATTTCAGCTTTCTAGCTGTCACGGTTTATGAGATACAGCCTGGTGACAGACAGACAGACAGACGGACAGACAGACAGACAGACTAAGGAGGCTTAGTAATAGGGTTCCGTTTTTTACCTTTTAGGCACGGAACCCTAAAAACAATATAGTATTATATAAATAATTACGCGATATAGACCCGTTATACAAATATAGACGAGACGCCAAGAGAAGAAGTTTCATTGTTATGACGATTGCAGTCACTTAGTGACCTAGTTAGATGTCCTGCAAATTGTTCAGCGGTCGTTTCACCGCTTAACACAGCGCCAGGTATCGTAGATTCGATTACAAGAGTGACATAGGTAACACTTTGTGTGATTCACATTTGATCATTTCAAGTCTAGGTGTTTTTAATGTTTGTTGATTGCATGATTGTAAAATTAATTTATATAATTTTTTATAAACTATTAAAAGATCCAGATTGTTCAATTTAAGTTTATTTTTTATCCGTTGCAATGAATAAAAAAATCGACTTATAGGTAACATTAACATTTCTATGTATAATATGTATGTATTTACAAAAAAAAAGTATATATTATGTATGTTTATCCATTGTCAAGTGCCCATAGTACAAGCTCTGCTTAGTTTGGGACTAGATGGTGTTGTGTGAATGTGGTAGAATATTATTATTATTTATTTATTGATTATTATTACCTAACTAGGAATCAAAAAATCAAAAATCAGTTTCATATAATTCCACAACAACTACTTTCTTTGTTTTGTTATAATTACATTAAGGTAAAAGCACTAATGCTTGACACTGAACTAATAGATGACATTTTTACAAAAAAAACGTTTCTAATTAGAAAACTAATAATCTAAATAACATTGTTACTGATGTTTAAGATACCTAGTGCTATCTATGATACATGTTTAAAAGCATTCAGAAGTAAATTTCAAAATTGCATCAGTTTATGACAAACAATGTGAGTAGGTTAGCATGTTGCGCGTAATTCTTACCGTTTTTCGTAAGGCAACTGACTTTGAACAGGTACGATGTTTTCTTATATTTATGATTATAGGCTATTGTTAGTTTCAATATTAAAAATGTATGAAATTATTGATATATTAGGACTATTTCCTTGTTATTTTGGCTTGTTTTTATATAATTTCTAAGTGGTGTCTACTATTAGTACCCAAAATTAGTCAAAACCTAATAGATGACACATGTGTCATCTACTAGGATTACATCAAACCGAGTTTTTAGCTTATTTTAATGCATATTTAGCCTTATCTTGTAGAAATAAAGTTCCTGTCTTAGTTTCATTTGTTTTTATCTACTCTAACTAAAAGTAGACAGTGTCAACTATTAGGGTATATTAGATGTCAAATATTAGTATTTAGTGTCAACTATTAGGGTATAATAGATGTCAACTATTAGTACCTATGAATATCAGTGCAGATCCCCTGATAGTGCCATCCACGTCACAATTTTGACAAAGTCTCGTGCATAATTATGGGTAAAGTCATGTCAACTATTAGTGCCAATTGATGTCAATTATTGGTGGATTTGATTTTCGACACTGTCATCTTTTAGTGTTTACGGCAAACCTAAGAAAATTGAGAATTTTGTTGAAAATGCAACAGCTTTAAAATAATTAAGTATAAAAATATCAATCTCTGAATGTTGCTCTATTTGGGAAAATATTAAAAACGGTATTTTTTAGATAAATACATTTTATATTAGGCATATGAAGTTTGATTTGTCCTTAATGTGTCAAGCATTAGTGCTTTTACCTTATAATTTTGAATTATCTTCAAAATCAATGTCATGTCATGTGTGTAGGTATAATACTTTGTTTCACGATGGCCCGTCTGAATTATTTAATCTATGTCAAAGCCAGATAGACTTTCAATGGACGTCGGAGAGTTTCTGTAACGGCTACCTTATTTATTCATTTACCCAATTCGGTAATGAAGCACTATTACACGTGTTCCTTTTAAACGTAATTTTACGTCGATTCTTATTGGATTTGCGTAATACTGAAGTTAATCGCTTCATTCTTACGATACGTACAACTTCTTTGGTAAGGGTACCACTGATTATGGATTTGACAGTCTTATCGTTCAATATTGGTTTATTTCAAACAAATCTGCAATGCACTAACGTGACGCATTTGTTTCGCTACCGCAATTAAATAGTTATACAGAGGTTCCAGCTACAGCCGCATGCGCATGCGTTGGTATACCTATGAAGCGCGTTATAGCCTAAGCAGTGATATAACAAATATGAATATAATAAACTATAAAAGCATTTGTAATAGTGTTTTATGTTATGGAGTACTTTTTATAACTATACCAGTAGCCATTAATACATTTTCAGTTAATTTTGAACCAATTAGGATTGTTCAAATTGAAATTACATAGCAGTACCTATATAATATGAATTAATTAAAGTATACAAGTATGCAAAATTAGGTCCCAGTCGGTTATGTGATTATGTGTTCAATAGTGAGTTTAATTTTCTAAAATAATCTATACTTAAAATCTTGGAAGCAGCTGGGAAGTTTTATCTTTTGCTGAACATCAGTAAGATGCTCATCTTCAAAAAAGCTAAATACCACTTATTGGTAACTGTAATGACATGCAATATAATTCTGATCATCATAACGCAAAGAATTTACTAACGCCATGACGTCACAAAAACATTTATTCCACCATAAACACACAGCACCATCCAGTCCCAAACTAAGCAGAGCTTGTACTATGAGTACTAGACAATGGATCAACATACATTTTTTTTTATAGTAATAGGCGGCAAACGAGCAGACGGATCGCCTGATGGTAAGCAATTACCGCTGCCCATGGACTCAAGCAACAGCACAGGCATCACGAGTGCGTTGCCACCCTTTGGGGTTGGGAAAAGGGATAGGGATAAAGAGTGGGATGAGGGAGAAGGAATAGGGGATAGGGCCTCTCCGGTACTCTCACTCACCGAACGAAACGCAACAGTTTAGTTAACTGTTACTTAACGTCGATTTTCTGTGAGAGGGTAGTACTTCCCCGGTTGAGCCGGCCCATTCATGCTGAAATCAGCAAGGCTCTACTAAATATGTAGTTTTTTTGAAAATACACACATAAAATAGTAAATCATTCGATTGCCTAGTATACAAGAAGAACGTTACTGTCGTAGACTAACTAACTAACTACAATCGATGGATTTTGTGGTTTCGTTGTTTTAGTACGGTTTTCCAACACGAGAACATATACATGTCTTATCATACAATGTCGACATTTTTCAGACTGACAAATATGAATCACCTCCTTCACTGCATATTGGTACTTAATCCAGAATATCAAAAAGCTTGCACTAAATCTGACCAAATTTAGTCAACAATTAAACAGTTCATAATAACAAAAGCCAATTATCTTTAAACAGTGTCACACGACCGGAGCATGTTCGCTGGACTAACTGACGGGCTTTAATGTTACCTTATCTAAACATGATTTATTGGACACCAAGGCATTTATACTGAAATCATTATTAAGATTATTTAGAACTAGAGGACGCCAGCAGCTACGCCTGCATTTTTTTTTAATTTACCCGTTTTGGCCGATCCCGTGGGAATTTCGAGAAATCCCTTCTTAGTGCACCCCTACGGTCCCCAAGGAACATACATGCCAAATTTCAGCTTCCAGCGACCAATAGTTTCGGCTGTAGCGTGTCTGTCAGTCAGTCAGTAACGCAAGGATTTTATATATTAAGATAATATGAAGTCGCAATAATCTAAGCAATGTAGATCTCGCGCGAGTTATCGATCTTCTTCGACAATATGAATTTTACAATGTTGATTGTAAATTTTACAAATGTTATGAAGCGTTTGTCTCTTTGTATGTGCAATCGCTTCCAAAATATGTCTTAATTACAAATGAAATAATAAGTAAAGATAAATGTAGTCCTAAGTGGTACAGTCAAGGACGATACGACCACTGCCTTAAGCGCACTTGAGCCACACGCATTTTGTGTTAGTATCTACAAACCAATGATGTTACAAAAGTAAAAAGAAGTAGATATGTTACAGGCGTACCAAAAGCAGGACGCGAAACATAAGCCAGTTGGCAAGTCTGACATATGTGTGTGTGACGTAGCGAGCCGACGTCAAAATGAAACTGACACATCTTGTCAGCCGAAAATAAAATATGGAGTTATCGATGTGTGCGTTAGTATACCATTTCTACGGATTGATTACTACGTAGGTAACATATCTACATTTTTCTTGTAATATCATTGGTACAAATCCTTCAGACAAGATCCAGGTAAAGCAGAGAAAGCTAGAACTTAAAGAAATGTAGACAAAGACAAAGACAATACCTAAATATCTAAACTAAAACACAATGAGCCCACATAAAATGCCATTAAAGTTACCTTTAATGGCATTTTATGTGAGCAGGTACACACCCTAGACTCTGAGTAAAGACAGCGTGATATAAAAATATTAGCGGAGAATTCGATAAGGCCTAATATTTCACTTAATACCTTTTTATCATCAATGCCTCTTTGAAGCTCGATAATTTAACAACACAGAAGGCTGCAAGTAGATACAACATTACTAATTAATAGTATACTGCATGCAGAAGGCTCGATATTCGCATATAAATAACAAATTTTTACGTCATGAACAAACAATAGTTCCGGGTGTAACTGTTTGTTAAAGTAATTTGTATGTCTACAAAGTACCAGGACGTAAAGTCAAAGTCAAAATCATTTATTCATCTAGGTCACAAGGTGACGCTTATGAACGTCAAATTTTTAAAGTACATTATTAATGCTTCTACATTTACATTTACTGCCTCGTTCGCAAAGCAATAGGTAGAACCACGAGAAAGAACGGGCAATAAAACTCGTGGCCACTCTTTTTAATCGCCAGTATTATTGCACATATTTTGTTTTTGTAAGGAGCTTGCAAGCATGCTTGTAAGCAAGTATTTCCAATATAAATTGGCAAAGTAAAATAGTACAGACTACTTTTAATGGTGCTAAAACTTAAAATTTTAAGAAAGTTCGTGCCAAGAATGGCTATATTTATATTAAATAATGGTATAAACTTATTGCTTGGGAAAAAGACATAAGTCTCGTAAATTTTATACAGTGATATCTTAAACGGTCCGTGTGGTGACGGATTAAGAATACGGAATGTCACCACCCCATATCATCCTATGGGTGTCGTAAGTGCCGACAGAGGGAACATGATATGCAGAGAACAGCACTGTAAGAGAAGGAAAACTTGATACAAACCCCACACCAACCCGTTTGGTCAGCGTGGTATAGTAGGCCAATTCCTCCTTTCAAAGGAGAGGCCTAGTCCAGCAGTAGACTGTTAAAGGCTGATGATGAATGATAATTATCTAAAACATCATCAGCAAGATTTCATTGACAAAATTTACAAGAACGGTTTTAACAGAAGTAATACATTAAATGTATCAAATTATATTCCACAAAATTGTAATTTGATCGTCAAAATGTTGTGTACGGTTGGCGGTTGGCATTCACGAAGCTTTCCGCTTATCAAAATTATGCGCGAGTAACATACACACAGATTTGATTTTGCTGACTTATGCTAATTTTACACTTGTAAGATAATTTTGCAATAATGTTAATAGCCGACAAGCTATGAATGTTAATTTGTAGCTTATATTTCCTTTATGCATCCGCTTACTTGTCAACTTTAAGACGATAACGAGCCGACACTTTGAAAATGACTTAAATATCAGTGAGTTTCTACTTTACTTCGCCCTTTTTAGTTACTATTTGTGTCAACTTAAGTATAAAGTACTGCGTTCTTACTCAATTAAGCCTTTAGTTAATCTACTTAATTTGGAAAGAATTACGTTCACCTAATTCTAATTTATGTTGGAATTCATATTTTGTAATTACAGGTAGGTGGTATTTACGATAACTTACTTAACGTGGTTTAGTAATAGGTTATCTACTGTTTTATATAGGTAAACAGAGCTAACATACTTAATCATAGTTAGTTTCAAAATGATGTCTATGAATGAATGGTTTTTTGCATGCGAATTAAAAAGCGATGATCTTTTCTTAAATAATTTATAAGACCTACCATTTACTGAAATTGGAAGGTACAGTTGATGTATGGAATTTACAAGTGATATCTAATAAATCTACCTAGTTAAATTTCATTTCGAGAACGAATATTTGAGTGATCTAAAAAGAGCTGTCTAAAGTCAATGTAACTTTTTCTTATGATAGATGTTTATATGCCTGTAAAGTTATAGCAAAAAATGTTATCATTGTAGTTGCGTTTTGTTTTAAATAAAGAGAGAATTTTCATAATAATCTATGTTTTACTTATTACCATCATATTTACGCATGGAGTTATTCTATTGAGTATTTTTTTTATGAAACAGAAAAATTATTCCTTAAAAAATCAAATTATTCCTTTTGACTCTTTTATTCATAATATATTGTTACGTATCTTAGATTGAAAACTATTAAGCATATTTCTTAATTCTGCTATTACACGATGCTCCATATTGAATACATTGTCGCTACATATTTTATTTTTATTAATAATTACCTTCTGATACTTAATACTAAAATGTCAATCACAACCCACGTCTGTTTTAATAAATTCTAGTGCCAATAATACAGTTTATTGCAAGCGCATTCAAAGTCTTAACAAAGCTATCGGCTCTATTAATTATACGAGAATCTAGTTAATAGCATTAAATAGCAATTAATATGATGATGGATGCTAATTCTAATTCTGTTTTAATATTATGACATATAACAGTTTTAGATAAGATTATTTTAGCATTAATGTGAATTTGGCAAATTGGTTATGGTAGCGTTTGATTTCTGATAAAATTTAAAATGCAAAGTAGGTGCAGTAAATTTTGGTTTTAATGAATTGTTCTATTATTTCGTAGGATTAACAGTTTGTGAAAGTCAGCTTAGGTGTAAGTTCAAATATTATAAACCATAAGCTCATCTCACAATCGCGTAGTCAAAAAAATTAAACACCAAATACAATCAAATGGCGCCCTGAGTGTTCAGTCTAAAAGGTTATTTTATTATTCTCTGTGTTTACATCAAAATTATATTTTCTTGATTTTGATATGAATGTACTGGTACAAAAGTATAAATAACTGTTTTGTCCCTTTGCTTGTTTTTCTTCTTTAATGTACTTTTAGTTCTTGAATGAATACAAATTACTGATAGAGAAATGCATTTATTTTGTCATAGATTATCAGTTATATTTATAATCCATTTAATTTTAAAATATAATCACATCACAGCTATTGCATTTATTTTGATAACAGTTTATAAGTTATTTTTATAATCCATTTAATTATAAAATATAGTCATCATAGCTATCACATACAAATAAACAACACACTGTAATTCGTTACCAAGTAATTGTAACAACAAACTAGAAATTCAAAAGCAATAAGATACAAAACAAGTTCGTTGCAAAGGTGGTCGAGTATTCTTCACTACAGGCGAGTCGGTGAGTAAACTATGTAAATACTTATGCAATCTTTACAACCACAGTAACGTGGGCGTCCACGTGGATAACTGAATAAAGAGCATGTTTAAACTACGACAAAGTAAATCGTATGAATTCACTAGATGATAAGACCCCCTACGAAAGCCGTGAGTATGACATATAAACATCACTAAACGCACTTAAAATTTCTATTCCTGCTCCGTAAGTACGTGTTTCTACAATTTTAGTAGGGCAAACTGCTCTGAGCGCAGTATTTTCTATTCATAATTTAGTATTTACAGAGACAAATATTACTAAATTGAATGTATTTATCATTATCAAGCATTTTATTTTGTTAATTTAACGGCACGATTTCAAGTCTGTTGTTGGCTGTGCATAAAGTTCGATCAATATTGTTTGAACACCCGCGGCTTGCTACTGCATCGTTTATAGAGATTGTAATAATACGGATGCTACTTTGATCCACGAAACTTATTAGACATTCTGCATTCGCCGTGGATATTCCAAATATTCCTGCTCCAAAACCCAATATTATCTTTGAACAAGTACGTTATTATATTATAATAACGTACTTGTTCAAAGAAATGATAACAATAAAAAATATTATTTTGATATTGGCAAAACCATATATTTTATATTTAATTCACCACACATGGATAGCCCCGATCCAATTAAAATTCCTTTCATCAGCGGAAACAAACATGGAGATTTAGCATAAATTAGTTACTAAAATATTCTTCTGTAGCCTAAATATTGCACGAATATCCGTAAATAACTTGATAGCATTGCATTTATTCTGCATGAGACTGGGTGACAGTAATTTCACAATGAGAGGGGTTAAGCAAAGCTTAAGTGAATTTCGTCTGCATATAATTTAGAATACCGTAAAATTAGGCATGGTCGAGCATTTCATGAAATGGATATCTTGGATGTAGCCCGGATAACGCTAGGATGATAATGATAGTGGCATATTATAAGCTTTATAATTAATTTCTAATAATGTCAAATATACAATAACTTCAACAGCAGTTACATAATTATAGTAAATATAATAAACACCAGCAGTACTTAATAATTTTGACCCATTCAAATTTATAACTTGGCAAGTAAATGATACTTCGTTACAGGTATTAATGAATAAAATCCTGTGATTAATATTTATTAACACGACAAAGGTTAATTGCTAATTTGCACCCAGATCGAAGCATAGTTGCAAATTAACATTTCGTTTTAGTTGCATATAAATTCATAGCCATTGGCACAATGTTAGATGACAACATTTCAAACGATACTTACTACATGTAAATATAGTTATACTAATCGGTATTTGATATACCATTAAAATTCGTCTCTCAGTAAACTGAAACACAGATCATTACGAGATAAATGAACAAATGTTCCCTCGGTGCCATAAAACACGTACCATCTTACCTATTCTCACACTAAATCACTGAAATCGTCTTAAGAATATTCTTTAAATGCATTTAAATGTTCATCATAAACCAACTTTATTACGCCCGTTTTAAACGCCATAACTCCTAATTATGCCGACAATACGTCAAGAGGCCTCGCTTCTTTTGAATCTAGAAAGTTTATCATTTCAAGCATTATATGAAAATGGTCTGTAATAATAATGTCAGTCAGAAGCATTTTTTGCGTGCAGTTTATTTCAATTAGTCGGTAAAGGCGGCATTTATACTTGTTGGAAACAAAATTTATGAATGTTTATTATTTCGGCAAGCGCCGGTCGTCTGGCTCCCGAAATAACTGTTTGTGTGATACACTTGCTATGTATTGCAGCAGACAATTTATTGATATAATTCCTAATAAAATTATATTAGGTTAATCTTCGAGAATCATCAATAGAACTCTAAAGAGCTCTTGATGATAACGGTTTGGGTTTTCACTTCCCATGAAAATAAATTTTGACGACTAAGCTAACATAGCTTTTTATTTACTTTTTTTGAATCAGTAATAGGAATTGGCGAAGTATCTGGATATTTTAGTTGGACGACAGGCTCTTAAACATACCTTTAAGTGTACCGCAAGGACTTATTCTAGTTCCACATTCTAATTCCTACTTAGTAGAGGCAATCAATTAAATGCAAGTCGGAAGTAATTTAAAGGTCCCTTTTAGTACAATCACGATTCAACTGACGTATAGTAAATACTATTAGAACATAACTGTAATATGTTATGATTAAGAGCTGAAAGTTTGTTAGTTGTGAACAAGTGGGTGTAATTTGATCCTAAAAGGGAACAATGGTCTAAATTAAATCAGTGTTACAAATTAAACTTCCATGTAAAGGTGACATGACTGCGGGGTACTGATTGCTATCCAGGGTGAGGCTTAGTCATCTACACAATGAAATCAAGACGCAAATTAAATAAAACTAGCAGATAATAATGAAAATAATTTAAGCGATACTAGCATAATAGAAAGTTAGTATCTATGCCGTGCTCTGATTGGACCACCCAAAATCACCCGATAACAACGTGATTCGTAGTATAAAAAATATTCAAAGTGATTTTTAAATTTGCATCATGCACCAGACAAAGGTCAATGGAAAATTAACAGCTCGATGTAGTGTCAGCCAAACGTACTGTACGCGAAAAATACCGCGGCGCCGCTGGCGACCGAGTATTTCTGTATCGTGAAATATTTTCTTGTTTGACATCGCTGATCAAAGCAGACTCTTATACAAAAACAACTTTCAGTAAAGGTGTCACAGAAAAAGATTAAAAAACTCTATTCACAGTTAGTTTCAACAAAATTATTTATTTACTAATTGGATGGTTAAAAATTAAGACACACGGATGATAATAGAAAAATGGTGGTATTTTTAACATAATATTTTAAATATTTGAAACTCGTCTTAACTATTGTAACAAACAAATGTTATTGTAACAAACAATTTACAACAAATGTTTAGGTCAGTCACAAAGCACACAAAGTAAAGTTGTATAATTAAAATTTATTGGTCTCATCTCTTGATAATAAACGGGTTGATATTTCTTTCAGGGGTGTTGTCTTTCCAGAGTATAGCTTGGTAAAATTTCTAATCTAATAGAAAAGGAAGTCCGTGTGGTGACGGATTAAGAATGCGGAATGTCACCACCCCATATCATCCCAAGGGTGTTGTAAGAGCCGACAGCGGGAGCTTATTATGCAGAGAACAGCACTGTAAGAGAAGGAAAACTTGATATAAACCCTATCCCAACACGTTTGGCCAGCGTGATACAGTAGGCCAATTTCTCCTTTTAAAGGAGAGGCTTGGTCCAGCAGTAGACTGTTAAAGGCTGATGATGATGATGAGAAAAGGAAGCTTAATCTACTGATTATGCCTGTTCTAACAGTCGTATTTGTTGCTAACAATTATATAAATGGTTATTGACAGAGGTCTACGTACTTACTACAATAGCCAATTAAATTTTCTTGTACAGTGAGAGATGTTTTTGACGTGGAATAAGTGAGGTTAAAATAACCATATTTTATATAAAACTAGACAGCCAATCCAGACTAATAAAGCGATTCCGTGTGTAGATTTGAATTGGAACAACGGTCCATTTAATTTAATTTTGCGTGAAAAATCGTTTACAACTCATTCATATGTCTTATGTCGCTGGCATTTTGTCAATAAATATGAAGTATTTTTCTTGCCAGACGACAACAACGTAATTGATGATTCGTATGAAAATTATAAAACGGCTAATTTATCATTGGAAAGTCCTCCAGACAGTCCCCACAATAAGCTCTAGACTGCAGAGGCGGTGAAAGTTGAAGAATTCAAAATATAATTTGATGAAAAATTTATTGGCACTCACTTAATTTAGAGGCTAATGATGGTGTTGTAATTTTGATCTTTGTGAATATTAGTCTAGGGTTTAAATTTCACAACACGGCTATGTTATTTTCTTTAATTGAATTATAATGCCAGACGTAAATTCGCAAATGCATTGACAGCACAAATGATAGCATTATTCTCATTCTGTCGCAGTTGTCGCCGTCTGGATTAAAAATTCCGTAGAAAAAATAGAATTTCATAGATCCGTCACATAAGATGAAAAAGAAACATCTAACTTATTGTGTTCCTGAACGCCGTAATTAATCCGTCGACGCCTTTAATTGGACTTCAGAATAAAAGACTTATTATTAAATTTCTGAGTCTCCTTAATTAGTGACATATGTATATCTTAATAAGGTCTTGAGTGATCTATGTATACAATGTAAATACATTTTGTTCCGCACAATTTCGTGTTCAAATTCATCAAAGTCAAAGTCACGGTCAATATACATGTTTAATTGGTATTTGAGGCGAATTCTTTCAGCATTACAAAATAACACTTTTTTAATTCTTTGTCTTTCTAAATAGTTGTTTTCCTGAGTGAAACTATTAGTGTAAGATTCCACTTATGTACCGGTAGTAAGAAAAAAATACGTCGTACTCATTGCATAGTTGTAAGTGCTATTATGTGTTATTTTATTTGCAAAACTAGATCAAAGATGACAAGTCAATTATCAAGTCGTTTTTTCGTCTAGCGCTGTATCTTGACCGACGCAATATACGTTTTTCATACAACATTTTTAAATATATAGACATCATATTTCTAGTATGTCAAATTTGCATAGAAACAACCACGATAACTTCTTAGAAGTGGCATTACTTTTACGTTATCTGTCTACAACTGCATGATATCAACATGATATAGTAAGGTGTGTGTCTGGTCGTGGACAGGCTTCAGACGTCGTAATGTCGTCGTAAAGTGTCGGCCACATTCGGAGACCACCGTGCCACCGCCACCGCAGAATCTGTGCCAACGAATTAAACACGCTCGTTTTACACGTATATTTGTGTAGCTGACATACGTACGGGTTTCCCCGTATATTCATATGCAGTATATTTGTAATGCACTAGGTCTAGATAAGCAGTGATTAAGAAAAATATCAGAAGGCTGGTAGGCCTTACAAATTTTATGACCTCATTGACTTCCAACCCTAAGTAGACTCAATAAGAAAATTAAAAACATGAAATCTTTGCAGGGTACCCGCACAATTACTATGACATTATTTGACTTTAAGGCCTGAAGTAGCTGCTAGCCTGAGCCTTGATTAGTACAACCTAATAGGTTACAACAAACACATACAATTTATATTATGCACACCTGTAAAGCCTGACAGTAGCCCGAGACAAATTAAGGCAATCGTTCAAAACATGAATGAAATACGTAATAAATATTATAAACGAATTTTTATGGCCTTATCTAGCGGTGACTAAATTTGACTAAAATGCAGCTAAACAAGAGGTAAATAATAAATCTTTTAACATCACATATAAGTTAATTGATGGAACATCGCGTGATAAAGCAACACAAATCAGCAAAATCGCTTAGAGGTTTACTAACAAAATATACATGTTTAAATAGAAAATTAGAATTTATAAGAGATTCGTTAAGATTATTGGCTTATAATCTCATAAAGGAACTTGATTTTGGTTTATGTCTTTTAAAACAAATGTGATAACATCAAATTAGTGGTAATATTCTGCAAGATGCCTGTTTAATTCATTTATGATACATATTAAATGATTATTGATAAGATATCGTATTAGCATTATAAATTCCTATATTTACATTTTTATGTATAAGTGTTACGAATCACACGAAACAGCTGAATGGGTTTCTGTGAAATCTGGCTCAAAGACCTTGATTAATACATAGTATAGGTACTACTGCTTCCAAAAAAAACGCGTTTAAAGCCACTGGAACAAGTTCATATTTAAAATCCACATTTTATTTTTTTACCACACAATCGCACGTATTTTATCAAATAAAGTTTGCACATCATTAACATACCATCTAATTTCCTTCTACCTATGTTTTTATTTCAAAATATATATATTTAATAATAAAACCAAACGTTTTATTATTAAAATAATATAAAATAGTTGTTGTAATAACATTTGTATCTTTATACAATACTAGTGGACGCCCGCAGCTACGCCTGCATTTTTTTTTATTTACCCGTTTTGGCCGATCCCGTGGGAATTTTGGGAAATTCCTTCTTAGTGCACCCCTACGGTCCCCAAGGAACATACATGCCAAATTTCAGCTTCCTGCGCCCAGTAGTTTCGCCTGTAGTGTGTCTGTCAGTCAGTCAGTAACGCAAGGATTTTATATATTAAGATAGTATTGCCAGAATTAAATTTTGTCGTTTCTTCATACGCCCATTACCAAAGTTTAACAACCTTTTTTTTTCTCCTCCTGTGTATTATTATCTGCTCAACCAAAACCCACCTCAAATCTTTATTAATACTCTAAGTTTCTAAGACACTGTTGGCATCTGATGTTGCCATTTATCATACTTATTATTGCACACGGAACATATACTTGTCAATTATCTCATATATCACATTTATCACTTGCCAACAGTTAGATACATCTTAATTAAATACTGATTTTCTCCTTTCTATTTCTATATTTATATCGTACTCGAGGATCTGCTGTAAATGTTTTGAGTTTGATATTATAATCAACTATTTGTTTGACAATTTATACATCATTAGTTTGGCTATAAAATGCTTGTCGATCAACATGATCTGTTTTGTATATTTTGCAAAATAAATGATCAACATTTTTTATTTCTGTAATCTTTCATCTGGATTCAGTAGCCATTGTGAGCGCTTGAAACAATGGCTGATTAATAAACCGAAACAATGACTGGCAACTTATAAAACACTTGAGTGAACTTTTACAAATTGGAAAAAGAAGTTTTGCCAATTTGCTTACTCTGTTCTTTTTTTAAATTTTATTCTCGTTGAACACATTGAAGTGCTGGGAAAATATTATGTCTCGCTCTTTCGTGTGAATCGAACAGAGACGCAATGTTTTCCTCAATGAAAGGTCTAATGAGAAATGCAAAGGGCAAAAACTCTGACTCGTGTTACCTCACCGATTGTTAAAGAAAATGTTTTCAAAAGTTCCCTGTGAAAGTATCCGATCGTAACATGATTTTTAAACAATATTTTTTCTACTGTATAGCACGCATTCTTATTAGTCATCTATAACAAACATAATTCGTTGTTGTAGAGCGAAAACTCACTAACTAACCAAAATGAAACTTTGAGATAATCGCTTCTAAAATATTTTGAAGCTTAGAACTTAAATAACTCTTAAATGGTTAGAATTAAAAAGATGATGTCTATGACCAAAATATGTATCATATTATGTAAGTAAAATTAAATAAATAATATAAAATGTATAAATTTGACATCTGCTTTAATAATTTGATTATATTTGAATTAATGATTTTTCGCACAAGTAAAAATAAATACCTTTTTGGTATTTAGTTATTTATTCACGCAATTTAGTTACTTTTTCTGGCTGGTAGTGAATTACAAGTCAAAACAAGTTCCAACGAAAAGTAATTAACTACGTTTAGTGACATTGCAAATAAAATATTGGTACTAGTTTGCCTAAACGATCTAATATGAGATTTAATAAAGTCTTTTAAATTAATTTTCGTGTAGATTGTTCCCATTGACTGAGTAGTTAGGTAGTTATCGCATTTTTATAACGCCGAAATTATAAAAAAAACAGGCATGAATATTAATTCAGAAGGTAGATTATGTACTTTTAGACAGCTTGACATCAATATCTCATTTTCACCAATAATGTTACTAAGTGAATTTCGCTCCACAATGACGATATATTCCACCAGAATACTATACCTTTTTTATAAAACCAAGTAATACCATCTTCGAATGTTGGCAGAAAACACAGTTTATTCTGAATTGAATAAATAATTTCTGTAGTGTTAAAAATATTTACAACAGAATGAACGCTACTGTTCGCCGGATTACATTCCACATATTAATGCTCTTGAATATTAAATTGATTATATTCCGTTGATTCGTGCATATTAAGCTCCTTATCAGTTTTTAGATCATGATTCCTTCGACGTTGATTTATAATATTTAAGTATTTGACAACAATATATTATGTTGAACCACGAATCACCGTTCGTTTCTATAAGAAAGCCAAAGATTAAATTGAATTGAAAAAGTGAATAGAATTAGTATTAACAAAAAAAAAATCAAGGTGGGATTAAATTATCATGTTTACATTAATATGTCCGACCCAGTAGCCACTAGTGTTTTAAACCGGGTATCTGCAAAACATATTAACGATTTGAGCTACTTAGGACTGTTACGGTATATTAGGTACGTCTTTAAATACTATGCCCAAAGCCTGAAGATGCCGACAATAAGTATTCTTATATTACAATAGCATTTATCTGACCGCGAATACTGTAAAATAAATCAATTAGAGTGAGCATAGTTATCACCAAATAATAAGGATGACTTATACTTTTCATTATTTTGTAATATTTGAAAACTGGAATACGTATGTAGTTGCTTCTTCCTTCCAATATTTCAACAAGTAAAGTGACGTCAACGCTGCAGAACAAAAGCCACCTGTTCGAAATGAATATCAGTTTTCAAACAAACTAGTTCACAATTCTGCTGGCTAGAATTCCGTTACTCTGTTACTAACCGCTAAAGGATATTTAGGTTTGCAATCACCAATTACTAATCGGCGATCTATAAACAACCATTGTTACCAACTATTCTTATGAAGGCGATGTTTCAACAAACATTGAAATGTATTAAACAATCGATCAAACGGATACTGATGTTACAATACGATTTGTTTATTAAATTTGAATAACTTCGGTGTTTTATTTCTCACGTAATATTTAGACAATTGAAAATTGTTTTGATTTATCGTAGTGCTTGAACTTGTCGCATTTTGTATAGGGCTGCTGTAGTTATTTGTCTCGTTGATATGTGGTCAACGTTTTTGAAAGATTTACTGTTTAAATTATCTTTTTTAATAGTCTGACTGCCTCCGTGGTCCAGTAGATAGCGTATGCGACGGCTGATCGCAAGTCCCGCGGTCGAATCCCGGGTCGGCCAAAAGTGTTTCTGGGTTTTTCTGAATTCTCAGTAGCAGCGCGGAGTCTGGTGATATTCCCGGTAACGGCAATAGGCTCGCCCCCTATAACGTGGGACCTAAAACATTATGGCGAAATGTGGGTGTAATATTACACCTCTGCCTGCCTTCGTGCAGAAGCGAACATGAATGTCTAAGCTGTTCATCACTTTATAAATTATTTTTTCTAAAACACTTGTTTGTTTTTCTTTCATTTTGCTCTTTCCATAAATGATGGTATGTAAAATCCTATTCATCTCAAACTACTTTTCTTGCATTTATGTTTCTTAAAAAGACATCTCTTAGTCTTAAATGTTACACAAATTCGATTCTGTGTAGGAAAACTACAAAAATTAAGCTCTTTTTATCGACCTCAGCCTGAATAGCTATTTGGACAGCTTTATTCTACAGAAATATTATAATTTATTGGAAATTTATTGAAATATTTGCATATTGCGTACTGTTATTAGCGTTATCTCGTTCAAATGGTGAAAGTTAGAATTATGGTTTGTTTCGATTGAATGTTATGGGAGATTGTCACGATATCCACTCGTACATTAAAGTTGCAAATGTATGCCTGACGTAAAGAGGTCTGGGGATAACTATAAAGAAATTGTTGGACACTATAGTAATTAGATTTAATTAGATAAAGTATATCAATGTTGTAGAAGTTACTTTAACTGATAATAATAGACGTTAGGACCTAAAAGTTTTTGCCCACATTCAACTGACTTGAAATGTCACTAGCGCCCTGATACAAAACCCCCAACAAAAGGTCACCCATCCAATTAATAACCTCAGTGAAAGACACTTAACCCTGGCCATATATTACGAACAGCAAGTCAAATCTCGCTATGAACTCAGAGCAACAATCATTTATGCAAGATTACGCTGATAAGGACGCCAAAACATTCAACGAAACAACCACAACTCCGATTACCTAACAATATGAATAAACCATAACTCATTCAACGATTCCGAGGGTACGTTGTATCATCGTCAGCCAATCAGTTCGCAGTCTATTGAATGGCGTCATACATACAAGATCACCATATCTGATTGGTCAGCTCCATTCGTGGAACTATGACCAGTTGGACGGGATCTTAACGGATTAATATTTTATGGCCATTTAATTTATGATAGTCGCGTTTTGAATTTTTTTATAGCTTTGTGGATTGTGTGAATATATGTTTGTGGATATTGAAATAATGGCAGATACACGATAATATATGGTGGCAAGACAGATTGCATTATCAAACTCACTTAGCCATCTTGTTACCTGATGAATCATGTACTTCTTCTTCTTCGTGTCAGTGGTTTCAGCTATATGAGACCCGCATAATATTCAGCCACTCTTATTGCGTTAGGAGTGGCCTCCCAGAGCTCAGACACAGTGCAGGTGCTCGGGCAAGAAGGGCATATCAGCAAGTGGACCATTGTCTGCTCCAGCTCACCACATTCACATTGGGCAAGGTCGGCGTCCCTGAACCCCCATCTACACAAGTTTGCTCTGCAGCGGCCAACCTGTGTGCGCAGTCTATTTAGGGACTGCCACACGGGCCAGGGCAGATTGTGTCCAGGGGGTAGGGATTCTTTTGGCTCAAGGTTAGAGGGTGGAGGATACTTTTCGGCCCATAACTTACATCTTGCTGTCGCCGGGTCTTCGCTCAATCGATTAGTGTGCCGTTGAAAACCTTTTCGGCTTTTGAGGCGATATGGCGGCGTGTGGTTTCCATGCATAGGGTGGCGACGGTCCGACTCCTGCTTCTGCTTTTCCAAAATTCATTCATGTACTTATTACTAGATTCTAGAAATACAAGTTTCATATATGTAAGGTGAATTAATACCAGTAAACAATCTAAGAAAACATAGCAATAACTTATGACTAATGCAAAATATAAATATTGTAAACATAATTATAAGGATGATGAAAGACTGACAAATAAGGCAAATGTGAATGGGACAGGACTAAGGAGAAGACCTAGGCGGACGTTCTCTGACCAGATTGGAGACATCCTAAAAAAAAGACAGGTCAGAAGTACCCTAAACAGAAGAGCGTGCATGAGAAACTTCATGAAAGTGAATGAAGCAAGAGAGGTATGTCAGGATCGTTGCAAATGGCGTTCCATAGTCTCTGCCTACCCCTACGGGAAACAGGCGTGAGTTTATGTATGTATGTATAAGGAGAATTAGTACCATTAGTGGACAACAGGCTGATGATGAAAATCATCATTACTATCATCAGAAAAGAGGAAAATCTACATAGTTTGCACTCACTGACTCACCAGTGGGGGTTACTAACCCCTGACTAACCAATTATAGGCCAGTCTGCAGGTTATTAATTTGTCAAGGATTTGTTATTATTGGCCATTGTATTAAAGATCTCAATAAAATATTATACCAACTAAATGCCCGCAGACACGTTATTTATTTTTCTAAATCTCTTGGGTGTTTTAGGAACCACCTAAGGAAACATTCTGGAAAGCAATGAAAATATTGAGCATAAAAAAAAGAAATCGTTTCTTATTGCACCCAAGGAACAAAGGAACATACATGCCAAATTTCAGCTTCCTGCGCCCAGAAGTTTCTGTTGTGTGCTGTCAGTCAGCAGCTGGGCAAAATACATGATTTGCTTTAATTGAAATACAAATTACAAAATACTTTCACGCATGTATTTAAAATGCGAAATACAAAATACTTTTAAGTCGAGTATTTAAAATATATAATACAAAATACAGTATTTCAACCAATTGTAATTAAAATACGAATTACAAAATACATTTAAGTGTGCCGGCCCAACCTATTGATAGGTAAAAGAATTTCATTTCATGAAAACCTACTAGATTTCTTACGGCCGGCCAATATGAGGTATGGATAAACTGACCATTTATTTTTGAGCTCATAACGGGACGCTTTTGACATAATATGGTATATTTACATATACTGGATGTCAAAATTGAAATATGAAAACTAGGAATCTGCTGTCAATCGACAGTCCGTCAGTAACCGAAGAACTTTATATAAACAGATAGATACCATTAAGGCTGATTCACACATATCACAGTTCCAGCACAGTACCGCCACCGTGATAATTAGTCTTTCATACATTTTCTATGAACGCACCCACACCTATCTTCTTCCTCGTCTAAAGCAATGGCTGTCATTGCTAGTGCGTCCGTCCGATCCGTGCACTGATACATGTGTGAATTGAAGCACTGAGCCGGAGCTGAGACTTCACTGACATGTGTGAATCGGCCTTTATGCGACGGACGTAAAATAAAATATTTTACTAGCAGATAATGCGACTTTTACAATCCACTAAAATAAAAAGGTTATTATTTTATTTAAATGACCCAAAAACATCCATTAAAATGCAATTATGTATGGGAATGATATTAATATCAAGTGAATAATATTTTTTATAATTGGTTCTTAAAATTATGAGTTTATTTCGTACAGAACCTTGAGGATGTCTCTTGTCGCATAATTTACCTACTATATTAATCCGATAATTTTGGGCACCAAATTCCAAATCAAAATATCCTTCCCAACAGAATAAAAACAAAGTTGCAGATGCTATTAATGAGTTTGAATTAGGCATATGCTGGAATGTGTTCCACATTTTTAACTAATTTGCAAAGAAAATTCATCATGATCAGCCTTTAACAGTCCACTGCTGAACTAGGCCTCTCCTTTGAAAGGAGGAATTGGCCTACTGTACCACGCTGGCCAAACGGGTTGAAATATAGGGTTTGTATCAAGTTTTTCGTCTCTTACAATGCTGTTCTCTGCATAATATGCTCCCTCTGTCGGCTCTTATGACACCCATGGGATGATATGGAGCGGTGACATTCCAAAGAAAATTAATTTGTTAGATATCTCTTGCCCATTGCCTGTGCGACCACGTTTAGTTCTTGGTGCCGGCTGTCATGTAGGTCTTTAACAGTCGCCACGGAAAGTCAGTACCTTTGAATGTGACTGGTCTAAGCTATCCGCTGGACCACGAAGGCAGTCTATTGGGTTGTGGAGGTCTAAAGTATTCTGTCATATCTGATTCAGTCTTACCACTGGTTACTAACGACACTTTCACCTTTGAGCTCAGGGTCCATTTTCTAGTCAGAAAGTGAACCCGGGACGATGCTAGTGTGATGATGATGACGAACTACGGACACTCTTGCTGTGCAATTATTGCAAAACACTTCACAGGATGGAATTAAAACAGCTATAGTTTTTAATGGGGGTTAAATATAATGACTACCATAAAATGCTTTGATACCCTTAGTTCTTTAACCAAAAATATATAGATACTTACCTAACACCAGAAAAATACTCAATACTTTATTGCATTCCACAATGTTGTTATACTAGATGGTAAGTTAGGCAGTACAGTGTTTCAATTGTGGACCCTGTCGGGCACAGCAAAGTGTAGGAGAGAGAAGGAAATAAAGTCTAAAATTACAATAGTACTAGCTATTTTAGTCACGACTGCACTTCAAATTGTATTCGAACACCAAATGTAGTAAATGATCATCAAATAAATAGGTTATGTTAGATTCTCTTGTGACCCTTAATTTAAAAATAGGACCCCTGCGAAGCAGGGGTCTGTCATCTTGGTTTATTAAAGTAGGTGGTGTAACCAAATCAAATTTATGTGTCCATAGAACTAACAAAAAACTTTGGTTATAATTTTACATTAAAATGCTGGTTTAATTTTGGAGATCATTTACTACTTTTGGGTTAACAATGATTTATTTGGAGTCATTTTGCTTAAATAGGAGAGCGAAATGTTAAAACTTTAGTTATAAATTTACATTAAAATGCAGGTTTCATTTTGGTGATAATTTACTATTTTTGTCTATTATATGTTACTATATCTGGTGGTAAGTTAAACATAAGTAAGGCTTTTTAATGTTCATGAACAAGGATAATAGTAGTTGTATATTTCACAGTATTTCCGCTGGACTGATTCATAGACCATAAACTTTAGCATTGAAAATGAACATGTTTAAGTTGGTTTCGTGAGCTTCACTATAGCTTAAGGCTTTTAAGATATACGAGTACACATTACCATATCCAATACCTTTTACAACACAAGCTTTTGCTCACGGCGTTGCTTTCGTGGTTTGTCGGTGAAAAGTACAAGAACTATTTGTGAAACGAGATAACACAACACCATACCTAGGAAGGAACACCAAGAACTTTGCAAATTCCACGGAAACCTTCATCATATATTTCAGTTCTTTATAGCTTTATTTTTGTTGTTTTTATGTGAATGTTGTGCATATTTTATAATTAGAGTAGCATCTGCATTTTGTTGTTTTGAATTATTTTTTTACCAATGTGTATGTTTACTCTGTAAATATGCCCTAAATAAATAAATATGAATGAATTCATTATCACATGAATGTATTATTTATGACATGAATGTACAATTTATTATTGGTTATTTTTTTAAAGGGTTCTCACATATGTAGCTGTCATTGAATGTTGGTAAAATTAATAATGAAAATTTTATATATTAAGTATGAATTGTCTTCAATATTACATGTAATATTTTGCATGTCGGACACCTTTTCCGACGCAGTATGTGATGTGCTAACCGTAATATATAACAACTGTAATCTACCATACAGCAAGTGAAATAAACATTTCATTTCACTTAAACATTTCATTTCATATCATTTCATAGAAAGTGTAGCTATGTTTGACACCGGGTCTTCAAATATCTCCATACACATGTATGAAGTCTCAAAATCGGTTCAGCGGTCTACCGGTGAAGACGTAGCAGACTGATAGACTTTTGCATTTATAAAAAAAATATGGATACAAACTGTTTATCCTAAAGAAAGAAAGAAAGAAAGAAATTTTCTATTCTTTCTTTCTTTCTTTCTTTCTTTCTTTCTGTTTATCCTCAAATACTGTATTTACACTTTATCTGCTGACTAGGAAAGCCTTCCTCTTTGCTAAGTCACTTCGCTATTTATATTTCGTTTTATTTACGAAGTATTATGCTATCGCGTCAAGTTTAGTTGCCAAGGATTTTCCGTCATATTACAGATTAGCAGTATTTGTAGTACATTTATGACATCAAGGTGCCGCGTTTATATAAAGAAAATGTAAATATTTCCAAAGACAAACAGAGATTACGCTGTAAGAAGAACGACTACCTACTCTGGTATTCAGAGTATATTTTTGGTCTTTGTGTTTTGCAAAAATATTGTTTGCTTAGCTGCTCAATTACTATATTGAGTCAGGTTTCGTCAATGTGTTGATTCTGTCTGTTTTTCTTAGTTGCGAAAATGAGGGTGCAAACTTAGCTATGTCTTGTACTTTTTCTGTCTTTTCTTACCCCGCGAGATATATTGATCGCATATAATTCAATTAATATTAAAAATACCGGTGACTTTACTATAGTTGAGACTGTTGCGCCTTACCTATTTATAATTTTTAATCAATGCTTTGACCTAGGCGTATTTCCGGATTTGATGAAATTAAATAAAGTTAAACCCTTATTCAAATCTGGCAGTAAAAATGAAATTAATAATTTTAGGCCCATATCTATCTTGCCGGCATTTAGTAAAATATTTGAAAAGATTATTTTAAAGCAGCTACTAAACCACTTTAATTTAAATAGTCTGCTTCACAAAGATCAATACGGATTTACTAAAGGTAGATCCACTACTGATGCGGGTGTTGCTCTCATAAAACACGTTTATAGTGCTTGGGAGTCATCAAAGAATGCTATTGGAGTGTTCTGTGACCTATCTAAAGCATTTGACTGCGTTCAGCACGACACGCTACTGCGTAAGCTCCGCCACTATGGCGTAGAGAAAACCGCGCTTAGTGTTGTCGATTCGAACTTGCGGCAGAGATTTCAGTGTGTCGATGTAAATGGGACTACATCCTCTAAATTACCTTTACAGCTAGGCGTTCCACAAGGCTCAATTTTAGGTCCTTTTCTATTTCTTGTATATATAAATGACTTACCTTTTTATTTAAAAAACATCTGTTATGTTGTACTTTTTGCAGATGATACGTCACTTATTTTTAAAGTAGATAGGAATAGAAATCAGTTTGATGATGTAAATAATGCACTATTACAAGTTACACAATGGTTTACAGCAAATAACCTAGTACTTAATTCTAGGAAAACTAAATGCATTAAATTTGCTTTACCTAATGTAAGACAACTGGGACCTAATATTATGCTAGATAGGGAGGAACTTGACACAGTAGACTCTACAGTGTTCCTAGGTATTACATTAGATAATAAGTTACAATGGGGTGCACATATAGCATGTCTTGCAGGAAAGCTCAGCTCTGCTGCGTATGCCGTCAGAAAAGTTAGGCAACTTACTGACATCGACACGGCTCGTTTAGTATATTTTAGCTATTTTCACAGTGTTATGTCCTACGGCATTTTGTTATGGGGCAAAGCTGCGGATATTCAGAATATCTTCGTTCTACAAAAACGAGCGGTAAGAACAATATATATGTTAGGTACAAAAGATACTCTTAGGGAACGCTTTAAGTCTATAGGAATTCTTACAGTAGCCTCGCAATTTTTATTTGCTAATATTTTGTACATTAGGCAAAATATAGGTTTATTTACCACAAAAAGTCATATACATAACATAAATACTCGAAACAGGCATAGGTTATATGCCCCTTATCATCGTTTACATAAAGTTAATAATTCTTTTGTAGGGCTTTTGTAGGGTTTTAGAATTACCATTTAGTACATTTAAAACTAAAATAAAATACTGCCTTATTAAGAAAGGTTATTATACTATTAATGATTATTTCAGTGATAAGGATAGCTGGTCACTTACGCTAGACAACTCATGATCTTTATACCTAATTAGAATTATATAGATACTTAGCATTTTTCAGTTAATCTTTATATAATATTTCTAGTTCTTTTAAATTATTCGTATATCGTATTTATTAAATTAGTTCATGTATTATTAGGTCGTTCAACTTAGGTACTACATTTACATTTGCATTGTTGTTCCACTAATTTTATTAAAGTTTTACTGCACTGTAAGATGAAGATAACTCGTGATTATGGGCTGTAAACTAATGTTTTAGTAATTTTGTGTATTCATATACAGTCACTTCTGTAACATATATTTCCACCATAGTTATGAACATGGTCGCGAGTTGCCTACATTATAAGACGTAAGTGGATGCTCCTGTTACACAATATTCACACTGGAAGGCTACTACAGCAGTTAAATTGGTAACTGCATTAATCATTTAAGTATTATGTATGTTCCTAATTACTATTTACAAGTAATTAATTACAATGTGAAACAGTTGCAGCTCCTTACAAAAACAAACTATGTAACATAACACTGGCGATTAAAAAGAGTGGCCACGAGTTTTATTGCCCGTTCTTACTCGTGGTTCTACCTATTGCTTTGCGAATGGGCAGTAAATGTAAATGTAGAAGCATTAAGTAATGTACATTAAAATTTGACGTTCATAAGCGTCACCTTGTGACCTAGATGAATAAATGATTTTTGACTTTGACTTTGACTTTCCTAGATAAGGTAATAGCTCCATCACCTCAGCTGGTAGCTGTAATGTTATTGTGTATGTGTTAAAAAAAATAAAATCATCAGTCTTCTTTCTCATAACAAAACGGTCTATTGCTTATCCCTGCCAACACATGGTCGACATTGTTGCGTTAATTTTGCGGCAATTAGTCGATACTACATAGTAGCCTAAGGCGCCGCGCAGACGGACAACTGGCCACAGTCACCTAGCCTGTCGCGCGTCACATCCATAGATACCGTGCAAACGAAAGTTACCGAGGGCCGCCACTAACAGGTGGCGAGTGGCCGCGGCTCGCCATACGTCTGCACACGACGTATCGGCGGCAATTTCATACAAAACGTCTAAGACTACTGTTTGTTAAATCTGTGCAAAACGTATTCAAAATCATTGTATACTGCTTGTCGCCAGCCACTAGTAACTGTAGTCTGTAGCCCGTTTGCGCGCAGTCACATTCCACAGTCTATATATTTACGCTCATCCTTATAGTATAAACATACATACATACATAGACTCACTCCTGTTTCCCCGAAGGGGTAGGCAGAGGCATATTAAACGCCCACTTATAGTATAAAATTATTTTTTAACTAAACTCAAACATAATTTCCTTAGGAACGTATTAACATATGCCTTCAACTGTCACATCAGCATCTCAGCGGTTCATCAGTACACGCATATATTAATGAAACGAATACTTAATACCAGTTGAGGCTGTGAAAACTGGCTGTATTGCACTTGGTGATTATACGCCAGCTGATTCTATAAATAGAGTTAACGTAGTGATAATGCGTGATTGGCAAGCTATTAGTCTTGACGATCTGTCGGAGAAGCTGTTTGGTAGGTTCTTGGTATATGTAAATACTAGCTAGCTTATGCCTGTGGCTTCGCATGCTGATAAAATAATAAATGCAAAAAGAACATGATATTTGTATCCACAGAAATATATAGTAATAGAACGGTGACAGGGGCGTGGCGCGCGTGCCAAACTATTGCACTATAGTGCATGTGTTTTCGAACGCATTCGCATTACGCATCGCGTCTCCCTTTCGCGCGCTCAGGAGGTAAAAAAACATTAAATTCGTTACGAATATGCCATATTGTGCAGTTTCCAATTGTAAAAATTAGAAGTGATGCAAAAATATGGAAAAGGGAGGCATTTCATATCACCAGTAAGTATTTAAATTGAGTAAAACTTAAGATTATTGAGATTTAAAACAAGCGGGCTACTTTTACCATGTTTGTCTAATAAGAACATCATCGTTCATTTCTTCGTTATGTTAAATTTCCATTGCTTGAATTATACGATACTTGTTGACATATTTATGAAATAAACACGCAATGTACGGCGAGATACGCGATATTCACAAGATGCCAAAAACAATAACAAATCAGGGGCCACGGGTCAAATAAATAGCTGTGATTGGTCAGCGCGCGCTAGGGATTGACGTTCGGTTTATGGTTACGTTTTAAATTTATCGATAAATAAAAGGAATATTAATCCGAATTAATTATTATGTCTCTGGCTGTCTCTCTCTCTCTCATAAAGAAAGCAAGCATCATGTTCATGCTTTCAGATCACGAAAATGACATCTATTTGGGAATCCAAGATGGCGAACGAAACATTTTTAATAAAATTAATATGGGTATCATTTTAGGGGTTTTTATGGATTCTAGTCACGAAAATGACATCTATTTGGGAATCCAAGATGGCGGACGGGACATTTTTAATAAAATTAATATGGGTATCATTTTCGGGGTTTTCATGGATTCTGGTCACGAAAATGACATCTATTTGGGAATCCAAGATGGCGGACGGGTCATTTTTAATAAAATTAATATGGGTATCATTTTCGGGGCTTTTATGGATTCTGGTCACGAAAATGACATCTGTTTGGGAATCCAAGATGGCGGACGGGTCATTTTTAATAAAATTAGTATGGGTATCCTTTTCGGCGTTTTTATGGATTCTGGTCACGAAAATGACATCTATTTGGGAATCCAAGATGGCGGACGGGACATTTTTTATAAAATTAATCTGGGTTTAATTTTTGGGGTTTTCATGCTTTCTGATCACGAAAATGACATCCATTTGGGAATCCAAGTTGGCGGACGGGACATCTTTGATCACGAAATAGATGGTGATGTTGGATTACCCATCCTTTTAAACATCGGAGACGATACCCATATTGTTTTTTTTTAAATCCCATCCACCATCTTTGATCACGAAATAGATGGTGTTTTTGAATTTCCCATTCCTTAAAATATCGGAGACGATACCCATATCGACTTTAAAAAAAATCCCGTCCGCCATCTTTAATTTCCTATCCGTCATCTTTGATCACGAAATAGATGTTGTATTTGGATTCTCCATCCCGTATATCAACGGAGACGATACTCATATTGATTTTAAAAAAAAATCCCTTCCACCAACTTTGATCACGAAATAGATGGTGTTTTTGAATTTCCCATTCCTTAAAATATCGGAGACGATACCCATATCGACTTTAAAAAAATCCCGTCCGCCATCTTTAATTTCCTATCCACCACCTTGAATCACGAAAAAGATAATATTTTCTTGGGTTTACGCGAATGTTACACATTGAAATTAAACTACAGTTTACGGATTTTATCGCGTTATATTACTTTCACAGGTTATTTGTAATTACATTTAAACCGAAAGATCTAGGAATTACATTTTTATTACTAGCTGACGTTTCAAATTCTTTACAAGATTCGAAACGTCGGCTAGTAATAAAAATGTAATTCCTAGATCTTTCGGTTTAAATGTAATTACAAATAACCAGTGAAAGTAATATAACGCGATAAAATCCGTAAACTGTAGTTTAATTTCACGAAAAAGATGTTGTATTTGAATTTTCCATCCCTTTTAACATCGCAGACGATACCAATATAGATTTTTTTTATTTTCCCATCCGCCATCTTTGATTTCCCATCCGCCATCTTAGATCACGAAATAGATGTTGTATTTCGATTCCCCAACCCTTAAAATATAGAAGGCGATACCCATATTGTTTTTTAAAATTTTGTCATCCGCCATCTTTGATATTCCGTCCGCCATCTTGAATCACTAAACAAATTTCATATTATTTAATCAGCATCCCGAAAATCTCGAAAACGATACCCATATAGATTGTATCCTATTCGTTAAGCCTTTTTTTGCCTTTGACCCAACCCTCCCCCTTCTCGTTTGACCAAATTTATTATTTTGTCTGGCCCCTAAAAGTTGTGGCGTAATTTTATATAGCCTATAGCCTTTCGGAATAATTGGGCTATCATAGGCAATATCAATTTTTAAAAGCCGACTGCTAGTTCCTGAGATTAGCCGACATTATCTTTTAGCCTTTTTAGCCTTTTACCCGGCCACAAAGGGTCGAAACGTTATGTTATATAGCCTATACCCTTCCGGAATAACTAGGCTACCGTATACAAAAAGAATTTTTCAGATCCGACCGGTAGTTCCTGAGATAAGCGCGTTCAAACAAACAAACTCTTCCGCTTTATTACATTAGTATAGATATTTTATAATATAGTCAAAAGTTTTGTAAGATTTCAATACAGATTTTTAACTAAATAAATACGTTTTATTTTTATAACAGTATACTATAACCAAACTATTCATAATAAAACATTTTATATAAACAATAACATAATTTCATTTTCCATAGCTCTCACATCGATAATAATTCCTTAGAGTCCCCTCACTATCTATACGTCATTGTGGGCGGGGCTTGCTAAAATGTGGCACGCGCGAAATGTACGCGATGACGTGACATTCACCGTTCTATTACTATCTATTTCTGTGTTTGTATCCTTATCGACAAACATATGTAATAACTTTTTAGCGTCATTAAACCCTTCCAATCGTTAATTCTCGCAACTAAAGATAGCCTATATCCGTCAGCAAAATCTCATTGATTGCTTTGCTCTTTAGCAAAATTGGTTCAGAGCTTTACATAAAGTCGGCACATACATGCATAAATAGTTTTTCATTCATAATACTGCCAGTATGTGTATTAAAGGTGCGGTTTGGTCACATGAAACAGCGCATATTTTATTATTAAGCTGTTAGTAGCTTAATAATAAAATATGCGCTTATATTTTATTTATATTTTATTATTAAGCTGTTAGCAGCTTAATAATAAAATATGCGCTGTAATGTAATGAGCTCTTACTTACTCTAAAGTAAGTAAGAGCTCATTACGGCCATTTTCAATATTGGATCCATACATGGATTTTGAGATTCGAGATTCGTGTTTGACATATTTTGTATGGAGCTTATGTCAAAAACGAATCTAAAATCTACAGATCTATCTATAGATCGAATATTAAATTCCGTAGTAAGCTTATAGCAATCTAAAAAGCTGTTATATATGTCACACGCTATGCTGCTAAAAAGATAATTTTATTATATTTATTGTCTCACGCCTGTATCCCCGAAGGGGATAGGAGAGGCTCACATTTTGCAACGAATTTTTAGGTCCCACGTAATAGGGGGCGAGCCTTTTGCCGTTACCGAGCATATCACCAGACTCCGGACTGCTACTGAGTATTCGGAAAAACCCAGTAACACTTATGCCCGACCCGGGAATCGAACCCGGGACCTATGATCAGCAGTTGCATACGCTGGCCACTGGAACACGGAGGCAGCCTAAAAAAAGTAAAAATTAAAAGAATTCGTCACCCTAAGTCTCGTCTGCTTTATGCTGCAAGCTCAACCACACAGAACATTCTCATCTCATGTGAATGAACTCCCGTTACATGTGTTTTTAAGCTTAAAACACAGCACCCAACTTGATATTTAAAGCAACTACCATTCAAACTAGAAGTTCAACTAATAAACTCGACACTTAATGAAATAGTCCACATAATTAGTTGTTCGGTGAAAGCGGTACCATATCGTACAAAATAATGTGTCCATCAGATGTGAAGATAAAATTCTGGTGATAGAAAAACGTGTTGATTACTATAGAAGTTGTAGGGTGACTGTGTGGGTGAATGACCTTTGACATAAGTTGTAGTTCATTTCTTTGTAAGTTTATGGCACGCAGATATACTTGATTGTGGCAGTATTTTGCACAACCATGCAAATAACCATCTCGTTGGTAAGAACTGCTTGGCCTGCGTAAAAGAAAACATTGAGTTTGTTAGGTTCTTGTTCCAAAGTAAAACGTCTGAATATGCCGTAACATATCTGATACTCAAAGTCATTTGATTGATGCTGTGTCCCTAAATATTCTATCGAGCAGACCTATTTGCTACCCGGATCTTACCTTGTTCTCAGCTTGACCGTGGCATTTAACTCAGGATCATACATACATACATACATACATAGACTCACGCCTGTTTCCCCGAAGGGGTAGGCAGAGGCATATTAAACGCCCACTTTTCGCCAGTGTTTTGATCCCACGTAATAGGTGGCGAGCCTATTGGCGCTTATCGGGATATTTTGTTTGCCGTCGCCTCGTCCGTTGATCGGCAGGTGCACCACTTGCAGGTGAGGTTGGCTTGGGACCCTAAGTTCTTGGTGGGAACCCTATGCACTCAGGTTCAAGTACAATTGAAAAGTGGTGTAAACACTAAAAACATAAGTTTAATGAGGTAGTCGTAATGGCTAATTAAACAGTGTTGAGGGTTGTTGTTAAACTACTTTCGTTATGCGACATGACATCTTGAGAGTAGAAATCTGTTAATGCGAATTTACCTTAAATTCTTAAAGATTATTTATCTTTAAAACGAAAAGTAAATATTTTAGAAACAAAGCAAACATCTATAGCTAGTACTGATGCGACCGCCGACTTCTATGGAACTTGGTCGTCGCAGATTTTGGCTTCTACATAAGTAATATTACGGTAATACAATATTGCAAACCTATGTAGAAAATAAATTAACCTTTAGTACCACATTCCGTGCCCTTAGCATTTTTAGGCAAGGAACGTTAATCGAATTCCGTTTTTTTTTTATCGTAATATTGGCTCTTCTTCCCAATTTTTTTCTAACAGTTCGATCATCAAATTCTGAGTCATATCATCTTATTCAACTTTACCCTATATTCACAAAGAAACTGAAAGCAAAACCAAATACTTTCGACTCAACAATCCGCTCACATAAAACCTACGGTGACATTATGAAATATGATTACGAGCAACATAAGCCCGGTATTCGATTGTTCCAATACAGTTTTCTTGACCAGTATACAAGCGATTGTTTCGTATGCTTGTATTTCTTTATTAGCAACAAGAATTGATTCTTGGTACTCGGTTGCCCTGTTGCCGTGTTGCCGTGTTGCTTGAGCGTTGACTGAACAAGTCAATAATTTTGTCTTGTTATAAATGTTTGCTATCATTTGAAAGAATGTTCTCGTGAACAGACCATATTTTACTCAAGTGTTCGCAAGCAATATATTAATCAGAAATTAAGTTTGCATTACAATAAATGTTTTGATAAATGTAGAGCTGGTTGGATATACATAATTTATTAGAGTTGTTATGAAAATATTATTATTGTTTCTGTTGATAGTTCTAAGTATATATATTTAAAGTACCTATGTCTTCAAAAATGACCTTACCATAGGACTACGCCTTTTTTAATACTTAACTTATATATTATTTAATACTTTCGGGATACGAACTACCCACTTTTGTTTTGAGTCTCCAATATTTTAACTGCCGCAAACGTGAAAATCAGATGTAGTCCACATTTTAAAATTAACGTAAAGGATCCCGGGAATTTAAATTCGTGTATAGATATGTAACGAAATTTGCCTCTTAATTACCCTGGAAAATAAGAGTACAAATATGGTTGTAATGTACAATTTGCCATTACTTCTATACCGCCGACTTTATAAATAATTCTAAGACTCGATGTCGTCGATTATAATCATCTGGGTCTCTTATAATAAAGCCGCCTTGCAAGCCATATACTAGGAACATGTCAATACCCACCTACTGAGAATCCTTTTAAATATCTTCAGGTCAACGCGGAAATCGAATCCGGGAATTCATGAGCTGTAGAAACGGTGAGAACCCATACTTAAAGCATTTGAATACTGATCGAATGATTATGGGAATGATATATGGACGAGAATATATTCTTCGTAATGATACTAGCCTACTTGAAGAAAGTGGGAGGTTAAATTTAATACGATTAATATTACCGGTAGCAGTTTATATTGTTGTTTAGGTTCTTAGACCAGGATATCGTCTCCTAAGATAAAAGGCAACGTTGAATTTATTTCTGTCTCTAATGATGAGAAAATCTAAGATCGGTCTATAAATGACGTTTTCAGTACGCCATCTTCTTTATAAGACTTCTCACCGCAACATCAATAACCCGAAGATGAATGAATAAAAATGAATGAATTTCCAAAATTCTGTTCCACAGCTATAAAAGTAAAATGTTTACTAATAAGATTAACATAAAACAAATCTACGCGACATGAAATCACTAACACCAAAGTTGCCATTACACTCGGATTACAAGCAAGCCATTTGTCAAAAGAAGAACTACAACAACTTGATCCCGTGAACTCTGATGTCAAGCTAACTGTAAACGAAACTCAGAAATACGTTCAACATCTTCTTCCACATAAAAACAACATTAGAAAAACACTAGTCATAAAATCAATAGTAAATGAAACTCATCTTGAAGATTTGAGCTTGATACTATCAATAGCCAAGACAGACGCCACGTATAACACCTTATGAATTTTGATATTTCGGTTTACAATCTTGAATAGAAGTGCGTCAACATTCAAATGACTTGATTTTATAAGATTGAGATGTTTGATAAGCTTACCTTTTCAAAGCAGCGTAGTGAGTATAATATATAGGTAAGTGGGTTTATATATAAGTTAATCTTGTGCATGAAAAGCGCGGCAAGTTCTCGTAATGCTGATATGTGTGACGGCTTAATTTCTAGAGAACCCAACGAATAGGTGTGGATATAAAACCGGGAGTGGAAGTACTCTGATCAGGTTACACGCGTTTTGAATGGTCGTTTATCTGTTTATACATTACAGTATTAGTTTCATGAAATTAAAATTTCTAAAGTGGTGAGGAATGAAATGTGGTCGGTGCTGTCAATGAATGCGGTGGACAGGCTCTGAAATCCCTTTATGAAAATTCTAGAGCTTGTGTGAGGATAAACGGGGCATACACTGACTGGTTTACTATCGAGACAGGTGTTAGACAGGGATGTGTAGCGTCACCGTGACTGTTTACCCTCTTCATGGACAGTTGTTTGCATGATCTAAAACATAGTGACGGCGGATTAAGGATGAATGGGTTACTTGTCAAATGCCTCCTTTATGCTGATGATCAGGTAATGCTTGTGTCTTCAGCGGAGGAGTTGCAGGAGATGGTAACAATCATGCATGGTGCGTTAGAGAGGAAAGGAATGAAAGTGAATGTAAGTAAAACGACAGTTATGGTTTTTGAAAAGGAGGAATGCGTTACGGCTTGTAATGTTTTGATCACTGGACAACGAGTGGAGCAAGTGAATGAGTTTGTATACTTAGGTAGGTACGTGTTTACAAGGGATGTCAAGTATAAAGAAGATATTAAAAGAAGAGTTAATGCAGGTAATAGAGTGAAAGGAGCTCTGAAGGCCTTTATGTACAGCCAAAACGTGTCCAAAAAGGCACGTTTGGCTGTGCATAGAGGGGTATTATTGCCTACCCTTATGTATGGTAGTGAAAGTTGGGTATGGCAGAAGAGACTTGAAAGTAGAATAAATGCTGTAGAAATGAGAGCACTGAGAAGTATGTGTGGTGCATCTTTGACCGACAGAGTAAAGAATTGTGTGATAAGAGAGTGTTGTGGGGAAAAAGAACATGTAGTGCACAAGCATCGAGAAAGGCATGTTAAGATGGTTTGGGCACATAGAGAGGATGGATGACGAAGAAGATATATGAGACGAGGGTAAATGGGACAGGACAAAGAGGAAGACCAAGGCGTACGTTCTCTGACCAGATCGGAGACATCCTAAAAAAAGGACAGGTCAGAAGTACCCAAAACAGAAGAGCATGCATGAGAAGCTTGATGGGAGTGAATGAAGCAAGAGAGGTATGTCAGAATCGTTGCAAATGGCGTTCCGTAGTATCTGCCTACCCCTCCAGGAAACAGGCGTGAGTCTATGTATGTTTTTAAAATTCTGTCCCTACTATATTGACTCCGGATAAATTGCACACACATTATATGATTCTTGGGGAAGACACTATAACAGTTCATTCTTAAAAGCATTATTATAATAGTAAAGTCATTATAGAAATTGGTCTTGCGTCTTGCCGTTTGTTCCAATAAGAACAAGCTATACACATTTATACTCTTAAAATAGTCATTTTCTTTAGAAAGTTCGCGATTTATACAGATGAATTACATCTGTGGAATCATCCCTTCGGTAACCTGGTGTAAATTGGTGAAACGTCGCGGAATACAAAAGGTACCTCACCATTATTTTTAATTTATTGCGCAATCTCAAACCTTTTCATAAATATTAGTAACTGACAAATAATCAGATATGCATTTGCTTCACGCATTTTCTTTACTAAAACGATGGTTCCCATCACATCACACTATTCATACTCGTCATCAGACGTAGCCGCCTCTAGATACTTTTCGTTGATAACCACCTACAAGTTATTATATTATACTCTGTATAAATATGTGCATACATAATTTGGTTACTCACTATTATCATAATTTCCTATCGATTTCTTAGAAACATTTTTAACAACGTCCAGCACATTTCGTAGTTATAATAATTAATAACATACTGAAGGTTATTCTATTAAAAATAATGTGTTTCGTGCTGTTAATTTAATTTATATTAATTTGATGTAATGAAATTCAATCCGTAACAAATGGGCCTATAATATTTAAGTACGATTCTGAATATCTTAGAAAACTGCAGATTTAAATTTAATTACGGAGGCATGGTGTATAAAATAAAACTTTGTTTGTATTAGGAAGTAATAAGTCGAAATAACTGTCAGTGTCAAACTGGGCTAAGCCTTGGACTTGTGTGATAATGTTGCTATATTGAAAATCAAGATAAAGTGACAAAATGACACCACTAGTGACGATGATGTGACTTTTAATAACTGTCGTTAGTTAAACGTTAATAGCTGTAATAACTTACTGAAACGCCCACTTGAAAATGTTTTTAGAAAATATACACATAACTCTTGTAGCTCAGTTAAGTCAAGTCAGTTTAAGTCGATAAAATACATAGTAGGTACCCTTAATTTTGGCGACAGAGATCTGCCTTTTTTACGGACAGATTAAAAACTTGGAAGATATTATGGACTACGGTTTCAAATAAAGAATTTAAAATAAGTTTCATATTTATGCTTTCAATTGCTATTAACGTCACTCAGCACATGTGTGTCACATTTGGAAAATTTTAAGTATTAAGAGATTATATTAGATTTCTCTCTGGTCTTGACTGCCTCGTTGGTCTTGCGACATAAATGTGCGCGTGGGATTGGGAAAGTCTCGGGTTCGATTCCCGGGTTGGGCAAAGTGTTATTGGGTTTTCCGTCAGGAAATTCTCAGTAGCAGCACGGAGTCTGGTAATGTGCCCGGTGCGGCAATAAGCTCGCCCTCTATTACGTGGGACCTAAAAAATTCATGGCGAAATGTGGGTGTAATATTCACCTCTGCCTACCCCTTCGGGGATACAGGCGTGAGTCTATAAAATTAGATTTCTATTTAGTCTAGCTTTAGATTATAGCAGTATATACATACCTAATGAAACCAGCACTGCACTTTTTTCGTAGTCACCTATTCTTAAAGTATTTTTCTAATCACAAAGCCTGAAGCTAGAAGTGTAAAGTTTGTGTAGCGAGTTCCTTTTGTCAAGTAGGCTACTAAGGCAGGATTTCCTTCTAGCCACTTAGGGTAAAGTAAAGTATTTTAAGTTGATAAAGTATTTAGAGCTTGGCTAAAATTTGGTTTTACTTTAATTATCTGCGAAAATATTTATAACCAAACAACCAACATTTTGCCTGGTTTTGGCTTAGCTAAGAAATGGGACTTTAATACTTTTACTTTTTTACTTTACTTGAAAATATGAATTTTGTTGTTCCACGGTCTGGAAGCCGTATCCATAATAGAAAACTTTAAGCTTGCCCCTTTGCCGCACTAATTATGGACAGCATGCACCATTGAATCGTATGTATGTCCTCAGCCTACAACAATATTTGCAACGAAATTGACATTTTCCATGTATCGGTTCATTCGTTAAAAACTTTTCTTTCCAAAAAAGATATATTATTTATATTTCATTATTTTAGGTATAAGATTGTGATGTACTAAACTTAAGTCTATTTTTATAAAGCATGTTGTGTTCACTTCAAGAAGGTCATACACTATTACTTGTATTTCTAAGTGATATCCGATGTTATTTTAAGTGTTATGTCCGGTTTAGTGAACCAATAATAAAAAAAAATATGGTCATATAGGTACAAGAATTTCATATTTTTCCAAATGTCGATTATCAGAATTATTTGTACGGATTCCACCCAATTCGATATATTTATTGGCTACCGAAGGTCAAATACCACATTATGATTATCATTGATCGCATAATATCGATTCTTTGAAACCACTGGTGGTTTATGGTACTGCTTTATTTTTTCTAAATGCCGATACGAATTCCTGTGATATCTTGATCTGTCGGCGGAATAAATATGCGACATTATGTAATGTATTATGCCACCAACATCGCCATATCTGAATGTATGGTCAATGAATGAATACAGATTTACATAGAAGCGCATTTCTTAAGGATTTCGTGTGCCGATTCCAAGTGGCGAGTTGGGGACTGTCGTCAGTGTAGTACGGTAGTTTGCACCGTTGGCGGCGCTGGCGGCGCTGGCGTCGTTCTCCGTCTCTCTTGCTCTCGTAGTTAAGATACACAGGAGGAACGCTTGCACTCATAGAGACAGCTGTCACACCGCGACTGCCACGCCGCCAAGCGGCAAATTGGGTCACAGAAAGTTTGTCTACAGAGCGCCCATAAGAAATGCGCCTCTATGTAAATATCTATGCTCTATAGTATGGTCCAAAGTAAACAGACTAAGCAGCGATAGCTTAGTGAAGAGACCGACATACCTAGCAAAGAGTCTCAATGTCAAACCCACGACTTTTCAAAGTTAAGTACGCATTAAATAGTAAATTATCGCTTGCTTACGGTGCAGGAAAACATCGCGTGGAATCCTGAATTTCTAAGAGATCTGTATAACGTTCTGAAAAGACATGTGAAGTCTGCCAACCCACACTGAGCAAGGCCGTTAACTATTACTAATTTATTTCAACCAAAAATATTAAAAAAAAGTTAAAGGCTATGGTAAGAAGAAGCCTGTGTCCAATAGTGAGAAAATTGTAAGCAAGTGCTAAAGTAAAACATCTTATTATTTTTAAATCATTTGACATAAAACAACCGAATAATATCTACAATAAAAATGTTTAAAATAACTAGGCAACATTTTATTTTCAATAAAAACACATCCGTTGCACATTATAAATCTAATTTAAATACTCCCTTTGAATTGAGACGAATGTAAAAAGTTTTCTGACAATAAATAGAACACTTAAAAAGCCGTAACATTCTGACACCCTTCATAAATTACGGTGAATTCTGACCAGACATAAAACAAAACACAAATTTCGCTTGTCCCGACACTAGTTCCCTAATAGCAGGACAGACAGATTTTATTTCTGGTAACACACGTTCGATAGAAATTCCGTCCGATGTCACTATTTTTATAATTACAACACTTTTATTTCCTAGAACTCGTCTCGAAAGACAATTAATTTTGAAGAAAAAACGATCTTGATATTTGCAGACTATTGTTTGGTATATATTTTTTATATTCCACGGTTTCTTGACTTCATTTGGACAGCTGCCAGGTCTTTAGCGGTTGGAAATAGGACCAGTATTTGATGAGCTACCTCACCTCTCTGATTTATCGTGCGGTTGATGGAGTGAGGGGGATTAGAAGGGGATCTAGGGATCAACATTAATTGGTCCGTTCACGTAGTTTGACATTGCGCTTGCGCCGATTGTCTCTGTTTTGGTTTTAATCGAGTGTTAGTTTGAATTAGAGCTCGAATGTGGTTTTGTAAATGAAGTGATGTCGGCCTTAGTTTGAAGTGTTGCGGTTATTTCAATGTTTAGTTTATAATTGATGTTGCCAGTCATTTCTGTTGATATTTCAGCTAAGAACACTGTCTTTATATTTAACTTGTTAGTATTTTGTAGTTTACTAATTTGCATTGGGACATGTTTAGTCACAGTTATAGTATTGAAACAAGCTAAATGTAAGCAAAAAGCGTATCTAAATGTTAGCAAAATTGTGATTATTGTTACAATAATAACAATATTATTATGATACTTTTTGTTTCAATGAATTATAAATACATATATTGTGTCAACTACTGTGCTCACACTTTTCAATAAATTTACTTTTAATTTTACCATCACAAAAAACTACAATTTGTAAAATTGCATCAAATATAGAATCAGAAAAATGACCTCATAAAAGTAAACACAAACATAGGGGACCAAGCCGACAGGATTAAGTTTTATGAAGAAGTTTTATACCTGCATCAAATAAACACCTACGTCCCTACCTTAGTCGTTATCCTAGTAGTATATTCTGCTAATTGGATCAACCAACAAGGCTGGTTGGTACTTGTTTGTAATCAATACTTACCCGCTGCTTGGCGCCTATCTAAACAGGCTTCACTCTCACACGACGCTCACGTAAGTAAAGAGTCGGCTATTAACTACGTGAGGGTTATAGCCATTTTTTTCCTCTTGTCTTTTTTCTCTGCTACGGCTGCTAATACTCTCTGATTTGGTATAATTTGTTTACGATCTATCGACTATCGAGTAGTGTTTATATTATTCAAATTTGTGTATCACAGTTATCAACAGTTTTAAGTACAGTGTCATTTTTAATACTGTAGACTTGTTTGAATTTGATTGCATTACGCTAACACCTGAGCTTTAAACAAATCAACTTTTAGGAGATGCAAGAGATACAAGTAATAGGTAAAATTATATAGCTACGATAATGATTCAATCAAGACTAAAAATGGTTGAAACCCTCACATGGTTAAAGGATGACCCTTCAGTATCAGCTTCATCCGATACTAATATATAAGTACAGTGCGAAAATGATCAAGCATCAAAGCAGTTGCGATTTTTTTAACAAGCCTTATAATTATTGGTAAGTAAACTAAACGAAAAACAAACTGTCGGGACTGTACCCTTCAATTCGGTGCAAGCGGTTCGCCGTATAATTGTTAACTTTATAGGATTCGGTAATACTGAAAGCGTTTTGAAAAATATTTATTATATATTTGAATAAAATATTGTAGTAGTCGATTTTACATTATAAATGTAGTTAGGCGAACCCCGGGCTCCAAGATGAGGACTCGATTTGCAACCAGGACACAGCTAAGACCCCCCCGTGGGATCTCCACCTTGTCGTGGTGGCGGGGGCTCAGTAACCGTGGCTTGGACACCCGCAGTGAAGCTAAGAGGAATCCCGGGAGTGGACGCTCCACGTGGGCTTGGGTGAAGCCTGCGTAGGATGCGTCCATAGGTGCGGGTGCGGGGGACAGTTCTGTCTGTCCCTCGTAGTCGGGCGCGGTCACGGGGGGAGAGGCGTGTTGGTGTTGCGTTGCCGCTCGCCCTATCTCTCGCGACAAAATTTTAATGAGGGCGCACCATTTGATGCGTTGCGGTGGGGCCGCAGAGGAAGAGAAGATGCGGTGTTGTCAGGTTGTCGTCCTCCCTATCCTCTGCGGCCGTTTTAGTGCCTGCGGACGGCGAGCGCTGGGGCTGCTCCCCGTCTGCCAAAAGGCAAGGAGGCGGCGTAGTGTCCGCGCTGCCTCCCAAGAAGCATAACAATGCGGGGCCCGCCAACACCAACGGCGGGCTAGTCCCGGGCGGGGTCACGGCAAAGAATGTCATCCGCGAATCGCGTGACCCCGCCACTACACGGGACCGCGGTGGTTTTGGTGGGTACGCCCCGAACACCTGGGAAGAGCCTCCACACACATCCTCCGCCAGTGCCAAGCCCGGTCGATCACACTCTGGCCGGGTTGGCGTCGAGTTGAGATGGCTCATAAGAAGAGGTTTCACCGTAGTCAACAAAAAAATAAGGAAACAGCTAAGACGATGGTGGTGATTATAATAAAGTTCCTATCCTAGTTAATCGTCAATAATATTACAAATTTAAAAGTGCTTATCTTCCTGTGTTTTATTTGCACGTCAGTTTTAATGTGTTGGACCATTTTTAATTAATAAAGCTGTGGATGTAGGCCTGTCTAATGAGACTTACCTATGTTATATACTTATATCGAAATATGTGTGGGAGTGTCTTTGAACGACAGAGTAAAGATTTGTGTGATAAGAGAGTGTTGTGGGGTAAAAGAAGATGTAGTGACAACAAGTTTGGACACGTGGAGAGGATGGATGATGAAGGACTGACCAAGAAATTATATAAAGCAAGTGTGAATGGGACAAGAGGAAGGGGAAGACCTAGACGGACGTTCTCTGACCAGATTGGAGACATCCTAAAAAGGACAGGTTAGAAGTACCCTTAACCGAAGAGCATGCATGAGAAATTTGATGGGAGTGAATGAAACGAGAGATATGTCAGGATCGTTGCAAATGGCGTGCCTACGCCTCCGGGAAACAGGCGTGAGTCTATGTATGTATGTATCGAAATGTATAGGCGACAAACGAGCATTCGGATCGCCTGATGGTAAGCGATTACCACCACCCACGGACTCAAGCAAAACCAGAGGAGTCACAAGTGCGTTGCCTCCCTTTAGGTTAGGAAAAGGGATAGAAGGATGAGTGGGAGAAGTTATAGGGGATGGGGCCTACTGAGCTCTCACTCACGGAACGAAACGCCACAGTATAGGTACTGTTACTTTACATCGATTTTCTATGAGAGGTAGTACTTCCCCGGTAGGGCCACCCACTCACTCTGAAATAAGCTGGGGCTCTGCTATTTTTAAATCAAATCAACATTCTTATCCTATACGAAAATGCGGTTCGCTAGTATGTATTTTCATAACAAAGTAGGTGCCAGTTTATAGCAAAAGGAAATAAACATACATACATATTAAAACCAGGAAAGGCCAGGCATCAATGCTGAAATTACCAAGACTACTGCCTGCAAATTATTCAATAAATTATGAATTGATTTATTGAATGAAGCCTAATTATACTTAGCAACTTACCGGTAGTTAATTTGAACAAAATAAATTAAAATTATGTTTACGACTAAAACTCATATTCTTTTGAGTTTTCACCATATAAATACCACATTTAAATTCAATAAAATGCAAATGTGTTTCAATTACCGTTTTTTGTAATAAATTCTAATAGATCCGCTATATTTTAAACAGGCTCGTTTTTCTTTTAAATAACGAATGTATATTAGAAATTAAATTGCATTGTTATATTAAGTTGTTTTTCCGTCAATGAAGAGCGACAATCTACATATTATCGCTTGCTAAGCGGTGAATGAAAACATCGCGAGGAAACGTGCAGGAAGTCTGGTAACCCGCACTTGGCCAGCTCGGTGGACTATGGCCTTACCCTTCTCAAAGTGGGAAGAGGCCCGTACCACTGGGACGTTTATAAACAGGGCCAATGACGCTTACGGTATACCTAACTCAAAAGCATAATATAGAAAATCATACGTATCTGAAATCCCCGCTTATCGCGAATCGCTAGCAATATGGACAACGCCGTACCGCAGCCCTCCGCAATTATGCCGTGATAATAGCGGCGACGCGTTTAAAGTTTCGTTTAGGGTTGCCACAAGAAGCTAGTGAAAATATGAATTAATTTTCAATTACCCTAATTCGCATTAACAGTTTGGATATAAATCGATAAATAATCTAATCAATACCAAGTGTTATAAATAAAAATTAATACATGTTATGTCAAAAAAATATTCGGTAGCTATCTGATAGCTATAATATTAATATACTCCTGAAATCATCTAGTTACCTATATTGTTTTACTTATAGTCAAATAAGTACACAATGCTTAGGTGGTTGTCATAGCACAGCCTCTGCTTAATATGGGTTCAGGTCAATTGTTCAGATGGGAGCTGTCCCAGGATATTCTATATAAAACTAGAAATTAAATTGACTGCCTCCGTGGTCCAGTGGTAAGCTTTCGAAACGGTTCGATTCCCGGGTCGGGCAAAAGTGTACCTGAGGTTTTCCGAATCCTCAGTAGCAGCACGGAGTCTGCTACTTAATGGCAATGGGCTCGCCCCATATACGGGCGACCTAAAACTTATAAGGCGACATGTGATACCTCTGCCTTCCACTTCGGGGTTACAGGCAAGATGATATAAAAAACATGTGTATAATTAATTAACATCACGTTTAGACGACTTTTCTTGTTGACCAACAAACTTTTCCTGATACTATATTATGATTTTCGGATTTACTCGACTCTGATGTTTCTGTTATATAAAAAGCTACCGGTAAAAGCAAGTAGTGTGTGGAAACGGTTTTGGCAGGGACTTGAATTGCAACTTTAACAATGGCAGCCATAGCAGCTTTTTTCTAGTTTCTTCGCCAATAGTAATAAAAATTTCGATCTCTCCCCGAACCGTATAAACAATTGTTTTGCAATAAACCACCGCTTTTAACCCAAGGCAGTCTTTCACAGCGAACTAAAAGACACCGCCAATGAATTTTAGAACCAAATTTCATTTATATTATCCCGATAACAGTACGAAAATAATCTAAAACATTAAAGCTCGAAATACCAATCGATCGATTCACTGCCGACCAACGTCAATAAATTGAGCAATTCCACAAATGGCCCAACAGACTAATAAATAACGGCGACCAATCGTAAAGAAGCTACCGTTTTATCTAGCTGCCGACTAAATTCATAACTCCTCCTTAACACGTCATCAATTATTTTAATGCTCCTTCATAAATATTGTTGTCATACGTATACATGCGACACTCTGTTTCAACTATGTTTAAAACCGTTTAAATCTAAACACTGCATCAATTCTAAATCTTATATCTTCTTTCATAAGATTTATAATTGAATCAGCTACGCAGCTGCCACATAGTCCATCAACAAAATTAAGTATTCTAATTCTAAAATGAAAATACAAACACATACATCATTATTGCAAAGGATTAAGGTGTGATGCCATTCATAATTTGATATTCTAGCGGCAAAATTAATTTTGTATGAAATATGCTTTGCGCAAACTTTGCGGCGACAGTTGGCGACGTATTCGGATAAACTCGCCACTTGTACAATGTCTATTGGCTGTTGCGAAAATAGGAAACCTATGTAGGTCTAATTTTGTTACGCAAACGTTCGATGAATCATTGGATTTGAATAAATTAAGAGGTTTAGCTGAGCTCTTATCTAATAAAGACAAGACAGAATATATAGTTATAGTAAGTGCTTAATTAAATCTTCTGCGTAAATTCGTTTCCGTTGATATTGTTGCTGATTACAATGGCCAAGTGTCGTAAGCTTTAAGGCCTATTTACACAATAATAGTTTCTTAAAGTACGATGCTGTATTTGTCTTGCCAGAGGAATAAAACAGAGATGGAAAGAAACTTGCTTTGTAATAATTGCTTCGTGTAAATCAGGCATTAGTGTAACTTACTGTCATAAGTATGATTTAGTTCGTAGAGTTAATAATACAAAATGTAAGAAATGAGTTATCACAGCTTTTACCTACATTGGAACAGATAATGAATTAAGTATATATATATAAGCGATCGTATCATTGTGTATTCCGAAGAAAAGAGGACTGTGACATACAATGTATTGGATAAGTTATTCAGAGTATATACAGTTACAGAGTTACAACTCCTTACTAAAATTAATTTATTGTTCCAAATAGAAAAATCATGGCCTCTATAAACTTTGTTTGTTTGCACTATAAGAGAAGGAAAACTTGATTCAAACCCCACACCAGCCCGTTTGGACAGCGTGGTATAATAGGCCAATTCCTCCTTTCAAAGGAGAGGCCTAGTCCAGCAGTGGACTGTTAAAGGCTGATGATGATGATGATAAAATTTGTGTTTAGTTTTGTTTCCTATGATTCTACGCCGTTACACTGAAAACATATCTTAAGTAAGTTTGACGTACAAAAACATCATTGTGACCTAAGTGAATAAAGGCATTATGTTTTTGACTTTGACTTTAAAACGTATTGTTCATGACTTGATATCACCGACGCTTTAATACAGATCGGAAAGTTAAAGCAACATGTCACCACTTGTCTGTGTGGTGACGGATTAAGAATACGGAATGTCACCACCCCATATCATCCCATGGGTGTCGTTAGAGTCGACAGAGGGAGCATATTATGCAGAGAACAGCACTGTAAGAGAAGGAAAACTTGATACAAACCCTTTAACAACGCGTTTGGCCAGCGTGGTATAGAAGGCCAATTCCTCCTTTCAAAGGAGAGGCTTAGTCCAGCAGTGGACTGTTAAAGACTGATGATGTCATGGGTGTCACCACTTGAAAGGGTGACGACTCGTTGTGGCTTTTCTTCACCAGAGCATTAACTACCGTGCTTTAGAGGGCACATAAAGCCCTTGGAACCGGTACTTCTCCCAAAAAATAAAGGCATGTAAAAGGTCTATAACACTGACGCCAAAATTTACTGCACAGTCATACGTAAAGAAAAAATAAATAATATGAAAAAATATCTTACTTATTGAAAATAACGAAATCGCTAGGCTTTTAGAAAGACAAATATGCAACCCTATTTAAAGATAATGCATCCATATCATCTAAAGCTTAAAGCAAATAATCTTTGCTTTCCAAGATTTTCTAATGACTTTGGTTTTATGAACCCATCTATAATTTTAGATCCGACTTGCCGTTGTTCCATTTTCTAATACTGTCTCTAATGCCAGGTTCCTTCCGGTTTATATGTCTGTATGCTTATTTCCTCTTACTATAAAATGGCACCTATTTCGTTGTGAAAATACATATCATACATATACTCACGCCTTTTCCCGTCGGGGTAGACAGAGACAACGGAACGCCACTTGCTTCTACCCTTACAGACCTCACGCGCTTCCTCTACACTCATTTCTCTTTTCATACATGCTCGTCGGCTTCGGGTACTTCGGACCTTGCCATTTTTTAGGATGTTCCCAATTTTGTCGGGGAATGTCCGACGACGTCTGCCGCGACCGACTTGCCCACACTCATTTGCCTTATAGATCCGATTCGTCATTCTTTCTTCACTCAATTGCCTCACGTGTCCAAACCACTTCAGCAATCCTTTCTCAATCCTAGTCATGACATCTTCTTTCAGACCACTGTTCTCTCGTAAGGTTACTATCGGAATACATATATTATCAGCAAACCTGATGTTCTTATTGGATAAAAATGTGATTTGATTTATAGCAGAACCTCAGCTAATTTCAGCGTGAATGGGCTGGGAAGTACTACCCTCTCACCGTATATCGTGTTAAAGTAACAGTATCTACACTATTGCGTCACGTTTGGTAAGTGAGAGTGTCAGGCCCATTCCCTTTTCCTATCCCTTTTCCTGTCCCAAAAACCGGCAACGCACTTGTGACTCTTCTGGCGTTATGCGTGGATTGAAAGGCCGTCTGCTCGTTTGCAGCTTATTTCACAAAGAAAAGCTTTTTTACAAAACATTCAGAATCAATGTCTAATGTATGAAACATTACGTTGTATGTGATGCCTAATGTAGGTAATCATCTTATGTATCTATATGCCACCAAACCATGCAGTTGGTTCTACTAGCAGTTTCTTCACGACTTTAAATAAAATATTGAATAAAGTATGCTTAAATGGTAAGCAGATTGTTCTGTGTGCAGATTATAATATTGTCAATTTAAAATAGACTAAGCTATCCAACGAATTTAAGGAACTTTTAATTGCTTACAACTTAAAATTGCAATTTAAACAAATTACTAGATTCAGTAGCAAAACATGTATTGATATATATAGCCCATAATATAAAAAGATGTGTGGGCACTATTAATGAATTAGGACTATCAGACCACAATGCGCATATCATTAAAATACCGGTTAAGAAAACGTGCACCTTAAAATATTGGTTTATTGTGAAGCGAGATTACTCTAATGAAAATCGGGGAATATTTAAAAAATGTTTTAATCAGTTGACCAACAATGACGTCTAGAGTTGTACGGATCCAAATAGTGCATATAATAACTTTCATGAAAACTTTGCTATGCTGTATGAACTCTGCTTGCCATTTGTTAAAATTAAGATTATTAATCAACCTAGATCAAAATGGATATCACGTGGGCTAAAAATATGTAGTAAGCGTAAATGTCAACTCTTGTGGCAATGCAGAACTAAACCAAGTACAACAAATAAGACCACTTTCAAAACATACGCGAAAAGGTATAAAACTGTAATTAACCTGACAAAAAAAGCGCAAAATTACTACTATATTCATACCGCCACAAATAAGTGCAAAGCAACTTGGAAAGTGATTAATGAGATCAAATATAAATACCCAGCTGAAAGCGTAAATCGATTAATTAAAAATTATCAAATAATACAAGACCTTTTATCCATTGCCCAAACATTTAATAACCATTATCTTGATATAAACAATAAAAAAGTGACTAATACACTCAATAATTCATTTAATAATTTGACATATAATTCTTCTAATAAATTGACATGTAATTCATCTAATAAATTGTCATATAATTCATCTAATAAATTTACATATAATTCATCTAATAAATTGACATATAATTCTTCTAATCGAATTTCTTGAAAGCCATAATATTCTTACGCCTAACCAATATGGTTTTAGAAAAAAGAAATCTATACATATCGCAATATACAACTTTTTACAAAAAGTATTAAATATTTTAGACAAAGGATTCCCGGCTATATGTCAAAAGCATTTGACCGCATCGAGCATAGTACCCTCTTAAAAAAAAATGTACGCATATGGTATCAGAGGCAACGTGTATGATCTCGTAAAATCATACCTCTCAAATAGACAACAATACACAGAGATTCGTCAATTAAACCCACAATAAATGACTGAAGAAATTTATACATCTGAACCTGGAAAACTAAATTTGGTTTCCCACAAGGGAGTATTTTGGGCCCCTTGTTCTTTCTAGAATAATAATTAAGTAAATATAAATGACATACCTTCAATAATAAATCATGACATCACACTATTTGCTGATGATAGCACGGTACTATTCAACAATGATGTTACAATTAATTTAGAACTTGACATCAATCAATCCTTAGTAACAATTATAGACTGGCTTAATATCAATAATTTAATGATCAACATCGACAAAACAAAAATAATGAATTTAAAATAAGTTCAAATCGCACGCCTTCCTTAAAAATCCGATATATTGATAGTGACACAGTAGAAACTGAAGAAACAAAATTTTTAGGAGAAATCACATGTTGACTTTGTGTGTAAAAGACTAAGCCAGTTTTTATATGCCCTGAATCGGTTAAGAAAAACAACTAATAAAGAAACACTTTTGACAGCATACCATGGCTACGTCAGTTTAACCCTAAGGCTCGGCGTAATATTTTAGGGCAATAGTACGGATAAAGGTCGGGAATCAATAGCACAAAAACTCTGTATATGGGCTATGTTTAATCTACACCAAACCGACTCGTGTGTACCATATTTTAAAGAACTTAAAATCTTACCTTTCCCAAGTCTATATATTTTGGAGGTTGGTCTTTTTGTAAAGAATAACTCTGAGCTATTCAACTTTTGAAAACGTGTAAGACATGAGGATAAACTATACATAGTCGCTTGTAAGACACATTTTATTAACGAAAGTATATTCTGTACAGCTTCACGCATATTCAACAATATTCCGAAAGAGATTAGAATGATAACAAACATAAATACATTTAAAAATAAACTACATGTTGCTAATAAACAAATGTTATTATATAGTAACAGATTACTTATCTGACAAATCTCTACTCAGTTACTCTGTGCCTCAGTCATGATTTGTTCAGTATTATCTACTTTTACATTAATTATTATTATAGCCTGTATACAATTTTGTGACACTATTATCCATATTTTAAAATGCATCTACCTACGCAATTGATTGCAACCCTTGTATGCCCAATAGGCGGGACATAGCTGAACTAAAATTATTGAAACTATAACATCTGTATTATGTACCAACCACAATAAAGATAACAATCACAATAAACTCATTCTTATTGATTGTATGAGAGAAACCACCCTGAAAAGACCTTTGGAGTTTGTTCGACATTGGAATTTTTCGCTCACTAAAACCACCACGGTATCCTCGACATCACACGGTAGCGGGGTCACGCGGGTGAATAGCATACTTTACCGCATCCCCATCCGGAAGATTACTATCTAAGCTATTACTTGCTTGTCTATCAACATTCCGTTCTCCGATTAACACTTTACATTATAGATTAGGTTCATTGGCTCGGGCCATAATTCGTACATCATTAAGCTGCTGCCGTTCAACAAAACCACTAAGATTACATTAATTTATCCCATTTCATCCGGCACGAATTTCACTTTTAATTTTACCCTTATCAAATTTATGATTATTTAACTCACATATTTATTAGCCAATTTATTGATACAGCAGCTGAATTGATAAAATATCGATTTTCGACCTGAATACCATCGTATTCCTAAACTTACCACAAACGGGAAATACTTCCTAATAAACAAAACCGATAGTTACAATTATTTAATCAGCATTCCAGTTAACTGGCGGAAATATTGTCCAGTTACTGTAGCAGTAAACGTTAAACTGTGGTAAGCTATAAGAAATAAATAAAACTAGAATATAAAGCTGACCAGTTTTCGAGATGGTGTGGTGAAAACTGACCGTTGTTAAAGTCGAGTTTATAAAAAGCTTGCGCTTTAACCAGTTACGATGAAGTGCTGAAGTATAAACATGCATGTACGAGAGTCATAGAACATGACTTAATCATACACATAATTGCCTAGTTTGAGAAGACCTACTCGTAGAGTTACCACTGACAACAACTGTGACTCGAGAAATACTTATTTCGATTATTCTTATACATTTATATACTTTTATCATATATAATATATAAGGGTGCATAGGGTTCCCACCAAGAACTTAGGGTCCCAAGCCAACCTCACCTGCAAGTGGTGCACCTGCCGATCAACGGACGAGGCAATGGCAAACAAAATATCCCGATAAGCGGCAATAGGCTCGCCACCTATTACGTGGGATCAAAACACTGGCGAAAAGTGGGCGTTTAATATGCCTCTGCCCACCCCTTTGGGGAAACAGGCGTGAGTCTATGTATGTATGTATGTATCATATATAAAAGAAGTAATGGTCTTATAACGAGCGAGTGCAATGTTACGAGCAATTTGGGAAAATTTTGCTTAGACACTATTCCTAGAACACGATCCCATAGACGTCTAATTGTAGAATCGACTACGTCGGAAATCAAATCGAAGCCAAATCTTACTGAGCGCACAGGTTTCGCAACCTTAAACTAACCTAGTAACTAACGGCCAATTTCTATCTTGCCTGCAATCAGTAAAATTTTTGAAAAGGTTATTTTGCATCAGTTAGAGAGCCACTTTCTCACAAATAATTTATTGCACCGTGAGCAGTATGGCTTCACTAAGGGTCGCTCCACCGTTGATGCCGGTGTAGCTCTATTAACCCTTAATTCGATAATGTGGTATATACTGGACATCAACTTTAAAAAAATATACAATAATTTTTTAAAACTATATTGTATTTATTTTAATTCCATTATTTTATTTGTAAACTAATATACTGTATATAAAATTACGCGTAAGGTGCGCGTGCTCATTGTGGGTTAGTCGCCGCCGAAATGTCTGGAAGGAAGCACGTGCCGCGACCGCTCTCGGTAAGTCCCGATTTATTTGTAATTTTACAATGCAATAATTACTCATCTTTTCTAAATATATTTTATAAAACTTATGAATTTGTGAACATAAACTAAAATTATAATAGCTGTTACGGATTTACCGTAATATTCAATGAAATTAGCGTGTCCAGTATATTTCCCATTGCCAAGTAGGTACTGTTTTAATGCGATTTTGGGATGTGTAGTATATTGGACACTGCCAGTTAGTTAGAAAAGTAACTGCTAATATGATTTTATAAACTAAGATGCGTATTTAGTAATTATGTGTAATGTTTTTTTCTAACAATTTGTATTAATTGCAGGTGTTCAAACAAACATCACGTGCATCAAAGCTATTGGCACTAGTGCCGCCAATTAACGCTTCATCAGACGTAGAAAATCAAACAAGTTCGGATGAAGAGGTTTTTATAAGCTCATGCCGCCAAGACAGTGACGATTTGTCCTCTGAAGCACCATCTATACCGTCGTCATTAGAAAACTTGGATATTTCCGAAGACGATGAAGATAGGAGTAATGCTTCTGGTGATGAAATATCCAATAGCGAGCCAGAAGATCAAGAACTAGCAGTGCCTCTAACACCAATTATCAACCAAGTGTTGCCGTCGACCAGTCAGGTAAATTACGATAATATTCCAACTTTGTCGTCCATTCAGTCTATACCGTCTGTTCAAGATATATCACCAATACCCAATGCCGTGAATACCAGATCTAAAAGAAGGCGGTATATCAACACCCACTCTCGTGTTCATAATATCAGGCCCAAAAAACGTAAACACACAGACTACAAATGGAAAAAAGGCAAATTCCTGCACAAAGCCGAAATAACTAATTGTGAATTTAAGAATAACTTACATGCCGATTTCACGCCTATAGATTATTTTTGGAAATACTTTTCTCTGGATATTTTACAAGATATAGTACATAATACCAATCTTTATGCAGTTCAAGTTACCGGCCGATCTATCAATATCTCTGAGGACGAAATTAAAGATTTTATTGCCATTTTATTACTTATGGGTGTGGTAAATTTGCCATCATATGTAGATTATTGGTCAAAAGAATTACGCTACCCAGCTATTGCTGAAATCATGTCACTGAAGAAGTTTGAAACCATACGCAGATACATCCATTTTGCTGATAACTCTTGTCCAGATTCAGATCGCTACTTCAAAGTAAGACCTTTTGTAGAGAAGGTGAGGAGAAACTGCTTGGCCACCGAAGAGGAAATCAGATATAGTATTGACGAGATGACCATACCGTATAAAGGCAAAAAGGCGGGTAACAGGAGACAGTACAATCCCATGAAACCCAATAAATGGGGTTTCAAAAACTTTGTTCGAGCAGGCATGTCGGGAATTGTATATGACTTCCTGCTTTATGGAGGTGAAGACACATTTAGATATATCCAGTTTTCACAAGCCGAAGAAACCTTAACCTTAGCAGCTAAAGTTGTCGTTGCTTTATGCAAGACAATACAGACAAGAGCCTGTGTCGTGTATTTTGACAATTATTTTTCGACTCTAGATTTGGCAATACACCTTAGAGACGAATGTGGTATCTTTAGTTTAGGAACTATACGCCAAAACAGGCTAAAAGGTTGTGACAAACTACTGATGAGTGACAAATCTTTAAAAAAGAAAGGTAGAGGTTCTTATTGCCAAGTCGTTGACAATACACATAAGATAGCAATAGTAAAATGGTACGACAATAAGGTAGTCACTCTAATCAGTACGTACGCTGATGCTTACCCTGTAGGAAAAATAAAGAGGTACAGCAAGGAAATGAAAGCCCGAGTTGATGTGGACTGTCCAGAACTTATAAAGCACTATAATAATCACATGGGAGGCGTCGATCTCGCAGATATGCTGGTTGCGTTGTACCGGACTACTTATAAGAGCCGTCGTTGGTATACTGCAATCTTTGCTCAAATGCTCGACATTTGTGTGAACAACGCATGGTTAGTTTATCGCAGAGATTGTAGTAATCGGGCAGTGAAGCACATGCCTTTGAAGTCTTTTCGGTGCCAATAAGCAAGAGAGTTACAGAATAAAAGTAGATCTCGTATATCTGTAAACAACAACTGTCGAACAGATGACAGTGTCCGCTATGACAATATTGGCCATTTCCCTAGTTTTGGAGAGTCATACGGTCGCTGCAAACTATGCATCCAAAATAAGACTGATGTTTATTGCGTAAAGTGCAACCAAAGACTGTGTTTAGTACGTAAGAGAAATTGTTTTTATAATTATCATAGTAAGTGAAAGTTTCTAACTATGTTGACTGATTATATAATATTTTTTATTTAATTTTATCTGAAATTCAGAATAATAATGTTACGAATGAAAAGATTCAGACTGATTATATTGTTGATCTCACTTAGAATGAGTAAAATGTTCCTCATTCTATTGATAAAAAATAAAGATTTTATAATACAATACGAAACATGTCATTGTTTTTTCATTTTATGATATTTTATTTTATCACTTGCACAAAATAGAAAGAAGTCCTAGAAAGTAATAATTCGGCAATGTGTAATATACAGCACATCAAAATTATCGACAACTTTATGGCAAACCTGACAAGGTCCAGTATACTGGACATGCATTTTCAGGAAATGAGGTAATACCAGATTTTTTAAATTATTTTTTCAGGTCCTAACAACTCCTAGTAAAGCTGAAAATGTGAAAAAAAACATGAGTTTCTTAAAATTCTCCTCTTGCCAAATTAAGGGTTAAAACATATCTTTAACGCTTGGGAAAATTCGAAGGATGCCATTGGTGTTTTTTGCGACTTGTCAAAGGCTTTTGATTGTGTTGAACATGATACACTTTTACGTAAACTCAACCATTATGGTATTCGAGATAGCGCACTCAATCTTGTTGCCAGTTACCTTAGAGATAGAGTTCAGTATGTAGATGTTAGTGGAAGTAGGTCTCAAGGTTTGCCAGTGGGAATGGGCGTTCCACAGGGCTCTATTCTTGGTCCGTTTCTTTTTTTAATATATATTAATGACTTGCCATTCTTTGTTAGAAATTTATGTGATATTGTTCTTTTTGCTGACGATACTTCACTTATTTTTAAAGTTGATCGTAATACAAGTAACATTGACAGCGTAAATAATTCTCTTGCGCAAGTACTACATTGGTTCACGACAAATAATTTGCTACTCAACTCTGGCAAAACAAAATGTGTGAAATTCACTTTGCCGAATGTCAAAAATGTTCTTACTAATATAATTTTAAATAACGAAACAATTAACCTAGTTGATTCAACTGTATTTTTAGGTTTAACTTTAGATTGTAAGCTTCAGTGGGGTGCCCAAATATCCTGTCTGGCAGTCAAACTTAGTTCTGCAGCATTTGCAGTTAGGAAAGTTCGCCAATTCACAGACGTAGATACTGCTAGACTAGTTTACTTTAGTTACTTTCACAGTGTAATGTCTTACGGGATACTATTATGGGGTACGGCGGCCGATATTCAGACAATTTTTGTTATTCAAAAGAGGGCCATACGTGCAATATATAAGTTAGGTGCTAGAGATTCTTTACGAGATAAATTTAAAGAAGTAGAAATATTTACAGTTGCATCGCAGTATATATTTGCTAATTTAATGTACGTTAAGAAAAACTTAACTCTTTACCGTAAAAATAGTGACGTGCACAAAGTGAACACAAGGAATAAGCATAAACTAGTGGGCACTAACTACCGTCTACATAAAGTTCATAACTCATTTGCGGGACTCGGTATACAATTCTTCAACAAATTACCTCTGGAAATAATGAATTTACCTCTGCACAAATTTAAAACCACTACTAGGAATTTTCTTTTAAAAAGGGGTTATTACACTATTAAAGAATTTCTAGATGACAAGACATCATGGGTCTAGTTGCTTTTTTTTTTAAATTCACCATTATTGTTATTTTTATGACTGTGTAAAATACTCTCTTCTTAATTAGTAACATGTTAAGTGGAGGTGCCTCGTGAACACATGATTTTTGCAGGATTTGGATATTATTACGATTTGTTGAATGTAGTTTAACATTATTTATTCCTGATCATATCGTTGTTCACTTGTCACCTTCACAAAATTCTTTCTACATTTGCATTCCTTCACGCGGTCCACTGATTTATGTTCATAATAACGATCTGGAAAATGGAGGTAATTGGCGGTCATGGTCAGTATACCAATAGATTGTTTCTTACTGCCGGTTCGTATACCGTTATCGTCATGCTCACTAAAATGTCATTTCTTGTGGTGGCGTCGTGTGTCGGGTCATCCCTGTCCCTCTAATATGGCGAGAGGGATGATGGCTGGCACATGCGTCATACTCGTGAACGGGTGCTACTTGCGATGACTGGTCGATGATGGTCTTGCGGGCTGGTATTAGATTTTAATATTTAACTGCATCATTTCCATTATGGGTCTGATCACTTTCGCGGATTGCCTGCATTATTAGGTATATATAATGTAAGTGGATGCTCCTGTTTCACCATGTCTATTCTGAGGAGACTAACCAAATGAACATCAAAAGTATTATGCTTGAGTATTATTATGTACAGTAAATATATACAAATGATATAGAAGGTGTAACAGTTGCAGCACCTTACAAAATGTAAATTATGTGTATTATGCAAAACCTGGCGAAGAAAAAGAGTGACCGTGAGTTTTATTGCCCGTTCTTTCTCATGGTTCTACCTATTGCTTTGCGAACGTGGCAGTAAATGTAAATGTAGAGTCTTTAAGTAATTATTTTATAAATTTATTATTTTGACGTTCATAAGCGTCACATCGTGACCCAAATGAATAAACGATTTTGAATTTTGAATTTTGAACCAGATGGTGCCATGAATGTAAATGGCTGCCTCTAGAGAGTTATAAGATCAGGAGTTTTAAACTACTAACTAGTAGATTTTTAGTTTAAGAACAATAAAAATATGTACCGTTTAATTTAGTAGAGGATGACAAGTATAATAATATTGATAGTCACTGGTCATTCTAGAAACCATTGAAATTCTAGCTAAGCTTGTAAAACTATGTGCAGCTAAGTAGTTTATTGAATATAAGAATTTTCAGTACCAGCAAACATTCATCATTAGGCGGGTCCACACAGAGCGAGCAGCCTCGCGAAGCATTTGCCGCGCGAGGCTGCTCGCTCTGTGTGGACCCGCCTATTATCTTGTGAATCATCGCTTGAACCGTGCCTCGGAGCGCACGCCGTCGTTTCCGACTATCGTAAATGTCTCTGACCGTTGTTATAGGAATTACCTCTAAATAAACTGACACTAGTCTAAACTTTAGAACATCACTACCGCAACCCTTCGGACTGCGGAGGCTGGCTAGTCAGGCAGTCGCTCAGTGTAAAAGCTAATATTGAATCAAACCTAGTTAGACTAGTAAACGGACCCCGGGCACCAAGGCGAAAGCTAAAACGCTAGACGAATGCATACACAACATGCAGAGACCTACAGATCTCTAATGCGACACACTACCTACTTGTTCATAACTTTCATAACTTGTAGTCTCTAGGTTTATGCATGATGGAAGGACAGGCAGGAAGCTTCAGCATAGGCCTGGCAACCAGGCAAATTCTGAATTGTTCAAACTACGGGGTTTAAGAAACATTTGCAACAAATAATTTTGTAAGCCTAATAGGAATCGGTATTGACAATTTCCTTTTTGGCTTACTAGTCAATCCGATACATCAGTTTTTTTTTTCTTGCTGTCCCATTGTTGGGCAATATAAAAACAAAACTTCCAGAATATATAGCCTGAAATATGAAATTGACAAATCACTTTATGGCCAACTTTACATTGAGCGTTGCGTCAAAGAACGCGCATTCCCCATGTCAGTGAGGCCTAAAATTTTCGCCAAGCTAGTAACAGAGGTGGTTTCATCATAACAAGAAAGATTTCTAAGATGGTGCTCAGATAAGACTCAAATAAACTACCAACCGTAACCCATACTTATATGTAAACTCTAATTATTCTTGGGCAGTTTGTGAATGTCTTCGAAATGCGCGCCTCGTGTAAATTACGCGCTCTAATTGAGGTCGGAAAAGGCTATTAAGTGAACCAGATTAATTTTATGTCCGTATTTATTTATACAGTGGGTACGATTCCTGACTTTGCCTAGTATTTAGGGTTGCAACAATTAAAAAATTCTGAAAAATCATATGTTTTGAAATGTATATATAGTAAAAAATCGAATATATACAAAGCATTTTCTGGAAAAGTTTTGGATCTAAGGCTTAAATTACTATTACTGCTTAGCCTCAGAATATAACTTATTGAGTTCAGCTATAGTGGAACCACAGCTTTGATTAAGTTTCATATTGTGCCACAAAAGCATTTAAAATTAAAGAAAGGTTTCAGGTTCTTCGTTGTATGGTACCTTTAGTGAATTAAATGTTTTGGCTGACAAATTCTAGTGACCAAACATTGCCAGATTTTGATCTTCGATGAAATATTCGTCATCATCATCACTGACCTAACGTTATCCAGGTTGCATCCAAGACTTTTCAACTTGAAGCCCAAGGTCTGACTGTACTGGTCTAACCAGATCTGATCTGAGTGGTGATGAAAGATTAGAATTGCTTCTTATAAAACAAAATTTAAAGTGTGGTGTAACATATCATCGTAATAGTAACATGTCCGTGTTGTGACGGATTAAGAATACGGATTGTCACCACCCCATATCATCCCATGGGTGTCGTAAGAGCCGACAGAGGGAGCATATTATGCAGAGAACAGCACTGTAAGAGAAGGAAAACTTGATACAAACCCTATACCAACCCGTTTGGCCAACGTGGTATAGTAGGCCAATTCCTTCTTTTGAATGAGAGGCCTAGTCCAGCAGTGGACTGTTAAAGGCTGATGATGATGATGATGAAAACAAAATGATTTATAAATAATCCACATCAGATCGACAATACGTATCTAATCGCCACGTCACGTCGCCTGCACGACCTAACTCAATGTTCCGATACATAACATTTATTCACGCTGCAAATCCTATCAATTATAATAAATTGATATGTCACAAAGATACATATTTATTGACTGAGTATCGCGACTTCTAGTGAATACCTAATCTGAGAGTTAACCGATTTATCCAAGGGATGAGAAATTTTATGCGTCCGAGTCATATTGGAATAATTCGAAAGTCGTAAATTTTGAACTGGTCTTGGGTTAACAGGATGATAAATTGCATGTTACCAAAACTTGGAAAAACACAGAGTTGGCAATGTAAGAAGAGGTATATCACACTAATCCCCTGCAGACACCACATCGTCTTCTTAAATAACCTTAAGTTTTCTCGCAACCAAAACAGCTTTTTTGCCCGTGGACTTCTTCACGAAGTAAGAAGTATTGCGGCACACTGCTCCGAATCGTAAAAAAATAGGCTGCGCTCTGCCCGTGGTGCAAAAATCCATAGTGCAAGAATTTTGAAATTTTTGGTTCTTTACTTGATTTTTTGTGTAAAAATGAGCAGACGCGCCACCGCGGCAAGCGATTATTTAGCCCATAGACAAAAATACTTTTCATTAATCATATGAAAATAGTATTCACTGCCTTAGGAAAGCTCGACAACCCTGACTTATCCGCAAGTTTTGTTTATAAATCGATCAATTTTTAAATTAATGATACACTTTAGTATTGAACAGGTTCTCACCACAAATAACAACCAGCGAACAATTTACTTAGTCCTTTCGGAGCTTTAACACACTTTGAGTTAACAGTTCAGCTTATATAAAGAGCATAACTTTTATAATTATGTAGATTGCTATCTTTTGATAGTCCATTCCGACTAGTCTTTTAGGTACTTACCCCAAGAGAGACAAATTATAATTATTTTAGAAAACGAGCTGAGTTTATTATACCACTAAGGTGTATTTTGATACGCAATACGGAGCCAAGCTTCTATCTACCTTTCAAATAAAAATTAATCTGATTTCAAAAATGCGCGTCCTAGTACTATTGCAGCACATGAACTGAGTGTTCATGTGCTGCAAGCCTAAATTTCCATAAACATTTTCTGACACAACTTAAAAACATACTCAAAAAACGAGTATTAAATAAAGAAATGCCTGTTTACGAATAAAAGCCTTCATGAGAAGAAACAGGCAAGAAACTCATAGCTACCTTAGAGCCGACTCTCATCTGGAAGCAAACAAGTCGTCACGGAAAACGCAGCGGGAATAAGATTCCCAGATGAAATATGTAAGCCTGCACATGAGTCTAGTGTTACGATTGCAAAGCGGATATACCTAATAGTACCAAGTTTGATAGTTGCACAGGGCACTGAGTATAATTGCATTAAATTATAATTTTAAATGTTTTATAATGAATATCGCTAATATATTAGCTTGTAACCGATTTCGACGAGGAGAGAGGGTTCCTAATGGTGTGTTTATGTTTAGACACGGAACTCCGTCACAATTTGGCAACATATTATCCCTTTACTGCGTAGATATTGAGTACTCCGTGGGACTGCCTCCGTGGTCCAGTGGATAGCGTATGCGCCTGCTGATCGGAGGTCGCGGGTTCGATTCCCGGGTCGGGCAAAAGTGTTACTAAGTTTTTCCGAATTTTCAGTAGTAGCACGGAGTCTGGTGATGTGCCCGGTAACGACAATAGGCTCGCCCCCTATTACGTGGTACCAAAAAGTCATGGCGAAATGTGGGTGTAATATTACACCTCTGCCTACCCCTTCGGGAATACAGGCGTGAGTCTATAAAAAAAAATATTGAGTAGTACATTCATATAACGTGCTACGGTTTCAGTACGCAAGGAGGAATCTTATGACATTGGTTTGATGCCTATTTTATTATTTCAACTAACTTCCTCTATATTTCTATAAACAAGGAAAACCATACGCACGGTGTGTGAACCCTATATAAATTATGCCGGTTATGTTGACTCGTGATTACAGACATCCTCCAGGACGCTTCGCATGCATATTTCATAAAGGTTGTCTTGTTAAAAACGCGTCAATCTCACATGCCATTATTGTTTATTTTATCGGCGGCAAATGATAGCCCTGATGATCCTATCTACATGTGTCAATATCTACTTGAATTATTCAGTGTTTGCTGCTAACAGGCTAAGAACGATTGACTGGAAATATTAATGGAAAAAAATGACTGCGTTTAAACTGTTTAAAGCAAGAATGTGTGAATACAATGGCTGTGAGTTGCTTATAAAACAATTGATTCCGCCATAAAATTTTCTACATAATGTTACTTTCCGAAGAATTAGACACATTATCAGTTCACGCCTACATTCGAACGCTTGCTCTGCTTCGGTGGTCTGTGTTTTGCTCTCCCAAGCCAAACGTGATAATTATACAGTATGTTGGCGATTTATTGGAGAGTGAAACTACAAACGTACCTATAAACTACATATATGTATTACACTTTTAATCTGGTTACAGCGTGCGAAATATTGACGAGAACCACTACAATTTTGAAAATTAAACGAAGCTTAACCTGTATCAATAATAAATGCATAATCATTGACGTGCTAAGGGCCTAAATTTCAAAACAATATGTGATTTATCTGTACAGAAAAAATGTTGCTACCAGTTCAAACCCAGTCGGGCACTCCCGATTTTTCGAAGTAAAGTGAAGTGAAATCTGGCAATCCGCTTTCTCGATCACTGTGCCAATGAATACAGATTTACATAGAAGCGCAGTTCTTAAGGATTTCGTGTGCCGATTCCAAGTGGGGACTGTCTCCAGTTTAGTTCGTAGTTGGCGCCGTTGGCGGCGCTGGCGTCGTTCTCCGTCTCTCTCGCTCTCGTAGTTAAGATACACTGAAGGAGAGAGAGACACCTGCCGCAGCGCGACTGCCGCTAAGCGGCAATTTGAGCCGCAGAAAGTTTGTCTTCAAAGCGCCCATAGGAAATGCGCCTCTATGTAAATATCTGAGCTCTTTGACTGTGCCCAGCAGTATAACTGATCATAAACAAGACAAGTCTGATGACAATGATGAAGAAACGTTTCTTTATTTTATTTACGATTAGAGAATATCAAGCTTACTATCAATTGTATCGTAGCTCGTTCGCCGACATTATTTCATAAAAAATAGAAACTTATTCACGCAGTAAACACCTGGCCCTCAGCATGATTCCTCTATTCCACTTCGCAGCACGCTATCTCTTATTTCTATATTACCTTATGCTAATACAATTTATATTTATTTTATATACAAACTCCATATTAATATCTACTTAATTTGATAACTGTATTCTATCATTTGGCCACTGACCACGAATTCTAATAATAATGATTTTTATGATAATTTTGTAAAATTAAATTGAATTTAACACATTTAATAGGTACTTTGTATGTAATAGGTATACTACTAGATTAATCTACGAAATAAATTTCACCAGTAATCTCTTATCTTTTAATTTTCATGCATTACATATCAATAACCACGGCTTAAAAGTTACGAGGTCTTAACATAATAAATAACTTTTATTTGTGGTCATATTTATAATTTATTAATAGTCAATTCGTGTTTAGTTAGTCGGAACACAGATGATAAAATTGTACACAAATCCTTGAATATTTTTTGTATAGTATCTTCGCTTATGCAAAACATACTTTATATGTTTATTTTTGCAGTAAAGCCTGCGGGGTCTGCCAATAGGAAAATCAATTTTTAGATATTCGCTACGTGCGAAGTGCATGGAGGGGGTAGCTAAAACGATCGCAGCGCATGCCGTGGCAGAAATCCGTAACTATTCGGGAAGACAATTTGGTTTTTGATTTGAACTTTGTCATAACAAATACATTATCTGATAATTTAATTCTTGATCTTAAATATTATCATCTTTGAAATGGGTCATAATTGTTGTTGTGTTGTGGACTGCAAAAATAACGGCACAAATAGTCTGTGTAAATTCTATATTTTTCCAACAGTAGAGTGGAAATTAGATCAAAGAAAGATTAGATACGATACTTAATAAATAAATTATTTTATTTGTTCTGTATTTTATGTGATATTAAATAATGTTTTATTTTGCAGTGTTGATGGCTCGCCATGGACTCCAAGACGTCACGACACAATTTGTAGGGAACTTTTTATTGGAGGCAAAAAATCTGACGTGCAAACAAGTCCAAGTTATGTTCCTACGATATTCCCTCAAATATATCGACAGAAGAAAGTTAGAGAGTCACAGGTGTTAGCTAGATATACGTTTTATAAAACGTAGTTCCACAAAAGTCTTAGATATCACATCAAATCAAGTAAGAGTAAGAGTTGAAGATGAAAATGAATTTAATCAAATCGAACCTCGTGTGGCTGATCAAGGATGCCAAATTGATCTGTTTTCTGAATCGAATTTAAAAGAAACAATCATTATTTGTAATAGATTCATTTACAGTGATCACTCTGATGCTGAAATCCAAGTGGATATAGCAACAACTTCAAAAATTGTAGCAATTAATAATGCAAGAATGAAAGATAAAAGCTGTTGCACTGACAAAATATTGTATGATAATCAATGTACCGAAACAAAAAGCCAATAATTTGTTGGTATTTCATCAATAAAACTGATCAAGAACTCCTAGAACTTGCTGGTGCGTCATGTAGCAATTTGCAGTTTGTAGTAACAAGATTAACTACATATTAAAATGAAAACTGGCTTGACATTTTCAGCATTGAGTATATTATTTGGTATACAGCAGAACCACAACCTCACGAATATTTCATTTGATCTTACAAAATCTAGCTTGTGCAACTACTAATTTAATCTTTTGGCCGAATAGAGCCACCGTAGAAGCAACAATGACCAAGTGTTTCAGTCCAGATTACATCAATACAAGAGTTATTATTGACTGGACTGAATTCCGAATTGAAATACCGAATGGATGACCGTTGATAGTAAAAATACCACTTCTTCTTTTTATTTATCTTTAATTTACTATAATTACATACTAGAAAGCAATAAAATACTGAAATGTCATTATTTGGCATAATCCCGAATAGTTGCGCATACTAGGTGGCGCTATTGTCGTGCACGGTCTCAATACACATGCAAGAGAAAAACACATGCTGGTATATAAGCCGCATTATAGAAAATAGGCTAGATTAATTTCAGAGCAATGCGTATGTATGATGCGGATTGCTAGTCAACGATCATTCCTATGTGTACTTCACAAAGCTGTTAAGTGGTTTCAGTTAACATGAATTGCATAATATACAAAATCAATCAAAATAAATAAATGTATGTCAATCTTTATCACACGTCCATTGTTTTTATCCTATAGATCTACAATTTTATTGTTAGAGTATGTCCGTGTGGTGACGGATTAAGAATACGGAATGTCACCACCCCATTTATCATCCCATGGGTGTCGTAAGAGCCGACAGAGGGAGCATATTATGCAGAGAACAGCACTGTAAGAGAAGGAAAACTTGATACAAACCCTATACCAACCCGTTTGACCAGCGTGGTATAGTAGGCCATTTCCTCCTTTCAAAGGAGAGGCCTGTCCAGCAGTGGACTTTTAAAGGCTGATGATGATGATGTGGAACTTTCGCTGGAAATCCGCAACGACAGTCTGCACACGCCGTCTCTTTCACAAGAAGAAGTAAGAAATAGGTCATCACAGCCGGTGTATTGTTAATAATACTACCAATAACATAACAAATACTAGTAGAAAGTAGAAACTCAAATATTGATATAATTTAGTGCTAAACGTTAGTTCAAATATTTTAATGACTGTCTGGCCAAGTTCAATTCAACTGCTGTCGTTTACGACCCGTTTAGTTTACGAAACGTGATGTACACAATGCTAAACTCAGGTTAAGTACGTATTTTATAGGTTAGGTTAGGTTAGCCTAGTAAATCGACGTTTTGATTGCTATATTTATGATATTTAGATTATGTTATAGGCTGATCTGGATAATTCCTTATCTGTAATTTAGTTTGCATTCTTAATCCATGTTATTGTGATAACATGGACTTGGAATAAAATGTGTCCCAATATGCTAGCCTTCAACATCATCATCATCATATCAGTTCAAGGACTAAGTAGTGATAGCCTTAGCTCTGGCAAAATTATATAGACAGAATAACACATTTTTATCTATATGTAGGTATGTAGGTATAAAATAAAAGTTAATGCAGGTAATAGAGTGAATGGAGCTCTGAAGGTGTTTATGAATAGCCAAAACGTGTCCAAAAAGGCACGTTTGGCTGTGCATAGAGGGGTTATTACCTACTCTTATGTATGGTAGTGATAGTTGGATATGGCAGAAGAGTCATGAAAGTAGAATAAATGCTGTAGAAATGAGAGCACTGAGAAGTATGTGTGGTGTTTCTCTGACTGAAAGAGTAAAGAATTTTGTGATAAGAGAGTGTTGTGGGTTAAAAGAAGATGTAGTGACAAGCATCGAGAAAGGTATGCTAAGATGGTTTGGGCACGTGGAGAGGATGGATGACGAAAGACTGACCAAGCAGATATATAAGGCAAGTGTGGAAGGGACAGGACGAAGGGGAAGACCTAGGCGGACGTTCTCTGACCAGATTGGAGACATCCTAAAAACAGGACAGGTTAGAAGTAACCTGAACAGAAGAACATGTATGAGGAATCTGATGGGAGTGAATGAAGAAAGAGAGATATGTCAGGATCGTTGCAAATGGCGTTCCGTAGTCTCTGCCTACCCCTCCGGGAAACAGGCATGAGTCTATGTATGTAACTGACTGAAGGACTGATGGACAACGCACACCCGAAACTATTAGGCGCATAAATTGTCCTACTGCTGAGCATAAGCCTCTTCCCTCTATGAGAAGGGTAAGGCCATAGTTTATCACACATATGTATTTACTTCACATGTCTTTCAAAAATATTATGAAGAACTCTCAGACTTGCAAGTTTCTTCGCGATATTTTCTTACACTATTAAGCGAGCGATGATGAACAATTTAATACACACTTACCTAAAAATCATGGGTGCGTGCTGTAACAATGACTTTTCAAACTTATTAACCCTTATTTAAACATTACGGCTTTGGTTTAATAAGTTCGAAAAAGACGTTTTAAACGTTACCTCATTTTCATCATTCTCATTGTTTCATATTATGTAAACTCGCAATTTTAACACTTTCACGGACAGTAAACGAGACACAATTGAAGTTTTATTGTTATCACGTTTATAGGCGTTTACTGTCCTTCAAAGTGTTAAAAGTATTCGTAACATTCTACACATAATTTATATTTATAAGATTAGTAGAGATTATAAGGCACTACATCTCAGCTGTCCACCTATGTAAAATAATACAACCTATGCGCATGCGCAGCGCTCCAAATATCTATTTGAACATGATATTGCTCAAGAGCGCCGGCTTTCAACTAAAATCTATGTGGAATTTATGTAAACAAACCGCCTATACATTTTTGTATTATCACTGCTTGAAAGTAAGTTTATGAACTCGATTTAAATGCGGTATCTGCTTGTTCACACTTTTATCTAAAGAATACAAATCTATTTGGAATACAATACTTACGTCTACAATGAAACAATTTATGGCATAATGATTGATCAATTTAAGAACATTTCATATGCTTCCGCATAAACTACATTTCTAGCAACATTATAATTTTATATTAGTAAATGTACTGATTATAATAATATACTTGTGTCAATTATGTTTTATAATTTATGTTATGCGAGAGATGATATGAATGTAGAAAAACAGGTGGTAAACATGATGGTAGAGCGACGAAAAAGTAGAGGAGAGAAGAAAAATTCACGTACTGTGTGAGGATTTGGAATAGAAAGGGGTAAACGAACGAATGAAAGTGTGACAGAAAAGAATGGGAGTGAAGTATATATACTGCCCCCGCTCTCATACTTTTCTGTCGCCTTCTTCAAATTAATTGAAACCAGGGGGCCAATTCTGCTATTTTTATATGACATTGATATTATATTTTGAATGGATTTAAAAGCGGTATTCTGATAACCTAATGTTATCATCGTATAATTTAAAATAAACAGTTCGTCGTTGACACATACGATTTCGTTACAATTTCATTCAAATATCAGATAATTCAGAAAAATACGCTTTTTGTGACGTAAGTATGATACTGACAAGATATCGAGACTATATTTATTTAGCAGAATTGGGCCCCAGGACAAAAGTATGAAGATACATTTTAAGGAAATTGGTAAAGCATTACATACTCCATATTACCATGATAAAATGTATTGCCTAACTCCGTACTACAAATTTACCTGAAGTAGTTATCTTATCAACATAATTCGAACCTATCACTTTTAATTAATCATAAACATACATAAGTGAAATAGATGGTAGGTACCGATGATGCATTGAGATACAAGTACATTAGATAAAAAGTAACATCTAGATAAAACTGTAATATTCTTGTAAAATGGACGACCTATGTGAGATCTAAGTACACTATCTTAGCTAGTAGTGTACATTTGCAAGTAAATAAAGGGTTAAGTCTAATACATATATAGTTCTCATGAGCAAAAACGACGAAACGGACACAAGCAAGACTAGAGCTATATTCTTTTGTAAAAGCCCTTTATATTTACATTCAGCTTCTAAGATGACAATAACGTATTATGGCAAAAAGCAAACAGATTATGTCTAATCCATCGCAAGATTATCCCTCACTAAGTGATTTACTTACAAGGATTATGATATCCACAAATCTGGGTCAAATAACATCTTAATGAGACACGAGCCTAAGGAACATTAAGTAAGACTTGATGATGTTTACGAGGATGTTTCGCGGGAACCGATGTTAAGATACCGATGGCATAAACGTGTCTGGCTGTATAAGTATGCAGGTTGTGCGAGACTTTATGTGACTCCTGGCGGTCGTTTATACTTTGAAGGTGTTGGAAGTGGTTTGCCTCCGTTCTTTTAGTAAATAAACAAATCAACTTGGTTACGTACTATAGTCAATGTAAGCTCTGTGAAACGGTTATGTTCTAGCGATGTTAGGTTTGTGATGTAATTGAAATATAAGGATATAGAGATTCTCCTGAGTGCACATAAGCCACCTCTTGAATCCCTTCCATCGATTTTGGTCTTTCTATAAACATCCGTGACCTCTGCGACTAAGAAAATCTACGACCATTATAAAGAAAATCTTTAAAAGAATATTTTAAATACCTAACACTAACGCTCCTTATTCTATGTAATGTAATGACTATAAATGAAATGACACCACACCTTTCATCACCTCATCTCAATCAATTCATACTGTTAAATAAGCGTCATCTACGAAAGGGATCCCTTTTTTGATCCATTTAACCTTTTTGTTGTACCGTATGCGTAAGAACAAGAAAGTAATTAACTCAGCAGCCAAAGTGTCCTCCGTATTGAGTCACGTCGTTCGTCGATCGAAATAGCAATGAATCGACTTTCTAAGCAGCTAACACTTTTCGCTATTTATTCTGTTTCGGTGTAAAAATAGTACACGGCGCTAACATAGGGCCTGTCTTTGTGTTGTTAATTAATACAAATTACTTGAGTAGTAGGTACCTACTGATTTATTGCCGAGGTGGATGGGTGGTTAGTTGCTACAAAACAAACGAGACTTTTTTAGTTGCCCGCGAAATAGTGTCGTTTTATTCGCTCATGATAGGAGAGAAAACTCATTGTCATCAATGAGGTACGTACGGTTTTATACCCGAAATTAAGATTACCAATTCGAAAATCACAATCAGAAGCTAAAGTTTTAACATAATTATGTTTAAAGTATCACTTATATTAGACAGTCTACTTGGCAATTGACACCAAAATATAAAACAAATAACCTTTCTTGTCATAAAGGTGCGTGTAGCTTGAGCATGTTGAGGCACATGCGCGGGTTATATGCACGGCAAACATATCGTTTAAAAAAATGTGCGGGTCCAGCGACTTGAGCATGTACCAAAGCGAGCCACCCGCGCAACTAATTCGCGTGCTCTGCGGCACGCGCGGGTCACTCGCGCATGTTACTTGTTAAAATGACATTTTTAACATATGATTTTAAAAGAATTTTCGTTCGTCAAGACATTTTGACGCAATTCAAGTCATAAAGCTACCGCGCGAATAGCATGCACATGTAGCTCTTTACCACGAACAAATAACTTGTATGTAATGCAAAGTGGCATTACATACAGCTTGCGCAAGTAGCCCGTGTCTTTACTTGCTCCAGTTATTTGCACCATGTACAAGTACAAGCGAGTAACTTGAATAAGTAGCGTGCGCATATTACTCACGCGTGTGACCCGCACCTTTACTTGCTCCAGCTACATGCACCGTGTACAAGCACCCTAAAAGTGCATTCTTGTAGCAACATCCTCTAGCTTAGCAGACTGAGTTGCTTAAAAAATCCTTAAGATCGCTTTCCAAAATTAGATGAAGCATTTTTCTAGAATCATCATTGAAACTATTAAGGTTCGTAATTAATCTGAAATAAACACATACAAAACAGTCAATTCCCACCTACATTTGTAGGATATTTTTTACACACGGAACAATTAATAAAAACTGTCAATGGCCTAGTAAGCCAATTGTCTAATAATTTTAAGACAAAGTAAACCTTAGTGCTAGAGAATAAAGTTGTTTATAGTCTAATAAATGAAACAATCGACCCCCGCAGTATAATCCCTGGGGATTAAGCCGTAGTTTTTTAGCGTATAAACAGCTTCCTTATGTGTGATCAGACGAACAAATAACTTCAATATGTTCTATCGAACGCTAGACACAGATTCACAGGATGTTTGCATTTTAATTTATTGAGTTCACAAAGATTTTATAGAAAAGGTGACGTAAACCGATCACTTTAGCGGTTCCTTCACAAAATCATATCCAAGGGATATGATTTTGTGCAGAGAGATTCGCAAAATTACCACATACATTTCGTAAAAATACGAAACTTCTTAGTAATTGCTATCTTAATCTTCTTCCAAAGAACCTTCCCTCTTCTTTGCTTTACCTCATTCTGATATCAAGAGTCAGATCACTTTTCCCAGTGCTCTCATTTTTGTGATATTTATCCAGGTTTTATTAATGAACATCCTGTGTATCAGCTTACTGTCCTATATTCCCGCGACGTCCAAATTTGTCACCCTCGCGTGTTTTTGGATTCATTACAATTTGTTCTTTATTTTTCCATATTATACTATAAATGTGCGTACTGCTCTAACTATCCGTTACATTTTTAGGAATAAATTCCTTGAGCGATTTGTAAAAAATGGCACAGAGTACTGTTGAACCTTTAGCTTTAACTGAAAAAGTATTTTAATTTTACAGTGAATTGCGTTTATATTCAGTTCCTCTTTGACTGTAATCTTTTTGGTCAATGTTTAAAGGTTGCATTCAGAAGCCCACTCCTTGTATTTATTTTCCATAAATAAATATTATTTAATTCCATTTTATTATTATTTAATTTTATACTGTACAGTCCCGCCGCGACCACGGCTGAAGCAAGTCAGCCGAAACGTTGGCAAAAAACCGAGGAATTTATGACTTAAACTAGAGGACGCCAGCAGCTACGCTTGCATTTTTTTAATTTACCCATTTTGGCCGATCCCGTGGGAATTTCGGGAAATCCCTTCTTAGTGCACCTCTACGGTCCCCAAGGAACACACATGCCAAATTTCAGCTCCCTGCGCCCAATAGTTTCGACTGTAGCGTGTCTGTCAGTCAGTCAGTAACGCAAGGATTTTATATATTAAGATATAAGATTTATCGCGAGTAAGACCCGCTATATAACCTTGTATAATTTTATATCTACTGGGTCTTTCATCCTCACTTAATTTTCTTTACGGCAAGGAGAGAAAGAATGGGAGCCGTTTTAGGTGTAGAGCCTCCGCTTGGCAACGCGTGGAGGATACCTTGTAAGACTATAAAGGCGTCATTTTTTTAAACGAAAACGCAATACATCCGGTACCTACTGAATTATATTTCTGTCATCTACAGGCACTCACACTACCGTACTTACAATGCCTTTAACTTACAATCGGATGTCACACCAAACTCTAAAAAGCGCCGAAGCTTCATTACATCCAATTCATAACCAAGTAACGGTGGTACATTATCTAAATACCTTTTCAATGATTAATGTCATTACCACGCCGCAGGCATAGCCGCACAACGCCCTATATCTACGGTGACATCAAAGCCACCGCGGCCCACATTGCATACAAAGCACTACAAAATAATCCCTACGGTTTCCTGTTAATGGTTTGTGCGGCCATATGAGGTGGGTCTAGAATATTGATAAAAATGTATGTAGAATGTCGTTGTTATATATTGAAATAGCGGCGCCTGATCAAATGTTACGATTTTTGAAAGCTTACTCTTAATGAACGAAAATTTAGAAAATTACATATATTTTTTCGTCCTTTAATGGCTGGTGATAAATAAAAGAAATAACCTCTAAAATATCTTGCGACGAAAATCTGATCAACTATCAAAGTAGGTATATGATTCACAAAAACTTACCTTTAAACGCAAAATCATAAATTTTTCCTGTTTGAAAGTCTTTTGATGGCATATGAATAAATAGTAGAATATCTATTTGCCCCTAACATGGGCAATATGTAGAGTAGAAATCTGATAAATTATAATCCTAAGATGGTTGTGATTACGTTTTAAAAAAATCTAGTGAGATAAGACCCATAACCCATTACAACGCCTTAATGTTTTAGTTGCCCAACAAAAGTTAGCCTAGGTTCGATTCAAAGCTCTAACGTATTTGAAGATATATAAAAAATATGTAAATTAACTATAGGCAAACTGTAAAATTTATTATATTTGTAGAGATGTGTGTATAGAAAAAAAATGCTTGCTTCCAAAGAGCAAATAATATATTTCAATAATGATTACCTCCAATCGCTTCCCGTTAACCGAACATAAAAAAATTAAAGCAACATGGTCCCAAAATTCCAACAAATTGGAAATCTACCCAAAATTGCATAATGGTTACAAATGCATACATAATTTCGAAATTACCAGTAAAACGTCCGCTTACTAGTAAGATCAATTAAAACGGATCGACGAATAAACGTGAACTTTATTTAAACTTGTTTCTGAACGTAGCCTCTTATAGCCTAATTATAATTTAAATAACTGTGGATCTCGTGGGATACGGCTCTTGTGTATTTATTTTTTTATTTTCATTTTCATTCAAGATGATATCTTTATTTTTAAGTTTTATGCATATTATTAAACATTCACGTGGTAAACATCAGTACCTACTTGTATGCTTAGATGCCTAAAGATGAATATTGTTCTGTTTTAATATTATTAATTTATCAATGGAATATTTTATCAAAGGTGCTTATGTAAATCATATGATACTTATGTGAATCATATGACGGCATAGTGGTTAACGAATCTGTTTATCTGAAGTTCGTAGTTAAAATTTTGAGATTAAAATAAATCTTTGTTCATCATAAGCCTTTAATAGTGCACTGCTGTACTAGGCCTCTCCTTTGAAAAGAGGAATTGGCCTACTATACCACGCTGGCCAAACGGGTTGGTATAGGGTTTGTATCAAGTTTTCCTTCTCTTAAAGTGTTGTTCTTTGCAATATGCTCCCTCTGTCGGCTCTTACGACACCCATGGGATGATATGGGGTGGTGACATTCCGTATTCTTAATCCGTCACCACACGGACTTGTTGGATAAGCATAAATATTTCTTCCCTAAGAGTGATTTTAATTTATATCTTTTGTTCTCTGTAGTTGTCTGTTTATCATATTACCGACTCTACTCAGTCCATGTCTGTCTTAGGCTCGCCACCTATTACGTGGGATCAAAACACTGGCGAAAAGTGGGCATTTAATATGCCTCTGCCTACCCCTTCGGGGAAACAGGCGTGAGTCAATGTATGTATGTATGTACTTAGTCCATGATCTGATTAAAAATAAAAACTGACTTTTGTGTCCTCACACACAACAAGACATACCATGGAGTCAGTATTTTTTTTTTACTATCTACAAATATAAATCTTACATCATTACATAATTTTAAACTAAATCAATTTGCAAACCATAATTTATAGATAGCTTTCTGGTCCTTTCATAGATAGTTTTCTGAGCAAAATGGCCACTACGCACGAACTCCTTTACTAAAAGTGATCTCGGCCACAATACTGTCGCACTTCCAACCAAATCACATTCAAACGCCTCACGTACTACAGTGAAAGACTAAAAGCAAAATTAATTGTTTACTCATTTCTCTAAAGCACACATTTCACTATTTACTACCAGATAAGCAATGCCTTGTGCACTGTCGGGCAAAATAATATACGCACTTGTTTGTCTAAACAACTTAAACCAACATTGATACGGACAAATAAAATATGACCTATTTACTGAATAGTTCTTACAATACTAGTAACAAGTAATAGGCTAGTTGACAAAAAAAAATTTAAAAGTCCGTCCTTTAGATTATTCAAAAATAAGCGATACGTATTTTTTTATTTGTAAATTAAACCAAAAATGACCAAGATATAGCTCATTAAAGTTACGTATAACGTCACACCGTGCTGCATTTTTTCGCACTAGATGACGTCACACGTAACTTTAATGGGCTATATCTTTGTTATTTTTTTATTTAATCGAAAAAAGAAAAAATACGTGTCCAATATTTTTTTATAATCTAAAATACGGACTAAATAAAATGTAATTATTTTGACCCTGGAAACTACCCTATTATATCAAGAAAGTTTTCTTATTCTATAGTAAGTCTGAATAAATTTTTGCAATGTCAATGTCTTGGGAGACAGAGAAATTACGCTAGAAAGGCGGCTTTTGCCTTGAGATATTCACAATTGTGCATTGTTCGTTACGTCCGGCTCGAATGTACCATGTACAGTACCATGTTAAGGAATAATCTCTGTGTCACTAGAGTATTAAGGAAACCTAGAAATCGTAGCACTGAATTCGATGTTCTACTACAATAGGATATGTTTAATGCTATTTATTTGATTCTGTTATTCATTTACTTAAGTACTATATCGCATTGCTATTCATTCAAGTTGGATCTGAAATCCCGACGGGATTATATCTTTCTAATGGCCACTGCTATTAATACCGACAAATCATTTTGGCTGTTGTCTGTCCAATTATTCTGGCAAATTGCTGACACTACTTGACCACTTATTATAAGGTGATTCTCATTATAAGATAGCCTTTATTTCTTAAGGGCTAAATTTGGCTTAGATCTGTGCAAAAAATTCATATCATTTTCTCAATTATTCTAAATCTTCTTCAGTGACAATCAGCTATGGTATCTCGCTACTAAATCTGGTGTGCCTCAGGGCTCCGTGTTATCGCCCACACTTTTTCTTCTGCATATTAATGATATGCTCACTTTTGGGGGCATACATTGCTGCGCAGATGACAGTACAGTACATGGGCGATATCTCGGACACCCTGCGGCTAAGCAAGTCGATACTGAGGAGTATAGGCGAACACTTGTTGCTGAGCTTGACTGGGTTCTGAATTGCATCTCGCATTGGGGTGATGAGAACCTGGTCGAGTTCAATGCCAAGAAAACACAGGTGTGCGCATTCTCAGCCAAGGTATCTCCATTCCTTCCCCATCCCTCTCTTCTGGCCACTCCACTACCGATTCAAGACAGCCTCAATATCCTGGGTATGGACATACGCAGAAATTTCAACCAGAAAAACTACATTGAGGGTGTCATCAAATCCGCATCTCGGAAACTCGGAGTCCTGAACAAGGTGAGGAGGTTTTTCACGCCGGAGCAGTTGTGTCTGTTATACAAGACCCAGGTTCGCTCCTGCTTGGAATACTGCTCTCACCTTTGGAATGGCTCCGCTCAGTACTTATTGGACGCCCTTGATAAGTTGCAGCGGCGTGCTGTCCGTATCATTGGGGATCCACAGGCCACTAAGACTCTTGAGTCACTGCAATTACGCAGAGACGTGGCCTCAATAGCTGTCTTCTATCGCATTTATCACGGTGAGTGCTCCGAAGGGCTCTTTCAACTAATCCCACCCTCTCCTTTCCTATCCCCAACGATACGTGCTGGGTTAAGGTGCCACTCTTACACGGTAGAACAGATACCGTCACGCACCAAACGGTTCGGGGCCTCTTATCTCTGCCTTACCATTAAGATGTGGAACGCTTTACCAGCCCACGTGTTTTCCTCCACTTATGATACTGGGTCCTTTAAGCGGGGCGTAAAAAAGCTACTCTGAAGGCCGTCAAGGTGTAGGCCATCATGCCATAATGCCATGCTGACTGCTTGGATGATGGCCATCACTATGGGACTTCACTGACTGCTTAACATCAGGCAGCATGGAGCCAATTTGTTCAGCAGAAATAAAAAAAAATCAAACAGTAGCACTATTTTTCTTATTTGTTTTAGTCGGATTAGTATGTTTATTTGTATTTAGATTCCCTATTATTCTTTGTACTTAGGAGAGGCCTATATCCAGCAATGGACTACGGTTAGGCTAATTCACGATTAATGAAAGTAGTTTCATATTCCGAATGTCACAGTCATCTCTTCAAGTAAGACACGGCAGGCAAGTATTTTCTTAGGTAAGCTTAGTAATATGATTATAACACCAGGTTTCTGCTTATTAAAGTGTGGTACAGCCGTCTTAAAGACAAGCCGACACAAACAAACAGACAAACTAATAAATTGTTTCTTTTTTGTAAGTGGTATTGTATAGGCATTTGTAAACTTAATAGACTCTGGAAGGTACATCTAATCTCTTACAAAACACAAGTTGTATCGATTAATTAACGAATAATAGCCGTGTACGAAGCTTATACAAACACACCGAGTAGGTACAGTTTGCTTGGCCCTAATTGTAAGCCAAAGAAAGTTTTTATTTACCGTAACTGTGCAAATGATTTTTGCATACGCTACTAGTTACCTAAAATATTATTTCAATGTAAAATATTCATTTATTCAAATGTAATTACAAGAATATATTGCTTGTAAAGTTTTTGCCAATAGTGCTGTTTAAATATTATAGTTTATTGATGGATGTTCTCGCCAAGATTCTTGAAAATATCAAAGGTTATATTGGTTTTGATTGTTTGGAGATGTTTTTAGTTATTCCCGTAACTGCGGTTTGGTCTAGAAATTGCGAACTCTCTTCAGATCATTTAACACTTTTATAAATAATACCAGAAGCAGTTTTTAGTATATTTACTGAAACTGGACAAAAGACGTTATCTAGGTCTATTTTTAGCATTGGTGAGTTTCAAATGATCGTATTTTATAAGATTTTTATTTACTTATCTGGCCTCCTGTCAAAGCTAAGCACTAGACCCGATGGTGTTTACTGATTAGTTCAGTGTTTCTTACGAGTGATGACTCGACGTAGTATTTAAAGGCCAATTTCCACTTTGATTAGTGCACGTTCAGGTGATCAATGTAGGTGCGTAGTGATTTGACCTAAACGGGTGTAGACAGCAACTGATTAATGCGAGTACAATATAAAGTTGGGCTAATACAATATTCACTTATCGCTGTAACTTGCACTCGCACTAATCAAAGTGGAAATTCGCCTTAGGGCAGCTACTTAAACACACCTAGTTTAGGTTTGTACCTCACAATAATTAATTTAGCTTTTACAGTTTCCACACAAAACCAGATTCTGGTCTTTGTAGTATTCTTGATGCATTGATGATAATAATTTAACAGTTTCTCCAGCTTTTCTTTAGCAGTCGCATGCTGAATGACTTCATACAAATGTCAGAATTCAAATACGCTAACTTAGAGAGTTACTTTGACCAGCTTCACTGGAAAACGAATGTCACTTGTGTCTTTATATGATTATATATTATTGAAGAATGCATAGTGCATTGATGTAAGTTGTCAGATTTTCACGCCACGTGCCTTAAGTTCCGCTATTGTACAGATATTACTTCATACAGTTTGGTGTTTTTGTAAAGTCCGTATATATGTTACTGTAAAAGCCCGAAGTACGGTAAATCTTAATATTTACCAGTAAATCCTAAGATTTGATGAGTTGGTAAATGATCGAAATTTTAAATTAAAAAAAACACCAAGTTTACGGAGTCCTGCTTTGGAGAGCTCCTATTTTTAGGTTAAGGATCACAAGAGAACCTAACGTAACCTAGTTACTTGAGTCTGACCTAACTTTACAGGCTTTTACAGTAACATAATATATATACGATAATTCTCATATTTGACACATTGTGCAAAAAAAGAAAATTGCCAAATCTGCTATGTTAGGTTATATTAGTTTCGCTTGTGACCCTTAACCCAAAAACAGGACCCTGCGAAGCAGGGCTCCGTCAACTTATTTTATATTTCATTAATAAAATCGTACATTTACCAACTCATGCTGGTAAATCTTAGGATTTATTGGGAAATCTTAAGATTTACCGTACTTCTGGCTTTTACAGTAATATATATACTTATATTAACCTAGACTTCGCTCGCAGCTTCACCCGCGTAAATGGTACACTTTAACCTTCCTCAGGAATCAGCCTATCTAACAGAAAAATGGTGAAAGCTGTACAAAATTAGAACGGCATTCTCTCTTATTATATTCATTCTCTATATTTTTCATTTAATTTCATTTAATGTTCTTACCAAAGCAAGAGCAGCAAGAAGAGAAACCATGCTTAATATTATATTTAGTGTGGATTAACAGTGCCAATCAGTTTCGTTAAATAGCGAATTTCGAGAAAGACACAGGTCATATAAAGCCAGTTTCTTGCGAACATCGTCAAAATTTATATTCTTATTATATCATAAAAACATTTGACATAATAAAATAATATTTTTATTGAGGTAGCAATATTGTAGAAATCCTTATGCAAATATTACTAATAATAACATTTTCTTTATTTAAAAAGGAGCGTTTTTTGATGTCTTCAATCGGATGGTAGACTTTATTGTCCTTAAGCTTTCTCTAAGAGATTGCATCTTGCATAGACTAAAATATATGGTCATACATAAATATTTTAATCTTTGAAATGTGGATCAAGTTTTCCATACTCGTAAATACTCGGAATATAACCAATACATTTACGGGGAGAAATGCTCTATCCCAATAACGGTTAAACGATTTCTCGAATGTCTATTTTGATCAACCGTTATATCGTTTGACCGACAGGAGATGAAAACTGTAATCCAAGATTGGCCAATGAAAAGCTAGGTATACACAACTCGCTATATTGCGAATGAAGCGAAAAATAGGAAGGCTTCAAAATATGCAAACGAGCAGACGGATAGGTAAGCTTTTGCCGCCACTCAACATCAAGGAGACACAACCGACCTGGATGGGAAATGGAATAGTAGGAGTGGGAGAAGAGAGAAATAAAGGGGCCTCCGACACCTTCACTCACCGAAGGAAAGGCAACAGTATGTTTGAGAGAGGGTAGGACTTCCCCGTTCGAGCTGGCCCATTCATGCTAAAATCAGCAAAGTTACCTCAATGTATATAAAAAGTGAAGCCCTTTTTCATATATGTGTTTGTGAATTAAGTATAAGCATGTAGAGTTGACGCATGTATAAACAATTATTGGTCTTCCTATTTTGGGCTTCGCTCTAAAAGAATAGCGTGCTGTTTCTACCTTTTTGTACGCAGCCTGGGCGGTTACAGTGAGTGATGTGATTCCTACTGTCCTAAACATACTCCTTATAAAAAGGTCAACAATAATATGTTCTCTCGTGAGAAACACAGGAGCCATCAACTAAATCAAATTAAAGTAATAGCTCACTACATGCTTCTCAAAGGTTACTGGAACAAGGTTGTATAATTGTGCATTACAAGTTTAGAGTAATACATCTGTAGTAACATAACCGTAAATCTCTACAATTACACTAAACAAATTTGTATTTGAACGCCTAGTTGGTGTGATATTGAATTTTGACGAAATTCTAGAATGCCGGAAAAGGAGGTAGTAGAGAAATAAGCTTCTTGGGGTCTAGCTTTTTTGATTTGAAGATTATGATTCAAGACTATTTTGGGCAACGACTGAGCCTCCTGAGGATGCTTCGTGCAGAGGCGAAACACGAGTCGAAGAATAGTCGGCGCATACAGTGGGATACTGCAAGTCAGGTATCTTCCTGGAACCCATACCATCCCTATATCCCTTGTCCATTTAGAGGAGTTCGGTATTGTCAACCTTTTTCTATTGCAATAGTTGGGGTGGTCAATCCGAGGGTGCGTGGTGGGTTCCTCTTTCCTTCCATTAGGCTTCTTTTTTTTTAATAATTACGCGATTGATATCGGTTATATTAATACGTTCTAGGTCAGTTATATTATTAATATAAACTAGAAGATGGCTGTAGCTATGCCCACACATTTTATTTTAATTCAACCTTTTCTTTCTGATCTTGTGAGAATTTCGGCAGATCCCTTCTTAGTGCACCCCTACGGTCCCAAGGTACGGTCAAATTTAAGCTTCTTGCGTCCAATAATTTTGGCTCTGCGTTGTCTATCAGTCAATCAGTAAAGCAGGAATTTAATATATTAAACAGAAAGTAAAGAAAACAGGATCCTTTTTAAGAGAGCAACATTGAAAATACTCCTTCATGTCCATCTATCATAGTAAAACATTGTATCATATTAATCATCGTATATCTTATGATAAATGTTCAAGTTTTTGCTTAGAAACTATCCATAACATTTAACTAGTGGCGGCAAGTTGCCATTTTATTAATTTATTATCAATTTCTTTTACGTCGCATGAATTTTACATGTAAACGAAGCTGAGCTTATAGCAGCACTTGTTGTCGGCTCAAGACACGTAAGTTATTGATCTTATTGATATTTTATATATGTATGATACATTTAAAAATGAAACAGTTGCGGGATTCTTATAAGTATTTTTTAATGTCTGATTTGTTTCGTTTTATCGTCTGCCGATTCGTAAATTGACACGCGAAAGAATTTCTATATAATTTTCGAAACAGTATTATACATTCGGATACAATAAATCTAGATTGTAGAGCATTCTTTTGCGTCCCGAAACGAATCGGCTCAATAGTTAATTAACATAAAAATCTTGAATAATAAGACCAATCCGATAGGCATTTCCAATCAAACTTTCTAAAATAGATGAATTTAAAACTTACACACCGCATACCTACGTTGTGTCGTCTACAAATGTTATTTATTTCAGTTGATCGAATGTATTAGCGGATAGATGCGTTCTATTCATAGATCTGTCGCTTGCGAGTAATCTCGCTGTTTTCTTATTCATTCATGAGTAATACTATTATAATTAAGTGATAAGATATCAGGTATAATTAAAAATATTTATAACACTTATTTTTAAACTTACCGAAATTGTCTCGCATTCTCGCGGGAAAACAGCAGGCCACAGATAGTACAAGCACAGATAAAAAGGTAATTAATTAAAAATCGAACTAGTCACTTTTTCATAAAAGGAACACAGCACAACACTGGCAGTTACACTCGCACTGAACTGATTTGAAACTCGAGTATGGAATCGATGGATTAATTGTCAATTGTTTTTGGGACGCGTGTGACAAAACGGTGGTTAGGGAAATGGCGCGGGAAGGAGCGGGCGCGCGCGCTGCGATCAGATCTCATACTGAGCTACCATACACTCACGACACAGCAATAATAACCCACCTCGTTATTTCTTTTATTTTCGTTTTTTTAACTGAAAATCTGCAAGATTGACGCCTCGCAGTGCGGTTTTCTTTGATGCTCTCTAGATTTTTTTCGCATCGACCACCGCATTCGACTTTAATTCGGATGCTCGCATGTCAACTTTTTGACGGGATAATCCGGAGAGGTTGTGTTTTTTTTTTTATTTTTTATAAATGGAACTTAAGAGGTGTGCCAAAAATGGATCGGTTGTTTAACGACTTTTTTGTTTCTGTTGTTTTGCCTCGCGTGATCGCATGAGTGCGAATATTTTCGGCACTAGTGCGACTAGACTAATCGAATGTCTACAGCTGTAACCAGGTGTTGATAGCTATTAATTGTCATGTCATTGCGCTTTACTAAGCAGGCGTAGGCGGCGTAGTAATTGCTGTGTGGCACTGTGGGTGAAAGCGTGCAGAAAATTGCCGACCGCCGTATTCTGAGTTCATTACCGAGCTTGGCAGTTTATTTACAGATTTTACAGTATTCTTCATCTTGAGTTAAGTAATGACAATAATATCAACGATCTAGTATTATAACGACTGATAGTTCTTAATCGGCTCACTCTCTACTATCAAAATCTTTGGCACAACTTACCACGCGAAATACAATAGTAGGCATAATGCAGCAATATATCGATATTCTAGGACGCAGTAAGTGTCGCTAGTCGATTCAGTCTTTTCATACAGAATCTCTATTACACACATAACTTCACGCCTTATATCCCCGAAGGGGTAGGCAGTGTATTATACACCCTCTCTATTACCCTGAGAAATAATAAACTCTGCAACTTTTACTGATACTCCCCCTGTATATTAAGCATGAAAACAAATTATACGTACATGACTTGGGCCTTTCTAAAATATCCATATAAATAATTTTTATTTATTTATTTTATTTTTATTTATAGTCTCACGCCTGTATCCCCGCAGGGGTAGGCAGAGGTGTAGGTAAATATTACACCCACATTTCGCCATGAATTTTTAGGTCCCACGTAATAGGGGGTGAGCCTATTGCCGTTGCCGGGCACATCACCAGACTCCGTGCTGCTACTGAGAATTCGGAAAAACTTAGTAACACTTTTGCCCGGCCCGGGAATCGAACCCGGGACCTCCGATCAGCAGTCGCATACGCTATCCACTGGACCACGAAGGCAGACCATATAAATATATGCTATAGATTCAAAGAATTATAATCTTAAAGACAAAAATTCAATAAAACGTTGATTGACAAATATCGAACTAGAGATTACACCAGCTGTAAAACTGTAATCCAAGGCAGTATTATAACATTATCATAATAATGTGCCATAAGCTGTACTAACAGCTTAGAAACTTTAACAATTCCAATTTACGTAAATACACTGATACATATTTTACAATCAGCTTTGTTTTATAATCTGTACCTCTGCTGGACACAAGCCTCTTCTCACTTTAAGAAGCCCTCAAAGACAAGTTGGCAGAATTCACATGTCCTTCTAAAACCATATGGAGAATACTCAGCCGTGTAGGTTTCCTCACCATGTTTGTCTTCGCCGTTTTTACGCAAGCGATAATGAACAATTGGCATAAATAGGAATTATTTGCATTCTTAATTGAAAAATCATATTATTCCATTGCAAGTTACTTCGAAGACATTGAATTGTGATAATTATAATGTTAGAATCATGAGAATGCCAATGTTGGTAAATAGTAATATTAATGTCGTCAATTATTAATTTATTATCAAGTTTATTATTATTTTGTATTGACATTTAATTTCTTAATTTAATTTTAATTTTTGACATATCCTGTAATTATTATATACTGACAGACATATTTAATCTGACTAAAATTATGTTATTTGGTCATTATAATTTTTATTATGTTTTCAAATGTATTGTTTGATTTTTCATTGTATTAAATTCATATAAAAATTTATTCCTTATAAGGTAATACATTTTTACATGCCGCTCTAGCACGGTTAATCATGGTGACACAATACCTTACCTGTATCCATCTATTTACCCATATATCGCAAAATAAACAATTTCATTTCATTTCATTTCAAATACAAGACTTTGAAATCAGAGATGCACGTGGATTTGAACTAGAGACCCTCTGCTTAGCAGTTTGTTAGTTAGTTCCCCCACTAGGCTCTAGGTCTACTAGGCCTATCATTATGTAGGTATGTAAATTATATTTTACAACTAGCTGTTTCCCGCGGTTTCACCCGCGTCCTGAGGGAACTACTTCGCGTACCCGGTTAATTTATATTATAGCCTAAGTTACTCCTTGGTACATCAGCTATCCGCCAGTGAAAGTCCCGTCAAAATCGGTCCAGCCGTTCCAGAGATTAGCGAGAACAAACCGACAACATTTTAAAAAATTGACATTTCGGTATATGTACCGTGTACACATCCATTATGCATTAAGTAAAAAGCGGTTATTTTAATATTACAAACATACACTTCAATTTTATTTTTGTGTATAGATGTCGCTTATAATAAAGTTTAATACCGTCGGGACCAGGGTAGGAATTAGAACGAAAGATTATGACTACACTTATTTAAAGAGCCTGATTCAGTTTTCGTTCCATGTACGAGTATGTTATATAATTATATACTTGGTAAAAAAGAATTAAAAACAACAGGCTAATTTCAAAATTATCAGGATAAAGAGATTTCTATAGTTTTCGTAATTCCTATGGCACAATGGTTGATCTGACGGTAGGCGTGTCTTTGTGAGGTGTTGTTTCAATCCTGAGTCCAGGGTTAGGCTGGATGCGCATGTACTACAACCGCACAACCACCGCGTCATATTGTGGTCAAGCCGTGGTTATGATTGGGTTAATTGGGTATACGGTTGTCGCTAGTGGTTATAGGGCCGTGGTGTGGTCCTGGTTATTATGATTTGGTTCTTAGTCTTAAAAATGTATTTATTATGATAAGTACGGCAATAGTTACATGCGACTTAAATTCAACTGCCGGAATACGAGCGACAGGGCCGGTGCATATTATAATATCGCGAAGCACAGCACAGTACGTTTTGAAATAGTCCGAAAACAATTTTCACAAAATTCTTAGATTATTATGTATGAGCGTGAGTACCTAAGTTAAACATAGTTTTGATAATTAATTTTGGTCATGATTCACAATGAGAACAATGTCCATAAAAGTTTGAAAGTGAAAAATGGTATCCACTTCGCTTCGCTATATATTATTTTTCTTTTTATTTATTTTTTATAGACTCACACCTATATTACGTAAGTACTGTTTATTCTGTGCCTATATCCCCGAACGGGTAGGCAGAGGTGTAATATTACACCCACATTTCGCCATGAATTTATAGGTCGCCGTTACCGCCGGACATATCACCAGACTGCGTGCTTTTTTTTATATATAAAATTAGGCGGCAAACGAGCAGACGGATCGCCTGATGGTAAGCAATTGCTGCCGCCCATGGACACAAGCAACACCACAGGAGTAGTGCGTTGCCTCCCCTTGGAGTTGGGAAATGGGACAGGAGGAGGAATGGAATGAAGGAGAAGAAATAGGGGATGGGCCTCCGGCACTCTCACTCACCGAACGAAACGCAACTGTTTGGTTACTGTTACTTTACGTCGATTTTCTGTGAGAGGTTAGTACTTCCCCCGGCCCATTCGTGCTGCTACTGAGAATTCGGAAAAACCCAGTAACACTTTTGCCCGATTCGGGAATCGAACCCGACACCTCCGATCAGCAGTCGCAGACGCTATGCACTGGACCACGGAGGCTATTATGTGCGCCGGAACTAAAGTACCTATGCTTACCCTCTAATATATAAACTTAAGCATATCTATGTATATAGGGGATGCCCCTTTATAGTAAATATTTACCCAGTTACGGCCATAAGCCAACTCAATGGAAAACTATGCAAATTAAAAATATTTTATTAATTTGTACAAATATTATTAACACATGTTTTAGGAATACCAGCGGCTACTGGAATTTACTATTCCAACATTATTGGAACTCATGTTGTACGTACATATTATTATTCTAATTAGTTGACTATGACTAGTTTTCTTGATCTTAAGCCTTTGGTAAGTCATTAGTTCATTAATATGTTAATGACATTTTTCACTTCCGTTAGCAGACGAACTAGAGGCACACTTGATATGAACGGGTAACCTTAAACATGTATCACCTTTCGGCTAACACTTTAGACCTATGTGATATCATAGTGTTCGCAAGAGTTCCGAAACCTCGCATCATCAGCCTGTTTCAGTCCAAAGCCTCTCCTATGAGCTGGGTCTTCAGCTTTCCTTATCCAATCCTTGCCCGCTGCCCTACGAATATCATCACCCCACCTAGTCACAGACGCTCTACACTCGCATCATCATCATCAGGCTTTAACAGTCCACTGCTGAATTAGGCCTCTCCTTTGAAAGCAGGAATTGGCCTACTATACCACGCTGGCCAAACGGGTTGGTATCCCTATACCATTTGTATCAAGTTTTCCTTCTCTTACAGTGCTGTTCTCTGCATAATATGCTCCCTCTGTCGGCTCTTACGTCACCCATGGGATGATACGGGGTGGTGACATTCTGTATTCTTAATCCGTCACCACACGGACTGACACACTCGCATACTTGAAACAAAAATAATCATCACCATCGTCTTAGCGTCATTTTGGTGGCAGCCGCCTGGCTCCATGACTTTTGCCTCCGAGGCCGAGGTCCGCTTCAAAGCCTAACCAGATTTGACAAAATATTAACTTTTCTACACAGTGACTGCTGTCTGATCTCCGTAACCTAGAGTGACAGTGATACTCCATGGTTTAGACTAGTGTCTGTATATTCTAAGGTAACTAATATGTGACTGCAAGGATGGCGTAGTAGTTTAAGCAGCCACCTCGCCGCCTGACACTGTGCCGAGCAATGATGTTACAAAAGTAAAAAGAAGTAGATATGTTATAGGCGTACTAAAAGCAGGACGCTAAACATAAGCCAGTTGGCAAGTCTGACTTATGTATGTAAGAGGATGAGTGAAGTCGCAAGCCGGCGTCAAAGTGAAACTGACACATCTTGTCAACCGTAAATAAAATAAAATATGGAGTTATCGATGTGTGCTTTAGTGTACCGCGTCTACGGATTGATTACTACGTAGGTAACGTATCTACCTCTTTCTTCTAATATCATTGGTTCCGAGAGTACCGAGACACGGCACAAGCGATAATTTACAGCTTAATAGGCAGGAAGCCTCGAAAAGTTCATGCTGCGCCACGTGAATTGGCAGTATGTTGGTATCTTCGTTAGCCTATCGCTGCCTAAATTTTAACTGAATTATTATCAAACACATTTTATTGCTCGAAAAAAGAACATAGCAGCATCTGACTGCATTGATAAGAGAATTTGAGACTCCGGCGGCGCTCTCGCTCTTAGTCAAATTGATATATTATCCCATGATATCGAAATGTCGTTTTCAAAGAACCTTTTAAAAATATAAGTAAACTGAAATTTTTGTCTGATGCATAAAAATCTGCTTAGCAGTTTCAACCTAAAAACTTAACATAGTTACACACACGCACATACATACACACTTTGGCATTTATAAGATAAGAAGAGTAGGCATATATTACAAGAGTTATGACTACCATGCAAAGAAAAATATACCAAGCCCATACATTGACCAAAAATGTAATGTGAAAACATGAACGTAAAAACTCGCCGAAATGTCTCCGATAACGCAATTTACTCTTCAAGCGAGTCACGAATCTAACATTTATGTACTTAAAGTACACTTTAGATAAGTCCAAGTTTGTCTAATATTTAATATCGTGTAATAAATACGTGTATTTATTTAGATTTATGTAATAATCATGACTATTTAATATGCGAGAAACTGGACGACATAAGGAAAGTTGTACGGGCGCCTTATGGTATGTATATGGGAGTTTCTTTTTAATTATTTTTTGTTCTGTTGAAATAATAAACAAGAGTGCTTTATCATGAACGCTAGCTTACTCCAGTATATTAAACATTTACATTTTTTGGAAAACAGCTTGCAACCCATTAGATGCAAATCTATAATATTGTCTACTAATTTACGCAATAACGACGATCAGTAACCAAAAGCAAATCTATGGATTTCTCTTCTTGGGTTAACGCAAATGTTACACATTGAAATCAAACTACGGTTAACGGATTCTATCGCGATATATTGGTTTTGGTTAAATCACATTTAAACCGAATGATCTAGAACAAAATTTTTGTATTATTACTAGCCGACGTTTCAGTTTCTTTACAGGAACCGTGGTCTTTGTCTTGAATTTAAAAGTTATTATTAGTCAAAGTACCCGAACCTTTGCAACCACTGGTGTTACTATCTAAGCAGAATGTGCTCACTGTGTCTTGATGTCTTCTGGTGACTTTGTCCTTCTTGGACATTCGGTTAAAATGTAATCTAACTAAAAGCAATACATCGCGATAAAATCCGTAAACCTTAGTTTGATTTCACTCTGGATTTAATTCTATTCGATGCAAAAGGAACAGTACGATAAATTATAATGTTCGGGTTTAATGTCAAATCACAATCAAAGTAAGTTAATTCCTCATAACATATGTGGAGCACGTACCTTATTACAATATGTTAACAATGACAGATCGTTAATAACCCCATTGAAATACACCGACACAAAGGTTCTTAGTAGCTAGACAATAACGAAATACCGGCATTTAAAAGAGTTTAGAGAAATCCATCATTTAGGCGAAAATATGAATCTTATTAGATTGGTTGAGTTGGGTTGCTTTGTTGTGACTATGGTATTTGAGAAATAGATCGCTTGTAAGTTTCAGAAATCAACAAGAATCGAACATAATGCTCTTTGCAGTTTCTTTCTTGAGTTTTGATTAGGAACTAATCTTAAGTTAGAAATGTCTAACTTAATAATTCATAAAAAGCTACGCCGATCGATGAAATTTGCCAGGAAGTGGTAAACAAACAAAAACAAAAAGAAGTAAATGTATTGTACGAAGTAAACAAGGGTTAATATCACTGAACAATTTCACTTTTGTATGAATTTGAGAATGAATTTGAAAACCTTTTGTAATTTGCCTTAAATTTTTGACCTTTCTATGGCAAATAAATGATTCTGATTCTGTATAGAGCTCTTAAATACGGTCTCTATTCTTTATCCAATATATAGTCCAATCAAAAACAAATCCAATTTAAAAAAAAAACATTACTTACCACTTGCAAAAGTATTAGGATGCGAACCAGTCATTATTATAGCCTTAAAAACAAAACTTACACCGCTATTTAATTCAATCTCATGCCAGCATGTTACCTTCACGCGTCTACCGTCGCACGCGCATCCAAACAGCTGCATTCCTTATTGAGATGAAGCAAGCGTGTAGCGTCTCACGCCGTTACACAGATAATTACTCGCTCACTCCTATGGACCATCCTCTTAACGGTCCGTGTCTCTAATGAGATGAACTTAACATTCTTAATGGTGAAAAAGTAAAATTTACTAAATACAAAATGGTCGTATTGACTTGTATGTTAGAGCATTTGGGTCAATCTAGTCAATCTATGACAAAATATGACATACTAATATTTACATACTAAACTTTGCCAGCGGCCTCGCCCGCGAGAATTATGCGCCTAAACCTTCCTCGTGAATTACACTGTCACCTACTCGTGAAAACCGCAAAAAACGCGTTTAGTAGTTTTTAAGTTTCTAGCGTTCATACAAACAGACAGGAAGAAAAGGGACTTAATTTTATACTAGGTAAGTATTATAGATTATGTAACGTATTTCGGTCGCGAAGACGAATAGATAATTTATTGTTTGGAAGGTTGAAAGGTTTTGGAGTAGAGGTTCCTCGTATTCCAAAATACCTTCATGTCGATGCTGTGCTTGTCAGGGTTCTTAATTAATACATACTTACATAGATATAAGTTTACCACCAAAGTAATACGTTGTGGAAAGTAATAAAGAATTGAGAATATAACAACAGTTCGAGGCATACCTATTATTATATTTTGCAAAATTATATAAGAACACGATAATTTTTCGAAGAATTTCAAACAATACGTGTAGAAAGATCAAAAGATCATATGCATGAGATGTCGGTGACAACTTGTCATTGACAATAAAACTTGATGCGTCCACACTCACAAAAGATGACGGAAAAATGCATTTGAAGCGGCGGGAGCGTTCTAGTTGCGTCTTTGGTATTGGTCTTGCACCACTAATAAAAACACGCTTATTTTTTAATATATGCGCTATGGACATATACATTTATTTGAATTACTGGTTGAAAAAGTAAGAAAATCACCTCTAATATCCGATGATATTGGAGTTAGTACGCAAATTTAAATATTGCTCGCTGGTTAGAAGTTATGCTTAGAAATAAGGTACAGCACTTTTAACACCTCATCTACACCTAGGAATAACGTTGGGTAGCAAAATTCGTCATTAGAAAGATAGTCTCTCCGCGACCACGCTCAGTGCAAGACGAGCGAAACGTCGGAAACAAATAGGTATTTATACCTTAAATAAATTAATTGTACGCTATTAAGACCCGCTAATTTATTTTGTATGATTAGAAAGCTATTCTACAGTTTTTTCGATAACAGTAGGTCCCTAACCATTAACGAGATGACCGTATTTTATAACATTTCACCTTGAATAACTTTTGTAGCGGCACACAGGAAACTTGTAGGATTAGTTTTGTAGCTACTGATAAAGATTCAAGCCGAATCCATCATTTCCTCAATTTTGCTAAAGTGAAATCGCATTTTCTCCCAAATTCCTAAGGTTTGAAACCTTACAAACAAAAATTCTTAAAATTTGTGAGCAATTCAAAATTCTTCATTTAATTTCTTCTCATTTTTGACATTCTTTTATTTTTGACATCCAAAAATCTTTACAGTCGCTCCCCGCAAACCATTTACACCATATTTCAAAACAAAAGAAGTCAAAAGTCACTTGTCACCCGGAGGCACAAGCACAGACATACGATTATAAGCAACCAACTTGTGTTTAACCATCAGCTATAGCAATTTGGACTTTATCACAACGCAATAAAATAGTTTCTATCAGCACAGGAGAGCTGATATTTGTTGCCGACAAAAGATTTATAAGCAAAAATTACCAACAAAACGTTCGCAGTTTCTGTTATTTGTAATATTTAATATGCATTATTCAATTTGCCTCCATTGTAATCTTACTAAATTGTTTGCATTTTTGCGAAATATTTCTTTCTTACCAAAATGTTTAGCAAATTGTTTGCTGAATGTCCATGACCTTGCGGTATTACATCTAAAAGATTCTTCACTTTTATGTTGTTATCGACGTTTGATAAAACGTGTCCAAAAAGGCACGTTTGGCTGTACATGGAAGTGAATGAAGCCAGAGAGGTGTGTCAGGATCGTTGCAAATGGCGTTCCGTAGTCTCTGCCGACCCCTCCGGGCAACAGGCGTGAGTCTATGTATGTATGTATTGTATGATAAAATGCACTCTTAGAAGCGTCAATCTAGTTCTTATTCTTTAAACATGGAAATAATCAATAATCATCATCATCTTTGATTAAGTTCGGTATTGCGGGGGACTCTACAGACCTTCAATCAACCGACACCAAACACATCCAAACACGAAACATTAATTTGTAGACTAAACAAAGTGTTGTCCTGTGTGTAGATCGAACCCAGCACACTCGGCGCAATGTTAAGCGGTTATTCTTAATTTTGTCACAAGCTATCTTCGAAACAACGGTTAAGAATCTCTTGAACCTATGGGTATCCTTGACAACACAGCCCACAACAGTCTGCAAAGAGTGCAAAGTCTATTTATTTATTTATAGACTCACGCCTGTATCCCCGAAGGGGTAGGCAGAGGTGTAATATTACACCCACATTTCGCAATGAAGTTTTAGGTCCCACGTAATAGAGGGCGAGCCTATTGCCGTACCGGACACATTACCAGATTCCGTGCTGCTACTGAGAATTTCCTTACGTAAAAACCCAAAAACACTATGTCTATTAATCTTATCAATTACCTGGCATCATCGTCATCGTCAGCAGTATCCCGGTTGCATCCAGGTCCTTCGCCTTGGAGCCCGAGGTCTGCTTACCAGTCTAACCAAATGCAATATTTACCATTATCACAGATTGACTGTCATCTGACCTCTGCAACCCAAAGGGGTAGATATTCCATAGTTTAGAATAGTCTATTATGTCTTGTCATACTTTAAACCTGGCAGAAGGTTCCTCGACAACAATTGCATATATTAGCATTGTTTTAACCCTTAATTTACCCGGTAGGTGCCTGGGACTCCATTGGAAACTTTCAGCACTAATAAAACCGTTAGTAAATAGCCTAATGTAGTCTGTGGGACTCCACCGGGGTATTAATTTTATAGTTTTCATGTATTCATGTACTGTGATTGTGCATGTTTTTTTGTTTTCAGTTGATAAAATGGCATCTGGTAGTACCATAAACATCCTTGATAAAGGTGCTGAGTCTGTGGTAATGGCTCGAACAGCTAAACAAAATATGCAATGAATATGTCACCAACCGTGACTTTTTTTATTAATTAATTATGTTATTGTTATGTATTGAAGAAAACTAGATGTTTTGTGTGTGAATGAGACAAAGCGTAAGGGGAAAGACATGCTGACGCGCGGCCCGTTCATAAAGATATGGTCGGGGGTTACCGATGAAGAACATGGCAGTAAAGGCGTCGGTATAATTCTTTCAGAGCGAATGGCAGAATGCATGCGTGAGTATGAGTGCGTAAGTCCGCGTCTTATCTGGGTCCGGATGAAAGTAGGCCTGACACCTCTTTTTTTGGTAGGTGTATACGCTCCGGACTCTTCCTATAGATAGGCAGTAAGAGAGGAATTTTGGGCACAAATGAGAGAAGTCGTGTTATTGCGTAAGTGGAATGAACGTATTGTCATGCTTAGAGATTTTAATGCACGGGTGGGAGTGAAGCGTGATGGGTATGAAAGTGTACTAGGGACGTTTGGAGATAAGAGTGTCAATGACAACGGCGTGTACTTGTTAGATGTATGTGTGGAGATGGATCTGTCTGTGATGAATAGGTACATGGTTCCAGCATAAAATGGTACATATGTATGTACACGTGGCAAAAGAAGAAAGGAAATGTTGTGTTAAAAAGCATGATAGATTTTGTGATAGTAGATGAAAGAATGAGAAGGAAAGTAGTGGATACCAGGGCTTATCGCGGACCTGATGTTGGCACAGACCACTATTTGGTTATCAGTAAAATAAGTGGTCTTTTCAAACGCTGGCGGCACCGAGATAAAGGTTCCACTACAGAATTAGAACGTATAAAAGTGAAAAGATTGAAAGATAGGGGTATGAAAGATATGTACAAAAAGCAGTTGAGCGAACGGATGGACAAAAGTTGGAATCTTGTAAATAAAGAAAGTGTGAGTAAGGTATGGTCGGTATTTAAAACCAACATTGTGAAATGTGCTGAAGAAGTATGTGGTTTGAGTAAAAGAAGAAGTAAGAAATGCGAGAAAGACTGGTGGGATGATGAAACTAGAAGAATGGTTGAGGAAAAGAAAAAAGCATGGCTGGATATCCTAGCAATAGAGGCAACGATTAGAGGTAGTGGTGGTATGAATGAAGATAGTGTTAAATAAATGAAGGACAAGTATAGATGTGTGAAAACTAGATTCAAAGAATGTATAGAGAGGAAGAAGAATGAGAAAAAGGAGAAGTATGAGGAACAATTCGGCGCAAGTTTCCGAGAGAATATAAAACTCTTTTGGAAACTCGTGAAAGAAGCGCGAGGTAAAAATATGAGTACATCGATGAAAGTGATTAGGAATGAAAGAGGTGAAGTCATGAATGAAGAAAGAAAGATACTAGAGCGCTGGAAGAATTATTTTCAGAGTTTATTTGAGAAAGATGTGTGTGAAATAGAGAAAGAAGAAACGATAGATATGTTTGTGAGCCCGAGTGATGAAATTAGCATGGATGAAATTATGAAAGCGTTAAAAGCTATGTGGTCAGGAAAGTCTGCTGGATGTGATAGAGTGACGACTGAGATGTTGAAGGCTGGCGACGGACTCATAGTTAACCTGCTGCATCGCCTTTTTAATCTATGCTGGAAACAGGGCCAAGTTCAGTCATCTACTGGACAAAGGCAGTGCTTGTTCCAATTTATAAAGGCAAAGGTTCGCAGCAGGAATGTCAAAATTATCGCGGGATCAGCCTTCTTAGTGTAGTTGAAAAAATTTATGCCAGAATTTTGATTGACAGAGTAGTAAATGTGACTAATGACAAGATATGGGATGTGCAAGCGGGATTTCGGAAGGGAATGGGATGTACGGATCAAGTCTTTTCCTTGCACTGCGTCACCGAAAAATGTCTGGTAAAAAACCAGAAGGTGTATTGCGCGTTCATAGACTTGGAAAAGGCTTATGATAGGGTGAATAGAAAGGAATTATGGAAGGTGTTATCCATGTATGGGGTAGACAACTTTATAATAAGGGCTCTGAAATCCCTGAATAGGGGTTCTAGAGCCTGTGTCCGAATCAATGGTGCCTATACGGACTGGTTTGACATCTCCCAAGGTGTCAGACAAGGGTGTGCAGCCTCGCCCTGGTTGTTCAACGTATTCATGGATAGCTGCATGAATGATATGAGAGTAACTGAATGCGCGATCGATATGGTAGGAGTGCGTGTTAAGTGCCTCTTATGCCGATGATCAAGTCATTCTTGCATCATCGGCGAATGAGTTGCAAGAAATGATGGACTGCATGAACAAGAGCTTTAAAGCAAAAGGTATGAAAGTTGATGCACGAAAGACGAAAGTGATGGTGTTTGAAAAAGATGAAAGTGTGACTGAGTGTAATATTACGATTGGAGGTGAAATTGTAGAGCAAGTAAAGGAATTTGTATATTTGGGTAGCGTATTTACAAGGGACGGAAGATGTGAGGGAGATATTGAAAGGAGAGTGACTGCGGGAAATCGTGTAAATGGAGCACTGTGGGCGTTTATGAACGGTCAGACGGTGCCAAAAGAGGCGCGATTGGCGGTTCACAATGGAGTGCTTGTCCCCACGTTGATGTATGGAAGTGAGAGCTGGGCTTGGCAGAAAAAGCATGAAAGTAGAATTAACGCAGTTGAGATGCGATCACTGCGTAGTATGTGTGGGGTAAGACTGATTGATAGAATTCCGAATGCAACTATACGAAAGAGCAGTGGGCTGAAAGAATATGTGGTGACAAGGATTGAGAAAGGAATGCTTAGGTGGTTTGGACACGTGGAGCGAATTAGTGAAGAAAGAATGACGAATCAGATATATAAGGCAAATGTGTGTGGGCAAGTCGGTCGCGGCAGACCTCGGCGGACATTCGTCGACCAAATTGGAGACATCCTAAGAAACGGAAAGGTCCGAAGTACCCGAAACCGGCGAGCATGTATAAAAAGAGTGATGAGTGTGGAGGAAGCGCGTGAGGTTTGTAAGGATAGGAGCAAGTGGCGTTCTGTTGTCTCTGCCTACCCCGACGGGAAGAAGGCGTGAGTTTGTGTTTGTATGTATGTTATTGTTATGTGCCTTAAAAATATTTTAGAAAAATGATTTGTTTTTTAAAAGTAGAGACTAAAAGTCAGTTCTCGTAATTTTGTGATAAAAAGTGCCATATCTTAGAAGCTCCTCAAGGAAAGACTATGATTCAATAATTTTAAATGAAAACCTATCTAATTGTAAAACTAAATTAATCATAATTATACAAATCTTACTAGTTTTCTTTTTAAAACGTATCTATTTCATTTTAAATTTACGACTATATATCCGAGAGTCCAAGGGACTCCACCAAGTAAATTGTGTACGTGTGAAGTCACTGGGTAAATCAAGGGTTAAATGTGTAAATACATCTCCTTATCTTTATATTTCCAAAAATGAAGTCGAGAAAATCGTTACATCTTTAATGCCAACATAAAACTTGAATTTATCACAGCTACCAACCTAACAAACGGCCGTCAAACGATAAGCAACCATCACAAAATTTCAATGTTGTCCATTATCGATATATCGATTACATTATCGATATCATTCGATACGCGTCTTGATCGAATTTTATGCATTCCATATTCGATTCGATTGTAAGGGTCAACTCACACTGGCGCACAGCCGAAGCACCGCGACGCGTCATATTTTTGCCGCCTAAAGCATATTCATCTCTATCGTTCTATTATTTAAGGCACTTTCAACCGCTATAGAGTTTAGCTGTTGCTGTCACTGTCGGGTTGTATACATAAGAAACAGAAGCGGGACCACGACAGGACATTCAGAACTCTTTACAAACCATAAAGTAAATTAATTACAAAAAATTTACTTATTGGATTAAAAAAATAAAATAGTATTTCGTTGGTATGTTGCTTGCTGAATAATTTGTCAAAAACTCAGAATGATTGTATGTATTTTAATATGGTTTTTATTCGTTATAAATTTTTTTTATGTATCTTTGTGATTTTTTTCTATCGATTAAAGTTAGTTGTATTATGTTTTCAACACACTACTTAACTGGATTATATCCTGAAGAATATCATATATTTTTCTGATTGTGTTAACTGCATTGAATCATATACTTTAAAGCATTATAAAACTCGAGTATAGCTCTTCTAGTCCCCTTAAGTACACATTTGTGCTATGTCAATTATGGAAGCGTGAGTAGACGCGCGTTGTGCCGCACATTCGTGCTTCGACGCTCGGCTGGAGTCGAGTGGATTTTGCGAACATTTCGAAAACATGACGTGTCGCTTCGACTGCGCGCCAGTGTGAATTCACCCTAACACGACGCAGATAGTTCGTATTAATAGGTTATTAAATCGATTTTATTATTCGTAGAACATTAAGTATTGCTTCGAATATTGTGATTTCCACATTAATTGGTTATGTGTATTACAGTTCCTATTTAGAAATTTGATTAGACAAGTTATAGTTTACAATTATTGAGTTTTATATTTCCAACCAGATGTTCGATTTAATCTGAATAGTTTGTCGAAGTGGGAATGGTGCTGTGGTTTAAGCGGTTGTCACGGCAATACGCTAAGCTGTGTTTCAATACGTTCATCTATACATCTAGGTATACATTCATCCAGTCTAATGAGAGATTCGTCATCCTAGCGTTATCCCGGTTGCATCCAAGACTTGGAACCCGGATTGACCCCTTGATCCGCCCACGCTATCATCATCAGCCTTTAACAGTCCACTGCTGGACTAGGCCTCTCCTTTCAAAGCAGGAATTGGCCTACTATACCACGCTGGCCAAACGGGTTGGTACCTATAGGGTTTGTATCAAGTTTTCCTTCTCTTACAGTGCTGTTCTCTGCATAATATGCTCCCTCTGTCGGCTCTTACGACACCCATGAGATGATATGGGGTGGTGACAATCCGTATTCTTAATCCGTCACCACACAGACCCGCCCACGCTAATGGAAGATTATTTTTACTTATATTAATGTTTATGTAACCAGAAAAGGAATGTAAAATATTTTCTGTGAACGGACGTTTCAGCATGGTCATGGGATGACTTCCTTCCACATAAATATCAGTATAAAATCATATCGTAATTTTGTTTATGCTGAGCTAAATTCAAAAGTGAGTGAAGTAAGAAGTAGGTTTATTCTCTTACACGTTAAACGATAAGTTTTATTTATATATTTATAGACTCACGCCTATATCCCCGAAGGGGTAGGCAGAGGTGTAATATTACACCCACATTTCGCCATGAATTCTTAGGTTCCACGTAATACCTAGGGGGCGAGTCTATTGAAATACCGGGCACATTACCAGACTCCGTGCTGCTACTGAGAATTCGGAAAAACCCAGTAACACTTTGCCCGACCCGGAAATCGAACCCGTGACCTCCCAATCCCCCGCGCACATTTATGCCGCGAGACCAACGAGGCAGTTTAAACGATAAGTCTTTGTAGAAATATATTCATCACGACATTCTTAAGTATAATTTAAGGTAAAACTACGAATTAATTTCTGAAAAATATAAAAGTACGAGGAAAAAAGAAGCCGCCTTTGTTGCGTCATAAATTGTATGAACCAAGCAAGCATATCCTTCCAGGCTGCGCTCTCTTATTTTAATACTCTGCTCAAAACCTTGGGTGGCACATCTACAAACAAATTCCTATCAAAACCATCTACTCGAAAGCCTATCACTTCAATCGGATAACTTACGAGTTTACTTATGTTTCCCATCGTAAATTAAACACTGGCAAGTGAGAACTACTCTTATTACTCGAAAGAGAAAGTATTTATATATGTTAGTAGCGTCAAGGTAATAAAATCACTGGTATCCGCCTGGATGGTAGTGTGAAATGACACATAAACTCGGATATCTTGACCTGTTTAAGAGCTTTATCCATAATTACGAACTAAAAAGGTAATAATTCAAGCCTAATCACCTTTATACGGTTTTTCAGATCAATAAAATTACTTAGATTATCACTTCTGTACACGTTTGACGTTTGTCTATCAATTTGTAGAACATAACACACGCCTTATCCTCGAACGGGGTAAGCAGAAGTGTACTACACACCCACTCTTCGCCAGTAATGTTTCGGTCCCAATGTAATTGGGGGTGAGCCTATTGCCTTCCACCGGACACATTATTAAGCTAGCGCATTATTAATTTGTAGAAGTTTGTGATTTAGTATTCACTTTTATTTTGATATACTCGTAACTTGATTAAAGCTGACTTAACTGTACACAGGTGTATATCTTTCTAGCTTCAATTTTAGTCCAACGCATTATCGGGCAAATTTGTCAGTTTGTGAATAACAAGATTTTCAACACATGCTAAGTAACAAGTATAATGATAGCATTGAACTAAGTTTGATGACGAAACTGTATGGTCCCTAGCGAATACACGCAGAGGGCCATAAGAGAGTCAACTCTACGTCAAAGCGTACGGTTTTTCGTATTTTTGTTCAAATAATCTATGCTGACATACCGTATTTTCCGTGTGGTGACGGATTAAGAATACGAATTGTCACCACCCCATATCATCCCATGGGTATCGTAAGTGCCGACAGAGGGACCATAATATGCAGAGAACAGCACTGTAAGAGAAGGAAAACTTGAAATAAACCCTATACCAACCCGTTTGGCCAGCGTGGTATAGTAGGCCAATTCCTCCTTTCAAAGGAGAGGCCTAGTCCAGCAGTGGACTATCAAAGACTGATGATGCTGACATACGAACATAATGAATCAGAAACATACCTTTGAAAAAAATCAGAACAGATTTTGTGGTATGCTTTTAATAAAAATAGAAAGACATACCTAGGTGGTCTGTGTTTAAAAACCTAACTAATGCTCACTTTGTGCCAAGAGAATTTCTAAACACGTTATTACCATTACCATGGACATTATTTACTTTACCGTTAAATGGTCCATGGCATGGAATAGGTATGTTCCCACAATAGGGACGACAGAGGGCGCTCATAATAAAATTTTAGTGCCTTCTTACATAAGTGGATATCATTGTCCTATAGCCATTAGGTTGTAATAGGGTAGACTATAGGAGTAGTTTTTTGTATTAATGGAATAATCATATATCATGTATATATTATATAGGAAGATTGGGCATACTATGTATATTGTGCTAGCCAGATCCTACAATAAATACCATACTGGCCAGACGAGAAACTCACCATGAACTCTGATGTACATAAAGGTTGATGATTTTCTCTTTTTTGTATAATACGAACAATCAAGCAGACGGATCACCTGATGGAAAGCGATTACCGTCGCCCATGGACACAAGCAACACCAGAGGAGTCAAAAATGCGTTGCCTCCCTTTGGATTGGAAATAGGGATAGGGTGGAAGAAGCCCTGCACTCTCGCTGACCGAACGAAACGCAACAGTTTAAGTACTGTTACTTTACGTCGATTTTCTGTGAGAGGGTAGTACTTCGCTGGTCGAGCCGGCCCATTCATGCTGAAATCAGCAAGGCTCTACTACCTATGTTATTCAATATCGTTCTTTTTAATAAATATTCTGCGTTACATTTACTCTGTATTTCAATGTTCTAAATATTTACCTTATTTGTAACAACAACATAATGCTTATGAATGGTCTTCTTGCCTTGTGCTTAATTACTTTTAGGTATAAGCACACACTAACTGCTAGGTGAACGTTTCACAAAAGACGTCTAGATCAGTAAATAACAACTTATAATAATAATTGATTCGTGATTCTCAACCACGATATTTAAAAGCGAATATCTAATTTAGATATTAGAAGTATTGAGATTACGTAAATCTGTCATCAACATCATAAGATTGAAAGGTTTATGCCTCGCTTACTTTATTTTTTAATTAAGTACCTATTATGATTTTTGTCGCCCTCTATTACATTTGGACCTAAACATAACTGGCGAGAAGTGGGTGCCTACTCCTTCGGGGATAACTATATATGTTATGTTATGATTTTTTGACAGAAATTCGTGGACATTTGTTGACGCTGCTCCGAGAATTTAATATGAAGATATGAATAATAGCCGGACAAGGGAGGTAGTCAGCTGTATGTTATACTAACAGGCTATCGGTAACTTTGGAATTTTGGATATAGAAAACAGAGCGCTCAATATTTCAGTCACCAGTTTGTTTTACAAGCAACAGTGCACTTATGCATCATTCGAGCATCAACCCAGTTGTTTTAATCATAATTTGACGTAAAGTAACAGTACCTAAACTGTTGCGTTTCGTTCGGTGAGTGAGAGTGCCGGAGGCCCTATCCCCTATTCCTTCTCCCTCATCCCACTCCTTACCCTATCCCATTTCCCAACCCCAAAGGGCGGCAACGCACTTGTGACTTCTCTGGGGGCCAATTCTGCTATTTTTATATGTCATTGATATCATATTTTGAATGGATTTAAAAGCGGTATTCTGATAACCTAATGTCATTATTGTATAATTCAAAATAAACAGTTCGTCGTTGACACATACGATCTTGTTACAATTTCATTCAAATATCATATAATTTAGAAGAATACTCTTTATGTGACGTAAGTATGACACTGACATGATATCGCGACTATATTTATTTAGCGGAATTGGGCCCCTGGTGTTGCTTGTATACATGGGCGGCTGTAATTGCTTACCATCAGGCGATCCGTCTGCTCGTTTGCCGCCTATTACTATAAAAAAATAAACAAAATATTAGATTCATCGGTTGAAATTGAAACAAAAAATATTACTACTTTGTACTTATAGCTACATGGTACCTACAACTACTGACAATGTAGAAGTCACAAACTGGTGACACATAACGAATATCGAAGGAACTACAAAGACAAGACTGAAGATTCTGAATCGCGCTATTAACTTTTTCACACACGATTACTACATATTTATACAAGTTGTCAGCTTCATACATCACTGTGCACTAGGCGCAATTGCCTAGCCTGGTCAGAAGATTCTCCTTCTACATATTTAAAGAAACAACACATTTCGAACCCACATGACTGCCTCCGTGGTGCAGTGAATACCCTATGCGTCTGCTGAGCAGGAGGTCCCGAGTTGGATTCCAGGATGGGGCAAAAGTGTTACTGAGTTTTGCCGAATAAACAGTAGCAGCTCGGAGTCTAGCAATATAATCGGCAATAGACTCCCCAATTATTACGTGAGACCTAAAATTTATAACAGGGTGAAATGTGGGTGGAATTTTACACCTCTGCTTACCATTTCGGGGATACAGGCGTGAGTATAAAAATAAACACACTTCGTTCTAATTTACAAATACCACAGTTCTAACAGTAGGTACCTTTTACGTACACAATAATATACAAAACAATGTACTTTAAGTTACTAACGGACTGGACTGTAGTTTAAGTACCGTCTACGCATTTAATGTGGCGCAAATAATCACAAATTATGTACCGGTAGATAGGGCACAATGTGAACTAGGCTTTTGCGAGGATAACGTAGCAGTTTGAGCAGTCACTGCTATAGCTACATGTTAAAGTTCCTTACAATTATATTACAAGAAAAAGGTAGATACGTTACCTACGTAGTAATCAATCCGTAGAAACGGTACATTAACGCACACATCGATAACTCCATATTTTATTTTATTTTTGGTTGACAAAATGTGTCAGTTTCACTATGACGCCGGCTCACGACGTCACACACACACATGTCAGACTTGCCAATTGGCTTATATGTTTAGCGTCCTGCTTTTAGTACGCCTATAACATATCTACTTCTTTTTACTTTTGTAACATCATTGTCCTTAAATATAAATTGTGTGATACAAAATTATTGTACATACAGAGTAAATATTATCTAAAGTTTTTCATCTTCAGGTTTTCAAACTCTCAGTTCACTTAAGAAAAATAAGATTTGGATATCTTCTGAAGCTGATATTCTTTCATATCTGGTTAGACCAGTAAGCAGACTCCGAGTTCCAAAGTGTGTAAGCCTTGGATGCAACCGGGATAACGCTAGGACGATGAGGAAGATTTAGAAACATTCATTTCTTTTAATGCAACACAGAATCTGACATCACAATTGGTCGTAAACACTGCTCAAATTAATCATAATGCAATCAAAACATCAATAACAACTGCATGAGATAAATGCAGATCACTCTTCTGAACATTTGCCGTCTGAGACATCGATCGTAAAGACAACAGCTGGCTAACCCGAAAAACATGAGGGTTTCAACAATGGAACATGACAATAAAGTTTTTAAAACATCTCGTAAAATATTAACAAAGCTTGTGAGTACATCTCTCAGGCTTACTGTTATTTAAACGGATATCAAACAATACTGCGTATCTCATAAGTTCATAACAAGGCTAATGGTGTGTAGGATTTGATCAGTTTCATCAAATTTTATGGTACAAGAGCGTAGTAATGTACATGCATACAATAAACAAAAATATAGTCACAAACAACTTTTTTTTTAGTCTGCCTCCGTGGTCCCGTGGATAGCGTATGCGACTGCTGATCGGAGGTCCCGGGTTCAATTCCCGGGTCGGGTAAAAAGTGTTACTGGGTTTTTCGAATAATCAGTAGCAGCCCGGAGTCTGGTGATGTGCCCGGTAACGGCAATAGGCTCGCCTCCTATTACGTGGGACCTAAAAATTCATGGCGAAATGTGGGTGTAATATTTACACATCTGCCTAAATAAAATAAAAATAAATAAATAAACAAACAACTTTCGCAAAGAGTTCTTGTCAGTTTGACAGTAGAATTTATATTTTGAAGATAAAGCCTGTTCAGGGGTAGTGAAACTGGGCCTAAATGTCATTGATATTATCTCCCAGTCTCATAACAGGTATCCTTCATCATCAGCCTTTAACAGTCCACTGCTGGACTAGGCCTCTCCTTTGAAAGTAGGAATGGGCCTACTATACCACGCTGGCCAAACGGGTTGGTATAAGGTTTGTATCAAGTTTTCCTTCTCTTACAGTGCTGTTCCATACATAATATGCTCCCTGTGTCGGCTCTTACGACACCCATGAGATGATATGGGATGGTGACAATCCGTATTCTTAATCCGTCACCACACGAACAAAAATATAGTTACAAACAACTTTCGCAAAGAGTTCTTGTCAGTTGGACAGCAGAATTTATATTTTGAAGATAGAGCCTGTTCAGGGCCGGTGAAACTGGGCCTAGGGGGAGTCCCCCGAGTACCGGACACTTAAGGTTTTTAAAGAAATAATGTATAAAGTAATCATTTTTTATTAAGTCGCTACTTATTTAAATACACATAGTAATATTAGGCATTGAATTAAATCAACATAAACATATAGCAATAACTACTTAAGCACTAAAAATTAACTTTTAATTGGACCTTGTTTTTGGTATGATTCAAATTTGGCATCTAGTACCGGACAGGTTTAATTCGTACTCATCCGGAAACGTTTTCTTAAATCTTTACATGATATGTTTAAATACAGCGTCTTTACCTTCTTTCAATAATTTCAATTTATCAAGCAAAGAGCTTTTCGGTACTTTAAAACGCTCGGAGGCTCCCATTATTGTCATATTATGCTTCATTACCTTGTCGATCGCCAATTTCAGTTTTTCTGACTCCTGTGTCCTTTATTTTCTTCTCCTTTATGCCAAACAACCTAAAAAAATAAATAATAGCTATAATAATGTTAGAAAGCATAAGTCAAGCACTCCACCATACCATTTTATCGATATAAATTTGTCCGGTACTAGGTAATCTTTAAATGTCCGAACGTAGGGGTTAAGCGTACCGTAGTAAAATACGGATCATAATAAAATTTGTAATAATATCCCGCATCAAAGTATAATAATTTTAAGTATACTCACCAATGAATAAATAGAAGACAGCACACGTAATATATTCCATCTACAAAGTGATTTACGACACGAGAAATGTTACTCGATGCACTGGTTTGGCGCGCAAAATATGAAACGTGTGACCTGTACGCCGCGTCAAGCGAAACTGAGGCTCCCCGCGCCGTCGGCGAGTTACATCCATCAAGGCCAATAAGTACTCATACGAATCTTCGAACAAGAGCGCGAAATCGTGTTTGTACGTGTATTGTCATTGACATTATCTCCCAGTCTCATAACAGGTATCCTACTAATTCACTCGAAATTCAATCAACATTGTCGTAATTTTATCATCTATATTGTCAGTCGTTCAAGATATTCACTCCAAATTCAATCAAAATTGTCGGATTTTTGTCATAATATATTGAGGCATGCTACTTTTCTACTGCTAGTGTAATGAAAAATATCCGATACCAACAAGGCAGTCATCACATTATTGTAACTTCGCTTTAATCAGCCAAGTCTTCCTGCTTCATTACGCGTAAACATTGTTGAGTAGTAGGCTATCAGAAGTCTACATTAGGTCATTATACCGCAGTAAGTAGATAGGCGCGGTTCAAACGGTCACAGTTGAATCACTAAACGCACAGCCAGCTTCCTAGTGTATTATGTACGCCTGGTACAAAGTGGTGGAATAATAGCAAGGGAAGCGGAACATGAAATGAGAGCTCACTTGAGAAATTGCAATTTGTTTGCTGAGTTTATGGGTAATGGGGCCTCGTTGACCGATTGGTGTATGGGTAATGCAATTCACGTATGTGAAGTTCCGGGTTCGTGTCCTTCAAGTGTTATTATGCGCTTTTTTCTTTAAAAGTGTGCTAGGTTTGACTACGGCAAAGCCAATAAACAGGCAATTATAAGAAACACGCGAACAAAACAAAGTAGGCCAGAATTGATAAAACTTTTCGCCAACGATGTATGTCGAATTCTTTGTACGTTTATTAAATGTCGGGACATTTAATAAGCGTACTACACTTAGAAGGAAAAACTGGCTCACAAAGTGTAGTCCCGTGCAGAAATCAAACTCAAGGTACACGGAACACCAGCAATGACGAAACAACCACTTTCTGTGTGCTGAGACATTATTTTTTATCTGATTTGTAGGCTGAAGAGTGTAGTAATAAATATTATCTGTGGCTGGAGCCTGGAATGACTTTGCAGCATAATGAAAAAGTCTACCTATAAGTACATATTTGTTCGTATCGTATGCGTTAAAACTCTTGATTTTAAAATTGAAAAAAAAAATAGAAAACGATTAGATATAAGCCAAAAAGGTAATTGAAATAAATTTGATGCAAAAAGCACCAAGTCGAATGAATAAAGACATATCCATCGCAGTCATTCTGAAAGGTAAACACAACATAATACTTTATTTGAACATTAAAGTTTAAAATAAAACTTATTTTAAATCGATCCAATAAGTATTTAACCCTCGCATGCGAGCGGGTGTCAAACGTCAGACGATTTTACAAGCGGAGCTGAGGTATAACGTCTAGACGAGCGAACGTGATCACAATGCTATTAGCATATTGTGTGTGGTCAGTGACATTATTGCTCGTTATTATGTCCATGTATCTTGTAAAAAATACTTAAACAATCATACACCTGCGCTGACTGCCTCCGTGGTCCAGTGGATAGCGTATGCGACTGCTGATCGGAGGCCCCGGGTTCGATTCCCGGGTCGAGCAAAAGTTTAACTGTGTTTTTCCGAATACTCAGTAGCAGCCCGTAGTCAGGTGATGTGCCCGGTAACGGCAGTAGGCTCGCCCCCTATTACGTGGGACCTAAAAATTCATGGCGAAGTATGGGTGTAATATTTACACCTCTGCCTACCCCTTCGGGGATACAGGCGTGAGACTATAAATAAATAAAATAAATAAAACTCCAGCGCTAAGGGAGAGGATAGGTATGTTTTTTTACACGATACTAGCCAGCTTGACCGAAAGTTATATGCGCGCGATGGCAAGACGAACAAGTTGACTTCTGATTTCATTCTTCTGAAGCTGCGGTACCTATCTGTTTGCTAGAATAAGCTGCTATAATAAAATTAATTGCGCATTTTTCAGTAATGAACATGGGCAGCCCATCTTAGTTACTGAAGAAGGCATATATCATTTTAGATGCGGAAGCTGTAATCATATCAAAAACACAACACAAGGTCTCTTGTGATATAAGTGAAGCTGTGCCAAAAATTAATTTAAAACACATGTCACTGATCCTCAACAATCCAAAATATTTTCGACTACGTCACGTCATTGATTTTAACATAACCTTAGTGGTTATGTTAAAATCAGGGCATTTAACTAAAAAAATCGAATTAGTCCGTCAGATAGATTTCCAAAAAATACTGGACACGTATATTTTCTTTAGTCACGTAAACAAAATATGAAAACGACAAACTTCACTGAAAACTCGTGTGACGTTACATGCCCCCACTCTTAATAACCGGCCACACGTTCAAGTAAAATCGTGCAAGTAAAGTTTGCGCAGTCCAAATCTTCAGCATGTCGACGATCGCACGGCCGCGCTTTCAGGACTGCGCGAGCTACCGTCTTACCGTCCACACGCGCGCGCTTACCTGCGCAAACAGATTTGTACAGGCATGATCGCAGACAAGACGGAGCGTGTAGCCGTGCCATTAGGCGTTTCTCCATCTTTGAAGCGTTATAGGTATCTTCGTAATTTTTTACTGATTTGATGAAACAAAAAATACGTATCCAATATTTTTCGATAATCTAACTGACGGACTAATTCGATTTTTTAAGCAAATACCCTATTACACGTACACAATCACATGTATGAATACAAGTTATATGTAAGGTAACTTATGCAGTACCTATGTATAAAAATTCCCCATGTGTCAGGTAAACCAAAACCACGACCATAAAACGTTCAACAAACAACTCAAATTTATATCCTTTATCAAGGACATAACATCCTGGAACAACGCCACTACTATTCATATTTGCACGATTATCTTGTCTTGCACAATTTTAATCAAACTTTGGACTGTGTCCTTGGTTAATCATGATTCCGGCTCTTAAACATTACATGTTAATCGTGATTTTCGGCGACACGACACGATACACTCGGAACGTGTACTCAGTTTTAAATCACGTCAAATTTCGGCAAAAACAATGAGCTTGTTCGGTCAACCCAAAATGGATTTATAACTCCATAGACGAATGTTAATTTGACAGGTTGAATGTCAAAGTGAGTAAGTGTAGAACTTATTAGAGGGTCGCGGTCGGGTTCTAGGTATTTGCTGCAAAAACTAGTTACCCCAAATTCTTTGGTTTCGTTTTTATACTGTTTAAACTAAATGTCTCATATTATGGTTGTCTAGGACTTATAATCTAATATTGCCTTTGACAAGGGTATAGAGCAGGAAACTAAAACTAATAATGCACTTTGTACAAGTTAGTCATTATATTGACACGGTTATACAGACAGTTTTTCTGAAGTTAATCTAAGTAAACCCTAGAAGATAGGTATATGTAAACAGTACTCAACAAAAATGACTTGAACTAATTGCATATAGTACGTTTACAGTAGATAAAAGCTATTAAATTGTGTTGTTGTAAACAGCACCCTTAGATTATTATTGCACTCTGTGTGCTCCAAATGACAATAGTTATTTGTGCAACAAGAGAGCAAAGTTGTTTTTTGTTTCGAGTGCCGATTTTGAGTCCCGAGCAAGCGATGGATTCTATGATTGATTCACGAGCGTAGCGAGTGAATCAAAGTTAGAATCCTGAGTGTAGTGAGGGACTCAACAGCACGAGATAGTATTATAGATTGAATAGATTGAATTCTACATTAATCACTTGTTGATTTAACTCTTCTGGTGTTAAAGTACAGTCATCATCGCTAGTTTCACTCGTCTTTTTAATTTATTTTATATATTAGATAATATAATCTAACACGTTACGCTATACTGTATCAGTATCAGCGAAATTTTTATTCCCGCTACTTTTTTAAATCGCGTTTTAATACCGCGTCCCTGATGTTTATTTTTTAAATGTATTATTGTTGTAATTCCAAATAAAAATGTATTGGTTAAATACCAATTTTATACTATTAATTAGACGTTTTTTTATTAACATCCAATAATAAATTAAACATATAAAAAATAACATATAAAAGGTAATTTCTTTATTACAAATATCTTTTTTTATTTGTGTTTCCGAAGGTTTTTTCTTTGAGGTCGAATTCCAAAATCGAATTTCGAATTCGAAGGGGTTTGTTTTTTCACTCACTTTTTATATGCATGTGAAAGAGACAGAGCACAGTAAAATTCGAATGTTTCAAATTTATGGCTGAACAATATGTCAATTCGTGACACTGAAGATTGAAAAATTAAAAAGCTACTTTTACTTACGCTCGAATCAAAATCGCGTTTTGTTCACTGTTGTCTCGCAGCAAAAGCGGCATGTTTGAGCTGCTGTGGTGAAAAATATTTATTATATTATCTTAAAGTTTCGATGCCTACTTCCTGCAAAAAGGTTTTTTAGCAGAAATTAGGTACTTATTGAATTTTCCTGGCAACATTGGTTCCAATTCAACCGAAAATCTTACGCAAAACCCGTTAAATAAACAAAGTCAAAGTCAAAATTCTTTATTCATTTAGATCACAAAGTGACACTTATGAACGTCAAATTTAAAACATTATTACTGTATGCTTCTACATTTACATTTACTACCACGTTCGCAAAGCAAGGGCGTAGAACCATGAGAAAGAACGGGCAATAAAACTCACGGTCACTCTTTTTCATCGCCAGGTTTTTAATAATACATAACAATTAAACTTTTGTAAGGTGCTGCAACTGTTATACCTTATATGATACTTGTATATATTTACTGTACATAATACTCAAGCATAATCAAGTTAAATTTTGATGTTCATTTAGTTAGCCTCCTGAACATAGACATGTTGAAACAGGAGCATCCACTTACATTATGCATCTAACAATGCAGGCAATCCGCGCAAATGTTCAAAACCATGATGGAAATTATGAAGTTAAATATCAAAAACAAAATTATACCAGCCCATAAGACCGCCACCGACCAGTCATCGCAAGTAGCGCCCGTTCACGAGTATGCGTACCCAGCCATCATCCCAAACGTGTAGGATACCTACTTTTGTTTAATTGGATCTACCTTTAACCAATCTTACGCATATCGACTAGCTCTACATGCAATGATACCACAATTATAAATACCAGACCAATAAAATCACATCTTAATATCGACCAACAAACTATTTTTAATCTACGATGAAGTTATAATAAGGTGTTGATGTCACATTTGAACGACTTGGTGCGCCCGCGCGCAAAATGGTAATGCCTGATCAACCGCGATAATGTGTACATGTAAGTACATGGGTTTGGTTTTAGCGAAGGCTATATTTGGCCGATATTATACACACAGATAATCTGTGAATAAATAGCGATCCATATTTAGCGTTCCGTAATTAAAATAATAAGGAATACGTCCTTGTGGGAACACCTAGGTGTCCCCTTACCTGACTGTGACGAGAACTTTTTTATAAAATTTTATGGAAACGGGAATCACTCGCGATATTTATTTAAATAAGGTATAAATACCTCTGTTTTACCGACGTTTTGGCTGTCTTACAACAGGCGTGATAGCAGCGGGTCTTTTTAATAACTCATTTTACCTATTGGAGTCAATCGTACTTACAAAATGGTCAGAATAAAAAAGACGCTACCCGGTTGGATAGAAATATGCCTTGGCCCAGACCACCTGCGTAATCAGACCGAATCTATGACATTCGTGGGGATAACGACTGTCATAGATCTTCATGGCAGCCGGGATCGACAGCTGAACGTGCTGTTCGAGGCACGGGGCGCCATTCAATACGCATCATCATCATCATCAGCCCTCTATTAATACTGTCCCACTGCTGGGCACGGGCCTGTTCTCACTATGAGAAGGGTGAGGCCATAGTCTTCCACGCTGCACACTGGCCAAATGCGGGTTGGCAGACTTCACGTATCTTTCGAGAACATTATGGAGAACTCTCAGACATGCAGGTTTCCTCACGATGTTTTTCTTCACCGCTAAGCAAGCGATAAATATAAGCAAGCGATAGATTCGAAAAGTTATTGGTGCGTGCCGTGGATTCCAACCCGAGACCTTCTGCGTAGCAGTCCGTCGGTCTCTCCACTAGGCTATCGCTTATCTTAACACCGAAAAGTTGGTGGGAGCTGTTCCAACCGGTTATCATCTGTACAGCAGTGTGTTTGTATCTCCACTGACCTATCGCTACCTTTCACTCTAATAGAATTATTGATTGTAATGTTGTTCTACGGAATACTGATTCTACAACGACGACTCAAACTTGACTTGTTTCCAGTTTAATTACCTTAGTTAATTAAATGAAGGTTAAGAACAATCTCTTTATCACGTGTCAATAAGTTTATTCGTGTGAAGTTGCCAGTTTTGACAAATACTTGTTTTTGAACTTGTTTCATATCGCGATATGAGTATGATATTCTTTAATTTATATTTTTATAGTCTCACGCCTGTAGCCCCGAATGGGTAGGCAAAGGTGTAAATATTACACCCACATTTCGCCACGAATTTTTAGGTCCCACGTTATAGGGGGCGAGCGTATTGCCGTTTCCGGACACATCACCAGACTCCGGGCTGCTACTGAGTATTCGGGAAAACCCAGTAACAGTTTTGTCCGACCCGAGAATCGAACCCGGGACCGCCGATCAGCAGTCGCATATACTATCCACTGGACCACGGAGGCAGTCATTATATTCATTCAGATATAAGTTTTAGATTATGGCATAATTTAGGTTTACATGTAATACCGCAGTGTAGTGAATCTTTAGTGAGGTGGAGTTTGATAAAATCGTTATCATTTTACCCGACACGGTAATCAAACTTTGATTACCGGATCGGGTAATATGATAATGATTTTTCTTATAGGTCATTTTAAAAAGCTTTATGGAAAGCTGCATATTCTTTCTGATAAGCAGCAAGGAAATTTCGAAAAACACTAAACAGATTTTCATTTTCTCAAATTAACAGAGTAGTTTTATAAAGCTATTATGCAAAGCCCATGGGAGCAGTGCCCATTATTTTGTGAGTAGATCCAAGTAATGGGAGAACTCTCAGACATGCATGTTTCTTCAAGATGTTTTTCTTCACCATTGCATCATCATCAGCCGCATACTATCCCACTGCTGAGTACGGGCCTCTTCTCACTATGAGAAGGGTCCACCACGCTGGCCAAGTGCGGGTTGGCAGACTTCACATGTCTTTCGAGAACATTATGGAAAACTCTCAGATATGCAGGTTTCCTCACGATGTTTTCCTTCACCGATAAGCAAGCAATAATTAACAATATAATACGCATTTAACCTCGAAAAGTCATTGGTGCGTGCCGTGGATTCGAACCTGAGGCCCTCTGCGCAGCAATCTGTCGGTCTCTCCACTCAGCCATCGCTGCTTGCCTTCACCATTTAGCAAGGGTTAATTAATAATTGAATACTCACATACGTTCGAAAAGTCAGGGGTGCGCGCCACGGGTTAAATTACATTTAGGAACTACTATACTAGGAATCTTCTGGTATATTTTACACGCCGTTAAAGACAGGCTATGAGAAATAGAAACAAAGTACTCATTGACATCGCTAAGGCATTTATTTGACAAGATCTGTCAAAATAAACCGTCACCCTCTGCGCAGAAATCTGCTAGACTCTCCACTAGGTTATCGCCGTCTTCAAGTACCTACAATAGCAGTTTGTCTTCAAATACGTGAATTTTTATCTTGATATTAATATTATTGTTGTCGGTACGAAAACCCAGGCACATCAGGAATAGCCAGGGCACATCTAGGGTCACATGCTTTCACAAAATTATAATTCGTACGTACAGGTCCGACTAACGAACCTCCGATTTGCAGATGACAGTGGTTTTTTCTCCTTCTGCCTTGGAGTTGGGACACATAATTGAAGATCTGTACAAGGCTAGCCTTGGGGTTGGACTGAAGATGAATATGTCGAAGACCAAATTGATGACCAATAGCACTGAAAAAAAAGTAAAGTGTAAAACTCATAGACCGAGTCAAAAACGCTACACTGCGCTCTAAAACACTAATCGCAGATGAGTCCCAAAAAGCAGGCAAATTAAAATATATGACTGGGCCGGTCATGTCTGTCGTATGTCTGACGATATTTGGGTTAAAACTACCACTTTGTGGGCCCCAGATCGAAAGAGGCCTCGCGGCAGACCAAAGATTGAGTGGCAAAACGATCTTACACTATTTAATTAAGAGTGGGTAACAACAGCTCTCGATAGAGAAAGGTGGAAAGAGGGTAGCGAGGCCTTTGCCCTGCAGTGGGACAAGTTAGACTGCAAATAATCATAATAGCGAACAGGTCACTCGTCGATTACCACAGTCTAGGTCCCACTGTCTAACTGCAAATATTAAAACGCTTCTAAAGGCATCTTTTAATTGCACGAATGGCATAGTGGTTTAAGTCCCCACGTCGCTTAAAAATGCACCCTGTGTTGTGAGTTCGATCCCCACACAAGACAAAGCTTTGTTTCACGAATCTTGTTGACTTTTGTGTCCTGTTGCTTGAATGTATGTAAAGTCATCAGCAACATCATCCTCCTAGCGTAATCAACCCAGGGTCCGCTTCCTAGTCTAACCAGATTTGGCTGAATATTAGCTTTTCCACAGAGCGACTGCCTGTCTGACCTCCGCAAGCCGAAGGGATAGCGATATTCCATGGTTTAGACTAGTGTCAGTTTCATTTCAGAGGTACGCCTTATAACGACTGTCAAAGATCTTCATGACAGCCAGGACCGACGGCTTCGAACGTACGTTTAACGTTCTCTTCGAGGAACGGGACAAGTGATAATTAACAATTCAATACGCACATAACTCCGACAAGTCAGTAGTGCGCGCCGTGGATTCGAACCCGATACCCTCTGTATGGCAGTCCGTTGGTATCTCCACTAGGCTATCGCTGCCTTTATAAAGTCATCAGCAACACCAGGTATTATTCCTAATGCTAGAGGTTTCTTTAGATACAAATAAAATTGTTACTTACCTTCAAGTAAGCTATTTAGCTACCATATTAGACCAGTTCAGATACGTTAGAAAACGGTAAAAAGTAAAATAAAATTACAGTAGGATGAGATCCATTGGAGAAGGAAGAGAATATAGCGATCATTAAAGGAAAAATAAATTACGGGCGATCTGAAGTCGGGAAGTGGATGGGGTTGCGATTTTAAGGTTAAAAAAGGGTTTATCTCGATTGCCAGCAAAACTACAAGTCCTACGGGAAAAACGTCAATGGCAAAGTTGTAAGTAATAAAAAGATCTACAACTTTTGTGTTTACACTTTATTTACACAACGTCATAATACATACAATGAAACGCTATACAAATCATACAGGCACTCATAACTCCCATTTTTATTGCAGCACAGATAGCTTGGCTACCTCGTTACTCGCAGTAGTAAGTATTATTAGAAAGTAAGTCGTATTTCAAAGCTCACGCGACGCTCGGACTACCGTTTATATGGCCTGCTATTGTATTGACTTTCACGACTATGTCTGGGTCAAAAGGCTGAAGATTATGCTACTTGCATAGAAATATAGGATTAGGTGTTTTCGCTTTGGTAGCTACATATCAGTGGCGTCTATCGTGCAATAGCTGACACACAAACACTAGCGACATCTAAAGGATATCGAGGAAACTACGAAGATAGGCTAAATCGCGCTATTAAAAGTTGCACACGCGATCACGAAATATACGAGTTGTCAAATACATTCTTCGGGCCACACTTCACAAAGTAAAGTCAAATTAGGATCAGAGATCTTTTTAGTTTCTTAGTTTCAACAGAAAGGATGAATAGCAAAAATGTACTTATAATCACTGTTAAATACACAAAGCGCTTTACTTTGATCTTGTGACAGGGGCGTAGCTACCGCCGTATTTGCCGTATCAATTATACGGGGCCCCCGGGCCACGGGGGCCCCCAAAGTGTGTAAGGAAAAAGAATAAAAACTTTCTAATTTATTTTATTTTACAAATGACAAAATTCTATAAAGCAATTCCTTTTTTTCCCGCCTTAAGCGTGCGTTCAAAAGTTGGCAACACTACATCGTTATGGCGGGCTGCGGGACTTCCCCGTTTTACTTACTTCATCTTCAACTCAGCGGGGAATCCCCGGGAATCCTTCATCGATATCGCGATGTACGTGTACGTTGTTGTACTTTGCATTGGATGTTAAACCACGGAGTGAAGTGCACTGTTTATTTACGCGCTTTATATAAATGTGCATTACATTGTAATTCAGCACAAACAATATTGTTCTTCTGGTTTAGCAGTATTAGTAACGATTTGTAAAAGAAATGAGTGAAAGGAAAAGAGATTATGCCAGCGGCGCTGAGAAAAGAAAAATTAAACAGAAAAGGGACGAGGTTATAAAAAAAGTGCCCAAAATTTCTGTCACTTCTGTTGGTTATTAGCAGATCGTCAAAACAAATCGTACTCCTCTGCTTGGGTTAACGGTGTTTCGGTTAGAAGCAATTTCACACAAACTATTCTTGACCATGAAAAGTCACAGCAGCATATGAGTGCCTCACTCTCTTATAATAATTGGTTTCAAGGAAATACCATCGATACTCTATTGAAAAGTGAAATCGATAGTAAAATTACATTCTGGAGAGATGTACTGCATCGTATAATTAATGTTATAATTACTTTAGTATCTTGTAATCTACCTTTGAGAGGGCATAATTCTGATTCTGGCAATTTTATGGCAATTTCACGTCTGCTATCTAACTATGATGCAACTTTAAAAGAACTTTTTCTAAAACCGAAAGGTGAAATAAATTATTTAAGCCCTACGATTCAAAACGAAATTATTAGTTTGCTTGGTACTAACGTTAGGAACAGTATTATCTCAGAAATTAAAAAAGCTCCATTTCTGACAATAATTCTGGATACAACACAAGACTTGTCAAAAATTGACCAACTATCTGTAGTTTTTCGATATATCTCGGTTACAGAAAATGATGATAATGTGCCGAAAGAAATAAAAATCTGTGAGTCCTTTTTAGGATTCATAGCAGTAACCGATTGCAGTGCTGCAGGTCTGAAAACTGTCATTTTAAATTTGACTAAAGAATATGGAATTGATTTGACTAAATGTAGAGGACAGGGATACGATGGAGCAAATGTTATGTCGGGTGTGTATGGAGGATTACAAACCCTAATAAAAGAGCATGCTCCAAATGCCGATTATGTTCATTGTGCTGCGCACGCTTTAAACTTGGTTTTGAACGATGCTGCGAGACATGTTCGTGAAGTTGACGACCGGTTGGCGCCGCGGGAGTGTAAGCGACTGCTACGCCGAAGGTCGCGGGTTCGATTCCCGCTCAAGTCAAACATTTGTGTGCATGAACATGGATGTTTGTCTTGGTCTGGGTGTTTCTATGTATAATATGTATGTATTTACAAAAAAAAAAGTATATATGTATGTTTATCCATTGTCTAGTACCCATAGTACAAGCTCTGCTTAGTTTGGGACTAGATGGTGTTGTGTGAATGTGGTAGAATATTATTATTATTATTATATTAAGTATCGACTTTTTTCGATAATTTAGAAAAAATATATACTTTTTTTGGCAATAGTATAAAACGCTGGGCTATGCTAAGTGACGATTTATCTGAAAAATATTTGATTACCCTTAAAAAGGTATGTCCTACCAGATGGTCTTCTAGGAACGACGCTTTATTAGCAGTAAAGAAAAATTTTTTACTAATCATGAAAACTTTGTACCAACTAAATTTAATTTCAAATAAAAAAGATGAACGTGAAGAATGTAAAAGTATAATTAATATTTTAGAGAGTTTTGATTTCTTAGTGCTCGTTACATTTTTTTCTTCACTATTTGAAATTATTAATCCTGTTTCTAAAGCTCTACAGCATGAAAATAATGACTTACAGAAATCTAGTATTTTATTAAGTAATCTTTTAAATAGACTGTGCCAATTAAGAAATCAGAATTCATTTAATAGTTTGCTAAATGAATCCAAAGATTTAGCAAAAAAGTGGGGGGTAACAACTGTTTTTAAAAACAGTAGGCGAAAGATAACGAAGCGTTTTTTTGATGAGTTATCACAAGATGAGAGAATTTCCGACCCGGAATCCTATTTCAAAGTCAATGTATACTATTGCTGTTTAGATATATTAATTTCTCAAACTAAAGAAAGATTTCAGAGCCTTTGCAACCTGAGTAGTATATTCGAAATATTACAACCGGAGAAACTCCTATCTTCTTCAAGCGAAGAGATATTAAACGCTTCCGGAAAACTGTCTGCTAAATACAGTAAAGACATCTCACTTAATCTTTGTGACCAATTAAAGGCTCTAAAAACATGCTTAAATTCTGAAATTAAAAAAATTTATTCCATTAAAGAACTCATTGAATTATTGCTAGTAAAATTCAATAGTCTTGCATCCAGTTTTCCCGAGGTAATCACAGCATGCTTTTTATTCTTGACCCTTCCAGTTACAACCGCAACGGCAGAAAGATGTTTTTCAAAATTAAAACTAATAAAAAATTACTTAAGAACTTCGATGGGACAAAAACGGCTGTCAGACATCTCACTATTGTCCATAGAGGCAGAAACTTTAGAAAAACTAAAATCATCATCAGCCATAAATGATTTAATAAATCAGTTTGCCGATAAAAAGGCAAGGAGAGTGAATATTTAAAATTCGATTTTTATTTGTAAAATGGGTAAATTATGTGATAAATAAATATTACTTCTCACAATATTTTTTTTCTTTCGTGAAAAATCTTTACCTCCATATAAGGGCCTCCAAAAAAATTTTTATACGGGGCCCCGACAAGGCACGCTACGCCACTGTCTTGTGATATGTCTTTCTTACGTACTTAATCAGACACAGCCAACCCGGACCTTACTTCTGCAATCTGCAAACGTTATAGCATTATATTTCATCACTAGCTGTTTCCTGCGGTTTCACCCGCATCCTGAGGGAACTACTTCGCGTACCCGGTTAATTTATAGCCTAAGTTACTCCTTGGTACATCAGCTATCCGCCAGTGAATGTCCCGTCAAAATCGGTCCGGTCGGATTAGCGAGAACAAACAGACAGACAGACAGACAAAAATTGTACAAAATGTCATTTCGGTATATGTACCTACCGTGTATACCTACATCCTTAAGCACTTAGTAAAAAGCGGTTATTTTAATATTACAAACCAACGATCCAATTTTATTTTTGTGTATCTTATTACTTTTACATTAAACTGTAAAATGTACAAGAAATTGTATTTCAGACTCTTATATCTTTATTAGAACCAACTTGTTTCTATACTATTAGACTCTAATAAACATGTAAGTTTTACGGCCCGTTCACGAATAGCAGCGGCTGGTGGCAGCGGCAGTGATTTTAATGTCCATGGCGCGTTCTCCTCTGACGCGACATCGGCAGCGGTGGATTACAGCGCGGCATGTACAATCAAACAAGTCGGCGGTGGACCAGTTCGAAAAAAAATCCCTTGGCTCGCTCATAGTCGAGAGGCACGCTCGAATCTGGTTTTGTATACGAGTGTCAATGTGTGTGTAAAGTGTGCACTGGAAGCGACGATGTCATGCTTAGCGATGCTCGCCCTTAAGTGGGTCTAGCGTGAAGTTGTTCGACTATACATCGAATCGCTGTCGCCGCTTTTCGTCAATGGGCCGTTTAGTTTTTTTCTGCTACTAGTTTTCTTCTTTTTAGTAAGGAATTTCCATCAAGAAATGATATTTCAATCCCATCGTAACTAAAATATAGGCGAAAATTTAAAAACTATTGGATAATTTTGCAGAAGTTACGACAGATGCCTGCTTCAAGCAGGAAACTCCCACAGAGTTATCAAAATTCAGAAGTAACCATTTTGTTGTTTCATCTCAATCTAAGGAGAGCTTGTACGCGTATAAAACATACTGACCTACACAATATTATTCTAATACAAAAATATTTCATCAAAACTTAAACCCAGACATAAAATAAAATAATAATCGTCCTCATCACTCAAAGATTTGTACTGGGCAGGAATCGAATCATGATTGAATCCATCTCCGGCTTAACAGTTAGGGTCTGTAACCACTAGCCAGTTGTAATCTTCTATATAATAATACTAGAGGACGCCAGCAGCTACGAATTCTTTTAAATTTACCCGTTTTGGCCGATCCCGTGGGAATTTCGGGAAATCCCTTCTTAATGCACCCCTACGGTCCCAAGGAACATACATGCCAAATTTTAACTTCCTGCGCCAAACAGCTTTCAGCTGTAGCGTGTCTGTCAGTCAGTAACGCAAGGAGTTTATATTATTATATATATTATATAAGATAATATAATACGTATAAAAAATCTTGCGACTGCCTGACAGACAAGTCACAGCCAAAATTATTGGGCGCAAAACGCTGACATGTGTGTATGTTCCTTGGGCACCGTAGGAGTGCACCAAGAAGGGTTTGCCCGAAATTTTAACGGGAGCGGGAATAAGGGTTAAATAAAAAAATATTTGGGCGTAACAACGAGCGTCCTCTAATATACATAGTTATGCGTCTCTAGATTAATATTAGCTGAATAACGCAATGTCCGCTGCCACTCAAAGGACAGTACAAAGTTCGCATAATATTATTCAACATAGACGTCTTAGCTCCGTCTATAATTCACAACACGGTAGACAGATGTCTCTGGCTATTTTAAGTACACACTCATGATTTATAACTAAATTAACTAAGCATGTTTATTTTGTTGCTACTTGTAGACTCAATGGTAGATTTGTTTGAAAGGAATTTTGAGGTAGGAGTTGTTGGATGGGATATAATCAGGTGACGGCAGATAGGAGACAATGGAAGAGAAAGACATTCTGCGCCGACCACAAGTAATTTGGGAACAGGGCAGGCAGAAAAAGAAGTTGTTGGACAGAAAAAGAAGTAGTTAGATTGCTATTTTCCGGAACAGTGGTCAAGTTCGAATTTTTCATGAATGGATCATTTTGCACACATTTTGTAAAAGTGGCAACCTGTTCTTACACAAAATAACCGCTAAGGGCGCTTTTAAAAATTGATGAAAATATTCCCATTGGCAAACGACTCGAATGCGATTAATTATTGCCCAACTCGAACCAGGCCCCCAATTCTTATCAATGGTGCAGGCTTCGGCTTAATTGCGACTGGATACTGCATTAATGTTCTGGTGGTTTGAAAGATCTTCTGTGGCTTAACACACCGCCAAGTTTTAGATCGCTAAGTGGGACAAGACGTAGTGTGATGCCACAAATTTATGGCCCAAACCTGGTCCTGGCTTTGAACTGCAGCCTCTTTGAGTAGTAGTCTTCGGCCATTTTCAATATTCGAACTATAGATAGATCTGTAGAGTTTAGATTCGTGTTTGACGTGTTTGACATATTTTGTATGGAGCTTATGTCAAAAACTGTCAAAAACGAATCTAAAATCTACAGATCTATCTTTATTTCGAATATTGAATTCCGTAGTTAGTCGTGTAGTCTTTAGGTTACCCAAGTACAAAGAACTCTTATTCATATCTAGTCTAGTGGAGACCTAGGCTAACTAAAAAACTAAAGTAAAAAACATGTTTTGCAAAAACTGCCGAACCAGCCAGCGCTTCCCTTTAATGACAAATATTTATAATCACAATGCTTGGCGTGACTGTAACACAGTGTCACCTCGTTTATCACTGTGAACAGGGACGTGCACTTTTTTGCATGCACACGACGACAAGGCATTCGGAATTAGCCGGACATGGCCTCAATATATTTTTTCATAACCCATTTTTAGGGAAATGTTAAAATTTTGAATTGTATGTTGTTCTTACTTAGGGAAATGTTGAATAAGACCAGAATGGCGCCAGGAAGTTAACAGGCTTGTTAAGAATGCGTCTTATCTGTACTCTGTTCTACATCTGTCAGGCAATGTATGCAGACATATTTCTTACGACGATATAAACTTATAAAGACTGTTTTCATAACATGATGAATGTTTAAAAAATATTCAGAATATAATCAAGTTGATTTATTAACGCACTTACAACAGCTATTGAGTTGAGCTGTTGCTGTCACTGTCGGATTGTATACATAAGAAAGAGAAGCGCGACGACAACGGGACGTTCAGAACTTTTTACAAACCATAAAATAAATGAATTACAGAAAATGTTGGATTAAAAAAATAAAACAGTATTTCGTTAGTATGTTGTTTGTTGAATAATTTGTCAAAAAATGAGAATGGTTGTAAGTATTTTAATATGGTTTTTATTCGTTTATATATTTTTTTAGAGGTATCTTTGTGATTTTTTTCTATCAATTAAAGTTGGTTGTATTATGTTTTCAACACACTACTTAGCTAGATTATATCCTGAAGAATATCATATATTTTTCTGATTGTGTTAACTGCATTGAATCATATACTTTAAAGCATTATAAAACTCGCGTTTAGCTCTTGTAGTCCCCTTAAGTTATTTTTACACCCTTGTATCAAACCCGTGGGGATCGGGAGGTCTCGGGTTCGATTCCTGGGTCGGGCAGTTTTAATGGGTTTTTCTGTCACTAAATTCTCAGTAGCAGCACGGAGTCTGGAAATGTGTCCGGTACGGCAATAGGCTCGCCCCTTATTACGTGGGACTAAAGTATATCTGGCGAAAAGTGGGTGTAGAAATACACCTCTGCCTACCTCTTCGGGGTTATAGGCGTGAGACTATGTATGTATGTATGTATGTATCAAACCCAACTTGTTACAATTTCAGCACTCTAAAGACTGATTACGAGTTCAATCCGAGTTTGTTGCCTATATAAATATTTATTATTTTTCTTACCTGTTATCACATCAGCCTTAATAGTCCACTGCTGGACTAGGCCTCTCCTTTGAAAGGAGGAATTGGCCTACTATACCACGCTGGCCAAACGGGTTGGTATAGGGTTTGTAACAAGCTTTCCTTCTCTTGCAGTGTTGTTCTCTGCATATTATGCTCCCTCTGTCGGCTCTTACGACACCCATGGGATGATATGGGGTGATGACATTCCGTATTCTTAATCCGTCACGTCATGCCTGTTATATGTCACACTATTTTATTTTCTTGCTATGACATAGAATTTGCATGACTCTAAAATATAGTATAATTATATTATAAAAATGTTTGATCATATCCTTTGCGCATGAATGTTTATTCTATTCTGAACAAATGCTAGAACATCAAGCTAAGGATGTAGGTACACAAAAACGTTAATTTTTTTATCTCATGGAACGTTAAATTTTTTTATCTCAAAAACCTTTGCGATATTTTTGGCTTGTCTGCCAAAAGGTCTTGTCCGAGACTATCCCAAGTCCTCAAAAACCATGGCATCCCTACGTTGTCCGGACTGCGACAAACACGAACACTGTTGGTGAAAAAATCGCACGTTCCGAACTGTATTTGCATCGACCGTGCCTCGAATCGTAATGAATACTCAGTTTTAACTCCGCCATGAGAAATTGACGACGCATTCCCTAAGGACCCTAAGGTCACACTTGCAACTTGCGATGAATTGGCATTTTTGCATACGAATTCTTATTCCGAGGAATATGAATGGCTGTCGACGTTGCTTTTAAAAACATTATGACAAATGCTTGCACAATCAGCTACTGAGTAATGTTTGAAACTAAGAGGTAAAGGCAGCAAAGGCATAATAGCGATTTTATGCCTGGTTAGTTATGCGCAGGATTTTCAGTCAAGAAGTTTTCCTCTTCATAAAGCTTTATGAACATAAAAGACTACGGTCCTTGGTCTGATTTGTATGAGGTTTGGTTTACCGCCGATTACGGCTTGCGAGGCTTCATCTGTATTAAAACGGTAAAAAGATTGTTATAAGAAATTCAATAGTAGCACGAATTAAAGCTATGAGTCGGACGCAGTTTTTATAGACTAACGCCTGTATCCCTGAAGGGTTAGGCAGAGGTGTAATATTTCACCCACATTTTGCCATGAATTTTTAGGTCCCACATAATAGGGGGCGAGCCTATTGCCGTACCGGGCACATTACCAGACTCCGTGCTGCTACTGAGAATTTCCCAACGGAAACACCCAATACACTTTGCTCAACCCGGGAATCGAACCCGAGACCTCCCAATCCCACGCACACATTAATGCCGCGAGACCAACGAGGCAGTTCGCTGTTCTACCCCATTTTGTTATTTACATTAAATATTTTGCCAGTTTTTCTACGGAACGACAGTCGTCTGACCGAACCAAATATAATGTGACAAGACCAGTGCCAGCAAACATCATCATCATCATCATCAGCCTTTAACAGTCCAATGCTGGACTAGGCCTCTCCTTTGAAAAGAGGAATTGGCCTACTATACCATGCTGGCCAAACGGGTTGTTATAGGGCTTGTATCAAGTTTTCCTTCTCTTACAGTGCTTTTTTCTGCATAATATGCTCCCTCTGTCCGCTCTTACGACACCCATGGGATGATATGGGGTGGTGACATTCTCACCACACGGTCAAGCGACCAGCCAGCAAACGACCTTACTAATTTCTCGCAAAGCCCGTCAAGGTCCTTCGATCTGATAGCTGGGATTCAACCGTTTACCTTACTTTTCGACGCACGGAGCCGATGATTCTATAGACTCCATCTTACAAATAATATTACAACTAATTTATAGAACCAACGGTTATATTATAAGATCCAACATGTGACCTCTATGATAAAGGATGTGATAGAGGCGAGCTAAATTTGTAGAAAGTTAAGAAAATGCGCATTTAAAAGATCCTTTACGTACCTAGTAAGTACTAGTTGTAATGGTAATAAAGAAAGAGATCGCTTAAAACATTGCACTAACTGCTTCGCCGCTTACTTACTTACTTAAATATACAGAATCAGAATGTCAATCAAAGAATCGTGTTCATCACTTAAAAAATCGTTCAGATTGGGTGTGAGCTTAGGACTTCTGGATTAGCACTCAGAGTCTCTAAATCACAAGGCATAGCCAATGCATACAGATTTACATAGAAGCGCAGTTCTTATGGATTTCGTGCGCCGATTCCAAATGGGGACTGTCTACAGTTTAGTTCGCAGTTGCTGCCGTTCGCGGCGCTGGCGTCGTTCTCCGTCTCCCTTGCTCTCGTAGTTAACATACACAGGAGGAACCGTCGTCTCTCTTCCCTCGTAGAGACCAGCACGCACAGCGCACCTGCCACGCCGCCAAGCGGCAATTTGGGTCACAGAAAGTTTGTCTTCAGAGCGCCCATGAAATGCGCCTCTATGTAAATATCTGAGCTCTTTGGCATAGCCTAATGACCTGAAACAACCGAATGAACCACATACGATGCCCTGTCATATGACTGACATGTAGAAAACTGTAATGACGGTGACATTAACATAATACGCCTTATTAATAATACTAATGTTTTATTTACGATACATATTATTATAAACGATAATAAAATTGCTACCTCATAGTCTGAGATCTGGCTGCTAAAATCAGCCGATATCTGAACAAAATGTTATACCAAAAAAGTGATTGCGAAATTATTGTTATTTTTTTTACTTGCGACCAATTTTTGCTTGCAATGCCTGCCGTGATCTGTTTTTCAACCATGCATAAACAGTATCACCAAAAAAAAAAGATACCTGCAGAGCTTTGCACCCCGATCTTGACCTATAAAGTTGTTATGATTAGGTATTCATCATACAAGCGTACGTGGAGTTCATCTCTCATGGTTTGCCTCACCCTCCCGCTGCAGAAGCCTACACCAATCGCATTCGCATTCGGTCACGACCCATGAAAACCGACCAAAGTCATACCACCCATGGACCCACATTATCATCTAAACATGAACCATAAAACCATAATTAAATACACATTACTCACCCATACAACACGCTAATAAAATCATTTTCATCTAATTCGCGCGATAAAAATTCAAAAGCAGCAGTATAACAATTCAGTTACGATATTCGAGGTGTATAATGAGACGATCTTTAATCTTTGCACGACCGTCATCTCATTAGTGCACGTGGTCCGCATGACTGGACCACCGACAGCACAACATTACCATCAGAATATGTCTTATTGTTGAATATTTTTATATATTTGTTTTGGTATGGAGACAGGTCATGGGTTTACATTGGTGATTTGGCGACTTCTATGACGCCAAAGTATGAGTAATCTGATAGTAGCCGTGTTTAGGATCAATAGAGACGAGAGAGAGAGAACGGAGAGTAGCGATCGATAGAGACCGCTAGGGGGCGCATTTAGAAAATGTATGGAAATTGTTCGCGTCGACTAGGCTATCGTCCACCGTGACGATCGAGTGCAAACTCGTACTATACCCTCTGTTGCTATGCTATGCATTTGTTGTAAGCATTGGGTTGTCGGTAATTATGTAGAGCAACGGTTAACGGCTTGACGCCGGAAGATGTGATATTAGTGAAAGTCGACTAATCCCACCACCAGGAATGCCGAGGACGGTGCAAAGTCTACAGTCGCAAAGTGGACCACAGGCCCCAAACAGCGGAACGGGACAGCGCTTGGATGATCATGATGGCCGCTAGCCCAAATTTTGATTTTATGGTAGGTAGGTACCTACTATTGGTATATCCTACGTTCATTTTATGACAAAATAAATGAAATGCGTAAAGTATTTTTTTTCATATTAGTATCTATAATTGGTAAAAATAACATGAGCTTTAAAAGCCTTCCCACACACTTACCAATCTGTAAAATCTGACAAATCTATCACAAGATTAAATACGTATAAAATAAGATATAACAAAGCGAGGTTAGGTGAACAACTATAAAAATATGACACCGAATATCAAAAAGCTGTAAATAAATGTAACTCAATATGTAAGTCTTCTTCTATACTCCGGAAATGCGTTTGCATTGAATCGTTTAAGGGTAAGTACCTGCCTTATCTCAACGAGTAGTATACTTAATACGATTAAGTATTTTGGTCTTTTAATGAAAATAATTTATCTTTCTCGATTTCAGCTCTTTTTCAGATTATGTTTAGTCAAGTTAAGTGGGTTTGGGCCGGGACACGTTTGTCGCATGCACCTAGAAAAGTGGGTTTATGCAGCTACCAATTGGGTACCAGGGGGTCGGCGGTGACGAGGACGTCCCAAACGGAGATGATGAGATGACCTGGACGGTTTTGAAGGCGACTGGCCTGAAATTGCAAAGAACAGAGACTTATGGAAATTCAGGGAAGAAGCCTTTGCCCAGCATTGGCACATATGGCTGAAATCAATCAGGCAAATCCCCGTCCCTACGAGTCAGAATCGTGCTTCGAGAGTGCCATTCAATCAGACTCCTGAGATGAGTTAGTAATTTGGTAGGTACCTAATTATATAGCAACCTCTAGACGTTTAGATGCCCCATCCTAAGTTTTAGCTGTTTATTGTCGTTCGGGATATATGCCGATTATCCGATATTTCTTAAGGCTAATCATAGAATGTATCATGTTTTTATGTATCGATTAATTACTTTGGTTTATTAATCCGGTCCATAAAATAATGTTTCTCCGAAAAACACAATCTACTTAATTAATAGGGCCACCTACGTAACTTTGAGATGGATTTTTTTGTTCATTTTGTACTTACCTAAGTGGCTTTTTACCTATACGTAGGTATAGGTAAAAATCACTTAGGTACAAAATGAATAAAACAGTACAGTGATAACAGTTTCACTAGCTTTATTTCTGAAGGTGAATAAAGCCCCCTACTGGATCCAATAGGTTGCCTTGGGGCAAGCGTAGATTGATGATGTTAAGTAGAACTATGTTATAGCTTGCTGTGCTGACACGATTTCATGAGATAAATTGTATTTATGGATCTGTTTTTCGTTTTGAGGTATAAAATTTAAAAACTAGGTACCTATACTGAAACTTACGGCATTGAGGAAAACACAAGTAGTTATTGCAGTGCCATCTAGCAGCTGCTAGCAAAAACATTACTGAATAAACATTTAGTTGGTGCGACATCTAGCGTTGAATAGCATAACACTAGTAAAATTTTAAATAGTGTGTCTAATATAACATAGATGCCGCTGTAGCCCTAACCGTATTATTTACCAATAATGACTATGTAGGGGTTAATTCATTGATCTAATCATTATTACAATATTAAATAAAAACCACATGATTTTAATGAAGTCATCGATATAAGATTGATTTCATCATTTGATGATTATTAATCAAAAACTTTTGGCAGCACAGAGTACGATTTATTTGGCAACACCATAATGGCATAATGACAGACGTAGCGATGCCCGATACGTCGCTTTGTATCGATATATCGTATCGTAATGTATCGCAACTGATTGTATCGATACACGATATATATCGTATGTCTTTGTATCGATATGGTAAATATCGTATCGAAAATATCGCATTGGATTTTTAAAATAAAACTCATAAGTAATTCAAATTTAGTAAATTTAATCGGTTAGCTAGAAGTGATAGCACATTCGAATGTGTGAACATAACATGACCGTTACGATGCTATTTTTATTTTACAGCTGCCAATGTTTAAAATCTAAGCTTTTTAGAAACAGCAATTTCGACAACCGTTGTGGGTCTAATCTGTTTCGATTTTCAGTTAGCGTGTTATCAGCTATGAAGAGAATCAAGATTAACTAAACACCCACAACACAGTGTTTAAAAACTTTATTCGAGTACCTATACATTACATTAATAAAAATCATCAAAGTCATATTTCGATCTACCCACATCGTATTACACAAAAATCGAGCCGGCCGCACCTACAAGTGTGGCAGCAAGCGGCATTACAAAAAAAAAAAAAGTTCGTTTACATTTTTAATCTTTGTTATTGTTAGTCTTAGTAAGATAGCTTCATAGAAATCGGCCGCCGCCGCGCCGGTTTGAATGTACCTACGGTCTAAATATTTCATAGATTCAATCCCGGTATGTTACGATATTTTTGATACGATATTCGGGCGAAGCGATACGATACAGCCAAATATCGTATTGATGTGTATCGATACAAAATATCGTTATATCGCATTCCGTTGTATCGATACACCAAAATATCGATACGTATCGGGCATCGCTAGACAGACGACGGCCATATTTTCTTTCTTGACGTGCTACTAAACAAACAGCACGTGTAAAAATGCGTATTGAAACTTGTTATTTCTGTTCGTCCAGGATTTATCCTGGACATGGCATACAATTTGTCAGAAACGACTGCAAAGTAAGTAAAAACAAACTGTACTTTTCACGTACATGACGTGATATTGTTTCATAACATTGCGATACTAACCTTATCGTGGACAGATTTTCAGATTTTGCCGTTCAAAATGCCATGCGGCGTTCAAAAAGAAGAAGAACCCGCGTAAAACTAAATGGACCAAAGCGTACCGTAAGACCGCTGGCAAAGACTTGGCTATTGACCCGTCATTCGAGTTTGAAAAGCGCAGGAATGCACCTATCAAATACAGTAGAGATTTGTGGAACAAGACTATTGAAGCGATGAAAAAGGTCGAGGAGATCAGACAGAGAAGGAGTAACAATCATATTATGCAGAGATTGAGGAAGGGACGCGAAGTTGAGTGGCAGAGAGATGTCAGAGAAGTACAACGTGATATTTCATTGATCAAGTAAGTTCAGACCTTATTTTATAAACTTGACATTGTTTAGCAAAAAAGCCATTGAATATAATCCCTAGGGATTTCCAATATAATTTCATAAATACTTTTATGTAAACAAACAACTGTCATAATACTATGAAGTAGGTATTAGAACTCTGGATGTTTTCACATCTTATGGGCAACCAACAAAAATAGTTAATTTTCTATTTTAATATTTGCAGGAATTATTTGCTCAGTACTTAACAATTTTAATAAACCAAAAATTTAATCTTATGCCACAAATATTATTCTTCTGACATCATTTAATAGATTTTGCTCTGAGAATTTGATGTTGAAATATTGGTGTAATAACTGCAAAGTATTTGGTATCATGTTTGACACCAATAACTTTATTGGTTTCTTGAATGCCTGGCCTAAAGATATTTTAGCAGATGATAAAAATATTAAAAGCCATACTTAAATTAAAAAAAATTACAAACAAATTAATCTTTGTAAATCAAGGGTATAGCTATCACTACCTAGTAAAAAACAGTCTGTCTTTTGTCTGTCTGTCCCTATGTAAAAACTATGCAACAAATTTTTATCGGGCTTTTTTAATAGATAGAATTATTCAAGAGGAAGGTTTATATGTATAATTGACGCGGGCGAAGCAGCTGGCGACGTCTAGTACAGAATAAATACTCATAACATCCACTATCTATTTCAGATCACCAGCTGCTGGTCTCAAACAGCGACAACTTGAAGAAGAAACGGAGATGGACATTGAACCCGAAACCCTAGAGGTTGTTGATGCTAAGGGCCGCAAGCAAGTCATCACTGCACCCGTCATGGTGCCCGCCAGTGGTGAAATGATTGAAGAAGGAGGCGACGTTGAGCTGTAAATATCAACAAAAAGTGATTTATTTTACAACTGATTACATGGTAGCAAACTATTGTTTTTGATAGAAGGAATTAAACTAAGCATACAAGACAAAAATAAACCATCTATCTATTACACAGGTATTTTGAAGATGTGATTGGCTATGGTTTCACCAAGCAATAACCATGTATATATCTGCAAACTGGATGCTAAGAACAAGTGATTATGATCATCTATTATTGAAATGAGATGCATAAGAAACCATATGCAATTGTAATTATTCTGTAAAATTCAAAATGTTTGAAAGGCTGATATTACAGTTTAATTAAATTTTAATTTATAGTGACACTGTTGTTTTATTTTACTTAACCAATTTTGATATACATAAATAATTATATTTAGTTGCAGTTATAAGTTATAACTAATGTCGGGATTCTTTACAAATTGTATACACACATTTCTAATATGGCTACTATACTTAACTACATATATTTGGTATTTTTGTGTGGAGCTAATGTCAGATATTTATCTCTAGTTACCTAATTCATTGATAGAGAGAATATTCGGAGTGGGCGAGAAAAACATTCATACTCCCTATCTTCAAAGATTAACTCTTTTTTGACAGATCTAAAAACGTGTGTACAGACGCCATGTGACACTAAAATTGATAGAAATCATGAAAAATTGAATAGAGAAAGAGGTATGATCCTTTACTGTATGAGAATAGATTTTTCATTGTGTCTGGTTATGGTAGTATCATTTATAATATTACCTGGTCTGGTAGAGTTCTAGCGGTTGTGAAATGTTTTAATACCTGCCTATTACCGAAACCAAAGTAGGTACACGTATTGTATGTTGTATACTAAGCTTAAGGACGAGATACTAAATGTATATTTAGTAGGTGTGTATGGCCGCCCACCCTAATAAAATTATATTATGTAGGTAAAATATGTAATTGGTGTCCTGAAGATGATTGCTCAAAGATTCTAGACGGAATCTATGTATCAACTATCAATCAGTAGCTATATACATATTTGTACATTGCATGTCATATAATAAAAGTATTGATTTACAACGACACGGTAAACTAATCCTCTTAGCAGGCAGAAATCGCAAACATTTTTCATTAAGACAACACACTTCCTACATTGAATAGGTAATTTACATTTAACGTAGTTTAACTTGGTTTGACTGTCTCGCGGCATAAATGTGCGCGTGGGATTGGGAGGTCTCGGGTTCGATTCCCCGGTCGGGCAAAGTGTTATTGGGTTTTTCCGTTAGGAAATTCTCAGTAGCGGCACGGGGTCTGGTAATGTGCTCGGTACGGTAATAGGCTCGCCCCCTATAACGTGGGACCTAAAAAAAAGTAACATGGCGAAATGTGGGTGTAATATTACACCTTTGCCTACTCCTTCGGGGATACAGGCGTGAGTCTATATAAAAAATAAACTAGGTTGCAAGTGTGGTCAAAATTCGCCCGCCGCTCCAAGCATTTTTGGATCGACTAGGTACCTACCACACGGGCCAAAATTCTATGATCCGTAATGGCGGTCCCACATTAGTGCCGTGAAGCTCCGTGAACAGGCGTGAACGTGAATGTGGATGGTTTTCGCGTTGTTCACGCGCGTTCGCGCCTGTTCCCCGACCAGACTCGGTATTTTGTCCCGCGACAAAGGATTTGCGCCTCCTTCGCGCGGCGTTCACGCGTACATATCCACATTCACGAACCCGTGCCAGTTTCCTCCGGACTACAGAGGCGTACGGACGTGTGCAGTGCGCTCATAAAATGGAGTCGCGTATGAACATTTGGGACAATGAAACTGAAATGCGTTTTTTAGAACATTACCACATGGAGAGTGTAGGTACTGTGAGATGTAAAACACCCGCATTATAAGGACAAAAAAGAGTATTAAGATGTCTGGACGCGGATCAGTTCTGAAATGGGTATTGAAATAAAATAATTAAAAAAGAAAAAAGACTCTTTGCTGTCCAGTTATTTCTAATAACTCTCTTGTTTTGTACTTGTAAATAGTAATATGTTGCCACAGCAAACATAGTAGCGGTCATAGTGGAATTGGCTTGTCATTCGCAGTAGATCGGCAAAGTTAATCAACGTTTGCACAGGTTGCTACTAGGATGGGTGACCACATGTGGCATTTGTATCAGAGCGTTACCGTGCTCCGGTGGGCACGTTAAGCTGTCGGTCCCGGTTCTTGTCTCAGGACAAGGCTTCTTAGGCCAACTCGGAGGCCTTTGGGCGGACTGAAAACTCCGACACCAGAGTTGGCCACAGACTCACACCAAACAGAAGAAAGAAAGAACAGCAAACATAGTTATTGCGGCAGCAGCTTCTACGTCCATTTCGCGGCGGGTTTCATGAAAGACTGCGAACATCCCATGAATGTGGACGACACAACTTATGCCGTGAATTTGCGCGTGAATTCACGGCACTAATGTGGAGCCGCCATAAATTAACTCGTTCAAGATCCTTTGTGGCAATTGTTTCATGTTCGTAAATTAACGGCAATTGTATCCCACACAGTATATAGTGACAGACACAGCACGTGTAAAAATATAATTCCTAATACGAGAATTCTGTACAAATAAGGTACGCTCTCATTATCAGTAGGAAGCTGAGATATTAAGATGGGTTCCCAAGATTCTGATTTAAGCCATGTAGGACTGATGGCTACCAATAGAATAATAGTTGTATTCTAGCATCTTCACCTTAGCTAATATATTATTCAATAAAAAATGTTACCAACGCCTACCTAATTCAATTAGTAGTAACGTAAGAATTAAATAACATTATAGAAATCTAACCGCGGGGTTATCAGACTTCAGTAACGTTTATTTCCTTCCTCGGTGATCTGATTACCCAAGTAGTAAATAGTTTTAAGTAATTGAGAATAAAATGTTTGTGTGTGGCATGTGAAGTATGGCGATATATTCGTACATATTTGGACTTATTTTAGCGTGTGTGTCGTACGTGGTGTATCAAAGATATGTTAATGTTTATACTAGTATCGTGAGCAGACCTGCGAAGAGATATGACTACATTATTGGTAAGAGTAGTTTGTAACGCCTGCAGTAATTAAATAGCAATGAACGTGACTCTGTGTGAAATAGTTCGTTAGACCAAACATTGAACCCAAAGCAAGTTCCTAAATGCTGTGTATTAGCATTATCACGGCAATGTTAAGTCTATTATCTACAGATCTATAGGTACCGTGGGATTATCATAAATAAGCTATTTCAGTTTAGTTTATTGGTGACTGAAAATAGAATGTGCAATTTACTTAAAACTTTCTTACCACGTCGGCGTCGTTTAAACGTAGCCAGGTAGGTGCCTATGTCCCTACCTACTTAAGCGTTTACACAGTAGGTGATCTTAACCAGGGCCGTGCCGACCCAATCCAGCGCCTGTGTGCGAAATCTATGAAGCGCCTGTGCAGTTTTTTTTTTTAAAGTTACCTAACAATTCCGGGCTAACTCTCGATGTCGTTTAATATTTTTGGCACTCGGGGCGGACCGCCAACGCCACTGCGCCTGTGTGCGAAATCTGTGAAGCGCCTTTTTTGTCACCCTTTTTCGAAAATAACTTTTATAATTAACGCATATCTCGGCGCGCGGCGTCCCTATCACCCTGGCGCCTGTGTGCGCCGCGCACATTGCACATAGGGACGGCTCGTCCCTTATCTTATCAAATACTAATAAGGTAGGCGTTAATATTGACATGTCATTTGTTTCTGTTTTATATTATAGAGATCAGTAGATAGTTAATTATGTCGTCGGTCGTTTTCGTTGTCGGGTAGGAAATGGTTCTCTCAGTCGGCAGTTACTTATTCGGCCATTTGAATTTCGACGTCTAGTGCGGGGCTTCCATGTCTGGATGGTTTTATAATCGGAGATGTTTCTCTCAGTCGGCAGTAAGACGGCAGTGGCTCTGAGCAATATTGTTAAATCTGGTTACATGACCTGGCAGAACACAGGGTTATATTGTGCACAGTGTTCAGTTAGTTAATAGCCTTAAAAGCCGAAAAAGCTTCCTAAGAACGACTTCTGCCACAAATAACTCCCCAAAGTTGGCGAGAGAGCAACTACTGTGGGCCTCTAAATACCCCGCCCCTCCAAACTTCCCTGAAGCAAAAGAAAGCCTGCCCCCTGGTCATAACTTGCAGTGGCCGACCTGGAGATCACTTAATCGTTTGCGAACTCAGGTCGGGCGCTGTAGGGAAAACATGGCAAGATGGGGATTCATAGAACACTCACAGATCCAGTGCGACTGCGGAGCTCCATCACAATCCATGGCGTATTTGCTCTCATGCCCTCTTTGCCCATCTACCTGTAGTAAACAGGATCTTAAAGTGGCCTCAGACAATGCCGTTACCGTAGCCAAATTTTGGGAACTGAAAATCTGAACCAATGACACGATGAAGAAGAAGTTAGTTAATATTTGCCTGGTACTTCTATTGGACTTAAAGTTCATCATCAGCCATTAACAGTCCACTGCTGGACTAGGCCTCTTCTTTTTTGAAAAGAGGAATTGGCCTACTATATCACGCTGGCCAAACGGGTTGGTATAGGGATAGGGTATGTATCAAGTTTTCCTTCTCTTACAGTGCTGTTCACTGCATAATATGCTCCCTCTGTCGGCTCTTACGACACCCATGGGATGATATAGGGTGGTGACATTCCGTATTCTTAATCCGTCACCACACGGACAGATATAAAGTTAATACCTAAATATTCTAACGAATAGGCAGCGATAGCTGAGTGGATATACCAACAGACTGCCATGCAGAAGGTATCGGGTTCGAATCCACGGCGCGCACCAATGACTTTTCGGAGTTATGTGCGTATTGAATTTTAATTATCGCTTGTCCCGTGCCTCGGAGAGCACGTTAAGCCGTCGGTCCCGGTTGTCATGAAGATCTTTGACAATCGTTATAGGGAGTCAGTACCTATCTCTACATAAACTGACACTAGTCTAAACCATGGAATATCGGTATCTCTTCGGGTTGCGGAGGTCAGACAGGCAATCACTCTATGGAAAAGCTAATATTCAGCCAAATCCGGTTAGACTAGAAAGCGGACCCCAGATTAAAACTGGGATAACGCTAAGAGGATGATAATGACCTAAATATTCTGACAAATCTGGTAGGTAAGACTGGGAAGCGGATTCCGGTCTCCAACAAGGCGAATGTCGTTGAGAGTTTTTTTCTTGTAGTTGGTGCGGGCACAGCGGGATGTGTTCTAGCATCTCGCCTATCAGAAGATCCGAAGACCAGAGTGTTGCTGGTGGAAGCTGGAGAACACATGGGTTACTTCACCAAGATACCATTGACTCCTACAGCGGCACAACAGGGGCCTAATGATTGGGCAGTACGGACTAAACCACAGAAATACTCCTCTTTCGGATTGTGGGGACAGGTGATGACTTGTTTTACTTACATAAGTGTATAAGTTTTCTCTATTTCTTTTTGGACATTCTTATACAGAGTGTAAAAAGACCCTTAACGAAAACTGAAATCCCATTTTGTACTAATCACTACGAACATTTTTTACTTCGGCACCATACCTGGGAAATTACTGGTTCAGGAAATATTGAGGCTCAAAGTTAGTATGGAATTTTTCTAATTAGGTACAAAATCGATACATTTACCCCGCCAATATGTTCTTTAGATGCCCTATAACCCCATGGATAAGTAGGTATTTCGAGCATTGCACGCGCGCTCTTTTAATTGTGGTTTAAAAAATGTGAAACCTTAAAAAAAAAACGTTTCCCAGGTATTATTTTTAGTTAGTATGACTTAGCATGATGTCCACGACGAGTAGACTTCGGCTTGGTGATGGGTCTTGTGACACCCTGTATAAGAGAAGTTAGCGGTGACTGGGACCATAACTGAGAACGCGGTCTTATTTGCCGGATCCATTAAATAGTATTATTTTAGTTACTAGGACTAGTCGGTACATCTATTGTTCGAGCCAAACTGTAATGGTAGGTAACTTTACCATAATAGTACCTAATTCTATCAACTACGCAGTATAAACTGTATAACGGAAGTACATTATGGCAAATTGCAACTCTGTGTAATTATCTTATTATAGTCTCAATTTATACCAAGAGGAAAAGGCCTGGGTGGATCAGGGCAAATAAATTTTTTGCTTCACGGATTTGGTCTGCCAAGAGATTACAAAAAATGGAGCGAGCTGGGCTTTGATGAGTGGACTGAAGAAGACCTGAGGCCATACTTTATAAAAGCATTTGGAACTGTGAGAAGCGAATTCGATTCCGGTCATTGTGCCATTGATGGAGAGTGCCCTGCTTCTAAGGTTGGTAACTATGTAGCTATGTTTAGATGTCCGCTTGGCTTTTAGCTGTTTAGACTAAGGACGCTTAGCTTCTTTGCCAGAGCAGCCGAGTAACCTACAGGACCGACGTATGTCTTTACATGCTTATATTTGAAGAGTGAAGAGGACCGATCAGTATATTAGTCTTATGGATTGTTGATCGTTATCAGATTCAAGGAAACTCTTTTGTTTGTATAGTAGATTTACATTTATAAAGTACCTACCTAGGTACCTTAGCCACTTGGGAATTTCGTTAGGCTGCTAGCGATAACTTATTGACCGCCCGACGTTAAATCAAATATAAAGAGAAATGATCTTATTTGGGAGATTGAAGTAAGTACTCCATTCTTCAATCTATGTAGGTATCAAGAAATTCATCCAACTCTCTTCTTTCAAATTTTGCAGGCACCAGTGAAGCTAAAACTCATAGATGACGATGATGAATTGATGAACGTATTCAAGCAGGCGTCTTCTTCTGCAAAGATAAAAGGCACAATGTTTAGAAGACCAACAGCCACAATAATTAATGGTGGACGACATTCTTCGTATGACGCGTACTTAAAGCCGGTTATGAGAAGAAAGAACTTGCATATTTTGCTCAAAACTCAGGCTGTTTCTGTAAGAAATATATTTTCTTTTGTATTTAGGTACTAGGCATATTTGCCGTTTCCAGCACAAGTGGCGTAACGAGGTTCAGGTACATTTGCACTTTCCATGACTGACGCTGTTACTAGCCAGGATAAGAGCATCTTCCGACTTTTTTTGTTTCTTTTCCTGAGTCTTTCATGTCTTACGAGACAGCGCAACGTTCTATCATCCATTGTTACTGCTGCTGGACTAACTAATACGAAGTATTTGAAACTATTATAACTGAAAAGTCCTGTTGTTAACGTACATTATTATTTTACGGTGGATATGTTCAGTTAAGTGTTAACTGTAATAACAATTTTCAGATTCGTTTTGAAAATGATACAGCATCATCTCTGTACATACTTAAAAATCATCGTGAACTTGACAATATATTCGTGAATAAAGAAATAATTGTATGCGCTGGTGCCATCAAAACTCCACAGCTTCTGATGCTGTCGGGTATAGGACCACCGGATTTGTTACAAAGGTAAAATAAGCTATAGTATGCTGCTAATGCCTCAAATATTTTGAAATATTTTCTTATACATACAATACATTTAGGTAAGGTATAAACACCTTCACCTATTCCAACGTTTTGACGGGCTTAGGTTCAACCATAGATGAGAGAATTAGTCAGATGGAACGCACGGCACAGTTGCGTGCGGCCACTAAAGCAAATACAAAATTGAAAAGCGAATACAAACTCGTCTCAGTGCGCTACGACGCATCGTACAGTTCACGCGTCACGATCACTTCAACTTTTAAATTCTCAAAATGCCGTCTTGCGTTCTTAAACACTGTAAAAGTTGTTCCTAAAAACAAAAACAGGAAAATGGAATATCTTTTCACAGGTAACTATTGATAATTTGACTGTTTCCTAATTTAATTTCGATAAAATTCGTATTTGTGCAAGAAATATGTAAGTGTTGCCAGTTTTTGTCGACGCCGTTCTGCCTGAATTAGGGAAAATGCACTTGTCAATTGATTATGTGATAATGATTGTCATGTTAATGAAAAATACATTACCGTATTATAAAAGTATATTGTAGATATATCTTCTTTCTCATAAATATAGTAATAGAATTTCAATTTCCATTAGTATATACCTTACATAATATTGTTTTGAGTTCGATCCCCAAACGATCCAAATATTCGTGTACACCCTGCTACTCGTCAAGCTTATACACTTTGACCTTTGCACCGTTCTTATGGCGTAAAGAATAAGTATCAAAATCGTACAGCAAATGTTTAGCTTGACTCGGCGCCGTGTGTACATACATACTTATGGCGTAGGGAATAAGTATCAAAATCGTACAGCAACTGTTTAGCTTGACTTGGCGCCCTGTATACATACATACTAATGGCGTAGGGAATAAGTATCAAAATCGTACAGCAACTGTTTAGCTTGACTTGGTGCCGTGTGTACATACATACTTATGGCTTAGGGAATAAGTATCAAAATCGTACAGCAACTGTGTAGCTTGACTTGGCGCCGTGTGTACATACATACTTATGGCGTAGGGAATAAGTATCAAAATCGTACAGCAACTGTTTAGCTTGACTTGGCGCCGTGTGTACATACATACTTATGGCGTAGGGAATAAGTATCAAAATCGTACAGCAACTGTTTAGCTTGACTTGGCGCCGTGTGTACATACATACTTATGGCGTAGGGAATAAGTATCAAAATCGTACAACAACTGTTTAGCTTGACTTGGTGCCGTGTGTACATACATACTATTTATTTCTCAACTAATCGACGCCAGCGGCTTCGCACGCACATATTTTCGTATTTATCGTTTTGCCCGATCCCGTGGGAATTTCGAGAAATCCCGTCTTAGTGCACCCCTACGGTTCCCAAGAAACATACATGCTAAATTTCAGCTTCATGCGCCGAGTAGTTTCGGCTGTAGCTTATCTGTCAGGCAGTCAGTAACGCAAGGATTTTATACATATAATATATACAGATTTAAGATTTACGAAGTAGTTAAAACTTAACTCGGTACCTACATTTAAGAAATGTATTTATAAAAGCATTAATTAAATCCATGGTAAATTCTTCAAAACCGCAAATGAATATAAGAATATTACATAACTATATGCAAAATACTGGGAGATTATTCATAATCTGGCAACTTTACACACACATAGACGCGCGTGTCCGTACAGTGCCAGTCGCCAAAGGTCACGCACACATAGCTGTCAACGTGCCACACTTAGTTGGACGAATGCGCTCTATCTGTGGTCCATATTCTCTCATCTGTGGGTTCAACCGTCATAGTCGTCCTTTGCTTTACCCTCTAATAACCCTGATTGATGAACAGATCTATGTATGAACGATATAATATGATATGCAGATCGCTTAAATTTATAACAGGAAACTTGATAGTCACAAGCTCAGGCAGAAAATAATGAAGGACATCTTCGGTTCGTACTTTTAAGTTAGTTGCTTATATTTTACTTTACAGGTTAAAGATTAAAGTGGTATCAGCAAACGATTTCGTGGGACAGAACCTACACGATCATATGAACATGCCAATTTACGTGAGCACACAGAAACCAATAACTGTGACGCTGGCCAAAGTGTTCAGTTTCGGCACTGTGTGGGATTACTACTGGAAGAATTTAGGTAAGTACAGTCGAACAACTTCCCGCTAGACCACCATAAGGGTGAGAATTTCTCAGCAAGACATCGTCGCTTCCAGTGCTACTTTACACACACATTGACACTCGTATACAAAACCAGTTTCTGGTGTGCCTCGACTCTATGAGCGAGCCAAGGGATTTTTTTTTCAAACTGGTCCACCGCCGACTTGTTTGATTGTACATTGTAATTTGAGTAATTTTAAACCATTGCACTATGGTTCGTCTAGAACAAGCTAGCTAGACAAAATTATTTTATTTGATTTTTATGTCTAGATGCGGTTAATAAGCAAAGATATAAGGTTTTTGGTACTTTTTTCAAGGCAGTTTGTCATTTGAGCTGGTATCATGAAAAAAAAAAACATTTATCGGGCATATGTGTATAATATATTTTTTGAACATTTTATAAAGTGATTTATCCCTCGACGTCGCTATAAAATCTAATAACAGATGCATAAAATATCTAAGAACTAAATCTATTACTCATTATCATCACTATCATCAGATGAATCATCCATTGAATAGTCATGATCGTGAGGGGCAGAACTATGAAAAGTAGAAATCATATTAACATTTTGTTCCTTACAGCTAGGTGGGACAATTAAATCTAATACTTCAGTTGGAAGCGTACCTATTTTCTTCCGAGGAACTTCTCGTAAACCGTTTATTACAGGGTCAGATGTTATCAATAACATATTAAGTAAATCTCTATTCGTAGCCTCCCGTGATCGCTTTCGTGTGTTGTGCTCACGAAATCTTCTGCAGTCCTTATTCCGAGCTTCCTGTGCTTCCTCGGAAAGCTGGCCTATAGGTAGAAGGGACGATCTAATTACTTCGCCACTGTGCAAAAGTATTTTGTGGACAGTAGCGGGCATGTAATACCATGAATAGAGATTTACATAAAGTTGTCTAGTTTCTTGAGCTAAGTTAACGAATTTTTCAATATTTATATCATATCCCGATGATAAAGTGCGAAGTAGTATGCCAAATTTTTGTATTAGTGAAACATCTAACCCTGTAATATCGGCACTAGCCTCGGGATTTCCAAAAAATCTTCGCGCGGTGTTCCCGTCATTAGTGTTACCGAACCCTGGTTTTGGTTTGTCTACAATCAAGCCCATTTCGCTTTTAAATCGTTTTTTAATGTCATCTGAACGTTGTTTCACACTAGCTTTGTCTTCGGCTGTTCTTAACTGCCATTTTTTTATATTTAGTCGATAGCTAATGTGAAGCAAGCATTCAAAGCACCTTATCCAAGCGTGCAACGTAGACAAACCAAAACCAAGATTATCTTTGTCCGCAGCAAACTCTTTTGACAGATCATTCATCATTGTTGGAGTTGCCCCACAAATAAAACATTTTTGTGAGGAAGAAGTTTCGGTCAGAGCATTGCAAACTTTTCCGTCAATCATTGTTAAAAGCATAACATGTGTGACAGATACTTCGGTCTCCATCACCTTGCAGGTTGTCGGCAATAAAGCGTTTATCTCTTCTAAAACCTTATTGGTTTCCGAAATCGTAAAATCTTTCGTTTCCTTAGAAAAGATAAACTTTATTGGCCGACAATACATTGTAGAACAGGGCCGAGGATTCTGCCACACAATATTACCACTTTCATCTTTCAATTGAAGAGGAACGAAAGAAAATACAAATAAAAACTCGTCACTATCGTCACAATTAGTGAATTTTTGTTTGTACATACTATGACCGGAACTTCCATCACAACCCCATTTACTGATTAATGTGAATGACGTGCAAGGTAACAGACTATGAACAACTTCTTGTTGTGCTGAAACTAAACGTTCGGCAGTCTTATCAAGAATTGCCTGAACTTTGATTTCAGCATGCGTTTCATTGACTGTAATTTGTTCACCTGACGGGTAGCAGGCTATTTTAGCCTTTCTAACACTGTACATTGACGGAAACACCTTATGTCCAGCTTTAATACTCCACTTCCGAGTCTGCTTATAGCTATGGCTACTTGATTTACTATCAACGTAGTACGCTAAAGCTTCCTCACTTGTTAAACTCCTGGGGGCACTTTCTTCACTCGTGGTCTTGGTTATTGAAGGTTCACTAGTCACATCTTTAATTTGACGTGCTACACTTCTCTGACCCGAGATTCGAGCTGACACTTCAGCGGCGTAAATTAATTCACTAGCACTTCTGGACTGTAATAGATCGTCTACACGTCGTCTCTTCGTTTTGAGACTAGAATGTTCAAAATCTTTAGTAGGTCTTCCGGGTCCCGGTTCTCCAGATGTAGTTGGCAGAGATAAATAAACGGACACATCGAAAGATATGTCAAGACCCTCCAGCCACGTCGAATACTTTTGTAGGAATCGCTCTCGATTTCTTCCACAGCTGCTCCACTTTTCAGCAAATTTCGTTGAATATCTTGAGATTAGTACTTTAATATCTCGCAGAGACTGCTCCGTAACACCATCAAAATTATATCTCAAAGATATAAACCGAAAGAGCTCCTCATTCCGCGTTTCCTTCGGGTGTTTCAGCCATTCTTCGAAAAAATCCATTCTTGAGACGGTAAAAACTGTTGAAAGAAAAAAATAAATAAAAATTAGTTGTGCAAATATATCGCAATGAATTTTTTTACGTATAACTACTAGACACTTATGAGAATCGTATATGATAGGTTCTACGGTGGGGACAAGTGGGGACATGTTATTATTTGACCGATGAATTTGAAAAAATGAGTAAAAAAGTGGGTGAAAATTCAAACATTTCATTTTATAAGACTAAAGAATGAAGTTCCCATGTTGAAAATGAAATAAAATATAACTACTTACCCTTACGTATACAATCCATCACAAAAACACTTTCACAAATTTCTTTTAGTGACATAAACAATGCTATCAAATATGATGTAAAAATGCAAATGAATGCCCTTTAAATAGTCAACATCTTATAAACATACCTTAATGACGCTCTTAATGAGGGTAGTATTGATAATTAATAGGTGTAATCCTCAATGTATAGGGGTAATGAGTTCGTAATAGTAATTAACTTCCAGGAATTTAAGAGTTGTTTTTGTCTAGCTAGCTTGTTCTAGACGAACCATAGTGCATTGAGTGAACGCGAATTTTCGAAAATAGTATGTCTTTAATTCCAAAAGTTATAGAAATATTGATGGCTTACACGAAAACTTACTTTTTAGTCGCCAAAGGCGTGTGTTATATACTTACGTGTATTACTAGGCAATTAGCTAGTAGGTACCAACTTATGAATCTCCGATCAAATCTTGTAATATGCCTCAGAACTATATGGAGCTAGTAATATCCTAAGAGTAAGTAGGTAATATTGTTCTTAAGTCTTCCAAAGGTTGCAACGGCTTATTTGAATCTTTAACTGAGGGACGTTTTGTCTTCAGGTCTATTAGCATTTCCACCTCTGTCTGGTATAGAGTACCAGAATTCATCAGCCGTAATGTTGTTCTCCATGGGAACGGCTAGCGAAAGATTGCTCAGAGATCTTTCGAATTATAAACCAAAGGTAAGTACCTAATATAACAGCTTTGCTTATGTCCTATTCCCAGAATATTTTTGTTCTATGTACAAAGTACAAACAAAGTCAGACAATTGACTGCTCATAATACTCCGGCCACATGTAGATCAAAATTCAGCTCCCGACTTGCATATGCGTAACCGGAATCCCAAATGTTTGGCATAATGTGTGACATAATCTTATATCAAAATATATACCTATCATATCGTTATTCTGGTTGCTTCCGATAAACCAAGGTCCTGGGACCCGATTTCTTAGCCGACCAGATTATACAGAACATAGGCTTTCCAATAGCGCAATTGTCGTCTCACCGGCTCAAGGCACCTCATAATACTATAATGTACCTATACAAAATAACCAATTGATCTTCATGCTAGCTACGACCAACGACGTGCTCTCTGAAGCAAAAAAGAAATATAAATGTCACTCAATTACCTATTCATAAACCAGACAAACTCACCATTCATCTTCAGCCTTTAACAGTCCACTGCTCGACTAGGCCTCTTCTTTGAAAGGAGGAATTGGCCTACTATACCACGCTGGCCAAACGGGTTGGTAGAGGGTTTGTATCAAATTTACCTTCTCTTACAGTGCTGTTCCTCTGTCCCTCTGTCGGCTCTTACGACACCCATGGGATGATATGGCGTGGTGACATTCCGTATACTTAATCCGTCACCAGACAAACTCGCTTAATGTTAAAGTTACGAATCAATAAATTTTACGTGACCGCCACTTTTCCATTGGTCTCATAGGCTCCTCTGTTCAATCTCACGTATTTTCTCTCCTATTTCCAGGTATTCCGCGACACGTTTCCCTTCTACAACATAACTCACAAAGAAGGCTTCATGTTCCTGTCCACATGCGTCCAACCGCAGAGCCGGGGTACAGTGACCTTAGCCGATGCCATCACTTCAGCGCCGCCTGTGATCGACCCCAACTATCTGGAGCAGTCCTTTGATGTGCAGTGCATGATACAAGGTTGGTGTTAGCTCTATATTTGTCTTTTAAAGCTCTGATGATTTCGTGAACATGATGATTTATGGATGATTTTGTATGTGAAACGTAACGGTATAAATTGTGGTAATGTCTGAAAACAGTGATCAAATGCTCAGATCACTGTTTTCACACAAGCTTTATTAAGCATGCTAAATCTCATACTCAATCTCATATTTGTAAGATAAGATAAGATAAGATAAGATAAGATAAATTTTATTTTGTGAAAACATGAGTATACAGTACAAGTTACAAAAGCTTGCATGCAAGATGGTAAGTAGTCGTGTGTTCTACATGTTTTGCCGTTGCCGGCGTACAAAATCCAGATATTAAGCTAACTCATAAAGAAATTTTAGGCAAATTTGAACAAATTTAGAACATTAAATAGCCATTATTAGTTACAATTAAAAAAATATAAAATAATAAACTGATATACAATATAAATTAAAATTATAATAAATTCAAGTGTAACTAGATATTTCACACATTTTAATGAAAATTTAAACATAAAGACAAATTATTAATGGAACAACTAAGGACCACAGAATTATAATTTACACAGCGTGCATAGTTTAGAGAGCTAATATACACATAGTTATTGTGTGATGTTACAAAATGTCAGCTTAAATAATTTAAAATGTTTAATACAGGTATTGTCAGAAATTTAAATAAAACAATTTTAATATAATAATGTCATACAAGAAGGAAAGAAAATAGCATGTGAAAAGGAGAATTCAGACAGCTAAACAAATTTAAGTTTTGTCCAACAGAAACTGAACCAAACAACTAAGTATATATTATTATTAAGTGATAATAAAAATGTCAGATTAAATTATTCCAAATACAGGTAATGTCAAAAATACTAATAATCATAATACAACTGAATAATCACAAGAATACAATAAATAATAATAATACATAAGTCATCGGTAAGTGTACTGTAAGAAATGAAAATGTCAAAATTCTGGGAGTAAATATCAAGTATCAAATATTGAAAAGTCATAATTCCTTTTTCAATCGCGGTCATTGAGGTAGTCTGTCACACTATAATAGCATTTGTCAATAAGGTATTTTTTAAGACGTGTTTTGAAATCATTAACGCTTAGTTGCTTAAACTGTTTCGGGACTTTATTATAGATGATCGGCGCCATGCAGAAAATACTATGATGCATTAAAGCGGTTCGGGATTTCACAACACACAAGCGATCATTATCTCTACGGTTACGCTGATTAACCTCGGATAGTTTATTGAATAGGCAGGGATTCGTTTTAACAAACGCTGCTACCTCATATATATACAGCGAGGGGACTGTTAAAATTTTATATTTAATAAAATAAGGCCTACAGCTATCTACAGTGTTAAGTTTGAATATAACTCTAATACATTTTTTTTGCGATTTGAAAATTAGTTCTTTATTGGTGGAATTACCCCAAAATAAGATCCCATATCTTAAAATAGAATCAACCATACCGTGGTATGCCATTAACACAGACTCAATATTCAAAATAGCAGCAAGTTTATATAAGGCATAGACCATAGAGTTAACTTTCTTGCTTAAGAGTTCGGTATGTAACTTCCAATTTAGATTTTTATCTATTGTTACGCCCAGAAACTTTGTGTAATCTACTTTAACAATTTCTTTGTCTTGATAAGATACAGTAATATCAGGAGTTGGAACTCTTTGACTAAAGAACATGGCTTTCGTTTTTTCTAAATTGATTTTAAGATTGTTATGATTCATCCAAGTAATTATAGATCTGATCGTGTTGTTGATTTCCTTTGCATGGTCTGCTTTATTAGCAGTAGCATGAATAGTCACAGTACTGTCGTCTGCGAATAAGGCCATCGGATGCTCTGTTACGTTTGGGAGGTCGTTTATGTAGATGATAAACAGAAGTGGACCCAGAACACTCCCTTGGGGAACACCATATTTAACTGGCAGTGGAGCTGACGCGTATGTAACCTCTCTTTTGGTAGAAATATTAATAGATGATATCTCGGTGTATTGAGTGCGACCTTTGAGGTAGGTTTCCAACATGTTTACAATGTTTCCTCTAATGCCACATGTCTCAAGTTTCTTTAGTAAGATATCGTGATGAACGTAGTCGAAAGCTTGAGTCATGTCGCAGTATATAGAGCAGACAGGTATTTTGTTGTCCATTTTTGTTATTACATTCCTCAAAAAATCGAAGATAGCCATATTGATGGTTCTATTCCTTCGAAAGCCTTTTTGGAAATTGGATAAAATGTTTTTTCCTTCTAAATAATTATAAATCTCATTATATATATACTTTTCGAATATTTTAGATATAACTGATAAAAGAGAAATTGGTCTATAACAATTCATATCCTGATTATCACCCTTTTTAAAAATCGGTTTGCAGATAGCAATTTTTAAATTTTCGGGATATATGCCCTCAGTTATACACATGTTTAGGATGTAGCTAAGATGTTCACATATATGGAAGCCAACATATTTGACAACTTTTGTCGTTATTCCATCGTGTCCAACACTGGTACAGTTTCTTAAAGATCTAATAATGGTAAGAATGTCGTTTGGCGTGCTTGGTGCCATAAACATAGACTTGTAAGAGTTGGTTGGACAGGCAGTATTTTTTTGCATTGAGTCTAATGTCGGTTCTATTTTATCAATGAAGAATTTGTTGAACGCGTTTGTTATAGCCACTGGATTAGTAATAGTTTTGTCATGATGTTTAATTGAGAAAATTGAGTTTTTAGGTATATTGAACTTTGCCTTATTTATAATTGCCCAAGTAGCCTTCGATTTATTTGTTGATGTTGCAATTTTATAGCTGTTTTGAGCACGTTGTGTTAGTTTTATAATTTTTCGGTACAGTTTGGAGTATTTTTTAAGTTTATTTTTGATTTCTACATTGCTATTATGTCTGAAGGACCATAGCAACTTTCTTTTATTTTTGCTGCACTTCCTAATGCCGCGCGATATCCACTTAGTATTGTTTTTCGTTTGAATTTTTATTAGTTTGAGGGGGAAGCAGGAACCGTATATTAAATTGAACATGCCTATAAAGGCATTGTAGGCTATGTTTGGATCATTTGTGTTGTAGATTTCGGAAAAAGAGAGACTTTGAATATAATTCTTAAATTTAATCAAATTTTCATTACTATAATCACGTCGTTTAATGTACCAATGGCTAATTAGACAACTTGTGTTTGTGCGGAATTTGAGAATCTGCGAAGTGTGGTCTGATAGACCGAATTCAATTATAGCCGATTTGCATTTATTACCTAGATTGTGTGCGAAATTATCAATACAGGTGCCGCTTTTAATTCTAGTCGGTCGTCGGAGTTCTAATTTTAGATTGTAGTTCATTAGGATACACTCAAGTTCCAACAAGATATTGTTAGCTTTAAGGGAGTCAATGTTAAAATCACCCGCAATTATGACATTTCCTTTACGATTTTTAAACAAGTTTTGTAGTAGTGATTGAAAACGCTCTAGAAACATATTAAAATTATTTGATTTTGGTACTCTATAGATACAAACAATAATAGTCCTATCTGTTTCTAGTTCGACAGCACAACATTCAAAGACTCCTTCAATTGAGAGGCTCGCTATGCCTGTCAATTCTTTGCAGCGGTATCCTTTTTTAATGAGAATACAGACTCCTCCTCTCTTGCTCGCTTTTCTACTGAAGCATGCTTCCATTGTAAAATTAGGCAGTAGTAAAAACTGTTCTGTGCCGGCAATCATGAAGTGTTCGGAAATGCAAATTATATCGATTTCTTCTTTTTTACTCCTAAGTTCTTCGAGACAAACAGCCAATTCATCAGCTTTGTTCAAAAGACCAGCTATGTTTTGATGCAATATCGATATTTGCTTATGGCAGAAAAAAATGGTCTTCACACTGTTTACTCGTTTGTTCTAGTGGTTTGTCATGGTATAGACCAGTGTCTGTGTTTACAGTTACCGGTTTATGTGTATCAGTTGGTGCTGCCTGTTTTATATAGTATATAAGTTCACTAATGTCCTGTAAAATTGTATAAATACCATAGTTGTTCACTAACCCTGTACTGGTAAACATTCTGTAGCTGTACGTTAAGTTTTTGTTTGATTCAAGGTAGTATGCGTGTTCATGTGTTATAATGTCTAGATACAAAAGATTATTAAAGTTTTGAATTCTCCAGTTATACATATTCGTGGAGTCTGAGTACTTGAATGTAGGTGTACAGAGTATAACGTTGGTATGTTTTATTCTTTGCAACAGTATGCGAATATTTAGTATGAGTGTGAAGTAGTCCTTTGTGGTTAAAAAGTCTGTCTCTCCAATCAATACAATGCAGAAGTCGTTGAGAGTGAAATCTTTCAACTTATCTTCCACATTCAAGAGCATCCGTTGTATTCCACTATTCGGTGTAATATAGTGACATATCTCAGAGTAATCATTAAGACAGTTTGCTGCTATTTGGCGAATTTTGTTATGTTTATTCTCGCTCAGTATGTATATTTTACTGGGTGGGTTGTCAGAATTAATAAAATTAACATTCGAGGATGATATAGGTGTAGGTGTAGTTTGCCGCTTAGTCTCTATTGTCTGAGGCAGTGATGGAGTAGGGATGTTGCTACTAGTTTGTGTTTGTTTATTATTCTTTGTAATAGTCGTAACATTTTCAGTTTGTGTTTCTACATGATGTACGTGATGAGATGTTGAGTTTTCAAGGGAAGCTATTTGGTTTGTGCGTGGCGCTATCGAGCTCTGTGGTTTGTGTGCTGCTGCTTTGTCCTTTCGTATTGATGTAGATGTAGATATTTTTTTACCTGGGGTAGAGCATATCTTTTTGTAGGTGTTTATGGTTTGGAATGCAGTCTGTAGGTCAATTTTCAGGCGCATATTCTCACTGTTTAGGTCCTCAATTTCAGCATGAGCACTCATTAGCTGAGCGGTTAACGATGTAATTTTAGCATTAAGGTCATCATTATTGTCAAAGCTATCACGTAGACTATCGGGTATGCTCATCATAGTAGTGTCAAATAAACCAGACTGATCATGTTGTGCAGTGTCTATTATATGTAGATCGTTCAAAGAAATACTCCTGCGAGGTTTCCGTTGGGTTATATTAGTAATTTCTAAGTCTTGATTCATCATTGGTTAATTTCTAACTGGTCTTAAACGAAAAATATGAATATCTTTACTTTATTGAAGTAGGGTTCGTTCATAGAAGCAAACACAAGAATATCGTTTCTTTATTGGAGTAGGGTTCATTCATAGAAGCAAACAAAATAATATCGTTTCTTTATTGGTGTAGGTTTTGTACGTGGAATATTTCCTGTGCAATAACTAAACGTGTAAATTACTTGGTAACATTCACTTGTTTGTCAAATTGTCATATCTGTCATACTGTCATTTTCGAAATCCAGTTGTCAAAATCATGAGTCGATTCGTTTATCTCACCGGATGTTTTTCTGTATGTGTTTGTGTCCGTATATAGTAAATAGAACAGCTGTTGAACAGCTGATTATGCATGTGTGAGTGATTTCTAATAGGAATAACGTTCTCTGTAGATGTGATTATGTTTATTTAACTCACAGTTTTCTCCTGGCGTTGTTTTTATGCCACTGATTCAATCTTGGAGGTTATGTGCCACACTTTTATGCACTTTTAATGTTTTTACACTATTATATTGCACTGATAATTTAAATTATAAGATTTTTTTGACGAGAGCTAAACTTATAAGTTGTTACACGGCCGGTGTTGCCAGTGCAAATGTACTTAAGTATTTCTCGTTGTGCCTGTAAGGCGTCGAGGTACGAAGCCATCGCGTGGTTTTTGTCGGTAACTCAGCCCACGGGGTGGGAATCCGACATACTTACCCTCTTCGACCGCTCCCCGGTCAGAGGGTCATGAGGTAACTCATTTTCCACACGTAAAAAAAGGTATACAAGGTTTCCCTTTAAGTACTATAAAGATACATCAAATTAATTGTTGTCACAATTTCATCTATTGGTGATGCCTTCAATTTTGAACTGTCCTGTAATGAAGCTTATTTTTCTTTTGCTTCTGCTATGCTTTCACAGCAATCCGAAGAGCCGAGCAGATGGTGCTGTCGAAGCCGTTCCAAAACATCGGTGCGAGGATTCACTGGCCTCGACCGGAACGTTGTTTGTCTTTGTGGAGGTATACTAAAGAGGATCAGAGAGGACCTGTTCAGAAGCGTAGGAGATTGTGAGTATTTAACGTCTATTTTAGTGATTTTGTATCTTGTGATGATGATACAACTCGTTCTTATGATCATGTCAGTGTCATTATTACAGACTGGAGAGGTGTAAATTTTTTACACCTACATTTCGCCATGAATTTTTAGGTCCCACGTAATAGGGGGCGTGCCTATTGCCGTTACTGGGCACATCACCAGACTCCGTGCTGCTACTGAGAATTCGGAAAAACCCAGTAACACTTGAGTGTTAGTCAGTGTCATATTATACCTAAAAAAATAAATCTCCAAATCAAGTAAATAGTGTTCCTGCCGCCGACAGCCTTTGTTATAGATAAATATTCGACTAATATTGGTTACGCCTTGAAAACATAATATCTACAAATAGACAGCATACAAATAGTACTTTAGTAATTCGTTACTTAGAATATTAAAATGGGTGCTTCTATTTATGAGTAGATATACGCTAGAGAATTCTTCTGTCTGGGGGTGCTTCTGTCTATTGGTCTGTCCGACCATTAGACAGGGCTTCGGGTACGCGCTCCCGGCTCTCCAAGCTACTGTAGTCACTACCCTATATCCTTCCAGTGACTACAGTACCCCCACCTACAAACCCTTTATTCCTCATCATACATCCTATCCATTTACCCCGTTTCTCCTATCGCCCCTCCTTTATAACGATAACATTCCCAAGGAGGGTTGGCGTCAGGCAGGCGGCCGGCTAGTAAAATCCATGCCAAAACATATTTGCAGTATGGCCACATATGTTAAGGAGTGCGATAGGGTTAGGGCGTTCCCCGCAGGCGACGCGCAGGGGCAGCACCCGGCACCTGCGAGAAGTATGCAAGGGTTGTTGCACTACTCCGGGCGAGTACAACGTAAGAAGCGAGCCTGTGACGTAAGGGTGAGGTTTGCAAGTTTGAATGTAGGTACGATGACTGGAAGGGCTAGAGAGTTAGCTGATGTTTTTAAAAGAAGAAGAATAAATGTGGCATGTCTGCAGGAAACAAGATGGAAAGGTACGAAAGCTAGGGAGATCGGAGAAGGATACAAGTTTTATTATTGTGGAAGTGATGGGAAAAGTAATGGTGTGGGAATTGTGTTAGACGAAAATCTAAAAGATGGTGTGACATGTGTAAATAGAATTAATGACAGATTGATTGCTGTGAAAGTGATATTGCAAGATATTATTCTGAATGTGATAAGTGTGTATGCCCCTCAGGTAGGATGTGATGATTGTGAGAAAGAGAAGTTTTGGATGGATTTCGATAGCATGATGACGGATATTCCGGAGAATGAAGAGATAATTGTGGGAGGAGATTTTAATGGTCATGTGGGACGAACAAGTGGAGAGTATGGAAGAGTACATGGAGGCTGGGGTTTCGGCAGCCGAAATAGCGAGTGAGAAGCAATTCTCCAAGCTGCTGCCGTTTTTGATCTTATAGTGGCTAACACTTGGTTCCAAAAAAAAGAGCAACACCTGGTAACCTACAACAGTGGCCACCATATGACCCAGATTGATTATTTTCTGCTAAGGCGTAAACGTATCAACTGGGTCAAAGACTGTAAGGTGGTACCGGGAGAAGACTTAGTCTCACAGCACAGACTCCTGGTGGTCGAATTAAAAATTCGGCTGAGCTCGAAAAGAACCAAGGAGCAGCTACCCCCAAAAGTAAAATGGCATATGTTAGAGAAGAATGAATGTGCAGTAGAGTTCAGAAATAGAGTGGTAGATAAAATGATTGAGATGGGCGATATGAAGGATTGCAGCGTGAATGAGAGTTGGGAGGAGTTGAGTAAATGTATGAAGTGCGTGGCAAAAGATGTTTTAGGAGAATCGAAAGGAAAACGTATGAAAGATAAGGATACCTGGTGGTGGACAGAGGAAGTACAGAGTGTGCTCAAGGAAAAGAAAGCAAGGTTTAAGGAATGGCAGCTGATGAAAGAAGGTAATGACTCGTTGAAAGAGAGTAAGAAAAAGAAGTATGATGAATGTAAGAAAAGAGCCAAAAAAAACCGTTGCCTTAGCTAGAGCAAAAGCCCTTAACAATATATACGGATTAATTGAGAAGCCGGAGGGCCAAAAGTATTTATACCGACTGGCTAAGGCTAGAGAGAGAAAGGCGAGGGATGTATCCCATATCAAGTGTATGAAAGATGAAACAGGAGTGGTTCTTACGGATGATGATAGGATTAAAGAAAGATGGAGAACATATTTTGAAAAATTAATGAATGAAGAGAATGATTGGTGCAAAATGCTTGAGAACAAGGCGAAGAATATTGGACTAGTGAATGTAATAAGTAAGGATGAGGTAAGACGGGCTGTGAGTGGAATGAAGAATGGGAAAGCATTAGGACCAGATGGACTACCAGTAGAAGCATGGAAGGTGTTAGGGGAGGATGGATGGGCGTGGCTGACTTTATTCTTCAATAAGATGTTGCATGAGGAGACAGTACCCAAGAGCAGGAGTTACCTAGTGCCCATTTTTAAAAATAAGGGAGATGTCCAAGAATGCAACAATTATCGGGGAATAAAGTTAATGCCTCATAGTATTAAAGTATGGGAGAGAGTAATTGAGCGACGTTTGCGAGCAGAGAGTGAGATTTCACGTAACCAATTCGGTTTTATGCCTGGTCGAGGTACGGTGGATGCCATTTTTGCACTTCGCCAAATTTGTGAAAAATACAGGGAGGCGCATAAAAATCTGCATATGGTATTCGTTGACCTCGAAAAGGCATATGACCGGGTACCGCGTGAAGTCTTGTGGTGGGCCCTCAAGAAGAAAGGAGTGCCTGAAAAGTACCTGAAGTTGATCCAAGCTATGTATGCTGAATGCCACACGCAAGTCCGGTCCGCAGCAGGAATCACAGCCAGGTTTGATGTGGCTGTAGGCTTGCACCAAGGGTCGGCTCTTAGTCCTTACCTCTTCTTGTTGATTATGGATGCCATATCATCGGACATACAGGAAGAGGCACCCTGGTGCATGCTGTTTGCCGACGACATCATCCTGGTAGCAGAAAGTGGACAGGAGGTGCAGAGCAAGCTGGAGGAGTGGCGGCAGAGACTGGAGAACGTAGGCCTTAGGATAAGCAGAACCAAAACTGAATACATGTTCTGTGACTTTGGCGGCCTCTCTAGTCCAAGCCCGGTTACACTCGGCGGTATACCCCAACCAGTATGCTCCGACTTTCGCTATCTCGGTTCACTCCTGCAACACGACGGCGAAATTGACCGAGATGTTCGGCAAAGGATCAACTCGGATGGATGAAATGGCGACAGGTCTCGGGCACCATATGCGCTCCTAAAATGCCTTTAAAATTCAAGGGACGCATATATAAGGCGGTTATAAGGCCTGTCGTATTGTATGGAGCTGAGTGTTGGGCTACTAAGAAGATGGATGAAAAACGATTACATGTGGCAGAGATGAGAATGTTGCGATGGATGTGTGGAGTTACGAGAATGGATAAGATTAGGAATGAATACGTGAGAGGTAGTCTGAAAGTGGCGCCTATAGACGAGAAAGTGAAAGGAAGTCGTTTGGCTTGGTATGGACATATTATGCGAAGAGAAGATATGTATGTAGGTAAGCAAGTGATGAATATGAAGGTAGAGGGATGGAAAGGGAGAGGGAGGCCAAGGAAAAGATGGATGGACTGTGTGAGGATGGATATGAAAGAGAAAGGGGTAAGATTGGGACCAGGGCAAGAAGATGATGATACGCTAGAGAATTCTTAATATTTAATTTAAGCCAATTTTCTGTCTAATAGCAGGCCGATTCAGAATGTCACGACAAGTAATCGTACGATATGTCAAATTATTGTCCTCGTCTTTTAGCCGCCTATCAGAGATATTTTGAACAAATATTCATTGAATTCGGTTTATTTATTAATTTACTTCATACTGAATGCATAAAATTGATAGGAAATGCGATAGTTTTGACAAAAAATGAGGTAGCCCGTTTGACAATTAACGGAATCTAATGTCAAATGAGATATCGAACGATTCTGAATCGCCCCCTGCAGGGCGATTCAGAATGTCACGACAAGTAATCGTACGATATGTCAAATTATTGTCCTCGTCTTTCAGCCGCCTATCAGAGATATTTTTTTACGATTACTTGTCGTGACATTCTGAATCGGCCTGCAGGTTAGACTAGTAAGCGGACTCTGGGCTCCAAGACTTCTAAGAAAAGCGCTAAGACGACGAAGATGTCATTTGAGCATTTATTTTTTTAACAAAACATGAGTCCGCTCCACTGTATCATGTTTAATTCGAAACATCGGTCATAAGTTAGTTACTTAATCTAGTAAATTAACTGTTTTGTCCACCAGCAAAGACCAGCCAAAGCCAAAGCCGATACCTAAATCCAAGATGCACATGAGTCCTCCAGATGCTTACCTAGAGTGCATCATCAGAGAAGTGGCTGTGACCGGGCACCATGCTGCAGGAACTTGCGCTGGAGGGAAGGTGGTGGACAATGAGCTAAGGTACATTTATATATTAGCATTCTTTGAAATTGAAAGAGCAGATTTCGACCAGCGATAGCCTAGTGGAGATACCAACAGACTGCCATGCTGAGGGTATCGGGTTCGAATCCATGGCGCGCACCAATGACTTTTCGGAGTTATGTGCGTCTTGAATTGTTAATTATCGCTTGTCCCGTACCTCGGAGAGCACGTTAAGCCGTCGGTCCCGGTTGTCATGTGATCTTTGACAGTCGTTAAAGGGCGTCAGTACCTTCTAAATAAACTGACATTAGTCTAAATCATATATCGCTATACCTTCGGGTTGCAGAGGTCAGACATGCAGTCAGTCTGTGGAAAAGCTAATATTCAGCCAAATCCGGTACCTATGACTAGAAAGCGGACCCCAGATTGAAACTGGGATAACGCTAAGAGGATAATGATTCTTTGAAATTTAAAGAGATTTGGGTTAATAGTGACCAAAAGTTTTGGCTGAATCAGTATAAAGAGGGAAGTATGTTTAGTAATATGAACAGCGGGCAGGTATCAATCTCACTTAAAATAGACGTCTTCATGACGGTAACAAATTAAGAACCATTATTTAGTTTATTATATTGTTGTTTTTTTATTTCTCTTGTACCTATAATATGTGTATACACCAGAAATCTCTGTTTGCTATGGAAATGTCGCGACTAGCTCATATTCACGACATTTCTTTAGTAAGGAGAGATTTCTGACATAATATGTGTTTACAGGGTAAAGTCTCTATCAGGCCTGCGGATAGTGGACGCGAGTGTTCTCCCATCGCCAATATCATTGTTCCCTAACTCCGTGGTCATCGCAATGGCAGAAAAAGCAGCCGATCTCATACGTACTAGCAGTAAATCAATACGTAATTATATTATCTTTTATTTACCTGACCATCTTCTGATTTCTTTTTTACCAGCGAGACGCTAATATCCCCGAAGGGGTAGGCAGAGGTGTAAGATTACACCCACATTTTGTCTCATGAATTGTAGATCCCATGTAATAGAGGGTGAGCCTATTGCTGTAACCAGGCACATTGCCAGACTCCGTGCTGCTACTGACAATTTGGAAAAATAGTAGATCTTTTGGCCGACCCGGGAATTGAACCCGGGACCGGGATCAGCAGATACGCTACCCACTGGACCACGGAGGCAAATGTATGATTTATTGTTTTCATTTTATATACCTGGTTTATGAATGAATATCGTGACTGGGCTAGGGGGTCTTTGAAATTATTTATTATAATATATAAAATATTTATAATAATTAATACAAGAAGTCAATAATAGGTACAAATACTGCCTTCTGGTATAATTATCCTTTGACAAATTGTTGTCACAAAACCACATCTACCTCTACTGTTGGGTATCGTTAGTTACCTACTTAACTGACAAGGACGAGACAAGAGGCGACCAACTACTCAATGTACCACCTATTAATGACCAAGGCTTTCATAGTGCCTGTAATCCTGTCTGAATATTACCTTTTATGCAGAGAGCCGCTCAACCTACGATAAATGAATTAACTTACTTACATTTATCTTGCGAAAAAGCATGAAAATCTGGAGATATAAAACTGTTCTGTCACTGACTGACTGACTGACAGACAATGCACAGCTAAAACGATTGGGCGCAAAATCTTTGGCATGTACAATCAAACAATTCAGCGCTGGACCAGTTTGAAAAAAAAATCCCTTGGCTCGCTCATAGAGTCGAGGCACTCTAGAAACTGGTTTTGTATATGAGTGTCAATGTGCGTGTAAAGTAGCACTGGAAGCGACGATGTTTTGCTGAGCGATTCTCGACGTTATGGTGTCTAGCGGGAACTTGTTCGACTGTACATATGTTCCTTGCGGACCGTACGGATACACTAAGAATGGATTTCCCGAAATTCTCACGGGATAGGGAAGAAACGGTCAAATAAAAAAAGTGTGCGCATTACATTAGCAATTTTTATTATTATTTACGCTACGCGTACAAGCAGTTGGGATTCCGATATGATTTCCTTGGTGTCTGTCATTTGTATGATGAACATGACAAATATATCACCAGAAAGGAGAGGAAACGGAAAATCCTTTGGAGGGAATTCCATGTTGTATAATCCGTATGTACCCTGAAAAGATAAAGTTCCTTTTGAAATTAAATTATTTATTAAAGAAGGCTCGATTTCCCTTAACTACATTCATACTTGTAGTGTACCAAGATATCGTATTATCGAAACAGAGGTAGGTGGTACACCTATACTCCAAAAATATACAACTATTGTTAAAGACTACGAAAGATAATACTTATAACATCATCATCATCCCCTAACAGTCCAATACTGGTCTAGGCCTCTTTTTTGAAAGGAGGAATTGGTCTACTATAGCACGCTGCCGCTGGCCAAACGGGCTGGTACAGAATTTGTTTCAAGTTTTCCTTCTCTTACAGTGCTATTCTCTGCATAATATGGTTCCTTTGTCGGTTATTGCTTATACTATAAATAGCTTGCTTACTACTCATAAACTAAATCGCCATATTTTGGCCATATATAAGGCAAGTGTGAATGGGACAGAAAGAAGGAGAAAAACTAGGCGGACTATCTCTGACCCGGGGGCCATTTCTCCTATTTTTATATGACATTGATAATATATTTTGAATGTACTCAGAAGCGGTATTCTGATAACCTAACGTCATTATCGTATAATTTGAAATAAACAGTTCGTCGTTGACACATATTTTGACACTTGTTTCAATTTACGATCTCGTTACAACTTCGTTCAGTTATCAGATAATTTAGAAGAATACGCTTTTTGTGACGTAAGTATGACACTGACGATATCATCGAAACTATATTTATTTAGCAGAATTGGGCCCCTGATTGAAGGCATCCTGAAAAGGACAGGTTAGAAGTACCCTTAGAAATTTGATGAGAGTGAATGAAGCAAGAGAGATATGTCAGTATCGATGCAAATGGCGTTCCGTAGGCAGAGGCCTACCCCTCCGTAACACAGGTGTGAGTCTATGATTGTATTCCAGGGATTCCTCTTAAATACATTTACATCAATCAATCATTAATATTTCGTTTACTTACAGGTATTAATGGACAATCTCTTAGAAATTCTGCATTGTTGGAATACGTTCTTAAATAATTAATGAGCCATTTTGTTTTTACAATTTCACAGAACTTCGATTCTATCTTTAACATTTCAGGGTAGCCGTTTATACCGTATGATATGCGAAGCTGAAAAAATAAACATTGAAACAATTATTATCAATACGTGACCAACATCATATACCTACACATAAATAAAATTGAAGTCTCTGTTTGTACCTAATATTAAAACATAATACAAACCTAATATACACGGTACATATATTATACCGAAATTAAATTTTTTACAATGTTTGTCTGTCTGTCTGTTTGTTCTCGCTAATCTCTGGAACGTCTGGACCGATTTTGACGGGACTTTCCAAGCGGCTAGCTGATGTACCAAGGAGTAACTTGGGCTATAGATTAACCGGGTAAGTGAAGTAGTTCCCCCAGGACGCGGGTGAAACCGCGGGAAACAGCTAGTAAAATATAATTTTCTTGCGTTACTGACAGACAATCCACAGCCACAACTAAGTTTGGGCGCAGGAAATTGAAATTTGATATGTATATTCCTTCAGGACCGTAAGAGTGCAATGAAAGGATTTTTTTTGTAGCTTATAGGCGACCCGTCTGCCTGATGGTAAGCAATTACCACCGCCCATAGACACAAGCAACACCACAGGAGTCACAAGTGCGTTGCCACCCCTTGGGGTCGGGAAAAGGGATAGGATGAGGCGTGGGATGAGGGAGAAGGAATAGGGGATAGGGCCTTCGACACTCTCACTCGGAAGGGGGAGGGAGCGGTCCGCCCCGGATGTCACCCTATTTTGGGTTGCCACCCATCCAAAAAAAGGGTGACACCCCAAACTCGACTTTGGCACTAAACAACATAGGCACTAGCTCAGAACTACGATTGACCAAGTCAGCTTGGGGAAGTTAGCCGGTAATTGTAAAAATCGCCCACCAATTTCGCCCCGGGTGCCACCCAAGCTAGCTACGCCACTGAATGAGTTACTTGTAAGACGAGACCTTCAATGATGTCTATGATTATAAGAATTTTACCGTAACATTGTTGTACCAGGGATGCAGAGTTGTGCACGTCATGTTGGTCTTGTAAGGTGTTCCTCTCTTCTCTCGCTTAGTCATTGCAGAACACTCGGATATATATTTACGGTTAAAGTATTTCACAGCTGCTCCTTCTTGACGATATCGTGCCTGTAAAAATAGCATATCTCTCCACTGCACTGCGTTTTGACTGCTGTACTTATGGCGTATTGGTCTAAGCGGATGCCTGTAAGGTCTGCCAACTTAGCAGACTTTACATGAACATGAAAAACATGTGAAGAACTCACAGAAATACAAGGTTACTCAGGATGTTCTCCTTCACCGTCAAGCAAGCGATAATTAACAGTTACATCACTTCGAAAAGTTCTTGGTGTTTGCGATGGATCCGAGCCCGAGAGCTTCTGCGTAGTCTGTCTACCTCACCAAGCCCGCGTATGCGTACCTGTATAAATTGCTAGATAAACCCACGGTTACATCCGCGTTATTTAAAGCTACTGCTCCGCTGCCGTGGCTCATAGCGTGATGTTATATCTTCCTCGATAAATGGGCTATCTAACACTGAAAGAATTTTTCAAATCGGGCCAGTAGTTCCTAAGATTAGCAGGTTCAAGCAAATAAACAAACTTTTCAGCTTTATATGCTAAAGTAATCGTATTTAGTATTAGATGCTAAAACAGCGATCTGCTTTAGCATACTTTAAGGTACGCATTCTTTATACAAAACAATTCAAAAGAACTTACAGCAAAATATTCGTTACACAGAATCAAAATTAAAACCAAATAAATCAATCGTATCATTATCTCTTGAACTACGCCAACCGGACGAAACCAAACTAATAGACATTCAGTATTGTAGAAATTACTTACCTACCTAATTAAATTTTTTTATTCATTTCAAACAATTTTGTATGTTAAATTAGGCATAGAAATGCCGTGATGACCGTCATTTTAGAAACGTTATTCTATTTATATTTTTTTATTTTATTTATAGTCTCACGCCTGTATCCCCGAAGGGGTAGGCAGAGGTGTAAATATTATACCCACTTTTCGCCATGAATTTTTAGGTCCCACGTAATAGGGGGCGAGCCTATTGCCGTTACCGGGCACATCACCAGACTCCGGGCTGCTACTGAGTATTCGGAAAAAACCCAGTAACACATTTGCCCGACCCGGGAATCGAACCCGGGACCTCCAATCAGCAGTCGCCTACGCTATCCACTGGACCACGGAAGCTATTTATAAAAGGATATTATTTTTTTATATCATAATAATGTACAGTCAGGAGTATAAATTGCTTACTATGGGCAGATTACCAAACACATCCGTCCAAATCCGTCCGTCTAAGAGCGAGTTCAATAATATCTGTCTGCACGTACGCAGCAAAAATATCTGATATTATCAGGCAGCATAATGCAATGGCATCAAAATTATGTGATGAAAATGTACAACAAATAATTGTGATAATATCTCGAAGCATAAATATGTGACATCAACTAGGTGGCAACATGTTACGAACCCTTGTGGAGAGTATTTAATAATAATAATAATAACAACAACAATGGAGCCAATATCAATAACAGATGATGATATAGTGCAGTCCGTTCGTTACCAAACTGGAAATCAGCGGCACCGGACGGGCTACACAATTTTTGGCTCAATTGGCTCCGCAGTTCGCATACTTGCTTAGCATCTCAATTCCAATCATCACTGGAATAGGGGTCGCTACCAGATTTTCTAACATCCAGCGTCACTCACCTACTCCATAAGTTTGGTAGTGCCACAGACCCCAAGAATTACAGGCCGATAACCTGTTTGCCAACGATATATAAATTCCTTACATCCATTTTGAGAACGAAATTGTCGAAACATGTAGCTAATAATTCTATTTTATCTGTTTCTCAAAATGAATGTAGGAGTGGGGCTCGTGGCACTAAAGAACTCCTGCTGATAGACGTGGCCATTAGCCAGCAGGTGCGCCGTAACCGAACGAATCTATCGACATGCTGGATAGATTTCAAGAAGGCTTACCACTCCGTACCACATACATGGCTTTTGAGGGTGCTAGAGTTGTATAAAGTAGATGCAACTCTATGCACCTTTTTAAGGTCATGCATGGGGCAATGGAGAACCATACTGTGCTATCCAGGGTGTCAATCGAGTTTGGGTTGCGGTGTTCCAATAAGGATCGAGTGAGGTATATTCCAGGGCGATAGTTTGAGTCCTTTGTGGTTTTGTCTGCCTCTGAACCCCTAAGTATTTGGTTAGAGACTTCAGGGCTAGGCTATCGGTTAAGGAGAGGAGGTCATGTTACATCTCACCTCCTTTTCATGGATGACCTGAAATTATTTGCCTCTAACAATTTCCAACTGACAGCATTACTTAAGGTAACCGAAACCTTTAGTAATTCTATCAGGATGGAATTTGGTGTGGATAAATGTGCGGTCATGCATGTGAAGAGAGGCAGGATTACGGAATCTTCAGGGATACAACTCTCAGATTCTATACAACTTAGATCCCTCTCCCTAACCGAGACCTACAAATACCTGGGTATGTCGCAGTCTTTGAATATTACTGAGACTGACATGAAACAGACGTTGCAGGCTTGTTTCTTTGGCCGCCTGAAAAAAGTACTTAACAGTCTTTTATCAGGTGGCAACAAGGTGGGTGCGGGCCTGCAACGGTGGGCCATGCCAGTCCTAATGTATTTCTTCGGCATACTCAAGTGGACCCAGACGGAACTCGATGCCCTGTATAGTCCGTTCAATGCTGACTGCATCTCGGATGCATCATCCACGCTCGTCGGTGCTCAGAGAATATTTTCTGGGAATGAACGTGGATGTGCACCGCGATGTAGTTGCCTTTGATACAGGACTTACTCCGCTCGCTCTGGCTAAAAAAAACTGGCACAAACCTGCAGTACTTAGTACTAACAACCGAAGAGAAATATGGAAGGGCAAGGAGCTGCATGGACGGTTCTATAGAGCTTTACATGATACAGACGTCAATTTTAAAGCTTCTATAGCCTGGTTACGTTTCGGTGATCTCTTCGGAGAAACCGAAGGTTTTGTCTTTGCAATTATGGACGAAGTTGTCATGACAAAAATCTACCGAAAGTATATACAGAGGGATGGTACGGTTGACATATTTATGTCGGGCGTGTCACCGGCCCGGGGAATCTCTCAGGCATGTAGTATCCGGTTGTTCGAGTCTTGCCAATAATCAGTATTTGCACAGACACAACCAAGTGGTCAGGATAGTCCATCAGCAACTAGCCCTTAAATATGATCTCATTGGTCCTGAGGTACCGCACTACAGATATGTGCCCGACCCAGTTCTCGAAAATGGTCGTGCATTGTTGTACTGTGATCGGTCTATCATTACAGACAGGACTATTGCAGCCAAAAAGCCTGATATTGTAGTGATAGACCGAGCAGAGCGACTCGCAATGATAATCGATATCACCATACCGCATGACGGCAATCTCGTGAAAGCAGAATAAGAGAAAAAGATTAAATATTTGGACCTAGCTCACGAAATTGTTGACATATGGGATGTGGATTCAGCGACTATTGTGCCGATAGTCATGTCGGTGAATGGATTAATCGCCAAGAGCCTCGAACAACACCTATAGAGGCTCACACTAGGCAGCTGGATCAAGTCTTTGATTCAGAAGGCAGTTCTTCTCCACCCGGCGCGCATCGTGAGGAAGTTCCTGTCTCTGAGGCCCTAACCACCGGTGGCTTGGTCCCTTTACCCGACACTGGTGGGTCTCCGTGGCCCCTTTTATATTTTTAAATGTATTTTTTCTAATTGTACTTTAATAAAAGTGTGCCAAGTGAAAAATAATAAATGAAGTGAATAATAATAATAAACTGTTTTATTTCCAATAAGTGCAAGTAAATTTTTGAAATAAAAATTTACTTGCACTTAAATTAAAATTAAATAAAAATTTACTGCAAAAAAGTAAATTGTTGAAAACCTGTGCTTCAGGCGATTAAGGGAAATAAAAGGCGATTATCTCAGGTATATATGGTAAAACTACATTAAAATAACTATAGCTAAAATACAGATAGATGTACAAAATTATGTTCTTATTTCTATTTTAATATTGTAAGTAACTCTTCTGTCTGTTCATATGACATATCTTGCAAATAATTACAGAGTGCTTTTTTACAGTTATACAGTTTAAGGTATATAAACTTATGACTCTATTTAATTTGGTATATAAAAATGGACCCATAAATGTGTAAAATCTATTTGTAAAAGTAAATTTTGAGGTCGGATGTGAGATGCAGGCTAAATCTTTCCGCCTCTTGTTAGTATTGTGTGTATCATTGGTTAGGATATCATGTTGTTTTAAAAATATGTGCATGATGAAGAGTTGGCGAACAGTTAGCACATGACAGGAATTATATAACAGGGTTGTGGGAAAAAGAAAAGGGCGAGAGTTTGCCACTTTTAAGATCGTTCTTTGTGCTCGTTCAAGAGGCAGTACGATAATACGATTGTTTTCAGAGCACCACCCCAAGAAGTTATACAATATTGGATTATAGATTGAAATAGGGCCAGATACACTTGTGTGATTAACTTTGAGTCCGAAAATGTTCTTAGTTTTTTAAATATATAAATTAATTTCTGGTCTCGATTTACTAAGTTTGTAGTATGGTCACAGAAGGAAAGTGTTTCGTCAATAGTGATCCCGTGATATTTTATGTTGTTAGTATGGACGATAGTAGGACAGTTGCATACTATTACTGTGTTCACAGATGACGCTGTGCATTCGTGTGCGTATAGTTGAGGTTCAGTAACCATTTGTTTACTCTTGCGCATGACAAAATGAATATATTTTGTTTTGTCCGCATTTAATGTAAGTTACAATACAGCCAGTTGTTTACGATATTAAAGCCTGACTGCGCTTTCTCATAAAGTTCATTGACAGTTGTGGCGGAAAATACAAGAGCGGTATCGTCAGCGTAGGATATTAATTTGCCGTGATCTAACTGAATGTAACACAAGTCGTTAATATACACCCAGAATACTTCCTTTGGGCAAACCAAATTTAGTGTTTTTTTGATAATTGCTCGTAATAGAAGATAGATAACATCTTTACACAATTATGCCGATCATTTAAGTAGTCCGCAAAAAGTTTAAGCTGCGTTCCTCTTACACCAAGAGACTCCAATTTGTGTAGAAGTGAAGAAATACAGTATCGAATGCTTTGGCTAGATCAAGAAAGATCCCTAAGGTGTAGTTGCCTTTTCCAAGTTCCTGTGTAATATAGTCAGTCAGGCTATGTACGGCGTCAGACGTTGATAATTTTGCTCGGAAGCCAAATTGGGCAGATGAGGGATCATGTGTCTTTTAGAGGAAGTTAACTAATCGGCTTTTAATCATCTTTTCTAGTATTTTCGATACCGAGGGAAGTAATGATGGTCTATAATTGATAGCCAAGTCCTTGTCTCCAGATTTATAGATCGGAATAACGACTGCCTTTATGAGGCATTTAGGAAAGACACCCTCGGATAGGCATTTTTGAAAAATGTAAGTATGTAACGTATAAAACGGTAAACGGTGTCACGGTATAAAATGTGCATAAAACGTTTAAGGATCTTATTACTTATACTATCCCAGTCAACAGCACTGTTGTCATTTAATCCTGTGATTATTTTGTGCTATTTCGTGTTCGTCAGTGTCCAACAGTACAAAAGATGACGTACAACAACTCGATTTCTGCAACGGTGCAGTCTGGTAGCCAATTTGGTTAGTTTTAATTTCAGCCAAGTTTTTGCCCACGTTAACAAAGTATTCATTGACGTCATTGGCAGAAGGAAGCGGTGAGGTGTTTGTTAATAATAAACTCGAATGTGATATAATTTGTTGTTTTGAGATATAAGTGACGTCTATGATATGTTCCCAGATGAGTTTAGTGTTTTTACCAGCCCTATTCAATTTTTCTTCATCGAAATTAGATTTTTTTTTGAGGAGATTATTGCAGAAATTTCTGTATCTTTTGTAAATTAATTGAAGAATTAAGTTATTAGGGTATTTCTTAGCCTTCTCGTGTAGTTTATCTCTGTTTCTTATGCATCGGATAAGCCCGGGTGTAATCCATGGCTTTATGTTATAGTTTTTCTTATTGACTATTATTTCTGTTGTGTTATTTAAAATGGCTTGCTGGACAAATTTTATAAAATACGATATGACTCATTTGGGTCGGCAGTCTTATAAACGATACTAAAGTCAATATTGCATCGTTGAATTAGTAACAAGCGTATTATATTGATGATTAGATTTTACAAACATATGATCGATACATGAACCACTATTATGTGTAGGCAATGTGTGAGCGGGTAGTAGCCCATGGTATGCGCAGATATTAAAATAGTCTTGGGTACCCGTATCATGATATTCAGATCCAATATTAACATTTATATCGCCTGTTAGTATTATATTTTTGATAGAGCAAAGCGCCTGAAGTGTACTATTGAGGGAATTTTGGAATACGTCTAAATTCCGTTGCGCTGGCGATCTATACATAGCAATAATTGCTGTGTTGGGCCAATTTTATTCACTAAGCAATTACAATCCTGCAGAGTTGGTTGTTCGATAGTCACTTTTAGCGAGATCAGAATTATGGAATTGTTGTCTATGCCAAATCGGCATAGACAACAATTCCATAATTCTGATTGCGGTTTATTGTTGTGTAATATGTATTCTATCCCTGGATTTCTAATAATTTTCTTTGACGGTTTGATATCCAACACTCCGTCAGCACTTTTATGTCGCATGCAAAGTCTAGTCTACTTAAGAAAACATTAAAGCTGTCTATATTTTTGGAAATACTGCGAATATTTTGTGTTAGTACTGTTAGTGAGTTTTGGTAGCTGGAAATATTCTTTCTGCACTCCTCGACCTCACATGATTGTGCTTGGGGTACAAATATATTATCTAATTCCGTAATTAAACTCTACATCCATAACAACATCTTATAATAAAAGTGCTTACAAACTAATAAGTATGTGGCGCCCTTGGGTGCCAACATAATATGGAGTTGATCATAGATATGAGTTGATGTACCTGTGTTCGGCTGCTTTTTTAGCTGGGCATTCGACATCTCCAGTCTTGTGTTCATGGGCTTCTTAATTTGATTGAATAACCTTCTTCTCCGCAATGCCCACTCCAGATGTCGTGGATTTGCATGTTTTAGATGCATGCCCATACTGCTGACACTTGAAACACCTTGTGACGAAAGTGAAGTCTCTCACAGTGCAGGATGTCCAGTTTATATATACTCTGTCCTACGTAATAAGGGCTTTACGTATGTTTGCGGGTAGCTCAATGATGTAGTTGCACGTAGCCGCATTGCTCTGGCCTGATTTGTGACTCAGTCTTATTGAGGTCATAAATACTTCTCGTGTCAAAGAAGAATTTTTTTCAGCTACATTTTGCTCGTAAATGCATTACAAGATCTCATTCTCATCCATGGATGTAGGAAGTCCTAAAACTATAATGCGGGGCTTGCGCTTCTATGATTCATCAACAGTAAGGCCTTTTGAAGCAAGCTGAACAATTTCCTTCACTTTTATTATGTCTTGTGTGGACTCAATGCTGATTATTACACTTCCATTTCTTGTTTTGCGAACGCCTCGAACTTTATTTTTGGTATATTTGGTTTTTTATTGTGGTAATATTTGTTCAGATCACTGTTTTGACACAAGCTTTAAGCATGCTAAATCTCATACTCAATCTCATACACCACGCGCACAATGGGTTAAAATTTGTACTTAGGTATACAAGGTTTCCATTTAAGTACAATGTAGCTACATCAAATTCATTGTTGTCGCAATTTAGGTGATGCCTTCAATTTTGAACTGTCTTGTAATGACGAAGCTTATTGTTCTTTTCCTTTTGCTTTGCTTTCACAGCAATCCAAAGAGCCGAGCAGATGGTACTGTCAAAGCCGTTTCAAAACATCGGTGCGAGGATTCACTGGCCTCGACCGGAACGTTGTCTGTCTTTGTGGAAGTATACCAAGGAGGATCAAAGAGGACCTGTTCAGAAGCGTAGAAGATTGTGAGTATTTTTACATCTATTTGAATGATGCAGTGCGTTTCTTATGATAAAGACAGTTCCTAAACAAGTACACATAATGTTCTTGCTGCCGGTAATACCAATAATACCGAAGAAATATTCGACTAATGTTGGTTAAGCCGTGAAAATATATAAGTAAATCTGATAGGCAGCGTTAGTACTTAATTAATTCCCTACCTATAATAGTAAAATTAATACTTGAACTCAAGCGGACTCCAGGTTCAAAGGATGTAAGAAGAATGCATCTAGAATGACTTTAGGAAGATAATGATGACACCAGAGACAGAAAACCGCTTTGGAGCATCGTACATAATTCACCATTATCATAGCCTAGAGACTTTCAAAGGTTGACCAATCTTGAGCCACCCGCATCCAACCGCTTCGAATGACCCTGATTCCATTCAAAATATTGGTTAGTAAGTTAATTACTTAATCAGGTAAACCAACTGTTATCTTCCAGCAAAGACCAGCCAAAGCCGAAGCCAATACCTAAATCCAAGCTGCACATGAGTCCTCCAGAGGCTTACCTAGAGTGCATCATCAGAGAAGTGGCTGTGACCGGGCACCATGCTGCAGGCACTTGCACTGGAGGGAAGGTGGTGGACAATGAGCTAAGGTACATTTAGGTATATATATGTAAGTGTTATTTGCAGATTGTAAGAGATTTTGGTTAGAATTAAACAATATTATTGGCTGAATCCAAATAAAAGGGAAGTCTGTGAGTGCTATAAGCAGTGGGCAGATATCCATCCTACTTCTTAATAGTTCTTTCATTCTAAGTAGGTATATTCATCTTGAAATAAAACGACGTATTCCCAGAGACGAGTGGCAAAGACTGACAATGTTTTATTTCTTACTATAGAAGTAAACACACAATTTGAAATACATGTCTATATGTCTAGTGACAATAAAAGACAGATGGCCAGTACGATACATGGCCAGTGCTAATACATACTGTGTAGATATTAAACCTTCAACACCCCCACTATATCTAACAATATTGTTACGAGCTGGGGTTCGACGATAAATTATAACTCACTATGCCACTTAAACTAAACTTTATTTACTAACACAAACACACACTTATTTTTACAACACTAATAAACGCACTTATTTCACACTTAATTCTCAGCACTGAACACTTCCGAATTACTTCCCTTCGCTCTCGTTAGTCGCTCCGCTATTCACTTGTTACTGTCCGTTCCGTTCGCTCGTGCTCTATTTATACTGGCCGGATAACATCACTAGCGCATTCTAGATGCTTCTACAAAACTGTCGAAATAATCTCGAACAGTCGATTACTTGATACAGCAACGCCATCTAGTACAGAGTAGCCGAATTACCTTTAAACCACCGATACATTCAATCTCTTCTAGTGCCCCCATTCACCGATAGATGGCGTAACACTACCCCCCTCTTAAACGTGTTCGTCTCGAACATCGTTGGACCCATGGTAACGAGCCAACGGGTCCACATGAACTATCTTCGGTGCACGTCGCGACCCCTTCTGGATTCGATAGGTGACGTCGTTCATCCTGGTAATTATGCGATATGGCCCGTCCCATCTGGCTTGTAACTTAGGGGATTTGCCTTTGCTTCGTACTGGGTTATGAAGCCACACCAATGATCCCTCATCGAAGCCTTTGTTGTTTGCCTTCCGGTCGTAGCGAGTCTTCATCTTTTCAGACATCTGTTGTCCTGACTCCCTGATGTGCTCGTATACGTCGTTCATCTTGTTGCGTAGCTCGGTCGCGTAATCCGTTATATTGCGTGGAGATTCTGGTGGAATACCGGTGATAAGGTCTGCGGGTAAACGGAGTTCTCTACCGAAATTGGCAAAAGCTGGTGTTACTCCTGTAGTTTGGTGGACCGCACTGCGATATGACAGGAGAAATGGTTGGATGTGCTTGTCCCAATCTCTTTGTTTGCTCTCCACGACCTTCGCCAGGTACCTTTCCAGTGATTGGTTAAACCGTTCAACCACGCCATCTGATTGCGGATGATAAGCCGTGGTCCTGGTTTTATGTGCACCCATTACGCGACAAGTCTCCTTGAACACCTCGGATTCGAAGTTCCGGCCTTGATCGCTATGGATTTCCAAGGGTACCCCGAATCGACAAAAGACTTCATGCACCAGCTTGTCGGCCACTGTGGTAGCTTCTTGATTTGGGATTGCAAACACTTCAGGCCACTTAGTGAAGTAATCCATCACAACCAAGAAGTATTTGTTTCCATCCTGGCTCTCGGGAAACGGCCCAGCGACATCCAAGGCTATGCGCTCCCATGGGGCTCCCACATTGTACACCTTTAATGCACCTCTGCTTCGAGTATGTGGCCCCTTGACAGCCGCACAACTTGTGCATTTGCGGCACCAATCCTCGACGTCATCCCGACAGTGGAGCCAATAAAACCGCTCCCGGATCTTAGTAAGGGTCTTCTTAACTCCCATGTGACCTCCCGAAGCACCATTGTGATAGAGCTGCAAGACTTCCGGCACCTTAGTTTTGGGCACTACCATTTGCAAATGGCACTGGTTACCGCGAGCGTTTGCCCATTTGCGGCACAGAACTCCATCCTGGACGACCAAGCTTTCCCACTGTGCCCAATAACTCTTGGTGATAGGGTTCATTGCCGCGATATCACTCCATTTGGGCCTAGGAGCGCCTGATTTCTTCCATTCAAGAATCGGCTGTACATCCTTGTCATCTTGCTGAGCACTCTGCAAAGCTTCTCTCCATTCGTCGCTTAGATCCGTCTTTAACATCCTCACTAGCGCTGCCTGCTTTGTTTCCTGTCGGCTACAGTGCTTGCACTGGTCGGGACACGGCCTACGCGATAGGGCGTTACCATGGGACTTGCCGCTGCGATGTTGTATTACAAAATCAAACTCTTGCAGTAATTCGATCCATCTGGCTACTTGTCCTTCTGGGTCCTTAAATTGAAGTAGCCATTTTAGCGCAGCGTGGTCGGCTCGCAGGTGGAATTTACGCCCCAACAAATATTTGTTGAAATGCTGCAATGTCTTTACTAAAGCCAAGAGTTCCCGCCGGGTGACGCAGTAGTTTCTTTCGGGTTTGAATAAGGCCTTGCTGAAGTATGCTATAACAACTTCTTGGTCACCCTTTCTCTGTGACAGCACGCCGCCAATTCCGGTGTTACTGGCATCTGTGTCAACTATGAATTCATGCTCATTGTCAGGGTAGCCTAGAATAGGTGCAGTACACAGATGTTCCTTGAGCTTCTGGAATGCAACGTCACAGCTCTCATTCCAACAGAACTGTACTCTGTCTTCGGTGAGCTTATGAAGAGGTCGAGCAATGTCAGCAAAGTTCTTCACAAACCGTCTATAGTAGGAGCATAATCCGAGGAATGCTCTGACCTGCGTTTTGTTCTCTGGAACTGGCCATTCCTTCACGGCAATGATCTTATCTGGGTCGGTTTGAATACCGTTCTCCGAGACCACATGTCCTAGAAAGTTCAGTTGCCGTCTGAATAACGCGCATTTCTTCGGACTCAGCTTCAAATTAGCTCCTCGTATCTTTGACAGCACTTGCTCCAAGTTTCGAAGGTGATCCTGGAAGGTGCGCCCCACGATGATGATGTCATCCAAGTAGACCAGGCAGGCGTCTCCAATCAGTCTCATGAGCACTCGCTCCATCAGTCTCTCAAAAGTAGCCGGAGCGTTGCACAATCCAAAGGGCATGACGTTAAATTGCCATAATCCTTTCCCTGTGGAGAATGCCGTCTTCTCCTTGTCTCGAGGATCTATTTCCACCTGCCAGTAGCCACTTTTTAGGTCTAAGGTAGAAAACCACTTCATCCCCGTCAACGTATCCAGTGTGTCATCGATCCTTGGCAGCGGGTAGCTGTCCTTCTTTGTGATGTCGTTTAATCGGCGGTAGTCTACACAGAAGCGCATGCTGCCATCTTTCTTCTTAACTAGCACCACCGGAGAACACCACGGGCTGGACGAAGGCTCGATTACGCCTTCCTTCACCATACCGTCGATCATAGCTTCCACTTCACGTTCCCGTGCCACTGGCAGACGTCTTGGTCGCTGGCGAATTGGTGCTTCACTTCCCGTGTTTATTTTGTGCTGGACTAGTGCTGTCTTCCCTATGTCGGCATCACTGGTCGAGAAAATATCGGCGAACCGGTTCAACATCTTCTTAGCCTTGGTATTCTCTTCTTCTGACAGGGTACTTTGGCAGTCCTCCAAAAGTGAAGACACGTCGAATCGTGCAGCCTGAACCTTGGCGCTGGTAGGTTGCTCCTGACATCTAAGCATCCAAGCCGCTCCTTCATAGGTGCCCAATTCCGTCCCTTTCTTGAGCAACACTTCCTTGTCACTTGCATTTAGTGCGCGTACTGATAAAACTTTGGTACCCCTTACCAAGGTTCGTGCGATCTTCCACGATGCCTCTTTCTCTAGGCCTTCGATAAGTATGCAGCGGTTCCCTTGACCAGAACTCCCGGGTAAACAAACCGAGACAACCGTTTCCGACCGCGGTTGAAGCGTGACATTCTTCAGGCAGTACACTTTTCCTGAAGTTGCGCCTTCCATGAAGACTTCTTCCGAGCCACATTTCAACACTCCCTGGTTAACATCGATCTCGCAGCGATACTCCCGCATGAAGTCTAGGCCCAGGATGCAGTCGTCCACTATATCGGCCACGATGACTTTGTGACGGTAAACTTTGTTGCCTAGCTTCGATCTGGATCTGAATCCACCTCCATTTCACCTCGGACGGTTATGTGCTGACCGGTAGCTGTTCTCAGATTCACACATTCATTGTTCCTGAAGCAGCCCCGAAGAACCCGTCTTGCCAGATGGAAACCGACGACTGTCCGAGAAGCACCCGTGTCTAATGTCAGCTTGCATGGTGTTCTGTTAATTTCGCCTTCGATGATCAGGCTGTTCCCGTCACATGATTGCGAGATCGAGATACTTGGGGCTCTTCCATTACCAGCCAGCACCCGCCCCGCAGTCCTGGCTTCTACTCGTTTCCCTGCTCTCGCTGCCTGGAAGGCACATCAGGCGACCCCGTTGGTGGAGACAGGGTGTCACCAGGCTGCCTACGCTTTGGGCAGCTCAAGCGGATATGGCCTCTTTCTCCGCAGTTGTAGCACCGAGGTGACGACACAACTTCCCTGATGCGGTGACCTCGGTCGTCGCGTCGCACTGCTTCCACCTCCAGAGCGTGGGCTAAGGCGTCCTTGAGGTCCTTGAAGTGCCCAAGCCTCACTGCTGCTCTTACCTCCAGGTCCCGGATCCCATCCGTAAAAGCCTGTACGAGGTTCCCATCAATAAGCGCAGGAGACGACTGGTATGCCTTCCTGACCAGCTTTTGCACCTCTAGAGCCCACTGCTGCAGAGTTTCTCCGGTGCGTTGCGTCCTGTCCTTCAGCTGAGTACGATACACATATTCGAGGTGCGCGTCTCCGTACCTCGCCTCCAGCGCCTCCAGAAGCTTCTCGTAGGTGACGTCTTGTCCAAGTGCCTCCAACACTGTCAAGGCCTGGTCGCGAAGGCCCAAGATTAGGGCGGTTAAGGCCTGTTCTTTATTCCACCCATTTGATCGCATCACAGCCTCGAACTGGATCTTGTATGCCGACCATGATGACGAGTCATCAAATGGTGGAACCTTAAATCCACGAGGTGAGGGCGCTACAGCCGCTGGTGTCACTTCGAGCCCACGCAACTTCTTCTCCACTTCAGCAACACAGGTCTCGTGGTGGTCGTGTACACGCTTCTCTATAAAGGCAACGCGAGTCTCAAGCTTGTCGTGTACGAGCATCTCTACGTCGCTGATACGGGCCTCGTGCTGCTGAAGTTCCTCCTTGACCGCCTTTAAGTCTTTCCCTACAGCGGCGCTGAGGTCTTTCATAAGCACCACCTGCTCCTCTAGGCGGCGCGCGTGCTCCTCCTTGTCGCGCTGGAGCTGTTCTTCTAGGCGGCGCGCGTGCTCCTCTTGACGGCGAGCCTGCTCCTCCTTGTCGCACTGAAGCTGTTCCTCCAGGCGGCGCGCGTGCTCCTTTGACGGCGAGCCTGCTCCTGTTGACGGCGAGTCTGCTCCTCCTTGTCGCGCTGTAGCTGTTCCTCCAGGCGGCGCGCGTGCTCCTCCTGACGGCGAGCCTGCTCCTCCTGACGGCGGGCCTGCTCCTCCTGACGGCGGGCCTGCTCCTGCATGAACGCCATCAGAGCCGCGATGTCGGGCACCGTCACGGAGTGTGTGGCGCTTGCAGGCTCCACTGCAGCCGCGGAGTCGCCTGGTCCACCAGGCGATGGAGAAGGAACGTCTCCGAAGCGTCTCTGGTTCCGGTCTTGCTGGCGCTGGTTCCTGGTACGCACACCTTCAGTTTCTTCCTTCGGCATAACCGGCATGATTTATCCCTTTCTTCTGACACCAATTTGTTACGAGCTGGGGTTCGGTGATAAATTATATACACTATGCCAGAAAAACTGCACTTTATTCACTAACACAATAACACTAGATACACACACTTAATTTTCACTTCACTAATAGAACACACTATTCACACCACTAGAACAACACTAAACACTTCCGACTTATTTCCTTCGCTTCTTGTTGATCGCTTCGATATTCAATTGTAACTGTATGAACTCGCTCGTGCTCTTTTTATACTAGCCGGATAACATTACTAGCGCATTCTAGATGCTTCTACAAAACTGTCGAAATAATCTCGAACAGTCGATTACTCGATACAGGAACGCCATCTAGTACAGAGTAGCCGAATTACCTTTAAACCACCGATACATTCAATCTCTTCTAGTGCCCCCATTCACCGATAGATGGCGTAATAATATGTAAATACACAAGTACAATCTTTGAATACCTAATATATCCAACAACTTATGTTTCACAACACATAAAGCCTTTCTGAATACATCAGCTGGCATCTCAGCTGTAGGCAAATACTTCACATTTACAATTGTATTTACTACATATTCTATACAAAAGTAAAATATCTCAATAGACGCTTTACAATGCACAATGTTCTCTAGAATAGCAATTGTAAAAGTAACTCAAAAATCTAACTGCATAAGTAATATCAGGCCTGGTTAGAACTGCTAAGTACATTAGACAACCAATAGCTTGCTGATATGGGAATTTTCCAACATAGTTTTCCCCCTTACATACATGCAAGTTAATTTTTGTTACACCTGATCAATATAATCAGACTGGTTCAATGTGATAGATTTCCCAGATTTATTAACACATTGACACCAATGACTTTCTTAAGTTTGAAATACTAACTAATACATTTTTCAAATATTCTGTTTCTTTACAACCATTTGAAAAAATAAAAATCTGTACGAAAAAATATTTCTAACTTTTGTATACATCTATCTTTGATCTCCTATAAACAATACATTCATAGCAACTAGATCTCCTATGAACAATACATTCATAGCAACTAAATATGCACGGAACCGAACTTTGTATAATATCACTGTTATATTTTACAAGGCACCCACTTACACTACACAACTCTACCATCTTGTAAACTATCACATAATTCCCATGCATCATTTTCTTTTTACTTTAGTTCTTCTTGCATGGCCAACGTCCACTGTTTCTCTTCTGGTACGTTGCAGTGTCAAACCTGCCCCATCATAGGTTTCAGCACTTGAACAAAGATTCAACATACCATATCTCTCTGGTGGTTTCCGTGTTCGTCTGGGTCTGTCCATGAATCCTTCATTTTTACACTGAAGTGTACTCTCTGAGTCTTTATAATCACTGTTGGAGTTATCTTCAAGACTAGATATATGAAGATTCCAAACTTGTTACCTTCTGGGCTTGTTGTTTACCTTCAAGACTAGATGTTGATTTCAAAACCTGTTACCTTCTGGGATTGTTATGGTGTTTAACTTAATCCGCCACTGAAGCAACATTCTGGTCTTGCACTTGAATCACACATTCTGAATTGATTTCTGGCTTCAATTTCAGGCCTATAACCTGAAATAATACAACGTTTGCCCATCGACCCCGCTTGTAATTTCTTTATCTGGTTCTGCCTTTATACAATGTTTCATGCCTTCCAGAACCAAGAAATTTTCTGCAGCGAAACACCACTCCGAATAATTATCGCGTCCCTTTAGTTTCGAACTGTCGAATTTTGTCGAACTGATATACTGGAACATACTGCGATAATTAAAATTACAGCTAAATCGCACTGGATACTGTCTTTTAACGCTTGCAAAATTCTTGTTAAAACGAATACTGTCTTTTAACACTTGCTTGCAAAATTCTTGCTAAAACGACTCAATTGCGATTTTAACACTTGCTCGCAAAATCCTTGTTAAAACAAATACTGTATTTTAACACTTGCTTGCAAAATCCTTGTTAAAACGACTCCATTACGATTTTATGAGCTCCCTGGGCCCATCATAGACTAATATATATTATAACTGGAGATAGACTGGCAACTGTCAATTTGATCAGATCTTAGCGTTGAGCGCCACCTGAATGCCACTCAAGGAACTAAACGAAATAATTTTTTTTAGCTATCGCTACGTAACATACGTAATTGTATTAAAAGTCATATGTTCGTGATATTTCCCATGTAACGTTTTCCCAAAAGCAAAACGTTATTACATGGGAAATATCACGAACATTTGACTTTTAATACTATTTCAAAGTTCACGAAGTATCATTTCGACTGATTTACATTAAGAAATTAAACACTTTACTAGAGAAAATAAATCTGAATCGGCCAAATCAGTTACAATGGGTTCAGATTAGAGGTCCTGCTGTATAGGTATATTTAGTTAGGAATAAATAATGCAAAAATATAATATCAAATGCATTTATTTAACTATACATTAATTTTTACACCAGTTTGTGTTTCTCTTTTTCTGCTCTTTCCTTTAATATATTGATTTCGAGCCTGTTGTATAATAGAATCCATTTGATCATGGTCTGCTGTACCATACCATAATTATAAAAGCTTTTGCCAGTAAAATGAGCAGAACACTACACTTAGATATATGGTCCAAACTCCTTTAGGAGGGGCTATCTTAAATATGTCACAAACACTACACAAACAACACAGGTAATGCTGAAATAGGTATTCCTGAATATTATACGTAGTAACTGAAGCTCAACTCTACGTAAATACCAATAAAATACCAAGAATCACAAGAAAAAAGCATGTAAACACACAGCCGACAAATTTTCTTGTGACAATGACATTACTGACATTTAGTTTAATTTATTGTTTGTTTTTAATTTATGTAACGGTTTCCATTGTTTGCCAACAAAAAATATTTGTGGTCATGCAAAATTGTTTCAAACTAGTAAAATAATGTAGTAATAATGGTAATAAAAGTAAGTTTTTTTTATAAATAAATTCTTATTAAACTTTGCATTTATCAAAGAAAATATAAATTTTGACAATTTGTGTAGAGTACCATGGCAACACTGACAAAAAAAATCCCTCGATTGGCAATTAGATGGCATTATTCACAAAAATAAAAGTTGTTCGACAGTTACCAGGGCATGGGGCCCATAACCTGAAATAAAACGACGTATTCCCAGAGACGAGTGGCAAAGACTGACAATGTTTTATTTCTTACTATAGAAGTAAACACACAATTTGAAATACATGTCTATATGTCTAGTGACAATAAAAGACAGATGGCCAGTACGATACATGGCCAGTGCTAATACATACTGTGTAGATATTAAACCTTCAACACATCTCATATCTAATTTTGGCAAATATAGGAAGTATGGCAATCTGTAATTAAATCCGCATTAAACCATTAAATTAAGTGAGCCAAATTATAAAATAATGTATGACTAAAGAAATGTCAATCCAAACATTTTCACCCAGTACAGATATCGTGTCGGTCAGTGTGTGTGAAAACGCTCATTCCGGAGATACTTTCATTTCATAGTGTTGCAAGACGGATGATTCTGAATAGGTACCCGTAAAGTACCTACTACTCACTGCCATCACGCACGTGTTCGAAAATAATAAAAGTCATTATCATCTGCTCGATTTTTTCCGAATTGTTCGGGGTCGGCTACACGAGCCAGGATGATTGGCGAAACGAAAATAGGTAACTTGTAAAACAATTTGAAATTTGCCCTTTACAGTACCTATAGTGTAGTGTAGCTAAAGTTTTTATAGGAATTATAGGAATCGATTATTCCTAAAAAACTTATACCACTACTTAAGTCGTAATATCATCATGAAAAAGTGAAATACCTATTCGAAGCCATTAATAATAAGCCATTTGCTTATTCGAGCATGGAAAATAGAAATGAAATGAAATGAAATGAAATGAAATGAAATGAAATGAAATGAAATGAAATGAAATAGTTCTTTATTTCGTATAAACTTTGCAAGTACTTACGAAACGTCATTTAAAAAGAGCATTTTATACAATTATTTTTGTGTGCCGAATTAGAACAGCTCAATCCCAAGCGTTTTGGTCGTCTTTATATTCAGATATTTTATAGTATGCTTTTGAACATAATTTCGCTTTAACAATAATTTTGAACTTATTTATAGACAAGTTTCTTAAATTATGAGGAAGCTTGTTATAAAAGCGTATACATTGCCCCATAAAACAGCTACTTATTTTGTGGAGACGAGTGCTATGAACTACCAGATTATTCTTGTGTCTCGTATTTACAGAATGTATATCACATTTTTTACTAAATTTGTCAATATTTTTATGTACATATAACAGATTTTCATAAATATATTGTGATACAACAGTTAGAATGTTTATTTCTTTGAATTTTTCTCTTAGAGTAACTCTTGGACCGAGGTTATAAATTCCCCTTACAGCTCTTTTCTGTAGAACGAATATTGTATTTAGGTCTGCAGCACTCCCCCAGAGAAGAATCCCATACGACATTAAGCTATGAAAATAACTGAAATAAACCATTCTAGCTGTTTCTAAATCTGTAAGGCGTCTAATTGTCTTAACTGCATAAGCTGCAGAACTGAGTTTGCCCGATAGCCTTTCAATATGTGGACCCCATTGTAGTTTGGTGTCGAGCATAATACCTAAAAACATGGTTGTCTCGACGGGCTCAATCCTAGATTCATTAAGTTGCACATTGGTTTCCAATTGTTTAACATTAGGCATAGAGAATTTTAAAAGTTTCGTTTTCTTATTATTAAGTAATAGGTTATTTACATTAAACCAATTAACAACTTTAGAGAGTGCATTGTTTACTTCGTCAAAATTAACCTGTTGTCGTTTAATGTTAAAAATCAAAGATGTATCATCTGCAAACAACACAATCTCATGATTGTTCTTTACATAATTCGGTAAATCGTTAATATATATCAAGAATAAAAATGGACCTAGAATTGAACCCTGCGGGACACCCATTTTTAAAGCTGAACCTGGAGATGTCTTACCATTAACTTCGACCTTTTGGATTCTGTTGCCCAAGTAAGAAGTAAGGAGATCGAGAGCTTTGTTCCTAATGCCGTAGTGATATAATTTCCTGATAAGAGTATCATGATGTACACAATCAAAGGCTTTTGATAAGTCGCAAAATATACCTAACGCATCTTGTGACTTCTCCCAAGCCGCAAAAATACTTTTCAGTAACTCAACTGCTGCGTCAGTAGTTGAACAACCCCTCGTAAATCCGAACTGTTTCTTGTGAAGAAGATTATGTCTATTAAAATGATTAAGCAATTGATTAAGTACTAACTTTTCAAAAATTTTACTAAGAGTTGGCAATACAGAAATAGGTCGAAAATTTGAGGGGTCTGATGTGTCACCAGATTTAAATAAGGGTGTAATTTTACTATATTTCATTAAATCAGGAAATGTTCCAGAAGCGACACAGCCATTGAACACTGTGGCTAGATGTGGAGCAATTAAAGTAATAATATATGAAACAGTCTTTACTGACAATCCCCATAAATCCATTGTCTTTTTCATATTAATAGTTTTAAATTGTTTAAGAATATCTTCAGTAGTAACAGCAGTAAATTCAAAGGCTGTGACACATTCTGGTACGCAGTCCTTAAGTAGTATTTCAGCAGACGTGGAAGATGACTTGAGTGACTCTGTAGTTAAAATGGGTATATTAGCAAAAAATTTTTCAAATTCTGTCGCTACTTCCAAGTCCTCTGCAACACTCACATTATTGATATTTAGTAGGTAGTCGCGACTGCGTGCTTTGGCTCTACCAGTTTCGTTATTGATGACATTCCAGGTAGCTTTTATCGTATTTTCAGCGCATTTTATTTTATTTTTCAAATAAATTGATTTTGCAGCATAACAAGCTTGTCTGAATGTTTTTGAATATTTTTTTACATAATTAATAAAGGCTGGACTATTATTAAAAGTTTTTTCATTGTAAAGTTCATATAACCTAATCCGACTTTTATGAATGCCTTCAGTTGCCCAATCACTAAACGTCAGACGGTCAGTTACATTAATTTTTTTGGGTTTAAATACAACAGAAAATTCATCATTAATCAATTTAAATAATGAGTTATATAACTGATCCGGACGGTCATGAGTAGGCAACCAACGCATTTTACTAGATAAATTATTTTTAAAAACTTCCAATCGGTTTTCATTTATAGGTATAAAATTTATAATTTTACTCTGAACCTTAAGGTTTTTTCTTGGACAACAGACTAACTGCCCACTGTGATCAGACTGAAGCATATTAATTAAGGATTTATGTAAAGGTTTACTGTTAATAAATATATTATCAATACAGGTGGCACTTGTGGCAGTCACTCTAGTTGGTTCTAAAAAAGTATGACTTAAATTGTAAGATTTAAAAAGATTTAAGAAATTAATTGATAAAGAACTTTTCTCTAAAATGTTAATATTAAAGTCACCACAAACAGCAACCGTTTTATGGCAATTATTAACTTTGCTTAGGGCGTCCTCCATAATTACTATAAAACTTTCAAAAGGCGCACATGGAGGCTTGTATACGCTCATAACAATGAACTGCTCAAATTCGACACATGATATCTCTATAACTCGCTCAACAGAAAGGCTCACAATATCAGATCTTTCCTTAAATTTTAAAAGTTTATTTATTATAATTAACGAGCCGCCTCGAATAAAGTTTTTTCTGCTGAATGAGCTTGCAACCTGGTGGTTATTGAAATTGAATATGAACTGATGGCTTTTTAGCCAATGTTCTGTAATACATAAGATGTCAATATTGTTACAGTTCATAAACAATTCCAATTCTAATTCCTTACTCATCAACCCTTGTATATTCTGATGCACCAGGTTGATACAATTCTTTAAATTATTTTTTTTACAATGTGTGGTTGATGAAAGTGTGTTTTTCTTACTTATAATAGGTGTGGTATTAAAAAAGGTAACTAATGTCTTATCAAGGTTATTGCCAGAGATTGACTCTATTGTCTCATTACTTAATTTAAAGAATTTGGAACGGATTCCAAGCTAATATTTAATGTCAAATTAGACTGCTCAATAAAAGCAGAGTTATTAGCCAAATTTTTGGCTGTGTTATTAATAAAATATGCTAGCGATGATGCTATTTGTCTTTGATTATATTGAGATAGACAACAACTATCACATGTCAAATAAAAGTTTCTAATGAAAGCATTAGAGTCAATTATGTCAATAAAATCATTGTAAAATGTCAGTGTATGTAATTTGCTATTTAACTTATGTCTAAAATCATTTTCGGCCTGTGGCAACAACTTACTGTAGGGAAATGCAACTAAAATTATTTTTCTAACTTTTATGTTTAATAATTGATTGAAATATCTTTTTATAGTATTTAAATTTGCATTACCCCTTCTCCCAATAAAAATGATTATTGTTGAATCGGGACAGTATGTTTTACTTAAAATGTTTTGTAAGATATGTGTAAAACTTGCTCCGGGCATACAAAAGTTGGTTACTGTTTGACCTGTCCTTTTTCTCAACAATTGGCTCATATTCCTACCTATCTCATCACTAAACATTACTAAATTGTTGGTGTTCGTATTTGTATTCAGATGTGAGAGGGAAGTGCTAGCATTCATGAAGCCGTTACTCATCACCGCTGACTGAGATGACATAGCAGAACTATCTTTCAAGTTGGTAGGCTGTGAAAAACTTTGTGGTGTCAGGCTAGGTTCATTGGCCTGATTATTATTAGTTAATGATATGAGTCTTTGCTCATTGTATTTACACAAATCCACTAAGTCATCCATGGCCAAGATATGTTCATTAATTTGATTTTGAGATAATTGATATTTCTTTGTCATGTTACATAGGGAATCTTGTAAGCGGTCAATCTCTGTCTGCAGACAATGGATATCAGCCTCATACTTTATAAGATTATTATCTAGTTTAGTCATGCAAATAGACAAATCTTCCTTTAGAGCTATATACTTTCGGCAATAATTGACATTTGACTTTGAATTTCTAAATTTTCTTAATAACTTTTCCTTTTTCTTAATTTGTTTATTCAACTTAACATACTTTTTCATTTTATTTGCTGAGTTTATGGTTTTACTAGCTTGAACAATTGAATTGTCTTTAGTTAAGTCAATTGTAATAACTTCCATGTTTGAGTTTGAGTTTGAGTTTGAGGTGGCAGAAACCATAGATGGAGCGCTACCAACCAGCTCATCAAACAGTGATTGTGTAGTGGCTGATTTGATGGACCGGTCTGCACACTCCAATCTATTAATATGATTGTTAGCCTCACTTAGGAGGCCCTCTAACTGGGTGATGCGCTTGAGAGCGGTCTCAAACTCATTACTACAACTGTCAAAATTGTTTACAACTGATTGTAATTTATCGCGTTCATCTAAAGATGTAATTAAATGAGAATGAATTTCTGCCATCTCAGTTCTTAGTTGAGAATTTTTCTCTAAAATCTGTAGCATCTCCCTCTCATTGTCATCATGCTCACTTTGTAGTGTCTCACACAAATCCTTGTATTTCTTAAGTTCTTTAAGCGTTAATTGTAATTTTTCCTCCTCTAGACGCGCCTTCCTGGTCATCATCTTGTTAATAGATTTAAAATAATTGGATCGCAAGAAACTTAAGAACAAAAGACAAAAATAATAAAGTACTTATTGTATGACACTTAGGTTTGGGTAAGTCACCAACCAAAATGAGCCGGGCAATCGAGATATGTTCACTAGGTGTTTATTACTTGTGCAAAATTGTTTAGATGTACAATATATCGTAAACTTACCTCAACTGCTCGTATATTAGAAAAAGTAATGCAAAAGTATTTTAAATAACAGTTCGTTTGACAGATGACTTTGCAAAACTTTTACTTTGTGTTATTCACCAACATTCACTTCTAATTATGATATTAAACAGTTAATTACCATTATAACACACTAATACGCACTTAACATACAAATAATACCTAATAAAATTAATTAAATCAAATAAAATAAAATTATTATTGGGAGAAGCACAGTTTTACGTCGCCGCCCATGGACACAAGCAACACCACAGGAGTCACAAGTGCGTTGCCGCCCCTTGGGGTCGGGAAAAGGGATAGGATGAGGGAGAAGGAATAGGGGATAGGGCCTCCGGCACTCCCACTCACCGAACGAAACGCAACAGTTTAAGTACTGTTACTTTACGTCGACTTTCTGTGAGAGGGTAGTTCTTCCCCGATCGAGCCGGCCCATTCATGCTGAAATCAGCAAGGCTACTACCTGCAAAGGTACATGTATCTTGCGAAAAATCTTGAAAATCTGGACATATAAAATTCCTCGTCACTGACATGTATGTTCCTTGGGGACCGTGTTATACTAAGGGTCGGCGCAAACGGGCCACCGACCACAGCCACTGGTGGCCAGCGACAGCCACTTTTCATACATTTTACTTCTGTTACGAGTAGCCGCCACCGGCCACACGTGTAGGGCGCGTCTATACAAAATATATGAAAAAAGTGTGTTAAGTGGCTGTCGCTGGCCACCAGTGGCTGATGTGGTCGGTGGCCCGTTTGCGCCGACTCTTAGAAGGGCTTTCCCGAAATTCCCACGGCATCGCGAAGAAATCAAATAAAAAAAAGTGTACAGTAGCAATTTTTATAATTATTTACGCTACGCGTACAAGCATGTGGAATTCGGACATGATTTCCTTGGTGTCAGTCAGTTGCATGATGAATATGACAAATAAATCACCAGAAGGGAGAGGAAACGGAAAATCCTTTGGAGGGAATTCCATGTTGTATAATCCGTATGTACCCTGAAAAGATAAAGTTCCTTTTGAAATTCAATTATTTATTAAATAATCGCCGATGGATATACCTACGTTAAGAGAGCGTAGAATGCCAAATACGATATGAAAATCTACGGTGTTATAAGCATTGCTAAAATCAAGTAGTTAAGGACACGACCGTAAGATTTCCATTATCCATGCCTAACCTAATATCATCAGTTACGCGAACCAAGGCAGTGACAGTACTGTGGCCGGGTCGCAAACTGGTTTGGAAGGGATTGAGGAGCGCATTTCTACGTAGGAAGGAACTGAGCTGTGAGTGAGACTAGACGTTCAAGGACTTTCAACAGGTAGGGTAGAATGGATATGGGTCGATAAACTGAGAAGGAACGGGGTTTAGGTTTCTTAGATAAGGGGAGTATTAGTGCATATTTCCAAAGGGATGAAAAGCTACCACTGGCAATGGAATGATTAAGGATGTGACATATGATTGGAAGAATTTCCTCCTGGATGGGCGGAATCATTTTCCGATTGATATACCGGGAAACAGGCGTGAGTCTATGTATGTATGTATTCCAGGGACCTCTTAAATACACTTACATCAATCAATTGTTTATATTTAGTTTACTTACAGGTGCCAATGGACAATTTCTTAGAAATTCTGCATCGTTGGTATAAGTTCTCATATAATTAATGAGCCATTTTATTTTGACAATGTCACAGAACTTCGATTCTATCTTTAACATTTCAGGGTAGCCGTTTATACCGTATGATATGCGAAGCTGAAAAAAGAAACATTAACACAATTATTATCAGTGCGAGACCAACATCATAAAATAATTTATATCGAATAAGCCCAATCTATATATATAAAATTCTTGCGTAACTGACTGATGGACTGACAAGCTGACAACCCACAGCCAAAACTATTGTGCGCAGGAACCTGAAATTTGAGATGTATATTCCTTGGCGACCGTAGGAGTGCAATGAAAGAATTTCCGAAATTCTCAGGGATCAAGAAGAAACGGTTAGATTAAATAAAATGTGCAAGCGTAGCTTCGGGCATAGACTTGTGTCCACTAAGAATAAATTGGTTTCAGAGAGGTTGGACGTTTAGACTAGAGAGAACATGCCCTATAAATTTCCTTATACCGAACGTGCAACATGTAATGTCAGTTGGTCTTGGTTAATCATAACGTCATATTACGCGTCTCATTTAAAGAGGCATACACTCCTTACAGACTCATATCTTTGACTGCATTCTCTAAATAGCCGTGCTGTCAAATCCCATTATTAAGGGGTGATGGGATTTGACAGTGAAAGGAGATATCGATGTTTTTTGAATGAGGGATAAATACGGAAACAAACTATCGGACATGAATGTAAAACTGAATCGTACCCGCAAGCTTCGGCGTGGCAGTCGGTTGCACTCACGCCAACTGGGTTGTCAAAGTAGTTCACTTCTGTACTAATATTTACATAAAGGCGAATCATTTGTGCTGGCGGATCATAAATCGGATTACCTACAACTCTAAAAAAATCAAGCAGTGTCCAACGTAAGCGATAGCAAGCAACGTGATATGATGCGACGCACACAAATTGCCAAAGCCTGCCGCATTAGCCAATCTGGTATAATTCGTACAATACATAATCTAAGTGACACTTTCTTAGCATCTCATCGCAACGCATCGCTCATTAATTTATGAATACTTTTTGTCAATAGATTTTATAACTAAAACGAACAATAATTAAACACGTGAAATTTTTTAGTACTGTCTGTCTGGCAAGTCTTTGCAAAGCACTGTCCGGCGTCAACAGCAAAAACTACAATTTCAATATTTTAGTTGTTTACTTCTACGGCTTAAATATTATATCGACACATACTAAAGTTAGACATTTGACCAAAAATATTTATCGATAAATCATCACTGTTACGAACAACACTCGGTTTCCTAACTCTATGTTTTGTCTACTGTTTGCCTACCACGAGGTTGCTATAAGAGCGTGCTGCTAAACCTATCGACAGCTCTTTCTATCATACTGCATGTGCCATTAGAAAGAAGATATCAATCATAGCAACCGCTGTTGTTATTTAGTGTTACTTCTATGCCTTAAGGTTATATTTCTTTGATTGGTTTGATTGTAGTATCTATAGATGCATTATTATTTGTAGATGTCAATTACGTTTATTATTTATTATAAAAATGTAAGATTAATGTTATTTTCAGGGTTTTAAAACTAAACATAATATATTTATTCTTGTGACAGTGAACACCAATCAGAAAGCATGACGTCACATGGTGCGTCCGCCATTATTGTTGTCGGCGTTATGGTTGTAAATACAAAACGTCAAACTTAAATTTGTACCTGCATCTGAGTAAAATATTTTTTGTACAGAGTGGAATTCATTTATAAGTTGAATTAAAAGAACTAAAAATGGGTACACCAGACCAAATGTCGTTCACGGTTTATTTTATTTTGCACTAATTCTGGTCGTCACTCACCCGCCATGATGGTTTACAGCGTTTTCGCGTCAAATTTAAATAGGTTTTTAAAATGCTGTAATTAGTAATGTTGCTGATCGATTTTTGAAGAAATAATCAGTTATTTCAGTTTAACATCTTATAAAGGAACGAATCAATACTTATTATATTTTAGGACACTAGCCTATTCTCTAGTATACAATAGGTACTAGATAATATTGATACGGCAGCCAATGACTAAAATTGACAACATTTCATCATTGTAGACCCATGGCATAAAAAACGGTATTTCATTTTGCTATGCCGACCACGACAATATTAAAAAACCGGTTCATGACATAGTTTCATATAAAATGGATCAAAACAAAAATTAAGTCAATTCGCTATACGGCACAGTTGAAAATCAGCGTCAGGCATCTGCCTGACAATTGCTGAACTGTGCCCTGTTCTAACACGTCACACTTTTGTTTGTTTTTCTATTTTTATTTTTCTATTGTTTTATATCTTATTTTGTGTGTTGATTTTCTTGTATTATTTTTTTTTTCTTATTGTGCTTTCTATTGTGCGTGTTTGGAATAAAAATATTTTTACTTTTACTTTACTTTTACTTACTATAGTTACAGTGAAATTAAATAAATCTTGCGGTCTTAATAACCTTTTACTTTACAATATAAATAATACCTATGTGTAATACACTCATATTTTTATTTGGCGCCTAGGGCCAATGACTTTTTATTTATGGCACATAGAATAAGATGATTTTTCAGGATAAAAGGTTGAACATACATTTTGTTGTTACGAGAAAGCAAAAAATATAGATCTAGTTTCGATTTTACTAATAACTCATAAAATGCTGTCTATTGATTCAAATAACTTCTCATTGAATATCAGTATAATTCATCCGTTCCCCCCCCATGCGATCTCCACCTTTTCGTGGTGGGGGGGCTTAGTAAATGTGGCTTGGACACCCCCGATGAAGCTAAGAGAGATCTTGAGAGGCTTGGAGGGGGCCTGCGCAGGACGCATCCAAGATGCGGGCATAGTGTAATAAATATTACACTATGCCGCATCATAGTGTGCGAGGGACAGTTCTGTCTGTCCCTCGCAGTCGGGCGCGGTCGCGGGAGGAGAGGCGTGTCAGTGTTGGATTGCCGCGCGCCCTATCTCCCGCGACCAAATGGGGGCGCACTATTGTTGCGTCGCGGTGGATCCGCAGAGGAAGAGGAGATGCGGTGTTGTCAGGTTGCCGTCCTTCCTATCCTCCGCGGCCGCTGGGTGTTTTTGCGGCGGAGCCCAACACCTTCATCCACCGCCAAAGAGGTTGTGGCCTCCGGGCTATCCGCCGGGGTGTCAGGGTAGAATGCTAACGCGACCCCCTGGCGCCCCTAAAATGGCGTTGAAGTATGCGCTGTGGTTTTAGTGGGTATTACGGCCTTGCACTCCAGCCGTCGAGTCCCACATACGTGCGTAAATGCATTTCCACAGCGAAGAAAAGAAAAGTATAATTCATCCGTTACCGATTGACAGACAACACACAACTTTTTCGGGAAGCGTAGAGTTGCAGTGCACTTTTGGTCTTCCCGAAGAAGTGAAGGGATCTTCTGCAATTAACACGGGATCGAGTGAAGCGTTACTTTAGTTATAAAAGAAAAAATCGTGAATCTCTTTTTCGGATTTGGTGCCGGATTAAAAAAACGTCTCGCTTAGTTTCAAGTTCCTAAGATAGAAGTATTGCTTTAAATATTAACCGATTGCGCGATGGTATTATTCTATAGTAACACAATGTTCTGAGGCCCATATTATAAGCAATGTTAGTGACAATGAGTTCCTTGTAAGACGAGACCTTTAATCCCAGGCATGCTGTCTGTGATTATAAGAATTTTACCGTAACATTGTTGTTCCAGGGATGCAGAGTTGTGCACGACGTGTTGGTCTTGTAAGGTTGTCCTCTCTTCTCTCGCTTGGTCATTGCAGAACACTCGGAAAGATATTTACGGTTATAATATTTCACTACTGCTCCTTCTTGACGGTATCGTGCCTATAAAAATGGCATATCAGTTTATTAAATGGACTCCCTTGCACTGCGTTTTGACTGCATGTATGGTATAGTGGTCTAAGCGGACGCCTGTAATGTCTGCCAACTTAGCAGACTTTACATGAACATGAAAGACATGTAAAGAACTGTCAAACATGCAGCTACACTCACTATGTTCTTCTTCACCGTTTAGCAAGCGATATTATCAGTTGAATACGCACAAACGTTCGAAAAGGTGCGTGGTTCCATTGGTGCGCGCCATGGATTCGAGCTAGGGGTCTCTCCACCAGGGCATCGCTGCTTTAGCATACTTTATACAGGTACACATACTTTATAGCAAACAATTCAAACGAACTTACAGCAAAATATTCTTTACACAGGATCAAAATTAAAACCAAATAAAGCAATCGTATCATTATCTCTTGAACTACGTCAACCGAACGAAACCAAACTAATAGACATTCAGTACTGTTGAAATGACTAACCTAATTTAATTTTTTTATTCATTTCAAGCAATTGTATGTTACATTAGGCATTGAAATTCCGTGATGACCGTCATTTTAGAAACGTAATTCTATTTTATAAAAGGATATTATTTTTTTATATCATAATCATGTACAGTCAGGAGCATAGATATATTACTATGGGCAGATTAGCAAACATATCCGTCCCAAGAAAGAGTTCAATAATATCTGTCCGCACGTACCTACGCAGCAAAAATATCAGATAGATGCTAGAGGACGCCAGCAGCTACGCCTTTTTGTTAAATTTACCCGTTTTGGCCGATCCCGTGGGAATTAAGGGAAATCCCTTCTTATTGCACCCCTACGGTCCCCAAGTAATATATTATGCCAAATTTCAGCTTCCTGCGCCCAATAGTTTCGGCTGTAGCGTGTCTGTCAATCAGTAAGTAACGCAAGGATTTTATATATTAAGTTTATCAGGCAGCATAATGAATGAAATGGCATCAAAATTATTATGTGATGAAAATGTACAACAAATAATTGTGATAATATCTCGAAGCATAAGCATGTGACATCAACTAGGTGGTAACATGTTACGATTTGTGGAGAGTATATAATATAAGTACATGTATCGTTTTCTATTTCTCTAATTTGTATTGATTCCTCACAAAAAGCATAAATATTTGACATTGACTAGATGGCAATAATATCTGACATCCGTACAACTTATAAAAAATTACATATTTGAGATAATGTACCAAGCCTGGGCCAATGCGGTTGCGGCCAAAGACCCGAAAGTGAAGCTCTACAAGAAAGAGTACAACTACGCCTCCAGATCCTTCAAAAGAGCTGTGGCCAAAGCGAAAGTGGAACATATCAGCAGAGTTAGCGAGAGACTAGCTCGAATGCCCTCGGGTACACGAGCTTTTTGGTCTCTTGCCGAAGCTGCTGAAGGTAACTTCTGACGGCCTTCCTTTCCAACTCTGCGCAGGGAAGACAAATCGTTGGCCTATGATGCAAAAGACAAAGCCGATCTTTTAGGGTGTCTTTTAGGGTGAAAGTTTGCGCTCCTGAGCTGGCTCCAGTCTTGACGCGTCTTTTACGGCACTGCTATTGGACTGGCATTGTCCCGTCGTCATGGAAGACTGCTACAGTGCACACGATTCCCAAAAAAGGCGATCGCTCTGATCCAAGCAACTACAGGCCTATAGCTATCACCTCCTTGTTCTCCAAGATAATGGAATCCATTATTAACTGCCAGATCCTGCGATACCTAGAGGAGCACCAGTTGATCAACGACCGCCAGTACGGCTTTCGCCGCGGCGGGGCAACTGGTGATCTTTTAGTGTACCTGACACATAGATGGGCGGAGGCAATTGAGAACAAGGGGGAGGCCGTAGCGGTCAGTTTGGACATGGCGAAAGCTTGTGTCGAAGCGTTTTGTGTCTTCCTATGAGCTGCCTGTGAATTTATGCGAATGGGTATCTTTTGCTTTTTTGCTTTCTTTGGGAGCGTACCATTAAAGTCGTAGTTGACGGTTCATGCTGACCCTAGGCTCGGGAATGCTGGTGTCCAACACTGTTTCTTCTGCATATCAATGATATGATACAAACCAGTGACATACATTGCTATGCAGATGACAGCACTGTAGACGCTCTGTACCCCGGTAGTGCTAAAATGTCTCAGGCACAAGTCATTGAGTTTCGGAACAAACTTGTGTCTTTAACGGAAACCACACTCGACCTGGTCTCCGATTGGGGTCATCGTAATCTGGTCACTTTTAACCCCAAAAAGACACAGGTTTGCAAGTTTACCGCTAAAAAGACCGCCTTTGTCGATTTTCCAATATTTCAGAGCACTTCCCTTGATATTAAGCCGGTCATAGGGATTCTCGGAGTCGAGATAACGCGAGACGTCCAATTTCGCGGTCATCTGGAAGATAAGGCTAAACTAGCCTACAGAAAACTGGGTATCCTCAATAAAGCAAGAAGATGCTTCACATCAGTGCAGCGTCTCTTGCTTAACAAAGCTCAAGTTAGGCCCCACATGAAGTACTGCTACTATTTTTAGGCCGGGGCACCACAATACCAACTGCTTCCATTTGACCGTGTCCAACATCGAGCGGCTCGAGTCATCGATGACGCAGACCTTACAAACCGGCTCGACCATCTTGACCTGCGTAGAGATGTTACGTCTCTCTGCATTTTTCTATCGTATGTATCATGGGGAGTGTTCTGAGGAGTTGTTTGGGCTGATACCCGCTGCAGAATTTCACCACCGTACAACTTGCCACAAATTAAAATTCCACCCTCACTTACCTTGATGAGTGACGTTCTTCTACCGTATTTGTGTAGCATTGTGTAGCATATTATTTAATATGAACAAAAACCACGCTGTAAATATTTTTATATTTTTGTTTGCCTAATGCATTTAATTAATTAATTTGATGTACTTACTAACCTGAATCTACATACATACATAGACATGCCTTTTTCCGTCAGGGTAGGCAGAGACAACAGAACGCCACTTGCTGCTATCCTTACAAACCTCACACGCTTCTTTTACACTCATTACTCTTTTCATACATGCTCGACAGTTTCGGGTACTTCGGACCTTTCCGTTTCTTAGAACGTCTCAAATTTGGTCTACGAATGTCCGACGAGGTCTGAATCTATCCAAGTATATAAAATTTGATCACATAAATGTTTGCACGCGAATGACTTCTAAACGACTGCACCAAATTGGATAAATCTTTCTTTTAAGTGCTCGATACTTTATATATTACGGTTTATACGAAATAAAAAATATAAAAAATAATAGCAACAAAATATGGTGGTACAAAGTTCGCAGAGTCAGCTAGTGTCAGATATTTTTGCTCTTTATTTATTTTATTTATTTACTTTTTGCACAAATAAGATATGTACATAGGTGGACTTAATGCCAAAGGCATTCTCATGTATGATGTAGGTGCGTTCCGAACTTTTGTAGGAACAAATATAAGATTAATTAAATATTTTTGATAATATATAAATACGTACTAATATTTCAATAAACAAATAAATACCAATAGTACAATCATAAACTAATATATAAAGGTATTTATACGAAAGACATACATATATAAGTAATATATATAATTATATATATAACTATATAAATAAATTATCTTATTGTGCTGAAGATTCTGCCAATTTACGTAAAAGTAGCTCTCGAACTTTTATCTTGAAAGAAAGCCGATTAGCAATCATCCTGATCTCAAGGGGTAGCGCATTCCAAAGAATAACAGACTGGACAAAGAAAGAGGAGTTTACGAAGTTAGTTGAGTGGGAAGGACATAGAAGGAGGCGGTTATTAGAGGAGCGAAGATCTCTGTTGTGATTTAAATACAAGTACTTTAAGTAGGACGACAAGTAAGAAGGGGGGTAGGAGAGTTAAGAAAAGAGAATAGAGTAGTGAGCGCCGTAGTATGCTACGGCGTTGACGAATGGGTAGCCAGTTGAGTTCAGAACGATAAGCAGACACATGGATGACCATGTGTCAAGTATGAACTTGCGAAGATTGCAAATGAATCGAATGCAGTTATTGAGAAGTCGGTCTAATTTAGTGAGAAGATCTGCATTCAGGTCAAAATAACACACATCAGCATAGTCTATGATAGGAAAAATCAACGTCTGAACCAGCATTACCTTAGTGCTGCATGGAAGGAAATTCTTTAAGCGGTACAAAGTGCGCAGGGTTCCTATAACTCTCTGACTAACGTTGCTCACATGAGCCTGCCAATTAAGACTGTTGTCAATGTATAACCCAAGATCTTTTACTACAGGGCTAAATCTTATTGATGTCTGGTCATATATTATTGGTGGGAGAGGCGAAATGTCAATTCTTTGGACCATACGTTGACTCCCCACAATAATGGCCTGGCATTTGTTTGGATTCACGTTGACACCAACGCTTTTTGAGACCAGTTTTTCATCTGATGAGGTCAAGGTTTATTCGTTTAATAGCAGCAGATATGTTATCTATTTCTTTCTTTACGCGCAGACAGATATTATTTAACTCGTTCTTGGGGCAGATATGTTTGCTAATCTGCCCATAATAATATATAATTATATGCTCGTGACTGTACATGGGTCATTATCAGGTTACTCATTATTTGGTTGACTTCAGTGGCAATTCTTTTTTTGTTAATTTAGGCATTATTAGCATGAAATATAAAATCTAGAATTAATTTTAAACATATTAGTACTAGAGGGAACAACATAGACTGAATGGATAAGTAGAAATTAAATTTTCTTGAAATGGTGTCTACCGAAATCAATATTCTTATCACCGAAATCAAACATATCAAATGATTTATATTCCGAAGACTATTTTATATCCCTATGTTTTAACTGATTTAGTACTACTACGTACGTAGGTACGTATGATACGTACTACTTAAGAAATTGCAGGTTAGGTAATTATACAATAAAACATTTTACTTTATCGAGACTAAAGCCCCATTTAATAACATAAGGATTTTTTACAACAATCAACTTTTTGAAATAAGCGTTAAATTATTACATTAACTTTTATTAAAAGTAGTTTGTAGTCGCTAAAACTGACAATACAGGAATTTAAACAAATCTGAAGTTTTCGTTGAGATTTTGCTTAATCACAGAGAATAATTTACTTATTCTTAAAAAATCACTTAAAATCAGTCTCAAAAACATCAACGATTATCTAAAAGGCACTTATTTGACTAATAATATTTGTAATTGTATTAAAAATATTACGTTGCCTTTTGGTTGTAACATGATTTCAATCCTGAATTAAAAAAAATGTTATATTCCTCTAGTCACTGCTGTCAATGTTAGAGAGTTATTAGAGTTATTAGAATTGGCTGCACCGATTTCACTCCCTTTTTTAATCTGGCATAATCAAAGTATTGTGATTATGCCAGAATGCTTGAAACAACATGAGAGGCGATGAGAAAGTTAAATAAAAAATCTTTAAATGTAAATAAATAACTATTGTATGATTTCAGTGACTTTAACATTGATTTCGAAAAACGCCATGTCACAGCTACAAAAGATATGAAAAGACAGTAACATTAGACGGCAAACTAAAATAGCACTTATACGCACGCTAGTCTTCTACATATTTTTATATGCCTCGGAAACCTGGACCATATAAGCTGCAGATATAGACCGAATTAACGCCTTTGAAATGTGGTGCTGGCGCCGGATGTTGCGCATACCCTGGACTGCATTCCGCACAAACGAGTCCATCATTGAAGAATTAGACATAAAAGAACGCCTAGCTACAACTGTCATAAAGAGAACCCTAAGCTACTTTGGACACATAATGAGAAAACCGCCCAGTAATCTGGAGCGAACTATTTTGAGCGGGAAAAGAAACGGGACAAGACCGCGAGGCCGAAGACCTAGTCGCTGAACGGATCGCATTCCTACCACCTTGAATTTGTCCTTCCACGAGGCGGCAAGATATGCAAGAGACCGTGGTGTATGGAGGCATCTTGTAGATGACAAAACCCGGACACCATCCAGATAGAATCACGATCCTCATCATTGAGGGAACGACTAGAAAGAAGAAGAAGAACATTGATTTTGGTGCACTTATTTCCACCGAAAACACCGAAATCAATGCCACTGAAATCAAAATAATTAGCAAAATCCTATATATTTTAAAAAGTAACTCAATTTTTTTATATTAATCTCTTTTATTGGAATTGAATAAACATAAGACATATGTTTAGTGTAATTTAAACATTTTAAGTCAAATAGTTGTGGATAAAATGAATTAACCGAAATCAATTTTAAGGGTATACCAAGTGTTCAGAGTTTGCCCTAGATAGTGGGAAAAGTTTGCAGATGGCAGTGGAAGATTGGATTACATCCACTTCTAGGTCAAGCCAAGAATTCTAAACATATATTACTGTCATTCACAGCGATGAAATTAAACAATTTACAAAGTAAAATTACCTAGGGTCTTCAGTGAAGTCCTGGAGTAGACCTATAAAATTACACTCACTAATTTGGCCAAAATAATGGTGAAATATTTATAGCTACCACACTCCAAGGCGTCGGCGTCTTCAGGACACGCTACACGAGGTGCGATTTTACATAATTTTTGCAAATGTTTAATATTTCACAATTTTATTACAAACTTTGCCGGCAATATCAAACGCGGCAATTTATAAGATTTTACATTACAATTCGCGAAGCTTCAACCATGTGCTTTTCAAAAGGCGATATTTTACGAGACGACAAAACGTGTTAACTTTTCAAGACAAGAACAAAGGAGTGATGTTCAATATATATCACTAACTTTTCAATTGCTCACAACAGTCACAACCTTTGCCGGGCCAAATCCAATAGCGACAATTGCAAAGTTATTACACAATTTAATTCAATTCTACAAATCACGCGACAGGCAAAAACGGCGTGCACACAAGAGAATTTTCCGGAAACAAGAATGAGAATGATTTGATAGTTCATAGTGTGACCAGAGTCAAAAAATTACAAGAGACAAAATAAAATGGTACTAAACTGGTATAATCGATTTAACTTGTCATAGACAGTATTTCTATTTCAAACACCAAGCCCCCGAATACGACTAAGAACCTTAATAAAAGAGTTGCACGGAGACGCACAGACGTGTTATCCTTTCCACTGACGTGGCACTACTAATTGTTCGTATTACTCTAGAAAATAGTCTCGAACTCACTAAAATACAGCATTTATGAACAGATCGATTCGCGCCACTGATATCAACTCTAAACTTCGGATGCGAAGACAATCAGTTGTAACTTGTTTAGTATGCATACTAAAGATTATGTAACGGGTCTGAATCGTGTTAACTGAATGAAAAGAAAGATGAAATACCTTTCTATTTGTCCCAAGTTTCGGCATGAGTTACACCAGCCGTGGTCACGGGATGATTTAAAAGTAGTTGTTTAGTATGGTCTATAATGAATTAATGACGTAGGAATATTATACATTGAGTTAATAACTATCTAGTTATTTGTGAACACATGCTAAATAGTGCCATTTATTGAAGAAAAATAGAAAAAAAATATTTTCCGCCGCAATCCGAGGGCCGGACGCGGCACCGAGGTCAATATTTTCAAGGTTTTCCATTTTTTATTCCCTTGCATTTTATTTATTTAACAAATAATACTTGCGTCACCTAATATGAAGTCCCACCTATTATAGAAAAAAAAACTGCTTGAGAGGTGTCAAGGGACACCCGGATGGAACGAAGTTCCTTTCGATTAATTAGCGAAGGAATTGTAATAACATTTTATTTTTTTAAGTTGTAATAATATTTTTTTTATTTATAACAAATATAATGTAATATAAACTTAATCGGTAGGCTCAATTTTAGTAACAATTGTTAATTTTACAAAAAATGTCCCATTCGCCATCTTGGATCCCCAAATAAATGTCATTTACGTTATCAGAATGCATGATTGCCCCGAAAATTACACCCATATTAATTTGATTAAAAATGTCCCGTCCGCCATCTTGGATTCCCAAATATATGTCATTTTCGAGACCAGAATCCATAAAAACCCTGAAAATGGTACCCATATTAATTTTATTAAAAATGTCCCATCCGCCATCTTGGATTCCCAAATAGATGTAATTTTCGTGATCAGAATCCATAAAACCCTGAAAATGATACCCATATTAATGTTATTAAAAATGTCCCGTCCGTCATCTTGGATTCCCAAATGAATGTCATTTTCGTGACCAGAATCCATAAAAACCCCGAAAATGATACCCATATAAATTTTATTAAAAATGTCCCGTCCGCCATCTTGGATTCCCAAATAGATGTCATTTTCGTGACCAGAATCCATAAAAACCCCAAAAATGACACCCATATTAATTTTATTAAATGTCCCGTCCGCCATCTCGGATTCCCAAATGGATGTCATTTTCGTGACGAGAATCCATAAAAACCCCGAAAATTATACCCATATTAATTTTATTAAAATGTCCCATCCGCCATCTTGGATTCAACATGTTCTCTAAAGGCCGGTTTCAATATTCGATCTATCCATGGATTTCGAGATTCGAGATACATGTTTGACATTTGTATAGAGCTTATGTCAAATATACAGGGTTATATGTAAAACACCATTAACCTCTCAGGAATATCATCATAATCAACAACTTTTGTTCTATGACTTTTAAAAATTCATCATATTTTAGTTCATCAGATTTTCATACAAAAATAAAAATATTTAAATTGAACGCTCTAAATGTTGCGAAGTCTATGCGATAGAACAATAGCGAGGGGTGCGGGCGGCGGGCAGCGGGGGCGCGCAGGCGTTAGGTAGGTACAGCAAAATACACGAGTTGAAAAGGACAACGAAATCTTGAAGGTTTGATTTTGGTAAATGTATTATGTTTTGTAAAAAGTCTTAGGACAAAAGTTGTTGATTATGATGTTAGTGACGTAGTCCTGAGGTTAACGATGTTTTACAAATAACCCTGTATATACATATAAAATCTAAAAAATGGATAGATCGTATATCTACTGCATTCAGTGGTCAGTCACTGAGTGGTATGATATTATTGGATCTTTTATCTATAGGTACCTACATACATACCTACATGAGTACACCTATATAAAGCATCGAATTGGATCATGTAATCGGTACACATAATACACACAGTATTGCATAATCATCATCGTCTTCCTAGCGTTATTCCAGTTTCAACCTGGGGTCCGCTTACTAGCCTAACCGGATTTGGCTGAATATTAGTTTTTCCACAGAGTGACTGCCTGTCTGACCAGCAAGTCACACTATATCGGCTGACCTTCTATATCGGATAGCGACATTCCATGGTTTAGATCAGTGTCAGTTTATTTAGAAGGTACTGACGCCCTATAACCACTGTCAAAGACCGGGACCGACGGCATCTTTAACAATACGCATATAACTGCGAAAAGTCATAGGTGTGTGCCGTGGATTCGAACCCGATACCCTCTGCATGGCAGTCTGTTCGTATCTCCACTAGGCTGTACAAGAAAAGGCACAAATTTTGCTTAATTTTTATTTAATGTTTTCCTTTTTTAGACTTCTTCGAGTTCTTGTTTTTAGTTTTGTCGAAGTGCAAAAGTGTGTCAATATCCAGGATTTGTTCCTTGGTCGCTGTGATGAACAGTTCGAATTTGATCCAGTAGTCACCATCTGCTATTGGTAGCGGAATGTTCTTGGGTGGTAGTTCCATGTTGATGTATGTGTACCTCGCCTGGGAAATCAATAGATAGTTGAGATACAAATTGAGAATGGAATTCATGACGGCAAGGTTAAATGATAAAGTTGTCATGAAAAAATTTTACTTTCCCGACTTGTACACATAGAAATATTTACGTAACGAGTATATATCGCGTAATTATTTGAAAATAAAGCGATATGGACCCGTTATATAAATATTACTACCAAGAAATTCAGTTGTCGCCACTCTGGAATCTTCTTTTCCCAAAGACCTTCGGTTCTTCGAGCTATGTTGCCCATTCGTTGCCACATTAGTTATTCAGAGAGCTATATCAGCGATTTGTTTTCTATTTTAATTATACACCTTTGTTGAAGAGTAATTTTTTTATGAGGTACTTGTACACACTATCTGTATATACATACATAAACTCACGCCTGTTTCCCGAAGGGGTTGGCAGAGACTACGGAACGCCATTTGCAACGATCCTGACATATCTTTCTTGCTTCATTCACTCCCATCAAGTTTCTTAGGTATGCTCTTCTGTCTAGGGAACTTCTGACCTGTCCTTTTTTTTTGGGATATCTCCAATCTGGTCAGAGAACGTCCGCCTAGGTCTTCCTCTTAATCCTGTCCCATTCACACTTGTCTTATATATCATCTATATGTGTTATACTCACAGGTGGTATCGGGCATCTGTCGAGTGTAAGGTTGCTGAAGGAGCTCATGAAATCGTTCATCCACGGGTACTTCATTGTGTCGCACACTTTCGCCACAATGCGAAAGTCACCTCCAGAATTCATAGTCAGCGTTGTCGCAAACTGCACATTGAGAAAACATTACTATTACTTATCAAATACTAATATACAAAGCTGAAGAGTTTGTTTGTTTGTTTGCTTGAACAAGCTAATCCCAGAAACTACTGGTCCGCTTTGAAAAGTATTTCAGTGTTAGATAGCCCATTTATCGTGGAAGCCTATAGGCTATATAACATCACGCTAGGAGCTTCGGGAGCGGAGCTGTATAGTCTTAAATAATGCGGGTGTAACCCCGGGCACATCTAGTAGAATATATCGATGCATGCAATAACTAGCATAATAGAGTGAGATCCCAGGGCCGCCAGACTTTACTTATTTTCTCAGAAACGAAATTTATAGAATAACTAGCTGACCCGGCGAACTCCGTAACGCCTTTTTAAGGTCTTTTTTCTCATTCCCATTTTCCATCCATCCATCCATCCATCAGGGCTTAAGAAATTGACCAAAAAATATTATTTCGGAGGCAGTGGCGTAGCGTGGGGGGGGGCCGGGGGGGCCATGGCCCCGGGCGGCACATTTAAGGGGGCGGCAAAAGAGGCCGAGAAAAATAAATATATATACTATGATTGCACATTGCCTCGATCCTAGTAGGACCGCGCGGCAGCGCGGGCGCTGCCTGTAGGAACTAGGCAGGGGCGGAGTGAAGTTGAGTCCTGTGATCCTGTTGAAGTTAACAAGCACCGACCATTGAATTATAGGTAGTAATTCAATGGCACCGACCTTTCCCGAACAGAACTAAAATCGAAAACAAATCATCATCATTTTCATTACGTGAAGACTTGTTTCGGATATGGCTGTTTTTTTTTTTAAATTTTGTCACGGTAATCCGTAGTTTTTGTTTATCATTTCTTTAATGGGTTGTACATAATATTTCGGTGATCTGCGAGCGTGTTATGAGTTATTTATTAATCAATATCGGGGCCGTGCCGCCCTTGTGTGCGAGGTGTACGGAAAACTGTTGGGACAGCACTACTACCTAGTTCAAATTTTTCATTCTATGATTTTGGCGCCCCTGACGCCCAGCGCCCATGACACTGCCGCCCTGGGCAAGTGCCATAGGCGCCAGGGCAAAAAGGCCGCTGCGTGCCGATGAAATGCAAGCTTTAATTATTGAAATTATTTTTGATTTACTTCTACCGACTACACAATCTTTATTGTTGAATAGGGAAGAAGGCAAGTACAAGGCTCCCAAGACAATAGTCACTCCTGTGGTTTAACTTTAACCTAAGCAATTTGGACGACAATATTATGAGCTTTGCGTTAAAATCAAAGCCAATGATTTCACATATTACAAAGGCCTTCTGCGAATTTTTGGATGCAACCACGTGGGACGTGATGCGGGTTTTGTCCATAAACTTACAGATTTCGCCTTTCAACTCCTTATCTTTGCGAAAATAAGGAGTAGATGCTATTAACCGGTGACGGGCAGCAAAGTCACCTATGCGAGAAGCTGCGCCCTGCGCCCTTCATCAAGACTACCGAGCTTTGGCAGGCTACCAAACTCAATTACACGGTATACCTTGCGACCTAGAATGAACGTAATCTACGGCAAAAGAACACCTCGCCGAGCTTGATGTTGATTAAGTCACATGAAGTGGTACATACTGGGGTTATCAGAAGTCCGAAGACAGGGGGCGGACATGGTTACTCTAGAGTCAGGGGACTTTTGCTACCACCGAGAAGAAGACCTATTCTTGGAGTGGCGTCGGTTTCCTGGTCAGGAGGAACAGTTTGTGGAAGTCGGTAGTGTGTCGACCCGGGCAGCGTACCTCGTACTTAAATCATTAATAGGGGCGGCCTAAAGGTGTAAGGTATGATACAATTATGCGCCGAACTCAACTCACCCTGACGAGATGACTGAGGCCATGTACCAAGACACTGTTCAGACAATACCTAGTAAGAATAAAGCTCAGTACTACAACGCGAAATTTGAAGTACTAGAACGCGGCGAACCGAAAATCGGGGCCCACGCCATGGGGCACGGGAAACAGGAGCAAATGCAGGTTAACTTCCTCGTAGCAGAGAGGTTTTTCTTAATGAACTTTTGTAAGAAGAAGCCTCAAGGTGGATTTGGCGAGCCGTGATAATGTGACAAACTAGGTGAAAGACTACATCACGACGGACCGAAAGCACACATTTAAAGACGGTGATAAATATGATAAACACCTGAAGACATCTCTGACGAGTACGAGGCTCTCTTCTAAACCTCAGAACTGAAAGAGCCCAGTCGATGAAGTCTACTCTCAGACCTACATTACCCCTCCCACCGACAGCATTAAGCAGATGACGACCACAGTGGTTACGATACTAAAACATTCGTCTCGCAAGATCTGCTCTGCCAGCCGAAACTCTCGAAGTTCGAACTGATGAGAAAAAGATGCGAGATGCCATCCTGTCGGCTGTCTTCGCCGGAAGGATGGGCCGTAAAACGATAAAAACGAAAGCTGGGATCATGAGTCTTCACTCTACAGTTGAGGCGACACAATCAAACGACACTACGATGGCGGATAGGCGCACCGTCAATTCAAAATTCGAGATTCTCGAGGAGGTTGAAAGGTTTTATCGACTCGGGCAGGCCACAGTGTCCTACCGACGCACCACTACACCGAAGCCATCCCCACCTCTTAAAAACAAAGTTCCTAGTGATGACTGATGACAGAAATCCATCGAAATTTAACTTAAATTATTACAATCCTTTAAGCCGCCTAGCCATATATTGCAGCAGAGAAACGGCCGCTGCCGTGCGCAACCCATTGACACCGTTGAGGCAGCCACGTTTTGCCGTAAAATTACCTATTATACCCTATGCTCTATGATACTTGTGCATTTGAGACGAATCAAATGACAACATAATTATGTTTTTATTTCTTTAAGTCGTTTAGGGTGTTAAGCCAAACTAAAGGACATACTTATAAACATACAAACATACCAAAAACCGAAAAACGTTACACTTCTGCAGAAACATTGGGGTAAAACGGGGCGGCAAATTGCCGAACGGCCCCGGGCGGCAGAAACCCACGCTACGCCACTGTTCGGAGGAGTATTATATCACTAACACTGTGAAATTACTGAATTGTTTCACTAACACAGCTGTAAAACGATTTATTAACTCCATTATGCGACTGGCGCGTATGACTGATCTAGTGATATGATTAACTTACTAAGATGGCTATTAAAAATAGGGGTAGGTGTTAGAACGGTGAAAATTAAGAGTTGTTTGTATTTTCAATGCCATATCATAAAGAAAGAGACTGCCTCCGTAGTCCAGTGGATAGCGTATGCGACTGCAGATCGGAGGTTCCGGGTTCAATTCCCGGGTCGGGCAAAAGTGTTACAGGGTTTTTCCGAACTCTCAGTAGCAGCACGGAGTCTGGTGATGTGCCCGGTAACGGCAATAGCCTCGCCTCCTATTGTGTGGGACCTAAAAATCCATGGCGAAATGTGGGTGTCATATTACACACTTCTGCCCTTTCGGGAATATACAGGCGTGAGTCAATAAAAAAAAGTAAAGTAAAGTTGACACAGTAAAACGATGCCAAATGATAATTGGACCAATTATATTATGATGTTAAAGATATTAATTTTACTAAAAATGTCCCGTGCGCCATCTTTATTATTATTATTTTTTGTAAGGCTCAAATGGAAATAAAGATTTTTATTTATTTTATTTATTTATGTTGGATTCCCAAATAGATGTCATTTTCGTGACCAGAATACATGAAAACCCCGAAAATGACACCCATATTAATTTTATTAAAAATGTCCCGTCCACCATCTTGGATTCCCAAATAAATGTCATTTTCGTGATCAGAATCCATGAAAACCCCGAAAATCATACTCATATTAATTTTATTAAAAATTTCCCGTCCGCCATCTTGGATTCCCAAATTGATGTCATTTTCGTGATCAGAATCCATGAAAACCCCGAAAATGATACCCATATTCATCTTATTAAAAAAGTCTCGTCCGCCATCTTGTGAATGTAGACACTAAAAACTTTTCCCGTGAGAATTTTGTGTCACATATGCGCATCGTAAAATGTGACTCTCATCATTCTTTCATAACGCGCCTTTTCAAAGAAGTATGACTTCAAAAATATATATTTGGGTTGGCCCGTCCTTTTTACTTAGGGGTTTAAAATCTAAACTGCGGCCGATTCTCAAACCTAAAGAATATACCTACGTTTAAAATTTCATACAACTCGGTCCAGCCGTTTCGGAGTAGTATTGTAACTAACACAGAGAAACGATTATTTGACTCCGGTATGCGCGTGGCGTGGCCAACAGGATTGATCTAGTGATAAGATGAAATTACTAATATGGCTATAAAAAAAGAAGTTGGTGATAAAGGGGTGAAAATTAAGAGTTGTATGTATTTTATACTGCCATATCATAAAAAAATAAAAATATAAGAAGATTTCAAAAAATAAAATAAAAGATTTTTGGGCTGGCCACCCTTATGACTTGGAAGTTTGAAAAATAGATTACGACCGATTCTCAGGCCTACCAAATATACATACAAAAATTCATACAAATCGGTTCAGCCGTTTCGGAGGAGTATTTTAACTAAAACCATGACACGAGAATTTTATATAATATATAGATGTAGTGTTAGTAAGTATCTGCTATGAGTGTACGCATACTTGCTAGCTTGGATCGTGGGCCAATTTTTAGTTATGAGGTGCTAAAGGTCCACGGGAACAATTTCCAAACATTTTCTAAATGCGCACCCTAGTGGTCTCTACCGATAGCTAGATATTTTGGAACCTTTAAAGCGTCTGGTAAAAATTACCGCCGCCAAAATAAGAGCGACAGTATTATTTATAAATTATTAATAATATTTTTTAAAACATACCTACATTGATCTATTACTTACAACTAGATAAGCAAACAGCGCTGAGATGTGTTGCCGTTTATTATGGGTCTGGACCTAATACTGTTACAACAATGTTGTTGTGTCAAATTTGCCGCACACGAAAATAATCCGAACTTGAAATGGGCAAATGCGTTGTGAAATCTTGCAATTCTCGTAAAAAAAAAAATTTAAAAGGTGCGGCATATCATTCCACATGTATTCATCATTGTTTTTCACGATATTTGGTTGATGATGACAAAGAAAATGGCAAATAATCGTTTTTTTTTATAATGATACCAAGTAATAAAATTTTGGATCTCCCACTTTTGTGGGAGTTTTACTCCAGGATATTATGTGAAGCGGGCAATATAACAATTTCTTGGAAACCAGTCATCAGCAAATGTGAACACTGCCGCAGTGACAAAACTCAACAGTGTGTATACGTCATTAGTGTAGTGTGTCGAAAGACTGACATTGCGAACTTAAATAAAAACCAAGTGAGGGTAGGTGCCGATACCCGCACTTCCACAAGACGGCGCTGAGCTGTCATCAGTCTCTCGAAGAAACAATTATGTAATTATACCTTAAATAAGAAGTTTGCGCGATTAAGACCCGCTTAATTATTTTGTATTACTGTTTATTTAATTACAACAATGTTTTATGTGGATTTTTCATTTTGCTTTTATTTTCTATTTAAATGTCTAAAAACCCCTTTTCAATAGCACGTATATGAATACGTGCTATTGTATAGCCCGGAGTGCGAAAAGTCCTAAGGTTTATATAGATTGGTAGAACTACGCTGATTACAGCTGGTCCAACTGGGGTAGTACCACCCTCTCACAGAAAATATACGTAAAGTAACAATATTTATGCTGTTAGGTTTCGTTCAGACAATAGGGGAAGGGTATTTGAGTGAAGGCGGCCAAGAAACCTTTTTCTTCGCCTTAGTATTTAAGGACTGGCAACGCGTAAGTGATGCCTCGATTGGCATCACCGGCATCTAAGGGCCACTATTGGTCGCTTAGACTTAGGCTTCCTGTTATAATAAATTTATGGTAAAACTTACCGATTTGCTGAAAATCGCAATGAACCTGTGTTTGAGATCTTTGACCTCGAGTATTTTTTTCCAGTGGTCGGATCGTGGAAGATTTTTATAGATTTCATTCATGTTTTGAACCAATTTTCAGCTGACAAATTGACATTATGGAACTTGCTTTTAACGAGTGCAAAAGAGATGAATATAGGATTTTTCTAAGATGCTTATTGGTTTCAAAGCTACGTCTTCTATCTCGGCTGGTCACCACGCTATTTTGAACGTCAATTGTAGGAGTTTGCTACTCTAGTGTTAATGTTACCTCGATGCATACCTACATAAAAATCAGCACTGAGAATTTAAGAAAAGTTAGTACTATATTTACCTAACTGGTTCCTAAAAATTGGCCCACCTCGTACCTAAAAATTGGCCCACGATCCAAGCTCACAAGTTTAGTATGTGTACACTCATGAGACACATACTAACACTACATTTTTCTATAGATACATGCCCTAGGATCTTGAACTATACTTAATGTCTGTGAGATAACGGATAAAGAATACAGTGCGTCAGCACTACACTTCATTCCGTGGCCCTGGTAAGTAAGAGGCGCTTAAAGAAAGCGAAGCATATATTTGCGTAGAGATAAAAACTCAACATAAAACTCTACCCGTCTGTGGGCCATAGCTTCCTATTGACTCACAATTCCATTGTGATGCAAATTAGGTGAGGTCTAAGTGTGCACTGTAATAAATATATAGATGAAAAATAACAATAAACCACCAATCGTGGTTATTGTGATGGCTTCGCTACAGCCTGAGCGATGCCTGTCGAAACTTTGACTTCAATACGTGGCTACATTGTTTCCTTTACGTCTGGGTGTTCTTTTCATTGTTTCAAATTGTTATTTTATGTTTAAGTGCCCACGGCACAAGGCTTTATCAGAGTGCAAAGTGTCAGAATTTATATTTTTATAATTAAACGATGGTTCTAAATCTCTAGATGTTCCTCTCTACAATATTATGGAAGAGAGTTGAACTGGCAGCGATAGCCTAGTGGAGATACCAACGGACTGCTATGCAGAGGGTATCGGGTTTGATTCCACGGCACGCACCAATGACTTTTCGAAGTTAAGTGCGTATTAAATTGTTAATTATCGCTTGCCCCGTACCTCGGAGAGCACGTTAAACTGTCGCTCGGTCCCGGCTCAAATAAACTGATACATCTAAACCATGGGATATCGTATAACCTTTGGGTTGCGGAGGGCAGACGGCAGTCGCTCTGTGGAAAAGTTGATATTCTTTCATATCTGGTTAGATCAGTAAGCGGACCTCGGGCTCCAAGGCGTGTAAGTCTTGGATGCAACCGGGACAACGCTAGGGCGATAATCTAAGAGAGTTAAACTAAGAACCTCCTTTTTTGAAGACGGTTAGAAATTGTTTAAAATAAATTGGTTGTTAGTGTGTATCTAGTATATAGTGGATCTGATCATTACTGAAAACAGAATCGGCTATATTCTGACAGTTCTCACACGCCAGAGAATTGTATTTCCAATATGGCCGTCAATCCATACTACAGTCAGTTTTGCATACAATCAAGAATATAGTACACTAGGGGATGCTAGCAGCTACGCCTGCAATTTTTTTAAATTTACCCGTTTTGGACGATCCCGTGGGAATTTCGGGAAATCCCTTCTTAGTGCACCCCTACGGTCCCCAAGAGACATACATGCCAAATTTCAGCTTCCTGCACCCAATAGTTTCGGCTGTAGCGTGTCTGTCAGTCAGTCAGTAACGCAAGGATTTTATATATTAAGATTACACATTTGACCAGATCAATTGGAAGTCACTGACCGACTCCCAACAAAGAATGCGAGCTATCCTGTTATCAAGCTGGTAGGACAACAAACAAACAAACAAACAAAGTATGAAGGTTGTTTTCATTATAATTTGCAATTGATCTGATCATGATTTGGATCGGTTTATGGCAACATGAGCCTTCCGGTCGACACGACACTAATGATAATGACTGATTGCAACACAGATTTATGTGAAGCGCTTCCATTGTCTGTGTATAATAAACGGACTCTTTTGTGTTGTGTTCTTTTCTAAATGACTCTGTTTTTTTTGTTTTCACCAAGCGAAAACATGTTTTTTTAGGGTTCCGTACCTAAAAGGTAAAAATGGGGCCCTATTACTAAGCCTCCGCTGTCTGTCTGTCTGTCCGTCCGTCTGTCTGTCACCAGGCTGTATCTCATCTGCCGTGATAGCTAGAAAGCTGAAATTTTCACAAATTATGTATGTATTTCGGTTGCAACAACAAATACTAAAAAAAAAAATGAAAATATTAAGGGGTCCGATACAATAAACGTGTTTTTTTCGTATTTTTTACTCAATATTACTAACGGTAACAAGCAGACCCTTAAAATTTTCACTGAATATATAGTTGTATATTACCTTTCAAAATAAATAATTCAATAAAAATAAAGTACCTAAATATTAAAGGGAAGCTCCCATACAACAAACATAATTTTAAGCAATTTTTTATTCGATCTTAATAAACATGTAGAAATTTTAAATTTAAGTATACAAACAACAAACGTGACTTTCTTTTATAGAAGATGGTACGGAACCCTCCGTGCGTGAGCCCGACTTGCACCTGGCCAATTTTTTTTAATATGCGTTTGGAAGGCCGTGATCACGGTAATATAATCTAACAGTATTGTAACTCGGCCGCCTTCGTGAGTTATATACCTACCAGACGCGCCGCATGCGAGCTGCGGCACGATCGCGGCTGTGGGTACTCTTGGCACAGTCCGCAGAGTCTAATGGGTACTCTGCTCGAGGCGCGTAGGTATAACTTGAGTTTCGTGCGTTTGTATGGAGTTACAATACAGTTAGATATTATTACCGTGCCGTGATATACTTTCGAGAATTGACATAATATTAGCATTTCTCTTTAGAGGCCGTCGGCCGCTAACTGCTAAGGTCAGATATGTATGTATTTTAAAAGATTTAGGACGCAAATATTGAAGGCTCCGGCTTCCATAATGGCTGTCACAGGTTTTAATGACAGCAGAGACTGAACTGCTCCCCGAAGTCTGTGCCAAGCGAAAGTCAACAATTATGCTCTTAACTTGAAAACGTTTGTACCTTGTGGATTTGTGCGATGTGTTTATTCAGCAGGATCATTTCAAGTCCAATATCTATTGAACTGTCCGTGTGGTGACGGATTAAGAATACGGAATGTCACCACCCCATATCATCCCATGGGTGTCGTAAGAGCCGACAGAGGGAGCATATTATGCAGAGAACAGCATTGTAAGAGAAGGAAAACTTGATACAAACCCTATACCAACCCGTTTGGCCAGCGTGTTATAGTAGGCCAATTCCTCCTTTCAAAGGAGAGGCCTAGTCCAGCAGTGGACTTTTAAAGGCTGATGATGATGATGATGATCTATTGAACTGGAAATGACCCTACACATAATATCTTCTTCGGTTTACGCGAATGTTACACATTGAAATTAAATTACAGTTTACGGATTTTATCGCGTTATATTGGTTTCACTGAGTTGTTACCTATTTAAATCGAATGATCTAGAAACTACATTTTTTAAATTTATTACTAGCCGACATTTCGACCCTACACACTTATTAGGTTGTGTTATATGAGGCCAGCTGGCCATGTGTGAGCCCTGATTAAAAATTGTCCCACTGGTGGGTAAGGGCGCCTTCTAACAATGAGAAAGATAGGCCTTATTCCACCACTCTAGCCAATTACGTATGTGATACCTTTATGGATGATAGGTATAAAATGATACCTAATTCTCGGACATGAAGGTTTCCTCACGTTGTTTTACTGCACTGATTGACATAACTTCACGCCTTTTTCCCCGAAGGGGTAGGCAGAGGTGTATTACACAATACACACCCACACTTCGCCAGTTATGTTTCGGTCCCTATGTAATAGGGTCCGAGCCTATTGCCATCTACCGGGCACATTGTTAAGCGAGCGATAACACATAACTTCGAAAAGTCAGAGGTGTGTGCTTGAGGTAACTGAGGATCGAGCCTGAGACCATCGTCTCAGCAGTCCGTTACGCACACCACTGGGCTTACTGACAAGCAATTGACAGTAATAATAATTCAATACATACTTACAGTAACATTATTTCCATATGGCATGAGAATTGTAGCAGTCATATTGGTCAAGTAAGGGTCGTGCCTGCTTTTCCTTCCAGTGAACACGACCACATCTTTCATGTACTTTGGATTGGCGTACTTTAGTTTGGCTCGCTCTTGCCGGAAAGCATCCTGAAAAAACTAATTGCATCAGTATCATCATGGACCTGGCTTCGGGTGGCAATTTCTCTTTACTTTTACTTTTATCCTTTTTTATGGTAATAGGCGGCAAACGAGCTGACGGATTGCCTGCATATTAAGCAATTACCGCCGCCCATGGACACAAGCAACACCACAGGAGTCACAAGTGCGTTGCCACCCCTTGGGGATGGGAAAGGGGATAGGATGAGGAGTGGGATCAGGGAGAAGGAATAGGGCATAGGGCCTCCGGCACTCTCACTTACCGAACGAAACGCAACAGTTTAGGTACTGTTACTTTACGTCGATTTTCTGTGAGAGGGTAGTACTTCCCCGGTCGAGCCGGCCCATTCATGCTGAAATCAGCAAGGCTCTCTACTACCTTGAAAAAATCCTATAAATAATTCACGCAGCAACTACCGTCTAACATCCGCAACCTAAAGGGACAGCGATATTACGTGGCTTAGACCAGCTGTGTCTGTATATTATACTAGCTGTTTCCCGCGGTTTCACCCGGGTCCTGAGGGAACTACTTCGCGTACCGGGTTAATTTATATCCTAACTTGCTCCTTGGCATGTCAGCTATCTGCCAGTGAAAGTCCCGTCAAAATCAGTCCAGCAGCCGTTCCAGTGATTAGCGAGAACCAACAGACAGACAGATAGACAAAAATTTTAAAAAATGTCATTTCGGTATACCTATGTACCTACCGTGTACACATTCATGTGCATTTACTGAAAAGCGGTTGTTTTATTATTAGATACAAACAGACACTCCAATTTTATTTATTTGTATATATTTAATTTTGGCAAAAATATAAGTGACTAGCGGACGCCCACAGCTATGCCCGCATATTATTTTTAATTTTACCCGTTTTGCCCGATTCCGTGGAAATTTCGGGAAATCCCTTCTTAGTGCACCCCTACGGTCCCTAAGGAACATACATGCCAAATTCCAGCTTCTTGATGTAAAAACTAATCTTTACTAATATAATAAAACTGAGGAGTTTGTTTAACAACCAGTCCCATTTGAATAATCTTTTGTTATTGTCTCATTTATCGAGAAATAGGCTATAATAACATCACGCTTTGAACCACGGATGCGGTGCGCAGTAGTAGCCTTAAATATCTAGGGTGTAACCGCGGGCCCATTGAGATAATTATAATCGCACAATAAAAAAAACCAACTGAACTGACTGCCTCCGTGGTCCAGTGGATAGCGTATGCGATTGCTGATCGAAGGTCCCGGGTTCGATTCCCGGGTCGGGCAAAAGTGTTACTGAATCTTTCCGAATACTCAGTATCAGCCCGGAGTCTGGTGATGTGCCCGGTAACGGCAATAGGCCCGCACCCTATTAGGTGGGACCTAAAAAATCATGGCGAAATGTGGGTGTAATATTTACACCTCTGCCAACCCCTTCGGGGATACAGGCATGACTACAAGACTATAAATAAAAATAAATAAATAAAAAGCCAAAAATGCCACTTACAGAACACCAGTACCCTATAACAAACAGAGATATGATGTAGAAAAACAAGCAGATTCGATACATTTCTCACGAACTTAAAGTAATAATAACTAATCTACCGATTTGGCGAAGCTTTCTAGTTTGCAAATATACCATGAATGCTAGTAAATATATTCTGAAAATTGATTTCAAATCCATCCAGTAATGATATAGTAACGGAATTAGGATCAATTTACTCGTGAACGGGACGATTAGACGCTTGTTTGAGCACGTTATGAGTTTATAATAACTTTAGCACTGAATACAGTCATTAAGCACAGCCTGGTAGGTGTACAGTCGAACAACTTCCCGGTAAATCACATTAAGGGCGAGAATCGCTCAGCAAGAAATCTTCGCTTCCAGTGCTACTTTACAGTTTTACACGCACATTGACACTCGTATACAAACCCAGTTTCTAGTGTGCCTCGACTCTAAGAGTACGTTAGTAGGTACTATCATGTCTGTGGTACTATCTATTCTGTTCTAAGAGCGAGCCGAGGAGTTTTTTTCAAACTGTACCAGCGCCAACTTGTTTGATTGTACGATTATTATGCACATTTCCAACTTGAATGATTTGTACACGTACAACTTATATACATTTAATGGGTCTGGGCCTCAGCCAAATGGGCGGAATAGCCAAATGACATTCAATTAGGGATATCACCAAGTGCAAAATGCATGGACCTAACATAAGCCTTTCGATATATCAATTGGTCAACGAAGAAGGAATTTCTTGTGTTACCATGGCAACCAAGCGTTAGGGAAAGAAGAAATCGGAAGCGAATGCCATTTGGCTAGGCCCTCAGTATCGCCAAAGAGCTCAGATATTTACATAGAGGTGCATTTCTTATGGACGCTCTGAAGACAAACTTTCTGTGACCCAAATTGCCGCTTAGCGGCGTGGCAGTCGTGCTGTGACAGCTGTCTCTACGAGAGCAAGAGAGACGGTCGTTCCTCCTGTGTATCTTAACTTCGAGAGTAAGAGAGACGGAGAACGACGCCAGTGCCGCCAACGGTGCCAACTACGAACTAAACTGGAGACAGTCTCCACTTGGAATCGGCACACGAAATCCTAAAGTAAACTGCGCTTCTATGTGACCCACGCGACAAGGTAACCCACGCTGAAAAGTCGGTGCAAATAAGAGGTATTTTTCCTTCGTCTTCACTCAATTACGCGATTTTTTATTTTATTTTTTATTTATTAAGGACAACTCCCGCACTAGGAATAAATCCTGTGTCGCGGAGGACTTTACAAACATACAATCAACGGACACAATGACCACCCAGACTCGAAACAACAATTTATGTATCACACAAAGTGGTGTCTCGTGTGGGTATCGAACCCAAAACACTCGGCGCAACGTCAAGCGGCGAGGCGGCCGTTTCAACCACTACGCCAACCGTGCAGTTAGATCCGTTATATTGGCATAGTACCTATATTATGAATGGATTTATATTTGTTGTGATTATGTCGGCAAGGTTAAGACTGATCAGTGAGTAACGGAAGGGATTGCTTATGCAGAACATGCACAGAGTAACTTGTGATTACCCAACGTTCCATAATAGGGGTTAAAGTATTATATTTATGTACCTAGTTCGATACACCGAGCTTTTTGAGACTCCAGATTCCTACTACAGGAGCAACTAAAAGTCTACATTTTTTATTTATTTATTTATAGTCTCACGCCTCTATCCCCGAAGGGATAGGCAGAAAAAATTACACCCACATTTCGCCATGAATTGTTAGGTCCCACGTAATAGGGGGCGGGCCTATTGCCGTTACCGGGCACATCACCAGACTCCGGGCTGCTACTGAGTATTCGGAAAAACCCAATAACAGTTTTTCCCGACCCGGGAATCAAACCCGGGACCTCCGATCAGCAGTCGCATACGCTATCCACTGGACCACAGAGGCAGTCTACATCTAGGGGCCGATAATGTCGTTTATAATATTACGAGCCACGATCGTCCTGACTATATCCCAGTTGCGTCCGATAGTTTCGGTTTACAGTCCGTCCAGTCTAGATATGACCGTATATTATAAAATTCCCAACCATTCTTTGAATATAAACCGTACTAGAAGCGAGAACGTACAACATCGAAATTCAACTGATTGGTCCAGTCCAGGACTCGACAATCAATGTTAATGATTTTTCCACATAATATTCCACCACATTCACACATCACCATCTAATCCCAAACTAAGCAGAGCTTGTGTAATGCATAATTTTACTATATTTTTTGTAAATACATATTATACATAGAAACACCCAATAGTATTGACAGGCTATAAATGTATTGTATATGACAAGTATTCTTCACCAGTTGGTGAGCCTACATTAAAAATCCTACACAATTACAAAGGCGCTTACTTAAAAACCAAGTAACCGGACGAACAGAATTCATATTAATTAATCAAACTGAATTAGCCTTCCTTCCCTTTCACATACTTTCGATAAATAAAAAAATTAGCAATTATTTCCATGTTTCCAAAATTCCTACATTTTTATAATTACAATGCTCTTGACACTGCTCTTGACACGGTGCATTGGACAAAAATAAACCTGACGAAATTGAACTCATTTCGAGCCATATAAATTTATACGATCACATTTTTGAAAATGATCTTATTTCAGAACTACCATAGTTTCTCACAATTTATTCTCCTCGAATTCACGAGTCTTCAAATGTAGCCCACTTTCCAAGGATACGAATACTCAGACTATATCACAATAAGGCCAGCAAGGGTTTGTCGGTCATAATAGGTCGGCAAAGTTTAGCAACGCTTGCACAAGTCGCCACTTGTTTAGGTGACCGCGTGTCGTATTTGAGTGAATTTCAACAACTATGATTTGTTACCTAATTTTGGTGGAAAAGTTTGTTTCAGGTTTTTTTAATAATCTAAGATGTTGATAAGCAAGAGATACGTATTCAGGTACATAAAATGTGAGAGAAATTTATTTATTCCTAAAGCTTTTAATATATTATCGACACCAGAATTGGTGCGACACCAAAATTGTTGTCTGACACCAAAATTAGAAATATTGACACCAGAATTTATTTCTGTCACCAAAATTAGAAAGTTTCACCACAACACATTTTTTTAATGAACCAATTTATAAATAAAACAACAATAAAATCTTATTTATAGTGAATCAATGTTTTAATAAAAAAATAACATAATGAGATCAATAAAAAAAAATAACAATCAACAAATACAACTTTCTTATCTTGTCTTATTAATTCTACAGTTTTTAATTTTAATTAATTGCAATCACTTCCTCTAACCTCCATCATCATTATCATGATCATTTTTAATTTTATATAAGTAATTTTTTCACATGTTACGAAAACATATTTATCTAATGAGATTAATTTTAAAAATTATCAATCAACTAATGAACTTTCTTACTATTCTAAGTATTGTCCATTCTTCAGTCTGTAAATTAAAAAATATTTAAATCATCTTCACTATCCTCACTATCATAATTATTTTTATAATTTTTATTAGCTGTTTTATTTTCTTCCTTAATATCCTCCGCTGTGCATTCATATTGTAATAGGATGTCACTATTGATATTATCAAAAAAAGAAACATTTGGAGTTGCTATTTGGTCATAGTCTGCCATACTAACCAAATCATGCGAAGGAGCGGTTAGTTTGCTTTGGTTTGTTTTTTTAAAAATAAATGGTTTAGATGCTGGAAATCTATATATTTGTGGTGGCTGAACATCGGAACGGGCATTTGTTATTGATGATGACTGTCTTGAACTTGTGAGTGACCCAACAACCCTTATTGTTTCGACTTCTTCCTGAACATTTGTCTCAGTTGGCAATTCATAAAAGCCCATATGCTTCCCATGGCAGCATCGAATTGTATCATAAAGACAGACTGGCTCAACACAAGATAATGAACGCATTGCCAAGACGTTGGTAGAAGTCTTCGTCCAAACAATTTGGTGAACTTTCATTGATCCAGGGAAAGGTTTTTTTTTTTTTGACAAAAGCTTATCTTTCACAGTGACTTCTTGTTCCTGAACAATTTCAATTTTAACCCCTGTGACGACTGTTTTCAATCTTTGGACAAGGCTGTCGATATCGGTAATATCTTTACCAAAGGCAACTAGCTGATCTGCTGATCTCTTGAGCACTCCGCCGACGCCATCAGGTGCACCTTTACCGTGCCCACATTCGCAGTAGTGCCACACAACACATGTCAAGTCAGGAAGATAGATTTTTAACTGAGATATTAGGTAGAAAACTTTTTTGTTTCTGTATTGTGCTGACGGAGAATCAGAAACAAAATGAATGGTACAAACTTCGGAAAGGATTTCTTTAACTTCACGCAAAATCGGTATTAAATGTGCCCATACCGAAGATGCATCATGTCGCAAAGATGTACTGGCAGTGCAAAATGACTGAGCTTTGATTTCATTTCCTAAACGATAGTAAATTACGGAAGTGTGCAATGTAATTTGAGATCGGCTAGCGCCGAAATGGACGGATTGAACCTCAGAACCATATTTCGTGTTATAATTTTCACTGAAGTCCATATGTATTAAACATTCGTTGTTAGCTATTCGTTCTTTTACTTTTTTAATAGATTCGTATTGATTTTTTATATTACCACAATGCGCCATAACCGGTTTAATTTCTTTTTCGAAATGTTGAATTACTTCTAGAGGTTTATCAATTTTCTGAACTTTGTTAATAATATTTGCAGACTTTTCCTCATTATTTTTTATATAATGTTTAGTGCCCTTTTCCCAAATGTAATAGGAAATACTATTTGAGTTATCAAATTCATTATACTTAATAAATTTATGTTTACATTTGTCGCATCTACGTTGCAAACATTCAACTTTCGTCGGGTTACAAGTCAAACTACGAAGAACTTCTGAGGTGGAATTTTCATCAATAATCTTATTATTTTTTAAGGAAGAAATTAATAAATCCATATTGGCATGCGGTTTACATAAGCAAGTATCACGAGAGTTTAAGTTTGGTTTTAGAACCCAAAATGGTTTTAACATGGTGAAAGTGACATAACTGATGGGTGGGTGTCCGGAGTCGAGGTATTTGCGATGGAGATTTTTGAGAGAGTCGGTTAGATACCTTTTTTGTTTTTTTAGTTTATGTCGCGTGATACAGTCTTGTTTGCCTGGACACTGTTTACTATTTTCGTCATTTTCATAAAATGACTTTACTAGATTACGTATTTTTCGTTTTTCAGGACTGATCTTTTTTTTTATGAAATATGGGGTCAATTTATTTTTATATTTTGGGCTGATCTTTATGATTTGTTGTAATCTATATAGTCTTTTGCGATACATTTCCTTTTCTCTTTTAGTTTTTATAATAGCTTCCTTTAGCATCGTAATTTCTGCGGATTTTCTTCTTTGATATTGCCTTAGTTTATAATTAAGTTCTCGTCTTAGAACAAAGGAATTCGTTGATACATCGGATTTTGGACTATTGAGCGCAAAAGTAGAAACTGGTGAGTGTATGGTACTGACGCTGGGCGCGATTGGTGGCGAACATGGTGGATTAACTGGAGTGCTTGATTGTTCAATCCAAAGAGCCAGGGAGAGAGGATCTCGCCTTGAACGAACCTCAACGGAGTTTGTTTCTGAAATACATTCAATGGGAATGTCCTCAGACGTTTTTCCTGGAAATTGTTTTTGAGAACGTAACATTCGCGATGACTTTTGATGCATCTGCTGACTGGATTCTTGTATCTGGGATGTAGTTGGAATAGGGCTTTCAGAGCGAGGCAATATCGATGGTGAGATCCTTTCATCATTGATACTCGTAGTTTCACATAATATTTGATTTGCTTGCTTAGTATTGCCTGTGATTGCCCTTTTTTTCCTTTCATAATAAGTTTTGAAATTAACCCGATTCCTTTTTTGTTGTACTCTGCGAGCACGTGGTGGCAATTCACTCAAAGGTACGATTTTCCCTTCAGCTTTTTTTCTGTGATATCTTTCTCTTTCTTTTCTTCGCAATTCCTCTAGTTTAACGGGATCTTGCTTATTTTTTTCTTTTCTCTTCCTTTCTGCCATCCTTTTCCTCTCCAAGCACTCTGCGTGTGTCAACTTTGAATTTTTTTTCTTTGTCATGCTGGAAAATAAATTATAATTATCCTAATTATTTTCTCTTCCAAACCAAGTTATCTTATTTATTTTTTTTAATTTAATTGGGAAAATTATCTAATGACATCCGCTCGTTTTGGGCGGACCGGAGATAGTGCCAGACTCTTACTGACTAAAACACCACTCCTGTTCTTTCTTTGCCATTATTCCAGGGCCTCGGGGATCATTTTCACATCACCCATAGCCCCAATAAGCTTCTGCCCTCCTGGGCCCTTGCGGGTACTGACAACTCTTTGAGGTGCGTGTGGAACACTTTTCGTTGACGACTTGGGCTCGGTCCGGACGGTTACCAGTCGGTTAGACGACGAGCTACCCATTGCTCGCCGTCCGCAAGCCCGCGCCTACGGTGGCCGGAAATCGGGATCGAAATCCCGGCAGCTAGGGTGTGAGGGCCATTGCCTCGCGCTTGCGGCCGCCTCTTTTGTTAGCATTACTGCTTTGTAGAAGGAGGCGACCGCCTGCCACTCCTCCTCGCACTGGACCATGACCTGTACCAAGGCCCGGCGCGAGAGGTCGCTGCCGCCAAGCCACCCCACTAGGACATGCCGTTGCTCTGCCCAAGCTGAGCACACCTCTACCGTATGCTCTATCGTGTCCTCTCGGCGGTCCACACAATGATAACACCCGGGCGTTTTATCTGCACGAATCCGGTATAGGAATCTCGCGAACTGACCATGTCCGGTGAGGACCTGCGTCATGTGGGAGGTAAGGACGCCGTGAGGTCTATCCAGCCACTCCACAAAGACGGGGCTTACCGCCATAATTATAGTGTGCCCAGCACTGGGTTGCGACAGTCGGTGTCGCCATAACACCAAGATCCCGCCGGAACTCTGTCCGGCATGCCGCGACTTGTGCGGCACAGCGTTTCGCCCCGGCAGTGCATCTCCACCCGCAGATCGTGCTTTCATGCAAGGACTTTTGACTCCAAATTCCACGGTGGCAGGCCAGCAAGGAGGCTCGCCGCTTCGCAGGAAGCCGTGTGATATCCCCGCACCATTCGGATGGCCATGACCCTCTGGCTTGCCTTCAGCTTGGCTGCTGATCGCTTTGACCGAACGATTTTATGACCAAACGATCTTATTATGATTCGTTTGTCTTTGAGGTACCTACGTAACTCTAAAAACTAATTTGGGTGTAACTAAGCAATTTTGGTGGGTGGTAAAACACCACCAAAATCACCAAAATTGCACCACCAAAATTAGAATCTTGTTGAAAATATTTATTTAAAAAAAACTACTACATGCACTATTTATATTTGTATACTTTTGTAAACATACCTTAACCTTTTTATTATAAATTTAAATTACAACACCGACTTAATCATAACGTTTTTAAAACATTACACCAAAATTGCAGGTTTTTTGTCCGTTTACTGAGAAAAGACTTACTTACGTTTTTGGCGGGAAATCACAGCGGGATGGCACACGTCTATCACTGCTGCGCGTGAGCGCCTGACTAAATGAAGTGCACGTTGGGAGCGTTGTTCATCTAGGTTTATTCTATACGAGTCACTTAATAATTTGATTACTCCCACCAAAATTTAAAATTTCGCGCGGACAGTCTTTTTTGATTTTCACTAGGATAAAGTATTGCCCTAAATATAAAAATAAAACTGTCATTAGATAGAAAAATAATACTGAATACAAATAAAATTAGTAATTTCTAGTAAACTTGTGTAGTTTCTTTTAAGCGGTGGTCGTCTCCAAAAAAACAGATTGTGGACGCGCCACCAAACTTAGAATTCTGCTAAATTATTATTCTTTCTTTTTACTACAAAAATGTTATCAACTAAAATATTGACGGCCTGATTAAGATAAGTACGCCTTATTTCTTAAAAAAAAATTAGTTCGTTGTACGTTTACTTTAAGATATGATTTTCAGCCGCACCGCCTAAATATTATGCTTGAGAAAATCACTCATTTACATCAGAGCGCTACCGTGCTTCGGAGGGCATGTCTGTCGGTCCCGGTTCCTGTCTCAGGACAAAAATCGTTAGGCCATGTCGGAGGCCTTTTGGGCGGTTTGAAAACTCCGACACCAGATTTCGGCATACACTCACAACAAAAGGAAAAAATATTTTTGTAAAAATAGTTGTAAGAAATCGTCGTCCTTTTCTTTTGCACATTGTACAATCAATAACTGTTGCTGAATGATTTTTACTTATTGGCACAAGTCAGAGAGAGATAATTTTAATCCATATTTTAATATTATAATTACGTAAGTATGTTCGTTATTATGTTCTTTCTATACAATAAATAAAAAGAGCGATGAATTGATGTGATCTTAAAATGTGCATAGTTGAAGGGCTGGAAGTGTGACAAATGCCGAATAAACGATTTGTTTACATACATTTCTTGATTATAAGTATAACTATGGCATTATGCCGATACTATTATTTATTTACTTACAAAACTGATCGCGGCATCGAAATTTTCCGTTATATAATCTATGTAACAAAAAGGTTGTTTATAGCGCAAAACTAATGTCAGCGAATTTATAATAATCGTGAAACACAAATACAACTATTATAAGGAGACGACACGGAACTAAAAATAATAAGTAGGCACCATTAAGAAATACCGATAAAATCAAGTAGGTATCTTTTGTAAAACCCAAATTGTTTGACATTTAGTTTACATATTATTATTATCTAATTCAACGCTATGGAAATCCTACTATTATTAATTCACTTATTATTTAAAACATCTTAGGTATATCTTTAACTAATATATAAATCTGAAGAGTTTGTTTGTTTGTTTGGTTGAACGCGCTAATCTCAGGAACTACTGGTCCGATTTGAAAAATTCTTTCATTGTTAGATAGGTCATTTATCGAGGAAGGTTATAGGTTATATGACATCACGCTATGAGCCACGGGAGCGGAGCAGTAGCCTTAAATAACGCGGATGTAACCGCGGGCATCATCTAGTCTAAAATAAAATTATTATGTTATTTAGTTTCTAGCCATCCAAAGGCTCATTAAAAAGAGGCCAAAAGTCAAGGACATATTATTAAAATTTATTAATTTAGATTACGAAGTAATCCTTATTTTGTGTTACATTATGATTTTAAAGGTCTGGCGAAAATAAAAATCTAGTTCAAAGGGTTCAATAAAATCTCGATATTAAATTAATCGTGTTTTTCCGCGGAAGTGAATCGAGAACCGATTGTTACGCCGTACTTTTTTGCCTTGAAAACAGAATAATAATATAAAACAAGATCCGTAAGGATTTTATTTTTCCTCTTATACTCCAGTGTTTTGATCGGCTCAGTACATTGTGTGGTGTTGAACATGTGTGACACTAGCGCGAGGCTCGACGGGAAGGTGGTGATCGTTACCGGTGGAAGTTCTGGCGTAGGGCTGGAAGCTGCAAAGAATTTGGCCAACCGAGGAGCAAGAGTCATCATCGGAAGTCGAAATGAAACCAAATTGAGGAACGCTAGAGATCAAATCGTAGCAGAAACTGGAAACCAAAATGTTGCATACAAAGTCCTCGACTTAGGATCCCTAAAATCAGTGAGAACCTTCGCCAATGAAGTCAATATGGAAACCACAATAGATGTCTTAGTGAACAATGCTGGGGCAGTCGCTTTACCCGACAGGCTAACTGCAGACGACCTGAACCTAACTATGCAAGTGAATTTTTTCGGTGCCTTTCTACTGACGTTTCTATTGCTGCCTAAGCTAAGAGCATCAGCTCCCAGCAGGATAATAAACGGTGTTGCCGCTACAATGTACATCGGTGATCTTGACTTTGACCATTGGAACGATATTGGGCGGTATAACGCGATTACGAGCTTGGCGAACGCCAAACTAGCGATGGCTTTATTCAACTCAGAATTGCATTTTAAATTGAGGAAGACTTGCGTTACGGCGAATACTTTTGATCCATTTGTAGTACGGGACACAGATATTCTGACAAACATACCCGGAGTCATCCAAAATGTGTCTAATCTTCTTATAAATATAATTGGACAAAGAAAGGAAGATGTTGGTAAACAGATAGCTTATTTAGCTTCAGCGCCAGAGATGGAAAAAGTGAGTGGAAATAATTATAAGTTCTGCCGTACCTTCCCGAGTCCTTGGCTTGCACATGATAAGTTTAAAACTAGACAACTGTGGGATGCAGCTAAGAGAGCGGTCAAGATAACTCCTGGTGAGGATTGGGAGTCACGAGAGGTGCAAGTGGCCTTACTTGGTGAAAACTTTGTAATCAATTTGGCGAAATGAAAATGATAAATTGTGTAAGTGGCTGTTAAATGCAACAGAAAATGTGATCGTTTTAAAGGCTAAGATCAGGTACATGAAAGTATAGTGACATGTAAATTAATTTAGTAATGCGTAAGCGTATTTTTTATATAATATCACACTTTTTAATAACCTCGTTTTGTGTTCTACTAAGCGTGGGATCTCAGGGGCAATATCCGAATCGACCAAATGCAAATACTTATTTCAAACTCTTTTTTTAATTACGGGACAATATAAGAAACACATACATAGTAGTACAGGTACATATATGTGAAAGATTTAAGTAGCTTTTCCCGTGCTATAGCTAAATATCGAAGGATACAATACAGGCGTAAGTGAAGTATTTGAAATTGCATGAAAGACAAGTCGACTTCCCAATTTGTTTCAGTAACAATAAATTAATCTCAGAATATCTTGTCTGAATTTAAAACATATTTCCATCGGAACTTACAGATTTTGTCAACACATAATAAAAATATTTTTTCACATAACTTTAGCAAAATTGTTTACGTTGTAACCGTTCCTATTTCTATAAGTTATAGTAATTCTACACAATCTTAATATATAAAATCCTTGCGTTACTGACTGACTGACAGACATGCTATATCCGAAACTATTGGGCGCAGGCAACTGAAATTTGGCATGTATGTTCCTTGGGGACCGTCGGGGTGCACTAAGAAGGGATTTCCCGAAATTCCCACGGGATCGCCCAAAACGGGTAAATAAAAAAAAATGCAGTTGTAGCTGCTGGCGTAACTAGTAAAAGGCTTCCATAAAGCTTCTGTTATTTCTAGATTGCACGAATATACCTACCAACTTATTTTCTAAGTATAATAACTGACCTTCGAAATAGGATTTCCCGATCATAAGCATCAGAAAAACACATCATCTTACTGCAAAACATGTATTTTAACTATCATCATTTTTACCTCTAATTATATTTTAGATTATATGTTGTCTAATTTTAAGTCTTTTTGTATTCATTTGTCATACAAAATACATTTATTTATTAAATTAAATGAATGTCTACGTTGCACATTTGAATTTTATTAAACGCCTACGGAATACAACATGAGCGGTGTCGCAGAAGGATTATTGGGCTTCTTTTATTTCCTTATTAGCTAATTTACATACATAAATACTGTCTCCGTGGTCCAGTAGATACCGTATGCGTCTGCTGATCGGAGGTACCGGGTTCGATTCCCGGGTCGGGCAAAAGTGTAATCTGGGTTTTTCCAAATTCTCAATAGCAGCACGGAGTCTGGTGTAGAGCACGCTAGCGGCAATAGGCTCGCTCCCTATTGCGTGGGACCTAAAAATTCATGGCGAAATGTGGGTGTAATATAACACCTTTGCCTACCCCTCCGGGGATAAAAGGTGGGAGACTAAAAAAATATCACAAAGGTCTTGTGGCATAATGGCGACAGCGTGGATCTAGCGACTTAAGAGCTTAATCGTGTTAGTTTTTTTAAGCAACTCTCACACTAGGTCTTGGTACCTACATCCTGTGTCGTGGGGGACTTTAAAAGCATACCAACGACACAAAGTAGGTAGGTGCACCTAGACTCGAAACAACTATTTATGGATCAGATCACATCAACAAGTGTTGTCGCGCGTTTTCTTATCTGAATTCTTATCCGTCGAATTTTTGTCGCCTGTCGCAATCCTTACTTGTAAACACAGACACGGCCGTGCAATGATTGCTCAGTATCAGTCTGGTGTATCATGAATGACCAGGCCAGCCGGCACATGGTGGATACGACACGGTAGGGCCCCGGCTTGGCCCCGGCACGGCGTAACGTGAATCATCCTTTATACTGCTCTGTAAGTAATGCGTTCGAAACCCGCATGAGACGACAGTTTGCGTGCTCCACAAATGATATTTTCGCGTCTGGGGACTAATGGCCTTACAAAAATTTTAAGGTATGTAAGTTCACGCGATACGGGATTCATACATAGAGTAGGCTTTAAAAAAATATCATGGTTTCATTATGTCAACGGGACTGACAATCTTGTTGGGATCGCGGGCAGCGGATGGATGCGGGTGGCTCGGGATCGGTCTACGTGGAGAGCCTTGGGGGAGGCCTATGTCCAGCAGTGGACGTCTTTAGGCTGATATGATAATGAGATGTCAACGGGTGAACATAATGTAAATGTATGTATAAACAACATTTTCTAATTCAAACTGATCAAGAACGGCTAAGGTTACAAAAGTGACTATTACAATTTAAGACAAGACTGATAATTTAAAATGAAACCAAAATTCTTGTGAGTAGATATACTTTTTTTCATCCCTTCAACGATTTAAGTAAATCTAAATCTCATTAAAATTCTAAAATTCAGCCATGAATGTTCCTACACAATTCAAATAGCAACTCACTGAATGTAAGCTCTAAAAGTTTATTTCTACAGGCGTCAACGTACCAACAAAAGACTTATAAGCTGGTAGGTGATAAACGTGTCCGTGTGGTGACGGATTAAGAATACGGAAAGTCACCACCCCATATCATCCCATGGGTGTCGTAAGAGGCGACAGAGGGAGCATATTATGCAGAGATCAACACTTTAAGAGAAGGAAAACTTGATACAAACCCTATACCAACCCGTTTGGCCAGCGTGGTATAGTAGGCCAATTCCTCCTTTTAAAGGAGAGGCCTAGTCCAACAGTGGACTGTTATGGGCTGATGATGAGGTGATAAACGGATGGACGGGCAAAATTTTGTCATAGACCAACTGGCGCTACTAGAGAATCAACATCATACCAAACCAACCATTGCTCATAGTAAGTAGTATAAGTTAACCAACGCCTGCATAGGTCGCTATTTGGATGGGTGACCACGTGTGGCATTTACATCAGAGCGCTACTGTACTTCGGAGGGCACGTAAAGCTGTCGGTCCCGGTTCTTGTCTCAGGACAAAGATCGTAAGGCTATGTCGGAGGACTTTGGGCGGTCTGAAAACTCCGACACCAGAGTTCGCCACACACTCACACGAAAAGAAGAAGAAGACCAAACCATTAATACATATTTTGTAAAAAGACCTCACCTTAAAAAGCATCTTCAAGTAACTGTCTATCAGAAAAGGCGTTGAAATTTGTAGCCATTTTCGTAAAACGATTGACAACTGACTTCGCACTATCACACGACTTACAAATTACCTGCGAATACAAATTAAAATCTAATCTTAATATATAAAATCCTTGCGTTACTGACTGACTGACAGACACGCTACAGCCGAAACTACTTGGCGCAAGAAGCTGAAATTTGGCATGTATGTTCCTTGGTGACCGTAGGGGTGCACTAAGAAGGGATTTCCCGAAATTCCCACGGGATCGGCTAAAACGGGTAAATAAAAAAAAAATTGCAGGCGTAGCTGCTGGCGTCCTCTAGTAATTTTATATTTTTTCAGTTATCCCATCCCATGTAGTTACAGCATTATCACAGATTAATTTTAGGAACTGTGTATGTCCACCTACAAGGAGTTGCGATCCTGCTATATTTTTCCTACTCTATATCACTTTCAAGTTTCATTACATCCTTCATGCATTATTATGTGTTTCAGAAACTCTTTTAGTGTAAGACTTGCTTTTGCCCGCTGCTTCACACGCGTCAATTTCGTTTAGATTAAATGTTTTGTACGAACTCCCCTAAACTCCTCATACATGCTAAATTTCACCTACTGGCGCTCAGTAGTTTCGGCCGTAGCATGTCTGTCAGTCAGTCAGTAACGCAAGGATTATGTATATACAGATAGTGGCTGATTAAAAAGCGTTATAGCTATATGCCCAAATAATCAATATTAAAAGGAATATAGGTACGCAGATATATTATGGAATAGCCATGGTCTCCTAAAAGGATATGGGTACTCGTTAAAAGGTCTCAAATGCAAAACCTGCGTTTATAATAATATCTCGTTGTACCTTGGGCAAATACACGTATATAGAGAAAATAACTATCTGTCCAGCTATGAAGAAAAGCATCTTGACGAATTCTGAACTATCGAATCTGAGTTTACACCTGACCTGAATAGTAGACCCTTGGCACAATACGAATGGGTTTGTCAAATAACGTTAACGGACGTTCTCTGACCAGCAGGGCGATTCAGAATGTCACGACAAGTAATCGTACGATATGTCAAATTATTGTCCTCGTCTTTCAGCCGCCTATCAGAGATATTTTGAACAAATATTCATTGAATTCGGTTTATTTATTAATTTACTTCATACTGAATACATAAAATTGATAGGAATTGCAATAGTTTTGACAAACAATGAGGTAGCCCGTTCGACAATTTTATTAACGGAATCGAATGTCAAATGAGATATCGAACGATTCTGAATCGCGCCCCAGATTGGAGACATCCTAAAAAAAGGACAGGTTGGAAGTACTCTTAACCGAGGAGCATGCATGAGAAATTTGATGGGAGTGAATGAAGCAAGAGAGATATGTCAGGATCGTTGCAAATGGCGTTCCGTAGTCTCTGCCTACCCCTCCGGGAAACAGGCGTGAGTTTATGTCTGTATGTATGTCAAATTTACAGGTAGTAGAGCCTTGCTGATTTCAGCATGAGTGGGCCGGCTCGACCGGGGAAGTACTACCCTCTCACAGAAAATCGACGTAAAGTAACCGTACCTAAACTGTTGCGTTTCGTTCGGTGAGTGAGAGTGCCGGAGGCCCTATCCCCTATTCCTTCTCCCTCATCGCACTCCTCATCCTATCCGCATTCCCAACCCCAAGGGGTGGCAACGCACTTGTGACTCCTGTGGTGTTGCTTGTGTCAATGGGCGGCGGTAATTGCTTACCATCAGGCAATCCGTTTGCTCGTTTGCCAAGGTAACATTATACATATAGACTTACGTTTGAATTTTTACCACCAAGCTAGGTTGACGGAACATTTTATACACATGGTGGAACATGGACTGCAATAATAATGTTCTAAAATAAGCACCAACAACAGCACCAACAACATATACAGCACACAATGGGCACGCACAATTTTTCACATAAGGTCATTTTTTACTATTTTTGTCACTTTTACGAACAACTAAGAGAGAAGAAAATATGACAATTTTCTTCTCTCTAATTTTATTTATATTTTCCAATTTTTCATTATTATAGCTTTTATTTTTGGATTTTTGGGAATATTATTTTAAAATTTGTCTTCTCTCACGCATTGCGTCAAAAAAGCATAAGGATGTCCCCATGGCCAATTTCATAGACAGTTGTCGATGTCTTCATCCTCTTAGCGTTATCCCAGTTTCAATCTGGGGTCCGCTTACTAGTCTAACCGGATTTGGCTGAATATTAGTTTTTCCACAGAGCGACTGCCTGTCTGACCTCCGCAACCCGAAGGGATAATATATCTATGGTTTAGACTAATGTCAGTTTACTTAGAAGGTACTGACGCCCTGTAACGTCTATCAAAGATCTTCATGACAACAGGGACCGACGGCTTAACGTGCTCTCCGAGGCACGGGACAAGCGATAATCAACAATTCAATACGCACATAACTCCGAAAAGTCATTGGTGCGTGCCGTGGATTCGAACTCGATACCCTCTGCATGGCAGTCTGTTGGTATATCCACTCGGCTATCGCTGCCTGCGATGTAACAGCAGAAAATAACGTATGAGAATATAAAAATAGAAAACCAAACATTGCGACAGTTCTTTTTAGGGTTCCGTACCTCACAAGGTAAAAAAGGAACCCTTATAAGATCACTTTCTTGTCCGTCTGTCTGTCTGTCTGTCTGTCTGTCCGTGTGTCACCACCGATTTTCTCAGGAACGGGTGGACCTAGCTAATTGAAATTTATACCAGATACTGAGGTCTATGGTTCCTATTAGGTGTGTAAAAATCAGGGTCCTGGGTCGACCCGATAAAAAGATATGGTCAAAATTAGATTTTTGCGAAAACTTGTAAGCACCAAAATTAACCTTAATTTTCAACTTTTTTTAATTTTCGGAATTTTTCCTTTATTTGTGCTGTAAGACCTTGGTTTTGACAAAAATTTACAATTCTAGGTCAACCGTAAGTACCCTATAGGTTTTGGGTCGAAAACCTATATGGTAGTTCCCGTTGAACTAGAATCACGAAATTTGGCCAAAAGCAGGGTCCTACAGCACAAATAAAGGAAAAATTCTGAAAATTTAAAAAAGTTGAAAATTAAGGTTAATTTTCGTACTTGTTAAAGCGCCCCTAATGGAGAGAAGCGATCGATAGAGACCGCTAGGGGGCGCATTTAGAAAATGTATGGAAATTGTTCCCGTCGTCTAGGCTATCGTCCACCGTGACGATTGAGTGTAAACTGGTACTAGACCCTCAGATTTAGAAGACTAGCGTAATTAGTACCAACCTCAAATAAGGTAAAATGCGTACGGAACCCTCGGTGCGCGAGTCAGACTCGCACTTGCCCGATTTTTTTCTTTTTCGATTAATCTGAAAATGGTCTCTATATAGTGATATCTATTGTGAGAAATAGATGCGCTCCACGGGTTACAGACATGGTATTATTTTTAGACCATGTGGTGACGGATTAAGAATCCGCAATGTTACCACCCCATATCATCCCATGGGTGTCGTAAGAGCCGACAGAGGGAGCATATTATGCTGAGAACAGCACTGTAAGAGAAGGAAAACTTGATACAAACCCTATACTAACCCGTTTGGCCAGCGTGGTATAGTAGGCCAATTCCTCCTTTCAAAGGCGAGGCCTAGTCCAGCAGTGGACTGTAAGGGGCTGATGATGATTATTTATATTACAATGTATTTAATTATTATTGGAAGAACTGTCGGTGAAGCCAAAAAAGTAAAGAAATGTAGCAAAGGCAAAAGTCTCATCCAAAACTTGTTGCCGTTGGTCCTAAATTGTAGTATTAATAACTATAATCCAAATTAGAAGAACATTTGTTTGAATTATTGCTTTTCCCACAATACATATCGATATTTCTGTTAGTCTTGAGCACAACATTATCATAAACAAAACCTACAAATAGTGACAGTCATGAATGGTCATTGGTCATAGCCTAGGACACTCTAGGGTATTGTCTTTGTCAAGGAAATGCCCCAAAGAAATATAACCTAAGGCATAGAAGTAACACTAAATAACAACAGCGGTTGCTATGATTAATATCTTCTTTCTAATGGCACATGCAGTATGATAGAAAGAGCTGTCGATAGGTTTAGCAGCACGCTCTTATAGCAGCATCGTGGTAGGCAAACAGTAGACAAAACATAGAGTTAGGAAACCGAGTGTTGTTCGTAACAGTGATGATTTATCGATAAATATTTTTGGTCAAATGTCTAACTTTAGTATGTGTCGATATATTTAAGCCGTAGAAGTAAACAACTAAAATATTGAAATTGTAGTTTTTGCTGTTGACGCCGGACAGTGCTTTGCAAAGACTTGCCAGACAGACAGTACTAAAAAAATCACGTGTTTAATTGTTCGTTTTAGCCATAAAATCTATTGACAAAAGTATTCATAAACTAATGAGCGATGCGTTGCGATGCGATGCTAAGAAACTGTCACTTAGATTATGTATTGTATGACTTATACCAGATTGGCTAATGCGGCACGACAGGCTTTGGCAATTTGTTTGCGTCGCATCATATCACGTTTCTTGCTATCGCTAACGTTGGACATGTAGGTAATCCGACTGCCACGCATTCCCGCTCAAGTCCCGCGGTTTTGTGTGCATGAATATAGATGTTTGTCTTGGTCTGGATGGTACTATGTATAATATGTAATATATTTACAGAAAAGTATATATGCATGTTTATCGATTGTCTAGTACCCGTAGTACAAGATATGCTTATATTCTTTCACATTCACACAACATTATCTGGTCCCAACCAGATAATGTTGTGTGAATGTGAAAGAATATTATATTTTATGGTAGAATATTCTGTAGCGGACTACAAGGCAAGACGTCTTTGATCAGTCAGGATAGAACTAATATGATAAATAATATAGAAGTAGGTAGAATAATTAAAATCGTTGTAATTATTATTATTATTATTTGCCTAACCTGTCCCACTGCAGGGCAAAGGCCTCCCTACTCTCTTTCCACCTCTCTCTATCGAGAGCTGTTGTTGTCCACTCTGCATTATACAGGTTTAGATCATTTTGCCACCTAATCTTGGGTCTGCCGCGTGGCTTCTTTCGATCTGGGACCCACAAGGTAGTCTTAGCCCAAAGATCGTCAGACATACGACAGATATGACCGGCCCAGTCATATTTTAACTTGGCTGCTTTTTGGGACACATCTGCGATTTGTGTTTTAGAGCGCAGTATGGTATTTTTGACTCGGTCTACAAGTTTTACGTCGAGAATACTGCGTTCCATAGCTCGCTGACAAACCCCGAGGCTGGACTTCTGATCTGCGGTCAAAGACCAGGTCTGAGCACCATATGTGAGGATGGGGAGTAATTATTATATTTTATTAATATGTTCAAACTAAAATTACACACTTTTTGTTTAGCTTTGGATAAATAATTCTACCGGGTGTGCAATGTCCGGGCATAAATGTAATGTAGGCACAGCTTTCGGTTTTAAACGACGCCAGGTGCTTTCTGTCTTTAAAAAACAGTCTTTCTCAAAATGGCGTGAACAAATACGATGGTACTTCTGCTAAAGCAAACTAGGCCGTCCAACGGCATTTATCCAAAGTTTTCTTGTGACGTTATTAATAGGCAACCTGTAATAAAAAAACACCTTCTTAATAATAAAAAATGCTACTCACATCCCTAATCCATCTACTATTTTATTGATGCAAAAATGTAAGCCTACACACACGCGCGTACACTGGAACACTTGGCTTTAGGTTAATAGACGCTACTTTTAAGGTAGGTACCTAAGTAAATTATGTACATTAAACTGCGCTTACTATCAAACGCGCGATAGAAAATTAGACCGCTGGACGTTTTTGTTTATTGCCAACTTAGCAACCGCGGCTACCCGCTGTCGCTTCCAGCTACAGTCTTACATTCATGCCCGATAGTTAGTTTCCGTATTTATCCCTCATTTAAAAATATCGATATCTCCTTTCACTGTCAAATCACATCACTAAGACTATTAAATCAAAAAATGTACAAAATAACAATTTGTGAGTTAAATTCATAACACATACGTATGCAAGCTGTTCCCTTGATTTGCAATACAATGATATTGTGTAAACTTAACACTCATTATACCATTAATACGAGAAAAGTAAATAAATTTGTTGGAAAAATCCGACTCACTGCTAGAAGATAAAGTTTCTCCTGTTATTTCCGTTCCGAGAATAGCGGAATCCACATCCCGATATCACATACACGATGTGTATTAATTAATGAGTACACTATTTAATTATTATTAGCTTACTTACTATTTAAATGCAAAAAAGTTATTAAAAATGTAAACACAAACGTTCAACAAATTTTAGACTGATGACAGATCACAGCACGGCTATTTAAAAAATGTAGTCAAATATATGAGTATGTAAAAAGTCTATGCCTCTTTAAACGAGACGCGTAATTTGACGTTATGATTAACCAACTAAGACCAACTGACATTACATGTTGCACGTTCGGTATAAGGAAATTTATAGGGCATGTTCTCTCTAGTCTAAACATCCAATCTCTTTGAAATGCCCATAGATATTTTATAATGAATAATTATAATGTGAATTTATGGCTCCGTGCCATCGAAGTAAGCATTAATCACAGAAGTATAAGAAAAGACCTCAATGTAAAAGACATAAAATAAATACATAATAATCCAAAAAAGCACTAACTTTTCAATGAACTACATAATCTCGCATCATGCGTCAGCTAGTAGCCTTGGTGTTTTTTGATATCTACTACACCTAAAAAATAAATTGTGTTTGCATGTTATATTTGGAACAGTTGTTATTGGTATTCAGTACCATACTGTTATCCAGGTGAGGTGGAGTTGCTATGTGGGAAAGCTAATATTCCGTCCAATCTGATCAGACTAGGAAGCGTTTTTATAGACTCACGCCTGTATCCCCGAAGGGTAGGCAGAGGTGTAATACTACACCCACATTTCGCGACGAATTTTTAGGTCCCACGTAATAGGGGGCGAGCCTATTGCCGTTACCGGGCACATCACCAAACTCCGTGCTGCTACTGAGAATTTGGAAAAACCCAGTAACAATTTTGCCCGACCCGGGAATCGAACCCGCGACCTCCGATCAGCAGTCGCATACGCTATCCACTGTACCACGGAGGCAGTCAAAAAAGTTCATAAAATAAAGACAGGAATATTACGTTTCTTTCGCAAGTTATTGTTTTGGTTGTGTCCCTGCATAGCCATAAGAAATTCCAGCGTCTAAAAATAACTTGTTATTGGTTCCAAAGCTTATCATTGCCTATGGGTAAAATACGGCCCATGATAAATTTACATACTTATTCCATCTTGTTGGGAGATACCAAGCTGCAATTCAATGTTCTTGAACCGAAGCGATATCAGATTGACCTTCTCTTTAAGTATTTCAAGGCGTTTTTTTAAGTTTTTTTTAACTTTTTATAAGTAAATAATTGTCGATCCAGTTTGAATACTTGATTTGTAAGTTTTTTAAGTTCATCTAAATGGAGCAATGCGAGCAAGTCGCTAGTAAGGTGGCATTGCCATTGTATGACGCATGTAGTACATATTATGAGTCATTACATTACATTCTCGAATTCTTGACTTTGGTTATGAATGAAACAAGTTTGTAACTTATTATAGGTAGTTGTTGTTGTTGTGTTAATTACAATGGCAAATTAAATGGATTAAACCCTTCGTGTCTCGGGATAACTCTGTGAGATTCGCAGATTATTGTTTCATGTCTAAGTGGACTAAAAAGAAAAGTCCGATACATTATTTATTATTCGCAGATGTTGATATAATATAAAAAGAAAGAATGTACTTGAAAATTGTGTGTATGTTTTCAGAAATGTAATTCTTTACAATTTTATAAACTAAAATTTAATTGGGTAGGACACAATGTTAGATTATCCAAGGGCCAGCGAAGCAGAAAGGTTCTTGAGTGGCCGCCACGCATCGGACGTCGCGGCAGAGATAGCCCTCCCGCAAAGTGGACCGATGATGTTGTGGGTATCGCAGGCAGCGCATAGATACGGGTGACTGAAGAATGAAGATGCGTCTATGCGGTAAACCTTAGGGTGGCCTATGTTAGTCAAAATTATGTCTATTGGCGGCTTTATGAAACAAATCTATAAAGCATTTTACAATTCGAAGCTTATAAATATGATAACTAAATAATATTCTTCAATATCCTTTCAAATTTCTGTTGCAAAATAATGAAGAGATAAATAAATGTATTGCGTTGACTGTACATAACATAATGGTGAGTTATTAGCTCAATGTAGGTACATTTCACAATGCCATGATATTTGTAAATTAAGTAATTACAATAGGTACCTACATAGTTTCATAGAAAATGGCCTTCATAGATTAATTCTTGTGATAGTATTATCTACGCAACTGATACTTATAAAAGGTAATGTTACTAAAATTGAGTACCTATATTATCTCCCTCTCTCATATTTTAAGGTAGGTAGGTATATCTATTTATTTGTTAGATTATAGTCTCTAGGCAGCGATAGCCTCGGGCACGCCACGATATAGTGGCGGTAAGTCACGTGGTTGAAGTGTGGTTGGAGAGACGTCACGGCGTCCTCACCTTCCGGTTGACTCAAATCCTTACCGGCCATGGTTGTTTCGGCCGGTATTTGTGGAGGATAGGCCGGGAGAAATCGCCCGGATGCCACCATTGTGGCAGCAGCCGCGACCCTGTCGAAGACACGGCGTTGCATACTTTGGCGGAATGCCCAGCCTGGGCACCGCAGCGCCGTGATCTGGTTGTCCGGTTGTCCTCTCGCTCCCGGCCGTAGTTCTGTCTATGGTCCGGAGTGAGAGGTCCTGGAACGCCGTCGCCTCCTTCTGCGAAGCAGTCATGCTGAGCAAGGAGGCGGCGGAGCGGGAGAGGGAAATACATCGCCCTCTCCCCAACCGTAGGTCCGGGCGTCGAGGACGTCGAACAAGAGACGACCTCCGACCACCCTAAACTTAGTGCCTGCGGACGGTGAGCGCTGGGGCTGCTCCCTGTCCGCCAAAAGGCGGGAGGTGGCGCGTGTCCTCGCCGCCTCCCAAGTAGCTTTGTGAGGTGATGGATGTGAGAAGTTTGATGGATGCAAGAAGTTTGATGGATGATTGCGAGATCATGACGAGACGGGGCCCGCCAACACCAACGGCGGGCCAATCCCGGGCAGGGTCGCGAGAAAGTATGCTATCCGCGAATCGCGAGACCCCGCCAACACACGGGACCCGTAGGGACACCGCGGTGGGTTTTAGTGGGTATGCTGTCGGTTCCGGTTGTCATTACCATCTTTGACAGTCGTTACAGGGCGTCAGTACCTTCTAAATGAACTGACACTAGTCTAAACCGTGGAATATCGGTAAGGGTAATATAACACCTCTGCCTACTCTTTCGGGGATTACAGGGGTGAGTCTACTAAGAAAGGATTTCCCGAAATTTCCACAGGGTCGGGCTGAATTGGTTCAATTAAAAACAATTTCAAGAATGTGCGGGCTACGGGCATCCTCTAGTTGTATGTAACAGTCGATGATAGGTAAAACTGAAACCCTAATACTACACAAAATGATGTAATACAGTTACGCACCGCGTCTTTGCTTGCACGACGCACCTCTCACGGCCTGTTTCGCACCATTGTGACCATACTTCTTTGTTCGCCCAGGACATTGGGTAACTTTACCAAGATAAACCATAACACCGCCAATTGTAACACGTAAATCATGTACTATATTTTATTGCGCTACATGGTGAATGACCCGTTAAATATATCCTATTTTCGACAATTCTTTTAAACGTTTTATTTACTAAATTGCTGTTGATAATAGTTGAAATGGACATTGAAAGAATGAGAACAAAGAGGACCCATATTCGGCCGAAGAGTGTGTGAATAAGGCCAATTTTTATCATTGCATCAAAGCAACACATAGGCATAGTGGAGGGCTTGAGGTGATTCTTAACCCACTGATCACTAGAGACTATCACCTGATGTGATGGGAAACAAAAACTTCTGGTACTGGTCGGAGTACGAAAATCTGTCTTCATGGGTATTATTACTAAATCAATTTAAATGAATAATAAGTGAACGTAAACCATTAGCCTCCGTGAGAATATCAGAAATCGTGGGTGAAGCCACGAAGCCATGAATTCCATCTGAATTCGTTGACGAAAGTCAGTAAGATTCAATGGAGATATACAAACAGTATCAAGCCAAGTACAGCTTATATATTTTATAGGCATTAAAACAGCTGTCGTTGAATGTTCCATAGAAATGTAAGAGCTCTACACAAGCTATTTGGTACCTATTTGGATATTGACAGAATTCAACCATCACTTGGCGGCAATCCAGTTTTCACTAGCGCCATAGTACAAAAAGAATAGTAGGATAGCTTCATACAAATCGGCCGCCGCCGCGCCGGTTTGAATATACGCGTGAGTCGCCTACGCCGTGTACGCACGCACTTTTCACGCACACAATCTCATAGACGAGCGCGGCTCGGCGCGGTCTCAGTACAGGATGCGCCGCGCGTCTGAGGACGCAAGAGTAGGTAATTAACTTGCCGATCGGCCTTAGCTAACCTACTATTCTTTTTTTACTATGCTAGCGCTGCCGTAAAGCGAGGTAAGATAACTAAAAAAAAGTTTGTTTGTAGCGTAATTTCCAGTGGGTACGAGAAAATTAATAATTTTCTTATTAACTCTACATATGCTTATAAAAGTCAAAGTTTACAAAATACTCTTAAAATAAGCATGTGTAGCAGTATTTTTCTGAAACCGTATAGTCTCGATGAAACCCTTAAGATAGTAAAGTCTTTAAACAATACAAATGCTGAGGGATATAATGAGATAGCGACAAAGATTATAAAAGCTTGTTCAATAGAACTAACTCCAATACTGACACATCTTATTAATTTGTCGTTTACAGATGGTAATTTCCCCGCTTTACTTAAAAGGGGATAAATCTAACCTAAGTAACTACAGACCAATAACTCTAATTCCTATTCTGTCCAAAGTATTTGAAGCTGCTATAGCAAATCGAATAACATCTTACCTTAATAAACATAACAAACTACATCGACAACAATATGGGTTTCAAAAAGGCAAGTCTACTACACTAGCGTGCTTCAATCTCGTGAGTACTGCTATAGAAAACATAGATATGGGCAAAATTGTTACTATAGTTTTCTTTGACATGACAAAAGCCTTTGACTGTGTGTCACATAAATTACTTTTAGAAAAAATTTAGAGATATGGAATTAGAGGACCAGCCCTTAACTGGATTAAAACGTATTTGGATGAAAGAAAACAATCGGTAGAGGTTTTAGAAATTAACAAAAATAAGGAATTGCAGGGTTATAGATCAAGTTTTAGGACTAATTGTTTTGGCGTTCCTCAGGGGTGTGTACTGGGACCATTGTTATTTCTATTGTATATTAATGACCTTACTGACATAACAAATGACAATTGTATTTTATTTGCTGACGACATCTCTTTAATTGTGACTTGTAAATTCATGCATATAATACTGACATCAATAATTCTATAGTAAATATAATAAAATGGTTAAACAATAATAATTTGCAGGTTAACGTATCTAAAACAAATTATATACAATTTGGCACATATGGGCGAATGAGTAAGACGTTAAATTTATGCTATAATCAAAATAATATAGATCAGGTTACGCAAACAACATTCTTGGGCATTACATTAGATAAATATTTTAATTGGAAGGCTCACATTAACAAAGTATGCGACAAATTAAACAAGTTTGTGTATGTTCTCTATAAATTGAGAAAAATCTCTACCCATGAAACTGTACTGGCAGCATACTACGGCTACGTATCATCTACATTGCGGTACGGACTCGTACTGTGGGGTAATTCAACTGATTGGCAAAGAGCGTTTCTTGCACAAAAAAAATGCGTCCGGGCAATCGCTGGTATTCCACCATGGGAATCGTGTAAGCCGCTGTTCAAAAAATTCAGAATACTTCCACTACCCTGCATGTATATTCTCGAGGCAGTGAAATTTGTCAAATCATATCCTAATCTCTTTAAAACAGCAAAGGATACATTTCCTAGAAATACAAGAGATCCAGACAGAATTGTCTTATCAAGGGTACCAAAAACAACATTGTATCAGAAAAATTGTTATGCTATGTGTGGGCGCATCTATAATCGCGTACCAAATGATATTAGACAGCTTCCTGTTGGTAGATTTGAGAGAAAAATTAAAGGTTGGTTACTTGATAAATGCTTCTACTCAGTGTCTGAATTATTTAATTGAAATAATAGTTCTGTAGGTATGGTTTCATAATTGATGTATGTACAACACAATATTTAATAATGTTAATATTGCATGTCTAACTCCTATGTATTTAAAATAAGTTTACTGTATAATCGCATGCCTATTGAATTGAATTTAATTAATGTGTGTATCAATTTGTCATTACGAGAAGCTAAATTCTAATTATGTCCGGGATTTGCACGTCGCTAGGCGATAAAATGTATCTGGAACTATGTTATTAAATTTAACAACTTATGTAACCTACATTTTATGCAAATAAAACATTATTATTATTATTATTATAAAAGTAGCTACTACGGGAGCCTTACTTACTTTGTATATCAGTACTTTGTATTCTTATAGTACCATGGTTATTGTAAGCAGTTTACCTCGAAGTGTAACATGTCATACGGTGCTATATAGCTTCATGCATGGGTGTCTAATCTGCACTTACAAACAGCTGGTCCCAATATTTGAGCCAGTCATAATCGAAATTTTTGTATGGAGCTTATGTCAAATATATGTACATATCTACATACATACATAACGTCACGCCTTTTATCCCCGAAAGGGTAGGCAGAGGTGTATTTCTACACCCACTTTTCGCCAGATATACTTTAGTTCCACGTAATAAGGGGCGAGCCTATTGCCGTACCGGGCACATTTCCAGACTCCATGCTGCTACTGAGAGTTTCGTGACAGGAAAAGCCAATAACACTGCCCGACCCAGGAATCGAACCCGGGACCTCCCGATCCCACGCGCACATTTATGCCGCGAGACCAACGAGGCAGTCGTATAGGGTTTGATGTCGAGTTTTCCGTCTCTACGCAAAGATGGTATTTGCATCGTGTTATCCCTCAGTCGCCTTTTACGACACCCACGGGAAGATAGGGGGTGGTGACATTTGTATTCTGTGCCGTCAACCACACGGCCGCATGTACATATCTCTAGTATCTAAATCCATGGATATATGAAACATTAGGACCGGCTATAATTATGTGGTCTGTGTCGTAACTAAACGTCTAAAACAAGGTATAACCTGTAAAATAGAAACGAAAAGTTTTATCTGCCTATAAATAAACACATTATCACCTGTGAAAATGACCACCTCTCACCTCTAATGTGGATCGTTCATTTCCAAGTAAGATGCACATAATATAATAAAATGAATTAAGTAACAAGTACCTAGTTTACGTAACTGTAGATTTATTTAGTACTGCAATTTATGGGGCATAGAGGTACAGAGGCGAAGACATATTGATTACAAGCGGGATCAGCGCTCGTCTGTGTGCCAACAGTGATGCGCGGGTCATTATGACAGACGTTCTCTTGCTTCCGTGTGAATTACGCAAATTTGTGTGCGGTACAAGTCATAAGCTGGCAGCGAGCGGGATTTGGATACTTTTCACGACACTAAAGACACGAGAACAAACATAATGGTTTGGAATGATAGTTTTGCTTTGTTTTGTATTAAAACGATCTGTTTAAAACAAAGTTTTAATTTTTTTATAATCTAGCGCCTCTATCCCTGAAGGAGATAGGCCAAGGTGTAATATTTCACCATGCTATGAATTTCAGGTCCCACGTAACAGAGAGCCAGCCAAGCCCAATGCCGTTACCGGGCACATTGCCAGACTCCGTGATGCTACTGAAAATTGGGCAAACACAGTAACACTTTTGTCCGAACCAGGAATCGAACCCGAGACCTCCGATTAGCAGACGCATACGCTATCCACTGGACCACGGAGGCAGCGTTTCCAAAATTTCAATCAACTATCCAAAATATTTTCCAGTTTCTAGTAATAAATTGTAACGAATGTTCATCTGGGGGCAGTGTCCCCTCCAAGCAAAAAAGCGGCACGGCCGTACCATCCCTTTCTCGAAGCAGTTCAGGCCATTTTCGAGCCCCTATAACTTCGTTGTGGATAAAACTAGAAGCCTGAATTTTAGTAACCAAGCAGGCATTGTATAAACATGTAAATGCAATGTATCTTATAAGTAATACATATATAAATTAGTGCGATTGTCAAGTCAATCTATTTATTCAAAACATTAAAGATTTTTAATTAACCGACTTGGTATTACATGGATCTCACAACTTTTTACGGTAGGAGAACTGAGTTGCGCGACTTGTTTTTATTTTGACAAGTATTGTTTTTTATGAGATAACAATATACCACACCGGTCAGCTCTTCCTAGTGAGAGATCCTTTGAAACAAGCAAACGCATTTGCTACTCCAAATATTATTGTTATATTAGCCATCCATCTATTTGAATAAAAAAAATAAAAAAGTCGAAACGTGCGTTAGTTTAAAATGAAATTTAACATTAGTCTCAGAATGCAACTTTCTATACATTTCAAATTCTATTTAGTTGCTTATACATATATCGCTCACCTAGCAGTATAATGGCACATTTACAAAAAAGCGAAATTGAGTTTTTACGGCCTAAGTGTTTAAAAGTGTATAATTTATAAAGCGGTAAAACGGCACGGTGTTAGTTTTCCTATTTGTTGAGAAAGGGCGTTAAGTGTCAATGTAGTACTTAGTACGTTCCCCCCGCTTCCGCGCATAACAACGGCTTATTTGTTAGTTGTGCCGGGCGAGGTGCAATCGCTTCTAAATCTGTCTTGGCGTAAGTGGCAAATGTGACATTTTATTAACGTAGTAAGTTAGTAGACAATAAAAAAAAATTCGAAACACATTTGGCAAAATGGCACATTTGGCAAAATGGCACATTTGACAAAGGAAGGTGACATCGCTATTTAACTAAAACGCGAGTATTCCATGCGCAAATCTAACTCACAGCTAACTACAGAGAGACAAAGCTTGCAATGCTTATAGTTTCGTTTACTGCTTAGTCAATTAATAAAGATACTTAAAGGTAAAGTAAACTTCCTTAAAATTTCGGAGCAGTAAGGTAAACCTTGATTTGGATCTGGATTTCACTATCGTACCTTTATCTAAACTTAAACTGCCAAGCTTTTAAGTGCTTTTGTTTTTAGAACGGAGAGTAACTATCTCACCATAATATGATGATAAAAAAAATATGATTATTACCTACGTTTACAATTAAGAGAAGATTCGTGATTATTAATAATTAAACCCTATTCCTTCTCAGACTATCGACCAATATCCATACTACCTTTCCTGTCAAAAGTCCTAGAACGTCTCATTCACACGCAACTCAGTTCCTTCCTGTGTAAAAATGCACTCCTTAATCCCTATCAATCCGGCTTCCGCCCTGGCCACAGTACCGTTACTGCATTGATCCGCGTGTCAGATGACATCAGGCTAGGTATGGATAGTGGGAATCTTACCGTTTTGTCCTTACTTGACTTCAGCAATGCTTTCAACACGGTAGATTTTCACATCCTACTTGGCATTCTACGCTCTCTTAACATATCTCCAACGGCGGTTGACTGGTTTCATAGTTACCTGTTTGGTCGCCGGCAACGTATACGCATCGAAGACACTTATTCCACTTGGTCTAACACGAATGCCGGTGTACCACAGGGTGGCGTGCTATCTCCTTTACTCTTCGCGATATTTATTAATTCTATCTCAAAACATTTACTTTCATCCTACCACCTTTACGCAGATGATTTACAGATCTATACACAAGCACCCTTAAATAAAACACAACTAATTATTGTCGGCAGTCCCCGCATGGTGTCTAAAATTTGCTGGTCCGATTTACCACAAATCAAGTTTGATGGCAAAAATATCCCGTTCAGTAATACTGTAAAAAATCTTGGTATCTACTTTGACGAAACCATAGCTTGGAGTTTTCAACTGCAAGAAACAAGTCGCAGACTATTTGCTTCGGCGGGCTCATTGCGTAGGTTACGCAATTTCCAACCAACTGCCACTAAAATTGCACTTGCACAATCTTTGCTTCTGCCCGTAATTGACTACGCTGATGTCAGCTATCTTGACCTCTCTGAGGAGCAGTTAGACAAACTTGAGCGTCTTCAAAACTTTTGCATACGTTTCATATTTGGACTGCGCAAATATGATCATGTTTCAGAATTTCGCAACATACTCAAGTGGCTCCCGATTCGTCTTCGCCGGAATACTCACATTCTTATATTATTGTATAATATCTTGTTTAATCCCAGTACTCCTTTTTATCTCAAAGAACGTTTTAAGTTCCTTAATGACGCACATGAGAGGTCCTTGAGGTCGTCTGAAAATTTGACGCTGGAGATACCAACGCATTCCACAAATTTCTTTAGCAAATCATTTACTGTACAGGCCGCGCGACTGTGGAATGCATTACCACTAGAGATTCGGAAAGCAGAATCCTTAAACATTTTTAAAAGCATGTTAAAAAAGCACTACCTGTCCATTTAACATCATGCACTGTTCTCCTAGAATGCAGGTCTTACTTTATGAGTAGTATTCACTGTATCTGTATTTTAGCATAGTTTTTAGTATAACGATATTATGAAATATATGACATTCTATCTCGTATAGTTTATAGGTATATATTTATATATAATAATTTATGTACATAATATGTGTATGGTCTTTATGTAGAATATGTATGATATATAATATTTATACATTTATGTATATTCAGTATGTATATTAGTTGATATTATTTTATTTATTAACTACACCATCGCCACACTTGATTGCTTACACACCATTTCTGTCCATCCAAAGGTTGCCTGGAAGAGATCGCTTTTAGCGATAAGGCCGCCATTTGTACATGCTGTAGTATAAGCCAATTAAAAAATGTGTACTTTTTAATATTATTTGATGTACAATAAAGAGTATATCTATCTATCTATCTATCTATCTATTATTCTTTATTTTATTTATTATAGTTTCATGATAACTATTTCTTATCGTGTCACGAGCCAAATGTAGGTTATTATAATATTTTAGTAAAACTTTTTATGTAAGTATATTAATTTGAATAAAATTACAAATAAAAATATTAAAAAATCTGAAAATTTCGGGAATCAAGGAAGTGACACAACATTACTATTTAAAAATGTATTTATTGCTTTTCGAGGTATTCTCCGCGAAATTTGACACATATTTCCATACGATGGAACCAATAATTGAAGCAACCATTCCATTCGGAAGTGAGGGTCTCCAAAACGGAGACCCTCACTTCTCCGTTTTAGGCGTCCACAGCTTCTTCAGGTGATGAAAATCTCTGTCCACGTAATTTATTCTTTATTTTAGGGAAAGAATAGAAATCATGAGGGCTTAGGTCGGGGCTGTCGGCGGATGGTCTAATAATTCTATGTTTTCTTGTTCTAAAAACTGTTTTGTTCTGTGCGCGGTGTGAGAACTCGCATTGTCGTGATGGAGGATGATACGGCGGTTGCAGTTCTCTTTACGGAGTTCAGAAACGACCTGTAGCAAACAAATGCTAGCATACCATTCCGCATTAACCGTTCTTTGTCCCTCAAGAGGAATAGTCGTAACATGGCCGGTTTTGGAGACAAACGTGGCCACCATTTTTTTTGCAACACTCCGTGAACGAACAATTTTTGTTGGCTTTAACTCATTTTCGTTTTGTGTTCGTGTTAAATACCCAAACTCGTGACTGGTTTTTTGTTTCGGCTTCGTACGCGTATATCCAAGATTCGTCACCTGATATTATGTTGTATACAGCATTTGAGGATCCAGCGTGGAATCTTTCGAGAGTTCTGACGCACCAAGTAACGCGAGCCGCTTTTTGCTCTTCACAGAGTGAATGCGGTATCCATCGGCTATGCCATCGGGAAAACAACTCCTAATTGTTCATGCAAGATTATTTTTATTTGACTCATGCCAATGTCTAAAGTTGCCTGAATTTCGCGGTATGTCACATGTCGATCTTCCTCAATCAGCTTATACGCAGAATCAACGTTTTCTTGGGTGACTGCAGTTTTTGGACGACCTTGACGGGGATCATCACTGAGCTTGACACGTCCACGTTGAAATTCAGCAAACCAGCGATAAATTGTGGTTTTGGATGGGGCTTCATCACCAAATGCAGAAATCATCAGGTCAACACACTGTTTTTGTGTTAAACCACTTCGAAAGTAATAATAAATCATCGCTCTTGAATTTTCTCGAGTCAATTCCATTTTCTCAACGACTAAACAAGTTTGACAAAACCTTGTGACAAGACCGATAATCTTTTTTTAAATAAATAAATGGTATTCGATTTTTAAAAAATGTGTTTTTAAAACCAAGGAGTTTTCAATTTAAAAGATTTTAATATGACAGGAACAGTGGAAATATTCCATTCCCGATACTTTTAGTGCAGCCTATGTAGGCATGTTGATTTCAAATAAAAGCTGTTGTTTTCTATTAAGCAAATGTCTTTATATCTTGGTTTTCACATCCTGTTTAATTATGGCTTTGGCATATATGACATTTTTGGAAGTTGTTAAAAGTATAACGGCACAATTGCATGGCTCTTCTTCTTTTTTGACTGTTATGAAGCAACTCCTGGAAACCTGAAGTGGATTTTTTATCCCTAAGTATCTATTAAGGTCTATACTAGTTGCTAAAACCATAAAATTCCTTATATAACGTAAAGTGAAGTCATAACTTCGTTTCAAACATTTGTAAAATCTTTGACCCTCATTTCTGTAAAATAAGAAAAAATAGATGTGTCAGTATACCGCTAGGCGTGCGATATACATACATAGACCCACGCCTGCTTCCCGGAAGGGGTAGGCAGAGGCCATATTAAACGCCCACTTTTCGCCAGTGTTTTGATCCCACGTAATAGGTGGCGAGCCTATTGCCGCTTATTGGGACATTTTGTTTGCCAGAGCCTCGTCCGTTGATCGGCAGGTGCACCACTTGCAGGTGAGGTTGGCTTGGGACCCTAAGTTCTTGGTGGGAACCCTATATTATAACCTATTTATTAATAACTAAATAGACTTGAAATGTGATCTGAGAAGATATATCTTATAAAATACTATCCACATTTCATCCGCTCATAACTTATAACTTGCGCTGCATCCAGAAGGATTCTGCGGTCAAGTAGGAAAGTTTTCTCATAGATCGTGCGGCGCATCACATCACAAACATTCTCTTCACACAGCACACATTCTTTGTGTGCTCAACTCGTAATGATCCGTACTGACCGGCCTACTAAACAGATGTAACGAGTATTATAGTCTTCGCTTCCATAGCTGATCTCACGAATGTCGTAAGGCATTTTCCTGGTAGCTAGTTTAAAGCGCTCATGATAATGTAATGGGTGAATTTGCTTGAGAGGGAGTGGGTCACATAAATGTGTATATAGTGTGAGGTGCAGACATGATTCGATGTGGTTGTGACTCTGCATTTTTTTTTGCGTTATTCTTGTAGTTAAAACCGCCATGTAGCTTGAAATAGCTTGATTATAAAGATATGTTGCGTTTACTGTAAGTTAGTACCTATTATACTATCTGTGGATAAACTTAACATTTTATGTGTTAGGCGGACACTTTGTAACACCACACCTTATAATATTTTTTATTTATTTTATTTATAGACTCAGGCCTGTATTCCCGAAGGAGTAGGCAGAGGTGTAATATTACACCCACATTTCGTCATGACTTTTTTTTAGGTCCCACGTAATAGGGGCGAGCCTATTGCCGTACCGGGCAAATTACCAGACTCCATGCTGCTACTGAGAATTTCCTAACGGAATAACCCAATAAACTTTGCCCGATTCAGGAATCGAACCCGAGACCTCCCAATCCCACGCGCACATTTATGCCGCGAGACCAACGAGGCAGTCATAATCTTAATATATAAAATCCTTGCGTTACTGACTGACTGACAGACACGCTACAGCCGAAACTACTGGTCGCAAGAAGATGAAATTTAGCATATTGTATGTTCCTTGGGCACCGTAGGGGTGCACTAAGACGGGATTTCCCGAAATTCCCACGGGATCGGGCAAAACGGGAAATTCGAAAATATGTGCGTGCGAAGCCGCTGGCGTCGACTAGTAAATATTATATAAGCAAAAGGATATTTACTCACCTTCTCTCGTCGAATATTTCTTGTGGGAAATCTTATCAATGACATCAGTGCTATGCTGTATATAGACCGACAATATTTCGAACTAGTGATTAAGAAGACCATAAAACAAAAAAGAAATGGTACAATGACTTTATTCTACATCTGATTCCCGACTCCTATAATTTACAGCATGTTAAGTAGTTAAAGTACTAACTCTCTAGAATACAGTATATTTCACCCAACGTGTCGACTTTGTTATTTATTTTCATTCATTTATTGATCTTAATCAACAAACAACTTGAGTAGGTTTAGTAAGGCCAAAGTCGACCACGCTGACCAAGTGCGGGCTGGCCGACAACCTACCATTACGGGAAACTCTCGGACATGCAGGCTATTCGACATTATTTTGAATCCAGTAATGAACCAACTGCTGCGCTGGAAGACGTTTTCAAGCTTCTGGACTGGGAAGGACTCGGCATCAACATCAACGGCGAGTACATCACTCACCTTCGATTTGCTGATGATATCGTAGTCATGGTACCACTAACTATAGAGATTTCAAATTTTTTGTAAGATCAGCAAATTTATTAAACACTCTGGTTGCCAACTCCGAACTAGATCTATTTAATTCAAATCCGGTCATAACAAAATATTGTCAACTCAATGGTTTCAATCGGTTCTCTAACTGTGTTTTTGTTTTGTTTAGTATTTTTTTGGATTTTAACTTCAATGTGTTTTTGTTCTTCTCAGTTCCACTAACAAGTTAATTAGTGTTTTAATTTTTTTTGTTGTGCAATCTCTAAATATGAATATGTGAAAACATTTAAATGGTTACTAGTTAGTCTTAAAGATTTTGTATTAGTTTTAGACACTGTTTGATTTACAAAATAAATAAAATAAAATAAATAAAATGGCTGAGACCATGGAAGACCTCAGCACAATACTCGATGGCCTCTGTAGAGTCTCCCAACAAGTAGGTCTTAAGATGAACATGGACAAGACGAAAATCATGTCAAACGTCCATATCGGACCTGCTCCTATCCAGGTTAGGAACTCTACACTCGAAGTTGTCCACAAGTACGTCTACCTGGGACAAATTACCTAATTGGGTAGGTCCAACTTCGAGAAAGAGGTCATTCGTCGAATCCTACTCGGTTGGGCGGCGTTCGGGAAGTTACGGCATCTCTTCACGTCCAATATCCCGCAGTGTCTCAAGACGAAAGTCTTTGAACAGTGTGCAATGGGCAGGGCACATAGCTCGAAGAATCGATGGCCGTGGGAGCAGGCGGGTTCTAGAGTGGCGCCTACGTACCGGACTACGCAGCAGGGGTAGGCCTCCCGCAAGGTGGACCGACGATCTGGTTAAGATCGCGGGAAGCGGTTCGATGCGGGCGGCTCAAAATCGGTCTGTGTGGAGAACCTTGGGGGAAGCCTATGTCCAGAAGTGGACGTCTCTAGGCTGACATGATGAATCAACCAACAACTACCTACGTAAGATTTTGAAGCAATCTTTGCACGATCACTTTGTTTGTTTACATTTTAAATAAATTGAACATTTATATTTGGAATGCACACACAATAATGACCAATTGAACACGCCTACGTGAGACCTCAACGTTATTACGGAAGGCAACATTGGTCCTTCGAAGTTTGTTTCGCATATCAAAGAACTTATTGCAATGTGTTTCAGTTGCTGAGTTATTCTTTTTGTAAAATGCTCATCCTTCTATTTACACGATCACGAAGTCTCGAGTTTGAGCCTCGAAGTGGCTCAAACTCGAGACTTCGTATGTAGTTTAGATTAACACAAAAGGTTTTATCATTGTCCGATCTTTACCCCGGTTGCATCCGAGACTTACTATATTATTATGGAGATCGGGCGGCGCTTACTTACTAGTCTAAACAGATTTGACCAATGGTTTGACAGAATATTAGCTTTTCTACAGGGTGACTGCCGTCTGACCGCCGCAACCCACGGATAGCGATGTGCCACGGTTTAAACATTGCGAAGACAGAAATTGAATGGTAAATGACTCACGTCATAACGCACGACTGTTATGAAGCTGACACAGGACGCATAAAAAATTATTTGCGACATTGCTTAGAAGGTTCCGATCGTTAGTTCTATATTCATATCGTTTCGGATGGGGATCGAACCTGAGAATGCGCAATGACAAAATTTAAGTTTAAGATAGAGTAACACATAAGGCACTAAATAAAAAAAAAACAAGTCGAAAGAAATGAGCCCCGTGTCCAATTTACAAACTGAAATACTGAAAGTATTCCTATACCATGCAATCTCGCCGAAAACTCATTATACTTAACGACTCATGACAAAGTACTACAGTAGCACAAATGAGAACATTTATGACTATAATTATGTTAATAGAACATACATTTAAATGGAAATTACTTTTTCAAAAGTGCAAGTGAATGTTTCGTAAACGATGAAACTAGACGAATCCATGGTATCATGTGCGATTTTTAAGAAGATATTTTTATCCTATGGTATTCAATATTTAAGACGAAGCTTATTCAGATTTGCCTAAGAAACAAGGAACTCCTGGTTAGAAGAAAGAAGCTATTTGCTCTTGAATATGCTACCAAAACTGTCTCCATGGTTTTGGAGGTTACCCGGATCAGACCAACATTTTAAACAGCTGGCTAATTATTACGACAGAGCAAAATAACCATATGAATATTTTTCATAATGCTCATAATTTTGAAATAAATATTTCTCGTAATGCACGTATTTATTCTTCGCACAAACAGACACTTAAATTTTATTCATATTATAATCATATGTGCCGGTTTCTACCATGCAATATGCAACACTGTATATTTCTTAAGATAAGTCAAATGATGAGCATGTAACTGGCCATTTGCTGTTGGCTGTTTCTTAAGAAAAGTCATTAGTGCTCTTTTGTTAGTACCTAATGTTTATTGGAGTCTAAGGTCAGTTGAATGACGTATGACTGTTAAGTGTTGCCATATTTTGTTTGAAGTTTTCTTTCTGCGGTTAAAAATGACCTTGAATGTAGTTTTATCGTCACACATTTGACCTTTGTGTCCCCTGATATTAACGTAAAATTTTGATCGACTTGCACGTAAGAACAAAAACGTAGAAATAAGGAATCAGGATCAGGAAATATTGCTACTTATCCCTTTGGATGATCAGACGATAGTCCGTTCCGTAGAAATGTTTGTTTTCTAGCAAATCTGGTTACACTAGATAGCGGATTCAGACTCCGAAGAGCTCTTGGTTGCAAGCGGAATAACACTAGGGCGATGATTGTGAAAGAAGGTGGAAGAAACGAATCTCTTTCAACTAATTTAATTCGTCACCTTGTGTTCGAACCCGGAGATTTGAAAAAAGGTGATGATTTTTATTTTTGCCAGTCCCGAACCCTAAGAGGACTTTCTGAATGTCCTAACTTGGATAATCTATGTTCTAGCTACTCAAGTGATACAGTAATGGATAAGCTCAAACGGTATGCCAGTCTGGTCAGTCAGGTTAAGTAGGCTTTATTCTCGCAAACAAGGAGGATTTGAGAGGTTTATGTTTAGGAGTTCAATGCAAAAAGCTGTATGATGATGATTTGCTTAACATATGACCACAACTTCAAGTCACATATTAAAACAATCGCTGCAAAACATTTCGCCACTTACAACAGTTTAAACCCAGTTCAAGTCACAAACAATAAAACTAGTGCGTTCACAAACCGTACAATAAAGGTCTCGTCATTATTTTATTTCTTTTCTCTACACACGGTGACATAATAACAGTAACTATGATGGAATTACTAGTGACTAAACATAGCTATTATCGATATCGATAAAATGATTTTATAATATTCGATAAAGTCATAATAAATGTGTATACTTATTACCTTTGCTTTTATCGATGTTCGTAGTGATTAAATTGCTAAATAAAATGTGATAATATTTGCAAGGCTGAAAACATCAGTGACAAAAGATCAAACTTTCCTTTCTTTTATTTTAGTAAATATACGTTCGATGCCTAATAATCATAACACTCGTTATTTAATTTTAGCTAAGGTCATTTTGTTGTAGATATTTGCAGATTGAATATAAGAATAAGTTCTCCTTCATTTTTTTACTGTGTTTATTTATCTATAGAAATCATTTGGAGTTGTGCAGATGCTTTTTATTATGTCATTGAGCAATAAAGCGGTAATATCTAAATTTGCTTCCTGCATAGCTGCAGTTAAAAATATACAAGGTTTCTTTCTACTAGGTCCTACGTACCTACACGCGCACGCTTCTACGATTCAAAATTCAGCTCGATTGATGAAACTATTAATGTCCTTCGTCAGGTGCATACTCTAAATTGCAAATAAAAAGATATGCCAAGTCATCATCATTCTACTAGCGTTATCTTAGTTTCAACCTGGGGTCCCCTTACTAGTCTAACCGGGTTTGGCTGAATTTAGCTATTCCACGGAGCGACTGCCTGTCTGACCTCCGCAGCCCGAATGGATAGCGATATTCCATGGTTTAGACTATAGTGTCAGTTTATTTAGAGGTACTGACGCCCTTTAACGACTGTCAAAGATCTTCATGACAGCCGGGACCGCCGACTTAACGTGCTCTCCGAGGCACGGGACAAGCGATAATTTACAATCTAATACGCAAATAACTCCGAAAAGTAATTGGTACGCGTCGTGGATTCGAACCCGATAACCTCTGCATAGCAGTCGGTTGGTATCTCCACTAGGCTATCGCTGCCTCAAAAAGATATGCCAAGTGCCGCACACTATACCCACTCTGCGTTGCTACCGATTCCTCCCCAATGATCAAACCAAATTACACTTCCACCCAACTCTGAAAACCTTACCTCACATCAACTACAATAGCAGATAATTTCCACGGCCCGATTAAATAAGGCGTTAGATAACTATCGATATCACATGAAAAGATCACGCGCATCACTATCTGCCCGTAGGCAGGTCATTGGAAAGTAAGAGGCAAAGGTTATGGCATCGCTACAATCATAGATTTATATGTACTAACGTACCTACAATAGTAATTTATCGACGGCGCCATACAAACACCATTACAGCATTCTCACTACATTTGAATATTCATGGTGCATAATGACATGGTGATTATGATGCGCAAGCCGACAGAGAAAATTGTGCCGAATATCGGCAACAAGCGCTCCGATCTGTCAGCTAGTATTATAGTACTTGTACACTGCTGTGTCCGTGTGGTGACGGATTAAGAATACGTAATGTCACCACCCCATATCATCCCATGGGTGTCGTAAGAGCCGACAGAGAAAGCATATTATGCAGAGAACAGCACTGTAAGAGAAGGAAAACTTGATACAAACCCTATACCAACCCGTTTGGCCAGCGTAGTATAGTAGGCCAATTCCTCCTTTCAAAGGAGAGGCCTAGTCTAGCAGTGGACTGTTAAAGGCTGATGATGATGATGATGACACTGCTGTGTTTTGATATTGTAGTCGTTGCCCATCGCTCCTGAGGAGTGCAGAGGCAAAATACGTGTCGAAGCATATTCGGTTCTAAATCGGTATATTACAAGTCCGGTATATTGCTGGAACTCATACCTTTCCTTATCTCTTATCCTATCTCATCAAAGGAGCTCTGAATTATCAACCTTTATCTATTGCAATAGTTGGGGTGATCAATCCGAGGGTGCGTCGTGGGTTCCTCTTTCTTTTCATTAATACACTGAGTTTTGATTGATATTCGCAGGGCCAGCCCGCTCATATGGCAAGCTCAGCTGTAGCTTCAGACCTCGAAGGTAGGATACGTACGAGATTTTTATGAAATATCAAGCACCCTTTTTCAGTCTATACTTAAAATAAATAACTCAAATAGTCCTTGATTCATATCAAATCTTTCTAGACGAAGCAGTTCAAGTTATAAAGAATGATAGGAAGGTATACCGCTCGTAACAGACAATTCTATTGGTATTTATTATACAATATCGTGTGTGAAGTCCCACTCGTCTTGTCCAGCTCATAAATATACAATACAGGTTTGTAGAATAGTATGCATTTCAACTTGTAGGCAGATTGCATGGCTAATGACGGGCGCAATGACGTTCCTGAATTACAAGTTATGGCTGCATACTATGTAGCAAAACATAGGCACCTATTTGTCAATATATGTGGGCATATTGGTATGTTTTATAACGTTAAACAATTAACATCCTATACAAATAAAGATACGTAACATACTTATTATATCATCATGCTCATCAGTATTATCCCTGTTGCAACCAAGATTTTTGCCTATGTGCGCTACATCTAAACAAATTTTACAATTAACATTAGCTTTTCCACGGGGTAATTGCTGTCAGAACCGTCTTGAGCCAAAGAGATAGCAAATAAGATTGTTGATCTGGATAATCCGAATTATAGAAGGCTATGGTCATTTGTAAAACGCCTGTAAAGCTTATGTCACGGCAATTCTAACGATATAAGGTTTACTTATAGTTCCCATACAAGATCTTTGAGATATCCTTTGAGTCACTCCCGGCGCTACTGCCGCCATCACTCCGGTCGCCGAGAACATGTTGGATGAATTGGCGTCTCAGCTCAGGGGATGTTTTGTTAGCATATGCTTTCTCATATAATTTCTACAGCAACCCAACTACATGTGCCGTGTGCCGTGTGGTTGACGGCATAGAATACAAGTGTCACCACCCTCTATATTCCCGTGGGTGTCGTAAGAGGCGACTAAGGGATAACACGATGCAAATACCATCTTTGCGTAGAGACGGATAACTCGACATCAAACCCTATACGACTGCCTCGTTGGTCTCGCGGCATAAATGTGCGCGTGGGATCGGGAGGTCCCGGGTTCGATTCCTGGGTCGGGCAGTGTTATTGGGTTTTTCTGTCACGAAATTCTCAGTAGCAGCACGGAGTCTGGAAATGTGCCCGGTACGGCAATAGGCTCGCCCCTTATTACGTGGGACTAAAGTATATCTGGCGAAAAGTGGGTGTAGAACTACACCTCTGCCTACCCCTTCGGGGATAAAAGGCGTGACGATATGTATGTATGTATGTACCCAACTACACGAGAAACTTTGTAAAGTCCTACTCAAAAGAACTCAAAATGATCCATTGCTTATAAACTTCCTAGCAAATTTCCATTCGTATTTAACCTGGTTGTTTGTAAACAAGAGCAAGTATGTCACGAGGTGAAGCAATCGTAACAATCAAACAAAAATCTCATCATGTAAAAACATTTTTATCAAATCCAATCAGTACGCATTTTGTATTGAACTCGTGATACTCATCTTTACACAAAAGAAGTCTAAAACATTAAAAATCATGACTGTCCTAGATTCAAATCTAGAAATTCGTTACGTCATACTTTACTGTGTAAAAATACTCGTAGTGACAATTGACCCCAGGGTAATGTGAGTTGCGTAAGTCTTTAGATGCCGTGAACTTTAAACCGTTATCGAATGATGTGGACGAGATTGTTGTTAGTAATTGACGTGTCAAGACTTGGTTTCTAACGGCAAGACATTTGTGTCGTGTCGTGTAATGTTGTATTGCTCATATATCTTGAACCTAATCGTTTGTCTTTCTTTAAGATACTCATCATTCTCTTAGTGTTATCCCAGTTTTCAATCTGGGGTCCGCTTACTAGTCTAATCAGATTTGGCTAAATATTAGCTTTTCCACAGAGCGACTGCCTGTCTGACGGATGGCTTAGACTAGTGTCCGTTTATTTTAGAAGATACTGACGCCCTGTAACGATTTTCAAAGATCTTCATGACAACCGGGACCGACGGCTTAACGTGCTCTCCTAGGCACGGGATAAGCGATAATTAACATTTCAATACGCACATAACTCCGAAAAGTCATTAGTGCGCGCCTTGGATTCCAACCCGATACCCTTTGCATGGCAGTCTTTTGGTATCTCCACTAGGCTATCGCTGCCTTCTTTCTTTAAGATACTACTCCCACAATAGAAAATTATATACAACTAGAGGACGCCAGCAGCTACGCCTGCATTTTTTTTAAATTTGCCCGTTTTGGCCGATCCCGTGGGAATTTCGGGAAATCCCTTCTTAGTGCACCCCTACGGTCCCCAAGGAACATACATGCCAAATTTCAGCTTCCTGCGCCCAATAGTTTCGGCTGTAGCGTGTCTGTCAGTCAGTCAGTAACGCAAGGATTTTATATATTAAGATAATGCATATTCTTGCTTATTGCTCAGTGGGGATCCATTTATCACAACACCCAACGTCGAGGTGATCACTTAATATACTTCGCGATCCGGCCAGTCGGTATTGATGTGGACCGAATAGATAATGTCGTATTTTCCTCAAGAGTTGATGTAGGTAATTATTATATAACCCAAGTTTAAATTTTTTATAGTACAAAAGGTTTAGTGGCTGTCAGTTTAAATTTCTGTATTGTGGTTTAAAAACGCACAACTCACCTCATACGCAAGGTTATAATTCGTATGTCACCGTGCTATCCGTACAGTCAATTCAACTTGACCAGCACTCTGATGTTTTCTATTGAACAAGCACTCACACACACAGTTTTGTACGCCTACGTGACAAATGGCACAGAGCATTCTCGAGCATCCATGTTGAAACATGGATTAGACTTGAATAATGATGAATAACGTGGGTTTATTTGCTATGGATGCTGTTTTATTTTATGTCGATAGTCAGAAGTGAAGGTAGCAATAGCCTAGTGGAGGCCTAGTGCAGGCAGCGATAGCCTAGTGGAGATACCAACAGACTGCCATGCAGAGGGTATCGGGCTCGATTCCACGGCACGCACCAATGACTTTTCGGAGTTATGTGCGTATTAAATTGTTAATTATCGCTTGTCCCGTGCCTCGTAGAGCACGTTAAGCCGTCGGTCCCGGTTGTCATGAAGATCTTTGACAGTCGTTATAGGGCGTCAGTACCTTCTAAATAAACTGACACTAGTCTAAATCATGGAATATCGCTATCCCTTCGGGTTGCGGAGGTCAGGCAGGCAGTCGCTCTGAGGAAAAGCTAATATTCAGCCAAATCCGGTTAGACTAGTAAGCGGACCCCAGCTTGAAACTGGGATAACGCTAAGAGAAAGAAGAAGAATAATTAGATTTGGTGTTATTTAAGCTAGAGGGAGGGTTCTCTGTCCAATTGTCCTTGCCGGATAAACATGCCGCGGCCGACCGATGTTCTCGAGAACATATTTTTATATCAACAGCAATCGCGTATGTTACTTTTGATAGCGTGATTCAGGATCTTCAGTAGTTCTTCGTAATACTGTGGTGTCGCTATCTATGAGATGTCGCCGGTCTTTGCTAATGTATGATAGATGACATGAATTGTAAAAAAACATGGATCACTTTTGTAAATGATTTATCAAACGCACCTATAATTACAGGACTTGATTTCTAATGATTAGTAAAATACACTCTCCGCATGGTGGAAAAAAATGCGAAGTGTCCCAACCCCGTTTCATTCAGCCAAATACCTCTTTATGGCCTAGTTTTTGTATCCCTTTGAGTAGCGGAGATCAGGCGGCATTCGCATAGGATGATGAGGACGACAAAAGACATTTCCTATTTATTTTTCCTGCACTAAGAGAGAGAAGACTATCTCCCCTGCTATAGCATAACTTTAACCATTGAATTTCGTGTGCGTTTTACGCTTTCAATCATTAAAATTGTTTGTAGCATTGCTACGAAATTACTTGACCCCCTTTCGACACAGCGTGATGGTACTCAAGAGTTCAGAATTCAACCTTTAGCTTGAGAATTATTTCAATTGGTTAAGTGCTGCTTGTGGCAATTTCAAATTACTTTTTTATGCTGTTGCAGTAGATGGTGGTTCAAGAGTTTTGTTCACGGGAACTTAATTATTTTTTACTACAGGCTAACTACCACGAATGTAGAGATGCCTATATGTTTCAGATGGTATGAAAATAAATTGTTGCATTCATATGACGATACTTCTAAGGCTTATAGTCACCTACTGACCAAGATATGTTCAAAGTCAGAGGTCACCGTGAATGTTATCGTCGAGATGGCTTAGTACTTACTAATCTTAATATATAAAATCCTTGCGTTACTGACTGACTGACAGACACGCTACAGCCGAAACTACTCGGCGCAAAAAGCTGAAATTTAGCATGTATGTTCCTTGGGGACTGTAGGGGTGCACTAAGACGGGATTTCCCGAAATTCCCACGGGATCGGGCAGAACGGGAAATTCGAAAATATGTGCGTGCGAAGCTGCTGGCGTCGACTAGTTTGAATCATATTATTATTAAGTCTAACAGAATACGTGATCTTTGCTTTAAAATCCAGGTCGGACTACAATTTCCACCCAGGTGAAGTGTAACTTTTTGTCTTTAGATTTTTCTTTATCACAAAAATTTTTCTTTTTCCCGTCGGGGTAGGCAGAGACAACAGATCGCCACTTACTTCTATCCTTACAAACCTCACGCGGTTCCTCTACATTCATTACTCTTTTCATACATGCTCGTCGGTTCCGGGTGCTTCGGACCTTTCCGTTTTTCAGAACGTCACCAATTTGGTCGACGAATGTGTAACAGACCGTGTGAAAGATGCAAGAGAAGAGTAAATAATATTTTTTTATGTCATAGGCGGCAAACCAGCAGCCTGACTTTTAGCGATTACCGTCGTCCAGGGTAGCACTGGTCGCATTTTAGCAACACCAGAGGAGTTACAAATGCTTTGCCACCCTATGGGTTGGGAATAGGTGGAGGAGTGGCATGAGGAAGAAGGAATACGGGATTGGGCCTCCGGCACTTTCAGTCACCGGACGAACGCAACATTATTGGTAATGCTACTATACGTCGATTTTTTTTCAGTGAGAGGGAAGGACCACCCCGGTCTAGCCAGCCCGTTTATGTCGAAATCAGCAAGGCTCTTCTATCGTTAATTTCATTTTATTAGCTAAAATTAAAAACTACCCAAAGGATTTTCACACGATTTTCATCAATCGACAGTGTGATTCTTGTAGGAGGTTTAGGTTTATAATTCATGCGGATGTGGCCGCGTGCGAAATCTCGTTGAAAATATAAATAAAATCAGCAATTTTGAACTTGAACTTCTATCGAAGTGAGTACTTTGATACACTTCAAAGGGCTATCGATTGTTGTACCTACCTTACCTTATAAATTAAATGCCTTAATTACTATCTAAATGTTTCTCTACAAATAGGAGCAATTATAATCAGCTTACAAACAAAGTTTTCCATAATTATTGCGGTTTAAAACCTTATGGTTAAAACTTTCAGACCCAAAATAGTCAAACTAGTCAAATAGTCAAACTCATGTAAACGATTTAGGCAGTTTATATACGCTTTTATACGTCCGTCACATTGACGATCTCGTAAAAATGAAAGGCATCTCGTGTGCAGAAGGCCAGCTCATATATCACAATATTCAAGACTCGCGATGACGCAAGTTACAAGCGATGCGCTGGACAATATCAATTTGTATTTTTTTTTCTAGAATGATACGTACATTCATTTATTGACATTGTATATTATGATTGTTTGCTTATATTTATTGTAATAATCAACAGATTTAGACTCAATTGATTTCTTAACATTTAAATGGCAGCCACAACAGAAGCAGACTGGGAACAAAATAAATATAAATGTAATTTCAATCAAAATGTGGGAAATGGGCTATATCTGAAAATAAGGAACTATAAGCCTGTTGGCCGAATACATAATTATAACAAAAATTAACCATTAATAAGCCATTGTCCTTTGATCATAGCAGGTCGCAACGTCGGCAGTTTCAACTACATTGGATTTGATAAAACGCTAAAAGTGTTTTTTCTTTGTCCACTTTTATAATTTGCGGTTATTTTCAAATCCTAATGTGTGGATCACTTAATGTGTATATTTTTAATGTTTTGGCTTTTAAAGTAGCCATATTACCGGCAAGCAAAGGATTTGTAAAGTGTCGAGAGTTAATACGAATCTACTAAGAGTGTCGCTATAGATTGATCTTTCTAAGCCAAAACAAAAATCAAATCAACAAGTCAAGGATGTTTTATCTCATCAAAATATTACACGAATTAATAATAATATCCTTGGACAAATCACAGACGGTCAAATCGATGTCAAACTAAGCAGAACTTGTACTATGGCAACCAGATAACTGATCAACATACTTGCTCAGATGCAGAACAGATCGTGCTCATCAAACAAAGATTTGTACCAGCTTAACAGACGGGCCACTCCGTAATCGCAGTCACCTATAGTAAACCAACAGATACATAGTTGTTCTACGCATGTGCGTAACATCACTTTCCCGCTGAAAGCTTCTAACTTGAACCGTGTGTGGGTAGCGATAAGTCCCAGACGCACACTACTTGCGATAAAATGGCAATCACGCGCAGTACTGCATCGATTAACATTTCTACATGCCATTTATACGTTACGATATTTATTTAAACTTAGCACCCATTAAAATAATAATTATAATTATTATATTAATTATTATAATAATTCATATATTAATTATAATAATAATATTCTACCACATACACACATCACCATCTAGTCCCAAACTAAGCAGAGCTTGTACTATGGGTACTATATAATGGATAAACATACATATATACTTTTTTTTGTAAATACATACATATTATACATAGAAACACCCAGAGCAAGACAAACATCCATGTTCATGCACACAAATGTTTGACTTGAGCGGGAATCGAACCCACGGCCTTCGGCGTAGCAGTCGTTTACACTCCCGCTGCGCCAACCGGTCGTCTAATAAATCTAACTATTATATATAATAACTAGAGAATGCTCGCGGTTACACCCGCGTTAATATATTGATTTAAACTGCTTTGAAACTTTCGCGAATTGTACACACACTAATATTTAGGTAACATATGTACTCTCAAAGTATTTTATTTTATTAGTACTTATATAATGTGCTTTAATCGCGTAATTATTTAAATAAGTATATGCAAGAGACAGCTTCTGTTTTTCTCATTTTACTACTGGCGTAACCCATGCCATAATGTCGGTGTTTCCGCAATTTGATTTGAGATTCCCATTACATACATAATAACTAATAAGTCATAGAATTTAACATATAAGCAGGTTCCAAACGGGTTGGGAGCCTTCTGCAATCACCCACAGACCGTGTAAAGTTGTCAAGGCCTCCTGCGGCCAACAACTAGTCACAAAAAAAATACAGGTTCCACCCACAATAGAATATAATATCACACACATCAAACTAAACTTGTTGTCTCGCTTGTGCGTTGCTGATACAAGTATACCATACCTTACATAATACACTAGGAAGAGAGGTCTATGTCCATCAGTAAACTCCAAAAGGCTGAATCATGGTGATGATAATGTCTTATACGGAGCTCTACAAAACAAACAAACGAAGCTAAAAAAACAAACAACGTTAAACACTTGCCATTTTTCTTTAGGGCGATTTCAGATTAGCGTTTTATACGCGCGTATAAGCTCGTTTTTAGAAGCGCATGTAGGCGCGTATTGGCACACGCGCAACTCGTACGAGCGTTGACGCGACGAGTCGTCAGAATCCATGTTGACACTGACAAGATGTGTCTACTGTTTCGAGCGAACCCGCCGAAATATGCGCGTTTACGCGACTCCGGTTTTTTGAAGCACGTAATGTAGTGCGTATATTATCCCATGGGTGTCGTAAGAGCCGACAGAGGGAGCATAATTATGCAGAGAACAGCACTGTAAGAGAAGGTAAACTTGATACAAACCCTATAAGTACCAACCTGTTTGGCCAGCGTGGTATAGTAGGCCGATTCCTCCTTTCAAAGCAGAGGCCTAGTCCAGCAGTGGACTTTTATAGGCTGATGATGATGATGATGTAGTGCGCGTGTAAGCGCGTACGCTGAAACGACCGTATACGCGCAGAAAAATACGCTAATCTGTAACTGCCCTTAAACAACTTCTTCTAAACCAATGTCGTATAGTACCCATATCGTTACATCTAAAAAGCTTTGATTAATTTCGCAACCCAGTACGCGCATCTATGAGTTTTAATTAACAACAAATTGTCGATGATATAGCTCTTAGTTTGTTTAAAACCATCGATCACGATCGTGATAGAAAGTTGATGATCATGTTTTTTTATATCATTCATCATAAACATTAATTATTAAAATATTATTCAATAATATTGTGCTAAAAATATAAGCTTCAATCTAATAATCATTAAGTTTTAATTACGAGGAAGCTACTAAAAGTATTTTGCTTTCTACAGCTCCTTTATTCTGGTTTTTTTCTTAGCTGTCGATAGCAGACTAGTCCAGTTGTCAATACATCGATAACAGTGGAGTGGGTTGGAATTAGATTGCTGGGAACAAAGAACAGGAGAAAAAAATAAGGAAGCTGAATCTGAGGTCCGCGAATTATCCTACCGCCTACGAGAATACCAAGGCCTACCTGGTCTAAACCTTTCTCAGGGGTCAGACTATCTATTGTCGAAAACCGTACTAAAAGCCGTTTAGTAGTTTTTGAGTTTATCGCGTTTATACAGACAGAAAAAAAGAGGCCTTCAATCTATTCTATACACATAAATAAAATTGGAGTGTCTGTTTGTAATATTAAAATAACCGCTTTTTACTTAATGCATATGGATGTATACACGGTACATAATAATATACCTACCGAAATGACATTTTTTTAAATTTTTGTCTGTCTGTCTTTTTGTTCTCGCTAATCTCTGGAATGGCTGGACCGATTTTGACGGGACTTTCACTGGCGGATAGCTGATGTACCAAGGAGTAACTTAGGTTATAAATTAACCGGGTATGCGAAGTAGTTCCCTCAGGATGCGGGGGAAACCGCGGGAAACAGCTAGTTTATAATAAGTTGAGATTTACTACTGTTTTAATTCTCGGACCAACTTGCAACCTCTAAACCAGCTGCAGCGCCACGATAATTTTCTGCTGATCATAGTACTTGTCTACCTACGTCAAAATATTATAATGTGACTTTTATATTATGTGAAAGGTAGAATTTCTTTTAGGCCTAAGGCTACACTTGTAATCCACGACAGCCCGTCATTCACTGTGATAGAGATGATTGAAGGTATAATCATTATATTGAATATCTAATTGAAGCTCGTCGGTCTCGCGGCATAAATGTGTGCGTGGGATTGGGAGGTCTCGGGTTCGATTCCCGGGTCGGGTAAAGTGTTATTGGGTTTTTCCGTTAGGAAAATTCTCAGTAGCAGCACGGAGTCTGGTAATGTGCCCGGTACGGCAATAGGCTCGCCCCCTATTACGTGGGACCTAAAAATTTCTGTCGAAATGTGGGTGTAATATTACACCTCTGCCTACCCCTTTGGGGATACAGGCGTGAGTCTATAAATAAATATAATTTAAGAAGAAGCTTTTCGATTTACCTTAAGATTTAGCTAATGAATTTTAATGCACTTTAATGAATGTTTATTGATATCTAAAACTTTATTTCCTAGGACTCTAAGTCTAGTAATTTAACAAACTTTGTTCTGGGATATTTCGAAAAGGAAATCAGCTTTTTCACACCAAAGTGAAATTCCACCTCGACAAAATCTTATACTAATATATAAAGCTGAAGAGTTTGTTTGCTTGTTTGGTTGAACGCACTAATCTCAGGAACTACTGGTCCGATTTGAAAATTCTTTCAGTGTTAAATAGCCCATTTATCGAGGAAGGCTATAGTCTATATAACATCACGCTATGAGCGACGGGAGCAGAGCAGTAGCCTTAAATAACGCGGGTGTAACCGCGGGCATCGTCTAGTACTTAATATATAAAGCTGAAGAGTTTGTTCATTTGTTTGGTTGAACGCGCTAATCTCAGGAACTACTGGTCCGATTTGAAAAATTCTTTCAGTGTTGGATAGCCCATTAATCGAGGAAGGCCATAGGGTATATAACATCACGCTATGAGCGACGGGAGCGGCGCTGTAGCCTTAAATAACGCGGGTGTAACCGCGGGCATCCTCTAGTGTAATATATAAATAAAGTACCTCTAAGATATTTGCACTTGCTAATGGCGTAGTGGTTAAAGCAATTCTCTCACCATTTAGCACTAAATTAAGAGTTTTGGGTTGTCAGCAACACGTGGCAACACTTAGAGTGAACTCGAAGCAACAATTTGTTTATTACTTTTAGTGATAATCAAATTGTTATTTTAATAATATAATATTCTTCAACATTCACACAACACCATCTAGTCCCAAACTAAGCAGAGATTGTACTATGGGTACTAGACAATGGATAAACATACATAGGTATATACTTTCTTTTTGTAAATACATACATATTATACATAGAAATACCCAGACCAAGACAAACATCTATGTTCACGCACACAAATGTTTGACTTGAGCGGGAATCGAACCCGCAACCTTCGGCGTGGCAGTCGCTTACACTCCAGCTCCGCCAACCAGTCGTTTCGCATTGTGAGTCTGGTAGTACCTAATTAACATCCGTTGATTGTAGCTTTATAAGGTACGGCACAGCAATTATTGCTAGCTGTTCAAGTAAAAATAAATGAGTTTATAAACATGGTGGCTTGATCCCTACATCCAATTTATCCGTAGCTGGATTTTCACTTTTCGCGCTTTGGTTTCAATCTAATCTTAGCCCACAGAGCATGAAACATTACCTCTTTATCTGTCTGGATGTCCCTTGTATACGTTGTTCCGATGTAAAGTCTACAATAAACTAAGACTTTACCTGCACTCATACAATACACCATACATATGTATTGTAGGACACCATATGAATGCGTAGTCTTAAATAGAGTTTTTTTTATCTTTTGAGCCTGTCTGTTCGCTGTTTTATATTTCCTCGCATTCCTACACGGTACATAAGCCCAAGACTTATCATCGAGGAAGAAGTTCCACGTAATAATATAGGTGTTATATAATAAAAGTATAGATTAATAAAGCTACCTACTTAGCCCGCCGTGACCTGTGCCCTAAGAACTATGAGAAAACGCACCAACCAGGAAACGAACCGCGTTACGTATGACTATCACTTACATGAAATACGCAAATACATTTTGTCACTACTTGTACCTATGTACTTGGGTAATAACTATATACGTATACCTACGTGAGAAACATTTATTCCGTAGAGAGGATGAAGAAGATATTCACACCACAGACTTTTAATTGACCAATTAGTAGCCTTACAGAATAAAAAAGAGTATGAAGATGTTCTGTGAGTCGGCTTGTGTAGTGTAGTCCACTTAGTCAGTACAAAGATAAATAGATAACGAAGCGTAAAAACGCAATGATTTGTGGCGGTATATAAAAGAAGCAATCAATCTGGACCCTATTTGATTTCTAGATTAAAATAGCGGCAGAAAATCTGTACGCTGCAACGGCTCTAAACCATACAGCAATCATTAAACCAGTAACACACTAGAACTGAATCCCTTAACGTAGAAACATCTTGTAAGGATGCTTCGTTGTTTCTTCCCTACCATGAATAATATTTTTGTTGCATTCAAAAATGTGTCCTGCTACTTACCATGCCTAAGCCTTTAGTAGTTGGTAAGCAATCCTCCCACATCTGCGAAGTTTAATCTAATGGCGCTGATACACCTGACCGTTTTAGGGAGTAGGCACTCTAGCGAAGGGTCACTCATATTCACGCGGCATTTTCCAAGGCGTAGGATGAGCCTGTCATATGGGTTTCCACTGTGGAAGACAAAAAAGCAATGACACCCTTTTGTTCTTCTGTTCTCATTGAGTTTTTTTTTCAAGGTATGAAATATTTATTAAAGTAACAAATAACATATATACAACAGAATAAAACTACTTAAGCAACTAAACTATTCTAAACTAAACCAATAAAACTAAATTAATAGTAATAACAAAATAGACGAGAAAAACAAAAAACCCAAACTACGCGGCAATCACAACATCATTTTCATTGAGTTAATTTCGTTTTCTTTTCTTAGATAACTGTAAACCTTGGTTATTTGGACGTTGTAGTCGACTGTGGTGCAAAGTATTAGTGGCCTAACTGATGATTAGAAATTTATAGTAGGGCAGCCAAGTGCAACTCCCTATGAAAAAAATCAAAATACGTAAAGCCTACCTTAAATAATTTTCACCACTACATTTTACCACACATGACCTATCAAACTGGTTTTTCTAAAATTTATTTACTAATTAACAAATCAGCCATTATTAAGTTGGAACTCAAAAGCATGTTGCGTATTCCCATATACCAAATTAATATCTGCCATTGATAAAATTACCATATTTTCCTCATTCGTAATTTCACATTTTATAAACCAACGGCAAAATATAGTATCACCCAAACAAATTGTGCAATTAAAAATAATATGAGCTGTAAACTAAAATACATTAAAACATTAAAGTTCGAGGCAAGTATCAAGGTCCTGACCCGGTTGCGTAACAGCTTGTTAGTAACCGAATACAACTAATTGTAACGAAACCACATAGGTACAATGTTTCACATGTTTATGGCCGCTAGGTATTCACAGGTACCTATTCAAACATATTTTTACGTCAGTAAGAAAATAAAGCTAAGTGGGACCCTAAGATAAGAAATATCTTGGTGCAACTAAAGCCTTGTATTCATTAGGCAACATTTGTTGATAAACACTGTTCATAAACAGTTTATAAGCAGTGTTTCATCATATCTGGATACAGTTTATAAACATTTCATAAACAAATGTGATGAAACATTGTTTCTGAAACATGTTGCCGTGTTCCCCAATCAAACGGAGAACAAGCCGAAACATTTTGTTTATAAGCAAAAGTCAACAGGTGTGGACGTGTGTTGCGCGAGTTTATTAACATGGAAGTAGTGTGGTCCAAAAACCATGAACCAAGTTTCGATGCTCATAGAGCTTTATCATCAGCATCATATACTTTGAGACTCTTCAAATAGAGATTATAAAGATAAATAAAAAAAAAATGATGCTTGGGCCGATATTGCTGCAGAATTGAATATGTCGCAAAAAGAAGTGGAAACGAAGATGCATACTCTACGCTCACAATTTTCCCGAGAAAAGAAAAAGCTTAGGTCATCAAAAAGACTTGTACTTGTATACCAAATCAAAAAGACTTGTACTTGTGTACCATCAAATTCACGAAGGTCATGAAGTACCTACGTAATTTTTCATTTAAGAGATAATTCCGAATCCACCACCTTTTCTTATTTTTTTTAATAGCACTCTTATGAATTATTATGTAAGCACAAGCAGCACCGAGCATCACTACCTCCTCGGGCGACATCTTAACAACAACTGATAAGTGTGGACAGCCATGTTTCAGAAACAGTGTTTACGGTAAACTAGATGATAAACACGTCATAAACAGTTTATCAACAAATGTTGCCTAATGAATACAAAGCTTAAAACTAAATATTGTCAAATATAAACTCAGACTAGTCTGTAACCATGATGAGTATTTAGAACATTGTCTTCATACAAACATAGCAGCTAGAGTTTGATTCTATGGTAGAAGTGACCTTATTTCTTCGATCAAATAATCGAATTCTCAATTAATTTTAAACAGCTTGTCAATCGTAGGTTTCACTCTTTATTTAAACAGGCGTCATCGAAGGGCGACTATATTGCTAAACATGAAAATGACTTATCATACACATAACAGTCATAATTTCAGGCCTTTTATCCCCGAAGGAGTAGGCAGAGGTTTTAGCACCCACAGGCATTACACACCTTCGCCATGTTTCGGTCCCAATGTAATGGGGGGCGAGCCTATTGCCATCTACCGGGCATATCATTAACTGTCAACATGAAAATGAATAGCATTAAATTTATCAAAAGAGCAGGTGTAAGTTGATCACCTTGTCTAAGGATGAAAACTACATATGATCAACTACTAGCATGTAGCCTGTACCCCAAAGGGATATCTGTTCAAACACAGTCATAGTAAATCACACGTTTGCGTAGCGCAGGTAACATTGACCCGACAGTTCAGAGTTTGCCCGCGGCGGGTGAAAGGGTGTTGCGCCACTGCACTTACTGGATCATTAGGTAACCCATCTCCCAGTAGGAAGATGAATAACTTGGAGATAACGTGGATTTTCTTAGCTTTCGTGCAATCGAAACATTGATCAGTCATATTAGAAAGATGATTGCTGTGAGTGACATTTAAATGATATGAACATTTGAATAATATGAAATCACTTAAATATTAACACTGAGGACACTATAAAATAATGTTTCTCACTATTTTACCATCGAGTGCATGATTGGCGACTAATTAAGATCATGGACTAAACAAATACCTACCTAAATGTGAAGTAGAAATTAATTTATGAGAAATTGTAGAAAATGGCAAAACGTTCAACAGCAAAATTTATAGCAAACTGTGCCAAAACTGAACACTACAATTACTAATATTGTTTACGCACCTGTTAAGTTTGATGTATTCGGGAAACATAAGAAATCGGCCAGCACTAAATTAAAAATTGGGCAAGTGCGGGTCGGACTCGCGCACAAAGGGTTCCGTACCATCATCTATAAAAGAAAATCACGTTCGTTGTATGTATACTTAAATACTTTATAAGTTTCTACCTGTTTATTAAGATCGAGTAACAAATTGCTTAAAAATTACGTTTGTTGTATGGGAGCCCCCCTTTATTATTTACTTTTTTTTAATTTAAATATTTATTTTGAAAGGTAATATACAACTACATATTCTGTAATAATTTAAAGCGTCTACCTGTAACAGTTAGTAATTTTGAGCAAAATATACGAAAAAAACACGTTTTTTGTATGGGACCCCCCCTTAATTTTTTTATTTTTATATTTTTAGTATTTGTTGTTATAGCGGCAACCGAAATACATAATTTGTGAAAATTTCAGCTATCTAGCTATCATGGTTTATGAGATACAGCCTGGTGACAGACAGACAGACAGACAGACAGACAGACAGACAGACGACGGAGGCTTAGTAATAGGGTTCCGTTTTTTACCTTTTAGGTACGGAACCCTAAAAACGGAAGACAGCTGAATGCTATAAATATTAATAATATTAATAGTCTATGCATATGCTGCGTTGCTGATAAAATCCGAATCGACTGCGACGATTGTTTCATATCATCATACAAGTAGATTAAATCCCATAAAAAACAATACTTTCAAAAAACCCAAGTCTCGCTACTGAGTTCTTCTACTGTAAAAAGTTGTGAGATCCATGCAATAATACCAAGTTGGTTATTAATTTATTCAGTTCCTACTTTAGTAGATTGACTCGGCCATCGCATGCAAACACAATATACCACACAAGTAAAACATATTATACTTATAAATTAGATTGTTTAGTGTAATGGGGTGGGAAAAAGTTTATCTGGGGGCACGCACTGCAGTGCCCCCAGATAAACTTTTCTACACGAAATACCTGTATAAAGAAACTTTTTTTATTTATATTGTAATTTATAACAGAAGTTTTATAAATCGTCTATTAGACGACAAATCTAACCTCAATAATATTATCAATGTCCTTTACAACCCATTTGTCTCCTTATTTCATGACATACAAGCTATTAATAATAATATAATCAACAACTATCACAAATAAGATAATAGTATCCAAAAGAGAAGGTAAATAGTCTGTTTTCTACTTAAATTTGGTGAACACACACGGATGTCTACCGGTAGTCGCGTACATAATATTTGTTGACCAAGGTGTGAAGTGCAGAGTATACGAATACATAATATGAGCATAAAAGTGATTTATCACTTTGCTTAGCTTAAATATTAATTTATGAAGCTTTTTAAGAAATTGTGATGGTAGAGATTGTAAGGGAATTTTTTTTTTTATGGTAATAGACGGCAAATGAGCACACGGATCGCCTGATGGTAAGCAATTACCGCCGCTCATGGACACAAGCAACACTATAGGAGTCGCAAGTGCGTTGCCGCCCCTTGGAGATCGGAAAAGGGATAGGATGAGGGAGAAGGAATAGGGGATAGGGCCTCCGGCACTCTCACTCACCGAACGAAACGCAACAGTTTAGGTACAGTTACTTTACGTCGATTTTCTGTGACAGGGTAGTACTACCCCGGTCGAGCCGGCCCATTCATGCTGAAATGAGCAAGGCTCTACTACCTTTTTGAACATATCGCCATACGTGTGTGAAAATCGCGATCGATGCTAAGCTGGGACTTTTTAGTATTATTACTTTTGGTGGCAAACAAGTCAGCAACCTGTTGGATGGTTTGTGTTTGGGTATGACAGAATCTGTTGCAGTTATAAAAGTAGCAGTTGTTGTAATAAAATAAGGCTGAAACGGGTATAGACATAATATTCTTCAATCTGCTGGTTGAAGAATATAATGTAAGTATAATATTTTGACTGCACGGTTGGCGTAATGCTTTAGGCTGCCGCCTCGCCGCTTGACATTGCGCGAGTGTTGTGGGTTCGATTCCCACACGAGACAACACTTTGTGTGAATCATAAATTGTTGTTTCGAATCTGGGTATTCATTGTGCCCGTTAGTTGTATGTCTGTAAGGTCGCTACACAGGATTTCGTCTTAACGCGGGAGTTGTCTATAAAAAAAAGGAATAAAGAAAAATAATTTCCGTACATCAAACAGCTTAGCAAGTGAAATATACGCGTAAATGAAATTGATATACAAAGACTAGTGCTGAATCACATCTGAACTACAGAAGCTGGAAAATAAAATATGCATAGTGGATTCTATTTATAACGCACCTAGTACCAGATTATTTTTAGCATAGGTAAGCATAGGTATATAAATACCTCATTTCTAAGACGCGTATTACTTAACTACAAACGTAACATACTCAGATACAGATGTTATTAAACACTTAACCTCTATGCATATTGTAATCTAAATATTTACGTTAGCAGAGAAGTGAGCGGGATCGTGGACGCATCTCTGATCATCGCAGCCTTGTACTGGTTAGGATTTACACGTACAGGTGCATAACGTACTTGTGACTGAGAGAAAACATGCCATACCGTCGCAAAACATAGAGGGTATTGCTGTCTCCTTCACTTGCCTAAAAATATAGGGAAACCACGTGAAATAGCATGAAAGTGTGAACAAACTTGTGTATCCTATGCCTGTCGAGCTGTGTAGCCTGGGTGATACGGTTGTCTAGCGAATAAAGACCGATTCAGAGCTGTGCATGTCACTGAAACGACCACCCTAAGCCGTGCCGTACCAGCATCACACCAGTGCAGTGACAGTGAACAGTGACCAGGGTTAGGTGGCTCGCGAGTCAGTTGTATAACTCCTATAAGGTGTTGGAAGTGCAACTACGACTGTGCGTCTTGCAAAAGTAATGTCGATCTTTCAGATATAAGCTCTCACAGACGCAAATGTGGTGCTGCGGACTAAAAGCGCCGTAACCATAATCATTCCTCGCTTTATTCTCAGCGGTAGGTACTTACTGTCTTGGTTATGTTTCTTAGACGACACGTATACAGAGCTAATCAGCAATCTACATAAAGCAGTCATGGTTAGAAGCCAGAGCTAATGCTAGCAGACGACTCGCGAGCTTCTTATTCATAATATAGGTTAAACAAAACATAATATTTGAACGACTTAAGTCTGGTGATACTAGAAGGTAAATCCTCTAACCTGGCTACTCAGGACTGCTACTACGAAGTATGTGGTTGAAAATCTGTATATACACTCCTATAGTAATCGCGTATGAAATTGTTAAAAGCGCGATTCAGGATCTTCGTGTCTTGGTGGTTCCGTTGGTGTCCGTTAGATGTCGCAACTGATTACGTTTTCGTCAATGTACTATAATATATAGATGACATCTTTATATGTAGCTACCGCTAAATATCGAAGAATTTTCAATACTATTCGCCATTCCATCTAATTATTACACATACGGCTTAAGAAATTTGTTTACAATGACGCCGCGGGTGACCATCACATTGGAGAAAATTATAATATGTTAATATATGCAAATACTGCATTAATAAAAATAGTATTCAAAGCGACCTTGTCCTAGGCAGATGTTGCGTCGAGATAGTAGAAGACAGTGGTATTTTGTTTTAATTTAGTGAATATGACGTAAATTTCTATGCAAATATATTTTATGAATATTTAAATCCTACTGTTCTATTCATTTGAATAAACATTATATTGTGTGTGGCCATAGTGGATTGTCTTCTTTCTTTTATAACCTACTTACATTTTAATAATTATATGCAAGTCTGAAATGCAAGAAGTAGGTCAGGTTAGCAAGTATTTCAACAAAAGAAATGTAATACAGTACCCATTACTCATCATCATCATCATCATCAGCCCTTAACAGTCCACTGCTGGACTAGGCCTCTCCTTTGAAAGGAGGAATTGGCCTACTATACCACGCTGGCCAAACGGGTTGGTATAGGGTTTGTATCAAGTTTTCCGTCTCTTACAGTGCTGTTCTCTGCATAATATGCTCCCTCTGTCGGCTCTTACGACACCCTTGGGATGATATGGGGTGGTGACAATCCGTATTCTTAATCCGTCACCACACGGACATTACTACATAGTATAAAACAAAGTCTGTCTTCTGTCTGTCTGTCCCTATGTATGCTTAAATCTTAAAAACACCGCAACGGATTTTAATACAGTTTTTTAGTAGATAGAATGATTCAAGAGTAAGGTTTATATGCATAATTGACGCGGGCGCAGCCGCTGGCGACGTCTAGTTGAGTGACGACCCGTCACTTTATATATACAACTGTGGTGGCGTAGCAGCAGTGTAAACGACTGCCACGCACTCCGAAGGTCGCGGGATCGATTCCCGCTCAAGTCAAACATTAATGTGCGTGAACATGGATGTTGGTCTTGATCTGGGTGTTCCTACGTATAAATAAAGTTAATAAAGTATATTATGAAAATAAAGTATATTATGTATGTTTATCCATTATCTAGTACCCATAGTACAAGCTTCGCTAAATTTGGGTCTAGAGGGTGTTGTGTGAATGTGGTAGAATATTATTATTATATTATTATAAGTCTACTAAACTTAAATACTAAACTTAGGATAATGGGTACTGTATGGGTGCATGCTACGTGTAGCTTCAATGATCATGATCACTCATATGGAATAATAACTTGTATGACTTACACAACCACAATATACATAGGTAACACACAAATTGGCTACAATTAATGTTTGCAAGCGATAGGAGAAAAGAGTTATGCTGTGGGCATTATCGAGAAGGGAATCACTATTGTCTTAGAAATATCTTCTACAAATCGCTGTGTCTGTTATGGTAAGTAAGAACTCCGGTGGCCTGATTTCAAGGTATATTAAGAGCAGGCACTCCGAATTTTATGCTACTTTGAATCGATATTCTGAAACAGTCATAGATACTAGTAAAGTGAAAATTCAGCAAACGATTATTTAGACCCTTGTGCCCTTGTCTGTCTTTTGACAAGAACAGATACATGATTGGACATGCTTGTATGTGCCTGTTGTTCCAATTTATGTCTAATCGACGGAGACTATGGTACTTTATTGTATTTCCTTTACGTGATCTCCTTTCTTTGTCTAAGGAATACATCGATTAATTGTGTACAAGGGATACAGGGAAATATTCAATCTCCTCCTCGTACAGACACAGCCTATTGGGATGGCCGGCATACTCCTCTCCTTCTAAAATTCTTGTTCCTAATGTCTCATTTCTTCCTGGTGGAAATGGTCGATGATAATCTTCGGCATAACTGTTTTAACGTTTAAAGGAAAACGGCTACGTATAAAATCCAGGACACGCCTTACTGTAAGGTGATATTGTTCTGCTAACAATACTAATTGCAAAATATAAAAAAAATCTATAAAGATGTAATAGTTCCATCTTCGTTCATCAGTTCGTTATTTATTTGTAATCAAAACCATACAAATTAATTATTGTAGTTTATCGTATTACGGAAACTTTGTATGAGCAATTGACCGTATCGCCTTATTGTCGAAACACGATAGTGTCGAGGTCGACACAAACAATTAAATACTCTTCAATATGACATGTTATGTAAATATGAATATTCACTGTTTTTATACAACCAAGCTTTCGATATCGCAAACTAGTTAACGTAATAATCACGTTAGCTTACTCATAGATGAGAAGATTTTTAATTAGTACATTTTTAAATGATCATTATCATCGTTAAAGACTGCCTCGTTGGTCTCGCAGCAGAAATGTGCGCGTGGGATTGGAAGGTCTCGGGTTCGATTCCCAGATCGGGCAAAGTGTTATTGAGTTTTTCCGGTAGGAAATTCTGAGTAGCAGCACGGAGTCTGGTAATGTGCCCGGTACGTCAATAGGCTCGCCCCCTATTAAGTGGGACCTAAAAATTCATGGCGAAATGTTGGTGTAATATTACACCTCTGCCTACCCCTTCGGGGATACAGGCGTGAGTCTATAATAATAATAATAACATTTTTAAATGATCATTATCATCGTTTTAGCGTTATACTTGCTTAAACAGACGTGAGAGGATATCCGAGATTTTACAGAGTGACTGCCGTCTGACCTGAATAATCACAGGGAACTTTATTAATTATCACTAAGTTTGTTCCGTATAATGGGACTCTTTCAATATCATCATCCTTCCGTAGGGCCATAATCTTCGTCTTGTAATCTGCATTCCTCTAGAACTCTATCGCCATGACGACGATTTCTTGCTGACACCAGATAGATCCATATCGATCGACTGGTGCAATCTCTAGCCGTGCTAAAACAGGGCTATCACACCAAAAATAACATTCCGTATGTTGATAATATCAATAGCGAAGCCATTTGTGTAGCACACCAGAGAGCGCTATCGTGCTTCAGAAGGCATTGGTCCCGGTTCTTGTCTTAGGATGAGAGTCGTTAGACCAGGTCGGAGGCCTTCGGGTCGTATATACTTTGATACCACTACACCAGAGCTGACCACACATTCACACGAAAAAGAAATAGCGACGAATTCATATGTGTCTAACTGAATTGTGTACATACATACATACATATACTCACGCCTTTTTCCCGTCCGGGTATGCAGAAACAACGGAACGCCACTCACTTCTATCCTTACAAACCTCACGCGCTTCCTCTACATTCATTACTCTTTTCATACATGCTAAATTGTGTAGACAATCAAATTAAAATTTACAAGAATTGGAGAAAAATTTGGTCACTAGGCCGGCCGTTTTGACATCCAATAAAATGATATAAAACATTTGAATAGGCGTGTATATTAATAAAAATGCAATTAATTAATAATAATGATGTGTATTATGCGGCATTAAGATAATTTGAATTGCAATAGAAATCTCATGATGCCACACAGAAACGTGTATTTCCGGGTTTGTAATTAATATTAACATCGTTTTTTTTATTTTTACTCTTCTTCATTTCAAACGGCATGTTGCAGGTTCGATTCTCGCTTGGTATAAAGTTGTATACTAAAAAATTCTGCAGCTGCCTCGAAACAGGTGAGAGCCCATACGCCCCTTAAAATTCGCCCCTTCATACTAATTTGGCAAATGGGGTAAATTTGTATGAACGGGCGAATTTTAAGTATGGGCTCACACCCTCGAAACTAGGATTGGAATGAAATTATTTTACGGCAGACTTTATGTCACCTAAAACCCCGACTTGGCGAGAAGTAGGAGACGTAAGCCTTTACATATTATAAAATGAAGTCCCCTTTTCATCCTGTCTGTTTGTATGAATCCGATAAACTCAAAAACTACAGAACGGATTTTTGTATGGTTTTAACGAATGTGTGATTCCTGAGGAATTTCATTCCTGAGGAACATTCAAGGTAGTAGAGCCTTGCTGATTTCAGCATAAATGGGCCGGCTCGAGCGGGGAAGTACTGCCCTCTCACAGAAAATCGACGTAAAGTAACAGTACCTAAACTGTAGTGTTTCGTTCGGTGAGTGAGAGTGCCGTCCCACTCCTCATCCTATCCCTTTTCCCAACCCCAAGGGGCGGCAACGCACTTGTGACTCCTGTGGTGTTGCTTGTGTCCACGGGCGGCGGTAATTGCTTACCATCAGGCGATCCGTCTGCTCGTTTGCCGCCTATTACTATAAAAAAAGGCTTAGGTATGTATATCATTCACGTTCGTGGAGCCGCGGGCAAAGTTTAGTATGATTTACAGAGTATGTAGTGAGATCTCGCAAACTACGGCGCTGACGAATGGGAAACTAACTCCAAAAACATACCTACGTACATAAATAGACTCACGCCTTTTTCCCAGCGGGGTAAGCAGAGACTACGGAACGCCATTTGGAACGATCCTGACATATCTCTCTTGCTTCATTAACTCCCATCAAATTCCTCATAATCTTCTGTTCAGGGTACTTCTAACCTCTCCTGTTTTAAGGATGTCTTCAATCTGGTCAGAGAACGTCCGCTTAGGTCTTCCTCTTCATCCTATCCCTAATTCATAATCAAACAATCTAAAACGTTTTCCTTGGACACCGGTGTCCAGAGAAAACATTTGGACACAACTGGGATAACGCTAAGAGGATGATAGCAGTGAACTTGACTCCAAAGTAAGCCCAGCCCTTCAGGACTGTCGTATTATTAAATGTTGACAGTATTTTTATAAGACTGTGGTAATCCTGTGAATTTCCCAACACCACTACCTCAACACTACCGACAATCTAAATCAGTATCTTGATTACCAGAGGGTAGTACGAGTTTTACATAGTGACGATAGACTAGTCGACGGGTACAATTTTCATACATTTCGTAAATGCGCCCCCTAGGGGACTCTATCCATCGCTACTGTCCGTTGGGGGAGCTTTTAGAAAATGTATGGAAATTGTTCCCATCGACTAGTCTATAAAACTCATAGTAGAACCCCAGATTTATCAGTGAATGAAAATGGAACTGTTCTATGGTCTATGTTTTTAATGTCCTCAGAGTCGCGTAGGCATCACAGTCAACAAAATGCATATTAGCTAAACATTGCAGTTGACTCTTTAATTTGTAACTCAAATAGACTGTCACCAAACGTCCTTACTTGCGTAATACTCATTTTGTAAGTGACCACAATACTTACCGCAAGATATATGCAATTCTTCTGAAAGTGTCAAAATGTTCTCTAAATGGTATAAAATACAGATTTTAGAACAATTTACAGGACATTTAAACTTAAGTAATACCTTGAAAAGTTATAAACATGGAATAGAAACAATGTCAGTTAAATGCTTAGACTTGTGAAAGGCTTATCTGTCTGATATATAACTTATTTTTTATAATAAACTTGGACTTCTTTACTTATTTCGATTGGTGTCAAATAAGACGATATTTAAACACATAAAATCTTGTCTGGACATTGCTGACTTTTTTAATATGTTAATTTTCATTTTGTGGTATGTTAACGCTGCTGCCTTTGTCTGTCAGTTTTAAATTTTTAATCTTTTACTATGCGCAAAACCATTAAACGGATTTCGTTGTGATTTAATAGTGCTTATTATATTGTGACATTTTCTTACTGTTTTATTCAACTCAAAAGTCAAATCGAGTCATCATCTGCCTTTAACAGTTCACTGCTGGACTAGGCCTCTCCTTTGAAAGGAGCAATTGGCCTACTATACCACGCTGGCCAAATGGGTTGGTATAGGGTTTGTATCAAGTTTTCCTTCTCTTACAGTGCTGTTCTCTGCATAATATGCTACCTCTGTCGGCTCTTACGATACCAGTCGACTAAACTGTGATAATAATATATTAAAGGATGTATAGCTTGACCTCGACTACAAGTATCATTCATATGGTGACGTCTTTACAATGATTATGAATGAAGTTCTCATATAAGATGTTTTAATGAATGTAGTCATACCTACCTAACAATACTTCACCGTCCTTTTCCCCAGTTTTTCGCTTGATGGATATATGCCACATTCTTAGATGGATATCTAATTTATTATTTTCGGTTTGAAGTATAAGAGTTTTGACACACAGCTGACTGTCACTCTATCACAAATTGTAGGTCTCCACTTATAGTAGAGGAGCCTATGAAGGAATTTCGGGATTTACTCGAGCGCGTCAGATATTGATAGCATCCACTTCAAACGTATTTTTAATAAAGTAGGAATGTTAATCTGATCGTTTGCATGGTGGAGATGGTCATACGAAAAATGTTAAAATTAAAAAAAAAAGTAAATAAATCGAGCGTGCCAGATTTTCTAAGGGGATGTTAGGTGAACCTAAAAAAAGCTCTCATTGAATAATCTGAGGATTTGGGTGTGACGCAAACTCGTGGTCATTATTAGAACGTGCAAAAAGAATTCGCCATTTTGAGATACTCAAGCGCGTCAGATTAAGATGTTTATGCTTTCATCCTAACTTCCTAGACGTGCTTTCTCATATTCTGACGAAATTAGTGCAAAAGTTTATTTTTAAGTTTTGAAAATCAATAGCCGCTCCCCCCACCGATGAAAAGGTATACATTATTTACATTTTTATCATTTTATCATCTTAGCTTTGCAACCCAATAGGTCTCAACGACGCTCGAGTAAATCCCAATTTAGCATCGTGGGCTCCCCTACTATTACCAATTTAACTATCTAAAAGAACGGCATGGTGTTCGTCAAGACCTCTAGCACAACAATACTCGAACCTGGGTGTAAGTGCTACTTTAGGTTATTAAATAAAATAACACTTTTAATAAGCATAATTTTACTATCATGACTATAGTAGGTAAAGCGACAAGGCGCAGCTCATACAAGCTATGGATGATATAATACCGATTACATCCATCGGTCATTATGTCCAAAGATCGATGACATTACCATCGGTGCGGTCGAACAAACTTGCGGGACGGAACTTTACCAAGGCATTGGTACCACTGTTGGCGTATGAGCGATAAGCGATCGACTATCACCACATGTCTTATAACCATTCCTTAGTCGCTCAAAATTTGAACTAAAAGTTACCATTTCATTCTATGGATCAAATAATAGAGAGCTTGAAACGAACATGTATCTAAATTATTGGGCTCATGTGTCAAGTTATCGCTTAAGCTTTTCGACAATAACGAACTGACATCGATAGACAGTTTAGTTAAAGTGTTATACACATTTGCATAAATGTATTTATTTCTTCATTCTTATCTCATCATCACCAGTAAGAAATTATGTCAGTGCTAAAATTACATCACTTCATACCTACACTTAATCACAGCCTTGTTGACTACATAATAATACCACACTTGGGAAATTGTGAATTATTTTCGATTGAAAAAGCTGACGGGAGGAGCTCCTTTCAGCTCAGCTCTTTCAATAGAAAATAGTTCCTAACTTAGTGTGCTTCTGCATTATCGCTGTCGGTGGGACATGTGCCTAAAGTGAGAGGCTAAACATTGTTTACTATACATATTACGATGTGAATACGGTGACGCGTGATGATATAAATTGCCAGTAAAAGTTAATCTATCTTCGTTTATCAAGCCTATAGACTACAAGTATAAGTCGGCCCATACTTACTACTTAATAATGTTTGCGACTATGACATAATGAGTCTAACAATATAATGCAAATTAAATTTATAGTCTCACGCCTGTATACCCGAAGGGGTACGCAGAGGTGTAAATATTACACCCAGATTTCGCCATGAATAGGTCCCACGTAATAGGGGGCGAGCCTTTTGCCTTTACCGGGCACATCACCAGACTCCGGGGGGCTGCTACTGAGTATTCGGAAAAACCCAGTAACACTTTTGCGATCAGCAGTCGCATAAGCTATCCACTGGACCACGGAGGCAGTCCTTAGGCAAATTAAATATCAAAATCATGAAAATATGTGTCACTAAATATACAAAAGTTTAATAGCATTCTAATCTGTGTGCATAGGGTGCATCATGCATCTGGCTGCATAGGGTTCCCACCAAGAACTTAGGGTCCCAAGCCAACCTCACCTGCAAGTGGTGCACCTGCCGATCAAAGGACGAGGCTCTGGCAAACAAAATGTCCCAATAAGCGGCAATAGGCTCGCCACCTATTACGTGGCGAAAAGTGGGCGTTTAATATGCCTCTGCCTACCCCTTCGGGGAAACAGGCGTGAGTCTATGTATGTATGTATGCATTCTAATCTAATCATGTGGTCCCTCACTCTACACACACACGATACATTGGCCTGAGTCAGTGCGTTGAGATCGTGCTTTTTTATATAAAAATCTAAGTGCGACCAGCCACTACTGCGTTTACGCTCTGACTGATCAAACACGACTCAGCTCAATATTTGGATTCGAAATGTAGTACTGCTACATAATCAAAAATCAATTTATAAATGTCTTGGGGCGAGCAGCCTTTCGGTGCTTACCCACTGCTTAAACGACCGCGGTGTCTGTCGGCGTCACATAGCGGCAGGGCTGCTTATTACAGTATGTATGAGCTGCCTCGAATGGGGTGGTACTAGTAGTGTTGCGGATGTCCATGGGTGTCAGTCATCATTTACCATCAGGTGATCCGTCTGCTCGTATGTCTACTATAACTAAAATTAAATAAAACCTTGTACTACTGAGTGCACCTTCTGTTTCAATGTTAACTATACAAGCAAGATCAAGCGCGATAAACCATTATTAACATAATTCCTTTAGTTGACCATTACATAAGTTGCCATTTCATTAATAACATAATAATAATTAAATATTTTCTTCAGGTACCCAGAAAAATAAACATTTTAATTTACTTGTTATTTATTTTCTCATAACAACAGCATGTCAAAACAGCTTTAAATATCATATTGCAGAATAATACGAACGCACCGTAAACCATGAAATAATCGTTTAATATTTGAATGGCGTTTGTTACTCAATGTATATTACGAATATCTATATTGATATGTGTGTTAATTTCGTGTAGGAAATGTGCATGACCGCGTGTACTCAATATGGAACTGTTCAAATCAATAAAATTTATAGTGTCATCATTTCTAATACCGTGTGATCTGAATGACGTGTTTCTGTTGATTTTTTGACGCCACGCATTCATTCGTTGTTATTTACTACAATTTTATTTTTGATAATTGCGCTGTAACCTAAACTTTTTTAGAATATAGGTACCTATGTGTATATACGTATACCGTACCGTTGCTTTGAGGTTTCCCTGCTGCAAGTACCATGATCAAGCATGCACTAATGTAAATACACACACACACACACACACACACACACACACACACAAACACACACACACACGCACGCACGCACGCACGCACGCACGCACGCACGCTCGCACGCACGCACGCACGCACGCACGCACGCACGCACGCACGCACGCACACACACACACACACACACACACACTCACACACACACACGCCCACAACAAATGTCCTTGAAATCAATCAACTTATAGTCTCGTCATCATCGCCATCATCCACAGCTCGATTGTCTCCACAGTTGAACATAGGCCTCTCTTTGTTCTTGCCATGTCCCACGATCTTGTGCTAGTCTAGTCCAGGTTAAGTCCTTACAGACCTAGATTTTGGTTTATAGACTCACGCCTGTATCTCCGAAGGGGTAGGCAGAGGTGTAATATTACACCCACATTTCGCCATAAATTTTTTAGTCCCACGTAATAGGGGGCGAGCCTATTGCCGTTAACGGGCACATCACCAGACTCCGTGCTGCTTCTGAGAATTCGAAAAACCCAGTAACACTTTGCCCGACCCGGGAATCGAACCCGCGACCTCTGATCAGCAGTCGCATACGCTATCCGCTGGACCACGGAGGCAGACCTAGATAATTGCTTATTATTTTCCGAGTGACTAATAACTTAAAAGATGACTAAATGTTTGCAACTAATAAAATAAGTTGCTAGCGATTAAATATTTTCGCGACTATTATATTAAATAAGATTCAAAACAATTATTTTTTTAATTATATAAATTTTACATGCCTTAACGGTAGATTATGGAGAAACATAAGATTTTCTTTTTTTATAATACCAATACTGTACCCATTTTCGCAAAATAAATGATTGATTGATTGATTGAACTAAGGGTGTTATAAAAACTTCAAACTAGCAGCTGCGTTTAGGTAGCAAATAAACTATACAAGTCATTTTTTTTCATTCATTTTTTTTTCATTCATTTATTTATTTGTAAATATAGGTATATACATAGTTGGATATTACAGTGCTCTTAGATCGCTATGTCTGCCAATTCTTGGCGTACAAATTAATTTATGTATAATAATTCCATATTAAAAATTCATTCAAATTAATACATAATGTTGTTAGGTTATGTCAGTTAAATCTTACAAATTAGGGTTGATAATTACAAATTAAATTAAATAATTAATACATACATAGTCAAATACATAGATTATTACTTGAGGATTATGATCATTACATTCATCAGGTACAACATGACATTCAAAATTAAAGGAAAGTATTAGATGTAGGTACCATTATTACTTAATTTTACCTTTCAATATAAGCTTGTACATTATTTTATCATTAAGTACCTGTCACATTAAACAATACCATCATAATTCATAATTGATGAGAACATATTTCTAATTATATTTACATATTATACTCCTTTTTTGTGGCAGGTCAGATATACTGAACTATTTGTGTTTATCATTTATGTATTCAGTGACAGAGTAATAACATTTTGCTGTTAAGAATTCATAAAGGCGTTTTTTAAATGTGTGTAGGTTCTCAGTATTACGTATCACATTCGGTTATTATATATTTTAGGAGCCATTCCCATCAGGCTTTTGCCAAATAATGATGTGTTGTGTGGTGTGACATGAATGTCAATTGCCCGGCGTTTAGATTTAAGAGTTTCAAATATACTGAAGTTGCTTTTTACGAACACCGCTACTTCGTAAATGTACATCGATGGTAATGTTAACAAGTTTAACTGTTTGAAAAAGGGCCTACAGCTGTCTGTTGTTTGTAGTTTACAGACTGATCTCAAGCACCTTTTTTGAGCTCTAAACGCAAAATCCTTGTCAGTGGAATTACCCCAGTACCATACCTTATATTCGAGACAACGAACGCATTATAGGCAGCTAGAACAGTAGAGCGGTTGGATTTCCTTGATAGCTTATAGAGAGCATACGCAAATTGATTTAATTTATTACACAGCATATCTATGTGATGTTTCCACGTTAAGTTACTGTCTAGGTATAGTCCAAGAAACTTGGCTTTATCAGTTTCGGCTATTCTGGTATTATTATAATTTATATATATATTTTTCACCACAGCAGCTCAAACATGCCGCTTTTGCTGCGAGAGAACAGTGAACTTTCATTTGGTTTGTTTTCATTATGTAGGTATATTATTGAAGTTACGAAGAGCTTATATACCTACTGAATAGAACAGCAGCAAAAATAAAAACTGATAGCATTACCACAAAGTACATAATCAGACCGCTCCTTTACGCCGCTGCGCTTAAGCGCGCCAATTAATAGTAAGCGCTTTTCATAACGCTGCGCTTACTTAGGTCAAAATGTAATCGTGATAACTTTTAAACTATTCGTCCAAACTACTTACTGTAAAAGACAAAGTTCATCTACATTAATTACTGAAGGCAATACATTTATGAATTTTGAAAACAAATTGATAACTACTCTAGAATGAGCATTGTAAAAAACATATTAAAATATATTTTTTTAAGTTATACTGTGAAACAGTTTTATTACAATAAAAATTATGTAGTTAGGTTATGTAGTAAAAGCTAAAAATTAATTCGGTAAGTCATAGCTGCCAGATCGCACTAATGTTCTCATCAATCTTAGGTATTGATCAGACACACTTAAAATCGTTGGGCAAGTGACATTTCTATCATAATGTTTACTCTGGATACGCTACGCCCAAAACATTTTTTATTAATGTGTTAATTTTATTTTAAATTTTTTAGTTTTGTTGTTAGTTGATACTTCTCATTCTCTTTTCATAGTGATCCCTTTTCTACCAATCAGGCCCTGTCGTTCGATACCCATATTGAGGTATTTGTGGAAAATAGGTAATCCGCCATTTTGTGGTGGCCGCCATCTTGAATTTTTCATAGTGAGCTCTATACTACCAATGAAACCCTTTCATTTGATACCCATATTGAGATATTTGTGGAAAATATGTAATCCGCCATTTTGTGGCGGCAGCCATCTTGGATTTTTTATAGTGAGCCGTATTCTACGAATCAAGTCCTTTCATTTGATACCCATATTGAAGTATTTGTGGAAAATAAGTAATCCGCCATTTTGTGGTGGCGGCCATCTTGGATTTTTCATTGTGAGCTCTATTCTACCAATCAAGCCCTTTCATTTGATACCCATATTGAAGTATTTGTGGAAAATAAGTAATCCGCCATTTTGTATCGGCGGCCATCTTGAATTTACAATCATTTAAATTATCTGAATCTTGATGACAATATGAGTGAATACCAAAAATCAGATCAATCTGTCTTCAGGAAGGGGGTAAAATTCTAATTAATAGCTTTCAGAGCTCAGGATTTTTGCCGACTTAGTTGATAATTTTCCTTATATTATGGCAACATTATACAAAATCTTTATAAATTGTAGCCCATGTGTTATTCTGATGTATAAACTATATTACTGTAAAGTTTCATCCAAATCCGTTCAGTAGTTTTTGCGTGAAAGAGTAACAAACATCCATACATACATCTTCACAAACTTTCACATTTATAATATTAGTAGGATATAAAATAATCTAAAAAGATGAGTGAAACTAGCGATGATGACTGTACTTTAACACCAGAAGAGTTAAATCAACAAGTGATTATGCAGAATTCAATCTATTCCTGTTCATTTTTATGTGTCCTAAGTAATATGTGTTCTCACTGCTGTGGTGAAAAGTTATGTGTGCTACACGAGAGCAAAGTTTTTTGTATCTCGTGCTGTTGAGTCCCTCACCACGCGCAGGATTCTAACTTTGATTCACTCGCTACGCTCGTGAATCAATCATAGAATCCTTCGCTTGCTCGGGACTCAAAATCAGCACTCGAAACAAAAAACAACTTTGCTCTCTTGTTGCACAAATAACTATTTCATGTCAAGCTTATTAATTTTATTATAAAATGTCATAATTTTCGTTTTGTCTAGATTTATTTTTAAGTTGTTTTTGATTAGCCAGTTAATTATATTTTTGAGAGCACAATTTATATCGCCTTCATAATTGTTAAGTTCTTCGCCCGAGTAGATAAGTCAATTGAAATAATAGCCGAGGAGCTATAATTAATGACTTGGCGACTAATAATGTTGGTAGGTAGGTTATGTTAGGTTTTCTTGTGACCCTGCACCCAAAAATAGGAGCCCTGCGAAGCAAGGCTTAAAAGACGTAAACGTCTTATTTACTTATACGAAACACTTCATTTAAGACAAAATCATTTGGCAAATATTGAAATTTTTATTATTTATGAATGTCCATTTTATATTTTTTATTCATCATCAAGTTTCCGCTTAGATACTAATTCAGTTCCCAAAAAATAAAAAGCTGCTAGTTTAAATTAAAACGAAGCTTATTACTGACTTATTTATATGCTACATTTTACTTATTGCGATACTCCTTATTAGCTGCCACCCTATTATATATGGTACCCACTCTAATTATTTTTGAAACTTGTATTCGCTTTACTTAGTCGCCGCATTAAATACATGCTGATAAAAATATATATTTTTTCATTTCGTATTAATATACTAAATGCGAATGCTAATGCAAGCATTTTTTATTTTAGCGTTTAAATAATTTCCTGTTTATATATTTTTATATTGTTTGTATTTGAATAGGTATGCGTTATGGCTTTCAGAAATAATCGATTCGATGGTGGTAATGAATTCGACTTAGAAAAAAATTTTTTTTTGACATAAGAAATAGATGCTAATTGGTTGACTTTTAGCACCTACCGTATTAAACTAAGATTTGTGTTTCTTAATACAATATTTATGGAGTTAAAAAATAAGCCCAATCTTCAAACATTTTCTACAGAAGAGACGAGACCATTTTATTCAGTGCTGATTAATAATTATCCATCCAACCAGTAATGGAGGTTGTAGAATGCGTGGAAAATCTTCACTCAACGAGGACCTATTATGCTTCCCCCCCGTGGGATCTCCACCTTGTCGTGGTGGGGGGGGGGCTCAGTAACCGTGGGTTTGAGGTACACCCACGGTGAAGCTAAGCGGGATCCCGGGAAGGGACGCTCCACGTGGGCTTGAGTGAGGCCTGCGTAGGATGCGTCCAAAGTGCGGGTGCGGGGGACATTTCTGTCTGTCCCTCGCAGTCGGGTGCGGTCGCGGTAGGAGAGGCGTGTCGGTGTTGCGTTGCCGCGCGCCCTATCTCCCGCGACCAAATGGGGGCGCACCATTGTTGCGTCGCGGTGGGGCCGCAGAGGAAGAGGAGATGCGGTATTGCGTTGCCGTTCAAATAAAAGTTTCTTACTTTTATTATTAGTAACTTTCAACTGATATCACAATTCTAAACTTGATAATGTCTGTCTAAACAACCAAAGCATTTAACACTTATGTGAGATGATGTACCAAGGCACAAATAAAAAAATTGACTTAACCTTACTTTCATGATTCAAGCGGACCTCTCCAGTACCAAAGTATTCAATTGACATTTAATTTTGAAGACGAGGAAACATCACGTTAGTGACAGTCAAGGCAGAAATAACGAACGATGACAAAAAAAATTGTACTGGCCATTGATATCTAGTCGGTGTATGTTTTATCTTACAAGATTAAAACTGCCTCCGTGGTGTAGTGGATAGCGTATGCGTCTGCTGATCACGGTCTCGGGTTCGATTCCCGAGTCGGGAATAAGTGTTACTGAGTACTTCCGTGTTCTCAGTAGCAGCACGAAGTCAGGAAAAGTGCCCGGTAACGGCAATTGTCTCGCCCCAATTACGTGGGACCTTTTTGGGAATTGACAAATCTAACTAAAAAAATTACATTTGAATTGCAGTCCGGTTGCATTCAAAACGATTGCCGCAAAGCACGAGGTCTGTTTTTGTATTGTTGTTAAGTTATTGAGAGGACTTTAAACTCGATATTCTCTGCATGACAGTCTGTTCGGTTCCTTCCAACATTTGTTGCCAGGAACAATTCTTTTCCATTTAAGCTGAAGGTACTTGCAACGAATCTGGTAAAGAAAGTCTGACAAAAAAATGTTTCAAAACTGTGTGTGAAATGCGTCAAATGCCAATCAAATTGATCTTTCGGCCAAGATGGTTTCATACCCGAACAAAAATGCAGATTTTTAGACAGCTACATTGCCGTAAGATCAGCTGAGCAAAGAAAGAGTGTGACATGTGCTTTAACGTGTGACTCGCAGTACCGTCTTTACCATAGGGGCACACGGGGCCCGTGCCCAGGGCCCCCGTCCTCAGGGGGGTCCCCGAAGGACCGACAAATTTCTTCCAAATTAATTTTCTCAAAATAATTTTGTCAGCGACAGAAATTTCTTTTCAGAAAAAGAAGTGTAAATAGATTTGTCTAATATTTATAAATTGCTATCATTTTAATTTTATTTGTTTCAATGTGCAGATTATTTAGTTTTAATAAGTACTTAAAGAGAGGCAGTACTTGCAGAGAGGCAGAAAAAGGGACTTCATTTTTGACTATTAATAACTATGTATTGTTTTCACGTGTTAAATAGTTCCAGGGCTCTTACCCCCCATAATGGAGGCGGTAGAGACGCAGGTAGAACCAAGGACTCTCCGGTGCCCCAATGCCTCTAATATAGCCGTGAGATTAGGATTATCGACAATTTGAATCGCACGCCTCTGTACCTGGAGAGTCAAGTGGATCCAGCGGATATTTTGGCGCTACAGCCCGAGTCACCAGCCTTGTGGTCAAATCTACGCAGAACAATGATCTTTTCACCGAATTCGCCTTGGCCTAGAGAATCCCTCACTTAAGACACAAGTTGAACAGTTTTTTTTTGTGATTGGCTCTGAGGGATATGCTGGTGGCTGGTGTAGCGCATCACCCGTATTGTCATCCACATAGCAATGCATGTTCTCAATCGTGAATTCCTTCACCTACAGGATGAACTGCTTTGGGGAGAGCATTGAGCTTTGTTTGACACCAGTATTAAAATATTTCATTTTGGAGTAGCTGCTGTCTCCTACGCCTATGATAGGCTACAACTCTTCTTTAGCTGGCATCTCATTTGTAGCATGCACCGTTCCGCAGCTGGCAATATGCAGATAAGTCCCTCGCAGACTTCATAGGATGGAAAATTCAATAGAAGTGGCTTGTGCCAGATCCTGTCAAAAGCCTCAGCTATGTCGAGGCTAACGGCGAGAGTTTCAGCTCCACTGGGCAAGGTACCAGTGCGTAAAATACATTAAAGACTACTACCTGAATGACATGACGGAAGCTGAACCGAATAAATACTTAAGGAGTCTTGTATTTATTATTCGCTTCATTACCTTGGGTAGCAGAGACGTTACTGCTATGGGCATGTAAGTGCAGGGGCGCACATCTTCAGGACTACTGCTAGCTGGGATTCCGTTCCGGCTCACCTGCTTAAACTCTTGGACATCCAAGAATTTTAGTTTCCACCTGCCCAAGTGTTGCATCAGGTAGGGAGATCCCACACCTTAGATGGGCGTTGAAGTGGCTCCATTATTATTCAAAGTCGAGATCGATGCAAGTAGTTTTACCAAGACCAGCATTGTCCTTGCACTATCGGCAGATTGTCATTTGATTAACGCAGTGGCGGAAACTAAATCTGGCAGGAATTTCTTTGAGCAGCTTCGGCAAGCGACCAGAAAGCACGACTCCTAGTGAGATATCTTCCAGGTAGTTCCAATATATCATCAGCCCACTATGGATACTGTTTCACTGCTGGGCACTTCTATCTATGGGAAGGGTCTGGCCAAGTGCGGGTTGGCAGACTTCACATGTCTTTCGAGAACTTTATGGAAAACTCTCAGACATGCAGGTTTCCTCACGATGTTTTCCGTCACCGATAAGCAAGCTATAATTAACAATTGTTTCGGAGGGCCCCCAACTCTTCTGTGCCCAAGGGCCACGGCACGGCTTAAGACGGCCCTGGTGACTCGAATAGTATGAACCTAACGTAGGTAATTGTAAACTTACGTCGCCGCGGTAATCTCAATATTCATAGTATAGATAGAATCACTGTAATGTGGGACATTACAGTGATTTTATAACTTACATTTTATGTAACAAATTTACGTTTTCGTCAAACAAAGTTGGACGTATGATACGATTAAAGGCTTTTTAAGATTACTAGAGGCATGCTAGTACCTACTGCATTTATGAATCTACTTGAACCGAATATGTACTATTCATAAACATAAGCTCGATGTATAGTTTATATTTTATATTCCTGCAGTTGGAGCATCGAGAGCGCTATCTCATCTTCTTTCTCTTTCCAATGAGAAAAGAAAGTGATAAGGGCTGAAGCGTTTCGTTTACTCGTGATTTATTAACGTGCGAGCTTTTCTTAATTGGCAACACTGGCGCCTAAGAGCTGGCGGGCAGTAGCTGCTTTTTAGGGTTCCGTACCTAAAAGGTAAAAGACGGGACCCTATTACTAAGCCTCCGCTGTCTGTCCGGCTGTCTGTCTGTCTGTCACCAGGCTGTATCTCATAAACCGTGATAGGTAGAAAGCTGCAATTTTCACAAATTATGTATTTTGATTGCCGCTATAACAAAAATACTAAACATAAAAAAATTAACATATTAAGGGGGATTCCCATACAATAAACGTTTTTTTTCGTATTTTTTGTTCAAAATTACTAACGGTAACAGGTAGAAGCTTACAATTTTCACAGAATATGTAGTTGTATATTACCTTTCAAAATAAATAATTAAATTTAAAAAAGTAAATAATAAAGGGGGCTCCCATACAACAAACGTAATTGTTACTACTACTACGTTAAGCTATTTGTTACTCGATCTTAATAAACAGGTAGAAACCAAAAAAGTATTTAGGAATACAGACAACGAACGTGATTTTCTTTTATAGATGATGGTACGGAACCCTTCATGCGCGAGTCCCGACTCGTACTTGCCCAATTTTTTTTAATTTTTTTTATAAAACTCTAATGTGGTTCCCGTAGCTTAAAATTCTTTACGGAGTACTAGTTCTACCAGTTATTATTGGGCGTAAAAAGCTATCTCCAGTTATCCATATCTACCATTGGTAGTGCTTATTGCGTTAAATATCAGTAACGTATAGTATTACGGATTTTATTTCATGTCTCACAAATTCGCAATGGTATTAGATCAAGGGTAGTCCGGTTGGGCTACGAAGTTTCAGTGTTGGTTCAGACATGGTTATTTTTGCACATTATGAGATGCTTGACTCTCTGAATATTCGGGCATACACACTACCGACAGTATATATCTCTGCAACTTATGTCTCAACCATGCTAATTTCGTCACACCGTGATCTTTTAAGGCAACAAATAATTAACTTTATAATTAGTATCTCAAAACATTGCAAGAAATGTAATCAGTAAATTATAATTGAGCTTACTTTCGTAATCATTGCTTAGGTTAAAATTGTTAATTTTATTATGTTATTGCCCTCCTGACCTCTGTAATGTTGTGAATTTGCCTAACTAAGAATCGAATGTTTCGCCGTTTGCAGATAACAGTTAAAAGAGAAAATTTCGAATCTTCGTGGGTAACATAATAAGTCCACAACTTCCATTATCGACTAACAAGACCTGAAAAAGCTTACACGTGAAAATAGCACATACACACGACAATTTGGGTTTTCCTGTCACGAAATTCTCAGTAGCAGCACGGAGTCTGGAAATGTGCCCGATACGGCAATAGGCTCGCCCCTTATTACGTGGGACTAAAGTATATCTGGCGAAAAGTGGGTGTAGAAATACACCTCTGCCTACCTCTACGGGGTTATAGGCGTGAGACTATGTATGTATGTATGTACACACGACAATACGGGGATAACGAGGCCACTTCTATGATACTTTGGTGTCTTCCTGCATAATAACATAATACTAATCGCAATACTTTATTACCGTAATTCTGCTCAGAAAATTTACCATTCATTTTTTATCGGCAAAATGCACGAATAATCAATCTAACTTCTAACAATTTAAAATATCAAGCTTTTATAACGAGATAATAGTAGTCCTAGCTTTTCCTTTTGAAACCTTAAAAAAACTTTAATTAGTTACTAAGGGAAGTCTGTACTTTTGAAGTATTTCAAAATTTCAAAGTAGGTATAGATCGGTTCACGAAAGTTGATCACAAATTTCGGCCGTCGCGCATATGTACATTCGTGCACCAATGGCTTGGCTCCATTCTTGACGCATTTAGGGAATGGCATGGCCATTGGCATTCCACCCGCGCCTCACCCCGCACCTCCACGGGGACCTAAAAAATGATTTCTGCGCAGTGGTCATCTTTCATGAACCGACCTATACTTCATGAACATGTGCTGGTCTATCTTTGATGTCCACAACTTTAAATTATTTTTAAATTATTGCTGACATACGGCCTATACAAAAACATTTAATAAATTATTAATTCACTACCCAACAAATTGCAGCGCAATAAATGATACGGTGCGTGCTGTGAATCTGACATTTCTAAAAACGTCCGGCCCCGAAGTGTTGAAGGTCGTTTTGCAATTTGACAATTTGTATTCAATATACGTGATGCAGTAAAAAAAATAACTGTTTAGTTCAATAAATATTCAGATAACGTTTATGAGTAACAGTAATGCAGACGCAATCGTATATTTAGCCCCGAGAGGAGGCCAAATGGGCAATTTCATTAGAAGCTGTTAGAGCTGTTGCAAAAAAATTAGAGAATACTCTGCAATGCAAATGTCACTTGTGCATTTGCCTTGCAGAGTATGCTCTGTCGAATCACATCGTGAGGTAGGACACAAATCATCATCAGCCTTTAACAGTCCACTGCTGGACTAGGCCTCTCCTTTGAAAGGAGGGATTGGCCTACTTTACCACGCTGGCCAAACGGGTTGGTATAGGGTTTGTATCTAGTTTTCCTTCTCTTACAGTGCTGTTCTCTGCATAATATGCTTACGACACCTATGGGATGACATGGGGTGGTGGCATTCAGCATTCTTAATCGTCACCACACGGACACAAATGCCTGATGAAATATTTATCATTAAATAAATTATTCCAATAATCTCGAGAATTCTGTAAATATTAAGACAATAGGAACAATATGTAGACATAGGCATCTTAGTTCATCTAATAGATACTGTAATGGATCCAACAAGAAGAACTATGCAATCCACCAGGAAGAACTATGCAATATAGATACTGGTTAGATAAATATGCAATATTCGGAGTTCGTTTGCAATTAAAAGATGTTACTATGAAATAATTGTCGTATAATTTGCTCTTATTATAAAAGTAAGTATTTATATAGGAACGAATGCGTTTCACACACATTATTACCGTGTTGATGACAAATAGTAGTCTCTGCCTACCCCTCCGGGAAACAGGCGTGAGTCTATGTATGTATGTATGAAGACAAATATATAACGCAACTCACCAAGCCATATCAAAACGTACTCGTCGATCATGGCCGAAAAGAAAGGCCAATATTCTATTAAAAGCGTTGCCGAAATCTCCCCAAAGGCCACAGTGTAACCGATAAAATTACAATAAGCTCAATTGACCATTGTATAACGACATAAAACATTTCTGACGTGTGAAATGAAAAGTTAATTGCATCCAAATCTATGAGACTCACCGGCCATTTCAAAACATGAGTGCAGAATTACTGCGCTGGTGTAAGTGAGGTTATATATAGTGTAAGCTAAAAGATGCTGAGGGTAGCGGGGTTTTGTGACACCTAGGCATTAATTACTGTTCCTACGGGATATATACCATTACTTACCTTTGTTTTGAGTCACCGATATTTCGGTACATCCGTGAACATGGCGCTTGCAACAGTGTATAAAGGTACGTAGGAACAGTTAAAAGTAATTATAGTGACCACTAAAGTTTAAATATCTAGGCATTAAGGTTACAAATTGTCTGTCGTCCGTGTGGTGACGGATTAAGAATACGGATTGTCACCACCCCATATCATCCCATGGGTGTCGTAAGAGCCGAGAGAGGGAGCATCTTATGCATAGAACAGCACTGTAAGAGAAGGAAAACTTGATACAAACCCTATACTACCAACCCGTTTGGCCAGCGTGGTATAGTAGGCCAATTCCTCCTTTCAAAGGAGAGGCCTAGTCCTGCAGTGGACTGTTAAAGGCTGATGATGATGAAGGTTACAAGCTTAACCGGTCTGGCTCTGTCTCTGTTTTCTCTGAAAGCCAGGCATTTGAGCACCACAATCGAATATAGTTGCCATCCATCCATATTCTATTTGAGATTTATTAAGATCCGTATTCTCGGCCGCGTGTCAACTGGATAACAGTCTTCGAAATCTTATGACACATCATGTTTTGTTACCTTTATTAAATTACTAACCTTAGTACTCAATTATATATTTGCTTTTGATATTGCAATGTCATTGGTATGAAGCAGAGGAAACGATGCTGAAATTAAATGAACATTCCTCTGGTTTTCTGTACCACTCTCTATTCCCTGCCTGGCCTAGGATAAAGTACTAATCTTGTTTAAAAAATAAAACAAAGCAGATTGTAATACGTGTATTCAGGGTTCAGTGGCGTGCCATTGGAGAGGGCTATATCCAGCAGTGGACTATGGCAGGCTTCATCATCATCAGCCTTTAACAGTCCACTGCTGGACTACGCCTCTCCTTTGAAAGGAGGAATTGGCCTACTATACCACGCTGGCCAAACGGGTTGGTATAGTGTTTGTATCAAGTTTTCCTTCTCTTACAGTGCTGTTCTCTGCATAATATGCTCCCTCTGTCGGCTCTTACGACATCCATGGGATGATACGGGACTACGGCAGGCTTATGATGATGATAATTATAAATCTGCTACGAAATTAAACAATATACATTAATATTTTCTTTTTTTGTAACTGATGGTGACTGATGATGAGCAACGAATACACTTAAATTATTATTCTTAATTTGCAACTGCTTAATATAAAAATTAAACAATACACATTAATATTTTCTTTTTTTGTAACTGATGATGACTGATGATGAGCAACGAATACACTAACATTATTATTTTTAATTTGCAACTGCTTAATATAAAAAATTATATTGCGAAGAAATACATAAGTAAAGGCATTTAATTATAAACTTTACTTTCACATATGATTACAGTTTTATATCACCTAACCTTAATTCGAATCTGTCACTATATTATGGATGTGCCACGCTTCATCATGCGTAAAACAGTAGCACATTCAAATTACCTAAGTTCTAACACATTTGCTATCTCGTTTTTGCCAAACATTTCCATGTTTGCCATCTCTCTTTTTCCTCCTTTCACTTATACCATTATCAGCGTATTTTTAATGTACCGAAAAGATTTTACGGCACGCTATTTTATAACCCAGAAGAAATAAATACCATTAACACGAATTAGGTATCATTATTGTACATTTTGAATAACAACTTTGAATTTTATAGAGATAAAATAATATTTTAAGAGCTGAAATTTATTGCATAAGTACTTTATTCCATTGCACAAATATTTTTTTACTGTTACTCAGTCAGAATAATCTTCTTTTGGTATCTAAAATACTCTTCTGGTTGCTGTTCTGAATCTGTAATCATCATCATCATGAGTGCCATAGACCAGAGCCTCTCAAATTGCAGTGAGCTGGTCACATTTGTCGCAGAACTGATAAACATTAGATGAATTGTGTTCTAGAGTGAAGACCACGCTTTGGCAGACGTAGTGTAGGACGCTCTCCGGCTAGGTAGTGATGATATACGCAAAGTGGCTGCAACGGCTTGGAACGAATCTTTAATACTTATACTTGGAAATATTTCATAGAGCCAAGATTAGCATAGATTTATATTTATTTAGAGGCTCACGCCTGTATCCCCGATGGGGTAGGCAGAGGTGTAATATTACACCCACATTTCGCTATGAATTTTTACGTCCCACATAATAGGGAGCGAGCCAATTGCCGTTACCGGGCACATCACCAGACTCCGTGCTGCTAGTGAGAATATGGAAAAACCCAGTAACACTTTGCCCGACCTGGGAATCGAAGCTGGGACCTGCGATCAGCAGTCGCATACGCTATCCACTGGACCACAGAGGCAGTGCAACATAGATAATATTATTAATTAATGATTTACTGTAGCTTTACATACTTATAAACACAGTGCGCCGGTAGTAGAGCCTTGCTGATTTCAGCATATGTAAATGGGCCGGCTCGACCGGGGAAATACTACCTTCACAGAAAATTTACGTAAAGTAACAGAACCTAAACTGTTGCGTTTCGTTTTGGTGAGTGAGATTTCCGGAGGCCCTACCCCCTATTCCTTCTCCCTCATCCTATCCCTTTTCCCAAACCCAAGGGGCGGCAACGCACTTGTGACTCCTGTGGTGTTGCTTGTGTCCATGGGCGGCGGTAATTGCTTACCATCAGGCGATTCGTCTGCCTGTTTGCCGCCTATTACTATAAAAAAAAAACATAATCTGTTTCCTAGCAGCTTTTATTCTCTGCTCATCGCTTATCCCTTGCACCACAGTTACCATCAATATGCCGAAATGTCAAAAATAATGTGAGCTCTCAAATTCTCACTTTGACCTTAAAAGTAGTTAATGATGGACATTTCAATTTGTTCCAACGAGTATACCATTTGAGTCGACTTAATACTCACAAACGACTATAAGAGTTATAATAAACATACACCATATATAACTAGTTATTTGTAACTAAATACCTACTATTGATTTTATTGCACTAAATACATACATACATAGTCTCACGCCTGTTTCCCCGAAGGGGTAGGCAGAGGCATATTAAACGCCCACTTCTCGCCAGTGTTTTGATCCCACGTAATAGGTGGCGAGCCTATTCCCGCTTATCGGGATATTTTGTTTGCCAGAGCCTCGTCCGTTGATCGGCAGGTGCACCACTTGCAGGTGAGGTTGGCTTGGGACCCTAAGTTCTTGGTGGGTTATTGCACTAAATAGATATGGCATAAGCTGTGACTTTGCAGTATTATAAATTGTTCGGTGTTACTTCATTTATCTGTACATTGTCGACTTTGAACGGTATTAGTAAAATACGTAGGTACTGGTTTCAAATAGGAACAGTAACATGAATTGGCGAAATTAGGTAGGTAGTAGAGTATTGCTGATTTCAGCATGAATGGGCTGGCTCGATCTAGAAAGTACCTATTCATAGTGGGAAGAGGCATAGGCCCAGCAGTGGGACTACTGGCGATAGCCTAGTGGTGTACGTAACGGACTACCGAGACGATGGTCTCGGGTTCGATCCACAGGTACCCCGGGCACACACCTCTGACTTTTCGAAGTATGTGTGTATTAAAAATGTTAATTATCGCTCGCTCAATAATGTGCCCGATAGATGGTAATAAGCGCGCCCCCTATTACATTGGGACCTAAACATAACTGGTGAAATGTGAGTGTGTAATACACATCTGCCTACCCCTTCGGGAATAAAAGGCGTGAAGTTGTGGGACTATTTCTATACAGGGCTGATGATGATGAAGACGAATTACAGTCTCATGTTTCGTTCGGTGAGTCAGAGTGCCGAAAGTACCTTCTTCTCTTTCTCTCGCATCCCGTTCATCCTGCTGTTTCTTTCTCATCCTCGTAGACAACTTGGTTGTATTCAAACACACCGCAGTGTGTCTGAACCTCGGTTACCACTTACCATAAGGGCCACTGACTTCTCTGTCTATCTTTTTATGTCCTCCTGTATCCGCGAAGGCTTAGAAAGATTACACCCGTATCTTTCCATGTTATGATTTGTGCACCCCACTTAATAGCGGGCGACCCTATTCCGTTACCGGCCATGTTGCTGGATTTCGTGCTGCTACTAAGAATTCGAAAAAACTTAGTGACACTTTTGCATCATCCGGGAATCTAATTTGCGACCTCAGCAGACGTCCGCTATTCACTGGACCACGGAGGCAGTTTGTCGGACTGCTAACAATATAGAAAAAATACCATTAGCATCCTATTGAGAACTTGGAGCAGCACTTGGAGCCGAAATTTTCGCCTTGGAAACTGAGGTCCGAATATTTAGGTTAGCTGATTTCATCATCATCATCAGCCCTTTATAATCTCCCACTGCTGGGCAAGGGCCTCTTCTCACTATGATAAGGGTAAGACCATAGTCCACAACGCTGGCCAAGTGCGGGTTGGCAGACTTCACATGTCTTTCGACAACATTATGGAGAACTCTCAGACATGCTTTCACAGATAATTATCTTTTTCACAGAACCGCTGCCGTCTGTTCCTGATAACCCGAAGCAATAGCAAGAAGGCACACCTCTTCGTGCCTCATTGAACATGTAACGTGGTCGATATTAGCTATCATGAAGATCTTTGACAGTCGCTATCGGTCTGGGACCTCAAATATTATGACACCATAAATTATTGTTATACCTTTTCGCTTACGGGAATTTGACGGTAGTCCTTCTGCAGGAAAATTAAAAGGGGACAAGAAACGGACAAAGAAACGGAATCCGGGTTTCACAGTGAAAGCCTTGAGTTGAGTCCAAGTCAAAGTGAAAGGGAAACCTAGGATGCGGATTAAAGGCGTAAAGTTTCTTGTTTCGATGTTATAAAACTAACTGCAACATAACCTTAGAACAAAGTAAGCCCTCAGGCTACCTCCACACAGACAGGCGGCTTGCTTAGCCCTTGGAGCCTAGTGGCTTGCATACTGGCTACTCGCTAGGATACACGGTGGCCGCACTGAGAAGCGGTTTTCGTGGTGGGTCGCTAGGTGCCTTGGTCATTTGCTTGTCGGCACGTTGACGATAAGTAACTTAAAAAAAATCCTTTAAATCTGCTTTTCAAGAAAATTCGTCTTTAAATATATCATTTCATGGCCTTATCCATCATTTTCATCACATGTCATAAATAAGCCACCGTCAAGTAATGGGGAGTTGAATGTGCTACATAAACTATTGCGAAATTTTTGCGACCGCGTTTTTATAGAATTCAGTAGCTGAATTTTACAGAGGTTCTCTTTTAGAAACTGATGCAATAAATATTTCATCCATTTTTAATAATACTTGCCTCGCGCCTAGTAATATCGCCAACGTTAGTGAGCAATATAAAAGCCGCGTTAAGCTACATCTTTACAACTCTAGACTAATTACAACAAACAATAAAATTCATTCATCATCCTAATTGGCATAATTTCTCTAGATTAGATACGCTATGTATCTCTGCTTGTTAGTAACCAGAAATGATTTAAGAGCAAAAACCACACGAAACTGAAAACGAGTCCCACCCAAACAATGATCAAACAAATAAACAAAGCACTACAGATCGATAGAAGGTGATACGAGAATTACCTCGTGGGATTCTCACACGGCCGCCAATTCTGCACAAAGTTACACATAATCACTGTTTTTAACGCTTAATAAAGCCATCTGCGATAATGTTACTTGCTCGTTTTGCCAAATGGACTAGTTCTGTTTATCAAGATGTTTGTGAGCAAGAATTGTGGGAAAGATTGCCGATTGGGAAAATAGGTTTATTCAAAAGTCTGTACTGAATTTAAAAATGTCTGGACCCTCATGGCAGTTAGCGTCAAGACGTCCACTACTGAACATAAGCACGCATACCGAATCGAGAGCTGCCCCGATGCCCAACAAGAGGGCACTGAAACCGAACCCCGAGCGTGGTACGAATATACTCTAATTAACAAAAGTGGCCATAAAATAATATCTCACTCCGACCTAAACCTGCATACTTCAACGCCATTTTGGGGGCGCCAGGAGGTCGCGTTAGCATTCTACCCTGCCACCCCGGCGGATAGCCCGAAGGCCACAACCTCCTTGGCGGCGGATGAAGTTGTTGGGCTCCGCCGCCAAAACACCCAGCGGCCGCAGAGAATAGGGAGGACGGCAACCTGACAACACCACACCTCCTCTTCCTCTGCGGCCCAAACGCGACGCAACAATGATAAGAGATAAGATAAGAGGGGGAACAGCGCGTACGCAGTCCCCACTACCAAAAATAACGCATCCGAGTTATCCACATTAGGGATAATCGCAGGGGTCAACCCAACCGCAGTGCAATGGAGGGGTCTCGCCCTGGGGAACCGCCTTCATGATCACGGTGTCGTCTATGCCAGGTAAGTATATTCCGATATAAACCTGGGCTTGGGCCGGCATATCCACGAAGTTCTAGACGAGCTTGTTATAGATAATTTATGTCAGTAAACCCTATCACGCTTTTTGCTCGACACGTTAATCGATCCCGAGACTTCGTAGCTAACACTTTTCCTCTCGAATTAAGGTAATCAATTGAAGTCAATACTGCCTACTCACGTATCGATTTAAAACTAAAAATAAACAAGTTAATATATAATACCAGCATGATTGATTCTAACCTTGACATAGAGGATGTCAAAACAAATGGCTGGTTTCTAACTAAGTCAATGTCCTTCTCAATGTCGAAAGGATATCGCGGCGATCGCGACCACATTCTATTATGTATGAGGTTCACCCATCAATGGACGTTTGCTATGGCAATATGCTAAGTAGCTACCATAAAAAGGTACTAGCAGATGACATGACTATTCGATTGCTTTTTTTTAACAGACGAAAACGAAAATGGCATCGAAAATAATTGGGCAAATGACAAAAGAAATGTCTTCTTTTCATGTGGGTGTGTTGCCAAATCTGTATTGTCTGTATTGTATTTAAAGCGCCCAAAGAACTCTGGCATGACCGAACGCGGTGATCTATGTGGTGACCAGCGTAGACTTTGCTAGCTTAACTTTGCCGATCTAATTACGAAAAGTATATATAAAATGAACGTATGAGCGCTACATAGCTCATTTTTTTTTTCTTTTTAGGGTTCCTTGGTCCACAAGGAACCCTTATAGTTTCGTCATGTCCGTCCGTCTGTCCGTCCGCAGCCTAGCTCAAAGACGCCTGGTGCTAGAAAGCTGGTATTTGACATGAATATAAATGACATGAAATACAATATTGCAACAAAACTGTAGAATAAAATTTAGGAAAATATTTTTTAAGGGTATCTCCCCTACATATATAGTGGGGTTGAATTTTCTTTTGGTTGAGTACCCCATTGTGTGGGGTATCATTGGATAGGTTTTAAAAAAATATGATTAGTTTGCTCAAATCATTTTTGGATCAAGTGATAATTGAAAAAAATTGTTAGACTCAAGTGTCCCCCCCCCCCCCCCCTCTCTGCCGGCTAAATTATTAATTTGGAAGAAGTGAAAAAAATCACAAATATAGTACATATAACGAATTTAAAAGGAAAACTATCACGGCTAAGTAGACATCACTAGTTTACAAGTAATCGTCGGTTAACTTATAAATACCTATTTCTGTGAGTTTACATTGGGCTTAATCTTTAAGATGCCCGTTTTAAGTCCCATGTGAAGCAGAAGTTGTTATCAATAATGGCCATTATGGACAACTACGGAACCCTACATTGCGCGTGGCCCGACACGCACTTGGCCGGTTTTTTTTAGCTTAATTATTAATATGCTCTTGAGATAATTTTCTTTTTTGCGTCGATTTAATAGTTTATTTTCTCTTTCTTGGAGTATGTTGTGGTAAATACAGATTGATTCATGAGTCGCATGCTTTTTTATTTAAATGCATACGTTGTATAATTATGTACCACATAATTAATTGTTCCAATTTTTTTAAGCAATGTAGGTCATACTCGTTGTATATCAGCCTACTGCTGATCACGTGAATGAAAGGATTACATGATTTATAAACCGACCTGAATAGTGACAACTGCAAGCCATGTATTTTTAGACTCTATTTAAGTATAGCACACAGAGACGTCTAGAGTCTAGACTGAAGCAGTAATAACCAAATCTATAAAATGTATTTATTTATTTGTTTACTACTTCGTAAGAGTATATAAATCTTATCTATACTAATATAATAAAGCGGAAGAGTTTGTTTGTTTGTTTGTTTGTTTGTTTGTTTGTTTGTTTGTTTGTTTGTTTGTTTGTTTGTTTGTTTGTTTGAACGCGCTAATCTCAGGAACTACCGGTCGGATCTGAAAAATTCTTTTTGTATACGATAGCCCAGTTATTCCGGAAGGCAATAGGCTATATAACATAGCGCTTCGACCCTTTGGGGCCGGGCAAAAGGCTAAAAAGGCTAAAACATAATGTCGGCTAATCTCAGGAACTAGCAGTCGGATTTTAAAAATTGTTATTGCCTATGATAGCCCAATTATTCCGAAAGGCTATAGGCTATATAAAATTACGCCACAACTTTAAGGGGCCAGACAAAAATAATAAAATGGTCAAACGAGAAGGGGGAGGGTTGGGTCAAAGGCAAAAAAGGCTAAACGAATAGGATACAATCTATATGGGTATCGTTTTCGAGATTTTCGGGACGCTGATTAATAATATGAAATTTATTTAGTGATCCAAGATGGCGGACGGGAAATCAAAGATGGCGGATGAGAAAATTTTAAATATCAATATGGGTATCGCCTTCGATATTTTAAGGGGTGGAGAATTGAAATACAACATCTATTTCGTGATCAAAGATGGCGGATGGGCAATCAAAGATGGCGGATGGGAAAATTTTAAAAAATCAATATTGGTATCGTCTCTGATGATTCAAGGGATGGTGAATCCAAATACAACATTTATTTCGTGATCAAAGATGGCGGATAGGAAATCAAAGATGGCGGACGGGATTTTTTTTTAAAGTCGATATGGGTATCGTCGCCGATATTTAAAGGGATGGGAAATCCAAATCCGACATCTATTTCGTGATCAAAGATGGTGGATGAGAAATCAAAGATGGCGGATGTGAAAGTTTTAAAAAACCAATATAGTTATCGTCTCCGATGTTTTAAGGGATGGCGAATCTAAATACAACATATATTTCGTGATCAAAGATGGCGAATGGGTTTTTTTTTTAAATCAGTATGGGTATCGTCTCCGATGTTTGAAGGGATGGAAAATCCAAATACAACATCTATTTCGTGATCAAAGATGGCGGATAGGAAATCAAAGATGGCGGACAGGAATTTTTTTTAAAGTCGATATGGGTAGATAATTGTCTCCGATATTTTAAGAAATGGAGAATTCAAAACCACCATCTATTTCGTGATCAAAGATGGCGGATGGGATTTTTTTTAAAATCAATATGGGTATCAACTCCAATATTTAAAGGGGTGGGGAATCCAAATCCAACATCTATTTCGTGATCAAAGATGGCGGATGAGAAATCAAAGATGGCGTATGGGATTTTTTTTAAAGTCGATATAGGTGTCGTCTCCGATATTTTAAGGAATGGGGAATTCAAAAACACCATCTTTTCGTGATCAAAGATGGCGGATGGGATATTTTTTAAAAATCAATATGGGTATCGTCTCCGATATTTGAAGGGATGGGGAATCCAAATACAATATCTATTTCGTGATTCAAGATGGCGGATGGGAAATCAAAGATGGCGGATGGGAAAAAATTTAAAAATCAATATGGGTATCGTCTCTGATGATTTAAGGGATGGTGAATCCAAATAAAACATCTATTTCGTGATCAAAGATGGCGGATAGGAAATCAAAGATGGCGGACGGGATTTTTTTTAAAGTCGATATGGATAAATATCGGAGACGATACTTTAAGGAATGGGCAATTCAATATTATATAAAAATCTATGTTTGTTTTTGCATCATTTATAGACCCTGCAATGATAAGAGATTAAGCGCTAAGTCAGTGGTAACTTGGAAAAGGGGCTTGGAAAAAAGGGAATTCAATAAAAACTCTTAAAAAGGCGATACGGAGTTCGCTGGGTCAGCTAGTACTAATATATAAAGCTGAAGTGTTTGTTTGTTTGTTTGGTTGAACGCGCTAATCTCAGGAAGTACTGGTCCGATTTGAAAAACTCATTCAGTGTTAGATAGGTCATTTATCGAGGAAGGCTATAGGCTAAATAACATCACGCTATGAGCCACGGGAGCGGAGCAGTAGCCTTAAATAACGCGGGTGTAACCGCGGGCATCATCTAGTTTGATTATAACAGTTCAGTGTCCACGTTATGTTATGTCCGCAGTTACGCTTGCACATCAGTTTTTTATTAACCTTTTTCTGTCAGATCCTGTTGGAATTTCGGGAAATCCGTTCATAGAGCAATTCTACGCGCCCCAAAAGACAACCTCGCCAAATTTCAGCTTCTTGCGCCTAGTCGAGTCGAACCTATGATTTTGTTTTGGAAAGGGTGAAGAAAGGGCTTCTCCACCCTTTCCAAAACAAAATCGTAGATTCGTCGTCTCAATTTATTTACTTCACTATGAGTAAACCCAAGAATGAATTTGTTAAGAAGACCGTCCATACTTGGACTCTAATTGTCGTGCTGCCGTGGGTAAGAAGCTCATTTATCTATAGTAAAATATGAAATAAGCAACCTTTTAATTGCTCAATAACAAGTAATACAAATTTATGTGAGAGGTGTGTTTCGAAGGTCTTGATGCGTCACGCATATAGAAGTCAGCTGTACAGCCGATTAGATCCACTAATTATACCATCAAATTATAGAGAACGGTGCAAAAATAAATATGTATGTACAGTAAATGGTATTGCTTCATTTGTATAACTCGTTTTACGTGCCTTATGGCTGTGAATGTTTTTGATTAGCTTATGTTGTAAGAGAAATCGTAATGATTTTTTGATAATCGTAGGCATTTGCGTAAATTCGCTCGAAATTGATCTGTAGTCCTAATTTACTTAATATTTTAGCAAACAAAGAAGACATATTGTGTTACGATACTGAAATATGAGATGTGTTATATTTCCAAGGGCATTTAAATTTTTTTCTTAACTTTACATTTTCATCTAGTGTTGCAATCATACCTTATGTTAAATCATACATACATAGACTCACGCCTGTTTCCCCGAAGGGGTAGGCAGAGGCATATTAAACGCCCACTTTTCGCCAGTGTTTTGATCCCACGTAATAGGTGGCGAGCCTATTGCCGCTTATCGGGCTATTTTGTTTGCCAGAGCCTCGTCCGTTGATCGGCACGTGCACCACTTGCAGGTGAGGTTGGCTTGGGACCCTAAGTTCTTGGTGGGAACCCTATGCACATATATGTTAAATCATACCTAGTTAAAAAGATTATCTTCATAACTGACTTCTATGAAGGTGAAGCTTTTCATGTTTTTATCATAACTGGACTGCCTCCGTGGTCCAGTGGATAGCGTATACGACTACTGATCGGAGGTCCCAGGTTCGATTCCCGGGTCGGGCAAAAGTGTTACTGAGTTTTTCTGAATTCTCAGCAGCAGCTCGGAGTTTGGTAATGTGCCCGATAACGGCAATAGGCTCGCCCCCTATTACGTGGGACTTAAAAATTCAAGGTGAAATGTGGGTGTAATATTACACCTCTGCCTACCCCTTCGGGGATACAGGCGTGAGTCTAAATAAAAAAAATACTGTCTAATATTTTCGTTATACTACTATTGTGTCGTAGATTGCGATTCACGACAGTACGCGAGATTTGATGACTGCGCTCGATAGTTTGGCACATACAGCAACATTAATATCAACAATGATAAAAAATGCTCAATATGCTTCATAAAAGCCGTGATCATCATCATCATCATCATCATCGTCATCCTAGTGTTACCGGTTGCATCCAAGACTTTTCATCTCGGAGCTCGCGGTCCGCTTACTCGTTTAACCAGATTTGCCAGAATATTAACTTTCCGCTATCTGTTTATCGTATACTGAAGACTGGTCGATATCTTCAGCCAGTTTTTATTCTATTGAGTTAAGCTGTCCTTGGTTTGTCTTTGTCGATAGATAGATATAGTCTCTTTTACGCTAAAAATAAAAGCAGAAACTCATTCATAGGAATACAATCAGTAGGTACCTACTTAACTACTACATGTCATGTTAACAAACAGAGAGATGAGAATGTCAACTACCTGAACATTCATTCATTAAATAAACAGAATGAAAGTAAAATTAGAAATACCGTGCATTAAAACTGACCGTACATGCGGCTACATAAGCAACTACAGTACCTATTCCAATGTACGCTGAATTGTCGCCTTAAAGGTTACCACTTAATGACAGATCAACTTATACTGGTCTTTTAAAGCTTAACAAGAGTTACGAGACGATATACGCCAAGTGGCTGGCAGCGGCTGGACACGAAGAGCCGAAAATCGGGCTCAGTGGCGTGCCATTGGAGAGGCCTATATCCAGCTGTGGACTACGGCAGGCTGATGATGATGATGAAGAGTTACGACGCGGCTGTACCCGCACTAACATTTTAAAAATGTCAAATTCAGTTTAGGTCGGTTGCCCTATCAGGCGGCTAAAAGAAGTTGCCGCCATCAAAGATCCGGCGAGGTTGCTGCAAAAAATACTAACCGCTATTTGCTTGGCCCAGCCGCTACTGGACAAGGTTGGCTAGGGTTTGGCCTTCTCCACACTTCACCCGTAGGAGAGATTAAGACACAATTACTTTGCTTGCGCTATAGGTGGAGAATTAAAACAAACAAAAAACAACTCAAAGTGAGACAAAACCAAGGTGATGGTTGTAGATCGCTCTAAACAACTTGAGCACACAGGAAGCTTACAACTGGATACTGTCGATGAGTTCATCTACTTGGGATCATGCATAAGCAGTGACGGCTCTTCGGAAAAAGAGATACGCCGCAGAATCGGAATGGCAAAAACGTAAAATGACACGGCTCCTCAAGATTTGGAATGACAGAAGTATCACCACTGCAACGAACATGAAATTAGTTAACTCACTCGTCTTCCCTATTTTTCTTTATGGAGCCGAAACCTGGACACTGATATCGGCAGACCGTGAACGCATTGACGCGTTTGAGATGTGGTGTTGGCGCAAAATGCTGAGTATGCCGTGGACCGCACGAAGGACAAACATCTCAATACTGATCCAACTCAGGATTACTATAAGACTGTCGACCATATGCCTCCGCCGCACAATGGAATACTTCGGGCATATTGCGAGACGTAATCCTGACAATCTAGAGGGCTAACAGTAACGGGCAAAATCGAAGGTCGTAGACCTAGAGGACGCAGCCCCATACGATGGACCGACCAGATTCGCACCATACTCGACACCGGCATTCACAACGCTATTCACTTTGCTCAGGATCGCAAAAAATGGAAAACTTTTATAAAAGATAAGATCCTGAAGGGAGGTCGCGACCCTCAGTAATGAAGAAACGACACACAGAGAGAGAGAATGTGTTATTTGAAATCAGAAAATTGATATTTCTTATCTTCCTATAATCCTTGTGTTGATTTTGCTTGTAAGTCTGTGGTTTTTTTACATGTCTAATTTGTGATTTTAAATGATATATAAATAGTTATCATTTGTTTTTCAAAGATTGATGATTTTATAAAGCCACTTTTTAGTTTTTAAGGATACTCGATATGTTTTGTGAAATCAAAAAATGTATATATTTTACTTTTTGCTTGTTGAGTTTGCTCGTAAATCTGTGATTTTTTGTACATGTCTCATTATCTAATATTCTCCAAAGATTTTTGATTTTATAAAGATACTTTTTAGTTTTAAAGGATAAGTACTTGCTATGTTATGTGAAATCAGAAAATTGAAACTTTTATGTTTGCTTATTGACTTTGCTCGCAAATCAATGAATGGTTATCATTTGTTAACCAAATATTGTTGATTTTATAAAGATACTAATTAGTTTTTCAGTATTTTTGATATGGCTTGTGACGTCAAAGACTGTATATTTTTTATACTTCTGTTAACTATTTCAATATATAATTTATACGTGATATGTTTTGTGAGATCAGAACATATATATCTTAATTTTCTTGTGTTGACTTTTAAATATATAATTTGTACAAATTGATGTCGTTTTATTTTATACAACAATATATTAGAAAACGGTAACCAAGCTTTAAACTATTTTATTACCTTTTCCTGAAACAGTATTTTTTGTTCAGACCGTACGCACAAACCAAAGAGTTTTTGGGTGATTTTGTAATCGGTTGAGTTAGGAATACTTATAGGATAAATTGAGAACTAAAAATTTAATAAACTGCTGTCGGTTGAGTAAGGACCTCAAATCGGATGAGTAAGGAAAAAAATCGGTTTAGGATGAAACGTCATAGGTTGAATACGGAACAACCCATTTTTTGAGCTTATTATATTCGGTTGGAAAGGTACAAGATATCCCGATCTCAATAACAGCACAGCCAAAAATTATTCTGGTCTTCTTCTTCTTCTTTTCGTGTGAGTGTGTGGCCAACTCTGGTGTCGGAGTTTTCAGACCGCCCGTAGGCCTCCGACATGGCCTAACGATCCTTATCCTTAGACAAGAACCGGGACCGACAGCTTTACGTGCTCTCCGAAGCACGGTAGCGCTCAGATGTAAATGCCACACACGGTCACCCATCCAAGTGGCGACCTGTGCAAGCGTTGCTTAACTTTGTCGATCTGTTACGAACGACAAGCTAAGTCTCGCTAAAAGAATCACAAACGGACAAGCAGATTTCATACATAAATTAATACATTCTTTAGTCGTGCCTATTTTTAGGGTTCCGTACCTCGAAATGAAAAAACGGATCCCTTATAGGATCACTTTGTTGTCCGTCCGTCTGTCAAGACATTTTTTCTCAGAAACGCGTAGAGGTATTAAACTGAAATTTATATCAAATAGTCAAGTCTACTGTCCCGTGAAGCTGTGAAAAAATAAAACTACTAAGCCAGCGCAATCAAAAGATACAGCCGTTTATGCTGCAAATTTCCGCAAATTTAAAAACTCGCAAGGAAATCAAAACCTACAGGGTACTTCCCGTGAACTCAGAATCTTGAAATTTGGTACGAAGCAATGTCTTATAGTACAGCATATCATAAAAATATTTTTAATAATTTTGAAGTTACTATTCTTTTTCTTATTAACGTGGAAAGTTATTAAATTGAAATTCACATCAAATACTCGGGTCTACAATACCTTTAAGCTGCAACAAAATCAAACTTCTATCTCAAGGCAATAAAAAGAAACGGCAATTTTACTATATTTTCAAACTCGCAACTACTGGCAAGGGAATCAAAACCTACAGGGTACTAGCCCTTCCCTTATGAACGCGTAGAAGTATTACATTGAAATTCATATCAAATACTCAAGTCTATAATACCTTTAAGCTGTAACAAAATCAAACTTTTATATCAACGCAATAAAAAGAAACGGCAATTTAAGCCGCATATTTTCTGGCAACTACTCGCAAGTGAATCAAAACCTACAGGGTTCTTACCGTGAACTCAGAACCTTTAAATTTGGCACGAAGCAACTTCTTAAAGCACAGACAAAGGCAAAATTCCGAAAACCGATTTAGTTCAGTACATCATATTATTAAAATATTTTTAATAATTTTAAAGGTACTAACTACCTGCCTCATGAACCCGTAGAGGTAAAAATTTAAATTCATATCAAATGCTCAAGTCAAACCTTAAGGGTATTTCCAGTAAAATTCCTTCCTTAATTTTTTTAGTTACATCACATATTTTTTTAAATAATCATATATACCTACAGGTTTGTACGGAACCTTCGGTGCGCGAGTCCGACTCGAACTTGACCGGCTTTTTTTTTCATTAACTCCGCCCTCTTCAAATTACAAGTGTAAATCTAGAATTCATTTGAATATTTTTTAAATTCAAGTCCATGATTTCTCTCGCAGCCATATTCTCAATAACATTCTAAAAGATTGTAGCAGAAATAAAAAATCTGTGTCGAATATTTTTACTTAGAATGGTCACGGAATTTATGACGCTTTGAGTACGCAAAAATTCTTCAATTGTCGCGTTGGTTATATGATATAAGTTTGCGGTTACAAGCTTTAAGGTCAGACAAATTAATTTACTATCAGGAATATTTTAAGCCTTCATAAACATACACATTATAGTCCATATTTCTAAATATTATGTTATGAGTTTTGTGAAAAGTGCCGTTCAGACGAATCTACATATTGATGTGCAAGATTAAAAGCACTTCAGATGAATGAAGAGATGAATGAAATGAAGAGGACTGGACACAATTATTCACAGCATTTCACTCTGGATTTCACGAAGGCCTTTGAGTACGGGGAGTCAAGTCAATACCTTCAAATAGCCTGATACTAGACTAGTAATGGAATATGACTTGCACTATGGTATATGATTATATATTGCTTATAGCCTATATATATAGGGTGCATAGGGTTCCCACCAAGAACTTTGGGTCCCAAGCCAACCTCACCTGCAAGTGGTGCACCTGCCGATCAACGGACGAGGCTCTGGCAAACGAAATATCCCGATAAGCGCCAATAGGCTCGCCACCTATTACGTGGGATCAAAACACTGGCGAAAAGTGGGAGTTTAATATGCCTCTGCCTACCCCTTCGGGGAAACAGGCGTGAGTCTATGTATGTATGAATGTATGTTATAGCCTTCCTCGATAAATGGGCTTTACAACGCTAAAAAAATATTGAAATGGGAAACAAACAAATTGTTCAGCTTTATTATATTGGCTGCCTTGTTGGTCTCGCGGCATAAAATGTGCGCGTGGGATTGGGAGGTCTCGGGTTCGATTCCCGGGTCGGACAAAGTGTTATTGGGTTTTTCCGTTAGGAAATTCTCAGTAGCCGCACGGAGTCTGGAAATGTGCCCGGTACGGCAGTAGGCTCGCCCCCTATTACGTGTGACCTAAAAATTCATGGCGAAATGTGGGTGTAATATTACACCTCTGCCTACCCCTTCGGGGATACAGGCGTGAGTCTATAAAAAAATTATTATATTAGCATAGATTGATAAGGGGTGCCGTAAAATGATTTTGGTCCAAACAAAATCTGTCTTGGAGATTGGCTACTTTCTGGTAGACAAAGCCTGCCTGTAGTTGTCTGTAATTGATTTTATAATGATTATACCCTACTGGGTGCGTCCCTCCAATTACTGACTGAAGTTTAAAACTTAAAACAGCGTGCAATGTGACGCTGTCGTGCAGCGAACGCTGCATCAACGCTAGTTCCACGTTGGAAAAACGCGCTTGACGAACGCTAGAGTTGGGGTCTAAGAGAGTAGGTCACGTATGTGAAACAGAATTACCGTTTGCCATCACTTAGTGCCGTGTCTTGTCAACTAGCAGTAAAACCTGATTACTTTAAGATTGCCTGTTCACTGCAGCGAAGAGCAATAGAGATGCTCAAATCGCATAAACTTAACCGGTAGCCTTAGGCTAAAACCAATAATGCCTAAGCTTTCTAAAATGTCTAGTGACGCTCTAGGCGTACATATTTATCACTACAACTAATTTGAATTTCAAACCATCACGCCATCAATCGGGTCAATTTTCAGGGTCAGCAGACACATTGTGTAACGAAAAAACAAGCTTCCAATATAAATTAATTATTTTCACGGTCGGCTTTGTTTACGATGACAAGAATCAAACTGGTTTGATCAAATCCATTGAGCAAATGATACAGATTATGAATATATGTATTATTTATTTGCATTCGTAAGTTCAATCACCTTACGATAAGTCTTTGACCGATCATGTTATTTGGGAGTTGGAACACATTTTTATTATAAAGTAATGCAGAATCTAGAACGTCTCTTTAGACTTTCGTACTGTAAAAAAATGTAGTTTCTTGTTTACCTGTTTGCAACAATGCGTCAGGAGTACTTATCTTAATATATAAAATCCTTGCGTTACTGACTGACTGACAGACACGCTACAGCCGAAACTATTGGGCGCAGGAAGCTGAAATTTGGCATGTATGTTCCTTGGGGACCGAAGGGGTGCACTAAGAAGGGATTTCCCGAAATTCCCAAGGGATCGGCTGAAACAGATACATTTAAAAAATTGCAGTCGTAGCTGCTGGCGTCTTCTAGTAATAATATAATTATGCTTAGGCACTCACATGCTATATTTAGGGTCAAAACACTTTATATAGACCAATTACAATTTTGCCATCTTCAAGCAATTTGGTCATTCTTTTTTGGTTCCAAGTTCATGTCTGTGATGAAAATTCTGTAGCACAGTGAGAATTTGTAATACGTATACAAAGGTTGCAATACAACCCTTGAATCATAACCGCTTGGTGGATCACAAATACGCGAACCAAAAGCACAAACAAACTAAATCCAGTAAACTTCGATCCAGTATGCGAATCAAAAAGTTTGTAAATTTTCAAGGCGAAATTTGGAAATAACTTGTATAATTATCAAGATACGTTAATTTGCATACAGACCATCACATTACATTAACACTTTAACTGCCAAGCAAAAATGATTGACAGCCAATCCTCCGCTACCGTAGGTCACCGGTGACCTTTGCGGCGGTTAAAGTGTTAAAGGTACACAAATATATAAATCACTTTTCAATGTCAAGCGGACGAAATATTGCATACCGATTTAGCAATCCAGTGTAATCTGCTTTTCCTTGTCAGAATAATTCCTAGTCTTTTTGCCTACTTCCTTTCTCAAAATAGGCAGCGTTTTGAATCTGTTTCTTTGGTGGTGCTTATTATAATCTCCAAGAATATAAGAGAACACATCCATATCAGAAATATTTGCGATAGGACAGTAACCGAACTCTCATCATCAGCCTTTAACAGTCCACTGCTGGACTAGGCCTCTCCTTTGAAAAGAGGAATTGGCCTACTATACCACGCTGGCCAAACGGGTTGGTATAGGGTTTTTATCAAGTTTTCCTTCTCTTACAGTGCTGTTCTATGCGTAAAATGCTCCCTCTGTCGGCTCTTACGACACCCATGGGATGATATGGGGTGGTGACAATCCGTATTCTTAATCCGTCACCACACGGATAACCGAACGGTAACCGAACTACTGCGCGACAACTAACCAAGTATCGGCGCACGGACGGTTACGTCTTTTCGTACGAAAATACTCGACGAAAGATGGTGCAGTAAGAGCCCTGCTGTAGTCATGTCTGCAGACGTATGCTGTACGGCTCTAATTTCCTGACCCTACTCCCATGCACGCTTTTGTATGCATGTTTATGTGTGTGTTTTATGTGCCTCAACCCTGTTGCAGTAAGGCACCATTTGAAAGAGCTGTAACTGTCAGGTATGTTCTTGGTACGTAGGATCTAGATCTAACATCGTAACCTATAACCAGCAGTAGGCTATGGTAGGATGATGATGATGATGAAAAAAGGTAATGTTGGCAGTGGCTCTTCATCATCATCAGTCTTTAACAGTCCACTGCTGGACTAAGCCTCTGCTTTGAAAGGAGGAATTGGCCTACTATACCACGCTATCCAAACGGGTTGGTATAGGGTTTGTATCAAGTTTTCCTTCTCTTACAGTGTTGTTCTCTGCATAATATGCTCCCTCTGTCGGCTCTTACGACACCCATGGGTTGATATGGGGTGGTGATATTCCGTATTCTTAATCGGTCACCACACGGACGAGTGGCTCTTATCACCTGGATATTAAGTGTCCAACCTGGAAGCCGTTGTATCATGAACATGAGATCAGTGTGATCTATGTTACACATAAGAAGCCAATGTATAAACTTGATATTACAAATCTACATAGTTTCGACATCTAGAAAAAAAAATGCACCGTGTAAGCTAGTATACAAATAAAAAGAAAGACCCTGAATAATATTTATTCAAATATGTTCATTAACCTACTTTTACAAAATAAACAAAAAACAGAAAAATGTGCATATTGTAATTTCTCTGCAAGGATTCCGTATCATTTCAAAACCTAAAAAAAATTATTATGCCGTTTCAGCTTTTGTACTATGAAACCTAGTTTCATTCTATGGCAACTTTAATTTTGATAACAATTTCTGCAATGGGAAGTTTCATTATGACAATTTCATATCTGAAATATTAATTCCCGCATGTACAAAAAATATCTAAGGGAGGTTTCAGATTAGCGTATTTTTCTGCGCGTGTACGGTCGTTTCAGCATACGCTATCAGCTTACCGGTGCGCTACATTACGCGCTTCAAAAAACCGGACTCGCGTAAACGGCCATATTTCGGCATGATCGCTCGAAACGCTAGTGATATCTTGTCAGTGTCAACATGGATTCTGACGGCTCGCGCTTATACGAGCTTAGAAGCGCGTCAACGTTCGTACGAGTTGCGCGTGTGCCAAAAGGCGCGCCTATACGCGCCCACACGCGCTTCCAAAAACGAGCTTCGCGTATAAAACGTTAGTCTGAAACCGGCCTTAACTATTCCACTTTTAGTTTTAGTAAAGAGGAGGAGAGAAAAAAGGAAATTAAAAAACCGGCCAAGTGCGTGTCGGGCGACGCGCAATGTAGGGTTCCGTAGTTGCCCATAATGGCCATTATTGATACATAAAATGTAGTTTCCAAGATATACTACTGCTATACATACGTAGTACATTACATACCAAAGTACGTACTATATCTTTAAGATTAAGCCAGCGCTCCCAACGTAAACTCACATAAATAGGTATTTATAAGTTAACCGACGATTACTCGCAAACTAGTGATGTCTACTTAGCCGTGATAGTTTTCCTTTTAAATTCGTTATATGTACTACATTTGTGATTTTTTTCACCTCTTCCAAATTAAAAGTTTAGCCGGCAGAGGGGAGGGACACTTGAGTCTAACAATTTTTTTCACTTAAAAGCTTGATATTTGACAAACCAATCACTTGATCGAAAAATGATTTGAGCAAACTAATAATATTTTTTTAAAACCTATTCAATGATACCCCACATAATGGGATACTCGACCAAAAAAAATTCATCCCACTATATATGTAGGGGAGATACCCTTAAAAAAAATCTTTTCCTAAATTTTATTCTACAGTTTTGTTGCAATATTTTATGTCTATATTCATGTCAAATATCAGCTTTCTAGCACCAGGCGTCTTTGAGCTAGGCTGCGGACGGACAGACGGACGGACATGACGAAACTATAAGGGTTCCTTGTGGACTACGGAACCCTAAAAAGAGACAAAACAATAAAATTATTGGCAGTTTTATGCGTCAAAACCAAGTATTATTGAATTATTGTCTTGAAAAATAGTCCTAAAAGCTGAACGAAGCCGTTCGCTTAGTCGACGGAAAATTACGACTTAGGCCTCTCCCACATTGGTCATGACTAGTCATGAGCGTTCCTCGAGCGTACGCTCAGCGTCTGTTCGTCGTGCGCCCGGCGTTCACGTTATTCTACAGAGTGAACGCCGAGCGCACGCTGGGCGTACGCTCGAGGAACGCTGACGCCCAATGTGAGGTCGGCCTTAATCACGCGAAACCTGAAGGCCAATTCTCGTATATTATATGACATTGAAACTATACTTTGAACGAAATGAGATTAGATTTTCAATTGACTCAGAATCGGTATTCTGCTAATTTAATGTCATTATCGTCTAATTTGACTTCTATAGTTCGACTTTGACACATTGTTCAAAATACGATGTAGTCCACGATAACATTCAAATATCAGTAAATTTAGGAGAATACCATTTGTGACATGAGTATGATCCTGACATTAGATCGAACCTGCATTTTGATCAAATATAATTAAGAGAATTGGGCCTCTGAAACAAAATTAAAAGTGAGTAAACGGTACATTTAGGCACTTCACCTTTAATGACGAGTTATCTAAATAAAATTCAATTTCATCAATAAGATAGGCTTTACAAGCAACTTTCAAAACTGTACGTCAACTATAAGTACCTACTAGAAAGTAAGTAAAGATGATCGGACAGATGCCTACAATACCTACGTGCTGGCATGCCTATATCACTTTATTGCTTAGAGATAGACGCAAGTAGCTTTTTCTAATTAGGTTCCGTATATTTGGGAGAACGATTTTATGATACTACATTAATAATGTAATCGATTTTAAACTTTTAGTAGATACATACATGGTTTACATATTTTGAACATTAATAAAATTGTTATGACGTCTATAGACGTCAACTGTCCTTGAAAGGGTTAGTGATGTAATCGATTTTAAACTTTGCAGTAGATACGTACCTACATATTTTGCATAACTAAACATTTGCATGTTTGTGAGGCATATCATGTGACCCTATGGCGATGATCATAGGTTCCCTAACCCGCGCTAGATGGCGGCGGGCACCCATATTCAGGCAAATAAATTATTTGTATTTGAATGTAGCTTATGTCAAATATGTATCTCTAGTTCTCAAATCTATGGATAGATCAAATACTTGGAGCGTCCGTAAGTGATTCAAGCAGAGAGGTTGGACTAGTAATAGTTACTTAATATAGTCTAAGGGCGGTTTCAGATTAGCGTATTTTTCTGCGCGTATACGGTCGTTTTAGCATACGCGCTTACACGCGCGCTACAATACGCGCTTCAAAAATCCAGAGTCACGTAAACGGGCGTGTTCGCTCGAAACGGTAGTGACGTCTTGTCAGTGTCAACATGGATTTTGACGGCTCGTGGTTATACGAGCTTAGAAGCGCGTCAACGCTCGTACGAGTTGTGCGTGTGCCAAAAGGCGCGCCTATACGCGCCTACATGAGCTTCCAAAAACGAGCTTATACACGCGTATAAAACGCTAATCTGAAACCGCTCTAAGGATTGAAGTCTTTTTTTTCTCTTTATTTTTACTCTTTTTACTTTTTATAAGGGGGTTTAGTCACATTGACTATGTCACCCTCGTAATACAAAAGAGATTTAAATCTTGATATGCGAAGGAGGTCGTGCATACCTACTACGGAATCCTAAAAACATTGAATATTATAATGTATACGGTATTCACTTTAATTTTTAGTTTATTTTTAAAGTCTGTATTATATTTAGTTTAGAAAATATCTGCTCATAAGATATGCATAAGTAAGTGATTTAACCTCATTTGCATAATTTTAATTTCGACGTTTTAATATTGCACTGATACCTCACGTGTTTCTATAATAGGTGTTGTTAATAATCTTATATTAAGTATCTGTAAATTCTTTAGTATTAAATAACTTTACGAAAGCGAAGAAAGTTTGTTTTTTAAGTGATATTTGATATGTTTAATGAAATATAAAAATTGCATAACGCAGCTTGCTTAGGGACACGCGGGGCTTATGAAAGCCGATAATATATAATATGGTTTTATTTTAACTAACTTTTAACGTGAACCTCCAACTTTTTATTATTATGAATTAACGTCTAACGAAGTATGACGTCAGTCGCTCTGTGGAAAAACAAATAAGTTTAAAAAATATAACTCGACTTCGTGAAAATCGGGGTCTAAAAAGAACGAAATAAGAAATAGCTCATCATCAGCAGCCTTTAACAGTCCACTGCTGGTCTAGGCCTCTCCTTTGAAAGGAGGAATTGGCCTACTATACCACGCTGGCCAAACGTGTTGGTATAGGTTTGTATCAAGTTTTCCTTCTCTTACAGTGATGTTCTCTGCATAATATGCTCCCTCTGTCGACTCTTACGACACCCATGGGATGATATATCCGTCACCACACGGACAATGCTCTAGCTTGAGCATTTCTGTACTTATAAATTTCTGGATTTATACCATATAGCCAATAACATAACCCTTCCTTTGGGCTACGCCGTAGTCGGGTAAAAAGCAAATATTCTGTCATATGTTTATACTTGTAAGCTGACCCCGCCTCCAAGCCGAAAGTTGCGGATTTAGGGGCGGAACATATCTGACGGAAGATCCGTCGAACATATCTTCGGTCGCGTATATTCCGTCAAATGAGTCGGTACACATCTGACGGAAAATGCGTCGAGCGTATCTGCACACATTTGCTAAAAGTGTGGCTATTATGCACACATATAAGTTTGTTCGTGCAGGGCCGTACTCAGGGCAGCTCAATATTTTACTGTCATATTCTTTTACCTAATCATTTTTCGTGTTCCCTGATGTTATCTAGTCACTGAAGTCCGGTAGTTATTGATATTGTAATTCGAGTTTGACTATTAAAAATATGTCGGACTTAAGAGATTTTTATAGTAGCCAACAAGCATTTGAATATATTTCCTATATAGGTATGGAGGTTCAAAATTAAAAGACGATGATACGATTTGGTTACGGTTTTAGTTTACACTCATCTAATAGTATTATAGCAATTTCCTCCCAAGCCCGTCGCTTGGCTGATCGGTCGCTATAGCATTTTTCTTTTAAATTCCACAGACATAGTCTGTTTTGCACTTCTGTGATAAATCGTTCTGTATGAAACATTTGCAATTAAAAATACTTCGAACGGCCTGTAAACTTAACGATCTGTGCTCTTTCCAGTTATAATATATTAGTCTATGCTGTGCTCATTGACATAAATATTTTTTTTTTATTGTTGCCTATGAAAATGACTACATGCCGCCTGATCTTAAGCGTACATGGAGTCCCATAGCAAAAGTCATCATGCCAATAAAATATTAATAATAATGGCATGATGGACCCTAGCTTTTAAGTATGACGTGCTTAATGTTACTAACTTTTCTTAAATTCTCAGTGCTGGTTTTTAGGTATTTTTTTGAAAATATTATTAAAATCATAATTAATTCTGCCAGACTCATTACGACGGCAGTAATTCCCGTAGACCTTTAGAACCTCATACCTAAAAATTGGCCCACGATCCAGGCTAGCAAGTATGCGTACACTCATAGCACATACTAACACTACATTATTCTACACACTTCGTTTCTGAAAAAATAAGTAAGGTCTGGCGGCCCTGGAATCTTACTCTACTACGCGTCACTCAAAATCACCGATCTGGGAATGACATGGATATGGCATGTCCAATACCTACGAATTTAGCGTGCATACCTACGAAATTAGCGTGCATACCTACGAAATGTTGGGCAATTTAAAATGGCTGCCATTTGGGTTGTACTCCAGAATATAATCGATATCGAGATGAAGCCGGTCAGAGGAAAATAACCTCCGTAGTGGCAAACGCTCCCGGCGGTATCGTTGACAGATATGCCAAAGTGCCACACACTCCCGGCGGGAGCGTTTACGACTCCTTTAATTTATATCCATATTTTGCTACTTAAGTGAAACGGAACGTTGCAAAAACATAGACAATCACTAAACGATTAACGAGGGCCACACTACAAACGTCAATTAATTGACATTTGATACTAAATTCCCACCAAAACTTCACTCAATTTTTTTCATCTTGCGTGGTGGTTTAGAGTATCAGGTTTGTTTAGCTTAGTGTGTGAAAATAATGTATGAAGTAATCTAGTTTTTTTGCTGATTATTGTTTATTGCAGTTTTATGATTTAATTAAAACAAATACTTATTGGAAAAATCGTTTTATTACTTAGTGAATAGAATTTGAATGCAAAAAAATGAGGAAAAATCTTTAGCCTTACATTTAGCTCAAGATTAGAAGAAGTTAATTAGTATTGGTTGCCCACATTGTGAGTAAATATTATAGATTGTTTCATTGCGAACAAATAGACATATAAAACATGCTTAAACTCTTTCTACTTTGAGAGATAACACCGTAAATGTAATCCGATACCCATAAGTGGAGACCACCCACGAAGAGGCCCGCCACTTACGCCATATTGCGTTCCGCGCGCCGCCACTAGAGAGGTTATTACATTTTTGTAGTAAGTTACTTTAGTTAGTTTAAATCTTTTGCCAGATTAGTTTATTTCATAATGCAAATGTGGGCGAACATGGCAAAGCGAAGGACGACCCTTGTATCAAACATGTAACAAAATATTCTCTGAAAGCCAATATCGATACTGTGTCGCTGAGAAAGTACCGGACATGAATGGCACCATACATACGGTAATTAAACACACAGCCTGAAGCACTGATTCATCTGGTTTTTAGACATATTTATGCACAAAAACAAAATTATTATGTTCGATATACAACGATTTCACAGCAGATGTACCACAAACCTTGGCAAAAAATATGGCGACAATGGCACGAATGACATTTCTAATAAAATATCGTCATGATTAACTTATTCAGTAAACTAGGGCTATCTCTTTTTTCTGACAGAGATATCCCTAAGACAAAACGAGACAACACTATGTTTGGTGGCTTTATGTTGATTTCGTATATATGCGTATAAAAAAAATCATGGTGAAATGTGGGTGTAATATTACACCTCTGCCTACTCCTCCGGTGATACAGGCGTGAGTCTATAAAAAAAATATATTATAATATATGTGTATAATGTAATTTTTCTATATGTACTATTTGCCCTCTCCATGTATATTCCTTAATCAATGGTCAAAATTCACGTGGTGCGTGGTGCGCGCGACGTCGACGGATAATCCGTCAGTACGCGCGACGTACTAACGGATCTTCGGTCAGGTGTGAAAGGTTGAACGTTTTTCTATACATTTGTATGTATTGGCGTTACGCGACGGATAAAACGCGACGGATCTTCCGTCAGATATGTTCCGCCCCTTAACCGGGATAACGCTAAAACAATGATAACCTTTTTCTTGCAAAATCGTTATCGTAATCTGAGTTAGCTGATATTAAGACAGATTTGTGACGTCAAAGCCATGGTCGTCTCTTTCTAATGAGCTAATGCTTGTCACTAGCTGAATATGAAAACAATTATCATTTTATACTAAGGAAAGAGAAACTCACCACGGACCACCCACCTATTGCAATAGTAAAAGGTTGACAATACCGAACGCCTCTGATGAAAAAAGGATATAGGAATTAGGATATATGGAAGCATGCGAAAATGCTGACTACGCGTTAACACGTGTTTCGCCTCTGCACGAGGCATCCTCAAGACCGACTGGCAACGACTGAGCGATTATAATTTTGTTTTTTACTATTTCTACATCTACACTTATATCTAATATATAAAATTCTCGTGTCACAGTTTTCGTTCCCATACTCCTCCGAAACGGCTTGACCGATTTTGATTAAATTTTTTGTGCTTATCCGGTATCTATGAGAATCGGCCAACATCTATTTTTCAAAAAAAAAAAAAAATTTGCAAAACAACGTTTGCCGGGTCAGCTAGTAATATTATAAAGAGGAAAAATTTTTGTTTGTTTGTTTGTTTGTAATGGATAAACTCAAAAACTACTGGACCGATTTTAAAAATTCTTTCACCATTAGAAAGCTACATTATCTGCGAGTAACATAGGCTATATTTGATTTTAGAAAAAGATAGGGGTCCGTAAGAATTTGGGTTTATCGGGTACGCGAAGTAGTTCCCTCAGGACGCGGGTGAAACCGCGGGCAACGGCTAGTGTCGTATAATGTTGTTGATGTAAATATACACTTCAATCTAGTAACCTATGGACTCTATATTAACAATGTGATTTAGCTATTTGATCCAATATCCAGTCATCAATTTATTTGTAGCTGACTCATTTTTTTATATCAAGTAATAATAATTTTATTATTGAGTACACACATATAAGGATGATAACAGCGTAAGTTAAAATAACACCGGTTTCCTTTTCCAATACCATTGAGTATCATCCAAATGGAGGAAATGACTGTCAATAGACAACTTTCTTTCTTATGAAACGTCCAATATGAAATTGCGTGTAATAATGGTTGATCTCTGAGTCTGCTAGCCATAATTCATTCACCACTAGGCTTATAGCTGTGTTCTGTAGTGACATAGTATGTCAATGTTTATAAAGAAGAAGCGCGGCAGCGATAGCCTACTTGAGATACCATAAACTTTATTCCTACACCATTTTATAATTCTATTTCCCTTATCTATTTCTTTCCATCCAAAGGTTGCCTGGCAGAAATCGCTTTTAGCGATAAGGCCGCCCAGTGTGCATTGTATTTGTAAACTTCTTCTTTTTCTCTTCTAACTCTGTAATGTGACTTGTGGTGTACAATAAAGAATTATCTATCTATCTATCTATCTAAAACATGCAGATGGCGTCAGGTTTAAGCCCACGGCAATCTTTGAAGATATGATTATGCATATTGAATTGACAATTATTGCCCCGTGCCTCCGCGAGCACGTTAAGACATTAGTTGGCTTTGATGTGAACATATTAAGACGTTGACCGGCCTATGAAAAAGATCTATGAAAGTGGCTATGGGAAATCTTTGATGTTCCTACTGATAGTAGTGTAAGCCATGGAATAGGTATCGCCATCCCTTTGGGGTGCAGATGTCAGACAGCAGTGCTCTGTAAAGCTAACATCTGGGGGCCAATTCTCCTATTTTTATATGACATTGATATTATATTTTGAATGCACTGAGAAGCGGTATTCTGATAACCTAATGACATTATCGTATAATTTGAAATAAACAGGTTCGTCGTTGACACATATTTTGACACTTGTTTCAATTTACGATCTCGTTACAACTTCGTTCAATTATCAGATAATTTAGAAGAATACGCTTTATGTGACGTCAGTATGACAGTGACATGATATCGAAACTATATTTATTTAGTAGAATTAGGCCCCTAGTGGCAACTCCAAGGCGAAAGCCTAACGGGATCCAAAGATACAAACGAGATAACGCTAGAATTATGACGATGTTCACATTTAAAAAGAAAACTCATATCTATAAACATTGGCTGCGCTAACCACTTAAACCACAAAACTATCCTCTTACACAAAAAAAATTACTTTTACTTCAAAACCGCATTTTATGTTCTCACCAGAGCTAGTACTACAACTTTTCAATGAATGAGTCACCTACTATGTTAATATTAAACGTTACCAGTTTCCACTATATATCTGTATATATATATATAAAATTGTTCCGTTACTCACAGACAACACACAGCCAAAACTAATGGGTGCAAGAAGTTGACATTCGGCATGTATGTTCCTTGTCTTGTCCCTACACTAAGAAGGGATTTCCTGAAATTGCCACATGATCTGGTAAACATTGCGCATGATAGCGGAAACTACGGAAAACTTAATAAATAATGTACGAACCTAGCTGCGAGCATCTTCTTCTATGAATAAATTAATACTTTGTTTAAATAACACTAGGAAAACACGCTTTTATAAATAAGATAATTTTTATAATTTTATTTTATGAAAATATGAGTATACAATACAAGTTACATAAGCTTGCATGCAAGATGGTAATTATTTGTGCGTTCTACATGTTGTGCCGTTGCCGGCGTACAAAATCCAGATTATAAACTAAATCATAAAGAAAATTTACGCAAATTTTAACAAATATAGAGCATTAAGTAGCCATTATAATTAGTTACAAAATAAAAAATATAAAATAATAAACTGATATACCATATTAATGCAAATTATAATGAATTCATAAATGCACGTAAAAACAAAAAAAAATATGGATCGTTCAAGATGTCTCTATTTCTGGGCTGAAGTGTAAACTATGTGATTTAATTAAAATATTTGATTGTAAAAGCGTGGGTCGCTAACAAGACTTTTCTAAGAAATTCAAAACAGCTAGGTATGATACGATTTTCCATCATGAAGTTCCAATTCATATCTTCCAGCTCCATCATCAGATCAGTTCGACAGTACCATATTATAGTATTGTCATCAAGCCTACATACAGCTGCCAATTTTCGTTACGCTACGACCCTTGAAAGATGGTTAAATTAGTTACCTTAGATTCCATTACATAGTATGTTACATACTATGTCGACCTAATAAAAGCGTGTTAAAGAAATCTTGTTACGGCATTTATGGTTGCACTCTTTCGAAATGGCTGGACTGATTTTTAGACCGATTCCAAAAATTTCTTTATGAATATTTGGTAGAAATAAACACAAAAATTGCAAGGTCATGGCCCGAGATTTTCATATTTAAGATAATTATACCAAAATGTCTACAAGCGAAGGCATGTCAACTGAACGGATGACGTCACTATTAGTGTAAAAGATTTACGAAGGTACTAATTATATATTCTGTGTTTACGACCACAGATCATAATGTTTACGACGATATAACACTGTTTAACAATTAACACCGGGATTAAGTGTGTTTGACTTGACAAGTAAACAGACAAATTTTGCTACTACTAAAGTTAAGTGATAAATTAAATTATTTTGATGAGGAGCTAATTTTGAAATAGATTCATAGCTGGTCGTGCGGAAAACCTTTGATACCTTTATAACTGTGGAATGTTTTGTTGCATTTTAATAACGTGTTGTTTCCTGGCTTCCTGGTGTCAGAATGACACCACTCTTAGGATATTCTTGGGTTTACGCGAATGTTAAACATTGAAATCAAACTACGGCTTACGCATTCTATCGCTATATATTTATTGGTTTTAGTTAATTTACATTTAAACCGAATGATCTAGAACTACATTTTTTAATTATTTCTAGCCGACATGTAGTACAAAAGGGAACCAACCATTACCTGCGATATGATGAACCACAGATTCTCGCAAAAGAACACCGCTTTATTCCATGAATGATACGTGAAGCTATTGAAATTAATAAGCACCCTAATTTCAATAGTGAAGATGGTTGGAGTGTTCCTCCAGCTTGGGACCCTGTTATTAGGCTAATGAAACTCAAGAAGGACAAAGTCACCAGAAGACATCAAGACACAGTGAGCACACCAATAGTTAAAAAATGTTCGGGTACTTTGAGATAACTTTTAAATTCAAGACAAAGACAAATATCACCTTCTGCCGTGACCACGGTTCCTGTAAAGAAACTGAATCGTCGGCTAGTAATAATTAAAAAGTGTAGTTCTAGATCATTCGGTTTAAATGTAATTTAACTTAAAACAACATATCGCGATAGAATCCGTAAGCCGTAGTTTGATTTCAACACCTACTCTTCTTTTCTGAGTGAAGCATAGCCTTGTTTAAAGGTTTAGTAACATGAGAGTATGAGATGGCTTGTAGACGTTTGGTGGGTGAAAGGCCTAAACGGGTTATTTCTAGATAGTTATGACCGGAAAGGTGCTAGGATGATGATGATGAAGGTAGCCTATATGTTCTATTCGCTACCTATATTATGGGTAATTTTTATCAAATCCGTTCAGTAGTTATTTCATGAAAGTGTAAAAAACATACATACATCTAATTACCTTACTGCCTCCGTGGTCCAGTGGATAGCGTATGCGACTGCTGATCGGAGGTCCCGGGTTCGATCCTCGGGTCGGGCAAAAGTGTTACTGTGTTTTTCCGAATTCTCAGTAGCAGCACGGAGTCTGGTGATGTGCCCGGTAACGGCAATAGGCTCGCCCCCTATTACGTGGGACCTAAAAATTCATGGCGAAATGCGGGTGTAATATTACACCTCTGCCTTCCCCTTAGGGGATACTGGCGTGTGTCTATAAAAAAAAACATCTAATTATCTTCACAAACTTTCGCATTTAAAATAGTACTAGAGAACACCCGCAGTTACGCTCTCACATTATATTTAAATCCCAACCATTTCTGCCTGATCCCGTGAGAATCGAGAATCCCTTCTTAGTGCACCCCTACGGTCCCCAAGGAACATACATGCCAAATTTCAGCTTCTTGCGACCATCCGCTTTTTTGCTGAGCATTGGCTGTTAGTCAGTCAGTAACGCAGGAATTTTATATATACAGACATTCAGATATCACAACAAGATTCCATTGAGCTTAACGTATAATGGTGATGCACTGAATAGATAAGTCAGGCCAAGGTCAATCAGTAAACATCCTCTGAACAGGTGACTAGACGGTATTGTTCCTTTTCTACTTTATAATCTCGAGGCCAATTCTTTTCATTATAATTGTGCCTTAGGTCTCGATCTAGTCTCAATGTTCTAAATGTTACTTATAAGATCCTTTGAAGAGATGAATAGAGTGAAAGTTGACCAAGTGCAGATAGAATTCTGATACGATTTCAACCTAATAAATATTGGGATAGGAAATTAGGAAGCATAGGAGGAATAGGGATAGGATGAGGAGTGGGATGAGGGAGAAGGAAAAGTGGATGCGGCCACCGGCACTCTCACTCACCGAAAGAAACGCAAGAGTTTAAGTACTGTTACTTTACGTCGATTTTCTGTGAGAGGGTAGTACTTCCCCGGTCGACCCATTCATGCTGAAATCAGCAAGGCTCTAACTACCTATAATTTATATCTTAAAATTGCACAAACCTTAAAGTTGAAATTCTAAACTGAGTCAATTCATTATTTTAAATTTCAGTCACCATTGCATCTCATTATCAATCCGGAAAATTAAATATGACGACAGCATGGCCTTCTGGTACCTTCAAAATTGCAATACAAATGCTATGTTATTTTAGATAGCACTAACACCAAAGTAAGCACCCCTACGTTTTCTTATCTATCTTTCCAATGCTTTCACCTTCTGATCAAAAATAACATAGAAGAATCTGTAAGTGAACCTTACAGATTCTTCTATGTTATTTTTGATCTGAAGCTGAAAGTAGCTACTTCTGAAGAACTGAAGTCACTCAAGATCTTTCTAGATATTGCATTAATTACAATATATAGAAAGCATAATAACCTCGATTATCCAGCAAACATACGTAACTTGTTATCATTAAAGTCACAGATTTCATGGCTCCAAATGGGTAATTGGAAGAACCATTGTTTTTATTATACTGAACCAAAACCAATGTAATTGAAAGTTCCACTGTTTTTATTATACTGAAACTTTAGCTTGATTCAGATTCGGCTACAAGCCTAAGTGACGGTGGGCACATAGCCTGAAAAACCGATAGCAGTTGGAACAGGCAGGTTCTGGAGGGACGGTCAAGCACCGGACCACGATGCAGCGGGCAGACAAGGTGGACAAACGACAATCACGAGAAGGGTTGTGTGCGAATGGTTTCTCGAATGGCAAGCCTTGGTGAAGGCCTATGTTAAGCTATTATGTCAGAAAAAAAGTGACAAGTACATGTATGTATGTACATTCTCTGGATAAAGAGACAAAAACTTCTCCTTGACATCTAATACTAATATATGAAGCTGAAGAGTTTGTTTGTTTGGTTGAACGCGCTAATCTCATGAACTTGATCCGACTTGAAAAATTCTTTCAGTGTTAGACAGCCCATTTATCGGGACGGGAGTGGAGCAGTAGCCTTAAAACGCGGGTGTAACCGCGGGCTCATCTAGTAAACTATAAAGTTGAAAGCTAACAAGCGATATAACTACCTATATTGGTTCCCATTCATTACATTCAATTCTCATTCACAAGTCCCTTCACTTTCTGATATGTCTGGGAAGTAATCTGAAATCTCACGAACACGACAAGATCCTTATCGAAACAGTCTCAAGACTGCCATCTTCATCAGATCTATTATCATTTGCTATAGTTATGAACCGTTATAAAAAAATCCTATTAGTCACTAACTAAGCTTGCGAACTTTCTTGGAATTTCACCAGCTTACTCCGGACCGGACCCAATTGCAACGAAATGGATTAAGTAGATTATTCGTTATAGTTGATTGAATCAGGCGTTACTTGGTGGAACTCCATTGTGACCTAATGGAAGGAAAGAGGAACCCACCACGCACCCTCGGATTGACTACCCCAACTATTGCAATAGAAAAAAGTTGACAATACCGAACGCCTCTAAAAGGATATGGGATATAGAAATGGTATGGGTTCCAGGAAGATACCTGACTTGCAGTATCCCGCTGTATGCGCCGACTATTCTTCGACACGTGTTTCGCCTCTGCACGAGGCATCCTCAGGAGCGATGAGCAGACTGAGAGTCGTTGCCCATATCCTTTTAGAGGAGTTCGGTATTGTCAACCTTTTTCTATTGCAATAGTTGGGGTGGTCAATCCGAGGGTGTGTGGTGGGTTCCTCTTTCCTTCCATTAAGTCAGATTATTCGTTTACAGACAGAAAGGTAGTGATGAATAAACGGATAAATGTATAAACTAAAGTATCGTTATTAGATATTTAAATCGTTAGATATGCTTACGCATTGAGAAACTGTCCACGTTTTTAAGTGTAGGTATCTGCAAGAAGATGAGAAGAATGAGCTCACTCTTCGCAACGATGACACATTTTCGGGCGCCACAATATCCATATGTACCATACATACCATCGGGCACATACCTGATTTAAATCTCTAGTTTTTCTCATATTTTTTGCGTTATCTCAGGTGCCCTTTTGCTTTCTGGTATAACCAAAGTCAAAGCGTTTTTTGCGAACTAAGTGATCAGACTGATCAGTTAAAATTAAAGTGCTTCAAACTTAGTGCCTTGTAGAAGCTTTGCAATATTATCTATATAAACACAGATTTAACCAAATCAAACCTTAATAAACTAACAAAGATAACGGCATACAACTTATACCATATGACGAGAAATATTTAATTAAAAAGAAAAAACAACTTGAAACTTTTTTTAGTTACTAGGCGGAACGAGTCTTAAGTTTGTGCAAGATGGTTTTGCCTTAACTAAACAATCAGTTACCACTTTAAGAATATCTAAAAAGAAATATGCCACTCAAACTTTTTTGAATAGGTACTTCAAACAAATCAGACAGTTCCTAAGCGGAACAAAACTTAGATGGCATAATGTTTATCATCCTCCTTAGTAGATCCACGCTTAGTAGACTAACTGAATTTGTCAGAATATTAGCTTTTTCTCAGAGTGTTTGCCTGCCTGATCTCCGCAACCCAAAGGAATAGCTCATATATTATGGTTTAGACTAGTTTCAGTTTATAGAGAGGTACTGCCTCCCTGTAACGACTGTCACTGATCTTCGTGACTGTCGGAACCGACACGGCTTAACGTGCTCTCCGAGGTGCGGAGCAAGAGGTAAATATCAGTTTAATCGCACGTTTCTCCGAAAAGTCAGAGATGCGCGCCGTGGATTCGAACCCGTCACCCTCTGCATGGTCTGTTGGTATCTGGACTAGGCTATCGCTAATTAAAATTTCTGCCATTTGTGTCCGTCTAAAAACGTATATGTAAAGGTAAGGGATATAGGCACCTATACCTTTGCTTTGTGTGAAAGTAATATTTCAGCATTCATTCAGTAGGTAAATCCTCGAACATTGCGCTTGCGACAGTTCAGAAAATATATCGGTTACTGTAAATCTCGACAGACAATACAAAACAAAGTTTATATCTCTGTGCTACAAAATTGTTTTACGAAATATTTTCAAGATCTTTACAATTGCACTCATAAACACACAAGAAACACAAACCTCCACAAAATGCCTGGAAAAGACTTCATTATTTTGTAAATAATCATGACCTGTCGAGTATTTCTATTCCATTGAAATATAATTCCACACGCACGTTTGCGTGTTTTCATTGGTAACTAGTGTAATTAATAATATACCTACCTATCGTAGTGGTTATTTCTAAGTTCTAATATATGACAATATTCAATTTATATTTTTTTATAGGGAAACGTTTCCATTAGTATTAGCTAATCCTACAAAAACACTTTGAAATCTAAAAAGACACGCCTAAAAACCTTCTACACCTAATGACTTTTAAAAAGGCCTAACGAAGCAACATCTGCTTCTATGTAAGGTCGAGTGTACGCAAAAACACTCTAATCATTGAAAACGTTAAAAATATCTTGTGTAGCCTCAAAGCGACACTCGAGACCCTTGACCTCACAGATCAATCATAGAAATATGTAAAAAAATCGCATGACGCCCTCCAATTAACCAAAACTTCCTATTCGGATGGTAGGATCTCCCGTGCTTACACAACCTAAGCTATCCTTTCTCCGCCCCACCGCGGCCACTGTATACTATATATCACCAGGCGCCATCCAAGAACATCACACTACTTCGCCACGTACCGAAGTGACCCATCACTAAACAACATGAAAGCCTTCGTAGCGGTAAGTCCAGTGAAGTGCCTGTGCTTGTGAAGAAAAAAAAAGAAAAATATAAGTGACAAGTGCCGTGTCGTTCCGAAATCAAATAGTGCATCGGGATTAGTGTGTGCTCGTTTTTCAATTTTGGAATGTGATTTTTATTTTTGAACCTAATGCACTGTGTTGATTTCTGAACTTTACAGTTATAGGGTTTGGATTAAAATCGTGTTACGAACAACGTCATCCTTAAATTTAAATATGGTATCAATCGAAAGCGCATCTGCAATATCCATTTTTGTATTTGCCTTTTGACATAGATGGTCCGTTTATAGCCTATAATACGCGTTTATGAAGAATCGTCGAATAAATTCACGCCAATTTGAACTTTATCTATAACACTTAAAGTCAATATCACAGAAAGTGTTATACGCCCTTTCAAAAATCAGTTATAAACACGCATGTTGTTTGTATTCGAAACACGATCGTAATCCGATCTCAACAATTTGTTTCTTTTTGCTTGCTTTAACTATAGCCTTCATCGATTAGGTTTAATGATATAGATAAGGATCGTGCTTTACGAGCCGTGAAATATCCAGTAGATTGTGTGAGGTTTATTTCCTTTGCATTGTTAGGCCACAGATTCATTGATATCTATGCAAACCTTACTACTAGTAAGTTAAAAGCCTATTCATAGAACTATGAATAGCTTGACTATTGAATTTTATTTGTCCGATGCACAAACTACTACGCATAATGAACTAAGTTTATAGTTAATCTTTTTAATTTGCTTACATATTGTCCAAAATAAATTTTATTGTAATGTCTCAAAAATGTAAAAATCGCATCAGTCTAGACCTAAAACTATAAAAATATAATTCATAACTATTAAATCTCATAATCAATCTAAAAAAATACTTTATAGTACATCCGTGAACGTGGCGCTTGCAACAGTGCCGAAATATCGGTTACTCAAAACAAAGGTACGTGGTATATATCCCGTAGGAACAGTAAAAAGTAAAAAAAATACTTATTAATACAACAAACACTAGACAGCTTAATTAGGTACAAACGGCCAAAGTCACCCAAAATTTAAACAGAGTGTCATAACCTCTGACCTCCATAACATACACTTTCCATTTCATAGCTAATAAACAGTGAAAGTTACATTAATATGCCAAACAATTAAATATCGATATGATAAATCTTCTATTCTACACGAAACACTATTCATGTGTCAAAATGCATTCATTTTAAATGATTTCTCACGAATGCCGTCCTATTGTGTGTAGGTTCACGCTTTTTTCTCTCATTAGAATACCGAAGTGTCGTTTCTTTGCAGTTATATAACAATATAAAGTTCCCATAATATGCTCAGTTTATTGGCTGTACAATTAGAGTGCTTAAAATTAACTTAACGATGAGAAAACGTTGTTTCTGGTCACATTTTGAACAAGAATGGCTATTCAATATTTTCCATTGGAACTGCTAAAATACATGCGCGGTTAAAATTTACCTAAAATATGGTCCATTTTAATCCATAGCCCCTACATTTTAGCTTAGGGCACAGAAAAACCGTTAAAGCTGAAATAAAGAACTCTATTGTAAAGTTCTTTATTTAAACTTTAACGGTTTTCCTTTGCCCACCGACCTAAAATAAACCAAATACTAATCAGATTCGCCATTGTGTATCTACTGTATTCAACAAGAAAGCGAGCTATTCAGAGTTCATCCCATAACTGCTGTTTCAACGCCCGTATAAAGCAATACTACGAACAAACGGTTATTTCAAGCAACCATAATTACCATAAGCAACACATCTTGTGTTTGTATAAATGTAATATATCACATTGCACATACAATTTCAACAGCAGATGCAACGGCAATAATTTACGCGTTACTTGTAACCGACTATTACGCCGTAAACTTACATTGCGTAAAAGATCTCCAGTCGTAGAGCCATAGAGCACAGGTCAGGTGTCGTGCTACTGTACGTGAATCTTGTAATAACGTTTTATGAGGACCTAGGCATAAACAAGAAAGTAATCAATATGGTCAAAATGTAGCTTCCTGGCGTAAAAGATTGCTCGACGCAAATTATGCTAAATTTAAAAAGGATTCTAGTTTTAGAAAAAGAAATTGTCATCAGCCAGAATTTGGTTTCGTATATCATAAAAAAATACGGTACAGAGCCATTAAGTTATTGTAAAATTACGTAAAAAGCATTATTCGGTTAACTCTAATTATGTTGATTGTGATTCGAAACTACTTTCTAAACGTTGTAAATATTTTTTATTTTAATTAATTAAAACACTGTCATCCGATATGCATGAACTTCGCTATTCCTTATTAGTATTCTCTCTATTCTATTAACCGGTTTCTTTTATTATTTAAGACTTGCATCTAAAAACAAATAAGCATTTAAGGTTAAGAAGCTCAATTATTTAACTAAAGTGTATCTGGCCATAAAGAGGTGCAAATTTGAGGCATCGCCACCAGTTATGACTATATAAAGTACCTTTGACACAAATACGCTCGTCTCTCATTCCATATTCAAATGTACTATCATGATGTAATCCAAATGATTCAAAACACGAAAGCGAGTTGTGTTCGAAATGTGTATCCAACGTGGATCGAATTTTGAATTTGACGTTAGGGTTGTAGTTGAATTATGACGTCAAGTTTACTATCTACCCTCCTAAATAATTTTAACACAAATCAGTATAAAAAAGAAAACTGCATGCACGGGAATTGTTCATAAATTCTCTAAATAGAGAAGATAGAGGCAACCTTCCTCCTCCTTCAGGGCTGAATTTAGTGTGTCGCTTTGAATCCTCTACAAAAAGGTAGTTTTAATTATTGAACGTCACAAAATATATTCATCATTTAAAACGATATCCCACGTACAACAAAAGCAGTCAAGAGAAAGCTATTAGAATATTTTCTTTTAGAAGTATCACTTAATATGTAAATGGATAAAACGTTTCGTGCATTCTCTTTAAATTTGCATCTTCTATGTGTAATTAGTACACAATTTATATTTTATTATGACTGCCTTATAGATATAATAGCGTTATATCTTCTCTGAGTTAGTGTTTAGTAGTTTTAGAGTGGCGACCATTAAATTAATTCAATGAACGCTAATTAACGTCTAGAATTATTGTCTATATTAGTCATCAGCAAAAGTCATCACATTAGAAATTCTAGAAACTCTTAAAATAATGTGTAGTATTATTTTTCTTAATATACCTACATATTATAATGGACGAAGTAGAGAAATTCTTTCACCAGTTCCAGTATCTGCTGAGCTATCATTGCAAATGCCATCCATAATAGTAAATTTCAGTCACTGGCTATGTTTGTGCCGTATACGTTTTACCTAGTTATTATGTCATGTAATTTAACCTGTCGTAAGTAGTCTTAGTAACAGAGGCCTATCTTCGTTAGCGACAGTGGGACAATTGGTCAAAGCAATGATGAGGTAGTTAAAGCAGTAAATATAGACTGGCAACTAGTACTTTATGGTTTGACTTATTTATAAAAAAGACAAACCCCGTTTGCCTGCAATTTGAACAGTCTATTTGGCCGATTAAAAAAGAAAATCTAACCACGTTCTTAATTCAAAACAACTCAATATTTGCTAACAACGCAACAATACTAAGCGTCGTATCAATATTAATGTGACCACTTAAACTACGAGAAAGTAAAAAATATCTCTAAGTATTTCGTTAAGTATCTTTACCGTAATCTATCAAGATGGCTCGCAATCTCTTGTCATAAATAATACGAAGTTATTATGTCTCCATGATTGTAATCCAACGAAGCTCAGTAATGGCGGCTCCGTGACTTCCGCCGGAACTGGCTTGTGACGTAATCCGTGTCACAGTGCACTTTACAATGTCGGGTGAAACCTCCTTGCAAGCTTTTGGCTTCACATTCTATTTGTCTATGATAAGTATTTTTTTTAAATTTCTCTAACTTTCATCTAGATGGAATTTGTCGAGCTTTCCTTATTCATTTTGCGAATAGTGGAGTGGTTGAAGTGGTATAAAAATTGATGTCAAGAATGAATTATACAAGGTTTATAATAACTTTTCTTTCTTTAGATTAGAATTTTAGATAAACATTTCTGTTAAAATATTGTTCAGGAACCAATACATATAAGTAGTATTTGATATAAACAGTTTTCGTTGTCGCGGCATATTAGCCTGCCTTGTTATAGTAATAGTTCACACAATACAATACTATTACCACATAATACCTAATACTGCTGCACATAACGTGTATGAACTAGAAACACAACTTCATAAACAAAAAATATTTTCTTCTTTATGTTCTTCTACAACCTCATTAAAATAAATTATCCATTAAAGACAACATTACAGTAAAGCTGCAGAAATATAAATATAAAAAATATTATTGCGTTATCTCACCAATTTTACAAGAGAATGTTCAGAATGAAACATTACTATCGCATATAGTATATGGTTCTAAATAAAAACTAAAAACAAAACCAACTGAAATGTGCTCTAATACAAATAATTGTAGCCAAAATAAGACACTAGTATGTGAGCACAAACCTTAATTACAATTCCCATGAAATAAATAAACTGAACTTCAAAATCAATTGGCGGAAAAACACATAAGAGGCATTACTTTCGAAATGCCTTCACATCGAGGAACTATAAGATTGCAATATCATTAGATATTATAGAGGAAATCGAATTACAGATTGAAGAAGGTATAGTTGGTCTACGTAAATCTAAAGCTTCCTGGAGTCAAAGTTCATGTTCTCACATAATCGCGGGAGCTCGCTTATCTAGTGATGTAACGAAGCCTTTGCTTCTCATCTGACCCAACTTTCACTTGCTCTATTGTTCCTTATATAGCTATCGTTATTTTTTCACATCTTCTACTAATTGGATTATTTTATAGTTCAAGGTTGTAAATAATTTGGATGATAGTATTTTAATTTATATGGATAGAAGTTATCGAAGATTGTAATAGAAACCAATATGCATTAATATTATTGATTTCTAAAACCGGTTTTGAAATGTAAAAGTGGGATTTTCGATTTTTAATTTCATGCATATTGAACTTACGTCTACAAAAATCTAGGTAAAACCACATCCTATACTTTGAAGATCAAAGCAAACATGTTTTTTTAGAAACTCATACGCCTCAAGAATACTTAACCCCAATAAAATTTAATTCAATTGACTCAAACAAGACTCGAACCGATAAAGCACGGAGGTTACGTAACTATTTATTTGCAAACATTATGATGCGCCGAACAAACATGACTTAGCAACTATGTTATTGAACAACATTATGAATAACGGTACTTCATAAAACGCCTATTGCCCGGCCCGTTTCGAAACCTACTATGTAGCATAGGAACAATGATTTCGAATTTCACATGCTATTAAAATAGCCTGCGTCGTGATTTCACATATCACCGTGAAATAACAAACGTGCTGAAAGTTAAGTTATAAACAAAATTGAAGTAATAAACAGAGTTACTAGTTGAAAGTCAAAGATCGCTAAGTTCTTAAAGTGAAATTTCTTGGTCTCCAATCGGCACTTGTCACTATATTCTGCAGTTATCAATAAGCAATTTTAAGCGTTGTCCGTATTCTAATAGAGTTGTATTTACAGTGCATAGCCCTCGCGTTGGTGGCCTGCGCTGGTGCTGAAGCGCCAGGCGGCTACAACTACAACCGTCCCTCCGGCGGCGGCGGTGGCTTCAGCGGCGGATTCAGCGGTGGCCTGAGCGGCGGTGGCGGCTACCAAGCCGTCTCCTCCGGAATCCAGACCTCTGAAGGCCAGAACGTCGACCCTCAACTCCTCGAACAAATTCGCTCCATCCTCCTTAAAGAAGAAGCTTCGTCCGGATCCGGCGGTTTCGGCGGCGGACGCGGTGGACACGGTGGACACGGTGGTGCCCCCTCATCATCTTACGGCGCTCCCTCTGCCTCCTACGGACCTCCCTCCACCAGCTACGGTGTGCCCAACGCTCGCGTCGTCGGCATCGTTCTTGATGGCGTCCGTCAAGCCATCCAGGTCGCTCAGTTCCAACAATCCGGCGGCTCCTCCGGCGGTGGATACCCCGCGTCCGGTGCCCCATCCAGCAGCTACGGTGCTCCCTACTAAATTAACTAACTTATCCGAACTAGTCCATTTAGGCGATATCCGAAACATCAACAAAGCAGTATTAGAGTCGCCTAAATGCTGCAGTCACATATAGTTCGGATGGTCGACGTTATTCGGACTCGCTTGTAACATCCCGGGCGGTCCGAATGTTTAATCGATTCGGTCGGTGGGCACCTACAATGTAGGTGCTACCGGCCCTGGCCGTTGTCACCGCTCTGGCCAACGCTTGCGACTGTGCACGCACTCGGGTGAACATGTTCCAGCGGCTAACCAGTCGCTAGTTGCCCACTTTGACAGCTGTCAGAACTGTCACCATGACAATTCGATAGCTGACACGTTGGACCACTGAACGCGAAGTGGCTAGCCGCTGGGCTCGAATCACATTGTATAAAGTTTAACGTAAGTTTAGCTTAATATATTATTAAGTTTATGTTTTTATTTTACAAAAAAAGAGAAAATAAATACATTTTGACACCGTAATATGTTTTTTATTGTCCAATAAAGCACGTCTTGTACATAAAAATAAACGGAAGAATACTTCAATTACAAAAATGAGTAAAAATTATGCATAATGTTTGCGAGATGCATAATAATTCGGACCGTTAAGCGTCTGAGAACGGCTTACGTGAAATAAAGCAACATCTAATATTAGTGATTTCTAGTAGAATTGCACAACCACAAGTCGTGATAGTTCAATTTGCAAAATCAATAGAAAATGTCCATTACTGAGTCATAGTGAGTGTCGCCACTGCGACCCTAGATGCGCATCTGCAATAACGTCATACAAAGGACACTTTCAAAAACATTACCTACACTGAGTACTTCTACACGTTCACATTCTGAAAGTATCTAAATCTGCATTCAAATACTCCAACAACTCTTCACAAAGACGATGCAAATTAGTTCACCTTTCTAAACGCACACAAATTACCTATTTACATCAAATAATTGTAACAATTATAAAAAGCGTTTCTGATGTGGATTGGAGAAGGGTAAGTAATGTAAGTATCCTTAACGGTTGCTACACACAGGCCGCCGGCTTTGCCGCACTAAAGAGCCGCCGGCATGGCCGCCCGGCTAGGCCGGCGGGCCGCGCGGGTTGCAACTTGCTACTTGTGTGTGGTCGTTCTATACAGCTGGAATGATGCCCGGCGGCTTTCTGCGGCAGATGCCGGCGGCACCGACAACGGCCGCCAAAAGCCGGCGGCACATGTCGCGCGGCAAAAGCCGGGGGCCTATGTGTAGCAGCCTTTAAGGATACTTACATTACTTACCCTTCTCCAATCCACATCAGAAACGCTTTGTATATGTTAGAATTATTTGCTGTAAATAATTTAAAGGCGCGATATGTTGTGTGACCAAAAAGCGACATTCAAAATAATATGTTGAACTACAAGTCTAACTTAATACACGTTTACTTACAAACAAAAATGCATGGGATAACACTTTATATACCAAAATTTTTTGTTCTGATTAGTGGACCTCATAAGACTACATAGGTGTATCACCTCACGATCTACCTATTTTTAGGACAGACCTTGCCTTCAAAAATGTCCTTTTTATACGTTAACTCATTGAAATACTTCTTGACCAAGACAATACAGTTCAAAAGGTATTTCAGTATCACTCATGTAAAAGTATATGCCATTGCATAAAAAATATTACTGCATGTTTTATCCCCTATAACAACAACCTTCTTGCCCAAAAGCACAACATACTGGCATACTAGGTGGTTCAAGCACTATAGTGGCAAAAAACAAAATTATTCAAACATAGAACGAATTAAAAATGTAATCATTGTCCAGATTTCTTCACGTTCACAAGTAGAATGTATGTCCAAATTGTTGCGCATCTTCACATAATATAAATCTCATCATCAACATACTTTACTTCATTACGCCACACAGAATCAACAAACTGATCTGTAACCCCATCAGTACGTGTGAACCAATGGAAAGCTGCTCATCTGCTCACGAGTCCAATCGTCCACCATCAATGGTTGTGAAACACCAATCCCACGGCTAATCTCGCTAAAATTGCGACCGTAATGTACGTTACATAAAATTACGTCATCCAACGCGAGTTGGAAGACAATGGTCATCACCCGTAGGTAAATACATGCCGACATGTATGGTGACATGACGAAATAATCAAGTCATTCAGGTCAGAGAGGAGCTAATCATTTTCTGCAAGTGTTTCGTTCAGTCTACAGTTTCACATGTAATTTGCGCAGAAACGTAGAAAGTTTTTAATGATCACTGAGTATAAATTAATTGAGACAGCATTGCCTCAAAGACGAAAGCGGCAAATAACTAAAATTAAATTAGTATTTTTTTTTCATAGACCCACGCCTTTTTCCCCGAAGAAGTAGGCAGAAGTGTACACCCAAATTTCGCCATGTAATGATTTTTTAGGTTACATGTAATAGGGGGCGAGCCTATTGCCATTACCGGGCACGTTGCCAGGCTCCGTGCTGGTCCTGAAAATTCGGAAAACTCAGTAACACTATTGGCCTACCCGAGAATCGAACCCGGGACCTGGACTGATCGGGTCAGTAGACGCATACGCTATCCACTGGACCACGGAGGCAGTCGACCTAAAATTATTAAAGTTAATTGCTCAATTTGTTTCACCTTAAAATCGTCACATAGGGTGAAGGGAAACGGTGACATAGAAGTAAATAACGAGTCTCGGGCATGTAAAAGACGTGCCAACCGTATTTTTCTTGATGATAATGAAGCAAAATATAATGAAGCAAAATATGCAATTATTAATAATAATTCAATTATAGTCTGCTCCTACTAAAACGTGTGGTGACGGATTAAGAATACGGAATGTCACCACCCCATATCATCCCATGGGTGTCGTAAGAGCCGACAGAGGTAGCATAATATTATGCAGAGAACAGCACTGTAACAGAAGGAAAACTTGATACAAACGCTATACCAACCCGTTTAGCCAGCGTGATATAGTAGGCCAATTCCTCCTTTCAAAGGAGAGGCGTAGTCCAGCAGTGGAGTGTTAAAGGCTGATGATGATGATGATGACTACTAAAACGGCATCCAAAGTGAACAGCTTTAATTTGTCGATTAAATTCGGATAGAAAAAAATACTCTTCTTGTTACTAGCAAATTGTAATCGTTTGTAGAGTTATGAAAAAGCAATATTCCGATTATAGAAAAAAGGACATATTATTATGTAAGTATTAGAATAAAAACAGTAAAGTCTTTTTCACCACAGCAGCTCAAAAATGCCGCTTTTGCTGCGAGACAACAGTGAACAAAACGCGATTTTGATTCGAGCGTGAGGCAAAGTAGCTTTTTAATTTTTCAATCTTCAGTGCCACGAATTGACATTGTTCAGCCATAAATTTGAAACATTTGAATTTTACTGTGCTCTGTCTCTTTCACATGCATATAAAAAGTGAGTGAAAAAACAAACTCCTTCGAATTCCAAATTTGATTTTGTAATTCGACCTCAAAGAAAACACCTACTGCAATGCAAAAAAAAAAAGATATTTGTAATAAAGATATTGTTTACATGTTTAATTTATTATTGGATTTTAATAAAAATAAGTCTAATTAATAGTATAAAATTAGTATTTAACCAATACATTTTTATTTTGAATTACAACAATGACACATTTGAAAAATAAACATCAGGGACGCGGTATTAAAACGCGATTTAAAAAAGTAGCGGGAATAAAAATTTCGCTGATGCTGATACAGTAGGTATAGCGTAACGTGTTAAATTATATTAATATATTAAATAATCCAAAAACATGAGTGAAACTAGCGATGGTGACTGTACTTTAACACCAGAAGAGTTAAATCAACAAGTTATTAATGCAGAATTCAATCTATTCCTGTTCATTTCTATGTCTCCTAAGTAATATGTGTTCTCACTGCTGTGGTGAAAAGTTATGTGTGCTACACGAGAGCAAAGTTTTTTGTATCTCGTGCTGTTGAGTCCCTCACCACGCTCAGGATTCTAACTTTGATTCACTCGCTACGCTCGTGAATCAATCATAGAATCCTTCGCTTGCTCGGGACTCAAAATCAGCACTCGAAACAAAAAACAACTTTGCTCTCTTGTTGCACAAATAACTATTCTAGGTTTGTATTTTTTAACCAATCTTGACTGCAAAGCTAGCTGGTAAACGAATATAGTAGACATAGGAGTAAAAATAGGTATTAAAATTACAAAGGAGTATACATACATATAGATGTTCAAAATGTATCATGATGGCTTAAAAATTAAACCCAAATTCAGTAGACTCAAACCCCTCAAAACTCGGAATCCTAGCCACCCCTGAAACGGCAGGTCTCTTTTAGTTGGCTAGCAAGAAGATAAAGTATAGTTATCTGTTGGAGCATGTCTGTCTCAGAAAGTAGTTTAAAATGTTATGATCTTTTTGTTAAGTTTAAAAACTTAACAAAAAACAAAATGTTAATATTTCCAAATTATGGCAACAAGAAAAATTACTTCAACATTATTATTCAGAGCCCGTGGTTACCTCGTAACCTCCATAACAAAAATTCTTAAACATTTTTCATCAGACCCCCTGGCTTGTAGATAATCATGAACAATGGTACTATAATGTAAAATAATCGAAACTGTCATTATTGATGACATGCAGTAGAAAGTAATTATAGAGAAGGGCCAAAGAAACAAATAATGTATTCTATACAGATAAAGAAACCGTAACCAAAGAGCTCAGATATTTACATAGAGGCGCATTTCTCATGGGCGCTCTGAAGACAAACTTTCTGTGATCCAAATTGCCGCTTGGTGGCGTGGCAGTCGCCCTGTGACAGATGTCTCTACGAGTGCAAGAGAGACGAACGTTCCACCTGTCTATCTTAACTACGAGAGCTAGAGAGACGGAGAACGACGCCAGCGCCGCCAACGGCGCCAACTACTAACTACACTGGCGACAGTCGCCACTTGGAATCGGCACACGAAATTCTTAAGAAATGGGCTTCTATGTAAATCTGTATTCAGTGCCGTAACTATGAAGCTGATGACATTTTCGAAGAACTACGGTGGAGGTGCAACGAATAACAATTTATAAATCTCATATTTACGTAAGATAACATTAGATTAATTATTTCCTGACATGTTGAATGTATTTTGGAGGTAGTTCATCGTCGTTACGCAGATACGATTTATCTCATGCATACATAGAGCTACGATTATGAAATACTCATAATCCGTCCTAAACAAAGGTGTCTGGCATCTACTGTAATGGAGACAACAAAAACAACACAAGCTGTTATAGTAAAATTGTGTACATTGTAAAAGTAAACCTACTCTACTTGTGTAATACTGTCTGCGCGCATGAATGAGTGCATAAAAGAGTTTGAATGTGTAAATGCTAGGCTACTGTGGATGAGAATGAAAGTAGGGATTACTCGCCTCTTTATTGTAGCGGTGTACGTCCCGGTCAATATAGTTACGGGTATGTTCCAACAAGAGCAAGACGAAAGTTTTGGGAGAGTTTAAGAGAGATTTTGAGGAACTGTAAGGATAATGAAAGATTGATTTTGTTAGGGGATTTCAATGGATGGGTAAAGCGAGATGGATTTGAAAGGGTATTAGGTGCATTCGGTGATGAGAGTGTGAGCGAAAATGGAAAAGCACTGCTTGAGGTTTGTTTGGAGTGGAGCCTTTGTGTGACAAACACCATGTTTGATCACAAAAGGATACATATGTATACGCGGGAGGCGAAAAATGTTAGAAGAAGAATGATTGATTTTGGGATAGTAGATGAACAATTGAGAAAGAATGTGTTGGATACAAGAGTATATCAAATCGAGGGATCGGCATCCACACAGACCACTTCTTGGTGATGAGCCGGATAAGTGGGCTCTTTAAAGGATGGCGACACCGAGAGCATGATGAAGGTAGGGTCTTGGAAAGAATAAAAGTAGAAAATCTGAGAGAAAGATGTGGAAGATGAGTATAAGCGAAGATTGATAGCAAGATTTGAGAGGTTTGATGGCATAAATGATATGGAAGAATTATGGCAGTCCTTTAAGGAAGAGGTAGTATGTGTAGCGTCTGAAGTATGTGATGTGATCAAGAGAAAGAAAATACGAAAGATTAAGAATACATGGTGGAACAAGGATGTACAATCAGCAGTGTCAGAGAAGAAGAAAGCTTGGTTAGATTGGTTGGCTGCTAGAGCAAATGAAAGAATGGGAAAAGACGAGTGTAGACATAGATGAAGCAAGAAAGGAGTTTGTTAGGTCAAAAAGAATAGTGAAAGAAATGGTTAAAAGGAAAAAAGAGGAAAAGAAAGGTGAGTTTGATAGCAGATTATCTGATTTCCAGAGGAACATTAAGTTTTTCTGGAAATCTGTTCGTAAAGTTCGAGGAAGAACTCAATCCTCAGAATACACATCCATCAGAGACGAGAATGGAAAGATAGTAAATGGTGAATCGTGCGTGCTGAAGAGATGGAAAGAGTATTTTGAAACTTTATTTGAAAGAACGGCGATAGAGACACCGATAGCTGAAATGAATGGTAATGATAGCAATGATGAAAGCGTTATTGGCGTGGATGAGATCGTGAAGGCACTGGGAAGTATGAAAGTAGGTAAGGCTGCAGGATATGATAGGATTACGGTCGAAATGCTGAAGGCTGGACAGGGCATCATAGTTGGTCAGTTGCAGCGCCTCAACTTGTGCTGGAGCACCGGCCGAGTACCTAATGACTGGGCCACATCTGTAGTTGTGCCTCTTTAAAAAGGAAAAGGCTCGCAACAAGACTGCAAAAACTATAGAGGCCTTCTCAACTTTGTTGGTAAATTGTATGCGAAGGTACTGATTGAAAGAGTTATGGAACCAGTTCTTTTTTAAGTACCACTAATAATCATGTATCAAAAATCGACTTTATCGTAATACACAATTTGATATCTCAGCATTGTTGGCAAATTGTGTGCAAAGGTACTAATTGAAAGAGTTATGGAAGTAACCGACAAGAAAATATGGGATGTACAAGCGGGATTCCGAAAAGGTATGGGATGTACGGATCAGGATTTTTCCTTGCGAAGCATAGCCGAAAAGTTTTTGGCCAAAGGTCAAAAGGTCTATTGCGCATTCGTGGATTTGGAAAAGGTTTATGATAGAGTGGTGAGGAATGAAATGTGATCGGTGCTGTCAATGAATGGGGTGGACAGCAGCCTCATTCGAGCTCTGAAATCCCTTTATGAGGATTCTAGAGCTCTTGTGAGGATAAACAGGGTATACACTGACTGGTTTACCATCGAGACAGGTGTTAGACAGGGATGTGTAGCGTCGCCGTGGCTGTTTAACCTCTTCATAAACAGTTGTTTGCAAGATCTAAAATATAGTGACTGCGGATTAAGGATGAATGGGTTACTTGTCAAATGCGTGCTTTATGCTGATGATCAGGTAATACTTGCGTCTTCAGCGGAGGAATTGCAGGAGATGGTAACAATCATGCATGGTGCGTTAGAGAGGAAAGTAATGAAATTGAATGTAAGTAAAACGAAAGTTATGGTTTTTGAAAAGGAGGAATGCGTTACGGCTTGTAATGTTTTGATCGATGGACAACGAGTGGAGCAAGTGAATGAGTTTGTATACTTAGGTACGTTGTTTACAAGAGATGGTAAGAATGAAGAAAATATTGAAAGAAGAGTTAATGCAGGTAATAGAGTGAATGGAGCTCTACAGGCGTTTATGAATAGCCAAAACGTGTCCAAAAAGGAAGGTTTGGCTGTGCATAGAGGGGTATTAGTTCCTACCCTTATGCACGGTAGTGAAAATTGGGTATGGCAGAAGAGATTTGAAAGTAGAATAAATGCTGTAGAAATGAGAGCACTGAGAAGTATGTGTGGTGTATGATGACCGACAGAGTAAATAATTGAGGGATAAGAGAATGTTGTGGGGTAAAAGAAGATGTAGTGACAAGCATTGAGAAAGGCATGTTAAGATGGTTTGGGCACATGGAGAGGATGGATGGCAATAGACTGACAAAAAAGATATATAAGGCAAGTGTGGATGGGAGAGAACAAAGGGGACCTAGACCTACCTAACCTAGACCGACGTTCTCTGACCAGATTGGAGACATCCTAAAAAAGGACAGGCCAGAAGTACCCTAAACAGAAGAGCTTGCATGAGAAACTTGATGGGAGTGAATGAAGCAAGAGAGATATGTCAGGATCGTTGCAAATGGCGTTCCGTAGTGTCTGCCTACCCCTCCGAAAAGCAGGCGTGAGTCTATGTATGTATGTATGTACTCTACTTGTAACTTTGATCAACAATCTTAATTTCAAAAATACTATCTGCTAGTGAGAATTTCATTACAGCTTATTTAGTAATAGTAGTCCTCACTAAGAATTCGAACTGTGTGCCTTAAATCTCTCTATATCATAGTTTTCTAGTACAAGAGTGAAGGCGGTCTTAAAAGGAACCATGGTTCCTACTATAACCTAAAAAGGACATCTTCGCTTAAAATTTGAAAATAACTTCACTTTTAAACCTACTCTTGTGCCATGACACCAAGACTAGTCTAAGTTAGTCGAATTTCTGAGAACATTTCTAGTGGAGACGCGCGTAATTCGCATTCCTGTCGCAATAGAATACTGATGGTACACAGCTGACACATTTCGTTATACATTTCCAGTATAAACTGAACCATTCCTATTATCATCATCAGCCTTTAACAGTCCACTGCTGGACTAAGCCTCTCCTTTGAAAGTATCAAGTTTGTATCAAGTTTTCCTTCTCTTACAGTGCCGTTCCCGCATAATCTGCTCCCTCTGTCGGCTCTTACGACACCCATGGGATGATATAGGGTGGTGACAATCCGTACTCTTAATTCGTCACCACACGGAAAACTATTCCTATACAAGTTTCTTATTGTATTTTGTAAGCTCTAAGTATTAGTGAATTTATATAAATGACTGGGTCGTCTCCACCGTCGAACTCTCACAGAATCATGATGCTCGTCTTCGAAGAAATCTGCCTTGGAGCCCGGGGTTTCTTTTCTGAACTAGACATCTTTGACAGAATAAAATCAAATATTAAGTTTGCAACATCTTAACGCAATGAGTAGGTACACGCTGCTGCACCCTTAACAATCCCCGCTGACTTGTTCCAGCACATATCAAGTCAATTATCCTCATGTCATAATCATCCTAGCGTTATTCCAGTTGTATCCTTAGAGCCCGGTATCACCATCACCAGCCTTTAACAGTCTACTGCTGGACTAGGCCTCTCCTTTGAAAGGAGGAATTGGCCTACTATACCACGCTGGCCAAACGGGTTGGTATAGGGTTAGTATCAAGTTTTCCTTCTCTTACAGTGCTGTTCTCTGCATAATATGCTCCCTGTGTCGGCTCTTACGACACCCATGGGATGATATAGGGTGGTGACATTCCGTATTCATAATCCGTCACAACACGGACAGATGATCTGATTGGCCATTCGAATTAGTAGCCGCTTACTATATAAAAGCTATAGATTAATTATAATGTAGTATACCTAAGGATCAGTTTATACTGGCTATGTGCATGTATGTTTGGCCGTGTGTGCTCGCTTCTATCCTCCGACTGTTGCATGTCCATTGTTTATTTAATCGCTAATTACTCGCGTGAAGTAGTTTCGACACTGTTTCTACAAATTCAGATGTATCAGGTTACTTCATTGTGAATTAGTACTTCATTTGAAATAATTCACCTTACCTTTGAGAAAAGACTTACGTCAACCGACATCTTACGTGGGTAACAAATATCTTGCCATGCTACCTCCGCCGGGCCCCGGTAAACGGGGAAGGCCAAAGAAATGCTGGCTTGACGTCGTAAGGGATGATATGCGTGCCAATCGACTAACCACCAGGGATGCTGAAGACCGTGCGAAGTGGAGGAGATACAGCCGGAAAGCGGACCCCGGGCTCCAAGGCGTGGGTTTTGGAACGCAACTGGGACAGCGCTAGGATGATGATGATGACCTTTGAGGAAAGACAATCTGCCTATAAATTAATCTAAATTAAAGATTTCTTCTTTTTGTATGTAGCTAGCTTTGTGTCGATGCTTATGCACCGCTGGGCCTTGTCCCCTTCTCATTGTGAGCAGAGTAAGGCCATGTCCATCATGATGGCCAAGTGCGCGATGGTGAACTTTACATGTGTTTCGAGATTATCCAGAACCGTCAGACATGCAGCTTTCATCACATTGATAACCTTCGCGATCGTGTCCAGCGATAAATTAACAATTGAATCCGGACGTAACTTCGACATGTCATTGGTTTGCGCCGTGGTTTTGAACCACAGGCCATGTGCGAAGCAGTATGTTTTTTTTATAGTAATAGGCGGCAAAAGACCAGACGGATCGCCTAATGGTAAGCAATTCGACGACCGGTTGGCGCCGCGGGAGTGTAAGCGACTGCTACGCCGAAGGTCGCGGGTTCGATTCCCGCTCAAGTCAAACATTTGTGTGCATGAACATGGATGTTTGTCTTGGTCTGGGTATTTCTATATATAATACTAGAGGATGACCGCGGTTACACCCGCGTTATACTGCTCCGCTTCTGTCGCTCTAGATAGCGTAATGTTATAAAGCCTTCCTCGATAAATGGGCTATCTAAAACTGAAAGAATTGTTTAAATCGGTCCAGTGGTTCCTGAGATTAGCGCGTTCAACCAAACAAAGAAACAAACAAACAAACAAACTCTTCAGCTTTATATATAAGTATAAGACTAGCTTTCGCCCGCGGCTTCGCCAGTATGAAATTTTAATAAAGAGGAGCCTATATGTACTTCCCCGGGTTTCAGACTATCCATGTCAAATTTCATCACAAACGGCTCTGCAGATTAGCCGTGAAGCATACATATGTATGTATTAACAGATAATACTTATAAATTACTTTTGTTTTCATAATCGTCGAACTTAAGGTAAAGATTAGTATGTAGGTATATTATTGAAGTTATGAAGAGCTTATATACCTACCTACTGAATATAATAGCAGCTAAAATAAAAACTGAAAGCATTACCCACAGATGTGAGAAGTATCAGATGTAACGCTCGGCACAGTTGCGTGCGGCCACTAAAGAAAATACAAAATTGAAAAGCGAATACAAACTCGTCTCAGTGCGCTACGAAGCATCGTACAGTTCACGCGTCACGATCACGTCAACTTTTAAATTCTCAAAATGCCGTCTTGTGTTCTTAAACACTGTAAAAGTTGTTCCTAAAAACAAAAACAGGAAAATGGAATATCTTTTCACAGGTAACTATTGATAATTTGACTGATTCCTAATTTAATTTCGATAAAATTCGTATTTGTGTAAGAAATATGTAAGTGTTGCCAGTTTTTATCGACGCCGTTCTGCCTGAATTAGGGAAAATGCACTTGTCAATTGATTATGTGATAATTATTGTCATGTTTATGAAAAATACATTACCGTATTATAAAAGTATATTGTAGATATATCTTCTTTCTCATAAATATAGTAATAGAATTTCAATTTCCATTAGTATATACCTTACATAATATTGTTTTGAGTTCGATCCCCAAACGATCCAAATATTCGTGTACACCCTACTAATCGTCAAGCTTATAAACTTTGACCTTTGCACCGTTCTTATGGCGTAAAGAATAAGTATCAAAATCGTACAGCAACTGTTTAGCTTGACTTGGCGCCCTGTGTACGTACATATATACTAATGGTGTAGGAAATAAGTATCAAAATCGTACAGCAGTCAGCAACTGTTTAGCTCGACTTGGTGCCGTGTGTACATACATACTTATGGCGTAGGCAATAACTATCAAAATCGTACAGCAACTGTTTAGCTTGACTTGGCGCCGTGTGTACATACATACTTATGGCGTAGGGAATAAGTATCAAAATCGTACAGCAACTGTTTAGCTTGACTTGGCGCCGTGTGTACATACATACTTATGGCGTAGGGAATAAGTATCAAAATCGTACAGCAACTGTTCAGCTTGACTTGGTGCCGTGTGTACATACATACTATTTATTTCTCAACTAATCGACGCCAGCGGCTTCGCACGCACATATTTTCGTATTTCTCGTTTTGCCTGATCCCGTGGGAATTTCGAGAAATCCCGTCTTAGTGCACCCCTACGGTTCTCAAGAAACATACATGCTAAATTTCAGCTTCATGCGCCGAGTAGTTTCGGCTGTAGCTTGTCTGTCAGTCAGTCAGTAACGCAAGGATTTTATATATACAGATTTACGAAGTAGTTAAAACTTAACTCGGCACCTACATTTAAGAAATGTATTTATAAAAGCATTAATTAAATGCATGGTAAACTCTTCAAAACCGCAAATGAATATAAGAATATTACATAACTATATGCAAAATACTGGTAGATTATTCATAATCTGGCAACTTTACACACACATAGACGCGCGTGTCCGTACAGTGCCAGTCGCCAAAGGTCACGCACACATAGATGTCAACGTGCCACACTAAGTTGGACGAATACGCTATATCTGATACTTCTCACATCTGTGGCATTACCACAAAGTACATAACAGATCGTCATAAGCGCGCTTTTAATGACGCTGCGCTTAGGTCAATTATATCGTGATACCTTTTAAACTATTCGTCCAAACTACTTACTGTAAAGACAAAGTTCATCTACATTAAATACTCAAGGCAATAAATTTATAAATCTATCAATTTTGAAAACAATTTGATAACTACTCTAGAATGAGCATTGTAAATATACATATTTTTTATGTTACACTGTTTTATTACAATAAAAATGATGTAGTTAGGTTATGTACTAAAAGTTAAAAAGTAATTCGGCAAGTCCTAGCTGCCAGATCGCACCAATCTTCTCATCAATCTGGGGTATTGATCAGACAAATATAAAATCGTTGGGCTAGTGAAATTTCTATCATTATGTTTATTCTGGATACGCTAGGCCCAAAATTAAAATAAATGATTTTTTTTAGTTTATTTTATTTTCAAGTTTTTAGTCTTGTTATTAGTTGATACTTCTCATTCTATTTTCATAGTGAGCCCTTTTCTACCAATCTAACCCTGTCATTCGATACCCATATTGAAGTATTTGTGGAAAGTAGGTAATCCGCCATTTTGTGGCGGCGGCCATCTTGGATTTTTCTTAGTGAGGTCTATTCTACCAATCAAGCCCTTTCATTTGATACCCATTTTGAGGTATTTGTGGCAAATATATAATCAGCAAATTTGCTGCGACAGCCATATTGGATTTTTCATAGTGAGGTCTATTCTACGAATCAAGCCCTTTCATTTGATACCCATATTGAGATATTTGTGAAAAATAAGTAATCCGCCACTTTGTGGCGGCGGCCATCTTGGATTTTTTATAGTGAGGTCTATTCTACCAATCAAGCCCTTTCATTTGATACCCATATTGAGGTATTTGTGGAAAATATGTAATCAGCCACTTTGTGGCGGCATCGGCAGCCATCTTGGATTTTTCATAGTCTACCAATCAAGCCCTTTCATTCGATACCCATATTGAGGTATTTGTGGCAAATATGTAATCAGCCATTTCGCTGCGACAGCCATCTTAGATTTTTCAAAGTGAGCTCTCTATTCTAAGAATCAAGCCCTTTCATTTGATACCCATATTGAGGTACTTGTGGAAAAGAAGTAATCCACAGCACGAATGGGTCGACTCGACCGGGGCGGTACTACCCTCTCACAGAAGATCAACGTAAAGTAGCAGTACTTTTCTGCTGCGTTTCGTTTGGTGAGTGAGAGCGCCGGAGGCCCAGTCCCTCCTTCCCATTCTCTCTTCCTTTCCTTTGGGGATGGCAGAGAGAGAGTGAAGGTTTAGGTGAGGGGGCGGTACCGTAGCATGCGTTGGACCAGTGGTGTATTAGTGGAGTCATTGTGTGGCCAGGGAGACCCGTAGAAACGGTGGTGCCGCTGGCCGCCCGCGGTATAGTATAGGGGCCCAACTGGGACTAACCATCTCGGGAGGCTGTCCCACCAGGCTGCGCATAATCTCGGAGTGGCTCGTCGTGCCGGTTGGTGACCGGATTGTGGGACCCGGCGACCACTTCCGGGAGGATACGGGGGCCCTTCCGTCGTCCGGCGGATCGGCCACTGCTATTCCGCACAGTCCAATGACGAAACAATACTCCACGCTTTGTCACGCGCTGCTGCGGTGACTGCCACCTCTTTTCACGCCCTCCTTTCTTCTTCCACCCACTATGGCAGCAAGCAATGGTAACGGTCACACAGCGGCGTCAACCTTTCCCACCCACATGCTACTTGAAGTGGAGTTCGCCAACATCCGCGGACTCCATTCAAACCTCAACGCCGTCCACCACCATCTCGAGACGGCAAGGCCGGCCATGCTTTTTCTGACGGAGACTGAAATAAGCCGCCCTGCCGACACGACTTATCTGCAATATCCCGGCTATGCCCTTGAAGAGAACTTCTACGCAAAAGCCGGAGTATGCTTGTTCGTCAGGGCGGATATTTGCTGTCATCGTCTACGCTGCCTAGAGGACCCCTCCTTTTCCGTCCTGTGGATACACGTAAATCTGGGTTCATTAGCCCGGATTTACGTGTGTCTATACCGTTCCCATACTGGAGATGCCGAGGCAACTCGACATTTTGATTACCTGAGTCAGGCGGCAGATGAAGCACAGGAACAGTTTCCGACCGCTGAGTTGGTCTTTTTGGGAGATTTTAATGCCCACCATGAGACCTGGTTGGGCTCTCCCAAAACAGACCACGCGGAAAGGGCTGCTCACGCATTCGCTCTCACGCATGACCTGACCCAGCTTGTACTCCAGCCCACCAGGATACCAGATATACAGAGTCAAGCGCCCTCTTTGCTGGACCTTCTGCTGACGAGTCATCCAGACCAGTACAGTGTGTCGGTTCAAGCCCCATTGGGCTCCTCCGACCACTGTTTGGTCTGCACTTCACTGCCAACCGCTGTGCCTTCACAACATGTGGACGTAAAGCGACGCTTATGGCACTACTCGTCAGCAGATTGGGATGGCCTGCGCAGGTATTACGCGTCCATTCCGTGGTCTCAGCGTTGCTTTGGTGGGAGGGATCCTTCGGAGAGTGCATCTGCTGTTGCTGGGGAAATTCTGTTAGGTATGGAATATTATATTCCATCCACTTTCGTCACCAGCAACAGCAGACTTCGGCCCTGTTTCGATCGCAAGTGCGCCGATGCTGTTAAACAAAAACAGTTGGCGTACCGTGCTTGGATCAGGGCTTGGTCTCGTCGCGATCCGAATGTCCATCTCATCAAAGCGGCCTATAACAGAGCCACTAAGGTCTGCAAGAGGGCATACACCAGAGCGGATGCACAGCGCGTTGCACGGTTTGGCCAAGAACTTCATTCGCACCCTACGGGAAGCCGTGGATATTGGCGGCTGGCCAAAGCCGTGCAATCCAATTTCTGCCAGTCTTCGCTGCCACCGTTGCGATGCTCTGATGGATCACTGGCTCATGGGCCGCAAGAGAAAGCTGACTTGCTTGTCAATCTCTTTGCGGCCAACTCCCGAATTGATGACCGTGGTTCGCAGCCGCCATCTATAAACCACTGCGGCCACTCCATGCCTGATGTTCGCATCAGGCAATGCGATGGTCGTGCGATACTGTGGTCTCTCGATGTCCGGAAAGCCAGTGGTCCCGACGGTATCCCAGCGGTTGTTCTTAAGAAATGTGCAGCCGAGTTGTCTCCAACACTCACACGCCTGTATCGCCTGTCTTATTCCTCTGGCGTCGTGCCGCAGGCTTGGAAGGCGCAGGCGAACGTACAACCGATTCCCAAAAAGGGGGATCGTTCTGATCCAGCTAACTATCGACCCATAGCCATCACCCCTATTCTCTGCAAGGTATTTGAACGGGTTATCAACACCCAACTCGTTCGCTACCTAGAAGATCGCTCTCTTATCAATGATCGACAATATGGCTTCAGACCGAAACGATCAACGGGCGATCTTCTAGCGTATGTCACTCACCTTTGGGGTGAGGCTATGGACAGGCACGGGGAGTCGTTGGCTATCAGCCTCGACATCTCCAAAGCCTTCGATAGAGTCTGGCATCGTGCGCTTCTTTCCAAGCTTCCGGCTTACGGCTTGCCACCTCGATTGTGGAACTAGGTTGCTAGCTTCCTGCATGAACGACGTGTTCGAGTTATTTGTGAAGGTCTAAATTCAAAGTTTATGCAGGTAAATGCTGGTGTGCCCCTGGGATCCGTCTTATCGCCCACACTTTTTCTTCTGCATATCAATGATATGCTCACTTTTGGGAGCATACATTGCTATGCAGATGACAGTACCGTGCATGGGCGGTATCTCGGCCATCCTGCGGCTAAGCAGGCCGACATTGAGGAAAATAGGCGAAAACTTGTCGCTGAGCTTGACCAGGTTTTGAACAGCATCTCGAATTGGGGTGCTGAAAACATGGTCAAGTTCAACGCCAAGAAGACACAGGTGTGCGCATTTTCAGCAAAGTTATCTCCATTCCTTCCCCAACCTTCACTTCTGGACACTCCACTACCGATACAGGACAGCATTTATAATATTAGTAGGATGTATGTATTTCCAAAAAAGAAAGTATATAAGTATGTCTATCCATTACCTAGTACCCATAGTACGAGCTTCTACTTAGTTGGGTCTAGATGGTGTTGTGTGAACGTGGTTGAATATTATATATTATATTATTATATTAATTACCGCCGCCCATAGACACAAGCAACACCACAGGAGTCAAGAGTGCGTTGCCGCCCCTTGGGGTTGGGAAAAGCGATAGGATGAGGAGTGGGATGAGGGAGAAATAATAGGGGATAGGGCCTCCGGCACTCTCACTCACCGAACGAAACGCAACAGTTTAGGTACTGTTACTTTACGTCGATTTTCTGTGAGAGGGTAGTACTTCACCGGTCAAGCCGGCCCAATCATGCTGAAATCAGCAAGGCTCTACTACCTTAAAAAATCTGTTTGCCTCTCCAGTCGTAGCAGTCTGTCTGTTGCTTGCTGCATACACACGTTCGGTAGGCATATCAATATATATAAAACTCTTGCGATACTGCCTTGCAGACAACGCACAGCCGAAAATACTAGGCATAAGAAGCTGTATGGCATGTATGTTCCTTGGGGAGTGTAGTCGAGCACTAAGAGAGTATTTTCGTAAATTCCTTTTGTAAGGAGTTAAATAAAATAGCCAAGAAGTCCAGTATATACATAATATACTAGAGGATGCCCGCGGTTACACCCGCGTTATTTAAGGCTACTGCTCTGCTCCCGTCGCTCATAGCGTGATGTTATATAGCCTTAGCCTTAGCTTAGCCTTCCTCGATAAATGGGCTATCTAAGACTGAAAGAATTTTTCAAATCGGACCAGTAGTGACTGAGATTAGCGCGTTCAACCAAACAAACAAACTCATCAGCTTTATAATATTAGTACTAAGTAGCTGACCCGGCGAACTTCGTACCGGCATATTTTATTTCTTTAGATTTTTTTTGGACAAAAATGTGAATCTAAACCATTCTCAAGTCCCCTAAAACACACACCAAAAATTTCATCAAAATTGGTCCAGTCGTTTAGGAGGAGTTCAGTGACATACACACGCACACAAGAAATATATATATAAAGATAAGATGTGTGTAGATCTTAACTTCTTGCAAATTTTGCAAACTATCTGATATAACACACACATTAAAATTGTGCAGAATGCCACTATCTACATTTTACAAACATGAAATCACCATTACTATCTCATTAAAGTTTACACAATTGAGGATGTGTTTTATTGTATGTGATTTGCGAAACAGAGTAGCGCAGTAAGACTTTAAAATTTACATAATGCATGTTTATGATGTTTTAAAATTTTAGTTCTCTCTGAAGTCAAAAAAATGTCTACAATTTTACAATTTTAGCGCATATTTAGTCGAGAGACAAAAATAAAATAGAGCTTGTCTAGAAACATAGCCTGCCATCCTTTTTAAACATTTGTCTATGACATATTCGTATTTGGTAAAACCGTCGCGGTTGTGGCAAGGTATATCCGGTTGGCGCCGTAAGAGTATACGCGACTGCTACGCCGAAGGTCGCGGGTTCAATTCCCGCTCAAGTCAAACATTTGTGTGCATGAACATGGATGTTTGTCTTGGTCTGGGTGTTTCTATATATAATATGTATGTATTTACAAAAAAAAAGTACATATGTATGTTTATCCATCATCTAGTACCCATAGTACAAGCGATTATATCGATGGACTTGTTGTGATGGCAGGACACAGTTGGATGCTGCTCAGGATCGGTCTATGTGGAGAGCATTAGGTTATGCTAGCAGAACGTCTATTACCTGAGATGATGATTTCCTATCTTGAGTTACTGCTTATAGGTCATTCATCATCTTTTATGGCGCCATTATTATCTTATCATTTTTTATATTCTCACGCCTGTATCCCCGAATGGGGTAGGTAGAGGTGTAAATATTACACCCACATTTCGCCATGAATTTTTAGGTCACACGTAACAGGGGGCGAGCCCATTGCCGTTACCGGGCACATGACCAGACTCCCAGTAACACTTTTTCCCGACCCGGGAATCGAACCCGGGACCTCCGATCAGCAGTCGCATATGCTATCCACTGGACCACGGAGGCAGTCAAATTATATTATATAATAATATGTATTATTGGGTGCGCAGTAAAAATCAATTGCATTTTATGGCTACATACATATTAGCACTGACCAGCTAAAAAACACTGCCCAAGGCAAGAACATTTCACACAATCTAAACATCTGCATTTCACTTCAACCACGCCAAAACACGCGCTAAAAAACTATCTCTCATGCCACTCATTAACACTTAAACCGCAAGGTAAAATTGTCAAAACAGAATTTTAAGCAAACACGGCACTAGGATTATTACTTGAAGTGAAATCGAATCTTTATTTGCTTACAGAATTAATTGAACGTTTATGTAAGGTGCTCATCTTCTATACATCTCACGATGTCCGGCGATAAAGTAAGGAATGCACTATAGCGTTACATAGTAGATAGGTAAACGCGGAACGATGAATCAAAATAAAATCGTTGTTATTCATGAGGCTTAGTCATTTTAATATGTCAACATTCATTTGAGGTATAGAATGCCTGTTGATTGTCAAAGTAAAATTGATGATATTGGAGTAATCATACATACATACATAGATTCACGCCTGTTTCCCGGAGGTGTAGGCAGAGACTACGGAACGCCATTTGCAACAATCCTGACATATTTCTCTTGATTCACTCCCATCAGATTCCTCATGCATGCTCTTCTGTTCAGGGTACTTCTAACCTGTCCTGTTTTTTTTTTGTAGTAATTATATGCTTTACTTTATTTGATTATAACTAAAAGAAAGTCTGTCGATCACTTTCTGATAACACAGCACCCCCGAAAAAAATACCAAAGTGGCTGCTGAACTTTTCGGCCATCTTTTATACGGTAGCGGTATTCGATATCAGGTTAGTACCTGATCCTTTTTAAACTTGAGTACTTTACTTGAAGTGAAGTTCTGTGAATGATCTCTCTCTAAGCTTAGCTTAACTAGCTTAGTGACCAACATCAAAACGATGTTTAGTCTTCGAATTCTATCTCCATTTCCATCGTATACACTTTGGAGTACAATAATTCGAAACAATCAAAAGCTAATTTAACTTATTACCAATTCTAATATCATCATCTCAATATAATTTATCCGTATAAAGATTTACATAATATATATCTATTATACCTACACTCTTAGGCGGTATAGGCAATTACGCAGTAGGTACTTTAGTCCCTCCCGTGGGATCTCCACCTTGTCGTGGTGGGGGGGCTCAGTAACCGCGGCTTGGACACCCGCAGTGAAGCTAAGAGAGATCCCGGGAGTGGACGCTCCGCGTGGGCTTGGAGGGGCCTGCGCAGGATGCGTCCAAAGGTGCGGAGGACAGTCCTGTCTATCCCTCGCAGTCGGCCACGGTCGCGGGAGGAGAGGCGTGTCGGTGTTGCGTTGCCGCGCGCCCTATCTCCCGCGACCAAATGGGGGCGCAACATTGTTGCGCGGTGGGGCCGCAGAGGAAGAGGAGATGCGGTGTTGCCAGGTTGTCGTCCTCCCTATCCTCTGCGGCCGCTGGGTGTTTTGGCGGCGGAGCCCAACACCTTCATCCGCCGCTAAGGGGGTTTTGTTCGGGGCCCGACCATCTGGCGGGCCAATACCCGTCGGGGGGTAGCAACAAATGCTTCAGCAATACCCAACCCTCCGACACACGGGTACACGAGGACCACGGGTTGGTTTCTAGTCAGTAAGAGTCTTACAGTCCCCTTGGCCCTTCCCCCAGGACGGAGGGACTCCATGAGGGTTTTCCAACCCGACACAAAAAAAGTCGTTATGTAGTTTAGTCGTCTTTAGGCCACTATTAAGGTAGGTCCTTTAATCAGTAGTATAGTTTGTAGTTCTTATTATTGAGACATGCTCTGGCTTCTACATTTTTGCAACATTTCACTTCATGCCCTAGGAAGTACACACACTGTTATATCTTCCTACGTTTCCTTCATTAATGTCTGTGAATTACTTCGTTTTTTTACATTCTCATATCAACCTTGCTGGTTGGTTGGCTGGTTGTCCGTGTGGTGACAAATTAAGAATACGAATTGTCACCACCTCATATCATCCCATGGGTGTCGTAAGAGCCTACAGAGGGAGCATACTATGCAGAGAACAGCACTGTAAGAGAAAGAAAACTTGATACAAACCCTATACCAACCTGTTTGTCCAGCGTGGTATAGTAGGCCAATTCCTCCTTTCAAAGGAGAGGCCTAGTCCAGCAGTGGACTGTTAAATGCTGATGATGATGATCAACCTTGCACAAATCTCTACAAATCTGCAACAGATCTTGATGAGCACAGATCTTTAGCAGCCATTGCGACACTTTCAGAACGATGTCACACGTAGCTCTGACACATTATCAATCATCTGATGATTATCTGGTAATGTAGGCTGTAAGTAATATTGGCTAAATGATCGCGACTCGATAACGCTGTTTAAATTCCGCACGATCTCTGATATAGCAAGTATAATGAACCGTGGTACGTGTTGAGATTTGACTGAATATGTTCACAGAGTTTTGTTGATGTCATTAGGAGTAATAGATAGGACTGCCTCCGAGGTCCTGTGGATAGCGTATGCGACTGCTGATCGGAGGTCCTGGGTTCGATTCCCGGGTCGGGCAAAAGTGCTACTGGGTTTTTCCGAATACTCAGTAGCAGCCCGGGGTCTGGTGATGTGCCCGGTAACGGCAATAAACTCGCCCCATATTACGTGGGACGTAAAATTTCATGGCGAAATGTGGGTGTCATATTTACAACTCTGCCTACCTCTTCGGGGATACAGGCGTGAGACTCTAAATAAAATAAAATAAATAAATAAGATAGTACTGAGTAGGCTGCAAATACGCCAATGGGAATAAGCACTGACAAGAGGGAAGCGTTTTATGATGGTATGCATGTTTCCAACTAGGCAAATCAGACACTTTAAGTGAAATTAGAAAAATAATATCTTTGTACGGATTTTGTATAAAATATGGAATAGTGATGTACTACGAGGCAGCGATAGCCTAATGGAGATACCAACAGACTGCCATGCACAGGGTATCGGGTTCGAATCCACGGCAATGACTTTTCGTAGTTAAGTGCGTATTGAATTGTTAATTATCGCTTGTCCCGTGCCTGGAGAGCACGTTAAGCCATCGGTCCCGGTTGTCATAAAGATCTCAGACAGTCGTTATAGGGCGTCAGTACCTGCTAAATGAACTGACACTAGTCTATACCATGGAATATCGCTATCCCTTCGGGTTGCGGAGGTCAGACAGGCAGTCGCTCTGTGGAATGTGATGATGGCTGGCACATGCGTCATCCTCGTGAACGGGTGCTACTTGCGATGACTGGTCGATGACGGTCTTGCGGGCTGGTATTAGATTTTAATATTTAACTGCATCATTTCCATCATGGTTCTGACTTCTTTCTGATCACTTTCGCGGATTGCCTGCATTATTAGGTATATATAATGTAAGTGGATGCTCCTGTTTCACCATGTCTATTCTGAGGAGGCTAACCAAAAGTATTATGCTTGAGTATTATTATGTACAGTAAATATATACAAGTGATATAGAAGGTGTAACAGTTGCAGCACCTTACAAAATGTAAATTGAGTATTATGCAAAACCTGGCGATGAAAAAGAGTGACCGTGAGTTTTATTGCCCGTTCTTTCTCATGGTTCTACCTATTGCTTTGCGAACGTGGCAGTAAATTTAAATGTAGAAGCATACAGTAATAATGTTTTAACTTTGAGTATAAGTAATTATTTTATAAATTTATTATTTTGACGTTCATAAGCGTCACATTGTGACCCAAATGAATAAAGGATTTTGAATTTGAATTTGAATTTGAAAAGCTTATATTCAGCCAAATCCGGTTAGACTAGTAAGCGGACCCCAGGTTGAAACTGGGATAACGCTAGGAGGATGAGTGATGTTTATGTTATCTCAATGGATGTACTTAATAATTTTTAGTGTTAAACTATTAAGAAACTTCTATGACACGCGTGTGACCAGTCTGAGCTATTGCTTCGAATAGATACCTTTAAGATCTAAAAACAGTTTTTTTTTAACTTTTGATAGGCCAACGTTTGAAGCCCCAAGAGTCTTCCGTGATTACAATCTTATTGGCAAATTGTAGACACTGAAAATATCCTCGCTGTAGTCACCGACGTGTTTGGTTATATAAAGACTAGCAACGTCGCGTCGGTTGGTAGTAGTTGGTAGTTGGTACCAAAACCAATAGGTTTTCGGTCATCTTGTAGCTTTGATTATAATAATCAAAGTCTTGAGGCAATTCTTTCTGGAGTTTTAATATAACATAACATAACTCCACGCCTGTTATCCCCGAAGGGTTAGGCATAGGTGTATATTACACACCCATTTTTCGCCAGTTATGTTTCGGTCCCAATGTAATAGGGGGCGAGCCTATTGCCATCTACCGGGCACATTATTAAGGGAGCGGTAATTAACATATTTAATAACTTCGAAAAGTCAGAGGTGTGTGCCCGAGGTACCTGGGGATCGAACCCGTACGTACACCACTGGGCTATCGCCGCTTGGAGATTTAACAATTTAAATAAAAATGCAAAAATTATATCATCACAAAATATATTTATTTTCGATAGCATTTGAAATAATTTCATCACTTTCAAATCACAATGCGATATTTGTATAACATAATATCCAACACAATATTTTTCATATACATACTGTTTGATTGTTCATTTTTCTACTTACATACTAAGAATTGGCACTTACTGAGCACAATATAACAATGTACATGATTATTTACATTATCTATTATAATATAATACTTAGTTTTACGTATTATGATAGGGTTGGTTGGTAGCAGGACTGGCCTGCTTTTTAAATACGATGCCAGTTCGAGAAAGTTCTAAATGACTATTGGACGTTATTATGAGGACGAGATGCATTTCATACTGGTTTTTTATTATCACTTGTACTGACTAACATATCATCTTATCGAGTCTAAACTACTGTGGCTATAAACATGAAAGGATAGAAGGTTTCTTATATGACTTAGGGAGGTAAAAGATTTTATGAAAATTTACTGATTTTATTCAGCCTATATATACCTATTTCTTTCATGCTTACAAACTTCTTAAAAACCATATGCGAATCTGTAGGCAAACATATGGCTTTGATAAGTATATCTGTGGTCATTTTCGAAGGAATATCACAAACAGTTTATTTTTATACAAATATAGGTAGGTCGGCAATAGAAGTACTTATTCAGTTTGGGACCGAAACATAACTGGCGAAAAGTGGGTATGTAATACACCTCTGCCTACCCCTTCGGGAATAAAAGGCGTGAAGTTATGTTATGTTATTTTATGTTATTCAGTTTACATTATTTATACTTTTTCTCCCGTACTGAATAAAAATAAAAATGCCCAAGTGAACTAAGATTAATGGATTCTTAAATGCAGAGGTTTTACGGCCAAATTAGTACGTACCTACCTGTTTAAACGGATATAATGATAATTCCACTCAGTATGGGAACTCTCTAAGTTGTAAGATTATTTTTATATAACAAGGTATTTTTCAAAGAACGTAGATGTTTTCATTTAGACGGTAAAACGACTGTACCTTCATGTCTTATGTAAATACTTATAAAGATACCGTTAATTAATCTTATTATTTTACATATAAGTTCACAATTTGTCCACATGCATTCAGTTTCCTGGCATCGTATTTAGATATTATATAAAAATCCTATTCTTACAACTTTACATCGTATAAATACAATCGATGACGATACGCGAAGAATGGCGCCTTCTGATTGGCCTTTCTAACGCAAAAAATTTCAAACAACCAATCACAGCATGCCATTATCCGTATACCTGTCAAATTGACATCTGCCCGTGATATATCCTAACCAATAAGTAAGTAAATTAGCCTTTAAGTGATATCGCCTATTCCGTATTGAATTTGATAAATAAGCATTGTCACAACCAAATATACGAGTATTGTATGACATGGATAGATGATTATAAGCGAAATATTTTACAAAAGATAAAACTTACATCATAGACAGGAATAATTTTGTTAGTAAAAGCAGTCATTTGAACAACCAATATCAAACAAAACCAAAGTCTGACAATTAATAAAATTCTACAAAGAAAATCCAAAACTTTGAAGGCCCAGTACTTTTTTCTTTAGCTATCTTTCGCCTTCAATTGATTAAAATGGCGTTCGATTTCAATTTGTTTCCGAGTTCGAATCTATTCAATCATCGCCCCTTGAGACCACTGCTGACTAACATGCCGCCACATTTAGAAACGGGACACATTCAGAAAATCTACTTATGAAAAAATTCCCATCGACGATCGGGTCGATCGTCGATGGGAATTTTTTGTGTGTGTCGAAACTCAGAATAAACTCCCAGTGCGCAGAACGCCGATGGCGAGTTATCTATTTACTGAATAGGCTTGTGTCCACTAAGAATAAATCGGTTTGATTGTAGTATCTATAGATTCATTATGAATTTAAGATGTCAATAAAGTTTATTATTTATTATAAAAAGGTAAGATTTAGGATTTTAAAACTAAAAATAATGTATTTATTCTTGTGGCAGTGAACAACAATCAGAGAGCATTACATCAAACAGTAGGTACGTCCGCCATACATGTTGTTGACGTTTTAGTAGTAAATACAACTTAAACGTCAAACTTTCTACCTGTCAAATCGAATATAACAAAATAAAAGTGGGTACATCAGACCAGACTTCATGCACGGTTTGTTTTGTTTTGGACTTTGTGATATCACTCAACCGCCATGATGGTTTACAGCGTTTTCGTGTCAATTTCAAAAAGGTTTTTAAAAAGCCGTAATTAATAATGTTGCTGATCGATTTTTGAAGAAAAAATCAGGTATTTCAGTTTAACATCTAATAAAGGAACGAATCAATCGCTAATTACATTTTAGGACACAAGCCTATTGAACCATATCTACGTTAGTATTGTGTACGTTTGGATAAAAGCAAAGACCAATATGTAGTACTGTAATCAGAGCAGTATCTGTCCTAGATGCATAGAATTGAGAAACGAGTATTGTGGCAGTGTTTCATCGATGACTCTGTGAATTAAACTAGTTTATTATGCTATGGCCACAGATTCTCACATTCCAAGGCCTACTAAGACCTCACTGGTGACGACAAGTCCTTACTCTAGACCTTAAGTTATTCACCAGATTTGTGGACTCAACAGCTTACCATCTACATTTGAACAGTATATACGTACTATTTATATTTTGTAAAAATATTACATTATTGGAAGAGCATATTCAAAATAAATAATAGATATAAGTTGCATTTAAATTAAAAGATTATTTTAAGTCCTAAACAGAATATTACATATTTGTATTTGTTGAATTAAAAAAAATCTTAAATATAATAAGTGTGTATAATTTATAGGAACAAAATGGTTATCATTATATTTTAATATTTATATGGTCTACGTCCACTAGATTATAATAAAATTTCATATAAAATGACTTTCCGTATAGATTAAATATTCTCTATGTACCATAATATTGGCGATTCAAAAGAGTGGCCACGAGTTTTATTGCCCGTTCTTTCTCGTGGTTCTCCCTATTGCTTTACGAACAAGGCAGTAAATGTAAATGTAGAAGCATTAAGTAATTCGATTTAAAAAATTGACGTTCATAGGCGTCACCTTGTGACTTAGATGAATAAACGATTTTGACTTTGACTTATATTAGATTTCTGGAAAATACTATAACTCCATATATGATAAATTGTAAAAAATGCAATGCAAGATTAACGTATACCGATTTTCTTAAAGGTACTGTAAAAATGTATGATTTGTGTTATTGTTACTAAAAGATTCATCTAAACAGACGTAGTCCCTGAAAGATAATAGAAATATAATTACGTAATAAAGAGATAAAAGTGCCAATTGTTACTCTATAATTTTTAAATAGTATATTTTAACTTAATTGATTTTTGTCATTAGTTATTCCATCGTCGATAATAAAACACTAGACACCGGTATTAAAACCTATGATATAAAAGTATAAATAAATAAAAAGGATAATAAAATGGAATAAATGCATCTTAAATGTATGGAATCAATAAGAAAGTAAAATAATAGATAATATACAATTTTAAATGACGCACGATAAAAGTTACAAACGAAAATGTTTAGTAAAAATAATTGTAAAATAATTATTATAAATGATAAACTATCACATCAACTATGACAAGTATTTTAAATTGTAATTTTTATTTTACGTCTTTGTTACAACCATTCAAATCCTCTTGTTGAATAAGATAAAAATTATAAAATTTATTGTTATAATGTCTAACTTATTTAGAGGACCGCTTACACCACATCTAACTAAATATGTACAGAATGGACAACAATAAAATTAAAAATACTAGAATTCGTACTCATATTTATACATATCATTACTTAGTTCAGTTGCACCAAATATCTAAGCCGTATCGAAAACCCTGTACTATCTAGCATCTTTTTTCTCCGTATCGACTTTATTTTCTACCTCTGCTTTCTTCTCCGGCTCAGGTTTATTATCAGCGTCCACTGTTTTTTCAGGTTCAGCCTTTTTCTCAGCTTCCGCTTTTCTGTCAGCTTCTTCCTTTGCTTTTTTATCAGCTTCCTCCTTTGCTTTTCTATCAGCTTCTTCCTTTGCTTTTTTATCAGCTTCTTCCTTTGCTTTTTTGTCAGCTTCCTCCTTTGCTTTTTTATCAGCTTCCTCCTTTGCTTTTTTATCGGCTTCCTCCTTAGCCTTTTTTTCAGCTTCAGCCTTCTCTGCTTCTAGTTTTTTCGCATCTTCTACTGCTTTTTCGTCCTCGGCTTTTTTAGCTTCATCTTCTTCCTCTTTATTTTCTTCAGGCCAAAGCACTTCCGGATGATTCATCATATAATAAGCCATATGCTTATCGCTTCCATATGTTGAAGCCTTCGTCCCGAGGCACATCAAGAACTGCGCCCTTTCTAAATTCTTATCACAAGCGACAGAATGGAAAATATGTATAAGACTATTATCGGCTGTTCTAAAAACTGACAGATTTGAATGAATTAACGTTTCAAACATTTGTACGTCTTCCATTCCCCAGCCTTTGATAGTGAGATCAAAGCCACCAACACGTTCAAAATCACATTTATAAATGCCAAGAATACCAAAACCATATTGTCTGAAATATCCGAAATCATTAGCAATTTCCTTAGTGTACTTCAAGTTAATTAATTCTTTTTCAGTTAACTCTGGTTCAATATCTGGTTCTTCATTTTCCACACCTTCGTCATCTAGATTAACCTCTGGCTCAGGTGTATCACCCAAAAGTTTATTATAATCATCGCCCTCAACCACTTCGGGATTGTACTGACTAAACACAACTGGGAAATATACTTGATGATATTTGATAGTGTGTATTCGTATTCTCCTAAGGGTATCGAAGTTGAACATCATATCAACGTCTATGAAGAAAACTAAGTCGTCACTAGAACAAAGTTTGAGTCCTTCTGTAAGTGCAGCACCTCTAGAGAATGATTCTGAGCCCATAGAAACGAGTTTGATATCTTTACCGTACATATCAACATAATAGTTGACCAAAGATTCGGTATTTTTGTAGTCTAATGGACTTCCTGTGTCTAAATAGACTACGACTATTAATGTGACAGCTTCGTTGGTCTTTAATACTATATCTTCGTAGTTTCTCATAAATCTGCCAAACGTTTCTTGTCGACCTGACAGTGGTAGTATGAAATGTATTCTTCTATCGTATACCGAGTATTCTTCAAAGTCATCATCATTCCACTTCAGTACTTTAGGAAGGTTCGATAGTTTCAATAGTCCGCTTTCAAAAGCTTCCCTAACTCCAAGTTTACCAAAGTCTAAGAAGCTGTCTTGTTGCTGCTGCTGCTTGGATTCGTCGAAATCCTCGTAGTCGACTGGTTGAGGATTAATTTCGGATTTTTCTAGAATATCTGGATCTTCGAATGGAGGTGGATCACCCATCGGCAGTTCTCGAATCTCCATGCCTGAAATTGTATGAATACATTATTAGTATTATTAAGATGTGATAGTACAATACCTAACACAGCTACGTAATATACACTACAGTGATGTTTCAAAATTACTTTGAGACTACTTTCTGGCCCATCAGTATTATGATGACTACTTGTTTAAACAATTTTGCGTGTTAAGACAGAATTCGGCAACGAATCTTGGGTATTTATTATACCATAGGCAATTTAATAATTTTAAATTAGGTTAAGTAAAACCTTATTTAAAATTGCTGTGTGGTTGACGGCATAGAATACAAGTGTCACCACCCCCTATCTTCCCGTGGGTGTCGTAAGAGGCGACTAAGGGATAACACGATGCAAATACCATCTTTGCGTAGAGACGGAAAACTCGACATCAAACCCAATATGACTGCCTCGTTGGTCTCGCAGCATAGGTGTGCGAGTGGGATCGGGATCGGGGTCCCGGGTTCGATTCCTGGGTCGGGCAGTGTTATTGGGTTTTTCTGTCACGAAATTCTCGGTAGCAGCACGGAGTCTGGAAATGTGCCCGGTACGGCAATAGGCTCGCCCCTTATTACGTGGGACTAAAGTATATCTGGCGAAAATTGGGTGTAGAAATACACCTCTGCCTACCCCTTCGGGGATAAAAGGCGTGACGTTATGAATGTATGTATATATGTTAAGTAAAATATTTTATGTTGGCTGGCGAGAATACCAGCGTTGTATATTTTCTCTTGCTTACCATATTTATGGTTCTATGATGTAAGTATAAGAAGATGAAAATAAAATTACTATTCTTTATTTTTTTCTAAATCGTCTCAAACCTCGAAATGTAACTTCAAAAATTTCATAACCTTTATCACGAGCGGATGCACATATGCACGAAACTTTTTAGAGCGCATATCCACCTGTTCTAGAACTTGGTCACACATCATATTCAGGTGGGTCTCAGTGACTCCAAACGAATCAGTTTTACAAAGCCTTTATCGTATACACAATCTGTCGTAATAACCTCAAAACTCAAAGTTATGACCATGGCTGTCCCAATGACAGAACGCTGTTACCAATAGAAGGTATCTCGTTTCACGTGTATTTGTCAAATAATCACGCTATTCAGAACCATTTCTCAAATATTAGGATGTGCACAAATTACGACAAGTTTAAGTGTTTAAATATAAGCTCAATGACAAGCAAATAAGATACATTATCTCTTAACCTGTGAAAGACTGCTGCAAATACGCGTGTCGCCTCACAGCTGCGGTCATTTTGCGTCCCCTATACCGTCGGTACTTGAGCAACAGGTCCAGTACGTGGTCAGCGCCGTGTAGGGGCTGCAGTCTCGTGTACCCGTACAACAGCTCGTTGAAGTCGATGACTCGGCCGCGCTGTCTCGACGGCGCGTTTATTATCTCCATCACCTGGAATCGGAAGATTGGACGATTCAGACTCTTGATCTTTTTTACAAGGCTAAAGCCCAGTTTCATAATCTTTGGATAGACTTTATCTTGCAGATAATATCTAAAATAGCACGAGTTTTGTATGCGTAATCAGTTAAGTAAATTTAACAGGAGCTTGACAGACAACTGGCCCTTAAGGTTTGAAAGCATGCAATTCTTGGATCAAAGTGCGATTTAGTAGAACTACACCGATAATCTATAGTGCTCAGTTTATGCGGTAACAGGAAAATAATGTATTTGTATGAATTTGATTTCTCTCTTTTGAATAGCCATCTTCGTAGAGTCGTGAAATTCAATTTAAGTAAGTTCTGCCTAAAATTGACACAGTAATTAATATTAAGTAGCATAGTAATTGATTTATAAAATGTTTTCTTATTCATTAAAGTGTGTTCTTTTTGTATAACGCTAATTACTTAATTGATCAGTGTTATAATAGGTGGCCTTGTGCAAAACTCAGCACAGATGGCGGAGCTGCAACGAAATACAATAAACAAACTGCCATTATAAACATAATTTAATGGCAATAAAATACTAAAGCTGCAACGGTAGCCTAGGCAATAGCGATGGAGACGCCTAGCAGTGCACTATGACAGGCGAATGATGATGAGGCAGGCAGGTACCAACAGACTGCCATGCAGAAGGTATCGAGTTCGAGACCGCAAATTTGACAAAAATCTATTTACCTACTGTTTGCGCTAACAACAGTTGTGAAGACTGACATATCATTGCAGAGCCTGAACTATTAAAGCTAGACAGATTAGGAAGTAGGTTTTTTATGACATAGGTAGGAAGCGGTTTACCTAAGGTACCCGGGTAAAATAGTAGTTGAATTGAAAGTAAGGGCCACTTAAATAAATCAAGGGCGGGCAAAGGCGCAGGTAACTGGTATAAACATACATACATACATAGACTCACGCCTGTTTCCCCGAAGGGGTAGACAGAGGCATTTTAAACGCCCACTTTTCGCCAGTGATTTGATCCCACGTAATAGGTGGCGAGCCTTGCCGCTTATCGGGATATTTTGTTTGCCAGAGCCTCGTCCGTTGATCGGCAGGTGCACCACTTGCAGGTGAGGTTGGCTTGGGACCCTAAGATCTTGGTGGGAACCCTATGCACCCTATAAACCATTTTTATATTCATGAAATTATGTATATCTTTAAAATACCTAGTCTTTAATAGCCTTACCTCTCTAATGACATCATCCAATGCCTCCTTGAGCGGCCCTTCTATTCTTCTCTTGGGGTTAGAGTGACTGGCGGAGTATATCGACTTGCTGATGAAATCGAAAGGCACCATGTCTTCTATCGTATTTGGTTTGTATCTGTTCATGTCGATTGGAGCTCCTGAAATTATAGAAAAGTTTTTAAATTAATAGAGTAATTGGATGACCTGGATATACCTTAATCCGTGTGGTTACGGATGAAGAATACAAAACATCACTACCCCATTTCATTCCGTATGTGTCGTAAGAGGCGACTAAAGAATATTGTTTTATGGTAATATGCGGCAAACGAGCAGACGGATCGCCTGATGGTAAGCAATTACCGCCACCCATGGACACAAGCAACACAACAGGAGTCACAAGTGCGTTGCCGCCCCTTGAGGTTGGGAAAAGGGATAGGATGAGGAGTGGGATGAGGGAGAAGGAATAGGGGATAGGGCCTCCGGCACTCTCACTCACCGAACAAAACGCAACAGTTTAGGTACTGTTACTTTACGTCGATTTTCTGTGAGAAGGTAGTACTTCCCCGGTCGAGACGGCCCATTCACGCTGAAATCAGCAAGGCTCTACTAGCTTAAAACTGCCTCTAGTAGTATCTTTGCGACGTGATGAAAGCTTAATATGAAAGCCTGCGCCCATACCGTCGGTAGTAGTGCGATTCAGTAGGCCACATCCTATTGACTCGGAGTACTACTGCGAAGCAAATTAGGAGGGGATAAGCAGTGGACTGTGAGGAGGCTGTAGGGCAGGCAATAATTAAAGTAATGTATGTACATTCTGCTGGCGGAGCGGAAGTGTAACCGACGCAGAGTTTGTCTGTGTCGGGATATAATAATAGACTGCCTCCGTGGTCCAGAGGATAGAGGATAGCGTATACATATGCAGATGGGATCCCAGATTTGATTCCCGAGTTTCCCCGAATTCTCAGAAGTTGCACGCAGTCTATGCCCGGTTACGGCAATAGGCTCGCTCCCTATTAGATGGGACCTAAAATTCATAAGGCAAAATGTAGGTGTTATATTACAACCCTGCCTACCCCTTCGAGGATATAAGCGTGACGGTATAAAGAATAAGAGTCACTCTGCTAGAATTAAAATAACAGTAACTACCAGTACAAAATATACCTCCATTTAAAACTCAATGCTAATGGCCAAAGATCTCAGCTCTGCAAGTCTTCAAGTTGGACTTCAAATGAATCGATCAAAAACTCAGCTGGTGACCAACAGCACTAAACGTAGGGTTATGGTAGATGGGCAGATAATACACTATGTTGACGAGTATACTTACTTGGGCCAGATAGTATCCTTCGATAACAGGCAAGACAAGGAGATTTCACAAAGAATCCAAAACGCCTGGAAGAGCTTCTGGTCCATGAAGCAGATGTGGAAGGGAAACCTTCCGTTATCACTGAAGCGGAAACTCGTTGACATGTGTATACTGCCCATCCTAACCTACGGTGCTCAAACATGGTCCCTGACCGAGATTCAGAAGTCCAAGTTGAAGATTTGCCAAAGAGCCATGGAGCGTAGCATTCTGGGGGTGAAGAGGACCGATCACGTCCGTAACTCTACGCTGCGCTCAAAAGTGGGCTTAATGGACGTAGGAGCAAAACACAAACATAGGCTAACAACAATATAGGCTAATAAAAAAAAAATAAGCAGTCAATACCATCAAAACTAGTAGAACTCTTACCTAATATCCTATTATTCCCTAAGTAATCCGGCTCCCCTACTTTGGCTGGGAACAGTGGCACTTCGCCTGGTAGTACATAGTCGGCTACTTCTGTCTCTGGCACATTCAGCTCGCGCATGGTAGAGGCGATGTCTCTGTGCAGGTCTAGAGAACGTTCTCGAAGCTCTTGGATGCGGAGGTTCTGGAATCAAAGAGGTTGGTAGTAAGAAAACTTGTCAATGAAGTATTTTTTTTATTTGCCTGTATCCCAGAAGGGGTAGGCAGCGGTGTAATATTACACCCACATTTCGCCATGAATTTTAGATCCTACGTAATAGGGGCAAGCCTATTGCCGTTACCGGGCTCATCAACAGACTCCGTGCTGCTTCTGAGAATTCAAAAAAACCCAGTAACACTTTTACCCGACCGGGGAATCGAACCCGGGACCTCCGATCAGCAGTCGCATAGGTACGCTATCCTCTGGACCACGAAGGCAGTTTAATACAACAAATATAAAAAGAATGTTTAACCGTTGATTATTATCATTAGTACAAGCTTAGTTTGGGACTGGTTGGTGTTGTGTGCATGTGGTAAAAAAAATATTTAAGTATGTTTTTTCTTATATTGGGTTTACTTTTCTCCTTGTAGTAACAAGATTAAAAGTACAAAGTGACATCACGGTGTTTCATTCCGAGGGTGTGGTAAAAGGTGACTGAGGGAAGTAGGTACACGAAGCAAATTGTATATTTGGGAATATACGGAAAAAAATCTTTAAACCCTATACCAATCCGACTGACCACCATGATGTTGTAACATGTGATGCCAATTAGGAGAAGCGTATATCCAGCAGCGTGCTTCTAAAGGCTGTTTGAAGAGAACATCAAGTTAGCATAAAAAAAGTAAAAACTTCTGCTTTATTACAAGCAATCAAAATTTGCGTTGAAAATGCCGAAAATAACAATTTGTTTTTTTTTTCACGAAAAAAACAAATTGTGGTTTTTTCCGTTCTATCTAATAATAAATAATCTCGTACCTGTAGGTAGTAAGTAAAGTAAGGATTTGAAAAAAAAAACATGAAAAGTTTCCCGTTTCTTTCCATAATTTCGTTTTTTGCGGTTTTATTGGAAAAATACATGAGATATATACTGGCAAATCTTCTTGAAACTTTCGAATGAAACATTGAAAAAAACAACGGAATTGGAAAGAAACGGGAATTTTTCCTGCTTTTTTCAACGCTAATCAAAATATCTTAGCAAATGTTCTTCGGTCACAATTTTCTCTCAGCATAGAATTCTAATAATATTATTTGGCTTAGTTCTTCCTTAATAGTATAATTCCGCGAGATACATATATGCATTATGCACATTTTTATTTTGAATAAACTATTTCAAATTTTCCCAAGTTGTTTCATGATAGGAGCTGTTTATCAACTCTTCGCCCATCTTCTCACGGTATTTTTTCACATCGGTCGTGGATGCGGGTCGTTGGAGAATAAAGAGGCATACATTAAATTTGTTTGTTAACACGATTACCCGTTAAACAAACTTGTATGAATATATTATCTTATATAAAATCCTTGCGTTACTAACTGACTGACAGACAAGCTACAGCCAAAACTATCAGGCGCAGGAAGCTGAAATTTGGCATGTATGTTCCTTGGGGACCGTAGGGGTGCACTAAGAAGGGATTTCCCGAAATTACCACGGGAACGGGCAGAAAAGGTTAAGATTAAAAAACTGTGCGGGCGTAGCTGCGAGCGTTTTCTAGTAGTCTGTAAACATACAAGGTCTGCTGCACAAATCAAACATGTTTGTATTTGTGATGTCATTTAGGGGTGTACACAGATTCGCAAGTGAATAATAAATTGATAAAAAGTCAAACATAAGTTAACGCGTACATTGCACTCTCCTTATCTTGTTTACATCCGTTATCCTCCGTCATAATAATATTAATATAATATTACTTATTTATAATACTCTTATAATAAAATAGTTCATAAGAGCTTTCTATGGCGATCCTTTTGTACATAGCCACAAACAGTGCATTATTTAGAGATAGATTATGTTTTTTATAAATAGCAAATGAAAACAACGAACAAAAGGGCAGCAGAAATCACCATCATACCGAAAACATACATACATAGTCTCACGCCTTTATCCCCGAAGTGGTAGGCAGAAGTATATTGCTACACCCACTTTTCGCCAGATTTATTTTAGTCCCACGTAATAGGGGACAAGCCTATTGCCGTACCGGGCACATTACCAGACTCCGTGCTGCTACTGAGAATTTCCTAACGGAAAAACCCAATAACACTTTGCCCGACCCAGGGATCGAACCCGAGATCTCCCAATCCCACGCGCACATTTATGCCGCGAGACCAACGAGGTAGTCGATGCTAAGATCGTTGATGCTAACACTCGACATCCTCCTTTTTGTTTCTAACTGACAAGCATGTTTTACCTACATACATACATAGACTCACGCCTGTTTCCCGGAGGGGTATGCAGAGACTGCGGAATGCCATTTGCAACGATCATACCGAAAATATTATAATAATTGGCCACTGAAATTATTTATTCACTAAATACTTTATTTTACAACCTGTTATAAATAGGTACCTATTTTATTTTGCACCTGTAAAATGAAATATTTTGCTTGCAAACGTACAGAAAATAGATATCGAATACAACCGACCATACCTGAAGTCATTACGCCGTTTCATCAGGTAAGGAATATGGCGCCGCCGTAATCAAAGTCGCTCATAAACAATAAACTTTTGAGTATATCTAAAAATAAACGGTTTCCTCCCTATAAAACGGACGTTAAACATCAAAGCCAGGTTAACTGCGGTGTTCTGCGTACGCATTACTTCTATACAGACCTGCTTTTCTTTGAAATAAGGTACTGTGAGGTGTCCGAGATTATAATTACGTTTGTATAATTTATGCATTTCAAAAAGACGACTCATGGGCTATGAAAAAAGGTATCCTATATATTATCGTAATGGACTTTATAAAATTCAAACGACGGAAATACATCGACCAGACTTAGAACAATAATTGAAGAATGCACAAAGTTTTCCCCGGAACCGGCGAGCATGTATGAAGATAGAGTAATGAATATAGAGGAAGCACGTGAGGTTTGTCAGGATCGTTGCAAATGGCGTTCTGTTGTCTCTGCCTACCCCGACGGGAAAAAGGTGTGGGTATATGTATGTATGTATGTACAAAGTTTTGTACCGTGAGGGCGCACTTAAACCATTACACCAAAGAGCGCTCAGTTTCAAGTTCTTTATAGTTGCTAGCCTTAAGACTTAGACTTGCTTCATATGCACCCAAGGGGAAATATACCGACCCATCCTTCCTTTTAAAACCTTATAGGATGCCTTGCTATGCAATCAGTATAAGCAACTTTTACATAGCCGACTTATCGTTGATGCTAACCCTCGACATCCTCCTTTTTGTTTCTAACCGACAAGCATGTTATACCTACATACATAGTCTCCCGCCTGTTTCCCGAAGGGGTAGGCAGAGACTACGGAACGCCATTTGCAACGATCCTGACATTTACCTCTCTTGCTTCATTCACTCCCATCCGATTTCTCATGCATGCTCTTCTGTTATACGTAGGTACTTAACCATTTATACAAGTTTAGGGTTACCAGCTAAAATACATGCAAAACAATACCTTAAATAGCTCAAAATATGATTTTATGTTGAAGCTTACAGAGCTACAAACATTGACGAATTAATAAAATTCCTATTTGTAAACAGAGAAGCTACAATCAATTAATGTCGAGCGAAGGTGTCAAAATAACGCTATCTCAGCGTCGAAGGTCTCACGACCCGGTGACCTTGACCTCGGCTGGCATCATAACTTGCCACTAATATTGACAATAAACACACTTAACCTCACACATATGATTCTCAATATAGAAACGTCATATAACAGAGATTTTAGTAAAATCCTATTACTATCGTGAACCCGCAAGTTTGTGAGGATCATGGAGTATGCTGAGGATGTATGGATATTCGTTACTTTTGCACGCAAAAAGCACTGAACGAATTTAAGATCAGCACAACGATATTCCCCTCTTCCCGCTTTAAATATGTACTACCTCACCCGGCGTATGCTACTCAGAGTGCGCTATCATAATCATCATCATCAACGCCTAGCGTTATCCCAGTTGCATCCAAGACTTACACGCTTTGGAGCTCGAGTTCCGCTTGCTGATCTAACCAGATACGACAGAATATCAACTTTTCCACAGAGCCACTGCCGTCTGACCTCCGCAACCCAAAGGGATAGCGATATTCCATGGTTTAGACCAGTATCAGTTTATTTGAGGGTACTGACTCCCCGTATCGACTTTCAAAGATCTTCATGACAGCTGGGACCGACGGTTTAACGTGCTCTCCGAGGCACGGGGCAAGCGATAATGAACAATTACTCAGAGTGCGCTATCTGCCCCATTAAATCAGGGTCGACATTACTGGGGTTAATGCAACTATTTTCTCCAACTGTCTCGATAACAACAACAGCGGTAGTTGGAACAGGTCAACGCTCATTAGCAGCCACCACACTCTAGGTACCCGGCACCCACTCCACACCGCCTCGCCTCGTCGTAAGCCGTCCATGCGCGGACGGCAGGTGGACCACCCGCCGTCCATGCGCGGACGGCAGGTGGACCACCCGCCGTCCGCGCGTGGACGGCTCGGTGACAACTCGCTGCTCGCATGCTTGCCACGCGTTGACTGCTCGGCGCCGCGTTGACCGCGCGGCGTTCCCTCGTTGACGGCGCGCGGTCCGCTGGTTGACCGCGCGACGTCCACCCGTGGACCACTCGCCGTGCGGAGTGGGTGCCGGGTGGCTCTAATGAGCTGTGACCTTAAATCAGCATTATGCTCATCGTCTTCGCGCTAACCCGATTGCGTCCAAGGCTTTTCGCCTTGGAGTCCGGAGCCCAGTCTTTAGTCTAGAGCGGCTGTTGTGAGACCTCTGCGCAACCAGAAGGAATAACAATATTCCATAGCTTAGACCCAGTAGTGTTGGAAATGCATACAATATGTTGTAAAAAGTCTTAAAATGATACAAATTCGTTTGTACCCTCAGAGAATCCAAGATATTTTGAAAGCATGGGTGAACATTTGATTAGAATGCGCGTAGCAAACGATATGTCAAGGAAGCGCCCTTTACATTAGACATGGAGCCAAATGGGGAGACCGCATTTTGAATAGTAGTTGCACCAAGAATCATAATATCTACATTTCTATCCGATTGAACTCAAATTATTATTTAATAGAAAAAGAAAGGGCATGGCAAAAGAAATTTCAAAGTTGACAGTGGTTAAAAGTTGATAGGTGAGCAATTCAACTGCACGGTGAGATTATTCCGACTCGTCTTCGAACGCCTGTAACCAAGTATTTCACATTGCTCTCCTGCTATCCCCAAACTCTAATCACAGAGTGGCGAAAGGGGTGACCCGCAAAAAATGTATTTCGCAAAACTAAAATAAGAATAGCAGCGATAGCCTAGTGCAGATACCGACAGACTGCTACGCAGAGGGTCCGAGTTCGAATCCACAGCGCGCACCAATGACTTTTCGGAGTTATGTGCGTATTAAATTGTTAATTATCGTTATTATACTTGCTAAACGGTGAAGGAAAATATCGTGAGGAAACCTGCATGTCTGAGAGTTCTCCATAATGTTCTCGAAAGACATGTGAAGTCTGCCAACCCGCACTCGGCCAGCGTGGTGGACTATGGCCTTACCCTTCTGATAGTGAGAAGAGACCCGTGCCCAGCAGTGGGACAGTTTATATACAAGGCTGATGTATACGTTTGTACATCTGCACTTGTGTGCATAATGACGCAAATTGTCTAACATAGTCATTCGCTAACGCTATTTTGTAACTAGACGGCAAAGGACACGAAGCTATTCCTCTAGGTTCGTTTCATAGGAAAGCATGTACAGAAGCTGGCTAAGCTTAATAAATAATGTATATGGTCCTTCATGGACCAAACATGTCGTGATCAGAACGGCATATCTTGATTCGTAATACTAAAGGCAATAATATTGTTTAGCTTAGGATGTTTAGCAAACAGAATCTAGACAATGTCCAATAATCGAATAAATGTGTGTGCATACAATAAAGTCAGTTTAAAACATAGGTATATAAAAAAAATACATATTTATTTGCCTCACAGTCCGACTTAAACACGCTACTGACGGTCACGGAATGACTTTAAAAGTATTAACTAAACACTTTTTCAAATAATACCATTAACATCGCGAAAGACCACCTGAGCGCACAGAAATATAATATCTTAGAAATCCAAAACGGAAAATTATCCTGTTTACAACTTAGAAAACCACTTATACATTCAAACATATCCTCTGCAAATAGTGCAAAAGCGGCTAAAGTAAAACAAACTAACCGAAGGAACACGTGGACAAACAGCATTGATGAGAACATCGAACTTGAGGAAACGACCGAATATTAATATTTAAACACATGAGTAATGTTATGAGAACCGCCGAAATGATTACAACCGGCCGATAAAATTATGTTTGAGTCGAAGATCGGAGGGTCATTGCCTGCAGTTTATGATTGTTTATCCTTGAACTTTGAGCATGCGAAACCCTTTTTCTTCTTGCTTTTTTATTTCATCGGCTTCATTTTCTTTAGCAATATTCGCCTATTGTTTTATTTTGATTAGATTGTCTGTATGAAAGTTATTAAACAACATGAGTTCAGCCGCAAGAGGCTGATTAAGAAATGTAGCTTGGACTTTTCTGGAGTGCCACTTGCACCGATGCACTCTAACTAGGGTATGCAATACCGGGATACCGGTATCCCGCATGTCATGTGCGGGATTAATCCCGCACTTAAAATTTACGGGATCCGCGCGGGATTAGCGGGATTGAAGAGGAGCGAATTTCGTGTGTTAGCATAGCGCACGGCTGCGCGAACGGCGAGTAACGAATGACGATCGCTTTCGAAAGGTGCGGGAAGGGGACACCCGAAGTGATTTTGTTTAGGTAGGTGCGGTTTTTGTTAGTTTTATTATGATGACGCAAACGCATAGCAATAATAATAATCTATTAAATAGCTTCAGTGAACTTCTTAAATCTTCTGCTATTCCTGCTTCTTATATTCAAATAAATAGTAGTAAATAAATATGTCGGCAACTTTAGAGAAGACTTTTCTAGCACTTTTGCTGTGTGGAAGTAATATTGGAAAGCGGAAGACGTTTAGAATGTTTAGTTTTCTGCTTTTGTAATTTTTTTTAATAAGTACGTAAATTATTGAACATTTTGATAATTAAACTTGGATTTAGATTTGTTTAATTTAAGTGCCGTCAAAAGTTATAATTATATTATTATTCATTTGCGAAGTTGTATGAATCACGCGAGATCCCGCAAGTACCGGGATCCCACGGGATCGAAAATGTCCAGTCCCGCAAATAGTCCCGGGATTGAGAATTTTCTGCGGGATTGCATTCCCTAACTCTAACAAATAGCACACTGGAACAATACTACGCTCCCCTCTTATATAATTATTATGTTATTTATTGTTTCAACTCTTCGGCGTAAGGTTATCACTAATTTTCTAGCTATCGATGTTTATTCACCAGATTCCAGAAACTCTTTAGTAGCATACACTTACTTTCTTAATACTCCACTCAGTGACCATTAGTAGCCTAAATTTTCTCTCAATCAATAGTGACTATATTGTGACACTTCAATAAAGATTATCCAGATTAACGGAACAAGTTCTTTAGGGCCGGCCACTGCGTACTTCGTGCAAGTCGGATGTAAGCAGCGTTGATGAAAAAGAAACAACATTTTTGACACAAACCGGTCTGTGGATTATAAGTATGTATGTAAATTACTTGTATTTAATTTTATCGGCTACATTGTACCATGTGATTTTGCAAGACAGATCTCGACCTTATTTTTCCTTTTTGCTAATAATTGTCGAACAGAATTTTACCTGCCCACAGTTTAAAATTACCTTAAAATACGAATGTATCCTGTACATCTGGCGATGATCTTTCACGGGATGAAGCGTGATGGCTCGATGTACTTCTCTGTTCTTCAGTCTGTTGGTGTATGCTGCTGCGCCGCTGCCGTTGTGGTGAAGAATCGTTTGCATCTGAAACATTCGAATTAGATGGTTAATATATAGTACTGAATTACTGATATTTTCTTTTACTTTATAATTAAATCGTTATAATTGTATTTTAGGATAAGCACGTTCTTCTGCTCTGAAACTAAGAAGAGCCTGTTCTGTGAAAACTTCTTCAAGCATTTCTTTCTTTTGGTCAACTAAGTATGTCATTTCCCGCACTCTGCATAATTACTGTTTCGCCTAGATGTTAGAATCATTTAATCAACGAACACAAAGAACAGCCAGACTCGAAATAACAATGATTAAATACTTATAAGTAGGTATATTTCTAACTCCTCCGTGTCTGCCTGTGGATAGCGTATGCGACTGTTGATCGGAGGTCCCAGGTTCGATTCCCGGGTCGGGTAAAAGAGTAACTGGGTTTTTCCGAATTCCCAGTAGCAGCACAGAGACTGGTAATGTGCCCGGTAACAGCAATAGGCTCGCCTATAACGTGGGACCTACAAATTCATGGCGAAATGTGGGTGTAATATTACATCCCTTCGGGGATACAGGCGTGAGTCTATAAAAAAAATATAAATACATACATATTTAAGAGGAATCATCGTAAAGCCTTGTAAGTCCTGGGTGGGAAACCCATAGCAGAACTAGCAGTCAGAGAAACTAACCACTAGCCAGTCATTAGAAGGGCACACTATTATAGAAACGATTGCTTTAACGTGTTTTTTACACACCGCTCAAACTCCACACCAAATGTCATCGAAATCGATTCAGCTCTTTACCGAGGTCGTGACAGACATACCTACCATAATTATACCTACATAGGTACAATAATGACAAAATATACTTTCGTTGCACCAAAGTTTTACAAGTATAAACCGAAAGCTATAAACATTTTATGTGTCTATAAAATAGATAAAATAAGATAATATACAATTCACAAACCCATAATTGATTGGAATAATGCCCAAGTAATTACAGTATTAAAATACTTAAAAGGTTATCTCAATTATTATTTCCTAGCGAATAGTAAAATGCAATTAAAATGGCATATAGGTATTTTTTTCCTTGAACGCAAGGCACAGACATCGTCAAACAGCCTTATGCACGAAACCGTTGTGCAAATAAAGTTTATTTGACATGTTCCAATAATTGCCAATATCTATGAGTACATATGTACCTATTGTATATTTTTCATTAACTCTATTAAAAGGAAAAATATTATTATTCATTACCTCTTCTCGTGAGTATTAACGAATATACCAATACGCAAAAATTTATCAACGTTAAAAGTAGGTTGTAAATAATCACTTATAAATAATAATATGTAAATATATTGTGTAAAATGTAGAATAATATTTGAAATCTAAATTAATTTATGAAAAAAACAAATTGTAAATAATTATACGTACTTAATTCATTAATACGTTCTTGTCTTGTAGGTATTTCCAATAATTGAGATATTGAAATCGTGGAATTAACTAAGCTGATTAATTAATATATCAATAACTTTTATTGCACAGATAACCTATGCATGTTGCACAAAGCCGGCAAAATGTCAATAGTCAGAGACTAACATGATAATATAATCAGGACATTTTGTATGTCTAACTTCCCCTAAGTGTGTATATATATATATATATATATATATATATATATATTCTGTGCCCTAAGGCTTATTTAAAACTAGAGTATGCCCGCGGTTACACCCGCGTTATTTAAGGCTACATCTCTGCTCTTATACAGCCTATAGCCTTCCTCGATAATTGAGCTATCTAACACTGAAAGGTTTTTTCAAATCGAACTAGTAGTTCCTGAGATTAGCGCGTTCAACCAAACAAACAAACTCTTCAGCTTTATATATTAGTATAAGATTGTCTTTCGGGATATATGTATACCGCGTACCTCTGTTTGGAGTAACTGATATTTCGACACTGTTGCAAGCGTTCACGGATGTACTGATAATGACTACGAAAGTTTAAATTCCTATATTCTCCTAAGGCTCTCCATGATCGTTTTTTTATTCCACGTTCGTATATTTCGGCAGAACTAAAACAAGGTGGGGCGATGATCTTCGTAGGGTAGCGAGACTGGAGGCAGAAGTGGACTACTGAGCTCATTGGTGTGCTATAAGATGAGAGGCCTACGTCCATTAGTGGACTGATACAGGCTGACGATGACCTACAATAAGGGATCAGAGTATTATACGCGTTGTCGCAGCTACGCTCACACTTTATTTAAATGGCTTTGCCCGATGAAATTGAGTTTCGAGAAAGCCCTTCTTATTGCACACCTACTAAATTTCAGCTTCTTTCGCTCAATAGTTTTGGCTGTGCGTTGTCTGGCAGTCAGAGACGCAAGTATTTTATATATGTTGCAGTCAAAGCTCTTAACCAGTCAAAAGTACTATTGACTAGCAAAATCAGTCAAAAGTACTGTTGACTGAACAGGTTGGTCAAAAGTGGTTTTGACTGAAAATTATTGGTTATTAGTACTTTTGACTACAAATTTGCGGTTAAAAGTACTCTTGACTGACGCTCTTCGTCAAGAGTAGTTTTAACTGCAATAAAGCATCAGTCGAAAGCACTATTAACTCGTTAGATGTGAATAAAAATGACCTAGTCGCCCAATAAGCTAAGAAGACGGAGCCCTGCTTCGCAGGGCTCCTATTTTCGAGTGCGGGGTCACAAGCGAACCTAACATAACCTATTAGGTAAGTACCTACACATAACTAAGTATCCGGGGCGGACGAGAACTTTTCATAATACCTAATAGATTATGTTAGGTTCTCTTGTGACCCCGCACTCGAAAATAGGAGCCCTGCGAAGCAGGGATCCGTCTACTTAGCTTATTGGGCGACAGAACTTTTCATAAGAAGTAGGTAGGTTAGTCAAAAGTACTTTTAACCAGCTCCATTGGGCAAAAGTACTTTTAACTGTTATTTTAGTCAAAAGTATTATTGACTAAAGCATACGGTCAAAAGAACTTTTGACTGATTTTGCTAGTCAATAGTACTTTTGACTGGTTAAGAGTTTTGACTGCAACATATATAAATATAGATTCGAGCTAATCGGTTGAAATGTTCAAGTTTCGCACAGCAAGGTCGAGGTACAGTCGAACAACTTCCCGCTAGACTACCATAAGGGCGAAAATCGCTCAGCAAGACATCGTCGCTTCCAGTGCTACTTTACACACACATTGACACTCGTATACAAAACCAGTTTCTAGCGTGCCTCTCGACTATGAGCGAGCCAAGGGATTTTTTTTCAAACTGGTCCACCGCCGACTTGTTTGATTGTACATAATTCTGATCCATTTCCATCTGACCCAATAGAAACTAGACACGTGTTACATTATGATATCAAATTAATATTTTAGTTAATTATACATATAACCCCAAAATGTAACCACGTTGTTGTATCGATAACGTTGTATTACATATATTATAATAAATTACTGTGACTGCCGAGGGATAACTTGATAAGGCCTACCGATTGTATCACACTGCAAAATTAATTAAAGCATACTTATCGCTAACCGATAACTTAACTAATATCGTAGCTCTCGGGGATATGTTCATTAATGGTGGCTGCAATATTTTGTTGCTTGTCTATGCCAAAGTTATACTCTTTTGCTAGTTTCTACTTCTACTCATTGCTATACAGTACACAGTCTCACGCCTATAACCCCGAAGAGGTAGGCAGAGGTGTATTTCTACACCCACTTTTCGCCAGATATACTTTAGTCCCACGTAATAAGGGGCGAGCCTATTGCCGTACCGGGCACATTTCCAGACTCCGTGCTGCTACTGAGAATTTCGTGACAGAAAAACCCAATAACATTGCCCGACCCAGGAATCGAACCCGGGACCTCCTGATCCCACGCGCACATTTATGCCGCGAGACCAACGAGGCAGTCGTATAGGGTTTGATGTCGAGTTTTCCGTCTCTACACAAAGATGGTATTTGCACCGTATTATCCCTAGTCGACACCCACGGGAAGATAGGGGGTGGTGACACTTGTTCTATGCCGTCAACCACACGGATATACAGTAACATTGTTTTTATTATAACGTTTGATTTAGATTCGTCTAATTTCAGCATTAGTTTGTTAAACCTCTACACCTTCTGTGTGTAAAACGTAAAAGTTTGTGTAGAAAGATAGATGAATAGACGTTTGTTACTCCTTCACGGCATAACTGCAGAACGCACTTTGACGAAACTGCAACTTGCAGCAGTCTACGTCAGAATAGCTACCTTTATATATGGGCTACCTTTCGTCTCGATAACTGACCCCACTGGGCAGAAGCTAGTTTTTTATCCAGCTGAACCTGCGCCTTCACGCTCGTAGTTGGGTAAGGCCGTAGATTTTGCCACTTTTTGATGAAAAAATATTCTCACTTTTTGATTGCTTGTAAAAAACAACATAGTTGGTAAATTTAAATGAAAGTATTTTCATAAGGTTATGTATCTCGTAAACTCTAACACCATAATTCTTAAAATGAATGAAAGTTGTACGTTTATAAAAACAACGAGTTAAATTCGTGCAGACTCCGAAATTTTACGAAAAACGTGCTGTCTTTTTGGTACTTAATATTGTAAAAGTTATATTTTTTCTTATGAAAATATTAATAATTGTGACTATAGAAATGTTTCAAACTTAATCTGCCACAGTGTGCGTTTCCTGTATTTAAAAACACGTTTTTATAGCTTTCTTGATAATCACACATAACTTTGTGTGATTATCAAGATTACTTCATGTAAAGTAGATTATAGATAGGTAATTGAACTTGTAAAGTAAACCATATTTCCATAATTTCAAATTATTACCCCGTTACAAGAAGTACAGTGGGTACAGTCTGAACAATAATCCAACGGGGTCGCACAACTCACGATCCGCCAGTGGCTGTTGTAATATCGATTTGGATATCGGCTTAACGGTTATCTTCATGATAGTTTACTTTGTAAGATTGGCAGACCTCCTAGGAAAGTATGGAAAACAGATTAACCGGAGTATATTTCACGAATTCTACGGACTACCGTGGCTGAGTGCGCTTGCAGTGACCCTAGGAAGCAGTTCAGGTCGGGAAGACCGCATTCTATCTTAAATGATTATACCAAACTTGAAGAATCGCGCAGCTACGGCTGGAGTTACACCCGCACAATATTTTTTAATTTAACCGTTGCCTGAACCCGTGGAAATTTCAGGAAATCCCTTCTTAGTGCACCCCTACGGTCTCCAAGTAAAATACATGTCCAATTTCAGCTTCTTGCACCTAATAATTTTGGCTGTAGCTTGTCTGTTAGTCAGTCAGTAACGCCAGAATTGTAAATATATAGATTTCATGACATTTTCTGACACAAATAATTATACCAAATAAAAGTATGGACATCCGTTTCGTGTTTCTTAAGATACTGTCTACTGTTGCCTGTTACAAAACTATGTCATAACTGAGATCACTTCTCCCCACAATGCCCGTAAATTTCACGCGGTTTTGCTAAGGTACAGTAATTGCATAATAATTTATAACAGAATCAGAACCCACTTAGTAAATTGACCGCTACTATTTCCGTGTGGTGACGGATTAAGAATACGGAATGTCACCACCCCACATCATCCCATGGGTGTCGTAAGAGCCGATAGAGGGAGTATATTATGCAGAGAACAGTACTGTAAGAGAAGGAAAACTTGATACAAACCCTATACCAACCCGTTTGGCCAGCGTGGTACAGTAGGCCAATTCCTCCTTTGAAAGGAGATGCCTAGTCCAGCAGTGGACTGCTAAAGGCTGATGATGATGATTTCATCGAAAGGGTTCGGCAGTGGAAAGAAAAACAAAATAAAGTACACTAAAACACCTTAACATACAGTGATTCATCCGCCATATGTTAGAGTTTCAAAAGTTACTTTTATATATTAAGCTATTTTAAGATTTATAATATTTTCTCAATAACTCATAGTTATTGGGTATTTTACATACATTCAATCATTTTAAATTACAAAGAACAGACTCACAACATCAATTTGTGTCACTTGGGGATCAAACTCACGATACTCGGCAGACTCAGTTAACCAAAAGTTTTACAAATATGAAGTTTTTTATTAATAGAATACATTTTCTACAACAAAATTTTAAAACACTTTCGACATCAAATTATATAAATCATCACTTTGTTCCTCAACGTAACTTCGAGTGAGCTATATAAACTTACCTAGTACCTAGTTGTTAATGACCACGTTTCCGTCTGTTTCTCGTCTAGACTACACAGACTGACCTAGAACGCTCGGTATGTGCATAACATATGTTTGAATGTGTGAATAATGGTATACATAAGCGACCGCGAAGTTTAATATTTACCGCTCAATATAATATACCACAACTTTAGTGAATGGTCTATAACAATGTTTCTTTTTGAGTGAATATGTTTTATCTTGTTTTTCTAGACTAGGTCAGTAGCCAGTGATGGCATGGTTGTATGTGTCATACATACGCAGGTATGCATTCTGAAGTCCAATTCACGTATGTAATTATATTTGTTCATAATGAAGTTTCGATCCATGTCAGACTTATGTCATATTATTATTATGGTATTCTCCTAAATTAACTAATAGTTGAATGATATCGCGATTAGATTGTAAATTGAACAAATGTGTCCAAAATGTAAAAGACGAACTATATAAATCAATTTAGACGATAATGGCATTAAGTTAGCAGAATACCAATTGTGAATCAATTCAAAATTTTATCTCATTTCGTTCAAAATACAATATCGATGTTAGATCAAATACGAGAATTGGCCTGCTGATATCTAACAAGTGAGCAAACATTCATGTGATTTACTTTTACTGAGGTAAATTCATACATACATAGACTCACGCCTGTTTCCCGGAGGGGTAGGCAGAGACTACGGACCGCCATTTATTTTCATTTGTATTGTTGCTTTTATTTTGTTTTTGTATCACACCAACTCTACCTATTTGTAATTTAGGATATTATTAGCAAGAATGAAAGTTACCTTCTGAGTCACAGTCTAAACTAGTTCAGAAGGTACGGATATACTGCTAACAATAACCTAAAATCAATCACCATTTATTATTTGTCATCTGTATAGGTTTATCATGGCAATAAAGAATTTTGAATTTTTGAATTTACAACGATCCTGACATACGGACATATCTCTCTTGCTTCATTCACTCCCATCAAGTTTCTCATGCATGCTCTTCTGTTTAGGGTACTCCTGACCTGTCCTTTTTTTAGGATGTCTCCAATCTGGTCAGAGAACGTCCGCCTAGGTCTTCCTCTTCGTCCTGTACCATTCATATTTGCCTTATATTATATCTTCTTTGTACGTCTTTCGTTATCCATCCTCTTCATGTGCCCAAACCATATTAACATGCCTTTCTCGATGTTTGTCACTACATCTTATTTTACCCCACACTATAAAAAAATAAATAAATTCAAATTCATTTATTTCGTTTAAATCACAGCGTAGACTGTATGGACGTCTGAAGAAATTGATCTACAGCCTATTATTTTTCCACTTTTATGATAGTACAAATAATAGGCTGTATATCACCATACAAATACTGCCTATTCCATCTTCGTTATGCTTTGTTACTGACGGGAGTTTAATTTAAACACAAGATTTTATTTGTTTTCTCGCAATATAAATTAGTTTCTAACCGAACATACATACATACATAGACTCACGCCTGTTTCCCCGAAGGGGTAGGCAGAGGCATATTAAACGCCCACTTTTCGCCAGTGTTTTGATCCCACGTAATAGGTGGCGAGCCTATTGCCGCTTATCGGGATATTTTGTTTGCCAGAGCCTGGTCCGTTGATCGGCAGGTGCACCACTTGCAGGTGAGGTTGGCTTGGGACCCTATGTTCTTGGTGGGAACCCTATGCACCCGATATTTCTAACCGAAGGGTTCGCCCAACCTAAATAACTTGATGTTTTTAAGTTTAAACGGCATCTCTCTAATTGGTCATATATGTCGATATGCATTATGAAGTTACGTAAGGTAAATTATATTTGGCAGAAATATGACAGCCGCGTAGTTTTTATTTTTTATGGGACAGCATGACAGCATCGTTCACTTACTGCAGTATTTACAGGCAAATACTTCGATCGCTTTAATAATTTATAACGTGTTAAATGAATACTGCATATTTTGTTATGTGATGTTAGAATGATGCAATCTAGTAATAATATTTGCCTACGTATATACATAGTTTAGGAATTCACATACCGACAGTATATTTAGCACTAAACTAGCTTTTGTCTGTGATTTTGTCCGCGTGGTACAGGCCTTACTATTATAAAGTAAGGACAAAATATAGTTCTAAGTTAAGTTCTAGTCTTAGCTGTTTCACGTTGATGAAGAATGTTCTATTTCAAATTACGAACGACCTTTTTTCAAAGATTTATCACACACATTTTGAACCCCAAATGCACTACTTAGGGATGCTACTTTGTACAAGCTTTCGTTAGTGGTGTACCTGGGTAAACTGTGTGCTCAAAAAACATAAATATCGATATCTAATCGTTCACGCTCTACCTAATACAGTCCGTGTGGTGACGGATTAAGTGTACGGAATGTCACCACCCCATATAATCCCATGAGTGTCGTACGAGCCGACAGAGGGAGCTCTGCATATTATGCAGAGAACAGCACTGTACGAGCAGGAAAACTTGATACAAACCCTATACCATAGAGCATAGATATTTAATAATAGAGGCACATTTTCTTATGGGCGCTCTAGTACAAACTTTCTGTGACTAGTGTGACCCATATTACCGGTTGGCGGCGTGGCAGTCGTGCTGTGACAGCTGACTCTACGAAAGCAAGAAAGACGGAGAACGACGCCAGCGCCGCCAACGGCGCCAACTACGTACTACACTGACAACCGTCAATACGCCAACTTTAATCGGCACACGACATCCTTAAGAAATACTCTTCTATTATGTAAGATTTGTATTCATTGCCTATACCAACCCGATTGGCCAGCGTGGTATAGTAGGCCAATTCCTCCTTTCAAAGAAGAGGCCTAGTGCAGCAGTGGACTGTTAAAGGCTGATGATGTGATGATGTGCCTAATACGCCAGTTAAACAATTAGTCAGACAGTAAAACCATTTCTCGTGTTTTAGCTATTTTTACTGTATTATACAAAAATATCTCATTCGTTGCCCCAAAGCATGTTAGTTATTTTAAGTTTACTACGTAGAGAATGTGTGTAACTGCACATAATATGTTTAATTCAATTATAACTGTAATACGTGCGCACTTTCGCTCGAACCGTTGCGCATTCGTCACGTCTCTGTAGACTTTGATATGATGTGTTCTCTGCTCTCTTTTAATATTGAGAGCAAAGGTACTAACAGACCTTTGGTAAGAACAAAATTTGATGATAATGACAATACGGCAGGATTGTATCTTATTTAGTTGAAGGTAAAAACACATAATATCTCTGTCAATAAACGTTGGAAACATTGATTATTCAATCTTGTAAAGTTTTCGATAAATACGGTTATATAGGTAGGTACCTAACTACTTCTTGTAAATGGATCTAATGTGTTTATATTACTGCAGCTGTTTGTTTGCCGGAAAAAAATAATTTACTGAAATGTTTAGAAGTGGTTTCCATATGCTGCGAATACCGATTTTGAGAAATCTTCCAAAAATTATGTCCTAATTCTCTTACGGCTAAATTATCTTACGGCTAAATTATCTTACGGCTAAATTATCTTACGGTAACCAACAAGCAACTCGGTTCTCGTTTAAAATCCATTAAGTTCAACCTCATTCTCAAGTGCAAGGTCGCTAAGAATCAACGACAATAGTTTATGGTAATGTAAGATGTCTGGCATAGACAAAATGCAAACGCACCGCGCTTTAACTTTCAATAGACTTGCGGTTACAAACTTGAATGGTTTAAATGTCGGGGACCTACTTACGACGGATCTTTTTTGTCAAGTCGAGGACACTTTTCATTTCGTTGTCCATTGTTCCAACTTTAAAGCTACGCGTCCACCGGATCGGAATCGGAGCGTACGGAGCGGACGGATTTGTTGCTTTGTATTAATTTCTATGAAACTGCGTGCACTGGATCGGCATTTCTGCGCCTGAGACCGGTATTTGTGCTGATGACGTCATCCGCAGTGAACGCATCATTCGGATTCCGAGCGTTTCAAGTTCTGACGTGTTTGCGACGTTAAACTGTAGGCAAAAATACTTATTCACGATGAACGACGATGTTTTAATTATTTTAGTGGAAAGGTATGAAGAACTTTATAATCTAAAACATGAACATTAACATAATCAACTTAGGAGAGACAATATTTGGGACGAAATTCCGCTCCGCACGCTCCGATTCCGATCCGGTGGACGAGCAGCTTAGATTCTACTTTCGAAAAACCTTTCGATTAAAGTGAATATGGTACACAATCAACCAAATCTATAAACAAAATAATATATCATAATAATTTAGCTCATTTTTTGCGGTTGCCTAGTCAGGACGAATAAATAGCTCAGCTGTGTTTTTACTCACTCCGCCATTTTATAAACAGCGGTTGCACACAATAGGTCAAAGAAAAGTACACAAAAACCTCAAATAACTACACTGAAAAATAGCCGGCCCTCAAGTTATAGACAGCTCTGATTGTTCATAAGTTCTTTACTAGCAAATTGTGGTACCATCTATGAATAAAACATACAAACTACTACTCACAATTCATACAGAATAAAAGCATAATCGAGCAAAGTTCGAGACGCACAAGTGGATTGTCTCGACTTGTTTTTGTCCAAGCATTGTGTGCAAATGCACAGCGTCATTGCTTTGTCGGTCTTTGTCAACGGACCCACTTTCTTGCTAAATTTTCGACTAACTGTCGCATTGTTTAGGTTTCTATTTATTTCATTGTTGTTTAGATTTACCTACTTAAAGTATCTGTAACGATATTAATTTCGTACGCTCTCCTCGCAAATACAACTTTCATCCATTTGCTGGTAGATGGCAATAGGCCCGCCCCCTATTACATTGGGACCGAAACATAACTGGCGAAGTGTGGGTGTGTAATACAACTCTGCTCACCCCTTCGGGGATAAAAGGCGTGAAGTTATGTTATGTTGTCCATTTGCTGAATTATCGTATGAATTCTAGATTACGAATACATAATCTGTATTAATATGATTTAAAACCCGAATGACAAAATGAAAAATAGTTTTAATTTTCCGAATACAGAAGTTCGAAAGTTAACTAATTTTTGAACCATTAGTTCGATCCAGGAGTTTTGATTTGCTGTACAAGGTAGCCACTGTTAAATCTTCTATTTGGATAAAGAAGTTTCCGAAAGTACTGATTGAATTCGTTGCAGGTTCCAAAGCAGAGCTTCATTCCAGGGAAAAGTTGACAGCTCGGGGACTAGTCTCGAAATTGTAGCAATCGAAATAAAACAAAAGGACATTTATATTGAACTAAGTATTCTCATCATCAGCCTTTAATAGTCCACTGCTGGACTAGGCCTCTCCTTTGAAAGGAGGAATTGGCCTACTATACCACGCTGGCCAAGCGGGTTGGTATAGGGTTTGTATCAAATTTTCCTTCTCTTACAGTGGTGTTCTCTGCATAATGTGCTCCCTCTGTCGGCTCTTACGAAACCCATGGGATGATATGGGGTGGTGACAATTCGTATTCTTAATCCATCACCACACGGACAATAAGTATTCACTTCAAGCGAATAATTCATTTGGCCTTGTAGATATTATCGTAAGTTATATAAAGAGAAATGGCTCCTTGAATGGTCCACAATCAATCCTAATGTCTGTGCGACCGAGTCAATTCCGTGACTTCATGTGAACTGTAAACAATTATGATGTGAACTCGACTGTCGGCGGTTCGCATGTAATCCCGCTGACCTATCTATTGGATAATGAACTTCAATTAATTACTTACTTAGAGTCGGTTCTCTTAGCTGCAATTTATTTCCCTAACTGCTAAAGACTTATTTTCTTCAACGAGATCGCTTATTTCATAGTTTACTTATCTTAATTTCTCCCAAGAAGATGTATTGACAAACATCGAGAAAGGTATGCTAAGATGGTTTGGGCACGTGGAGAGGATGGATGACGAAAGATTGACCAAGCAGATGTACAATTCAAAGGTGAATGAGACAGGATGAAGGGGAAGACCTAGGCGGACGTTCTCTGACCAGATTGGAGACATCCTAAAAACAGGACAGGTTAGAAGTACTCTGAACAGAAGAGCATGCATTAGGAATCTGATGGAAGTGAATGAAGCAAGAGAGATATGTCAGGATCGTTGCAAATGGCGTTCCGTAGTCTCTGCCTACCACTTCGGGAAACAGGCGTGAGTCAATGTATGTATGTATGTAATTCCTCCCAAGTAGGACACTGTTATTGCAAGAAAAGTCATTCTATGTAGTATTCTGATGTTTAAGCATGCAAGCAAGCTCCAAAGTTTCACCCAAACCCGTTCTGCAGTTTTGCGTGAAATTATCACAAATTCAATCATATCAGTGGTAGGATTTTATCGTAATTTAATTTTTGATTATTGAGAATACATTTCAAAAATATGTATGTAAACATTTAACATTAGATGTATTAAATAAAAATATAAGTACGGTTGTTATAGTCAGAGATGGTTAGAGTGTAGTAACTAGACACAGGGCGGACACTCTGCAGGATTCCAAAAGTGACCTAATTTATATAAAACTAGCTGAACTGGCGAACTTTTTTATATTCGCAATATTTTTGTGAATCTAAACCATTCTCAAGTCCCCTTGAACACATACAAAAAATTTCATCAAAATCGGTCCAGTCGTTTAGGAGGAGTTCAGTGACATACACACGCACCCAAGAAATATATATATAAAGATATTATAATCATTGTTCAAGGGCACGTTTATTAAAACACACACCGAGCGCATAAAAGGCTACTTACGAGTTCGGTGTAACACATGAGAAATGAACTCTTTAGCTATGTCCGAGTACGGAACAGGTAACAAGTGAAGCCGCAACTTTCTACGGAGAGCCGAGAGGTGGACCGACCGGTCCGCAGCCTATATCTCAAATAGATGTTTATGCGACGGACTTATGTTTATGTTTACTGACACGGAAAACATACGTTTTTATATGACTTAAGGTTGAAATTAGTACATCAATTGGACGCTGATTTTTGTTCATGAATGAGATTGCCCAGCTTTACTTACTTACATTTTTTTCAGATTTCTTAGGCTTAATCTGACATATCATAAACAAGAAAACTGCCTACTAAAATTCGTGTAAGTAGTTATGTTTCTAGAGTAAAAAAATGTGGTCAACATCTAAGTCTCCATAGAAACGGTTTCAACATGAGCCAAATTAAAACGTGGGCATTTTATTGCATCAGTGTCAAATGTCGCTGGATATAAATCATTAAGGCATCAGTCGCGTCCTTGAAACTAAACAATGTCAAATAACAATAGCTAATAAAATGAAAACTTTGGAACAGTCGTAAAAAACGGCTGGCTAAATGTGGGTGTCTTTACGTATTTTTGCTAAGTAGGTAAATCACATAACGTTGTATTCTAAAGATGTAGTTTTCCTTCACTTCACTCGCGATTAACCTGTTGCATTTAAGGCACTTTTAAGACATTGCCCTAGAATTTTCAATTTCATCATCATCATCATATCAGCCAAACGACGTCCACTGCTGGACATGGCCTCCCCCAAGGTTCTCCACACAGACCGGTCTTGAGCCGCCCGCATCCAACCGCCTCCCGCGATCTTGACGAGATCGTCGGTCCACCTTGCGGGGGGCCTACCTCTGCTGCGTCGTCCGGTATTATTTATCGCATTTTTCAATTTCAATGCGATAAAATTCAGGCGAATAGGTTTTCCGAAGTAACGAACCAGAGCCTTTACGATCATCAACTACCAACCAGAGCCTTTACATCAATTATGTACACCTTTACATCACTGTATCAGCGGGGGAGACAGTCTGACTGGTTAAGCATGTATGCCTTAGTCGTTGAATAGGTTTATACAATACTACAGGGTGGCGCAAAAGTAATGGCCCTATAGAAATTCCTTATATTTTTTATGACATCTCCTGTCATTCTGATATTGAAAATTTTGTAGTAATCAAATGTAAAATTCACTAAAAATAATCATGGACCGCTTAACTCCCCAAGAAAGTGTAATAATCGTGTCAATGTCTTTACGAAATAATTCATCAGTGATAAAAACACAACGAGAATTTCGATCTCACCTGTCCAGACTTTTCTTTGAGGTTATTTGAAATCTCAGGTATACGTGAACAAACCACAGACTCTCGAAGCTTTAAAAGAAAAGGAGGAAGTGTTACGGCTAGTTGTGGAAAATGTCATAAATAGGGCTTAAATGTGCTTTAACTCTGGAGGTCAACATTTATTAGACATCATATTTAAATCATAATGCAACTAAACTTCATGGCACATATATATATTTAAAAAACGAATTCAGGTTTTCAAATTTAGAAACGAAGTTATGGCTGAACCAAATAGGGTCATTACTTTTGCGCCACCCGTTATAAGATGCTCGCCGTTACGTACGCGCATTTTATTTATGCCGGATACAGGAAGAATATCGGGAAATGCTTTCTTACTGCACCCCTACGGTCCCTAAGGAACATACATGACAAATTTCATCTTCTTGCACTCAATAGTTTCGACTCTGCGTTGTCTGTCAGTCAGTCAGTAACGCAAAAGTTTATACATACAGAAGATGAATATTTGATAAATCACAACCTTGAAACCAATCAGCACTATTAACAAAAACCAATAAACAAAACTGAAATCAGTATCGGCGTCTACTTGCGACACAAACAGCCTCATAAACCAGCCTTTTAAAACAACCACGCGAATGTTATCAAGCAATTTGTTCAATAAAAACTGTCTTATTCTCAATAAAACAGTTTGTGTGAACGTCAATGGCCACATGTGGCCTGATCTGAGTCTAGATTCTGAAATACGAGCATTGTCCTCCAGTGACCTGCTTACAATCACTCTGGTGAAATTAGAATAAACGTCATGGTCCACGAAATAAACGTAGTTTATCGACGTCCGTTCGTGGAAGGAACAGTCATTGGAGCAATGAATTAAATTGCAATAAAATTGGTTGAAACGCAATGAAACTTGATATCACTGGAGAGTTGACCAGCATTTGTGCAAACAGCAAAGATAAACCTTGGCAAATGTGAGCTAAGGATCTAGGGGATTCCACGCCCTCAGATTATGAGTGCTATGAACAATTTTGTACAAATCACTTTTACGTCGAATGTGCATAAAAACTTGCTCCGTCCCTGTGCGGACCCATCGATATAGTTGGGATCGATAGATCAACTATGTCCGCGTGGTGGTGGACTAGACCAAATCATCCTATCTTCTCACAGTGATACTGTGAGAACATAGGAAATCAGGAGAGGATTTAGCCAGCAGACTACGTAAGGCTAAATAAGACGGAGGGATCAACTTTAGAAACAAATGAATAAGAGGAAATGTAAATAAACTTTCCGACAGCACATTTCCAACTAAGCACCTTATTATTACCTTTTCTTTCAAAAGACCACGCACAAATGGATTTATACGACATATTATGGCTAAACGTGGCAATATTGAAGATAAAAAAATTAGGCTCGCCCCCTATTACGTGGGACCTAAAAATTCATGGCGAAGTGTGGGTGTAATATTAATATTACACCTTCGGGGATACAGGCGTTAGTCTATAAATAAAAATATAAAAAGAATTACAGATAATCAGTCACAATAATCTCCTACGTCATATTACTATAATCTGTCACTACTCATTCGTATTTGGGTTGCATACACCACATTGCCGGCACACTGTAATCTTTCCCGATAAATTGATAGTTCCGACCGAACACATCGTTATCAGATTCGGCGCATTTAAATGGCAATATAAAATAATATTGAATACAGATAACTATATTAAAATAACAGCACAGGACAGGGCAAATATTACATCTGTCTTGTTTGTAAACTGTTCTACTGTACTACAACATTCATTATTTTGGAAACAGACGCAAAAACGTTGGTTTTAATAGGGCCATGATAAAGCTGTGTTCTTTTGACATTTATCATATCGAGACACTATTGCCTAGAAAGAAAGCAGAGAGAAAATAAGATGGGAACGAAGCGGACTAGGTGTGGAGGTATGATTAAGTCTCCAGTATGAGGTTAGATTGAATTCGGTGTTAATTGTGTCCGTTAGTTGTGTGTTTGTAAAGTTCCCCGCGACACAGGATTTAGTCCTAGGGCGTGAGTTGTCTTTATTAAAAAAAAAGAAAAAATGATTCAATCCTTGAAAGAATCAAGTGCCTAACGAATATTCAGGTACTATAAGTCCGACTCTTCTCCCCTAAACATAATTCTGTTAAGTCAAGTAATAGCAGAGAGATGCTCTACAATTACAAATAATAACCGTGTATCCGCTACTACTTATGTAGGTATATCGAGTCTCAGCGCATGTTACAATACAGCAATACAACCGGATAAATATCAAACAACATTAAAATCTTCGTCAATTGATACAGTACATCCATCCTTGACTGTTGTTCGTTATCTTATCGATATGTCGATAAATTCACGTTTGCCGAATTTGTAACCATTTGGTTACCACACGATTTTTGTATTTGGTAATCGGTTTGGTTCGTAAGTGCAGCTCAATCGGTAGATAATAAAGAACTCGATTTTATAGGTTAATAGAGGTTAGTTGCTTGTTACATGTTTCTTAACGAACTGTTGAAAAATTACATCAATGTTTTTTTATTGGTTCTAATACATACATAGAATTATGGATATAGGTAAGTCGGTATATGTATCCCAAAGATATGGCTGATCCATACACAATTAATAATTAAGTAAAATTCTTCGAAACGGATTAAATTTCTCGACATTCAAGTTGCGCTTGGTTCTGCAAGAGCCACGACGCGACGCGCGACGTTGCCCAAAAGACTGTAGTTTAATATTGCTTTGGTTTGAACTTCAACATCATATTCTGAGTCGTTATTTTCTATGTCTTTTATTGGCTTCTGGTCTTTTAGATTGTTACTAAATGTTTATTCAGCGTTTTTTTTTATTCTTTTTTTTTAGGAATAGGCGGCAAACGAGCAGATGGATCATCTGATGGTAAGCAATTACCGCCGCCCATTGACCACAGGAGTCACAAGTGCGTTGCTGCCCCTTAGGGATGGGAAAAGGGATAGGATGAGGAGTAGGATGAGGGAGATGGAATAGGGGATAGGGCCTCCGGCACTCCCCGGTCGAGCCGGCCCATTCATGCTGAAATCAGCAAGGCTCTACTACCTTCAAAATTCTTTTAGTTTGGTGAGAGCTGACAAAACTATTATTTTATGATCAAAAAATTCTACCTACATAATTATGTCCATTCAAATTTGTTAACCATATCGAAATTTTTCCGATTACGCCTACAAAGATCTTTGCTCTCCATTTTAAATGGTTTCACATTAAGTAATTTTATTTTTTTAGTTTTATTTATAGACTCACGCCTGTATCCCCGAAGGGGTAGGCAGAGGTGTAATATTACACCCACATTTCGCCAGGAATTTTTAGGTCCCACGTAATAGGGTGCGAGCCTATTGCCGTGCCGGGCACATTACCAGTAGTGTTGCCCAAATTCAGTCTTGGTCTTGCAGTCTTGGTCTTGTTCTTGCGTTTTTGCAAGACCAAGACCAAGAACAAGACCGCGTATTTTTAGCAAGACCAAGACCAAGACTGATCGTGCAAGACTTGAGCAAGAACAAGACTAAGCCTGCAAGACTCTTGCGTCTTGCAGCTAGGACTTAGCGCTATTTCACGGAGTAGTTAGGTGTAACAGTTCGGTGTATAGGTACGCTTAGGAATTCTATGAGACGCAAAAAACTGTATCAAAGAATATGAAAAACTGGACCTATGCGCATTACTTTGTATTAATTCTTGGTCAAAAGAATTGATATAAAGTAACATAACCTAATGATAAAGCTGTTGTGTACTGTTATGTTTGATTTGTGTTGTATTTTATTTTTTATTGAAATAAATGATAAATCCTAAAACTCTTTTATTAAATTTCATATAAGTTGAGGGTTCAATCTCTTTCTAGACAGATATTGTTCTTTAAAATACAGTCAAGTTATTGTAATTAATTTGTTTTTTTTTTACATGTTTTAGCAAATGTAAGCTTATAAATCATAAATGTTTATTAAGAAACAGTTACTTCCATGGAAAACGACATATAGGTCAGTTGATTTTTCGAATTTCTTATCAAATCTTCAGTTATTTATTAATCTGCTTGATCTTTACTATGGCTGTGTTAATTCAAGCTCACAATGTTCCAATTCTAATACGTTTTTCTAAGATTTAAAAACTTTAATAAATAGTAATAGACTGATAGGTAATTGCAAGACTTGCAAGACTCTTGCTGCAAGACCAAGACCAAGACTGGGAGCGCAATACCAAGACCAAGACCAAGACCAGGTGTATTGGCGCAAGACCAAGACCAAGACTGGCTAAGTCTCGTCTTGTTCTTGCATTTGGGCAACACTAATTACCAGACTCCGCGCTGCTACTGAGAATTTCCTAACGGAAAAACCCAATAACACTTTACCCGACCCGGGAATCGAACCCGGGACCTCCCAATCCCACGCGCACATTTATGCCGCGAGACCAACGAGACAGATGGCATTCAATTAATTAGGTCTTTGCCAGTGTCTAGAGTCTAGAGTCATTGCACGCGTTATTAGAATAATGTTTACTTAGGCATTTAGGTCAATATTTAATTTGTTATTAGTCTATTGGCCAGACTGTTATGTAAATATAATATTGCTTATGCCAATTAACTCAACTATGTATCCAAAAAGTTCGCTGTAATGAAGATTGTCATAAATGTTCACAGTTGGTGTGCGTGCTTGTTTAATATGCATAAAGAATTTAGGTTCATTTCTATACCTATATAAGCCTTGAAAGCTTATTCTTCTTATCTAATTACTACTATTATAAATGCGAATATTTTTGAGGATGTGTATATGGCTCTTTGTTACTACATACATAACTTCACGCGTTTATCCCCGAAGGAGTAGGCAGAGGTGTATTACACACCCACACTTCGCCAATTATGTTTAGGTCCCAATGTTATAGTGGGCGAGCCTATTAGCATCTACCGGGCACATTGTTAAGCGAGCGATAATTAATATTTATAATACACACATAACTTCGAAAAGTCAGAGGTGTGTACCGGGCTACCTGGGGATCGAACCCGAGACCATCGTCTCGGCAGTCCGTTACGTACACCACTAGGCTATCGCCGCTTCGTTACTCTTGCACCCAAAAACTACAGACTGATTATGATGAAACTAATATGTAAAATAGCTCATACATCAGGATATCACATAGTCTACAATTTCTCCGATAACCGAGACCTACGCGGCGAAATCGAGTGCACTATAAAATAGGCTTTACATTTAGAAAAAGGAAAGGAGACAAAATAGAGATCATTGTTCATCAGCGCGCCGATAGGAACTCACATATTTGTATAAACGCATAGTTTATCCAAATATGTGAGTTCCTACCCGCTGACACTACCCACACACCTCTCAACAATCAAATTAGGTACCCATCACCCGATTGGCCGATCATTTCGACCTTTCACGCGCCACCCACCAGCTTCCAAAGGATCTGTCTGTCCAACAGCATTCTAAATGACTTATTAAAGAGCTGTCTGAGCATTCCTGTTTAAGCTGTCGGTGCCAATTGACGTCGTCAGACCACGAATGAACAAAAGGAAGCACCCACTTGCCCCCCTCTGGCGTCTCAGGTATAATTGGCGGGCGCACGCGAGGAAACGTCAATCTTGCGAAGACACAGGACTTTACTTCCCGATTAGGTTCCTTGGAGGCCCCTTGACACAGATGCAGAAATAGATATTGGGATACTGATAAAATATTCAAACAAAATGTTGTTTTAATGTAGGTATCCAATTGTCCGAGTGGTGAGGGACTGACGGATTACGAAAAATCAAAAATAAAATAATTAATCCTTCTATTTCCTCGCAATGCTATTGTCACTGTGTCGCAAATCCAAAGAGGTCTATGCCAGTGGTCAGTGGACTTTAAAAGGCTGTATGTGATGAAGTAATGATGCAATAGGGTTGTTTCCAACTAGTCAAATCAAGCACTTTTAATGAAATGTCAAAAACTACCTTTGCTACGGCGTTTGTATGAAATAAGACCTAGTGACGTCATAGTTTTTGCTGTCAAATAGAATAAGTACTTATTATCAATAAATTGTCGATAAAAATGTTAAATAAAGTTTTAACATTAATTGATGAATGAAACAAACATTATTTTGACATATTTCACTAGATAAAAATACTTGTATAATTTATTTTACTTGCAGGAAACTTCTCTATTGTTTCGTTTTCATTACTTTTAGAGAAGTCCCGCACTGCGCATAGATTTTGTATCGCGAGGTGCTTTAAAAACATTCAATCGAAGTCACAAAGAACACCGATACTCAAAACTATACTGTTTTATTTTATTTATACCGGTGTTATTTAGCGTGTCTTGCGTGTGATTGAGTGACAAAGAAAGAAAATTAGATTTGTACTCTGGATATTCTTTGTTTCCGTTGTTTGAATAATAATATCGGTAAGTCCCCGGGGACAAGTCTTCCATACTGTAGCAGTTACCTTGTCTAAATGTCACGTAGTGGAGGCAAGAGCAAAACAAGAGTTCATCGATTAATACATATTACTACCCTTAACCCCTTTACTGATGGTGGCAATATTTATGCCACCAACTTTTTTCAGATTATTAAAAAAATAAAACATTGACACATTTGACAATTGTCAAATGTGTCAATGTTTTATTTTTTTAATAATCTGTGATGCGTTCATTATCACACAGAATTGGTACTTTTTAAGTAGTGGTATTGGCGTACAAGAAAAAAAATAAAGAAGTTGGTGGCATAAATAAAGTAAAAGGGTTAAACCATTATTAAAATTTTATCAATTCATTTTCTAAAAACCAAGTGCACTCCAAACTTTCTCCATAGCATTAAATACCTCCATAACATTCGTCATAACAACCATTTAATCATCGAATTAACTAAACATCGGTATTCCAAACTTCACCACAGATAAATATCCTACAATAAATAATAAATTACGATCTTAAATTTAACACCGGAACATAGAAATGCCATTTAATTAATCATATTTAATTATAATTAGAAATGATAAATACAACAGCTATTAGTCACTAATTATTTCTAAGATAACTTACTGATTAATTAACTTTTAGTGTTATGCAATAAGATAAAATCCTAATCTTAATTTTCAATCATCATTACTAAGATTTCATTTGAGAGAATGAAATAACCGCACTGGTGATTGTGTTCTTGGTTTACGACACGAATGATGGACTCAGGATGTCACAGTTTAATGACTGTCGCGTAAAAGATGCCCGGGAAATTGTGATTATCGTAAATCAGGAATTGCCTATAAAGAGAAAATGAGGACTAATCTGTAGAAAGCTAAAACACTAATGAGTTAAATATAATGTTATTTCGTCCTTTTTCCTGAAATTGTCTCATGAATTTAGACTTTCGGTGGCACATAGGCTTTAATTCCAGTCAACCAAGACAAGACTAAGGGTTTTATTTACAAAAAAAAAACGATTAAAAAAGGTCATTAGCTTGTAGATACAAAGAGATGCCGGTTGTATGACGTTGTTTCTGAATTGCAAAAGAGTTTAATACTGCTCAGATACTCTGTATAGCTACTCATCTAAGAAAAAAAATGTAATGGCTACAAATTCTTACCGTAACTTCAACGAACCTATGACCCTTGTCGGAGACAGACTGTCTACGGGATCCTTCGTCCAGTAAATGTGATGAAGTATTAATAATTAATAAACATTTACCTATGTCAATATGCAACCGTGACCCTATAAACATGTATGATTCAAAAATATTATAAATTGACTTGAGGACGCCAGTAGCTACGCCTGCATTTTTTTTAAATTTACCCGTTTTGTACCCCTACGGTCCCCAAGGAACATGCATGCCAAATTTTAGCTTCCTGCGCCCAATAGTTTCGGCTGTAGCGTGTCTGTCAGTCAGTCAGTAACGCAAGGATTTTATATATTAAGATTAACTTGTAAGACTTTGCTCTCTCGTAGTCATCACACACAATGAACTAGTGAAAGCTAATTACTTGATTATTTATCAATGATGTGTGACCTCGCGGCGTGCCTTCGAATGATCAAGCCATTACTATAGGTATTGAATAAAGTTCTGCGACCCGCTTTATTAGGCTTTAGTTTTGTAGAATTATTTGGCTTTTATGATGAAGTATTACTAGTTACATGTATCTATGGTCATCTATCGTAACGGCAAAGACACAAACACTGGCAACATCTAATAGACACGGTCGGCACTGCAAAGGCAAGATAATCCTGCATCGCGCTATTAAAAATTTTACTCGCAATTACTGTATATACAAGTTCTCAACTAAATCCGTCGGGCCACAGTCCACCAAGCACGAACACTAGGACTACATTGCCTTCTAACTATCAAGAGTTGCGCTATAAAACAGATTTCATGTAGGAATTTTAAATAGTGAGTTAATTTTAACTTCTTATGAACTAGAGGACGCCGGCACACATTTTTTTAATTCACCCGTTTTGCCCGAAACCGTGGGAATTTCGGTAAATCCCTTCTTAGTGCACCTCTGCGGTCCCCAAGGAACATACATGCCAAGTTTCAGCTTCATGCGCCCAATAGTTTAGGCTGTAACTTGTCTGTCAGTCAGTCAGTAACGCAAGAATTTTATATATAGACTAGTCGACGCCAGCGGCTTCGCACGCACATATTTTCGAATTTCCCGTTTTGTCCCGATCCCGTGGGAATTTCGGGAAATCCCATCTTAGTGCACCCCTACGGTGCCCAAGGAACATACATGCTAAATTTAATCTTCTTGCGCCGAGTAGTTTCGGCTGTAGCTTGTCTGTTAGTCAGTCAGTAACGCAACAGATACAGATTATAATAGTTACTCCAAACAAAGACGCGTGGTATAAATCCCGAAAGACAATATAAGCGGGTCCTAATTTTCTTACTTATCTAATAACATACTAATATACCACCTAAGTCAACATTGAGGCATGCAAAATGATTTATTTTGACTATGTTAGGCATTTGCATATAGAAGGAATTGCATATAGAAAAGCGCCTCTCTACCATATGCCGGGAGAGAGTCCTTAAGTTTTTCGGACACACCGTCAGGAGAGATCCAGATAGTCTCGAAAGACTCCTAATTACTGGCGCGGTGGAAGGGAAAAGAAGCAGAGCACGCTCGCCGACGAGATGGACGGATACGACTCAGGAAGCCACCGGAACCACCCTGCAGTCAGCCGTCCAGTTAGCTCAGGATCGGGTGGCCTGGAGAACGATGGTGGCGAGACACCATAATCACGTCCCTCAGTCATGAGGAAACGATCAAGAAGAAGGCATTTTAGATCAAAATCCATTCCACAATACCAGGCTACAAATAAATAGGTAACCATTTGTTCTTCGAGACACTCGTCGTTTTGTTGTTAGGGCACACGCACTTGCCCACTCAACAGTTATGCTATTAGCCACACAATTCACTTTGACGATAAAAAAATCATTCGATCAACAAAGAACGATCATCGGCATACATTCTTATTCTACATTAGAGATAACAATCAAATTTGATTAAAATTCTGATTAAAACGCTTTAATTCTTTAAGCGGCGCCAATTCAATATTGTAAAATTGGGTTGTGAAGAATTAATACGTGCGTACGTGTTCGATTTGATAACACTTTTTGGTTGAGGAAGGTTATTGAGCTATGAAACTTACTGGTACGAATAGGAGCAGAAAAGTTTAGGTCAAGTAATAAATTCCGATACTTTGTACTACCGTAACGCAGTACATTACTATACAAAACTATTACTATATAAAACAGACCTAGATATGATTTAAAACGTTAAAATGTATACACAAGGCATATAAATAGTAATCTACAGGGTGTAAAAAGACCCTTAACGAAAACTGAAACTCCATATTGTACCAATCATTACGAACATTTTAATTCGGCACCATACCTCGGAAATTACTGGTTCAGGAGATATTGAGGCTCAAAGCTACTATACAATTTTTGTAATTAGGTACAAAAACGATGCAATTACCCCGCAAACCTGTTCTATGGCTGTCCTATGTAAAAGATGTGCCAATTTGAAAAAAGAAAATTTTTCCAAGTTTTATTTTTGCTTAGTATGATCTGGCATTATGTCCAAAACAAGTAGACTTCGACTTGGAAATGGTCTTGTGACACCCTGTATATTAACTTTCTGTAAGATTATCTGCTATTGAGCAAACTATTCAGATATTTGTAATAATAATAGGGTAGTTTCCAGGGTCAAAATAATTACATTTTAATTAGTCCGTATTTTAGATTATAAAAAAATATTGGACACGTATTTTTCATTTTTTCGATTAAATAAAAAATAACAAAGATATAGCCCTTTAAAGTTACATGTGACGTCAACTAGTGCGAAAAAATGCAGCACGGCGTGACGTTATACGTAACTTTAATGAGCTATATCTTGGTCATTTTTGGTTTAATTTACAAATAAAAAATACGTATCGCTAATTTTTGCATAATCTAAAGGACGGACTTATAATTTTTTTTTTGTCAACTAACCTATTATTTGACATTACTTAAACTTTATTACTTTCGTTAAAGCGATACTGCAAATGCAAAGACACCATGACAATAATAAATAAAAAAGCAAGAAAAATGTATATTTTCTCATACAAGAATCAGATAACTAGCCCCCAATTGGAGCTTAACATCTAAACTACAGGTTCTTCAACCAACCAGTCACCAAGTCATCGACCCGATGTCCACAAATATCCTCAAGAAATTAATTTGTTTGCGTCACTATTTAGCACGACTCGCGCCCGTAACGGGAAACCTGCCACCAGTAGCAACTGTAATTACCATAGAGATACACCACTCTAATACACTTGAACACCGGAATCTTAATAAGCATCTAACTTCAACACTAGAGCTGGTCTGATCACGATAACAGACGCATGTACGGGATGATACAACGCTAATGCGTGTACGTTGATCAGGTTTATAGGCGTATAACTTCTGACAACACCTCCGGTCGTAGATGCCAGTCATCATGACAAATAGTAGCTGAAGTGCTTGATTCCCTTATGTAAGTTACTAGGCTTAAGTCGCGTTTCCACTCGCGTCTGCCTCATTTATTCCCCTATGAAGGAAATTTCCAAAAATCCTCTCTTAGTGCGCCCCTGCACTCCCCAAGAAACATGCCAAACCACTCCTTGGGATTAGTAGTTTTCGCTGCGTTGCATTTTGGTCAGTCAGACAAAGGAAGCGTTTTATACATTTATTCGTTCAGTAGTTTTTGTTTCAAAGAATAACGAACGTCCATTAATTTGCGTAAACTTTCGTCTATGATAGTAAAAGGCTAGTGGAGTTAACTACTTATAGACTGTTACGTGGCATCAAAATTCCTGCGCACAACACTGTCTATTCAAAGTTGTGTGCCTATTACTTTGTTAATTCTTTGGTTTCTGGTTGGATTAATTATTGATGATGTATAAATGATTATATTGTTTGTTAAACGGCGAAGGATATAATATCTTGAGGCAGCCTGTATGCCTGAACGTTCTGCAGCATGCTGACGAAAGACAGGTGAAGCAATTGTGGTGAAGGCCTGAACACTATTCATAGTAAGAAGAGGCTTGTGCCCAGCAGTGGGACGGAGACATATTCAACTATAAATCTAGGCTTGTAATTGCATGGCGTTGTCAGCTATAGCTAGCCGTAAAATTACCATTACCAACGGCTCCTTTAACCAGTTTGTCGTGACATAAACAAGTTCATATGCGGCACTGACTATTCTACACACTTCTTCATACAGGCTGATGTTTAGCCGTGTCAAGTAATTGCTTTCAACGATCATCTAGGCAGATCATTTATTTTAATATTCTAGCCTAATGGTAACGTATAAAGACACTAAATGATATAGAAATTCTAAACAGCAGTTTGAAGGCAGGAAATGAAAGCAACTTTGCCGCCATCCTCCTTGTCATTATGCTACTTCAAGGAATCATATCCTACTAATATTATACAAGTTTGTAAGAATTGATGCATGATTTATACTGTTACACACAGAAACTACTGTACGTATTTTGATGAAACTTTTCGGTAATATAGGTTACACATCAGAATGACAAAAAGTACCTTTATCACGACAATACTTTAGCATGCGTCGACAATGCTTGCAGTAATTCATTAAAAAAAAAATAGTTTTGTATTTATAATATTAAGAGGGACTGACAGGCTGGTCTGTATTAGGTAATTTCTATTGGTAAGTCGTGGGTTCAATTCCCACTAGGATCCGTCGCTGATTTTGCTTCAAGATCTTTTTATGTAATACGCGGCAAACAAGCAGGCTGATACCACCATGATGTCCATGGACACCCACGACACCAAAGATGTTGAAGGCAGAGACTACGGAACGCCATTTGCCTCGATCCTGACATATCTCTCTTGCTTCATTCACTCCCATCAAATTCCTCATGCATGCTCTTCTGTTTAGGGTACTTCTAACCTTTCCTGTTTTAAGGATGTCTCCAATCTGGTCAAAGAACGTCCGTCTAGGTCTTCCCCTTCGTCTTGTCCCATTCACACTTACCTTAGGTATATATCTGCTTGGTCAGTATTTCGTCATCCACCCTCTCCATGTGCCCAAACCACCTTAGCATACCTTTCTCGATGCTTGTCACTACATCTTCTTTTACACCACAACACTCTCTTATCACAGAATTCTTTACGCTGTCATTCAAACACATATATACGCCACATATATTTCTACAGCATTTATTCTACTTTCATGACTCTTCTGCCATACCCAACTTTCACTACCGTACATAAGTGTAGGTAATAACACCCCTCTGTGCACAGCTAATCGTGCCTTTTTGGACACGTTTTGGCTGTTCGTAAACGCTTTCAGAGCTCCATTCACTCTATTACCTGCGTGTTACATAAGAGAAAAGGAATAGGAGGAGGAAGATGAGGGAGAAAGAAAAGAGGAGGCCTTCGGTTCTCTCACTCATCGGACGAAACGGAACAGTATAGATTCAGTTATTAATTTATGTCTATATTTGGAGAGAGCGTAGTAGTAGAGGATGCTCGCAGCTAAGCCCGCACTTTTTTTAGTTAGCCACATCTTCCCAATCCCGTGGGCATTCAAGAAATCCCTTCTTAGTACTACGGTCCCCAAGGAACATACATGCCGAATTTCAACCTCTTACGCACAATAGTTTTTGGCTATGGCTGCCTGTCAGTGAAGTTAGTCAGTGACGCAAGTATGATAAATTTAAAAATATTAGGGCTAGCGCATACCTAAATATAATTTTTTATTGAACAACTATTTTGTTGTGTAGGTATCATATGACTAAAAGAAGATATTGAAGCGCACATACTGTCAACTCGATAGTTGCTCGACAAAAAAGTCAAAAATGCTTATCGATTTGCTTTTGATTTAAAAGTTGGACAACTATCGATCAAGCGCTCAATTTGTATTGCATTGTATTGATGTGCGCAGACCATCGACTAAACAGTCGATCCGCGACTGACCACGACTACCAATCTCGTATAAGGATTTGAAGCGGCGGCGCCACGTCTCTATCTTTGTAAACACCTTGACTTGGGCGTTGCTGAATAAAGACTGGTCGATTTGAGGAGATAAAAATATCGATTGTATGCGCACTTCCATCAACTAAACTGTTTGGTTGAGTAGAAATCACGAAAAGTACACAACTCGACGAAACAGTTTAGTCGATGTAACAGTTGTATGTATGCGCTTGGCCTTATTCTATTGCCATGGTAGTACGATATGAGATGGCAGCTACCGCTCTCGATCTCACTTAGATTTTATCTTATGCAATACGAGATTTAGATAAATATTATGACAACTAAAGCAAATCTAAAGTGATTGCATAATACCGCCAAACTTCTGTTTGATTTACGCGGAGAACAGGAAATAGATTATAAAAACACAATATTTTATCACAAGAGGATATTAGATTAATACATTTTTCGTTAATTAAAAATAACTTGATGACCAAGCGGTTACACCCGCGTTATTTAAGGCTACTGCTCCGCTCCCGTGGCTCATAGCGGTCATAGCGTGATGTTATATAGCTTATAGCCTTCCTCTATAAATGGACTATCTAACACTGAAAGCGTTCGTAGCGTTGCAAACAAACAAACTCTTCAGCTTTATATATTAGTATTACTCAGATACTACAATAGGGTATTTGACTGCCATCTTCTTTTTCTCCACTAGGCTACTACACGCTTCAAGAACACACCCATGTCTGACGCTGTTTTATGAGGCTCTATTTACTTTTTCCTTCTCCCTCATCCCACTCTTCGTTTGCCTCTTATTAATTACATGAAAATATATCGTTCTTGAACCCGCAAGCCAATCAGTTTACCGGATGCCGAACGATAGGCGAGGTGGAAATTGGTTAAAATTACAGACTATAGGGATACTACAGGATACTACGTATGGTACTGTATAATATTGTCTTATCTGTGGTATGGTTAAAATTGTGACATCGCTATGACGTGGCTTTTCCCAAAACACCGCAGCTAGGAAGATTTCTGATTCACCGATAGCAATAAACAAATCATTTTCAATCACCACATTTACATTGCTACTGAGAATCGCGGCACAGAAAAACACAATAATGATTGAACGCAAATTTTATGCGCTAACTTATGCACAAGATAAGGTAGCCGTCCATTTTTTAAAATGTCCTGTTTCAATAACCCCTTGTATGATGACTTTTTTGCATTATTGTAATAAACAGTCGGAATTGAAGCTGCAATTTGGGGTCAATAGACTTCAACGCTATATTAATATGGACACGTCACTGGTTTTTGTAGTTTTGTAATCTATATTATTATAACGAGGTTTGGGATTCTTAGAACTAAATTTTGAATGTTTAGAGAGCAATCACGAAGCAATCGAATGCGTTTATTTCGATAAGTAAATTTCTTACAAAATCTTTGGGCAGGACTACAGTTGTAAAATATTTTAATAAGTTGCGTTCTCGAGTCACTTGGCAATTCTGATTCATGGAAATTAATTGTTAATTATTAATGTAATTGATGCCGAAAGGAAAAGATATTAATAAATAAATAAGCGATAACTTACATATAAATTATGAAAGGTAAGATTTAATTTAATTCCTTAATAAAGCAATTTCATAATTTTTTAGGAAAAAAATTGATAAACCTAAACTAATAGAATGTTCAGGAATCGTGAGCATTCTATTTATAAGATCACTCTTAGCAATACAGTTTGATTTATAATAATCTTTATGTATACTAGGTGAAATAACTTCTATTTCGACTTCGGCATGGCATACACCAGCCGTGGTTTAGTTAGATAAGCAGGAAGATGATAATGTATTTAATCCTTTTGAATTTTACACTTAAAAAACAATCTTAACCTTAGGAAAAAAAATCAACAGTGGACGTATTTTTACTCAATGGTAAAAACCCAGCGTCAAAACTGTAGATATACGTCACATGAACCACATGCACATTGATTAAACGCTAACTGCTACCAATTCGCAGAACTGACGCCGACAAACATGCACACTTTTTAATCATTCCATCCACTCGTCCCTTAAAATTATCGCTACCGTTTATAATTGGTATTTATGATACAACACACTGATACAATCTTGGCCCTTTTTAATTTTGCCGGTTGATAACCTCTGGTAATGAACGTTTTGTAACAAAAGTACAATGCATGTTTTGAGTTATGAACAGAAGCCATCGTTTCAGATTGGCTTGATATATTGGTGGCTAATTAGACAGTTTTAAAATGCTTTGGGTACCGCCAAGAATGTTCTTATAAGGGTTGAGTCGTGTATGTACTCAATATTAGGAAGAAAATGAATAGCTTACGATTTTATGCAAGCTTTTAAGATCTTAATTATCGAAATGATTTACTTATATAAAAGTCCATGCGAAATGAACACGTAAAATAGTAATAAGTTAGTCATGGTAGTAGAACCTTGCTGATTTCAGCATGAATGGGCCGACTCGACCGGGGAAGTACTACCCTCTCACAGAAAATCGACGTAAAGTAACCGTACCTAAAATGTTGCGTTTCGTTTGGTGAGTGAGAGTGCCGGAGGCCCTATCCCCTATTCCTTCTCCCTCATCTCATCCCACTCCTCATCCTATCCCTTTTCCCAACCCCAAGGGGCGGCAAACCACTCGTGACTCCCTACGAGAGTTAGCCCGGAATTGTTAGGTATCGAACAAAAAAAAAGGTTATCCGCCACCTTCCACCCCGGGTGCCATCCAAGCTAGCTACGCCACTGTTTCATGGGCGGCAGTGGTAATTGCTTAAGATCAGGCGATCCGTCTGCTCGTTTGCCGCCTATTATTATAAAAAAAATAATTAGATAAAATAATCGGTTGCAATCCTCAATATCCTTCTAAGAATATTTGTTGTTGGAAAACCCAGTTTCTGCTAAACCAGTCAATTATACGTATTACTAATGCAAAACCTATCTTATGCCAAACCAGTTAAAATATTAAAAAATGCTATACTTACGAATAACGGTAAGAAAGCAAAACATAAAAATTATTTTTTTTGTAATTTCGAGATGCGTTAGGAATCCTGTCTTGCAGGAGAGTTTGCAAACATTCAATCTACATACACAAAGAACAGCCAGACTCCAAATAATTTGTGGATTAGTGTTGTTCTGTGTCAGATGCCATCGAACCCTCAAGACTAGGGTGACAGCCTAAAGGTACTTATTTTTATAGACTCACGCCTGTATCCCCGAAAGGGTAGGCAGAGGTGTAATATAACTACCACATTTCGCCATGAATTTTTAGGTCCCACGTAATAGGGCGCGAGCCTATCGCCGTTACCGGACACATCACCAGACTCCGTGTTCATCATCCTCTTAGCGTTATCTTAGTTTCAATCTGCGGTCCGCTTACTAGTCTAACCGAATTTGGCTGAATATTGGCTTTTCCACAGAGCGACTGCCTGTCTGACCTCTGCAACCCGAAGGGATAGCGATATTCCATGATGTGAATAGTGTCAGTTTATTTAGAAGGTACTGACGCCCTGTAACGACTGTCAAAGATCTTCATGACAACCGGGACCGACGGCTTAACGTGCTCTCCGAGGCACGGGACAAGCGATAATCAGCAATTCAATATGCACATAACCACAGAATAATAATAATAACTCCGAAAAGTCGTTGGTGCGTGCCGTGGATTCGAACCCGATACCCTTTGCATGGCAGTCTGTTGGTATCTCCACTAGGCTATCGCTGCCTCCGTGTTGCTGCTGAGAATTTGGAAAAACCCAGTAACACTTTGCCCGACCCGGGAATTAAACCTGGAACCTCCAATCAGCAGTCGCATACGCTATCCTCTGGACCACGGAGGCAGTACTTTTCCCACAAAATAATCGGTTATTTTACAAGTGAACTATTAGAGTCGTCGCCGTGACCCACACGGTCTTGTATGGACGAGTTCATATAAAATGCACACCTACATTTCCCTGAACCCCTGACGGGGCACGGTCAGTCCACATCTCGGACACGACTCTTAATATTATGGATATACCTTCATCCACAACCCTTTCGCATTCAATGAGACAAAATGAGAACGAGGAGCGATTTTATTGAATAAGGATATTATAATATTATCAATAACATAGCTCATCGACTTTATTATACATTTGCATATTATTGATATCATAATTTATTATAATATGCAATAATATCATTTATATTATTTGACCCAGACCACATAACCACACAAACACCTGTCTCAAATTCGTAACGGGTGTCTGTGAGCAACAAAAATATCATAAAATTGCTCTGGGCATATTTTCGACTCTTTACCTTCGTTAGCCAATGTAGTGTTGTGTTTTAAGAAGTAGCCCTACTTAATGCGGGTTGCAGACCAAGAGCTAAGCTAAGTTAGTTTAGCTTAGCTCGCATAGCTGACGCAGTTTTCCATACTCGTTTCATAGTTTGCGGTCTGCACACAAGTATGGAAAACTGCGTCAGCTTTGCGAGCTGAGCTAAACTAACTTAGCTTAGCTCTTGGTCTGCAACCCGCATAATTGTAGGATTAATAAATATCGAGAAGTCAAATACATTCCGCATCCAATTCGTGTGCAGTAAAAATAGTTTTACTAATTCAGAATGCATACAATGTTCTGACAAAAGTTTTTTTTGTGTGTAATAATAATAATTCACACACTAAAAGACACGCATAGGATTGACGAAAAGCCAGGTTTACCAGTACACACATTTTTCATTTTTCTGCTAGAATTAGTATTAGCCTAGTATTGCTTTTTGTGAAGGCATTTATTTGTGACACATAATAGTTTATTCATTTTACTTTTCTTACCCTTAAAGTACAATTACTGACACTCACTGTCGTCTTTTGATAGTTTTGATAATTAAATAAGTGTTATGATATCATCGAAAAACGTTAAGAGATGATAGACTTATTTATGCGGGATTCAATATCCGATCTCTTCATGGATCTAATCTCCAAGATTAGATTTGCATATCTTAATATATAAAATCTTTGCGTTACTTACTGACTGACAGACACGCTACAGCCGAAACTATTGGGCGCAGGAAGCTGAAATTTGGCATGTATGTTCCTAGGGGACCGTAGGGGTGCACTAAGAAGGGATTTCGAAAAATTCCCATGGGATCGGCCAAAACGGGTAAATTTAAAAAAAAAATGCAGGCGTAGCTGCTGGCGTCCTCTAGTTTGACATAAGACTCGACTGCCTCCGTGGTCCAGTGGATAGCGTATGCGACTGCTGATCGGAGGTCCTGGGTTCGATTCCCGGGTCGGGCAAATGTGTTATTGGGTTTTTCCTAATTCTCAGTAGCAGCACGGAGTCTGGTGATGTTCCCGGTAACGGCAATAGGCTCGCCCTCTATTACGTGGGACCTAAAAATTTATGGTGAAATGTGGGTGTAATATTACACCTCTGCCCACGCCTTCGGGGATACAGCCGTGAGTCTATAAAAAAAAACTTATTTATGCCGGATTCAACATCCGATCTATTCATGGATTTGAAGATTACATTTGCATATTTGACATAAGCTCCACATAAACTATGTTAAATATGTATCTCTAATCTTCACGGCTAAAGGTTAGCCGTGTGGTTGACAGCATAGAATACAAGTGTCACCACCTGCACCCCCTATCTTCCCGTGGGTGTCGTAAGAGGCGACTAAGGGATAACACGATGCAAATACCATCTTTGCGTAGAGACGGAAAACTCGACATCAAACCCTATACGACTGCCTCGTTGGTCTCGCAGCATAAATTTGCGCGTGGGATCGGGAGGTCCCGGGTTCGATTCCTGGGTCGGGCAGTGTTATTGGGTTTTTCTGTCACGAAATTCTCAGTAGCAGCACGGAGTCTGGAAATGTGCCCGGTACGGCAATAGGCTCGCCCCTTATTACGTGGGACTTAAGTATATCTGGCGAAAAGTGGGTGTAGAAATACACCTCTGCCTACCTCTTCGGGGTTATAGGCGTAAGACTATGTATGTATCTCTAATCTTCAATACATGGATATTGGAAAGATCATAATTATATTGGAACTGACCGTTAGACAGCTGTCAAGATAGTAAATGGTTATTAGCCAAGAATACGAAAGAAACAAATCTATCCTACATCAATGGCGATGCAAAGATTCTAACTAGCGACTCTAGCGGCGAATTTGGAAGTTGTCTGGGTACGACACTTTTGACAGCTCAATACAATTACCACTATAACATCGAAGTAAAGTTGTATTGAAAGCTGTCAAAAGTGTCATACCCGGACAACTTCCTAATTCGCCGCTAGAGGCGCGCGGGTAATCTTTGCATCGCCAATACGTATCTAAATCTGTGCTTTGAGTTCAATATTTTTGTGACTGCTATTAAACCTCTTTGTATTAAAATATATCACAGTAGTTTTCTCGTAATGAATAAAAGCACAGTAGATTTAAATAATTATCATTTATGTAGATATGTATAGTTCTCATCGAAATACGCAATAATTATTTATAGAAACAATTTATATTCCTCGTTATTTATATCATTCAAGTATTAAACAAGAGATGGATTCTTAATCATTTAAAATTATTAACATTATAATTTGGTGTTTTTGTGTGTTAATTTGAATTAATTTATTCAATTAGATTGTAAGTCATTTCGATTTCATATAAAACAGGTATACATATGATTTAAATTTTTAATACATAGTTACATAGGTAATTATTATTACGTTTTTCCTGCAACTTTATATCGTCCGTCTGATAACTGATAAGTTTTGTAACATAAGTTTTTGAGAATAGTTTGTTAAGAAAAATAATTACAATATCATCATCAAAGAAAAGATTTTATGTTTCACCTCGGGGGTGTAAAATAATAGCAGATATTTTGTTTGACAATGAGGGTGTTGGATATTTCTTCTACCACCAGACGGCGCTTAGTACCTATGCGTCAGGTCCAAACTGACGTCAGATATGTACAGACGCGTACACACTCATAATACAAACAAACACAGACGTACGAAAATATAGGAGCTTTGACAGGTTTCTGGACCTGATGCCTCAGTGCTGCCGCATAGTGAGCGTCATTTCAGAAGACCCTCATTCTGAAGCGAGTAACATGCAAGAATGAAAATGCGACCAGCAGGTGTTTTTATGCAATATAAAACACAACATACAATTTGACGGCACATAGATGTTACCTACATAGATGAATTACCATAAATCTTCATAATATGATCGATCACAATATTTGCTTTTTGCTTGGATCATTAGAGCGTCGTGAATGATTGCTTATTGATTTTAATTACTTGATTGATTTGTGTACATGGCGACTAATGCGAGGTGCTATGAACATACACATATTTCATTCAAATATCAATATAAGATTAATAAAACATTATGACAGAAGTCCATCGCTTCTCATAGTGATAAAAAGGCCCTGCCATAGAGCATAAATATTTACATAGAGGCGCATTTCTTATGGGCGCTCTGTAGACAAACTTTGTGTGACCCATATTGTAGATTGGCGGCGTGGCAGTCGCGCTCTGACAGCTGTCTCTACGAGCGCAAGAGAGACGAACGTTTCTTCTGTGTATCTTAACTACGAGAGCAAGAGAGACGAAGAACGACACCAGCGCTGCCAACGGCGCCAACTACGAACTACACTGACGACAGTCGCCAACTCGCCACTTGGAATCGGCACACGAAATTCTTAAGAAATGCGCTTCTACCCAGCCTAGCAATGAGATAGTTTATAGTCAGGGCTGATATTGTTACATTTGTAGATGAAATGCCAGCATAGCAGTTTAACGAAACTGCTTTTTCTTTGAAGAAGAAACAGCAAGCAGGTCCTAGCAGATGTTTGGACAAGTGGATATGCTGCGTATATTGGGATATTCAAACACCTCCTCGAAATTAAAGCAGATCTGGCTCTCTTTGGAGTACAGCTCTTTTTAATGGCAATATCATTTGAATTGCCTGGCTAGTAAGAACAACCCATCACTTCATATCACCAGAAAAAAACCTATTCACTTAAAATATGAGTTCCCAGTAGCTAGGAATTGTTATTTCAGGATCCCAATATCCCAGTTTGTAGAAACCCACGCCGATATGTCGGGCAAATTCAAGGTATCCTTTATTTTCGAATAATTACACAGTTGAGAGCCGCTTTCGAGATGATTCCACGAGTTGAGAATTTGAAAGGTCGTTCTCATTCACCGAATTCAGCATCAAACTACGGATTAAAATTCGTGTAAAGTAGTTTTATCTCAATGTTGTATACCTATTGTAACTGTTTCGATTGCTCAAGAATAATTATTTTTAATAGCTCGGAAACTTTTAAGTGAGAGTAGTTGTAGTATGTGGCAGGTATAACGGTTTTCGTATGTATGCACGTATATACTTAGTGGTAAAAGTAGACGCTATCAAACTTTAATTTAATAATCTTGCAATAATTTATTTATGTACTCATAAGGTAATGCAACTTTTGGGAGATACATAAATATACTAGTTTCAGATTATTCTAAGGGAATCTTGTTATCAGTTTTTTTAGTAAACACACATTGAAGGAACTTCGAATTATGCAAGAAATTGTTACCTGATTTTCATAGCGCAAAGAGTGTAAGTAAGCTTATCAAACTACTAACTTTTATTCCAAAAAATAGTTATGGAAATGATGTCGTAAGCCTCAGTGATAAATGTGGAGGTCTTTAGAAGACACAAAATTTAGCTTTTGCCATTAATAAATGTCACATCACACATCCTACTGCATGAATTTAAATTAAGAATCTAAAATGTAGATTCCAAATTCAAATTCATTCGAATTTTAAAAACGTCAGGGAATAACCCGAGAATTTTTATTGACTGCAACTCAATAGGCATAGGCAAGGACAAAAAGCCAAGGCCGATCAAAATATTATAAAAAATATTCCCATAAAAACTACAACCATAATAAAACTAGTTCGTTTTGATGAAATTTGGACAATATTACGTCACTTTCGATTTTAAAGCGTCAGCGCGTTTGCCAAACTTGATTGGCAGGTCGATGACCTGGCAGATGCCAGTGGCTTGGCGTTATTAGCCAGAATTGCCTTTCGTCACTGGTTACAGACCGTTAACTTAAGTTAGTCATCCTGTATTTTAACAGTCAATTACAGAAATTACAATATACACGAAATGTACAATAGCAATCAGGCTTCAGATTATGTCTCAATTCTTCAGTTTTATAAAAACTGCCTGACTTAGGTAGATATCACGGAAATTAATCTAGATTTATTTCTGTGGTAGATACCAGCAAACTGCCGTGCGGATGGTAACAGTTTCAAACCCACCAACGACTTTTAGAAGTTATGTGCATAGTAAATCTTCGGTGTCAGCTGTCACGACGACTTTCAACCGTCCTTATAGGGAGTCAGTACCAATGAATACAGATTTACATAGAACGGCAGTTCTTAAGGATTTCGTGTGCCGATTCCAAGTGGGGACTGTCTCCAGTTTAGTTCGTAGTTGGCGCCGTTTGCGGCCTGGCGTCGTTCTCCGTCTCTCTTGCTCTCGTAGTTAAGATACACACGAGGAAGGTTCGTCTCTCTTGCACTCGTCGAGACAGCTGTTACAGCGTGACTGCCACGCCGCCAAGCGGCAATTTGGCTCACAGAAAGTTTGTCTTCAGAGCGCCCATAATAAATGCGCCTCTATGTAAATATCTGAGCTCTTTGTCAGTACCCTTGAATATACTGACACTGGTCTAAGCCATTTTGCTACCCCTTTGAGTTGAGGAGGTCAGACGGCAGTTGCTCTGAGGAAAATCTAATATTCTATTATACGGTTGGCGCAGCGGGAGTGTAAGCGACTGCTACGCCGATGGTCGCGGGTTCGATTCCCACTCAAGTCAAACATTTGTGTGCATGAGCATGGATGTTTGTCTTGGTCTGGGTGTTTCTATGTATAATATGTATGTATTTACAAAAAGAAAAGTAAGTATATATGTATGTTTATCCATTGTCTAGTATCATAGTATAAGTTCTGCTTACTTTGGGACTAGATGGGGATGTGTGAATGTGGTAGAATATTATATTATATTATACCCGGTTAGACTAGTGCTCAGCTCGAATACAAATGTCTTGAATGCAACTGGGATCTAGGAAGATAGTGACGATCATGGCTTTAAGAGAGTTGATGGGTAGGTACCTGACGATTTTGGTCCAGGGGGAAAGCCCATCCAGCTCTGGGAACACTTGATGCCAGGTAGGCCGTAGATAGCGTCTTTGAAAAATAATGAAATATAATTTAATTCTTATTTCAATGTAATATATGTATGAAAAATGCAATGTAGGTAGTTACTTTATTTGTTATTTAGGTAATTGTATAAAACTGGACGATGAAAAGAGTGGCCCTGAGTTTCTTGTCTGATTCTTCTCAGAGGCTCTACTTTCTGAACAGGCTATCTATGACTTTCTGATGTGTCCAAGAAATGTTTGACATTTTATTGAAAGAAACATATTTTATTCATTTTGCGTCCGTGTGGTGACGTATTAAGAATACGGAATGTCCCCACCCCATATCATGGGTGTCGTAAGAGCCAATAGAGGGAGCATATTATGCAGAGAACAGCACTGTAAGAGAAGGAAAACTTGATACAAAACCTATACCAACCCGTTTGGCCAGCGTGGTGTAGTAGGCCAATTCCTCCTTTCAAAGGAGAGGCCTAGTCCAGCAGTGGACTGTTAAAGGCTGATGACGAAACGTGTTTGAGTTTGAATAAAAACTACTTAATTACTAATACTGGCAGAAGAGTGGGCAAACCTTTGCCCTGCAGAAGGACATCAAAGGATCATAAATACTTCCAGGGCTTATTCTATAATATCTGTATGATGCACTTTAAACGAACTGTCTTGTGGTCAAGATTTTAAAGAAAATTTGCATTATATCAAATAAATTTAAAACAAAGTAGGTAGGTACAATTTCAACTTAAGCATCGATTTGTAAAACTTTATATTCAGCACCTATCCACATAAGACACCTTTTAGTGAAATAGCACCGTGTGTACTATAAAAACCTTTTTAAAATAAATTAATTAATCTGGTAAATAAATTAATTTAATACTACATTCTTAAAATCATTCAGATGAAATTAGGGAAACATCGTGTTGCTTTAATAGCATAATTAATAGATACTCACAAGTAATAAAATTGAATATTCAGATATTCACATAAAATATCATTTATTTAATAACCTATTAAAATTAATTAAACATGTTATTATCCAATTTTAAACACAAATAACCGTTATTGGTCAAACTTTATAATAAAAATATTTTTTGATAACTCGATATAAATTTAGAAAGAGTAATAAATATTGAAATATTTAATTTGAATTTCGTAACAAAATAATTCTTATTTCACAAATCTGAATTTAGATTTGCAATTATTAAGATCGCCGTTATTATATAATTAGTGAAACATTTTGCGCAAAAATTGGCAAATTTTTTTTGCGCAATTTATCTAAGAAGTTACTATGTACTATGAGAATGACACATTCGGTGGACAGTGGCCATAGACTTAAGCACATGACCAACGTTCAATGACCCGTAATATATGCAATGGTCATTTACTGATTACTTTTTTACACATACATAAGTAGGTTCGTTGTTTCCAGTTTTTTATAGAATGGAATCCTAATTAAAGTATAAAATAAATAGAGACAAGACACAATGCTACTCAATCATTGATTCTAATGTTTTGAAAATGTCCTATAGCACAGATAATTTATTTTGATATTTTTTGTAAACCTGTTTTCAGATCAAATTATTATCTAAACTAGCATTAATAATAATCAATAAGATCAATCATCAATCTGATAATGTTATGTGACATTCTAATGGAGTCGCGAAATGTAGATAATAATAAATCAGATTTTATTCATATTATTTTCGTTCCGGGTGTACTGTGATAATATTTATGTAGCCAGTTTGAATTAATGGGTGATATACGAGGGGAGTTCAATGTATTCTCGGTATCGAGGTGATATACTAATGATAAGGGTAATTTAATTATCTCATTAGTTAATGACACTCTTTGAGGATATAAATACAAAATTTCATTTAATTGCCACCATTAAGTATTCAAGATATCATTGCGAAAAGACAACTATGATGACTGATTCGACAATGATGAAAAAAATCGAGCATCGTGCAGTGATAAAATTCCTCACAAAACAAGGGAAAACTCAAAAAATTATCCATGAAGAAATGGTGGCTGTTTACCAAGATTCTGCGCCTTCATTATCTACAATTCAGAAGTGGTCAAGTGAATTCAAACGGGGTAGAGAGAGCATTGAAGACGACCCCCGCGCTGGTGGGCCAATTTGTGCCGCTACTGAAGAAAACGTCAAATTAGTCGGAAAACTTGTACTTGAAGATGCCCGTGTAAGAGTGAAAACATTAGCAAAAATGACTAAGCTATCCGTGTATACCATTCACACAATCCTTCATGAGCGCCTGAATTTGTCAAAGGTCAGTGCAAGATGGGTGCCGCGAATGCTCACCGCGCTACAGAAACAAGTGCGAGTTAACTGTTGTAAGGAGTTTTTGGATCTCTGTGGTGTCGCAAAGTACTTTCGATCGGGTTGTTACTGGTGATGAAACGTAGGTTCATCACTATGACCCTGAGAGCAAGCAAGAGTCTATGCAGTGGCACAAAATAGGATCAGACCCGCCGAAGAAGTTCAAAGTCACTCCGTCCGCAGGAAAGCTCATGGCCACGGTGTTTTGGGATTCTAAGGGAATCTTGCTAATCGAGTACACAAAAAAGGTCAAAGTATTACTGCTGCATCATACGCAACCACCGTGCGTAATTTAAAGGAGACAATCAAAGAAAAAAGACGTGGAAAATTAACCGCAGGTGTGTTGCTGCTTCACGACAACACGCCGGTTCACAAGGCGCGCCTTGCCCATGCTGCTGTGCGGGAGTACGGATTTGAAGAAATCAATCATTCACTCTACAGTCCGGACCTGGCCCCTACTGATTATTATCTATTCCCTTATCTTAAAAAAGACCTTCGTGGAAAGCATTTTTCGGACGATGAAGAGTTTAAGGGAGCAATAAACGAACATTTTTCGGGCCATGAAGAAAAATATTTTTCAGAGGGAATTGAAAAGTTACTTTCACGAACAAATAAATGTATTGAGATGTTAGGGGAGTACATTGAAAAATAAAATTTATTCAGAATTTTCCGCCTTTTCCTTCATACCTATACCGAGAATACATTGAACTCCCCTCGTATTATCACATTTTCCTGAGCACTCTGTAAGTGTCACGTTTTATGGGATGAACTTTTCTCGTCGTCCTATTGTCATTTACGCAACTGAAACTGTGCCAGATTCTTTAGAATTAATATAATAAAAAATGGGCGTTTTTACTCTAATAATTTAATTGTTGGGATTAAACTGTTTCATCAACTACGGTGATACAGCGAGTTTAACATCCACAACCCCGTTAGGTACACCCATTTGACTGTAATGGCGTGCCGTAGTCTCTGCCTACGCCTCCGGGAAACAGGCGTGATTCTATGTATGTATGTATTTATTTGACTGTAGTACACTATTTTAATGTAGTGAATTTAGGACTCTGATTTTGGCGTGATTTATTTTGCTTTAAGGGAGACTCAATCCTGTTAACGTAAGGCTTTACCAAGGGAAACACTATAAAGTCATATGATTTGGCAGAACTCAGATGCGATCTATCCCATATCTGGAATAAATCCTGTGTCGCAGGGATTTTACGAACATCCAAATAACACACAAACTATACACCAGAAACAAAATGTATCAATGACGCAAAATGTTGACTGGTTTGAGGCTCGATCCCACATTAGGTACTCAGTGCAGTTATAAAAGGCGAGGCGATCAATTTTACCGCTAAATTCAATATTCGATCTTAGCATTTTTTTGAGATTTTAGATTCATATTTAACATACCTAAGCTCGATACAAAATATGTCAGACTTGTATCTCGAATCTCCAAATCCATACCACAAAAGTGCAGTTTTTGGATGGTTCTGGAGGAAACTTGAGCCTCTTTATCCCTTCTACCCCTCATGGACCCGCGAGCTATTTAAGGTATACGTTAAGTACGAAGATACAAAACGCAATTCTATTTACATACATAACTAAATAGCTAGCTACAAAATAATGCTAATGTTGTGAAAGCATCGATCAATTCTCGTATCATTAGTTTTACTGGACACCGCCACGTGCAGATAAAACGCCGCACCTACAACTCTTGTGTCAATTAATGCGTTATTTGACACTAGCCTGTCTAACTTACGGTCGGTCACAATAAAATATTTAATCTGTTCATGAATTCGGCTACTAGAGATACATCATCATCAGCCTCTAGCAGTCCACTGCTGGACTAGGCCTCTCCTTTGAAAGGAGGAATTGACCTACTATACCACGCTGGCCAAACGGGTTGGTATAGGGATTGTATCAAGTTTTCCTTCTCTCACAGTGCTGTTCCATACATAAGGGTAAGGTTGCGATCATTGGACCAGCGCTTTGATTGGACCACTTCAATAACTCACGAACGATTTGGTTTAAAAATCGTTTGTCACATCTAAACGCTAGCTTTATGACCATAGGCACAGCTCGTGTACCGCCTGTGTCGCCAGAGGCTTGGTTGAGGAGAGACGCGTGTTGTTTAATTGCACGCGCTTTTGATATAAAATTGTCGCAATATATATCTCCATGTAAGTACAGTTCTATTAAGTACTATAACGTATAATATATTTGATAACGTTGTGCATGTATTGGTGTATCTAATTATCAAAATAAGTAGTTAACAACTATTTAATTTATTTTTTATAATTTTTTTTATGAGGTTGTAGTGTGCTGCTATCAATGGACCAGTGCCTGGCTCTTTGATTGAACCGGTCCAATCATGGCAACTTCTCGAATTGTTGATTTCATTATTTATTTATTTTCTTTTAGAATGGCGAAAAGAGTATTATTCATGGAATGATACAAGTATGGATTAAGCGTTACAAGCCTTACCTAAAGGTAAGGTGGGCTTAAATGAGGCAAGCAGGATTTACGGCGTCCCTAAAGCAACACTAAAAAAAAAATAATTTAAAGAAAAACAAAAAACCCGACTGCATAAAAACTAATTTTAAAAAATATGTGAAAATATTAACTTAAATAAAAACTAAAAAGAAAGAAACAAGCCCAGAAGTTTAGAAGTAATATGCAGAACAGAACGACTCACAGTCGGGGCCCATTCAAATTTTACCAATCAAATCTTCCCAAGGGGCCCCGACTGTGAGTCGTTCTGTTCTGCATATTACTTCTAAACTTCTGGGCTTGTTTCTTTCTTTTTAGTTTTTATTTAAGTTAATATTTTCACATATTTTTTAAAATTAGTTTTTATGCAGTCGGGTTTTTTGTTTTTCTTTAAATTATTTTTTTTATTTTATACTTTTTAGTTACGATTCATTGACTTCGTTATAACATGGTAAATTTCGCAATCGAGAAAAACTTAAGTCAATAAATATGAAAATTAGCGAGAATTTTTTTTTTGTTAAACATCTTTAAATCGTTATATATCCTAAACTATTATTTAAAATGAAAAATGATAAAAGGAACCTAAAGATGATTTTAAATTACCTATTCAACGACACCCCACTTGACATAGTTCATCGACTTTAATTTTTTTCATTTTGACAATATGGCGTCTGGCTGTCGCTGTGGTGAATTTTGATTACTGTCATGTCTTTAGTGACACTCGCAAGGTTAAGACGAATCGATTGACGTAAGAATTATCAAAATCGGCCTACGCATTTGGTCTCTAGAACGCCACATAGAAACAAACATACATACATACATACATACATACATAGACTGATAAACACATTACCCTCCTTTGCGTCGCGCAGTCGGGTAAAAAGACGTTACGATGACAAAAATACGAAGGCCAAAGGTTGCAAGCAAATTGTTGGTTCAACGGGAGATCTAACTCCAGAGTTGGAGAAAAAACTAGTTGAACACATTTTAAAATTGGAACGATGTTTATATGGTGTAACACCAACTTTCATGTTTAGTAAATGTTGGGTGCACGAGGAGTGTGCTTGTGTAAAAAAAGGGCAAAAGGAAATATGTGTAGAAATAAGTGATGAATATGACAGTTGAAGGGATATAAGGCAAGAGGAAGACCAAAGAGAAGATGGATGGATTGTGTGAAGGCTGATATGAATGAAAGGAGTGAATAATCAGATGACGGCTGATAGCAGAGAATGGAAGAGAAAGACATTCCGCGCCGACCCCCAAGTAATAGGGGATCAGAGCAGGCAAAGGAGAAGTATAAATTTAAGATTTAACTGTACTTGTCTTTCAAATGTTGAATAAAATTGTGATTAAAAAAACGTTGTCTTTTGTGTTTCTTAAAAATAACACATTTTTCTTAGGCTCTTTGAATGGACCATTAGGCCAATATTGTCTAAGTCCAATGATAGCAACTGAGTGGTCCAATCAAAGATACAGTGGTCCAAACAAGGCGACCATATTTTATTAATTTATTGCTCTTTTGGCACTAAACCCTTAATTTAAAAAATAAAATATGAATACTGCGGATACTTCAATAAAAGTACAATTCATTTAACTAATTTATATATTACCTACTGCTATAGTTTAGATTTTATGATCGTCCAAAGTTAAGTGGTCCTTCCCTAAGGTTTAGCAACCTTACCCAATATGCTCCCTCGGTCGAATGTTACGACACCCATGGGATGACACGGGGTGGTGACAATCCGTATTCTTAATCCGTCACCACACGGACGAGAGTTACATATTTGACATATTTCTATGAAGCTGATTAATCAAATATTGGCCCAGTCGTTAAACAGTCAAATCGACGGTTAACATTGCATTTAATGTTGTGGGTTCCATTCCCAACTATACATATAAATAAAATTGGAGTGTCTGTTTGTAATATTAAAATAACCGCTTTTTACTAAATGCATATGGATGTATACATGGTACATATACCGAAATGTTTTTTTTACAATTTTTGTCTGTCTGTCTGTCTGTTTGTTCTCCCTAATCTCTGAAACGGTTGGACCGATTTCGACGGGACTTTCACTGGTGGATAGCTGATGTACTAACTGCTTGACAGATTTGTTTGTTTGTTTTTCGTGTGAGCGTGTGGCCAACTCTGGTGTCGGAGTTTTCAGACCGCCTGAAGGCCTCCGACATGGCCTAACGATCCTTATCCTTGGACAAGAACCGGGACCGACAGCTTTACGTGCCCTCCGAAGCACGGTAGCGCTCAGATGTAAATGCCACACACGGTCACCCATCCAAGTGGTAACCTGTGCAAGCGTTGCTTAACTTTGCCGATCTGTTACGAACGGCAAGCCAAGTCTCGCTACGAGCGCTACTGCTACTTTTGACAGATGACTTACATATTAACTTACTATGGGCGCAAGAACCTGAATTGATATAAGTATGTATGTTTCTTAGTGAATATTCTTGAGGAGCATTAAGAGAGCTGTCTTGGAATTTGCCCCTGAGAGAATAAAAAGCCCAACACGTACGGACCTACCGGCGTAGTCTTGTATAAAATTAAACGTGTAATTGACGGAATAAATGGTTATGCCCAGTCCGGTATTTGAATATCTCAGATCAAGTAAACGTTCCTTAGACTTTGAAACATTCCTGTGTTCTGAAGAGGTATGTAAAGACCGTAATGAGGGATATTTATAATGCACTCCTCGACTCAGCAGCAATTTCTTGTGCGGAAGTGGCAAAAATTTGCGGTCTCCGACTTACATAATATGTATAGGTATACACCGTATACACTTGTTAGGGTTCCGTACCTAAAAGGTAAAAAATGGGAACCTATTACTAAGCCTCCGCTGTCTATCTGTCTGTCTCTCCGTCTGTCTGTCTGTCTGTCACCAGGCTGTATCTCACAAACCGTGATAGCTAGAAAGCTGAAATTTTCACTAATTATGTATTTCGGTTGCCGCTATAACAACAACTACTAAAAATAAAAAAATATTAAGGGGGGGGATCCATACAAAAAACGTGTTATTATTCGTATTTTTTGCTCAAAATTACTAACTGTAACAGGTAGACGCTTTAAATTTTTACAGAATATGTAGTTGTATATTACCTTTCAAAATAAATAATTAAATTAAAAAAGTAAATAATAAAGCGGGCTCCCATAGAACAAACGTAATTTTTAAGCAATTTACTCGATCTTAATAAACAGGTAGAAACTTAAAAAGTATTTAAGTATACATACAACGAACGTGATTTTCTTTTATAGATGATGGTATGGCCCAAAGGTACTCTGTAGTATGGCCTTCGTGCGGGAGTCCGGCTCGCACTTGCCCAATTTTTTCGTGTCGTGTCGGATGATTAATTATTTATAATGTATGTTAGAGGCTAGAGTTGCGTACGAAAAGTTGTTAAATATGACGCATTTTGTGCAAGTCATTGAGATGTTTCTAAATAAACTGCAATATTAAATGACTGAAAAGGCAGCGATAGCCTAGTGGAGATACCAACAGACTGCCATGCAGAGGGTATCAGGTTCGAATCCTAGGCGCGCACCAATGACTTTTCGGAGTTATGTGCGTATTGAATTATTAATTATCGCTTGTCCCGTGCCTCGGAGAGCACGTTAAGCCGTCGGTCCCGGTTGTCATGAAGATCTTTGACAGTCGTTATAGGGAGTCAGTACCTATCTCTGAATAAACTGACACTAGTCTAAACCATGGAATATCGCTATCCCTTTGGGTTGCAAACAGTGGCGTCGCGGCGACGTCGGCGACCGCCGACGGCCTCGCGCCTGAGGGGGCCTCGCAAAAAGTTTTACAAGTTACATATTTACTTAATTTCCTTTCGTCACTGAACAATTCAGGAAAAAGCTAAGCAGATGATAATGACTTTCATTATTTTCGAACACGTGCGTAACAAGATCTGTGTTGGGTGAACATTTTTGAATTGTCTTGCCTTGCCACACGGCACAATTTTACGTCCAACTTGACTAAATCACTTGATGAAATCGTGACGTATAGACGCCAGTCGTCCAACTCAAGGTCATCGGGTGGGCGGTACCACCAGATTTTAACCAATCGGGTGGACGGAATGAAAATCAGTGATTTGATTGTGTTGTGTAGACGGGCAAAGCCAATTAATTCGATTGAAAATTTGATCAGTGGTAAAATTGTGCCGTGTGGCAAGGCCTTTATTTATTCATAGGTACATTATTTTATAATTTGGCTCACTTAATTCTAACGGTTTTTTTACTACGAAGTAAACGGGGCCTCGCCATCGATATAAAGGGCCTCGCGAACTTGATTTCGCCGACGTCCACATGTGGTCTAGCGCCGCCACTGGTTGCGAAGGTCATACGGACAGTCGCTCCGTGGAAAATGGTTAATATTCAGTCAAATCCGGTTAGACTAGTAGGCGGACCCCGGGTTGAAACTGGGATAACGCTAGGCGAAACTGGGATAAAGCTAGGCGAAACTGGGATAACGCTAGGCGAAACTGGGATAAAGCTAGGCGAAACTGGGATAACGCTAGGCGAAACTGGAATAACGCTAGGCGTGGTACAGTAACTACATTAGTGTTCGATATATTATTATAACTCACAAACAAAATTATACATGACCACATGTTAAGCATTTTATAAGAACGAAAATGCGTTGCATGTTCTGAAATTCGCCGATTATTGATATATTACCGTAATCAATAAATACATCATCAATCAAATTTAAACACATAATTATATACAATAAGGTAAATATTTCTAAACTTACAAATAATTGCTATTTCTGACAATTTCATTTAAAATGAATGTATTAAAAAAAACGTAAATAGAGTCATATTTAAGCATCAATGCTGCAGTCATAATGCGCATTAAAAAATAAGAAACACCTTAAGTGAATATTCATCGTGTCATATTAACTATCGCTACTGCAGTAGGTAGTATTAATAAATTGTATAGATATGCAATACCTAGCTTCTATAATTAGACTTGCAGAGAAGCAAAAACTCGATGACACGCGCTTGACTTTTGATCAAAACAGTTGACATTTAGATATCAATGTGAACAAGAAATTAATTATAATTTGTATTTCGAAATATTATCAAGAAATCTGCTTGGTTTAAGTGGTTAAGAATATGGGTGAAGGAAACGGATTAATATCATCCAGTGTCAATTTAAAACGATAATAGATGAGAGTAGATTTAATAGAGTTTGTAGGGCTACATGTTATCCCAGATAATCTAAAATACCCTAAAAATAACACGACAGACTTGAGGGCAGACTGCTCGGGCCTCGGATCCGAATAAACATAACATAACCTAACTTCATGCCTTTTATCGCCGACGGGGTAGGCAGAGGTGTATTAAGTACACACCCTCGTTTCACCAGTTATGTTTAGGTCCCAATGTAGTAGGTGACGAGCCTATTGCCATCTACCGGGCACATTATTAAGCGAGCGATAATTATTTTTTTTAATACACACATAACTTCGAAAAGTCAGAGGTGTGTGCCCGGGGTAACTGGGGATCGAACCCGAGACCATGGTCTCGGCAGTCCATTACGTACACCACTGGGGTATCGCCGCTCGATTCGAATAAACAGCGCGCATTATTGACTCTTCGAAGTAAAGTGCGTATGAAAAAGTTTATTGTCGCTGGGTTAGCGGGGAAGGAAAACATACATACATACATAGTCTCACGCCTATATCCCCGAAGAGGTAGGCAGAGGTATATTGCTACACCCACTTTTCGCCAGATTTATTTTTAGTCCCACGTAATAGGGGGCGAGCCTATTGCCGTACCGGTCACATTACCAGCTCACATACTTCGAGCTGCTACTGAGAATTTCCTAACGGAAAACCCAATAACACTTTGCCCGACCCGGGGATCGAACCCGAGTCCTTCCAATCCCACGCGCACATTTATGCCGCGAGACTAACGAGGCAGTCGGAAGGAAAACATCCTGAGCAAACCTCACGTTTGAGAGTTCTTCATAATGTGAAACCAACCCGCACTTGGCCAGCGTGGTGGAATATAGCCTTATCATCCTCATAGGGAGAAGAGGCCCCGGCAGTGCTGATGATGATGATGGATGATGATGACGAATTTGCAAATACCAACTAATAAATAAGTTTAGGAAATAAAGTGAGTGTAACTGCGGGGAAAGGCTAGTATTTAATATTTGGCGTAGACTAAAGTGACTCATGTTTTTAGGAATAATCATATATATTATATTATTATGCAAATGTAATCTACTAAATCTTGTTTTATCTATAATAGTATAAAAAAGAATTTCTATTTATATCAGCTTGTATACCTACGCACCTGTTCGAGTTTCGGAGAAGTCTAAAATATTCTATGAATTTTATAACTTACGTAACAACAAAATGTATCATCATCATCATCAGCCTTTAACAGTCCACTGCTGGACTAGCCTCTCCTTTGAAGGGAGGAATTGGCCTACTATACCACGCTGGCCAAACGGGTTGGTATAGGGTTAGTATCAAGTTTTCCTTCTCTTACAGTGCTGTTCTCTGCATAATATGCTCCCTCTGTCGGCTCTTACGACACCCATGGGATGTTATGGGGTGGTGACATTCCGTATTCTTAATCCGTCAGCACATATGCATAAGTAAATAATAACATAGATTTTCTATGACACGAATCGGCAAAAAATACGCTTACGTTATTCGCAAACACATACCTTAGCATGAGCGTATGTGTGACGTGGTTACATGTGTGCAAGTGTTATGTTTTTTCGGATCTGAAATCTCAGAAATATTAATATATTTTTAAATTTGTTACATATGTATGTAATTCTTTTATTGCATGTACAAAATAGGCTCGACCCCTATTATGTGGGGCCTAAAAATTCATGGCGAAATGTGGGTGTAATATTACACCTCTGCCTACCCCTTCGGGGATACAGGCGTGAGTCTATAAAAAAAAATATAAAATGTACAAAATCCCGAGATACATCCCAACAGGGTCGTGGCAAAGGTTCACCAACGTTGTTTTCGACAATGAACAGGAGCACCCTCCACAGGAGAGGAGAATAACAGCCCTTTCAAAGGCCTCCAGAGGCAAAAGCTGAGCCCGTTATTTGAGTGTCCTTAGTGAACACAAAAAACCACCAGCTAGATGGTCAAAAACAATACAAAGAGGTGTTACAAACTCGAAAAAGCTAACCACAATCTAATATATAAAATTCTCGTGTCACAGTTTTCGTTCCCATACTCCTCCGAAACGGCTTGACCGATTTTGATGAAATTTTTTGTGCTTATCCGGTATCTATGAGAATCGGCCAACATCTATTTTTCAAAAAAAAAAAATTTTGCAAAACAACGTTTGCCGGGTCAGCTAGTAAGATATATAATTAGGCAACTTTGTCGCTTAAAGCATTTTTTGCAGTCAGTCTTTGTATGGGCAAACAGGTCAAAGAAACAAAATTATATAGTGTTGGAATAATAAACCAGTATAATATTTACATCAACAACTTCATTATTTTTAGTAAGAAGTCTCAAGACTGGCACCTCAGAATATCAAACAGAAAAAGAATATGCAATCATTAGAGTACTCGCAGCGATCAATTGCGTTGACAGTGCATTCAATTATAATCTAATTTATGCTAATTATAAAATTTATAGTGCAACTGTATGCCCATAAAGATTACTCAACTTTGTAACTTATCTCATAAAATATTAATAAGGTATTAAAAAGCAGTAAATTTACAAAAAGGCAGTTATATAGGCAGACTAATTGCGGACCATTGCCGGCTTACTTCGATTACAGGAATTAACTTCTTTTAAAAAGCAACGAGCATATTGTCGACTAACATTGCCCGCGGACATCTGAGGTATTTATGTTTCTTAGTGTTTTTTATGATATTACTAGAGGACGCCAGCAGCTACGCCTGCAATTTTTTTTAAATTTACCCGTTTTGTACGATCCCATGGGAATTTCGGGAAATCCCTTCTTAGTGCACCCCTACGGTCCCCAAGGAACATACATGTCAAATTTCAGCTTCCTGCGCCCAATAGTTTCGGCTGTAGCGTATCTGTCAGTCACTCAGTAACGCAAGGATTTTGTACATTAAGATAGTTAAGACAGGAAATTTCGAACCTTGCATAATTCTGTAGACTCAAAATGTTATAATAATAATAATAATAATAATAATATTCTACCACATTCACGCAACACCATCTAGTCCCAAACTAAGCAGAAGCTTGTACTATGGGTACTAGATAATGGATAAACATACATATATACTTTTTTTTTTTTGTAAATACATACATATTATACATAGAAACACCCAGACCAAGACAAACATTCATGTTCATGCACACAAATGTTTGACTTGAGCGGGAATCGAACCCGCGACTTTCGGCGTAGCAGTCGCTTACTCTCCCGCTGCGCCAACCAGTCGTCTATATCTAGTCGTCTATATAGTCGTTATAAAATGTAATAGTCCTATTAATATCGATAAAACCTACAATTCCTTACTTTTGCCCTCGGCTTTGCTCGCGTGGAAGTTAATTGCCGGAACAAACGATAGCCTATCTGCTGTTCTGCCGTAAAATACGGCAAAGTTTAATGTAAATCCGTTATTCGTTTTTGCGTGAAAAAGTAACAAACATCCATACATACATCCTTACAAACTTTCGCATTTATTATACCTACTAGTATGTGTAAATGCGCCGGAAGGCTTTACAAAGTTTACAAGTTACAAAATAATAAACGACGAATACGCGAACTCACACGGGGTTATTGAACGTATGTGTTGAAGTATTAAGTCGGATGATTTTTGAAAAGGATGCAGGATGTCTGCGTAGTAAGTAGTAGGTAATTTTGCGCCCGCCACTTCGGTATTTACAAACCATTTTAAAATTTTCAGATGTTTATTTTATTTGCATGAAATTCTTTATGTATTTCATCATTGAAACAGGTATAAGTAGTAACTATTTAGTAATCTGTGGTATAAGTAGGTAACTTTTTATAATATTAGGTACTTTGGTAAAGTGCCGTCGACGACGAATTGGCTGTTGCCGAGATTAAGCTGTACAATAAGACAGAAAAAGATGAATGTACAAACAAACAAAAAAAAAATCGTTCTATAAATAAAAATCAATTAATATTAACATTGCACAAACTAACATACGTAACCAACCAAAAAAATGGCCGCAGGACCCACACTTTTACTGTTACCGTAGTAAAAAATAAAACAAACATAATTTATACCTTAATCTTAATATATAAAATCATTCATTGCGTTACTGACTGACTGACAGACACGCTACAGCCGAAACTATTGGGCGCAGGAAGCTGAAATTTGGCATGTATGTTCCTTGGGGACCGTAGGGGTGCACTAAGAAGGGATTGCCCGAAATTTCCATGGGATCGGCCAAAACGGGTAAATTTAAAAAAAATGCAAGCGTAGCTGCTGGCGTCCTCTAGTATAAAAATATAAATAAAAAAAGTGAGGACGTATATTCCACTATACTTTTACTTGTAAATACACCTGCCTGAACTCATAAATTTTAACTACACAACTTACGTAACATGCACAAAATATTACTCCTTCTCTTCAAACTAATTATAAGTTAAATCATAATTAAATGTTTTAAACATTATCTTTACATTCAAGTCGACAATTATCTCACGAAAAGCGATGGAGCGTTCAAAGTTATTTATTTCGGCGCCAGAGGCAAACGGTCAAAATTACGGGAAGGCCTCGACTTACGTGGTTTCGGAGTTACACATATAATATACAATTATATATGTTGAAGATAAATTACATTCACAAACAGAACAAATGCCCATCACTCAAAGATTTGCTCGGAATGGGAATCGAACTTACAAATACATAAATAATTTCAATATTTATTTAATTTTTCTTAGAAACTAGCTATAATAATATAATACATATTGGTTCTAGCTGTAATAACTCTTCATTTTAAATCACCTTAAAAAACCATTTTAAATGTTGAGTTTACCTTGGGTGACCACTAGGTTTAATGAACTCTATGGCGAATAAATCAATAGTTCAATGATAAACACAATTTTAAGCCACGCCTATTAAGTAAATATTTAAGCCAAGCTACTTAAATTCCCATGGACCTGAAATAAGGTATTAAACAGTGTTCAAGTTCATATTGTCTTAAATTGGAAAATCGACTACGGGTTAACTTGAAACTCAATTTTACCAAGTATAAAAATGTATATTACAGACATATATAAAAAATGGCCTTCCGTAGTCTTTGCCTACCCCTCCGGGAAACAGACGTGAGTCTATGTATGTATATAAAAAAATGTCTATGCATAAGAACTGCCTTTTTCGTCACAAAACATGGGTTTAAATATCAACGTTAAACGGATACGTTTTAACAGCGCTGCCCCGACTTGCGCAACGCGAAATTCAACTTACATCCTTTCCGTTTCATCTGCGTAACTCTGTCTTAATGCCATATTATTAACTTTTTGTACAAAACGCTTATTACCGTGCATGAAGCTTTGGGTAATTGTTGGACACGCAAAGGGGACATTGCCCACTGTTTAGCCTCAAGATAGGGATGCCATCACCTAAATTGCCGACACCGGATAAACACGGCAAAATCCCGGACATACATACATACATAGACTCACGCCTATTTCCCGGAGGGGTAGGAGAGACTACGGAACGCCATTTGCTACGATCTTGATATACCTCTCTTGCTTCAATCACTCCCATCAAGTATCTCATGCATGCTCTTCTGTTAAGGGTACTTCTGACCTGTCCTTTTTTTAGGATGTCTCCAATCTGGTCAGAGAACGTCCGCCTAGGTCTTCCACTTCGTCCTGTCCCATTCACATTTGCCTTATATATCTTCTTTGTCAGTCTTTCGTCATCCATCCTCTCCGTGTGCCCAGACCATCTTAACATGCCTTTCTCGGACATTTATATATGAAAAATAATGGAATTCTCCTGACAACAAAAGTGTCCGACACTTTCAAAAGCCCAGGCCGGACGGGTTCCGGCCGCAATTCTAAATACTTAGGACAAATCCGGGGAAATCCGGACGGTTGACAGCCCTATCTCAAGAGGAGTCAGGGGGTACTTGATACATCCTTCGAATCTCATGAAGATGAGTGCGTTGTTTATTGTTACGACGTCCTGCAAGGGCCCAATTGAATTTTATAACAGCAATTTTGTATGCGGCTATTTGTTTTATGAATAATTTGGGATATACATCATCTTTAATGTCTTGGATACCGTACTGATTGGTATATTATCAGATTCTGGTCTGTTGAATAAGTGACGTACAAAAAAGTACGGTTAAATAGTATCTTGACAGTAAGATAAGATGTTTAAGATAACTCATATTGAACTGTACCTATGTCAGTATGTATTTAGATAGTAAACTAGATTTTGCCCGCTGCTTCACACGCGTAAATTTCGCTTACATAAAATGTTTTGTACATACCCGTACTCTCTTAAATACCCTCTTAGAGGAAGAATTTCCAAAATAAATGTCTTTGTGTTCGCTAACATCATTTTTGGATCCAGTAAACAAAGTAAGTATGAAGTTAATTCTGACTCCCCTTTTTATCCACTTAGGGTAAGAATTTACAAAAACTCGTTCTGAGTGTTCACTAACTTCATTTGAGGAACCAATAAACAAAGTTTGAAGTTAAGCCATTGAAGGGATAAAAAGTTTCATACAAACTTTGACAACCTGTTTAACCCCCTTAGGGGAGGAATTTCCGAAAATCCTCTCTTAGTGCGCCCCTACACACCTCAAGTAACATACATGCCAAATTTCACTTACTTGCGCTCAGTAGTAATTTCCCCGTTTTGGCCGATCCCGTGGGAATTTCGGGAAATCCCCTCTTAGTGCACCCCTACGGTCCCCAAGGAACATACATGCCAAATTTCAGCTTCCTGCGCCCAATAGTTTCGGCTGTAGCGTGTCTGTCAGTCAGTAAGTTACGCAAGGATTATATATATACAGATGAGCAGGAGGACAACGGATTACTTAGCCCTCAGGTTGTGGTAGATAAATAGCAAATGTAGTATATTTAGAGCAACAAAAACGTACCAGTGATACTTCTTGGTTTACAAATTTATGTACTTCAATCAATCAATCCACCTATCGCAATCCACCGCTGGACATAGGCCTCTCCCAACAGACACAGTACACGGTCCTCAGCTTTCTGCATTCAGTCCGTCCCAGCCACCTTTTTACAAATATACTTGGCAACCCAAAATTGCTTACCTTATTACTAAGTAATGCCTCGTTGGTCTCGCGGCATAAATGTGCGCGTGGGATTGGGAGGTCTCGGGTTCGATTCCCGGGTCGGGCAAAGTGTTATTGGGATTTTCCGTTAGGAAATTCTCAGTAGCAGCACGGAGTCTGGTAATGTGCCTGGTACGGCAATAGGCTCGCCCCCTATTACGTGGGACGTAAAAATTCATGGCGAAATGTGGATGTAATATTACACCTCTGCGTACCCCTTCGGGGATACAGGCGTGAGTCTATTTAAAAAAAAATATTACTAAGTAGGTACTTAAGTTAGTACTACGTGGTAATTCTGTTTTTTCGGTGTAATCTCTGGAAAATTTTAACGGGACTTTCACTGTATGATAGAGGCATTTATAAGGCTACATATTGTAGGCTGCGTTTTATCCCAAGAAATATTTTTGGCCTCACGCGAATATTGAAAATTCCATAATTTACATACATACCAAATTTTCCTATAATTAAGTAACAATAACATACAGAAAATATAGCAGGCTTGATCGCTTGAACGATTACTAATTAATATGACGACCGGTTGGCGCAGCGGAAGTGTATGTGACTGCTACGCCGAAGGTCGCGGGTTGGAATCCCGCTCAAGTCAAACATTTGTGTGCATGAACATGGATGTTTGTCTTGGTCTGGTTGTTTCTATGTAATATGTATGTATTTACAAAAAAAATGTATATATGTATGTTTATCCATTATCTAGTACCCATAGTACAAGCTCTAGATGAGAGACTAGATGGTGATATGTATATGTGGAAAATTAAAAAATATATATATACCTGGGTGCATAGGGTTCCCATCAAGAACTTAGGGTCCCAAGCCAACCTCACCTGCAAGTGGTGCACCTGCCGATCAACGGACGAGGCTCTGGCAAACAAAATATCCCGATAAGCGGCAATAGGCTCGCCACCTATTGATATATACGTGGGATCAAAACACTGGCGAAAAGTGGGCGTTTAATATCCCTCTGCCTACCCCTTCGGGGAAACAGGCGTGAGTCTATGTATATATACCTACACCAGCATCATCGTAGGAACCTCACTGACCCAGCAATGACAAATGCCCATTACTCTTGATAATGTTGTAAATATGACCAAAGGTAATCAGTATGTGGGTCTCTTATTAGGGACAATCATGTATGTATCACTTATTGCCCACCAGTTATTCGGAGTGGCTGTAAATTGGACAATCATTGGTCCGACCTTCGTGTGTACAATAAATTTGCATCTTATTTTAAAAATATATTGCACAATTTGCATTGTCTCGATCACTGCATCGAGGAAAACATTGTCATCCGCAATATCTCTTCAGGGATAATTTATACCAAGTAGGAACAAGTTCCGTGTGGTGACGGATTAAGAATATGGATTGTCACCACCCCATATCATCCCATGGGTGTAGTAAGAGCCGACAGAGGGAGCATATTATGCAGAGAACAGCACTGTAAGAGAAAGAAAACTTGATACAAACCCTATACCAACCCGTTTGGCCAGCGTGGTATAGTAGGCCAATTCCTCCTTTCAATGGAGAGGCCTAGTCCAGCAGTGGACATTTAAAGGCTGACGATGATGATGAGGAACAAGTTCCGGGATAAATATTTTCTTAAGTTCGTGTCGGACTTGCCCATGAAGGGATTCCATGGTAGATATATCCACTTATCGTATCCATCATCTTCACATAGCCTAAATACCACCATCATTTTTCGCCGGCTTAAATAATTGGATGTTCATAGTATTTGTATACGTGACCAAGTCATATTTGCGGTTTTTGAAAAAGTGCAACATGACCATAACTTTGAAACTGTTAACCTTAAATTTCCTAAATTTTTTTCGATACTATGCGCTAGAAAACATCGTAAAATTGATGTATTATACACATTTCTTTCACGTTCCAGACATTCCTTGCTGTATCAAGCCAATGAAGAAGCAATAAGTACGAGTAGAAACTCATTATCTCTAAACGCTAATTACAGATCAACTTACACTGGCCACTGCTATCACTCACAAAGCTACCGCTATAACACGAGCTCTCTGATCGTAACAGTCTAAAACAATATTACTTATGGCCTATCTAATGTATGACCAATGGCGCAATAAACAAACAATGAATTATGAATAATATAAAATAAATGTCGTCTGTATTGTTATGGCCTCTATGGGATAGAGAATAAAATGGTATATATTTGATTCTTGCCTTCTAAACAGCTTCGATGGTACAGACTGTACCATGATAGTGGAACAGTTGCAGCACCTTACAAAACCTGGCGATGAAAAAGAGTGACCTTGAGTTTTATTGCCCGTTCTTTCTCATAGTTCTACGCCCTTGCTTTGCGAACGTGGCAGTAAATGTAAATGTAGAAGCATAAAGTAATGTTGTTTTAAATTTGACGTTTTTATGGGTTACTTTGTGATCTAAATGAAAAAAGCATTTTGACTTTGAATGATATAAAGATGTACATAATTACGGTAACCAATGATATCACTGTCCCGTACAGTGATATCATTGGTTACCGTAATAAAGTTACGGTAATAGGTGGCTGAAAGTGACGACTTTTGCTGTTTGATGACGATGCCAGATCGACCAAGCGTTAATACATCGCGATGCGTTGAGAAGTTTCCAGAAAAAATACAGATTATTACTTGCTCGAATAAAATACGAACTGACAGAAGGATGGCCTTAAATCCTGCTTAGTGCGCAATATCATGCTCTATTCTCTACGAAATATGTAAAATATGGATGTTAATATAAATAATACTTTAATGGTAGTTGATTAATAAATTAATAATACATATGCTACTGATTTAGTTTTGATTGATTAGATGACTGCCTCCGTGGTCCAGTGGATAGCGTGTGCGACTGCTGATAGGAGGTCCCGGGTTCGATTCCCGGGTCCGGCAAAAGTGTTACTGGGTTTTTCCGAATTCTCAGTAATAGCACTGAGTCTGGTGATCTGGCCGGTAACGGCAATAGGCTCGCCCCCTATTACGCGGGACCTAAAAAATTCTTGGCGAAATGTGGGTGTAACATTACACCTCTGCCTACCCCTTCGGGGATAAAGACGTGAGTCTATAAAAAAATATAAAATGTTACTTTAAAGATTTTATTATAAATTATGCATTGAAATAAAATCTTAATTATATTTAACAGCATAATAATAAATACAGGTATCCATAACTTTAATACTATTGTTTATGATTCGTTTGCTAATCTCAGAGGACTATTATTATAATCCCACGAGAGCTTTAGTCATTATCTGCAATTGAATGTTCCATAAGAAAATATTATGCTAGCAAACTACGATGGACTTAACCAGACTGAAGTACTTTTTAATAGGTACTTATAATCTACCTCCATAAGCTATATTACAGCTTAAGAACGACAATTTTATCTACCAATAAACAGCGGATTTAAAACACCCAGAACTTCAAACAACAAATTTTTATTCCATGTTACAATCGAACCTACCACACTCAACATTATCAAGGCAAACCATTAAATGTGGCATAGAGAAACCAAAATTTTCTTAGTTTGTTTTTTTCTACGATACACCAAAATACATGCACAGCTTACAGATTTGCTTATTTTCACACCATTTGAATAGTTGTCTTATATTTCTTAGCACAATTTCGAAAACGAGAGCGTCTCTCAAACAGTTCCCACAATCGTCGAGTTAGATACCCAATGGTTTGCTTATATGGTCTCATTATGCCCTTAGGTAGTATTGTTCTAAATTGTTGCCTATGGCTTTGTGGGCCAACACTTGTAATTAACAAGTAAACAGGTAAAATTGAATTTATTTTGGCTTTCTCATGCTATGACTGAATGGCGATTAATATTGAACATTTTATTTATTTTATTTGTATATTATGTTCTGCATTCTATATTATTATAGCTTTATGTTATTTTCTGGTATTGTCTGTCATATTTGCATGTTACTTATTTTATTCTTTACTTTTACTTTTTTATGTATTTCAGTGGTTTTGTGTATTTTTTTTGTCTATTTATTGGCGTCCATTGTGCAGAGTCTAAATAAATTTATTTTCTTTCTTTCTTCTTTTAACTGGCTTGTCTGTCTAGTGGTGCTAATGGCTGTTAAGCTGTTGATCGTCTATTCCAGCGTTTCCCATTTGCCGGGTCGCGACCCGGTACCGGGCCGTCAAAAAAAAATACCGGATCGCAACATTACCGCCTTGTTTTAAAAATAATACCTACTATCGATCGACGTATAGTTTAGTGACTAAATAGGCGATACCAAAATATTATAATTAAGTTCCTTGTATTAATAAAAACATTTCTACTATTAATATATGTGTATTATTTAACCTTAATGGAACCAGCTTGGGTTTAAAAGTATTCAATGGGTCACGAAGGGGCAATGTGAAAATTACCGGGCCATGGCAGAACAATGTTTGGGAAACACTGGTCTATTCGATTCCCACCTAGGACAAATCTTTGTGTTTTGATTATTCTTCTTGTCTCTGTTTGTATTTTTTCTATTATACAGGGTGTCACAAGACCCATCACCAAGCCGACGTCTACTCGTTGTGGACATCATGCCAAGTCATACTAACCAAAAATAATACCTGGGAAACGACTATTTTTTTAAATTTTCACTTTTTTCAAGCCGCTATAAAAATGCGCGCGTGCAATTTTCGAAATACCTACTAATCCATAGGTGCATAGGACATCTATAGAACAGGTTGGCGAGGTAAATGCATCGATTTTGTACCTAATTACAAAAATTCCATAGTAACTTTGAACCTCAATATCTCCTGAACCAGTTACTTCACAGGTATGATGCCAAGCAAAAAATGTTCGTAATGAGTGGTACAATATGGGGTTTCAGTTTTCGTTAAGGGTCTTTTTACACCCTGTATACATATATTATGTATTTAAGCTTACACGATGCTTTTGAGTTTTGAAGCGCGGTAAACTGCATAGGAGAGCACAGTACATACAAATTATCAGTGACCTGTTAAACTAATGTACCTTATTTCATTCAATTTTATATGTTTTATAATACTAGACGATGCCCGCGGTTACATCCGCGTTATTTAAGGCTACTGCTCTGCTCCCGTCGCTCATAGCGTGATGTTATATAGCCTATAGCCTTGCTCGATAAATGGGCTATCTAACACTGAAAGGATTTTTCAAATCGGACGAGTAGTTAATAAGAATAGCGCGTGCAACCAAACAAACAAACTCTTCAGCTTTATATATTAGTATAAGATTCTTGCTGCAGACAACCTGTCTCTAATTTCTAATATTAGTACGTCGGTAATAATTATGTGATATGCGCATATGTAGTTCAAAACAAATGATTCATTTGCACGAGTAAGATATTAACGAATAATGACATACTTACTTGAATATAATAAAAAGATGTACCGTAGGTACATACTTAATCAATATTGCTTCGCCTTACATAACTTGCTCTACTTAACTATTTTCAGAGTTGGTTTGCATACAAATTCGCATTTAGAAGAGCCTTGCTGATTTCAGCATGAATGGGCCGACTCGACCGGGGAAGTACTACCTTCTCACAGAAAATCGACGTAAAGTAACAGTACCTAAACTGTTGCGTTTCGTTCGGTCAGTGAGAGTGCCGGAGGCCCTATCCCCTATTCCTTCTCCCTGATCCCACACCTGATCTTATCGCCTTTCCCATCCCCAAGGGGCGGCAACGCACTTGTGACTCCTGTGGTGTTGCTTGTGTCCATGGGCTGCGGTAATTGCTTAGCATCTGGCAATCCGTCTGCTCGTTTGCCGCCTATTACCATAAAAAAATGCTCTGTAATCTGTATCGGTATAGGTACCAACATTTCGCCAATTACGTTTGAAGATCCAAATCTTGCTTGCCTGGTTGGTTCTGTTACCGGCCAGGTTAGAGAAGCAACCAGGCAATATGGCATCCTTCTATTCCTCTTATAATCGGACCCCAGCATTGAACCTGAGCGTTAGCGGATCTACAAATTGGTTTTGGAAGGAAGGGCGGGGCTTAAAAACCTAACCCATCTAAATCTGAGCATGAGCATTGCCCCAGCTGCATCACAGTGATATTAATCACAAACTTAATATAAACAGGTGAAACCACGAATCACTACTAGTTTACGTTTACTTACTACGGAATTCAATATTCCAACTATAGATAGAACCATACGTGTGGTGACGAGGATTAAGAATACGGACTGTCACCACCCCATATCATCCCATGGGTGTAGTAAGAGCCGACAGAGGGAGCATATTATGCAGAGAACAGCACTGTAAGAGAAGGAAAACTTGATACTAACCCTATACCAACCCGTTTGGCCAGCGTGGTATGGTAGGCCAGGCTTCAAAGGAGAGGCTAGTCCAGCAGTGGACTGTTAAAGGCTGATGATGATGACTATAGATAGATCTGTAGATTTTAGATTCGTTTTTGACATAAGCTCCATACAAAATATGTCAAACACGAATCTCGAATCTCAAAATTCATGTAGGTATGGATCGAATATTGAAAATGGCCGTTAATAAGTAGGTAATCGCTTCCTTTGTTCTTACCAGTTTTAGCTGCGTGCGAAAAAATATCGGTAAACCCACCTGCTAAACCAATCAATCAACGAAATAACGAATCAATAGACAAAAATAGCATGTATGTAGTACAATAACAACTATCTGATATTTGCAACGCTCGATGTAAAGTAACACCGAAATCACGCCATGCTTCATGTAAAGGTAAGCACGCACCATGCTAGCGAACACATATTGCAGTCATACGGCCATTTTCAATATTCGAACTATAGATATTTTGTATGGAGCTTATGTCAAAAACTGTCAAAAACGAATCTAAAATCTATTAACGAATTCCGCAGATAGTCATATGCAATGCAATCTATTAAATCTTATTTAGGGCCGCTTGACTTTCCAGTCAGTTAAAATTTAGAGTTAGTTACATCTGCATCATCATTATCATCAGCCCTTAATACTGTCTCACTGCTGGGCACGGGCCTCTCCTTACTATGAGAAGGGTAAGGCCATAGTCCACCACGCTGGCCAAGTGCGGGTTGGCAGACTACCTCTGCATACACATAAGTATTTAGAGTTTTGTAGTCTTCATTTACATTTATTGTTTACAATCTCTAGATAAAATAGAGTACTTTCTTATGTTACAGATTCAAACTGAGCTATGTATCATCTTCAGAATTTATGGCCAGTAATCTGACAGTAATTAATTTGTACGTTGTATTAAAATCGTTAGGTTCCATTTTTGCGAGAGCAAAAGTTTACAGGTAATTGAAACTAAATAATACAATATAAAGTCTGTAAATGGTAATTATATTTCTAGTAGAGTATTTTTCTTGAAATGTTAGAACTTACAATGTTCGCTTTATATCAGTATGTCCGTAGTCCGTACACAATTGTTACGCGAACCTAATGCGCACTCACCTTAACGTAACATTGCGACATGTCGGCAGGGCAATGCTCTATTGCGCCTTATCCTGCCCGTGTCTTGTAAAGATCAGACTCGATCGTAATGACCTGCAATCTAGCCGAAGGAATGCTCTTGTTAAGTGTAACAGCGACTTAGTTTTGAGGTTATCTTTACAAATCTAGATGTTGGTGAAGAAAATGACGTTTAGTCGTAGTTGTTAAAATCTTTGTCGCAATCTTGAGGTGTCTCTGGCGTTTAGATATTTTATTCGTATTTGGTAATTATGTTTTGTGAGGTGTAATTGTATCTTAGCATAGATCAGAAATCCCGGATTTAGTTTTGGAGAAGTGCTCGAAACTTACCCACCTAAAGTAAAATCCATTTTAAATAATTACATGATTAGTTGATTACTAACTACGGAATTCAATATTCGAAGTATAGATAGATCTGTAGATTTTAGATTCGTTTTTGACATAAGCTCCATAAAAAATATGTCAAACACGAATCTCGAATCTCAAAATCCATGTATGGATCGAATATTGAAAATGGCCGTAAGTCCCATTACATAAATATTAGTATACTAGAGGACGCCAGCAGCTAAGCCTGCATTTTTTTTAAATTTACCCGTTTTGGCCGATCCCGTGGGAATTTCGGGAAATCCCTTCTAAGTGCACTCCTACGGTCCCCAAGGAACATACATGCCAAATTTCAGCTTCCTGCGTCCAATAGTTTCGGCTGTAGCGTGTCTGTCAGTCAGTCAGTAACGCAAGGATTTTATATATTAAGATAAAAAGTTAGAATTTTAAAATATTTAAAATTAAAAACCGTTTTACATAAAATTACTTTTTTCTTTTGACCTCTTTGAACAGCTTTTGCTAGTTTTTTATCTGACCACCAGCCAAAAGCAGCAGTAGGCTCGCCCCCTATTACGTGGGACTAAAATAAATCTGGCGAAATGTGGGTGAAATATTTACACCTCTGCCTACCCCTTTGGGGATACAGGCGTGAGACAATAAATAAAAAAAAATAAAAAAAATTGGGGATGGATGGTTGTCTGTCGATTCTGTCTAAATTTGGCACATTTTCGTTCAATATAAGGCGTGGCATGTTACGTATTTAATTAATATCCGGTGTTTATAAGGCGGCCTTCCGAATTATAATCACAGTTAGAAACAATGAGTGTTCAGCGAGGCTCATTAATAATCATGTCAATAACGTAATACATACATGTATGTGTAGGTCTACATGTTGTCTAGACGGATTGAGGACAGCATATCGTGTAGGTATTTTAAAACTTAGCTTTCGTTCTTAATTAAAAAATAACGGCAAATCCAACTTTAAATCGAGGTTCGAATGAATTTTGTAAATATGGCATTCTAAGTAAAAGTGATAAATGATAGAAACTTTAAAATAAAGAAATATATTTTTATTGTGCCTACTTCCTCAAGTCTTTCACAATTAAAAAAAATTAGGTAATATTGTACGATTCAACATGTGTGTTGTGGTTTCCAAATCTTCCTCAAACTCATTACACATTGAAGAAATGCAAAACATTAAAGCTATACCTATAGGTACTTCCACCCAGACAGACGAATGGTCATTCGGCCACTGCCACTGGAAGAACAACTAATGGAACCTAAACTAATAGTAACCAAAACGATTACGTAACTAAAGTTTTTACATTAACAAAGTTTTTACATTCAGACGTGCGATACATTCAGACGTTTCTCTACGCAAATGAAATTAAACCCTGACCTTTACTTCAGACGTGTCAATTTCCAACAAAACGAAACTATTTTGTCGACCAAAGGCTTATCGTATAAAGTACAATGTCCCTAATACTCGAACAAGCGTGCAAGGTCGCACCTCCGAAACGGGCTCAGATACCATTCAATCTAGGCATAGGAAACATAAATCGCGCTCAACATCTTAATACTCAATTGTTTGATACACCCACTTTGAGTCACTCGCCTGTTGATACGTCACCACGTTTGACGTCATACAGGCCATACAGAAGTCTAGATACGAAATTCAATATTCGAACTATAGATAGATGACCATAGATCTGTAGATTTTAGATTCGTTTTTGACATAAGCTCCATACAAAATATGTCAAACACGAATTTCGAATCTCAAAATCCATGTATAGATCGAATATTAAAAATGGGCATAGATGACTGACCATCGTGGCGGTTTAGTAGCCATTTCATCTTTTTTGATCTCTCGGTGGAAATCATTTAGAGAGTCGACTCCTTTGCCACCTTATGTGTTGAGTTTGAGGCATACGAATCAGGTGTGTCAGGCTATTAAAATCGTTCGGAGCACTAAAACAGTCTAAAACTACTACGGCGTCCGTGAACTGCGAAGTCTCATAACAGCGGAACGCGAACACAAGAATCGCGGTTAGCATACTTTGCTGTGACCCCGTCCTGAGTAGTTATTTCAACTGCTAACTGTCACTTCGACTTAAACTTCTGGTTTTAATATTATTTTTCGCGTGTGATTGTGACCATATTTTATAATATATATCAGTGGAAGGAACTGTGGAAAATAAAATCTAGAAATATTTATACGAACTTAGCATTCAATAATGTACTTACAAGAATGTGGGATGCGAAAGTGAACCGCCTGACCTTGACGCTTCACTGTGGGGGGCTAGTGGGTCGTATTGACCTATTTACAGCAAGACACACACCCTTTTGAATCTCACCTCTCTTTCTTACATTTGTATTGTGATTTATTTTATTACTAAAGATTGTTCACGTTAGGCAGAGGTAGGGTCCTTGAGATCAGAAATTAACAAACCTAACGTGATATTGGAGTTGAGATTGCTATTTCTTATTTTTACTATTCAGGGTTAGTTATACTTTTTGTGTATCTACTGGCAAATAGGATGTTACATAGTTTTAAATGTTTATTTACTTGTTACAAAGCTTAGGATTTGCTATAATTCTTAGTTTGTTCAATTACAAATACATGTGTTTACTATAATTTACCAAGCTTTTATACCTAAAATAAATATGCAATAATTCTGAGCCATTTGAAATTAAAATAAACAAAACGACATAGTAAATTATTGATGTTAAAATTCATAGTAACAAACCACTTTAATTAGTGGTATTCATAGTAACAGCAGTGGATCGTGAACAATTTAAAACGATGTTTGTTTAAAACCCTGACCCCTGCTGTTCATAAATTTAATCGATCGATTAGTCGATTTGTGTGTTCATATTCAAAATTAAACTGCATTTTTCTTCAATATGATTACAATCAAACTATTAGTCTTTGAAATCTACTGGTCAAGGTGAATTCGACTGTACCCTTTTCGACTTCGACAAATTGGAAACAGCCTCATTTTCTTAAAAGTATTGGCGCCTATAGACCGTAGACAGATTGTTGAAGCATAACTTCTGTAGTACAGACTCGATGTGTGACTAGTGGTAAAGAAGTGAAAGTCTGTTCCAGCCCAACACACAGATAAGATTATGATTCTCTATCTTCCACAGGAAGCAGTTCCACATCGATTGGGGTGTGCTCACAGATATAGATCTACATAACGGACCATACCACAGACATAACGCAACTATCACGATTTGTATTGAAACCAAGCGTGCCGACTTTTTAATACCTACTGTGACGTTGCCTGTATCACGAAGTCGAAGCGATGCGCGACAGTATCGCTTGTGCGATATTCATCGTCTCCTAATACACAACGTCAGATTAAACGTCCGAAGCAAACGCGGCAACGTAATGTGAATAAAGTTTACTTAACGGTAAAACGGACGCGCGGGGACTGAAGTTAGTGGCGACCAAGCTCGACGCTTGGTCGGAGTTCAGACACGCAAAGTGCATGCATTTGCGTTATCTATGTAGATCTATGTCTGTGGGTGTGCTAAAGGCCTTAATTCCTAGTATGAATCTGTTTCTTTCTTTTCTTTGTCAGATAATTTCATCATCTCTTCTTGCCCTGGTCCCAATCTATTTGGGGTCGGCGCAGTACGTCCTTCGCTTCCATTCTTTTCTGTCGCCCGTCATCTGATCATTTACCCCTTTCTCTTTCATATCCATCCTCACACAGTCCATCCATCTTTTCCTTGGCCTCCCTCTCCCTTTCCATCCCTCTACCTTCATATTCATCACTTGCTTACCTACATACATATCATCTCTTCGCATAATATGTCCATACCAAGCCAAACGACTTCCTTTCACTTCCTCGTCTATAGGCGCCACTTTCAGACTACCTCTCACGTATTTCAGATTGTCAGATAATTTAAGGTACGTAATTGGACGCCCTCGGGCCAGATGGGCCGATGACTTGAGGATTGTGGCTGGATGGCCACTTGCGGCGTACCCTGGAAGAAGCGTACGTTCAGCAGTGACCTACAATAGCCTGAAGAGATGAGATGAGATGAGAGCCGGATAACACATTAGTTCATAGAGTAAAGCTATTTATTTAAAAGCCAGTCCAAATTCTATTAATTCATAGCTTCATTCTACATTAAATATGTAAAGGTCATAAACATCCAAAACACATAACACAGATGACATTCTACAGTTCCCTAATTATTACAGACAGTTAACTTATATTTATAACCTTGTAAAAATAGATATATCAACTAAGGATGCTCCAACCTCGAGGGACTAAGAGGAAAAGCAAAAATATTTGCATTGTTTCAGCTTATCCGCACATTGTTCTCAGATTTGAGTCCCCTATAGATACGATCTTTGAAATTGTAATTGCTGTTACCGTATCTGATCCTCTTTTTGGACAAAGGACATTTTGGCTCTTTTGAACAATGCTGGATTATAATTGTCCCAGTACCCAGAACCCTGGGGAAGTTTGGACGTATGCCCAATTACCTGCTCCCGTACTCGAGTTGGGAGTCGGATTTTTATTTGATTGTTTTGTTGACAGGAAAAACAGCAATGGGGATACTTTTGCACTGTCCAGACAACGGCTACCAGATGTGATATCACTTTTAAAGACACTTTTCTAATAAATGCTGTCTGATAGAAATTGCTTGTATTAATTTTGTTCCTATCCTCCGTAATTCAACTTAAGTCAAATAAACACCAGAGTCTCGCTACATATTCTATAGGCAACAATATTTTCCAATTCCTCCAACATGTCTCTAAAAGACAGTTCCATTTCGTCCGTTACTTCACGAACAGAACAGTATAACTCGATGTCACGGCTGCGAAATTGATACAGAAGTGCGCATAAGAACTGATCTCGATAAGGATGACAACATATTCTGAAGTAATTTTAAATGTAAATGTAGTTTCTGCCTGGGGATATCGCATACAAAACAAACCAATAGCAGGTATAAACCTCATCAGTTATTGCATAGCGGGCTGTATGGAAGCTTGCTGGAGAAGCTTGGTCTCGCTTGTAAGTCAATCTATAATTAATAATATAGCCAAGTGATCGCTTTAGTAAGTGTAAGGTATTAAGGCTGAACTAACTGTATCTAATTATCCGAGATAATGACTTAATAGTCACGTATAATAACGTAGAATGCAGACTGCGCTGTCAGCTGAGGGCGCGTAACACAAATTCCTCGAGTAATAACATGGTTTTAATGTCTTAATTATAACTTTCTGACACGATAATGTCGAGGGAAGACGCCGCTTCAATGTACCAGTATAATCCTAGCCTGCTACTATAATAAACGCGAAAGTTCGTGGATGTTTGTTAGTCTTTTACGCAAAAATTATTGAACTGATTTTGATGAAATTTTGCGGTTACATAGCTTATAAATTGGAATAACACAAAGGCTATCCTGTGTCGAATCGTCATCCATACGGGCGGAACCCTCGAGCAGAGCCTTTTATACTACACTAGCTTGTGCCCGCTGCTTCGCTCGCGTAAATTTCTCTTAGATAAATGTTTTGTAAAATAATAAAAAGAATACAATAGAATAAGCAATATTTTTTAAATTAACACAACAGTTTGTACGAATTGTATACCTTTTAGTTTGCTATGCCAATTCTCGAACCAATTTGATGAATGTTGTTTTTATTGTCATAAAAACTTAAAAAGACCTTTATCTTAATATATAAAATCCTTGCGTTACTGACTGACTGACAGACACGCTACAGCCGAAACTATTGGGCGCAGGAAGCTGAAATTTGGCATGTATGTTCCTTGAGGACCGTAGGGATGCACTAAGAAGGGATTTCCTGAAATTCCCACGGGATCGGCCAAAACGGGTTAATTTAAAAAAAATGCATGCGTAGCTGCTGGCGTCCTCTAGTAATTATATAAAAGGTTCGTCTAAATTTTGACCCTTTTTGAGCCGCAAGCCCGAATCGTCCACCGATATACAAAGTTTCTTGATGAAATTGAAAAAAAACTTCATTCCATTTTTTTATACTACCTCGGACACCATTTTTTACCATACCATAAGGGCATAAATTCCAAAACTCCTTTCTCAGTGCTCACTTAGGTACTTCAGTCTAAGAACATACATATACACGAATTTTGAAGTGATTTCATTGTAAATATAAAAGGTCATGAAACGTGGTTTGAGGAACCATTATACAAAGTTTGACGTTAATCCATTGAAGAAATAAAAAGGTATCATAGAAATGTTGACTACCCTTTTTACCCCTTAGCGTAGGAATTTCCAAAAGAGATTTTCTTAGTGTCATCTAACTTCATTTGAGGAACCAATACACAAAGTTTAAAGTTAATCCATTGAAGGAATAAAAAGTTTCATACAAACTCTGAACCCCTCTGTTTTACCCCCTTAGGGGAGGAATTTCTAAAAATCCTCTCTTAGTGCTACCCTACACTCCCCAAGGAACACACATGCCAAATTTCTCCTACTTGCGCCCAGTAATTTCGGCTGTAGCGTGTCTGTCAGTCAGTCAGTAACGCAAGGATTCAGGGCCAATGTGCGCGGCGCACACAGGCGCCAGGGTGACAGGGGCGCCGCGCGCCGAGATACGCGTTAATTATAACACTTATATTCAAAAAAGGATGCTAAAAAAGGCGCTTCACAGATTTCGCACACAGGCGCAGTGGCGCAGTAAGGGCAAACATAAAATAGGTAACGACTAAAAGGTCATCCGCCCTACGCCACTGCACAGACGCTTCATAGATTTCGCACACAGGCGCTGCATTGGGTCGGAACGGCCCTGCAAGGATTTTATATATACAAGAAGAGATATAAAAATTAAATTATTTTTATTGCAGAACAAAGTATCATCTGACGCAAAATACTTTTTGCTTTACCTACCTACCTATTAGTGTGCCGTGTGGTTGACGGCATAGAATACAAGTGTCACCACCCCCTATCTTCCCGTGGGTGTCGTAAGAGGCGACTAAGGGATAACACGATGCAAATATCATCTTTGCGTAGAGACGGAAAACTCGACATCAAACCCTATACGACTGCCTCGTTGGTCTCGCGGCATAAATGTGCGCGTGGGATCGGGAGGTCCCGGGTTCGATTCCTGGGTCGGGCAGTGTTATTGGGTTTTTCTGTCACGAAATTCTCAGTAGCAGCACGGAGTCTGGAAATGTGCCCGGTACGGCAATAGGCTCGCCCCTTATTACGTGGGTCTAAAGTATATCTGGCGAAAAGTCGGTGTAGATATACCTCTTCGGGGTTATAGGCGTGAGACTATGTATGTATGTATGTACCTACCTATTAAAATGAAATACCAGTTTTATGTTTATACATAAGAAATAATGACGGAAACTAAGCCTATAATTGTCTTGGTAATGAGGAAATCCACTCCCTACATAAAATCAAAGTTAATCATATATATTCTCACAAGTCCTTGACGCCGTGACGTTTATCTTTTAAATAATCGTTTCAAATTCACCATCGTAAACATGAGCATGAATTTTGAAAATTCACATAAAATAAGTTATTAGGTACATAATAACGAAATAACAGATATTAAAGATCACTTTAATCGAATGGAACATCTCTATCAAAACGTTTATTAAGACATGAACTGCAACTAGTTATTGGACGTTATTCGAGATGATTATAACTTGAATGGGTGACAAAGACTGAGATCAGATTGTAATAAAAATTACGAGTACACGGCTCTCCACGCGTAAGTGCTGGTAATTTTTGACATGCGAGACCAATTTACATAATGTAATGATCGAATAAAGTAATTTATCCCACGGCATAGAAAACTTGTACATGCACAGAAAATATCATCATAATCATCATCAGCCTTTAACAGTCCACTGCTGGACTAGGCCTCTCCTTTGAAAGGAGGAATTGGCCTACTATAAACCCCTTTACCAACCCGTTTGGCCAGCGTGGCCAAACGGGTTGGTAAAGGGGTTTGTATTAAGTTTTCCTTCTTTTACAGTGCTGTTCTCTGCATAATATGCTCCCTCTGTCGGCTCTTACGACATCCATGGGATGATATGGGGTGGTCACAATCCATATTCTTAATCCGTCACAGTGTTGTGACAGAAAATATATCCCAATGGATCTATGCAAGCAGCATGAGCGAGCAGGCAATGTTGTACATACATACATAGACTTACCTACGCCTGTTTCCCGAAGGGGTAGGCAGAGACTACGGAACGCCATTTGCAACGATTCTGACATATTATCTCTCTTGCTTCATTCACTCCCATCAACTTTCTCATGCTTGTTCTACGGTTCAAAAATAAAGTATAAAAATACTGTTTTCAGCATCAAAATGATTAACACTACAAGCGTGACTAAGTTACATAGACACTCACACAAATTAGGAGTCCGCTTAGTGCAGCGCAACCACATCAACATAATAGGTACCTACTGTTCATTTTTCTAAAATACTGTTTAATATTCTTCTCAGACCTAAAAATACTTTATTTCTTGTAAAAAAAGTTGGCAACCCTAGTCGTAGGTAAGAGCCGACAGAGGGAGCATATTATGCAGAGAACAGCACTGTAAGAGAGGGAAAACTTGATACAAACCCTATACTAACCCGTTTTCGCCAATTCCTCCTTTCAAAGGAGAGGCCTAGTCCAGCAGTGGACTGTTTAAGGCTGATGATGAATGAATCCTGGATAAATACTTAGTAGGCTGGTGTTGCCATACCTTAACGCGAATGAAAGAAATTTAAATAAAAAATGAAATACTTAATATTATTTAATCGTAACATAGTTTAAACGTAACATTCATATATATATTTAAAATTTCTGTGAAATTGCGGCCGCCTGGTTATTTGGAAACATCTTTCAAACTGATTGTAGTTTATTTATCTTTTCCAAATTGCAAGTTAGAAGCTTTTGCTTTGGTTGTAGCAGTGGCTGAAATAAAGGTCAGGTAATGTCAGATGTTGGGCAAACATACATAAGGAAGAAGTCATTATCAGGTTACCGCATTAAGTAGGTTTTAGGAAGGCATATGTTTAATTAAATGGATGTTTTATTTTTTACAAGGATAGTCCCGCTTTAGTGCTTCTTCTTGTGTCGCAGGGAACTTACGAACATTCATACATAAGCTTCTAAGAACAGACAGCCTAGCAACAAATTTGTGGACACCCAAAGTGTTTAAAGTAAATTTAAAGTCGCTTTAAGAGGTCAAAGCGCTGGCTGAAGATAGGACTACATGAAAGAGGCTCCACCGACAAGAGCTCAGCTCTTACGTTGAATAATAATAAAGTGTTTGCCGTGTGGTTGACGGCATAGAATACAAATGTCACCACCCCCTAGCTTCCCGTGGGTGTCGTAAGAGGCGACTAAGGGATAACACGATGCAAATACCATCTTTGCGTAGAGACGGAAAACTCGACATCAAACCCTATACGACTGCCTCGTTGGTCTCGCGGAATAAATGTGCGCGTGGGATCGGGAGGTCCCGCGCGGGTTCGATTCCTGGGTCGGGCAGTGTTATTGGGTTTTTCTGTCACGAAATTCTCAGTAGCAGCACGGAGTCTGGAAATGTGCCCGGTACGGCAATAGGCTCGCCCCTTATTACGTGGGACTAAAGTATATCTGGCGAAAAGTGGGTGTAGAAATACACCTCTGCCTACCCCTTCAGTGATAAAAGGCGTGACGATATGTATGTATGTTTATATGAGTGAATCGCAATCGAAAACTTAAAGCAATAAATTGTACAGCATTATATCTATTATATTCACAAAAAAACATTGTTTGATTAATACACTATTCGTTTGGTCACTTGGTCAGTCAGATATGGCCACATCAACACCTTAAGTAAGTGCCACTCTACAATGTAAATGACCAAATCAGAAACGGGAAACCGTTAATGAAAGAACCCAACTTGAAACAGTAACGAAACTTAAAGAAGATAGTTCTAAAACCGTTTACAGTTATATTATGCAAATAGAGTTGGACGAGTGTGCGAGCGGTAACACATGGTTGTTAAATAAATATGATTGTTTGATAACGTTATTAGCGTCACTGGCTCATGCATAGAGGCTTTGAACATCAGTATAAGGTTAGATGTGCTTTGGCTTGGTATGTATCGTTTTTTTTTTTCGGCAAACGAGCAGACGGATCGCCTGATGGTAAGCAATTACCGCCGCCCATGGACACAAGCAACACCACAGGAGTCACAAGTGCGCCGTGTCGCCCCTTAGGTTTGGGAAAAGGGATAGGAGGAGGAGTGGGATGAGGGAGAAGGAATAGGGGATGGGGCCTCAGACACTCTCACTTATCGAACGAAACGCAACAGCTTAGGTACTGTTACTTTCGTCGATTTTCTGTGAGAGGGTAGTACTTCCCCAGTCGAGCCGGCCCATTCATGCTGAAATCAGCAAGGTTCTACTACCTAGAAATCGTTTAACATGAAAAAGGTTGATGATGAGATGAGATTGAGAGATGAGAGATTTTGATGAAGGGGTGAGAGATGAGCGCGGTTGAACGGTAGGCAAGGAAGAGATCTACCAATAGAATTTGCGAGTTGCGTTGAGCGTGGTTAATAAATGACTAATTATGTATGGTGTTTTGCTATAAACTGATGCTATTAATGGACAATTTTCTCGAAATATACATACATACATAGTCTCACGCCTATAACCCCGAAGAGGTGGGCAGAGGTGTATTTCTACACCCGCTTTTCGCCAGATATACTTTAGTCCCACGTAATAAGGGGCGAGCTTATTGCCGTACCGGGCACATTTCCAGACTCAGTGCTGCTACTGAGAATTTCGTGATAGAAAAACCCAATAACGCTGCCCGACCCAGGAATCGAACCTGGGACCTCCCGACCCCACGCGCACATTTATGCCGCGAGACCAACGAGGCAGTCGTATAGCGTTTGATGTCGAGATTTCCGTCTCTACGCAAAGATGGTATTTGCATCGTGTTATCCCTTAGTCGCCTCTTACGACACCCACGGGAAGATAGCGGGTGGTGACACTTGTATTCTATGCCGTCAACCACATGGCTTGAAATATATATCAAATTTTAGCTTTTCTCGAAATATATATCAAAGTATATAAGTTTCTTATAAAAAACGGCACATGCATGCCATATGTATAAGATAAATGTGAGATAGTTACAGACTAATCTCATAGAGTTGAAGTGTAAGTAAAGCACCAGCCTTTCTAAATTGAATTAACTTTGAAACTTGGAATTGAATTACTAAAAATAGGAATATTTTCACTATCACGATTCTCATTTCTTGGAAACCTCACAGATGATTATTATGAATGTGGTTATTGTTTTCTTATCTCCCCGAATTTGATATAAAATAAACCATGTTGAATTGTGACACAATAAGTTTGATATGGATAACAATCCCCATAATCATTTAGTCATTCTCCTATATTATCATTGTTATTTATCAAAGTTTTCATAATAATTAGTACGAGTATAAGAATGATGATGCCTTAAGCTCTACAATTATAAGTTGACAAAAGGTCCACATGCTTAGCAGTTTTATCAGTTAAAGACCAAAAAACGAAGACTTCACGGAATCCACGCGTTTGCACTACTTATGTCGTCGTGACGATTTATTTATTGGACGACTGTCGTCTTTAGTGGGAACTAGGTAGGTAGGTATAAAGTATCTGTAGTTCCAGAAAAATGCGTGGGCGTCAGATAATTGTGTCGTACTTAAAATGAACTCATCCATTATAATACCCAAATGCCACTTTAACCGACAGCGCGCTTTAACGATAAAGGTACTGGGAACGTGTCGCTAGAGTAAGACTAACAGTAGCAGCTAAAAGTCATTAATATTAGTACACACCATAGGGCTTTTAATAAGCTAAAAATGTATATTGACCCGCTCGTTATCTTACACTTTCACTCGTATATCCACCTCCAATATAAGCTAACCTATCAAACATAGTCTGGACGTACGGATATAGGTCAGCTAACACTGGTTATTTATGGTGAACGCACATTTATGGTGAACGCACACTTATCCGAGCCGAACGCGTCGAACGAGTCGAACGAAACGAATTTTAGAATTCTTTATATGAAATCTCATGAAAACTCGCACACTTCGAACCCCAGAAATCCTAGACAAATTCGAATGACGTCATAAGATTCGGCGCGGTTTGTGCGGTCGATTCGACCGATGCGCTCGCATACTATCAGTTGGGTACCTATACATTATAATATGGTACAGAGCAACGCGCGAGTACTATTTCCGCATTGTTTCTTCATCTTCCATTAATAAAGCACTGACAAATAAAAACCTCGTCAAGATCCATCACAATTCACATGTAATAACAGTGCGACAGGCGTAACGGAAATGGAAACCATTTGTTCGATGCGCTCGATTCTTTCGGCGCGGCCGATTCTTCCGGCGCCGGCGCGGTCGATTCTTGCTAATGTGCGAGGCCTCCTTGACTTCGATTCGTTCGACGCGTTCGGCTCGGATAGGTGTGCGTCCACCTTTAGCTTGATATGTAGTCGTGTATTGGACAAAAATAATAACTGATTTTAATAATCGAAGGATATCGGCGATTAATAAACGTTTGTCAATGACACAGCATTTATTTAATATCGACTTGAGCAAGAAAACATTAGCATACAGGTAGTGCAGGTGATTTGTCGCAAATATTGAGTCAAGCTACTAATTTTATTACATGTGTAAATAAACCTTGAACCTTGACCAACCTGTACCATCGTTAGAGGAGTTGACTGAAATAGCCGTCTTCTTTATATCTATGCTGACATAAATAACATTGCAGTGTCTGTTTGTAATATTAAAATAACCGCTTTTTACTAAATGCATATGGATGTATACACGGTAGATACATATACCGAAATGACATTTTTATAATTTTTGTCTGTCTGTCTGTTTGTTCTCGCTAATCTCTGGAACGGCTGGACCGATTTTAACGGGACATTCACTGGCGGAGAGCTGATGTACCAAGGAGTAACTTAGGCTATAAATTATCCGGGTACGCGAAGTAGATCCCTCAGGACGCGGGTGAATCCGCGGGAAACAGCAAGTAGTAAATAAACCAAGAGGTTTTTATGTAAACATTTGTCACCTATTGTCACCTATTTGGCTTATGGTCATGGTACCAACGAAGCAATGAACACTGCTCTGTTGTAACATGCGGCACACTCTTTAGCTGTGGTGAGACGGTCGGTAGCCTAACCCAGGCGAAGCAGCGGCATGACGCTTTCCTATGCCACAACAAATTACGTTTTGGCCAACTATGTAAGCTGTAGATGAGAGTGTTTTCCGCTTAGCGGCGTTGACTGCTCTTTTATTCATTAAATATACGATACTCTTCGATCACATATACCATATGTGGTATATGTGATCGAAGACGATACTTCAGAAATCGGGTCTACAAAAGCTCAGCAAGCCGCGTACTTAAATGGCTGATTAAGAAAACGCTTCATCTAATTACCTAGGAGTAGGACATAGTTGGTGAAACTTGGGTACGTTTTTGACTAAGTTTTTCTTATATGCGTACTCTTTAGTCCTTCCAGTCTTCCCTTTACTAGACAGATAAGAAGACGACTGGAGGATCTGAAGAGGGCTCAAGTAAAAAGCATCTGAGTTTTCTCATGGCAAATGATTTCTTAACGTTTACCTCATCAGAGTCAAACTCAAAACCATTCTATACCCCTCCCAAACTAAGATCCTGCATCCGCCAAGAAATACAGCGTCATAACTAGGTTTATTAAACAGCATTTAAAATTCCCGGTCTGGAGTAAAATATTATCGAATCGCCTGTGACAGAACGGCAAACATTTTTAAAGTCTAGCTCTAAAACGGTCGTAAAGCAAACATAGTGAGTAAGTATGACTTCATCGTAATGTTTATGAATGGTACCGATGCTGCCAAACTACATGAGTAATATATGAGGTACCTACTTATCTAGATAATAATAATAATAATAATATTCTACCACATACACACATCAACATCTAGTCCCAAGCTAAGCAGAGCTTGTGTTATGGGTACTAGATAATGGATAAACATACATATATACTTTTTTTTTGTAAATACATACATATTATACATAGAAACACCCAGACCAAGACAAACATCCATGTTCATGCACACAAATGTTTGACTTGAGCGGGAATCGAACCCGCGACCTTCGGCGTAGCAGTCGCTTACACTCCCGCTGCGCCAACCGGCCGTCAATGTGTATCGGCTTTGACACATTATATGCATATGTTGTGACAACTTACAGAATTTGGAGTAGAATTACAATTTGGGCAAAGAGCTCAGGTTTGGAAGTGGTTTGGGCTTGTATCGAGATGGCTGTCAATCAAAATTGACATAGTATAAAAAAAAATATACATGCTGTTGTGAAGCAAATGACATCCAACCATACCAGTCCTACAACATGATGACCAAGAGCGCTCTGTCAAAAGCGTAACGGACAAGAAGAAGAGGAAGGTAGGCACTAAATATTGTGATCATTTATTCAATATTACAAAAAGCAGCGATAGCCTAGTGGAGAGACCGACAGTCTGCTACGCAGATGGTCTCAGGTTCGAATTCACGGCACACACCAATGATTTGATACTTGATTGCACCGCCTATTGCCGTTACCGGGCACAACACCAGACTTTGGGCTGCTACTGATTATTCGGAAAAACCCAGTAACGGAGTTTCGGAGTTAATTGCGTATTAAATTGTTAATTATCGTTTGCTTATCGGTAAAGGAAAACATCGTGAGGAAACCTGCATGTCTGAGAGTTCTCCATAATGTTCTCGAAAGACATGTGAAGTCTGCCAACCCTCACTTGGCTAGCGTGGTGGACTATGGCCTTACCCTTCTCATATTGAGAAGAAGCCCGTGCCCAGCAGTGGGACAGTATATAGGGCTGATGGTAGATATTCAATATTCCATTTTCTTAACTATTATATATATGTATAGTATTTACAGAAATCGCAATAAGACCGCCTGTGTACCACTAGATTTCAACATGTTTTTTAGTTATTGTTATGCTGTTTTATTGATGTAGGTTAAACTGCAATAACTCAAAAACGTCAATAAGGATTTTTATATTTTTTCTGTATCTCCATACGTTCTAGACTACACTAGGTATTATTCCTGTGTTGGCGACTAAGCAAATACGTAACAGCCAACATAAAGACACATCTAAACTCGGCACAACTGTAATTATTCGTGATCAGTGTAGTCATACGACATACATAATTAGCATAATACTTAAGACTGGTGTCAAAGCCTTGATTTCAACGGTATTTTATAACTAGCGCATAAAATATTGCTAAACGGTGAAGGAAAACATCGTGAGGAAACCTGCATGTCTGAGAGTTCTCCATAATGTTCTCGAAAGACATGTGAAGTCTGTCAACCCGCACTTGGCCAGCATGGTGGACTATGGCCTTACCCTTCTCATAATGGGAAGAGGCCCGTGTCAAGCAGTGGGGCAGTATAAAGGCCTGATGATGATGATGATAAATACGGCTTGGAGCAGTAGGTAGGTATATTAGATTGCCGGTGATCTCAGCAATAGTACGAATTTAGCTAATTACCTAGTAAAGATTACTAATTTAAGTCCTATATTATGTTAGTACCTATAAAATAATACAGGACTTAAATTACTTTAAAACTAGTGGTACTAGCGGGCCTTTCAAATATTGCGGTTTTCACCAGACAACCATGGGAATGAATTAGTTAAATATTAAAGGGTCAGGTTATTATGTACGATCTACCATAAACATATAAATAAATCTTAATCCAAACAAATCTTATCTTAATATATAAAATCCTTGCGTTACTGACTGACTGACAGACACGCTACAGCCGAAACTATTGGGCGCAGGAAGCTGAAATTTGGCATGTATGTTCCTTGGGGACCGTAGGGGTGCACTAAGAAGGGATTGCCCGAAATTCCCACGGGATCGGCCAAAACGGGTAAATTAAAAAAAAAATGCTGTCGTCGCTGCTGGCGGCCTCTAGTACTAATATATAAAGCTGAAGAGTTTGTTGGTTTGTTTGGTTGAACGCGCTAATCTCAGGAACTACTGGTCTAATTTGAAAAATTCTTTCAGTGTTAGATATCCCATTTATCGAGGAAGCCTATAGGCTATATAAAATCACGCTATGAGCGACGGGAGCAGAGCAGTAGCCTTAAATAACGCGGGTGTAACCGCGGGCATCCTCTAGTTATCGATAAAAACGATCTCTTCTAGGCAACCTGGATCAATCCCTTCCAGGCATAATTGTCAAAATTCTGTGAAAATTATACTACTCCGATCAGTCCACTTATTCATGCTGCCCAAGTGTCTCTACCTGTTAAATGGGTGATTCTGCATAATTATTTCATTTACTATTACACGAAATGATGTCATAGTAGAATTATAAAAAAGCTGACCGCCAAGATAATTTCTGACATTATTGATATCGATGAGAAGCCATCACCGGTCTCTCCGCGACCACGCTCGGTGCAAGACGAGCGAAACGTCGGAAACAAATAGGTATTTAAACCTTAAATAAATTAATTTTACGCGATTAAGTCCCGCTAATTTATTTTGTATGAAGCTATCACCGTAGGTATAACCACCAATACAAGAATTGCGCGCACAACTGCCATCAACAGCGCACTCGCAGAATGCTGTATCATTATGATTGGTGAATATTGTCATGTTCGGTGAACGGTGAAATTTGCTTACAGATTTGTCTGATACTATACCTAGAAAAAGGCACGTTTGGCTGTCCATAGAGGGGTGTTAGTACCTACTCTTATGTATGGTAGTGATAGTTGGGTATGGCAGAAAAGTCATGAAAGTAGAATAAATGCTGTAGAAATGAGAGCACTGAGAAGTATGTGTGGTGTCTCTCTGACTGACAGAGTAAAGAATAGTGTGATAAGAGAGTGTTGTGGGCTAAAAGAAGATGTAGTGACAAGCATCGAGAAAGGTATGCTAAGATGGTTTGGGCACGTGGAGAGGATGGATGACGAAAGACTGACCGAGCCGATATATATGGCAAGTGTGGAAGGGACAGGACGAAGGGGAAGACCTAGGTGGACGTTCTCTGACCAGATTGAAGACATCCTAAAAACAGGACAGGTGAGAAGTACCCTGAACAGAAAAGCATGCATGAGGAATCAGATGGGAGTGAATGAAGCAAGAGAGATAAGTCAGGATCGTTGCAAATGGCGTTCCGTAGTCTCTGCCTACCCCTCCGGGAAACAGGCGTGAGTCTATGTATGTATGTATTGCTAGAAGCAGGTTCTTTTTCCGGCAATCACGACTAGTTGTGTTTACCTTTTTTTAAGAACTCCCGCACTAGTAATATAACCTGTGTCGTGGGCACAATCATTCAATCAACGTCAACGGAAACAAAGTACTGGGTACTTTAACGCTCAAAATAACAATTTACATTGCATCAAGGACAGTCAGGTAGCAAGGTTAAATATAATAATCCATTAAAAAAATTAAAAAATTAATACCTGTTATTTGTTTGCGGTAATTATTATAATTGTAAAATATAATAATTACCGCAAACAAATAACAGGTAATAAAATTCAATAAATACAAAATACTATAAAAATATACGATCGCTCATTAACAAACATATTTAGAATCATTGTGGATGCGCGTTTTAAAAATAAAAGGAATAAAAATATATTGCAGCGACATTGAGATTCATATTTTTATTTCGATGCCAAGGCCAAAAATAAATACATTTTCACACATGGCAATAGCTAGTAGAGGACTGTCACTGTCAAGCTGTGCAGTCAGTCAAGGGCAAGCTCCTTGGTGTCAAGGGTATAGAGAAGAAAAGTTATGCAGAATTGTCTAACACACAGTGCCGGCGGCACTTTTGCCGCGCGATACGTGCCGCCGGCTTTTGGCGGGCATCGGTGCCGCCGGGCATAATTCCAGTTGTATAGAACTACCACACACAAGTAGCAAGTTGCAACCCGAGCGGCCCGCCGGCCTAGCCGGGCGGCCATGCCGGCGGCTCTTTAGTGCGGCAAAGCAGGTGGCTTTGTATGCCGCCGGCCGTGCCGTCGCGTGCCGGCACTGTGTGTAGGAGCCTTTACAGGCAAATTACTCTATTAGCTAGAGTCCCGCTTGAAATTGTAGCTTCATTTTACCGAGCCTTGCTATTTACAAAAGTTTAATTTAGCAAAAATAAAGCTAAAATTTTGGGCAGCGGATGGATATGGTTGGATGCGGTTGGCTCAGGAGCCTTGGGTGAGTCCTATGTCCAGCAGTGGACGTCTTTTGACTGATATAATGAAAGTTTTGTACTAAAACATGCAAATCGCTTTAGTTGCTCCAGCTAACTAAGGCAGAAACACTTCGTATAGCATTACAAATTACAATGACAAGGTTTAAATTAAATACACGAATACAGTAAACAATATGTAATCCTGATACTTGATATGGTTCAATGACCCGGCGCGACCTTGACCAAAGAATGAAGAGTTCATCTGTAAGCAATGTGCATGATAAGGCTGTTTCTGCATATTTATCTGTCAGAAATTGTAATAAACAATTTCTGACAGATAGACGTCATTTTCGTTATATTTTCGTACCAAGGAGCAATTATTATATTTTCGTACCAAATGGCACAAAATCATAGACAATTATCGGATTCGGGCAGGCCTTATTGGGTCATGCACATGCGCTCCACTCAATTATTACAGCACATGCGTTCTTACTTTCAATTGGTAGATTTATGCCCTACTAAGTACAACCCTTCCTACAATCCCTCTCAGTTTAATTTTTGCAACAAATGGTATCCTATATCCGTTTCCTGGTTCTAAGTTATCTCCCCACCAATTTTTAGCCAAATCGGTTCAGCCGTTCTTGAGTTATAAATAGTGTTATTAACACGCCTCTCTTTTAGATATATATCAGTAACAGAGCTGGCAATAACTGCGTTTGAACCTGTATCTAAAAGAATTAAGATTGTGGTCCACATTAGTCCGCTCTATACTATTATCATTATTAATAGTGCAATAAAAAAGCTTGCAATTAATGTAAATAATTAATAGGATTCAAAATAACAAAATATTTTAATGAAATCTTCACACAACCAAAAATACTAGGAATATTTTTGTATCCATATAAAATCCACCCTTCATACACCATCCTATACACGCTGTAAAAATAAACATTCATTTAAAAACTTTTTGTAACGTTCCCACATGTGCAGTGCATATAATAAGTTTGAAGAAACATGTTTAATATGCACTCAACAAAACTAACAAAGCGTGTAAACGAGAAAATACAATCCTCCCGCGTTTATATACCTACTTTCAGCCCACATTTTATGTTTTTTATTACATCTCTGCGGTAAAAATCGTAAATATATCAAAATGTTTAACGAGAAGACCCGAAGCTTTTTCTTTTCTACCTACTTTAGCTTACATTTAACCTTTTTTTAAGCGATAAACTGTAATAATAATGAGCTTTTTATTTGCGGCTCTTTTCCTTTAGGTTCTTGATAGTGCCTGCAGTCTGCCCGGCAGGTGTACCATTACATTGTAGGCTAAAATTATCTAAAAGAGCCTGCATTTTGACCACATCCTGGATAAGCTTCTTGTCGGCATTGATCTTAAGTAAAATCTTTTTATAATATTAGCAATATCATTTATTAAAATATACCTAATAAAAAATATAGGTAGGTATCTTTCCTGCTTAACAAAAATACGTAAAACATAAAATTGTGTTGCGCTACAGAAAAGTGAAAATAACTTGAATCAGCGACATTTTAAATTTATTAATGTTGATAAAATTTACTAGCGCTTACATTTTGCCCGAATCGCAGTTTATATTAGAAATTTTACAACTTCAACGATAAATTCTTTCAACCGAACTTGTCTATGAAATGTTCGTATAGTAAATAGATAATGAAATAATACAGATACAGTTATCAATATTTTAATCCACCGCCGAACCTAAGATAAGATGGCGCCTTGCGGGAAGTGATTACTACGAGGGTCAAACTGAAAGTTCTTAGAACTGGCCACTTATAAACAATATAATAAAAAAAATATTCTAAAATTTGAAAATAGAACTCTTTGCCAATATTACTGAGTATATATTTCATTCATTTGTCATTTGTTTTACGATTTGGCGGCAAATTGAAAATTGTCTGTGTCACGTCAACATGAATTTAACACGAGAAAATTTTCGTGCAATGTTTTTTTATGACTTTCGATGTCATTTAAGTCAACAAGAAAGTTATGATAGACTACGATTGGCCTTTCACGATGAAGCCCCATCTTGTGCGACTGTTTACAACTGGTTTAATGAGTTTAAACGTGGTCGCACTAATCTCACTGATGATGTACGTGAGGGACGGCCTTCTACGGCGACGACTGAAAATAACATCTGTGTTGTGCGGCGTATGATAGAGACTGACAAAAGAGTGACCTATCAGCAGATTCGGACAAGCTTAGGCATCGGTATGAGTCTAGTGCACAAAATCCTCCACGAACATTTAGCGGTCAGGAAGCTTTGCGCCCGGTGGATACCTCATAATTTGACTAAGGCTCAAAAACTCCATCGTGTGGATTGGTGCCGTAAAATGATTGAAAGATTTAACGGAGGTGACTCAAATGCTGTGTTCGACATACTAACAGGTGACGAAAGCTGGATTTACTGTTATGATCCTGAAACCAAAAGACAATCTGCTCAGTGGGTGTTTCCTTTCGAGGAGTTGCCAACTAAAGTGAAGAGAGATCGAAGTGCGGGAAAAAAAATGGTGGCCTCGTTCTTTGGAAGGATAGGTCATTTCGCAACAATTGTGTTAGAGGATCAAAAAACAGTTTCTGCAGAATGGTACACTACCAATTGTTTGCCACTTGTCTTGGAAAAAGTTCGAGAGAAACGACCTCGCAGTAGGATCCTCCTTCACCACGACAACGCCTCGTCGCACACCGCCAAGCGAACGATCGACTATTTGGAGACATCAAACGTTGAATTACTGGGTCACCCGCCGTATAGCCCCGACCTCGCGCCTTGTGATTTTTATTTATTTCCAAAAATTAAAGAAAAACTTAAAGGAAAGCGGTTTATGAATGCTGAAGAAGCGGTGGCTGCGTATCGTGATGCCATTGAAGAGACCCCTAAGGACGAGTGGGCAAAGTGCTTTTCCCAGTGGTTCCATCGCATGCAGCGGTGTATTGACGTCAATGGACAATATTTTAAAAATATATAATAAAACTAATAACTGGCTAATGTAATCAGTTTTTGATTTTCTAAGAACTTTCAGTTTGACCCTCGTAGTGCCTAACCCTGCTAAAAAGTAAGTCGGTACTTCTCTAAGAAGACACTATAGGTAGCAGGGTACAGTAAACGATCTGAATCGACAAATGGTGAAATAAAAATAAACCTGTTACATAACCAAAAGAGCCTTCACAAGAGTCTACAAGTAGACTTATACGCCTCATGTAAATTTGATCGAAGTTTTAGGACACAAATTGGCGTGCACAAAAACTCTGATCCCGAAGCGGGCCAGTCAGGATGCCAATGGAATTGAGGTGGGCCATAAGGTAGCTGAGGTTACACTTATTCTGCAGAACAACGTTGAGTAAAGTTTGATAAGCGAATACATGGGTTGTATTCGCTTATCAAACTTTACTCAACACTCACGAAATATCAGTAACATTTATAGATGCACTGTATCATTTCGCCGCACATGGCCTTTAGTCCGTCACCGTCGAGATAAGATATCAGTGCAGAAGCGTAAAAAATTCAGTACAAATCTGATAACGTTACAGAGTAGGTATATCGGCCAGACGGCCACTGAAAAACTGGTAACAAGGCCGTACACGTATATAATTAGTAACACGTGCCTATTCATTGGCGAAAATGCATACTTATAGCATACTCCGTTTTATTTACATACGCGTAAAGGTATTCTGAAACAAAACAGTGTAATGTTAGAGGCAATTTACGCCTTCGCACGACTGAACGGATTTATGGTTATGAAGCATTCGGTCGGTAGGAATTTACTACAAATGCATTATTTTCGAAACTGTATAAAACAGTAAGTAGGTTGTATATGTTTACAGTACAATTTGATTACCTGAGGATAAATGTAGGAACAAATCATTGTCCTCAAACAAAAATAAAAAGTATCAGTCGACATACATATACTCACGCTTTTTCCCATCGGGGTAGGCAGAGACAACAGAACGCCACTTGCTTCTATCCTTACAAACCTCACGCGCTTCCTCTACACTCATTATTCTTTTCATACATGCTCGCCGGTTTCGGGTACTTCGAACAGTACTAGTATCAGTCGAATCGTTTCAAAATGGGAAGACGAGTAATTAAAAATAGATCATTCGAAATAATGTGCACATGAAGATCGTAAGCAATTAGTTATTGAAAGAATTTACAACTAATATTAGATGTCAATTAGAGTTAAATGTTTAGCACTAATACTCGAAAGACAAAACTGCAACATGGCGCTTTGCCAAGAGCCGGCTTCCTCTCAGCTGACAATAACTAGCCAATTGAAAAGCTATACACTTTTACTTTGAAACCCAGCCATTATGACATAGTGCATGCAACGGTGCTGAAGATCCAGGCTATCTTATCTGGTGTCTAACGAGCGGAACATGTTTGGTTAGTAAAATAAATGTTGTAGAAAGCTACTGCATAACTTGGCTCAATCACCAACACCTCGAAGTGCGTTATGAACTACCGAATTGGGGTGAACCAACTTTTGAAAACTTCACGTAAAAAGATTAAAATTAAAGGTTCAATTGTTAGAAAAATAGAATAAAAATTCTTTACACGCCACGAAGTAGCTCATGATTTATATTACGTGATGAAATGACAATGGGACAATATGTGTGTCCTTTGTTGCGAGTGAACAGGTATTTTTAAATACACGTACTTCACAATTAACTACATAGATGAAGTTGTGGTCAAACGCAATATTGTATTAAAAATATATAGACCTGTATCTACCTCATTTCACTCTAGCTATCTACTGTGTGTGCTTTTTATTCCATTCTTGTTAATATGGACCACTACGGGATTACTTGACAAACACCACTTTACTTTGATTGGCAAGGTTTTTCCGTCTTAAATAATTTGGGTTGAAAATAATCAGTGCAGCACTTGTTGTGAAACAGCATTGTCTAGGTGTTCCACTAATCGTTTCCGCTGTCTAGTACTGTGTTTATAAATATCTTCGGTTTATCGGGGACACCACTGTTCTACTAATTTATCAGTAGCAGTCGTGTGTCTGTCTCTTTATGTGCGAGCGCAGGCTTTCAGGTTTGTTATATTGTTTTAAATATTATTGCATTATTTTCATTAAATTCCAACATCTTCTTAATATATAAAATCCTTGCGTTACTGACTGACTGACAGACACGCTACAGCTGAAACTATTGGGCGCAGGAAGCTGAAATTTGGCATGTATGTTCCTTGGGGACCGTAGGGGTGCACTAAGAAGGGATTTCCCGAATTTCCCACGGGATCGGCCAAAACGGGTAAATTTAAAAAAATGCAGGCGTAGCTGCTGGCGTCCTCTAGTTTGAGATATGATTTAATATCTACTAGGACACAAAACCAATGACCTCAAGCATATTAGTTAGCATCTAAAATCAAATCATTATCTATTTACGATCAAACATAAACATGCCTACCAATGCTAGCATCAGACATATTTACCTACTAAATTACCTGGTAATTCGCACAACTCCATAATAGTGTCATGTACGTCACCTGTGACGATTGTCTGAGTTTGTGCCTCGCCTTAGAGCTCTCGCAGACTACAGGCATTCAGCCGGACGATATTTTAGTCGCATTACTATTACTTGTTTGAATTTTATTAAAGTTAAATTATAATTATTTGACTGCACGGTTGGCGTAGTGGTTTAAGCGGCCGCCTCGCCGCTTCGTACTACGCCGAGTGTTGTGGGTTCGATCCCCACACGAGACAACACTTTGTGTGATCCATAAATTGCTGTTTCGAGTCTGGGTGTGTATTGTGTCCGTTTGTTGTATGTTTGTAAATTTCCCCGCGACACTGGATTTATTCCTAGTGCGGGAGTTAACTTTAAAAAAAAAACTCGCCTAGTTCATAGCTTCTACTGGCCCATAGTTTCATCAGGTTGGTATGCCAGGGTGCACTCAGAGAGCAGCGGCATTCATCTTAAGCAATAGGCTGACAGTTTAACTAGTTGTAATTTTCGCATTTCCATAACAATTATCCGACTAAACGATCGGCCTGTTCAAAGTCTGTAGTGGAGTCGCTCAATTCAGGTAAAAAGTGTATTTTAAATCAAGCGATGCTACGCACTATAGCTAAAAGGATAAGTTTACAAATCGCTTAACACAAATATTCGCCGTTGCGCTGCCGTGCTTTCTGTGTGAAATGTGAATCGCACCTTAGCGAGTAGTATCTTTATATCACGCGTTTGCAAAAACTACCCACGGCCACAAAAACCGGTCGCCATTGCATCGACTTTACACGGGATGCTCGCTTTAATATGCGAGGATACTGGACGTTTTTAAACCAGCGTGGATTACTCTAATTGGTGTAAAAACTCCATGTTTTATAGGTTACTTGATTTATGGAGGTGAGTCATATGATTATAAACTGCAGGTGATTCTTTGACAGTTTGATTGCCTCTTAAAGTTAGTCACAGTCTATGTTTCCTTTAAAACAAAGCTCCGAGATGAGACTCTTGCCAAAACACTAATATAGGTACTTTGCGACACAATTACAATAGGTAACTATTTGTAGTGTTTCGGCAAGAGACCCTTTCGACGGACTATTTTGCGCATCCGTCAAAGTTAAGCACCGTAGTCAAAACATATGCTACTAAACTATTTAAAAAAGGCATGAGTTTATGTACGTCCATACTAGGCTATTTCCCAGACGTTTCTGCGCCATTTAATAATGACTAGACAGACCAGAAACCTGACACCCTAACTACACACAACATGATTGCATCAAAACTTTAACTATTTTAACCACAATGTCGGTGCTAGTAATAAGAGCTAGTTGGGTCTACGACTGAACTCATGTCTGAGGCAATTGTCAATCACTCAGCAACGCAGCCATATTTGGATGATGACCCTAATACACTTAGGAATAATAAGGTTACGTTGAAGGAGGTCACATAATAGTAAACAAATGTTCGCAATAGCAGAGCTATAAGCAGAATTCCCGCAAAAACTTTGATCAGGTCTATAAGGAAAATACGTTAACCGCAATAGTATAAACTTGGGTACCTATTATGCTCTTGCGGTTTAGCTGCCAAAGAAACTTTGGAAAGTTTTGCTGTTGGCTGAACTTTACGATTTACGATAGAAGCACAGATAAATATGTCACGACATTTTGTTGAATGAAATAAAGCTAGTGATTGCGCATATTGTCTGTCTTTGCCCTATTATTTTTAGAATTCTAAAAAGAGAGTACAACACCAGCTTAAAAAATTGCTCCCGCACGTTTTTGATTATAAATAATTGTCATAATTCAAGGGAATACTCTTGGTCTATGTTTAATACAAATATCATGAATATATATCGTGCGAAACAAACTTGCTAGTATTCATTTATGCTAACATTTTTCCGGCAAGCAATACCAATGATCGTCAAGAAACAGTTAGCCAGATGCATTATTCAGTACAAGCTGATCGTAAGATCTAACATTTTAGGACATGATCCAGATCACTTTACATTCCAATCATCATCGATTTAAATGTAATCTCGTCCAAACTAAATAGGGCCAAAGTTACATAAAGTGCATTAGTTCCGTTTGGAGACATGTTTAAAGTTTAGTGGCGCGTTGAATACAAATTAAATTGAGAATGGACGATGCAGAACCATTGAGTACATCGAACTGTTATGTAAAACCCACATTCGCAATTTGAATTATTTGGAGGACATTTTAGATTAGCACTTATTAAGTTGGTGATTATTATGTATTCTTGGTTTGAACGAGGTTGCATTCTAAAGTTGATCATACATTTAATGTTTTAACAGCAGCACCTATTGCTAGTTTTATTTTAACGATGAAACGAAGCAGCATAATCTAAAAACTAGCAATTTGTTTAGCATTTTATGAGAATTTCGTTTCGTGTTTTTTTTTTTTTAACAACATAAACCATTGTAACTGACACTGACCGGTTTTTAATTATTATGGACGACAAAATTTTTTATTTTTTATTTGCTGCGCTTCATTCCAAATCGTTTGATGATCATCTAACTAGTTCATAACATAAAAAAACTTGCCGTTCAGGTCTTTAAATTTGGATATTTGACTACAAAAAACTTTTATTGATTCGCTCTGTTTAAAATGGTAGCCCGAACTATAAAAATACCAATTTGATAGACACCACATAAAGTTTGTCGCATGCCAATTCTCTCCTTAGTTGAATCGCATATTAGATATTTATTCGACACATTTATTTAGAGGACATATCGCACAAATATTATCAGTGGGATTATATTCTCCAGTTGAGTACAGATTAAGCCGTAAAACTTTACTTGTAAATGCTACCGACAGATTAGATTATTTTCTAGGTAAGCGTACGTATCATCCCATGGGTGTCGTAAAAGCCGACAGAGAGACCATACTATGCAGAGAACAGCACTGTATGAGAAGGAAAACTTGATACAAACCCTATACCAACCCGTTTGGCCAGCGTGGTATAGTAGGCCAATTCCTCCTTTCAAAGGAGAGGCCTAGTCCAGCAGTGGACTGTAAGGGGCTGATGATGATAAGCGTGCTCCGTAGGCTCTATCGGCGCTTGAGATCAGGCGGGATCAAGGCCAAGCGTTAGCCTAACACTTATAAAAAAAACAAAACTGACAAACTACAGATGCTATCTGTAGATTTCATTGCCTCCTACTTTTTTATGTCCAGGAAAATGCTAGGCATTGATCGTATTTAAGAGGAATCATAGAATATTATTCGCTTCTATGCTCTTAATTTCGTCCGTGCTAAATATTTTCTAAAAGAAAATCTTTATAAGCCTATAAATATAAAGCTAGTTGTACTAAAGTTTATAAATATAAAGCTAGTCGAAGTTGATTTGAGTCGTTGGCATGTGCGACCAATTAAACTATTGTAGCATCTTCCAATTTCCTTAAAGTAGTCACACGAATGTTCCTCAACGTATTATAGAATGCCCGACTCTGCGTGAAAGTGTCATACAAGTGATAATTTTCCAAATATGGTCAACCTAAGTGAGGAAACTAAAAGGGCAAGATCACAAAGGGCAGTTTCGCAATCGCTCATGGCTCACATAGATTCGTATACAAATACTGTATTTTGAAATTTTCCACACACCATAGCGTGCTCTTTATATATGGTGAAGTGTTAATGAATTGTTCCACGATATCATCCAATCAGTCGATTACATACACAAATGTTATAATAACCAGAACATATATCACGTGCAACGTTTTGGTAGGATACTGTTTGTTGAGCAACAAAATATCACGATCTTTATTTCAAGAGGACGAGTAGGAATATATCGTATTAGTGCCGTACCTAATAATACATACATACATACATAACGTCACGCCTTTTATCCCCGAAGGGGTAGGCAGAGGTGTATTTCTACACCCACTTTTCGCCAGATATACTTTAGTCCCACGTAATAAGGGGCGAGCCTATTGCCGTACCGGGTACATTTCCAGACTCCGTGCTGCTACTGAGAATTTCGTGGCAGAAAAACCCAATAACACTGCCCGACCCAGGAATCGAACCCGGGATCTCCCGATCCCATGCGCACATTTATGCCGCGAGACCAACGAGGCAGTCGTATAATGTTTGATGTCGAGTTTTCCGTCTCTACGCAAAGATGGTATTTGCATCGTGTTATCCCTTAGTCGCCTCATACGACACCCACGGGAAGATAGGGGGTGGTGACACTTGTATTCTATGCCGTCAACCACACGACTCGTAATAATCTGTACACCTGAAAAAACACATTAAATACTTTAAGACAAGAAAAATTTCCCAGGACAATCTACAAACCGCAACTGCAATTTATTTTAGCAAAATATCAATTAGGTAACAGATAGAACAATTGAACAAGGAACTTCTAGAACTAAAATATCTGACAATCAATCAAACTGCTTCCCAATGCGGAAATCGATTACCTAGCAGCCCATCGACTGCTGAGCAATTGCCACTTTAACCTTTGCACTATTGCAGAGATCACCCACAGATTAAAAAAGCAAGTACTAAACATAATACAAGACTTACCTAAGGCTAAACTCAATACTAGGTAAAAAAATACAGGTTGAAGATTTTTATTATTTCGACATTTCTTCCAACCAATGTTACAGACAAAAACTTTGACCCTAAAGCTGCGCGTCCACCGCATCGGAATCGGAGCGTACGGACCGGACGGAGCGTCGTCATTTTCAAAATGCCGATGGGGTGCGTCCACTGCATTCGGATTCAGCATCGGCAATTTAGGTATTTTTAAAGCAGGAGGATAGTGACGAGGATATTGTTGTAGATTAATTTTCGGAGAATATTATACATTTGATGAATATCATAAATAATGAATATCATAGATTTTTGGGTACATTCATATGACTCTACTAAAGTAATTAAAACATCGTCGTTCATCGTGAATAAGTATTTTTGCCTACAGTTTAATGCCGCAAACACGTCAGAACTTGAAACGCTCGGAATCCGAATGATGCGTTCACTGCGGATGACGTCATCAGCACAAATACCGGTCGCAGGCACAGAAATGCCGATGCAGTGCACGCAGCTTCATAGAAATTAATACAAAGCAACAAATCCTTCCGCTCCGTACGCTCCGATTCCGATGCTGTGGACGCACAGCTTAAATGTAGGTACTTATCTTTCGTACGTCTATAGACGCCGGCACACTTCTTGAGCACTACCATAGACCAAAAGAGCTGCGCAGTAGCAATTTTACGAACAAAAATGTCTCCTGCGCATCTTATTGGTCTATGGTAGTGCTCAAGAAGTTTGCCGGCATCTATACCTGTCTGCCTTCGTACTTACGTAGGCTCGTACTTTTCGTACTTCTATATTCGTCTATCTGTCTACTTACTTAATGACCACATTTTGCTCAGATAATGCTACGTCTATATTCAGACCACTTTTTTATAAGACTAGAAGTGTCTGTGAAACCTTATTAAATTGCAGTCATGGAAAATCTTAATATATAAAATCCTTGCGTTACTGACTGACTGACAGACACGCTACAGCCGAAACTATTAGGCGCAGGAAGCTGAATTGAATTGAATTGAATTGAATTGATTTATTTTGCTAAAACATGGTAATACAATCAGTTGTTACAATAGCATATTAGATCCACATGTTTTGCTGTTGAGGCAGCATGCAAAATTAACAATAATATTTGATATAATATACAAAACAATAACAAAACCATTTTTTATATGAAATGTCAAATACAAAATGTCACCATAATAATTTATCATTATCACACAAATTCATAGAAATACAAAAACAACAAATATAAATTAAAGTACACCAATGAAATCAAGAACAAATCGGACACACAATATATTATTAAAGTTAGAAACTTAAAAATGCTTTTCATCTAAATACTCGCTGATAGAATAATATGCTTTTTGGATCAAGTGCTGTTTAAGAGCAGCTTTAAATTTCTCAAACAAAGCAATTTCCAGTATATGTTTCGGCAGCCTATTATACACCTTTGGTGCCATTGTCAATACGTTCTTACTAAACAAAACCGTTCTTGATATTGGTACACGCAATCTATGAGGATAACGCCCGTTATTGCAGTTCTCATATAAGTGCAGGTGATCTCTTACAAATACAGCACATTCATAAACATATAAACTCGGTACTGTGAGAATGTTCAAAGTTACAAAGTATGGCTTACAGCTATCGGTCTGTTGTAGATTACATATGGCGCGTATGCATTTTTTCTGAGCTTTAAAAACATCCTCCTTCCCACTGGAATTGCCCCAGAATATTAAGCCGTATCTAAGCGCAGACTCGACAAATCCATGATATGCTGTTAATACGACACTTCTGTTGACTACTTTACGTAACATGTATAATGTATATGAATATTGATTTAGTTTTTTACACACTTTTTCAATTTGATTCCACCATGTTAAGTTCCTATCTAAATGTATACCTAAAAATGTTGTATGGTCAACTGGCCTAATTAATTTGCCATTATAATGTATACTAAAGTCAGTGATGTTTTTATTCTGTCTAGTAGTAAATGTCATAATCTTAGTTTTATCAAAATTTGCAATTAAATTATTAGAATCAAACCACTCAATGATATTATATAAGGAATTATTGATTTCATTTTCAAAAGATTGAATGTCCGTATTTTTATAAATTATTGTGCTGTCATCCGCGAACAAAATCATAGGATGATTTGTTGATTCTGGAAGGTCATTTATATATATAAGAAACAGTAGTGGTCCCAGCACGCTACCTTGCGGTACCCCAAAATGTGTTTCTCTTAACATGGATGAGTATGTATTTTCGATTTTGGTTGCAGTACATATTCGCTTTATTTGAGTGAATTGCTGTCTCTTTGTTAGGTATGATTTCAAAAGATTTAAAGAGTTACCTCGGATCCCGTATTGCTCTAATTTGTGTAACATTATTTTATGATCTACATAATCAAAAGCCTTTGTCATATCCATGTATAGAGCTTTTACTTGTATCTTCCTGTCAACGCTAGTCATTATATGTTCAAGAAAATCATATATTGCCAAATTTATTGATTTCTTCTTGCGAAACCCTTTTTGCGCGTCAGTAAAAATATTATTATTTTCAAAATATGAACATAGATTACTATAGATAACCTTCTCAAAAATTTTTGAGAATATTGGTAATAAAGCCACTGGTCTATAGAAATTGAGATCTTCTTTATCCTTATTTTTAAATAAAGGCTTGATAATAGAGATTTTCAATCTGTCAGGAAATATGCCCTCTTCCATACAAATATTAAATATATGACATAAAACTGGTGAAATGTTACCAGCTACATACTTTAAAACTCGTGTGTTAATATCGTCGTATCCTGTGCTGTTGGTTGATTTTAATAATTTTATTATAGTATAGATTTCGATAGGATTTGTTGGCTTCATAAACAACGACCTACATTGTGTATTTTTTAATGTGCGTGTATATGTACTAGTATTATTTACACTTTTACTAGTTAGATTTATTTGGTCAATGAAATGATTATTGAATATTTCTACTATTTTTTGGGGTTCACTAATAATATCATTCATTATTTTTATTTTGTTTATAATTTGTTTGGGAAACGTACTTCTATTATTGATCACTTGCCAGCTAGCTTTACACTTGTTGTTTGCATTATTTATGTAGTAGCTATTCTGTGCCTTTTGGGTAAGTTTAATTATTTTTGATAGACGCTTTGAATATGCTTTAAATATTTTTTTGTTTTCGATCGTTGGTGTACGCCAATGTTGCCATAATAATTTTCTTTTTTGTTTACAGCAAGTCCTTATACCTTTAGATATCCACTTTTGCTTTTTGGTTGTAGATATTCTTTTAATTTCCACTGGGAAGCAAAGATCATAAAACAGTTTAAAATGGTCAAAGAAGACATCAAACGATTCATTAGCCGTCTTCGCTTCGTACACATCCGTAAAATATAGATTACATAAGCAATCTTTAAATTTTTCCATATTTTCTTTGCAGTAATTCCGTTTATTTATGTAGAAAAAATTTAAATTATGAGTTACTTTCACAGGACATTTAAGAAGTTGAGCACTATGATCAGAGAGTGCTAGTTCCAAAATTTCATGACTACAACCTTTGATGTTGTGAATGATATTATCAATACATGACCCACTAACCAGCCGAGTAGGTTTGTTAAACTCGAATTTCAAATTATGACCAAACACTAATTCCTTAAACCTAGAACTTAAAGTATTACTTTTAGATACGTCTATATTATAATCACCACATATAGTAATTTTAAATTTTTTTGTGTAACAAAATTCATTTAAAAGTTTATCCAAATTATCAAAAAATTTGCTAATTGATATTTTATCATTCTTAGGAGGCCTGTACAAGCAAATGATAATGATTTTAAATACTGTAAGCTCAATTGCACAGCATTCGAAAACATTTTCTATACAATATTTTTCAATTTCTTTAATCATTTTATATGAATGTGTTGACCTTACCAAAATACATGAGCCACCGTGTCTGTTTCGCCTAGTGTACCAAGCTGCCAATACATAGTTTGAAATATTTACTAGTGTGGTGTCTGTTTCTGTCATGTTGTGTTCTGTGATGCAGATTGCATCTATAACCTTATCAGCTGCACGCAGTTCTTCTAAGTGTACCGTAAGTAAGTCCGATTTATTAATGAGTCCATTGATATTTTGATGCATTACAGACATATAGCTATTTACGAAATAAATCATTGTTCTCAATGTTTGTATGGTTGTCATTTATTATAGGTAGTTGATTTTGAGAAAGTATTGTACTGGCATTATCATAATTTAATGTTTGGGTGCTTTTATGTATCATTTTTGGTTTTTCTTCCATTATATTTAACGGCTTTAAGGAGTATTGATCAAATTTTATTTTATAATCTATATGCAAAATTTCCTTTAATAGAATTCGTGACAAATTACTGATAAAATATTTTCCTCTAGGTATAAATTCGCTATAATTCATATTTATATAATTTACATGAGCATATTGACTACATAAAAATTTCAATTCATAATTAAGTTTACGCTCATTAAGATACCTGTTACGAGGAATTTCACTTATTATTATATTGGTATTGTTCAGATCCTGCAGCCAGATACGTAAAGAATGTTGAAATTTATAAGGGTGACAATCATTAGTTCCACCTAGTATAATAATGTAATCTTTTTCGGTCAATGAATGCAGTTCTTCATTTGGCTTGTCCAATATGTCGTATATTTGCGCACCTGATTTCCATTTACAGAAAACCGAATATTCGGGCCCAACTAAAGTTTGTAAAGCTTTTTGTAGATATCTGCCTTGTTGGTCTGCCAGTATAACAATTTTTCTTTGTTGGTTTTCACATTTGATTGTCTCGCCTTGCTGACCCTTTCCTTCATTTTGTACGTTCACCCCGTCCTGTTCAATTTGGTTTGTATCTTCTGTTACCACTTGTGTAGATTTGGAAGTGTCGATAATGTTGTGCATACTCTTATCTTCTATGGGCAAATCATATGTTATGTGAAGGAGAGTGCTATTATCTGCCAATTCAAAAAGTTTTCGCGATTTTAATGCTTTATTTTTTCGTGATGATAATGGTGTACCGTTAGTTGCGCCAAGTCCAACTTTCTTATATAGTTCTACAATCTTCACGTATTTTTCAAGTTGTTGTTTCAAGTCTGTGTTTTCTGTATTGAGGTTCTCTATTTCGTTGTTTGCTATATCCAATTCTTCTTGTAACCTTAATATTTTAGCTTGCAATTCCTTATCGTGATTGAGGCTACTGATTGATGTGTCAGGTAGACTTAGCATTGTAGTATCGAATAACGGAGTAGTTGTGTTACTAACCGTGCATATATCATCAAAAGAGTTCGTTCGTCTTGGTTTTCTATGTGTAATATTAGCCTCAGAATAATTCTCCATATTCAATGAGTAATAAAAAAAAATAAAAAAATGTTTAATAAATTAAATTCTTCTCAATTCTCGTAAATTTATAAGAAGTTGAACCAATTATAGTTTATTCCCTCGTAGAAATCAGATAAAACAACAAAAAGTTCTTCTTTAATGTAGAATCGATCTCGCATCTATTCAAGCAATTCACACTAGACAGTGCGTCGATAGACGTATTCCGCCACTTTGTTGTTATCCAAATGTTTCAAATTTTGGTTTGGTTTCATACAATTTCCTTTAATTGTCAATATTACAACTTTGAAGTGCAAGTCATTCGAGTCCAAAGTTCAGATTGGTTTTTATGATACAAATTGTGGGTGTCTAAAATTTTATTTTTATACTTTTTGCACTGTTAACATGTATTATTTAGAAAACTTTGTTTTATACACTCAAAATTATTTGATTTATGATCACTGTTTAGATTAAACACTTCTATTAACTATTATTTAGATTTTATGGCAAATTACGACAGTTTTCTGCTTTGAAATTGTCACTTTGTGATCACTTTTTTAAACTTTAGTTTTTACGATGGTTACAACACTTTCAGTTTTGTCCACAATAACACTGATTCTATGTACTATTTGCAAATTATGTATAACGTTTCTGTCCTTATTTGATGAACATTGAATGTTTACAAACAAATTATTACGGAGCCGATAAGCACTGTGCTGCGCCCTCTGGTGGACGTATGAAATTTGGCATGTATGTTCTTTGGGGACCGTAGGGGTGCACAAAGAAGGGATTTCCCGAAATTCCCACGGGATCGGCCAAAACGGGTAAATTAAAAAAAATGCAGGCGTAGCTGCTGGCGTCCTCTAGTCTATAATAAGAATGCAGAAAACTTGTTTCTAGGGGTCAATAGTTGTAGATATAATACTTCAGGTAATTATTTCCAGTTCATTAAAGAATGAATGAAACGGCAGTATATATATAGTAACGATGTATGATGGATTACTCAATAAACTATCGCACGATACACACTCTTTACGAGTCAATTATGTTCCAGTTACTTACAAGATTTAATATCTGTGCAATTTAAAAAAATAGTATTTCACCTTCTCCTTTTAATGGAAACACAAAAAGGAAAAGAACGGAATTTATGGAAACATAAATTCTTCCTAAAAAATCTTCCAAATATTGAATGTCGTTGACGAAAGTTTCGAGCTTATTTTTGTACTAGAAATTGGAAAATATGGCAAATAGTGAAGCAACATTATCGGTAGAAAAGATGTACTCGTAAGTTGAAAATGCAGAATAAATTCTCGAATACAGCACCGATTCCGTGTCTAGTATTTTCCGAATTGGTACCAAATTTCCGAACAGTTGGGTTTTACTATCATGCCATAAATACCAAGGAAACTAAAGGCAATGAATACAGATTTACATAATAGAAGCGCATTTCTTAAGGATTTCGTGTGCCGATTCCAATTGGCGAGTTGGCGGGTATCGTCAGTTCGTCTCTCTTGCACTCATAGAGACAGCTGTCACGAATTAACGTTCAAATGCCACGCCGCCAAGCGGCAATTTGGGTCATACTACATATTACAGAGCGCCCATATAAGAAATGACCTCTATATAAATATCTATGCTCTATGCTAAAAGTACCTACCTACACTGACCGACTACCCTAAGTTGAATGACCAGTGTGGACATACAACAAGAATTGGATCAGTATTCTGTTATTTTTATGATACTATAACCGATACTTGAAGACGAAATACTAAAAGAGTACGAGGCCGAATTATTGCAAAAAAAGAAGGATACTTTAAAATCTTAGTGTATTCTCAATACAATTATGTTAAAGAACTGGCAGCTGTTCGCTCATGACGTCATACAATCTGATAACGTTTTAATTCGAGGGGAGCGAAGCGAAAGAGATACATTTAAATATTTAAATTTTCAGACAAATAACGGACACTCGACAAGTGTAATGTCGGTCTAAGTGAATTGGATTGTTGGCATTAAGTCAGTTTTAGATTTTTATCAAGACATACCTAGACATTTTATTCATATTAAGGCTTTATTACAAAGCAACACTTAAATATAACACCTGACTTAAGTACCTACCTACTGGATGTTTTAATTAGATAGTATTGTTTGTCTTGGTCTGGGTGTTTCTATGTATAATATGTATGTATTTAAAAAAAGAAGTATATATGTATGTTTATCCATTGTCTAGTAATGAATGTGGTAGAATATTATATTAAAAAAGTCGTTGTTCTAAAAGAAAATCTAATTTATTCCAAAAAGTAGTAGATTAAAATTTTGCTCATATTCTGCCAGATATGGTTAGACTAGATTGCGGACCCCAAAGCGAAAGTCTTAATGCAACCAGGATAACGCTTAGACGATGACAATACCTAATGATTTATTTCAAAGAATAGATACCTACCAAATGCTTCTTAAAAATTTAATAGTCGGCGATACGAATATATCACCAAATAGCGGATGCCTGCGGTTACACCCGCGTTATTTAAGGCTACTGCTCCGCCCCCGTCGCTCATAGCGGGATATTGTATAGCCTATAGCCTTCCTCGATAAATGGGCTATCTAACACTGAAAGAATTTTTCAAATCGGACCAGTAGTGCGTGAGATTAGCACGTTCAATCAAACAAACAAACAGACAAACGAACAAACTCTTCAGCTTTATATATTAAAAGTATGAGATATAAGATTTACGATATACCGTTGTACTTAACTTCAAAGTTCTAGTATAGTATAATATTATCTATGATTCAAACTTTTCAATGTAGGTACCTAACGTAACTTTTTCAAGACCATTGACGCTTAAAAATATACAAGACATCTGAATATAGTTTTTATAATTAGTTCAATCGTTTTGAACTCTTCCTTATCAACAGGAGATATGTCTTAAAATATTTTAAGCACTAATTATATAACTCTTATCTTTTTGTTTAGTTTACAAAGTAGGTACTCTTGTTGACCTATAACTTATCCGAAATTAAAAGATTAAAAATAAATTAGCACCAGTGTCAAGGATGCTCTGCGTTGATTTGAAAGACCAAATTAACGGACTCAAAGCTCTAATATTGAAAAAAAACAGTGATTAAAGATGAATATAGATCAATGATTCCAAATAAATTAACAGCTGTTCTAGATGTATCATAAGAGACTGTACTGAATCATTTAATATTGACAAATAATGTGCTAAAGATACATATATCCATTAAAATGAATAATTGTTCTCTCCTTCTAAAACTCAAGTAATCATTAAACAAAAGTGGACGACGGTTTGTCTTTGTGCTTGGTGGTTAACTTCCGCAGGGCTTCGCACAGCACATGTGTCTATGCTTGTGAAAGTGAGTGACTCCTTTAAGATTTTTATTTCAACAAAAGGCCTTGGTCCGTCTCTAACTTCTATTCTATTTCTTTGATAAAAATCATCAAATTCGATTCAGCCGTTACGACGCGCGTCTAAACGGAACATACTTACAAATAAACTTTTGCAATTAAAATAATAGTACAGATGTGCAGTTATATCTCGTCGGTGCAAGAAACTCCGCAAAGGTTCTATGTGTTGTGCAAATAGCGCAGATAACAAAACTTCGTGTTTCGTGTGTACGTTTCACAGTATGACTCACGTAACGCTGATAATGTGTACTAAGCAGAATCCACATAATTCAGATAATTATCACATTAGATATTATAATTTGTATACAAATTCTTCATAAGTATTTCCTTAATACATAATATTTTTGATAAGTAATAAGTAGATAATTATAATATACCTAGGCTTTTCCTGAGGGATATGGTGGACCCCATTGTTAACCTTACTATTTCACCCAGGTGGTATTTAAGAAAACTTGTTTTATCTCCTTGTAAGGCCCTTAACACTTCTGCTAAAAATAAAAGATCCTTTGCTATGTTACTACTGCCTACCTACTTCCTAGACCAGCTCGGTATTTACCACTTATAACTCAGTAAAATCGGTCGAGACGTTTGGAAGATTAGTCCGTACAAACAGTGAAGCTTTTGCCTAAGAGTTAATGTGACAAAAAAAATCCGAGGCAAAAATATACTATGACGTGCATTTAGTAAAATGCTCATTTTAATATTACAAAAATAGACACCTACTTACTTGATATTTACTTGCAGAGTTAGATGTAATATAATCATATAGATGCTATCTATGCCTACATCTGATAGCAAAACTAGTTCCAAGATCAAACAGATATTAAAATGACATATTTTATCTAAATATAGCACAGGTGTACGGATTCTGCACAGCAAGATTTAAAATCCGTATATTAATCGAAAAACAAAAAAACTACTAACTTTAAACTCTAGCGATTTGTATACATCATACAAAAATATTTAACGGGTCTTAATCGCATAAAATTAACTTATTTATGATATTTTTATACATATGTGTTTCCGACGTTTCGACCGTCATGTACTGGTCGTGATCGTGGGGGGACTACTGTCCCTTTTACGCGGTTAAAACCTTTTAAATAATTTTCTAAAAGCCGAAAATTTTCCTACTCCACCTCCTCTAGCTTTTGATGTCTCAAGAACCGTACACGCCGTTCTCATTTTACTATACTCGCCGTTGAACTGTGCGCCGTATATTGTGGGTTCGATCCCTACACGGACAACACTGAAGTGATTCACAAATTGTTGTTTCGAATCTGAGTGTTCCTGTAACCATTTGGTAACTTAAGGCGAGGACATATGTGAATTGGGCGTCATTAGGAATAAATTAAAACCGTTTTTCTCCGTGATTGTTATAGCAAATAAATCCAAAAAAATATGTCTTAATCTACATCATATAAAGCATTTTCTCTTAGGTACCAAATCCTAAAAAAAGTATTTTAAATATCTGAATAAAATATGCAAAGTGACCTCTGTTTTTGTAGTTATTACCTTTTTTCTCCTAATCTATCAATAATAACATTGTTTAAATTAAATCAGCCTCTTATATATTAGAACACCAATTAGGGAACCTTCAGCTTATTTTTACAAATAACTTTACTTATTATTTTCTAAGGATTTTTTTACGTCACCGATACTCGCAAATCGCGCGTGGACAACTAACCTGTAGTACGACAACAGCAAGGTCAACGGCGTATATCCACCTCTTAAATATATGTAAAGTCCCACGCGATACAGGATTTATTCCTAGAGCAACCCTTTGGTGCGACAGATTATGAAGACTAGTTTTTATAAAAAGATGTTTTGTAAAGACTATTCATTATAAAAAAATCTTTGTAGGTAATGAACTAAATACTACATTGACAAATATTGTAAAAAGTTAGGTAAGGCTGTCTACACACTAGCGTTTGTCCAGCGTAGGCGTCCGATGAACGTATGCGCAGCGCAGACGCCGCGACAACGCGGCGCGTGCGTCGCGTTGTCGCCGCTTCTCTACTGGAACAATCAGTACGCAGCGCTAGCGCCGCGTGTGCGCAACGTATTAATGATAATACCGAAACGACAACGAAATTGTGTAACGTCTGCGCCGTGCTAGCGCAGCGTTTAATTAACTGCAGAGGAAACGTTACGACAACGCGACGCACGCGCCGCGTTGTCGCGGCGTCTGCGCTGCGCCTACGTTCATCGAACGCCTACGCTGGACAAACGCTAGGGTGAAGGCAGCCTAATATGGTAAAAGCTACATCTCGTAGGCATGCAATCCCGAAAGCGGCGAGTCACAAGGTCAGTCATCGATGTCATCATATTTGGCCAGTCATACGACTAACAGCTGATGTGTTTCGGCCTAACCTGTTCAGAATATAATAGTATAAATGACAATATATTATTAAAGAGACGCTTCGCTTATAAAGTGATCCATGCCTTCTAACAAATGAATGGAACAATATTATGCGTTCACTAATAAATTATGACATACATACATAACTACATAACTTCACGCCTTTGTCCCCGAAGGGGTGGGCAGAGGTGTATTACACACCCACACTTCGCCAGTTATGTTTAGGTCTCAATGTAATAGGGGGCGAGCCTATTCCCATCTGCCGGGCACATTGTTAGGCGAGCAAAAATTTTTTTTTTTAAAACACACATAACTTCGAAAAATCGAAGGTGTGTTTTTTTTTTTTTTTTTTTTTTTTATTGCTGCTAGTGGCAGACGAACGAACGGCCCATCTGATGGTAAACGGTAACCGCTGCTCATGGACTTCGCTAATGTCAGGGTATACACAGCAAAGCCGCTGCCTACCGTGAAAGTAATGCTCTCTTTAAACCTCGTTTGAAGAAGGACAAGTCATAGTGCTCGGGAAACACCGCAGCAGGTAGTTCATTCCAGAGCCTACACGTACGTGGTAGAAAAGATCGCTGGAAGCGCACCGTACTAGATGAGAACGCTTCCAGGTAGTACGGGTGAACTCTACTGCGTCGGCGAGTGGTACGTTGGTAGAAGGGTGACCCTGGTACCAAATTAAACAATTCTTCGGAGCACTCCCCGTGAAAGAGTCGGTAAAATACGCAGAGAGAACCAAAGTCTCTCCGCTGCTCCAGCGACTCTAGTCTAGCCGTGAGATCGGGATCATCGACGATTCGAACAGCTCGTCTCTGTAGGGAGTCAAGTGGATCAAGCTGATATTTTGGCGCTCCAGCCCAGAGATGTGAGCAGTACTCCACATGTGGCCGGACTTGCGATTTATAAAGCATAAGCCGTTGGCTTGGTGTGAAGTACCACTTAGCCCGGTTCAGCACTCCCAGCTTCTTGCTTGCCAATTTGGTTTTATCCTCCAAATGACTCCCAAATTGGACTTTGTTCGATATTTCGACGCCGAGGATCCCAATATTCTCGGCAATATGCAGGGGTACTCCTTGAAACCGAGGCGCTATAACGAAAGGGTCCTTCTTCGCAGTGAACGCGCATACTTGTGTCTTAGTGGGGTTAAATTGAACAAGGTTCTTTTCACCCCATTTGGAGGCGCGCCCTAGAGAGTCCTCGACTTCAGACACAAGTTGCAATCGTCTTTCCTGTACCTGGCTCCGAGGGACATTCTGGTGGCTGGTGTACCGCGCATCACCCGTACTGTCATCTGCATAGCAATGCATGCTCTCAATTGACAACAAGTCATTGATATGCAAGATGAACAGCGTTGGGGAGAGCACCGAGCCTTGTGGGACGCCAGCGTTGATCGACTTCATTTCGGAGCAGCTGCCGTCTGCGACGACTTTAATGCTCCAATCAGCCAGAAAGCTGGCAATCCATTTTCAGAGTCCCTCGGGGATTCCATAAGATGGTAACTTCGATAGAAGTGCCCTGTGCCAGACCCGGTCAAACGCCTTGGCAATGTCAAGGCTAACGGCTAGAGCTTCGCCCCCACTCTCCAAGGCTTCTGCCCAGCGGTGTGTAAGGTACACTAGAAGGTCGCCAGCCGAACGACCATGCCGGAAACCGTACTGGCGGTCGCTGATCAGCTGGCGATCCTCTAGGTACTGGAGGAGTTTGTTGTTGATGACTCGCTCCATTACCTTGGAGAGTAAGGACGTTACCGCTATTGGCCTGTAGTTTGACGGGTCCGATCTGTCACCCTTTTTAGGAATAGGGTGAACATGGGCTATCTTCCACGAAGATGGAACCCTGTAAGCATTATAGGAAAGACGATATAAGCGCGTTAATACGGGGGTCAACTCAGGGGCGCACGTCTTCAGCACCACTGCTGGGATGCCATCAGGCCCACTCGACTTGTGGATGTCTAGAAGTTTGAGCTGCCGCCTGACCGCACGTTGTGTAATGCGGATTTCAGGCAGGGAGCTCCCACACCAGGGGATGGACGGTGGTGTGGCTCCCTTGTCATCCAAGGTCGAGTTCGAGGCAAATAGTTGGACCAAGACGTCAGCCTTGTCTTTTGCGCTATGGGCCAGACTGTCATCAAATTTACGCAGTGGCGGGAGACTGATCTGGCAGAAGTTGCCTTGCGCAGCTTTAGCGAGCGACCAGAAAGCACGACTCCCTGAGGGATATCTTCCAAGCCGCTCACCAATTCTGGCAACGTGTTCTGCCTTGGCGTCAGCAATAGCCTTCTTGCTGGATCTAGAAGCGGCGTTGAATAAGCGTTTCTTCTCCTCGACCCAAGGACTTCGACTCTTCCTGGCCTCGTTCCAGGCCATATATGCTGACTGCTTTTGCTGCGCAGCCTCCCTACAGGTTTTATTAAACCACGGGCGGCTGCGCCCGCCAACAGGTATGTGGACGTTTGGGATGAATAATTCCATCCCAAGGAGTACCACTTCTGTGACACAGTTAGCACAAGAGTCGGGGTCATCAGAGGAGAAACAGTGCCGCTTCCATGGGAAGGACGCGAAGAATTCCCGCAGTCCATCCCAATCTGCTGACTTATATTGCCAGACTCTGCGGGAGCCAGTCGCATTGGAGCGATCTGATTTCGCAACGGGGGCTGTGGTGCGGACAAGGCAGTGATCTGATGACCCGAGAGGTGCATCGACCACCACCCTGTAACCGCATGGGTGCGTAGTCAGCAGTAGATCCAACAAGGAGGGTACATGGCTCACAACGTCTGGGATACGGGTGGGCTGTTTCACCAGTTGTGAGAAGCCATAGGCCGACGCCATATTGTACAGGGTCCGACCCGGGAGGTCAGTGGTCCGGGATCCCAACCACTCCTTGTGGTGAGCGTTAAAATCACCAAGGACCACCACCTCCGCGGAAGGGAACTGTTCCAATATTTTATCAGTCCCCTCTTGGACGCTCTCAATTAATTGAGTTGGCCCCAACTCACTGGCATGAGACCTGTAAAGGCACGCGTAGATTCGGGATTGGCCCCCATGATCTACTCGTAGCCACAAAATTGACAGGTCTCGATGCTCGAGGCCCCGAAGGCGGCGGTAGCAAATATCGCCCCTGATGAAAACGCACACCCCGGCTTTACGGTGGAAGGAATGCTCCAATTCGTAACCGGGGTATTTCAAGTACGATATATCGTCCGGGGCGCCTATTTGCGTCTCCGTTAAAAAGAGCAGGGCAGGCCGCGCCGTCTCAAGGTGGTGATGGACGGCGTCGAGGTTGCTGTGTAGACCCCTAACATTACAGAAATCCATTTTTATTGTGGATATGGAGTCCGCCGTGGTAAAACTTCTGCTCTTATTTTTCTTACGCGCCATGATTTCTGAGAGAGAGCGAGGGATATGGGAAATGAGTGTGGTGAAGTCTAAGTGGTGCCCAAAGAAAGTGTATAGCCGTGTGCGGGGTGGATCCGCGAGTTGTGTGGGGAGCTGACATGCAGCACGGAAGGGCCCCCGGTGCCCCCTCGACTGCAGCCACCGGGATCCACTCCGGTCTCCTACCCCGGCACGATGTCTGCAGAACGAGATTTTCGCCGGTTGGCGGAACAGCCTCCCGAGTAGGATGGCCTCGGGTTCGGGTCCCCTACTGACCGGCAGGTGGCCGGCGTAACCATTTCCACCAGGCCTCCCTGAACTGCACGTCAGACCCCCACGCCCAACAAACCCACCACGACTTTTGCCAAGCTGGCCTCAAGCCCCACGCAGACTCCACAACACCCAGGGAAAGGATGGGAGAGATGGGAACGGCTACTCTGCCCTTCAACCGGAACGCAAGTCTGCTTCGCGACCAAAATAGACAGGGTGGTGGTACCTACCCGTTCGAAACCAGCTTCTAACAGGTGTTACCTATTAGAAGACTGGTCTCTTCCACCAGTGATAGGAGGGGTAGGGGGGAGTAGGGCAACAATACCGCGGGCGAAGTAAGGAGTGCAGTATTGATGGCTAAGGAAGCCGGGCGCGCGTACCCGAAGTCGCCTATATTGCAGCCGGACAGAATACAAATAGGTTAGACCCCCTGGCTGTGCCCGGGGTACCTGGGAATCGAACCCGTGACCATCACACCACTGGGCTATCGTCGCTTCATAATAAATTATTATGAATAAAAATACAGTCTGCAGCAATGCTCAGTAAAATGATGCGCAGGAATTCAAACTACTTACTACATACTACATTATACATTACATAGCGCTGTCATTCAAGAGTAACTATAACACCAAAACTGATTGGCAGCCCCATTTAAAAATGCATTATAGTCTCATCTCTCAAACTGGTTATCAAACCTATACCTAGCAACTCAAGTCTCACTCAACGCCACAAATATTAACAAATACCAGAATACCAAATTATGTTATTAAAAAAACGGAAGGTACTTTAACGATCAAACTAATACTCACAGAGGTAATTTAAATCCCAATGACCAATCACAAACAAAATAAACGACGGTAAAACAACACGTCCAGTCATTCTAATGGTCGCCAGTTACCATTAATACGTAAAACACACATTTTTACTTAAGACAATGCTCAATAAATTACTTACAAAGTAGCCAGGAAACACCAGTTCCAAGTAGCAAAAGATAAGGAAGTTCTTAAAACCAAGTTTATGGAGTTTTACTAACGAGAAATGCGTGTACTATTAGAAAGAGAATTCTTGAGCTAAATGACTATGGCCACTGGTTAAGCTACTTCGCATCACATTCCTAATAAATAACTTTAAATGGCGTTCATATTACCTATTCAGCCAAATAGCGAAGCCAATCTCATCTTACTAAATTATAGTTTTAAATATTAATTAATTCCTGCCATGATTATAGGTATTGTACTATTAAATGGAATGATCATCTAAATACTAAAGGTCTCATTATTTCTAAATAGCCAACTAAATGTAATAATAAATTGTATTATAGAACATAAATTCTATGATGTTAGCTGCAAGGTAGAAACAGAACTTGTCGATGGCACAGTCGAAAGATGGGCTGGATCTAAATGTTTATGTGAATATTTTTACTCCATCATAATATATACCGTAGGTAGTGATACTTAGAAAGTCCTTATTAAAGATTATTGTATTAACTTTGCAAAATGTTCAGCACATTTGGCAAATATGAAATTAATTATTTCAGTCGTTTTGCAAGCTTTGCATACGGACGTTAGAAGAATCCTCGAACATTTTTATTGAAAAGGGAAAATCTCATAAAAAAGGATCAATGATTGAATACGAAAGTTAAACGGGATTATTAATTTCGCAAGGCTATATCACGATAATACCGTTCTAACATACCTATCTACTTTCTGTTTCAAAATATTAAAGCGTTTATTAAAACGTTACTCTCCGCTACAATAAAAAAACTAATCGATACTTTGTTTGCTGTTTACTATCAAAACAACGACGTATGATTTGAACTTCGAACAGTCATCGTCTATCCTTTTTACTCTTTTTTTTTTCTTTCTTACGTACCTGTCATGAGGAAGGAGGTTGTATAAACAACGTGCTACCTTGAACTTTATGATCGCAAACGCAACCTCGGTTTCAGCCAAAGTTTATCTATGTTTGAACGGGAAATTACTTGTTAATAAATATACGTAGTAGGTATGCGTGGAAGCTATTCGCCTGTTTCCGTAACTATTATATTATACTGTTTTAATTACAATACGTAGATTTATAATATTTTATAAACTTTTGCACGCACCTTCACAGCATAGTATTCAGCGGCTTTTCAAGCAAACATTCGACTGCCTATTTTCCGTCCCTTGGGGGTTGAGAAAACATTCAGATGGCTATTTTCCTCCCTTAGGGGAAGAGAAGTAAAAATCTTTCCGTTGTAGGTGTTGTCGTCAACAAGAGAACCTTATTTCATGATGCTAGCTTTAGTACTGAGTTTAGGCTCTACGATGATAATATGTTAAGACATCTACACTAAATATTATAAAGAGGAAAAATTTGTATTTTTGTTTGTTTGTTTGTAATGGATAAACTCAAAAACTACTGGACCGATTTCAAAAATTCTTTCACCATTAAAAAGCTACATTATCTGCGAGTAACATAGGCTATTATATTTTATTTTACAAAAATAGGGTCCGCAATATACTTATATGGATTTTTCGGGTAGGTACGCGAAGTAGTTCCCTCAGGACGCGGGTGAAACCGCAGGAAACGGCTAGTCTTATTATGATTCTTCAGTATGAATGTTTGTCATCTAACTCCACATTTAGATAAAATTTTGTATAAGTATATTTCAGTAGGTTCCAGGGTTGTTGATATGAAAATACGATTGGACCCGTCAGGAAGCGTGTCACTAAATTTGATTTGCAGAATAGACGGGACGACGTCAGCCTGATCTATTAATAACTGTATAGATACCTACGGATTTCTAGTACTTTGCGGCAAATTCTTGGCAAGCAAATCGACTAGACTCTGAATGTCTTTCTGTTTGACTTAATCAAAATAATTAAAAGACAAACAATAGCTGCAAACACGAAGTGGCAGCCATTAAGTAATTGTAACACTTTCATTTTGTAATGCAACCGTATGTAGACACGTCGAAATGAATAGGGTCATTTCGCCTGTTCGCGTCCACCCCCCTATTCGCGTCCATTTTGCGGACCTCCCTTTAAAAATGCTCGGAAATAAGTATACTAACACACTAATAAGATGAAAAGTCAGTATCGCCAATACCTCGACGTATAAGAGACACGCACAAATAGACAAAAGTTCCGTGCGCCCAGCTTAACCTGTTTAAAAAAATTTGTTAATCTCGGTGGTTCAACAAAAGAGTGCAGATGCGCGGGATATAAATAAAAAAATAGTGTGCAGCGGCGTGTTTGACGGTAAGTATTTTATTGTTTTATGTGAATTTTAGGATACATAGCTGTTTCTAGACATTAATAATGAAAAGACGAATAGTATGAATTATGAATTAGCTTGTTTTTTTTTATAGTTAACAATTAAAATAAGGTGGACGCGAATTAGAACACCGAATTTATAAAACTTCCACTTTGCGTCCACAATGGACGCGAACTCGTCTATTTATGATTTCTTTAGTTGTTTATTTTTATGTGATTTAAATATGAGAGAGAAATTGGGATTTTCTTTATTTTAACATTAATAGTATGCAATTGTAATGACCAATTTGCGTCCACATTATTATGATTGTAATAAAAGATACAATCGATATAATAATCGATCACAAGTGGACGCAAACTATACCTGCAAGGGATAATATTATAGCAAATTGCGTCCATATTTTCATGAAATAGAAATGATCGCATAAATACATTCTATATATATATTTTTTTATAATTTAAAATGCATTTTTGATTAAGACTGAGTTTAAAATTGAATTATTACATTTAATTTCTTTTATTCCATATTTTTTCTACTCAAGATGAGTTCTTAGGAGACAAGAAAGAAGAAGGAAAAAAAATACAAAAGATGATTAATTATAGAAAGCGTTTTGTGATATTCGTAAGAAGAAGAAATCGATAAGACAAATCTGTACATAATTATGTAAAAATTATGCTATTCCGAAGACCACAATATTGGACAGCATGTATCGTTATTTTTTTATCTTTGATTTTAAGTTCCATCGACGTTGAGAACAATAAATAGTTATTTATAGTTTCTATAAAGTGATTTAATAATGATAATAATGTAGATTTTTTATAACTTTAATCGTAAATGTAGAAATTGTTAAAAGTCAACCTTTCTTTAGATTGTCTTAAAAATATCACCCTTATATGAAGGATTATAAGGCTGATATTGTTAAGACTAAGCTGGTGGTCGCGAACTGGTCCACAGGTGGACGCAATTTGGATTTTTTGGACGCAAACTGGGTAAAATGCCATATTTTGAAGTTTGTCTATTTAAAAAAAAACACAACAAGTTTCGAACAAAACTGAAAGTTATTATTAAAATAGACTATATAATGAACGCATTGCATAAACTTTTCATTGAATAAATTTGCTGGAACATTTTATTTTCTCCTTCAAACTTGTCAACTGCACTAAATGGACGCGAACAGGCGAAATGATCCTACGTAGCGTGGAAACAAGAACAGATGTAACTGTTAATATCATTGTTTTATCATTTAGATGTTAAAAACGAACTAAATGAGATTATACTTTACCTGACAATTGCTACTTGAAATTAAGTATTTAGAGAATAACTACTTACTCCACTATTAAATAAAACATTTTTTTATATAAAAACCTACAAGGTGCCTACCTACTACCTACCTACTTCGTGAAGTGTGTGGATGCATACTTGCCACTCTTTGACAGTAAAACTGCTGAATTGATTTTGATGAAACTTCCATAATTTCATTAGGTATGTTGCCTAGCCTTATACTATGATATTCTCATATAAGGCTAGGGTTTGTTTGGTTTCTAAAACCGACATAAACGCGGGCAGTGCCGCGGTTGGAACACAGTGTTTATTTAAATGAATAGGAATCATTTTAAAATAAGTATGCATTCTAAAATTATTATTAGGTACAGGTAAAACAGTATAAACTCTTTGCATAAGAAGCAGAAAAAAGTAAATAAGTAATTAATGTAGGTACCTACAGCTGAATTAATTTAAAATTATTTTATATATCGTTTCACTTATCAATTATAGCCGTTATAAAAGATTCAACAACCTCATCAACGTGGTTTGATTTTCGAACGCGGCAGTTCATTAGTCCTAATTGAATTAATTAAAATTCGTCCTCGTTATAAACTGAGTTTTACAAAAAATAACATGATGCGTACTTCATTGAACATACAATGAATCACGTAGGTAGAATGATAGAATCCACGCATTATATTAACATTATTCTGAATATTTTTTTTGAAATATAGATGTGTTTAGCACGCATAAACGCATAATGATGTAGGCTGTAGGTATGTGTAGTAGCAGGTAATGGTAATATTGTAAACATCGCACGGTAAACAATGTTTATTACTAAGTAGGTATATGACAAACAAGCCTGAATGAAAACGTACCTCCTTGGGCAAATGTCAAACAGTAGTTAATAGAATTTTATAAAAAAAAGTTATCGTAAAGCCAAGTGTCTACGGTCAGTGATCCTACATCTGACGAACAGACCACTCAAAGCGGTTTGCGTCGTTCAATCGCAGAATAATTAACTTTTGAGCCAACGAAATCAATTTCCTCGGCTATACCCTTACTTGGGCAGTAAAATACTAACTGTCTATCAAACTTAGCTTGCTTGTTAGCTATACTCGACTTTGATGTCTAATCATAAAGATTATTGTCCTATGTAATCATTAGAAAATAGGTAGGTACTACCATAAGACAATGTTTCATAAATAATTTTATTCGTAAACAATACCAGTCTACCAGCGTGATCAGTTATAATTATAACTTAACATAAAAACCGTATTTTTTATTTCACTCCCAGATTTCTTGTTCGTACTGCTGATTAATTTATCTTTATAAATAGATGTTTATGCAAAAAAGCGACGTGAAAAACCTGATATCAAATCATGGACGTCAGACCACTTCGATAGTTCAAATATTGATCAATTATTACACGATACCTGATAACTCAACCTGACAGTGCGAACCACAAAACGATAACTACACATGCACGAATATCTTACTAAATGCGAATAATAAAATGACCAAGAAAATTACAACATTATGATTTAATGTAGTCAAGATATCAACCGAACCCGATAACGTCTAAGCTAGGAAATTCGCATGATAATTTGCTTTATGTTGTACGGATTACGTCTCATTGCACTCGTTTTAAATAATGCTACTTATGTATTACAGTTTTAGCTGACGAATAAATATTTGGTACTCACGTCGTAACTCCACGTGCACGAAACGCCGGCGAACTTAGCGACGCAGCGACCCAGCTCTACATCCTCGTGAGTGGTGTACAGGTGCTTCAGACAATATTTCACGTGAGGCGCTACTCTCTTCAGCGTCTCCCTCGAGAATAGCACACCAGGACCACCCATACAGAAATTTTCATTATAATCCAGAGCCAGAGCATCCCTTTCGTCACTGGTACCTCTTCCAGCCTGACCGATGAACTGGGGCTTTCTACTATCCACTGATCGCAAGAACTCCTCCAACTTATCACCTCTCACATAGACGTCGTCGTCCGCGCGCATAAACCACTCGAACCTATCTCCATATTTTTCGTACATATACAATAACATCAAAAATGACTTCTTTTGAGGAGGATAACTGTCGTCCACATTACGCAAAGGAACTAAAGGCAAACCTGGTGCACGCGACACTTCCGAACTGAAAAACGCGATCCTTCCAGGCAAGTCCTGGCTCCAAGTTTCATACACTGCTTTAGCACGGGAACCTAAATATTGTTCAGCTGTCATAACACCTACAAACACTAGTGTCCTGTTCGAATTGTGAACAGTCTCGTTTGGCAACAGCCCTATCAGAGATAGAGGGTCGGGATCGACGTAGGATTTCGCCGATTCTGGACATGACTCGATAGTCGTCCTCGATGAAGTCCTTAAACACAACTTGAGGAATATCCCGAAGGTTACGCCGAGCGCGATGCCCGCCGCAAGATGCATCCACCTGCTCCTCCGAGGCATCGTGGTAACACTGAGGAGTCAATACAAGCACCCACGTTTACCCGGCGTCCACATGTGTGCATTCCAGGAATAACCTTTTTATCCCTTTTTTGTAGCGACCGGGAGGGGTAGACATTAGCGGGCGGCTTTTTTGTTCGGTTTTCGCTCCCATCGGTTGGAGAGCGATCACATGGCCGCGCGATGCGGGCGAAATGTCGCGCACGAATTCGAACCCTATCACGCTATCGCCGGCCTAAATATCGGTTTCGCAGATGTTATCGGCGGTGCAAGCGCGGCGAGGTGCGGCGCGTATAGAAATGCGACCCGTTCATGTTACGTTACACGGCGCGCCGAACTAATCGTATCGCGCGTGGGAACAGTTCGACTCGTGCGCCGACCGTCGACCAACTGCACCGTTCCAAAACAAAACTCAAGCAGCGGTAATTCCGAGTGTCCGTATTCTTGGTTGCGTCTCTCTCGCGCGCGCGATTTCGCAGTATCTGCGTCCTGCTTCGAGCCGTATCGGAATGAACTTGCCCCATTCATCGCAGCATGTCTGGCCGGTGATGACAATAGACAATGCGGTGGTCGCCCATTGTCTGCTGGGTCACCGGCTCGCGGAAACTACATTTTATGACCTATTTGCAAGAGTCCGGGAACTACGCCAGACTACAGGAAGCTGAGTTCCTTTACCTGACTGAACTATTACAAATTCACCTAATAACAATGTTGAAAGGCATTGGTGTCTGAAGAATGCCCTTGTTACAACCAAATATACATGTGATTAAATGTTGCCATGCAACTTCCAATATTAATATTGTGTTAGTTGTAATATCTGCCTACTACAACTATTGCTTTTCTAGTTGATCTGTCATATTATATACTTAAGCACTTGATATCACACTGGAACAGCGTAAACTTAAAACAACACCTTATTTAAACAATCGAATGCGTGCACGCACTCATTAATCACAGTCTTGGCATTGACCTGCTACGCAAAAAGGTACAGAATAACCCAAATCCAGTTTTCTGTAACGTTCCTATCACGTCGTGTTAAAGATCATTTTACAAGTGCATAGTAAACCGTTAGTAAATTAAGAACAGATGTGTTGACGCCACCTCATCGCAAGATTTGCATAGCGTGGCTCCTATCCGTCGGCACCGCAGTTTGTATAAAGAAACCTTCCTGTTTTTTGCTCGTTCGCCACGATTGCAGGAAGTCTCAAAGAGTTCGCCAACGGACTACTTTAATTAAATAAGTTGTGAGGACGGGACGGATGTTGAACTCAGGTCCTGTTTTTACAAAGGACAATGGTCATCACATTTGGCAGTTATTTTTTGTCACAGTAGCAAAATGGATGATGGATGAGGGACAAAGGAAAAAATAACGCTTAGTTTAATCCACAGGTTTAATCATAACCTGCGTTCAATTTCAAAACGAATGATTTGTCAAAAATAAATACGTTAGGGACATAGCATTGTAAAGAGTATTACCTATCAGTTAAAATATTGGGCAAATTAAAATAATTAGTACCTATATCTCCATAGTTTTAGAACATGCAGCAAGGCATCTAGAAAGGTATTAAACGTTAAGAACCAAGAAGAATTCTTCTAAAAACTTTTGGACGCTTTATATTCAATCCCACGCTAGACAGCGTGTAGTCGATGCCGTTAGATAGATTCCTAGAAATTACACGAACAAATACCTAGATTCAGAACTAATAAGGTTCATGTGCAATTGCTTCCTGCCAACGAGCGGTCTGCATGGAAAGCGATAAAACTCACAACGCTAATATATAACTGGGTTAATTATATCACAATTACATGCTTATGAAAGGCGTAATTTCGTTACAGCCTCATGGTTGTGAGAAATTGCGTTTAGCGTTAAGTTAATAACAAATTGATTTCTCGGCCTCACTGACTTTTCTCGCTTTGAGAACGTTTGTGCCATATTAGACTAATATTTGTCCGTGTGGTGACGGATTAAGAATACGGAATGTCACCACCCCATATTATCCCATGGATGTCGTAAGAGCCGACAGAGGGAGCATATTATGCAGAGAACAGCACTGTAAGAGAAGGAAAACTTGATACAAACCCTATACCAACCCGTTTGGCCAGCGTGGTATAGTAGGCCAATTCCTCCTTTCAAAGGAGAGGCCTAGTCTAGCAGTGGACTGTTAAAGGCTGATGATGATGAGACTAATATTAATTCATTCGCAGATTAGGTACCTAAGAACGAGAAACGGAATCGTTATTCTTTCTACCGCAAAAAATTCGCACGGTGGAACAACTGCCTAAAGCCCTAAGGCGATCGATACAATTATTTGACGAACGTCGAATACGGATCTAGTTTTTCTGAGAATAGTTTTCCTTGATGGAGTATTTAATGAATACCAAGACTTACTTATGTAGGTACTTTATTGATTTGACTAACATTAAACTTCTGCATTTGGTACCTAAAGTAAGTACGTCTGTACCAAAAACATGAAGGCTGTACTGTACCTACAAAAATCTAAAAAGTATCTAAACCAGTGCATTTTTTTACTTGACGATATTCTCTTATGCTAAGCTAAATGTAGGTATATGAATATTTGTGAAAAACAGTAAACTTATTTTAGTGGATAGGTACCCACCCACCCTATCCAATAAGTGCTGGATCGACTGGCTGCTACATATACGTGAACTAGAAATAAGCTTTCGGTTAGGTTGGATATGTGAAAAACAGGAACAGGATAAAGTTGCCACGTTCTGCACCTCGGCAAACCCTTTGCGATAATTATTAGAAAATGACTGAAGGCTATCTACTGAGTGGTATCTTCAATGGTACTGTCCATAAAGTCTACGACAATTACGGGAACCGACGCCTGATCGTGCCCTCTGAGGCACTGGGCAGCTGATAATTAACAATTGAATAGGTACACACGTAACTTCACTCTCGGTATGGCTGACCTTCGGCATCTCCACTAGGAATCTTAGTAAGCTTTGTGAATATTATTATGTAATGACATGAGTCTTGTTTGTCAAAATAACCACAGTTTTACGCAAATTTAAGCAATAATTTTATCGAATGTAAGTAAACATGTAATGAGGGTAGGTATCGAAACATGCAATAGAGAAGACGGCGCCGAAGACTAATCAGCTCGTGACTGATCAAATTCATGTCCAAAAGATGTCTTGAGCGCTTGAATGCCTCGCCGTTTAACACTGCGCGGAGTGTTGTAGGTTTGATCCTCATACAAGGCAATTCGGTCATTATTTTGTTGTTTTGAGTCTGGATATAGGCACTTTTTGGTCGTTGATTAAATTAATGTTTGTAGTTTATACTTTTATTCCTTGTGTGGTGGTTATAATTGCAAAGCAAAATTATTAATAACCGTACCAATAATACTTTAGTACTTGTATATATTCTGTGCCAATAAGTTAGTGTCAATCGGACCCACATTCGCTTTAACATTATTTCAAATCCTCCTGAATCACTCTGTATAATGGTGAATACCATATGAAAACTAGTTTTTGAGTTAATCGCGAACAGACAGACGCCGCGAAGGACTTTGTTTTATTTTTGTATTGTCCGATTAGGCCTACCCACCTATTACGATATGCGTTAAAACCGTTTAACAAACCTACAGTAATATTATGATTGGCTCCTGATCAACTGTATTTTTGTGCTTAGTTATTCCCCATAAGTATAATCTAAGTTTTGAAATTCTATCGGAAACACTGTTTTTCTAGCCCATATCGCTACTGTTATCGACTTCGCCTGGCCTCTTAAAAATACATTCCAGAATTGTTGGTAATAATGCGTGTACCTACGCGATAAAAGTAATCGTATAATAGGTAAGACTGCAATGAACACTTAATTAATGATTATTTACTAGCGTTTGCTCACGAGCTTAAGCTGCTTATTAGGTACTGCAAAGTTTCATTGACATACAAACCTCAATCCCGTTTAGTAACATTGTTTTAAATTTCCACAGTTGGCTTTGTACGCTAATGTTCGATCCAGGGTGATGAGGTATTTAGGGTGGACGCAATGAGCAACGGAAGTGTCTCGCCAGAAGATGTTAAGAGCACGCTTCACAAATCTGTTCCGCAGATGAAATACACAGGATTGTGTTATTGCCGATTTAGGTTTCAACTATTCGTAGTAGTAAGTATCTAGCTTTGACAGTGCGAGTGATAGAGTAGCCTAGCCTGTTCAAAAGTTTTGGTTCCTGTTGCGAGCGCCAAGTCATCTGAATCCTCGGTTGGACATTTGCATTGCTGTAAATATTAAAGAGGATCGGGGCCAATACACTCCCCTGAGGCAGTCCATTCTTTTGGCTGCGCCACCTGCTCTACTCCGAAAGCATATGGGCTTGGAAATGTCTATTACGCTAAAGCTCGACGAGAATACGGACTTTTTATGTCGCCTGTGATGTTCGAAGCCTTCCATAGTCGTCTCCGTATTTTTACGGTGTTGCAAGCGGCTGACATATCTACAAAGATGGCTCCCGTAACTTCGCAAGCCTCAAACCCGTTCTTTATGTAATGTGAGTCAAGTTTAGAACTTGGCCACAACATGACTGCCACGGCCTGAAGCTAGCTTGCTAAGGGATCAGTTTTGGATCTATGACCCAGTTGATTAAGGAGCATTCTCTCACTTAGTGTGTGTGACAAAAGAGTGAAATGAGAAAAAAACTTTTTAGATCATCTGGACTTTTACCGGGTTTCAGAAAAAGAAGGAAAAGAAAGAAAGAGAAAAGCTATCTTAGATTTCAATATTATTCTTATTCACTTTACAGTTTTATTTGTACATGGATTGAAGAGGAGATGGATGGATTGAAGCAGATGGCTGACTTTATGTTTCAATAAGTTGCTGCATGAGGATACTAGGTATACCTACCATTTCTTTTTAATCAGTTTATATACAAGAATAACAAACAATAATTATTGGTGAATAACGAAAATAAAAAATAAATTTATGAAACCAATTTGGTTTTATGCCTGGTCTAGGTACGGTGGATGTAGTTTTTTTACTTCGCTCTTGCGAAAACTACAGGGATAATAAATTGGATATGATCTTCGTCGACCTAGAGAACGCTTATGACCGAGTACCTCCTAATTCTATAGTGGGCCCTTAAGAAGAAGTGCCTGACAAGTCCCTGATGTCTGATTCACGTCATGTACACTGAATGGCGTACGCAAGTCCGGTCTGCAACTGGAATTGAAGCGCTTAACTTCCGCAAAATTGATCGGAATTAGGCAACGAATCCACACGTACGATTGATATAGAAGATGATAGGGCTCGGGCTCGGTGACAGATCCGAAAATGACTTCGAAGAAGATATACGAGAAAGAATTGCATGTAGCAGAGTTGAAAATGTTTTTCGTGTGAGTTTGTGGCCAACTCTAGTGTCGGAGTTTTCAGACCGCCCGAAGGCCTCCGGCATGGCCTAACGATCTTTATCTTGAGACAAGAACCGGGACCGACAGCTTTACGTGCCCTCCGAAGCACGGTAGCGCTCAGATGTAAATGCGACACACGGTCACCCATCCAAGTGGCAGCCTGTGCAAGCGTTGCTTAACTTTGCCGATCTGTTACGAACGGCAAGCCAAGTCTCGCTATGAGCGCTACAATGAGAATGTTATGATAAATGTATGGAGTGACGAGAATGGACAGAACTAGGTATGAATTCGTTAGAGGTAGTCTGAAAGTGGCGTTCACAGAGGAGAAAGTAAAAGGAAAGGAAATCGTTTGGCTCAGTATGAACACGTTATGCGAAGAGATAATCTGTATGAAAGTAAACAATTAATAACGTGGTAAATATGAAGATAGAGGCACGAGAAGGGAGAGAGCGGCCAAGAAAAAAATCACTGTTTGACAATGGATATAATAAAAAGAACGAGTAAATGATTGAATTACGAGCGACGGCAAATTGGGACCAGGGCAAAAGAATGATGAAGTGGGCTCGAATGAGAATAAATAAATGGGACGTGTCTTATTACGTAAAGTTCTAAATTATCAGCAGCAAAGTACGACATTTGATATAGATTTTTCGCTTTTATAACTTATCCTACGTGTCTTACGAGGATAAGAGTAAGACGTACTCTTGTCTTATGTATTACGTAATATGCAAAATACGTTGTTTTTGTTCCTATGTTGGATTCATATATTTTGACCTAAAAATCTAACCATATGAAAATAATTAATGTAACTATGCTATCACATCAGACAATATTGTAGGTACCTGTTAAATAAAACAACTAAATGAAAATAACAATTTTATTTATACATTTCGTTTGTGAAGCTGTAATGTATAAAATATCCATCCACACTACCGAAGCCTTCACTTACAATTTACTACTGTAACGTTCATTTATACTACAAATAAATAGAAAATATAGTTAAAACAGCTCCTTAGTAATGGGATATATTCACTCATTTTACATTATACTAGAGTATTTTTATTATCTACATATAAAAATAATATATTATAAGCTTTTGTGAAAAGCATAAATCGTGTTTTCATACAATCTTAATACAATCATTAATACTCGCACATCTTAAATACGAAAATCATGAATCGTTCACATTTAAAACTCTATTAAAAGCTGTATGAAAACACTACTCAGTAAGTATCGTAGCAAGGTGTGCTGAGAGTGAAAAAATATAAACAATCTACCTTCATCTTTATAATTGAACATTCACTAATCTTTACTATGCAGACCGATATTATAAATTTATTAAGAACACTCTTCCAATACAGAGCTAGAAGACAGATACAAATAGATATTCGAAACTTATTTGTGTGTCAGTGGCGTAACAATAAAGATGGACAAAACGCCATCGGAGACGTTAACCCCATTCCCCACCTCATCCACTCGCGACAGCTCAAAAGTACGTTACCCCGCTAGACATTCCTCAAGCACGCGGTTGCCACTCGACAGCCGAAAAGCACGTACAGCTCAAAAGGACGCGTCTCCAGCTCGTAAGCGTAGGTATTGTAGTAACGCCACTGAATGTCTTAATGTATTGTATTGGACCGGCTTTTCGTAGTTTTTGTAACAGATCAACAGAGCAGATATCCAAAATACACTGACAATATTATAAAACAAAGACTCGTATTATGTCAAATCAAGGCTAACATTTTTCACACAGTAATAAGCGTCACATTATGTAACAGGTAATTAAATTTATAAGAATGAAAAAAACAACGTGTGCAGAAGGTCTAGAAGATTAAATTATTTATTAATAAGTACCTACCTACGTACCTACTTAGTAACGTTACTCACAATTACTAAGTACATGCTATCTTATGATATATTTTTTACTCATGCAACTAATATACCTACGGAATCATTGAAGTGGCTGCCCATTTCACTCGGAACAATTATTATTTATATTAAACTCGTTTTGGTCACTTTTGCTTTATTTTATTTACCTATTACCTTTTTTGTCCACTCATTTTAATCTTTGTAGTCAAAACATACTTTGTTAAAACATTTTCCTCAATTATTTTGAAAAAGTTCGCAGGAAGTGGTTTTCAATCTGCTAGCTAAAATATTTTAGATAACATACGATATTTCCATGAAAACCCGAGATCCGTAAGGAAACAATATAATTACAATTTAACTTAAGACGTAATTTGTGTAGAGCCAAATCTATTTGATAATTTTACACCTTGTCAGCTCTGTCAATCTGTTACGTGTCCCAAAAATTAATATCTAAATCCATGTTCGGCAAAATTGTCTGCAAAAAGACCAGCTCATCACAACACATTCCACAATTCTTGAAAATGGGCTACTGCATAAGATTACAATCATGAGAAAATCATAGAAATTATAATAACAAAATTGCACAAGGTGTATTTACAATATAAACATTTCATATTACCACGCTACGAATATAGAAGAAGCAATCTCATATTCCTTCTACACTTTTAGGACATCTCACTCGCACGTATGGCGAAGGTGAAGCATTAGAAAGAGATGAAACGCTGCTTCTACATTCGTAACTCAACTCAAGAGTGCTCCAAAGTGCTTCTATAACGACTCGAATAAAATATAGAGCGCAGAGCGAAAGAAGGGCAGTCGCTCGTCTAAAGTTTACATAATAGTAGCTTTGTAACAAGCGCTTTCACTTTAAAAATGTTTTGGAAATGTTCATCCAGAATTGTGTACACAGATGTACCTCACAATTCATGGAACCGAGGCATGTGAGAAAAACAATGACTTGCAGAATTTGGCTTAAAAGTAAAAGATCAAACGCAAGAAACAGAACATTCACACAAATGGCGGTAAAGGCAATGGGTACCTAGTCTAGCACTTCAACACATTATTGATAGCGGCATAATTATACAGTTATTGTTGGTTGGTATTAGGGGTCGCAATACCGAATCATTTAACCTCTTGTATGCCGGAATTCCAGATACAATTAAAAAGCTATTGTGTCTCGCGTAGATATGCGTTCCGGCATACAAGGGGTTAAGCAAAACCGGTATTTTCGGTACTGGCCTCCGACAAATACCGGTATTCCGGTATTTTCGATATTTCTGAGATTAATATACAGTTGGTAAATTTAGTTTAATAAAGTACGTTTCCGGAGGAATAGTAAGTAAATGATTATATTTCCTAAAATAAAATTAATTTCACTAATCATTTCCTCGTTGACATATTGTTTTGTTGACAACTTTCTAAAAATTTCACAATTTTACGGACTTTTTCTATTAATTCTTTGAAACTAAATCCGTTGTTTTGATTAGTTCTACAAGTACAATTACCTACAACAATTCTCGTTCTTCAGTTACAAGAAAACCATAATTATCATCTTCATCATCATCATCGGAAGGAAAGGTGTCATTATTCTCATCGACTTCAGTTTCAATTATCCGAGATTGGCAATTCACTTTATTTTGTACAAGACATCTAGTATGGCAAGGTACTGTTGATGGAGTATCTATGCATCACGGCCAAAGGCTACCATTACAGAAGCACCGTCAGTTGTGGTACAACTTACCTCGTGTCTCAGGGATAATTCGACTGCTAACAATCTTTTCTCCAGCAACTGCAAGCAAGTTCTGGCTGGCATACTCCCAATAACTCTTACAAGGCCGAGATTGACAAAATTGACGAACGATGCACATCGACATTCATAAAACATCGATTACTTGAACTATTCCATCTAGAGTCAGCGAGACCTTAACTCCGTCATTATTTAGTTTTTGAAGTTGGTTTATTAAAGTACAATTTCACCGTGCTTCTTCACAATGTTTTAATCGAATTTGATGATGTAGGCAATTTCTGGCCAGATTGCGCCAGATGTCTTTGGTCATTTGAAGTAATAAAACAACTGAAAAGTACTTGTAAAATAATCTGTTAAATTCTATTTAGATCGTTATTTTTCTATTTGTGTTTAATTTATTTTTCTAATACCAAAAATACCGAATATCCCGGTTTTTGTGAAATTAAAACCGGTATTAATAACACGAACATTTGGCCCGGTATCCCGGTATTTTCGAAATTCGAAATCCCGGTTTGCGACCCCTAGTTGGTATAGACAGCAGATGAAGGAGAATTTGATGATGAAAGTGCTTACAGCAAAATTGCAACTACTATCGTTTGAAGGTCTCTTGTTTTATTTATTGAGTATGCCGTTTGCTGGATGTGAGTGGCTCAGGATCGGTTCATGTAGAGAGCCTTAAGGGAAGCCTATGTCCAGCAGTAGAATTGGTAATTTGTAAGCATATGGCTCATATACACTAACCCTACCCTAATAAAGGCAAGATATAAAATTAATCAAAGTTTCTATCTTCTCGAACAAGACAGTTGATAGGCACATGACAAACTATTATCGTACAAACTTACGTTAAACCTCACACACGAAAATGCAATTATTTTGTAATGTCATAATTATGTTGCTTGATTTCTCATGGCAGATAAGAGAACGAATAACACAGATTATTTTGTAGAAATAACTAAGGCAACGGAAAAGGCGTAATAAACGCCTACAATTAATAAAACGCTTGTTATTTAGTTCTATAGAAGACGGATGAAAGAAGATTGCATGTAGCAGAGATGAGGATGTTGAGATGGATGTGTGGGGTGTCAAGGATGGATAAAATTTGAAATGATCATACAAAATAATTTTGAGGGTCTTAATCGCGTTAAAATTATTTTGTATGATGTATACAAATCGCGAAAGTTTAAAATTGATTAAAATTAGAAATGGGTTTAATAGGGGAAGTCTGAAAGTTGCACCGGTGCAAAAAAAAACTGAAAGGAAATCGTCTGTCGTGGTATGGGCATATGATGAGGAGGGATGAAAATCATGTGACTAGAAAGGTGATGAAGATGAGAGTTGAGGGATATAAGGCAAGAGGAAGACCAAAGAAAAGATGGATGTATTGTGTGAAGGGTGACATGAATGAAAAGGGAGTGAATAATGAGATGACATCTGATAGGAGAGAATGGAAGAGAAAGACATTCTGCGCCGACCTCAAGTAATATGGGAACAGGGCAGGCAGAAGAAGAAGAGATTGGATATCAAAATCGCAAGCCAGTAAGATTCCTTAGTCTTGGTCGTGAATAGTTACTAAAGTTCAATGTGAAGCTCAATTGGGTTTTAATTTACCCAAGACATCTGCGAAAGCTTAACATGTGCGGAAGCTATATTTTGATGAAGATTAGCAAATCTACCATTCTCCTGAAATTAATAAAAGGTACACATGGTACCTACGAACTCAGCTTGGACTTTTCCTCCTAAACGGTTGAACGAACGCTAGAGATTTCTACAAAATATGATACACATCAAGATTGCTAGATAACTGGAGTAATACATGTAGGAAATTGTATTATATACCACAAATCTATGTAATTGATCGGGGTACACTAAATGCTTGTTACGATCTAATGATAAAATTATCAAGATTTCGAAACAAAACCATTAGAACTAAAAGGTTCTTATTAGTTGATAAAAAGTGTTTTAAAACAACAAATAATTATAGATTAAAGTTTCATAGGTACTTCCGTACACAAGTAATATTTTAAAGAAATCACTGATAAACGATAAAAGCAATAATTGAGTATACCAATAAGTGTGTACAAGAGCAAACATGGAAAATTTTACTTCAATAACGTGCCTGTTCTTTGGAAGCCTTTGAACCAACCACAAAATTCGAATATCGACCAAAAGACCGAAAAATGCGAGTGTGGTAAAGGATCAATGCTTATGCGAAGCAATTTTTGGCAGAGAATATTATAGATAGAGAAAACACATTTAAGGCTATTATAACAATATACTGACTATTATTTTTCCCGTTTGACTTTTCCTTGGAGATATTATAATGGCCCTGAGTTCTGACATTAATATAATATAAATTAATAATTTTTAAGCTTCACTACATACATAACATTTTTATCAAAGGGAATTTAAAAGTAACATTTTCCTTGTTACATTTAATTAACTGCTATCAAATGCAGAGTTATGACTATGTCCCACGTGATAAAATTCCAGTTATCAAAATCGAGGAGAAAATTAATTAGGTTAAACCGTTGCTAGGGAAATCATCACATTGTACAATATTCAATTTCTTTATCACTTTCAATACAATCTGTACGTAAACCTAAGGGCATAATTTTGCCCAAAACCTCGAAAGATAAAGGGTCGTACCAAATGGTAAGCTTCGTTTGAAGGTAGAGCGCTTAGCAGCAGACAAAATCTATACAATCTCTATTACTCGATGAAACTCTCAATTACGCACTCTCTCTAACTTAACTATGACAATGTGGATTGACGATGTTGACCGAATATTTAAAACGAAGGCAAACTATATAATCTAAATATAAATTATATCTGAATCACAATCGGAATTCACAAAACAGTAATTATAATTTCATACACTCACTCTTTAATACAACGAATGGTAAAGCCACTTAATAACTATTTATTAATAAATAAATATATTACAATATTCGTAAAAGCGCTTGCATATCCAATCTGAATCACGTATACATTTTTAGTTAAATCTGATCAAGTGCCTAATGTTATGGAATGGCAATTTTTTCCTAGCCACCACAAAAAAAAACAAAAAACGGAATTATGCGAATGTCTCAAAGGACCAATGATTATGCGAAGCAATAAGATTTAGTTTCGGTGCAAGAAAAGGAACAAGATAAATATCAGTGGATAGATCAAATGGACAAATCAAAGACGGACTCTTGACGTCAAAATACCAATTTTGCTGACAGGTGCAATTTCAAAGCAAAACTAACAAAGTTCTCCTAATTATAGGTACAGTAATACCGGGAAAATGTTATTAGTCCAGTCACTTTAGGCAAAAAAACGGGGTCAATCTCGGAATTTGAAATAATAAGCTGGAAACTTGTATACGGCTTCATTTTGGCGTTCATCATTTGGCGAGCGCTGGGTGCTCTCCGCTCTCTATCTCGAAAAGGGTTGAGCGTACAGAAAAAGAGTTGAGACAAAAGCTGTGGCAATTTTTTTTATCTTCAATTTTTATAATAGTTGTTGAAGTGATTGGAACCATAGAAACGGAGATAATTGCAAAAAACCTATTTTCGTGACCTTTGACCTCGAATAACTTACGACGCAGACACGAGATAATATGAGACTTTTGAGACAACTTTTAGAACGCCAAAATGAAGCTGTATACGAGTTTCCAGCTTATTATCTCAAATTCCGAGGTGAAACCCTAAAGTGACTGGACTATATCATTTTAAGCGAAACAATAGGGGTGTTTCCAATTAGTCAAATCAAACATTTTTAATGAAATGTCAAAAACGACCTTTGCTACGGCGTTTGTATGAAAAATGACACAGTGACGTCATAGATTGACTGACATCAATAAATTGTCGATAAAAATTGTTAAATAAAGTTTTAATATTTATTGATGAATGAAACTACCATTATTTTGACAAGTTTCTTTATATACTTATACTTGTAAAGTAATTTATTTGACTTGCAGGAAACTTCCCTATTCTTCGATCCTCAACGTTTAGTCTCTGTCGCATATGGCATATTCTGGTCGCTAGGATTTCATACTTTCTTTACAGTAGCTATCTCTACATCAGTGTGATGCTGAACGTAAAAAAATTAAGATATGCTCATCAACATGTCTGGAATACCGTATCTAAAGGCCTAAACGATGCTCATACAATTATTTGAAGTCTTATAACAGCTATGTCCAGCCTACGAGTTTTATTTTTACAAAATACATAGTAAGTAACATTTTTATTCCATAGTTTCACTAAAGACGAAAATATCTTAAGCCGTCACAAAAGGAAATCGAAACATGCGTTTTGTTAAGAATCAAGTTTACTTGTGAGTGACCAGGAGGATAGACGACTTGAAAAATTTCAGATATAGATCTTGCGGCCGAATCTGGGGCCAACTAGAAAAGAGGATGGGAGCTGGAGGTTCCGAAAGAACCAGGAGATAGAAGACCTCGAGGACGAACCAAATATTATCGGCGAGATTAAGGCGTCACGACTTCCCTGGTTTGGTCACGTGATGAGGATGGGAGAGGGTCGTGCGTTCTGGGACGACCTAGCGGTCGACACCCAGTGGGTCGTCCTAGATATCACTTGAATGAAGAAGTCCTAAAAGATCTAGCTGAACTTCGTAAAATGGACTGAAATGAATGTATCAACGAGACCACGACAGGAAAAGATGGAAAGATGTCGTGTCAGATCCCAAGACTCACTTTGTGTCGCTGCGCCACCACGAATTAATGAACGAATAGATAAAAAGCCAAAGTCACTACAGATTCTTAGTAGAAACTTCAAAAAGCCATCTGTTTCGTCATTAATGCAATTTTGAAGCGATAAGAAATTCGAATAACATGCTTCGAATAAAACGAACGCTGTTTCTATATTGATACGCATAAAACAATATAAGATGTAGTCGATACACAATTAAAAAAACAGATGATAGATCAATATTTTAGTACGCGAATAGGCAGCAGTCTGCCTCGCGGTCTAAAAGTTCATTGCTATTAAATTTCCTACAGGTATATTATCCTGTTCTTCTTGTTTATTGTATTTGATTTAGACTTTTAGGATAGATGATTTTATGGCATGGTATGTTAGAACGACTGTTTCCGCAACTCCACGACCTGGGGCCAATTCTGCTAAATTAATATAGTCTCGATATCATGTCAGTGTCATACTTACGTCACAAAAAGCGTATTCTTCTAAATTATCTGATATTTGAATGAAATTGTAACGAGATCGTATGTGTCAACGACGAACTGTTTATTTTAAATTATACGATAATGACATTAGATTATCAGAATACCGCTTTTGAATCCATTCAAAATATAATATCAATGTCATATAAAAATAGCAGAATTGGCCCCCTGGCGTGTATCTTGCGTACGATAGCTGATGTTATATTTTAAGTTATGATACCGACTACATCTGCAAATAAATACAATTCTATTCCTTTTTCCTGTTTTACAGAAAGCTGTCAACTCTTGATACAAAGATATTTTCATCGATAGTAAATCTCTAATTCTTTGTTTAACGATTATTAAAACTACTTTATTGCTGATGTGTATTATGTAATCTTACTGCCACAATCTATTTCACATAACTTTCAAATATATAAGATTTACTTTACGAAGCTACTCAGCATCCTACGTAGGTAACTATTTAACTTTAAGAATTTCTGTTCAAGTCTTTCATAAATTTGCATCCATAACCGGAGAGGGCTATCCATTAATTACGTTACGCGATTTTCATTAATGTCTTTTAACGTCATTCTTTCCACGGCTGGTCACGTTTGTGAGAGAGATCCCTTCCTAGTGCGACGTCAAATATTTTGCTATTTTCACCTAGGTATTATCTAATTCAAACAGAAGTTTAAAAATTCATTTTATTTCCATTTGAATCTATAAAAATTAGACATTTGAAAAAGCGTATATCTTCGCAATGGTCGAACGTTGCTTATAGGTAGTTCAAATTTCGCGTTTAAATACTTAGATACATTGCTGGTTCTTTGAACAGTGACGTCATAAAATTAAGACCTCTCCCAGCCCTTGTCACACATCCTCACATTTCGTTGACTACTACCTACCCTCTAACGTCATGACGTAATCTGTGGATGGACCCAAAGACAAAGCTGTTCCTCCAATGTTCCATTTCAATTTGTTCAAGTCCTATACGTATATATTACGTGTTCTTACTCTGTTACGAGACCAATTCGTCCAAGGCCTGATCCCTGTTGAACTGGTGTTTGACCAGCGCCGCTGACACCTTGTCTTCCATGAAGCCCAGGTCCATCAGTTCGCCGAGTATTAGCAAACATTCGATCACCTGGAATTTAAGAAAAGTTTTGTAAGGTAATGCTGTCATTTTGCTTAGTTTTATACATACATACATAGACTCACGCCTGTTTCCCCGAAGGGGTAGGCAGAGGCATATTAAACGCCCACTTTTCGCCAGTGTTTTGATCCCACGTAATAGGTGGCGAGCCTATTGCCGCTTATCGGGATATTTTGTTTGCCAGAGCCTCGTTGATCGGCAGGTGCACCACTTGCAGGTGAGGTTGGCTTGGGACCCTAAGTTCTTGGTGGGAACCCTATGCACCCTTAAGTTTTATTTCTAGGTTTAATAGTTGGCATTGTTTTGCAGCTTTCAAAACGAAAAAGTAATTACAAGTTTCGTTTCTAATACTAATTCTAAATGTTTTTATATAACCATCAGGCATCATCTAAGTAACATCAAGTGAGGGTAAGAAGCTGTTTATGAAAGGCTTTTTAAAAATATGTATCATAAAATATTCTAATAATACGAAAGTAGTTTTCGTCACTTTTGATCATTCACATTTACGAACAGTAGTAATCATCATCATCAGCCTTTAATAGTCCACTACTGGACTAGGCCTCTCCTTTGCAAGGAGGAATGGGCCTACTATACCACGCTGGCCAAGCGGGTTGGTATAGGGTTTGTATCAAGTTTTCCTTCTCTTAGAGTGCTGTTCTCTGCATAATATTCTGCCTCTGTCGGCTCTTACGACACCCATGGGATGATATGGGGTGGTGACAATTCGTATTCTTAATCCGTCACTACACGGACGGAACAGTAGTAATACGGTTCAATTATTCAAAAACCTATGTATTTCATATTTTAGTCTACTTTTTATAATCTAAGCCTGCAGTGCGGCGGTTAATGGTCTATAGATAGCCATATCAACCTAATTACATACGTAATGCGCGGTTTATACGAAAACTGAACTGATATTTGTACGTCCAAGTCTTTCATAACAATTTAAATATTATTGTGCCTTTGACTCAATTGATCAAAGCCATCTCCGGCCACTTAGGGCCTTATCATACTAGCGGTTTGGGAGCGGTTGCGGGGCGGAGCGGACGCGCAGCGAATGCGTCGCGAACACGCCGCGGCTGCGCAGCGAAGACGCCGCGGCTGCGCAGCGAACGCGCCGCGGACGCGTGGCGTATACGTTACGTTTTCGTCGCGTGTTTGTAGCAAATTATCGACGTACAGTACATCCAGTTACTGGACACACACTGTACAGTTACACTCCGCCCCGCAACCGCTTCCAAACCGCTAGTATGATAAGGCCCTTATCTAGATGGAGGCTGAGAAGGAACATACACAATGTCGTCAATATACGTTTGAAAAGTATTATTTTTATTTATAGCCTGTATACCAAAGGGGTAGGCAGAGGCGTAATATTACACCCACATTTCGCCATGAATATTTAGGTCCCACGTGATAGGGGGCGAGCCTATTGCCGTTACCGGGCACATCACCAGACGCCGTGCTGCTACTGAGAATTCGGAAAAACCTGGTAGCAGTTTTGGCCGACCCGGGAATCGAACCCGGGACCTCCGATCAGCAGTCGCATACGCTATCTACTGGACCACGGAGGCAGTCTTTGTAAAGGATTAAATAGCATATTTCTTCTCAGCACACAATTAGCTTACGTTTTATGTATTTGCATACCACAACGTGGATTCATTAATTATGAGATCATCGTATTCTGCCGTACATAGTAAAATTAAAACTATAACTAATTAAAATTAGAAGTAATTACTACACAAAGAACTGTCAACGTGCCGTCTAAATGTGATGAAAATATATTTGTTCATGAAATAAGATTATTCATCACTACACTTGGTTAACGCATTCGCAGTCTACTTCAAGGTAGGTTAGGAACTTCTGGTAGATACCTAGCAGGTACCCACCTACATTATTCTTTAGTGATACTCGTTCATTTACAAAGCGTGTTTAATGCTAATAATGGACCAAGCCTTTTTGACGAACCACGACTCAGGCGATTTCACACTAAGGATATTTATTACTTCTATGTATAACTAGCTTTTGCCCGCGGCTTCGCTCACGTTAAATTCGGGGTAACACAAAACTCCTTCATCGCTTGATAGAAATTTTCGTTTTAATTATATTCATAGGGACAAATAAGAAATATATCCGCAAGAAGTATTTAAAACATTTCTGTTAAGTGTATTTTTAGAGTTCCGTAGTCAATTATGGCTAAACGCGGAAGCCTTATAGACGCGCTATGTCCGTCAGTCTATCCGTATGTCACAGCCAATTTATGCCAAAAGTATTCAGTTTACACATTTGAAAATTGGTAGATAGATGTATTCTGTGAACCGCTTGACAAAGTTATAGAAAATAAAAAATATAGGATATTAAGGAGGGCTCTTCATACATGGAACTGATGTGGAAAATTGGTCGTTAAAAATTACTTTGAGGTTCCTAAAACCATTGTTTCTCAAACTCAATCGTTTGAAAGATATACTGTTCCAAAGTGGTAAAATGGGTGTGTGTGTCCCTCTTACTTTTAAAGTAAGAGAGTGACAAATCTAAAAAAAATACATGCTGTAGATCGTTATAAAAACTTCCAACGAAAATTGGTTTGAACGATATGTAGTCAGCAGTTTTTGAAATAAAGCACATTTTAAAAACCGCAAATATAGCTTTGTCGTTTATACAAATACTATTAATAGTTAGTCGAAGATAATGGCTATGGTAATTGGATACCTCCACTACGGAACCCTTCATGAGCGAGTCTGACTCGCAATAGCGAATAGCTTTTATAATGTTTCGTCCTAGGTGTTACTTGTAGCCGTTTGCCATTACAAAGCTTTGGTGCATTAAGATTCCGCATTAACAGGACTGGAACACCAACGTTCAGTCTCAAGTTGCGTGAATGTACTCCTGATAAGGAGTTCAGAAACTCTATAGCGGTACATACATACATACACATTTTCGCATTTATACCTACCTAATATTAGTAGGAATTAGCAAAGGCTGTTACAATAATTATTAGTTTATATAAGTAAGCGAACGAACAGTATTGTAGTATTGTGGATATAACCACGGGCTTAGCTAGATTACGTTTCATCCTATAAGATGTAATATACCAAAATTAAAACGAAAGTAACAGGTTTGCATAAACCTGCTCCTATTCTTCCTCTTAGCGTTATCCCAGTTTTTAACCCGTAGTCCGCTTACTAGTCTAACCGGATTTGGCTGAATATTATCTTTTCCACAGAGCGGCTGCCTGTTTGATGTCCGCAACTCGAAGGGATAGCGATATTCCATGCTTTAGACAAGTGTCAGTTTATTAAGATGTTACATACATACATAGACTCACGCCTGTTTCCCCGAAGGGGTAGGCAGAGGCATATTAAACGCCCACTTTTCGCCAGTGTTTTGATCCCACGTAATAGGTGGCGAGCCTATTGCCGCTTATTGGGACATTTTGTTTGCCAGAGCCTCGTCCGTTGATCGGCAGGTGCACCACTTGCAGGTGAGGTTGGCTTGGGACCCTAAGTTCTTGGTGGGAACCCTATGCACCCAATATATTAAGATGTTCTTACGCCCTATAGCGACTGTCAAAAATCTTTATGACAACCGAGACTGACGGTTTAACGTGCTCTCCGAGGCACGGGACAAGCGATAATTAACATTTCAATAGGCACCGATACTGCTAAAAGTCAGTAGTGCGCGCCGTGGATTCGAACCCGATACCCTCTGCATATAATTCGGATTGTACTCCTTTGTGGCAGCAAAAGCCGGCCAGCAAACACACTCAGGAGCTCCACGTTACCGAAATGAAAATACGGAGATGGATGAGCGGCGTTAGGGCTAGCGCATACATACCTACAACTTTTAGTCGAACAAATATTTTGTTGTGTTAAAATATATTAAGGCCTCGCGCGCACTAGCGATTAAAGTTGGCCGATAGTTTGATCGGTCAGTCGGATCAGTACAGAGTTATGGCAGTGCGCGCACTTGAAGATTTGATCAAGTGGATAGTTGCTCGACAAAAAAGTCAAAAAGCTTATCGATTTGCCTTTGATTTAACAGTTGGACAACTATCGATCAAGCGCTCAATTTGTATTCCAATGTATTGATGTGCGCAGACCATCGATTAAACAGTCGATCCGCGACTGACCACGACTGCCATTCATCTCGTATAAGGATTTGAAGCGGCGCCACGTATCTATCTTCTTTTTTTAAGACATTGTTTGAAAACACCTTGACGCGACGCGATAAAAGAATCGATTGTATGCGCACTTCCATCAACTAAACTGTTTGGTTGAGTAGAAATCACGACAAGTACAAAACTCGACGAAACAGTTTAGTCGATACAACAGTTGTATGTATGCGCTCGGCCTTACAAGAGCCTTTCGCTTTGTCTATATCCGTGATAGCCTCGACGTCGTGACGTGGCGGATAAGATCCAGGAGAACCGGCTTAGAAGGTACGACCACCTAATGCGCAGACCTAGAGGTATATAGGTCGAAGATGCCTAGAGTGGAAGTATCCGGTAATCGGCCTCGTGGCCGCCACAAGAAGCACTGGATCGACGTGTGAAGCGATATGCGTGCCAACGGATTGACTTTGGAGGATGGAGAAGACGGAGCAAAATGGAGAAAGTTGAGCAGTAAGGCGGAACCTGGTATAGACATGACAGTGTACATGATGCATGCTTGGCGACGGTTGGGTCACATTTGCCAACTGTAATTTTCACAAATTCGTGCAATTATTTGACAACCAGACGTAGAGAGTTACGAGCCTGCGCAAACGTAGACACTTTTTGCTGGCGACACGGCACACCATCACAGAAAACCGTAGTTGCTGTGTCCTGTAGCGGTGATCAGACACAGTGTCGCACACAGGAGACTACCACCGAATGCAACTCCTTCGATGCGCAGCTCAGTAGAGAGGAGGGGGGCTTGACGGGGACGCGAGGCACGACGGGGCCACGCACACTTACAAAAAACTACACGCTTTAGATGTGTTTTGTTTTCGCTATTAGGTAGCCATTTTGTATCTCTCTTTAGTCTGACAGTGACCGGCGACTAGACTGCGCGCGTTTGATTTTTAAAGCTAAAAACTATTTTCAACGTAATTTTATGTAATTTTGAGTGACTATTGCATACGCATTTAAAAAGGTAAGTGTTTATGTCGCTACTAATATAAATTTATTTTGTTATTGCAGATAAATGACTTATTGAAATGTTTTGAACAAAAATACTATAACCCTCACTCATTTTATTTGGTTTGTTATTTTAAATAATGTGTGGATTGGGGCATAACGGGGACATGGCTAGGGGGTACGATGGGGTACCCCATTATGCCCCGCAACCGTTGTCCCCATTATGCCCCTGTTTTGTAAATTAAGTGGAGAATGGTTCTTGTTCATTTGATAATAGTAAATACTTTGTTGTAGGTATAAAAATGGTACGGACGTGAAAGAAGAAAAGTTCAAGACTTAGTTGGTCCATGGAAAACATGAAACAGGCGATTGATGCGGTCTTAATAAAGCAAAACTGCTGGCTATAGAAAAGCAGCTCACCTGAATAGTGCACCACAGACCACAATAGAGCGTCACGTCGCTAAAATAAGGACAGGCGAGCTGTCTCTTGATTCTACTCCAAGCAAGGTAACTTTAAGCCCGTGTTCTCCAAACAAGAAGAAGAGGAGCTGGTAAGGTACATTCCTTAGAAGAACGAGAACAACTTAAAAGAACGAAGAAGTGTTCTAATCCAAATGACATGAAGTTAAAGAAGAACTCTAAGAAACAGAAGACCCATAAAGCCTCTGGTGTAGACAATAACGACAAGGATATCATGTGCCTGTACTGCCTTGACGTGAACCATACTTATTTAAAGTCTTCGGAAGGTTGGGTGGCTTGCCAATTATGTGGACGGTGGGCTCATGCAGCAAGCTGCATGAGCATGAGTCGTTATATACAACAGCACAAGTGCTGGTGTAGCCGACGACAATACAGAAGAAATCTACATCTGCTTGTACTGTGATGCAAAGTTTATACGTACCCCATACTGCTCCAACCCTGGGACACGATGGGGTTTACATTATAGTTTCAAAAAATTAAAATTATAACGTCATATGATTATTTACATCACCAAATTCTATGCCAAATTATAGTTTAATAAGTAACCAAAGTGGTGTGATTAGTTTTAATTAATAAATACATTGCAATGATTATTTTACTGTGTATTTTCCATAGTCCCCATTATGCCCCCTCTCCACTACAATTGTAAGGAAATTTGTTAATGTTGCTTGTGTCTTCAACGGACAACTTTTGGTTTCCAGTTCCCGACACCGATCACTTTGAGATCGTTATTGAGTATGTGTTAAGTGGAAGCAACTGGACACACGTATGCCCAGGGAGCAGATGATTTCATTCTGGTTCTATAGAAATTAAATATTCATCGGTAGCTTGTGTCTGATACCAGACTCAAAAGTGTCCATGTTTGCGCTCTGTCTAAATTGGTTTAAGAGATTCCGTTACGTGTGTAAGGAACATAATCATGTTGGCAACTCGATCATAAACAAACAACCGACCAGCCCATGCACGCTTTCCTAATTAGATGGCCGAATTCATCACCTCTACCAAGCTATAGGTCGGTTCATGAAAGATGACCACTGCGCAGAAATCATTTTTTAGGTCCCCGTGGAGGTGCGGGGTGAGGCGCGAGTGGAATGCCAATGGCGTGGCTCTGTTCTTGATGCATTCCCTAAATGCGTCAAGAATGGAGCCACGCCACTGGTGCAAAAATGTACATATGCGCGACGGCCGCCATTTGTGGTCAACTTTCGTGAACCGATCTATACCTATGTTATCATTCATTTGAATACTACCAAAATGAATACCTACCTATGTAATAACATTATCAGGTAGGCAATTATTACCATCATTTAAGCGTCCATAAATAGTTTAAACAAATTACTGTATTTTCAGAGATAATAATTTATAGTTTAAACCTAAAACCCTGGATATAAAGTACAAAATTGATGGACAGCAAATACCCAACAAGTGTTTTAAGTAAACTTTGTTATCTGAGCTCCAAATAGCCTCACAATCAGGGCATTACGTAGTAAGTCGTAGCTCCCTCTAATTATATTAAACACTAACTGCCAATATGCAGTTAGGGCCTTGGAAATTCAACCTTAAAACGTAGGGATACGATCTATAATATAACATCAGAATTCGGTGAAAGTATAGCTCGATTTTGTTAAGTAGATACTCTGTTGCTAGGTTTCTATTTGGATATAGATCTATTTTTATGATATAAGGTACGTCTATATTTCCCTAAGGATCATTAAGACATAAAATATGTCATACAGCGACCATATTGTCGTAACTCGTAAGCTAAGATCTATAGCGCGTACAAATCGATAGAGGGTACATAGACTTTGCTTGAACTTAGGCTAAAATCTGCAGAACTCGGCTTCCACTAAGATTTCCGTAGGTAGGACCATCGGACATCCGCAATCTAAAGAGGTCCATGGCTAACCAGTATCAGAAATATTTAAGGCAGCAAGGTCGATTCCGCGGCGTGCTGACGCGTTCCCTCTCTCTTTCTCGCTCTAGTAAATGACGGTCCTAAGTGACAGAAAAGGATAGAAGCATAGGAAAGTGCGATGCGGTGCTGACAGGTGTAGCTCAACCCTAACTCTCCATAACAACTGTCAAAGACCTTCTTGAGAGCCTGGACCAACGGCTTAACATAATTTCCGAGGCTCCGTGCCCGGAAAGCATGTTAACCCGGTACACCTGTTAACCATGCAAACGATAAATAACAACAGGTTAGTATTCAATTTCATAATCTGATCTTAAGTCACTCAGAGGGCGTTGGATACAGCCATTCTCGGAATGTTCCTGTGATAACTAACAAAAAATTCGGAAGTCTGCAGAAGAACCGAAGTTGCCGAAAAAGCTCTCCGAATAGTCAAGTTGAAGGGGCTGTGACCAGAGCACGTAGTACAAAGCACCATGGTCCATTGGGACAGAAAGGTAGAGTGACAGACACGCACCGGACGTCGCAGTAGAGGCAGGCCGCACAAGATAAGATATACGATAGACCTACGATTTATTAGGATCGCGGGCAGAGGTTAGGCTCTAGACAGACGGACCGCATTTCAACTGCAATCCAACTGCAATTGCAGTTTGGATGCAGTTCAGATGCAGTTTGAATGCAGTTGACACGACTGCAATAGAACTGCAAACCAAACGTGCGGTCCGATTGCAGTTCAATTGCAGTCGGCGTGATGCGGGCGGCTCAAGAGCGGTCTATGCGTAGAGCCTTGGGGGATGCTTATAATCAATGATGTTACATAAAAAGAAGTAGATACGTTATAGGCGTACCAAGAGCAGGACGCTAAACATAAGCCAGTTGGCAAGTCTGACATATGTGTGTGTGATGTCGCGAGCCGGCGTCAAAGTGAAACTGACACATCTTGTCAACCGAAATTAAAATTAAAATAGAGAGTTATCGATGTGTGCGTTAGTGTACCTTTTCTACGGATTGATTACTACGTAGGTAACGTATCTACCTTTCTCTTGTAATATCATTGCTTATACAATTATAATATATTCAGCAATGGACCTCTTTCAGTTGACATAACTATCCAATTTGAAAGTTCAATCTATGAACTTAACATTTATATTAAAATCCTTTATCCATGCCAATCACCAAGAATCCGACCATACCAAGAAATAAAAAAAAATGGCAGCTCTTTTTGAGAAAATGAAATGTAAAGTATATAAAGTTTGTTTAGATTGACCAGTATTGCCAGACAACAATTTGAAAAGTATGACCTTATTTATTGAGACATTGACTTCAAGGTGTATGACTAACCAACTAATTTATAACAATGTTGCATTTAAAAACAAAAAATAGACAGCTTGTATTGCAGTCAATCATTTATTCAGTTTTCTTTGGAAATGAGCAATATATTTGGGTTCATCATATTTTGGCGAAGTCGCGGCAAAGTGCAATGTATGCTAACCGCGCATTACGAAGCCCCGTGTCTATGGGATGTCGATGGGCCCCGTCTCTATGCGACGTGGATGGACACCGTGATGGTTTTAGTAAGTTAGCCCTGAACCCCTAACACACCCTTTGCCTGCCCGCAGAGGCAGAGGATAGCCAGATTTATGCCAAATATTTACTATAGCCACTTTCAATGCCCTATACTAAAGTGTCGCATATTTCTATATTTTATAGACTCACGCCTGTATCCCCGAAGGAGTAGGCAGAGGTGTAATATTACACTCATATTTCACCATGAATTTTTAAGTCCCACGTAATAGGGGGCGAGCCTATTGCCGTACCAGGCACATTACCAGACTCCGTGCTGCTACTGAGTATTTCCTAACGGAAAAACCCAATAACACTTTGCCCGACCCGGGAATCGAACCCGAGAACTTTGCCTCCCCATACTAGAAACATATATTTAAGCTCAGAAAAAATATTCATATTACCCTTGTTATATTATTATACTTATTGTGTATATAATGTGGCTGCTTATATTGCAACAGCCTAATTATATAGAGATTAATAAAATATGTCAAAGGTCTAATATTTGTACCTATGTGAAAAATAACCATAGACTCATTTGCATATTCAAGAAATGCTATTATAAACAGGTATGGAACTAAAGCCTCGAGTCTTTCCTATTGCCACATTGATCATGAACTTTGAATGTTTTCCTTATCCAATAACTACTTATTGGCCTTTGCCACCTTACAAATTGGTTTCAATTATACTCCATACAATATCTCTACTTGTTATAAAACTGTAAAAAAGTCTTTAAATTTCTGAACTGAAAAGTGGAAAATGGATCATGGTTAGCCATAAAATATATACCATGCATGTGGTCACAGAAATAATACCAAATTCCACTACCCTATTTAAGCCTGTCACGTGGTTTTGCCTACCATATCAAACCAGCCTGTTATTTTGTCTTACATTAATGAATAACCGAGCAACTGTATATTTCATCTGTATAATAAAGAAAATAGAATATAATTTCACTCACCTTTTTATCATTATCACCTACAAGAGTACATACTCTAGCTACCCTGTCAAGCGGAAAACCCATTCCATGTATCTTCCTACACATTTCTTGTGACTTCGGAGGCAATTTATCAAATGGATTTGGCAAATTCTCTGATTTCCTTCTGCTACTCCTTTCTTCTCTCTTTGTTTTAGTGTGTGTTGTTGTTGGTTGAGCATTCAGCTGCGCAATATTTTTCGGAGCTGGACTAGCATTATATGACCTTTCATTCGTTCTTAACTTAGCTAATTCTTCGTTTAACTCTCTTACAATATCTGGAACACTCCGTGATCTAGATTTTATAGTATTTTGTGATGCTACTGTTAAATTCTGTTCTGTATTTTCGTTAGGTACGGGTGGATTGTAATGTATTGCGTTACTTGGAGGATATTGCACGGGTACATGAGGATACTGATAATAATATGGTTGTGGAATGTAAGGAGAACCGTTTGGTGCTTGACTTATATCTGATGGTAGTGGTAACTGACCACCGTAATATGGCTCCACATTGGTGTAAGGATTAGCAGGAACATAGTATTGGAAATTTGGCATATACACATTGACATTATCAGCATCTGTAGGCATATAGTACCCATTTGACATTGGATAGTGTTGTGGTGAATTATACATCATATTGGAGCCTTGGTTAGGCTGTTCTAAATAAGTTGCTGGTAAATATGTGGTTCCTTCCAGCTGAGATTGTGATGCACAGTTTGTAACGGTATAACCTTGGTCTGCGGCATAGTCAACTGGCTGATTACAGCTTGTAGAAGAATCTTTGTAACTCTGTAACACCTGGGCTAACAGCTCCATGTCATTTATTGTCTTCAGTTCAACATTATCAAACGGACTGGATGTATCATGTTCAAAGTCTTTAAATGTCAACATATCTACATTAGGGTTGTGTGTAATTTTTGTAATCTTGTTATTTAATTTCAAATTCTGCAAAGGGTCAGGATCATCAAGCAAACTACCTTCATGGTAATGTGACTGAACCTGAATAGGCTGTAGTATGTTTAATTGAGACTCTGTGGCGATGCTAGTTGAAGGTAAATTAATGTTAGTGGACACATCGGCATGCTCAGGCGTATTATCTAAACTAGAAGGGTTATCACAGTTTTTATCAACTTTCTCGTCGGGTGATAGCGCGCTGATTTCGTCAGTACTGGGGTAAGACACCTCAGATACGCTCAGCTGTTTCAAGCGCTCCTCTTCCTCTGCTGCTGCTATCGCATCGAGTCTCTTCTGTTCTGCTTCTTGCAGTAACTGAAGACGGTGTCGCCTTTCATTTTTCTTCGTCTCTTTCGCATTTCGCAGCTCCTTTAGTTTCGATAGTACGTTTCTCTCAAACGTACACGAAAAGTTAGCGGCGTTCGCGATGTCCACAACTTTCTGAGCTCGAGAAATAGACTCGTTTACACTGTAAGGTAAATCGATCCTCGTATGTCGCTTATAGTTTTCCGATATTTTAACGGGCACATCGTCCATAAAATCCCCGAAATGTGACATATCAACGCACTGTACAGCTGAGATAACGACGATTATCAAACAATGAGAAAGCAAAGTTTGTTTTTTTTAGCACTTTTAAGGTTACATAGTCCTCATTCAACGTCATCACTTGATAATAAGATTTTATGATAAGGAAAATAAATGCACAGATTTCGAAATAACTTCCATGACTACTGAAAATAATTTTCAACAAATAGTTAAATTATTATTGTCTGTAATTCTATTATTTTTACGTGTGACTGGCAGATCTAATGTCAAACATCTTGTATGTGGAAAAATATAATTAAATTACATGAATATTATTAGACAGAGATGGCGAAATTCATGTCTTGTTGACTAAAAAAGAGATCAAATATATTAATGCTAAAAATATGATACTATGGACATCGGAATGCCATTTAGTGTCAGTGTCACTTCGTTCTTGCAAAAGGAAAAAATATTTCTATCAATTTGTCATCAGGTGATCATGTGACACATTATAAAATTAAGATTCTCTTCCTTTTCGTTGTTATAATGATATAAATCTGAATTATTATCATCAAAAGGAATGAACGGAATTAAACATTAATTTAATTTAGTAAATATCATTATTTTTATTACTGGCCTAAAATGGAACATAAGAATTTGAAGTAAAAAAAAGTAAAATCACGTGTAGTATTTCACTCAATGCCATCAGATGTCGTTAGTGTTGCTCCGTAAAGTCATGGCGGATCTTTCTCATTAGATTTTACAGATTTGCCATAATTCGTGGGTAGATTTAATATTACCGGCGTCGAAATAAATTATAGCTCGATTTATTCACATAGTGGGATGCTAGCGACACGCTGATATCGTCACTATATCCGCCCGGAAGCTATCGAACTGGAAGGAACGTCCCACTGACGAACGTCTCGAATTTCGGCGTAGTCAAGATAAATAGAATCACTCGATTTCGACGTCGCACCATACTCTAATTAATTTACTACGCCTACTATGACGCAATAGTCGCCCGCCACGCCGGACGCCATCGGATTTTACGGTCGGAATACAGGTTGGTATGCAAAAAATTTTATGTTGAAATAAGCCGGCGAACCTCTGCTCATAACCTGAACGCCGGCAGGGTATCGAAGCGGGCATGAACGAAGGTGCTCCGATGATGTACCACGGGAGCGGAGGCTTCGGCGGTCCGGGTCAGATGTTCATGATGGGAGGACAGCCGGAGCGTGCTGCGCGCCACTACCCGTTGGACGCGCTGCAGAGCCTTGGCGGCTCGCCTGTCGGCCACACAACCCCTCGCCGCTGGCAGCCGCGCCGCGACCGTCACCCTAACCCCAAGAGTGCGGACAACACGGCCTTCGGCTATGACTCTGATGACTCCAGTCTCTCGAGCAATGCCTCTGGCTCCAACAAATCAGGAGAAAAAGGTAAGCAAAGCTTTCAGTGCTCCATAACATAGTGTTTTGAAACCGAATTCAACATCAAAATATGTCACCGGGATGGTTTAATTTAAAGATTATCAAATTAACAGCTTTTGTAGTTATTGTATCACTACCCTCATTAATTTGTTATTAATGTAAGTTTACAAAATTTATAAAATTGTTTGTTTAAATGTGCCAAAAAATTAAGAAATTGTTTTCATATTCACACCGATGTAAGTCTAAAAACATGTTCGGTTTCCATTATATACCATCGTTTAATAGCATTTGCAACATAACAACTACAAAACACAAGTTGAAGTTGTTTTTAAAAATACAATATTGATAAGTGCTCAGTGTTTTGATCTCCGAATGATGTGTATATTTAATTTTATTGATATAATTTGTATGATAAGTATGATAACAAATTGGCATTAAGTTTAATGAATGATAATCATACCTTATGAGGGTAGTACATATTGATATTCAAACTAAAAGAAATCATTTTGAGACTCATGCTTTGGTCCGTTTACCGACTGCATAGCAACACAAATCATAAATCATTTTATCTGCAGACCTATCAGGCCATCAGTTTAGTTTAGAAAACTTTGATGTGTGTATTAGAATGGTATAGTGAAGTTTATTTTTATATTGAAGGAAATTGGGATTTGCTTAGCCCCTATGCCATTGACCTGCTTAGCTATTGTAGTTACTGGCCCTCATGGATTAAAATAGATGTAATTTGCTATTGTAAAACTTGAATGAATTTCTATTGTATACATTTATTTTCTGTGCTAGTATAAGCAATGTTCTCATTGTTTTAGTGAGATAAATATTAGAGAAGTAGTCCTTCACAAAGTGGGACAGTAGTGTTGCTAATTAGTCGTATCGTAACACGTGTGTTCTCACGTGTACTTATAAGCTTTTATTTTTATATATTTCTCAATTTCCTGGCGCCTGAACGAAACTCAGATTTTCGTTCAGAGTTAACTTCGCGCGCACAAAATAAAATTGCGCAGTTTTCTCATCGCCCGATTATAAATAAACTATCAAGCGAAACTTGCATATTTATGCTCCATTTTTAAAGTATTTTCATGCTCGTAGTTTTCGTCGTTTGTACAAATGTATACAAGTGCAAGCATAGCCTATTCTAAAATCAAAAATAAAGCTCCATATTGTAGAGAGTAGATACGTTTCTGTTATTATATATTTAGATGTTTCGCGTACTGATACGGCCGTTATAATAGTTTATACCTTGTTACGATAACGTAAGGTGGAGTTTCCATTGTGCGTTCTCTTGTAACGTAACGTTAACTTACAATATTAGATAACATTGTAAATAGGTAATATCTAAATGATTTAGCCTTGAGAACGCCAGAGATAAGTAAATAAATGGGATGGTGACGTTCTGTCGTAAAAACGTGTCTCCGCTGATATGAGTCGAGAAAATAGAAAGAAAACTTTAATTTGCTCTCGTGACCGACACTGGGTAATGACGCGGAAATATTGACGTGCTCTGTTTAGAACGGACTACAACAATTTCTATCGAGCATGTGCACAGCGATATATTAATTAGTCATAAATCGCATTTAGCCACGATTCACTAAACAAACTAAATAAAAGTGGATGCTAATCTATGCTTAGGTCATTTTCCACTTTCATATTCAGGGGGTCTAGTCCGAGTTTGCACTCGATCGTCACGATCGACGATAGCTAGTCGACGGGAACAATTTCCATACATTTTCTAAATGCGCCCCCTAGCGGTCTCTATCAATCGCAACACTCCGTTAGGTGGCGCTTTTGGAAAATGTATGGAAATTGTTCCCGGCGACAATTCTATCGTCGATCGTGACGATCGAGTGCAAACTCGGACTAGACCCTCAGGAATTTACAAACGTTGTCCGTTGTCTATCTGACTAGTAATATTATATTCATCAAGAACTAAAATAACAGCACCAACTAGAATACTTAATACATACAATAGCAAAACAATATTGCGACGGAACTAGTTTCGCGGCCATTAAGCTTATGGACCAGGATGACTGATAACGTTAATTGGGTCAATGTCCTGAGACGAACGCGAGCATTGGCCTTGAATTGCCGTAGTCATCACGCGAGTACACGTAACTACTAGAGTACAAAGACGACGGAATTCCTTGGCAAGGAGACGCTACGGATCTGATTCACGATGATTTGTCTATGGCTACATGTTTTTGCTGCTTTCGGTGACAGATAATGAGATTCTTCAGCAGCTTCCCAAAGCGCTGACTGCTGTGAGCACTATTCTTACACAACGCAATGATTTGAACAATCCACGTTTTTTTTGTTAGTGGATAGTGTTCCACTGCTTAGCAAAGCCTCTGGATGATCCCTGGATTTCCTCCATCTCTGTTCTTTGCAGAGATCTGGCCAGTCGCCGTCAATCCCCATAGTATAGTAAAATTTGAATCTTCTCTTATGTAAATTCCTGTAAAATCTCTCGCAATAAGTCCAGATGGATTTAAAAAGAAAAGGAAATTAGTGTGTATATTTTTTGAGACAAATGGGTTGCCCTTGAATTTATTACTAGCGTGACTGGTTTGTCACCAGTTTCTGTCGCCCCTGAAATACCAGAATCTGGCAACTATAACATAACAGATATTATATTGATAGCCATTAAATTGCACTGTGACATAAATTACATAATGAATTTCAAATCTGTACGAGAACATAAAATTATCCGAAATGTTTTTTTAGAACATAAAATAATGAACCGAATGTTTTTTGGAGACGTTTTGTTTATTCAACAGAAGTAATGGTCAAAATAAATAGCTTTTTAAACAACCAAACAAATAATCATTATTTCATAGCGGATGTTCGATCAGCGGCATTGTTGGAAAAACGGGCACTAGCTGCAACCTTAAAAAAGCTGAAAACCCCTGTATCGCGGCGGTAGATTTGCGGGCGGAGAAACTCCTGGCGAACTGCTTCAATTCGCACAAATTCCAAACTAGCCGCGACTATCTCCAATCTCTCAAAAAATCTTGTTCGATTGTATTGTTGTTTAAATATCATTACTCGCAGGAACTGTAAATAAATCAAACAGTCTCAATAACGTTCTTCATCCTTACAGTCACCTTACAGACGACACGCGATTTTATCAATATAGTTACAGCAATAAACCTGGTATTCACATGGCCGTAGACTACAATAATCTCCTGATATCACAGAAATCCAAATTCCTATCAATCTCACTAAATTGCCAGCATTACAGCGCGCATAATCACATAGTTATTTGAAAGATTACCGTCCGCTCTTCGTTAAAAAAACTCTTGAATGTTTATGCATACGATCTCTACTTGTAAGACTGATTACCGGGGTTCTCAGTGAAGCGTATATAGGTGAGCTTTTTGTGTTCATTTATTTTAAAGTGTGTATCTTTGGCCTGAAAATGTTCTAGACTAATTACACATTGGATTTATTTTAGTCTGTAATCGCTACACCCACAATGCAAGCATGACGCACTCGCGTTAACTGTAGATTGTGTACGGAGTGTTGAAAGTAGTATACAAACTATGGCATTATAAGAAATGCAGGCATAGCGTAGTATCCATGAGCGTCGGAATCGGATTATAAACTATTTTTAAATTAAGCAACAGAATGTACCGTCACCGTATATTCAAAATTTATGTAAAACATAGTTTAAATAAAGCATTATAAATGTACATAATGTAGAACAAACACAACGCTCACGTGAATCAGTACTGTAACTTATGAAAGCTTAAAACACACGTTTGCAAACTCGTGAACAATTCTCATTAAATACCTGTAAAAATCTCGAAGACTTCACAAGATTACGGGCTCTCAGTGGCGTAACCATAAAATAAAAACAGAATTCCCCTGTCCTATTGGCCGCAGGCGCTAAAAGAAACTTTGAAAAAATTCTAGGAGGCAGTGCTCCCAATTTTCTTAAGCATAACCACCAATTCCATAATGTAGCCCTCTCATGATCCTAAGGGCCTTATCATACTAGCGGTTTGGGAGCGGTTGCGGGGCGGAGCGGACGCGCAGCGAATTCGTCGCGAACACGCCGCGGCTGCGCAACGAAGACGCCGCGGCTGCGCAGCGAAGACGCCGCGGACGCGTGGCGAATACGTTACGTTTTTGTCGCGTGTTTGTAGCAAATTATTTATTTATTTATTTATTTATTCTTTATGCACAAAAATAGTACACAGGTGGACTTAATGCCTGGTGGCATTTTCTGCCAGTCAACCTTTTGGTGGTGCAGAGATAGATGTGGTAGGTGCATTAGCCATGTGGTGAAAAGAGGATATGTATTAGATACATATTAATAATTTATATAGGTACATATTATAAACCATAAATATACTATAAATATATATAATTACTCATAGATATGATACACACATAAATATAATACATAAATATATACATAAATATATAAATACATAATTATGCTACAGCTGATGAGAGTGATGAGCCGATTCCTTCAACTTAGCGAAGAGAAGATTATCCACGTACAGTACAACCAGTAACTGTACAGTGTGTCCAGTAACTGGATGTACTGTACGTCGATAATTTGCTACAAACACGCGACAAAAACGTAACGTATTCGCCACGCGTCCGCGGCGTCTTCGCTGCGCAGCCGCGGCGTCTTCGCTGCGCGTCCGCTTCGCCCCGCAACCGCTCCCAAACCGCTAGTATGATAAGGCCCTAAGTGATTGTCACGAGCCCTCAGTAGTCAGCGGAAAGGAATTTATCTGTATCATCAATTTCAAGACTCCCCTTCTGTGAGTTAATTTGCTATCTGACTCGTATTAGTTACCAACCGGCTAGTAGGTATATATCGTCACTCATGATAAAAAGTACATTCCTGAGAACATAGCACGTCATTCATTATATGAATCCATAGTTTACATGTTGTTACTCGGTCGATTGTGACGCTTCATTGCTTCAATGACGGCAACATGATGTTTTGGTCCATAATGCTTTGCTTTCTATGGCATCTGACGTCATTATCTACGTCACAGCTCACTTCAAACGTTACAATGGGTGTTGCATCATATGAACACTTGTGATGACATAAAGACATATCGACTGTGAACTGGCAATAGGTCCTATCTCATTTTTTTGCAGATTTCACTTTCTAATGCCAATTTATACCATTTAATACTCCACATCGTTGCAAGAAATCCTTACTTAAATACATTTTAATTTAGCGCCAGAATTCGCTATATTCAACTTGTACTAACTGCAACTCGCAGCGAATGGGAGCATTTCATCCTATCTCGCCAAAAATGTACAGACATGAACGTGATTTCGCGCACTCTTAAAACAAATAACTGGTTTATGTGGATTCATTAGGATTCGGAGCCCTAAGTTATAAAGAGATATTATTGAGGACTTCTAGAAGCTAAAATTGTAGGTTTTGTTATAAATTTATTATTAATATTTAAGATTTCTACATTAATAATCTGTAAATCGAGATAGTACATCATGCATTGCCATTCAAACTTTTGGCAGATTGGAATTATTCAGAGATAGTACTTCTTGGATCTATTCAACTAAGTATAACATCAACCGGAAATACCTTTCATTAGGTTAATCAATACATATACCTACGATAAAATACGTGCTTCTAAGTTGCACCATTCCGCTATAAGTTGTTATTGACGTATTATTCAAGTATTATCCGTATAATAATGTGCCCGGTAGATGGCAATGGGCTCGCCAACTATTACATAGGGACCGAAACATAACTGGCAAAAAGTGTGTGTGTAATACACCTCTGTCTACCCCTTCGGGGATAAAAGGTTCACGTCTTTTACCCCCTTTAGTTATGTTATCAGCATTTACGGCTTGATGTTCTAGCCCATCGAGTCACACAGGCTTGCTGCTTAGGGATTGCAGGGCTATGTTCTAACTACCTACTAACTAGCCAATTGTTTGGTTGGATTCGATAGAGCATAAATAATAATGGAAATGATTTGTGATTACAAATGATTTATCCGTCTTGATATTAACTGCGAAATGCCTAAATATCGGCGCCTCAATAGACAGAAATCAAAGTCTCTGACCCGCGATATCCGCCGATACAATACCAAATGTGTTCAAGAGGCGATCGAGCGGAACAAAGGCTCTAATGTATTCCAGAGAAATATGTCTATCGGGCAAAGTCAGCTAACAAAGCTGAAGACGGAGGATGGCAGTGTTGTATCATCCAGACCTCAGTTCTTGGAGGATATCGAAAGATTCTATGGAAACTTATACACGACCCCGCCAACACACGCGACCCTAGAGCTAGATCGACCCGACACCATACCGAAGACAGCCCGGACGTCAGCATGCACGAGATTAGTGTGGCCCTACAAAAGCTCATAAACAACAAGGCACCGGGTGATGACAGAATTACGACAGAGCTTTTGAAAGCTGGCGCCATACCCGCTTTGGAAATGCTTCGTAAGCTTTTTAATTCCGTCATACACGAGGGTAAAACGCCACAAGAGTGGCTCAGCAGTGTGGTGGTGTGGTGTTCTTCAAAAAGGTTGACAAAACCCCTCTAAAGTATTGCAGACCCATCTCACTTCTGAGCCACGTCTATAAGCTGTTGTCAAGGTTAATCACGAATCGTCTCGCTCGTGTGCAAGCTACACGACTTCCAGCGTTCCGAACAAACCAGTTTCCGAAAAGGCTAATAGTAGGTACCACATACTGAACACATAGAAGCCCGAGGAGTTTATCCAGCGCTATGCTTGGCGTTTGTAGACTATGAGAAAGCCTTCGATTTGATTGAAATCTGGGCAGTGCTGCAGTCTCTCCAACGGTGCCAGATCGACTATCGATACGTTGAAGTGCTGAAGTGTTTGTACGAAAACGCGGTGACGTGTCAGTCCGCTTCCAGGACCAGAGCTTGAAACCTATTCGACTACAGCGAGGGGTGAGGCAGGGAGATATTATATCTCCGAAACAATTCACCGCTGCGCTTAAAGAAGTCTTCAAGATTCTGGACTGGGAAGGACTCGGTATCAACATCGACGGCGAGTACTGTATCACTCATCTTCGACTCGCTGTCAATATCGTAGTCATGGTTGAGACCATGGAAGACCTCGGCACAATACTCGGTGGCGTCTGTAGAGTCTCCCAACAAGTAGGTCGAACAAGACGAAAATCATGTATAACGTCCATGTTGTACCTGCTCCTATAGATATCTTCACGTCCGATATCCCGCAGTGTCTCAAGACGAAAGCCTTGACCAGTGTGTGTAGCCAGTGTTGTCACTCAAAGGGCGATGGAAAGAGCTATGCTCGGAGTTTCCATGCGAGATCGTATCAGAAATGAGGTGATCCGCAGGCGAACCAAAGTCACCGACATAGTTCGCCGAATAGTCAGGCTGAAGTGGCAGTGGCAGGTATATAGCCAGAAGAACCGATGGCCGTTGGAGCAGAAAGGTTCTGGAGTGGCGGCCACGCACAGGACGTCGTAGCAGAGGTAGGCCTCCTGCAAGGTGGACTAATAATCTTGTTGGGATCGCCCATAATGTTCCAAGTAAAATGTCCTATGTTTGTTCTTGTGTAGATTTATGTTGTCCTATCTCGATTTTAAATTGGAAGGAAGCATAAAATGTTACTTTTGTTTTTAATTTCATGTGTAATAAAAAAAAATATTAACTACGTATTTTTTTTTAGCATACGACATGTTGTATATATGCTGCAAACATGTTTTTTCTTCCTCCTCTAAAGTTGTCAAAATTGAGATAGGACATGTTGCCAGTTCACAGTCGATATTTATTTCTGCATTTTGGTTGTTTACAACACTTATACATGTCAAAACCCTATTCTAGATGAAGCCGGCTTTTCCTAGCTAAATGACTTCTTGAGAAGAAAGGCCGAAACAAACTCAGTCATTGTTTTTTTTGTCACTTCAATTTCTTTAGTCTTTTCTTCATCTTTTAAAGTCCAGACAAAAAAGGGTTTAGTATGCAAGTACAATGCAGGAAATTATCTGACGCTTTTGACTGACTCGGCCCATTGATGGCCCGCATTCAACAGCAATCGTACGGCTCAACCTTTATTGAGGGAGCCAGCACGATCTGTATCACTATGCCTCCACGCCATCAGAAGGTGTATGCATAAGCATGTCAGCCTAAGCCATCAGACAGGTTGCCACAACTATTTGTTTATATGTTTAATAATGCCCACATCGTACTCACAACTTTACATGCTAATACACAGTAAAATACATGTTGCAAACAATAAGTAAAAATAATAAAAATTTAAACAATAAAATGTCATATATTTAAAATATCAGAAAATAATATTATTAAATGTCAGAAAATATTATTGAATGTCAATTTATGAATAATAATATATTACTTAAGTAATTTTAAATGTCAAAAGAAAATAAATAAAATAACAATGTCAAATCAAACAATGTCAAAACAAAATAAATAAAATTACAAATGTCAAATTAAAAATGTCAAAATGTAAAAATATAAGTATTATTATATAGATGCAATGATCAGGCCCATAGAAAGAGTCGTGACGCGGCTTATAACGTGACGCAGTATTCCGAAGTTATTCATAAGTAGATCATCTCAACAGTTACACAACCATGGTTCGTGAATTACTGTTGATGACGTGGTCTGCTGTATCTAGCGCAATATTTTTTTATGGTAGTAGGCGGCAAATGAGCAGACGGATCGCCTGATGGTACCTAAGCAATTACCGCCGCCCATGGACACAAGCAACACCATAGGAGTCACCAGTGCGTTGCCTCCCCTTGGGGTTGGGAAAAGGGTAGGATAAGGAGTGGGATGAGGGAGAAGGTATAGGGGATAGGGCCTCCGGCACTCTCACTCACCGAACGAAACGCATCAGTTTAGGCACTGTTACTTTACGTCGATTTTCTGTGAGAAGGTACTACCCCGGTCGAGCCGGCCCATTCATGCTGAAATCAGCAAGGCTCTACTACCTTGTTCATGTTGATTTGACTCTGGCGCAGATTGCTTGACAGAAACACGCGTGTGGTACATAGCCAGATTCTTCAATAACGTTTGCCAAGACGCGGCCTCCTAACTAGCATACGACTTCTCCAACGGTTGTCTGATCTACGACAGATGTAGCCAGCCCACTGCCACTTGAGCTTGGTATTTCTTTGAGTTCACTTAATTTTGACTTTAATCCCTCTGAGAAACTCCGAGCATAGTCCGCTCCATAGCTTGCTGAGCGAAAATGAATTGGTAGACCAGTCGCGCCGTAAGTGTCCACATCTCGGCTTCTTAAATCATTACGGGCAGAACGGAGTCGTTAATGACTTTTTGTCTATCTTGGTTTGGTCCATCTACATCCAGAGACCCTTGAATTCAAACTACTGATCAGTTTCGAAATATTTCTAATAATTTTTGTATTTCGTCGGCTGAGTCGCTCCAATTCAAACGCGTCTAAGCTGTTTTCCCGTGCTACCTCGCCTTATATGCAAAAGGTTTAAAAGATTCGGTTATTTTACAAAACTGCATATCCATAACTGCATTCTACGAATTGGGCGATGTTGCTACTATAAAAACGATTAAAATACATAGCAATTTAGTAAACAGCCGCCACAGTATGCCACAAATTACCTAATTAAACAAGTGGTGCCGTCTTGTAGCCGAAAACACACGTGTACACTGTTACTGTGCAAATACAATTATTATCGGCACATTGTACACATTGAATAGGATGACATATGGTTTGCCAAATATTAAACGGTTCTACATCGCACCACGCTTTATAGTCGGTCTAAATGAAGGCATGAATCATTATCACATAACGTCAACTCAAGATCACGCTCTTCAGAGTTTAAACTGCACGACCAAGCGAACTAGATAGCTCAAAAGTAGAGACATTTTCTTCGTGTCATCATGTCGCCTAGAGACATAGGCCTGCCCAAGGTTCTCCACACAGACCGTTTTTTAGCCGCCCGCATCCAACCGCTTCCCGCGATCTTAACCAGATCGTCGGTCCATCTTGGGGGTTGCTTACCCCTGCTGCGACGTCCGGTACGTGGTCGCTACTCTAGAACCGGCCTGCCCTAACCACCATCCGTTCTTCGAGCTATGTGCCCAGCCCATTGCCACTTCAGCCTGGCTCGGAGAGCTATGCCGGTGACTTTGTTCTCCTGCGGATATCCTCATTTCTGATTCGATCTCGCAGGGAAACTCCGAGCATAGCTCTCTCCATCACCCTCTGAGTGACTCCGAGCTTTCGTATAAGGTGCATGGTTAGCGACCACGTCTCAGAGCGCCGTAGATCATCACTGGCAACACACACTGGTCAAAGACTTTCGTTTTGAGACACTGCGGGATATTGGACGCCGTTACTTCCCGAACTTATAATTATTTAAGCATGAGATCAAAGAGTACGTTGTTTTGTATCTAAACAAACTTCCCAAGGTAGGGAGAGCATTCTCTTGACAGAATTTGTCATTTTATTTATCAACAGTAAATATTTGACTAAAAACATTTAACTCCATGATGTAAATTGCCTGGCAATGCATTCCTCTAACGTATTTAATGCAGTCTGAGCTTGTCACAAAGTAAGCTTTCACAGTCGCAAAATGAACACTTCTGTACTAATTCGGTTAAAGGTCCTTACGCATTTGAAGCAGCAATAATGGAAAGTAATTGGATGATTTCTCCGAGGTGCTCTTGCTAATGTTTCATCCTTTTGCGAATTAGCAAGACAGCTCATAAGCAGGGCTTAACTAGTGCTTACCAGAACGTAATTGGGTTATATCCTATCTAGTAATTGAATTATGCTTTGACTCATCTTTTACTTAGCTAAATGCATTTTTGTTCATATTTTGGTCGGTAACTTCGCGCGTTAGGGCAAACCTCTTAGCTTTATGTATAACTTACTGCAGTTGCATAGAAATTGGACTAGTTTAAATTCATCTCCACACTATGTATCTGTTGCTGCTATCCTCTAGAAGCAACCTCGGTTCGAGCTGCTTGTACGCTCACATGAAGCAGGACGCAGCATGAGGTTGAGGCGTCTCCTTTTGCGCTGATGCGAATCAAGGCAGCCGCTGGAAACGAGGCCGCCTCTAGTGGATACACAGCTTATTAATCGATACATCCATCTACCCATTCTTCTCCATTCATCTTCACAAACTATCATTTACCAGAATAATACTTGTATTGTAGGCGAGGAGGTAGCGCTGCGGTGCGAGCGCTCGCACTACGCATACAGCGGCGCGCGCGAATGGCGCGGGCGGCGAGGTCACGTGACGCGGCCGCAGCGCCGCATCGCGCCCGAGCGGTACCTCAACGGCTCCTGCCCCTTCCAGGTCAAGTTCACGCCCGACGACTTGCTCAATGGTGAGTGCATCCTGTTGCCTTTAAACTTTAGCCAGCAGTAGTAAGTCGGCCAAGTTAAGCAACGCTTACACAGGTCACAGCTTGAATAGCTGATCGCGTGTGGCATTAAAAATCAGTGCTTCCGTCCTTTACTGCGGTGCGGTGTGTGACGTAGGACATAGACACCGCGTCACCCCGCATGGAACACACTGAGTTGGATGACATAATATGGTGATCAATGCGTAAAGTAGATGCGACGTGGAGATGGTGTGCACTCACCACTTCGCATACAGTTGGCGCGAAAAAATTAAGGGCGTTTTCAGATTAGCGTTTTATATGCGCGTATAAGCTCCTTTTTGGGAGCGCATTTAGGCGCGTATAGGTGCGCCGTTTGACACACGCGCAACTCGTACGAGCGTTGACGCAACGAGTCGTCAGAATCCATGTTAACACTGACAAGATGTTACTACTGTTTCGAGCGAACACGCCGAAATATGCCCGTGTACGCGAGTCCGTTTTTTGTAAGCGCGTACGCTGAAACGACCGTATACGCGCAGAAAATACGCTGAACTAAAACCGCCCTAAGGCAATTGATCGCCGACGAATCAATTAGCACCGCGCCGCATCGTACTTTACGTGCGTTTGATCACGTACGTAAGATGACCAGCAGCCACTTCCATTGGTATCAACTGTTTGTTTCCAGAGCGCACCGAGAGCGCTCACGTAGGACGCCGTTGTCACGTTGAAATGAATGAATTCGCATCGGATCGCTTCGCAATCGCGTTCGCGTTGAGTCGCTCACGTTGGACGCTGCGTTAGATCACAGAATCACCCCGACAGTTTGTTTATAATCCACGTACACTAAAATAAAAACAAGAGCACAGAAAGTATTATTAATTAAAAACTTATACTACTCATGTTTATGCAAAGAACTCGTCTTGGCATTAATATGCGTGTGTAATGTGTAAATATGAGTAAATAACGTGGCACGTGGCGCGATTTAGGCGCTAACCGGTTTGGCACAAACAGACGCATGTTGCGGGTCACATGTGAACAGTATGATGAGTATGAAATGTTTAGTAAATATTCGATGCCTTTATCGTGAAATACGACTTCGTTTTTTTAATTGAATATATGTACATCGACGACCTTTTAAATATTAAATCAATATAATAATATAGAGCCAAGGTTGTATTGCCAAGCCACCATACCACAGCCATATTGCTGGATAAATTAGGTTCGATTATTTTTTATTTAGGTAATGATAGCAAGTACAGATTTGAACAAAGGCGACCATATCGTTTATAGTATTCAAAACATAACTGATTTTATTTTAAAATACTGGGGAAATAAATGGAAATAAACTACATGCACAACGTCTTTACAATTATATACATTTATGTACAAAGAAAAACATAATTATACAGGTGTCACAAGACCCCCTCACCAAGCCGAAGTTTACTCGTTGTGGCCATCATGCCAAGTCATACTAACCAAAAATAAAACCAGAGAAACGTTTTTTTTTAGTTTTCACATTTTTTAAACCGTAATTAAAAGCGCGCGCGTCCAATGCTCGAAATACCTACTTATCCATGGGGTTATAGGGCATCTAAAAAACATATTGGCGGGTTAAATGCATCGATTCTGTATCTAATTAGAAAAAATCCATACTAACTTTGAGCCTCAATATCTCCTGAACCAGTAATTTCCCAGGTATGGTGCCGAAGTAAAAAATGGTCGTAGTGATTGGCACAATATGGGATTTCAGTTTTCGTTAGGGGTCTTTTTACACCTGTATAATAATAATTCACAAAATAAATTATTGTAAGTTACATACTTTGACTACCTAAAAGCGTGAATCATATCATAATGACATGGCAACAGCACAATCTGAATGTCATACATACTCTTTATATCAATTTGTATATGCTACTTCATTATTTTGTGGCTAATATGTCATGGTATTACTTTTACGCAGTTGTAACTGGTACATATATGGGAGTAGTTTTTCAAGACAAGTAGCTATAACTTTTATCTGATATCTCGGAAATGAATCTTACCATTTACTTTTATAAAAAATGTGGTTTAAAATCTTGTAAAAGCAAAATCTAAAGCTTTAATTTTGTTCTATTTACAAATTCTACCTTAAATTGGCAGTCACTGACATTATAAGCGTGATTCGTATGATTCTGTTCATTTTATTTCTTAGAAGTAAAAATAATATACTTATCAGATGATCACAATAGGGTTGTTTCCAACTAGTCAAATCAAGCACTTTTAATGAAATGTCAAAAACGATCTTTTCTACGGCGTTTGTATGAAATAAGACCTAGTGACATCATAGTTTTTTGCTGTCAAATATAATACTTATTATCAATAAATTGTCGATAAAAATGTTAAATAAAGTTTTAAAATTGATTGATTAATGAAACTACCACTAATTTGACATATTCACTTACAGGAAACTTCCCTATAACGCACGGAAAATCAACAATCTTTAGGTTTAACATAATTTTCAACACTGGGCTTTCCCATTCCGAAATGGGCATCCCCATTGTCAGCTGTTTGCGATAACTTACGATTTTGGTGATTCATGAAACATGATACATGCATGCATGTTTATTATTATTGATAACCCTGATGAATTTGTTGCCCCGATATGTAAATATTTACTTGCAATTTCCATGAACTGGGGGCCAATTCTCCTATTTTTATGTGACATTGATATTATATTTTGAATTGACTCAGAAGCGGTATTCTGTTAACCTAAAGTCATTATCGTATAATTTGAAATAATCAGTTCGTCGTTGACACATATTTTGACACTTGTATCAATTTACGATCTCGTTACAACTTCCTTCAATTAAATATCAGATAATTTAGAAGAATACGCTTTTTGTGACGTATGTATGACACTGACATGATATCGAATCTATATTTATTTAGTAGAATTGGGCCCATCAAAACTCGAATTCTTCAAGTACCAAAACCTAGAATTAATATCCGCTTCCTCAAGAGAACTGGTATAATTTTTGCCAAACAACAAAATCCGTTGAATTGTGAAAATATCAAAAACAGCATTACTTTCGCATTCCTTACGAGTTTGATGTCATACTGTTTAAATACATGTTCTTAAGAATTTTGAGACAAAAATTATAAGTTTAAGTAAATACCATACAACTGTGCATACATATTTTGAAGATGTTATTGTTATGTTAATTAAGTAATATGTCCGTGTGGTGACGGATTAAGAATACGAAATGTCACCACACCATATCATCCCATGGGTGTCGTAAGAGCCGACAGAGGTAGCATATTATGCAGAGAACAACACTGCAAGAGAAGGAAAACTTGATATAAACCCTATACCAACCCGTTTGGCCAGCGTGGTATAGTTGGCCAATTCCTCCTTTCAAAGGAGAGGCTTAGTCCAGCAGTGGACTATTAAGGCTGATATGATGATGATGAAGTAATATTTTGTTTCAGGTTCTAAATGGGACACATTGTCCCAAGAAATATGGGACAAGTTTATAAAGTCACAGCAAACAGAGGAGACATTCAGAAAGAAAATGAACCTTTGGAGATATCTTTTCATCACAATTAAGGTCAGTATTTTGATAAAAAATGGTAAAGATTTTGGATACACCATCCTTTGAATGCGATTCACACAACTGAAAAAATCAGTTTCAATAGTATCTACCTTTTGTTTGCTTCTATGTCTAAAATGTTCAAATAAATATTACTAAACCATACAGCCCCGTACATCAGTGTATAATTATTAAAGAAATGTATGTTTTTGTTGTAGACAATATTCCCCCGGTACGGTCTATACGTGGTGGGGTCGACGATGTCGGGCTTCGGGCTGGACTCGTCCGACATGGACCTGTGCCTCTACGTGCGGCCCGTGGACGAGCTCGACCCGCGCGCGCACGCGCTACTGCACCTCAACTACATACTCAGCTACATCAGGAGCTTCGACCCTAGTGAGTACACAACACGGACGATATTCTCTCGGCCCGTGGACGAGCTCGACCCGCGCGCGCACGCGCTACTGCACCTCAACTACATACTCGGCTACATCAGGAGCTTCGACCCTAGTGAGTACACAACACGGACAATATTCCCTCGGCACGTGGATGAGCTCGACCCGCGCGCGCACGCGCTACTGCACCTCAACTACATACTCGGCTACATCAGGAGCTTCGACCCTAGTGAGTACACAACACGGACGATATTCCCTCGGCCCGTGGACGAGCTCGACCCGCGCGCGCACGCGCTACTGCACCTCAACTACATACTCAGCTACATCAGGAGCTTCGACCCTAGTGAGTACACAACACGGACGATATTCCCTCGGCCCGTGGACGAGCTCGACCCGCGCGCGCACGCGCTACTGCACCTCAACTACATACTCAGCTACATCAGGAGCTTCGACCCTAGTGAGTACATAACACGGGCGATATTCCCTATGCACGTGGACGAGCTTGACCCGCGCTACTGCACCTCAACTACATACTCAGCTTCATCAGGAGCTTCGACCCTAGTGAGTACACAACACGGACGATATTCCCTCGGCCCGTGGACGAGCTCGACCCGCGCGCGCACGCGCTACTGCACCTCAACTACATACTCAGCTACATCAGGAGCTTCGACCCTAGTGAGTACATAACACGGGCGATATTCCCTATGCACGTGGACGAGCTCGACCCGCGCTACTGCACCTCAACTACATACTCAGCTTCATCAGGAGCTTCGACCCTAGTGGGTACACAACACGGACGATATTCCCTCGGCACGTGGACGAGCTCTACATTCCTACGCAGCTACATTCCCTCGACACAGTCTATACATGACATAAAACTGTGGACCACAGTATTCTCATCATCAGCACTCGCAGATATGTAGGCTGCCTCACCGTTTAGTAAACCATAATTAATGCACAATACATCAATCTTTGATGCACTCTGTGAATTCGAAGACCCTCAGTGCAGCAATCTGTCTCCATTAGGCTACCCTTCTTCATCCTTATTCTCATTTTAGTTTTTAATACATTTTACGTCTTTAATACTATTATGATTAAAGTCTGTGTTCGTTTTATTTTGGCAGATGCGGAACTAATTCAGGCGAAGGTGCCGATCCTAAAGTTCCGGGACTCTCGCAACGGCCTACAAGTGGACCTGAACTGCAACAACGTAGTCGGCATCCGCAACACCAACTTATTACACTGTTACTCAAGACGTGAGTATTCATTTATTATTCGACTAGCTGTTTCCCGCAGCTTCGCCCTAAAGCCAAGATAATTATCTTAGCTAACATACAAAAATCGCTTGTTTCCAAATTTACTTCCCTGCCAAATTTTATATTTAAACGTCCAGTGGTTTTCGCGATTTCGTGATTAAAAGGAGGATTATACCTGTGGTTAAAACGAGATTTACCACTAACTAGTAATCCTCCTCCTCTTATGTTTTGCTACTTGTAATATGTGGTCGTTTTGGACCACAGGGCGTGGTAGAACCTTGCTTATTTCAGCATTAATGGGCCGGCTCGACCATTGAAGTAGTACCCTTTTCTTTAGGTATCCCTCATACCGCTCGTCATCTTATTCCTTTTCCCATCGAAAATTTGCTACGCGCTTGACTCCTCTAGTATTTCGGGCGCCGTTAATAAATTACCGTCAGGCGATCTGTCTGCTCGTTTGCCGCCTCCTCCTACGTAGTACGAAAAAATCACAGACTTTTAGTTTAAGATGCTGACAACAGCCAAATGGCAAAAAAGGCTTGTCTCAAACAATTTTTTTGCTAAATCTATAAAGTTTGTCACGGCGGAAAAATATATGTTAATCTTGGACGTATTTCTGAGGACCCTGTTGTATTCAAAACACGTTTCTGAAAAGTTTTCTCGATACAAAAGAATAGTAAATTAACCTCTTAAAATTGTCTTCCATCAAAAATATCTGTATTACTTATCAACGTACGTTAGTAAAATTTATAACAATAAGGGCGGTTTCAGATTAGCGTTTTATACGCGCGTATAAGCTCGTTTTTGGAAGCGCATGTAGGCGCGTATAGGCGCGCCTATTGGCACACGCGCAATTCGTACGAGCGTTGACGCGCTTCTAAGCTCGTATAACCACGAGCCGTCAGAATCCATGTTGACACTGACAAGACGTCACTACCGTTTCGAGCGAATACGCCCGTTTACGTGAGTCTGGTTTTTTGACGCGCGTAATGTAGCGCGCGTGTAAGCGCGTATGCTGAAACGACCGTATACGCGCATAAAAAAACGCTAATCTGAAACCGCTCTAATGTATCAGGGGCCCAATTCTACTAAATAAATATAGTTTCGATATCATGTCAGTGTCATACTGACGTCACAAAAAGCGTATTCTTCTAAATTATCTGATAATTGAACGAAGTTGTAGCGATCGTAAATTGAAACAAGTGTCAACGGTAAACTGTTTATTTCAAATTATACTATAATGGCATTAGGTTATCAGAATACCGCTTCTGAGTCCATTCAAAATACAATATCAATGTCATATAAAAATAGGAGAATTGGCCCCCATATTTAAATACAGAACTCGGTTGCTTTTTACCCGACTGCGCGACGCAAAGGAGGGTAATGTGTTTATCAGTCTATGTATGTATGTATGTATGTATGTATGTTTGTTTCTATGTGGCGTTCTAGAGACCAAATGCGTAAGCCGATTTTGATGATTCTTACGTCAATCGATTCGTCTTAACCTTGCGAGTGTCACTAAAGACATGACAGTTATCAAAATTCACCACAGCGTCAACCAGACGCCATATTGTCAAAATGAAAAAAAAAAAAGTCGATGAACTATATCATGTGGGGTGTCGTTGAATAGGTATTTTAAAATCATATTTAGGTTTCTTTTACCATTTTTCATTTAAAATAATAGTTTAGGAGATATAACGATGTAAAGTTGTTTAACAAAAAAAAACTCGCTAATTTTCTTACTTATTGATTTAAGTTTTTATTTCAAGTATAAACGATATACAAACACTTGATTGCGAAATTTACCATCTTATAACGAAGTCAATGAATCACAACTAAAAAGTATAAAATAAAAAAAATTATTTAAGGAAAAACAAAAAACCCGACTGCATAAAAACTAAAAAGAAAGAAACAAGCCCAGTAGTTTAGAATTCTGTTAAGTAATATGCAGAACAGAACGACTCACAGTCGGGGCACATTCAAATCTTCCCAAGGGGCCCCGACTGTGGGTCATTCTGTTCTGCATATTACTTAACAGAATTCTAAACTACTGGGCTTGTTTCTTTCTTTTTAGTTTTTATGCAGTCGGGTTTTTTGTTTTTCCTTAAATAATTTTTATAGTCGTCGTCGCGTTTCTGTTTCTTATGTATACAATCCGAACGTGACAGCAACAGCTCAACTGAATAGCGGTTGTCAGTGCCTTAAAGTTAAATCTAAGTTTAGTGGGGTAGCAATCCCTCGTGCCGCGCCGCATGGCACATGGCACGTCACGTGCGTTTGGTCACGTAGGCCACGTCAATAGGTATCGACTGTTTGTTCCCGCGCCGCGTCGCGCCGTATACCGTTCGTATTCAGGGGGACAATTCTCATATTTTTATGACATTGATATTATATTGTGAATTGACTCGGAAGCGGTATTCTGATAACCTAATGTCATTATCGTATAATTTGAAATAAACAGTTCCTCGTTGACACATATTTTGACACTTATTTCAATTTACGATCTCGTTACAACTTCGTTCAATTATCAAACAACTTAGAAGAATACGCTTTTTGTGACGTAAGTATGACACTAACATCATATCGAAACTATATTTATTTAGTAGAATTGGGCCCCTGACCGCTCACGTAGGACGACGCGTAATAAGCGCACCTCGAGCTCGCAAGTCGTAAGTGTTGGACGCAATAGGGATAACGCTGAATTTTTTTTTTATGAGTATAGGCGGCAAACGAGCAGACGGATTGCCTGATGCTAAGCAATTACCGCCGCCCATGGACACAAACAACACCACAGGAGTCACAAGTGCGTTGCCGCCTCATGGGGATGGGAAAAGGGATAGGACGAGGAGTGGGATCAGGGAGAAGGGATAGGGCCTCCGGCACTCTCACTCACCGAACGAAACGCAACAGTTTAGGTACTGTTACTTTACGTCGATTTTCTGTGAGATGGTAGTACTTCCCCGGTCGAGCCGGCCCATTCATGCTGAAATCAGCAAGGCTCTACTGGCTGATATAACAATAATGTTGTGTATGTACGTTGTACGTTGCACGTTGCAGTGGACTGGCGCGTGCGGCCGCTAGTCGCGCTGACGAAGCTGTGGGCGCAGGCGCACGACATCAACGACGCCAGGCACCGCACGCTCTCCTCCTACTCGCTCACGCTCATGGTCATACACTTCCTACAATGTAAGTACTAACCTCACCAAAATATGTTCACATAATATGTTTTGAATGTAGCCTTACAAAGGAGATGTACCATTTGGCCATACATTATGGGCCTATAAGGTTGGGCGTTCGGGATGTTAATAGAAACACCTTTCTTCGTTGAATATACATTTATTACTGTCCAATTGAAGATGAAGGTACATTATATAAGAGCACACACATACAACATTGGTAAACCTCTACACGCCCATCCAACAAAAAAAATAAAAAAAAGTGTAAAACTAAATACATTATTTTTTATTACCATATTAATAAAATAAAATAATCTATATAAAAGCAAAATAAACATGGTTAGGTATATAATTGATTACATAATTCATTTTAAATTGTATAGTAAAAAAAAACATTTATTTATTTCTTAACTTAAACTTATTATAATGTACTGTCTGTTTTTACATAGGGTCTGGTTCGGTTTTTGTGAACTGTCATATTTTTACCTTTATAATTTATAGTTATGTTTGGTTCTGAAATATCTGTGATCTGGAATGGACCAATATACAATGGGTCAAACTTACAATAATTTGTTCATTTTTGAGTAAAATCAAATCACCAATTCGATATTTTATTGGATTCTTATCTCTATCATAACTTATTTTTCTAAATTCTTTACTAGAAATTAAATTCTTTCTAGCATCAGATTGCGATTTTTGTAATCGATATCTCAGTTGCTGAGGATAATCATAGTGATTATATAAAGGGTCTAAGTCACAAGTTAAATTGCTAGGCAAACGACATTGCTTCCCAAATACCAGTTCGTAAGGTGTATATTTCGTTGATGTATGCACCGTGTTATTGTAAGCAAAACAGCAGTAGGGTAACCATGCGCTCCAGTTGTGCGGTTCACCATCTGTTTGTATTCGTAGGAAAGAAATTAAATTTTTATGCGTGTTTTCTAGGGAACCTATGGTCTGGTGATGATACGCTGTAGACGTTACCTGTTTGATACCTAGTGTTTGACATACTCGTTTCATAACGTCAGAAACGAATTCAGTGCCTCTGTCCGATATTATCTGAGACGGAATCCCGTACCGTAAAATAAAATTATTCACTAAACTATTCGCTACTGAAACCGTATCTTTATTCGTAAGCGGGTAAGCCTCTACAAATTTACTTAAGTCACACTGTAGTGTGAGTATATAGCTATAATTACAACTATCCTTATATAGGGGCCCTACTAAATCTAAATATAACCTATCGAATGCAGATACACCAGTATCTGTAAGAACCATTGGCTCTTTGATATATTTGTTTATATGTTTGTATCTCAAACATTTATCGCAACGATTAACATAATTAGTCACATCCTTGTATAAACCTGGCCAAAAATAAGATTTCTTAATATTATTTATCATTCTTCTAATGCCAGCGTGGCCGCTCGTTGGCAAAATATGATAATCGTTTAATATGATACGCTTAGTCTCTTCATCACTTATTTTATGGACACCCTTTAAAATAAACAATTGTGGTCCGGACCAGTTAGGTGTCTCATATATCGTACGTGTTAAATCTTCTATTATTTTAATATTTTCGTTATTCTTTATAATATAGAGACTATCTAATTTTATTTCTTTACAAAAACAATCTAACTCCCTCACAAAGGCAGCTCGTGCACTATGTGATCGGAAAGTTGGATTGACGTATAATATCGATTTAGAAGGATTATAAATAAATAGCTTAGACTTTCCTTTCGCACTGTCCTTCAACTTTCTCCAATCATGCTCATCCACAAATAATAATTCTGTGCAATCCTGTGGCTTTCTAAGAATGCCCACAACTTTTGGGTGTACAGTCCAACCGTTAGAGGCATTTTTATCGATCAAAGGATTGTGCTGATTCTCAAGCATACTTCTATCATTCATACGTTTTTTCTGAGCTCTTGTCAAAACTGAAACAATGTGTTCATTCATCTCTTTTAAGTCATTACTTGTTATCTGTATACGTGATAAGGTATCTGCAACATTGGCTTCTCCTTTTATATATCTTACTTCAAAATTATACTCTTCTAAAAGTAACCTAAATTTCATTAAACGACTTGATGGGTTGTTTAAACCAAATAAATAAATAAGTGGTTTATGGTCAGTTTCGATTATAAACTCACGCCCATATAAATAAGGTCTAAAATATTTAACGGACCATACTATTGATAAAAGCTCTTTCTCAATAGTAGGGTAATTCTTTTCGGCCTTATTTAATGAACGACTGGCGTAAGCGACAGGTAACCCATTTTGATTACATAGCATTGATCCGATTGCAAATCCGGACGCATCCGTTTTTAATATAAATTTGTGATCTGCATCAAGGTTAGGTAGGGTATTGCAAAATCGGTGGTGTAGTCAAAGCCGTTTTAAGCGTAGAAAATGAATTTGTACAGTTGTCGTCCCAGCGGAAGGGTACATTTTTGCGACAAAGATTATTTAATGGTAAAGTAATTTCAGAAAATCGCGGTATGAACTTTCTATAATAATTGGCGAACGCCACAAACCCTTTGACCTCTCCAACGTTTTGAGGAATGGGATAATTTTGTAACACGGAAATTTTCTGTGGATCTGGTTTAATACCTTCTGCTGATACGACATGACCGAGAAACAGGAGTTCCTTTTTAAGAAATTGACACTTTGCGGGACTTAATTTCAAATTAACTTTTCGTAAACGGGATAAAATATCGATTAAATTCTTATTGTGCGTGTCTAAATTTCGTCCTATACAAACTAAATCATCAGCGTATGTCAGCACTTTATCATAAGTTAAGCCGGCCATTGCTATTGTTATAGCTCGACTGAAAGAACTTGGACTTGTCTTAAGGCCCATCGGCATTCTAGTCATCTGATATTGTCCTGACGGTGTGGTAAATGCGGTATATTTTCGGCTATCAGAATTTAAAGAAAATTGGAAAAATGCCTGATTTAAATCCAAATGCGAGAAATACATTGCCCCAGACAATGAATCTAGTACATCAGTAATACTAGGTAATGGGAATTTATCGTCAACAATGCGGTCATTCAATTTCCTAAAATCGATAACTAGTCGCCATGTTTTATTTCCGTTGTTTTCTGACCCTTTAGGGACAAGAAGAACAGGGCTCGACCACTCGCTACAAGCGGGTTCAATAATTCCGTCATGTAATAATTTTTTCACTTGTTTTTCCATTTCACCTCTCTGAGAATACGTTAAACGGTATTGTTTGACATAAACAGGATCACTGTTAGGCTTTAACTGTATATTTTGCTCATATAACTTACTAGTCGAAAGCATATCACCCGGTAACATAAAAACGTCCGAAAATTTTGCGCATATATTCATTATAGAAGTCTTTTCCTCTTTATTCAAATGGTTTAACTTTAGTAGAGAAAACATTTCATGAACTCGTTTCGGGGTAATTACGTCTTTTTCAAAAGAACAAATCGAATAGTTGCTTAAACAATCGGATTCGGGCCTAAAATAACTGAGATTAACTTGACTCTCCCGTGTATTTAATATTTTTATCGGTATTTTACCGTGAGAAACGGTTGCAATTGCTGCACATAAAAATACACCTTCACATAATTCTTTCGGAAAAATGACACATTCACCTTGCATTCCTGTATTTATATAAAATATTTTTTCACATCTGGGAGGTACACTTAAATAACTATTACTGCCTAATCTGCCCATCTCTAAAGGTAAAGTAACTTGAGAATTTTCATTGTGTAAAGTAATAAAGTTTGTTTCAAAATCTATTGTGCAATTAAACATTCGTAAAAAATCTATACCTAATATCCCAGCAGTGGGCGTTGGTAACTGTTTTATAACATGAAACTTATGTTTGAATTCCATACCATTTATAGACAAAGTTATCATAACATATCCCTCGGTTCGTAACCTGCCTCCAATACCATTTATGTAAATGCGATTCGGAGTAATGGGTATGTTTATATTTGATATGATGTCATACTGTATTGCGCTCACCGATGCCCCGGTGTCAACTAACCATCTATATTTGGTATCACCTACCGCAAGCTCGATAGAATTGCTGAATTCGCAATTAAATATATTATTCTCTACGAAAAAACTCTAACGAAGTGGCATTGGCATTTGTTTGCGAATTTGCCGAATTATGCACTAAATCATTACTCTCACCAGTGTTAGTGGTGGGCGTAGAATTCAAGAGATGAATTCGGGGGCTATAACCTTGAAAATTACCACGTCGTTTATAGTTACTATCCCTAGTAAAAGTCCTAGTAAACTGTGGGTTTCCCCTCTGCGGATTAGAATTGCGCGATGTGGTAGGTACGTCATTGTTTTGTATTGGCCTATATTGTTGGGGCGGACGCCCAAAACGTCCGGCACGATTGCCTCCTAATCTGCCACGATAATTCCTGTACATACCTGTATTACTCCTGTTGCCAAAATAGGCAAATTCCTCCTTGCTCTGACGGCTGCACAACGCCTCCTCGTCCTTCGCACCTCTTATTGCATCCTTCAAAGCTGTGTAGTTACGCGCTTGCAAAATCATACTTATTCGGCGATTTCTCAAGCCACTGACAAAACTGTTGATGGCAATTTTTTCATTTAGCGGGCGTAATATTTTATACGCATTTTGATCGCCACTGGCTTGTGAAATCGTCAAATCTACAAACAACTGTTCTATTTGGCTGCTGTAATGCTCTAAAGTATTTCCATTCTGTTTTATCTGAACTAGTTCGTTATGTATCGCCGTGTCAGACTTTGTGGTCAATAAATGAACTCGCATATCGTTTAAGAGTTCCTCACATGAGTCGTATGATTTCGAAAGACGCATTTTAGCATTTTGGGTAAGTCGAGTTTTTAGCACAAATTGTATCAACATAGTCTTACCTGCGTCATCGAGAGAGCTACTATATAATTCGATGGCGTCCATCAGGTTCCTGGTAACCTGCTCGTCACCGGTCATCTCCGGGAGCATAGACACCGCTGTCTTAAAGTTGAATTTCTCCATGGTATCGTTTTTCACACCTAAATCCACCTTAGAACTCGATTGGGAGCTGTAATCCCTAGAACATATGGTTTCAATTTGCAAAAATAGACCTTTTATCAAATCGCAATATGATTGTACCTCACACAATGCCTGACCTTTGAGTTTACCTAAAGTATTAGTACAAATATCATAGTCTTGTTGTAGTTTATATGTTTCACTTAATTTTTGCTGTAAAACCTCTTTTGTTCTCTTAGTATAACTTAACTTAACTACACTTTCTTTAATATGTTTAAGGCTTTCATGTATACGTTTAAGCTCATTATCCATTACAAACTATAATAAACACAAGACATGTTTTTACCAATAGGTATACATAAGAAATAGTAAAATAGAGAATACACAAGTTAAAAAAGAATCGCAGATTATAGAACCGATTACCTCATATTGTTACCTAATATTATAATACGTAGGTTATATTTGTCCGTATTCTTCACTTCATCCTTCGCTCGCATCCAGTGACCTCTTCATTTTCTTAGCACCTCGGCCGCATCCTCTTCTCTATGGTCCTCGTGGTAGTAGACTCGGGGTCGCCGAAGACCTGCATCCGATCGTCTGAAGGAGCGCCTCAAATTCTGTACCATAGTCTCTTCTCTAATCCATGAAATATGGCACCTTTTGTAAAATTTGTACGCCACGTACAATACTCCTATGCCCAGAATTGTTACTATGATGATTAGTACAATGCTTATCGTAGACAGGTGGTACTGTAGTTGTTCTGCAGTAGCCGCGTTCGATCCCAGCGCGGTTTGGGTAATAATAACGTCCTCCTTTTCAACCGTCGACCGACACATAGTTATTTCACTGCACGAATAGTACTTTTTGAAAAACAGAGTTAATTGCGACGAAAATTTAAGAAACTAGAATTTTATAGTGTCCAATCATTATTATAATGTCCAATAACTTTTTAGTTCCATCACCGCGTGCGCGCGACACCGCACGAAAACCGAGCCGAGCCGAGCCGTATATGGCAGGGTCGCCATATAAGGTTGGGCGTTCGGGATGTTAATAGAAACACTTCTTCGTTGAATATACATTTATTACTGTCCAATTGAAGATGAAGGTACATTATATAAGAGCACACACATACAACATTGGTACACCTCTACAGGCCTGGCACGGCCAAACACAACACCATGTGTGTTTTGAAGATAAATGACTACTCTATTAACCTGTATAATTTCTTTTTAAATAACTTTTGGTGGAAATAAGATACGAGATATTTGAAATGGAAATTATTCCGCAACTAAATATACCTCAAAATTGAATTTTAACATAAATATAATACCTAGATGTAAATAAAAGTATGTCTTTGCGTCTTCAAGAACAAAAACTACATAAAGAGTGGCCAATAATAATGAATAATCACCTGTGTACTAGGGAACCTCGTACTATGTATACTCGTCCAAAAAAGCTAACCACAATCACAAACACCGCTGCATATTCTTAGCATGGGTAGAAGGTACTGATCATTATTATTGAATTTATATTCAATTACATTACATTAAAACCGTACGAAAACACCAATAAATCAGAGCAAAATATTAACGATACACAGTAGCAACACGAATGACATAACAGATAAAAAAAGTGTTGCAAATGGTTTGAAAAAATATTTCTACTATCGATTAAAAAACAAAAAGATTTTTACCGATTAATAATTATGGAATGTATAATAAATTATATATTTCTTGATTCTTTTTACAAATATACTTATAAAGTAAATAAAATATATTGTTTTCTAATATAGTAATAAATATATTATTTCCTTTAAACAATTTCTGCCTACCATACTTCATTTTATTTTTAATGCTGGCAACATAAGACATTCATCCGCTATTGCCATAGCTTATTCAAAATAATTAATCTTTAAAAACTAAATTCTTTCACCGATACTCTATCAAGAAACGAAAACGATGTAAAATTTTTAAAAATTATATGTTTAATTTCAACGAATCATAACTTTCTGGCCGCTACAGGCCGTATTTGGTCTTTCTCCTTTGTGTACCCACTGTGTGGTACCGGACGTAAAGAATAGTATCACCCCCTTTGCTCTGCCCAGGGTGTCGTAGAAGGCGACCAATGGGCACATGGGACCAGTTGGCATTTGTAACAGCACATTTGGTCACCCGAGCGGTAGCGGGTAAACCACCAACAATAACATTCCCAAGGCGGGTTGGTGTCAGGCAGGCGGCCGACTGTGAAATCCTTGCCAAATCTTTTTGCAGAATGTGTATAAATGATACGATGCGCGAAAGGGCTAGGGCGTACCCCATAGGCAACGCGCCGGGGCAGCACCAGGCCGCGGTGAGAAATGGACAAGGGTTGTTACACCAAGCCAGGTGGGTTCAACGTAAGAAGCTAACCCGGCAAGTGAGAATGAGGTATGCTAGGTGGAATGTTGGGAAGATGAGTGGAAGAGCCAGAGAATTAGCGGATGTACTCAAAAGGCGACGGATAAATGTGGCGTGTCTACAGGAAACTAAGTGGAAAGGCACAAAGGCGAGGGAGATTGGTGAGGGATACAAGTTTTACTACAGTGGAAGCAATGGAAGAAGAAATGGTGTGGGAATTGTTTTAAATGGTAATTTAAAAGAAAGTGTGATGGAAGTTAATAGAGTGAATGATAGGCTGATGGTGGTGAAAGTTAAGTTAGGAAATGTGATGCTGAATGTTATAAGTGCATATGCCCCACAGGCAGGGTGTGATGAAAGGGTGAAAAAGAAGTTTTGGGAGGACTTTGACTCTGTTTTAATGAGTATTCCAGTGCACGAGGAAATGTATGTAGGTGGTGATTTTAATGGACATGTAGGAAGTATGAATAGTGGATATGAAAGAGTGCATGGAGGATGGGAAATTGGTACTCGTAATAATGAGGGCGAAGTCCTGCTACAATCGGCGATTGCGTTTGATTTGACCTGGCGGTGGCCAACACATGGTTCCAAAAAAATAGAGGCCACTTAATTACGTATAAAAGTGGCAACCACACCACTCAAATTGACTACTTCCTCGTCAGACGCAACAACCTCAAACATATCAAAGACTGCAAAATAATACCAGGAGAAAGTGTAGTATCGCAGCACAGGCTCCTAATTATGGAAGTTGCTATACTTAGCACTTCTTTGCAACAGAAACAAAGAGCGACCACCCCCTAAAATTCAATGGCATCTTTTTGAAATGCCAGAATAAGGAATTTAGAAAGCGATTGGTGGATAAAATGATAGCGATGGATGACATGGCATATAGAAGTGTGAATGAATGTTGGAGTGAAATGGCAGTATGTATCAGGAGTGCAGCAAAATATATTTTGGGAGAATCAAAAGGAAAATGTACGATAGATAGAGATACGTGGTGGTGGTCATCAGAAGTACAAAAGGTTTTGAAGGAAAAGAAGAGGAAATTTCAAGAATGGCAGGGTGTGGAAGATATTAATTTGAGACAAGAAAAGAAGGTAGGGTTTGATGAGTTAAGGAAGAAAGCTAAGAAAGTCGTTGCTCTGGCAAAAGCGGCAGCTCAGGAGGGCTTATAGAATAACCTAGAGAGCCCGGCAGGTCAAAAACAACTATACCGCCTCGCTAAAGCTAGAGCGAAGAAAGCTAGAGATGTATGTCACATAAAGTGTATAAAAGATGAGACTGGAGCGGTACTGTCCGCGAATGACAAAATTAAGGATAGATGGAGAAATTACTTTGCGAGACTGATGAATGAAGAGAATGATTGGAGTGGTTTGCTTGAAAATATCCCTGTGAGTCAGGGGCTGACAAGAAAGGTAAGTGAGGAGGAAGTGAGAGTAGCAGTAAATGGAATGAAGAATGGAAAAGCTGCGGGGCCGGATGGAATACCAGTTGAAGTATGGAAGACACTTCAGGTAGATGGATGGAAATGGTTAGCTTTATTCTTCAATAAGTTGTTGGTGGAAGAAACCATACCTGATGAATAGTGTAACAGCTCTCTGGTTCCCATCTATAAAAACAAAGGTGATGTGCTAGAGTGCATCAACTATAGAGGAATAAAGCTAATTTCACATAGTATAAAACTTTGGGAGGAAGTGGTTGAACGAAGATTGAGAGAAGAGTTTCATTTCACAAAACCAATTCGGTTTTATGCCTGGTCGAGGAGCAACAGATGGCATTTTTGCGATCCGCCAGCTCTGTGAAAAATACCGAAGTGTACACAAAACTTGCACATGGTTTTTGTGGATCTCGAAAAGGCATATGATCGGGTACCTCGTGAGGTTTTGTGGTGGGCCCTTAAGAAGAAAGGTGTGCCTGGGAAGTATATACAGTTGATCCGAGCGATGTACAGTAGATGTACAACCTACGTCCGGTCTACAGCGGGCAATACCGGCAACTTCAATGTGGATGTAGGCTTGCACCAAGGGTCGGCTCTTAGTCCTTACCTCTTCCTGCTTATAATGGACGCTCTCACGGCGGACATACAGGAAGAGGCTCCCTGGTGAATGCTGTTTGCCGACGACATTGTGTTGATTGCCGAGAGTGCTCCTGAGGTCCAGGGCAGACTGTCAAAGTGGTGGCAAAGGCTGGAGGGTGTTGGCCTGAAAGTCAGTATACGCAAAACTGAGTATGTTTTGTGACTTCGGCGGTCTCTCCAGTCCCGCGCCCATATCCTTAGTGGAGAGCGCATATCGGTCTGCTCCGACTTCCACCAGTACCTCGGGTCACTTATTCAAGGGGACGGGGAAATAGACCGCGACGTCATGCACCGGATCAACTCAGGTTGGATGAAATGGCGACAGGCCACAGGAACAACTTGTGACCCACGGATACCCCTTAAGTTAAAGGGCAAAATCTACAAATCCGTAATAAGGCCTGTCGCACTGTATGGATCGGAATGCTGGGCCTTGAAGAAGACGGATGAAAGAAGATTGCATGTAGCAGAGATGAGAATGTTGAGATGGATGTGTGGGTGATAAGGATAGATAAAATTAGAAATGAGTTTATTAGGGGAAGTCCGAAAGTTGCACCGGTGCAAGAAAAGCTGAAAGGAAATCGTATATCGTGGTATGGGCATGTGATGAGGAGGGATGAAAATCATGTGACTAGAAAGGTGATGAAGATGAGAATTGAGGGATATAAGGCAAGAGGAAGACCAAAGAAAAATGGATGGATTGTGTGAAGGGTGACATAATGAAAAGGGAGTGAATGATGAGCAATGAGCGGAGTAGGTAGATTGAAATGACGTCATTGATCCGAAACGTATATATTAATATGGACATTCCTCCGGAAATGGTTGATTGTTTAAAAAAAACGGAACTTAGGTAGAAATTGTATTCTGCCAGGGTTGCGGAATTTACGAAGAGTTACCGCGGCCCTGAAACGCAGAGGTCACTTGATGGAACACGGGTGGGTTTTAGTCGGTAAGAGTCTGACACTCGGGAAAAAAAGATGTAATATGTACATATTTAACAATAAGCAATGTTGATTTTTACTCTTTTAATTTATTTCTACCCTTGTAAATTACAATGACCACTATAAAAATATTGAAATTTGTAAAAGTGCAATAATTTATAAAAAGTTGTGGCCGTATAAATGCTAAAAATAAAAAATATTAAAGCTTCGATCGGAATTCAATTGTTTTTATATTATTCAACAGATAAGTAAATAACGAATTATTTTGTTTTGATACCTTCCTTTAAATTTTGAATTGAGAAGTGATAATATCACTACCAACATCAACAATATTTAATTGAATCCGGAAATGGTACGTATTTCGGAGTGCAATAAAAAGACTCATCTTGATCAATAGTTTATTAAGCTATAAAGGAGATGTACCATTTTGCCATACATTATGGGCCTGGCAAGGACAAACACGAAACACTACTACACGATAAATGACTACTCTATTACCCTGTATATTTTTTCCTTATATAACTCTTGGTGGAAATAAGATAGGGTAAACTATAGTAATGTTGGCACCCCCCCAATGATTGGCACTCTGCTGAATTATCCTGAATATTAGGAAAATCTTATATTATTATGTCACAGAAATACATTCATTAGCAGGATTAACTTATTTCTTATACATAAAACAAATATTTAAATCTTAAATATGAACCATTTTTCGTTAACAACTGTTTTAAAAAAATGTTAGGAAAATTGCCTAAAAATTAATTAAATGTTTAGGTTAGGTAGTTACTTTCCGAAGCGAAAAAATTTATTTTTAATTAATTTTACACAAAAGTACCTATTTATTCGTATATGTTATCTTCTTTCAAGCTTAATAAACGTTATTTTTGCGCTATTAAATAGATGGATCGTCTTTTCCTATAGTGCCAATGACTATACTTAAAAATTGTTCAACAACATAGTCATTGGCACATCTTAGAATCATATTTTTCAGATTTTTGTTTGTTTTCCGTCAAATTCGCATACAAACAACTTTAGATTGTATATTTCTTCGCATTTCACAATCAACTTACTATGGTACGGTCGTACAGAGATGGCAACCTTTCTCTACAAAGTACCCAGAAATCAGGACAGATATCGCTTAAAACAAAGAACTTAGAACTTAGTATAGACAAAAATATTACGAACAAAATGCTTGTGAGAAACTGAAACAGGGCTCATTTGCTACAATGTATCTAAGAGACAAGATGAGCTACATTATGTGAGCTGACTTATGTTAGAAATATTTGAAGATTACATAAACATTCATAAATATATATTTTGATAACATATAATACATGTATAAAGATCCGGATATCAAGTCTTAAGACTGTCTGGGTATCACGGCCTTAGGCCAACAGTGCCAATGATTGTACTTGTTTGGTACTGCCAATAACTATACCAGGGTGCCAATGATTGTACTTTTCTTAAGAAATAAGTTTGAGCACATTTTTATGCTAACAAAACGGCATTATGAAATACGATGTTTTATTTTTATTAATGTCCATGTAAACACAATTCCGACAAAACCATATAAAATATTATTGAATTTATATTTTCCTGAGAATTTGTTACTTAGTATAGAAACCGGCTTAGGGTGCCAATCATTATACTGTTTACCCTACGAGATATTTGAAATGGAAACTATTCCACAACTAAATATACCTCCAAATTGAATTTTAACATAAATATAATACCTAGATGTAAATAAAGGTATGTCTTTGTGTCATATAGAACAAAAACTACATAAAGAGATGCCAATAATAATGAATAATCACCTGTGTATTAGGGAACCTCGTACTATACTCGTCCAAAAAAACTAACCACAATCACAAACACCGCTGCATAGTCTTAGCATGGGTTGAAGGTAGTGATCATTATTATTGAATTTATATTCAACTACATTACCCGCTTGACCGCGCACAAGTGACTATTCTCCCTTTTTCGAAATTCCGTAGACCGCGCACAAGTGACTATTTTCCTTTTTTGGTTACAGTGCTATACTCGGTCTGAATTTACTGTTTCTTTTTATTACGTAATGTTTTAAATCCTTTTTCTCTGTTCTATTCAAATCATTGAACATTTCTTCATGCTAAAAATACGAAGCGAGTCTTAAAATCGTTAACCCGGAACGAAAAAATAATGTCAAATGCCACTCTTTGTTTCGCGCGCTCCGTGATTACGTGCTAATCGTATGCGTGTAATTAAATATTTGTATACTATGATACATGTTTTTTTTATTTAATTCAGTGTAGATAGAATCCCTCTACAGTGAAAACTCATAAAATATGTATGTCATCGATTTACTTTTTAAAATAATCCTGTCTAAAATACACAGTGTTTTTTTCAACGATAGTCAATGTTCGCTGCTAAGTATAATAAATAAGAAACTAAATATCAACAAAGAATTCATACGACTTGAACGAGTCATTCATAAGATTGAAGAAGAACATCACTTCAACTTACTCATGTTACCGACTTATCAACAATAAATGCTTATGTTAGCGCGCCCATCTGGCGAGCGGCAGCGCGACATTTTGTTTAGAACGTGAGCGGTCGATCGAATTCGGCGAATTGGCGCTAGCGGTCTAGCGGTTACAATAAAACCGTACACCAATAAATCAGAGCAAAATGTTCACGGTGCGCAGTAGCAACACGAATGACATAAGAGATAAAAAATGTTTTGCAAATGGTTTGAAAAAATATTTATACCATCGATTAAAAAACAAAACAATTTTTACCGATTAATAAATATATAATAAATTATATATTTCATGCTTCTTTTTACAAACATATTTATAAAGTAAATAAAATATATTGTTTTCTAATAAAATAATAAAAATATTATTTCCTTAAAACAATTTCTGCCTACCATACTTCATTTTATTTTTAATGCTGGCAACATAAGACATTCATCCGCTATTACCATAGCCTATTCAAAACAAACTTTAAAAACCAAATCTTTCACCGAAGCTCTACCAAGAAACGAAAACGATGTATAAATTTTAAAAATTATATGTTTAATTTCAACGATTCACAACTTTCTGGCCGCTACAGGCCGTATTTGGTATTTCTCCTTTGTGTTTGTCACCCTCCGAGGCGTGGCAACCCGTGCTCCATGGAAGCGGGCGCGCGAGTGATTTGACTGAATGACTTGTGTGTTTCAGGCGGCACGTCGCCGGCGATCCTGCCGCGCGCGAGCGAGGCGGGCGCGGGCACGGGCGCGGGCGGCGGGCGCGCGCACAACCGCACGTCGCTGGCCGAGCTGTTCCTGCACATGCTGCGCTACTACGCCGAGTTCCCGTACGAGTCCATGGCCGTGTCGGTGCGGCTCGGCGCGCGCGTGCCCGTGGCCGACTGCCGCGCCGCGCGCGCGCACAAGAACGACCCGCACCAGTGGAAACTGCTCTGCGTGGAGGGTACGTACACACTACACACTACACAGTTCCCGTACGAGTCCATGGCCGTGTCGGTGCGGCTCGGCGCGCGCGTGCCCGTGGCCGACTGCCGCGCCGCGCGCGCGCACAAGAACGACCCGCACCAGTGGAAACTGCTCTGCGTGGAGGGTACGTACACACTACACACTACACAGTTCCCGTACGAGTCCATGGCCGTGTCGGTGCGGCTCGGCGCGCGCGTGCCCGTGGCCGACTGCCGCGCCGCGCGCGCGCACAAGAACGACCCGCACCAGTGGAAACTGCTCTGCGTCGAGGGTACGTACACACTACACACTACACACTACGAGTCCATGGCCGTGTCGGTGCGGCTCGGCGCGCGCGTGCCCGTGGCCGACTGCCGCGCCGCGCGCGCGCACAAGAACGACCCGCACCAGTGAAAACTGCTCTGCGTCGAGGGTACGTACACACTACACACTACACACTACGAGTCCATGGCCGTGTCGGTGCGGCTCGGCGCGCGCGTGCCCGTGGCCGACTGCCGCGCCGCGCGCGCGCACAAGAACGACCCGCACCAGTGGAAACTGCTCTGCGTCGAGGGTACGTACACACTACACACTACACAGTTCCCGTACGAGTCCATGGCCGTGTCGGTGCGGCTCGGCGCGCGCGTGCCCGTGACCGACTGCCGCGCCGCGCGCGCGCACAAGAACGACCCGCACCAGTGGAAACTGCTCTGCGTCGAGGGTACGTACACACTACACACTACACAGTTCCCGTACGAGTCCATGGCCGTGTCGGTGCGGCTCGGCGCGCGCGTGCCCGTGGCCGACTGCCGCGCCGCGCGCGCGCACAAGAACGACCCGCACCAGTGGAAACTGCTCTGCGTGGAGGGTACGTACACACTACACACTACACAGTTCCCGTACGAGTCCATGGCCGTGTCGGTGCGGCTCGGCGCGCGCGTGCCCGTGGCCGACTGCCGCGCCGCGCGCGCGCACAAGAACGACCCGCACCAGTGGAAACTGCTCTGCGTGGAGGGTACGTACACACTACACACTACACAGTTCCCGTACGAGTCCATGGCCGTGTCGGTGCGGCTCGGCGCGCGCGTGCCCGTGGCCGACTGCCGCGCCGCGCGCGCGCACAAGAACGACCCGCACCAGTGGAAACTGCTCTGCGTCGAGGGTACGTACACACTACACACTACACACTACGAGTCCATGGCCGTGTCGGTGCGGCTCGGCGCGCGCGTGCCCGTGGCCGACTGCCGCGCCGCGCGCGCGCACAAGAACGACCCGCACCAGTGGAAACTGCTCTGCGTCGAGGGTACGTACACACTACACACTACACACTACGAGTCCATGGCCGTGTCGGTGCGGCTCGGCGCGCGCGTGCCCGTGGCCGACTGCCGCGCCGCGCGCGCGCACAAGAACGACCCGCACCAGTGGAAACTGCTCTGCGTCGAGGGTACGTACACACTACACACTACACAGTTCCCGTACGAGTCCATGGCCGTGTCGGTGCGGCTCGGCGCGCGCGTGCCCGTGACCGACTGCCGCGCCGCGCGCGCGCACAAGAACGACCCGCACCAGTGGAAACTGCTCTGCGTCGAGGGTACGTACACACTACACACTACACAGTTCCCGTACGAGTCCATGGCCGTGTCGGTGCGGCTCGGCGCGCGCGTGCCCGTGGCCGACTGCCGCGCCGCGCGCGCGCACAAGAACGACCCGCACCAGTGGAAACTGCTCTGCGTCGAGGGTACGTACACACTACACACTACGAGTCCATGGCCGTGTCGGTGCGGCTCGGCGCGCGCGTGCCCGTGGCCGACTGCCGCGCCGCGCGCGCGCACAAGAACGACCCGCACCAGTGGAAACTGCTCTGCGTCGAGGGTACGTACACACTACACACTACGAGTCCATGGCCGTGTCGGTGCGGCTCGGCGCGCGCGTGCCCGTGGCCGACTGCCGCGCCGCGCGCGCGCACAAGAACGACCCGCACCAGTGGAAACTGCTCTGCGTCGAGGGTACGTACACACTACACACTACACACTACGAGTCCATGGCCGTGTCGGTGCGGCTCGGCGCGCGCGTGCCCGTGGCCGACTGCCGCGCCGCGCGCGCGCACAAGAACGACCCGCACCAGTGGAAACTGCTCTGCGTCGAGGGTACGTACACACTACACACTACAGTTCCCGTACGAGTCCATGGCCGTGTCGGTGCGGCTCGGCGCGCGCGTGCCCGTGGCCGACTGCCGCGCCGCGCGCGCGCACAAGAACGACCCGCACCAGTGGAAACTGCTCTGCGTCGAGGGTACGTACACACTACACACTACACACTACGAGTCCATGGCCGTGTCGGTGCGGCTCGGCGCGCGCGTGCCCGTGGCCGACTGCCGCGCCGCGCGCGCGCACAAGAACGACCCGCACCAGTGGAAACTGCTCTGCGTCGAGGGTACGTACACACTACACACTACGAGTCCATGGCCGTGTCGGTGCGGCTCGGCGCGCGCGTGCCCGTGGCCGACTGCCGCGCCGCGCGCGCGCACAAGAACGACCCGCACCAGTGGAAACTGCTCTGCGTCGAGGGTACGTACACACTACACACTACAGTTCCCGTACGAGTCCATGGCCGTGTCGGTGCGGCTCGGCGCGCGCGTGCCCGTGGCCGACTGCCGCGCCGCGCGCGCGCACAAGAACGACCCGCACCAGTGGAAACTGCTCTGCGTCGAGGGTACGTACACACTACACACTACACACTACGAGTCCATGGCCGTGTCGGTGCGGCTCGGCGCGCGCGTGCCCGTGGCCGACTGCCGCGCCGCGCGCGCGCACAAGAACGACCCGCACCAGTGGAAACTGCTCTGCGTCGAGGGTACGTACACACTACACACTACGAGTCCATGGCCGTGTCGGTGCGGCTCGGCGCGCGCGTGCCCGTGGCCGACTGCCGCGCCGCGCGCGCGCTCAAGAACGACCCGCACCAGTGGAAACTGCTCTGCGTCGAGGGTACGTACACACTACACACTACACACTACGAGTCCATGGCCGTGTCGGTGCGGCTCGGCGCGCGCGTGCCCGTGGCCGACTGCCGCGCCGCGCGCGCGCACAAGAACGACCCGCACCAGTGGAAACTGCTCTGCGTCGAGGGTACGTACACACTACACACTACACACTACGAGTCCATGGCCGTGTCGGTGCGGCTCGGCGCGCGCGTGCCCGTGGCCGACTGCCGCGCCGCGCGCGCGCACAAGAACGACCCGCACCAGTGGAAACTGCTCTGCGTCGAGGGTACGTACACACTACACACTACGAGTCCATGGCCGTGTCGGTGCGGCTCGGCGCGCGCGTGCCCGTGGCCGACTGCCGCGCCGCGCGCGCGCACATGAACGACCCGCACCAGTGGAAACTGCTCTGCGTCGAGGGTACGTACACACTACACACTACACACTACGAGTCCATGGCCGTGTCGGTGCGGCTCGGCGCGCGCGTGCCCGTGGCCGACTGCCGCGCCGCGCGCGCGCACAAGAACGACCCGCACCAGTGGAAACTGCTCTGCGTCGAGGGTACGTACACACTACACACTACGAGTCCATGGCCGTGTCGGTGCGGCTCGGCGCGCGCGTGCCCGTGGCCGACTGCCGCGCCGCGCGCGCGCTCAAGAACGACCCGCACCAGTGGAAACTGCTCTGCGTCGAGGGTACGTACACACTACACACTACACACTACGAGTCCATGGCCGTGTCGGTGCGGCTCGGCGCGCGCGTGCCCGTGGCCGACTGCCGCGCCGCGCGCGCGCACAAGAACGACCCGCACCAGTGGAAACTGCTCTGCGTCGAGGGTACGTACACACTACACACTACACACTACGAGTCCATGGCCGTGTCGGTGCGGCTCGGCGCGCGCGTGCCCGTGGCCGACTGCCGCGCCGCGCGCGCGCACAAGAACGACCCGCACCAGTGGAAACTGCTCTGCGTCGAGGGTACGTACACACTACACACTACGAGTCCATGGCCGTGTCGGTGCGGCTCGGCGCGCGCGTGCCCGTGGCCGACTGCCGCGCCGCGCGCGCGCACATGAACGACCCGCACCAGTGGAAACTGCTCTGCGTCGAGGGTACGTACACACTACACACTACACACTACGAGTCCATGGCCGTGTCGGTGCGGCTCGGCGCGCGCGTGCCCGTGGCCGACTGCCGCGCCGCGCGCGCGCACAAGAACGACCCGCACCAGTGGAAACTGCTCTGCGTCGAGGGTACGTACACACTACACACTACACACTACGAGTCCATGGCCGTGTCGGTGCGGCTCGGCGCGCGCGTGCCCGTGGCCGACTGCCGCGCCGCGCGCGCGCACAAGAACGACCCGCACCAGTGGAAACTGCTCTGCGTCGAGGGTACGTACACACTACACACTACACACTACGAGTCCATGGCCGTGTCGGTGCGGCTCGGCGCGCGCGTGCCCGTGGCCGACTGCCGCGCCGCGCGCGCGCACAAGAACGACCCGCACCAGTGGAAACTGCTCTGCGTCGAGGGTACGTACACACTACACACTACACAGTTCCCGTACGAGTCCATGGCCGTGTCGGTGCGGCTCGGCGCGCGCGTGCCCGTGGCCGACTGCCGCGCCGCGCGCGCGCACAAGAACGACCCGCACCAGTGGAAACTGCTCTGCGTCGAGGGTACGTACACACTACACACTACACAGTTCCCGTACGAGTCCATGGCCGTGTCGGTGCGGCTCGGCGCGCGCGTGCCCGTGGCCGACTGCCGCGCCGCGCGCGCGCACAAGAACGACCCGCACCAGTGGAAACTGCTCTGCGTCGAGGGTACGTACACACTACACACTACGAGTCCATGGCCGTGTCGGTGCGGCTCGGCGCGCGCGTGCCCGTGGCCGACTGCCGCGCCGCGCGCGCGCACAAGAACGACCCGCACCAGTGGAAACTGCTCTGCGTCGAGGGTACGTACACACTACACACTACAGTTCCCGTACGAGTCCATGGCCGTGTCGGTGCGGCTCGGCGCGCGCGTGCCCGTGGCCGACTGCCGCGCCGCGCGCGCGCACAAGAACGACCCGCACCAGTGGAAACTGCTCTGCGTCGAGGGTACGTACACACTACACACTACACACTACGAGTCCATGGCCGTGTCGGTGCGGCTCGGCGCGCGCGTGCCCGTGGCCGACTGCCGCGCCGCGCGCGCGCACAAGAACGACCCGCACCAGTGGAAACTGCTCTGCGTCGAGGGTACGTACACACTACACACTACGAGTCCATGGCCGTGTCGGTGCGGCTCGGCGCGCGCGTGCCCGTGGCCGACTGCCGCGCCGCGCGCGCGCTCAAGAACGACCCGCACCAGTGGAAACTGCTCTGCGTCGAGGGTACGTACACACTACACACTACACACTACGAGTCCATGGCCGTGTCGGTGCGGCTCGGCGCGCGCGTGCCCGTGGCCGACTGCCGCGCCGCGCGCGCGCACAAGAACGACCCGCACCAGTGGAAACTGCTCTGCGTCGAGGGTACGTACACACTACACACTACACACTACGAGTCCATGGCCGTGTCGGTGCGGCTCGGCGCGCGCGTGCCCGTGGCCGACTGCCGCGCCGCGCGCGCGCACAAGAACGACCCGCACCAGTGGAAACTGCTCTGCGTCGAGGGTACGTACACACTACACACTACGAGTCCATGGCCGTGTCGGTGCGGCTCGGCGCGCGCGTGCCCGTGGCCGACTGCCGCGCCGCGCGCGCGCACATGAACGACCCGCACCAGTGGAAACTGCTCTGCGTCGAGGGTACGTACACACTACACACTACGAGTCCATGGCCGTGTCGGTGCGGCTCGGCGCGCGCGTGCCCGTGGCCGACTGCCGCGCCGCGCGCGCGCACAAGAACGACCCGCACCAGTGGAAACTGCTCTGCGTCGAGGGTACGTACACACTACACACTACGAGTCCATGGCCGTGTCGGTGCGGCTCGGCGCGCGCGTGCCCGTGGCCGACTGCCGCGCCGCGCGCGCGCTCAAGAACGACCCGCACCAGTGGAAACTGCTCTGCGTCGAGGGTACGTACACACTACACACTACACACTACGAGTCCATGGCCGTGTCGGTGCGGCTCGGCGCGCGCGTGCCCGTGGCCGACTGCCGCGCCGCGCGCGCGCACAAGAACGACCCGCACCAGTGGAAACTGCTCTGCGTCGAGGGTACGTACACACTACACACTACACACTACGAGTCCATGGCCGTGTCGGTGCGGCTCGGCGCGCGCGTGCCCGTGGCCGACTGCCGCGCCGCGCGCGCGCACAAGAACGACCCGCACCAGTGGAAACTGCTCTGCGTCGAGGGTACGTACACACTACACACTACGAGTCCATGGCCGTGTCGGTGCGGCTCGGCGCGCGCGTGCCCGTGGCCGACTGCCGCGCCGCGCGCGCGCACATGAACGACCCGCACCAGTGGAAACTGCTCTGCGTCGAGGGTACGTACACACTACACACTACGAGTCCATGGCCGTGTCGGTGCGGCTCGGCGCGCGCGTGCCCGTGGCCGACTGCCGCGCCGCGCGCGCGCACAAGAACGACCCGCACCAGTGGAAACTGCTCTGCGTCGAGGGTACGTACACACTACACACTACACACTACGAGTCCATGGCCGTGTCGGTGCGGCTCGGCGCGCGCGTGCCCGTGGCCGACTGCCGCGCCGCGCGCGCGCACAAGAACGACCCGCACCAGTGGAAACTGCTCTGCGTCGAGGGTACGTACACACTACACACTACGAGTCCATGGCCGTGTCGGTGCGGCTCGGCGCGCGCGTGCCCGTGGCCGACTGCCGCGCCGCGCGCGCGCACAAGAACGACCCGCACCAGTGGAAACTGCTCTGCGTCGAGGGTACGTACACACTACACACTACACAGTTCCCGTACGAGTCCATGGCCGTGTCGGTGCGGCTCGGCGCGCGCGTGCCCGTGGCCGACTGCCGCGCCGCGCGCGCGCACAAGAACGACCCGCACCAGTGGAAACTGCTCTGCGTCGAGGGTACGTACACACTACACACTACACAGTTCCCGTACGAGTCCATGGCCGTGTCGGTGCGGCTCGGCGCGCGCGTGCCCGTGGCCGACTGCCGCGCCGCGCGCGCGCACAAGAACGACCCGCACCAGTGGAAACTGCTCTGCGTCGAGGGTACGTACACACTACACACTACACACTACGAGTCCATGGCCGTGTCGGTGCGGCTCGGCGCGCGCGTGCCCGTGGCCGACTGCCGCGCCGCGCGCGCGCACAAGAACGACCCGCACCAGTGGAAACTGCTCTGCGTCGAGGGTACGTACCACACTACACACTACGAGTCCATGGCCGTGTCGGTGCGGCTCGGCGCGCGCGTGCCCGTGGCCGACTGCCGCGCCGCGCGCGCGCACAAGAACGACCCGCACCAGTGGAAACTGCTCTGCGTCGAGGGTACGTACACACTACACACTACACACTACGAGTCCATGGCCGTGTCGGTGCGGCTCGGCGCGCGCGTGCCCGTGGCCGACTGCCGCGCCGCGCGCGCGCACAAGAACGACCCGCACCAGTGGAAACTGCTCTGCGTCGAGGGTACGTACACACTACACACTACGAGTCCATGGCCGTGTCGGTGCGGCTCGGCGCGCGCGTGCCCGTGGCCGACTGCCGCGCCGCGCGCGCGCACAAGAACGACCCGCACCAGTGGAAACTGCTCTGCGTCGAGGGTACGTACACACTACACACTACACACTACACACTACAGTTCCCGTACGAGTCCATGGCCGTGTCGGTGCGGCTCGGCGCGCGCGTGCCCGTGGCCGACTGCCGCGCCGCGCGCGCGCACAAGAACGACCCGCACCAGTGGAAACTGCTCTGCGTCGAGGGTACGTACACACTACACACTACGAGTCCATGGCCGTGTCGGTGCGGCTCGGCGCGCGCGTGCCCGTGGCCGACTGCCGCGCCGCGCGCGCGCACAAGAACGACCCGCACCAGTGGAAACTGCTCTGCGTCGAGGGTACGTACACACTACACACTACGAGTCCATGGCCGTGTCGGTGCGGCTCGGCGCGCGCGTGCCCGTGGCCGACTGCCGCGCCGCGCGCGCGCACAAGAACGACCCGCACCAGTGGAAACTGCTCTGCGTCGAGGGTACGTACACACTACACACTACGAGTCCATGGCCGTGTCGGTGCGGCTCGGCGCGCGCGTGCCCGTGGCCGACTGCCGCGCCGCGCGCGCGCACAAGAACGACCCGCACCAGTGGAAACTGCTCTGCGTCGAGGGTACGTACACACTACACACTACACACTACAGTTCCCGTACGAGTCCATGGCCGTGTCGGTGCGGCTCGGCGCGCGCGTGCCCGTGGCCGACTGCCGCGCCGCGCGCGCGCACAAGAACGACCCGCACCAGTGGAAACTGCTCTGCGTCGAGGGTACGTACACACTACACACAGAAATAAATACTAATAGAATGGTGAATGTCACGTCATCGCATACATTTCGCGCGTGCCACATTTCAGCAAGCCCCGCCCACAGTGACGTATAGATAGTGAGGGGACACTAAGGAATTATTATCGATGTGTTGAGAGCTGTGGAAAATGAAATTATGTTATTGGTTATATAAAATGTTTTATTATGAATAGTTTGGTTAAAGTATACTGTTATAAAAATAAAACGTATTTATTTAGTTACAAATCTGTATTGAAATCTTACAAAACTTTTGAATATATTATACTATAGAACTAGCTGACCCAGCGAACTCCGTATCGCCTTTTTAAGAGTTTTTATTTAATTCCCTTTTTCCAAGCCCCTTTTCCAAAGTTACCAATCTCTTATCATTTCAGAGTCTATAAATGATGAACAAACATAGATTTTTATATAACATTGAATTCCATATTCCTTAAAATATTGGAGACGATACCCATATAGACTTTAAATAAAATCCCGTCCGCCATCTTTGATTTCCTATCCGCCATCTTTGATCACGAAATAGATGCTGTATTTGGGTTCACCATCCCTTAAATTATCAGAGACGATACCCATATTGATTTTTTAAATTTTTCCCATCCGCCATCTTTGATTTCCCATCCACCATCTGTGATCACGAAATAGATGTTGTATTTCGATTCCCCACCCCTTAAAGTATCGAAGGCAATACCCATATTGATTTTTTTAAATTTTCTCATCCGCCATCTTTGATTTCCCGTCCGCCATCTTGGGCTGGTTTTAGTCTTACGCTGACGGCACGCGCACCGTCAGCGCTGATGACCGAGATATATGAACTTCTAGGAAGCGTTTTTGAATGACGCGTAGCTATCAGTGCGCACGGTGGTCAGCGCTGATAGCTACGCAGCCGTACGCGTCGCGCGTCGGCCCTGCGTAGCTGTCAGCGCTGACAATCGCTCAAGCGCCTCTGCTTTCAGTGAGCGTTTTAGTGTCGAGCGGAGCGGATGTCATCGCGCGTACAGTCATGGCGAATCGCTAAGTGGATACAGGTCGAGTTAATTGATGAGTCGTTCAATCGGTGGTACAGGCACGATTTGTAGGCTGTAATGGACCAGTTTATCCTGCATCTTTGCCAGTAATTCGTCAAAAGTTCTATTTGACATTAAGTAAGTAATTAAAGAATTTACTTTTGTCAGCCCTCAAAGTGCCATAAAACAAGACAAATTCTCCTGCAACGGCTCTCTGCTCAATCAATGGATGAACATGGAGTCTTCGTCGTCGCCAATTTTTATTTTTTTGGGATAGATAATACAAAGCAGCAATAATTAATACACTCCGCATTTTGATCGTCGACTGTACAGTAAGGCGGTCAGTACGATGTTAAAACGAGCCACGCTGAGCCTCAGCGCTGACAAACTACGCGCTGAGCTATGAACGCTGACGGTCAGCGTGAGACTAAAATCAGCCTTGGATGACTAAAGAAATTTCATATTATTAATCAGCGACCCGAAAATCTCGAAAACGATACCCATATAGATTGTATCCTATTCGTTTAGCCTTTTATTGCCTTTGACCCAACCCTCCCCCTTCTCGTTTGACAATTTTATTTTTTTTGTCTGGCCACTAAAAATTGTGGCGTAATTTTATATAGCCTATGCCTTTCGGAACAATTGGGCTATCATAGGCAATAACAATTTTTAAAATCCGACTGCTAGTTCCTGAGATTAGCCGACATTATCTTTTAGCCTTTTGCCCGGCCCCAAAGGGTCGAAGCGTTATGTTATATAGCCTATAGCCTTCCGGAATAACTGGGCTATCGTATACAAAAAGAATTTTTAAGATCCGACCGGTAGTCTATACTAATATAATAAAGCGGAAGAGTTTGTTTGTTTGTTTGAACGCGCTAATCTCAGGAACTACCGGTCGGATCTGAAAAATGATTTTTGTATACTATAGCCTAGTTATTCCGGAAGGCTATAGGCTATATAACATAACGCTTCGACCCTTTGTGGCCGGGAAAAAGGCTAAAAGATAATGTCGGCTAATCTCAGGAACTAGCAGTCGGATTTCAAAAAATTTATTGCATTTGATAGTCCAATTATTCCGAAAGGCTAAAGGCTATATTATACAATTCGCCACAACTTTTAGGGGCCAGACAAAAATAATAAATTGGTCAAACGAGAAGAGGGAGGGTTGGGTCAAAGGCAAAAAAGGCTTAACGAATAGGATACAATCTATATGGGTATCGTTTTCGAGATTTTCAGGACGCTGATTAAATAATATGAAATTTATTTAGTGATCCTAGATGGCGGACGGGATATCAAAGAAGGCGGATGAGAAAATTTAAAAAATCAATATGGTTAACCCCTTCGATATTTTAAAGGGTACTTCGTGATCAAAGATGGCGGATGGCAAAATTTAAAAATATCAATATTGGTATCGTCTGCGATGTTCAAAGGGATGGGGAATCCAAATACAACATCTGTTTCGTGATTCAAGATGGTGGATGGGAAATCAAAGATGGCGGATGGGAAAAAGTTAAATCAATATGGGTATCGTCTCTGATGATTTAAGGGATGGAAAATCCAAATACAACGTCTATTTCGTGATCAAAGATGCCGGATGGGAAAATTAAAAAAAATAATATTGGTATCGTCTGCGATGTTAAAAGGGATGGAAAATTAAAACACAACATCTGGTTCGTGATTCAAGGTGGTGGATAGGAAATTAAAGATGGTGGACGGGGTTTTTTAAAGTCGATACGGGTATCGTCTCCGATATTTTAAGAAGTGGGAAATTCAAAAACACCATCTATATCGTGATATTCGTGATCAAAGTTGGTGGGATTTTTTTTTAAAATCAATATGGGTATCGTCTCCGATGATTTAAGGGATGGAGAATCCAAATACAAAATCTATTTCGTGATCAAAGATGACGGATAGGAAATTAAAGATGGCGGACGGGTTTTTTTTTAAAGTCGATATGGGTATCGTCTCCGATGTTTAAAACGATGGGGAATCCAACAACACCATCTATTTCGTGATCAAAGATGTCCTATCCGCCATCTTATGTTCCCAAATAGATGTCATTTTCGTGATCAGAATCCATAAAAACCCCGAAAATGATACCCATATTAATTTTATTAAAAATGTCCCGTCCGCCATCTTGGATTCCCAAATAGATGTCATTTTCATGACCAGAATCCATAAAAACCCCGAAAATTATACCTATATTAATTTTATTAAAAATGTCCCGTCCGCCATCTTGGATTCCCAGATAGATGTCATTTTCGTGACCAGAATCCATAAAAACCCCGAAAATGATACCCATATTAATTTTATTAAAAATGTCCCGTCCGCCATCTTGGATTCCCAAATAGATGTCATTTTCGTGACCAGAATCCATAAAAACCCCGAAAATTATACCTATATTAATTTTATTAAAAATGTCCCGTCCGCCATCTTGGATTCCCAGATAGATGTCATTTTCGTGATCAGAAAGCAATGAACATGATGCTTGCTTTCTATAAGAGAGAAAGAGAGACAGACAGAGAAACATGCGCACGCCGCACGGCTTACAATAGCTTACTATATCAAAAAGTGTCGTTTCGCAACGCGCGATAAGGAACTTCGTTCCAATGTATTGATATCGACATAATAATTAATTCGAATTAATATTCATTTTATTTATCGATAAATTTAAAACGTAACCATAAACCGAACATCAATCCCCAGCGCGCGCTGACCAATCACAGCTATTTATTTGACCCATGGCCCCTGATTTGTTATTGTTTTTGGCATCTTGTGAATATCGCGTATCTCGCCGTACATTGCGTGTTTATTTCATAAATATGTCAACAAGTATCGTATAATTCAAGCAATGGAAATTTAACATAACGAAGAAATTAATGATGATATTCTTATTAGACAAACATGGTAAAAGTAGTCCACTTGGTTTGAATCTCAATAATCTTAAGTTTTACTCAATTTTAATACTTACTGGTGATATGAAATGCCTCCCTTTTCCATATTTTTTGCATCACTTTTATTTTTACAATAGGAAACTGCACAATATGGCATATTCGTAACGAATTTAATGTTTTTTTATCTCCTGAGCGCGCGAACTGGAGACGCGATGCGTAATGCGAATGCGTTCAAAAACACATGCGCTATAGTGCAATAGTTTGGCACGCGCGCCACGCCCGTGTCACCATTCTATTACTATTTATTTCTGTGACACTACACACTACACACACAAGAGTCGCTACATATTTCTCTCCTTCAATATTTCCCTCTGCTTCCGTGTTACTATGTGCCTCGTGCCTCGTACCGTGCACGTTATAATAATGTTGTGTTGTGTCGGCAGAGCCGTTCGACCTGACGAACACGGCGCGCTCGGTGTACGACCCGGAGACGTTCGAGAAGATCGTGGCGACGTTCCGCGACTCGTACAAGCGGCTGGCGGCGGGGCTGCGCCTGGCGGACGCGTGGCCGCAGCGATGATAGCGCGCCGCCGTCGCCCCGCGCCTCACACGCGCCCCACACGCGCCCCACACGCGCCCCCACGCGTGCACTGACGCTCGTAGCGCCCTCTAGCGGCGCAGTGCTCCACAATAAACAAGTGCCACTATGAAAATTATATGTTTACATTCCATAGTGCCATATTTGTTAGTTTGTTCGCATTGTTCTGAGGTGCGGTTTTTATTGTGACTGGAAGCGCCGCTTCGCCGGACGGGCCCTCCCCGGTGATAGTGTAGCGGGGCTGCGGCCGGTCCGGCGACGGGCACACGATCCGTTTTGTCTCGACGGCACATGTAGCTGCGCCCGACAAACGACGGAGTTTCTCGCGTCGCGGGATCGCGTCCGCTTAATCACTTTCTTTGAGAACTGACAAAGCAGGCATGCAGCTTTCTCAGTTCTCTTTTATATCACTTTAAGCTTATATTTTATTTATAATTTACTTTAGTATGATGTTAAATGCGTAGCCGGAGTATTCTCCCTTGATTAGTGATACTTATGTTTTAATTATTTTATAGACTCCCTAATATGAACTCAGTGCTGACTTAATACGAACCGTAGATCGGTTTAGTAAATAAATAGGAATTTATATATCATATTAAGATGTCACATTAAGAGCCGCACCTCAGAACAATATGGAAATATGTTTGAATAATTAATGGACACAACAGGCGGTCAACATACAGGATTGTAAATTATAGTATCAAGAAACGGAAACCTGCACTTTCTAATATCTTAATGAGGTGTATAAACTGTAATACAGTCGTATCTGTAATATCAGCAAAAGTAATTTAGAAAAATATTTTAAAAGTTCGAAAAATGTTTTCTTGTAATGGGCTGTATTCTTAATGTTATCGGCCTCTGGAGGCTTTAAAAACTACGTGTAGTTTAGAGGCTGCCTCGCACTAAGGCGACACAACACCTCTTATATGCCGAGGCATAATAAGATTCGAGACATTGTCTCGATATCCGGACATACTGTGTTCTCGAGACTTTGTCTCGACAACAGTCGGGATGTTGTTTCGATAGCGAGATTACTCTTGTGGTAGTGTGGCACTATTACAAAATTAATAATTTTGAGAGAACCTGAGATATGTCTACATATCGGAACAACATCTCGATGTAATAAGTGCAGCTCTAATGGGCGAGGCTAGAGATTGCAAGCTGTAGTCTTGATGATGAACACTTGGTTGTACAATCACATATGTTGATGACGCTGTATCCAAATTGTGTGTGGTCACACGAGTCCTTACCGCAATATCAACAAGACTGAAGTATAGAGTTTGGAGTGAGAGGAGTTAGTCATCACATATATCAAGTTCACTAGTCGATAGTCTGTTTAATTTCTGTGACTAAAGCGATCGTCGCAAACGAGTCGTTGCGCTGCCTCGACAGGCGTCCTATTTGTTTTTATTAAATATTTATTATTGTTTATTTATAAGTTATTTAATAAATGTAAATAGTAAGAAATAAAAAAATACATAAATATTCATTTTAGGGTCGTGTATGGTTTTTATGTAAATAGTATTTTTGTGATGAGGAAAGAGTAAATGACAAAAAAATATATATTATAGATAATATAATGGTATGCATGCTTTGCGTGGACGAAGCCAGGTTCGCGACGCACTATATGTGGGAGAGCGTAAGATGGGAGCTACTAAATTCCCTGTGATACATTACGAAAGAGAAATTATTTAGGTGTTTGTGTACAGTGGTTGATGTTGATAAAATTGTTTAAAGGTGCTACTACTAGATGTTTATGCTCGAAACGCGACGTTTGCAGCTCAATAGCCACATGTAAGTTAGAGGGCACATCCCGCGCTCGCAGGTGTCCGACTGTCGGCGCGACCGAGTGTCGGACCCGGCGAGCCGCGCGCCTGTCGGCCTGTCGGACCGACCGAGCGAGGCTTGGGGCGCACGCGGCCAGTGGAAATATGCTCCGCTCCATAGGCGGCCACTAGCTGTACGTGTCTGGTCACTCGCCCCGCGCGACGCTCGGCGCGACTGTCGTACGTACACTACGTACGTGTACGCGTACGTGTACGTACCGAGCCAGCTGTTCCACCTCGCGTACAATTCATTGTTCCTTCGCCCGTTTCTGTTCACGAAACGGACGGGTGCGTCCGTTTCTGTTCACGAAACGGACGGGTGCGTCAAACTTAAATATGGTGCTAAATGATTGTGTTGCCTTATATTTGGCGCTGAGCTATGCTTATATACAATGTAACAGTTGCTAAGATATCCTAAGATTATTGAAGGCTTTCATACATGAAATGTGACGTTTTTGTGATATGATATATATATTTATACACTGTTGTCATTGACCGTTGATATAAGCGAATGTCGATTTGAACAGCTTGTTTGACTGAAATATAATGTTATTAATTCGTCCAGCTAATGTTGCCGAAACTCGTCAAATTAGTAGTGTTAACGCCTTCTCTAATCTTTTAATCGCTAGATAATCGAATAAGTATTGTACATGTTAACTTATCGACATCTTAATTTATAAATTTTCTCAAATTGAGAAAAGCTTAAATTAATGTGTTGAGCTATTTATAATCGTTATAATCCAAAAATTATGTATCGGTAACGAGATCGCGACGAAATTGATTTTACGCTTGAAGCTCTCTCATTTTGCGCGCGTATAGTGAGAGAGAAATCGTAAAATGATATTTAGTCGCGGTCCCGTGCCAGATCATCAGAATTCCTATACAACATGTGAGGATACTAACAATGCATATCTCTAAAGTAATACAAAGATTGTATAAAATATAGCCTACACGAGCTAGGAATTCTGTCGCTAGAATTGCGCCGTGACGCGCCTCGCTATCAACTGACAATATTATTATTAATTCATTTTTATTTACATCGCCACTAGTTTTACAGCTTTTTTACGCATAAACTCGAATCAAAATTCTGTTGTTTATCAAAGTTCATATAATATTTATACGGATTTTTTTCTAAAATAATTTTAGTCGGATAAATGAGTAGTCAAACGCATTATGTAGTTGTATGTTCTGGTTAAGTCGGCATCTACCGATATGTTTTCATCGATGCCTCGCAACTATTGTTTTGTTAAGTTTACAATAACTAGCCACTAGAACTAGGTCTAGACTAGAAATTGTTAAGTTTGTTTTGTAATTTTATTTGTAACGTTACACAACACCATCTGGACGTTGTTCCCCATAGCCCGAAGCACTCACACTATTTGATGTAATATATAAACGCCTGGCTATTTTATATCGCGTTATGTATAAGTTTTATAAAGATTTTACATAAGAGGCACTTGGCCGCGCTGAATAATTAAAGTACAATAAATAATTTTAACATGTTAAATGTAAGAAAACTGATTAGAATTATAAAACAAAAGTGTCTCTCAAACTGTTTAATTTTTTGAAAAGTTATAAAAAAAATGTCGACACTCAAAGAGCTAAAAAAAATATAAAATTGAACTCCTAAAAAAATAAAATTAAAAACACAAAAAAAATCATAAAATAGAAAAAAATATAAAAAAATACAAAAAAAGTGTAAAATTCTGAGAAAAAATTATTTTTATTTTGACCTCGTCAAATTTTATCGCATGTTTTGTTTGGCTTCCACCTGCCTCTTAATGAACTGTTTTTTAAACAGATTAAAAATCAATGTATCATAAATATATTTATGCTTTTTAACCAAATACTATTATATGAAAGTGTCAATGTCTGAGGTTGTTTTGAGAATAAAACTAACCGTTGAAGATATTGCACATTAAAACTATGTATTATTGAAAAATATTGACTTAAAATAAAAAAATGCTATTATTTGCCCAATAAATAATCTCATGTTATAAGTATGTATTGTAATGTAATAATAATCAAAACGTGCAAAAAATATATTTCAGATTTGAGCTAGTACCTCACCATTATTGCTCAAACGCCAGGATACTTCTTGTGTAATGCTATCAACCTTCTAATATTTTTTAACCCGACGTCAGCTACCAAGGACAATATATTAAAAACATAAAATATCTCTTGGTTTATTGAAAAAATATCTTTTTGTCATATAAAATGTGTGAAATATTAGGTCTGCCACTAGTTGGCGCTTAATCACTGTGGTCTTTAAGTATTTGAAAACTTCTATAGCGTTATCATTCACATTGCTGAAGAGAGATAATTGAAATAATCATAAACCTAAGTACGTTCTGGCGATATTGGAATATATGTGAATTCAGGATACAAATTAGTTGCAATATTTTGAACGTCGCTTATTTTTACAAGGCGAGTCACATATATTTCATTAGCCCCTGTTCGGAACATTAGTTAGTGGGTTGATGCGTTGTTTGGTTGTTGATTGAAGTGAGTGCAATGTTGGTGCCAGAACACAAAAGTTGAAGTGACGGGCTATCTTGGGCCACTGTTGGAAACCCATCACTGCCACGGTAACGTCCTATATTTGTAAGGATTGGCAGTTAAACATATATTTAATGCAAATTTTAGTTTAAACGATGGTATTAATGATCTCCTTGGCAGTATATTTCTCACTACTTTTGTTGCCCTAGAACATAGTTTGAATTTAGTTATGAAATATTTAAAGTTGTTATATATATACAAATATATATCTCCTCTGTATAACGTACTTAATTTCCCAAATGGTTATATGTGGTTCAAAGGAATAAAATGCAAATTGTATGTGTATTGTATCAAAAAATAATTTTGTTTGTATTTCTCATGTGCTTGGTTAATTATCAAAACTGTATAATTATAAAGTATGTATTAAATTGTAACTATTGTAATTAACTGTATAATGTGACCGTGTATTATATTTTTGGCCTAAATGCGGCCTCTTTTTGTAAAAGTATATTTTGTCACGTTTTTGACAACTTTAGCCTTGTTGCATTTTATTTTTATTGAACACAAGCAGATTTTTATCTCCATATTGTACAAAGAAATTATTGTAAAGAAAAATATTCTGTAATAGTTAAATATATACAACTGCCAAAATAAAGCGTATTATTTTATAAATATCCCTAACAGTAACTCTGAAACTTAGGGCGGTTTCAGATTAGCGTATTTTTCTGCGCGTATACGGTCGTTTCAGCATACGCGCTTAGGGCGGTTTCAGATTAGCGTATTTTTCTGCGCGTATACGGTCGTTTTAGCATACGCGCTTACACGCACGCTACAATACGCGCTTCAAAAAACCACACTCACGTAAACGGGCGTGTTCGCTCGAAACGGTAGTGACGTCTTGTCAGTGTCAACATGGATTTTAACGGCTCGTGGTTATACGAGCTTAGAAGCATAGACTAATATATATTATAACTGGAAATAGACTGGCAACTGTCAATTTGATCAGATCTTAGCGTTGAGCGCCACCTGAATGCCACTCAAGCAACTAAACGAAATATTTTTTTTAGCTATTGCTATAACATACGTAATTGTAAGTGTAAGTCAAATGTTCGTGATATTTCCCATGTAACGTTTTCCCAAAAGAAAAACGTTATTACATGGGAAATATCACGAACATTTGACTTTTAATACAATTTCAAAGTTCACGAAATATCATTTCGACTGATTTACATTAAGAAATTAAACACTTTACTAGAGAAAATAAAGATGTTAATTCCTAATCTGAATCGGCCAAATCAGTTACGATGGGTTCGGATTAGAGGTCCTGCTGTATCGATGTACGTTTGCCCAGCACGGCCCCACTAGAATTTGCATCGTAGGTATACACAATGTAACGTACTCACCTTCAGGAGTATATGTACCGGTTTCTTTTTCAATGTACCTCTCTACTTTTAAAGAAATATGCAAAAAAAGGGGGCCGTGCCAGCCAAACGTTTTCAGCACGGCCCCCTTGTAACTTGAAAAATATATAGCGTATTAAAAAGTTTCTTAAACTCGAGCAATGTACCTTATTAACACGTTATATGTACCGCAACAGACATTGTACATTCGTAATAACAAATGATATATCGATGTGTATAGGGGGCCGTGCTGGAATAAAAATTTATAAGAAAATATCTAAAAAAGACAACACAACCTTACCCAAAAACTATTGAAATATAATTGGTGTTTGGTAAGTAACATATGTACCGCATTGTCATCTCATAACAATTGCTCATTTTAGAAAATAAAACATTTTTAGTTCATTCAGCACGGCCCTCTATGGACGCCTATATCTTTTTAAATATGATATGTTTCTTTAGGAAATTCGACTTACTGAATTACATATAGGAGTACATTTGTTCCAAATGAACCCTTCATAGCAAAATGTGCATTAAGCAAAATGAGCACGACACTTAAAATGTACAAATCGCAAAATGTGCAAATAGCAAAAACAGCAAATCGCATAATGTACAATACGCACAATGTGCAATACTCAAAATGAACGCCACACGCAAAATGAACAAAAAGCAAAATGTACATAATATTGTTAGGGCGTGTTTTGCTATGAAGGGGTTTTTATCTCATGACCGACTCATATGGTACTTTAGTACTTTTAAATATTCTGTGCTCATGGTCATACCATCTCGTTACACCGGTGTACCTAACTATAAAGATTTTTGTCTCTTGGTCGTTGTACTATCCTATAAATCGGCAGGGTTTGTCTTGTTTATCATATGGCTTTGTGATATAGTCTAACGATATAATTACTATTTATTTAATGTGAAGTACTGGCCACTTGAGATTCCATTGTTGTATGTGTTGTCTACTTCTGCCAGTGTCAAGTATGTGTTCTGTTCGTATCTATTGTAACATGGATTCGTTACCCATTATTGAAAAATATAAAAAAATAAAAAATCAAAAAACAACTACCCCAACCAAACGGCAGCTATATAATGGGTTAGTATGAACGGACCTGACTATGTACATTTTGCTTTTTGTTCATTTTGCGTGTGGTATTCATTTTGAGTATTGCACATTGTGCGTATTGTACATTTTGCGATTTGCTGTTTTTGCTATTTGCACATTTTGCGATTTGTACATTTTAAGTGTCGTGCTCATTTTGCTTAATGCACATTTTGCTATGAAGGGCAAATGAAATGCAACTCGGCAGTGTTGGAATTTTAAAAGATAAATTGGATCAAAAATAACCTATATTACAACTGATAGGGTGACCATGATTCCATAATATCCGCTACATAATATTATTGTTATGTCATCATCATCCTCTTAGCGTTATTCGCAGTTTCAATCTGGGATCTAGTCTCGAAGACTCGACCGAAACCTAATTATAACTATACATACAACTCCAATAGCCAGCTCTACTGTGCCATCTGTGACCGCATATTTTTAACAAAGTTTGGCTTTGCCAGCCACATCCGGGCACATGCCAGAAAAGATATTTTGGGTTGCCGTCGACGGACACGTCGAGGAGGACATCATCATCATCACTAGTCTAACGGGATTTGGCTGAATATTAGCTTTTCCACAGAGCGACTGCCTGCCTGAGCCCCGCAACCTGAATGGATAGCGATATTCCATGGTTAAGACTAGTGTCAGTTTATTTAGAAGGTACGCCCTGTAACGACTGTCAAAGATCTTCATGACAACCGGGACCGACTGCTTAACGTGCTCTCCGAGGCACGTGAAAAGCTATTAACAATTCAATACGCACATAACTCTGAAAAGAGATTGGTGCGCGCCGTGGGTTCGAACCCGATGCCCTCTGCATGGCAGTCTGTTGGTATCTCCACTCGGCTATCGCTTCTTTCCTTATTATTTATATTAATTAAATGATTTGACTGATAGTGATTAGCCGTGTGGTTGACGGCATAGAATACAAGTGTCACCACCCCCTATCTTCTTCCCGTGGGTGTCGTAAGAGGCGACTAAGGGATAACACGATGCAAATATCATCTTTGCGTAGAGACGGAAAACTCGACATCAAACCCTATACGACTGCCTCGTTGGTCTCACGGCATAATTGTGCGCGTGGGATCGGGAGGTCCCGGGTTCGATTCCTGGGTCGGGCAGTGTTATTGGGTTTTTCTGTCACGAAATTCTCAGTAGCAGCACGGAGTCTGGAAATGTGCCCGGTACGGCAATAGGCTCGCCCCTTATTACGTGGGACTAAAGTATATCGGCGAAAAGTGGGTGTAGAAATACACCTCTGCCTACCCCTTCGGGGATAAAAGGCGTGACGTTTTGTATGTATGTATGTATGTTGACTGATAGTGTCATAATATCAGAATTAATATCAGTTAAAACTTGTCTTGTTTCCTGACGGGGCTATAATGTTTAAAGTGGCGGTGGTATTGCGGATTACTTACACTTGGTTTAGTGATCAGTCAAATTTTTACGAGCATAAGATACTTACAGCAGCAAATGTATACACGGTACCAATAAAATTGAGTAGGTAGTCGTGTAGTTGGGCAGTGAGTTCTATTTAAAGTCCTGCAATGAATTTTTGAAATAAACGGGTAGATTTTAAAAGTTATACTAAAAAAATGTATTTGCTGTAAAGGTTTTGACATTATGTGTATGTATTGAACATGAAAGGAGATTGCGTTGCACAATTCATAAGTATAAAAAATACATATATTCATAAAGCAAAGTATATACAATCAGTTTATTAGCTTCATGTAGGTTAAGTTATATAACAGTATGAAATGGTATGAACCTCATTAGCATTACGCTTAGTACAGTGAAGTTTGAATGCTAAATCGTGGTTTTTAAAACTTACTGTAAATGCCCTAGAATGCTCGCTAAAGCTTTTATTTTTCTGTTACTTATGTTATATTCACAACAATGCACATTACAGATACAAAAGTGTATCAGCACCATTATAAATAAATACAAGTAATAACTTGTAGTGAAGTTGTGTCATAAGGCTAGAATTCTTATTAGTCCGGTCAAATTAGACCAAATCACATAGGTGAGGTTAGAATAATCCGCACCCAGCTCTATTCTAAATGAAATCTAAAATCAGATGGTACTTATAAGCATTCAAATTTGCTTAACTAATAGTCGGTTGCTTGATAGTTGTTTCGCTTCACTATAATCATGAGATCGTAGTAAGTTAACCCTGGGCTCCACATGGATGAAATAATAAAATCAAGTACGAGTCAGGCTCGTTCATTAAAAGTTCTGTAGTAAAGGTATACCTTTACTACAGAACCTTTAATGAACGTTACGTAGTTAACATACCCATTATCTTCACGTAACTAAATATCATAATCACTTTTTCGCCAGTAAATATAACTTTGTTTTTCATAATATTAGTAAAAACGATAAAGTTATATGTGCAGTTTTAGAATATGTGCTGTATTTCAAAAACAGCTGACTACATCTCATTTATAGATAGTATTAATAAGTATGTTATGCTTTTATTATGATCTACATGTTTTTTTTTTCAGATTAAGCACTCTCTAACTTTAAAAGTTAGAGGACACCCACACACCCCTTTAACCACTTTGCAGATGTCTATCTTTGAAACGATTTTCTTTGAGATACTACATTTGGTACTTGGTAGCACAGGTTGTTGCCGCAACTCCACGTCCTTGAAATACTACATTTAGAAACAAAAATATTTTTAATGACCTATCTATAGACAAGCGGCATGTATACGACTTATGGAAAATAATGTTATTCACGTCAGTCCGTTGGCTGTGACATACGGACATACAGACACACATAGCGAATCAATAAGTGTTCCGTTTATGCCATTTTTAGCTATGGACCTCTAAAACTTTATTTTTATGTGCATATACTATTATAATTTATAAATTAATTTAAAACATTAAAGATCACTCACTAAAACGTAACTAAGTGTGTGGATGTATATTGAATCTACTGTACTGTGGCTAATTTTAGTGGCCAAATCATCGTAACATAGCCAATGATCACGGCTAAGCGTATGGCACTTGTAATGACCCAAGGACCCCATTGAATTCCCTACATATTCAATGGCACCGACGACTTCATAAATTTGGTTTTCAATATTTAAAGTGACCGGGATATTACACAAAACTATTGCGTCCGTTCCGTTTAAATCGAAGGTTATAATCTTTTGTAATTTATAACTTGAAATTACAGTCCCATCGCAATTATTTTTACAAACTTGAGACGTATTTTCGATAGCTAGTGACTCTTCTAGTGCAGAAATGCCAAACATGTTTACTATATTTATATTAATAGGTATAAAGGGTCTTACCATTTCTATACAATTTTGGCATTCTTCTTTTGTGCAAGCTTTTGCAAACAGAGCACTATAAAATAAATTTGTAAACATTTGTTCAAACAAATTAGCGACATTGCATTCACAGTCTGTTACTTTTATTACATGCGATGGCTTGCTAAAATATTCGTGACAAATATGATTTCTCATTTCATGCACCGTAAATTTGTCAACATTTTTGTTTAAAAGGAGATTTATATAGTCTCTAAGTTTATTATTTTTAGGCTCGATTTCCATTTTGAAATTAGAAAATGAATCGAAGCCAAAAGCAATTAAAAACATAATTGCATCAAAACCGCATGTGTTAACCACAGACGAATTTTGAAGTATGTTACCATTTTTTATAAATTGTATATGGTCATGAGGCTTTAAATCAACGACCCCTCCAATTTTCTATAAATGTTGGCTGATCGTTAAATATTGAATTTTGAACAAATTGTCGTTTTGGTTTTTGTTGTTTTTTAGTAGTGTGTTTCATCTTTCTGACATTTGTTTTTTTTACAGTATTAGGCTCTATATAAAATCGACTCTCTGCAATATTTAGCTCTCCTTTCAAGTAATCAATATGTTTTTGTAAGAAATCGTCCACTCTGTATTTTGTTATTTTAGATTTCAAAAGCAAATGTTTCAACGTTTTAAAATAATCCTCTGATCCACTCGACGAAGGATTTTTATTGTCTGATTTATATAATGGAATCATTACATTCGACCATAGGGGCAATTTTCGCAATAGTCGTCTTATTGTCGTTAATAGCGGTGGATAATAGAAATCATTTTCAGGACCAGTAACGTCACCCTCTCTTTTAAGGCGTGAAATAGTTGCTTCCAACCACTTTGCGAAATTCAATTCATTAAGCGTCTTATCATCAATATCGAAGTCGTCGCAGATACAGTCATCACTCGAAAAAGAGTCATCTTCAGTTTTGTGGTCTATTTCCTTAATATTATTTACATTTTGAAGTATTTTTCTTAGGTAATGCTGAGCTTCAGTACAATCCTTGGAAAGATGTTTAGTCAGGATTACTGTCAGCAGATTTTCGATGATGTTTTTGATGAAATTAATATTTTCTGACTTTTTAATGAAAAGAATACACTGTACAAATATGAAATTTACTTTTTTAGATGCGTTCTCTAAAGAAATTTTCCGAACAGATTTGATAAAATGACTTGTGTCAATCCTCATATATAAATTAGGTAAACTATTCAAATCACCTTCTAATGCATTAAAAGAAGCATCTAAATAATCCTTGGTTGTATTAAATTTTGTAAAACATTTAATAACGGCCGCAATCAAAGCCGATGAGTCATCAGTAATAACTTCTGCAGGAGAGGCGATGTTCTTTGCCCATTTAAATAACCAATCCGCAATAGTGTCTTTTGTATGCGAATTACTAACCATTTGTGCGACAGGGACAGATTTGAAATGTTTACTAGCAGTTAATAATATCACGTATACAAATAATTTTTTGGTAAGTTTGTTGGGTTTGCAAATAGAACCAGTAGCATCTAATGAAATGGTTATTCTATCAACTACTTTAGTGTAGTGCCTGTAATAATTTAATTGGTCTTCTAACCAATAGTGTACATGAAATGTTGGTTTTATCAGTATTTCATGTATAATATTAGAGTACTCGACGGTCTGAGCTAGAATTATCACAGACATTATTTCATTTTTGTGATACCAATTTTGACTGCTTGATTCATGACGCATTATCCTCAGTGCTCCAAGAGAAGGCAATGTAGGTGGTTCGGTGTCTCCAAAACTCATTGTGCGACGTGCCAGATCTTTATGGACAATAGTTGCCGTCTTTTCTTTTAAACTCTTTGATAGTTTTCGTCTCATGTAAGGAGTCCAACGAATTTTCTTCCTTGAATCATGCTTAAAGTTAGTGTCCAAGTCGTTTAATTCACAAAGAAATTCGACGATTTTATCTGTCTTCTCAGAGTCTTTAATCCGTACCGTTGCGTTGCACTGCGTACATTTGCCGTGAAAGGTAATTCCACTAGCATTTATATTATAATTTTTAAAAGATATAGTGCACGGCAATTTAAAATGCTTCCAAAGCTTTTGCCTCAAAAGGCAGGACCACTTATATTTGGGAATGGTTTTGTAAGTTTTATAACTTAAGCATGGCTTCTTTAAATCATTTCGTCGAAATGTAGCACGTATTGGTTGGATTTTTCTCCACTCGTGAATATCTATAGGAAATTTTAAAATAACTCCATTCGTATCTTTGCCTCTTTCGGGTGATCCATACACAGGAGATGATGCCGAACATGAATTTGAACGTGTCGTTCTAACACTGGTAATGCTTCCCAGTGTACCGACCTTTTTTGTTGATGGGAGGTTGTTAGTGCCCAGAAAATTTCTTTTGTAGCTTAAGTACAAAGCTTCCGGTGACATAGCATAATTTAGATCTTTTGCTAGTTTTTGGTACACATTTTTATCATATTGGCGTCCCTTGAGCTGATGTTCATTTTTCAGAAAAAGATTTTTCTGAACATCTAAGGCGACACCACTTTTCTTGCCCATTCCACTATTAATCGTATCAATCTGAGAAAGTGAATTGTATAAACATTTGTAGTGAACTATGTTACTTATTGCATTAAGTTTACTAGGTATTTATTATTCAAGTACTTAACAGTTTTTATTACATACCTGCAAGTTTTAGAAACCACCTTTGAGGTAGTTGTAATTATTGTGATTATGAGACGGTGAACGTCGTACCTCCAGAGATTTGAAGCGTTTCTTATTATAATGGATGTTTCCTACGTTTCGAAAATCTCTCGATCTTTTAAGTCAGTCTGACATCCGAGAATACGCAGTATTTACAAGGAGTATTTACTCTACATTTATCTATACACGGTGACGGGAAATCCGACCTATTTCTTGGTTCTGAATGATTATCTTACAACGATTAACTAGCAAATTTTATAAGTTCTAATATCATAGGAGGAGGGGGAGGGGAAAGCAAGTTGATATGGAAAATGAGAAAAGTATTGAGAAAATAATAAATTGTAGGGTTTTTGAATCCCTCATCCAGCTGTCCCCCTTGCTTCCCCTTGGCGACGCACATGTATAATATAGTATACCTAACTAAGAACCTACCCGTTTATTTCAAAAAATCATTGCAGGACTTTAAATAGAACTCACTGCTGCCCAACTACACGACTACTCAATTTTATTGGTACCGTGTATACATTTACTGCTGTAAGTATCTTATGCTCGTAAAAATGTGACTGATCACTAAACCAAGTGTAAGTAATCCGCAATACCACCGCCACTTTAAACATTATAGCACTGTACATAGGTACCTAATAATATTATGTAGCGGATATTATGGAATCATGGTCACCCTATCAGTTGTAATATAGGCTATTTTTGATCCAATTTATCTTTTAAAATTCTAACATTGCTGAGTTGCATTTCATTTGGAACGTATGTACTCCTATATGTAATTTAGCAAGTCGAATTTCCTAAAGAAACATATCATATTTAAAAAGATATAGGCGTCCATAGAGGGCCGAGCTGAATTAACTAAAAATGTTTTATTTTCTAAAATGAGCAATTGTTATGAGAAGACAATGCGGTACATATGCTACTTACCAAACACCAATTATATTTCAATAGTTTTTGGGTAAGGTTGTGTTGTCTTATTTAGATATTTTCTTATAACTTTTTATTCCAGCACGGCCCCCTATACACATCGATATATCATTTGTTATTACGAATGTACAATGTCTGTTGCGGTACATATAACGTGTTAATAAGGTACATTGCTCGAGTTTAAGAAACTTTTTAATACGCTATATATTTTTCAAGTTACAAGGGGGCCGTGCTGAAAACGTTTGGCTGGCACGGCCCCCTTTTTTTGCATATTTCTTTAAAAGTAGAGAGGTACATTGAAAAAGAAACCGGTACATATACTCCTGAAGGTGAGTACGTTACATTGTGTATACCTACGATGCAAATTCTAGTGGGACCGTGCTGGGCAAACGTACATCTGTATCGGTATATTTAGTTAGGAATAAATAATGCAAAAATATAATATCAAATGTATTTATTTAGCTATACATTAATTTTTACACCAGTTTGTGTTTTTCTTTTTCTGCTCTTTCCTTTAATATATTGATTTCGAGCCTGTTGTATAATAGGATCCATTTGATCATGGTCTGCTGTACCATAATTATAAAAGCTCTTGCCAGTAAAATGAGCAGAACACTACACTGAGATATATGGTCCAAACTCCTTTAGGAGGGCGTATCTTAAGTATGTCACAAACACTTACACAAACAACACAGGTAATGCTGAAATAGTAAATAGTATTCCTGAACATTATACGTACGAACTGAAGCTCAACTCTACGTAAATACCAATAAAATACCAAGAATCACAAGAAAAAAGCATGTAAACACACAGCCGGCAAATTTTCTTGTGACAGTGACATTACTGACATTTAGTTTCATTTATTGTTTGTTTTTAATTTATGTAACGGTTTCCATTGTTTGCCAACAAAAAATATTTGTGGTCATGCAAAATTGTTTCAAACTAGTAAAATAATTATAATTATAATGGTAATAAAAGTAAGTTTTTTTTATAAATAAATTCTTATTAAACTTTGGATTTATCGAAGAAAATATCAATTTTGACAATTTGTGTTGAGTACCATGGCAACACTGACAAAAAAGTTCCCTCGATTGGCAATTAGATGGCATTATTCACAAAAAAAAAAAGTTGTTCGTCAGTTACCAGGGCATGCTTAGAAGCGCGTCAACGCTCGTACGAGTTGCGCGTGTGCTAAAAGGCGCGCCTACATGCGCTTCCAAAAACGAGCTTATACGCGCGTATAAAACGCTAATCTGAAACCGCACTTACGCGGGCGCTACATTACGATACGCGCTTCACAAAACCAGACTCGCGTCTGAAAACGGGCATACTTCGGCGTATTCGCTCGGCTCGAAACGATAGCATAGAGCATAGATATTTAAATAGAGGCACATTTCTTATGGGCGCTCTGTAGACAAATTTTCTATGACAAGTGTGACCTATATTGCCGCTTGGCGGCGTGGCAGTCGCGCTGTGACAGCTGACTCTACGAGTGCAAGAGAGACAAAAGTTTCTTCTGTGTATCATAACTACGAGAGCAAGAAAGACGGACAACGACACCAGCGCCGCCAACGGCGTCAATTACGTACTACACTGACAACCGTCATACGCCAGTTGAAATCGGCACACGAAATCCTTATGAAATGCGCTTCTATTATGTAAATCTGTATTCATTGACGATAGTCACATCTTGTCAGTGTCAACATGGATTCTGACTATTATACTTGCTCCTTGATTCTGACCATATAGCTTACCTTCAAATTGTTTTTTTTTTTCGACAAAAACAGAAAATAGTTCGTCACTCAAACAATTCGTGTCGCGGACGCCGCGCAACTAGATTAAACACGTTCGCGCTGCGAGAGCTACCGACGAGTGAAAGAGATGTGTGTATGAGCAATGGCTCATACACACGTCTCTTCACTTGTACCGTTACTAAGGGGACAAAATGGACAATTTTTAAATTTTATTTTTTTGTTTTGTTTATGAATCGGTGCGGCATAATTATATCAAAGTTTAAGAAAAATATATAGTTTATAACTAAGTAGTAACAGTTTTAAAAAAACGGGCTTTCAAACATGATCCATGACAAGCACATGTCCATTTAGTAACGCTCACTAACATAATATTTTATCAGCAATGTAAACTATAATTTACCTACAATTTCTTGACGATGTTTAGTTAAAATACTTAATTATACTCTTTTTGAAATCAATTTAGTTTACCCTATTTGAAATAAAATTCTAGCTTTAAATCACATATAAAAATAGTCTTAGGTATATTTTTAACTTTGTAGATAATTTGGCTCCTTGAAAATGCTTCAAATTATTTTAAATGAAAGTCAGCACCATATTCTATTATATTTCATCCCAAAATAAACCATTACTAGTAATAAATTCCACTTTATAGCCTAAAACTTGGAATATAAAATTGTGACAGTGACTTCGTAGGAAATGTCATTGTGACTAAATTGAAACATAAGCGGTGTTCATAACAAGTTTAATAATCAAAAACATTAATAAAAAAAAGAAAACATTAAAAAACTTCTAACTTTAGAGGCTTTAACTTTAGAGCCATGCCACAGAATAGATAGTTCTTACGAACAGAAGCACCACTTCGCAAACCAATTTATAGAAATGGCGACTCTTGCTACTAAGCAAGAAAGTACAATTCAGCTCGCATAAGCACTCAGTACCTAACGCGATATTCACCTAACTATACCCGCTCTTTTCTAACACATAACGCTGTCGCTGTCTGGCGCAAAGCGGTGCGCTAGCTGTCGCGCTAGGGTTGTCGACTTGCCGCTGCTACTATAATATTTATTCATCGTCTATCTACCTACTTGACCACGTACCTAATAATAAATATTTATACTATTAGAATCCTATCCCACTATTTGAGCTCGTAGAACAAAAACCACAAAAATTCTGGTGGTTTACATTTTCACTATACTAATTCTTAGTTATTTCCTAAACGCGTTGACTGATTTACATGATTCAAACCGATAAAATGGTTTTTGAACTAGATCTTTAATTTGACACCATAATCGTTGAGATATCTCAACAAATAAAAAGTAAAATTTTCAAGTTGCTCCCGTAAAATAAATAAAATCGAAATTTCGATTTACATGATTCAAACCGATAAAATGGTTTTTGAACTAGATCTTTAATTTGACACCATAATCGTTGAGATATCTCAACAAATAAAAAGTAAAATTTTCAAGTTGCTCTCGTAAAATAAATAAAATCGAAATTTCAAGTTGCTTTCGACACACATCCGTTAAATGAGCAATACTTCGCACCAGACTTGTGCTGAGAAATTTTTGTTGTTCACTATTAAAATTCACGTTATTAATAGCTAGCCCTGCGCGCGAGCGGTGACGACGCGGCGTGGAAGCCGCGCGAAAGTGTAGGCACTTATCGCTGTAGGTACGGCCGAGTAAAGGAGGCCTGGCCATGCATTGACCGATTTCTGGTTAAGCTATACCTACTTTTGCTGTGGATGACTCGTGGGTGTCGCACCATCCCTTACATAATCTAGCGAGACGCTTTCCTTTACAAAATAATCTAAGCCTTAATCAAAATAACAAATTGTCGTTGCGACTTTAAGTTTAGTTGTGTAAACCTTTCTTCAAAATTATTAAAATAATTGTTAGTCACACTCACAACACAACTTATGATATAACAAATTCAAATAAAACATTTTAATTTTTCTTAGATAAACTTTATTTTGTAAAGTTTACATTTATAACGAGGAGTAGCAAAATTCGCATTCTTGGGTTCGTAAAGACAAGAGTTGCAAAAAGTACCTACACCAAATGTATGGTACGTGATTTCATTAAAAACTGAATATCTTGTCTATTCATAGTTAAAGAATGTATAAATCGTAAACCTTCAGCAGCAACTGTTTTTTTGCATACAAAACACTTTTTTGCCAAAATAAAATGGGATTTTTCCCAAGACCATTGAAGTCCATCATCAAAGCATTTTATAAGATCATTTTATAGATAAAACTTTGTCAATATCCACCAATATTCCCACTATTAACCCTTTAACCGCCGGAGTCGGATAAATCCGACCACGAACTTTTGTGCCATACTTGCCGCAGACGTATATATATACGACTATAGGTTTAAAAGCCACGTATTTCGAAAACTTATTAAATTATGTAAAAGTTTTAAACAAAAATATGATTAACTAACGAATGTTTTTGTATCATTGCTTTCTAAAAATAACCTACTGAAACCTGATAATTTCAATTTAAAAAAGCAATCAAATTCTTAGTAATTCAACCAAGTTTTATTATTATGTGTAACGCCGCAGTCGTAGATATCCGACAATAGTGTAGGGGTACAAGTCGATAACCATTATGTGCAAGGATAGGGGAAAAACTTGTTAGGTCAATGATAAAAGGTTACGAATTGTTAGTTATATAAATAATGGTTGATATTTCAACGTTACAAATCTTTATAATTACATACATACCTAGACTCACGCCTGTCTCCTCGAAGGGGTAGGCAGAGGCATATTAAACGCCCACTTTTCGCCAGTGTTTTGATCCCACGTAATAGGTGGCGAGCCTATTGCCGCTTATCGGGATATTTTGTTTGCCAGAGTTTGATCTTTATAATTATTAATTATTTTTTAAAGGCTGTTATAAGACATTAAAATATTCATATATTGTTTCAACATTTTCCTTACGGGTACATCACTAAAACTTGTGAAAACATCCACTGTGGCAGCGCCGGAGTCGTATATCTCCGACCGCATGTGACGTCAAGCGAAAAATATATTGCAGTAGTGAGGGAAGTTGCAAATAATTATGAAGTATGAAATACATTTTATAAGTGGGTATTTAGTACAATATTATTTGTTCACTGATTCGATACTGGTCGTTCGTATTTTATCGTATACTAAAATGTCGAGTGAGTGCAGACGAATTAATTAGAATTTTGGAGGGCCATGAAGAAAATACTGAAGATTTTGAAAGTGACGAGTAATTAGAATTAGAGAATCGACAGATAATTTGTTTATTTTTAACTAAATTAAATTAACTTCTATTTTTATGAACTACACAACCCGTCGTGTGAAAAAAAAGTGAAACGTGTTTAGATTTATTTTTACCTACGTAATATTGTCCGTTAAATATCTGTTAATTCATTTAAAAAGTTTAATTACAATTTTATTGCTTGCAGATTGATTGTAGTGATACAGAATTGGTATGGTCACGGGAAGGTAATACCTCGATAGTAGAAGACTGACGAGTTCAACTCTGGTTTTACAAATATTAATTTAACTACGGAGTCCTGTGAATTAGATTTCTTTGAGTATTATTCAGACGAAGTGTGACATCTGAGTAGTAGATGCTAATCCTGCACTATCAATATAAATATGCATAAAACGCCCAACGCCGCACTCCGCAGTCTAATATATCCGACAGATTGTGATAGAACTAGGGATTTCTTATATCGATACTTTCTCGGGTGTTTAAATAGATGGTTTCATATTTCTGAATCGAATGTGTAAGTAATTTCTGATATAAACGATCATATGTACTCAAATAATTCTATTGTTATGATATAATTAGTGAAACAATCTCGTCTTTGGTTAAAAATGTTTTATTGAAAAATAGTTTTATTTAAAATATGATTGATATTTCCCATCACTAGTAATATTGTTACCAATGATGCGTCGGCGCTAGGGGCATATTTTGTTGACGGAACTCTTGGCGGTTAAAAGGTTTATAAGTTCACGTAGTAACTCTGAAAAGGAAACAAATACAAAAAAAATTGAAAATCTTAAATGACTATTATGTTTAAATTAAATGCTTACTTATGGTTTTTAGAGTTATAGGTACCTACAATAATGTAAGCCAATCTGTTACGAAAATAAAACGATAGTAAAAGTTACATATCTATTATGAATATTATGATTAATATAATTAAACAGAAACACATAACTCCATCTTGGTTGTTGTTGGTAAAACATACACCACGTAAACTTAGCCTTATGTGTCCATTTCGTCATAATTATTGTTCCACTAATATGTCACGACACATAATGGGCATGACGAACTCCGCTTACTAATAATAATGACGACAACACTCAATATTCTTTGTTCTTTTAGAGGAAATCATTATTTCACGACATACACACATACATTAGGCATAATTCGCAAATAAAATAATGTTTTAAGAACTTACCGGTATCACGTTATCGCTGTGACTATAGTGAACTTTTTATTCGACTATGTGTTAAAAACACGGCTTTCGTCACCGATTACAGCGTCACAACTGCACGATGGTTAAAAATAAATGGCTAATCTACTACAATATTGTTACTTGATAATAAATAAAATAACTTATATTGGTAGTTTTTTAAAACTGAAAGCAAATAAAACAGTAGTGACTAAAGTGAAATGTCCATGTGCTAATAAGGGGGCCTTTAATGTTGTGTTCTCTCTCGCACCGACGGACACGACACAGTATTGAGTTAGATACTGTTCTGCCCATAGAGATATAAAGGATAGAGTGGCAGAACAGTACCTAAAGGCGCGCACAAACTATCTGTCGCGACTTACTGTCGCGACAGTAAGTCGCGACAGAAGGGTATCTGGACAAGGAAAATCCATTCAAGTGTGCACACTATCGGACGTCTGTCGCGGACGTGACCTTGAGCGTTCAGACGTCCGATAGCAATCTGGGAAAATGACATTTAACGTCCGCGGACGTTTACAAACGTCCGCGGACGTTTACTGTCATCCGTATATTGTCCATGGTACGGCCTTAATATTGATTTTATACCGAATATAGTCAAAAAATGATAAATTCACTTTCAATTCAACAGTTCTGCTTTACTTCAAGATCTACCAATAATATAATCTAATAGTGCTAACTGCTAGTGCCCTGAATTAAGAAAATAAGCTCCTACCTAGCCATAGTGTATCGCATAGACAGCATGGCGTGTCTATGGTTGTATCCAAAGAGTATACAAATACTACGTAAGAAGAGGCGGATGTGCCATAGATCATGCGAGACTTTCAGCTTTGTATGAAACGTGCAGGGAGAACTCGTACCAACATAAAGATACTAATTGACATCGTTTTTATGTTGTCAGCATTGTCATATTCGTCAATATAGGGATGTACCCTCTAGTGATTAACGAAACATCGATATCGATAATATTCGGTAAGATAAATAATTATAATTATGTTTCGACTAGAATTATACTTTTCCAACACAAATAAAAGATGTATTTAATATTTATGTGTTTATTCAAACAAATTAGCCTTTTCTATAAATCTATTCTAGATTAGCGAAGAAAAATACGCAGAAATAAAAGATATATGTATGTACATGTAATGCAAAGATTTTCAACATTTCTTCTGTAATAGGATTTAAGGAAATGTCTATAGATACAAGGCACAGCTGTTGTTCTGACTTGAGTTCCCTTTTTTTAAGTCTTTCGGCTTAAAATGCTTGCCACACACATAGTTCAACTGAGTAATTTTTCAATGGGCACATAAATCAAGTCTTGGTTTCCAGTAGCAGCTTCCCATTTTTACATCTAAAAAGAAAAGAAAAGAATATAATTTTTAGTCCTTGTGCCAATTTCTAATAACGGATTATCGATAACTGACAGGCAGCACTATTGTTTACCTACAAAGTACTAGGATATAAAACTTTAGAATATTTCCTTATTTTTTATGTTTCATTGAAATATATCACATTATATAACATTATAAATATTCATTGATCTTTATCTAGGGACATTTTGCCATAAATACCTACCCTTTTTTCATTGCTTGACCGGCATGTTGTTGTATGCCATATTTCACACGTTATTTTGCTTGTTTTCATTGCGCTCCTTTCAATGCTAATCAAATAAATATAGTAACACTAACACTAGAAGAGTAAAATCACATTTATTTGGTATATACAAAGCACTTTTACAGTATGTTTTTTACGTTTTATAAACAAACTACATAACGCGGCAAAGTTCAATCTGGATAATAATGTGACAGTTGTGACATTTGACACTATTGACAGCCATGGCGGTGATGTACGTATAACCCGTCTAACTTTGAAAGAACGCTGTTCCAAGGGTACATAGTGAAGGATGCTATCGTCACGTTTTATACATATAATAGTAGCCATTAAAAAGATAGCACGTTTCATACATTCAGTTTTTTCTTAGGAACTTGCGCCAGGCTGGTTGTATCGGACGCGGACGCGACAGAAAGCCGCGTCCGAAAGGGTGTGCACACTATGTGTCGCGACTTACTGTCGCGACAGTAAGTCGCGTCCGAACAGTTTGCGTGCGCCTTTACTCAATACTGTGTCGTGTCCGTCGGTGCGAGAGAGAACGCAACATTAAAGGCCCCCTGCATCTCTCTCTAACAATACATGCAGAACATCAACATTACGCAGTGGCGTGCTACCTGTAACTATTATTTATATCAGTTTATCAGTAATCAATAGTTAAAAAATATATAAACTTTTTTGTCACTTCAAACTATCTTTGTGTATCAATAAAAAAAACTTTTAAACTATTGATTACTAATAAACTGATTTAAATAATAGTTAAAGGTAGCACGCCACTGCGTAATGTTGATGTTGTGCATGTATTGTTAGAGAGAGATGCAGGGGGCCTTTAATGTTGCGTTCTCTCTCCCACCGGCGGACACGAATAGGCCCCACTCTGCCACTCTATTCTTAATATCTCTATGGTTCTGCCACTCTATTCTAATATCTCTATGTTAAAGGCCCCCTGCATCTCTCTCTCTAACAATACATGCACAACATCAACATTACGCAGTGGCGTGCTACCTGTAACTATTATTTATATCAGTTTATCATCAGTAATCAATAGTTTAAAAATATATAAACTTTTTTGTCACTTCAAACTATCTTCGTGTATCAATAAAAACAACTTTTAAACTATTGATTACTAATAAACTGATTTAAATAATAGTTACAGGTAGCACGCCATTGCGCAATGTTGATGTTGTGCATGTACTGTTAGAGAGAGATGCAGGGGGCCTTTAACCTGTTGCGTTCTCTCTCCCACCGGCGGACATTGTATCGTGTTAAGGCCCGCACAAACTATGTGTCGCGACTTACTGTCGCGACAGAAGGGTATCTGGACAAGGAAAATCCATTCAAGTGTGCACACTATCGGACGTCTGTCGCGGACGTGACCTTGAGCGTTCAGACGTCCGATAGCAATCTGGGAAAATGACAGTTAACGTCCGCGGACGTTTACAAACGTCCGCGGACGTTTACTGTCATCCGTATATTGTCCATGGTATGGCCTTAATAGTTATTTTATACCGAATATAGTCAAAAAAATGTTAAATTCACTTTCAATTCAACATTTCTGCTTTACTTCAAGATCTACCAATAATATAATCTAATAGTGCTAACTGCTAGTGCCCTGAATTAAGAAAATATGCTCCTACCTAGCCATAGTGTATCGCATAGACAGCATGGCGTGTCTATGGTTGTATCGGACGCGGACGCGACAGAAAGCCGCGTCCGAAAGGGTGTGCACACTATGTGTCGCGACTTACTGTCGCGACAGTAAGTCGCGTCCGAACAGTTTGCGTGCGCCTTTATCTTCTTAAGTGTATCGTGTTTTCTTCTTAATCTTCTTAAGAACAGGATATCAGAATTTACAATATTTACTAGGATTTGTCGTATTTAAGTGTTTTGTTATTAATTTAAAAGTTTGGAGGAGTAATTCTCGTGTCTATTTTCATATAGTATTGACCGTTACTTCTACCGTTAAGTTTCAAAAGGGGGTGGGCAATCACTGCATTATTTTTTTTGTAATTTTAGTTATTGCCATACCACTATATAGTTATTGCCATGAGCAATTGATACAGCTATTGCCCGGCCAATAAATGTATATTTTTCCGTCTTTATTTTTGAACTGAAAATAAAGTTTCTTTCAGAATGCCAAAAGCACCCTTAATTAAAATACACACAGGAAAACCTCGAAAAAGCTATTGCTGAAGTTCAGAATAATGAACAGCAGTTGTCAGATCGCCAAATAGCTCAGAAATATGGTGTTCCGAGATCAACTCTTAGGTTCTATAAACGTAACCCAGGCCACAAGACTAGCCTGGGTCCATCACCTATCTTAACTCCAAATGAAGAAGCTCTTCTTGAGGACTGAATTATAACTTCAGCTCGAAAGGGTTTTCCAAAGAATAAAGAAAATATTTTAGACAGCGTACAAAAGTTTCTTGTGGACAATCCACGACCAAATCCATTTACGAATAACAGGCCTGGTATTGGATGGTGGAAGGCTTTTTTAAAAAGACACCCTTAATTAAGTATTAGGACATCTGAAGGAGTGACTAAAGCTAGCTCTTGCGTATCTGAGAGAGATATAAGGGGATGGTTTGATGAAATTCGTGCTGAAGAAAAAGGATTTATTGATGTTCTCAGTCAACCCAGTAGGATTTTTAATGCGGACGAAACCAATTTTTAAATTTGCTTAAGTCCGGGACTCGTTATAGCTGAAAAGGGATCCAAAAATGTTTATAACATTGAACACTCTAATGCAAAAGAATCTATAACTGCTCTATTCACTTTCTCGGCTGCTGGTGACATATGCTGCCCATTTATTGTGTATCCCTACCAAAGACTACCTGAAAAGATATGCGAGTCTTTACCAGACGGGTGGGGTATAGGAAAATCGGACAATGGTTGGATGACTACCGAAATATTTTACGAATTTATAGGCAATGTTTTTCATCCATATTTAGTGAGCAAATCTGTCGAGTTCCTAATTATTCTGTACGTGGACGGTCATAAAACTCATTTAAATTATCATTTGAGCCAGTTATGCACCCATCTTCAAATTGAGTTGATAGCTTTGTACCCCAATGCAACCAGAATAATTCAACCAGCTGTCGTCTCTGCATTTAGACCGTTGAAAGTAGGCTGGAGAAAATATTTAAAAAAATGGCAACTTACGAATGAAAATAAGGGGATAACTAAGTTAAATTTTGCTCCTGTACTCAGTGAAGTTCTGGAATCAAGTCTGAGACCAGAAATACTGGTCAACGGTTTTAAAGCTGTCTTTGCCCGTTTAATCCCGATTCTATCAACTATTCTAAGTGCTTAGGCAAGAATACTTGTCGCATAGAAATTTCAAAGGAAATTTCGGATACTGCAACAATTACGTTTGAGACATTCAGAAATGTAATAGGAGTTTCCCTTTGCAAGAGATTTCAAGAGGAATCCTTTACAACAATAGAACCCCACTTGGGCATAATTTATAAGCTTTGGCAAGAATTCCAAAAAAAAACTCAAAACCATGCGGACAAAGTTGATACATCTGATAAACAGTTAGTAAACTCGAATGTAATATCTTCTCAGTCTCTCAATTTTAGTGATAGTACAGCTATACCAACTTCTAATGCGGGTGCAGATGGCTGCAATCGGATTGAAATATTAGACGAAGTACAAGCTGAACACCAAGTTGAAGTCCCTCCAACAGAAATAAATAATCTACCTGGTCCATCTAATAGTGATCAAACTTCATAATACCTCCATAGTCTCCCTGGAACATCTAAAAGTGATCAAACTAGCTATTACCTACATAGTCTCCCTGGAACATCCAAATCTGGCCTAAATATCTGCACCTTGTACGATCACTCCCAGAATCAACCTAGTCAGTCTGAATCAGAGACCTCAGTTACAGTTGTTGAGAGTCCGAAGTTACTTAAAATAAAATCCTCGTTTGGAGAATATTTAGCGTATCCAAAAACACCGATAAGAAAAAGGAAGCGTCAAATAGAGAGACAACCATTTGCTATTACATCAGACAAATTCAAATTTGCATTACAAAAAAAGCAATCAGATAAGGAGAATCAATTGAAAGAAAAGGAAAAAAAGAAAATGGAGCGAGAGGTGAAGAAGTCTGAGAAGAGTAAAAAGGAACAAAGCAAGGGTAAAACTAAAATATCTAATCTTCAAGTAACAAAAAGGGAACCAGAAGCTATTACTAATGTTGAAGGCAATGCCAATGTCTTTCCAGAAGCTAAAAGAATCAGCATTATAGAGGAAGTCCACATAAAACCCAATGCGCCGCGTGCACACGGCACAAACATCATCATTAAACACAAAATTGAATGCAGTGGCTGTCATTTACCTTTTCATTTGCGATGTGTGCCATATAGCCATAAAAATAATATTCCCGATGATGCCGATATGATGCTATTTTTATGTCACTTTTGTTACAAAGTTAATGACTCTGATGATGACTTCTTCTGATTGTGAAGACTTATATTTAAATATTCAAAAGGCTAGAAGAGATCTCAATTTTTAATTATTTAGATTATTATTAAGGTTGATTAACTAATGACTGCAAGTTGGACAATCATTGTATGTGTTATATGGCAATTAGTATGTCAACTGGACAATTACTGTGATTTTAGAAGTTTATTTTTGTTTATTTTTTTATTGTTATGTTTTAACAGATTTTGAAATTAGTAACTGATGTTCCTTTAGAAGATTTATTTAAGTAACACAAACAATTGTTTAAAGTCAATTTATTTCTTTATAAAGGTAAATGTAAGAAAAATATGAGTATCACTCCCTTAACCGGGCAATAACTATAGCGGTTACCCTATATTAGAATAGAGTGGCAGAGTGCGCGCAGCGCCTGTGTGCGAAATCTATGAAGCGCCTGTGCAGTGGCGTAGGGTGGATGACCTTTTTTTTTTTTACTCGTTTCCTAACAATTCTGGCCTGCGAAATCTGTGAAGCGCCTTTTTTGGCATCCTTTTTCGAAAATAAGTGTTATAATTAACGCATATCTCGGCGCGCGGCGCCCCTGTCACCCTGGCGCCTGTGTGCGCCGCACACATTGCACATAGGGAATGTTCGGCCCTGGTCCAAGAGCATATTGATGGCTCAGAAAGGTTTTTGCATTACCATCACTAATAACACTTAGCCGAATGATTCGAACAGCCTCCCTTAAACCCGGCTTGAATGATAACATATTTGGTCAATTTGAGAAGATAATAAAAATAATTTTTAAAGTAATTAATGATGGGCAAGAAAATTTCGCAAAAGGAAACATTATATGCTTCTATAAAGTGAAAATCCTGCATATCAAGGACTTGGCTTAATGCCAAAAGTAATATATCATGTGAGTCCAAAGAAAATATCAAACATTAAAGTAAAATGTGCAACACAGGTTTTTAGCCGAACTATAGCTGCCAGCGATTGTATCGCACAGCCTGCGTGTCAATGAGATGAATATGCTGCGATGGATGAGTGGATTCACGTGGAAGGACTGCTTTGGGAACTCACGCATCTTGAATAAAAAAATCTCAAAAACTTGAAGAAATATGCACCAACTTACTTATTATTACTCGGTGTAAAGTCGTCAATAAAGTTTTGACTGGGTCCAGAATTGACTATGATCAAAAATCTCAGATACAACAAAAATGTTATGAATATTGTAAAAAACGTTTTGTAAAATAAAGGGTGCTATTAAATCAACAGTACGCAGTTACACACCTGGTGAAAATTAAATGGTTCAGTAGCATGTACATAAGCGAAAACCATGGTTTTCACTTAGGGATGTATATGTTATTGAACCATAATAAAATAAATTTATCTAATAACTAATAAAGTACCTACTATAGTTAAAAAATGCTTGAAACGGCCGCCAGGTAGCGCTAATAGCTTGAGTGACGTCTCTATCCTCCGTATCTACAAAGGTATAGGTCGGTTCACGAAAGATGACCACTGCGCAGAAATCATTTTTTAGGTCCCCGTGGAGGCGCGGGTGGAGTGCCAATGGCGTGGCTCCGTTCTTGACGCATTCCCTAAATGCGTCAAGAATGGAGCAACGCCATTGGTGCACGAATGTACATATGCGCGACGGCCGCCATTTGTGGTCAACTTTCGTGAATTTACCTATACTCTGCTGTGGTCGCTGTGATCTCGAGACGAACGCACGTCTAGTTCGTCTGTATCAAAATGAGTGGCTGGTCCACAGATGAGAGAATTAGTCTCAGATAGAGCGCATTCGTCCAACTAAGTGTGGCACGTTGACAGCTATGTGTGCGTGACCTTTGGCGACTGGCACTGTACGGACACGCGCGTCTATGTGTGTGTAAAGTTGCCAGATTATGAATAATCTCCCAGTATTTTGCATATAGTTATGTAATATTCTTATATTCATTTGCGGTTTTGAAGAATTTACCATGGATTTAATTAATGCTTTTATAAATACATTTCTTAAATGTAGGTACCGAGTTAAGTTTTAACTACTTCGTAAATCTTAAATCTGTATATATGTATAAAATCCTTGCGTTACTGACTGACTGACAGATAAGCTACAGCCGAAACTACTCGGCGCATGAAGCTGAAATTTAGCATGTATGTTTCTTGGGAACCGTAGGGGTGCACTAAGACGGGATTTCTCGAAATTCCCACGGGAACGGGCAAAACGAGAAATACGAAAATATGTGCGTGCGAAGCCGCTGGCGTCGATTAGTTGAGAAATAAATAGTATGTATGTACACACGGCACCAAGTCAAGCTAAACAGTTGTTGTACGATTTTGATACTTATTCCCTACGCCATAAGTATATATGTACACACGGCGCCAAGTCAAGCTAAACAGTTGCTGTACGATTTTGATACTTATTCCCTACGCCATAAGTATGTATGTACACACGGCGCCAAGTCAAGCTTAACAGTTGCTGTACGATTTTGATACTTATTCCCTACGCCATAAGTATGTATGTACACACGGCGCCAAGTCAAGCTACACAGTTGCTGTATGATTTTGATACTTATTCCCTAAGCCATAAGTATGTATGTACACACGGCACCAAGTCAAGCTAAACAGTTGCTGTACGATTTTGATACTTATTCCCTACGCCATTAGTATATATGTATACAGGGCGCCAAGTCAAGCTAAACAGTTGCTGTACGATTTTGATACTTATTCCCTACGCCATAAGTATGTATGTACACACGGCGCCAAGTCAAGCTAAACATTTGCTGTACGATTTTGATACTTATTCTTTACGCCATAAGAACGGTGCAAAGGTCAAAGTGTATAAGCTTGACGAGTAGCAGGGTGTACACGAATATTTGGATCGTTTGGGGATCGAACTCAAAACAATATTATGTAAGGTATATACTAATGGAAATTGAAATTCTATTACTATATTTATGAGAAAGAATATATATCTACAATATACTTTTATAATACGGTAATGTATTTTTCATTAACATGACAATCATTATCACATAATCAATTGACAAGTGCATTTTCCCTAATTCAGGCAGAACGGCGTCGACAAAAACTGGCAACACTTACATATTTCTTGCACAAATACGAATTTTATCGAAATTAAATTAGGAAACAGTCAAATTATCAATAGTTACCTGTGAAAAGATATTCCATTTTCCTGTTTTTGTTTTTAGGAACAACTTTTACAGTGTTTAAGAACGCAAGACGGCATTTTGAGAATTTAAAAGTTGAAGTGATCGTGACGCGTGAACTGTACGATGCGTCGTAGCGCACTGAGACGAGTTTGTATTCGCTTTTCAATTTTGTATTTGCTTTAGTGGCCGCACGCAACTGTGCCGTGCGTTCCATCTGATACTAATTCTCTCATCTATGGGCTGGTCGAACTTCTTTTGTTTGTATGATTATGCACTATATCGCTCTCAGAGGAATCGAATGTCACGAGGGAACATATTAATAATATGCAGGTGTATTGACATACCTAATGTCGTGTCGTAACCTGTATGTCACCAGTAATATTTCGAGGCTATGTAGGTAAGGTTTTCCGTAGAGGGTAAGGAAGAGGCCCTGGCAATCTACATCATACAAAATAATTGGTTTTGCTTTTCTTTAAGTGTATTTCAAATAAAAGTAGGTTAAACCAAAGGTTATAGCCGATACAAGTTCGGTGTCCGCCATGCTGGGATGTACGTAGCAGACTGACGCATTCGCAAGCGTGTAAACGACTTCCAAATGCCAAGCGAGATTTGTGGACGCTTGGGGCTTGTGGATGCAAAAATGATAATTCATGCATTGCTGCTATACAAAAGTTGTGTTTAGTGTATGGACGGTTATTTTGGCTCGGTTTGATTTTGAACGCAATTTGTATGGGTTTTTATGCTTTGGTGATGGTTTTTCATGGCTTTTTGTTTTTATAATTATATAACCAGGCCTGATCATGGATGAAAATCGCATCGAGCAACTTTTATGGCAGTTGGAGAATAGAGATGTTTCAGAGGATGCAGCTGATATTGATGAGGACTCTATTGATTACTGCGATGACGTGAGTGGGTTGGCTGCAGACCTTGAAGATATTTAGGAAATAGTAGAGGAAGGTAGGCCAGTATCAAATGAAATTGATTTAGAATCTGAGGTTTCAGTTCTGCCTGACTCTGTGCCATGAGGACGATGATGATGAGTTAGGTACCTACGCAGGTAAAAAAAGGAGATGTTTATTCTTGTGCATCGTTCGATCGATCGTAACTTCAGCATCTTAAATATCATAAACAACAACAACCATAAACGCAATAAATGACACTTACTGCGTTTATAAATTGTGCAAATTACGACGGGTTTAAATAAAAAAATTGTAAGACGTAATAAAATTGATGGATGACCCCTTTGCGTATTTCCCTTTCCGTGTTCAACTGGCGAAATCGGTCTCGCCAAATCCACACGCTTTTGTATTATACGGAATTCAACCAACCCGTGCTCAACTCGCGTCAACTGAGCACGTTTTTGCGATCAAGCAACGTTAAAAGAAGGTTGTACAAAATAGTGTGTAAGTGACGCCCGAAGTTGGATTCGCGCGCTTCTCATTGCAATTTTTTTAGGTGAGACTAATTCAAGTAAGTAGGTTATGTTAGGTTCTCTTGTGACCCTTAATGCAAAAATAGGAGCCCTGCGAAGCAGGGCTCCGTCAACTTCGTGTTTTTTAGGGTTCCGTACCTCGAAATGGAAAAAACGGAACCCTTATAGGATCACTTTGTTGTCCGTCCGTCTGTCCAGACACTTTTTCTCAGAAACGCGTAGAGGTATCAAACTAAAATTTATATCAAATAGTCAAATCTACTGTCCCTTGAAGCTGTGAAAAAATCAAACTTCTAAGCCAACGCAATCAAAAGATACAGCCGTTTATGCTGCAAATTTCCGCAAATATTCGAAACTCAAAACCTACAGGGTACTTCCCGTGAACTCAGAATCTTGAAATTTGGTACGAAGCAATGTCTTATAGCATGCATAAAGGAAAAATTGCGAAAACCGTAAATTTTTTATTAATATCATATCATAAAAATATTTTTAATAATATTAAATTTAATTAATAATTTAATACCATTAATAATATATTAATACCATTTTCTCATGAACGCGTAAAGGTATTAAATTGAAATTCATATCAAATACTCAAGTCTATAATACCTTGAAGCTGTAACTTCAAACTTCTATGTCAACGCAATAAAAAGAAACAGCAATTTAAGTCGCATATTTTCTCGCAACTACTTGCAAGGGAATCAAAACCTACAGGTCACTTACCGTGAACTCAGAATCTTAAAATTTGGCACGAAGCAATGTCTTATAGCACAATTAAAGGGAAAATTGCGAAAACCGTTTTTTTGTTTTAGTTACATCATATAAAACAATATTTGTTTTAATTTTAAAGTTACTACCCCTTTCCTCATAAACGCGTAAAGTTATTAAATTGAAATTCATATCAAATACTCGGGTCTATTATACCTTTAAGCTGTAACAAAATCAAACTAGTATCTCAACGCAATAAAAAAAACAGCAATTTGACTATATACAACATAAGCATATAGCATATAGACAATATAAGCATATTTTCAAACTCGCTACTACTGGCAAGGGAATCAAAACCTACAGGGTACTTCCCGTAAACTTAGATTCTTGAAATTTGGTACGAAACAACGTCTTATAGCACAGATAAAAGAAAAATTGCGAAAACCGTAAATTTTTAATTACATCGTAATAATATAATAATAAAAAAAGTGACTAGCCCTTTTCTTATGAACGCATAGAGGTATTTAATTGAATTTCATAGCAAATAGGTACTCAAATCTATAAAATTATCATTAAGCTGTAACAGAATTAAACTTCTATGCCCACGCAAACAAAAGATACAGCTGTTTATCCCGCAAATTCTGGCAAATTTTCTCAAATCACAAGAGAATCAAAACCTCATGTGAACTTAGAATCTTGAAATTTGGTACAATACCACATCTTATAGCACAGATTAAGGAAAAATTTCCATAAATGTAAATCTTTACTTACATCATAATAAAAACATTTTTTTTAATTTAATGTTACCTACCTCTGTCCTCATGAACGCGTAGAGTTATTAAATTGAAATTCATATCAAATACTTAGGTCTATAACACCGCTGTAATAAAATCGAACTTCTATGTCAACGCAATCAACAGAAACAGCAAATTAACCCATTCGACTCCGGCAACGCACACCTCGCGTTTTGCATGTTTTTTACCGTGTGCCACCAACGCACCTTATGCGTTGGGGCCATAGTTTCATAAATTAAATATTTTTGTAGTTATGTTCAGATTTAAACGATTAAATTAGTCAATAAACCATAGACAAACGTCACTGCCATTTGTCAATTCAGACGGTTTTTCAATTTCAAACCAGAAAGTCATATTTTCAAGTCGTCTTTGTTGTACCGGTAAACGTGTTCAGAATTTCGTCAAAAAATATTGATTTATTCATGTGAAAATAGTTATTGGATGTGTGATAACGAATCTATCATTTATGTGGATTACTCATTTTTAATTAGATTCCGGTGAAAACGATACTAGTTGAAATTTCAACGCAAATGGTGCGTTGAATGGCACACACGAACAAGTATTGGTGGGATGGTATTATACAAACATCTCCACTAGTTCGTTATTGTACGTACATATTACATCTAATCATTATTTTTGTGTCAGCTTATGAGATATTGGTGGTAATTGGTGATTAGTAGACAGTTTTACAACGGCAAAGTTAACTTAACAACCTAACAAAACTTATTTTAAATAGTGTATTTTCATTTGTTATTATTATTTTTAATTTCCCAAACCAATAAAGAATTAAAATACTTAAAGGTATTTTTTGTATATTTCGTTTGGTTTGATATAACTGCATAATGCCGACCATTCTAGCAACGCGAGGTTTGCGTTGCCGGACTTGCCCATAATATTTTTATAGCTGTGTGCCACCAACGCAACTTATGAGTTTGCGCTATTTTCTGTATTTTCAGCTTGTTTTTCGAATAATTTATTATTTATTTGTGTAATAATATTAATTTAAAATTAAGTAAAGAAAAAATAATAAGTGGATCAAATTAAAAAGAAAAAAAAATCTTGCGGAGTCGAATGGGTTAAACATATTTTCAAACTCGCAACTACTCGCAAGGTACTAAAACCTACAGGGTACCTACTTCCCGTGAACTAAGTCTTGAACATAGAGATATGAAATGAAATAAAATACTTACTTCTTTATTTCGTATAAACTTTGCAAGTACTTACGAAACGTCATTAAAAAAAAACATTTCATACAATTATTTTTGTGTGTCGAATTAAGAACAGCTCAGTTCCAAGCGTTTTGGTCGTCTTTATATTCCGATATTTATTTATTTTATTTATTTTTATTTGGAAAACCAACAGCTTTTTACAATTTGACATAAAAAAAGTATTTTTAAGACACAGAGAGCCAATAAAAGGTTTTCACGCTTAAGTATTAGAGTTTATAAAATTGCGTGGACATAGTCTAGTTAAAATATTTAAAAAAGTAGACACTATTGACAACTGTTTTGAAGACCAAAGATGCTGAACAAAAAAACCAAATAATCCCTACATAAATATTTACAATAACAATTCATCAAATTACATACATTGAGAGAAAAATCAAGGCTTAGTATCCGTCTCACCGAATCCAGCTTAGTGTTAAATATGTCAAAGTTGTGCTTTTTACATGCATTATTAATGGCTTTGCTCGCTCGCCACAGAAACGAATTTTGACGATAGTTGCTAGAGACCAATGGAAGATGTATAGGAGTGTAGTGCCTCACTACTTTATTAGGTACATTAAAACTAAATTTAGATAGAAGGTTAGGACAGTCCACAGCTCCCGATATTATGTTGATCATATACACTATATCTGCTATTTCGCGCCGCTTTGATAGCGGTAGAATGTGAAATTTCGCGCATAGCTTTAGGTAGTCGCATGATGAATAGGGATATTTTATGCGATAACACAAGTATCTAATGAACTTTACCTGGATATTCTCGATACGCAAAATGTATTTATCATACCGAGGATTCCATACTTGGCAAGAGTACTCCAAAATGCTTCGTACAAAGGTACAATATTTTGAAAGTTTTTGCTTCCTTAAAGTTATTGGACATACGCATTACAAATCCTAGTGATTGCGATGCCTTAGCAATAACGTAGTTTATATGTTCATCAAATAACAATTTAGAGTCATGGATGACGCCAAGATCACGTGTACTAGTGCACCTTTGAATAACTTGCCCGTGTAAGGTATAATTCGAGCGAAGGATATTAGATTTTCTACTGTAGGTAATAACCGAACACTTAGATGGATTAAGCTCAAGCTTATTTGCCGTACAGTAGCCTTCTAAGCGAGTAAGATCCGATTGCAGATCAAAGGCATCAGCCTCTGATGACATGGCCTTAAAAATTTTCATATAGTCTGCAAAAATTAATATCTGTGAATGACGGAAGCATTTCTCGATGTCATTTACACAGACCAGAAACAGCAACGGTCCCAACAGAGAGCCTTGTGGCACTCCGCTGGGGACAACTACCCAACTGGAAATGTAATTATTAACCACAACAGCCTGTGACCTGTTAGATATATAAGAAGAGAACCACCGAAGAAGGTCTCCTCTTATTCCGGCGAGTTGTAATTTGCTGATTAGCGTATTGTGGTCAATTCTGTCAAAACATTTGGTATAGTCTGTGTAAACAACATCGACTTGACTTCCCTTGCTCATTGCTTCCGATATGAATTCGTTAAGAACGATTAAATTGGATGTAGTAGAGCGACCTTTCATAAAGCCGTGCTGGAAGGCACTAAAAGATGTTTTTAACGCTGCCTGTAATTGTTTATAAACAATTCTTTCAAATAGCTTAGCCAATACACATAATTTTGAGACCGGTCTATAGTTTATTACGTCCACCTTGGACCCCTTTTTGTGAATTGGCGTAATAAATGCCGACTTCCATATTGCGGGTACAATGCATTCAGAGAGGGATTTTCTGAAAAGAAGAGCCACGGGGACCGAAATGGTATCGCAACAATTTACCAAGAAGGTAGGAGGCAACTGATCCGGCCCAGCTGATTTAGTGAGATCAATCTTCTTCAGAAGAGAGCTTACTTCTGATTCAAGTATCTGAATATTTGCTATGTCAGCTCGTGAGTTACATCCTTCATGCTGATCGATTGGTGCAATTGATTGACAAGGTTGCAAATAAGTAGAGTGGACATATTCAGAAAATACGTTACATATGGCGTCACCAGTATTAGCAATCGTGCTACCATATCTAACAAAGGCGGGCATGCCAGCTGTTTACCTATGTGTCTTTACATACGACCAAAAATGTTTCGGCTAAGACTATAGAACAAAAGGCAGACAGAGCGCGCGGAACACTTGCGTGAGGCCACTAAAGCAAATACAAAATTGAAAAGCGAATACAAACTCCACTCAGTGCGCTGCGAAGCATCGCACAGTTTACACGCCACGATCGATCTAGCTTTTAAATTCATAAAATGCCGTCTTGCGTTTTTAAACATTGTAAAAGTTGTTTCTAAAAGCAAATACGGGAAGATGGAATATATTCTTACAGATAACTATGGATTATTTGACCGTTTTATAATATTATTTCGATAAAATTCGTATTTCTGCAGACAATATGTAAGTGTTGCCAGTTTACGTCGACACCGTTTTCCCTGAATTAGGGAAAATGCACTTGTCAATTGATTATGTAGGTAATAATGATTGTCATGTTAATGAAAAATACATTAACGTATTGTAAAAGTATATTGTAGATTATATTTTTCTTATAAATATACTAATAGGATTTCCATTAGTATATACATTGTTTTGAGTTCGATCCCCAAACGATCCAAATATTCGTGTACACGCGGCTACTTGTCAAGCTATACTCTTTGACCTTTGTACCGTTCTTAGACCTTTGTACCGTTCTTATAGCATAGGGAATAAGTATCAAAATCGTACTTCGACTATTTAGCTTGACTTGGCGCCGTGTGTACATTAAGTACAGAAACAGAAATTATTGATTGTAGCCATTATTTATTTTTAATTGCAATTTTTTTTGGTTACGATTTATGATTATGATATTCATAATTTATTGTATGCATGACAAAATGTTTTTAGCTAATTAATATTTATGACGTAAGCCTATCTATTTATTTCTCAATTTACGAATAAAATTAGTTAAAACTTAACTCGGAGCCTAAATTTTTTAAGAAATGTATACTTTACTTTTACTTACTTTAAAAGCATACTTTAATGGTATCTTTTATTTGAATAATTTTCACAACAGCATTACATATTAAAAGCATTAATTAAATCTATGGCAAATTCTTCAAAACCACAAACGAATATAAAATATTACCTATGTAATATTTTTATATTCGTTTGCAAAAACTATATGCAAAATAGTGGGAGATTATTCATAATCTGGCAACTTTACACACACATAGACGCGCGTGTCCGTACAGTGCCAGTCGCCAAATGTCACGCACACATAGCTGTCAACGTGCCTCACTTAGTTGGACGAATACGCTACATCTGTTGTTAATAAATCTGTGTGTTTCGGATTATTTTTAATAGACGATTCAACTGACAATATGTACCTAGAATAGCACTCGCTTTCTAGACGTTTCACTCTATCTCGTAATAATTTAAATGTTTCTTCATCCGAACGGCTAGCGTACGTCTTATATTTACGAAAAAACTTGTACTTCTCTTTAATTAATTTAATTAAAGATGACGAATACCATTTCGGATAGCTACTATTATTAGAAGTTTTTAATTTAGGTATATATTTCTCTATTAATTGATGGATGATTGTGTAAAAATAAGTACAAGCTTCTTCCACAATCCGCCCAGAAAAACTCTCAAGCCAATCTATCATACGTATTTCCGAGTTAATAGCACCATAATCTCCTTTTCTAAACTGATATCCAGTACGTGACGCGTTCTTTAAGTACGTGAGATCAACTTTGTCCAATTTTATTAAGAGTGGTTTGTGATGCGGGTCGATTGGGACCAGAGGATCATTACATTCCGACACAGAACAATACTCAGTAGATAATACTAAATCCAGTAGGTAATCTATTGTTCACATTACAAATGTTGTTATACTGCGTTAGGTTATGCGTATGCAATGTATCAATCAAAATATATTCATCGTTTGTATAATTGTTGTTGCAAGGTGATAATGATAAATCAGAATTATCCAATTGCCACGAAATGCCACTTAAATTAAAATCGCCAACAATCAAGTATTTATCCTGCGGATTACTTATCATTATTTCATCTAATTTTGACAGATAATTTTTTAGTTGATTTGAAAAAGATGAACCTAAGTTTTGTTTGCACAAATATAGTACGCATACGTATAGGTTCATATGAGACTCACCTGAAGATTGATTGATAGGAAGCGAGATCCATAAATCTTCCGCCGTAGAATTAAAATGAGTAGGTAAATAATAATTTAGAATATGCTTTTGAACACGATATCGCTTTTACAATAGTTTTGAACTTATTTATAGATAGGTTTCATATATTATAAGGGAGCTTGTTATAAAAGCGTATTCATTGCCCCATAAAACAGCTAGGTACTTATTTTGTGGAGACGAGTGCTATGAACTACGAGATTATTCCTGTCTAAGACTACAGAACTTAAGGCAGACGGAGCGCGCGGAACACTTGCGTGAGGCCACTAAAGCAAATACAAAATTGAAAAGCGAATACAAACTCGGCTCAGTGCGCTGCGAACACAGACTACATTATTAATATTATTATATGCTGCGAAGCATCGCACAGTTCACACGCTACGATCAATCCAGCCTTTAAATTCATAAAATGCCGTCTTGCGCTTTTAAACATTGTAAAAGTTGTTTCCAAAAGCTAAAACGGGAAGATGGAATATATTTTTACAGATAAATATGGATTAATTGACTGTTTTATAATATTGTTTCGATAAAATTCGTATTTCTGCAGAAAATATGTAAGTGTTGCCAGTTTACGTCGACACCGTTTGCCCTGAATTAGGGAAAATGCACTTGTCAATTGATTATGTAGGTAATAATTATTGTCATGTTAATGAAAAATACATTAACGTATTGTAAAAGTATATTGTAGATTATCTTTTTTCTTATAAATATAGCAATAGAATTTCCATTAGTATATACATTGTTTTGAGTTCGATCCTCATATACTATACACTTTGACCTTTGCCACAGAATAAATCTTTGTACCGTTCTTATGGCGTAGGGAATAAGTATCAAAATCGTACTGCAACTGTTAGCTTGACTTGGCGCCGTGTATACATTACGTACAGAAACAGAAATTATTGATTGCAGCCATTATTTATTTTTAGTTGCATTTTTTTTTTGGTTATGATTTATGAATCATAATATTCGTAATTTGTTGTGTGCATGACAAAATGTTTTTAGCTAATTAATATTTAGGACGCAAGCCTATTGCAATTAACCAAACATTTCCAGATACTATACTGAGAATTTCTAAACAAAAAATAAACAACATATTCGCCGATCTAAGATCTGAACCTCATGATTGATATTCGAAAATAGATGTAGTTGGTATTATATTATAAGTATTTCTTCTGGATCGAGCACAGACCACCTACCCCACGAGACACGTAATCTTAACCAATTTCTAGGCAAACTATTCTGTCAAACTTTGAGGAATGAGACGTACGCGGGCGGCGCGGGTGACGTCACGTACGATGGGTAATAGGGATGTAGGCATGTCGATATTGTTTATCGATAAATCACATTTGGTATGCCTACATTTAGTTGATCCAAGAATGCCAAGAAAAGAAACAATAATCCAAGCAAAAGTTTTTATTTTGAAATATGAATTTATACATATATTATAAAGAGGCAGGTTATTGATTTTTAATTAATTCTGGTTTTCTCAACCACGAGTGAAACACAGTTGCCATTTCACAATGGTATTTAGTGACAGGTGGTATGTCTCCTGTCGAGCTAGCCCAAACTCGAAACAGTTTAAGATTTTAAATTATTTTAAACTAGCTAAAAATGTAAAATCAAATTTAAGACCACGGGTGTATCCCGTGGTTTTAAAATTGATTTAACATTTTCGATAAAGATCTTCTTGCGATAAAGAAATTGTTATTGATTTTTAAAATGAATTAATTTAGTATAGACTCTTCTTACAGGTTTATGTTTGATTTTTGATTTAATTAAATATGAAAGTCTAGTATCAATATATTTATTCATTACACATTTTGTCAAATCAATAATGTGATTTGTTTCCAAAATATCAAATTGATGATACGTAAAATCGGGAAATAGTTCCTCCCCTATAAATGTATTTAAAGTTTTTACCATAAGGAATTCTGACTTATAATTTTTAACTTTGGTTTTTTGTATGTCATGATATAAATATTTTTGTACTGTCATTTCACTCCGCCTGCATATTTTAATCACAGATTGTGACGGATAGATCAAACCACCCAAGTCCCGATAATATATTAGGCTTCTTTTATTTTCACTCAGAGATACTAACGCTTGTATACAAATCGAGCATTTTAATCTTTTTATCAGAGCACTGACGACGAATCCTGCCAAATATTCAATCACATGCTCTGAAAAGTGCGACAGTGAAATGGCCTGGATACCAAATTCTGGTTCAATATCAGGGTTTGACTCTTCGCTGCTTTGAATGTCATGGCATTGGTATGCAGGAGTAGTTATATTTATGCGTTCAGTTGCTGATGAGCAATTTAGGATAGCGATTTTCTCGAGAGCTATGCAATTTCCAGTTCCGGTATCTATGAGTTCTGTGTGAACTAATGTTTTTTTATAAATAGTTTCAAATTGTCGAGGTGTAGGGTTGTTATTGCAACCACCATGTGACCTAATATTGCAAAAAAAGAGTTCGATATGGTCTTGACTGCACTTATGTAAAGGAAGGTACGTGATTGGCCATAGTTGACTGTGTATCAAATCATTATATAATAGTTTTGTGCTTTCAATTACCACGCACATTCCCAAAAAGCCGGTAAAACGCGGCGAATCTATTAATTTAACAGGCGTGGATTTATTTTTTACATTGTTTGTGGTAATTGACAGCAAGAAATCTTTTGCTTCATCTAATCGCTGCAGTGCCCTTCCATGGTTTTCTACATTTATTGCTCTTTTTAGACCACGCGCGTGAACTCTAGAGTCTAATATATCAAACGCATCGTTTAGTAATAGTAGCATGTTAACGGTGCCATCGATATCTTTAAAGTTTTCTAAATTAAAATCTTTACAAAACTGTAATGCTTTTGCCACAGATCTACTAAAAAGTTGGGTTGCTAGCTTTACCTTCATTATATTATCTTTGAAATGTATATGATCTGCCCTCAACTTGTTAGCCATATGGAAATTTTCAGATTCTTGAAGCTTATGTAGGTCTTCAATATGCTGCCATTTAATACTATTGTTGGATTTGTCGACAAATTCCTTATAGAATTGGAAAGCATTTCTGATGAGTTTTATCATATGGCATGGATCCGGCCATATTACGACATTAGCTCCAGTTTCGGGGTGTTTGAATGACGTTTTTAGGTTTTTAGGGTCCAAGCTGCAACCCAACTTTTTAGCCATGGTTAAATTAGCAGGGCAGCCATCAAATGTCAATGCAGTAATATTGACTTTGACTTCGTGACTTAAAGAAATAGCTTGCAACACTAAAGTAGCTTTTTGTTCTCCCTTTATGCCACTAATCAAAAAGTAACCAATGGGCACTTTAAAGCGACCGTTAATGGGTACTACTAAAAAAACAAGTGCATCCGTGCATTCATCATTACAATCAGTGTCCTCAATGCCAGTGCCATAATCAACGTAACCAAAAAATCTTTGACTGGCTGGATGAAATTCAACTTTGTTTTTAAGTTTCATTTCGTCGATAATGAGAGTGGCATGGATTACAGATTTAGCTTGCTCTGTTTTACAGCATAATGCATTGAAAGACTCTTTTGTAAACCCTGGCCGACCATTAATGCATTGATACCATTTAGCCAATGTTCGTAAAGATGGCAAGCATGTATTGAAAGTTTTCCTAACATATTGATACGCTTTGGTAGAATAAAAATTTAATGTCAATGCGAAAGTTTTTAATGCTGATGAGTAACGTTTTTTGACCATTTTACCAGTTTTGATTTTGAGATTTTGTCTTTGAATTAATTCTTTTTGCCCGACACCAAGTCTTGTTAAAATACCAACGCTTTCAGCGTATAAGTGATTTTTGGATTCCAATTCCTTCAATATGGTTTTTAAGGTAGCGATTCTTTTATTTAGATATCTCTTGTTAGATTGGAGCCGCTTAATCTGCTTATTTTTATTTGAAATATGGTTGCTTAAATCTATGATAAGCCGACAAAGCTTTTTCTTCCGAGGTGTACATGTTGGTGAGTGTAACATATGTGACACAGTAGAGTGATCACTATATCTGGATAAACATTGATTTCGAAACTGAACGTTGGTAACCTGAAAATAATACGAGATATTTAATTATAGGTGATAATTATCATACCAAATTTCATCGAAATCAATTCATCAGACGTCAAAGAGGGGTTATAAACAAAATTTCGTATTTATCCATACTACGACATAAAAGGTTTCAACATCCGCCAGGAGCTCCGGGCGAGACGTAAGTATTCTGCCGTCCCATGTCTGCAGTTTCGTTAGATGACTCCTCACCAGCTTAAGAGTACTTACGACAGAAAATCTTTAATCATCGCTTTTGACTTTAGGTATGATTTTTTATCCATACTAATACGAAATAATTAAAACTTACATCAGAAGGCTGAATAATCTCATCGCAAGACATCTCAATAACAGGTCTTTGTTCAATGTCATTTTCTCGTGTGGTCTGCGGAGTGGTATTCTAGAATGAATATAAACGAATTTGTCAAAATACCAAGAACGTAAGCAAGAATGTATATATAAGTATGCTGAGGAATTGCAAAAGAGTACCAGTATTGGCAAGTACAAAGTTGGAATTGAAGTCTGGGATAGTTTTCTTCGACATTTCATTTCTATAAAACAGTCCGGTGTAAAATGTCTCGAGCATATTGTGCTATTTGAAGTTGGACACCAGTCTTGACCTCTCATAGTTTTACTGATCCATATTTTTTTTGTATCAATATCAGCAGGAAACCTGAAGAAACGTAATGTTAATAATTAATATTTATCAAATAATACACTTATTTGATAAATATTAATTATTCACAATAACAATAAATTAACATAAAATTAAAAGAAAAAATATTTAAAAAAAACAAGCTTTTATAAAGAGATATTAAAAGTTAAAAATAATTTAAACCTGATAAGAAAACCGATACAGAAAAAAGCTGTTTACATTTTCAAGGAACATTAAAGAACATCTCAAAAAAAGAAACCCCTCCACCACTTGGTATTTGAACGGGGGTAGGTGGAGGGTTAAGTGGCGACTCACCCCCCTAGATGTTCGGGTGGCATACACACTAAAACACTACAGTGTTTTAGTGTGTATGCCACATATGTATGTTCCTCTATCGACCCTCATGACGGGGTTACGGTAACGAAGATGTTAGACCCGTGACCTCACCCTGGGTTGACCCGCTAAGTGAGGCAGGTCCCGCCTAACAATATAAAATCTCCATCGAGAGGCGTACGCGGAAAACGTACGCCACCTCTCAGATATTTTATTTAACGTGTACCTATATTCTTATCCGGTTTAAATTATTTTTAACCATTTAGATCTTTTTATAAAAGCTTGTTTTTAAAAAGTTTTCTTTTTTAATTTTATCGTCAACTCATTAGTATTTTTATGCAAGATTGTTCATATATACACTCGTAGGGTACAACTCCACCAGTATATGTAAAAACGGACCATCCCCTAGAGGTCCAATGTAGGGCGATAAGGTCTTCAGTACAACAGGTTCGCCTTGGTATCCTAAGGCTCTACGTTAGCTATATGACTTGTTTATACGCCCTCATACCATTCAGCCTTAAACACATTGGCATTGGGTCATCCATCTAATTCATCTAATCAAAGACAGAATCCACATTTATAACAAACGGAACGTATTGAGAATTAAATAAAAGAAAGATCTTAATTGGGCACCATCTTTAATCTTCAGCAGAGCAATAGTGTTGTTCACAGACACAAGTAAATCTAGGGTTGTTCATGGGTGAACCATAGATATTATAAACGATTCTTAACACAGCCCGTCAATTTACAGAATTTTTATAATCACTGAAACATTCTTAAATTGCTTAAAGTTAACATTTATATTTATTTGGTAGTGACAACTCTAACATTTATGATCTCTGTGACAATATGTCCACTCTATACATTCACAATTCTATGTATAGTTTTACAAAAAATATAACATGTAGGTAAACAACATTCAACAGTAGTCTGGGTACACAAAGTTTAGTTTTTAAATATTTAGGTATATCAAATCAAATTTAACTTATTACAAAGGTATTCATGTTTGCTGATTGGCAAAGATTTGGTAAAAATATCTGCAATATTGTCATTAGTAGGTACATATGATATAGACACTATTTTCTTCTGTATAAGATCTTTTACATAATGGTATTTAATTGCTATATGCTTAGAAGCTCTAGTATTTGTCTGATTATTGATAATCTTGATAGTGCTTTGATTGTCTATTAATAAGTGAGCTGAAATTTTCCTATCATTCAAGAAATCAGAGACCACCCCTTTTATGTGCATAAGCTCACTCACAGCATGCGCTCCTGCAACATACTCCGCCTCCGCCGTTGAGAGAGCTGTGCACGTCTGCTTCCTAGAGAACCATGTAATTAAATTCTCACCGTGATAGATAGCACACCCACTGGTACTTTTCCGGTCTGATCTATCTGCTGCCCAGTCTGCATCCGAGTAAGTTTCTAGCTTTGTATAATCACCTGTCTTCTTATATAACAGCCCCTGACTTGATGTTTCTTTAAGGTAACGTAAGACTCTCTTACCTGCTGTCCATAATTCCTGTGTGGGCTTGTCGAGAAATCTACTCAGGTATGATACCGCATATGTGATGTCCGGTCTACTATTTGTAGAAATGTACAATAAAGAACCTATCAATTCCTTAAAAGGTACTTCAATCACATCCGAAGGTGATGCTATCTTTGCATTGAAGTTAGGTTCCATTGGAGTTTTACTTCCTTTACAATCCTGCATATTAAATTTTTCCAAAATTCTCTCTATCATTGTAGTTTGTCTTAATTCCAGTCTATCTTTTTCTCTTGTTACTTCTAATCCCAAGTAGTTACATACTTCTCCCAAATTCTTTACTTTAAATTCCTTTTCTAAATCTTTTATAGTATTATGGTCATTTCCGAGGAATAAAATATCGTCAACATACAATAATATCCAATTCTTTTCTTTTCCATATAAACATGAGTCATATTTTGACTGTGTATATCCTTTTTCTGTAATGAAGTCGTGAAATCTTTGATACCAGCATTTAGGTGCTTCCTTTAATCCGTACAATGCCTTCTTTAACTTTAGAACTTTTCCTTCTGTAATTTCCATTCCTTCTGGGCATTTAATGTATACATCTGTATTTAAGTTCCCATGTAAAAAGGCTGTTGGAACATCTAACTGCTTTAGTGATGTTTCTTGTTTTACAGCTAAGCTCATCATTAATCTAATGGTAGATATTTTAGCTACTGGGGCATAATGGTTATCCTGACTTTTTTGCTGAAAGCCTTTTGCTACAAGTCTTGCCTTTTTAGTGCCATCCTGTTTTGTTCTGAAAATCCATTTGGTATCTATAGCTTTGTGTCCCCTTGGCAATGTAGCTTCTTCCCATGTCTGTAATTTTTCCTGTGAGTTTAATTCTTTCTGTACTGCATTTTTCCAATCATTATCTTTGACTGCTTCTTCATAGTCTTGCGGATCTCTTGATAGTAAACAATATGCTGTGTATAATTCATAATCTTCTAGTATTCCCTTTGGCTTTTTTATTTGTCTTCCTGATCTGGTAGTGTATTCTTTTGTTTCTTGGTTGTTCTCTACATTTTCGATTCCTTGACCTATTTCTTCAGTTTTCTCACTATCTTCTTGATACTTCTCTACATCATTCTGATAGGGTTTCCTTCTTTTCTGGTCATCTTCTTCGTCCTTCTTGGTGTCTTCTTTTTCTATTACTTCATCATCAAAGTATCTTTGCTCACATGTTTTATCAATTTTAATATTATCTTTCTCATCATTATATTTGATTTGCTTCTCGTCAAATCTCACATCTCTTGATACAATTATTTCATTAGTTTCTGAGTCCCATAAGCGATATCCATTCATACTATATCCCACAAATCTCATGACTTTTTCTCTTTCAATAAGTTTGTCCTGTTTCGGTAGTATATGTACCCAAGCCTTCGATCCAAATACTTTTAATTTTGTCAAATCCTTGTTTCCTAACATTTTTTCTGCTGGTGTTTGAAAATTAATAGCAGAAGATGGGCATCTATTTATTTGGTAAACGGCACATCTTACTGCTTCACCCCATAATGTTTTTGGTAATCCAGTTTCAGCTAGTAATGTCCTGGCTCTGTTGTAAATATTTCTATTCATCCTTTCTGCTACCCCGTTTGACTGTGGACTGTATGGTGATGTAAATTGCTGTATAATACCTCTTTCCCTACAAAATTGATGAAGCTTGACATTTTTAAACTCACCTCCATTGTCACTTCTAATTTTTCTTACTTTATGTCCTGTCTGTCTTTCCATTCTGTTGATATAGTCAATGAGCCTATCAGTTGCTTCACTTTTTCTCTTTAGTAAATATACTTCACAAAAATGTGTATGGTCGTCAATGATTGTATGGTAGTAAATCTCTCCACTAGAAGTAGGAATAGTGACAGGACCAGTCACCAGGTCAGTATGCACCAACTCACCTATGCTATGAGAACGCGGTTTTGAAGTTTGAGGGAAAGGCAAACGTGTGGACTTACCTTGCATACACGGCTCACATGGTATCTCACTATAGGGAAGGTTCATCATCTTCAGCTGATTTCTGTTAGCATGCCCTAATCTCTGATGCCATAGATCCTTGGAAATCATACATTTTTCATTTAAAAGTTTCATTTCAATTATATATAGCCTACCTTTAATATTGCCAGTAACTCTATAGTTAGTGTTGCTAATACAAACAGAATCATTGTAAAATTGTACTTTTAAACCTTTCTCTAACAGCTTCCTAACTGATAGTAAATTGTGTGATAATCCATCTACAATAAGTCCCTCTATTTCTATTTTTATGTTGTTATACTCTAACTTTAATTTACCCTTTTTAGTGCTTGTTAAATACTGTCCATTGGCAACAAATATATTAATCTCTCTATCTAAACTATGCATTTCTGTCAAAAATGGTATAAATTTAGCCATGATCAAATGTTCTGTGGCTCCAGAATCAACAACAAAACGCACACATTCACTCACAGTCTTGTCAGAATCGCCTGCACACAATGCTGTAAATGCCATATCCATATGTGCTGAATGTCCTTGTTGGTATGATGCTCCACACGATCTTGAGAAAGAACTCCGACCTCTGTTTGTATGCTGCTCCCCTCTGTAGTGTCCTCTATGACCTCGATCAGTTCCTCGTCCTCTGCATGAACCATACCTGCATTCATATGCTTTATGCCCATTCTTTCCACATTTAAAACAGGCTAAAAATGTTTGCACATCAGCACCTGAACTTGTGCTTGGTTGTTCTAGACCTTTAAATTTTAACTCAGCATCTAGTATTCTAGATTTTACGAAGTCTAGGCTTAATTCTCTGTCGATAGTTTCTAATGTAGTGATAACAGTATCGTACTCACTTGGGAGTGTTAATAATAAGTGACAAACTTTGTCACATTCATTCAATGATGAACCGGCAGCTTCTAAATCTGACACAATCTTGCCAAATTTCATGAAATGGTCCTGCAGGCTTTCATTATTGCTGCATTTGAGAGCCAGTAATTTCTTCCTTAAGTAGAGTTGAGAGAAAACACTTTTTCTTTCAAAAACTTCTTCCAGTTTAGCGATCATCTGGGCCGCGGCTGTACAGTCCCTTATTATGTCAATAAACTTGTCAGATGTACATTGTACAATTACACTTCTTGCCTTTGCGTCCATTTCTTTTATCTTTTCGTCTGACTTCAGGGCGTCCATGATGGCGTCTTTGCTGAGCGCCTTTTCGAGGCCTTTTTCTTCCAGCAATGTATAGACGCGAAATTTCCATATCGAGAAATTTGTTCCATCTTCTAGTTTAGGAAAATTAACATTTGTCGTCATTTTATGGCGCAGTGGAAGCGTATTGAGAATTAAATAAAAGAAAGATCTTAATTGGGCACCATCTTTAATCTTCAGCAGAGCAATAGTGTTGTTCACAGACACAAGTAAATCTAGGGTTGTTCATGGGTGAACCATAGATATTATAAACGATTCTTAACAGAACGAACGAACCAACGAACTTATTTTCCCAAAGATGGGGTCGCGTATTCACGTCTATCAAACCACCACCACTCACCACTTATCAAAAATGGTCCACCGGCGACGTGGTTGTGTCGTTTAATTACTGAGTTCCTATGGCCACCTCTCAGCTCTGGCTACCATCTATCACCAAACTACTCGTCAAGACGGCTCACATGAGCCCAAACTCGATGAGGTTGTGTCGTTTTATTACTGAGTTCCTATGGCCACTTTCCAGATCCATCTAGCACCAAAATACTCACCTAGACGGATCAAACAAGCCCAAACTCGACACCATTGTGTCGCTTAATTACTGAGCTCCTTTCGCCACCTTCCAGCTCCATCATCAGACCCTAGTTACAATCTAGCACCAAAATACTCGCCAAGACGGATCAAACAAGCCCAAACTCGACACCGTTGTGTGGCTTAATTACTGAGCTCCTATGGCCATCTTCTAGCTTCATCATCAGATCCTGGTTACCATCTATCACCAAACTACTCATCAAGACAAATCAAACGAGCCCAAACTCTATGGGGTTATGTCGTTTAATTACTGAGTTACTATAGTCATCTTCCAGCTCCATCATCAGACCCTGGTTACTGGTTACCACCTACAACCGAAGTACTCGTCAAGATAAATGAAACAAGCCCAAACTCGATGGGCTGTATCGTTTAATTACCGAGTTTCTATCCCTTCCGGTTCCATCATCAGATCAGCTCCAAGACAATGTAAAATTTTATTATTATGACATCATAATAATAAAATTTTACATTGTCATCCGATTTACACATGCGTGTTAAATTTCAGCTCAATCGGTAACCGGGAAGTGCATCAAACTCAACTTGCAGGATTTGATTATAAACAGGTGAAACTACCTAAGTAAAAGCTTGTAATAATAAAATACCTAACAATTATTTTTTGCAGGCTGTATTTTTATTTACATTCACCTGTCTAATTCATAAAATTTTTGATTTGAAATTAATTATTCAAATCAATAAAAATCTCACTATTAGAATTCGATAAATATCGAACAATCGGTAAGTTTTCTTCGCATCACTACTTACACGTGGCGTCTTATTGTAAGAGAGAGATGGTCTGTAATTATAGCGTGTTAGACAAGGACAACCACTGATTCAGTAGTACTTATTAGCAACCATTATTACTAGAACTCTGGTCAGTACTGTTAAATAATTTTATAATAAATGTTGTACTTACCTGTGAAATGTGGTATTATCTTTTTTGAAATTATTATTTCGACTGTCACTCCTACACAACTTTATAGCACAATACGGCATTGTTTTCGAATATTATTATTTTGTTTTAATTCAGTTCAAACGCAGTTTACGTATCTGTTTCCTGGTCGCTACTGAACGAGCGCGGGTTTGTGCTCAAAGATATAGGCGCATTTTTGCAAATGCGCGACAGAAAACGGTGCCCTTCTATTGCAAGTCTCGTGGGGTAGGTGGTCTGTGGGATCGAGGCTATGAATCACAAAACATAATCTATTTATTTCTCAATTTACGAATAAAATTAGTTAAAACTTAGGTAACTCGGAACCTACATTTAAGAAATGTATTTATAAAAGCATACTTTAATGGTATCTTTTATTTGAATAATTTTCACAACAGCATTACATATTAAAAGCATTAATTAAATCCATGGTAAATTCTTCAAAACCGCAAACGAATATAAAATATTACCTATGACATATTTTTATATTCGTTTGCAAAAACTACATGTAAAATAGTGGGAGATTATACATAATCTGGCAACTTTACACACACATAGACGCGCGTGTCCGTACAGTGCCAGTCGCCAAATGTCACGCACACATAGCTGTCAACGTGCCTCACTTAGTTGGACGAATGCGTTCCATCTGGTTCTTCTTTGTTAAATCTGTGATTCCTGTGTCTTGTATTTACAGAATGTATATAAACTTTTTTACTAAATTTGTCAATATTTTTATGTACATATTACAGATTTTCATAAATATATTGTGATACAACAGTTAGAGTAACTCTTGGACAGAACGAATATTGTATTTAGGTCTGCAGCATTCCCCCAGAGAAGGATCCCATACGAAATTAAACTATGAAAGTAACTGAAATAAACCATTACAGCTGTTTCTTAATCTGTGAGGCGTCTAATTGTCTTGACTGCATAAGCTGCAGAACTGAGTTTGCCAGATAGCCTTTCAATATGTGGACCCCATTGTAGTTGTGTTGAGCATAATACCTAAAGTCATGGTTGTCTCGACGGGCTCAATCCTAGATTCATTAAGTTGCACATTGGATTCCATTTGTTTAACATTAAGCATAGAGAATTTTAAGTTTCGTTTTCTTATTAATAATAGATTATTAACATTAAACCAATTAACAACTTTAGAGAGTGCATTGTTTACTTCGTCAAATTTAATGTTGTCTTTTAATGTTAAAAATCAAAGATGTATCATCCGCGAACAACACAATCTCATGATTGTTCTTTACATAATTAGGTAAATCGTTAATATATATCAAGAATAGAAATGGACCGAGTATTGAGCCTTGCGGGACGCCCATTTTTAAAGCCGAACCTGGAGATGTCTTACCATTAACTTCGACCTTCTGGATTCTGTTGCCCAAATAAGAAGTCAGGAGATCGAGAGCTTTGTTCCTAATGCCATTAGGATATAATTTCATTAGGAAATTATATCAAGATTCTAAGATTCTGGGTTTAACGTTTTATAGCACATAGGAAAAATTTTGAAAACCCTAAATTTTTAGTTACATCACATATTTTTTTAAATAACTACAATTATATACCTACAGGTTTGCACCAGTTTGCACGGAACCCTCGGTGCGTGAGTCTGACTCGCACTTGATCGATTTATTTATTTAAAAATGTGTTCAGTTCAACTGCACACGATTTTGTTAAACCTTACCCAGCGCCACTTGATCACAAAAGCGTGCTCAGTTGACGCGAATTGAACACGGGATCGTAGGATTCCGTAGTAAAACAAAAGCGTGTGGATTTCGCGAGACCGGTGTCGCCAGTTGAACACGGAAAGGGAAATACGCGAGCCCTTTATTTATACAATCTTGAAGTTTTCAGGGCCATGTTGATCCTTCGGCTTCTGCCGAAGATTGTAGCCACAGCCGATTAATCAATAAGATAAAAGAAATCGTCTACAGAGAAAAACCGATGTTAGTTCAGAGACCAACTCATGGAAATGATTTATGAATCATAATATTCGTAATTTGTTGTGTGCATGACAAAATGTTTTTAGCTAATTAATATTTAGGACGCAAGCCTATTGCCTTCGGAGAAAAGCCGATGTTAGTTCAGAGACCAACTCATGGAAAGGGGCGACTGTGTAAAGAAAACAACATGTTTCGTCATTATTTTATTGACATTAATCTCCAAAGTACAGTTTTATAGAATACAAAATAAAAAAGTGGTTTCACAGAATCTAGTCCAAAACGAATATTTTTTAATAATCTATCTAAATTTTAATAGGTTACTTCAGATAACCCTCATTTATAATAAATAATATATTAAATACATCACACCGAGTTTAAACTTTAATCTATCATGGTGCGATATGAATTTAGACGTCAATTATGTAATATAATATAAATTGTCCGTGCGTCGCAGTTACTGATTCGTATATTTATATTTAGTTTTCTTTCTAATTGTCACATAACTTTTGGAACAGCAACAAACGTCTAAAGAACAACAAAGATCTCGCGTAAATAAGGCATTAGTTATTGCAACATTGTTGTATGTGTTTACATAATGTGTAAATTACATTCGAATACAGCGCACAAAGTGCGTGTGTGTATCGTCAGACATGTATGAGCTTACGACACAGCTGTCCTTAACGCCTACACCACAAATGATCTCGTTCTACATGATAAGATAGATAAACGACAACGCAAGCTGATGTGACTAGCACACGATGCAGAACGACTCTAATGCGATACTTTAACTATTACTATACCTTGAAACCGTTCAAAACAGGGTCAAAGCATTGTTTATACCAATCAGAGACCATACTTTGTATACAAATCGCCATTTTTAGGGGCGGCGTACAATATACATACACGAAAAATATACACCTTACTAAACTAAGAAATATAAGGTAATCATATATTAAAAATAAACTGCATTGTAGCAGGATAACGCCGGCGTAGCCGTACAGGAAAGGAACTAAATATGAATAAAGTCAAATACTGTAACTCTCCACGCACTATTACTGACTGCCCGCGGCCCGTCGCCGGCGAGGACTGTCCTGCGTCCGGCGCAAGGCGACGCTCGTATACGATCGACCGTTCTCGTATTCAAATCGCAATCCACTCTTTGACAATTCCTTCACAGCTTGCAGTACTCGTCACTCGACTATCCCTGTCTCCCTCGCATATCGCTAACACTACTTACATTATATAGAATAGAGTCTAATCCTAACTAATATTATTCACTACTGTTAACCGCAGCATTATAATTATGTGTACTAGTTATATTTTGGACAGATCATCACCACAAGTATGTGTGACCAAAAATATGTTTTGTGTAAATAATACACAGGTTATACAAAATATCAGAGATTGATTCGCACACGGTAAATAAACGTAAATCAAGTCAACGCCTTCGCTGTTTACGGTGATTCGGCGTTTTCCTACAGCGTCGCGTCCCAGAGGGTAAATATTAATATATGTTAAAATAAAGTAGATAGAAATTTGTTATATTTGTCTAAAACGTGTCGCTGTAGAAATGTGGGCTCTCCCTCACTGTTACAATAAGGGAGGTGTATACAAGTGGGGTATGCGGTTATTTTTTGGCGGCCGCGTTTTCAGACGCGTCCATTTTCTCCTCGGTCTTCACCACTTTGCCTTCACCTGTAAAGAGCAACAATATTTTTCTAAGTAAGACGTTCAACTTTATGTTGATGAGTGGTGATATAGTGTGATGGTCAGAGTGCCATGTCGCCATTGAGAGGGCCCGGCGCGGCGATCATCGCTCAGCGTCGAATAACTCGCCACATTCACGAGAGCGCCGCGCGCTGAGCCTTCTCTACGACTCGTCATCAGGTCTCATCATACACGCCGGGCAATCCGGAAAACCTTCAGTTTGACTAAAGCGACGCTTGTATCGCAGCTGAAGGTTTGGGCTTCGTTGTGATTGAACTCGTAAGTATATGAATGTGTTTACCGTTGGGCGTGTCAGCCTCGGTGTCGGTGTTGGAGCGCCTGCGCTTGCGCGGGAACTTCCACGCGCCCGTCGCGTGCTTCAGCTTGGGCAGGGGCTCCATATCCAGCACCTGCGTACAACACAACATATTAGTTCTAATAATTTATATACCTTATGAGGTTATATAACAATCACAGTTTCAACTTGGCTTACCTTATGAATCTGCCTAAAGGCAATTTGTCTAAGAAATTGTTGCGCCGAAGCGGTCAGATCTTCACGTTTCTGTGGCGGCATGTTACCCAGCGCGTCCTACGAATTAAATTGTTAGTTGATTAATTAATTTTGCAAGACATATTAACCCCACGTGGGGGGTTTCAAGTGACTTTATATTTAGTAAAACTAAATATAAAATCACTTGAAACTATATTTTGGAATGTAAACATTTGTGTCACAACTTTTTGAAGTAAGAACACTCAGATTTCATAACTTTTTATTTTATTCGATCTTGCCTATTTCAAAGTGTAAGCCACTCGCGTCGGCGTCGGGGACTGCGTGCTCGCTCGATTTGTGCCAAGCAGTTACGGCTCTGCACTCACTACTAGATCGAATAATAAAATATCGAATGTCGTCCCTGAGCAAGATGGGCCAACGATATCATTACGATCTCGGGCCTGAAGTGGCATGGAAACAGAGAGAGGCCAATGTTCAGCAGTGGACCCTGAATGATGTTCTGGATGTTCAGTGTGTCAGTGTCAACTAGTGTCTCGTGTATTACAAATTGTAAGCCACTCGCGTCAGGGACTTTTGGAGCGTGCTTGCTCGATTTGCGCCAGGCAGTTAAAGCTCCGCATTTACACAGTTTATGACGTCGGCTTTATGATGGGCTGCATATGATGATGGTGATCATATTGAATGTCATCTTAGTGCGAGTGTCGCAGTCCCTTTTGTGCGGTGGTGGTGTGTTGTCGTGTGTGGTGTATAGGTGTATAGGTGGGTAGGTGGGGTGGGTAGGTGGGTAGGTGGGGTGGGTAGGTGGGGTGGGTAGGTGGGTAGGTGGGGTGGGTAGGTGGGGTGGGTAGGTGGGTAGGTGGGGTGGGTAGGTGGGGTGGGTACGTACGACGAGCTCCTTCTCGCAGGGGTCGCGCAGGCCGGGCCCGTGCTCGAGCAGCAGGCCGCCGGCGAGCGCCTCGCACACGCGCCGCAGCGCCTCGCCCGGCGACAGCGCCGCGCCCGCCGACTGCATCACGCCCGCCACCAGCAGCTCCATGGCCTACACACACACACACTCATGTCAGAGGGTCTAGTACGAGTTTGCACTCGATCGTCACGATCGAGGAGAGCTAGTCGACGGGAACAATTTCCATACATTTTCTAAATGCGCCCCCTAGCGGTCTCTATCGATCGCTACTCACCGTTAGGGGCGCCTTTGGAAAATGTATGGAAATTGTTCCCGTCGACTAGCTCTCCTCGATCGTGACGATCGAGTGCAAAACTCATACTAGACCCTCAGTATAGTACACTGTACACGCTCCACATTTTCCACAAACACTTAACAAAACCAATTCTATTTCTACCTGCTTATAGTGGCGGATCCAGGATTTCTGGATGCGGGGAGGCTCATTTTGGTTGAGGAAGGGGCAGATCAGTTTGGTTTGAAGGGGGAGGCTTCATTTGGATTTGGAAGTCCTCATTTTGGTCTGGAAGAACTAATTTGTTTGGCGGTAAGCTCATTTTGGTTTTTGAGGGCTTTAACGTAATGAAGGAAAGTTTTTATCCAGGGAAACATTTAATATCTAGTAATTAGTCTTAGTTGCAAAAAAGAAACATTTTGCGAAGGGTCCCATTTTGAACCCCTAAGTAATTCTAGACACACCACTGTCCGCTTACAATATAATTGGCCAATATATGTGTCTATTTTTTACATACCAAAATCAAACTAAAACATTATTATGAATCTTGTCTAACAAATTAAGGCCTGTGCAAACCAAGTTTTTTAAACGCGCCGTCGACGCGCGTTTTAGAAACACGCGTCGACGGCGCGCATTTTTATCCTACAGAGCAGTTTGTTGTCGTTTGTATCGATACAAACGCGCCGCACCGACGCGTCTGTATCGATACACAGGCGCGTTAATATAGCGATTGTACCGATGCGACCGCTAGCGCGCGCAGGGTTTCCCTCGCAACGAGGGAAGTGTGAATCTACGCTAGTAGCAATCCAGCAATTTGGTGCACCGCATGTCTTTGGAAAAAAAATGTGGAGGCTTTCGACGCAGAAATCTTCATAACTGAAATTCAAAACCGTTCAAATCTCAAGAAGTTCTTGAAATGATGAAAACGACATTCGATAACAATTTACAAATTTTTTTCACGTCCTAAGTATTAATTTCCTAATAAAAAGTAATATCTAATCTTCTTTCCCTTGTAAATGGGTGTACCCAAAAACGCCAGTAATTTTTCTTCTTCCTTTTTTTTAAATTAATAACACAGCGCATGCAATCAATGCTGTCTCGACCGACGCCACCTTGCTAGTGTTGACGAGGTTCTGCTCAAAAACGCAAAATGCCATTGCGTTTGCATTGATACACAAGCGCGTTTGCATCGCGTCTGTATAGCTACACACGCGCATCTGTATCGATTCAAACGCGTTTTGAATTCATACCTGTGTGCAAACGTCTACCAGCCTAAGTCTGACTTTCGTGCGTATCGCATCTGTATCGCTACAACAGCGCGTTTAAAAAACGTGGTGTGCATAGGCCGTTAGGTGCTAAATGATGAAAGTATTGTGCAATCATATACAGGGTGGCGCTTGCATAGGGGCACTTTTTAATTAGAGGCATAGCTTACAACATTCTTAAGCCGTGTACCAAAAATCAATTCAATCGGTGCAGTAGCTACAATATCGATTTCAAGTTCCGCATTTTTTGCAAATACTTTGGATTCCACACAGCTGATACAAAACGGTCAACGACCCTACATTGCGCGCCGCGACTCGCTACGACACGACGCCTCGACGTCATCCGAAGTTAGGCTTAGCGCAGACAGAACGGAGCGCAGCGGAGAGGGTTTTATTAACGCACTTGAAAATAAATATTATTTTTTTACAATAAAGTGCATAAATGCTTGAACCTGACAAAAAATATTCGCGCGTCCTCGAAGATACGCGGGAATCCCCGTGCGGCGACGAGTCGGCGCCCGCGTCGTAAGAGCACTTTCAGTCAGTGTTGTTACTGAGTTTAACGAACTTTCGCGACAAAATATTTACTGTAGAGTGGTAACCCAGAACGGTTTACTCACGCAGGCTCGCGAGGTCGCGCGCAAGCTTGAGCATACGCAATCCGTAAAGAAAATGCCCGAGACCGCGTGGGGATTATTCCTCTCTGTCTGCGTTGACCCTTAGATGTCGTCGTCGTGCAACGTCACTTCGCCTCGTAGGTACGACTCGTCGTTGTAGGTTTTTGCGCCTGAGTAAATTTTTACAGAACAAGACTTTTGAAACTTTCTAATTACCTTTTCAATAAAGTTACATAATAATAAAATGGATCGGGGTTCCGGCAAGCACGAAAAAATCTAATAAGGTCGTGCATTTACTGTAAGAGTGAATAGGAACTCACTCTTACAGTAAATGCACTACGTGAGACAAGGACAAACATAGTGGAGCCAAATAGAGTTGCCCAATTATGAACAAAATATTGTAAATAGTATCGATAAAAAATACCTACGCACCGTTAAAGTTTGTTGTTTATTGTATCGACATTGTATTTAACTTTAATGTAATCGTCTTATCAATGATAGTATCGATAAAAAATCCTACGCACCGTAAAATTTTGTTGTTTATTGTATCGACTTTGTTTGTATTTAACTTTAATGTAATCGTCTTATCAATGATAGTATCGATAAAAACTACCTACGCACCGTAAAAGTTTGTTGTTTATTGTATCGACATTGTTTGTATTTAACGTTAATGTTATTTTTAATTATCAATGATAGTATCGATAAAAAATCCTACGCACCGTAAAACTTTGTTGTTTATTGTATCGACATTGTTTGTATTTAACGTTAATGTAATCGTTTTATCAATGACTTTACGTTCGAGAATTTCAAAGTGTGGTACAAATAAAGACGACGTTTTTTAATAGGTAAACAATGATAAACATGTACAGATATTCAATTATTTAATCATTTGAAATAAGTTAATAATTATTGACTATTTTAGCTCTTTCCGTATGGTATTTTTTAAATGGTCTAATGGGTTCAACAATCTACTTAAGAATTATAATAACTATGTACTGAAACTAAGTATTTCATAAACTTGTTTAACTGTGTCGTATTAGCAACACAATAATTAAGCAATAGCATTATTGTTAATACAAGTAAGAATGCATAGTTCGTTGTATAAAAACATTTTGTGTTATTTTGTTGTTAACGTATCAAAAATATCGACATTCATAGTACCTATTGTGTATCTCTATTTCCTATCCTAGACATGTCGGCGCCAGCGGCGCATCGGTGATCGGTGACTCATCAAAGGTTTATTTAGTGCCGCAAAAACGATTGAATTGATAAGTCGATCAGCTTGCGCGCGCGCGACAGTTGTTTATTTAACTTTATGATTCGTCATTTTTGCATTATTTGTGTTATAATGACAAACTTTATGTCGTCCGAATATGCGGATCTGATTGTGTTACGTGGGTTCTTGTTGTGAAAAAGACACGTGCTTTCCTAATTAATGAACTTTCATTAGAGTGATTTGTAGAATTACTGAAATAGGTAATTCGTGATAACAATGGCGGCCATTTTGAGAATTTGAAAATTTTGTGCAACCTTTTACGTGGGTTTGTGTTTTTGTTGATATGAAAAAGACACCAGTGCTTGCCTAATGAGTGACCAAACATTGGAGTGATGTGTAGAATTACTGAAATAGGTAATTCGTCAATAAATGTGAACTAACTCCGTGGCATCGTCTGCCGCATAGCACACGTTGCCGTTCTTACAAAGGTCAGTAACCTAATGTCATATTGGTCTACAAATGGTGTTTCGTTTTGCTACTCATATTTAATAGTTTATTTTGTTTGAAAATTGTATTTTTTTATTTTGGCCCCATGGCCTTTTTTGTTGATATAAAACATTTTATAGGCATCAATGCTACGTCCTTTTTAAATAAATGCCCCTATGGTAGCGCCACCCTGTATATCAGCTAAGAATCAAATCCTGTGAGATGTTTAACAAAATGTACAAGTAATATACTCACATAGGGGTTGAGCGGCGTCCAGTTGGGTATGCGGCGGCACAGGTCCCTCATGATGCGGATGATGATGACGCACGACTGCAGCGTGGCGGCTCTAGCCTGCACACCAACTCGCGGTCACACACACGCCCGTCGCCCGACCGACACACACTACCATTTATTGCTCCACTCTCTAACTTACACGTATCAACAATGTATAGTATACTCATCGAGCCACTCAAGCACAGAGCAAAAGAGCAATAAATGTAAAGAGTTCATCATATCACAAACTGCGTTTCCTATCGTGTATCCTCCCAATAACGGCTACATAGTGCGTGGAAACGCAGCTTTGGGGACAAAAGCACTTGTAGCCACATGTTCATGGGAGTTTCATTTCATCTCACTTTTAACATAAAATTCTACTTATTTAGATGATAAAATAAAAAACAAACATGTGACTAAAATATATGTGCGCATTCCGGACCCGCCCACAGATTACGCATATACAGTTAGGTTAGAGTAGACCGATGGCAACACAAGGACCAATAGAGAGCGATGCGCGTGCGAGGCGGAGTGTCCGGAGTGCGCACAGCGTGTAAATGTTGTAGCGAATGTACCTGGAACCACTTGGCGTGCCGAAGGGCGGCCAACGCGTCCAAACACTTCTGGCGCGGGAGCACATCCTTGTCGTCTCGCTTTATGTCGCCACCGTCTAGCGACAACAACACAAAGGGTGTTTGACCATCAAAACATCGACGAAAACGGGGCAAACATGAGTTGTACACCCTACGTGAGCAATAGGGGGACCTGCGTGCTACGAGCTCAAGGTTCGATCAGACACATCTCGCCAATCACACCCCGACATAGCAAGCGTCCAACGAACGGGATCCGTGCCGTGTTACGAAACGTACATTATTACTTACTAACGATCTACGCGTCGACTCACGGCACGGTTCCAATTCATCGAATATACAAATAAATCGTTTGATATGATCATATTAATCCTAATGGTTCAGGGTTCGATATAAAATCGTAAATAAAAATAACAGTATAAATATATGTATAATAAGAATAAGTAATAGGAAAGTATGTTTGCTCCGTTTCAGTAGAGTGATATACCACTGCGGAGTCAACGCGCACGTGATATATCGTGATAGATGATCAAAAATCCTTTTCTTCTCGCCGCATCTTACCCTACTCACACCTAAAAATAAGCATTCAACACAGTGCCCGACGCTTTACGCGCCGGGCGGTAAAACTTTGAACAAATTATCTTTTTTCATCACACATCATCAATGGAAAACAAAAATATATTCTCAAAATACATATACAAAAAATATAAAATATATTATACCACAGATTAGATAGTTTGTTCTGAGCGTTCCTCCGCATTGCTGGAGTAGGTAGTAAAAGTGACGATTTCGACAACCAATTTCATAATTCCGTCTTAGTATCGTCAGCGGGCTAAGTTTTGGCTAGAACAGCAAGATGGCCTCGACAGATCAGAGTGAGAGTACAGAGAGGTGTGTAAGTGAAATTGGCGCGGTCGATAATCGCATGTGTGCGGGGTGCGGGGTGACTGACCTGCGGGCTCGCGCATCACGGCCGACGTCAGCGACACCAGCACGTTGACGGAGCCGTCCGACACCTGCACGGCGCCCTCCGCCGGCAGCAGCTCCACCTTGTACTTGGGCTCGTCGCCGGGGCCCTGCGCACACGACACACGCGTCACTCGTCGCTCGTGACTCACTCGCTCGGGCCACACGTCACCACTGTGCGGGTGTGTGCGGGTGTGACACTCACCTTGACCTTGGCGAGGTGCGCGGGCAGGTCGGCGGCGACGCGCTTGAGCAGCGTGATGGTGGGGCGGTCGTGGCACAGCACCACGAGGCGCACGTCGCGGTCGCCCTTCAGCAGCAGCCCCTTGGCCAGCAGCCCCACGCGCATCACGCCCTTCAGCGCGCGCGCGCCCGCGCCTGCGCCCGTCTCACCCCCGGCACCGCCGCCAGCAGTCGCCGCCGCCGCTGCAGCCGCTTCACCCTCCGACACGAACGAGAACCTGCCACAGAGAGTCGCTCGTACACCTCGGCTCCAATCAGTAAGTTTCCATTGAGAACTAAAATACCTTAGTGGTGTGACCAAACAGAGCGCGACAATAGACCGCAGAATTCATGCGAAGCTCGCATCGCGCTGTGAATGTAGTCAGAAGTGTTCGCACGCTAAAGTCGTCCAATCACAGCGCGGTGTTTGGTCACACCTTTACAATTTTGCTTCATACAAAATCGGCAGGAGTAAATAATAAATAACTATTGAAAAATATAGTGAGTTTACTAATTGCCAACATCATCATCCTAGAGCATTCAGTTACATACAAGACTTGTGCCTCAGAACCCAGAGTTCACTTACTAGTCCTCAATCAAATATGGCAGAATATTAGCTTTTCCTCAGAGCTACTGCTGTCTAGCTTCCGCAACCCAAAATGGCCAATATTACATGGTTTAGTTAAACCAAAATCTAGTTTCATTGAGGGTGCTAATTCCCTATAGCGACTATCATCATGACAGCAAAAGCCGACGACGGTCTTACGTACTTTCAGAGGCACGTATCAAGCGATAATCAACAATTTTATACACACATAGCTTTGAAAAGTCAGTGGTGCGCGCGTGGATTCAAACCCGACACCCTCTGCATGGCAGTCTATTATTACCTCCACTATGCTATCACTGCTCATGATGAAAAATAATACAATAATTTTAATAACTTAAGTTCTACTCTTTCCCTCTACAAATTACAATTAAGTATCTTATTTTACAATCTTATCTACTCTACTTACTACTACTGTGTTATCAACTCCCATCCCCACAATAAAGTAACAATGCTACTCTGTAATCACATGCATAGTGCATACATATTACTAAATTGTACAAAAAGCATAAAAAGTATGTATTGTGTGTGGTATGTTTTACTGACCACGATACATTAATAGGTAGCATTCGATTGTAGATCATACGAAAAGAGCCTAAAGTATGGCCATATATTTCTTTCTGAATTGCGTGGTCTTTTTGTATGAATATACTATCAAACGCTGACTATCAATGTATCATAATCATTGAGTGTCTGCTCTGACTCATCTAAGTAACCTAAGCAACACTAATTACTTTCGTCTGACAACGTCTTCTGGACTTACGGGTTATCTTCGTCAATACTCATCGGTTCATCCTTACAGTTAACCTGTCTCCAGCTAATGCCCCCACTGCATGAAAGTGGACCCAAACAATGTATCGAGGTGCAAACAAAAATAAATAAAATAAAATTTGCATCTATAAAGTGAAACATGTATAATAAGGAGAGAGGTATTTACTTATGTACTCACAATTGGTTGTCGCGTCCGTCCTCTTTGCCCTCGGGCTTGTCATCTTTCTTGTCCTCAGTCTTGACTGCGGGTTTGGCTGGGGTCTGGCCCTGAGGGCAGAGGGTACAGTGAGCACGAGTCGTGTTTTAGGTGCATGTGGGGTGTGGGTAAGGTTGCCAGATGTCCAGGAAATCCGAGATTGTCTCAAAATGTTGCGTCTTGTATCGTGATCGATACTAAGACCTGACAGCCCGGATTCCGAACACCTAGATCGACTAGACCGGGTCTTACACTAGCAGCCAACTAACACGGCTGGCACTTGAATTTGGCAAATGCTACTGTTATTTAAAGAATAACAATGTTATAGAAATTTTAACTTTCGTGGTCATTTAAACTTATTATTAATTGTCTCATCACCCCTTGATATGCCTGCATCTGACAACTCTAGGTGTGGGTCTGTGTGGGTATGAATGGGGGGTGTGGGGTACCTTGGGCTTGGCGAGGTCGGCGAGCGCGTCAGAGAGTGACTTGAGCGCGCGCTCGGTGTGGCTGACGGCGCGCTGGATGTGTGTGGGTATGACTGGGGTGTGTGTGGTATACCTTGGGCTTGGCGAGGTCGGCGAGCGCGTCAGAGAGCGACTTGAGCGCGCGCTCGGTGTGGCTGACGGCGCGCTGGATGTGTGTGGGTATGACTGGGGTGTGTGTGGTATACCTTGGGCTTGGCGAGGTCGGCGAGCGCGTCAGAGAGCGACTTGAGCGCGCGCTCGGTGTGGCTGACGGCGCGCTGGATGTGTGTGGGTATGACTGGGGTGTGTGTGGTATACCTTGGGCTTGGCGAGGTCGGCGAGCGCGTCAGAGAGCGACTTGAGCGCGCGCTCGGTGTGGCTGACGGCGCGCTGGATGTGTGTGGGTATGACTGGGGTGTGTGTGGTATACCTTGGGCTTGGCGAGGTCGGCGAGCGCGTCAGAGAGTGACTTGAGCGCGCGCTCGGTGTGGCTGACGGCGCGCTGGATGTGTGTGGGTATGACTGGGGTGTGTGTGGTATACCTTGGGCTTGGCGAGGTCGGCGAGCGCGTCAGAGAGTGACTTGAGCGCGCGCTCGGTGTGGCTGACGGCGCGCTGGATGTGTGTGGGTATGACTGGGGTGTGTGTGGTATACCTTGGGCTTGGCGAGGTCGGCGAGCGCGTCAGAGAGTGACTTGAGCGCGCGCTCGGTGTGGCTGACGGCGCGCTGGATGTGTGTGGGTATGACTGGGGTGTGTGTGGTATACCTTGGGCTTGGCGAGGTCGGCGAGCGCGTCAGAGAGTGACTTGAGCGCGCGCTCGGTGTGGCTGACGGCGCGCTGGATGTGTGTGGGTATGACTGGGGTGTGTGTGGTATACCTTGGGCTTGGCGAGGTCGGCGAGCGCGTCAGAGAGTGACTTGAGCGCGCGCTCGGTGTGGCTGACGGCGCGCTGGATGTGTGTGGGTATGACTGGGGTGTGTGTGGTATACCTTGGGCTTGGCGAGGTCGGCGAGCGCGTCAGAGAGCGACTTGAGCGCGCGCTCGGTGTGGCTGACGGCGCGCTGGATGTGTGTGGGTATGACTGGGGTGTGTGTGGTATACCTTGGGCTTGGCGAGGTCGGCGAGCGCGTCAGAGAGCGACTTGAGCGCGCGCTCGGTGTGGCTGACGGCGCGCTGGATGTGTGTGGGTATGACTGGGGTGTGTGTGGTATACCTTGGGCTTGGCGAGGTCGGCGAGCGCGTCAGAGAGTGACTTGAGCGCGCGCTCGGTGTGGCTGACGGCGCGCTGGATGTGTGTGGGTATGACTGGGGTGTGTGTGGTATACCTTGGGCTTGGCGAGGTCGGCGAGCGCGTCAGAGAGTGACTTGAGCGCGCGCTCGGTGTGGCTGACGGCGCGCTGGATGTGTGTGGGTATGACTGGGGTGTGTGTGGTATACCTTGGGCTTGGCGAGGTCGGCGAGCGCGTCAGAGAGTGACTTGAGCGCGCGCTCGGTGTGGCTGACGGCGCGCTGGATGTGTGTGGGTATGACTGGGGTGTGTGTGGTATACCTTGGGCTTGGCGAGGTCGGCGAGCGCGTCAGAGAGCGACTTGAGCGCGCGCTCGGTGTGGCTGACGGCGCGCTGGATGTGTGTGGGTATGACTGGGGTGTGTGTGGTATACCTTGGGCTTGGCGAGGTCGGCGAGCGCGTCAGAGAGCGACTTGAGCGCGCGCTCGGTGTGGCTGACGGCGCGCTGGATGTGTGTGGGTATGACTGGGGTGTGTGTGGTATACCTTGGGCTTGGCGAGGTCGGCGAGCGCGTCAGAGAGTGACTTGAGCGCGCGCTCGGTGTGGCTGACGGCGCGCTGGATGTGTGTGGGTATGACTGGGGTGTGTGTGGTATACCTTGGGCTTGGCGAGGTCGGCGAGCGCGTCAGAGAGCGACTTGAGCGCGCGCTCGGTGTGGCTGACGGCGCGCTGGATGTGTGTGGGTATGACTGGGGTGTGTGTGGTATACCTTGGGCTTGGCGAGGTCGGCGAGCGCGTCAGAGAGCGACTTGAGCGCGCGCTCGGTGTGGCTGACGGCGCGCTGGATGTGTGTGGGTATGACTGGGGTGTGTGTGGTATACCTTGGGCTTGGCGAGGTCGGCGAGCGCGTCAGAGAGCGACTTGAGCGCGCGCTCGGTGTGGCTGACGGCGCGCTGGATGTGTGTGGGTATGACTGGGGTGTGTGTGGTATACCTTGGGCTTGGCGAGGTCGGCGAGCGCGTCAGAGAGCGACTTGAGCGCGCGCTCGGTGTGGCTGACGGCGCGCTGGATGTGTGTGGGTATGACTGGGGTGTGTGTGGTATACCTTGGGCTTGGCGAGGTCGGCGAGCGCGTCAGAGAGCGACTTGAGCGCGCGCTCGGTGTGGCTGACGGCGCGCTGGATGTGTGTGGGTATGACTGGGGTGTGTGTGGTATACCTTGGGCTTGGCGAGGTCGGCGAGCGCGTCAGAGAGCGACTTGAGCGCGCGCTCGGTGTGGCTGACGGCGCGCTGGATGTGTGTGGGTATGACTGGGGTGTGTGTGGTATACCTTGGGCTTGGCGAGGTCGGCGAGCGCGTCAGAGAGCGACTTGAGCGCGCGCTCGGTGTGGCTGACGGCGCGCTGGATGTGTGTGGGTATGACTGGGGTGTGTGTGGTATACCTTGGGCTTGGCGAGGTCGGCGAGCGCGTCAGAGAGTGACTTGAGCGCGCGCTCGGTGTGGCTGACGGCGCGCTGGATGTGTGTGGGTATGACTGGGGTGTGTGTGGTATACCTTGGGCTTGGCGAGGTCGGCGAGCGCGTCAGAGAGCGACTTGAGCGCGCGCTCGGTGTGGCTGACGGCGCGCTGGATGTGTGTGGGTATGACTGGGGTGTGTGTGGTATACCTTGGGCTTGGCGAGGTCGGCGAGCGCGTCAGAGAGCGACTTGAGCGCGCGCTCGGTGTGGCTGACGGCGCGCTGTATTTCCTGCAGCTGCTGCTCGGCCGGGTAGATCTCTGCGTGCTTGGCCAGCACGTGCCGGTCGTCCGACGTCTCCGGCCGCCGCCCTACCGGACCGTACGGCATACCCATGCCCTGACACGACAAGACAGACGATTACATTTATAACAATTGCACCATTTTAAAGTTATCTATTTTGTATAAAAATATAGTACTTACGTGATGGTGATGGTGCATCGGCGGCGGCACGGGCCCGCGGCCCCACCACGGCTCCATGCCACCTTCCCAGTACATTCGTTCCTCCTCTTCCATACCCTACGAAACAGATTAAAAAATAAGTAACTCATACAAGTGTCAAAGCATACGTTTTTACAACAAAATTCCAGGCAATATTCAGGAACTAAGTATTAATAAATTCAAAGTATTTATTAAACAGAGCTTGTGTTCAAAAGCTTATTACACAGTTAAAGATTATTAAGTTAAGAAGATTATTAATTAAGTTGCCTGGAATTGAGGTTAAAAATTATGAATTTAGACATTTTGAAATTAGTGACATGATATTTTTATTTACATTTGTAACACTTATATTTTTACATTTTGACATTTTTAATTTGACATTTGCAATTTTATTTATTTTGTTTTGACATTGTTTGATTTGACATTGTTATTTTATTTATTTTCTTTTGACATTTAAAATTACTTAAGTAATATATTATTATTCATAAAATTGACATTCAATAATATATTCTGACATTTGATAATATTTTCTGACATTTTAAATATATGACATTTTATTGTTTAAATTTTTATTATTTTTACTTATTGTTTGCAACATGTATTTAACTGTGTATTAGCATGTAAAGTTGTGAATACGATGTGGGCATTATTAAACATATAAACAAATAGTTGTGGCAACCTGTCTGATGGCTTAGGCTGACATGCTTATGCATACACCTTCTGATGGCGTGGAGGCATAGTGATACAGATCGTGCTGGCTCCCTCAATTAAGGTTGAGCCGTACGATTGCTGTTGAATGCGGGCCATCAGTGGGCCGAGTCAGTCAAAAGCGTCAGATAATTTCCTGCATTGTACTTGCATACTAAACCCTTTTTTGTCTGGACTTTAAAAGACGAAGAAAAGACTAAAGAAATTGAAGTGACAAAAAAAACAATGACTCTGAGTTTGTTTCAGCCTTTCTTCTCAAGAAGTCATTTAGCTAGGAAAAGCCGGCATCATCTAGAATAGGGTTTTGACATGTATAAGTGTTGTAAACAACCAAAATGCAGAAATAAATATGTCTTTAGATCAATTTTTAATTTTACTTGCCAAACGAAATAAAAAATAACGACGTAAATAAATTCCATATAATCACACTTACATCGTGCATTCGTCGCCTCGCCCACAGCTCGTCGCGCACTAACATGCGTTGCGCCTTAGCTTCAGCGAGTTTACGTTGATGCATCGACGGCTTCACTTTAACTTCCAGATCTGGTTGTACCTGCACAGTATACATTATACATACATGACGTGTCTGATGCGTTATTATATAGAAATGTTGTTAAGTTTGCAACGTGTCCTCATTGAAAAGTTGTAATCATTTGACGCGCGGATCTCTTGGCGGCCTCGCAAGGCCGCCAGGCTCTACGCGCATCTCAAACCTTTTACTAAGTAATCACTGGACAGTGTGAATGGACAGTAGACTGTGTGTTGTAAGGGAGGTGTGCATACCTTCTTCTTGTACTGCAGGCGGTGGCGGCGGCCCTTCATGTGCATCTCCTTGGCGTTGGGGTCGTTGAACTTGCAGTCGCAGAGCTTGCAGTTGAAGCTGAGCGCCTTGCCGTCGTCGCCGCGGATCTCCTCGATGTAGTCCTGCCCCACGGGCTGCACCTCGGGCTCCGCCTCGCCCTCGTCGTCCTTGTCGTCGCCCTCCTTGTCTTTCTCGCCTTTGATGGGCACGTTTGGTTCTTTGGTGGATGCATTCGCTACTGTACTGAGCCCCCCGGACGCCACGAAAGCGATCTTGGGCGTCCCGGCCACCGTCTTTTTGGCTGATAGATTGGAAAAGTCAAATTTTCTCTCGTTACATCTCGGAAGACTATCGTTCTTTTATTTGACAAAGATATTGGGCCCTTTCTACAGATCTTCGGGATAATTTGACATTTTCGTACATTTCAATATTTTGGATGGTTTTTATAAAAAAAGCCCATAAGACACACTCCACATATCTGTACTCGTGCCAAAATGGTAAGCGTCGAGAAAATTTGACTGTTGCAAATCTAGCTGCCAACTGAACGCGCGGTTATATACAGATATGGCGTTGTGGCGAAACGGGGTCGGCACAGATGCGAGGCATCTCACAAATATGTTCTCCGTACGAGTACTATCGCACCTGGAGAGCATATCTGATACATACAAGTAATGGAAACAGATTCATCTAGTTCTACTAATCTGATCAAGAAAATTTTATCTACAAATAAAATGTTAAGTGAAAAGAAAAATATTGAATAAATTCAGATTTAGATCCTAAGTAAAGTTTTGTGAAAATGATAATATGAATATTTACTGATACCGCATTTCTAGCTTTGAAATTATATAATAATATGAATTTGTTTATTTCATACATTGGTGACTTAGGTTCAGTATTGGTACAATGAGGTGACTCATTTTTACGACAAAGAAAAATATAATTTTAAAATGTTGTCGAATGATGGCAACACAATTTAAGACGGATCTGCTCTTAGGTTTATAGAGCCGTGTGCTAGTGGCAGTAGAATTTATATGACACAGATTACAATGGGGCGATTTTCTTGCCTAAATGTGAGCAGTGTCATCCAAATTGTACTGCCATCGGCACATTATTTGATGGTCTGAGAGCTGGTTTATCTCGATGGGAATAGGCTGCTATTGTCTCAATTTAAAACGATATACGGGTCAATACAAGAGACGGTACATCTCTGTGGAAACAGGATCCTTATGTTTCAATTTTAAATTATATTTTTCTTTGTCGCATGGTGCGTTGATGAGTTGATGTGTGTGTGAGTGGGGTGAAGGTGAGTGTGTGGTAAGTGTTTACCTTGTCCGATCTTGGTGGGCTCGGTGGAGGGGATGGGCTTGCCGAGCATGGTGTGCAGCTTGACGACCTTCTGGTGCTTGATGCCGCGCACGTGCGCCGCGTAGGCGTCGGCGCCGGTGCACGTGACGTCGCACAGCTCGCAGCGCAGCGCGCCGCCGCCGGCCCCGCGCGCGGCGGCGCACACGGCGCCGGCGGCCGCCAGCTTGACGGCGGCCTCCTTCTTCTTGTGCTTCTGCCCCTCGAGGTGCTCCTTGTAGGTCTGCGGGCCGGCGCACGAGATGCGGCACACGTCGCAGTAGTGCAGCTGCTGCGCCTTGGGCGGCGGCTTGGGGCGCCGCGCGCCGCCGCCGCCCACGCCGCCCGCCTTGTAGTTCTTCCACCCGCTGCCAACACAACATCGTGCATCGTGTTACTAACGCTCATCAACAACACATGACGCAACGTACGATGCGGTTTTGATGTGAATACACAGTATTACGGTGCGGCACCGGTGCGCACTTCACTGCTAGACTTATGAAGTTAAACCTGTTATACCACACTGACCAGAAGGATTGATACAGGGTTTGATGACAAATACTACCATTTCTACTTTGATCAACAATACTACTAGATAATGGGTCACATACAAAATCATAGCTAAATTCTGTCCGCATAATTATACACTTATACATCTACAATTGATTCCTACCGAATGGAGACATGTTTTAAAACAGTTTACGTTGCCTGTGTTTCAAACGAATTTAACAAAATAGATCTCACTTCTTAAGGCGCCGTGTACAGCTACTGAATTCAGCTGTTGCTGTCACTGTCGGATTGTATACATAAGAAAGAGAAGCGCGACGACGACGGGACGTTCAGAACGAGTTATTTATCATTTAATACATTAATCCTTACAAATATCTTATTCCAATCGATAAATAAAAACAACAGTTCCCTTTATTATTATATGTACATTACATCACTGTTATTAATATTATCAAGATTTGTTTGTAAATAATACAGTTACAATTGCTAAATTTCAATTTAAATGGTTATTTTATGGTTTTTTTTTATCGAGAAAATTTACCGAAAACGTGTTTTGAACACAATGGTCCCCCATAAATATGATCAAGATTAACATATATTTTTTAGCTGCTCTAAAATGTATACATTTGGCTAAAAAACTGTTTTGTGAAGCCTATTTTGACTAAATACAGCGCCTTAAGTGAGCTGTTACTTGCCAAGACGCTTTTCTCGCTTTGCTCGCGGACGCGATATCCATATATTTTGATCGAAGCATTTCTATAACATCTCAATTTTATTGCCTACGTGCTCTAAGCAGTCACTTATCAAACTAACATAAACAACAGTGTCTCATGAAGTAATATAAAGTAATAAATTGAAGTGCACTTACGTTCCGCCGCCAGTCTTGTTCTGTTGAGCGACATACATAGTCGCCGCATTGTAGAGAGCCGTGTCGTAAGCTGTATTGCCTCTGTTTGTCGACTCTACAATAGAAATATCTTAACATAAAAATTTACATATTTGTTCCAGGAATTCTGCATTTTTGTAACCCTAACCTCCTAGCACTACTAAATATTTCCTGTTCCAAAACTTTAGTTATTTATAAGTCTACTAACTATGGTAACTATCATCTAATAAAGAGTCCCTTACAATATTTTTTAGTAAAAACTATCACAAGGTTCTGAAAGCTGTAACTGGTAATCAAAATTATAAAAAAATGTGAATAATAAATTAACTATAAAACTTACTGGCATTTTCGTCTCTTTAGATGGACCGTGTACACCGTTCGATGAAAAATGAAATGCAAACATGTATGTCCAATCTTCGAGATTGGAGATACATCGAATATTGAAGCTGGCCAATGATAAGAACAGGCTGTTCGTAGTGCGCGAGTGTATAAGGGTCAGCGCAGACAGAACGGAGCGCAGCGGAGAGGATTTTATAAACGCACTGGAAATTAAACTTTAAAATTATTAAAATAAAGTGCATGCTTGAACCTGACAAAAAATGCTCGCGCGTCCTCGAGGATACGCGGGAATCCGTTTATGCACTTTATTAATAATAATAATTCTTTAATGTAACAAGAAGGTGATTACAAATGTACGTAGTCCTGACTTCGTTTTTTCGTTCTTCGTTTGACGAGAGTCAGTTTTTTTTTTTGTAATAATTTTAAAGTTTATTTTCAAGTGCGTTAATAAAATCCTCTCCGCTGCGCTCCGTTCTGTCTGCGCTGACCCTAAGAGAAGACAATAGAATGTAATATGGTACTCACGCTTGGTCTGCGCGGGCGTGGCGGTGTAGGCCTGCGTGGGGTAGGAAGTAGCGGCCGTGGTGGCGGTATACACGCCGCCGTACGCCGCCTTGGCGCCGCCGCCACCCGCGCGCCCGCCGCCCTGACCACCGTACTGATACATTCATTACGATGACTCTTTTTCACAACTGATTAGCGACACTACATAGCAACACCACTAGCAACTTACCACACACCTTTGCATTGTTGTAATACAAACGAATTGCGGCGGGTTATTGCTAGTGGTTAGGCTACGCTAAGAAATAAGTAAACGAGTTAAAAGCTGTAAAAATAAACCAATAATATTGATCAAATTGCAATAGATGAAGATTAAGACCCGTTTAAACGATAGTTATGTATTTGACTAGGGCCAGTGTATAAAAATAATTTGAAATACTCCAAAATAAATTCAACAAAACATGCATGACTGAATTGACAGTTTCTTAAACCTGAGCTATATGATATCTATTTCACCAAAAGCAAATAAGAATAGTGTGCAGATGGACATCCTAATAACAGTTTTAGTATTTGGGGCACCACAATAAACAACTGAGAATATATAGTTACTCCAGAAACTTCCGTAGCTAAAAAATAAACATGTTCAACTATTTACAAAAACAGGAACTCCCGTTAATTGTTATTCAAGTAAATTGGAAAGCTTCCAATATGAGTAAACATTTTATGTTATACATAATTGATGACTTCCAAAGCATTAATCTTTTACTGTTGGGCCACAAAGTAATAAATTACGAAAAAGATATGATCAAGTGTTTGTATTTTTATCAAATCTTTAATGTAATATATGCATTCTGTTCATAAAATATAACCGTATATTTTCATGCTTTTGTAGTAGTAGAAGGCCAATCCCATGTCTTTAGGCAAGTGTAGAAATTATTTACATAATGAAGAATGCTTTCCAAGTAATGATAAATAAATAAATGAAAAGTTAATAGAAAAATAGATTCAACAGCCCTTGTTTTTTGTTCAAACTATTTGATTTACTCATATGAGGTATGAAAACTTGTTCAAATAAAATCATAATACATAGATAGAAGTATATGGGCACTTCAGACGAAGGCGGCCGCGTGCAGTAATTGACAGTTAAACCCGCCACTTAAACCGAACTATTCAGTGCAATATGATCAATGAAAGATTGCCGATTTTATTGACTAAAAAACTTAGGTATATTGGGTTAACTGTAATCGTATTTGACGTGAGCTTACTGCCTCTTTAATGGACCACTTTATGCATGCTTTATTAGTACTGCAAAATGTATTTTTGTATTTGTTATGCCAATCTTCAAGTAAATCATGGAATACATTTGCATAAGAATATGCAAAATTATGATTTCTTATTATAATCTTAGACAAAATTAGTTCTAAATATATCATGTATATAAGTTGTAAGAGGTATAAGTTATAGTGAGAAAGCTTTAAGAAACAAGTTTTATAAAACATTTCCATATTAACAGCAAAATTAGTCACTTTGTCCTGTTTGTGTTATCTGTGCAATGTGACTAAGCAGAATTTAATAAAGAGCCATTCCCCAATCACAAAGCAGATAAGAATATGACTAATGCAAGTTAACAAAATAATATTGGACATGTCTCCAGGGCATAGAGAAAAGTTAAGGAAAATTTGAATATATATACATATATATATACTAAAGAAAACTATATTGAAACACATGTTAATAACATGGTGTTTGAAACGTCTCAAATGACCTACCTTAGTATTTGGCACTAAAGCGCAAATGTATGAATGGAATTCTTTAATAAATAAAGCAAATTTAGAACCTAAATACATTTATTATTTATCACAAGGTCCTATGTTTAGGTTGATGATGTCACTAAATGAAGGGTGGTGGTAAATTAAATTTGGAATATTTTCAAATGTATGATTTATACAAATCAGTAGCAGATCAAGTAAGTAAGCTATAGTTCTTCAATAGCAAAATAATCCTGGGTCTGACACCGGCATGAATACTTTATAATGACCACTCTAAAAGCTAGTGATGGAAAACCATAATCTTTACAAGATTTTTATTAACATTCTATTATGGAATGGCATTATCTACACTGTATATTCTACAGATACAACTTCTAAAAACCAGTCTTTATAATAATTGTTTTTGAGCTTTGCTCTAATGAGGGATGATGATACACTACTACAGTAATGGCTAATAGGTACTACCTTATATTAATTGCCGTTTCTGAAACTTAAATCTAGCCCGCCTATTGCCTGCCTAAACTGTCTACTTCAAGTGGTAAAATATAAATCAACTGACCTGTGCGTAAGTGGCTGGTGTAGAGTAAGCAGGTTTGGCAGCAGTAGCATCATAGGCTGGTTGTGGTTGTGGAGGGGCCGCAGTGGGGTATGCCGCAGCTGCCTGTTGGTAGTAGGCGCTCTTGCTGGCATCGTAGGCCGAGGCCGCCGCAGCCGCCGCGTGAGCGTGGGCGTGCGCCGCTGCTGGTAAAACCACACCTGTTACCAAATCGCCTACTTACTACCACTCCACAAGTAGGCTAGTTATTTTTCTGCATAAAGTGGGTGGGATTTGACAGTATAAAAATATAAAAAAGCTGGTAGTCTCACTATGTTATGTGGACTTTCAAGCAAGAGTGGATCCAGGTAGAGGTCAAAGGGCTTAAGCCACTCAGAAACCTTGGTTTACTTCCAAAGTGAAATAATTAGTTTCCCCTAATAAAACCACAACCAAATTAAGTAACCCTGAAACAAAATACTGGACTATATTACTTTCAAGAGTGATAAATTATCATATCTGATATTGAATTTGCAAATGCTGGTTGACCGACTATCAAAAAATTACAGTAATTATGACAGTAGAAATTATTTGTTCTCTGAAAGTAATAAGTATAAAAAAAACTTTTAAATAATTATTACAGACTCATATAAAAACCCTTGGAAGGTATTGAAGCTATAAAGAAAATAATACCATGTGACGATAAAACTAAAATTTCATAGAATTATTATACATTTCATTACCAGCCAAGAATCAATTGTTAAAAAGAACTTGAATACAATACATTCCAGTGTTGTTATCTCTGAATGCAGCCTACAACTCCTTATCAGGCACACTGAACAGGTAAGTAACGGAAGCAAACATTTGAGGTTGTTTTGATTTGTTGAAAGCTATGATTTACAATGTTTTGAGACAGTATGCTATGTGGAGGCTTAAAATTTTATCCAACAAACACCATTTTCAATGATATAAAAGTTTTTGTAGCATTTATTCAGTATGTGCACCCAACCATTTCACAGTACAGTTATTGTGTGTGTATGTATGTTATTGTACATGTATATCAAGTACTGGTACATCTGTGGTCACTCAGGAAATCAGTTATTTGTCTGAGCGATCAGTCTATTCACAATAATTGAATTACGCCAAATCACGACGCAGTGATATCGATTTTATACATAGGTATAGTCCGGCGATACAATGCAAAATATCTCTCCAATTATTATGTAAACATAACGTAGACTACAAAGTATAGATCTAATTTGGCGAGGTGTACGAACCTTGAGTGGCGGCTGCGGCCTGATATGCTGTGTCGTATCCTGTGGCGGCGGCACGTTGGGTGCCATAAGTAGCGGCCGTCGCCGCCGGCGCTACAGCGTACCCAGTTTGACCGCCATATGCTGCACTTGCAGTCGCCGCACTAAAAACGCACCAAACTCATAAATCGCACTAAAATCCACAATTCATTCAAAACTACACGATCAATACAAATCAGACGCCATTTTGATTAGGACAAACATGAGCACAAGGCACATCCATCACGCCACTTTCATATTTCATTCGTAACTTTCACTACAACAATAAATTAACCATTTTTGTGATAAATAACTTACCCATATTGGGTTCCTCCGTGAGTAAACCCGAAATAATTATTCGCTGCCATCATTTACCAATTTTCCGCGTCGAAACAACAGACGCTTCAAAACGGAAAAGACCGGCGTTTTGTTTGTCTTTGATAAATATGGCCGCCAATTTCATCGCCGAGTGCTGCCAGTAGTGCCAGTAACATAAATGAAACAAAATATAAGTTGAAAAGTGTCTTCACACAACAAAATATAATACGACGTACATTATCAGGCAAATTTATGTTATTTAACTTGTTTTGACATATTATAAACAATGTAAACATACTTAAAGTTTCATTTCATTGCATATTTTTTCGTGACGGAATATTTAGAATCTCCTTTTGTCAAGAATATAACCAACACAGGCAACACTATCAGCCATAGACAGGTGAATAGTTTTGGCCATTTCGGGGACGCGTTCATATTTTATTTTATTGAAAAATGAAAATGTCATACTACTAAGTAACAACAGAATTATTTTTAACAATAAAATTCTAGTTTCCATTTCATGACTAGTGTACAGTTAGCCACACTAGTATTAAGTTCGTTGCAAACCAAGCATGATAAACTGACCGTACGTCGTACGTCGCGTTTTGAGCGGGACCAATATATTAGTCTATGAGCGGGACTATCCCTTTTTTCGGCCACCTGACCGGTTGTCCCCAAACAATGACTCGGGCAATGAATAATGATATTACAAGTAAAATAGTGTACTTACCTTTTTACTGTAATATCATTGGATTCGGGTCGCAAAATTGTCCCTTACTCTGGGTCCCTGTGTAACTCAAAGTATTCTTCTGAAGACAAACGCTAGAATATTACTCGTGATTCTCGTGAAGCATGGAAAGAACACTCTACCATCTAGCACATAGAGATATAAAGGATAGAGTGGCAGAATAGTACCTAACTCAATACTGTGTCGTGTCCGCCGGTGGGAGAGAGAACGCAACAGTTTAAAGGCCCCCTGCATCTCTCTTTAACAACGCATGCTCTACATTCTACAATGGGGTTGATCTAGCATCAAGCTTGTCCCAAACTAAGCAGCGCTTGTCCGGATACTAGACAACCAGGGCCACGCCGACCCAATCCAGCGCGTGTGCGAAATCGCGAAATCTATAAAGCGCCTTTTTGTCGACCTTTTACGAAAATTATTTTATTAGAGCGTATCCCGGCGCGCGGCGGCGCCCCTATTACCCTGGTGCCTGTGTGCGCCGCGCACATTGCACATAGGGACGGCTCGGCCCTAAAGGCCGGCGCGCACTGACGTCGTCGCGGCACGGCACGGCATGGCACGGCATGTATCGGCAGCCCGAAGGACGCTTCGGCATGCCGCGACGCGTCGTGGCATACCGCCGCGGCGGGCCGCGGTACGATTGTATCGAAACAAAGTAATATGAATTCTAAACTCATTGAAATAAGAATAAAAATGACTTGAACAGTAATAAAATCCTTTGCCATGCCGCGACGTCAGTGCGCGCCGGCCTTTAGACAACGAGATTATAAAGTACCTGAGATAATAGCGTTCAACAAGAAAAAACACACAAAAAATAAACTCAGCTTACCTTTACATATAGGTACATACTTAATAAAACGTGCCTACTGTACCTAACTGTTCTGCTTGCTTTTGAGCAAGGTCTTTAAACTTTGTTGGCTGTACTTAGGCAAGCGCTTTGACCTGGCTGAGATGTGAAGATGTGGCGGGCGGGGAGGTCACTTGCCGTTCTATAGAATGAATTGCTAGGTTGACTATTACATAGGTACCTACTTAAAATACCTACATAAGCACTAGTGCACTAGTTATTCCTTCGGCGAACCTTATCAAGCACAAAACAATTTTGGTTTGTCCTCTCTAGAGTATTTGCGAGTCAAGCAGAGGACGTCTAACAAAGTCTTCTATCATCTTGTGTAAAATCAGTTCAGCTATTCCAGACATTGAGAAAAGGATATTATCTTAGACAAATGATTGGTATCGCTTCGCTATACTAGACACCGCACTGCCTAAGAAAAATAGGTCCATAAATGAGGCACCTCATTTTGACAGTTTGTGATGACAAACAAAAGCAACAAGACGCATGCGTGAAGAACAGTGTTGTCAGATTCTCAACAGTTACCCAAGTAAATGGGAAAATATTTTATCCTGTGGTCTAGTGGATAAATTACTGGTCTCTAACACAATTTAGAAAATTCTTAAAAAATGACAATTCATTAAAATCATCAATATATTGGTTTATAGGTTAGGCGTACCGCGTAAGTTCCTTTATGAGAAAAATGGTGGGTATATTATCCAATGATTAGGTCTCATTTTATTTAGATGTTTTGTTTTATGTACTTATAGTATTTCGCAAATTATTATTGGAAATTGCCTCGTAGGTCTCGCGGCATAAATGTGCGCGTGGGATTGGGAGGTCTCGGGTTCGATTCCCGAGTCGGGCAAAGTGTTATTGGGTCTTTCCGTTAGGAAATTCTCAGTAGCAGCACGGAGTCTGGTAATGTGCCCGGTACGGCAATAGGCTCGCCTATTACGTGGGACCTAAAAATTCATGGCGAAATGTGGGTGTAATATTACACCTCTGCCTACCCCTTCGAGGATACAGGCGTGAGTCTATAAAAAATATAAAAAAAATATTAGAAATAACCATAGAGAAAATAAGGTGTTTTCAAAACAGTGCTTTCTATTTCCATGCTACTAGTCCATATACATTTAGTAACGCATTATTGATTTAACATGAATAGTCGTGAAAACTACTTTGAATAAAACAATTACACATATAATTAGGTAAATCGTGTTTCTTGGGAAAGGTGTTCAGTTTCTAACAACTAACATTTTCACCTTATTTGTAAAGGTATAAACATTAAATAATATAGAAAAAGGTAAAATATATAATAAATAGGTAAGATAAAAGAAATAGAAAAATAACGAAATACAATAACTGTAGATTCACATAGTAAAAATCTCTGAAAATTAAAATCTCTCTCTCAACTGTGGGGAAGTTGATTCTTGTGCTAGCAGCAACACTGAATGGCATTTTCGGTTTTCTGTAATTTTATGTTGAAACTTCAAAATTATTCTTATTTTACAGATAGTTTGTGATACCAGAGACCTTATTATTTTTTGCTGAGTTATTTTTACTCAGTATAAAAGCGCAAATGGGCATTGTACAGCGAATTATTTCCGTATTATTATTTTGGTGGATATATGCACCTGACACACGGCTGTCAGTGTGACAGGTTCAACCATGCCAGCTGGCATGGTTTTTTCTGCCTCATTCTACAAGTATGAGGGCTCCGTCTAGTAGAGCAGAGCGAGACCAATCATTAGTCTATGGATATTATATAAATGTCAATGATTCCCATAGAGATATTAGAATAGAGTGGCAGAACAGTACCTAAAGGCCCGCACAAACTATCTGTCGCGACTTACTGTCGCGACTTACGGTCGCGACAGAAGGGTATCTGGACAAGGAAAATCCATTCAAGTGTGCACACTATCGGACGTCTGTCGCGGACGTGACCTTGAGCGTTCAGACGTCCGAAAGCAATCTGGGAAAATGACAGCAAACGTCCGCGGACGTTTACTGTCATCCGTATATTGTCCATGGTACGGCCTTAATATTGATTTTATACAGAATATAGTCAAAAAATGTTAAATTCACTTTCAATTCAACAGTTCTGCTTTTCTTCAAGATCTACCAATAATATAATCTAATAGTGCTAACTGCTAGTGCCCTGAATTAAGAAAATAAGCTCCTACCTAGCCATAGTGTATCGCATAGACAGCATGGCGTGTCTATGGTTGTATCGGACGCGGACGCGACAGAAAGCCGCGTCCGAAAGGGTGTGCACACTATGTGTCGCGACTTACTGTCGCGACAGTAAGTCGCGTCCGAACAGTTTGCGTGCGCCTTAACTCAATACTGTGTCGTGTCCGTCGGTGCGAGAGAGAACGCAACATTAAAGGCCCCCTGCATCTCTCTCTAACAATACATGCACAACATCAACATTACGCAGTGGCGTGCTACCTGTAACTATTATTTATATCAGTTTATCAGTAATCAACAGTTTAAAAATATATAAACTTTTTTGTCATTTCTAACTATCTTCGTGTATGAATAAAAACAACTTTTAAACTATTGATTACTAATAAACTGATTTAAATAATAGTTACAGGTAGCACGCCACTGCGTAATGTTGATGTTGTGCATGTATTGTTAGAGAGAGATGCAGGGGGCCTTTAACTAGGACCAAGAATCAAATGGACTCGACATTTGCGTACACCCGTAAAGGACGGACATAGAGTACATCCTGAGTTGGTGTTACCAGATGTTGAAAATGTTTACCCTACAATTCTACGAAGTACATATTAACTTTTAAGTAACATTGTATCAAACCTGAATTATAATAATATTCTACCACATTCACACATCACCATCTAGTCCCAAACTAAGCAGAGCTTGTACTATGGGTACTAGATAATGGATAAACATACTTATATACTTTTTTTTGTAAATACATACATATTAAACATTGAAACACCCAGACCAAGACAAACATCCATGTTCATGCACACAAATGTTTGACTTGTGTGGGAATCGAACCCGCGACCTTCGGCGTAGCAGTCGTTTACACTCCCGCTGCGCCAACCGGTCGTTGCGGAATTGAATACCTTACCAGACATCTGAGACCGCGTTCTCCTATAATTTTTAATCAATTTGGTATTTCGATGAATTTATGAGCTAACTCGAGAAGTTCCATCAATATCCGTTTAAGTATTTTTGCAACGAATAGTAACAAACATCTATATAATATAATTTACAGCCCAATAAAAAAATAAAAATATAGCTAACCTTACAAGGAGGTTTAAATCCATCCATAGTGTGTGCGATAAGTATTTTTTATACTTAATATTATTATGTATAACAGAAGTGTTGAATATGTGGGACTGGCTTCACTCGCCAAATAAACACGAGGCTCAGAGTTATATATCTTTTATTATATTATTTGACACTCAACTTTACTGTCCTTTAAACAAAATTAATTTTGTATACAAATTTCTTATTTTCTCTTTTTTATCATTCGAGAATGATTCCAAATAAGTACCTATTGCGGGGAGTTTTCCTAAAACACTTTTGTTCAAAGTGTTTAGAGCATACTCTTGCATATTTATTCGGATCCCAGTTTTCTCATCCTGTTGCACGTATCCACAATTATTTTCAGATGGTGCAGTCCTTTGGGAATCTATAAACAAATAATTTCGTTACTACAAAGAATCGGAAAACAAATTAAATAATTAATCTTAGGTTCATATGAAACTAAGTAACGGCAAATTACCCAAAATTTGGGTAATTTCCCAAACGCTTCAGTGGTATCCCTAAAAAAACATTGAACGCTGTAAAATTAAAAAGTGTCGATGACTTTTGGCTAGCTCAACATTTAACGACCAATTGAATTCGATTGTGTAATACTAACATCGCGGTGATAATAAAATAGCATTTTTTGGTTTATTGATGTAATGTATTTAGAAATTATTTCCTTATGTAATGATACGCTATTTGTATCATTCTATCAATATTTTCATGTATAAATAGATAACTCAACTAAAATATCGTACTTACGAATAAATGGTTATGTTCTCACATTTCCGCTCACTATGGCTTTTACAGCCTAAAATGTAACAAATCACCATAATAAAACTGAACCAATGATATTTTCACTAAGCATTCACAATTAATAACAATAATAACACAATTTTTCGCGGAAATTATCGAGAGCTCAAACGTTTGTTGGTCACAATATTCAGTTGTGACCAACAAAAAAAACGAAAACTCTGACAAAGACAAAAAATGCTATCTTTGTCTCTTTTACTCTTATGTATTTCTGTATGTCATTATCTCGGTCTGTCACGGTATTATTATTTGCTTGTCAAATCCATAGAGATACATCATCCTAGGGCCTTTAGGCTGGGCACATACGCTCGGTTTCCTGATTAGGTTTCCTGATCAGGAATTCAGATTCGGAAACCTGAATGCTTCGTTTACATACAAAATGTTAAGCAAGGCGCACACGTCCTTACTATTTCCGAACGGAAAAAAACCCGTCGTTCGTTTCGGAATTCATTCCGTGCGTTCGGGTTGTGAGAACGGAAAAAACCTAATGACGTCACCCCGAACGCAGTGCTTGTCATACATTTCATATCGTTCGCCGCACACGAACGGAAATTTCCATTCGGAAGCGCGCCAAAACCGTAGCACGGATGTACCCAGTAACGACGTTTTCTCTTCTTCTTCATGTCTAGCGCCAGTAAAAGTGCAATAGCAATAAAGGATCATGGGCATTTTTGTATGAGAGCTGGGCGTAAAACCAACAGAAATAAAATGTGTTGTAATTTACTTTATTGTACTTCTAAATACCCCCTATATACTTGTTAACCCCAATATCGACCGGGTATCACTGCAAAAAATCCCAAATAATGGTTAAATAAAACACACATATTTGTTAAAAACTACTATATATTGATACCTTTTATTTAAATATCAATGGTTATCATCAACTATAACATCTAATAAATGTTCTACGGGTGCAATGAAAGGCTCGTGCCGTCCTAACCCTAAAAACCACAAAACTGAAACTATGTGAGCACACAAGTACAGTAATGCTCTACTATCGCATTTCTACCGATTTGGTCCCTATCGATCAAAATGTAAGTATTATATGTGCGCGATCTGACATGCCGCAACTGTTGACTTTTAATTCGGAGAAACCACACATTAGTTTGCAGAATATTACATCTGTTTAAGAGGTGGATATATGCCGTTGACCTTGCTCGTACTACTGGTTAGTTGTCCACGCGCGATTTGCGAGTATCGGTGACGTAAAAAATCCTTAGAAAATAATAAGTAAAGTTATTTGAAAAAATAAGCTGAAGGTTCCCTTGGTGTTCTAATATATTTCATTTCATTTCATTTTTTTTATAAAACGACTCCCGCATTAGGACTAAATCCTGTGTCGCGGGGGACTTTACAAACATACAACTAACGGAAACAATGAACACCCAGACTCGAAACAACAATTTATGAATTACACAAAGTGCTGTCTCGTGTGGGAATCGAACCCACAACACTCGCGCAGTGTCAAGCGGCGAGAGGCCGCTTAAACCACTACGCCAACCGTGCAGTCGATATAAGTGGCTGCTTCAATTTTAACAATCTTATGATTGATAGATTAGGAGAAAAAAGGTGATAACTACAAAAACAGAGGTTACTTTGCATATTTTATTCAGATATTTAAAATATTTTTTTTAGGATTTGGTACAAAAGAGAAAATGCTTAATATGATGTAGATTAAGACATTTTTTTTTTGATTTTTTTTCTATAATTATTACGGAGAAAAACGGTTTTAATTTACCCCTAATGACGCCCAATTCACATATGTCCTCGCCTTAAATCATCTTATGACTCCGCTCTATATAATTCAATCAAATATGAATAACGACTGACGCGCATTGCCCGGCCTGACGGACGCTTGCTTTTTGGTCGGCGCCTGAGTAAGAGAGAAGTTAGAAAGGGATGGAATGTAGTAATTCCGTTAGGTTACCAACCAACAGATTCGTTTCATTGGCCTAGCTCTGCACAACATCGTGTCGTGTTATCTCCGTTGTATTAGCGATTGTTTTGGATTCTATAAAAATACGTTTGAACATCACTGAATATCTCTGCTCACCGGTTGTTTGGGTGATTGCCGTCATAGTATAAAATTAAGTAATGGTCATTAGCTTTCACATAAAATATATTTTAAAGCTGTTGGTTTTACGCCCATTTTGACCGTGACCCTTTATCGTCGTCGTTCATTTGTGCTTTCACAGAAGCGTCTCTATTCGAACTGACGGTAAAAATTCCTAATACAAAAAAACGGATATATGCGCTAGGCACACGGAATTCCGAATCTGAATTCCTGATCAGGAAACCTAATCAGGAAACCGAGCGTATGCGCCCAGCCTTAATGTTGCGTTCTCTCTCCCACCGGCGGACACGAATAGGCTCCACTCCAGTGACAATACTAAAGGCTCCAGTACACAATGGTCCATGATGGGCCACTGCAGGCCATCGCCGTTGTATACACACGCCTACACACCAAACTATGCTAAACCAGTATAAACTGATCGTTTAATGTGCGGAAAGATAACACAAAGCCAGACCATGATAAACTGGTTTTGTTTAACTTGATGTGTAGCCGTGTGTACACGGGGTACGGCGATGGCCTGCAGTGGCCCATCATGGACCATTGTGTACACGGGGTGATGGTATACAGTGGCGGGCAATTGTCAATCGTGGCGCGCAATCGGGATGTTGTCGGTTTTTTGGGCACACTTCAAAGGAATCGTGGCGTAGCGTGGCCTGTGGTGTTTACACAATGGCCCATTGTTTAGTTCGTCACCGACCGCAGACCGGGATAGTGCACTTTTTGTTTTATGTATATAGAAGGCAGTAAAAGAAACTGTATATTGAATATATTTACAAAATAATTATACAGTTATGCTATGAATCAGTAATGGAGCAAAAATCTAAAAAAATAATTCTGTCTGTTTGTACACGGTAATCTCGGAAGTTACTGGACGGATTTGAATGAAACTTTTTTTTTATTATATTCCTATTAGGTCAGGCGACATATAGGCTTAAATTGATTTTGGAAAGTGGAACATCTAATGCAGAACCACAACAGCCCAGCGTAAATATAAGACATAACAATTGCGGTGTGGCAAAAAACATTTCACATGATGAGCATTTTTTGATAAGCGATTAAAATTTGAAGATCTTGAACATCTGATGTGGAACTTAAAGAGCCCAGCTACACTATAACATACAGGCTTGCCTTTTAAGCAAAACTTGTTCAGTCTGATGAGTATTATTTGTTGACTTATCGAAGATCTGAAACATCTGATGATGAACTATATAAATCCACCTGCACTATTCCATACAGACTTGAAGGCTTAGCAGTAGTTGTCCACTATGACAAGGATTTTCTGTTGAAAGATCAATATTTATAACTAATTATTCGATCAATCCAAGACCCGAGGAAGGACACAGGATAGTTTTTGTCGCGATAACTTACAGCCACGGGCGACAGCTAATATATATATATATATATATATATTTATTTTCTCACGCCTGTATCCCCGAAGGGGTAGGCAGAGGTGTAAATATTACACCCACATTTCGTCATGAATTTTTAGGTCCTACGTAATAGAGGGCGAGCCTATTGCCGTTACCGGGCACATCACCACACTCCGGGCTGCTACTGAGTATTCGGAAAAACCCAGTAACGCTTTTGCCCCATCCAGGAATCGAACCCGGGACCTCCGATCAGTAGTCACATACGCTATGCACTGGATCACGGAGGCAGTGTATAATATGTATAAATATACTAGATGAGCCCGCGGTTACACCCGCGTTATTTAAGTCTTTGTCCGCTCTCGTGGCTCATAGCGTGATGTTATATAGTCTATTAGATAGCCGCCCTCGATAAATGGGCTATCGAATAGAGAAAGATTTTTTTGAGATTAATTGCAAGATTAGATAGCCGTGGCCGCAATTACTTCCACGTCCATCGCAACTGATTCGCCAGGCAGCAATGGGCCATGCGCCGTTGTGTGAACACCAAGTGATCGTGGCGATGGCCTGCAGTGGCCCATCATTGGCCACTGCAGGCCATCGCCATTGCGTACGGTAATGGCGATGCATGTTCACACAATGGCGGGCGATGGCCTGCAGTGGCCCATCATGGACCATTGTGTACTGGTCCCTTAATAATATAGACCTGAAATGTTTGACTATAGAAAATACACTTATACAAATATGAGGCATATCGACACCGCAGTCATAAAAATACTGTCATCTCTGTTTAACTTACATAATGTTGCATAAGTGAAAAGAGATAACATGCTTTTTGACAGTTACTATAATGGCAACCCTTCATTCCTAGCGTCTTTGAAATACCTAGATGCGGCCGGGTCGCCATTTTATCCGCTTGCTGTTTGTCAACAAGTTGGGGTACGTCAACTGTCAAATGCTCTTGAGCTATTCATATATTTTGTGAATTTTGGAGTAATTTTGCTGTGTTATTGGGTTTTAACGCGATAGTGGTACAGTGGTAGTGGTAAACCTTCAATTGCAAGATGCCCAATTGCAATATAATCGGTTGTGGCATGAAAAGAAGCAGAAATCACCCGAATATAACCTTGCACCAGTAAGTACTTAATTTCAGCTTAAATATCTTTGGATTTAGATAATGAATAAAAGATACTGAATTTTTTTAAGAGTATCAACAGTTACGCATTCATATTTTCCCTTTTTGCCTTTATTATCCACGATAAACTTTATGAAATTATTTTGTTGTTAATGTAGGAATAGAGTACTGCATGTATGATATTTTATATATTTATCGATAATACTGTATTATGGTTACTTATTGATTTTTTTACTTTCAAGGCTGCCTGCCAACAAAGGAAAAAAGAAAATTTGGCTGGAAACAATCAGTGTTGAAAATTTAAGGATGTCAACAAAAACAATTCATATTTGTTCTCTTCACTTTGAAGAATCTTGTTTCAACCGGACTCTAAATAAAGTAACGTTGCGTGATGATGCTTTACCATCACGGACCTTATTGGTAAGTAACATTACTTATTATAAATTTGTTCAACATGATTGAGTATTGGCTTCTATGATGGTGATATCCTCATTGCAACTTTTGTCTAATGGGCACAAATAGTGATGTAAAAAAGAATGTGTTTGAGTGTGGTCCATAGCTACTCAAGTACCTAATTAGCAGACACAACAGAATTTTATTGTTATAGTGGCTGGCTCAAATTTGAGCCGCTGGGGCTAAAGTGGTTAGATTAATTGCCAAAATAAAACTGAACATGTGCTTAATTGGTTGTGTGTTGCTCCGTGGCCGGACCACAGTTTAGTACTCAGATGCTAAAGTTTGAAATAATACCTACCTAAAGACTCCTTTCATCGGAATATATATATATATTCATATATAATATATATAGACATGTCTTGCAGGTAAGCTCAGCTCTGCAGCGTATGCTGCCAGAAAAGTTAGACAACTTGCTGATGTCGACATAGGTCGTCTAGTTTATTTTAGCTATTTTCATAGTGTTATGTTCTACGGCAACTTGTTATGGGGCAACGCTGCAGATATTCAGAATATCTTTGTTCTACAGAAACAAGCGGTACAAGCAATATACATGTTAGGCAGGTGCAAAAGATACTCTTAGGGAACGCTTTAAGTCTATAGGAATTCTAACAGTAGCCTCGCAGTTCTTATTTGCTAATATATTGTATATTAGGCAAAATATAGGTTTATTTACTACAAAAAGTGACATACATAATATAAATACTAGAAACAGACATAAGTTATATGCTCCTTATCATTGTTTACATAAAGTTAACAATTCTTTTGTAGGGCTAGGTATTCGTATTTACAATAAAATACCAATTAGTCTTTTAGAATTACCATTTAATATGTTTAAAAGTAAGATAAAAGACTGCCTTATTAGGAAAGGTTATTATACTGTTAATGATTATTTCAGTGATAAGGATAGATGGTCACTTACACTAGACAACTCATGATCTACTACTTATTTAGAATTTATATAGATACTTAGCATTTTTCAGTTTATTATTATATAACATAACATTTCTAGTTCTTTTAAATTATTATTCGTTTATTATAATTAGGTCTTTCCACTTACTACATTTACATTTGCATTGTTGTTTCACTAATTTTATTAAAATTTACTGTACTGTAAGATGAAGATAACTCGTGATCACTTACTTCGTCAAATTAACTACCTATCCTTAGGTAGATAGGTAAACAAAAACTAAAAAGTGCTTTTTTTTCAAAATCATTGTTGGCTATATAAATAAAAGTTTATAGATAAAGTCCAGGTCATTTTATAAAGTACTTATAATGCAGTTTTTCTTGGCATAAAGAAATAAAGAATATTTCGTTATATTTGCTGAAAGTAATAAAGAATATTTCGTTATATTTGCTGAAAGTAATCCTCCCTAGCCATACACACGTACTTTAAAGATGAATTAATCAAAATGAATAGTTTCTTGAGAGAAAAGTATCAACGAAGAGTAGAGAAAAGGTACTATTATATAAATTGATTTATGGATAGTTAATTTTAAATATTGCGAAATTTACTTGCTGCAGAGTATACCTTCCAGCGGGACCACAACCTACAACCAATAACTCCTTAACTAAAGGGGTTTATTGGACCATATTTGTCGTATGCAAGGTACTCTTTAAGTAGTTTTTTCGGGGTATAGATTTATTAATATTTCATTATACTCTATTTAATTTGAGGTGGCTCGGCCAGAGAGCACTGCTTGGCGGCCGGACCACATAAGTAGTTGATTTGAAAGATGTCTCTTGAGGTACTAAAAATATATACATATATATTCCGATGAAAGTAGACTTTAGGTAGGTATTATTTCAAACTATAGCATCTGCGTACTAAACTGTGGTCCGGCCACAGAGGAACACACTTATTGGTTACAAAAAAGAATTTTATGATAGTACATTTATGATATTCCTTTTATAAGGAACTTATAAATGTCTTGAAAACTAAATAATGTCACCCATACTCTTGTTTTTGAATAGTACTTTACAGTTTACTTTGAAAAAGTATTAATACAGTAGGTTACAGTTGGTAGATTCTTCTTAACCCACCAATTGCAAATAACCTATAAACCTATTAATAAAATCAAGAAATATAAAAAACGTTAACAATTTTATTGCTTGTTTACAGCCCGTGACTCCATTAAATGTGCCTGGCATTTTAATGGAAAATGACCAAAATCAGACAAGCTCACAATCAATACCTGGATGTAGTGCTCATAATAAGGTAATTTTTTTGGGTAGTATTTAACTCTTACTCAATATATCTCTGATATCTGCCAAACAATATTCCTTTATTTCACCAAAAATACTAATTGCACACCAAAATATATTCACTAAAATATTTCATAAAGAACACCTGTTTATTGACCGTTGCAAATCTGTAATTATAAAAGTAATCCTTTCAATGAATAAGAAGCAATTCATATTTTAGTATTACTCAACAACCAAATACTTTAATAAGCAGTGGCGGCGCTAGATCACCTGTGGACGTCGGCGACATCAAGTTCGCGAGGCCCTTTAAATTGATGGCAAGGCCCCGTTTACTTCGTAGTAAATAAAACCGATAAAATTAAGTGAGCCAAAGTATAAAATAATGTATGAATAAATAAATGACAATTCAAAAATGTTCACCCAACACAGATCTTGTCGCGCACGTGTTCGAAAATCATCTGCTTAGCTTTTTCCCGAATTGTTCGGCTACCTAAGCCAGGATGATTGGCGAAACGAAATTAAGTATAAACTTTTTGCGAGGCCCCCTCATGCGCGAGGCCGTCGGCGGTCGCCGACGTCGCCGGCGCCTAGCGCCGCCACTGTTAATAAGCTGAGTTGACGGAGCTCTGCTTCGCAGGGCTCCTATTTTGGGTGCAGGGTCACAAGAGAACCTAACATAACCTATGATAAGACTTTTAAATGATATTTTGTATAACGATCGGCATATTATTATTTGGTGTGCAATTAGTATTTTAGTGAACGAATAAAGTATTTTGCGTAACGCACTTCAGTGTGTGTTACTTAAGATTTTTAATTTACAGTTAAAAATATCCCTTTTTTTTTTAATTTTATGATATAGGATCACCTTCTTTTTTCTAAGTTTTGTAAAATATTTGAGTATTTACTTTTCTGTTTTTTACCATTCAGTATCAACCTGGAGAGATTTTAAAGAGGAGTGGCATAGTTCAAGCCTCTTATTTAGTCACCAGCCCCTCCACTGCGCCCGATTTAGCAGCTACAACCTACGATGCACCAGGATTAGCAGCTAGCACCTACGATGCGCCCGATTTGGCCGCCTGCACATCTACTGCGCCCGATTTGGCCGCTATCATCTACGCTGCACCAGGATTAGTCGCTAGCACCTACGCTGCGCCCGATTTGGCCGCTAGCACATCCGCTGCGCCTGATTTGGCCGCTAGCACATCCGCTGCGCCAGATTTGACCGCTATCACCTCCGCTGCGCCACATTTATCGGTATGACTACCTTCTGTTTTTCCTGTCATCATTGTTTGCACATATGATCTCCATGATAACAACTCATCAACTGAATTGAGATTGGGTGGGAGATATCTCTCGCTAGTTTTTAATATCTGTTTATTTTGAATCCTCAACAAAGGTTATTCACATAATAGATAAAGGACACATTAGGTATTTGGGTTGTAAGATGAATCTATTAAAAGTTACTTTTATTTCATTTGATTTCAGGTACACGCAATTAAAATGATTACAAAATTAAAGGACAAATGTGAAAAACAGAACAAGAAGATAAAGAGACTTAATGAGAAAGTAAGAAGACAGAAAAAAAAAATTGTTCGTTTTAGTAATATTATCAATGATTTAATTAAGGGAAAGAAATTTATTAAATTCAGAAGCCCAAGCTTTGCTTACAGAATGTGCAGGACCTCAAGACTTCTTAAAGAGGCAAGTTGCAAAATCTAAAGGTCTGCCAGTACAGAGGCAATATTCTGAAGAAATCAGAAAATTTGCTCTCACTTTAAATTTTTTTTTCCCCAAAAGCTTATCAGTTTGTGCGTAGTACTTATAATACCTGTCTTCCACATCCACGTACCCTGAGTAAATGGTATCAACACATAAATGCTGAACCTGGCTTTTGCAGCGAAGCATTTGACACTTTAAAAGCAAAAGTTCAAAGTAGTAATATTCCAGTACTGTGTGCATTAATGTTCGATGAAATGGCAATAAGAAAGTCGCTGTGCTGGGATCCGCAAACAAAAAAATATTATGGACGTGTAAACTGCGGTATGGATTGCGACAGTGATGCCCTCGATGTCGCCAATCAGTGCCTCGTTATATTACTGAATTGCATAAATGGAAGATGGAAACTGCCTGTAGGATATTTTTTTATCACATCTCTAACGGGAGAACAAAAATCAATATTAGTGGAAATGTGTATCCGAAGGTGTGAGGAAGTGGGTGCCAAAGTAGTGAGCATAACATGTGACGGACCTGCTGCTAATTTCAGTATGTTTTGTTCACTAGGCTGTGATCTCATGAAGGATCAAAATGTCACTATCTTCGAAAGAGGTGAAAATACAATACACATTTTTATAGATCCATGTCATACTATAAAACTAATCCGGAACGCTTTTGGCGAAATGAAAGTATTTTTTGACAGTTTTGGCCGGCAAATTAATTTCAATTATTTAGAAGAATTGTTAAAACTGCAAGACCGCGAAGGTTTGCACATGGCGACTAAGTTGACGAAGGCACATTTGATGTTTGAGAAACAAAAAATGAAGGTCCGTTTGGCTACTCAATTGTTGAGTAATTCGGTCGCTGACGCCTTGTATTACTGTGAGAATGAATTAAAGCTTAAGGAATTTGAAGGTTGTACAGCGACAATTAACTTTGTTAGAATATTAAACAATGTGTTTGATGTTTTAAACAGTCACTCAGTTCGACCACCAGGGTGGAAGAAAGCTGCATGCCCTGAAAATATTGGACTTATAAAAGCGCTGTTTGAAGGAGCCATTGCTTACTTTCGCAATTTAACGCTGGAATCAGGTCAGTTAGTAATTAATTCCCGTAGAAAAACGGGATTTATTGGCTTTATTATAAACATGCTGAGTACAATCAAGCTATTTAAATACCTAGTTGGAGAAATTAAGGTATTAAGATACCTGCCTTTATACAAAGTAAGCCAGGATCATTTAGAATTGTTTTTTTCGGCAATCAGAGCTCGTGGTGGATTTAACAACAATCCCAATGCAGTCCAATTCAGAGCTGCCTTTAAAAGAGTTTTAATAAGGGCTGAAATTCGTGACGGTGGTGTCGGCAGCTGCATTCCTCTGGAACAAATTAATATATTAACATGTTCCAGCAAAGTTGGGCCAGTAACTACCTTAAATAATTTAACTGCAAAAAAATCATTTGTAGAAATTCCAGAGGACGATAGCGACTTATATGAAGAGTTACTTGATTGTATGTACAGTAATCTTTCTGCGTACACAGAAAGTGTGCTAGCATACATTGCTGGCTTTGTGGCCAGAAAGTTGTCACGTTCGCTAAAATGCGAAACTTGCCATAAACTTCTTCTTGGAGTTTCCGACGAATTCAAAGGAAGTTTGATCACTCTAACATGTCGGGGTGGTCTGATGTATCCCTCAAAGGATGTAATCAACATTTTGAAAAATGTCGAGAAGATATTAAAAGGTGTCTTAGATCTAAAAGGCAGAGAGGAAAATTATTATTTATATATTTTTAAGTTTTTCATAGATCACTATGCCGAACCAAATAATTTATTTGTTACCAGCGATAGTGAACATGACACAAACCATAAATATTTATTGATTAAAAGTGTGATTTGCGATACAAATATTATGGGAAAAAGTGTACTGAAACAATATCACATAGAAATTATCTGAACAAAATTGTATTGTTCAGAAATGAATAAGAATAATTTGTTCAGAAATGTTTATAGGGATTTGTTCAGGTAGATTTATTATCAAAAAAATATGTAAAATATAAAAAGCCGACTGCGTAAAAAATAACTTGTAATAAAAACTGAAAAGAAAAAACAAGTTCAAGTGCAACAGTCGAGTCGGGACCCATATAAATATAATGATTTTTGTTTAGATTATTCAATGAGTCCCCTACGAATGTTGCAGTTGAACTTGTTCTTTTTTCTTTTCAGGTTTTATTTAATTTTTAACACAGTTGGGTCTTTATTTATTGAATATTTTTTATTTTATACTTTTAGTTGATTACCAATGTTTTTTCTTTGTTTGACCATGTATAACTTTTTATAGAGTAGTCCAAATTTGATTATTCTCTTTTTATTGGAAAGGCTACACCCTGAAATTGATCGTCGCCTAGGAGGTGGTTAAGAAACTTTCTCGTTGTATTTTTTTATTATTATTACGTAACTTTTTTAAAACTTTTGTACCCTTTAATTTTATGCCCATAATAAAGTAAGTATTCAAAAACAATAAAAATTGTTTCTTTAACTACAATGGCTTCGCATCGCACAGCCACCATGTTTGATTTTTTAACGTCGCCTATCTAAGAACACATGTAAATCCGTTCAGCGAATCTGGGAGATATGAGTATATAAAGAATATTACATACATACAGGAAAAGCGCGCAAAACATAACCTTTCCTTGGCAGGCAGATAAAAAAGCAGGAAAGTTTTTATTGGGGAGAACATATCCTTCCCTGGCTTTTGAGAGCTCCAGTAGTTACTAGCTAAATAAAAATATAAAAGATATTTGGCAACTTCTTTGGTTTTAATCATATTTAAGTTGAATTAAATGATGTATCTTATCAAGGTACATTATTTAATTCAACTTTTGTGGCCACAGCTGATGTGAGTATAAACACTTTATTCAGTGTATCAACACCACATACTTATTACTCAAAACTATTTGATTAGGTATTAACAAATTTAAATTTAAGACCCGATCATAAATAAATAAAATAAATCACTGACACTGTACGTAGAATCAGCATGACGAAATGGTAGTGGGCCGGCCATGTCTGTAGACAAATAGTCGGTCGATAGAGCCAGACATGTGTTGGAGTGGAGACTGTGTATGGGCAAACGATGCGGCACGATGGACCGACGATTTGAAGAGGGCGGTTGGCAGCGGATGGATGCGGGCTGCTCAAGACTGGGATGTTTAACGCTCTTTGTGGGAGGCCTACGTTCAGCAGTGGATGGCAATTGGCTGAATGATGGTGATGATGATGATGATGAAATGAAATAAATGACTATGACGTAAAAAAAACACATTTTATTTAAAAATACATTACGTCCATTCTTTTCTCCCATTAGGATATACCGGTAAATTCTTAGATTGACCGCAGTTCGGACTTTTACAGTATATACCTATAAGTGAAGCTAAGAAATGTACCTATGTTTAAAATACCTACCCATTGATATTGTAGGTACTATGCGTTTCAAATAAGAATAGGAATGTCAATGACCGCTATCTGTTAAATTTCACTTGAAAAGTACGATTTGCAAAGAAGCTTATTTGCAAATCAATAAGTTTTACATCAAATTTAAATAAAAACGTTAAATAAGTAGTAGTTTATTAAATAATATTAATATTTGATTAAAGTCATAATTCGTATCCAATATGGCGCCAAGTCGATCCTATTCTTAGTCAATCAAAACGCATAGTACCGTGGTGACTATATGAAAACATTCCTATAATCTTATATCGATGTTATTGTAGAGAAATATCGATATGGGCAGCTCTATTGGCCGCCATTTTTTCCTCTCACTATTGTGTAGGTATACACGTTTTTTTTGTAGGTATGCCAAGTCTATATTATTAGTATTGTCACTGCTCCACTCTGCCACTCTATTCTTAATATCTCTATGATGATTCCAGAGATTACCACAGACAAAGAGAATGACAGACAGTCAACAATAATTGAATAAAACCAAAGGTTGTTTATGACTTGACTTGGTATTGTATTGTGTAACATAAAGGCGCGCACAAACTATCTGTCGCGACTTACTGTCGCGACTGTAAGTCGCGACTTACTGTCGCGACTGTAAGTCGCGACAGAAGGGTATCTGGACAAGGAAAATCCATTCAAGTGTGCACACTATCGGACGTCTGTCGCGGACGTGACCTTGAGCGTTCAGACGTCCGATAGCAATCTGGGAAAATGACATTTAACGTCCGCGGACGTTTACTGTCATCCGTATATTGTCCATGGTACGGCCTTAATATTGATTTTATACCGAATATAGTCAAAAAATGTTAAATTCACTTTCAATTCAACAGTTCTGCTTTACTTCAAGATCTACCAATAATATAATCTAATAGTGCTAACTGCTAGTGCCCTGAATTAAGAAAATAAGCTCCTACCTAGCCATAGTGTATCGCATAGACAGCATGGCGTGTCTATGGTTGTATCGGACGCGGACGCGACAGAAAGCCGCGTCCGAAAGGGTGTGCACACTATGTGTCGCGACTTACCACAGAGTACATTATATATACAGGTACTTACTGTCGCGTCCGAACAGTTTGCGTGCGCCTTAACTCTTAACTGTATGCACTTGAATAATTTAACAAGTTATTTAGAAATCACAGATAGACACTTCTATTGTATTTATATGGATTAATAAGATTTATAGATTATGAATACTATTTTATCCTATTTCAATTATTATTTACTATTTACATATCATCTACTGTACCTGGCTGATATAGCTGTACAGTAAAATTAAATTTACCAATAAGATCATATTTTTTTGTGCTATATATGTTTATTGCTGGGACTTTTCACTGGCTAAATAAAACATGTGTTAAATATAAAAGTATGTAATTATTTTTATTTTTTATACAATGTCACAGACAATGTAAATTTCATGAATATCATAAATTTTACTTTTGGGCACCTACTTATCTATTATTTATTCTGCATATGCATGTTTATTTCTTTAACCTTGTGTGGCGTATATTCAAGTCACACAAGGAAACTTAAAGAAGCAGGGTTAAAGAGCAATTCAAGCCGGCAGAATTTTCATATTTTTTTGTGCTATTTATTTTTATTGCTGGGATTTTTCACTGGCTAAATAAAACATGAGTTAAATATAAAAGTTTGTAATTATTTTTATTTTTTATAAATGCTGTAGTGGTGATAAATCATGCTCTCGCAATCTTCTCAAAGTTACTTTTCTTCTTATTTCTAGGTTCATCTTGATTCACCCAAGTAGTAATTTGAAAATTATTGTTAATATATTCAAGATGATCAGTGGAACTGTAAGAAAGAATGACATGTCATGCTTTAATTTAACTTGTTGACTACTATAGATAATGTCAGAATATAATATATAAAGCTGAAGAGTTTGTTTGTTTGGTTGAACGCGCTAATCTCAGGAACTACTGATCCGATTTGAAAAATTTTTTCACTGTTAGATAGCCCATTTATCGAGGATCCTCTAGTGTCAGAATATTATTGTAACTTTATCAATAACGAGATGAGCCCGCAGTTACACCTGCGTTATTTAAGGCTACTGCTCCACTCCTGAGGCTCATAGCGTGATGTTATATAGCCTATAGCCTTCCTTGATAAATAGGCTATCTAACACTGAAAGAATTTTCCAAATCGGACCAGTAGTTCCTGAGATTAGCGCGTTCAAGCAAACAAACAAACCGTTCAGCTTTATATATTAGTATATTATATTATAAATCAAAATTTTACACACTATTATATGCAAGCTCATCCATAATACATTGGTTATCAAGGTACATGCAACACCTTTATTTAATTTTGAACTCTTAAAAGAGTTTACTTGAATAGTATGAAGAAGCACATAATTATTGTAAATCAATACATTCAAGGAACTTTTTATTGTGTACAGTACTTACTTCTGGTGACTGTTCTGATAGACCTGACTAAGTTTAGGATCTGAAATTTGACTGATGATTGGTCTTCGAATCCTTGATTTGGACTGTTGGCTCCCCAGCCCACTGAAACAGGTAGAATTTATATCAGACACAGAGATTTTAACCACAATATCTTACCAAGAGGCAGCGAGTTAATTAGTAGTAAAGTTACAAAATATCTCTCGGCTGAGTAGCAGCCTAAATAAAATTAAGTCGGTGTATGGTAATTGAAAGTATAGGTTACACATACTTTTTTGCATAAATCTTTCTTCATGCAGCACGCATACTGCATTCAGACACAACAGGGAAGCCTCAAATAGATTCCATAAGGTCAACATATCGAAAAACTTAAATAATTATTTTATTGTAAAGAATTAATACAATTTGTTGTGACAGCTAACTGTGACACTTGTGACAGTGACGTTATCATGACAAACATGCAAGATTTACATGACAAAAGTTTGATGTTGGATTCTTGCCTATGGGTCTTTTGTGAGCACATGTGCGGTGCGAGAATTACTTGTCTAAAATTTTGCATTTTAAGCCTATTTTGGTGTTATTTGTGACCCTGTATCCGTTCGTATTGTTGTATTGGTGCTGTTTTAGTGTTTGTTTGTGTGTATTACAGGTAAGTTCCGTTAGTTACTAATTAATCCTAAGTCTTATGCCCGGACGACCATGAAGGTAGATGAACTGCCTCCTAGCCGCCCGCCAGATCCCATCACATCTCGCGACACGCAGAATGCTCCTGTGGGCAACGTTTCCCAAGACGTATTCACATATTCGCCAGGTTTAACAGTCCCACTTTCTAACTTTGAGTCCGCAGAAAACACCTTACGCCGTAAGGCGAGTGAAGACGACGATGGCCCTCCCCCTCCCAAAAAGCACTCCGTTCACTCTAATCCTCAACCCTATAGTCGTACGAAATACTCCGCAATGGACGTAGCTCCGTTTTTAGTACATGTCCCTAAAAAGTCAGAGGATCTTGCATCCGGCACCACAATCAACCCCATCAACTTTGGCAGATTAATCCTTAAACACAACATTAAAAATGTTCTTTCAGACGGGATAAAAAAAGTAGGTAGGAATAGAATCTCGGTAGAATTCAAAGGGCCAGAGGATGCCAATGCATTCTTAGATAATAAGACATTTACTGAAAAGGACTACACCATCTCCATTCCCACCTACAACATCACGAGGATGGGCATTGTAAAGGGCATTCCCCCGGAATGGTCAGACACTGAAATAGTAGAGAATGTCAAACGCCAACAGGTTGCGGACGCATTCTAAAAGTGAGACGCCTGAATAGGAAGGTCATCAGCGACGATGTAACTGAGTGGAAACCAACATCAGCATTTGTCCTAACACTTGATGGTCAAGTACTCCCTAAAAGGGTTTTTTGTTGCTACAACTCTCTTCCAGTAGAGCTTTATCATTTCCCCACGATCCAATGCTTTGGATGTTGTAAATATGGACACACCAAGGCTCAGTGCCGCTCCAAGCCCAGGTGCTACCGCTGCGGTGGTGAGCACTTTGGTGAGGGATGCTCTGCAGAGGATGCTACCTGTTTCTATTGTTCTGGCCCACATTACGCTAACAGTAAACAATGCCCAGAATCTGTGAGGCAAAAGAATATTAAAATTGCAATGGCTGAGCAATCAATTTCATACCAGGAAGCATTCAAAAAGTTTCCAAACAGTTACAAATCATATGCTGATGTCTCATCCTCTCCCCCTCTAACCCTTTATTCTGCCCCTGCTCCCCCCAATTTCAATACCAGTTCCCACACTCCTTCCTCCATTTCTTACCGTAAAACGGTCTTCCAAAAGCCCAAAACCCATGCCCCTCTCGCCCCCGGTTACGACAAGAGAGCTCATCAAGAGCTCACCAGCAACTATTCTTTCTCGCCCTCTTCTAACGGTTGTGCTCTCCCAAACAACAATTCTTCTCCCACAGAGGACCTCTCTTCAAATGAGTTTGACCTAGTCAGCATTATTTGCTTACTCCTTTCGAAAGTCAACTTACCAGACCACGATGCCCACAACTTAGTTAATTTTATACTTACTCGCAACCATGGACCTCAAGTGTCTCCAGTGGAATGCCAGGAGCGCTCTCCCAAAAAAAGCTGAAATTATTTACCTACTTAATCAATATAAACCTGCCATATTCGCCTTATCTGAGACTTGGCTTCTGCCTCGCGTCAATTTTAATTTTCCAGGGTATAGTACGTTCCGCTGTGACCGTCCTGATGGTTATGGTGGTGCTGCTATCCTCGTTAACAATGCTCTTCCTGCCTCTCCCCTCCTGCTTCCTAGCCATGGAAGTGAAGTTGATGCCGTTGGCATCAATGTCAGTGGTATTAACTTTATTTTTATTTATATTCCCACTCCTAACTCCTTATGTTTTCAGTTTTTAAATAATGTTTGTGCTGTCTTTAGTCCAATTATCATTTTAGGTGATTTTAACTGTCACCACGTCTTGTGGGGATCTGAGCATTGTGATAGTCCGGGAAATGATTTGGTTGACCTATTAGATACTTCTGGTTTATGTGTTGTTAATGATGGTTCTGCTACACGTCTCCCCAGACCTGATCAAGGTAAGAGTTGTGTTGATCTCACTCTGTGCTCAGCCAGTTTGACAGCCATGTTAGAATGGAACCGCTTAAACTCAACCCATAGTAGTGATCATTATCCTATATGCACAACCATCATTAACAAATCCATGCCTGTTAGGGATAAAACTCCTTTGCTAAAACACAGAATCGCCGATGCCAACTGGAGTCTTTATTGTTCTTCCCTCGAGGAAAAAGTCTTGGGCTGTCCACAAATTTGCCAAACCAACCTAAATGTATGCATTTCCCAATATCAAGATGCGATTTCATCATCAGCCGAAGTGTCTATTCCTCTAAAAAAAACAGCTTCTGGGCGAATCTCATCTCCTCCATGGTGGGACAGAGAATGCACAGACATAATTAAAGCCCGTAAAAAAGCTGAATTGAATTATATATGTAACATGACCATGGAAAACTTGATCATATATAACAAGCTGGTAGCGAAATCTAGGCGCTTATTCAGGAAAAAAAAAATATGAAGGATGGAAAAACTTTTGTTTCCCCCTCTCACCATCATCTCCATCAAGCCTTGTTTGGCAGAAATTCAAAAAATTCCGCCGTGGATACTCTTTTTCTAATTCCACTACTATTCCCTGTGAAGTTGCTGTACCCTTTTTAAATAAATTAGCTCCTTTCTTTGTCCCCTCTATGTCTGAGTGTATTTTACCAATAGACGAGGAGACCATTTCAAATGATCCCTTAGACCTTCCTTTCTCTTTAGATGAATTAGATTCTGTGCTCCATTATGTCCGGGACTCTGCACCTGGGATAGATGGATTCCCATATTCATTTTTTAAAATGTCAGGACCCCACAGTCCCTGTTTTTCTACAGCCTACATCCCACATGAGTGGAAAACACAGCTCATCATACCACTATTAAAGTCTGGTAAATCCCCAGACAAGGCAGATCATTTTCGTCCCATTGCCCTTTCTCCTGTTATATGTAAAATTTTTGAACACCTTATCAAAAATAGACTGGAGTGGTTCGTGGAGAGCAGGGGACTTTTGGCGAAATCTCAGTTTGGGTTCCGCAAGGGTTTCTGTACCATGGATAACATTGCGTGTTTTATTACAGATACCCGAATTGCCTTCAGCGAAAATAAATCCGTTTTAGCTGTTTTCTTAGATATCTCCTCAGCTTATGACAGTGTTAATCTTTCAGTTCTCAGAAGTAAGTTACGCCAGCTGAGTATTCCTGTTAAGATGCTACACTGCATATGCAATCTTTTATCTGGTCGTACCGTCAATCTTCATATCCCAGGGAAAAATTTAAACCCCAGATCTGTCTGGCGTGGTCTCCCGCAGGGATCTGTTTTAAGCCCACTACTATATAGTATATATACCTCTGATCTCCACGAATCACTGAATGCCAATTGTCAGATCTTACAATATGCTGATGATCTATGTTTATATGTATCAGGCACATCAGTACTAAATGCAAAAATATCTATGCAAACCTCCCTAGATTCTCTAAATTCCTGGCTCCGCTCTCACGGTCTTCATCTGTCGGCTCCCAAAAGCTCTGTGGTGGTCTTCTCTCGTAAAAGAGCTATACCGGATATCCAATTAAATATTGAAGGATCTCAAATTAAAAGAGAGGATTATGTTAAATTCCTTGGTGTTGTTCTCGATTTAAAATTGACTAGAGTTCCTCACCTTAAGTACACAGTGGGCAAATGTGAAAAGAACGTCAATATTTTACTTGCGCTGGCTGGAGTTTGGTGGGGTGCCCATCCATTTACCCTAAAACTTATATACAATGCCATAATAAGAAGCTTACTTGATTATGGTTCATTCCTCTTGGAGCCCTGTAGCAAGGTTATGTTGGCAAAGCTAGATACTGTGCAATCAAAAACCCTCCGCATTGTACTGGGATGTATGAAATCTACCCCGACCAACGCCCTACAGGTGGAGAGCGGAGATCCTCCTCTATTCCTTCGCAGACAATATCTGGCCGATAGATATCTTTATAGAACTTATTTCCTAAAAACGCATACAATTCTCGGGAAACTCCAACAGTTACATTTATTGTGTCAAGAGGAAGGTTATTGGTCTCACAAAGATCTGCCTCTATTGGTAATCTCATTGAGAAAAATTCATGCTCTAGAGACAAATTGCCCATTGCAACAGTATACCAAATTTCCGCTATATGATAGTCAATATAAAGTGTTAAGTTTTAGACCCAAATTTATTCCATACCTTTGCTTGAATAAAGAATCTGCCCAGGCTAACAGGGAGTTTGTTTCCATTGTGGATGACAGATGGAGTGATCATCATATTTTTTTCACGGATGCATCAAAACTAAACCCAGACAGTAAAACCGGGATCTCAGTCTATTATTCAAATGCCCAAATTATCCTCCAATTTCAATGTCCACCCCAGACATCGGTTTTCACTGGTGAGTGCATTGGCATCCTTGAGGCTTTATTGTTCACCCTAGCTCACTCTACTATCACAAAGACGGTAATATTCTCGGATTCCAAAAGTGCCTTAGAGGCTGTAGTTAAAAACTCTTTCAGGAGTGACATCCGTAGCCCAATTATCATGGAAATAAAAAAATTTCTGTTTTCCTGTTCTGAGAAGGGTATTGAGGTCACACTTGTTTGGATTCCTAGTCATGTTGGTATTCGAGGTAATGAGTGCGCGGACGTAGCTGCCAAGGTTGCTGTTACTAGTAGCCTTGCAGATCATAAATATTATTTTATTTTGACAAATGACTTAATACACTCCTCTAGAACAGATCTATTAAATTCCTGGCAGTCGGCCTGGTCTAATTCTAGTAGGTCCAAAGGAAGTTTATTTGCATCAATCCAACCAGTAATTCCTACTAAACCCTGGTTTTATAAATTTAAGAAAGCCCCTAAAACAGTAACATCTGTCATCTGTAGAATACGCCTTGGGTTCTGTTGTACCCCAGTATTCCTACATAAAATTAGAGTCCGTGACAGTTCTATTTGTGAGTGCGGTCTAGATGAAGGTACTCTAGATCACATTTTCTTAAACTGCCCGTTAAATGACACCACGCCTTTAGAACAAATTATTCTAAAATTAAAAATTCAACGTCCTGTTAATGTGAGACACCTCCTATCATACTTCCCAAACCCCTTCGTGATTAATGCTTTTATTAAATTTATATCAACTAACATGATTAAGTTATAAATATTATATTCTATTGTAAAGTCATAGTTTGTGTTGTAAATATGTGTATTAATAAACTAACACTTGTGTATGTGTCACTTGTTACAGGTCCCGAAAAGATTCCACAGTAGACCAACAATAACCAATAACTGCTAAGTTGTGCTTAACTTTTTAAGGCTCCAGTACACAATGGTCCATGATGGGCCACTGCAGGCCATCGCCGTTGTATACACACGCCTACACACCAAAGTATGCTAAACAAGTATAAACTGATCGTTTAATGTGCGGCAAGATAACACAAAGCGAGACCATGATAAACTGGTTTTGTTTAACTTGATGTGTAGCCGTGTGTACACGGGGTACGGCGATGGCCTGTAGTGGCCCATCATGGACCATTGTGTACACGGGGTGATGGTATACAGTGGCGGGCAATTGTCAATCGTGGCGCGCAATCGGGATGTTGTCGGTTTTTTGGGCACACTTCAAAGGAATCGTGGCGTAGCGTGGCCTGTGGTGTTCACACAATGGCCCATTGTTTAGTTCGTCACCGACCGCAGACCGGGATAGTGCACTTTTTGCTTTATGTATATAGAAGGCAGTAAAAGAAACTGTATATTGAATATATTTACAAAATAATTATACAGTTATGCTATGAATCAGTAATGGAGCAAAAATCTAAAAAAATAATTCTGTCTGTTTGTACACGCTAATCTCGGAAGTTACTGGACGGATTTGAATGAAACTTTTTTTTATTATATTGCTATTAGGTCAGGCGATATATATGCTAAAATTGATTTTGGAAAGTGGAACATCTGATGCAGAACCACAACAACCCAGCGTAACTATAAGACATAAAAATTGTGGTGTGGCAAAAAACATTTCACATGATGAGCATTTTTTGATAAGCGATTAAAATTTGAAGATCTCGAACATCTGATGTGGAACTTAAAGAGCCCAGCTACACTATAACATACAGGCTTGCCTTTTTAGCAAAACTTGTTCAGTCTGATGAGCATTATTTGTTGACTTATCGAAGATTTGAAACATCTGATGATGAACTATATAAATTCATCTGCACTATTCTATACAGACTTGAAGGCTTAGCAGTAGTTGTCCAGTATGACAAGGATTTTCTGTTGAAAGATCAATATTTATAACTAATTATTCGATCAATTAAAGACCCGAGGCAGGACACAGGATAGTTTTTATCGCGATAACTTACATCCACGCGGGTGGAGCCACGGGCGACAGCTAATATATATATGTATACTAGAGGGCGCCAGCAACTTCGCCTGCATATTTTTTTAAATTTACCCGTTTTGGCCGATCCCTGCACCCCTACGGTCCCCAAGGAACATACATGCCAAATTTCAGCTTCCTGCGCCCAATAGTTTCGGCTGTAGCGTGTCTGTCAGTCAGTCAGTAACGCAAGGATTTTATATATTAAGATTTTTTTATTTATTGTCTCACGCCTCTATCCCCGAAGGGGTAGGCAGAGGTGTAAATATTACACCCACATTTCGTCATGAATTTTTAGGTCCTACGTAATAGAGGGCGAGCCTATTGCCGTTACCGGGCACATCACCAGACTTCGGGCTGCTACTGAGTATTCGGAAAAACCCAGTAACGCTTTTGCCCCATCCAGGAATCGAACCCGGGACCTCCGATCAGTAGTCACATACGCTATGCACTGGATCACGGAGGCAGTATATAATATGTATAAATATACTAGATGAGCAAGCGGTTACACCCGCGTTATTTAAGTCTTTGTCCGCTCTCGTGGCTCATAGCGTGATGTTATATAGTCTATTAGATAGCCTCCCTCGATAAATGGGCTATCTAATAGAGAAAGATTTTGTTGAGATTAATCGCAAGATTAGATAGCCGTGGCCGCAATTACTTCCACGTCCATCGCAACTGATTTGCCAGGCAGCAATGAGCCATGCGCCGTTGTGTGAACACCAAGTGATCGTGGCGATGGCCTGCAGTGGCCCATCATGGGCGACTGCAGGCCATCGCCATTGCGTACGGTACCTAATGGCGATGCATGTTCACACAATGGCGGGCGATGGCCTGCAGTGGCCCATCATGGACCATTGTGTACTGGGCCCTTTACACATGTGCGACCATTACCCGACATTGGCAGGAATTGTCGAAAAAGCCGGCAGATTGCCATAAATTTAAAAAAAAAAAGTTTGATGTTCGAACACCATTCCGATTTACGGTACCTATAGAGTTAGAGACTTAGAGTTTAGACAATCAGATTATAAACTGTATAGGCTCTTGGTATAGGCTTATTTCTACTTTGATTAGTGCAAGTGCGTTTAGCTTTAACTTGGCTATAACATATGGATCGGGCCACTGACATTGACCTAATATTCGTTATTATCAAGTATTACTTTACTCTATGGTTATTACCTACCGGCCCACGAATTTTCTGTTTCGTGTACCGACCGGTTTCAATATTCGATCTTACCATGGATTTCGAGATATTATGTCAAATAATACATTATATGTATCTCAAACACATATTCCATATTCTTAGTCACACCTTAGTCAAACACATACATATGTACGTGGTCTCAATCTCTAAATATAGGATAAATCGGATATTGAATTCAGGGGTAAATCTCCGTTATTTTATAGCAAAACCTCAGAGTAAAACTGTTTCTTGACTAATATTCTTTTGTATCTTTATACATAGCATTACTGTGTGAGAAGTATGTACCTATGTTGGGAAGACGTTTGTAAATGTTCAATTTCAACGTATAAGCCGTAACTATAATATAATTTGTTCTTTGTATTGCATGCAATGCCTACCTAATCTAATGGTTTACTGTTTAATCGTATAACGGTTCTAAAACTTTTTAGAGATGTACCTAATCCTTTTAGATAGCCAAATATTTGGTGGAGCCCCAAGATAACATTAGTCTTATGTATACTTTAAAACCACTTATTTTACTGACGTAAATCTTTGTATATTTTATATTTATTTTGTCACTGATTGCCTCCATGATTCAGTGAATAACCTATGCGTTTGTTGGTCGAGAGATCCCGTGTTCGATTACCGATTCGGGCAAAAGTGTTACTGAGTTATTCCGTATTCTCAGTAGCAGCAAGCCAGCAACGAAGTCTGGCAATATGCCCGACAACGTCAAAAGGCTCGCCCCCTTTTTCGTGGGTTCTAAAATGCATAGCCCAATGTGGGTGTAATAATTACAACTACTGTATATCTCTACAGGGCATCGGTTCGCCACGTCACGCCTCCCTCGTTATTTCTGTTATGTGTGAGTGTACATTTGAGGACTAGTCGACCCCAACGGCTTCGCACGCACATATTTTCGAATTGCCCGTTTTGCCCGATCCCGTGGGAATTTCGAGAAATCCCGTCTTAGTGCACCCCTACGGTGCCCAAGGAACATACATGCTAAATTTCATCTTCTTGTGACCAGTAGTTTCGTCTGTAGCGTGTCTGTCAGTCAGTCAGTAACGCAAGGATTTTATATATTAAGAAGATAATAAATGAAATCGAGATAAATATTTCACTTGCATTTATTGGCATACAACCATAGAGTACAAAGGTTAGGTGCCGACTGGCGTGCCGCCTATGCCTATCTTAAGCTAACAATTACAAAATATGATACCTGTGTACTGCGGGAGGTATTTTCACATCTTTGGACTTTCATAATAGGAAGGGTGGTCCTTCTCATTCAACTCGTCTCACCAGCCTATTACAGATCACTGCTAGAGGCAGGCCTCCCCAGGGTATGCCACAAGACCCATTCCCTCGTTTTCAAATTATCGGTCCATGGGACCATGCTTTTCATAGCTTTCTGCTTTTCATAGCTTTCTGAGTGACATGTAGTGTAGGCAGTGCATTCCATGAAACTGGGCTGCAGTTTCAATGGAGTTGAAGGCATTTTTGTAATTCACAAAAGCCAGTCACAGCTGCCGGTTGTACTCTTCGGATTTCTAATAACCTACAAAACAGGTAGGGGTATCAACACGCTTCAGCTTTAAAGTTCTGCTATCCGAGGCACGAGGCAAGCGATAATTAATTACTTCGAAAATTTACTGGCAAGGATTCTAACCCGAGTCCTGCGCATAGCAGTCTGTTGATATCTTCACTAGGCTATCGCTGCTTACCTAAGTACCTAACAAAATATTTCGGATGATAGTACTTACATACATACATACATAGACTCACGCCTGTTTCCCCGAAGGGGTAGGCAGAGGCATATTAAACGCCCACTTTTCGCCAGTGTTTTGATCCCACGTAATAGGTGGCGAGCCTATTGCCGCTTATCGGGATATTTTGTTTGCTTGAGCCTCGTCCGTTGATCGGCAGGTGCGCCACTTGCAGGTGAGGTTGGCTTCTTGGTGGGAACCCTTTGCACCCTATGCACCTGATAGTACTTATATCTGTATATCATTTAATTTTATTATCCGATTGTTATCAATCGCTGGTAAACATAGCATACAACAAGTACTATACTACTTTAAGTTGCATTCAGATTAGAATCTAAATCGATTAAAATTAATTTTGCTGTATTCTACTATCTAGATTAAGTAATTTTGGGTCCGCGGAGCACATTTTGAGAATAAAGAGATGCGAGCTGATAGATACTTACCTACCTAAATATTCAAATCAGATAGACAGCAAGAAACCATTATTTTTGTCAGAGAGGTTGGTTTACATAATATAATTATATAGTCTAAGATTTTTGTATTAAATATATTTTTGTATAAAATATTAAATTTACTACCTAAATCAATATATATTAAATAATGAAATATAAAATAAATAATTTAATTTTATTATATTATTATGTATTGTTGTGATCGTGGAATAACTCCAAATTTTGCGATGGTGATGGTGATGGTAATGGTGTAACTTATTTTTGTATTTCAGAACGGATCACAGAGTTTGACAGAATCAATTTTAATGTCATAAAAGACCACAGAGTACATTTAAAAGACTCAAGACTCATACAACAACTGTCAATCAATTTTATTTATTTGCATTTTATGCACTAAGCCGGCGTGTATTGTGATAAAATTTTAATGAAAATACATAATTCTTACGAGATTAGTCGAGAAGCACTGGAGCAGGGATATTACATCTATAAGAATGTCTAATTCTGAGGCAGAAGGTACTCCGGGCACTAGCGGCAATGTTTTAACAGGCGTTTTGAATACAAAACCAGAAACATTAACGAATAATCAGAAAAAAAAGACCAAAAGGTCAAATAAAAAGCTCAAATCTATGTCTGAAGGTACGTTTTTATCCAACTGTATACTTTATTAACAAAACTTTGATGCGGAGGCGCTTGTGTGGTATTTTTTATTTACTGGAGGATGTACTCGTTTCTGCCCGATTCCGTGGGAATTTTGCAAAAACCTTTCTTAGTGTACCCCTGCACTATCCAAGGAACAACCATGCTAAATTTCAGATCCTTATAGTGCAAAGTTTCGGCTGTGTCTTGTCTGTCAGTCAGTAATGCAAGAATTTTGTATATACAGATTTTAGATAATCTTTGTAAGAAGTTTGGGTACTTTGTCTTACAGGAGTTTTTAACCGTAATGTAGTATTACGGTTAAAAACTCCTGTAAGACTACTGAATATATTTATTATTTTATTTATTTATAGACTCACGCCTGTATCTGCGAAGGGTAGGCAGAGGTGTAATACTACACCCACATTTCGCCATGAATTTTTAGGTCCCACGTAATAGGGGGCAAGCCTATTGCCGTACATTACCAGACTCCGTGCAGCTACTGAAAATTTCCTAACAGAAAAACCCAATAACACTTTGCCTGACCTGATAATCAAACCCAAGACCTTCCAATCCCACGTGCACATTTATGCCGAGACCAACGAGGCTGAATATAAATAAAATTTAAAAGCTGTGTCAAGCCTATTGATTGCATAGGGGTTCAGTGTATTATTTGTATAATTTGGACATCATATTTGTTCATTTACATGGCAAAACAAGCTACTATACACTTATTTTATACATACATAGACTCAGGCCTGTTTCCCCGAAGCGGTAGGCAGAGGCATATTAAACGCCCACTTTTCGCCAGTGTTTTTATTCCATGTAATAGGTGGCGAGCCTATTGACGTAATAGATGGCGAGCCTATTGTAACTTATTTTATGTAAATAATAATTACATGTGTAGTCCATAGCACTTCACATATTAAGTGTAATAGAGTCAAACAACATACAATCATGTAGTTTACGTAAACTGCACAAAATAATTTAATTGACATTTGCAGACATAGCAGAATTTTTTTTGAGTGAGACTGGTGACAATACTGTCTCAGAAAACACTATGGAACCTGAGATTCCTGAAAGCACAAAGGTTGGGAAGCAAAGTAAAAAAAAGATTTCAGCTTCTAAAGGCAAAGGAAAGAAGACTCAAAATAAATCTAACATAGATAGTCCAGTGATATCAGCATCTGAAGAAGACATAAGTAATGATTCACAATTATCAACTTCTAATACTGATAAGACTACTACAGCAAATGCTTCAAAGACGACCCTGTTACCTAATGCAGAAAGTTCTTCCCAAGAGGAGTTAGAACTGGATTCATCACATGTAGCAAATATGTATTCAGACCCACAACCATCTACATCCAGTAGTGATACTCCATCCAACATCACGTTGAACAAAAAGCGTGTTAACCTCTACGCACCTGATACTGGCTCACAGATGTACCAAGCTAAAGGTAATCTTGTAACACCACCAATCATCACCAAGAATCTACCAAAGGTATTCCAGTTCTTACCGATTCATGGGAAACCAGACCCAAACACCACTTTACATGAGTTCTACAGAAACAAAGTGAGGGAATATGTTGGCTGCGGGCTTACTGATGACGAATTTAATGATTTGGAGAATTATTGCAGGTTTGTAGAAAAATTACAATGTATAGATTGGTTTGGTGTATGTATTTGTTAATTGGAATTTTTTGTAGCGTTAATATTTTTGTTTTTGTACCTTATGTTATTACTCAGTCTTTGGCCGAGCGAAATGTCTTGTATACCTAGTTTTAAGGCGAATATTAAAGACTATTCATAAATTTTGAATACTTTATCTAGTCTGCTGACTTCATCCTTATGTGTTAGTGCTATTCCAATGTAAAAAAATTATTACTGCAAAGTTTATTCAAATGTGTTCAGTCGTTTTTGCATGAAAGAGTTACAAACATCCATCCATTCTGTCCGTGTGGTGACGGATTAAGAATACGGAATGTCACCACCCCATATCATCCCATGGGTGTCGTAAGATCCGACAGAGGGAGCATATTATGCAGAGAACAGCACTGTAAGAGAAGGAAAACTTGATACCAACCCGTTTGGCCAATTCCTCCTTTCAAAGGAGAGGCCTCGTCCGCCTAGTCCAGCAGTGGACTGTTAAAGGCTGATGATGATAATCCATTCTGTCAAGCTATGGCATTTATAATAGTATTAAAAATAAGTTTTTCTAATTGCCAGCCCTGAGCTCCTGAAAACTGGTAATGAAATAAAGATGCAAACAAATGTTCCAGTCATGGGATTGTTAACTGCAAATATATTACACAATCACTTTACACAGCCAGAACAGAAGGGCGACCCGCCAAACTTGGTCATCCTCAAGAAAAATAAGCATAGACTGGAGAAGGACACAAGAGGGTTGTTTACTAAAAAGCTAAAGTATAGAGGTGTGAGGATTTTACCGTTTGCACAAGAGGTAAGTGATATTCATGTCAATTTTTTTTTTTTTTTTTCTCTTTGTATCAGCAATCAGTCTTTGGACTATGAGCTGATGAGTTGTAGGCCAATAAGTTGTGGAGAGTGTGCACTCCAGTGAGAGCACTACTCGAGCTGTAGTTAGGCTACATCCTGTCTGGTAGCTTCAATATGTCGTGCCTTTTAAGCCGTTTTGGATAAGACTGAGTATTTAGCTGGAGTGCCAGCTCATTTGGATGTTCAGCGAGTCTGTGTTGATATTTTCCGGAGTATAGCCGGATTTCTTCTCTTACGGAATTCATTTTAAAGTTTTCGTGTATTTCGTCATTGGTGACAAACCAAGGAACATTGGCAATTGTTCGTAGAATGGTATTTTGAATTCTTTGGATGACTTATATTGGAGTTACTAGCACTGCCCCACAGTTGTACCCCGTAAGTCCATATTGGTTTGAGTATGATTTTGTATATTAGCAACTTGTTGTCAATGTTCAGTTTACTGTTACGACCCAACAACCACAGCAAAGTCTTGAATTTTAGTTTTAGTTCCTCTCTTTTGGCTTTAATGTGATTTTTCCATGTCAGCCGCCTATCAAGGTGCATTCCCAGGTACTTTACGCTATCGCTTTGTGGTAACAAGTTGCCACATAGGTATACTGGCGGACAATTGCTCTTTCTCAGGGTGAATGTTATATGTATCGATTTGGAGGTACTAGCTTTTATTTTCCATTTGGACAACCAGACATCTATCTCGTTTAGTCCGCACTGTAGTAGTTGTGATGCATGGGCTGGATTGTCGCTACTAGCCAATATAGCAGTATCGTCAGCGAATGTGGCTGTAGTTATTCCCGGTACCTCAGGCAAATCTGCAGTGTAAATTGAGTATAGGACAGGTCCCAGTACCGACCCCTGCGGCACACCTGCTTTTATGTCATAAAATTTTGAGCAGTCTTCGCCTTCTTTTACTTGAAATACTCTTCCATCCAGGTATGATTTTATGAGTGTAATAGGCATGGGCGTTTTCAGATTTTTCCGCAAACTGATACAAATTCGATTTCAGATACTGAAATCGATTTCAAAAACCGATTTTAGAAATCGATTTCTGTAGCGGATGTCGGAGCGACGAGCGTAGTTACTAGTTGCGTAGACAAACGCAAACAATCGAATTCTTATTGTATTGTCATGTCATGCGTCCATATTTCGCTTGGTTTGCTTGACATATTGAAAAAGAAAACCTACTAACTACCTAAAACTAATTGTTAAAAAACTCAGTCGCCAAACAAACTAAAATTACACAACACGAATTGTTTCTATTTATTTACACTTTACAATCCTAACCTACTAACTACCTAAAACTAATTGTTAAAAAACTCAGTCGCCAAACAAACTAAAAATGCACAACACGAATTGTTTCTATTTATTTACACTTTACAATTCTAACCTACTAACTACCTAAAACTAATTGTTAAAAAACTCAGTCGCCAAACAAACTAAAATTACGCAACACCAATTGTTTCTATTTATTTACACTTTACAATCCTAACAACGTAACAATAAAACTTTTTAAATCCTAATAGTATAACTTTCACGAAAACCAAATATAGGTACTTAATTTTATTATTATTACGCGCGCACCGCACTGCACGTGTTGATCAAGTCAAACTCAAAACTCTCCAAACATAAATCCCTAATAACTATTAAAACTATTTGCATTTTTCAAAACAAACATTAAATAGTTGCAATCTGAATTAGATCTTATCGCCTCGATGTTTAGTTTTATTTTTTCTATTCAATCTGCAATTCATAAAACCGCCAAAATCCATAACGCACTAGGTACTACGACTGGCTTGCTTGGCAACGATCGATATTCGCTTCATCTCTTTTGCTCTTTAAACGGATCACTAAGTAAGAAAGAAAAGGATATGAAATTCGCTCTCTCTCATTCTAACTAAGTTAATCGTTGGGTAGAGTGAAAGAGAACGAATGAATATGAAAACTATCGAAAACTTAAGCTTTAGATTTACTTTGTAGTTTGGTTGCGCTTGCACAGTTTCCGTTTGGTTTGGATTAGATTGTTTGCGTTATCGTGGTATTGTTTTACGTTTTCTAAAATCGGTTTTCTCATATTGGAATATCGATACGATACGATTTCTGACTGCAATCGGATTTCAGTTTCGTTTTGATATATCGGTCTCATGCCTAGAGTGTAAAGAAATTGTATGGGAAACAATTCTTAATCTTATATAGTAGACCTTCATGCCATACTTTATCGAACGCCTGTTGTATGTCTAGAAATGCGGACGAACAATACTCCTTTCTTTCTAAGGCATCTCTAATTTTGTTGGTGACCCGATGGACTTGTTCTATGGTGGAATGGTACTGCCTAAAACCAAATTGATGGTCAGGGATAACCTTCTCGGCTTCAATAATGGGTCGTAGTTTGTGCAGAATGATCTTTTCACAAGTCTTGGATAAGATTGGCAGTAGGCTGATAGGCCTGTAGGACTAGACTTCATTTGGAGGTTTTCCTGCTTTATGAATCATTCTTATCTGAGATATCTTCCACATGGATGGAAAGTACTGGACCCTCAGAATGCTGTAATATAAAACAGTTAGGAATACTACAGCCTTTTTAGGTAGTTGCTTGAGGATTTCTGCCGTGATCAGATCAACTCCTGGTGCTTTCTTATTTGTAAGGTCATGAATTGTTCTCCATACTTCTTTTACAGTGGTTGGTTTCAAAGGCAATGACATCTGAAATGGTTCTTCCAGAGCTTTGAGTACTTGATGTTCGTGTTCCATATCCATTGTCGAATTTGGTAAGAATACAGATGCCAAATGATCAGCAAATACGTTTGCTTTTTCTAGAGCTGATTTAGCCCACTTATTATTATTATTTCTCAGCGGTGGCTTAGCCTCTTGGGGTCTATTTAGAGCTTTAGTAAATTTCCAGAGAGAATAGTTAGTAGAAGCTGTTGGAGTTAGTGATTCCAGCTTTACCTCCAGTGTAGAATTATGCCAGTCTTTTATTAAGCACTTTAATTCTTTTGTCGCTTTATTGAGGTTTCTTTTGTCCTCACTGTTTCGACTTTGATGCCATATTCGCCGAAGTCTTCGTTTTTCCAGAATTCGTGTCCTTATTTGCAGAGGGAGGTTCACAGTACGGGGATTGTGTTCAATGAATGGCGTAGTTAGTCGAGCAGACTCTTGTATAAGTAATGTGATAATTTTCGTTGCATTATCAATGTCTTCTGGTGACTTTAGTGCGATTTTTAAGTTTATATTATCCTCTATATATTCTCGAAATGAGTCCCAATCTGTGTTTTTATTAGTGAGTGATGGTGGCTTCTCTATGTCAATCACCATAGTGCTCACCGTAAGAAGTACAGGGGTGTGGTCCGAACTACTGTCCAGGCATGGTTCAGCCTTGAGATAATGTTTAGACAGACCCTTGATAACAAAGAAGTCCAGGAGATCTGGAATCTTACCAGTGTCAGTGGGCCAGTAGGTTGGTGATGCTGCGGATATTGCATAAAGGTTATTAACTGTCAAACAGTTTTGCAGTTGCCTGCCTCTAGTTGTAGTTAATCTAGACCCCCAGTGTGTATGTTTCGCGTTCCAGTCTCCGCCCGCAATAAATCGTCCACCCAGCGTTTTAAAGAAGAGGGAGAACATTGTGTCATTTATTTTGTGTTTTGGCGGGCAATATACAGCAGTAATATTGAAGAATCCGGTGCTGTCTTCTAAGACCACTACTGTCGCCTGAATTGCCTCTGTTTTAAATTCAGGAAGAAGATGATGTTATGATGATTCATGTCAAATAAGATACAAAAAAGCTAAATGTTATCAAACACTCCAAAAACACTGAGCAAGGCTACTCTTACTTACTTTTTACCAAAGGATAATGGGTAAAACTATATGGAGCCCATACCCAAAATATCAAATTGACTCTAGCATTATGAACCATACCTGGTTTTGTTACTCTTTAGTAGTTTAATTAATTATATGACAGCATGTCATTCTTTGCCTCTGGATACACTCTTACCCATTCTCCTTTATATTAAAATTTCAGGAAAATGCTGATGAAGAGCCTACTGCTAAAGAACCAAAAGAGGATGATGATGTGGAGTTAGAGCCTGGCACTGATATATTGTACCGAGTGCGGATATACAGACCTTACACCTACAGCTTGGCGAAGGACCGATTTGTATGTATATTTTATTTGTATGATGTACTTTTTATAATCTCTATAAGGAAACTTCATGAGTAGGATTTTCTGTATTAATTAGTATTTCAAGATTGATATGTTGGGTTTGTCCTGTGAACTGTAAGCAGTTCTCATAGATATACACATTATGTCCGTATATTGATTATTTTTAGTTAAAGCAGAGTTATCGACGTCCTGTCCTGTATATCGACGAAATATATTGAATATATACATTTTGAAAATATGTATTAAAAAATACGAATAAATTTGGCTTAGAATGCTAGCTTTGCAGGCCAAAATTAAATATTCCGCGACTTTATGGTTAATGGTTATTGGAACCGGTAGAAATGCCAGGCTGATAGGCATGGGCGTTTTCGGATTTTTCGGCAAACCGATACAAATTCGATTTCAGATACAGAAATCGATTTCAAAAACCGATTTTAGAAATCGATTTCTGTAGCGGATGTCGGAGCGACGAGCGTAGTTACTAGTTGCGTAGACAAACGCAAACAATCGAATTCTTATTGTATTGTCATGTCATGCGTCCATATTTCGCTTGGTTTGCGTGACATATTGAAAAAGAAAACCTACTAACTACCTAAAACTAATTGTTAAAAAACTCAGTCGCCAAACAAACTAAAATTACACAACACGAATTGTTTCTATTTATTTACACTTTACAATCCTAACCTACTAACTACCTAAAACTAATTGTTAAAAAACTCAGTCGCCAAACAAACTAAAATTACACAACACGAATTGTTTCTATGTATTTACACTTTACAATCCTAACCTACTAACTACCTAAAACTAATTGTTAAAAAACTCAGTCGCCAAACAAACTAAAATTACGCAACACCAATTGTTTCTATTTATTTACACTTTACAATCCTAACAACGTAACAATAAAACTTTTAAAATCCTAATAGTATAACTTTCACGAAAACCAAATATAGGTACTTAATTTTATTATTATTACGCGCGCACCGCACTGCACGTGTCACCTAGGTCAAGTGAACAAATAAACATTGATCAAGTCAAAACTCTCCAAACATAAATCCCTAATAACTATTAAAACTATTTGCAATTTTCAAAACAAACATTAAATAGTTGCAATCTGAATTAGATCTTATCGCCTCGATGTTTAGTTTTATTTTTTCTATTCAATCTGCAATTCATAAAACCGCCAAAATAAATCCATAACGCACTAGGTACTACGACTGGCTTGCTTGGCAACGATCGATATTCGCTTCATCTCTTTTGCTCTTTAAACGGATCACTAAGTAGGAAAGAAAAGGATATGAAATTCGCTCTCTCTCATTCTAACTAACTATTCGTTGGGTAGAGTGAAAGAGAACGAATAAATATGAAAACTATCGACAACGTAAGCTTTAGATTTACTTTGTAGTTTGGTTGCGCTTGCACAGTTTCCGTTTGGTTTGGATTAGATTGTTTGCGTTATCGTGGTATTGTTTTACGTTTTCTAAAATCGGTTTTCTCATATTGGAATATCGATACGATACGATTTCTGACTGCAATCGGATTTCAGTTTCGTTTTGATATATCGGTCTCATGCCTACAGGCTGATGTATAATATGTATAATACTATCCTGCTAAGTCTGGATAACCGTGCCCAACAAGTCGGTCTTAAGATGGACATGGACAAGACGAAAATCATGTCTAGCGTCCATGTCGTACCTCCTCCTATTCAGGTTGGGAACTCTACACTCGAAGTTGTCGACAAGTACGTTTAACTGGGACAAATGATTCAATTAGATACCTAGGTCAAACTTTGAGAAAGAGGTCATTCGTCGAATCCAACTCGGTTGGGCGGCGTTCTGGAAGTTACGGCATATCTTCATGTCCGATACCCCCAAGGTCTCAAGACGAAAGTCTTTGACCAGTGTATGTTACCAATAATGATCTACGGCGCTGAGACGTGGTCGCTAACTATGGGCCTTATTCGAAAGGTCGGGGTCACTCAGATGGCGGTGGAGAGAGCTACGCTCGGAGTTTCCCTGTGAATTCGAACAAAAATGAGGAGATCTGCAGGAGAGCCAAAGTCACATAGCTTGAAGAACCGATGGCCGTTCGGGCAGGCGGGTTCTGGAGTGGCGACCACGTACCGGACGACGCAGCAGGGGTAGGCCTCCTGCAAGATGGACCGACGATCTGGTTAAGATCGCGGGGAGCGGTTGGATGCGGGCGGCTCAAAATCTGTCTGTGTAGAGAACCTTGGGGTAGGCCTATGTCCGGCAGTAGGCTGACATCATGAAGTCTGGATGGATAAATCCAGATACACCTTCATTTGACCGTAATGGGACCCTACGGAAATCCGTCAAAAGCCGAGGAGACTATTTTACAAAAAGATTGATTAAAACCACCATAATAACTAAGTTATCGTGTATTTCAGACCCGTTCCCGCCACTCAGTGTTCTGCTGCGACGTGCTACTAACGGGCCGACACATGCTGACGGCTCTGCGCGACCGTTTCGTATGCCACAATGACTTCGATATGCGAGTCGATGTGTCGTCTCATCCGGACGTACTACCCACCACTAAGGCTAAGGTTTGTAAGATAGATAGGTAATTAAAAAGAATCTATCCTGATCAATATACGAAGCAATTTCTATTAATTTTAACGTCTACCTATTATTTTAACTCCATTAAAAGCGGGTAAGCACTAAGTCCGAAATCGTCAAAATACGATATGAAGTAGCCGTAGAACAATTTTAATTATTACTATACGAAAGAGCAGTGGACTGAAAGAAGATGTTGTGACAAGGATTGAGAAAGGAATTGGACACGTGGAGCAAATGAGTGAAGAAAGAATGACGAATCAGATATTATATGGCAAATGTGTGTGGGCAAGTCGGTCGCGGCAGACCTCGGCGGACATTCGTCGACCAAATTGGAGGCATGCTAAGAAACGGAAAGGTCCGAAGTACCCGAAACCGGCGAGCATGTATGAAAAGAGTAATGAGTGTGGAGGAAGCGCGTGAGGTTTGTAAGGACAGGAGCAAGTGGCGTTCTGTTGTCTCTGCCTACCCCGACGGGAAAAAAGCGTGAGTATATGTATGTATGTATTTCTATAGTATATTGCGCACTGCGTCTAACATCGGTCATCCAATATCTATCGAATACGGTGCGTGAATTTTAGAGCTGTCTTCACGGATTTGGGTCGGACGTAGTGCGAAATCGCCCTAACTGTGCCATGTTGCGCACACATTTCTCCAATAGTACAAAGTTTTCTATACACCTTTGTATAAATATAAATACTTACGTTTGTTAGGCTGGTTATCCACTGGAGTGCACAGGAGCTGAGTCTAATAGAACTAATTAAAATCGATAAAAAGGCCGCTATTCTCTGTATAAAAGCTAATATTCTGCCCTATCTGGTTGGACTTGGTTACAACCTAGATAACGCTGAACGATCATGATGATCCAGCTAAAATAGTAGTAGAATTTATCTCAATAAAGACGAGGTCCAGTGAACTACACTTAGCAGATTCTCAGACAAATGATTTGAAATCGTCTTCTTTCCAGGAAGTGTTCCCCTCCGGATTTCTATTCATAAACAACGTGTTCTATGTGGACACGCGAGAAGGCTGCATCGACTACAGCGCCCCCATCCGCGACTGGGCGATCAAGCGAAACATCGGCGACTTCCCTAAGAAGGACATGTGCAAAGTACGAATGGAGGATCTTGTACTTAAGCTGGGTTATCCTGAGGTAAGTTAAAGAGGGTTTTGCATGAGAATCTATTAGCTTTGTTAGATAATCCATATTGTTTGGCATCCCAAGAAGTAAGTATACCCCAGCTTTGCTAGACCTACTACAGTGTAAATTAGGCATGGGCGTTTTCGGATTTTTACGCAAACCGAAAAAGATCCGATTTCAGATTTTGAAATCGATTTCAAAAGCCGATTTTAGAAATCCATTTCAGTAGCGGATGTTGGAGCAGCAAACAATCGAAATCTTATTGTATTTTAGGCATGAGACCAATCAAATCAAATAAAACTCTCCAAAAATAAATAATTCCTAATAACTATTTGCAATTTTCAAAATAAACATTAAACAGTTGCAATCTGAATTAGATATTATCGCCTCGATAGTTAGTTTTATTTTTTCTACTCAATCTGCAATTCATAAAACCGCCAAAATCCAAAACGGTTCGCTTGCTTGGCGACAATTCGCTTCATCTCTTTCGCTCTTTCAACGTATCACTAAGTTAGTAAGAAAAAGAAATGAAATTTGCTCTTTCTCATTCTAACTAACTAGTCGTTTGGTAGTGTGAAAGAGAACGAATGAATATGAAAACTATCGAAAACGTAAGCTTTAGATTTACTTTGTAGTTTGGTTGCGCTTGCACCGTTTGGTTCGGATTAGATTGTTTGCGTTATAGTGGTATTATTTTGCGTTTTCTAAAATCGGTTTTCTCACATTGGAATATCGATACGATACGATTTCTGACTGCAATCGGATTTCAGATTCGTTTTGATATATCGGTCTCATGCCTAAATGTAATAGCTGCCTATCCGACTATTTATGCTGATATGATAAATTTCACAATAGTTAGCAAGTCTATTTTTTTGTGACTCGGTGAAAACTCCATTCGATTCGTCTCGACTCTGCTGCTCGGCCTTATAAAGTGTGATCGGCCGAGTTGAACTGGCGGAGGTGGTATGTGATCCCCTTCCTTCTTGTGCAAAAACAGTGCAAGAAGGGATGCTCCGTGCAAGTGAAATTAATTTTATGCCTTCTTTTATCTAGTAAAACTTGCCAAATTATTGAGTCTCATTAATCACTCAACTGAAGCAGCGATAGCTGAGTGGAGAGACCGACAGACTGCTACGCAGAGGGCCTCGGGTTCGAATCCACGGCACGCACCAATGACTTGTCGGAGTTAAGTGCGTATTAAATTGTTAATTATCGCTTGCTAATCAGTGAAGGAAAACATCGTGAGGAAATCTGCATGTCTGAGAGTTCTCCATAATGTTCTCGAAAGACATGTGAAACTGCCAACCCGCACTTGGCCATCGTGGTGGACTATGGCCTTACCCTTCTCATAGTGAGAAGAGGCCCGTGCCCAGCAGTGGGACAGTATAAGGGGCTGATGATGACGAATCACTCAACACAATATAACACTCAAAATTTTAATAATTTCGTTGACTTCGTTCGACGCGACGCGTAAGCGACTGCTAAGCCGAAGGTCGCGGGTTCGATTCCCGCACAAGTCAAACATTTGTGTGCATGAACATGGATGTTTGCCTTGGTCTGGGTGTTTCTATGTATAATATGTATGTATTTACAAAGAAAAAAAGAAAGTATATATGTATGTTTATCCATTGTCTAGTACCCATAGTACAAGCTCTGCTTAGTTTGGGACTAGATGGTGTTGTGTGAATGTGGTAGAATATTATATTATACTAGAGGATGCCAGCAGCTACGCCTGCATTTTTTTTTATTTACCCGTTTTGGCCGATCCCGTGGGAATTTCGGGAAATCCCTTCTTAGTGCACCCTTACGGTCCCCAAGGAACATACATGCCAAATTTCAGCTTCCTGCGCCCAATAGTTTCGGCTGTAGCGTGTCTGTCAGTCAGTCAGTAACGCAAGGATTTTATATATTAAGATTATAATAATTTTCTATTCTCAGGTATACATCCACCAAGGCAACTGCGAGCACATTTTCGTATTCTCAGAAGTTCGTCTCCTTAACCCGAACGATCCGTTGCGCTTCTCCAACTATCCCTGCTCTACGGCCATAGCGCAAAACCAAACAGTATACTGCACTACTTGCGCAGAGTTCAGCGCAAAATGGATCGTAGTGGGCAGTGATAGGGTCCCTTTTGACCCTGGCTTCTTCTGTGATACTTGCTTCAAGCAGTATATGTATAAGGATGGGCAGAAGATTGGTAATTTTAAGGCGTATAGATACAGAGGGAATGCATTGAATGTACTGAAACCGCAGTGAAGATGTTTTGTTGGAGATGGAATCATGGTATTACTGTAAGCAATGAATACAGATTTATAAAAGAAGCGCATTTCTTAACGATTTCGTGTGCCGATTCCAATTGGCGAATTGGCTACACGTCGGTGTAGTTCGTAGTTGGCGCCGTTGGCGGCGCTGGCGTCGCTGGCGTCGTTCTCCGTCTCTCTTGCTCTCGTAGTTAAGACACATAGGAGGAACGTTCGTCTTTCTTGCACTCGTAGAGACAGCTGTCACAGCGCGACTGCCACGCCGCCAAGCGACAATATGGGTCACAGAAAGTTTGTCTACAGAGCGCCCATAAGAAATGCGCCTCTATGTAAATATCTATACTATATGCTGTAAGTTTCAAGTGTATGGTGATTTATCTACATTAGTTCATTGCTTTAGCGTAAGGACAAGAAATCTGCCTTTTCTTATTGCATCAATATAGCAAACCTATTTGATACCCCCCAACTAATATTAAAGGCTATGATAACCTAGTAATACTGCTACGCATTAGTTAGTACTTGATGTCATTCTGTATTTAACTTTGGAGTGCACCAAGCAAGTCTGTACTATATAGAGAAATTCGGTTGTACCTACAGGTATGATGATGTGATTATTATGAGGTGATGTGATTATTATTAGTTATTTATTTCTTATTAAGTAAAAGGTATGCTCTTCAGCGGTATGTTTAAATCGGTTGGTGTAAATGACGTAGAAAATTTAAGTCCAAAAAAGTAATGGGTAGGCAGAGGTGTAATATTAAACCAAAATTTCGTCATATTATGAATTTTAGGTTCCACGTAATAGGGGCCGAGTCTATTGCCGTTACCGGTTATTTGCCGGTCACATTGTCTGACTATGTGCTACTGAGAATTCGGAAAACCGCTTTTGCTTGACCCGGGAATCGAACTAAGGAGTCCTTAGTAAGGACCATTCATCAGCAGACGCATATATGTACGTTATCCACATATACAAAGTGTTTTAAGAGTGATTCAGTTTATTTGTGTGCTGTGTTTGTTATAATACGGACAAAATCTTTTTAAAATATCTAACTATAGTACATAAAATCTATTTCTAATTACGTTTATAAAATGTTATAAATTAAAATAAATTGTTACAATCATAAGACTTCTCGACCAGATTTTCTGCGTGGACTAAAGAGTTTGGTTAGACATAGCTCGTCACATAAAAGAAAGATGGCGCTATATAATCTGAATGTTTTTCTCTGAATCCGGTCCTTGAATGTTCTATGTGCTTAAATAAAATAAATGTATCTTGATGATAGTGCCAAGTTGGAGACGTTCTATTATTTAATTTTATTAAAGGAATGTGTATAAAATGTAACGTGGAAACTATGTTTTCATTTAATCTGTGTATTTTGTCAATAATTTAATTAAACATAACAGGCGTACTGATTGAAATTAAACTACAGTTTACGGATTATATCGCGATATACTGGTTTCAATAGTTATTACATTTAAACCGTATGATCTAGAAACTACATTTTTAATTTATTACTAGCCGACGTTTCGAATTCTTCGCAGGATTCATGGTCACGGCAGACTGAGGTGATATTTGTCTTTTTCTTGAATGTATAAATTATCTCAAAATACCCGAACATTTTTCAACTATTGGTGTTACTATTTACGCAGAAAGAGCTCACAGTGTCCTTATGTCTTCTGGTGACTTTGTCCTTCTTGGGTTTCATTAGCCTATTGAAATTTGGGTGTTGTTTAGTTTCAGTACCTTCACGTATCATCCTTGGAAGAAAACGTTGTTCTTTTGCGAGTATCTGTAGTTCATGAAATCGCAGGTAGTGGTTGGTTCCTTGTTCTACATGTTCACACACAGCAGACTTGAGCGTTTATGTTTGATGTCGCTAATCGCGTGTGTAACTTTTTAATAGCGTGATTCAAAATCTTCAATCGTGTCTTCGTTGTTCCGTCTATTACCGTTAGATGTCGCCTGTGTTAGTGTCTTCTCTACTGTACGAACCATTGCGTGGCATAGTGAAGAAAACGTGATGTCAGATTATGACGGCTAACTGAGTAAAACTAAGGGTGTATAAAACTTTCGAGAGGAGAGACGAGGCTCTGGCAAACAAAATATCCCAATAAGCGGCAATAGGCTCGCCACCTATTACGTGGGATCAAACCACTGGCGGCACTGGCGGGCGGGAAAAGGGGCGTTTAATATGCCTATGCCTACCCCTTCGGGGAGACAGGCGTGAGTCTATGTATTAAACTTTTACAAGGTAAAAGTTGCGAAGGTCAGGCAGGCAGTCGCTCTGTGAAAAAGTTAAATCCGGTTAGACTAGTAAGCAGACCCTGGGTTGCAACTGGGATAACGAGGATGATGAGGTGTCTTTAGACTAACGGGCTAGGACAGGACTGATGATATTATTATGTAAAGATGGCGAAAAACGAAATATTGTTATAACCAATTACGGAATTTATATACATTAGTAAATATTGTACGTAGTTACGTACTAGCATTTTTGATTTATAAGAAGGCTTTCATTTGTGTATTGCTTATAAGCTTAACGTTAAATATTTCTGGTAACCAAAGATTATTTTAAGTGCAGAATATTTCACTTGTTTTGGTAGTACAGATAGATTTCTGTTTATTAGAATGGCGCTTTGGATGGCAGATATTACATTTTATCTTCGATCTATTACAAATGTATTAGATACTAGTCGACGCCAGCAGCTACGCCTGCATTTTTTTTTAATTTACCCGTTTTGGCCGATCCCGTGGGAATTTCGGGAAATCCCTTCTTAGTGTACCCCTATGGTCCCCAAGGAACATACATGCCAAATTTCAGCTTCCTGCGCCCAATAGTTTCGGCTGTAGCGTGTCTGTCAGTCAGTCAGTAACGCAAGGATTTTATATATTAAGATTAGGTACAAATATTACCGATCTATGTTGTCATGAACTTGTAATAATAATTATTATAAGTACTTATTATCTAGATTCTAGTTTGTTCTAAATAAAAAGCATTTACCGCCACTTTGAGTGTTTTATTTTAAATTACGCCAGTCTACAGTAGGTAAGTTATTCCAAAGAGCTCAGATATTTACATAGAGGCGCATTTCTTATGGGCGCTCTGAAGACAAACTTTCTGTGACCCAAATTGCCGCTTGGTCGCGTGCCAGTCGCGCTGTGACAGCTGTCTCTACGTGAGCAAGAGAAACGAACGTTCCTCCTGTGTATCTTAACTTCGAGAGCAAGAGAGACGGAGATAGACGCCAGCGCCGCTAACGGGGCTAACTACGAACTAAATTGGAGACAGTCTCCATTTGGAATCGGCACATGAAATCCTTAAGAACTGCGCTTCTATGTAAATCTGTATTCATTGGTTATTCTAAGAATTAAAATAATAACCTTTAGACTTTTGAATGAAATTGGATTCTTACCCATAGACTTCAGAAACATTTATAAATTCATTATTTCGCACGATGCAAGTACTAATTTCGGCAGCGGCTAAGCATTCCTAGCGTCACATATGCCGGGAGTTCCAAACAGATAGCAACTCCAATCACAAGTCATGGATATGACACACTTCTTATGGCCCGGCTACACGCTCCGTCTTGCCTGCGCAGTCCGTTTTGAGCAGTCATGACTGTGCAAAAAGACGCAACACACTGTAGTGGCCAAAGGTGCAGGTAAGCTCGTGCAAACTAAAGTTAAAATTAAATGTTTTGAGAGCTCGTCAATGCACCATGTTTCCAACGGAAGAGGGTTTATTATTAGGAGCATTATTATTTTTTTTTATTTACGCCGGCGACGTGTACGTACAATCAAGGAGTATACAAATACTACGTAAGACGTACAATCTCGAATATAATTATGTCGGACTGTTGCGCGGCTGGAATAGCCGGCTACACGTTCAAGTAAAATCCTGTAAGTAAAGTTTGCGCAGTAGTATATCGACGATCGCACAAGCCGTGCTTTCAGGACTGCGCGAGCTACCGTCTTGCCGCCTACGCGCGCGCGCTTACCTGCGCAAACAGGTTTGTACAGGCATGATCGCAGGCAAGACGGAGCGTGTAGCCGGGGCATTATTCGTGTGAATGTGCGGTTAAGGTCAACGCTCATTAGAGCCACCCGGCGCCCACCGCACCGCCTCGCCTCGTGCGGTTAGTATTCTTTATATGGATTTGTATGGGTATGCGCTCACTACATCAACTCCGTAGCGTCACCGGATCGCCTCTGTCGTAAGCCGTCCACGCGCGGGCGGCGGGTGGTCCACCCGCCGCCCGCGCGTGGACGGCTCGGTGGCAACTCGCTGCTCGCATACTTGCCGCGCGTTGACTGCTCGTCGTCGCGTTGACCGCGCGGCGTTCACTCGTTGACGGCGCGCGGTCCGCTGGTTGACCGCGCGGTGTTCACTCGTTGACGGCGCGCGGTCCGCTGGTTGACCGCGCGACGTCCACTCGTGGACGCCGTGCGGAGTGGGTGCCGGGTGGCTCAAATGAGCGTTAACCTTTACACTGGTGTGGGAGTTTTGCGATCGCCCGAAGGTCTTCAATATGGCCTGACAATTCATGTCTTAGACAAGAACTGGGACCGACAGCTTTACGTGCTTCTCTCGGTAACGCTCTCATACAAAAGTCATATGAAGCCATATGGTGCCACATCCAAATGTGTGAACAGTGTTAACGTTGCTTAACTTTTCTGATATAGGTATCTGGTTTTGCTGGTCAATTTCGACAAATTCTTGAGGTGTTAGAACTTAGGTGAGCAATTAAAAGATCAACCGTTCGGTAGGTACCAAGGTTTAATGCCGAGTGATATATGGCATGCATTTTTACATAAGTACATAAATTAGGTAAAGCGCCTGACACTATAATAGCAAACATTTGCAATATTAAAAACTAACTACAACTATCGAGGTGAGACGTAGGAGCTCGAACAAGTATTGCGATCGGCAGTTGAAATTTTGCTATGAGCGCTACAGACTGCTGATCACGTTCTGTGCTGGTACAGAATGTTGCCAACAATATTTTGTAACACATGAATCTGACGGGGAACTTGAGGGTCCATCTCTCACAAAAAAAGAAGTAGTAGATAGAGACTAATCTAGACTAGTAGAAAGAGGCTTGGCCGGGGCAGTACTACGCACTCACTGAAAGTCAACGGCCAATCATCTATACTCCTACGATTCGTACGGTGATTGAGGTGCCGGAGGTTTCAGCCCCTATTTTCCTCATCCCGCTCCTCCTCTTTATTCTTTTCCCATCTCCCATCCACCGAGTTGCTGGTGTCCATGGGTGGCAATAATCGCTTAGGTACCATACCATAAACCGCCTGCTCGTCCGCTGCCTGTTGCATAAAAATACATCGGTAGGTATTGTGATAGGTCATACTACGATTTATTTTAATATGCGTTACATGCCTCAGGCTATTTTATTTATAGCGTATTAATTTAAATAAATTAGTTAAGAAGTAGCATTGAACAAACCGCTTAGGGTCGATACATATTCTACTGAAGATACATTAACGAGGCGACACATTGTAGGTATCTGAAACAATATCTATGCATTTTCTGAACGCGCTCCTATTGGCAAACTCACGAGAAAGTCTAGACTCCAGGCATTTTTCGTGTGCATAGAACAAAATCCCTTTTCTTTTTAAGCGGAGGAAATCTCTTGGACTTCCTCTGCGCGGGGATCAGCAGAAGGGTGCCAGACTTCTACCGGCTAAACGACCACTATTGCGTTCGGATGGGCCCATGTCCTTCGAAGTAAATTTCTGGTTACGACCTTGGAGGGGCCATTTTTACGCGAGCACATAAAAATATGTGCTGGCGTAAGACATCCGAAGATATTCAAAGCGCTATGCATCTACCGTCAGATGTGGTAACAGCCTAAAGCTAAAGCATGACGTGAGCTAGCGTGTTACGGCTGATTGATACATTTATCTGAGATCAGCAGCTGATTGGACAATCAACAAGGCGCCCGAGGTTCATAAGACGTTGCGTTATTTATGGAATCACTCCACTTATGTTTGTTGTGATGATGCAATCTAGATATTGTTTCGAAAATAATCATTGACTTAAGCACTTATTAGGTAAATTGTAATACGATGCAAAGTGAGCCTGGCAAAAGTTACCTACTCCTGGCGGTTGACAACATTCCCTACATATTTTAAGTACCAGCTAAGCAAGCATTATAATATAATCATCATTATCATCATCAGCCCTGTCTATTTACTGTCCCACTGCTGCGCACGGGGCTCTTCTCTCTATGAGAAGGGTAAGGCCATAGTCCACCACGCTGGCCAAGTGCGGGTTGATGAAGAACTCTCACACATGCAGGTTTCCTCACCATGTTTTCCTTCACCGGTAAGCAAGCGATAATTACCTAACAAATTTATACGCACTTAACTTCGAAAAGTCATTGTGATTCGAACCTGTTTGTCGGTTCTCCACTTGGCTATCGCTGCCTAATATAATAAACTAAAAAATATTGGATCTGTGCGGGTCTGCAGGTCAAAGCCAATCTTAGAAGACTATAGGTACTGATATGTTTATGATCAGGCAACCATCGCTTTGATTTTCGGAATACTCTTAATTTGATGTAGGTACCTACCTAACGTTAAGTGGAATGCACCTAAGTGCCAATTCCACATCGTAGAAGATACCGACCAATAACGAAGCTGTAGGTTCCTCTCTAAACAGGATTGTCTCTCTCTTATGTATAGGTACTTATAGGTAGTAGTCACCGCAACGATGAACTAGCGGCTTTTGTCCCTTCAGGGGCACTATCATCATCATCAGATCTTTGTTGACATGGTGACGCGGTGGAAACTACTTTCGAGCGGTCTGTTTTCCTCTTGGCCGTATGAGTGTATTCGAGTCCGCGGGCTGGCGGTACGATCTACTCAGCAAAACCACCACGATGTCCCCTACATCCCTTGATGGTAGAGTCATGTGAATCGCTGAGAGAAGAACCAGTATTGCTTAGGTAATGCTGGTTCATAAAAGTAGTTTAATGAACGGACGGCGTCACCGCCGTGGTAAATAGCAAGGGTAGAACAGCAGCCACTCAAGGGCAGATTGAGGTCGAGGTGAAATATTTATTTGGTGGCTGTGGTTATCCGTAGGTGCCTTGGGGGTGAAGGTTGTTCCTCGCGACAAACATGCAGTTTCTTCGGCAGCGGATACAAAAACATGCGCTAGAGACAGACACATCGTGGTGGTGGTTACAAAATATTAAAGAAATATTCATTGCCTATAAAGACAATGAAGATTTATTTAATGTTTTGTTTGTTTAGGCTCCATAGAGATTCTCCTCAAAACTGTAACGGGTAAAACATTTTTTATACTTACGCCTAGGTACCTACACGCTTGCACATGCAATATACTTAGTGTCTATAAATGATAAAGAGAACAGCGTGGGCGGAGGCAAGATTAACCCAGCGCTGTTTCTACTCCATCATCATTAGGCTTGATCGGATTGTCAGGTATCACCCGATTGAGGTCTAGGATGTCTACAAAGTGCATTCTAACTAGGACAGATTTGTCTCAAGTACAACACTTATGAATGAAACTTCTGAGAAACTGCGATCAGTATTAACCTTAATAGACTGTGGCGGTCAAAACAGATCAATTAGCTTGTCTTATTTGCTTCTAATCGTTTTTGTAGCTGCATTGTAGTTTAGATGAAGTCTTACACGATCATTTGTACACGAAATATGAAGAAAGATTTTTGGCAGAATCTAGAAAACTATCGCTGGCAATGAAATGACAATCAGCATAATCAATATTTAAAACAGAGTTAAGAGATTAGTTTACTTTGACTGCACGTTAGTCTTAGTGGTTTGAGCGCTCGCATCGCTGCTTGTCTCTGCGCCAAGTGTTGTGGGTTCGATTCCCTCAGGAGAGTAGGTACCTACATTTCGTGTGATCGATAAATTGTTGCCTTGTTGTCCGTTGGTTGTATGTTTTGTAACGGGTTCTAGAACTGTAACGGGTTCTAGAATAGAAACGCAGAAAAGGTTCTATGCGTTTATTTGCCGAGTATTGTCTCACTTCCCTTGCACGAGTATGACCGACCAACAACACGACACTGGCCTGAACACTAAGGGCTGCAGTCTCCCACGCTGTTCCCTCCGGTAGTGTGCAGGGCAGGCTGCTCGAAGGCTGCGCGTAGCGGTGCAGATCCTCGCTGACGTTGGCTTCAGCTGGCAGGCGCCGGCGGTGTGTGTGCGATGTGCAGGGCAGGCAGGCAGACTCGTCCGACAGCAGTGTCGTTGAAGACGGTGCAGTTTGTAAAGTCCCCCGAGATACAGAATTTAGTCTTACTGCAGGGGTAGTCTCTTTAAAATAAAATAAAAGAAAATAAAGAAAGAAGGATCAACTCTTATCGTCATAAAAATAACTAGGCAATATAAGCGCGAGATCTAATACCTACATCTACAGATAACTGCAGTTTACCTAAGTATCGTAGGTCGCGATCATCAAGTTATCAAACGTTCATATTAGACGACCACACTGAGTGACGTCCAATTAAACCAAGCCCAGCGCATCAACGAGGACTTCATAACTGTCACATAACAAACTATTTTTATTCCCGCGTAGGTGTAAGTACTACAAATTGTATGGTAAATTGTTAAATGAGTAGGTACACATATGGCTGATAAGTTATTAGGTAGGTATTTGCTGACCGCTAGTCAGGTGCATCTGACGCTTCCGCGAGGGCGGTGCGCATCAGTTTTCTGACAGCTGTGATTGAGGCTGTGATACGAGGATGCATTGTTGACAGCAACTAATATGCGAGTTGGAATTATAAGAAAATATGACTTCGTTTGACTTAGTTTCAAGTCTTTTTCAAGCGTTACGCATGCTGATTAGACCTTTTATAAAGAAACATACCTTCTCATTAGGTTCAAGTGCCAGTAGTGAGAAAATATGAGACCGTTTGATTTAGTTTCTAGTCATTTCCAGCTTTTTAAAAAGTAGGGGAAAGGTGTACGAGATGATTCACTTAAGGGAGAGTGCTTGTAGTTTTAATGATATTCTACTTATTACAGATATAAATACGTTTATTCATAGTAAATTTATCTATCTAATTGTTGTCATACTCTAAATATATATTTTTTGATGTTTTATTAATTTAAACACTGTTTTTTAAAACGTTGTGAAAGGATCATCTTGTGCCCCGGTGTCCAAGATGATCCCTGCGGTAGGAGCAAGATGATACCAGGATCATGTTGCCCCACTCAATTTGAGATTATCATAGGTTATGGTAGAAATACCTTAATAAAGTCATAATCAGACTTTACTATCTTTACTCAAGTCAATCAGTCTTCAGTTATAATTAAAGAAGGAAACAATCATCACACTGAATGAGATGTGTGATTAAGTAGGTAAATGTTTAACAAAATTGTATAATCTTTTAAAGTAGGTAAATAACTTGTTTTCTAAAACAGCTAATCTAGTAAAGTAAATCTCACTACACATAATCAACATTAAGAAAATAAAAATTCTTCATTATTTTACAACAAATATCGAATATAGAAGTAAGTATAAAAAGGTTTTCTTTTTAGTTTCATTTAGATTTTTTTTATAGTCTCACGCCTGTATCCCGAAGGGGTAGGCAGAGGCGTAATATTACACCCATATTTCGCCATGAAATTTTGGGTCCACGTAATAGGGGGCGAGCCTATTGCCGTTACCGGGCACATCACCAGACCCTGTGCTTCGCAAAATCCAGTAACACTTTGCCCGTTCCGGAAATCGAAATTGGGACCTCCTATCAGCAGACGCATACGCTATCAACTGGACCACGGAGGCAGTAATTTAGAAACTAAAAAAAACATTTTATACTTCTAAGTGCCTCTTTCCTGACGTTATTTTACACGAATCACATGTGAATTCATCCGGATCATCACTATCTAAAAAAATATAAAATACATAATAACACATAGGGTTAATGAAACGGTTTCTTTAACAGTAGATATGATTATGTTAATGAGTTGTACAAGATGGTCCACACGGATCGTCTTGTACACCATGAACATAATCATCTTGCCCCAACATAAAGTTTTTTATTTAATGATCTATAACATACTCTATAGGGTTTCAACTGTTTCCACGCTGACAAAAAATCAAAAAAGAGTTTTTTTTTATAGACTCACGCCTGTATCCCCGAAGGGGTAGGCAGATGTGTAGTATTACACCCACATTTCGCCAGGAATTATTAGGTCCCACGTAATAGGGGGCGAGCCTATTGCCGTACCGGGCACATGACCAGACTCCGTGCTGCTACTGAGAATTTCCTAACAGAAAAACCCAATAACACTTTGCCCGACCCGGGAATCGAACCCGAGACCTCCCAATCCCACGCGCACATTTGTCCCGCGAGACCAACGAGGCAGTCAGAAAAAAGAGTAATATACAAAGCTAAGTAATACATCAACCACGTCAATAAAGTACGTCAAAACTCTTATAACAATCTTGAAGTCAATCTTACCTTAGATCAAGGTGGCAAAATTTCTGTTTTCTTCCTCAAAAAATATTACTGTCGCTCAAGGCGCCGCGCCGTTACGATTGACTAAAATATTAGGGACTACATTTTACCAATAAACACAATTAGGTGGCACTACTAGTTTCGTTGCAATATAAAAGGATCATCTTCCCTCAATGGATCATCTCGTACACCTTTCCCCTACCTCCTATCGAAGCCATCGTGCGCTAGAAGATTATGAGATGTGTAACGGTTAAAATTTGTATGCAGAAGGAGTGATAGGAGCTAAAATTATTGTTCAGTTTCGGCTGTCTCTAAGCCACTAGTGAAAATAGATAAAAGATTCTTATTCTACATTCACCCCATAAAACAGATCTAAGCAAACATTTTTATCGTCTAGATCTGCCGATAAGGAGATTAACAAACAATGATATTGCTTGTAGATTAAAATCGGTCTTGAGATTAAGCACACAAACCACGGTGGATAGACAGAGGCCCTTAATTAAGGTTGTTGTCCAGATAAGAGTAACTAACGACGATTTGAGAGCATAATCTGAGATTGAATGAGGCATAACCGTAATATTATCTGTGGAGATAAAACACCCTGACGCCTGTTGCTTAACGTTTTAAACTGACCTAGAAATGTGACCAAGTTATTTTAATTTAAAAGAATCATCACATCACTCATGTTTTAGGCTTTAGAGTCGTTAGGTATTATGCTATCCACACTAAACGCACATGTAAAAAATAGGTAATAGTTGTTCCAACGTTAGATTATTGAAGATTTTTATGGTAGTTAGAATGGATTTAGCCGTTTTAACCAAGATCTATCTACGTTTTTAGCTAGGTTTTATTTTTAGAGTCACTGTACTGATCTGATAGGTATGGGTTAGCCACATATGTGTTATGATTGTTATGTTTCCTCAATGATTATGACAAATACTAAACAACAATATCAATGTAGAAACGAACGCGCATTTTCGAAGATCTTCGAATTACGAATTAGATAAGAACAAAATCAACAGGCTCTCGTAGACCTACCCTGTGACGTCAATTGTCGTCGCAGCTCTCGGCTGGTATTCCGCCTACACGACCTCACAACCCGTAGAAATGAAATGCAGTGACTAACTAACAAAGTTACCTCATCATAAGAGTAATTATGTGTCTGATAACACAATTATCCGCTCCATTATGTAGTCTATTTGCAAGCGTAACTGGGACAAAAATGCGAAAATATTTGCTCAATGTTCGGTGCATGGCAGAACAAACAAAGTTTGAGGTCGCATAGCGCTCGTTTGGCATAGTTATCACTATCTCGTGCGGTGTGCATCTTGGCCTGATAACGAGGTAAAATCATCAGAAGCATATTTATACCACGTGCAATACAAAAATGGGACACCAAACCCGACAAGTGAGGTGAAAGATCGAAATTATTTCATCACAGAGAAGTACCTAGATACAAAATAGGTAGGCAATAAAGTAAAAAAATATATTATTTAAAACATTAAAGATTTTTAATTAACCGACTTGGTATTACATGGATCTCACAACTTTTTACGGTCACGAGACTTGGTATTTTTGACAAGTACCTATTGTTTTTATGGGTGTTTATTTAGTCTTAGTGATAAAAATAAACTTATTTTGTTACTATAAATATCTAAGTAAGTATGTCTGATGTGTGGCCCTGGCTGGTACCAAGCAAGGTGACCTCCACCTTATGTAACGGCTGGGCATTAATCCGCATCTGTGAATAAGTAGATATACCTAATGTTCAAAATACATTACCTACCACTTGGTTGACCACGATTATCATGTGGCATCGAACTTTATTCACGCAGACATAGAGCTTGAACAAAATTTTAATGATATACTAAGACCTATTGATCTGATATGCGTAACTGATACTGTAATTAAATTATCCATGTGTACATACTATCTGTAGACGATCAGGTGGTGTACCTGGATGATCATATCAATGACGATTCCGGTGCCCGGTGATAATTAGATTCACATCGATTGTATCTGAAAAGCAGTTCTCTATTGAACCCTTTGTGAACCAATATGCGGGCCTTGACTGACGAATTATGAGAGTACCTACGGCCTTTCACGGTTTCCCAAAGGACCGAACTTCTTGCGTATGAGCCGTAATGCGTTGATACGCACATACGTCAAAGTTATAAACATGGTGTTCTTCGTGGCTACCGTATAAATAGCTTTATATTGTTGTACCTACAAAGATTTTGCACAGTACTGTTTACTTTGAGCACACAGGCTCGGCCCTAACACCATGATGTCATTTAGAAGTCTCGCATGTGCTGCTTCGTATGTTTAACATAAAACAAATATTATGTCACGACTGCAGGCTACCAACTGTTTCTGTTTTACTTTCAATTACATAACCGTGTTTGCTGTTTTATTGTTTAGATTTGTTGAGCAATCTAGTTTCTTGTTGCATATTATTTAACTGGTAATCTTCTGTTTTGTTTAGGATCGAGTCTAAAAAGTGTTGCTCCAGGCGAGGCTCGAACCCGCAAACCCGGCATGACTCACACGTAATATTGCTAATAAGTTTTGTTTTTAATAGTAATAGGCGGCAAAAGAGCAGACGGATCGCCTGATGGTAAGCAATTACCGCCGCCCATGGACACAAGCATCACCACAGGAGTCACAAGTGCGTTGCCGCCCCTTGGGGTTGGGAAAAGGGATAGGATGAGGAGTGGGATAAGGGAGAAGGGATACGGGATAGGGCCTCCGGCACTCTTAATAAACCTACCGTGCGCTAACCAATTGCCCCACTGGAGCTGTGGCACTGTAGTCTAATATTTTGGAGATCGAACTGAAACTCTGTCCTATACCTATATGCAAGTAGATATGCAAAATAATGGTGAAATAAGCTAAACGCTTCGTTGTTGTAATTATGGAGTTATGGATGCTTGCATTATTTTCTAACCAGTGGGTCGAGTTGTTGACAACTTACGAAAGGATAGTGCTTCTTCTGATTAATATACAAACCTACCTACATAATATATCTTTTACCGTTTTTACATCCATTAATGGTTTAACTTAACTCTGCTTTATGCATAAAAAGATTATGTTCAGATTTTCATTTGCTAATCTAAGAGGTAAGTAATCAAGAACATTTTCCCAAGCTCTCATATCGGAGTAGGTACGCAGGCGACAGCTCGGTTCTCAGAGCCTATCCCGTTATATTTATCCCAGTAGAAGTCTCAAGATTAACCTCAAATGTAGCGTAACATCATACAACAGAGCCAATAAACCAATAAGGCATTGAAGCCAAGAGCCTGGAAGTGGGAAATTTTCATCTCACTGAAGATAACAGCTACCTACTTAATTAAAATTTTGCATTACCTGATGCCAAGATTGGCGAATTGTTATTGGGTTTACTATTACTACTAGTGATGAATCAATTTTAATTTGTGGGAGCTTGAAACGGACGAAGATATGTTGTTTTTTTGGAAGCAAATTGATGCTTTGAACTTGAGCTCTCTTAAGACTCTAACCCATCAACTGCTTCTGCACCTGATACTTAGTTAGACTTAACAAATCTAAAACCTGGAATAATTTGGATCACCTACTTGATAGATACGAAAGTATATGTGCAAATGTGATATAATTGTAAATAATTCGAATCCACTTCACGCATCTAAACGGTGTAGGAATCACATCACATTGCAAGGAAACCTGCAGAGTTAACCATAAAGACTTGTGAAGTCTACCAAACTGCACTGGGCCAGTGTGTTGGACTATGGCCTTAACTTCTCATAGTGAGATGTGGCCTGTGCCCAATCGGTGTGTGTGGACTTCCAGTAATATACCTACATATACAGAGGTGATGGTGACTAAAACAATCTATAGGAAAGGCAACGTCAAGTAAATTACAAAACCTAACGAGGTCTATTTTGTTGGCATATACAAAGGTAGCAATAAGTATCGAGCATAAAGTTGCCGTAACTATCCCTTTTTGCGAGCTCCAAAAACACCTGTTTTGCGCGCCTTTTAGGGTCTGCAACCTGTGCCAGTACACCGCTAGCACAGCCCAATTGCATGCAGATAAACCTTCTAGACTCTCTGACTCTTTTAAAACAGCAATTCTACGTAATTTAAACATAACATAACATTAACTTTTACTTTCTGTTCGATAATTTATCTATTTTTATTTATAGTCTCACGCCTGTATCCCCGAAGGGGTAAGCAGAGGTGTAAATATTACCTACACCCTCATTTCACCATGAGTTTTTAGGTCCCACGTAAAAGAGGGCGAGCCTCTTGTCGTTACTGGGCACATCACCAGACTCCGGGCTGCTACTGAGTATTCGGAAAAACCCAGTAACACTTTTGCCTGACCCAGGAATCGAACCAGGGACCTCCGATCCACAGTCGCATACGCTATCCACTGGACCACGGAGGCGGTCTGGTCACAAAGGAGAGTATAGACGTCCGAAACTAGAATAAGTGGTACTTCGCAAATTAGTAGTATGAGCTCATTGACTAGTTACATTTGCGCTGATAACGCTCATAGCAATAGTTAAAAACCCGTCAAGGTTTCAGATAACACAATAAGTTGAACGTGTACGGAGATAACTGCAAATTGGTTAACGCTATTAATTAATATGTGGATCTCCACGTTTGTACATGTTTCGCAATTCAGACGGTTTACAAAACTTCGTCGTTTGTGTGAAGTTGATACCTTTAGCCGTTCAGGGCAAAGCTTTGAAAATTTGTACGATATGTAGGTATCTTATATGAAGTCTAAATCGTCATCATTCATCTTCAGCCTTTAACAGTCCACTGCTGGAATAGGCCTCTCCTTTGAAAGGAGGAATTAGCCTACTATACCACGCTGGCCAAATGGGTTGGTATAGGGTTTGTATCAAGTTTTCCTTCTCTTACAGTGCTGTTCTCTGCATAATATGCTTTCTCTGTCGGCTCTTACGACACTCATGGGATGATATGGGGTGGTGACATTCCGTATTCTTAATCCGTCACCATCGTCATCATTGTCCTAGCATTATTCCGGTTGCATCCACGTGATAGACGTGCAGCCTTTGCAGTCTGTGGTTTGATCGCTCCTACTCCTCTAAGCATATTTGATTGAAATTAGCTTTTCTGTGGAGCCTTATCCTAATCCCGGAACCGGCCCCCTTAGCCAAATGGCATTCGATTAACGATATCGCTAGTCGCTAAGTGCAAAAATGTATGGAAATGACATAAGACTTCGTTATATCACGTGGTCAACGAAGAAGAAATTCCTTATGTTGCCATGGCAACCAAGCGTTGTCGAAAGTAGATATCAGAGCGAATGCCGTTTGGCTAGGGCCTCTGAATTGATATCGATATTTCATTGTAGACCAATGTCAGTACGTATAATAAAGGGTAATTATTTAATTAATCTTTATAACGACTGTCAAAGATTTTCAAGAAAGCCGGGAACGTCGAAATCCTTGACACACGAGGTATGCGATAATACGCATGGATGTAACTTTGAAAAGTCGGTGGAGCGCTGTGCGTTTGGACCATGGACCATTAACAAATGTTTGGGCCCACCATTCTCTAACCATCTGCAGGGCAGTCTTTTTCTTCGAGATCAAAGGCGTCAAACTACTGTATGCTCTTTATACTGTGATAATATGCTGCCTCTGTCGGCTCTTACGACACCCATGGGATGATATGGAAGTTAAATTTATACCCAGAAGAAATTCTGATCTTTAGTTTTCACTTGCCCGATGTTCCTGTTCAAAAACTAAAGACAGCACAAACGCCATAAGAGCTATTATTTTTGCTTTATGTTTATGTACATGGGATAAGGTGCATGTGGAAGTGAGACGGAGGTTGCTCTGTGAACACCTAAAGCTCTGCCAAAGTAAAAGATCTTCAACACGAATGTCTTCGATGGGACCAGGATGACACTAGAATGATGATGACCCATTTTGAAGCATATTTGGACTTGTCGTTTTTGTATATGTATATATAGCCTTGCTGATTTTGGCATAAATGGGCTGGGTCGACCGGGGAAGTACTAAGATTATCGAAATAAAGTATCAGTAGAGGAAAGGTAAGGCTAAGGGTAATATGAGATACGAAATATATGTTATACTTCGAAAACTTAGCGTCGCGAATATTCCAAAATTTGTTTTAGCATAGTAAAGGTACCTACAAATTATCAACTACATCCAAAATTAATTTAATGTTATCAAAGCCTGAAATTTAGAATAATTCTGGGCACTTAGATTTAAAAAAACTGGTATTTCATATGGGGGACGTATTCCATAATTGGTACTTCTCCCTCTATCTATACTGTTTCGTTTCGTTCTGTGAGCGAGGGTGCCGGCGACCCCATATTATTTTCCTTACTCCCTATCCCGCACCTCCTCCAGTCTCCTATGCCTTTGTCCCATCCACGTCACCAACGCACTTATGACTCCTCTGGAGTTGCGGGTGTTCATGGGCAACGGTAATCGCTTCATTATCATCAGTCCTTTATACTGTCCCACTGCTGGGCACGGGCCTCTTCTCACTATGAGAAGGGTAAGGCTATAGTCCATCACGCTGGCCAAGTGCGGGTTGGCAGACTTCACATGTCTTTCGAGAACATTATGGAGAACTCTCAGACGTGCAGGTTTCCTCACGATGTTTTCCTTCACCGATAAGCAAGCGATAAATAACAATCTAATACGCACTTAACTTCGAAAAGTTATTGGTGCGTGCCGTGGATTCGAACGCGAGGCCCTCTGCGTAGCAGTCTGTCGGTCTCACTACTCGGCTATCGCTGCTACGGTAATCGCTTACCATCAGGCAATCCATGTACTTATTTGTTTGCCTCCTATTCCAATTAAAAATAGTTGTTCATAGAATTCGCCTTTGCCAAGGAACCGAAAATCATGGTTTTGATTATGGCATGAAGAAATATGAGTGAGGAATCGAACGCTCTTAGAATAGGCGACTCAAAAATTGTAAAACCTGAATTAACGGGATTGGTCTTCGCAAAAATAGTTTCACTAAACAGCCTTACATTTGTGAAGTTATAGGATCTATTTCAACTTATTATACACAATGTAAAAATATATGCTCCAGGCGAGGCTCGAACTCGCAACCCCGGCATAACTCACACGATATACTGCTTATAAGTACCGTGCGCTAACCAATTGCGCCACTGGAGCTGTGACGAAAATGTGGAATAGTTGGGTAGGTACCTAATTTTTGTAATCTACAAAAGTGTGTTTAGATTTTTTGTGTATATAATTTGTTATTATATTAGAGCCGTATATGGCTGATAATAAATTGTTTAGAAATGAGATAACTGTAGGGGAGATACTTGAAATGTTTCACCAGATTGTAATACCTACAATCACTTGTTTAGTCCAGCACTTTGAAATAACTTCGAACTCCAAACATAAAAAGGAATTTCAGATCTGCCTGTCCTTGATTACTCGTTTAAATTACCATAAAAATCCGTTTACAAACACATTACTACTCTGCATAAAGATTTGGGGAAAATTTGGGGTAGTGTAGTAGTACTTTAGCAGTGTTAACATTAAGGTTGAATTCTATTGATTTTGGCGCAATTGACCTGCTTAGTCGAATCGTTTTGCTAAGATTCAATTTCTTTTAGGTTAATTAAGATTGGTCCTCTTTCAATATGACGATCGGGTGGCGATGCAGGCGTACAACCGATTGCCACCCCGAAGGATTCGATTCCGGTTATATAATATATACTTATGTAGGCATAAAAGGAAAATTTGCGATTTTCCTAGTGCTTAAAAGCAAAAATTGCCCTGGTTAAACTACTTCTTCTTCCAGACTTCTTCTATTTCCATACTAGCTGTAGGCTATTGTTGTGTATTTGGACACGACGCTGCACACTTTGATGGAATGTCCCCCTTGGTTGTCCTTTCGCTTCCTATCTTGATCAGAACCGTCTTCATTGCCCGGAGCGAGAGCTCTTGGACCGCCGCTATTTCCTTTAATGGGGCGGACACGCTGATCAAAAGGACGGTGAAGACGGAGAGGAAGCTCGCACGAATTCTCCGCAACTGGTGATCTAGACATGGATGGTTCCGTGCTCGCGACAACCTTCAGCCCCCTTAATAAATAAGCCTGCGGTGAGCCCAGGGGCCGCTCTTCGCCCGCCAGCTAGACCAAGGGGGCAGCGTATGGGTGCATCTACAAAAGTGAGGTTTGTACGTGCGTGTGATGGGGCACGCTGGCATCAAAAGGTGGGCTGAGCTTTGGCATGGTTGCGATAAAGTATGCTTACTGCGATTCACGTAGCCCCGCCATCAAGAGACGTGGTGTTAGTGAGTAGACCCCGAATATCATCACGGAGAGTCTCACACACATTCACCAGGAAAAGCTCGTGTTGGTTGACACATTTATAGCCTACAAAGCCTATTTTTTTATTCTTACGCGCATTGTAAGCGCCTTGACCACGGAAGTACTGAGTAGGTGCAGTGCCGAAATATCGGATACTCAAAGTAAAGGTAGGTACATACCTATAAGTACGGTAATATTATTCTTACCGTGCTGGCAAAAAAATATGGCATGAGACAGTTCCACCCCCTGCGAACTATGTGGAAGCCAAAGAACATCTACCCCCCGCAAGTAATCTGCAGTGGCCCATATGGAGATCCCTGAATCGTTTACGAAGCCAGGTTGGCCGCTGCAGACACAACCTAGCGAAATGGGGTATGATTGACTAGGCTTCCACGCAGTGCGACTGTGGCGCTCCCGAACAGACCATCAGTCACCTGCTAGAGTGTCAAGCCACTGACAATGCCGTTGCTGTAGGCACATACTGGGCTGGTGCCATTTAGATTCTGTACCAACGACTCCAGAAGAAGAAGACCGTGCTACATATCCCGAAAGACAATGATAAACTTATGAGATAATGATACGACAAATATAGTTTTGTATAATTTTCGTGAAAACAGTCACAGTCTTGTAATTAGGTCAGGCTGAGGTGCAAGGAGGCTGCGACAAATAAGATTAGATACCGAACACAAACATCGCTGATAGCCGAGCGCTTGGCTGTACATGTGTTAAGCATGTGCCTCATTAGTGGACTAATTTATAACGTTTTAATATTATAATAATCCAATATGGGTGCCTACTGTTGGTTTTGATTTAACGGCTCAATGGTAGTACACAGCTATTGACACTACCTATTTGCATTTGCTTATGATAGGCCGTTCTCAAAATGAGAACAAACTTAATTAAAAAAAAAAAAAAATTGCTCTAATTTAATTGAAATAGATCACTTTAAATGGATCACGAAAAAATTTATTGCGCCCTTTAGGAGTAAGTATTAAAAAATAGAGCTGGGTAGACTGCACCACAATCAGTTATATTCATTGTGAATTACTTTACGCCATACTTATGAATAATAATTCCATTTTTCTGTTTGATCAACACACGAAAATTTGTGAATTATTTTGTACGTAACTTAGCCAGTTTGAACGTAACATACGAGCTCAATATTTTAACGATGAATCATCGTCTTTGATTAGCACAATTCTAGATTATCTGTTATTAATTTTTTTTAATAACAGATAATCTAATTAATTAAAAGCTACAATTTCAAAGCACCGTACGAACGTGCGTACGAACACTACTGTTATAGAATATTGACCAAAAAGTGCAGTACCTATGCCTACTGTTGCGATTTGTTCTGTAAGTGAAGGTTTAAGAATCCCTTTACATTCTTACATACTTTTCTATACAGGAAAGGCACAGAATGCTATCGTCCCCTTATTCCTAATGCTGTCAAAGCGATAGAATGTGATGTCTGCATTGACGCGTTTTATTGTTTGTATGAGGACGCTGGGTTCCATTTGACACTATTTTCCATAGCTACCGAATAAATACAGCAAATTCTTGCAAAAACCACGCAACAAGCGCATGACTGACATTCAGTCTAACAGCCTCTGGACTTTGAAACAAACATCTTATAGTTTAAAGACCTGCCTTCTCACATGGTAACAAGACGTTTCGCAATCTTATCTCACATTCTCGTGTTAATCCCCTCACGAATATTTGTCCGCGTACGTAATCACTGAAATATGAGCTCCAAAACAAATGGATCGCCTTGCGTGTTTTACCTAACGCCAAATAAAACTGTACAGTTGTAAACATTCCCTGTGTCTACTTCTCTTTAATTTGACTCCGGACGTCAAATTAAAGAGTAGTAGACACCACTATGTGGTTGGTATTGGCAATGAATACAGATTTACATAGAAGCGCATTTCTTAAGGATTTCGTGTGCCGATTCCAAGTGGCGACTGTCGTCAGTGTAGTACGTAGTTGGTGCCGTTGGCGGCGCTGGCGTCGTTCTCTATCTCTCTTGCTCTCGTAGTTAAGATACACAGGAGGAACGTTCGTCTCTCTTGCACTCGTAGAGACAGCTGTCACAGCGCGACTGCCACGCCGCCAAGCGGCAATTTTGGTCACAGAAAGTTTGTCTACAGAGCGCCCATAAGAAATGCGCCTCTATGTAAATAATCTATGATCTATGGTATTGGTAATGATTTCCACCTACGCAGAGGCGCAAAAAGGGCAAGTGTGTGCTGAATTTTATATCTGAAAATAAGCATCACACAATTAAAGGAGGTCCTTTTGCGACCACAAGAGTTGTAACTTGTAAGCCGGTTGAAACACAAAACAGTGGTGGGTAGGTATTTATAGATTACATCTTAAATAAGTCTTTTAAAGCGATGAAGGCCCATGAAATAAAATTCTATTATAAGTAAGCTAATTATTTTGACCAAGCTGCGTGAATATAGCCCCGTATGTCCCACCAATACAAAGCTGATATGATCCTGTGAATGTATTCTACAGTTCACACAAAATTAAATATTGTAAATCTGGTCAAAATGTGATATCCTAAGTCTGCGCGTACGATAGTGATTCCAGATTTGGCCAGTCCGAGTTTGCCTAGGTATTATTGTTTATTTTGCCAGTAAATCTTCACCTATGTGTACGATAATATGACATCTCTATCATCATCCTCATCATCCTCTTAGCGTTATCCCAGTTTCAATCTGGGGTCCGCTTTCTAGTCTAACCGGATTTGGCTGAATATTAGCTTTTCCACAGAGCGACTGCCTGTCTGATCTCCGCAACCCGAAGGGATAGCGATATTCCATAGTTTAGACTAGTGTCAGTTTATTTAGAAGGTACTGACGCCCTATAACGACTGTCAAAGATCTCCATGACAACCGGGACCGACGGCTTAACGTGCTCTCCGAGGCACGGAACAAGCGATAATTAACCATTCAATACGCACATAACTCCGAAAATACGTGGATTTGAACTCGATACCCTCTGCATGGCAGTCTGTTGGTATATCCACTCGGCTATCGCCGCCTTTTCATTTAGACATGTCTATATGGGCACCATATTGGTTTTTACAAGACGCATCTTTCTAACTAGTGACACTTTCAGTATTTTTACTCAGAATGTCCTGGCAGGCAATAATTTCAATAGACATTGCTAAGTGTACAATGGCACCTATGTACCTATGTACCTTTTATAATTGTTACTACTACAATTTGAAAAAGAAAAGATATAAATCTTACTGAATTTGTCTTTGACCATATTTGTATTCGTATATTTATTATACTGTAGATTTATATGCAAAAAGTTTATTGCCATTCTTTGTCTGTACCCACAATGTATGCTGAAGACCTTGCATAGTGAACAATCTTAATATATAAAATCCTTGCGTTACTTACACAGTAGTACTGACTGACAGACACGCTACAGCCGAAACTATTGGGCGCAGGAAGCTGAAATTTGTTAGCACTTTCATGATCCACCAACAGTAATTTCAAGTCTGAGTGCCTCTTTGACCGTTGGTTGAATGCTTGTAAAGTTAATTTGTAGTACTACCTAAGTTAGCAGGCTTAGTTTTTATTTTTATATAGTAATAGGCGGCAAACGAGCAGACGGATCTCCTGCTAGTAAGCAATTACCGCCGCCCATGGACACAAGCAACACCACAAGAGTCACAAGTGCGTTGCCGCCCTTTGGGGTTGGGAAAAGGGATAGGATGAGGAGTGGGATGAGGGAGAAGGAATAGGGCATAGGGCCTTCGGCACTCTCATTTACCGAACGAAACGCAAGTTTAGGTACTGTTACTTTACGTCGATTTTCTGTGAAAGGGTAGTACTTCCCCGGTCGAGCCGGCCCATTCATGCTGAAATCAGCAAGGCTCTACTACCGTAAAACATACATTGAGACAGATACATTGAGATTAAGAGATTATGTTTATAGCAGCTAGCAGTAGTTTCGAAGAAATAACCCTCAGAAGACTACAAAGTATACCAATAAAACTGCAAGCAATATCGAATATAACCATAATTCATCTGCTTTCTATGTACTCAAGTAAAAGTTTAACATATATATCTATACGGGAATTAACGCGAACATGCATTAGGTATTTACATACCTTATTTTTGCTTGACGTTTCGAGACGGTTGCACGTCCCGTGGTCGCAAGCTGACTGGTGTAGCGATGTCACGTCTCCGAGTAGGAGGTAGAAGATTCTATTTCTACCCCCGCGTTGTTGATTTTCGAGGTGCCGGCGCAAAACACACTAACCGTATCTGTATTTTGAACATTCGCTGACTGCGCATTATAGTAGGGTGTTGTTAACCGGATCACTGGATTCCACGCCGATGACAATTTGAAGCCCTCTTCCCGATTGAAATTTTTATGTCTTCTGATTTCGATCGCTTCACGCACATCTCTTGGGTAAAAGTGGCGTTCCGTGAAGAGGACTTGTGGACGATGAAATTCAATCCAGTGATTGGTGCCCGATTGAAGTAAATGTTCCGCAATCGCCGATTTGTTCGTTTGACGGTTCTTTACAGCTGCGATGTGCTCCTTTATATGTTCAGCGATGGTCCGCTTCGTTTGCCCTATGTAAAAGCTTCCGCAACTGCAGTTGATTTTATAGACACCTGGGGTTTGTAGCGGTAGAACATCCTTTGGTGTGCCCACCATGTTGTATACTTTGGCCCCTGGTGTAAATACGGTCGGAATGGAGTAGTTTTTAACTTTGCTCCTATTTTATCCGTAACACCTCTAATGTAGGGCATGTAGGTAGGTTGTCTATTTACCGCCGGATGTTTATCTCGCTTGATAGGCCGCGTCATTCGACGTTGTATCTGGTATCCGTTCTTCCTAAGTACCTCCTGAACATGGTCTAGCTCTAGCTTCAAATGCTCAGGGTCACAGAGGTCGTGTGCTCTGTTTTTTAGTGACGTCACAACGGATTGCAGTTGTCGAGGATGGTGGTGCGACGTGGCGTGCAGGTATCTATCTGTGTGTGTAGGCTTCCGGTATAGGCAGTGTGTTAAGGACCCATCTGGTCTCACAGTCACTTTGACATCCAAGAATGACAACGATCTGTCAGTTTCCATTTCGTAGGTGAATCTCATCTTCGGATGAATGGAGTTAAGGTGTTGCACATATTGATCTACTTCCTGCTTACCTCCTTTTACGATACTAAAGATATCGTCCACGTATCTTTTCCAAAGCCGGATGGTCTTAGGTCCGATGCTAAGCGCCTTTTCCTCAAAGTGTTCCATCCAGATATTAGCCAGTACTGGGGCTACTGGACTCCCCATTGCGACACCATCGATCTGGAGGTAATATTGGCCTTGGAAGCGGAAGTAGTTGCCATCTAAGCAGTGCTTTAGTAGATCAATATAGTTGTGAGGCATATCGTTGTCACTCAGTCTGTCCCTCACTACGTCCAGACATTCCCTTATTGGAACGTTGGTAAAGAGCGACTCAACGTCAAAGCTTACCATTACATCTTCCGGTTCCAATCGGATACTTTGTACGATCTGGACGAAATGACGCGAGTTCTTCACGAAAGACGGTGTGATACCGACTAATGGCTGCAATACCGATGCAACGTGCTTCGCAAGGTCGTAAGTAGGCGACGAAATCTGACTTACGATAGGCCGCAGTGGCACGTTGGGCTTATGTACCTTAGGCAGACCATATAGCCTAGGTGGTTGGTATGGCTTGGGACCATATAACTTGCTGTACTCATCTTCCGTGAACAGGTCCTGGTGGTCTTGTATCAGTGCTCGTATTCTGCGCGTTACTCTGGCCGTGGGGTTATATGAGACCGGTTTATACAACTTGTTATCACATAACAACTCTCGTACCTTGTCCGTATAATCAGCCGTATTCATCACTACAGTGGCGTTTCCCTTGTCGGCCTTAAGCACTAAAATACATCGGCGTGGAATCCAGTGATCCGGTTAACAACACTCTACTTTAATGCGCAGTCGGCGAATGTTCAAAATACAGATACGGTTAGTGTGTTTTGCGCCGGCACCTCGAAAATCAACAACGCGGGGGTAGAAATAGAATCTTCTACCTCGCACTCGGAGACGTGACATCGCTACACCAGTAAGTCGGACGTGCAACCGTCTCGAAACGTCAAGCAAAAATAAGGTATGTAAATACCTAATGCATGTTCGCGTTAATTACCGTATATATATATATTCTTAAACATGCAACGCGAGTGTTTAAAAGTTTCTAAGTTTAACATACTTGGCAAGTATAAAGCAATACTAAATTACAAGTAATCTTTAGATAAAACAAGTATTATAAAGTGATTTTGTATCGTAAGGGTTAACAGATGCAGAGACATAAAGCATGTGCGCAGACATCAAAAGTCTGCAATACTGTGTGACTCACAAATATGTTTGTTCAGTGCAGGAAGCGAAACTGCGTGCGGAGATCTCTCTAACTACTGCGTCATGCGTGTATTCATTTGTCTTACATGAATTTAACATTTTGCCTTATATGTCTTTCATGCTTTTTTTAGGTTTCGATAAGTTATCCACGGGATCCTAATAAACATAGTACAAATGGCGCATGCATTTGTGTCAGGCTCGTGGAATTCATGGGAGTAAAATGCTATTGATATAATTAAAAAAAGATATAGTATATTATTGTTTCTCTTTCACGGGTATTATTCTAATTTGTTAGAACAGTACCCGGCCCTTTGGCAGGCGTACACGGAGACATGTCCAACGCGCAGAGGCTCTTTGAGAGTTTTAATCTAGAATGTGATGGCCGTGATGGGACACCTACTGAGGAGCCTCCATAACTGCACTATTAAGTACAGTATTATTATATTTAATCAGGCAGGCAGTTGAGACAACTGATTATGCCTGTATCTCGCTATTCTTACTGGTTTTCATTTGTAGCTAAGTGTTTGTCCAGTCGGTTCTTAAATTGGTTTATGTTGTCAGCTGTGATCACATGTTCTAGAAGTTTATTCCACGCTCTGACCACTCGGTTACTCAAAAAATGCTTGTGTGGATTATTGTTTGAGAAACTAGTACATAGTTTTAAGGAATGGCCTCTTAGGTGGGTATTTTCGTTACGTGTGAAGATGTGATCAAAGTCTTGAATGTCGTAGTGTCCAATTAGGATCTTGTATGTTTCGATTAGATCTCCACGCGCCGTGCTTTCCTTCAGGGTTGTGAGCCTCAATATGTTTAGGCGTTCTTCGTAACTTCGTTGTTTCAGGATCCGGGGAATCTTCGTGAAGCTGCGCTGGAAAAGGTATTGCCAGAAGTTCGATATCTTTAGCAAAATAGGGGCTCCAGGCTTGAAATGCGTACTCTAGAATTGCTGTTACCTATAAAGGTTTTGGGTATTCGAAGCACCATGTCTGGTGTGAGATTGCTCCCAGGTCCGTCTATACCATGGTCTCTGTCAGTGAAGTAGAATTCAAATTATAAGTTGGACGAGAATTGCTTTTGCCTATGTGTAGTAGGTACAGTACATTTCGAGGCGTTAAGGTTAATAAGCCATTCTTTGGACCAGTTAGCTATTCTGTTTAGGTCCTCTTGGAGGTGATCATAATCAATTAGCGGATTGCCTGCTTTTGGTGTCGCCTGATGCTGACATTACAGTTCAGGTTTAATGGGAGATTAAACGCGTACAGTATGTACAACGCTGGTCCCAACACTGAACCCTGTGGCACACCACTGTGCATCTCCCGGTATTCAGACATCGTGTCACCCACTCTTACCCGTAGGGTTATTTGTCGTAAGAATGCCTCGATCCATTTTAATAGCTTCCCGCGTATTCCTACGAACTCCAGCTTTTGTTGAAGTCTTCTTATTAGGACTTTATCGAAGGCTTTTTCATAGTCTAGATATATTAAGTCGATGGGTTCTCTTTTGTTAAAATGTTTAGTCCAGACTCCAGGATGACATACATGCTAGCAAGTTTGAGACTGTGAAGCGATGCGGGCAGAAACCATGCTGTTGATCTGGTATAATTTTGTGGTTGGTAAAGAAGTGTCTGATATGCTTAACTATATTTTTTTCCACTGCCTTACATACAATACTAGTCAAAGTATATAGTGTTATACTATTTGTGAATGAGCTCGATTGGCATTTTACCGGTTTTAGCTGATGTCAGTGGTAGACTTGTTAGTAATCTGTGCCAGTAACCCTTCTAAGCTGTAACACCCGCTCTCGACTATACTAATTACCCAACTACATTAAAGGTAATTATGTGTATTTCTAAGTGTCTTAGATCTTAAAAATATTGCTACGCTGTAACACTTGCCATCGACTAAGGCTACGAAGACATGTCATGGCCAGTTTCAGTCGCCGCGTTAAATGAAAAATTCATGGCGTCTAGATACAAACATAGAAAAATTTGATGAAGTGTGTTTGAGCCTTCTTAGCGGTCTTGTTCTGCATACTTTTATGGTCGAGCTCGTCCACTCATGCTGAGACCTGTAATCCTCCTGTATGCATGTCACCGAAAGAGTAGACAGAGCCATATTACACCCACATATCGTCATTGCGATATGTGACCATAATAATAGACATCTAATAAATTATGAGTGTTGTTGTTATTGAACATTTTTATTTGAATTAAGCAATATATCATTTTACTCTCACGTCACATAAGTGGGTTTATGGATATCTGTATTATGACGCATAGATTTGAAATTATATATTTTTCAAAAATACCTCGATTTTTTATTCACAAGCTTCGGCGCGATCACTAAAACTTGCCTAATTTTGCCATAATTATACTAATGTATATGTAAATAGCGGGTCTGTATCGTGAAGTTACTTGAATAATTAATGTGAAATAACTTCTTTGTTTGTGCCGATGTTGCAGATTGCATGATAACCACGAAGAACGACAACCTTGTCTCAATTTTATTTGTACAATAGTGTGAAGTAATAGAGTTGTGACGGACTAAGTACCTAACTCATCGATATATATGTACTAAAGTACTAGATGTAGCATTCAGAACATTTACTTTGTTCAAATGCTTTGCATGAACATACCGGCAAAGCAATCTAGTGTCACTTTGACTTTCCTGCAGTGTGGTTCCGCTTCGCTTATTGACTATGTGGCGACGATATATCGATTAATTTGAATCAGAACTTGTAGTAGCGTTAGTCAATATTTTTAAATATTTATGTAAATAAAAGAGTTAAATGTATTATAATACCACATTAAAAAGTATTTCTTTATTTTTATGTGACGTCATTTACGATCATAGACTAACTACTATGCAGAAATACAATGCAAGTGATTGTAGGTAAAATATATGACCAAGACCAGTGACCAGACTTCGTGAAGGTTTTAAGAGTTTTTTAGTTTGATTAATGTTATAAAAGCAATTTGACGTTGTATATCACTAATTCTGTGTTCTTTTTATTTTTTGGTATGTTGCTATATAAGCTACTCAGGCCACTTCGTCATAGTTTTTTTTTAATAGTTGGTTTCCTTATGGTAGCACATAGTGCCATCTGCCACATGTGTAGGCTTAGAACTCTGTGGTCAGCAAGGGCATCTTTACAGAATGACAAACAATCCTGCCTTATATATTAGGTATATATGCTAAAACAATTCTCATAGTAAGATAAATATAAAGTTTAAAAATTAGAATTATTCGTGAAGCAACTAAGGCAAGTCTTGAACTTACGCCCACGAATTCATATTTCTATTTTGTAATAAAAACATCTGAATATGTTTATAGATTTTATTTTTTTACTTAAATAAACCCCCAGCAATTAATTCCTTTTATTTTCATAAATAAACTGTTCTTATTATGTTGATGAAATATTGTAGGCAGAAAACATCTCTTCTGTGAAGTAAATAATCTTTGCAAATGGCAATAAGCAGCCAGTAGCGTTAGAGAACTATTGGATACTCATTGGTAAGATGCCATGACTTGTTGTTGTTGATTGGCTATAATAATAACTAGGCACTGTAAGTCATTGGCGCTGCTTGCGCCTGCGTGTTGCGCTAGTACGATTAGACGTCATACATTAGACAATTTGAACAAAATATTTATAGGGAATGCTCCGTCTATCGTTAGAGTATATGTCAATGACCTAACTATACAAAGAGTCGTCAAAGATAACTAAGAGATGTGTCTCTTTAGTTACCTTTGACGACTCTTTCTAGAGCAGATACATAGTTTGGAAAACAACGCAGAACTCAACATCAAACACTATATTAATCCGTCTGTTTAGCTTGCTATTGTGCCCTAAATAATTCCATAACTCTCATTAGGAGAGACCTATCTCCAGCAATGCACTGCGAAAGGCTGTATGATGAAGTTTTGTTGTTAAAAAGACAACTCCCGCATTAGGACTAAATCCTGTGTCGCGGGGAACTTTACAGACATACAACTAACGGACACAATGAACACAAAGTGTTGCCTCGTGTGGGAATCGAACCCACAACACTCGGCGCAGTGTCAAGCGGTGAGGCGGCCGCTTAAACCACTACGCCAACCGTGCAGTCGAAGTGAAGTAAAAGAAACAGATTACTTAATCTGGTAACCCTACCAGAAATGGCGCCAACCATGTGACAAGTGTTGTCATAATTTCAAATTCAAATATTTACGGCCCTACCGTTGTAATATAAACATAGCCAGTGGTAAACCATCAATCACACTAACGAAATAATCCGCAGAGCTATAATTGTTGAACAGCCTTCCGCAGCCCGTAAACGCAAATAATTGCTAAGCAATAAAAGCCTACACTGTATTGTTGGAGTTGATGCCTCCGTGCGCATATATAAACACACACATTGTACGATTTGTTTGTATTATATATATACGTCTTTATTTTAGGGGGTAACCAGAATATTGACAAGTACAGACTATTGCCTGTTTTAGGATAAAATACTAAATAAAAAGTACTCAATTGAACTTGTAATCAATATTAATCAAACAGTTTCCAAGTCACTCTATTGAACTAGTGCCTTCTGATGCATGGTAACGTTCTGATATAAATACGTGCCTCCCCCATCCAAACGGTCACCTGTGCAAGCGTTGCTTAAATTAGTTGATCTATCAAGTACGAACGGTAACTCAAGTCATGCTGTGAGGGCTACAAAGAAATATAAGGCTGTTCAGACAAATCGGCTAGAACAAATCTTCTTCGATTTTACATCAGCCACACGAGCGTGACGACTTGCTAAGTTTTTTTTCATCACCAGTAGATGTAGAGAGTTCAATAATTGCACCCTTGTAAAATGATAAGTGAGACACTTTTGCGTTTCTTTAGGACCTGTGCCCTGTTTCTCGGCACCGCTAGCACAGCCTCATAAATAATTTTACCCACCAGCTCAATATATAATTCTATCTCTACCATTCCACCAGTAATGGTAATAATCTCTACAAGACTCGCCAGAAGATTTCACTTCACAAAGTCATTTATTTTCCGGACTTTCATGTTGCACTTGATATTTGCCACCATTAGCAGACACTTGACTTTGTTCCCAGACCACCGTGAAAGGCATTATTTATAGCTTCAACATGGCCAAGTGTTCGCAACCTCGCATCTGCTAATCTCGGCACACACAGTTAAGATATTAAGTAAAGCAAAGATACACATGACGCAAGTGTTCGTAACATATGGCTATTGGTTTTACGTGAAGGTCATCATTATGAGTAGCCCACTTTGCATACCTGCCATGTAAATACATTAAAGTTTGTTTCCAGAAGGATGGGTAGATTAATGTGCGTGCTAATCGACCACTGGATTACGAAGACCATAGGAAAGCCTGGATCAATTTCTGTGAGGAAAATGGATGCTGGTCTGGAATGGATGGAGGTAAAGGTCTAGGATAACTTAACTAATAATGATACAGTAGGATATGTAGTGTTTGCAATGTACGGTTGCGAAACATGGACCTTAAAAGATGACTCCATTAAACGTCTACAAGCATTTGAGATGTGGTGCTACCGGCGCATGTTACGTATTAGTTGGACGCAGAGGATCAGGAACGAAACTGTGCTTCAGCGTGTCCACATGCCTCGTAAACTGAAGCCAACTATGAAAACGTAAGTTAGAGTATGTCGGCTACGTGCTCAGACATGATAGATACGGGCTGCTACAATTGATAATGATGGGCAAGGAGAAGGGGAAGAGATACGCTGGACGCAGGAGGAAGTCGTGGCTGCGGAACATTCGGGAGTGGACCGGCATTGCCTCCGTAGAGCAGCTGTTCCTGGCTATGGACAGAGAGGAGTACAAAAAGCTGACAGCCAACCTTCAGGAATGAAGAGGCACCAGAAGAAGAAGCATATGTAGAGATGAGGGGTTTTCATTTACCGTCAGTTTTTAAATTTTATATCATCACGAATTTGTTCAGTCTTGTTAATATTTCTTTACTTTTACATTTCAGGTTAATATTTCTACACACCATAGAACCGTGTAGCGAACTTTCAGCCGCGATCAACTTAATAATCAGCCTTTGCAACTCCTGCTGTGATAATACCGCCAGATGGAAAAGCGCGTAATATTTAGTATATTTGGACAGCCCGTAGTCGGTGATAAGGTACGAATATGATGTTCTGTAGAGTCTTAGCTTGGGGAAACACATCACAACTTTTCTTGACTGGTGGAGATACCCGTAAGCTCAGCAGATTACAATTTTTATATCTAACTTGACAATAGTCTTTGGTTCTACTTTTATCCTGATACCTTAGTTAACCGTTTAGAGTTACCATTACTCTTAAACTTCATTTTATTTCTTCAAATGTTTTACACGATGCACGTAAATATGAGTAGAATTTCTTTAGGAATGTAAGCATTATTATGGAGATTTTTACTTTCGAAATTAAAGCTTTCAGAAATCAAGTAGAAGCTGTTAGTATTTATAGTATATTTATGTTATATCACGTCCGCTGTTGTATCTCGTCAATAGAAGTGAAACTTATCTCAATGATTACATTGCGTAGGTACTTCACTCCACAAAATAAGTAGCTGTTTTATGGTGCAATGTATACGCTTTTATAACAAGCTCCCTATAATATAAGAAACCTATCTATAAATAAGTTGAAAATCATTGTAAAAGCGAATTTGTGTTCAAAAGCATATTATAAAATATCTGAATATAAAGACGACCAAAACGCTAGAAAAGCTCAGTCCCCGAGCTTTTCTTATTCGACACACAAAAATAATTGTATGAAATGATTTATTTTTAAATAACGTTTCGTAAGTACTTGCAAAGTTTACACGAAATAAAGAATTATTTCATTTTTTGTCGATACCCTTGCGCCATCTCTTTCCAGTACAGCAGGTTGTGCGGGCGCTGCTGCTGCTACAGCGGAGACACTCAAACGGCGCAAATATGTAAATCTAATAGGAGATTATGTATTTGAGCCGTTTGGGGTCGAAACATTGGGGCCATGGGGTCCAAGTGCCCGATCACTTTTTAGAGATCTCGCAAAGAGACTCATAGACGCCTCGCGTGACCAGAGGGCTGGCACGTATTTGGCTCAAAAAATAAGTATAGCCATCCAACGAGGCAATGCTGCCAGTCTTCTGGGCACGCTTCCAATTGACTGCGATGCGGATGAGTTTCATGACGCCTTCTAAATTTTGTTTTTTTGAATTTTCCCTTGTATATATTAATTAGTTATTTTTTATTATTTTAAGACTTAATTTAATTATATTCATAATCATTTAAATAATGATTGGATAATTGTAAAGGAATAAATTTTCATTTCAATAGATTATATTTTTGACTTCGCTTTGACTTCGCTTGAATTATGCACCTAACTTTCCTTAGGGATCACACTATTTAATGGTGAAAACCGTACGAAAGTCCGTTCGGTAGTTATCGACATAGGTAGTATATCGCGTTCAAAGAGACAAAGCGAAAGCAAAGGGGAAAACCTAATTTTATCATTTATATAGATAAAACTAATATAAGGTCTAAACTAAAGTAAGTAGCTGCGATTTCGAGCGCGCGGTATTTAATGAAAAGCTTCATAAAATTACACCATTAAGCTCTTCCTGTAATATTTAAAATAGCATTAGTTACTACTAAAATACCTATTTGGGTTTAATCGTGTACACTGCCTCCGTGGTTCAATGGATAGCGAATGCGACTGCTGATCGGAGGGTCGGGCAAAAGTGTTACTGGGTTTTCCGAATTTTCAGTAGCAGCACGGAGTCTGAAAATGTGCCCGGCAACGGCAATAGGCTCGCCCCCTCGACCTAAAAGTTCATGGCGAAATGTGGGTGTAATATAACACCTCTGCCTACCCCTTCGGGGATACAGGCGTGAGACTATAAATAAATAAAAAAATAATCGTGTACAGCAGAATCTACAGGATTATTTCTTATTGCAAGTAAGTAACTATTATGAATACAGTAGTCGTAAGACAGCAATACAGGTAGCAACGCTGCAGTTATGAATAAAACTTTGTATATCCAAGTAATTCGCTTGTTATTTACGATGTGTGAATCACAACCATCCTTTGTCTACATTACACGAAAGCTTAACAATGCACATGCATTTTCAAGTAATATAAATACCTATAGGTATACGTTTTGTGAAGTTGCCGCAGCTATGACTATGTTATTTATTTCTATGTATATGTATTTGAGACTGCAAATAGCCTAGTGGAGATACCAACGGACTGCCATGCAGAGGGTATCGGGTTCGAATCCTCGGCGTGCGCCAATGACTTTTCGGAGTTATGTGCGTATTGAATTGTTAATTATCGCTTGTCTCGTGCCTCGGAGAGCACGTTAAGCCGACGGTCCCGGTTGTCATGAAGATCTTAGACAGTCGTTATAAGGCGTACCTCTAAAATAAACTGACACTAGTCTAAACCATATCCCTTCGAGTTGCGGAGGTCAGATAGGCAGTCGCTCCGTGAAAAAGCTAATTTTCAGCCAAATCCGGTTAGACTAGAAAGCGGACCCCAGATTTAAAAACTGGGATAACGCTAGAAGGGTGATGATTTGAAACTACGAGTTTGCCTGCATTGAATTCAGTTTACATACAAAAGAGACGATATCAATTGTAAAAAATAAAGAACTAAGTGCTTTCTCGGGTTTCAGGTCTACGCAGATATAAGCGTCTAAATCCGTTTAGCGGTTAAGCTACGCAAGCGTAAGGCTCGGTTGAGATTACACTCGTCCGGGCGTATTAACGGTGAAAATGCCGGAAGCATATTGTTGCAGTACATGAGTAAGTTAGATACCTAGGTAGGTGTTTCCTCTACCGAAGCAGTTTTGTTTTGTACCGTGGAAAATATGGAACATTTTTCCAGAGCTTTGCTTTTTAACAAAGATGCTCGTAATTTTATTTTGGAGGAGGACATATTAAGTGTCTGTCCATAAGACATCGTGTTTAATCCTTAAATTAGTTTATTTTTGGTATTTTCCAGCTAGTCCTTTTCAAGAACTTTTATGATTTGTTGAGAGAACATTTGACGTAAGAACAACGTTAATATGATGCTTGTTCTCACGCCACTAGTGAAGCCTTCTACTTAATAATTCATTTTACTCAATGTTTGCTATATCATGGCACAACTTACATATTCGCTTTAGCATTCGCTATGGTCTCACGTTTCTTTCCCTAGCTATGGACATAACATTCATCATCAAACATATCATTTTAGTCTAAGTCTTCAAATCTTATACAGAAATCTTCAAGTTATTGGAAATGCGTGATCACCGGACGGCACCATAAAATCAACAAGCTCCATATTACTGGTTTGTAACGATTACTGATCTACATACAACAGCCTAAATCACCACCAAAAAAAATATATCGTGGCCTGTATTTGGTTACCAATTCGGTTAAGAATACCGACTAGTCTCGTACATTATACCAAAGATGACGCCTACGCTTACCGAATTGAGACTGGTCACCGGTACACACTAAAATGGTAGTTGTGTATCGGCGAGAAAATCAAAGGCTGGCTATCAATCTCTTGTCAAACTAATAATGGGTCTAATAGGGATGTTGTGCGCCAGTAATTGTGTCTATCAACAATGATGTAATGTAACATAATGCTGCTGAGCTCTGTTTGGAGTTGCTCATATTTTGTTTAGCCGTCAGTTTTTTGTTGATCTGCAGTTTTGTCTGGGTGTATTAGTCATCACAGCTTTGCAGTTGCCTTACCATGTGCTGGTATTTTTTATACTGGTACTATATATTTTATTACAGGCAGCGATAGCCGAGTGGAGATATCAACAGACTGCCATGCAGAGAGTATCGGGTTCGAATCCACGGCGCGCACCAATGACTTTTTGGAGTTATGTGCGTATTGAATTATTAATTATCGCTTGTCCCGTGCCTCGGAGAGCACGTTAAGCCGTCGGTCCCGGTTGTCATGAAGATGCGTCGATGTGTGAGGCGTCAGCACCTTCTAAATAAACTGACACTAGTCTAAACCATGGAATATCGCTATCCCTTCGGGTTGCGGAGGTCAGACAGGCAGTCGCTCTGTGGAAAAGCTAATATTCAGCCGAATCCGGTTAGACTAGTAAGCGGACCCCAGATTGAAAACTGGGATAACGCTAAGAGGATGATGAGGATGATGACTATATTTTATTAATTATACTTAGTATTAAGTACTTAAGAAATAAGTTCAATTATAATGTAATTATTTTTATGTTTGTTAAGAAGAACTTTTGAATTGTGAAGTTAAGGTAAAACCAAGATATCGCGATAGTATGATTTCAAGTTAAAGTAAAATGAACTAGTAGGCAGGTAAAGATATGAAATTACTGCCAACTTAGCCATGTTCTTTATTTATTTTAGTAAATGTAAATATGGCTTTCTGGTGATCACTGTTTTGCAATGCAAACGCAACGTTCGATTTTTTTAGATATGACGAGAGTTTCAACAAGAAAGCAAAAAAACTAATGTGCATACCAACATATTTATGTAAGTAGGTATATTTAAGATTTCTTTTTATAATTTTCCTTGATATTTAGATTTGTAATTGTCTGAAGACTTAAGGTTTGTAATCTCTAAAACGAGTACAATTACAAGAACATATTCAGATTTATATCCTCCCAGAGTCATGGCTATAAAGCTTTTTAATATTCATCGTGCTCTTTGTCAGAATCCGTCTGTAGGTAATTTACTTTGCGGTCTAAATGGGCAAATTGGATAAAGGACAAAATAGATATGCCAAGTTTAATGTCAATAGTTGGATAATCCTCAATAAATACATAGTAGAGCAATAAACTACGATTTCATGTCCGGTCAATTTAGACATAAAAATAGTGGTCAAATAACAAAAATTGCCGGCGATTAAAAATATTGGTGGAGCGCTAGGGTTTACCATTACAAATAACGTCTTAAAAGTCCCCATCGATCCTGTGTGCTAAAACGTTATTTGGTGTCGAACGTCAAAATTTGAGGTTTTTTGGATTTTCTCGAAAACGGTAGGTTTTATCAAAATAAAACCTGAACCAAAGTTGTAGATCTTAAAATTTTCTACAGAAATGGTATTGAAGATTTTTCCTAAGAGTTACCATTCCTGAGATATCGCGATTCTAAGAGTCACATCATACATGATATGCACACATTTCCACGCCACCTGTGACGTAGTGTAAGTCGGGTTGCTGTGTTCTCCAGCGTGTACCAATTGCCAAGATCAGTCTTGCTCAAATATCCAGTTGAGTACAATAGAGGAAGATTCTCTGTGATTTTAATGAAGAGACCAATTTTTATTTTGTTAAAACTTACCGTTTTCAAGAAAAATCCAAAAAACCTCAAATTTAGTCGTTTGACCCCGAATAACTTTTGTAGCACACATAGGATTGATGAGGACTTTTAAGACTTTATTTGTAATGGTAAACCCTAGCTCTCCACCAATATTTGGCTCTCCGGCAATTTTTGTTATTTCAAATGTCTATATTGACCGGACTATAAATTATTTATAATAGGAAGGTACCTATTTACGTGAAAGACATTGTGGTTAACAAATAACATTTGTCACTTTTTGTGGTTGTTTGTCAACTAGCCATAAACGTCTCTTGTTCTAAACATTGCACTAAAATATCCTCTGACTAGCAAGCCACACTGGGTGATGTAAATAAAGCCATCAAACATTTAAACCAAGGTATTCTTGGTAAAGAAAACGTAAGATCTAAAACAAGAAAATCAAGCAAACAAACAATTAATTAAAAGTGTCCTCGTAAATACAATTAAATTAATGAAGAATGCATCGTCCATTACGGAGGTAGGCAGTAGAGCCGTACAGCTGGTGGACAAATGAATTTATTGTTGCATGTAAATGAGGGCCATTCAATTAACAGTGGGCCATCGGGCCAAGACGTGCGCCGGCGCCGTAACACCAACGATTATTTACTGATCACCCACTTTATACCTGATGCATCTATCTTGAATCTTTTGACCTGATTTCGAATGCACATAGATTTAAATTGAACCAAGGACTGTTGTAGTAACACCTTCCCATCTTTAGAACGGTAGATAAATGGAAAATAAAAAAAATATATGGGAACTAGAGGACGCCAGCAGCTACGCCTGCATTTTTTTTTTATTTACCCGTTTTGGATGATCCCGTGGGAATTTCCGGAAATCCCTTCTTAGTGCACCGCTACGGTCCCCAAGGAATATAGATACCAAATTTCAGCTTCCTGCGCCTAATAGTTTCGGCTGTAGTGTGTCTGTCAGTCAGTCAGTAACGCAAGGATTTTATATATTAAGATGTCAACATTGCAAAATATCCTGTTAAAGACAGGCTTCAATACAAAGAAAACAGAGTAAGTATAACATCAAACTAAGTCCTTTTAGACCTTTGAGATGCTCCAGATTTTTTTATTAATCCAGTATTGGTCGTATTGGTATACACACCAAGAACTCAAGACTAGAACTAAATTAAGTATATATGCATGTATGTTTGTTATTACGGGGCATTGTAGCGGCCAAACGCGTAGGCCAATTTTGATGACTGTTATTGAAAACACTTTGTTACAAATTAACTGATCGTCCCATCCAAATTTCGATAAATAAAGCATATCAATTAAGCACAAAGATGTTCAGAAATTACACCACCCTGTCATTGCTATCTTCAAATTAGAAATTTCTTTTATCCTTTTTAGTGGATCCTTACGGTAAGAAATAAACTTGTGTGCCTAGCCTCAGTAGTCTAATTATGTATTGATAGATCAGTAAGGATATACACAAAGATAAATGTACATTAAGAACCTTAAGAGCCACGATTTTATAGCTTACTTACCATCGATCGTAATCTAAACTGTAATTGTGTCAATACTGATGCTTAACTTCTACGAGATCTGTTACTAAACTCTATTTTATAGACTTCAGGCTACTTGTTCTGTTTAAATAAATCATAATTATTGTTATAAAGCTAATCTTGTGAAGCATACGTTTCATCGAATGATTAATGTGATTCATGTAAATGAGTGACACCGGGAGTATCATTGTCGAAGTACCAACTCTATGTATATTGTGTCAAGTTGTCACCTTTTTGGTGTATCCGTAACTATCTGTTGTGCTGATTACACATCGACTAATTCTTCTTCTTTTTTAAAGTTCTTTTTCCAAATTTCTCCCCATCTTTCTGCCACCTTTTGTAGCGACCACACACCCCTGACACACTACTCACTAAACCCATCGTAATGTCATCAATGTCCCGTATTGACGCGGCGGGATCTAGGATAACAAAAAGTAGAAACTTGGTCAATCCAAAACATTTTTGGAGCCATTTTTAAATAAGTTCACGATTTAATTAAGTACGTTCAATATGCCTTATTCATGCAAAAGGTCAAGCATTGCTGATTTGCACTAGACTAGAAAAAAGTTGTCTTATTCATAAAAATTAACGTCTTGTGAGATTTGATTGAAAGTTTAATTACATGGTGACCTACAAGGAGCAATTATTGCCTTGGTGACCTAACATCGAAAATATATCATTATGACTCGCAGATGACATCTGATTAGTTTATCTTTTTAGGTAAAGTATTAATTAATGTTTTTAACTTTATTGTTTAATCTAAAGCAAGTATATATTACATACGACACGTACTTAATCATTAATGATAATGTTGTTTTAATCAATTGTCATTTAAAATAGTACCTCCAGTTGACAGCTTTATCTGCGTATGTGTTATCGTGACTCAACAAACCGCCACTGAAAGCGTCACGAGCCGATTGTAACAAAACATCTCCGAAAACCATTCCCCGTTTAGTAAGATTGCGAAACAATAAAGTACAAAATGATAATGGCTATAAGTATAGCAACAAACATTTTGGTAAAGACAACAGTAATAGCGTAACGGAAGCACCATAGATCTAAGTGGTTAGGCAAACGTGCGCGTGCGCCTGTATGGACCGCGCGATGATAAAGCTCGCAATTTTAGTTGTCAGTCGGGAGCGCGCCGCTGAGCGAGACGGTACTCCCTTTCGGTCGGCGCCGGGGTCCGTGCGCGTTTATCATCCATCCGGTCGTATCATCATCTACAAACGAACACTGCTCTTGCACATCACGAACTGTATTCTGGTGACCCTCCATCGAGGAATCCAGTGGCATGGTAATTTGTGATAATAATTCCATCAGGATAATGTTGATTTAATTTTGTTACGGACGGATCCTGGGTGTTTGCCGCCTATTGTCTCTTGAATAGAGCTAGAGATTGGTATTGTATTACGTAATGTGTATTAAAAATATTATACTTTTATTGTATCTTTATGAATCCGTAAAACATGTACTTTTGTTCAGGTTTTATATTTTAAGCTTCGTGAAAAGGATTTAAATTGTAATTTTTTATTATGTTGCATTGATCATCAATATTACAAATAATTAACATTAACTAAGCGTAAACTTAAAAGCTTTTTAAAAAGCTTCTTACCCGCGCGTGAACGCAAAACTTGGATCGTTTGAAGCATTAAGTGCGTTACGATCGCTTTCGTTATTACAACATGATTTTGGTGCTACAAACGGCATGCCTACATCCTCAGTTAATAGGGCCAGGGTTAAACATTGGTCAGCGATGAGTCCCTTATCAGAGTAGGAACCGCACAAAGGCTAGCCGATTTGCGCAATCGTGTCGGACCGTATCACGTCCGTCGCTAAATTCACTTGTGTGGGAATATTGCTCTTCATTTATGTCATATTTATATGTTACCACTCATGTTTTGTTCAAAGTACACCACTCGATAACATTGTACCACATTTGTGATGCTCCGCTAAAAATATTATAAATCAACTGAAATCAAATCTTTGTGTCACGTCAATTTGTGCGTTTTGCTTCTGAGAAATTGTTCTGATTTTGCATGTTGGGTAAAATCTACTAAAGTTATCTTAGCAGGCACTTTCTAAGTCGTAGCTTAAGTTTAAAAGTGAACTAAATATTTTACACGGTATTTTAATGTTTTTTAAGTCCAAAAGAGCATGTTAGAAAGAAGTTATCCAGTTATCCAACTCAGCGTTTTAGAATATTAAAAGATTTTTGAGAATATATTTGTTACACATTTGTTCATCAAAAACTTTAAAAACAATTTAAGTGTGGACATATAGTTTTTACTAAAAAAGGTAAAGTTTAACACCGATAACAGAATTTCCAATATAAGACTATAATTTTAATCGTTTAAGTCGATAAAATGAGTAAAGCTGTACTTTAAAACGTGACACTATGCTACATTTTGTATTAATCAACCACGATGTGATGTCAGATTTTATGCCTCAGGTGTGTTCAACAATGTTCATTTACATCTGAATTCTAATCCTCTAGCCTGGAGGTGTTTGACTGTAACGATTTGCATAACATCTACGGTCTATCTAGGACCGGTCGGCATTGGCCCTACATTTAGCGACTAATTCCCTATTGTGTTTGCGCTTTTACAGCCCCGTTATGAATTACAACTAGCACTTATCTGTCACAGAACGACGATGTGGTCGCGACGATAAATGCTACGGGTGTCGCACCTACTTGTTATGTCATCTCCATTTGGCATATCGTCGATTTACTCTCAAATGTAACTAGGTCTTTGTTTGTAGCACCAGGGGGTACTATTTTGTGTTCATTTGGTGTGCTTTTGGTTGCGTCAACCTCAGCAATTGAAGATAGGTTTAAAGGGATTTTATATACTATTATTATTTAGTCATATTTTCTATGAAATGATACGAACTCTCTTTACTGGCTTAATCCAGTCCGCATCCACTTTAATGAAGTATTCAGCTATATGTTGCATGAACGTTTTTGCATTTTCCTTATTCTTTCAAATTATATAGAGTTCAAAATATTAATGAGTTAGGGATTTGAAAATCTTTATTCTTCTTTCTTCCTTATTTTTCATGACTAAACATGGCCAAGAATACCGGGGTATGTGTTTGGTAAATTTTGTTTTGAGTAATATGCAATATAAAATATGTTTAGATTTATAATTTAAATTCCTAAGAGTTATATTTGTCGCTGTAATGATTTTAATTTTAGCATGAGGACTTATCAACTTATCTTGAATGTTTGCTTGAAACTAAAATAGGAATTTTTAATCATAATTTAGGACATTTATGGTATAAGCTGGCACAAATATTTAAGAGTTGATAGTGGCATCAAAAGTTACGATGACATTTTAATAAGTGTAACCTACTTTTGCATAAAGAGTGGTGTCTACGTGAGTATTGTCTGCACAGCTGGCTTCAAGTTCCTCTGACACCATTATAACACATGTATCCGTTGGTTTTGTTTATTTTTTCAATACTCCATTAAAAGTGACATATTTGTCGTTACTCGCCAGATTTACATGATGATCTTATTCTGAATATGGTTTTGTGTTTTGTTATTTCGAGTAGACATGGTTGTATAGAAATTTAGTGCTAGAGTCCTGAATAAATTTTGCAACGTGTGTATCTTTTTGTTTCTTGTATTTTGTTTTGGATTGACACACACCCTGTGTAAAATTTATTAATGAACTACTCATATAAGTAGTTGTTATAATTGTCTAAGTTTAGGCCGATGATACCGAAGAAACGCACACATTGCTACATAGAATATTTACGTAATAGAATATTCCATCTCAAGTTAGATATTTTGAGTTGTCTACTAAGTCAATCATGTTATTATATTGTATCATTGGATAAATCTTAAAATTATGAATACCTGATATTCTAATGTTTTGGCTAAGATTTTGTCACAAACAAGAAGCAGGTAACATTCGATATAGTTTAAAAAATTTGTAAATAATTACTTTTAAACAAATAATATCTACATATTCAACGCCACAGACATACTTCATTTACACAAGGAATTCCGTTGCTATTTGCTATCTTTGCTGGCATTATTTTATCTTTAACAAACTTATGCTAAAACCTTTTTATTTAATTTGTGTTTAGGCATACCTTTAAGAATTGGGTGGAGATTTTAAAAACCACTGAGCAAATTCAACCAAAAAGAAATAATCTAATCAGATAGAACATTTTTGAAATATAAGTACATACATGTTTTCTAAAAATAACGTTGGAGAATAATCAACTTTTAATAAAGTTGATTATTCTCCAGCTCTAGTAATCTAGAGCTAGTTTATCATATCGCATTCCTGAAGATAAATTTGTTTACTGTTTTTCGTCTCCATAAATCAGTTTAGCACGCTACGCTGCTTCACGCATGCTATTTTTCCTTATACGGACATCGAAACCTTCAATGTACTCTATTCGAGGGTACAACATTTTAAAGACTCTAATGGTCGTTGTTTCCAATTGTACCTAGTGTGTTAAACCAGATTGTAACGAACGCGCAAATAAGAAAAATACGTACGGATATGCCGACATAGATAAAGTAGCGTCAGAATATAATAAATCAATATGTTAACTTATGTTAATTATTATATTTTTTTATGTATTTTCCCAATATTATATCACAGATTATCCGGGTCGCTGTTACAATTTTTGTCCATCGAATATTAACTAATCTAAGTAATTAATGCAATTTTGCTATCATTATCTTCATCAGACCTCCATAGTCCACTGCTGTAAAGTCATCTCCATTAGCACGCAATTGAGCTTGGTTTTCGGCTTTTCGTGTCCAGCCGCAGTCAGTCACTTTGCGTAATTTTGTCATTGAATGCATCAAAAGTTCTGTAACTGAAAATCTGTCGTGTGACCGTAGTCCCGTTTCCAAATTGCATTTTGCCTAAAAATATTAAAATATTTTTATGAAATAAGTAAAAACCTATATGTTCAATGTTATACGATCTCCTATCAATCGTATACTGAATCATGTTTCTAGCTTTTGAATATTGATTTATATGAAGCCATTGCCATCGAATCTCTGCTTTACGAAAGGATAATAATACTCAAGGATTAGAGCATGTTGCTAGAATCAAGGGATTATATCTACAAATATTGACGTTCAAAGATATTCATAACAGCCGGCGCCAATATCTTAACCTACGTGCTCTGCAAGGCATAAGTGGAATTTGAGAATAACAAAACTTCTATTTGTCATGTGTAAGTCCATGTTTTCTTAGTATTCATAGGTTTTATTGTATTTGTTAGCTGTTGTAATTGTGATTGTTTAGCGCTATGTATAAGTTTAACAAATCATATTCATTTTTAGAGGCTTGTTTCTTGGTAAGGTCTTGTAAGGTGACTTTCAAGCTTTTTAGACAAATTAATGTCATTTCAGAAATAAATATCGAATGTGACTTCCGTCGTTTTCTGTTTTATCTAAAACAAAATCAAATTCTACTTTTTTGTGTATATGTCCGTCTGTTTCTTCCCTTTCTTCGGTCGTAGACACCAACACCACATAATCGAATTAGATCATTTAGATGCATTTCTCTTAAAGCGAGTGCTGCTAGCTATCTGGTATTCGCAAGTGCGTCAGTTTAAGTGGCTCTTTGATCGTTCTGAAACATACACCGTGTGCATCGCTTCCTAGTTGACGTATGAATGCTTTCCTTATGTCCGAAGTAGGCTGATGCTGATGTGTTACGTGAATAAGCTATATTACTCATAGTATCATGTACTTCACCTAAATGGCCAGTAAGTTTGAAATAGGATAGTGAAGGTATTTGTTTGGTTTTGTGAATTGAAGAAACTTGCCGTTTGGCATATAGCATTAGTAGAGAGATACTCGTAGTTCTATGGTAGTGTAGCGTTGCATTTTGCTGCATTCACAAATTCTTGTGAAGGCATTTGGTTAATATTTGTCTACTGTGCGAAACTGGTATTTGTAGTCCAGGAAAACATCCATAAACACACCGATGAACACAATGCTATACTATATTTTACACTCATTGCTTTCGTTAAGTCTCGACGAAGAGTTGAAAATTTTGTGATCTGCTGACTAAATATTGCTTATTTAAAGACCATGTAAGACTGCCCACAAAGGAACATGAGTTAATTTTATTAAATTCTACAATCTTTTGTACTGTGGACATACCTAGCTGTGGTTTTTGTCTGTCTTACATCTTTGTTTGTATTGTTAATACTTAGCTCGTTTAAGTACAAAGACAGTCTAGTTGTCTACAAAGTGATGAATAGAATCTAGGCTTACATGCAAATGATCTAGTATTCTCTTCACTATTAACGAACAAAGTACAGACAAATATAATTTACCTGCCAATCGCTTTTACTATTGTATCTAAAATTTGCAATCTGGACAGCAATAATAGATTAGGGAGTAAGGTCTACTCTATCAGCAAAAATCGCTATATTGTTCAGCTAAGCAGACATGATCACGAATCCTTAAAACTGATCCAACATTCTTCATGAACGGAAGGATATCCTTAATCTCGGTCTAGTTAACCTCTAACAAGGGATGCTTGCGTCGAGACAATCGATACCATCGGCGTTGAGTGAAGCCCTACGAAATAATCTCCATGTGTTTAAGTGGAGTTAATATTTCACGCCTCATACTTGCTGTTACTAGGCTGTGCAGATCCGCTTATCAGTTTCATTATAGTCGTAATTGTATTACACTAGTTTGCTCTATTTATCTATGAAATGAGATAATTTTTTGTCACAATGTTATGGCAAGACTTTAAACGTAAACTCTTTTAAAAGAAATGACGTAAGCATCGTCTTGCTATATTTGCTCAATTTGAATCTTGCTGGGGCAATATTTCTTCTGCAAAGAACCTTATGTGTTGTGCAGTGACTTGTGCTTGTGGAGTGTGTTATATTTCAAACCATTTTTGTCAGCCGCTAAAGAGAAAGCGATGTACATGAAATATTAAATTGCTAGTATGATGATTTCAAAATAGAACTCTACTGTACTCTATCCACCCTGATGGGTCTTTTACCTTTACCTTCCCCCTTAATATAGTAATAGTATACCATCATCCTTTCTTTATCTCGTTGGTAAACTATATTTCTTTGTTAGATTGAAGAAAAGCGCTTTATTCCAATCCAGCATCAATTTCTTGGTATGTCACAGTTATCACAGTGATCATAGTCAATTTTTAGGTATGGTGACAACCGAGAAAATTGGTGGTTGTGGCGTATATTCAGACAGATTTGTAAACCACGTTGTGCAAAGAAGTTACTATTCTCGCGTTTGTAATCTGTAATACTGCACTTTATATCAATAGTATTCATTTGTGCTATTACAAAAGTAAGAACTGTATTTATAAATCGCTACATAGCTCGTAATATGTATACAGTACAAGGTTTGAATAAGCAAGATCATTCGCAACTTCTTAAAATATTATCTAAGGATAGAGCTGATAGAGGTTAATTCGAGGCCCATTTTTTAAACGAAGTCTGCAGGTAATAACATAGGTGAGTCTTCATGAGGTGAACTGTTATTCGAATTTGGTGCCAGCTACCATAGAAACACTTCTAGCAAACGACCTTAAGACGCTATGACCTTTTCGGTCGGGAGCAACTCCTCCAACATTGTCTTTTTCGTGTAAATACATTATATCAGAAGTATGATATTATGAAGTACTTAAAACTGGTGGTTGCGAAAGGTAGTGAAGTATATGGATAAAGCCGAAATAATGTTGATATCGAAAAAAGGACGACCTGAAAAAGGTGCGTGGGACAGACTGGATGCGGAAGGCTGAGGACCGTGTACTGAGGCGCGTATTGGGAGAGGCCTATGTCCAGCAGTGGCCTGCGATAGGCTGATTGATTGAATGTTGATATTTGTTAAGATTTAATTCGATCTTACTAAGTACGTACGTAAGAAGGTAATATAAAATGATTCCAGAGAAACGATGTGTTGAAAACTTCTAATTTTAAAGAGATTTGTAAGTAAACACTAATAAATTGGTTAGGTATTTGGGTCCCGGCGTAACTCACATTTTGTACCGAATTGGTGTTTCTATTGGATTCTTTTGATTGTTGCAACATTAGCTTGAAACTATCGGCGTATGTGTATTTGGGTTCTGTATATCCTACAGTGATTGTGTTTACTAGACGATTTAGGCCGCAGTTACCGTCTCATAAATTGAGTTATGAATAACGCGATTGACCTACTATACGTGCTGAAAGTTTTGCATTGTCGTAAAGGAGCGTTGAAAAACAACGGAACAGGATGCGACGTAATGACGACTAGTGTACAAACAGGTCCTGCGTAAATTAAGAACAGACGTCATCTTAAACTTTAATTTAAATTTTTTAAAGCTGCACTAACTGAAAATTTTGTGATGCGGGGGACTTAACAAACATTAATTGAACATATTTAATATGATAATCTTCTTAATATATATAAATCTCCTGTCACGATGTTTGTTCGCGATGGATTCCTAAACTACTTAACCGATTTTAAATTAAATTGGCACACCGTGAGCAGTCTGGTCCAACTTGAGAGATAGGATAGCTTAGATCTTTAATTATTATAGTCGCAATTTTATTTTATTGCAAATTATTTGTCTATAATTAATTGACAGTCACAATGAACTCCAAAAGATTCTAACAGATGTCGATAATCTTATATTAATAATTTCGTCAAGGAGTACATCGAAACCTCACCTGAATAATAAAACATTAAAAAATAAAGATTTCGAGTCGACAACATATATCCGCAAAATTCGAATTGTCGAGTATTTTGTTAAATTCTAATGGTTCTGAGTTCTAACAGACAAATCACAGTCGCCATATTAGCTCTATGATATTGGCCCAAGTTTGCTTTGTACTAAGTAGTTTGTATGTGTAAATACTTTTTACAGTTATATAGTATTTGCCCAATAAAGGAGATTTGTGTTACCCCGAATATCTATCTAGATACTATCTATCTATACTAATATAATAAAGCGGAAGAGTTTATTTGCTTGTTTCTTTGTTTGAACGCGCTAATCTCAGGAACTACTGGTCAGATCTGAAAATTTTTCAGATTCTGAGATTTTTTGTATGCGATAGCTTAGTTATTCCGGAAGGCTATAGGCTATATAACATAACGCTTCGACCCTTTGGGGCCGGGCAAAAGGCTAAAAAGGCTAAAAGATAATGCCGGCTAATCTCAGGAACTAGCAGTCGAAATATGAAAATTGTTATTGCCTATGATAGCCCAATTATTCCGAAAGGCTATAGGCTATATAAAATTACGCCGCAACTTTTAGGGGCCAGACAAAAATAATAAAATGGTCAAACGAGAAGGGGGATACAACCTACCTATATGGGTATCGTTTTCGAGATTTCGGGACGCTGATTAATTATATGAAATTTATTTTGTGATCCAAGATGGCGGACGGGAAATCTAAGATGGCGGATGAGAAAATTTCAAAAATCAATATGGGTATCGTCTCCAATATTTAAAGGGATGGGGAATCCAAATCCATCATCTATTTCGTGATCAAATATGGTGGATGGGAAATCAAAGATGGTGGATGGAAAAGTTTTAAAAAATCAATATGGTAATCGTCTCCGATGTTTTAAGGGATGGCGACTCCAATTAAAACATCTATTTCGTGATCAAAGATGGCGGATGGGAAATCAAAGATGGCGGATGAAAAAAAAAATTAAGTCAATATGGGTATCCTCTCCGATGTTTTAAGCTATGAGGAATGCAAATACAAAACATCTACTTCGTAATCATAGATGGCAAATGGAAAATCGAAGATGGCGGATGGAAAATCAAAGGTGCCGGATGGGAAAATTCTATTAAATCAATATGCGTGTATAACGCATGTGGCATTCGTATATAACATCTGTTTCGTGATCAAATATGGCAGATGGAAAATCAATATATTATTTTATTGAAATTATTATTATTAGGTATTTGATGTTCGATGCAGATGATGGCTATGTTCAGCGGATACGTTTACTACGGAACCCTTCATGGGCGAGTCAGACTTGCAATTTATTTACTTATTTAATAGCCCAATGAGTAATTTTATCATATCACTAGATCAGTTATCTGCCCCTATAACTCATATACCACGTCCGCATCTTCAGTTAGTTTTTCTACCCTAGAAATAATTTATACGGCAAAACAACTTTGCCTGGCAATTAATAGATTAAACACTGATCTTCTTGGTAACTTTGTTCTGAATTCTTTGGAGAAGAGTTAAGTAAGAAAATGAAAAAGAAAAATACTTTAAAAAAGCGAGACGGAGTTCGCCGGGACAGCTAGTAATAATATAAAATGTAAATCTAACTAATGCAGTTAGCATTTATTTGAAGAAGTGATTTAAGTGACAAATCAGCGTCGACTTTTTTCGTATTTAAAATCCTCCTAATTACTCGCAATGCCAGCAGCCGACTGCGAAAGCCTCTGTGCTCGTATAATGGTAATCTGGTGGACCACACTTGAAATAATATATGTCGAAGATCGATTATCGAGATTTGATTTTCACAAGTAGCGTTTACATCGCATCGTATTTACGGCGTAGCTATAAATATAGCCAAATTCACAAACTGTGAAGTGATTACATAGGCGATAGATTATTTAGCTCTGCTGTAAATAATGTTTTTTCAATACGATGATTTATGTAAATCAGTAAATACTTACGTAAATACGCAACGCGTACGAATTCCGATTGCGATGTAATGTTTGACAGACTCACTTACAGATTTTTCTTATGGTTGACGTATGTCAAACATAATTCTCATAAGTGGTAATTGGGGCAATGAATACAGATTTACATAGAAGCGCAGTTCTTAAGGATTTCTTGTGGGGTCCGATTCCAAGTGGGGACTGTTTCCAGTTTAGTTCGTAGTTGGCGCCGTTGGCGGCGCTGGCGTCGTTCTCCGTCTTTCTTGCTCTCGTAGTTACGATGCACAGGCGAGGAACGTTCATCTCTCTTGCTCTCGTAGAGACAGCTGTCACAGCGCAACTGCCACGCCGCCAAGCGGCAATTTGGGTCACAGAAAGTTTGTCTTCAGAGCGCTCGTAGGAAATGCGCCTTTATGTAAATATCTGAGCTCTTAGATTGGGGCTAGGCGTACAACGTTCTATCTACGGGCAATGATAGGCCAGTGGAGAGAAGTGGAGAGACTAAAAGACTGCTACCGACAGTGTCCCAAATTCTCCTCTAAATCATAAGAGAAGACTTTCGCCTTGTAGCCGGGGGTCCGCTTAGTAGTTTAGCTAGATTCAGTAGAATATTAGCTGTGCCCAGCGGTGGGATAAATTATAAAACAAGTACTGTGTATCTTTTTCTTTCGTAGATAATGCCTCTCTATTGGACGGTGTCTTAGTATTCACTCCGTTTTCTCTTAATGTATGTACATTTCACGGCTCATCCATAGATTAAGGCAACAGCTATCCATGCATACCAATGAATAGATGGTCAATTCAAAGAGTACTGTTAAGACAACATCTAAAGAAAGCTTCTTGAAAATTATATAATGATTGGTCATAGTTAATATCGGTCATAGTTGTCCTAATGTTATTATGTGTATAATATACCGAGTACAGTCGCCAGGCAATTGACGAAATTGTCCTACATTCTCGACAAATTCCGCAGTTGTAGTATTGTATGGCTTCCTATTGATATTGTAAGTATTTTTAATATCCAACTAGCAAAGACAACGGCGATTAGTTGGTGGTCGTGACACGAGCGCTTTATAGTTTACTATACATTTTATTTAGTTAATGAATTTAGCGATAAGTATACAAGCACTTATCAGAATAAAAACAATTGTATCTACCTAAGTAATCGCGAAATTAGGATTTGTTTACAATTTTAATATCAAATTCTGTCCCTCAAATCATTAGAATAATTAATAAAACACTTTTAAGAAATTTTAAAGACCTTTATAATATTCATAATGATGTTGTGGTTAATATTCAAAGTGCAGTTATTAATAGGTTTATAGGCTAGGAGTAGGTGCAGCCAATTTCAGGTTAAGTATAGTTTTAACGAGCTAAACTCTGGCGAATTCGTAATTCAGGTTATAGCAGTAACTTCCACCACATCACAGGTGTTATGAGTAGCAAGCAAGTTAAAGCCTGTAATCATAAAAATTCTCTGACAATTAATGGTTGTATGGTGGTCGTAAGTTACTCCCTTCACTTTGTGACACACCGGCCGCAGATTTTTGTTATTTTTCAGGCAAATACTTATTAGAAAATCGCACAGGCTATTTTTTTACCGCGATAAATGACAGCCGGATGCCGCCGGGCTGAAACTTGGTAATTTTGTATATTTCACAATTGCACTAAATGTGAAGTGCTTAAAAAGCAAAGTGAAAGAAATGGCCTTGACCTAATTGGTTATCGAGCCCTATTGGGTCAGTTTCGTCACTCGCTCAAGCTGTTGTGCGACGCTATCAACTTATCCTAATGTGACCTCAGACCTTAGATACTGGCCAAAAGAATAGATTTTTTTAACGAAAAAGACCGTATTATCTTAAAATAGAATGTTGTGTGTGAGACATTTTAAATTGCGTTTTAAAGATTCGTTTTTAAAATAGAACATGCCCTGTTTTATTACGAGATTTGAAATGAGAACATTAATTTTCATTATTGTGTTCTAATGAAGTAGTTCAAAAGTCAGACATGGGATTTTGTTTAAATCAGAGTGATGTTTTGAATTTCGTAAGTTGCGATGATGATTGCATTTTTGTACATGGCAATGTAGATGTGATGAATTACAACAAAATATATTTATTTTTAAAATGTATTACCATATAACTCCAAATCGACTCATCATATCGGAATGTGAACACCTTAAATTAATTAGTCCACGCGTTCTAATTAAGATTAGTGTCACGCATTCTTAGCCCAATCGCAGTGCGGCGGGTGTACGGTGTCCGTGCGGTGACGGTGTTTACCTGTGCACATCCATCAACATGATTGATGTCTAACGACATAGTTTTTAACTTTTATTTTGCAACCTAATGAGGTTACTCTTATCGAGTTTGTGTTAGTTTTTGTGCCAGTGTTGTTCCTTTTTTAAACAGTTATGAAATGGGATTGAAGTTTTCTCGTGAGTTTTATTTTACCATTATCATTATACTTCATCTGTGACCACAAAATCGAGCAATTATGCTTTTGTGAAGAAATACTATTATAATACTGTTATTTGTTGATACAGTTTGTCAGCGGCTGAGTCACTTTACTACCAAAAATTAAGATAATTAATGGAAGTCTAATAGCATAAGCGTATAAGGTTTTAATGCTCTGATGGTTCGAAAGGATGTTCTAACGTGGGTGGTACTGCCTTATTCACTGTATTGACCAATGCTTTTGACCAATGCGTAACCATTGTTCTATTTTTTACGACAGTAAAATAAAATATTGTGACATCAGCGTTTAATTTTCAATTAAAAAGGCAATGACTTACTTACCTGGAAATACCCAAAATAAAATAACAATCATAAAATAAGTATTTCGAAATTTGGATACCAATGGTAAAATGCAATGATATTTTTAAATAAAGAAAAATAAATTTCATTTTTTTATTGAACATATATTTACAACGAAATCAATTTCGGCATTACTTCATGTTTAATGTACTATTGATTGTTTGATCCACATTAACTTGAAAAACATAGTGCGTATACTTGCATCATAGATAAGTATTCTACACAAACAGTTACATAAAGCCGTAATGCGTAACACCGAAACGAGTTATCCGATTGAACATCGATTCGTAGATTCATCAATCATTCGATTCAATGTCAAACGTTTTGGCGCCTTGCTGTCTACATGCATGCGAGGTCGTCGACCTTATGGTTTATAGTTTGGCGGGAAACGGTGCTACTTTTATGTCATTCTAAATACATAATAATTTATTATTTTCATGTTAAATATAGTTTCATGTTTCCTATATTATACGGAGAAGTAAAGGCGTTTTACTGCGGTATGTAAAAATTAAGATATCGTTTTTTGAAATTCACCGCCAAATTAATTTTATAGCCCTTTTGTAAAACGTTCAAGCCGAACTCTAAAGAATAGATCTTCATTTTTTAAAGTCCATCGTTGTTTTATTAAATAATGAAAATTACGAAATAATGAAGAAAATCGTGAAAGACCACAGAAATTTAGCGCTACAGATATAAATTTAAGCTATTTATTGAAGTCGAGTGAATTTTATTTGTATGCCTATTGTATTATTTCAATTTGATATTGCTGGAATCGCAAAAAAAAACCACTCAGGCTCATAAAATCTTGGTTTTAGTCCTTTCGGCTGGTAGTTAAGTAGAGCTTTACCACATGCATGTGAAATCTTGTCTGTGCTTCCAAAACTTACAGGTTTTTACATAGCATGGGGTCAGACTTAAGTTCGCCAATGTGTTATCTAGTGTAGAGCACTTTTTTTTGCTGTCGGTCGCTTTGGTTTTAATTGCCCGATTTTCAGTTCACACATTATGTGGTCCACAATTTGTTGTCCTTACTGAATATTTGTGAAGTTAATCGTAAATTCAGAAATTAACAAAAAGTGGGCGTAATTTTCTTAAAAATACGGCACACGATAGGCTATTCTCAGAATACAGAACAAAATAAGATATCAGAAACTGGGTTTTGTCACGGACGTCGGGGAATTTGACAAAACATGTACTTTGCATATTGTGGAACACATAATATTTATTTTTAGGGTTGGTACCTAAAAGGTAAAAAACGGGACCCTATTACTAAGCCTCAGCTGTCTGTCTGTCTGTCACCAGGCTGTATCTCATAATCCGTGATAGCTAGAAAGCTGAAATTTCACAAATTATGCATTTCGGTTGCCACTATAACAACAAATACTAAAGAAAAAAAGGAAAATATTAAGGGGGGTCCCATACAATAAACGTGATTTTTGTCGTATTTTTTGCTCAAAATTACTAACGGTAACATGTAGACGCTTAAAATTTTCACAGAGTATGTAATTGTATATTACCTTTCAAAATAAATAATTAAATAAAAAAAAGTAAATAATAAAGGGGGGCTCCCATACAACAAACGTAATTTTTAAGCAATTTGTTACTCGATCTTAATAAACAGGTAGAAACTTTATACATACAACGAACAACGAACGTGATTTTCTTTTATAGATGATGGTACGGAACCCTTCGTGCGCGGGTCCGACTCGCACTTGCCCAATTTTTCCTCTTTTACACAACCTCTTCATAGGTTTGCTTAGCAACTGTTATGTGACATTTCTTTACAATAAAAGTAACATAAATTGAAACTCTTAATACTACTGCGTGTTCCATTTAAGTAGATTTTTTTATTCTTAGTATTGGCCAGTTCTATTACACATTGGTTCGTAAACAACGCCGATATTAAAGCAGTTCTAATTAAATTCCTCCTATTATTGACCGTCTATTGTCACTGCGTATAATTTTATATGAATCCATAAAATGTCGGTGAACTCAAAGACTAAAAGACATTTATTACAAGCGCGCCACGAATCTTACCAATAAATTATTGAATACAATCAATTAAGTAACGTTACCATTATGTTATACGGGTTGTAATTAATTATTGTTCTCTCATAGTGCTGGTATAATTAAGTACGTATTTTAATTAATGGTCAGCACAGTACCGCCTGCGTAGACCTCCCTCCAGTTACGGTGTCGGCCGACTTAGAAAAGCATCTTTGACGGAGTTTTATTCTTGTGTTACAAAAATATGTGGTCGTATTGCTATCAATTGCCTTGATTATATGTATATCTGATTATCAGTTTTTGAAATATAAAATGGATGAAGTGGTACCAATTTGACAGATTAAAATAACATTTAACTAAAATTATTTTAAATTTTCGTTATTTACATGATACCCCATTTGCTGAGAGGTCTAAACAATTATATAAAGGGTAGGTATAAATAGATCTTTTTCGACGACGTTTGCCTGTACTGTAGGTACTGTACAGTTATTTTTCTGTCATGATTGATAAAGGCAATTTTACATTAATGAAAATTGCAAATTAACCACCGATTAATATTAACGTTGGCTCTAACGAATGTTTCGTTAATGTGTTTTTATGAACGAAACCTTAGCTTTTATCTATTTAACTCCATATTTATTTACTAGTTCTACATCTTGTAACATATTTAATTACCTACACTCTTTAATAATTTAATTGTCATTTTTAATTTTAAAGAACAAGGCTCTTTACGAAGGCCACATTCTTTTGTTGCATACCAGCTGTTTGTTTACGATACGTAGAGTCTGCCTTATATTTGGACGGCAATGGGCTCGGTGCTTCCTACGTGGGAGTTAAATACAATTGGCAAAATGTGGGCATGATACTTCTCTGCCGAGTCCTTCGGGAGATACGGACGTGATGTAATGTTAATTGTATGCACGTGTGGCGTAACACAATAGTTCGAGTGATAGTCTTCCTCTCTAGCCAATAAGAAACTACAGAACAATGTGATCGACATCCAGTTGTCCCGACTCAGAATATTCTTTTTACGATTTTTTTCTTGTTTCTTTCTTATTAGTTCCTTGTGTCAAGAGTTTTATATTATGACGAATCATCTACTAAAAGTTTGAAGAGAAGTCAAAACCTCATATTTTCATTTAATCCTATCAATATTGATTCATCTGTTCTGGAGCAAAGAATGCACAAACAGAGAAAAGCAAATAAAATTTGGTCTTCGTTATAGCTAATTCACCGTTAAGTAGGTTGTATTTAAAGATGATTGCACTACTGAGCGGCCAATTGCCGCTGAATTATTCTGGACGATATCTTCCAGAGAGCCTATGACTTATGTATTTCTCAATATCGATGTAACTGCATCGATCTGATCGTGTATGTTTGTTTGTTGCATCGGATCGTTAGAAGCAGCGCGGCAGCGGCGTGCGTTAATAACCCCTCAATTGGGGGCACTCGCTCGACTTTTGAACCGCGCGTCAACTCTCATAGGCGGTAGCGATTTTATTTGACTTACAAGATGATAAAAATTGGACGTTAATGTTGGTTTATTTTTGGACACTACTGAGATAGTATTTGTACTATTTTATTTTGTTTTCCAGACGTATACGTATGTATTTTGATCTGGTCGGATAGCTCACCTAAACTGAAAAAAGTCCGCGCTATTCTTATTTCTTGCACAATGATATTAAGGGGTAATCTTATATTCTTTTTATTTCATTTTTGTATATCTATAATATCACATAGTTACAATTAAGTAAATCATAAAGTACTGTAGATAGTGCCCTACTACTACGGAATTCTACAAATGTGTACCATACAAATCATAAGATCCTGTCGATTTAAAACATCTACCTTTACTATAACTCAAACGTCTCCACCGCCTTCTAAATTAATATCAATTAAAATCGTCGCTCGCGCCCCTCCCTTGCGCTGTCGCCGCCATATTGATGTAAGCGCGTGCCGACGTTTCCTCCCGGCCGGGCCGGCGAGCCGCCTCGACGCATCACCATTGATCACCGCGTTTGTTGACCGTACACATTATTTCACATGACACTTGACACTGATTGGGGTGATGATGTGATTCTTAGCTAGGACCAAGGTTAAGGTTGGCTGGTTGTGTGTATTCAAATGAGGAGTTGAAAGTTTTGGATGTAAATCAATGACTTGATTGACTTTTCCATCACTGGTTTGAGATGAAATACTCTTCCCTTTAAACGGGCAGTTCATTTGCTATCTTCTACAGCAGGGATTCCCAAAGTGGTCGAACCGATTCCACTTATACCCCAAGGGATCGATATCGGTTTCCTAGGGGTCGACATAAACGAAAACTGATTTTGGGGGTCGACGAGGTCTAAAAATCGACCCCTATTAAATTAACACAAGATTTCACCAGAGTCTAGACCAGGGATTCCCAAAGTGGTCGAACCGATATCGACCCCTTGGGGTCGAAATCGGTTCGACCACTTTCGACCACTAGACCACTTTGGCTACAGCATTGTATCCAGCTAATACTACTATTTAATAAACGATAACCTAAGATAGTCGTTACTGAGCAACTTTTCTATCAGCGTATTTAGATCAAATATTCTACCTTCTGTCCGTGTGGTGACGGATTAAGAATACGGAATGTCATCACCCCATATCATCCCAAGGGTGTCGTAAGAGCCGACAGAGGGAGCATGTTATGCAGAGAACAGCACTGTAAGAGAAGGAAAACTTGATACAAACCCTATACCAACCCGTTTGGCCAGCGTGGTATAGTAGGCCAATACCTCCTTTCAAAGGAGAGGCCTAGTCCAGCAGTGGACTGTTAAAGGTTGATGATGATGATTCTACCTTCTAAACGTGTCTGTTGAAGTAGCCAGGTATTGCTGTTACTTTTCAAAAAAATATGTTTTGGGTATTTATTTACTTAATTATTCTTGTTGCCCAAAGTAAAGTCTACTTAACTTTAGGCCTACATCCAAGATAAAATCCATCGATACATGTATGCAATCAAGTTGTTAATTGTGGCTATTATTTAAGATTGCTATGGTTAGAAATTTATTATTCCGAGAAAAGGGCTTGATTTTGTGATCAAGCCTTATTTCATCAGAATCGATAGCAGGACTAAAAAGTCATTAAATATAGCTTTTGATCCTTTGGAGGTAATCAAGTAGAATTTTTATTTTTATATTACTTGAAGATAAGCTGTTGTTATCGGCTATGAATATAATTTGCGAAAAAGAGGAGGTTACACGTTGGTGTTTCGAACTTAGAGGTTGCTAACATCGAATGAAATATTCTGCGTTATCACTGTTTACGCTACATACTCGTGGTCTTGATTTCGACATCCATTTATTTTATTTCTTTTTCGCTGGTACAAATATACCTATTTTAAGGCATATTTTAATGCATGAAACTACCACCCTCATATAACGCGAAGTTTCAATTTCAGAAGGTAATTTCGGTCTGCGATGTAGGATTGTGTAGTGTCTTTACGCTTTTGAATGTTTTACGGTCTACAGGCACTATAATTTCGGTATTAAAATCTTAAAATGAAGATCTCTTATGCACTTTGGGTCACAGTTGAAGTATTATTATTCATTTCGCTCTCGATACCGAGGTATGGGTTAATTCTGACGTGTGAATGTCGAAGTAGGGGTTCGAAATTAGCTAGGTATTTATATTGAAATGTATGCTAGCAATAATTTCAGCAGCAGGGCATGATACTACTATATGACGTTGATACATTGATGTTAACTATCGAATCGTGACTGGACTTAATTAATTAGACGAAAGCTTATAAAGGGACACGTATAACTATTAATATTCTCTGAAGTTATGAGGAGACGTCTGTCCCAAGCTTCTCCATAGTGTCTGAATATTTGGACACAAACAGCCTCATTTTGAGAGGAACTCTGTGTCCAGATGTAGAACAAGTTATTGTTACAGCGAACGTTATAATTTATAGCTAGATACTATAAAAATTACAAACAGTTGAATAGTAACCCAATTTACACGTGACACACCTCTACATGGTCCTCCACTCCCTCCAGTGATTCGTGATATTTTATTTATGGCGATGAAATTTATAAGTTCATATTTATTTAAACTGGAATGTAATGTGAAAGTTCATTTGTGTCTATTCAGAGCAAGTCAATGATGTGAAAAGGACTTGTTTATTTAGGATACCATTGATTCCACGGGACTGTATGTAGGTCGGGGTAACTGTACTGGGGATTGGTAATTCAATCGCTTCTATTTTGTTACTACTTACTTATGTCCGTTTACGTTAGTTATTTCAAATATTAAGGCAGCTCGTTTTTAGTTGTAATTTATGGTTTCCATAATTTGGGGTGTTGTTTTACTTGCCTGATTCGTTGTAATGGGACCTGTCGGCAGCGAAGAGTTCATACTTTAAGTATGGTTGCCTTTTTGTTAGGAAAATGTTTTGAAATACCTTCATCTGAAGCAAATTAAATCTCGCCAGAATACAAAGGTAATCAGAAGACGTCTGAACATGACATATGTACCTACATAATTATGTATATAAGCTAGGTATCATGCCAGAGAGTATGGCGTTATATCGTTCGATTTTCTTTTGACCGTGGTAGCTTTTCTGTTTGTCGTATAAAAGCTGGGTGTAGCAACACTGTGGGTAATCTGTATATAGCTCTTATCAATGTGTCTAGGGCAGAACGCTCACTCAAATAGCGTGTCGGTTATGTCAGTCTTACTAACCGTAATCTACGTGCATGTGAAATGAAAATGCTTTAATAATATACTACATACTACGTGCTTTAATCTATGCAATGAATCGAATATTCTGATAGTCAGCAGTAGGTGTTACTAATGAAGGTAATGTGATCTGCTACCTACCTAATCGGTGACATGTATCTACATAATAGTTGAATGACTTGGTTACTAAGTGATCGTCAATGTAATGATCTAGTGTTTAGGAATTTCTTGCAGTCCTGTGACACAGGAATGTTGATAATGCTAGTTCATCATCTTGAAAGTTTTCAAGAGTTCATATTACAAATTGAAATTAAACTACTTTTGGAATTAATGCTTGTGGTGACAGCCAATGATTTTAAATTAGTGATAGGGATGTACTACGCACCTTTGTGTTGAGTATCCGTTATTCGGTACTATTGCAAGTGCCATGCTTGCGGATGTAGTTATTCGTCAATTCCGAAAGACAATCTAAAATTAAAACACTTTTACTGGTTGTGTCGCGAGCTATCTTGGTTTCAGGACATCGTTTTCAAATCAAATCGTTTTAGATAACGTATTAATATTCTCTGTATTTTACTGTTCTCAGAACAGCTGTTAAAAATCAAAATGACTACGATTCAGTTGAATCTAAATATATATAAAACTCAAAGGTAACTGACTGACATAGTGATCTATCAACGCACAGCCCAAACCACTGGAGGGATCGAGCTGAAATTTGGCATGCTGGTAGACGTTATGACGTAGGCATCCGCTAAGAAAGGATTTTGATAAATTCTACCCCCAAGGGGATAAAATAGGGGATGAAAGTTTGTACGAAACTTTGTCAATTTTAAACCGATCGGACTGAGACTTTGCATGCATATAGCTACTATGACGTAGGCATCCCCTAAGAAAGGATTTTGATAAATTCCACCCCTAAGGGGATAAAATAGGGGATGAAAGGTTTTATGAAAGTTTGTCAATTTTAAACCGATCGGGCTGAGACTTTGCATACATATAGCTGCTATGACGTAGGCGTCACCTAAGAAAGGATTTTAATTAATTCCACCCCTAAGGGGATAAAATAGGGGATGAAAGTTTGTATAAATCTTCCTAGATTTTCGACTGATTGAACTGAAATTAAAGATTGGAGCAATACTATGATGAAGACGTCCGCTTAAATAGGATTTTGATAAATTCAATCCCCATGGGGATAAAATAAGGAATGATGGAGGATGTAAATATATTAGTTTGAACTATCAGTACCTAATGGAACCAATAAATTAAGACGAACAAAATAATTTTAGTTCTAAATGTTGACAATAGATGGCGTTGTGCAATTACGTCATTTTTCTGAATCGCGGTGTTAAGATTTTCCACGGATTAATGACCCTCTCCAGTTATTATTTAACTCTTGTCGTCTGGTAGGTTAGTTGACTTAGTTGTGCGCAGTTGGTTAGATGTTGTTAGTTATTAAATTGTTTTAGTACTGTATAGGATATAGGACATACTATACTATACCTAAATATTTCTAGCGGATTATATTAGACGATTTTGGCTGTTCTTTTTTTTGCATATTTTGGATTGTATTTGTTTTGTTTTGGTTTAGTACTTTTGGTTATAGACTCGGCTTTGTATTTGGCATTTGTTTTGTTTTCGTTTGGTTGACGGTTCGACTTTTATAAAATGGCTAAAGAAAATCTGAATGTTAATGGAAAAGTTGAAGAATGTACTGTCGTCCCTATTGTTGGTGACGGTGCATGTTTGTTTCGTGCTCTCTATGGAGGTGCATTCAGACATTGTCAGATATGTGGTTAATGACTGGAGCAAGTTTTCAATTATGACCCACGACAGGAAAGGTAATAACTACTTAACACCTGACGAATATTTTGCTGATATGATGAAAACTGCTACTTATGGCGGACTTTGTGAGTTAATAGCAGCAGGATTAATATTCCCATTTAAGTTTGAAGTTTATAGAAACGGTCTCATATAAACGGAGTCTGGATCTAACGACTATTCACCCAATAGCTTGATAGTTTTAGAGCCTTATGACAGATTAGTTAAGAATATTGTGTACAAAGAAGTTTTGTAGGCCCTAATTTTTTACACACGCTAAACAAAAGCAAAGCCGCAAAAAATATACCTAATTAATAATAATATTTACTTCTTAACGCGAGCGAAGCCGCGGGCAAAAGCTAGTTTGTATATACAAGCGACGGTCAAATCTACGTTTATATATTGAGCACAACACATAGAAACAAAAGCAATTTAGTTACAAATGTTTCAATGCAGTGAGATGATCGTGAGCAATCGGCAGCAGTGGCCGTGTAGTAAGGAAGACGTGGATGTGGGCGGCGGCATTCGCGCCTCGTGACTCACGATGATACCAAGTTGAAGCCGTTCCTGTATGTCATACACTGGACAATGATACACGGACGTTATACCGTACCAAATCATAGGAACGCATGCGGGGTTTATATGTACTGGCTACTGTACCGTACGAAATCATATGAGCGTATGCAGGTTTTATAAGTAGTGAGCAAGCTTTTTTGCTATGCATACGATTGTACGGAGCGTCTTCTTGCGGTGTGTACTGTGTAGCCAAGGTAGCGTTCGTTTGTGTTATCGTATGACCACTTAATAACTAACTTAATTGGCGTAGTGGTTTGATCATAGTACCATGCAGAATTTCATGTGAACACATATGACATTGGTATTTTATTACGCTGGACAGCAGTTCGTCCTTTATACCGTAGAACATTTCGCGCAAGGCATGATTTCTTTGGGGTGTGGCTATCAACTTGCTGTATTGGCTAATTTAATTACCTTTCTTCGTTTTAGCTACTTGTCCGAAAGTTGAAGTCTGTTTCTATTCGATGACAAGCTAGTATAGTATGATTATTTGTAAAGTGGAATGACCTTTAGGTTATTCCATACACGTGGCCATTGGCTCATATACGACTGCACGATTGGCGTAGTGGTTTAAGCGGCGGCCGCCTCGCTGAATGAAACTGCGCCTAGTTTTTTAGCGTTTTTGCTTCCATCTCATAAGGAATGATCGTGCGGTCGGTGGAGGTGGTGGTGTTCCTATGTACTTACGTGCCCAAATTCCATATCGTGTAGTAAGCACTACTTCGCAGCCACCACCTGCTAACGCCGGCGAGTAACTTTTCTTAGAAGTGGAACTTCATCATTCTAAAGTTCTTCTAGGAGTTTATTATTCCCCTTCGTCACGCTTAAACTTCTTTCCTTCTTTTGAACACCTCCTAGAAACTTTGACTCCCTCTTACAGTCACACAATTATAATGGGTGATTTTAACACTTGTACTTTAAAACAGGATGCAAGATCGTCCACTCTTTTGCGTATTTTAAACTCTAGTAATTTATCTGTTCTTCCTCTTGATGCCACACATCACTTTCCAAACTCTGTTCCATCTCTCCTCGATCTCATTTTTGGATGATCTCTTACCTTTGTTTCCAAGCATGGTCAATTCTCTGCCGACGCTTTCTCCTACCATGACTTGATCTATCTTTTCTATAAAATACGTCCACCCAAGGCTAAACCGAGGATTATTATGCAGCGTAGTTTCGGTGGGATGGATCGTTCGAAACTCTGCGAAGATGCGAGTAAGCTTGATTGGAGTCCATTGTTTGCCTCAGACACCAAAGTGCAAATATTTACAGACAAATTAATTCAGTTGTACGACATACATGCGCCTATCAGAGCCATAAAGTTAAAAAATCTTCCATCGCCTTGGCAGACTGATGATATCAAAAACATAATGTTTAAAAAAGCTGCAGCTAAGGCGCGGTATAAATGTCGTCCAACCCCTTATAATTTGGAGAAATATATTAGTGCAAGAAATCTCTGCAGTAAGGTGTGTAGGAAAGCACAACGCCAACATATTCTCACAACTCTGTTGAAAATGGAGACCAAGTTAAAGTCTGGAAATTTCTTAGAACGATGGGAGTTGGTAAGTCGCGCAATGAAGCAATCCCCAAAGACATAAATTTTGATGCACTCAATGCACATTTCACTGCTTCGTCCAACTTTGATGGGACAACTAAAACGAATACTTTAAAAGATTTTTCACTTATCCCAACTCCCAAATATTCACCTTTTGTTTTCGAGCAATTTGCCGGTTGTGATGTTAAAAAGAGCATAATTTCAATCACGTCCAATGCTGTTGGTAATTACTGTATCAGCCGAAACATGATCCTACCCATCCTTGATGAAATCCTCTCTGTCCTATGTCACGTCTTAAATCATTCAGTTGCTAGTGGTATCTTCCCACCAGCATGGAAAGATGCACAAATGATTCTGTTGCCAAAGAAACCCAAACCCTGTTCCTTCTCCGACTTCCGACCTATATCCATACTACCATTCCTTTCGAAAGTCCTCGAACGTCTTGTATATACACAACTAAGTACCTTCCTGTCCAAAAATGCTCTCCTAAATCCCTTTCAATCCGGTTTTCGTCCTGGTCATAGTACTACCACGGCATTGGTTCACATCACCGATGAGATTAGGTTGGGTATGGATTGTGGAAAGCTCACGCTTCTATCTTTACTTGACTTTAGCAATGCTTTTAACACCGTGGATTTCCACATCCTGCTTGGCATACTCCGCTCTATTAACATATCTCCAACGGTAATTGACTGGTTTCGTAGTTACTTCTTTGGACGCCGTCAGCGTATACGCGTTGAAGAATCATACTCTTCGTGGTGTAATGCGACTGTCGGTGTACCACAAGGTGGCGTTCTCTCTCCATTACTTTTCGCAATTTTTATAAATTCTATCTCCAAACATTTAATTTTGTCCTACCAACTTTACGCAGATGACCTGCAAATATACTCACAGGCACCATTAGAATCGATATCTAATGCGTTTTCTACTATTAATACGGACTTGGCGCAAATCTGTGAGTGGAGTAAAAATTATGGACTTAAGGTTAATCCGACCAAAAGTCAGATCATTCTGATTGGCAGTTCCAGGATCATCTCTAAGATCAATTGGTCACTTCTGCCTCAGATTCAATTCGATGGTAACATTTTACCAGTTGCAGATGATGTAAAAAATCTGGGGATTTATCTGGATAGAACTTTATCCTGGGGCCGTCAGATGCAGGAGACAAGCCGTAAAGTATTTGTTTCAGCAGGGTCATTACGTAGGCTGCGGAACTTACTTCCCATATCCACCAAAACTGCGCTTGCACAATCTTTGCTTCTTCCAATACTCGATTATGCCGATGTCAGCTATCTTGACCTCAATGAGGAGCAACTTGATAAACTTGAGCGCCTCCAAAACTTTCGTATTAGATTTATATTTGGTTTACGCAAATATGATGATGTATCTGAATTTCGTAGCAGACTCAAGTGGCTCCCGATTCGTCTTCGCAGGAATACTCATATTCTAATCTTACTATACAATGTTTTGTTCAATCCTAATACACCCATGTATCTCAAAGAATATTTTAAGTTCCTTCATGACACACATTCAAAGTGCCTGAGGTCGTCGGAGGATCTGAGATTGCAGATGCCACCGCATTCCACAAACTTCTATGATAAATCCTTCTCTGTTCAGGCTGTGCGTTTGTGGAATGCGCTGCCAGTTGAGATTAGACGAGCAAGATCGCTAAGCATTTTCAAAAATGCATTGAAGCAACACTATTTGTCAATGTAATTGCGTCATTATTCCTCAAATCCCTATATGATTATATGTGATTATATTGAAATATATAATATATATGTATATATAGATATATATATTATAAATACCTATATGTATATAGTGTATTTATTTGTATATATGTATCTGTTAAAACAAATGTTATGTTTCATCTGTCACTACACCATCAAATTACCTTTTCTTCTTCTAAGGTTATGTCCATCATAGTCTGGTTGCCTGGAAGAAATTGCTGTTTGCAATAAGGCCGCCAATTGTGCATCTATTGTTAAAATTATTTTTTTCCTTGTATTTGCATTTTTGTGGTGTACAATAAAGAATTACTTACTTACTTACTTACTAGTGTTGTGGGTTCGATTCCCACACGAGACAAGAGACACCTCTTTGTGTGATCCATACATTGTTGTTTTGAATCTGGGTGTTAGTTTTGTCCGTTCGTTATATGTTTGTAAAGTCCAAAAAATATATTGTATATCAATGTCAATCGTAGAATCCCTTGTTATGTTTATCTTGGTAGTTTGTATACCTCTGACACATAACAGTTCCAAAAATGATTTGTGTAGGCTTCGCAATCGCAATGACCAGTCTTAGGCTCAGCGCAGACAGAACGGAGCGTAGCGGAGGGGATTTTATTAACGCACTTGAAAATAAACTTTAAAATTATTACAATAAAGTGCATAAACGGATTCCCGCGTATCTTCGAGGACGCGCGAGCATTTTTTGTCAGGTTCAAGCATTTATGCACTTTATTGTAATAACTTTAAAGTTTATTTACGAGTGCGTTCATAAAATCCTCTTCGCTGCGCTCCGTTCTGTCTGCGCTGACCCTTATTGGTGAGAGGCACTTTACTAATGAAAATGTTTATAAAATGTAAAATAACTATTAAATTAATAGGCTTTATACATACTATGTCACGATAATTTTAGCAGAATAATAATTGTCTTTACAGTTACTTGAGTATGCCATTCTGATGTGAAGTTTGTAATGTCTTTCGTAATAATGTATACCTACCTAGGTAATTGTAGTTTGATAGAACGAGAGTGACAGAAATCTTTCTACGATATTTATGACGTCAGATGTTATTGCTGGTTTATTTTTTATGACTTTCTGTCCCTTGACTATCGGTGTCAATATTTCACTCGTTTGTTCCTTATTTACGACGAAAATAACACATTTGTTTACTTTACGACATCAATCATCTTGCATCTTACTTAGTATGAGTAACGTATCACAAAATCACGTTCGCTTTGAGCGGGTTCCATAGTATTTCGTGCACACAGGTGACAATCATTCTGCCAGTATTAGTTTTACAAACACTTTGGTATATAGTGTATGTATCTATTTTATAGGTATGTTTTCTGTAAAAAGCTTGCATCGACATAATTATACAGATAGTCCACTGCAATACAGTACTTGTTCTTTTCACACATCGTCATGTGCGTTAAATGTGTATAATGTCGATATTAACTATCTTAATAACTGTAATTACAAATACAAAGTATCTTGGTATAATTTTCTTATTACTACACGTGTCCGTGTGGTGTCAGATTAAGAATACGGAGTGTCACCACATGAGTGAATAAACCGAACAGAGAGACAGCTTCTTAAGAGCTTGTAAATTTGTTACCTATTTTGGTAGGGTTGTCACAATAGGTTAAGACAAATCGCTCGTTCGGTATACGACAGATTCTGGATTGGACAGATTCGTGATTTGGCAGATTCCCAACTCGACATATTCGTGGATTGGGCAGATTCTTGGACTCGACGAATTCGCTATACGGCAGAATTACCGTTGTAAATAAAATAGCGAGTGGAACCAAAACAGGCATGCACCTGAAACTTTTAAAAGCACGGAATAAAAATATACATTTGTTACCAAGGACACAACGTGACGACGTGATTTATTTGACATTCCCAACGATACCACTAATAGTGTTGAATATTTTCTGGTAATATGATCTATTTTGATAATAAACATAGGAATCTCCTTTAGCTATTATGGCCACTAGTTTTACCACGGGGATAGGTATCTAAAATAAGTTTAAAAAGAAATTGTGTAAGACAAATGAACGTCTACAAAAAAAATTACTATAAAATGATCAACCATCGATAGGGCTTACAAAAAACAGGTTCATGCGATTTTCGACCTTATAGACAATTCATGACAGACTTTTTTTTGGTATTTTTTAGCTTTCTGACATTGATACGTTATTAAAATTATAAATTCTGAGTTACGTCAATAAGGTCGAAAATCGCATGCACCTGTTTTTTGTAATCCCTATCGATGGCTGATCACTTTCTGATAGTCATTGGTTTTGTAAACATTAATTGCTTTTACACAATTTCACAACTAATGAGTTGTTAAGTATTTCGTTGCCAACATTGACAATATTTATTTCAAGATCGAAATATTCGCGAAACTTTTGCTCGAGCAATTCAACAAATGCGACAAAATTATCAGGAGTTATACCTTATTAAAAAACCCAATTGTACGTTACCGTTGTTAAAATCTTTATAATGATTTAATTATTTCATCTAGTATTATTCATACACACAGTACAATAAACAATCATTATTAATAATAAAACACCACTTTTTTACATTAAAATATTAAAACTTGCAACGTACAAAACAAACAACGTGCGTCGTAATAACCCTAAGATTGTCAACTGCCTGTGCCTACGTAAACCGGTTCTTTCCACTCTCGCCGCGTACACGACAAGCGGCTAGTGGTCACGCACACATAAGCCGCGTGCTCGTAGTAGTGCAACCGATTCGCGCTGTTGTATGAAGCTGTGTCTCTGTTCCGTTTATCTACTCATGTGGTGTCACCACCCTATATCATCCCATGGGTGTCGTAAGAGTCGACAGAGGGAGCATATTATGCAGAGAACAGCACTGTAATAGAAGGAAAACTTGATACAAACCCTATACCAACCCGTTTGGCCAGCGTGGTATAGTAGGCCAATTCCTCCTTTCAAAGGAGAGGCCTCGTCCAGCATTGGACTGTTAAAGGCTGATGATGATGACATGTGAAAGGGTATCGAAACACATGCTTTGAACAAGATTGAATATAACATTTTAATATAATATTACCGTGTGTCACCTGATATTAAGACAATACTCGGCCATTTACCTACCATAGCAGGTTAAACAAACTTGGTAATTTCTAGAACAGTGTGCGATGAATTTTTACTAATTATAGCTAGAGATGGCGTTGTGATAGTGTGCGTATGCGCGGTCGTCGGCCCTTGTTATCATTTCGGCACAGATTGCTTGATCCCGCCGCGCCTCCCGCCCCGCAGCCTACGATACTCCACATATTGTCCTTCTTTGTCTAATTATTTTTGTCTCTTTCTATTCAAAAATGTTTTGATATTTATTTGAAGAACATTAAAATGCAAAATGTTTCTAACGATTTTCTGTCCATTATGTACCTATTTAAGATGCTCATAAAGAAACTTAGTATAACCGCAAATACATTTTCACTATTTCTTTTTCTTAACAAAGGTTTGAAGTTAGTGAAGAATATCTTTGGTACGGCATATCTACTTACTACAATTTTCTATTGTACTGAAATGTAGAAATATCTTTATGAATGTAAACTTGCGTGCTCGGAATAATGATTGAGCTTTTGTAGCGCAAGTTCAATCACTGTTACAATATTTTTTATTTGACTGCCTCGTTGGTCTCGCGGCATAAATGTGCGCGTGGGATTGGGAGGTCTCGGATTCGATTCCCGGGTCGGGAAAAGTGTTATTGGGTTTTCCGTTAGGAAATTCTCAGTAGCAGCACGGAGTCTGGTAATATGCCCGGTATGGCAATAGGCTCGCCCCCTATTACGTGGGACCTAAAAATCAATGGCGAAATGTGGGTGTAATATTACACCTCTGCCTACCCCTTCGGGGATACAGGCGTGTGTCTATATATTTTTTATTTCTATTACACTAAGTCATTGCTTTTTAATAAGCACGTTCTTTCCATTAACGTTCGGGTACCATACCAATAGCACTTTGACCGACATTCATCATCATCGCCCCAGTGTTATTTTGGTTGCATCCAAGACTTTGCGTCTTTGAGTTCGGGATCCGATTAGTTTAACAAGATTTTAATGCTTTAATGTAGGTATGTGTTTTCTGTACTCAATTATTAGTCTATCTAAAAAGTTGTCTCATAAATCGCGCGTCCCGCGGCGCCAGTTTGTCTATGTTAGCGCGTTAAGTGCAGATTTGTTTCTTAGGTCGGACAAAGTATCTTAGCTGCAACTCCCAATAAAAACATTTTGGTGTTTATGGCTTATCTGATGTACTGGGCTATGAAACCTGCCGAATGCCTTAAATGGTCAAGTCTGTGGTGCTGATATAAACATTTAAATCTCTTAATTTATTTTCCGCGTTGCTAACGAGAGAGTGGATAAATTATTTACAACATCTTCAATATCCTGAATACCTCCGATTGAATTCGTTGCGGGTTTTAAGCCAGCCAAACTTTCTTAAGGACTACAGGAGTAAACTCAGAATTTAGGGCGGTTTCATATTAGCATTTTATACGTGCGTATAAGCTCGTTTTTGGAAGCGCATGTAAGCGCGTATAGGCGCGACTTTTGGCACACGCGCAACTCGTACGAGCGATGACGCGCTTAGTCGTCAAATTCAAATTCAAATTCAAAATTCAAATTCAAAATCGTTTATTCATTTGGGTCATAATGTGACGCTCATGAACGTCAAAACAATAAATTTATAAAATAATTACTTAAAGACTCTACATTTACATTTACTGCCACGTTCGCAAAGCAATAGGTAGAACCATGAGAAAGAACGGGCAATAAAACTCACGGTCACTCTTTTTCATCGCCAGGTTTTGCATAATACACATAATTTACATTTTGTAAGGCGCTGCAACTGTTACACCTTCTATATCACTTGTATATATTTACTATACATAATAATACTCAAGCATAATACTTTTGATGTTCATTTGGTTAGTCTCCTCAGAATAGACATGGTGAAACAGGAGCATCCACTTACATTATATATACCTAATAATGCAGGCAATCCGCGAAAGTGATCAGAACCATGATGGAAATGATGCAGTTAAATATTAAAATCTAATACCAGCCCGCAAGACCGTCATCGACAAGAATCCATGTTGACACTGACAAGATGTCTCTACCGTTTCGAGCGAACACGCCGAAATATGCCCGTTTACGCGGGTCCGGTTTTTTGAAGCGCGTAATGTAGCGCGCGTGTAAGCGCGTATGCTAAAACGACCGTATACGCGCAGAAAAATACGCTAATCTGAAACCGTCCTTAGGGTATCTGCTGTTATACCTGGCTACTTAAGTGACATAGAATGAGGTCGGGACCAGACCTGTAGAAAAGAAAACGTAGAAAACTGTAAAATTACATTATATCACACACTGCTCTTACAATCTGTATCAATGTTATTTTTAATCTAAGAATGTGTTCAAATTGCAGTAGTAATTTAAACGAAAAGCATTCTTCGTGTGCTATTTATAGAATATTTATATCACGTTGCGTAGTCGAATTGTCTTTAAAATCGTGTTTTTGGCACTGACACCAGTTTTTATTGTGTAAACAGTCGTTTATCAATGCAGTTGAGATAACAGTGCGCTCCGAGTAATCTTTAACCTAATTATTATTAATGATTGTTATTGAGATTTTATTATTAATAAGGCTGCTGGAAGTATGAGATAGCCGGTTGTGATTTATACTTATTAAGTAGACAGAGTGCGAGTGAAGAGTACGAACATGCATAAGTTTTTAATCTGTGGTCGCAATCATTTCTGTGATGCAAGTTTCATAGGTTTTTCTGTATATATAAAATCGTTGCGTTACTGACTGACTGACAGGCACGCTACAGCCGAAACTACTGGGCGCAAGTAGGTGAAATTTGGCATGTATGTTCCTTGAGGATTGTAGGGGCGCACTAAGAGAGGATTTTTGGAAATGCCTCTCCTATAGGGGTAAAACAGGTTGTCAGAGTTCGTATGAAACTTTTTATTCCTTCAATGGATTTACTTCAAACTTTGTGTATTGGTTCCGCAAATGATGTAAGTGAACACTTATAAAATCTTTTTGGAAATTCTTACCCTAAGGGGATTAAAAGGGGAGTCAAAGTTTGTACGAAACCTTTTGAATACTTCAAGTGATTAACTTCATACTTTCTGTATTGGAACCTCAAATGACGTTAACCAACCCAAAGACATATATTTTGGACATTTTGTCCCGAAGAAAGTAGAAAAGGGAGTCAGAGTTTGTGTAAAACCCTTTATTTTTCAATGGAATCACTTTAATCTGTATATATAAAATCGTTGCGTTCCTGTCTCGCTGACAGACACGCTACAGGCGAAACCATAGATATTTAACTGTTCTGTGGGCGAAACTAATGGTCGCAAGTAGTTGAAATTTGGCATGTAGGTATGTTACTTGAGGAGTTTAGGGGAGTTCGTACAAAACATTTTATCTTAACGAAATTGACGTGTGCGAAGCAGCGGGCAAAGGCTAGTTATATAATAAAACTTGTAATACAGAAGTGATGTTACACGATTTTGGCTCATGTAGGTATTGAACCAATAAGCTTAGGCGCGATCGAGGTGGCAGTTCTTCACTGTTGCATCTTTGCTCATATCGGTATTGAATCCACATCTCAATAAGCGGACGAAGTGGCGGATATTTTTATAAGATACTTACTTGGTGTTTTTTGAGACATACCAGGCTCCGAAAATAATATTTATCTTTTGGAAATATTGCAATATTTAGTTAACCATTAGTATTGAGTTAGTGCTTTTTATGGGCCACGCCAGGATCCGAAAATAACATTAGACTTTAGGAAACATTAACATCAATACGTAGGCACTTTTATGAAAATGTATATTTTTAATCTCCAGGGTGATGGTGCCAAGATGACAATGTGGCGGCTATTGGCGGCGCTGTGCGTGCTGGGTGCGTGCGCCGCCGAGCCGCGCCTCGCGCAGAGCACGTTGCGCCCGCGCGCCTGGCAACGAGGCCCGCGCACGCTCGCTGATAGGAAACCTAACCCCTTCGTTGGGTGAGTACGCTGTTGGCATTATTACCCACATTCTATCACCTTTATGTAGAGCACACTGCGTCCGCGCGCCTGGCAACGAGGCCCGCGCACGCTCGCTGATAGGAAACCTAACCCCTTCGTTGGGTGAGTACGCTGTTGGCATTATTACCCACATTCTATCACCTTTATGTAGAGCACACTGCGTCCGCGCGCCTGGCAACGAGGCCCGCGCACGCTCGCTGATAGGAAACCTAACCCCTTCGTTGGGTGAGTACGCTGTTGGCATTATTACCCACATTCTATCACCTTTATGTAGAGCACACTGCGTCCGCGCGCCTGGCAACGAGGCCCGCGCACGCTTGGTGATAGGAAACCTAACCCCTTCGTTGGGTGAGTACGCTGTTGGCATTATTACCCACATTCTATCACCTTTATGTAGAGCACACTGCGTCCGCGCGCCTGGCAACGAGGCCCGCGCACGCTCGCTGATAGGAAACCTAACCCCTTCGTTGGGTGAGTACGCTGTTGGCATTATTACCCACATTCTATCACCTTTATGTAGAGCACACTGCGTCCGCGCGCCCGGCAACGAGGCCCGCGCACGCTCGCTGATAGGAAACCTAACCCCTTCGTTGGGTGAGTACGCTGTTGGCATTATTACCCACATTCTATCACCTTTATGTAGAGCACACTGCGTCCGCGCGCCTGGCAACGAGGCCCGCGCACGCTCGCTGATAGGAAACCTAACCCCTTCGTTGGGTGAGTACGCTGTTGGCATTATGTCCCACATTCTATCACCTTTATGTAGAGTACACTGCGCCCGCGCGCCTGGAAACGAGGCCCGCGCACACTCGCTGATAGGAAACCTAACCCTTTCGTTGGGTGAGTACGCTGTTGGCATTATTACTCACATACTATGAACTCTTCAACGTCCACCTAATACTTACAGAGTACGTCACGTTCACTTGCCTGGTAGAGAAGCAAGCTCACGCTCGCTGATAGAAAACCTAAGCCCTTCGTTGGGTGAGTACCCACTTTGGCACTAAGACCATCTCCGGTATCATCGGTATTTTAACCTCAGATAGAGCACACTCTCCCCGTTTGCTGTTTAGCGCAGCCTGCGCACGTTGGCTGAAACCTAACCTCGTTCGGTGAATATAAAATTTTCGCTAATGTCATCCGCTCTATCACTTGTGGGTGTGCCTCGAGCACGGCAGTAGTTGTGGTCCTCATAGCGTGTCTTGACCTTCTGTTCATAGCAGATCGGCATGGTAATGAAACGTTAGCAAAGGTTACATCTAGATTGGTGTCAGTAATATCTCGCTACGAAAGGCACATATAGACGTCGGTCCCTCTTATTATCTTAGAATAAGAATCTTTACGCCATTTCAGAGGCCTGGTGGCCTAGACCGCTCGACACGAAAGTTGGTCACAATTACTCTCACACAAAATATAAAGATGCCACTGATAGTAAACCTTTGTAGAGAAGTAGTGTGAGTACTGTCGATTAGAACTTCGGCCCTAATACTACCCATTCCCTGTCACTTGTGGAGCCGAGCTAAAAATGAGCTAACAGTCAGCATACTAGCCTAACTAATCTATTTGTTGGTTGTGTGCCATCTTGAAGCTAATCCTATCTATTGTCCCATTACTGTATCGTTTATATACTTGTGTAATTGTTGAGTAGAACCTTGGGCTAATTAATAAGTCCTACATTCGATCACAGTATGATAGCTGCGATGAACTGCGGTGAACATAAATATAGAGCTACAGAATTAAAAGTTAAATTTTGGTCTTTCAAAAAACATTACAACTTAATTAGTAGCACAGTCAGCAAGAGGCTTAGTTCAAATGAAATTATTCAATGGGTACCTATTCTACGGTACCAACCATTGACACCATGTAAGCTGAAACATCATTAGTGTAGACATCTGTAGGTATGGGACTCCTAAAATAGTGTATCCAAAACGTTTTTTAATAGTCGGTATATCTGTGTTTTTTATGCGCGAGTTTTGTTTTTACAGATACAATTTTATCACCATAAATGACGTAATGATAGTGACGATGTTTATCGATTCCCATCAATAAATTGTCAAGGTCGTGATCATCCAAAATTAGCCGACACATTTGTTAAAACAGCGAATACCTATGTGTAAGGCACCCGGGAGATATGACTGTGGATTATTGACCAACAGTTTGTATAATAATTAACCTAAAGTAAACTTGCCGGCTAGATAAACAATAGCATTCATAAAGTTCAGCTCATAAAAAAGAAAGCATGGTGAATTCGGAGAGTGTACGTATAGGTTAATCGGCGATTAACCTATGCGTTCCCTAGACAGCTAACAATTTAATTTCGTCCTTTTCAATGGACTACTTGGAATAAGCCGAAGATGCCAGCTAATAAAATCTAAGTATCTTAGACAGAAAATATTTCTATAGTCGATGTGTGTAAGTATAGAGCTACTGAAACTCTTTGATATTCCTCTAAGCAAAAGTAATTTAGAGTGACTAATGCGCCAACAAATCTCAATAACATAAAATAAACGGAAAAATCAATCGTCCGCATCCACAATCCAGTGACAAACTTAAAGAATGTTATGTAAATGCATTTTAATCGGCGGTGCATCGCGCTACGTTCCTTGGAACCGTACGTGTCCAGCATTTGTTGATACAAATCTGTGAGCTTAGTTCACACCGGTTCATAATAGTATGCTATCGTCATTTCACACCAACGCGAGTTATGCTTACCAAGCAGAAAAATAATTCCGTTCAAAAAATAATATTGTTGTCTTGAAGCTAGGAGCTCCTTCGATTATGCGAGGAATATGCTTATGTTGGCGCGTAAGCACGCTATAGTTACTTTCGAAGCAGAATAAAAAGGATTTCTGTAAAAAAATATGGTTGTCATCGAAATACTGATGATTAGTATGATTAGATGATTACTGATGATATACAGATTTGCAAATATTATAATTTTGGTAATAACCTTAAGGTCCATTAAGCTTATTTTGCTCAAATTAAAGCTATTCTCCGGAGGCTTTTATCCGATCTACAGAACAGTGGCGTTGGAAAATAAATAAACAAATTATGTCAGAACACGTGTTCCTCTTGTTCATGAGGCATACCGATGACGACTTGGCAGCGGTCGGGAATATTATTATGAGCTTTATAGCTTTTGTTGTGGTTACTGCAAAATCACCGACTCTTAAAAAATATTATTGATACTAGATTCTATTTTTAAGATTTTTTTAGTCCATTCATCATCACTTACTCACGTATATTGTTATTTGATGTATGGGATGAGGTCAGAACTGTTGCAGAATTTTGCTTTCAAGATTTTGTCCATACCAATATCATTGAATGAATTTTAAGTATCCTTTCATTCTGAAGGATAATCGTATTTAGTCTTTACATTCAAACCTTTAGATCCTAAACTAAAGATAGATCTGTAGATTTTAGATTCGTTTTTGACATAAACTCCATACAAAATATGTCAAACACGAATCTCGAATGTCAAAATCCATGGATGGATCGAATATTGAAAATGGCCGTTAGCAAAGCTACTAGTTAGCAAATGTATACTGTAATAAACCTCGTAATTCATGACGAAATATGTTAACGTGTGACTTGTTAAAAGAGTGGGCAATACTTGTTGTAGGCTCAAACAAATGAAACACGTGACTTTTTCTCAACAATCAACCACAGTAACATAATACACTATAGATGTAGTAGTACTCTAACGTGGGCGGCGAAGCGTAGGTGATTTTCACGCTTATAATTTCGGGAGCCGAGCAGAGGGCAATAGCGGAACCGACACACGAGTTCACTGGGACAGGTTGTGACGAAGCATCTCTAAGCGCCAAGGTCGGGGATGCAAGCAATGAATGCAAGGATGATCAGAAAATTAGATTAGACGGTCTCCCACGGTCTGAATTAAAAGTAGCGGCATATGCGTCAGTGTATTTAGACTGAATTTGTAATAGGAAATGAAAGCCATGGTGAGTCAGATTCTGATGACCGATTAAGTAAGATTAATACAAACATGTTTATGCTTATATTCTGAACATGAAATTTTTTATTTGCTCCTTCTTTAGATTTTCTATAATTCCATTGCTGAGTACAAAACTATAACGTCTAGTCAGTAAGCTGAAGGCCGTTTCTCGTATTTTAACAGGCACAGTATTTTGAACGAACTGCGATTTGATTTTGAATTGATTCACACTTGGTACTCAGCTACACTTAATATCATTATAGTCTAATAATTATGATGACTCTTTATACTATTTCAAATCAAGTCACAGCACAGAACAACTGAAAGAGTAGTTAAGTCGCGGTTATCAGGTGTCAGTTAATTTACTAATTTTATTTCATTTCATTCATGAGAATACCATTATGACACTAAGACTAAAGAGAAACTGCATTTTGAACAATTATAATCATGAGAATGCCTTCTAAATGTTGTAACAAAATCTTCTTGTCTCGTCATCATCATCATCATCAGCCTTTAACAATCCACTGCTGGACTAGGCCTCTCCTTTGAAAGGAGGAATTGGCCTACTATACCACGCTGGCCAAACGGGTTGGTATAGGGTTTGTATCAAGTTTTCCGTCTCTTACAGTGATGTTGTCTGCATAATATGCTCCCTCTGTCGGCTCTTACGACACCCATGGGATGATATGGGGTGGCGACTATCCGTATTCTTAATCCGTCACCACACGGAAAGTCTGGTAGTTATGTAAAATTTGCAGTTATCTCATTTACAAGAAAAATAAAACACAGGTACACAGTTGTCATACGAAGTAATGGATACAATCAGCTAAATCTGTTTTATAACGACTTTGCTTTAAATAGCAAGGCACTGTAATTTCATTAAGTAAGTCTCGGTTATTTTGATAAAAACGATATCTACTTTTTATCATAATTATAAACAAAGTTATTTTAAGTGTGTCAGTCCACTTGAATGGATGAATGAAAATGAACAAACATAAAATAGATGTGCTTTGAAAATTGAAACACAAGTTACTGACGACATGTACTATCAAATTCTTGGGTAAGATAAGTAATTGGCGGCAAGTAATAAAATACGACAACTTATGTTTCCATGAAACCTTTACTATTATTATACAAACATTGCTCTTTAATGAGATAAGTTTTATGTAACGTGAATATAAAGTGATATTTATAGATTAATAGATCGTATTGATGTTGACGTGACATTATATTCAAGGAAGTGACGAGATACGAAGTAAGAATAACATTATCACTGACTGAACATACTTTATACAAAATTGTAAAAATAATTCTAACGTTCGTTGTAATAATATCTCTGAAAATGAATTGTTCTGGTGACCGCAATGCTCTTGAATGATAAGGCGGCATTTATCAAAACAATTTGATTAAATGCATTGGTGCACTAAATCTCGTTAGTACAAGGTTTTAGTGTAAGGACGCCCGATACTCTCTGACCCTAAATGAAATTAGTCTATGTAGTTTAAAGTAGCGGAATGAATCCATTCGGTTTGACTTAGATACAGTCGCAATGGACAAGGTTATTGGGATCATAGCTCATCAGCTTGGGAATTATATCGTTGCGTAACTGTTACTGACACATCTAGTGGGAGTAATTATTACAATTTAAAATATTATGAAATGGAGAAGTAAATTCTGTCTTATAAAATTTTCGAGAATTTGTGTTTTCCGAAAATACCTGACACCTGGTTCTCCATAAGTTAATATTGGTACTTATAACACTCGGTGTAATATTTTTCTACCGTTTGTAGTAACTATTTTCAAAATGTTTCCTTTTTTATCAATTTGTTTATTAAATTAATTAGGTTTTCTTTCTCAGGTTTCTAAACATTAAGGCCCCGTTTCACCGTTGACTATTGTCAGATAACGTGTCCAGATGTTATTTAGCAGATAAAGCCTAGGTGGTGAAACTGGGCCTAAAGATTCTGACACAAAAGGAAGAGGTTTTTAAAGAACTTCACGATTACAACTCAACGTTACCTTCTATACATTGTCGGAAGACAACACAGCGAACGCACATGTGTATATTATAACCGCACAGTAGCACAAAAATCTTGTGGATTTACACAACATGTAAAAGCAACAGTAAACACGTTATTTACGACTGGACAATAAATCAGACGGTGACTTTAATGAGTAGCTCTCGTTAGCTTCCATACACAAGCTTTAAATCGTCATTGTTTATACGAAGGCCAACGGTAGGTGGCCTACTGAGCACATTGCCAGTAGTTAATTATAATTATAAACTTCATTATAATTTCTAACAAAATAATAAGTAAAGGGTCATATGTTGATTTACGTACTCTCTGTTATTTTCCACTTGGCACAAAAAATCTTAATTTAGTTGTAATTTGCGGCTGTTCTTTTATATTATGTCAACCACACACTCTTACCTGACTGGCTTACCTGTACCATACTTATAAAACTTTCGCGAATTCACACAATAACAAATAGGTGCAAGTTATTACTTATAATTTATGTATCGGGTCTATTTCACGTAATTACTTAATACCTTATAATTGTGCCTTACCTTAATATAAGGTAATTCATCTTTACATAATTATACAAGTAATCTGTAGCATGTGCCTCGTTGTCTAAAGTTGCATACATAAGCTACACAATACAGGTAACTTTGTCCGGTATACAGTAGCTGGCTACTACTTGGCTTTACCGACCTGTCTTTGCTCTCCTTCAAAGATGTATTCTCTTCATTATTGGTATTGTCCAGAACTGTGTGCAGTTACGTTTTGTTCTTATGGTGGTTGATAATATCAATGGGACTGGTGTTTATTGTAAATAGTATCGTATATGTGAATACCTGTTTCATCAAGACGTCACGGTTAGTATTTTGAACCACCGCAATTTTAGAGGCTGAGATTTCGAACTTCTTTTGACTTTAATATTATCGTGAACTTCGGGTAGATATATGTAGGTGTAATTTTTATCTTTTCAGTATTTTTACCGATTTCAGTATTTTTATATTTGTGCACCGTGTGTACCGATGATTTTAATAATTATAAAAGTAACATATTTATTTGATTGTTGCAGCCCTCACGTGTGCCGATCACGCAACAGCACGCATTGCTGTCCCGGATGGACGTCCAGGCCAAACTCATTACTTTGTATAGTCCGTAAGTAACCTTTGAACCACTTCATCAGAATATAAGTATTATACAAGCGCAGTCAATCCTTACGCTTTATTTGAAAACAGACATCAGTCAACGGACAGTTGGACAATTCCTCTACAGAATCTATTTTATTGTCCTTGATAAATATAAGCAAGAACGTATGTTTCAACTAAAAGCAGCAAGTGTGACGAGTGTCCTGCGAGTATATATGTACAAAACAGTACATTTGTGATATGCAGAACAGTGTGGTGAGCATACCAAAAGTAAGTCGGCCAGTTTTCTCATGACTTGAGGAAAAAAGCCACAGTAGCTTTAACTGATTGCTGGTTCAAGCCAGCGTCTAGCGAGTCTACATTCGTAGAACCTAAAAATCTTGGTCAATATTTTAAGCTCTAAGACCCAAGTTCACCAATAATGATTTAATCGGCGATCGGAAAACCAACTGTTAGCTTGCTTATTTAGTTCTGCGCGCGCATTGTTATATGGGATGGGATGCGTACTTAGTACTGCGCGCGCATTGTCAGATTCATCATCATCAGCCTTTAACAGTCCACTGCTGGACTAGGCCTCGCCTTTGAAAGGAGGAATTGGCCTACTATACCACGCTGGCCAAACGGGTTGGTATAGGGTTTGTATCAAGTTTTCCTTCTCTTACAGTGCTGTACTCTGCATAATATGTTCCCTCTGTCGGCTCTTACGACCATCCCATGGGATGATATGGGGTGGTGACATTCCGTATTCTTAATCCGTCACCACACGGACGATTTATTGTCAGATTAATTTAACGGAAAGATAACCAAAATAAAGTGTCGGTGAACACCGACCTTAGTAATTTTGCTAGCAATTGACAGTTTAACAGATGACGACTAAGCGACTGCTACGTCGAAGGTCGCGGGTTCGATTCCTGCTCAAGTCAAGCATTTATATGCATGAACATGGATTTTGTCTTGGTCTGGGTGTTTCTATGTATAATATGTATGAAACATAATTTTCACGCCTTTTATCTCCAAAGGTATAGGCTGAGGCGTACTATACACCCACTTTTCGCCAGTTGTTTCGGTCCCAATGTAATAGGGGGCTGGGTCCCAATGTAATATGTATGTTATTAAAAGAAGTTTATATTTATGTTTATCCGTTATCAGACTGCCTTCGTGGTCCAGTGGATAGCGTATGCGACTGCTGATCGGGGGTTCTAGGTTCGATTCCCGGGTCGGGCAAAAAGTGTTACCTACTGGGTTTTTCCGAATTCTCAGTAGCAGCCTGGACTCTGGTGATGTGCCCGGTAACGGCAATAGGCTCGCCCCAGTCGCCCCCTATTACGTGGAACCTAAAAAATCATGGCGAAATGTGGGTGTATTATTACACCTCTGCCTACCCCTTCGGGTAATACAGGCGTGAGTCTATAAAAAATATATATCTAGTAACTATAGCACAAGCTCTGCTTAGTTTGGTCCTAGATGTTGATGTGTGTAAGGTAAAATATTATAAAAAATACTTTAACTTCCAGCGGTGTGTCGACCCGACTGCGGGTCTCCCGGCGCGTGCGTGGCGCCCAACATGTGCCGCTGCGCCGGCGGCGTGGAAGCGCCGTCGTGCGGTAACGGCGGTGGGGGACTGTATCCTTACCCCGTGCGGACGCCGGGCGGCTGTCGGAGAATATGTATGAATGGCGGTACTTGTACCAACGGCACGTGTGCTTGTGCACCTGGGTGGAGCGGCGAGTTCTGTACTGAACGTAAGTATATGTTCATAATAAAATAGGTTACTTAATTTATTAATTTGCAATTGATAGCAGGAGATATTGCTCAAAATTGTAAGTATCCCAAATTACAACTTTCTCTTCCTTTCTTTAACTATACCAAATTGAATCACATCGATCCGTTGCTTTGTTTTTCACGTCAAAGTCATAAACATCATATTAATGAAGTTCAAGTAAGTCTAAGACTATTAAGTCTTATGATTAAAATTTCCTAGGTATATTTGTGAAATAGGAGTCGGTACTCCTCTTTAAGCGAAGATCGTCTAAAGGTGATAAAAGAAGGTCAAAATTGTTGGCACCGAATCATGGTCCGAAAACTAGTTCAGAAATTAAAATTAGGAACTACTATGATATGAGTTTTTCTTGAACTGACTGACTGACTTAATTATTTACTATGTTATTTGCAGCGATATGTCGCGAGCCGTGTCTTCACGGCGGTCGATGTATAGCGCCGGACCGCTGCGTCTGCTTCCATGGATTGTCAGGAACACGATGCGAGATCGACAGGCGAACCGGTACGTTTTCATTTATTTATATATTTTGGTTTTGTGGACTGACATTCATCATCATCATCATCTGCCTGCAAGAGTCCATCGTATCGGTTCTTCGACAATTGTGGCCGGCCCACTGCCACTTCAGCTTGCTAATACTTTCAGCTATGTCGATTACCTTGGTTCTCTGTCGGATCACTTCATTACGAATTCGATACTGCAGAGAAACTCCTGGAGCTATGGAGACGGCTATGCTCAGCCCTCTCCATAGCTCGCTGAGCGACCTTAAATTGGTGGACCAGTCGCATCGTCAATGTCTACGTCACGGCTCCGTAAGTCATAACGGGTAGGACGCACGGCTTTGCGGTAGGGGTGACGAAAAGACTTGACGGAGTTTCCTATATGCTGCCCAGCCGATCCGTATTCTTCTGCCAGCCTCCTTCTCGAAGTTGTTTCTACCCAACTGCAAGGTTTGCCCAAGGTAGACGTACTCCTGAACAACATCGAGAGGGACCCCATTTAAGGTAATCGGTTCCGGAGAGACATGTTCATTGAACATAATCTGGGTTTTTTCCAAGTACGTCCGGAGACCGATGCGAGCAGAAGAATCGGCTAGGCTGCCCAGCATATACTGCAAGTCCAACACAGTTTCAGGCACGATGACGATATCGTCTGCAAATCTTAGGTGTGAGAGGTACTCGCCGTTTTTGTTAATACCGTGTTAATCCTTTCCAGTGCAGCGTCTTGAACATACCCTCCATTGCATTTCTGAACAATTTGGGGAAGATAACATCCCCTTGTTTCACACCTCGATGCAAGTGGATAGGTTCAGACTGCTGGTTCTTTACTTTGACGGTCATAGTCGCGGCGTCATACAGACCTCTCAGCACTTGGACATATCGCCATCGACTGTGCACCGTTGCAAGGACTCCAGAATAGACCAGGTTTCAATGGAGTTAAAGGCCCCTCATAGTCCACAAATGCTAGACACAGGGGCTGATCATAGTCCTCTGTCTTCTGTAGAATTTGCCGCACTGTGTGGGTGTGGTCTATGGTGCCGTATCCTCCTCGAAAACCGACCTGTTCGGGTGGCTGAAACCACCATACATTCATAGGGTTGAATTAAAAAGATGGCGCCGATTTTCAGTCGCTATCGACTAGTTAAGTGACAGTTCAGTGGTACGTTGTAGTGGGTGCCCTATATCCAGTTTTGGTTGTGACCAAAGTTTATCCAGCCGTGTCTCTTTTTGAGTTGTCATACGTGCTGGTATTTTTTTTTTATTTATAGTCTCACGCCTGTATCTAATATTAAACCCACATTTCGCCATGAATTTTAGGTTCTACGTATTAGGGGGCGAGCCTATTGCCGTTACCGAGCACATCACCAGACTCCGTGCTGCTACTGAGTATTCGGAAAATCCCAGTAACACTTTTGCCCGACCCGGGCATCGAACCTGGGACCTCCGAACAGCAGTTACATGTACGCTATTCACTTGACCACGGAGGCAGTCTTCATGTGTAAAATTGCTTTGTGTGTGTTTAGGCCCGTGCTTTATAATCACGTATGCGTGTGTGTTGAAGGCCCGTGCTACACGGACACGCGCGGCGCGCTGTGCACGGGCGCGCTGGAGGGCGTGGTGTGCACCAAGCAGCTGTGCTGCGCCACCGTGGGCGTCGCGTGGGGACACCCGTGCGAGCGCTGCGCCGACCTCGACTGTCCGCACGGACACCTGCGCAACCTCGCCACCAAGGAGTGCCAGGTATACACCAGATACTGCATGCCTTCACCACACTACGCTACACGGGCGCGCTGGAGGGCGTGGTGTGCACCAAGCAGCTGTGCTGCGCCACCGTGGGCGTCGCGTGGGGACACCCGTGCGAGCGCTGCGCCGACCTCGACTGTCCGCACGGACACCTGCGCAACCTCGCCACCAAGGAGTGCCAGGTATACACCAGATACTGCATGCCTTCACCACACTACGCTACACGGGCGCGCTGGAGGGCGTGGTGTGCACCAAGCAGCTGTGCTGCGCCACCGTGGGCGTCGCGTGGGGACACCCGTGCGAGCGCTGCGCCGACCTCGACTGTCCGCACGGACACCTGCGCAACCTCGCCACCAAGGAGTGCCAGGTATACACCAGATACTGCATGCCTTCACCACACTACGCTACACGGGCGCGCTGGAGGGCGTGGTGTGCACCAAGCAGCTGTGCTGCGCCACCGTGGGCGTCGCGTGGGGACACCCGTGCGAGCGCTGCGCCGACCTCGACTGTCCGCACGGACACCTGCGCAACCTCGCCACCAAGGAGTGCCAGGTATACACCAGATACTGCATGCCTTCACCACACTACGCTACACGGGCGCGCTGGAGGGCGTGGTGTGCACCAAGCAGCTGTGCTGCGCCACCGTGGGCGTCGCGTGGGGACACCCGTGCGAGCGCTGCGCCGACCTCGACTGTCCGCACGGACACCTGCGCAACCTCGCCACCAAGGAGTGCCAGGTATACACCAGATACTGCATGCCTTCACCACACTACGCTACACGGGCGCGCTGGAGGGCGTGGTGTGCACCAAGCAGCTGTGCTGCGCCACCGTGGGCGTCGCGTGGGGACACCCGTGCGAGCGCTGCGCCGACCTCGACTGTCCGCACGGACACCTGCGCAACCTCGCCACCAAGGAGTGCCAGGTATACACCAGATACTGCATGCCTTCACCACACTACGCTACACGGGCGCGCTGGAGGGCGTGGTGTGCACCAAGCAGCTGTGCTGCGCCACCGTGGGCGTCGCGTGGGGACACCCGTGCGAGCGCTGCGCCGACCTCGACTGTCCGCACGGACACCTGCGCAACCTCGCCACCAAGGAGTGCCAGGTCAATATCAGATACTTCATAAAACTTCCACTACATTACTCGCGAATTTGCTGGGCAAACTGTCTAGGCACTTCAACTCTTTTCGTGCAACACACCTTCGTTTCGGACTCTACGACTTCCGTTCGTTTTGCGCTCGAGTTAAAGGGCTCGAACTTCGGTCAACTTCGTCGAGGACTTATTCGAAACAACTTTGCGGGTGTGTGTGGAGGCTTAAAACTTTACAACATATACTTATTTTTTCAGTTTTAAGTAGCTTCATGACCCAATTTATACTTCTATAGGTAGTTTGAAAAATTGTGGATCATATAAAAAAAAAAACACATTTCCGAGAGATTTGAATACTTTGTATCACCACTTATTAGTGTGGATGTGTTGATGTGTAGATGTAACTTTCTGTCTAAGAAGTCATCCCCTATTAATTTATTTGGGGTCGGCACAATGTCTTTTGCTTCCATACTTTCCTGGCGCCCATCATCCAATACCCTTTTTTTAATCATGTCCATATTCAAACAGAAGTAAAATAAACAATAAATAATGTCTTGTTCCTTCAGGATATAGACGAATGTGCAGCAGTCCCTGGGTTATGCCAGGGCGGTCGCTGCATCAACTCTGTGGGCTCGTTTTCGTGCGAGTGTCCGCCGGGACAGCGGCGACACCGCGTCACCAACAACTGCGAGGACATCGACGAGTGCGAAGATCCTGATATTTGTCCTGTAAGTAATACCATCTTACAGTTACACATCAGATTAATTATACATTTATGTTACTAAATTTAGCAAGTCCTCTTTTAAATAAAGATAAAAAAAATCTTTCATATAGTAGGTAGGTATACATACCTACTATATGAAAGGATTTTATACATACTGTCTTCTAAGTTCACGAAAAAAGAGAGGATGAAGGTATGGGTTTGATTTCAGCACGTTTGGTTTCGGCATTTTATATATGCCAGCCGATGTAGCCCTCAAAGGTCTGGAACGAAGAAGTATCTATACTCAAATCAATGAAGAAGTATCTATACTGTTGCCTTTCATGCTCACGACGTCACGAATACTGCATCGTGCTTTGCACCTTTCTCAATGGTTTGGAAGAGTTTAGTATTAACATTGCTTCTATTAAGCATGTCAATGAGGACCGCTGATTACTCTGCTCTTGATACTAATGAAATAAAATTATGAGCTTTCAAGAGAGATCGAACCAAAATGCAAAATTTGAAAGAGTCATGTGAATTGATAAAACACTTTTATTTTGTACGTTTAGTCACAAGTAACTTTTTCATTCATCAACAGCCTTGAACAGTCCACTGCTGGACTAGGCCTCTCCTTTGAAAGGAGGAATTAATTAAGTAACTTTTACATAAGACAAATTATTTACAAAGCTTTTTGATAGTTGCCTGTCGCGAAGGAATCTGTGGTAAGAAGAAATTTCAGAGATTGTAGTTAATTTCAAATTTCCTTATGAAGCGGAAAATACTGGAGTAATGTACATAAACATTAAGGTAGTCTTATAACTATAACTATGGAAAACCAGATTTTAAATTGAAAGATTGTGGTAGAACAGTAATCCACTACACAATTGAAATACCAACGAATTCTGCTAAAATGGACTGGAGCAGCATAAACCTGACAGTTATTTTCAATTCAAATGTACAGAACTTCAGTCCATTATCAGAGTTCGGTGTTCATAAATTTTTGGTAACTATAGTTCGCTTGTGTATTGGGTATCTCTTCTTTCTGCTTAATAAAATATATAATCTGAAAAAAGGTATAATAGTGCAGCAGCTCTTTTTGGTAAGGTCGTGTTCGAAAAATAGTCTTATATTCCGAGTACCGTTACGGTAAACGCTTGCCGTCAAGCGAACCGTACGCTTATTTAGCACTCATGCTGTTTGAAGTGTAGTAGGTAATGCTACCGAAATGTTTGGCGAAGTGTCTCCTTTTGTCGGCATCGTTGACGAAAAGTTTTATGTTCCAGAATGGCAAATGTGTAAACACTGAAGGCGACTACTACTGTCTCTGCAATCCACACTTCATCCCCAGTCCAGACAAGAAGTTCTGTATAGGCAAGTAATCTCTGTTTTTTTGTGTGATCATTTAGTTCTACCTTATGCTGTGGAGAAAGAAAGGTGTGGTGTTCCTCCAAATAAAGACAGGATGCACTCACGTATTTATTGACGATTGAGCATTGTGACGTTGTCCTAAAAACTAGGAATTAGCTCCTTATTGGTACCTTTTGAAAATCCAAAATTTTCTTTTATACTTACTTGCATTATTTTTAAACGGTAATAAGTTCCTGATTTTCAACCAACTTCAAAAAGAGAGAAGCAGGTTTTCAATTCAGTAATTTTTTTATATTTATTACTTCAGAACGCCGTCATTTAATAACCGATTTGGAAAATTATTTTTCCTTTGGAATTATATGTTGTCCATGTGCTCACCCAAGTTTAGCATACATACATTTCGCCACTTTTCGCCAGTGTTTTGATCCCACGTAATAGGTGGCGAGCCTATTGCCGCTTATTGGGACATTTTGTTTGCCAGAGCCTCGTCCGTTGATCGGCAGGTGCACCACTTGCAGGTGAGGTTGGCGCCCGACCCTAAGTTCTTGGTGGGAACCCAAGTTTAGCATTTTGTTAAAAGGTTTAAACCTACTTATTTATACTTTTTTTCTACTTATATGAATGATTACTTGTCTTGTATTGCAGACGGTCGAGTAGGTAGCTGCTTCACGTACCTGAGCGAGACGGGCGAGTGCGCGGACCGGCTGGGCATGCCGCTGTCCAACCGCGACTGCTGCTGCGGGTACAACATGGGCCGCGCCTGGGGGGACCTGTGCACGCCCTGCCCGCCTAGGGGATCTAGTACGTATTGTGGATTGGACTACACACATTCTTCTTTAGCAAAAACCTTGAAGATTTTACCAACCCAACCTGGTCATGAGGACATTATCCAATCTGTGATTCTTTTTAATTTATTTTCTCGCTTAAAACTTTTGTAAGTATTAAAACTGCCTAAACGGGCCTGATCAGTCTTATTTCACGTGATGGATGTGGATCTTAAGGTATCGTAAATCATATTATTATTATCATATTATATTTTCGGCAAAATAGTAATCGGCAGTCCTCTAGAGTTCCTCTAATAAAGCTGTCTACCGTAGTGGAGAATCTATACAATCAATAAAAATGCATAAAACATCGGCTGTGTCGTTTTCTCATTTCTATAGGCGTAGTAGACAGAGCTCCGCTCCTTGCCACTTCGGTGGACCAGACTTTAAAACAATATTTACCGAACTTTTCTGGAAAAATACTTTTTCTGGAAAGGTAGAAAAACACCCGTTTTGATATTTTCATTTGCTTACCATTTAATTTAATTTATCCGTGCAGGTGAATGGACACACCTGTGCGGCGGCGGCGTGATCCCCCCGAACTGGCGGCGCAACGTGACGGGCGGCGGCGACGACGAGAACTACGAGCCGCCCGCCATCGCCAAGATCAACGAGTGCATGCTGAGGAACGGCATCTGCGGCCTCGGGAACTGCGTCGATAAGGATATTGGGTATGTTCATCTCATCATCATCATTCTAGCGCCATCCCGGTCGTGATCCAAGGCCATCATCTTGGAGCTCGGGGTCCACTTATTGGCTATGCTCATCTCTTGCAGTTTTTTTCAGCCTTGCAAAGTACTCCTCCTGCTGGGCTAGACCTCTCTGTTGAACCGCCAAACTCATCCATGGCATGAGAGACTGGCTTGAGTCCCGTAAAAAGGCGTACCTCAGTTGTAGTAAATTCTTAGAAAAACGCCAGTGGTGGGTTTACTAATTACTTAACCCATCACAACAATAACACATACAATCTTCGTGACTTAAATTATGAAGATAATATGGCCAGTATTTGTTAGTTCCTATAATTTAATTTCCTCTCATGTTCATAGTTATGGATAGTATTCAAGCCAATAAATGATGCAGACAATCGTTCCGTCGGCAATAGGCTCGCCCCCTACTACGTGGGACCTAAAAGAAATCATGGCGAAATGTGGGTGTAATATTACACCTCTGCCTACCCCTTCGGGGATACAGGCGTGAGTCTATAGTCTATATATATATATATAACAATCGTTCTGTCTGTACCTGAAGGGTATTTGCCGGTCACTTTTGTGAGACTCTTCTCCCATCATAAACATTTATAGATGGACCGACAGTCTACAAAATACTAACTACTTTTGTACCTATGATCCTCAAATAACATTGAATTGAATTACTTGAATAATATTTGCATGACCGATTACCGAATGTCAATAATTGTTTGTTTTATGTATACAGATATCAATGCGAGTGCTGGGACGGTGCTGAGTCGGTAGTCCAAGACGGCAACCCCACCTGTATCGATATCGACGAGTGCGCGTTGGAGTACTGTAAGGGCGGTACCTGCATCAACCGACCAGGAGGCTTCGACTGCAGGTAACTTTTTGGAATCAAGATCTATCACGGCTTGTCAAAGCTAAAAACATTTATTAATTTAGGCCACAAAGTGACGCTCATGAAAGTCAAACTTCATAAACGTCATATTGTGGCGTACACATGTCACATTTAAGTCTTGTGGGCGATCAGCGGACTGATTGTACTTTATCGGAAAAAGTGATGATTTGTTCTAGTATTGTCTAACGGCGAGCCGAGCAATTCCTCTCTCTCTCTCAGCTCCTCACTTCCTCTCTGTTTCTCCTTTTTAGCTTTTTAGTTACCAGGTGACGACTGAAGACATCGTCCCCAATGAATCATAGGAAAGATTAGGAATGCACCCTTAAATTATAACTGTCTCTATCAGTATCATATTGTCACAATCCTTTATTCAGTTAGGTCACAATGTGACGCGTATGGACGTCAATATAAAAAAAATAACAATATTGATGATGCAGGACGACAATCCCAAGCACATTTTTTTGGAGTTATATGGTTTATGTTATCGTGTTTATACTTCGTTATTGTGTAGGTGTCCCCCTGGGTTCGACCCCGTGAACAACGGCCAGCGGTGCAGCGACAAGAACGAATGCGAGATGACAAATGGCGGCATGTGCACCAATGGAGAGTGTCACAACAGCGATGGCGGGTGAGCCAATATTCATTTCATCTTTATGACATGTGATTATACAGCCTTTCGCAGTCCACTGCTAGACGAAGGCCTCTTTTCATCTGCGTCACAATTGCAATGTGACTCAATAAGAAGGCTAACTATACCACGCAACCAGATGGGTTGGCTTTAGTATAGAGTTTTCCGTCTCTTCGCATAGATACAATATTTTGCTTTCTTTATTTTCCTAAGTCGCCACTTACGACATCCGCAAACTGAAATAGGGCATACAACATTTTGTATACTAATGCGTCATCACATGGAATGTGATATCGCTACATAGTATACAACAAAGTGTCTTCTCTCTGTCTGTCCCTATGTATGCTTAAATCTTAAAAACTACGCAACGGATTTTAATGCGATGCGGTTTTATTAATAGATAGAATAATTCAAGAGGAAGGTTTATATGTATAATTAACGCGGGCGAAGCCATTGGCGACGTCTAGTTGTATACTAAATCCTCTATCACAAATATATAAATCTCTTAATATTTTAGCCTAGCAAAGTGTAAGTACAAGAAAAACGTCTGTATCCAATGTTTTCAGTACATATTCAGAATTATATTTTAATATGCACAGCGAAACAAAACAAGCTGATTAACATTGATTGTTTATTCAGCTTACGGCTGCCAGTAGCATTCCGTCGAAACTATGCTACATATTTGTTTTTAACTAAAACCTGATGTGGAAGATTTTCATCAGCTCCATATTATTGGTCAGTACGCTGGATTTTATGACCATGACGTCGTTCCGCTTCCGGCCTGTCATCCTGATGACTGACTTGCACAAAGCGCAGGTGATGCGCGCTAGGGGGGATGACGAACCCATGGAATTCCCACCGATCCTTCGAACACAGTCCAAGAAAACCGTGAATCCATTGTGTGACCCAGTGCCGTTCCCGGAAATGGGCTGTGAGGAAGACTCACCTACGACTAACTCTTTTCAACAAGATGCTTTGTTCATGAAAGAAACTGAGGAACAGATAACGTTTATGAAAGAAACTGAGGAAGAGAGAACTACTGCACGTGCAACACTTTTTGATTTTCGAAATCCACCACGAAGACCGATTGCAACGAGCGAAGCCTCATCGCGGGCTACTTTTTCTTACAGCAGGTCATCATCTAGACCTCGAAATTATTCACTGCAAGTAGTAGCACTTCGATCAGGTACCTCGCATTCGCCATCTTCAAAACATGAAGCTACGACCAAATCTCAAAACTCTTCATTAACAAAAAGCAGTGCAGCAACATACAAATTAGTCCCTACATATACCATACAGTGGCCAAGCCATAGAAGTACTACGGAATCTAACTATCCTGACATCAAAACTAGGTCTGCGTATCTACCAGAGGCTGCGTACCCTTTGAAGATGTTAAGGAGAAAACGCCGTTACTCGTTCACACTGGCGCCTTTTCCAAGAGGATTTGAACCAGAAGCTGATTTCCTTAATGAAAAAATGAATAAAACTAGTAAAGCATCTGCCAAGACTAATACTACAAAAGCGACTAAGAATAAAAATGAAACTAAACCGACAACGCAAAAATGTGGCATATATTTTTGTATGACAGCGTATCCCGTCAAATCGAAAAAACATACAAATAATACCACGGATAAGACGTAATATTAAGAATTCTAAGGACAGCGTAATAATATCAGTTTGAACACCTCCGGATAGACCTTATCCTCCAAGTAGGTATATTTAAAATTGGAACAACATTTGCATTAGTTTTTGACACACAAACAGGAACTTATCAGAAAGCGGCTAAGCAAACCATAAATATTTTTAAGTCCATTAAAATTATTGTATTTGGGTATTTTTATTTATAAGTTCTGTGTTGATTATATTTACGACTATACTGGTCCAGCAGAGAGTTAATAAGCAGAGACGCGATACGATGGAGTAGAAACAATCTGCTACCCAAACGGGACAGTCAGATGTGGCAGGTTGTTTTCGTCGTCGTCCTCGTATCGAATCACGTTGCTTGCCATCGCTTGTTTAGGATAGCGGAAGCTTAAGTTGCTATTTTCTTCAATTGCATATTATGGTCCTCGTATGGCATTCGCGGACTACGAGAAAAGCCCTCGACTTTTGCGGTTCTTGCAACGATGTCGCATTGTCAGATGTTTGTTAGAAACTACCGCCATGACCATTCAGATCGAAGACAGAATGACTATCTCCATAGAGTTGCATAAGGGGGTCCAGAAAGGTATATTACCTTTCTTGAAGATGTCTTCGAGATACCGGTCTGGACTGAACGGGGCATCAATATGAACACGTCGTACCGAGACTGATTTGTATTTATAGTTCTTTGCTCGAGGTTTTGCAACAGTATGTTTACCTGGGGCAAGAAATGCAGTTCGGTAGACACAATTTCGAGAAGAAAATCAATAGGACGTTCCAGGATCAGGATTCAGTTGGGATGAGCAGTATTCGGTTAGGTACATCAGGTCTTCTCGTCGGCTATTCTCCAATGACACAAAACAAAAGCCTTCGACCAATGCCTCCTACCAGTAATGACATACGGTTTTGAAACGTGTACACTCACAGTCTGTGTGGTGACGGATTAAGAATACGGAATGTCACCACCCTATATCATCCCATGGGTGTCGTAAGAGCCGACAGAGGGAGCATATTGTACAGAGAACAGCACTGTAAGAGAAGGAAAACTTGATACAAACCCTATACCAACCCGTTTGGCCAGCGTGGTATAGTAGGCCAATTCCTCTTTTCAAAGGAGATACCTTGTTCAGCAGTGGACTGTTAAAGGCCGATGATAGTAGACACTCACAGTCTGGCTGGTCCAAAGATTTAAAGTCATTCGGCGTGCCACGGCATGAGCTATGCTCGGAGTCTCTTTAAAGGGTAAAATTCGTAACAAGTCATCCGGAACAGAATCATCGCATAAGCAGGCTGAAGTGGCAATGGACTGGCCACGTCTGCCGAAAGACCGACGAACGATGGAGCGGGAGAGGCAGTCTACAAACGGAAAAAGTTAACCGGGGCGGCTGAATGCGGAAGGCAGAGGACCGGTCGTTGTGACGCATGTTAGGAGAACACTGAACATTGTTGGTTGATTGTTTAATGATGGTTCAAATGTTTGGCAGGTTTCATGTGAATAGGAAGGTAGAAAGTAGAAATTAAATTGAAAACATGCTTTCTCTAAATATTCTTTATCCTGAGGGAACTACTTCGCGTACCCAGTTAATTTATAGCCTAAGTTACTCTTTGTACATCAGCTATCCGCCAGTGAACCTGTCAAAACCAGTCCAGCCGTTCCAGAGATAAGCGAGAACAAACAGTCAGACAGACAAAAATTGTAAAAAATGTAATTTCGGTACCATGTATACATCCATATGCATTTAGTAAAATCGGTTATTTTAATATTACAAACAGACACTCCAATTTTATTCATATGTATAGATGTATAGATATCTTATATCTTATCTTATTAAATACTAAGATATAAAGCTGAAGAGTTTGTTTGGTTGAACGCGCTAATCTCAGGAACTACTGGTCCGATTTGAAAAATTCTTTCAGTGTTAGATAGCCCATTTATCGAGGAAGGCTATAGGCTATATAACATTGCGCTATGAGCGACGAGAGCAGAGCAGTAGCCTTAAATAACGTGGGTGTAACCGCGGGCATCCTCTAGTTTTAAATAATACTTAACTTTTTGCCTTGATATTGCTAATCACTTATCTTATCAAACTATAATTGTCTCTAAGTATAAGGATTATTACTTGAGTTATGAGCGACATAAGACCTCAGACTTTTTCGTGCAATGACAAAACGTTTAAGCGATAAGCACTGAATGATTTTCGATTTTCGAGGTAGCCTCTTAATGTAAAAGAACCTGAAAATAGACCTTTTAATAGGGAATTTAGGTAATAAATACGTTTCTCAGATATTAACCATTTCTCAGTTATGTATTATTTAATAACATCCCACCCTCTCTACTATCACAATAATACCAAGATCCAGCGAGATAGAAATTTCTAGGATCATGCGATCTTGACTTAGGGATCTTGACCATTCGCTGGTTGGAATTCACACCTTTAAACTACATGTAAAAGGTCTTCTGGGACTTGTGTTTTATATTGTTTAGTTGACAAAAAATATCTAACAAGAATATTAGTAACTAGACGACGCCAGCAGCTACGCCTGCAATTTTTTTAATTTACCCGTTTTGGCCGATCCCGTGGGAATTTCGGGAAATCCCTTCTTAGTGCACCTCTACGGGCCCAAAGGAACATACATGGCAAATTTCAGCTTTCTGCGCCCAATAGTTTCGGCTGTAGCGTGTCTGTCAGTCAGTCAGTAACGCAAGGATTTTATATATAAAGATTTGTAACCCAAATGTTAGTACAACTACATTTAAACATATTAGTAAATTAAGTGCCCCGGCCATCCTGTGTGTCTGTATATGTCTGTGGTCTGGATGACCAAACCCTGCTGACTTTCTCCAAGAGATAGTGTGATGTGATTACTGGTGATGGTTTGCGTGTAGCTGCAGGTGACGTCTAGTAATTTTATGAATATATTCGTACTTAAATTAAACATGAACTTCGGTAGCTACCAGTGCATCTGCAACCCAGGCTACGAGTCTACGGAGACGGGTCACGCGTGTCGCGACGTGGACGAGTGCCGGGACAACCCGCGCGTGTGTCGCCGCGGCCGTTGCCAGAACACGCCCGGCTCCTACAAGTGCGACTGTGAACCTGGCTTCAGTACCACAGCGGCTGGGTACTGCACGGATATCGACGAATGCGCTGATAAGAGCGTTTGCCAGGTACGTGGCATGTCATAGATCTTTACTGCTTTCGTTTTTAGGCGCTGTAGTTTTTATTGTTGAGAATTTAGACAGTTCCTTTTAAAAATCAAAATACATTTCATCCTTATTAAGTAATGATTATACTTATCTTATTTTATCATAAAAAGACAACTCCCGCATTAGGACTAAATCCTGTGTCGCGGGGAACTTTACAAACATACAACTAACGGACACAATGAACACGCAGACTCGAAACAACAATTTATGAATCACACAAAGTGTGGTCTCGTGTGGGGATTGAACCCACAACACTTCGGCACAGTGTCAAGCGGTGAGGCGGCTGCTTAAACCACTACGCCAACCGTGCAGTCGCCTGCCACTCGATCAGTGGTGCCCTATTTATTTCGCCTCTGGTACAGACCATTTATTGGGAAGAAGCATTGTTACTATTAAGACTACAATTCAGCAGTAGATCGATGTTGTCACATGTCTAAAGCATGAGCTGATGACGCTACAATAAGGGCAAACGAAGTCATTTAAGAAATTAACTCAAATTGCGTAGGCAATAAAACGCGTTAAACGCTTTTAAATGAAGTGAGGGTCATCGAAACTACGCGCCAGCTTCTAACGCCAGTTTGGGTAAATTTCAAAAGATAACGAATACAAAGCTGCAATGGTGTTCTTCCAGGGTGGTCGGTGCGTGAACAGCGAGGGTTCGTTCCAATGCGTGTGCGAGGCAGGTTACCGCCCCACGCCGGACCGCGGCGCGTGCGTGGACGTCAACGAGTGCAGCGAGCAGCGCGTGTGCCGCAACGGTCGCTGCCACAACACGCCCGGCTCCTTCCGCTGCGAGTGCCTGCCCGGCTTCAGTCTTAGCAATGATGGACGCACTTGTCTTGGTATGCTCTCTTATATTTTTAATTCAATGAATCAGCCTATCGCAGTCCATTGCTAGAAATAGGCCTCTCCCATCGCGCGCCACAGTACATGGTTCTTAGCCTCCTTTATTTGTCTTAAAGACAGATAAACAAAAATTCTAGAAATGTGGTTGAACCTATTAGCGGATCTTCGGCTTCTAGGCGAGGGTTTTGGATGCAACCCAGATCATGCTAGGACGACGCTGATGATAAAGAGACAGAAACTATATTGCTGATTGCACATGCTCAAGTAATGACTTTGTGAAACGAACGACCATGCAGTTGCTTTTGGAAGTTCGTTGGCATGTTCAAATACTTTACGAGTCCTTACGAGGATTTATTTCAGAGAGGTACAAATTCCAGTTGCAACGACAAAGTTTCTTTAACCTATGGTAATCAAATAAAAATTATCACCAAAATGCCTTGCTGTGTTGATACAATTGATACATTTTATTAATATGCAGAACATAATAGAGCCCAAAAACAAAAATTTGGCATCCTTGATTCTTATTTACTAAGTGATATATTTTTCTTCCAGACGAAGTACAAGATTTGTGTTACGAGAAATACGAGGAAGGACATTGTACCGGACCTGGACAGAACCCTGTGACACGCTCTCAGTGCTGTTGTAGTTCAAGCAAAGGTAATTATCAAATAGTCCAGTATTACTATTTTCAACTGTCTTACCTGAAGTAGGTATGTACTTTTGCGTCGAAAATCCGAAATTTTGGCAGATTCATATTATATCGTATTCATATTTATTTTTATACAGGCCTACACTTAGGATGGGGAGTAGCGTGTAAAGCATGTCCTGTCCATGGGACCAAGGAGTACGACATCCTGTGCCCCGAGGGCTCCAGTAAGGACAACGGTGGCACAGACATCAACGAGTGCACGATGATCCCGGGCATCTGTCCGCACGGCACCTGCGAGAACCTGGAGCCTGGGTACAAGTGCATCTGCGACCCGGGCTTCCATCCCGACGCTGATGGGATCTGCAGGGACATCGATGAGTGCGATATGCATCAATCCGTGAGTGGATCTTTGTATCTTTTCTTTATGTTACTATTCTAACACATTTCTTGAGCATTTATTGTTCAACTGTCATGGTACCTTACTTTTAGGTTATGTTTTTTGCAAACAGTTTTCACGGACTTCAAAGAAGTCATGGTGTCCATATTTTCTAAAACCTACCTCGTTTCTTGTCTTTTAGTTTTTAATTTTAATAAATATATTTGATTTTGTTATCCTAAATAGACACAAATATTTCCTTTTTGTATTACTTGACCTGGATTTTTCGACGTCAAAACTTATCACTTTGTGTTTTGGTGATAGTGTATGATGATGACGTCATCACACGCTTGTTTTTTTGTTTTCAGTATTGTACCGGAGGCCAGTGTCGCAACACATTGGGCAGCTTTACGTGCGTGTGTCCCCCGGGCACTCGGTATGAACCCGACGAACAAATCTGCCGAGACATTGACGAATGCGAGGGTGAGCTTACTTACATCGTCAAGGAATATGATAGGGGCGACATCCCCCCTATGATCCCAGTCGGAACAGGTTAAAACACCTTTGTGTGAAAAGCATCATAATGCTCCATGCGCATCGGGCATCTAACAGCGACGCAAAGTTGAAATTAAACTGCTTTGCATGAATTTTATCATGCTTTATTTTGTTTGCAATATTTTAATGTATGATTTTGGATTTACGTTTGACTAGCTTTTCAGTGACCATTTTTGTTCTCTATCTCTGCAACATCTACAGCCACAATGAGTAACATCGCTTTGGTTGCTTTACACCACTTGGTATGGTCACTAGCATATATCCATAGCTGCTTCGAATTCGTAGCAGCCATTTTAAAGAGAGTTTCATCAGTTTGTCGTAGCCATTATCACAAGGACTATCAGTGGGACCAAGGGTATACAAACCGATAAAATCTTCCGCATTAAATTCAAAATCACATCATAAGAAGTTACAAGCAAAATTAAACGATACAGTTCTTTAAAGGTGGTTTAATTTCAATGTACAACATTCCAGTAAACATACAACAATAATAAACGACTAAAAGCCAATACCATTTGACCAACATACGAGCTTGGTCACGTAATCATCATCCAACTGGATTGATCTTTTAAAACAATTAATTTCACGCAATCGATCTCATGGCACTGCTTAGTTTTATTATTCATAATTTAATTGTATTAAAACTAGATTTAATTTTAAATTAATACGCACTCAAATATTTTAGGCTTCCCTCACATTGAACATGAGCGTTCCTCGAGCGTACGCTCGGCGTCCGTTCGGCGCGCGCCCGGCGTTCATTTTGTACTACAGAGTGAACGCCGAGCGTACGCTGTGCGTACGCTCGAGGAACGCTAACGCCCAATGTGAGGTCGGCCTTACTCATATCAATTAGATTTATCTTTTTTCTAGTAACTTCATTGGGTTTAATCTCCATGGTTCACTACTTCACTGCAAGTTTTTGTATTTTCAAAGACAAAATAGTTTAGCATTTCGTAAAGAAATATTTCAAAATTTTAAACACCCACTACATTTAAATGATAATTCTTTGAACTGTCCTGATAATTTATTCGGAACGAATTTGTTGTTGCTTCTGACATAGTAGACAATGCTAGCTTAAAAACAGCAACTAGTTTTTTTCATTCCATAGAAAAGTTAAGACTTTGCTCTGGTATGCCCGAGTGTCTTCCATATCTAATATATAAAATTCTCGTGTCACAGTTTTCGTTCCCATACTCCTCCGAAACGGCTTGACCGATTTTGATGAAATTTTTTGTGCTATCCGGTATCTATGAGAATAGGCCAACATCTATTTTTCAAAAAAAAAAAAAAAATTTGCAAAACAACGTTTGCCGGGTCAGCTAGTTCACTATAATAGCTGAACCTGGCAATAAAATTGATATTGCATTAGTCCCAAAGAAGAGAATAATTCAAAGCCAACATACAATAAAATCTTCGCATAAGAAGATGTTTAAGATGACAATAGGTACGAAAACTAAAAGTGCTCCTGTGGACCTAGGTGTGCTGGAGTAATATGTTGCTTCTGTACCTTTTGGCTCAGTAAGACCAAAAGCTTTTCGTGTCTTAGATTCAAAACCATATTAAATATGACTTTAATTTTCTCCAGTAGGTTATGTTCTTTCCTAAATTTCAGACAAATTTGTCAACGATATTTTATTTACCTCAATTTATGGGTCTTATAATATTTTTCTCCTTTGTTTCACATATTGTATGATGTTTTTAAATGTATTGGTACTATTGTAGAACAATCGAACCCATGCGATAATGGACGCTGCATCAACTCTCACGGCAGCTACGAGTGTGAGTGTGAAAACGGATTTGTACTGGACGCCACTGCACAGCACTGTCTCGGTATGTATACATTTCTTTCAGTATATTTCATTCCATGATCTTAGGTACATGAACATGGTTTTTGTGCAATATATTATATTTTTTTTGAAATTTTCATATGAAGCTATTTTTCAACATATTTCAAAACAAGTCAGTTTAATTTGGTGGATGTTCGTTTACCACCATGTAGTAAGTGTAAAAACAAATATTTTCTTCACCAAACCTTGTTCTGTGATAAAAAGATTTAAGAAAGGCCAGAGTAAAACTTTGAGGCTTATTGAATCTCTGGGGGGAAAGGGTTGTCCCTCTCTGTCCCCCTTGGCGACGCCCTTGATTACTATTACATACGTGTGCAGACAATCGTCGCGGCTCGTGCTGGCGGCGCGTGGTGGAGGGTCAGTGCGAGGCAGCGGCTATGCGGCCGCTGCTGCGCCAGGAGTGCTGCTGCAGTGTGGGACTCGCCTGGGGCTCGCCCTGTGAGCCCTGCGAGATCGAGCACTGTCCTTGCCCCAAAGGGTTCGCTAAGGTAACACCTAATGAGATCATCATCATCATTCGAGCGCTAACCCGGTTGAGATCCAAGGCCCACGCCTCGGGTCCCGGGATCCACTTTAAGAGACAAAACTTATTAGATAGCATTCCTAAATAATGTATGAAGATGCTTCAGCAGAATTAAGTTTTCAGAGTAGTTGGTACAGTTAAATGGGTGCTTATGTTTAAGTTAAGTTTTACCAATGAATGGAATCAAATTCTTAAAATGATTTGATCACCTTATAATTGAACAAGGTATTTTATGTGACTGTCAATTTAATTGCACGCGATCTGATGACTTCAAATGCCAATTTTGGCAAAATGGCATAACTAAAACAATTGCCAAAAATAAGTAATGTGGTGGAGAAAACAGTTCTACCTTACTGTCCAAATAATGAACTGTTCCAACCTGACTTACTCATAAGAAGAACCGAACAGAATAAAAATTTAACTGGAAATTAGAGTGATACGTAGATGCAGTAACAATCACAAATTGTAATTTCCAGTTGGATGGAGCAACGTGCCGTGACGTAGACGAGTGTCAGTTAGACTCTGAACTGTGCATCGGCGGCACTTGTGTCAACACCGACGGATCGTACCGATGCGAGTGTCCACCCGGACTTACGCTAGATACCACTGGTGAGTGCTTTTGTAGTCCACAGATCAGTTTGTAGTCCTAGGTGGAATAGGACTTAACAATCTCTTTGAGTGTAGTCTGCCAGAATACAAGATAGCTCTTGAAGAAGCATATCTTTTATGTTAAATGTTTTGACTTTTTTATGTTTCGGGTGAACAAACCACTCCAACGCCTACTAGCTTCTTGATTGCAACAGTAGGCTGGGGATATGGATGATCTGAATGACAAAAAAAAACCGGCCAAGTGCGTGTCGGGCCACGCGCAATGTAGGGTTCCGTAGTTGCCCATAATGACTTGCTGCAAAGGGTATTAATGTGCAACAAATCCGCCTGTTTATTTTGCTGAAAAAATAATTTTAATAACACTATTATAAGAACCTAAGTTTTGTTTAGAAAAATGCTACGTATGTATGCAGTTATGTATTGTAAACATAAAATGTGGTTTCCAAGATATACTACTACTCTACTTACGTAGTACTGTAGTACATTACATACCAAAGTACGTATATTTTTAAGATTAAGCCAGCGCGCCCAATGTAAACTCACAGAAATAGGTATTTATAAGTTAACCGACGATTACTCGTAAACTAGTGATATCTACTTAGCTGTGATAGTTTTCCTTTTAAATTCGTTATATGTACTACATTTGTGATTTTTTTCACCTCTTCCAAATTAATAGTTTAGCCAGCAGAGGGGGGGGACACTTGAGTCTAACAATTCTTTTCACTTCAAAGCTTGATATTTGACAAACCAATCACTTGATCCAAAAGTGATTTGAGCAAACTAATAATATTTTTTTAAAACCTATCCAATGATACCCCACATGATGGGGTACTCAACCAAAAAAAAATTCAACCCCACTATATATGTAGGGGAGATACCCTTAAAAAATATATTTTCCTAAATTTTATTCTACAGTTTTGTTGCAATATCTTATGTCTATATTCATGTCAAATATCAACTTTCTAGCACCAGGCGTCTTTGAGCTAGGCTGCGGACGGACAGACGGACGGACATGACGAAACTATAAGGGTTCCTTGTGGACTACGGAACCCTAAAAAGATGAAGATAAAAGATAAGAGGGAGAAGAGACTAGAGGGTGAAGAGCATATCGGATGGGAATATCGTTGTATGTGGTGTAGGTACATTATACCGTTCCGACCATTTAGACCATGTCCTGTCTCACCAGAGACGCAATAGAAAAAGAATAAAACAATAGTTATGAGTCATATATGATACACAAAATAGCAAATCTTTTAAGCGTGTACTATCCGTCATAAGGGATTTTCATTGTAAAACGAGCTCTATCCCTTACAAAATACGTGTCATATTTAGGTAACCGGTGTGTGGACACGCGGCACGAGTCGTGCTACACGGAGTACGTGGGGGGGCGCTGCTCGGCGCCGCTGCAGGCGCACGTGCTGCGCGCCGTGTGCTGCTGCTCAGCGCTCGGGAAGGCTTGGGGCGACCCACGGTGTGAACCTTGTCCAAAAAAGGGTACGTATTAACCTTTTGAATGCCGTGATACCAGACACTATAGAAAAACGATTGTGTCTCGAACTGATCCGTGTACCGCTTTTTTCCTGGATTTGTCTAGAGCATTCAGTTGCGTAGATTTCGAAATTCTCTTACATCAGTTAGAAAACACCGGCATCAGGGGAGTTGCAAATAATTTTATAGAATCATATTTAAGAAATAGAAAGCAAGCTACAGTTATTGAGCACTATGAGAAAAAAACCAAGTCGCTACTTTCTACGCAATCAAGCTTTGAAAATGTTCTATTAGGGGTACCGCAGGGCAGTATTGTGGGACCATTATTATTATTGGTTTATGTAAACAATCTCCCTAACAGAATAAAACATTTGTGCGTAATATATGCGGATGACGCAACTATTTTTATTTATAATGACAGTTTGAGTGATCAAAAATACAATATTGAAATAAACAATACGCTAGAAACGGTAACCAGCTGGATAGCATCCATCAATTTGAAAGTTAACCTTACAAAAACTAAGCTAATGCAATTTAGGAATTATAAGTATAAACCGCCACTATTAAATAAAAATCATTCAAATACTTTATATTTAATAGTTGAAGAAGTAGAACAAATAAATTTTCTTGGGGTCACTATAGACCACCACTTAAATTGGAAAGGTCATATAGAGAAAGTCAATAAAAAATTATCATCTTACTGTTACACTTTGTCCATATTTGTTGAAACAGCTTCCTCAAATATCGCTAAACAGCTTACTTTGGTTACGTTTATCCTCTGTTAACTTATGGAATTATATACTGGGGCAATTCATGTGAAATCCAATCTACATTTGTCTTACAAAAGAGATGTTTACGCATTATCTATAACATGGACAATACAGAATCGCTTGGAACGGTTTTTTGTGAAAAGGGTTTCCTTACACTAACAGGTATTTACATTTTGCAGCTTTGTCTATTTGTAAAAAATAACATCACGTTTTTTGAAGTTAATTGTAATTCCAAACCTAATATACGCAGTAAATATGAACATAACTTAAATTTACCAAATATAAAAAACAATATTTATTATAAAAGCGCATATATAACAGCGATTAGAGTTTTCAACCATCTACCTGTAGAAATAAAAATATGGAAGCCCAATTGTTTAAAAGTGTCTTGAAAAAATGGTTAATTGAATCCGCTTTTTACGATATGCAAGAGTATTTTGCTTTCAAGTGATATAATGGAAAATACCAAACTTAACAAAATGTTAAATCAAGATCATATTGTTATGTCCATAATTATAAAATTTACTTTTTATGTGTGCTATTGCAATGCCCGACAGGGTAGACTGTTGAAACAAAATCTAATTTTAAGAACACATTTCATGTACAGTCAGCTTCATATGTATATATACATTTACGTTATTTTATATGGTTATATTGTCCAAAATTGTTATAAATTTTATTATGTTTTAGGATTTTTACACAATTAATACTTGCTTACATCATAATTTATGAATTAAGTATAATAAACGAGGAGTTTTAATTCATAAAAGTCCCAGCAAAGATGTTGAGGTGTGTAGCGACTTTTGGAGTTGACTGTACCTACACAGTCTTTGTCTTTGTCTTTGATCAGTGCATCGACAGTCAACGCGTTTAGCTCCAACTCAACCAGAGAAAAATGCCAAGTTAAAAACCATTCTTTGGTGGAGGCGCAGTTTTGCACATATTTTTGTAACCAACATGACGTGTTGATGTTGTCAACACATGTTGGTTACTAACGTTGTCAAATGTTCTTTGGTGAAGGCGCAGTTTTACATTCTAACGTCGGGGAACAGAACGGATCCAGAGGAGAGAGGAGGAGGAGCAGAGGGTTTAAGCTCCTTTAAAAGGATTTTTTTTTCTAAAGACAAGTTACTTTTTAGTGTTTCCCTTGAAAGGCTTGAACCTGATGAAAGTAAGTACTTTCACCAGGTGCAAGACAGGGATTCTTCGACTTGGGAGATTAAACGGAAAAATCCACCCTAAAATTCCACCACTGTCGATGTTCATGTACAACTTACACGCCACATTTTACTCCATGAAACTGCAATGTATAATTTTCAATTATAATATTTATTTACTTCCTTGACACTGTGACATTATTATTCGTATATTCAATAATACATTTTTCAACTTACAGGTACTGATGCATTCCGCAACCTTTGCATTGCTGACTCCACTGGTCACCCCCCTACCGTCTGGGATCGCCCAGGTGACGGCAACATCACTGGCACTGACATATGGGGCGGTGGGGGCGGTGGTACCGATGGACTCGGTGGACCCGGTGGACCCGGCCAGCCCGACGACGGGGACTACAACTGGGGCGTCGACGGTGGGGACGATAACTGGGGGAATATCACCGGGGACAACTGGCATAAGGGCCCGGGTGTGATCCCCGGACAGATGGAGGTCAACGAATGTGCGGCGTTCCCCGGATTGTGCGGACATGGACGGTGCAGGAATCTGGTTGGCACTTTCACTTGCGACTGCTTCCCTGGATATGAAAAGGTTTGTGGTCAAAAATATTGGCTTTCTTTTGAAATATCCAATTTCAGTTCATCCAAAGGCAACTTACCTTGTAAGTCTTAGGACTGGGTTGTGCTTAATTTTATATTATTATGAACTTGGTTCCATTGCTAGATATTTCCTTAACACAGTAGATTGATCTGGAAATGTACAACGTCTACAGTATTTCAATTATCTAGAATATTATACGTTGTTACCAAAATGTAGTGGTAATGACAGGTTCGTTCTTATTTGGGCAGTTACTGTTAAAAGTATTTCTAAATCGTGTAATTGGTGTTGTCAGGACTCAAAGAACCACACGTGTGTTGACGTGAACGAGTGTGAGATAGTGGACGGCGTGTGTGGCTCGGGCGAGTGCCGCAACACCGAGGGCTCCTTCACCTGCCACTGTCACCCCGGACACAAGTCGGATGACTTCTCTAAAGTTTGTGTCGGTGAGTAGGTCTGACCATAGTCTGGTGATATTTTAAGTCGAGATTTTTCCTGACTGACCTGAAGTATTTTTTTAATTAAATGTGTTTTACTTACTGGTTAAACCTAATGGTTTATAAAGAGTTTGAAAGGTATCCAGGATTCTTGCTTAAAAGATATTCAGGATTCCTTCTATCTTAGTTTGACTTCCGGTTTTTTTTGCAATATAACAAAACGGTAATATTATCATGGTACGAAAGTGCCTTGTGAAAATGCCTTGGTAAACTTGACAGTTTACAGATCATCAGGTGATTGATCAATTTATAAAACAGATTTTCTGTGAGAAGTCCGACCATAAAAAAAAGAAAGGGAGCAAAATCTGTGGCTTGCTTAAGAGCAACATATTCTAATTTCATGTATTGCAGAATTTGCATTGATTATTTTGTGAAATATGTAACAGTAATTGACTTAACAGATTTTGCTTATAGTTATGCTAACTAAATAATATTTTATCTCCAGATATCGACGAATGCGCCGAGACCCGTGGCCTATGTCGCGGTGGTCGCTGCATCAACACTGCCGGCTCGTTCCGCTGCGAGTGCGGGCCCGGCATGGAGCTCGCGCCCGACAGACTCAGCTGCAAAGATGTTGACGAGTGTTCTATTACTTCTGGTGAGTATTGCTATGAAATGTACTTGCATTGTAATGTAGAATTTAATTTCTTGTCTTCTCTGGCAGTAAAATTATGTGTATGCCGAGAAAGAAATGCCAGCCGATTGCCTTTGTCAAGGTCGACAGTCGATGGTCTTCAAGTTGATATGGAAAATGTCAAAGTACTGACAAAAGTATGAATTGTAGGGGTTTTTGGGGTGGCAGAGGGGGCAGCTGCCCACTCTGTTATGCCTTAGCGACGCCCTACGTTAAAGGTAGCCTAAAATAAATCTTGAAGATTATTTGGTTTGACAAAATAATCAGAGATTTGCGAGAGGATTACTAAGCTCTGATACTAGATATGTGATCTGAAAAACTGTAAAGTGCGTCTTGTAAGCTAATACTTTGCAAAAAATTGAGCATAAATTATATTTGTATGAATTTTGAATTTGGTTTGAATTCAGGTTTCATAATCAAACAGGTGACCAATATTAATCCGTAACTTGCTATTGTGGAAAATGTAAATACATGCGTAACAAAGTACTGATATTTAAGTACTAGTGTTTTTTATGAGGTTGTCAACCCAATTTCCGTAGATGTTTTTATAAGTCCATGTATTTTTCTTCAGGAATATGCAGCAACGGCGCTTGCGAGAACCTGATGGGTACTTATCAATGTGTGTGTGACGAGGGCTACGCGCAGTCCACAGTGAAGTCCCACTGCGAAGACATCGATGAATGTACTGAGGACCCGACCAGGTGTCAGCACGAGTGTGTCAACACACCGGGCTCTTATCATTGTACTTGCAGGTGAGTTATGGTACTTGATAGAGGAGATTGTTTACCGTTTACCCCTGGTTTCAAATTTCGATTGATTCTGGCTACTGTAGATACATATTTGGCATTAACTCCATACAAAAAATTATTATGTCAAATATGTTGGTATATCCGGTTGTTAGTTGCTTTCTGGGGACGATGTTGGTAGATACAATTATAAGCTTTTCATGTTATCATTATTGACTCTTTAATCGGTTTCAGTTTTTTAATTTATGTTTTTTATACTAATTCAGAGTGTTCTACGTTAGACTGTCGACTAACGACTGTCAAAGATTTTGACTCGACTAAAGCACCATCAACAAGCAATGGTGCGTTGGTCGAGTTGTTTTATGTTGCCGTTGTATATTTAGTAGGAAATAAAGACCTGGTACAGTAAGGAGCCGGTACAATATAAGTTACTCTCCCCTTCATATCAGCCGGTACCGACGCTTTATCGCTTTATGGCTATCACTGACCATTGAAACTAAATGAAATGAAGTTTATTTGCATAGAAGAAGGTAGTACCAGGTATTACATATGTGGTTTTGGACCAATTCCATATAGGTACTTGTCCATAATAATTGTCATGATTTTTTCATCGTGTACCAGGGAGGGCTGGCACCTCCGCGCGGATGGTCGCACGTGTCGCGACATCGACGAGTGCGGCGCCGGCGCGCGGCCCTGCGGCGGCGGCACGTGTCGCAACACTCCCGGCTCCTACACGTGCACGTGTGCTGATGGACTGTTACCCGCGCCGCCTGGGGCCAAGCCCACGTGTCAGGACATCGACGAGTGTCAGGACGTAAGTACCCACTTATTGACTAGATGACATTGATAGAACTGATAGAAGTTCATGCGTGATTTCACTTAATGTTGGTAAATTGTCGGCAAAGTTAAGCAACGTTTGCAGAGGTCACTTTTAGGATGGGTAACCGACTGCTGTTATATTTATACCATTGTTGGGCACATACACAAATGAAAATAATTATTACTTGAAAATATGAAAATAATCATTTTAATATTAAAAAGTAACTTAAAAAACCAATTCGCTTTAATGATAATGTGTGTCGTGCCCTCTAGGTCAGATCTAATACTACGTGTGTTTTCTGAAATTCTAAAATGACGCGTAGATTAATACTGGTCTAAGATCTTCAAACAGAAGATACATCCTTAGTCAGACCTTTGTAAATCTAAATGTTTCAATTAATTTGTAGTAGTAATAAATCTTCTATCGAAACAGATACCCGATCTATGCGGCGCTGGTGAATGCCGCAACACGATCGGCAGCTTTGTCTGCCGCTGCCCCGACGGCTACAGCGTGAAGCCTGAGCAAGGTCCCGCCTGCACTGACGACGATGAGTGCGAGCTTGGCACCTGCGACTGTCATCCTGCTGCTGACTGTATCAACTTGCCTGTACGTTACGTTTTATTACTACTGTAGTTTAACAAGAATTTATAACGTTATATCATCATCCTCTTAGCGTTATCCCAGTTTCAATCTGGGGTCCGCTTTCTAGTCTAACCGGATTTGGCTGAATAGTAGCTTTTCCACAGAGCGACTGCCTGTCTGACCTCCGCAACCCGAGGGACTAGCGATATTCCATGGTTTAGTTTTCAATTTATAACGTTATATGCATAGTAATAATTATCTTTATTGTGAAATGCTGATATACTGGCATATCTGGTCAGATTAGTAAGCAGGCCTCATGCTGCTAGGCTTGTAGATCTTGGACGCAACCGGGATAAGGCTAGGACAATGATGAATCATCTTTATGGTACAAAATGTCAAAGAAATGTACAATATTAAAACTTAACACTATTAAGCAATCTCTCACAGGCAATCCTGATATGATTTTTCTAAGAATACAATTTATTTATTGCGTTTTATTCATAAAATGTCATGGAGATGAACATATGAATCATTAATTAGAATGCGATGGCCTTCAAAGCGTAATCAGAAGTCTTATTTATCAAGCTTATATGGTTTTATCTATTTGTATGTTGAATTTATCTGCATAAAATTATTCGGCAATGAGCGTTCCACAGGGTACCACGCTGGGACCCAAACTTTCATTTTTAGATTGCATATTTTATATTAATTGTTCTTAAATCCCATATACGATAATAGGTATCATAGTTTTGTTCAGATTCCACTTATTATGCATGTGTATGCATTTATAATTGCAGGGTTCATTCCAATGTCGTTGCCGTGACGGTTGGCGAGGCGACGGCACGGAGTGTGAGGACATCGACGAATGTTTGACGAACAACGGCGGCTGTCACCCAAGAGCTACTTGCACCAACACCGATGGATCCTTCATGTGTCTTTGTGATACTGGATATAAGGGCGATGGGTAAGTATACATATAGCATATTTCACTTAATCTGTTATAATTAAAGGTAATAAGCAATGAAGCATAAAGAATTTAATGTATGGAACTGAATAAATTAATTCTGTGTTCCCATTTTGTTATAAATTGTAATTTTTTACTGTGTAAGAAAGTAATTTTTCAATGTGTAATATTAAACAGGTACAGATTAAGTTAGTAATGTATTAAGTACTCATGAATAAAATATCTTTGCAGTTATTCGTGTGTGGACATAGACGAATGCGCCAACGACCCGACTCTGTGCGAAAATGGACACTGTACCAACATCCCTGGAGGATACGAATGCGACTGTGATGTAGGATTCACAAAGTCTCCTGACGGCAAATCCTGTCTTGGTGAGTACATATGATTACTTTACTATTAGCACCCTATGTTTGTATTTTTTTAAGATTATGCAGTTGTGTATCGGATTCGATGAGAAAAAGTTCCTAAAATATTCGAGATAGATAAAGCTCTTATATTGCATTTGTAAAGCTGTTTACGGTTCGCATTACAGCAGATATAAGATGGCCATCACTATGGGACTTCACTGACTGCTTAACATCAGGCAGCATGGAGTCAATTTGTTCGGCAGAAACAAAAAAGAAAAAAAAGATATGAATCTAATAATTATTTATTAAAATACTAAAATATCTGGATATTTGATTCACAGTAAAAGTGAATCAAATATCCAGATATTTTAAAAGATTCAGTTTAAAACTATTTGCTTTGTTGCCATTGCGGCAACTTCTTAACTAAAACTACAAGTGAATTAATTTAAATGAGTTAGTGAACTATTTAATGAGATGCTACAAAACGTCACATAGAAGATAATGTATTGTAGCGAAGTATAACATACTTTCCTACCGCCTGAAATAATCTTTATTGCTTGCCGAAGTCCGTTAATATCGTGGGTTAATAAGTTATTGTTATTTTGCAGACATGGATGAGTGCGCGACGTTCGACAACGTGTGCGTGTTCGGTCGTTGCGTCAACACGTACGGCATGTTCAAGTGCATCTGCGACAAGGGCTACCAGTCCGACAGCATCGACGATTGTAAGTGTACTTTTTAATAGTTTATTAGTATATATTAGTTTATTTTAAATATTGTTTACTGTAATCTCCTGATCGTGAATAATGTATATTGTTCCCTTACAAATAATCAAACCAAAGTTACAGATCAATTATAAAATAAAAAGGTGGCTGTAGGTTTATTAATTGGAAGTTTAGCATTGACATTACAATTACAGTCGATATATTTACGGTATTACCTACAGTATATCTACATCTATAGATAGATAGTTTCAATTATTAAACACTATTACAGATAGTTTAAATATTTTATTTTCGATATTCAATTTAATTTACTCCATCTGTGTTTTTGTATACTGCATTGGTTGCACGGATTGCGCAATTATGACTCTATTTCCTTTCAAAATGAAATCAATGACTGTTTTTTATTCCGGTTAGAGTAAGCAATTATTTTATTTCCAGTTATTAATTTTTAATGTTGTTTCACAGTGATGCCCGGTTTCAACTGTACCGACGTAGACGAGTGCAAGTCTCCGCAGTCGTGTCAGTACGGACAATGTATCAACACGCAAGGCTCCTACATCTGCAGATGTCCACCCAACTACGAGCTGGTGTCTGATGGCACCGCGTGCTATGGTTAGTACATCACAAAAATATCAATAATAAGTCGTTGTTTCCATATTATTGATATTTTTGTGACGCTATTGAATGAAAACCTATTGTCCATTTGTCTGAAAAGAATTTAATTTAGGAGGCCTTTTTATAAATATTTGTGAATAATTGTTTTAGATTCGAGAAAGGCCCGCTGTTACGGCAAAGTGGATCTACGGTCTGGTACTGAACATTGTCGCGACAGTGACGAGCTATCTGAGGATGGAACCATGGCGGCCTGCTGCTGTTCTGTTGGTAAGTGCACCGAATAAATAACTGAATAAACTGGGATCCTGCCGTATTGCCGAAAAGATTTTGACAAAATGTCATTTCCCAAACAAATTTTAGCAACCTTTTTTTACCATTGCAATATTTGGAATGATTTTAGTACGCATATTATTTGGTCAAATTTTTACTTGGCAAAATATTACCAAGTATAATGTCATTATGGCATTTGGTCTTTAATCAAATGATTTATTACAGCAAACAATCTTCAGACAATAAACGTTTGGTGATATTAGTTTATTAATGGAAGTAGTTAGAGTAGGTTAATTATAAAAATAATGGTTAGGTTAGGCGAGCGAGCGAAGCGAGCGGTGACGCGGTAGCGGCCGGCGAGTGCCAGAAACGACTTGCATTAATAGAAAAAAGAGATTGTTTTTAGTAGGTTAGCAGGAACTGAACTATTTAGATTAGTACAATTATTGATTTTGCGTAAAAACTGTTATTCCAACTGAAATATTTGACTAAATAAAAAATGTTAAAAGTAGTAGTTGGTAAACAATTTATAGTTTAAACGTTCATTTCCCAAACATTAGGTTTGCGTTACAATTTTTTGTGAATAGATTTTTTGCTAAGTAATAATTTGGCAAATGAAATTATGCGAAAAATATTTTGGGAAGTGAAAATTTGTCAAATTCTTTTCGGTCAAACAAGGGAGACCCGAATAAACTACATCACATATTATTGTGTATAATTTTAAGTTTCGTATGCTTGTGTCTTTTTATATTAGACTGTTGATCTTTGATGATTCGATGTATCTTTTCATGTTTAAGACCAGCAGTGGACTGCGAAATCCTGTAAAGGATGTAATGAAATAATCAAATTTTATTTAATCTAGGTGCTGCTTGGGGCAACTATTGCGACCTCTGTCCAGAGCCTGGCTCTGAGGCGTACAGACAACTTTGTCCCGGTGGTCCTGGCTACCAACCTGTCTTAGAACCTGTAAGTTATGATGTTGGCCAAATGTCTCACATGTAATATATAACTAGCTGTTGCTCGTAGTATGGTCTAACCCTATTTTATCGCCGTGGAGGAGGCATTTTTAAAGATGCTTCCTTATCCTACGTGACAAAATGAACTCGCTTTCCCAATTTCATATTTCTGGCTTCGGTATACTGACTGTGTACTGACTGACTCTGCGTTGTAATTTTAATCAGGACAAGTAATTTCAATCATAATTATGATTATTCATAATACATATATCGCTGATAAAAAAATAAGGTTACTTATATTTCTTCTCATCTCCTTTTCAGCCGTCGTACGTAGTAACACTAGCCGATATAGACGAATGTACTCAACACCCAGCACTCTGCGAGCACGGCACCTGCACCAACACCTTCGGCTCCTTCGTCTGCACTTGTGGAGATGGCTGGCAATTGACTCCGGATGAACAACGATGTGAGGTAAGAACTTTACTTATTGACTAATTTGAACAAAATATTGTAACTATCATTATATAGATATAGATAAAACGACCAAATATGTAGAACCTGTTTTATATTGATTTAATTAGACTGATTTAGACGATTAAATGGCAATACACAGATATAATAAATATTCTTTGAAAATCAGCAGGTTGTAGGCCAGACTAATTTTCATTAATTCAAACCTAAAGAATTACTACAATAAGGTACGAAAGACGCGTCGAATTTTCTTCGGCTTGATATTTAGTTGGTAAAATGCCATGTTTATAATGTTTTGTCTTGACTCGTCTTTGACGCCTTAGTATTGGTTTCTGTTAATATTTTCATCATCATGATCATCATCATCAGCCTTTAACAGTCCACTGCTGGACTAGGCCTCTCCTTTGAAAGGAGGAATTGGCCTACTATACCACGCTGGCCAAACGGGTTGGTATAGGGTTTGTATCAAGTTTTCCTTCTCTTACAGTGCTGTTCTCTGTACAATATGCTCCCTCTGTCGGCTCTTACGACACCCATGGGATGATATGGGGTGATGACATTCCGTATTCTTAATCCGTCACCACACGAACAGTTAATATTTTACTTCATACTAACTAACGTATGTTAATATGATATAAGTCCTATTAATATATAGTTCGTAATACTATATCATTGTTATAGGATATCGACGAGTGTGCGACGCCCAATATCTGCGGTCCTGGCATCTGCAGGAACATGCAGGGCAGCTACGTGTGTCTGTGTCCAGAAGGATACGTGCCTATGCCGAGTGGAAGTTAGTATAACATTGTTCTTTTAATATAGGTACCTGGAATATTGTCAGTGAATTTAGAAGAAAGCTGCCAATTTTATATAGTCGTAGACAAAGTTTCAGTTACTTAAACTACCAAATCAGTGAAGTAACTAAAACTTTGGCTACTGGTGAAAATATAATTCTAGATTTCGATTTAATTTATAAAAAATACCCAAAATCAAAACTAAAACGCGATAGACTATGTAAACAGTAGTTTAATCACAATTTCAGACAATCTTTTACTAAACATAATTTAATGTTACAGAGGAGTGCGTAGACGTTCGCCAACGTCAATGCTACATGGAATGGGACCCGCTCACCGGCAAATGCTCTGGCGCGTCCGGAGTTCCTCAGACTAAATATCTGTGTTGTTGCTCCGTGGGTCTGGCCTGGGGAGCTCCTTGCGAAGCTTGCCCTGACAAAGGATCCCAGGAACATATGGCACTGTGTGGTGAAAAACCTGGAGAGTATATCAATCCCATGACGAATGAGGCTAAGCCTATAAACGAGTGTGATATTATGCCTCAGCTGTGCAAGCCTGGAACTTGTCATGATACGCCCAGTGGATTCCAATGTGGATGTGATCATGGGTGAGTTATTAATTTCAAATTCTCTAAGGTTTATTTTTGCATAATCTCAATTGCATATCTGTTCCATTGCCATTTTATCAGTACTTTGCTTGCACCATTACAATTTTGTAGATAATAATATGATAATCTTTATAGCCTTCTAATTGAATGCCTTATACAATTTGAAGCAATATTTTTGCAAGCAGAATTCAAACATAACTATATCTCTTCTTCTGGCTAATTTTAATCGTTCACATTGAAATTGTCTCTCTTTAATTCTTAGTATGCTTAGTACTCAGCAATTTACTTCGCAAACTTTTAGTTGCAGGTATGTTTGTTAAGTCCCCCGCCACACTGGATTTAGTCCTAGTCCAGGAGTGGTAAAATAAGTAGAATACCTAGATTAAATTGAACGTTTGTTTGTCAGTTATGAGCACGACAACACGTCGCACAAGTGCCGCGACATCGACGAGTGCGCGCTGCACCGCACGCCGTGCCGCGGGCTCGCTCAGTGCGTCAACCTCCCGGGCGCCTACGAGTGCCGCTGTCCGCCGGGGTACCGCCTCACCGCCTCGCTCGACGAGTGCGAGGATGTGGACGAGTGCGCTGATGAACGCCTGTGTGAGCACGGCGACTGTAGGAACACTATCGGATCTTACAGGTAATAAATTATATGGTATATCTATTAGCACCACTTGTAAAAAAGTACTCAACTATAATAAATCTCTATTGGCATCAAATGTAAACAAATCATTGACATAATAAACATGATAGTCCGTTAAACATCTATTATAGTCCTAGAATTTGGATTACGACTTGGAAGTGCATTCTAAATAAAAAAATACAAAGTAATATAAGTTATTAAAAGAAAGGGTCCAAGAATGAGTCCTTGTGACATTCCGCTTTATAAGGTAATTGACTTATATTATAATATTCACTTAAATAACATAATTAACGAAGTAAGCTTCTAATATCCAATGCGTTAGACGGTCTGAAGCTTTATGACAAATATTTAGTTTTTACTTTGTTATAACTTGAACGAATGAGTCAAATGCTTTAAAGCTAACTAAGACAGCAACAAACTTTGTTCTTCACAGATGCGAATGTAAGCCTGGCTATACGTTACGAGATAACGTGTGTCGAGACGTTGACGAATGCGCACGCCCTCGACCGATGTGTCGCAACGGTACTTGTGAGAATCTACCCGGCTCCTACACCTGTCACTGCGATGAAGGATTCAAACCTGGAGCTAATAACGACTGTATCGGTAAGCTATTGATTTAATTTATTTATTCACTTGACGAGAAAGCTCTTTTGCTCTATATTTTTGGAAATAATGTCTATAATTGGTGATATGATATAAAAATTAAATTAAAACTCTAATCAATGTATTACCTAAAATTCAACGTTTATTTTGTTTCACAAAACGAGAGAGTATTTTGGTGGACGCCATGCTCAAATTTGCTCAAACATTTTTGATCAAGTTACCCGTTTTGTAATGTGGGACGGGACTAAGTATTTGGGCGGAGGTTGTTAACTGATAAAAAGCTTAGATAAAAAGAGTAAAAAAAATTTTTGTCCGAGTCATTTCACGTGATTTTTTGGACTTGAGATCTATGTTCTCTTTAACGGTAATCGATCTATCTATCCATGGATATGGGGATTAGAGATACATATTTGATATAAGTTTCATAAAATATGTATATATATAAGTTTCATCAAACATTATTTGCAATGGAAATTTCACTATTACTAGGTGACTATTTACACATAAAATCAAACAATAAATTCTATACTTAAATAACTAACAAATAAAAGAAATACTTAAAAAAGGGAAAGAAAAATTTAAAGAGCGTCGTGAAAATCTTCCACATCGCCGTCAATTGGAAGGGTGCCCAGAATGCTGGCAGCATTGCCGCGTTTTATGGCAATTCTGATCTTTTGCACCAAATACAGGCCAGCCTTCTATCTTTAGCTCTTCTGATCACGTGAGGCGTCAACCAGTCTCTTTGAGGCTGGCGTCCGGAGCCGATATCTCTTTTTAGACATCTCTCTAAAAAGAAATCTCGCCATTGGACCTCATGGTCCCAACGTTTCATCTCCACACGGCTTAAATATATATTACACGGCGCAAATACATAAACCTAGTAGGGGTTTATATATATATATAAACCCCTACTAGGTTTATGTATTTGCGCCGTGTAATAGTCTCCGCTGTAGCCGCAGCAGCGCCCTCACAACCCACTGTGCTAGGAAGATGAGATGGCGCGAGGGTATCGGCACACGTTGCTTTCCACACCAAAGGCCTGCCCAGCTTCCATGGCAGTAAAGACATACTGACTGGTATTTTGTCATCGTCGCGTGCCTAGCCCTGAGGTTAAAGTTGAGCTGGACACGAGCGGTGACAAGAGTACGGCGAAGGATGTTAATGAGGTTGGCGTGTCGTGAAATACGATTGCATGACAGACCATGATGACCAAGGCTGTCGACTGCCTCTCCACAATGACAGGAGAAACACATGGCGCAAATGCGGCTAGAAGGCAAGAAGCAATGTGGAAAGTCGTATCGTCCAACATGGTAACTATGTTGGTTGATGGCAGTGCTTGAAGCCATAGACTCGACTCCCACTCTCCACAGCCAGCGAATGAGCATGCTCTGCGGCATTGGACGACAAAATGCTTAAAAGATTTTTTCGTACCACGCTGCAAAGCGGCCCGTCCCACTGCCTCTGAGGAGAAAGGTTTCGGGATAACTAAGTGGTTGGACAAGCCATTCTCCAAGCATTCATGGCATCGTTCTTACACCTCAGAATTGACCAGTGTGGGTGCTAAATTTTTTCTGGTCAATGCTGCAGTGTTGTGGACCGAGGGCAGGAATGCTGGTTAACTTTACGTCGGAAATTTGCCAACGCCAAGGCATATAGGTAAAGACGCCTGTTGCCACACTCGGTCATGCAGGGCAACTATGTATCTCAAATCTCCAAATCCATGAATAGATCGGATAATTAATTCGGCGGTAAATCTAAAAATTTTTACTATACCTTCTTTGTAACCTAATGGAAGCAAAGAGAACCCCACCACGCACCCTCGGATCGACCACCCCAACTATTGCATTAGAAAAAGGGTTTACAATACCGAACTCCTGAAAGGATAAGTGATTTAGGAATGGTATGGGTTGTAGAAAAATACCTGACTTGTAGTATCACGCTGTATGTGCCAACTATTCTTCGACACGTGTTTCGCCTCTGCACGAGGCATCCTCAGGAGCGATGGGCAGTGACTGAAAGGAGTTCGGTATTGTGAACCTTTTTCTATTGCAATAGTTGGGGTGGTCAATCCGAGGGTGCGTGGTGGGTTCCTCTTTCTTTCCATTAAGTTACAATGGAGTTCCGCCAAGTAACGCCTGGTTCAATCAATTATATATATGTTGGTTCCTTAGACATAAACGAGTGTCGCGAGGGCGGCATGGTGTGCCGCAACGGCCGGTGCCGCAACACTCCCGGCTCGTTCCGCTGCGAGTGCGCGCCGGGCTACGCGCTGACGGCGGACGCGCGCCACTGCCGCGACGTCGACGAGTGCTCCGAGCTGCCGCACCCCTGCGGGAGGGATGGCTCGCCCTCTTGTACTAATACTAATGGAGGGTTAGTATTTACTTTATCTCACTACGTAGTAGAGGTATACACTAAACGTACCTATTATCTTCACCTAACCATATACCACTGTCTCTTTTTTGCCAGCACAAATAACTTTGTTTCCTATAGTTTTTGTATATACGACAAAGTTATGTTTGCGGTTATTGAACATGTGCTATGTCTCAAAAACTGACCTATATATAGACACGCCGCGTGTATATGAGTGATGGAAAATATTTTTCCTTCACTCATAATAATATACCTATTCATTTTTCATGTATCCTTATTTTTTATATTTTTGCCTATTCATCTGGAAGTTGTTCATAGAAGACATCTTCCTACCAATTTTCAAATTTGTAGTCTTAATAGTTTCGGAATAAAATGGCTATAACATACAGACGGGCAGACAGACATAGCGAATCTATAAGGGTGCCGTTTTTTGCCATTTATGTCTACGGTACCCTAAAAATGGATGGATCGAATATTGAATTCAACGGTGAATCGATTTCAGCAAATTTAAAGATAGAGTTGTCCGATGACAGTGCACATGATAGTCATAATTTAGCCAGCAAAATAAGAATTCTTTTTTAATGTATATATTTTGAAATCACAGCTACGAATGTTCCTGTGGAGTCGGCTGGCGTCTGGTAGGCAGACGGTGCGTGGACCGCGACGAGTGCAAAGAGATACAATACGTCTGCGCAGGAGGCGAATGTAGAAACTTTAATGGAGGGTAAGGCAAATAGCATTATTTATACAAAATTGTCGAATATAGCCAAGTAAGAAATGTTTTTCGGACAGTAAATCAGTCAATGTTTTAAAATACCACCACTTAATTTCATATTTCCTATTAATTTCCGACCTTGCTATATCTATAATAGCTTGGTTGGAAATTGATAGATTTCTGTTTTATATAACATTTTATGTTTATTACTTTCTGATAACCGTAGCAGCGTAGTAGTCTTAGCCGTAGCAATTTTTTTCTAATTTACCTACATTGCTATTTTCAGCTACGTGTGTGATTGTCCTCCTGGCTGGCGATTCGACAAAGCTGCCGCGATGTGTGTTGATGAGCGCAAAGAACTCTGCTACGATGAATGGGAGTCAGGACGTTGTCATAAGGCTAGACCGCTGCAGCTTGGAAGACCCGAGTGTTGCTGCTCTGAAGGTTAGTCCAGTGACTTCATATCAGTATTATACTAGAAGAAAGGTAAGGCTTTGGTACAATGGCTTAATAATTTCCATTTTGTTCTAGGTGCCGCATGGGGACGATACTGCGAGCGCTGTCCTGCACCAGATTCTCCCGAATTCCTCCGCATCTGCCAAGGAGGCATGGGCAGACCAAACCTTACTCAAGACTTGGACGAATGCAAAGTCCGTCCTGACGTTTGCAAGGGAGGACGGTGCATCAACACTGATGGTTCCTTCAGGTGCCAATGTCCTCCTGGTTTTGTCTTGGATGGAACTGGTCTCGCATGTGTGGATGCTGACGAATGCGCCGCTGACCCCAGGATATGTGGCAATGGCACTTGTACTAACACCCGTGGAGGATATGAATGCAGGTGTAACTATGGATTCACGCAAGGACCTGATGCGGTAAGATTTTCTTTGCTATTTAAAATTGTAGACCGCTTAGTTACTTTAACTTTAAAATGTTAGATGATTTGTTGTATGAATATTTGGACAGATTAAAGCCCAAGTAGTAAAGTACAGTATTTTTAAGCCCTGAAAGGCTTAAAAATACTGTACTTTTGATCTTCGCCATTATCAGTAGTAGCACAATACCCAAATAATTACAAATCTCCTTCCCCAGACTTGTATAGACATAGACGAATGCGCCGAAGGCCGGGCGCACTGTACGTTCCGTTGCCACAACACCCTCGGCTCGTTCCGTTGTACCTGTCCCTACGGATACGCTGTAGCAGCTGATGGAGTACATTGCAAGGATATCGACGAGTGTGAAGACAATAAAGTCTGTCCGCATGCCTGTGAGAACGTCGTCGGGTCTTATATCTGCAAATGTCCTGAAGGTGAGCAATTTTTCAAAATATAGGATAGAAACTCAACTAGTACCTATTACTTCAACAGTGGGAATAGAAAAGTCGATAATCAAAACCCTGATGGATTCCAGTTCATAAAGTATGCAGGCCGTCCTTGACAATGGACTATAAGGAGTCTATGTGCCGAGACAGGCTGGAATCATGTGTTTCCAATTCCATGTTGCTAGTTATCTCTGTGCGTCACTACCCTATTTCATTTCGTGGGCGTTGCAAAAGGTGAATGAGGAAACTGCACGGAACCAATCGTATCTATAAGGGAAGAGATGAAGATTTCGTCATCAAACCGTATTCCCACTTGTCTGGCCACCGTGGTATCATAGTAAAAACAGAATAGTAAGATAGCTTCATACAAATCGGCCGCCGCGCTGCCGCGCTGGTTTGAACGCACACAATCTCAGGAGCGCGGCAAGCTCGGCGCGGATTCAGTACGGGATGCGCCGCGCGTCTGATCGAGCGCATTCATGTAGGTACTTCACTGCTCGCCCGCTTGAATTGTTTATATACATTCTGTTTTGTAATAAACGTTATTAATAATATACAATGTGTTAAACGACAGTAAATTTAACTTGTTACTTTTTCTCATTAAAAAAGGCATTTAGATAGTTATATATTGCTTAGGTAGTCAGTAGGTATTTGAGAAAAAATAAATTCAAGCTTAAATTGTGAAGTATTCAGCGCGATCACTTAAAAAAGCGGCGAAAAAGCGCAAGCGCCGACAAAGCCGGCGCCGCGGTGTAAACAAGTGACAACCCGTGCGTCAACGCAAGAGTAGGCAATTAACTCGCCGAGCGGCCTTAGCTAGCTTACTATTCTGTTTTTACTATGGTGGTATATAACCCTCCTCATCATCTTCATCATCAACATCAGCCTGCCTAGTCCACTGTTGGGTATAGGCATTCTATTGGCTCCAAGTGCAATTGTGCCGCAAATATGGAGAAGAGTGGACTGCGAAATATATGCAAAATCATAATGTGATCATCATCATCATATAGACCTACCTAGAGACGTTCACTGCTGGACATAGGCTTCCCCCAAGGTTCTCCACACAGACCGATTTTGAGCCGCCCGCATCCAACCGCTTCCCGCGATCTTAACCAGATCGTCGGTCTAACTTGCGGGAGGCCTACCCCTGCATCATCCGGTACGTGGTCGTCACTTTAGAACCCGCTTGCCCCAACGGCCATCGGTTCTTCGAGCTATGTGCCCTGTCCATTGCCACTTCAGCCTGGCTATTCGGAGAGCTATGTCTGCGTAACTTGCGTAACTTTGGTTCTCCTGCGGATCTCCTCATTTCTGATTCGATCTCGCAGGGCATCTCCGACCATAGCCCTCTCAATCGCCCTCTAAAGGACCTCGAGCTTTCGGATAAGGCCGGTAGTTAGCGATCACGTCTCAGCACCGTAGATCATCACTGGCAACACACACTAGTCAAAGACTTTCGCCTTGAGACACTGCGGTATATTGGACGTGAAGATATCCCCTAACTTCCCGATCGCCACCCAACCGAGTTGGATTCGACGAATGACCTCTTTCTCGAAGTTGGACCTACCCAATTAGATCATTTGTCCCAGATACGTACTTGTCGACAACTTCGAGTGTAGAGTTCCCAACCTGAATAGGAGCAGGTACGACATGGACGTTTGACATGATTTTCGTCTTGTCTATGTTCATATTAAGACCTACTTGTTGGGAGACTCTATAGAGACCATCGAGCATTGTGCTAAGGTCTTCCATGATCTCAGCCATGACTACGATATCATCAGCAAATCGAAGGTGAGTGATGTACTCGCCGTTGATGTTGATGCCGAGTCCTTCCCAGTCCAGAAGCTTGAAAATATCTTCCAGCGCAGCGATGAAGAGTTTCGGAGATATAACATCTCCCTGCCTCACCCCTCGCTGTAGCCGAATAGGTTTTGAGCTCTGGTCCTGGAGGCGGACTGACATGGTGGAGTTTTCGTACAAACACTTCAGCACTTTGACGTATCGATACACTGTTGGAGTGACTGCAGCACTGCCCAGGTTTCGATGGAATCAAAGGCTTTTTCATAGTCCACAAACGCCAAGCATAGAGGCTGGTTACACTCCTCTTACTTCTGTATAACCTGCCGCAGCGTATGTATGTGGTCTATGGTACTATAGTCTTTACGGAATCCGGCTTGTTCGGGAGGCTGGAAGTCGTCTAGCTTGCTCTCGAGACGATTCGTGATGACCCTAGAAAACAACTTATAGACGTGACTCAGAAGTCAGATGGGTCTGTAGTTCTCCAAAAGGGTTTGCTCGCCCTTCTTGAAGAAAAGCACCACCACACTTCTGTGCCATGCCTGTGGTGTTTTGCCCTCGAGCATGATGGAATTGAATAGCTTTCGAAGCATTTCCACAGCAGGTGCGCCGCCAGCTTTCAGAAGCTCTGTCGTTATTCCGTAATCACCCGGTGCCTTGTGGTATTTAGTTGTTCTAGGGCTATACTAATCTCGTGCATGGTGACGTGCGGGATATCTTCGGTATAGTGTCGGGTCAATCTAGCTCTAGGGTCAGTGGCTGGAGGAGCAACATAATGTGATAGTTTTAGCTAATTTACCAACTGCTATCTCTTCCAGGTTACAGACGCACATCATCCCCCCACGACGCGCCCGACGCGTGTGAAGACATCGACGAGTGCGCGGAGAAGCCGGAGCACTGCTCGCCCGGCGTGTGCATCAACACTGAGGGAGGGTTCATGTGCGACTGCGACGTTGGCTACGAGCCTAGCGAGGATGGACACAACTGTATTGGTAAGTTGGGTTACAGCTATTGGAATATTCGACCTGCTCTGATTATTGAAAAAGAGCTCTGAAGTCAATATGGAGATTTTGGTCGGGCCTGCGCCGAAAATTTATTCTAATGAGGGTGTTTGATGTTTTTTCTGCCACCAAACGGCACTTCGTATGCGTCAGGTCCAAGTAGCTGTCCGCTGACGCGTGCAAACACATGAAACAAACAAACACAGATGTACAAAAATATAGGCGTACTGACACTTTTGACAGGTTTCTGGACCTGACATCTCAGTGTGACAGTCTAGTGGGCGTCATTCCAGAAAACCCTCACTATTGTACACAGCATCGATATGCAATTTTTAAGTAAATTACTCATTAATTTCTAAAATCGAAAATGTTATTTTTTTACACGTTTGTCATTTTGGGTGTTTGACTATTTTCAAAGATCCAAAGGTAAACTTAACGGTAAATCAATGCTCGGGTTAAGGTTGTCAGATCGACAACGCTAGCATGGTGATGATGGAGATATCTAAGCTGAGCTTTTTTGTCTTGGTACCTCGTAAACAATACTTTACAAATTTATATTCATGAGTGATTTGTTTGTGCCTCAGATCATCGCACAGGCATGTGCCACAGATCACTGGTGTCGGGTCGCTGTGTGCCGGAGCCGTGGCCACGATCACTCGCCTCGACACCGACGCCGCCAGCACATGTTACTAAGTAAGTGGCCAAAATGGTTGGAATTATTTCAAGAGCACTTGAAATTATGAAGTAACATATTTTACTGAAGTCCGATTTCTTTGCTCACCGCGTAGGTACAAAATTGTTCCTTTTAAATAATGGTCATCAGCTTATTAAAATATTGTTCTTCGGAACTTAAAGGCCGTATTATTGTCTGAGATATTTGTTGATGTATCAATGTAAACTTATAAATTAGATTATAATTTCAGAACGGAAAAGCAAATACATGACTGTGCTTTCTAGCCAGGTGCTTGGATTAAAAATGTTGGTACCGACTGGTAATTCACTGTTCGTTTTCTCCAGGGCCCAATGCTGCTGTACTATAGGCGTGGCGTGGGGACCAGAATGCGAGTTATGTCCCCAGCCTGGCACGCCAGAGCGCCTTGAGCTGTGTTCACCTATCAATTTGGGCGGCACTAACACTGGCAGGATCCCTGGCATCATCACTGGCGGAGACAGCGACGGGATGATTGGCACTGGCATCGATATGTTTGACGTTGATGAGTGTGCCGCCATGCCGGGACTCTGTGCGCCAGGCAGATGTGTTAATACTATTGGCAGGTGAGAAAATTACAATTTGTTTATGAATCCCTTTTAGCTTCACTGATTGTAACCAACGAAATAAAATCTAGCACACGTCATACAGCAGAGCCACGGTAACTGTGCCATAAATATAAATGAAAGTTTGCAAAAGCAGGCTATGCACAAATAGTTGACAGATTTTACATTGAACCAATTGCCAATAATCTGACAATGAATCTGACTTACTTCAAAGTCAAATATTGTTGACCAATTTTATTACTAATTTCACAACAATAAAGGAAAAAATAAACACACATGAAAATACCATCAGTACTAATTTCGCTTTCGTGATTAAGGTGACATGCTATCTGCAAGATAGTAAAACATCATGGGCAATATTTCAGTTTCCGTTGCGTATGTGGCCGCGGCTACAAGTCAGCAGGCGACGTTTGCTCTGACGTCGATGAATGCAGCGTACGTCCTCCGCCCTGTGAGCAACTCTGCAAGAACACCGAAGGCTCCTACGAGTGCCTCTGCAGAACTGGCTACGAAGTAGACGAAGACGGCGCAAACTGCAGAGATGTTGATGAGTGCGAACGAGGAACTCATACGTGCCAACAGATCTGTACGAACACTGAGGGGTCTTACGAATGCTCGTGCCAGGACGGATATGAGAAGAGGGGAGATGCTTGTGTTGGTGAGTGTATTATATTCTCAAAACACTTCCTGCTTGATTTGTATGGTGAAATATTTTCGTCATTTCATCATGTTTTTGGCTAATCCTTTAAGGGACCAAGGATATTTTGTTATATGCAAGAAGTATTAAAATAAATAAAACATTACTATATCTTGTTCCAATTTTCCCAGACGTGAACGAGTGCCACGAAGAAGGCCTATGTCCACCGCCGGGCAAGTGCGTGAACCTGCTGGGCTCGTACCGCTGCGTGTGTCCGCGCGGGTTCCGCCTCGACCTGGAGGGCACGAGGTGCATGGACCGCGATGAGTGCGAGGACGGACGCTGCCAGTCGCCCTGCAGGAACTACGCGGGAGGATACCGATGCGACTGTCCACCTGGTGAGTCAGAGAGTATACAATTGTACTGGGTTTAATACTGCTATGGGTGAAGTAATCTCCATTATTTAGATGGTTGGCAGTCCACAACTGTGCGTTTTTCTAGAAATTATTGCAGAACAAAATTGTGGAATGAGCTGTCACTTGCGGTATTTCCGGACCAATAGAGGACCTTCAACGGTTCTATAGAGAGCCTACTTTTTTTTAAATGGCCGGCAGTGTTTTGCGGGTATCCATGGGCGGTGAGAATCGCTACCCTCAGACGATCCGTGTGCTTGCTATATCATAAAAAAGATTATTGTTGCCTGTTGACCAACAGAAAGAATATCCATTAAGGTTTTTCACTATAGGCCATGCTTGTAAGTCCTGAACATAGATTGCGTTCGGTTAAAAACCCCAGAGAAATAGGATTCATTTTAGCAAAAGTCGTCTTTTTAGAGAAAATAGAAATAGAATCAATATTACGTAGCGTAAACGATACAGCGCCGCACTTCGATGCGGTGAAACTGAGTACTACGAAGTTCATAAGCACCCTGTCCGTTTCGCAGACGAGATAGTCGCGTACAATGTATACTTTGATTAGTTTACAACGCTGTTGGTAGATGGCGTTGAGCATGTTGGCTATTTTAAGGTTTATAACTGGAGATAACTTTGTTCGATTTGGAGAGAACATTTCTATTTGAAGGGATTTAAAAGTACATATTTTATTTGCCTTCCTAGTATGTTTGGGTCTAATCCTGCCAGCTGAATTAAAACCACTTTCTGTCAATCTATGTAGCTGAATTTTTTTCTGTCGTCGCAGCAGTGCATTTAATTTTCTTCTTCTTACCTACTTAAATTATGTTCCGTCGGTTTGGTTTCGATGTGTGTGTTTATCGATGTTAAATCATACTAATGAATGGATTGGTCGTACACCATTTATATCGTCATTGACACAGCAAGAAGAAGCATGAACGGATCATAATACCTATACAAAACTAGAGGCTGCTCTCAGCTACGGCCGCACAATTTATTTGTTTTTACACGTTTTTTCCCGATTCCGTGGGAATTTTGGCTCCTTAGTGCACCCCTACAAACATATCATCCATATTTCAGCTTCTTGCTGTGCGCTGTCTATCAGTGAGATAATAGTAACGAAAGAATTTTATTTACCTGCATAGATTGATGCTCATACTTACTCAGTTTAATGTGTCAGCACATTCTTTTCTACTGAAACGAGAAAAGACATAAGTATGGCCAGTATTATAACGCTACGTTGTTTCCGCAGGCACGGTGCGCGGCAGCGGCGGCGCGTGTGTGCCGCAGGACGCATGCGCGGGCGCACCGTGCGGCGGCTCGCCGTGCTTCGCCGTGGGCAGCGCGTACCGCTGCGGCTGTCCTAATGGCTACGGCTGGGACGCGCCGCATGCCGTCTGTCTGCAGGTAGCGTACCACACACATATATATACATACAAACATACACCGACATACTGCCTGATGGCTACGGCTGGGACACACCGCCTGCCTGCTGGTACTCACTATACACTTTTATGCACAAACACACACACATTAATACACACCAGTGGTGGATCCAGGCATTTTGCGCATATTTTGGTTTTGTGATGGCTTCAATTTGGTGACAGAAGGTATTATTCAGGAATCTAAATAAATCATTTGCTTTTCAAAGATAACTAGGATAGGTACTATAGAAGGGAGAGGGGTTTGAGCAACACCTGGCAACCCCTGGATCTACCAATGTTTCTAGAATATTTGCCATTATTAAGCCAGTTCTATAGTCGTATTTTTAATTAGACGAAGTCAACTGACGTTTACTGTGTTGTCAGTTTATGATCAAATAAAAATAGTGTTGTGACAAAGTGAATGATAGAAAAAGCTCTTGAATGAATGAAATTGCCTCGATTGTCTAGTGAATAGTTAGTGTGCCGAACGGCCGATATCGGGTACAGTGTTCGAATTTTAGGCGTGCTTTGTACATACCAACAAGTTTCCGAAGACTATGTTCCTATAGTATTTACCTATACTGAATACCAAGTGTTATAAACATTAAGGAAAACATTGCGAGGAATCTTGTACACGCAGCTACTCCATTTTTCAGGAGTGATATGATGAAGTCCTTTTTCAAAAAGTTTTTTTTACTTCTGTCATTTTGAAGGTTTTGTTATTTCTTGCAACATATTCTTTAGCTTGCGCCCATAACAACTCAATGGGATTGAGCTCACAGTGGTATGGGGGCAGACGTCAAACAATTATCCCATGCTGCGCTGCCATCTCGTCCACAACATCCTTATCACAATGTTCTTTTTTGTGCTGCCATACAATGTCAATAAGAGTAACTTTAACCATTGTTGCTTCGAATGAAATATTTTTGCTCGTTAGCCACTCTTGTATTCTAGGTTTAGTCCAAGACATTGTAGGCAGCGATTCTAGTTTCCTGGAGTGGTAGGGGGCGTTATCCATCACTACTACGGAATTTGGTTTAAATTTTGGCAAGACCTAAATAAATTTTCAAAGGAATCGGCCTTCATCTCTTGATGATAATCTTCTTTATTTTTTGGCTTCAAATATTAATAAGCTATCTTCTACGAATCCTTCTCCGCCTATATGGCCGATAATTAATCGTTTGCCCTTTCCTGAAGGCTGTTTTAAGCCAGTGGTCAAGCCATCTAGGAAGGCCTGGTTCAGATTCCTTGATAATCTTGATGATTATAGCAGCAGCTTGATAATCATGATGATTAAAGCTTATAGCGGCAAAAGTTAAATCGTCTAATTTATCTTTGAAACTGTGTTTCGGTCCACGTTTCTCGGAAGACTTAATTGTTCATTTTCTTTGTATTCTTTTAAAACACTGTAAACTGAGGTCACACCGATTCCCAAAATGTCAGCTGTTTTCGAAACATATTCTTTTTTTTTCGAGAGCTTCAATAGGCAATAATGAAGCAGCTTTCTCCTAAAATACGTATTTGTAGACTTTTAGTATCATAAGTTTTTCGGTAACGTGTAACGTTTTTTCATAACGTTTGACGTGCTTGGTTGAGGATCCATATCGTTTGTACGAAACAATATAGCAACAAATAAACACAACAATTACCACAATCACAAGGTAACGAAAAACTTTATAAAAACAATAACTAAACACTAAGCAGCGTGAGCGCAGAAAAAACATTCGTGCTATCAGACCAGAGGTTAGAAGCCGAATGAATAACAAACAAAATGGCAACCGACGCGCGCGGCGTTGATCGATGTTGGGACTAGTCGCCGCGCCGCGCGCCGCCCTTTGTAATAGCCGTCTAAAAACTGATGTAACTACTTACATAACTACTAGCAACTTATATCAGAGCACTTTTATACAATTTTATTGTAAAATTGAAATATTTTTTTTTATAGTTTGAAATGATTTTATAGTTTGAAACTATTCACACTCATTGTTCGTTCATCTGATTGAACGAGAACTAAACGCATCACTATTACTTTAAATATGGCACCATTATTTTACAAAGTGACATTAGCTACTGTCAGTTGGCTTCGTCTAATTAAAAATACGACTATAAGTGACCTTGCGTAGGTATCATACTGTAGCAGTATGTCTCCAATGTCTACGGCATTTGGCAGTTTTAAGTAACGTTGATTACCATCCTGTTACTCAATGAGATCAGACTTATCTTTGAAACCGTTATATCGTAGTACTCCCTGGTCTCAAATAAATGTCTGATCGTATGGTATCCTAAAAATGTTTGTGATGCCTACGAATACGTAGTCTATTTCCTTTCACTTCCATCTCTAAACAACTTAAATCAAGATACATCAGAAAAAAGATTGGCTTCTTTAAACAACCTTTCCAATTTGTTCGCCAGTTGGCCGGTGGTTGCGCTACAGCCAGCTGTCTCTACGGTTGCACGGCCTTCGGTGCGTCCTACCAGTGCGGCTGTCCCGCCGGCTACCAGCTGGTGGGCGCCGGCCACTGTTTAACTGCACTGGACGCTGCGTTACCGCCAGATGACATCGGGGACGCGCCCGTGTTCCCAGTGCAGGACCAGTACAAGATCGGAGGAGACAACGAGCTCATATCTACTGAGGGATGCTTCTCTTGTAAGGTGAGCACAAGACTTTTGACAAATGAAGCCAGACTACTAGCGAGTGAGCAGGTCACCAAGGCTGGGACGTTGCATTACCTGTCATCTTTTTTATGAAATTGTCTTATATGAATTTTATGAAATTATATAAAAACTCACGAATAATTTTACTACAGTAATACATCCTACTAATATTATAAATGTGAAAGTTTGTGAAGATGTATGTATAGATGGATGTATGGATGGATGGATGGATGGATGGATGGATGGATGGATGGATGGATGTTTCTTACTCTTTCACGCAAAAACTATTGAACGGATTTGGATGCAATTTTACAGTAATATAGTTTATACATCAGAATAACACAGGCTACAATTTATAAAGATTGTGTATAATGTTGCCATACTACAAGTGTCGGCAAAAATCCTGTATTATCTTTTTTGTTTGCTTGGGTCAAATTTAGTAATTGGAATGTTACCCCCTTCCTGATGATTGATCTGATATTTGGTATACACTCATAATGTCGTCGAGATTAAAAGATTTAAATGATCGTAAATTCAAGATGACCGCCGATACAAAATGGCGGATCACATATTTTCCACAAATACCTCAATATGGGTATCAATTGAAAGGGCTTGATTGGTAGAATAGAGCTTAATATGAAAAAGCCAAGATGGCCGCCGCCACAAAATGGCAGATTACCCATTTTCCACAAATACCTTCAATATGGGTATCGAATGACAAGACTTGATTGGTAGAAAAGGGCTCAGTATGAAAAAAGAATGAGAAGTATCAACTAACAACAAAACTAAAAACTTAAAAAAAATTAACTAAAAAAATTGTTTTGGGCGTAGCGTATCTAGAAAATCACTTGCCCAACGATTTTATATTTGTATGATCAATACCCAAGATTGATGAGACGATTGATGCGATCTGGTAGCCAAATTACTTTTTAGCTTTTAGAACATAACCTAACTACATAATTTTATTGTAATAAAACAGTATAACAAAAAATATATTTACGTTTTTTACAATGCTCAGTGTAGAGTAGTTATCAAATTGTTTTCAAATTGATAGATTTTTTACCAGATCATTATTTAATGTAGATGAACTTTGTCTTTTACAGTAAGTAGTTTGGACGAATAGTTTAATAGTTATCACGATATAATTGACATAAGCGCAGCGTTATTAAAACCGCTTACTATGAGTCGGCGCGCTTAAGCGCAGCGGGGCGGAGAGGCGGTCTGATTTTGTACTTTGTGGTAATTCTTTCAGTTTTTATTTTTGCTGCTCTTCTATTCAGTAGGTATATAAGCTCTTCAATAACTACATACTAATCTTTACCTGAAGTTTGACGACTATGAAAACAAAAGTAATTTTAAGTATTATCTGTTTATAATATATGTATGCTATAAGGCTAATGTGTGATGAAATTTGATATGGATAGTCTGAAACCTGGGGAAGTACAAAGGCTACTCTTTATTAAATTTCATGCGGGCGAAGCCGCGGGAGAAAGCTAGTAATATTATGTATATTATGTATTACTGACTTTTATAATCTGTAAGAAAAAATAAGGAGCAAATAATTCAATCTTTGATTTTGCAGGTCAACGGTCGCAGACGAAGAGCACCTGATGAGGCAATAGTGTTCGCGAACGGAACTACAATAATGAGGAAACGGAAGAGGCGTAGTCGACGTAAGTATTATTATTTTCTATTTATAAACTATGACGTAGCTGAGGTAGGTATTTCTAAGATCTTGTTATAACAAAGTAGTGTTGCTGCCCAATTTCATTCCGTGGGTATCGTAATAGGCGACTTAGGAAAAAATACGAAGCAAACAGTAACTTTGGCGAATGACAGAAAACTTGACTTCAAACCCTATACCAACCTAACTGGCTAGTGTGGTATAGTATTAGTAGGTAATCATCTTATTATATATACTATACCACACTAGGTACTACTCAGAGACTTACGTCAAGAAGCTTAGATAAATGATTGGTCTCGCTGCGCTCAAGCAGATACCGCCCTATTTAAGAACAATAGATTCGTGAATGCGTCAACTCATTCATTCAGTGTTCGTCACTGTTTGTCTGTTACACTCGTTCGTGTAGCGTCGGGTACGCCGATTGGCGTAGTATTTGTTGCCACAATTTACATGTTGACCAGCTCTATCTTACTAGATGCGCAGCGAGACCAATCATTTATCTAAGCTTCTTGACGTAAGTCTCTGAGTAGTACCTAGTGTGGTATAGTATATATAATAAGATGATTACCTACTAATACTATACCACACTAGCCAGTTAGGTTGGCCAGGCATTATTATCTAAGCCTCCGAGCTTACTTCATTTACTTATTCTCGCTTCCATCTTTTGCCAGATTTATTTCTACTAGTTATAAATTTCGATGATATTTCCAGGTCGCCGTTCAATCTTAGAGCCTGAAGCCGAACTGATAGTGGTATCAGCAGAGCCTAAGCAGACGTGGGGCAGAGCGCCACTACTGCGACTAGTACCGGCAGAGGGCGGCGCGCGCGCGCACTACCGCATCGCCTACGGAGACCCTGACAACGACTTCGTGCTCTCCAAGAGAGATGGCGCCACGGCCCTAAGGTTAAGGAGACATCTCAAGAGTCAGGTAATTATTTCCTACTGGAATGTTGAAATTATTTGGAATGTTCTGCCGAATTATATTTTTTATAGGAGTCCCACGGGTGCTTTTCGGATATTTTCATTACCTTCGAATAAGACAAATTGGATGTTCTTATGTAATCAATTAGTATCTTTACAAAATTGATTTTATTATGTTATATTCATTTTATTGTTTAACTAGTTTTGTTATTTGTATGTATATTTTTAGGTGTTCTGAGTAGAAGTTTAACACTGTATATATTTCATTCTATTTCAGGCGGTATTGGAGCGACAACTAGAACTGGAAGCGCGCTTCGTATACCCCCCCACGGAGAGGTCGCGGGGCGCGCGGGCGCGTCGTTTAGCGCGCGCGGTCTCGGCGCCCGCGCCGCTGCGCCTGTACGTGTCGGTGCGCATCGCGCCCGACGTGCGCGCGCGCTGAGCGCCCACACACTACTGACCACACCGTCTACGCCGCGCACTCACCCATGCTATCGAACAGCGACATCTAGTGCAGTGCCATTTAAGTATAATGTACTTGTCAATTTCAGTTTACAGTTGCACTTTGCAATCACGTGATGAATAATTAAACGACGTAATTTGGTTTCTTACTTATCAAATATTGAAACTTTGATTTTTATTTTACATTTCTTAAATGAAATACAAATTATTATTTGACGGTATTTTGGCAATGTATTTTCTATGTTGTACATTATATCTCAATGCGTGTATCGATGTCCTATCGGTAACGGTGAGTGCGTCCAATCTGTGCCTGCCTGTTATACCACTGCCGTCGTTACCTAGCTCGGTGTATATGTATTTTGATTGAAGCGAGTGAGCTCGGGTGAAACTTAAATTTGTACGTAGTCGGTCGAGGCGTCCGGGGTCTCGTGTCGAATGATAGAATGGTTCTTAACATTTGACAAAATATGAGTTGACGACATTGTCCACTTCAGTGAAGAATCAATTTGGTGGCTGCTTTAGTATAAGTATATAATTTGTTGAAACCCAACAACAACAAGTAAAACAGTACTCATTTCCTTCAGTTACTACTATTATTGTCTATGTAAGTAGATATAACGAAAATATACAACATTTTTAATAAAATTCTTTTTTTATAAAATGTGCATGTTAAATACTAAAATAAATAAAAATCCACAGAAAATATTCTGAAAGCCATCTTTAAATAAAATTGAATATTGTAAAAATACTGTTTCCTACAAAAATCGATAAATTTTCTTTTTGAAGCCGTCACTACTAAATATTTTGTCACATGTACAATCACGTCGACACGAGACTCAAACCTTGCGCCGATCTAGTCGGCAGTATTAAAAATAATTTGTGTGAGATTGAGTGCATCATTTATTTGAAGATTGTGTCGATATCTTGGACGTCACTCGATTCCGACGTTTGTTGCGAGAATTTTATCGATAATCATAATATTAACGATACATCACTAGTTGTTTTGCCATTGATATGAAAGCCAGTGAATAAGTTAATTGTCATAATAACTATGAACTAATGTGCAATTTAAGGTTCTCTCCTATGACTTCATTATTCTTTAGGTCTATTATTTTCATGTTTTATAATGTCGGTAAAGCAGATTTGACTGCCATAGTAATAATTGACATCAACGTGTCACTTCTTATTACCAGGAGAGGACTTTAAATTAAGTAATTAATTATTTATTTTACTTCAAATTTTAAGCCCTAACCGTCTTTATAATTAAAGAATAAATGATAATCGTGATTTTTATATACAATATATTTAAAAACCTTTTTAATATTTGGCCTTATATGAGTCGTTCTCTAAAAGTACAAAAATCAATGCAATAGTTTTGTTTTGTAAATATGTGTATACAAATATTAAAATTAATATAAAATATTTAGTTATTTTAGTAAATACTTTAAGAGCTATTTTAACTTAGTTTTAAGACGAAGTGGATCAAAATTAAATTAATAAATTTGTAATTTGATGTTTCCTTTCATTACCTTCCATCTGCAGTTTACTCTAGATACAGTTAGATCCATAGTAACTTAATTGATCGTCCAATTATGAAAATATAATTGTTTTGTTTTTCGTGTGAGTGTGTGGCCAACTCTGGTGTCAGAGTTTTCAGACCACTCTATAAGGCCTCCGACATGGCCTAACGATCCTTATCCTGAGACAAGAACCGGGACCGACAGCTTGACGTGCTCTCCGAAGCACGGTAGCGCTCAGATGTTAATGCCACACACGGTCACCCATCCAAGTGGCGACCTGTGCGAGTGTTGTTTAACTTTGCCGATCTGTTACGAATGGCAAGCCAAGACTCGCTATGAGCGCTACGCTAAAATATAATTATGATTATATGATGATATGATTTGTGAGTAAAATGAAATTAAATGTTAAGGCTGCTACACACAGTGCCGGCGGCCTGGCCGCACGAATGAGCCGCCGCCGGCATGGCCGCGCGGGTAGGCCGCCGGCCGGCCGCGGGTTGCAACTTGCTACTTGTGTGTGGTCGTTGTATTAGGGTTGTCAACCATACTTTTAATAACGTATCCTACTTTATTTTATACTTTATACTTTTGTATACAAATAAAGTATATGAAAATACTTTACTTCCAACCCTTACTGTGACGTGTTATGAAACACTAATTATGAATACTTATCTATAATCTATATAACGTTACACATAAGTTAAATGGATTATTGGAACTATTTAGGCTTAAAGAGATCTAAAAGAAATTCACCACTGATGGTAAATATTTTTTACAGAAAAAGGCAATTGGCAATAGTATAGACTCACGCCTCTATCCCCGAAGGGGTAGGCAGAAGTGTAATATTATACCCACATTTCGCCATGAATTTTTAGGTCCCACGTAATAGGGGGCGAGCCTATCGCCGTTCTTGGGCACATCACCAGACTCCGTGCTGCTACTGAAGATTCGGAAAAAGCCAGTAACACTTTTGCCCAACCCGGGAATCGAACCCGGGATCTCCGATCAGCAGTCGCATACACTATCCACTGGACCACGGTGGCAATTTATACTTAAAATTATATCTCCGTCTCCGTCCCCGCCACTTCAGAAGTTCAGTGATGAATCCAAAGTGGCGAGAAGTAAGAAATAGAACGTCAATAATTAACGTATTTAAAAACGAATTGTTTATTTTTTATTTTCAAACAAGCTATGAAACATTTAAAGATAGAAAAATGAAAAATTGTTAGTTTATTTTTGCCCTATTCGAACAATTTTATACTTTAGTTTTCGCAAAAAAAAGTTGGCAACCCTAAGTTCTATACAACTGGAATGATGCCCGGCGGCTCCCTGCGGCAGATGCCGGCGGCACCGACGCTCGCCAAAAGCTGGCAGCACCAGCCGCGCGACAAAAGCCGGCGGCACGTGCTGCTGGCACTGTGTGTAGCAGCCATTAAGGCTTTTAGATAGATAGATAATTCTTTATTGTGCAAATGTTGGTACAAATTCGGTGTAAATGACTTAAGTGTACTACATACACATCAAATGCACAAGGGCGGCCTTATCGCAAAGTGCGATCTCTTCCAGGCAACCTAGGACGGACAGACTGAAAAGACATAAAGCTTTGATGTGAAGGGACTAAAAGTATCTGATTACTATAAATTGTTTTTATTTATAATACATACATACGCAGGCATATATACAATAGATATGATAGGTGCTAAACATATTATAAGTAAATAAATATATAATATGATACATACATACAACAACAACAACAACAACTACAGCTGTCATTTTCCAAAATAATTCAATACGTAAACATAATGTGACCATGTTGTTTATTTTATTTTACCCCAGCCTAAAGCCATCACTTGTAGAAAATTGGTGTATTTTTTATTTATGAAAATGAATTATCAAAAGAAGCAAAGCATAATTGTTTTAACAGCTCCTAATAGATACTGGACTGTTTGTATTTCGTGCGACAGAGATAACGCTCTACGAAGCCGAAATTAGCCGATTGTCTCTTTCCAAAGGTCGATGTGCAATATTTAGCGCCGGGTACAGTATACTTACGTAGATAACAGCTGGTTTAAGGCTGGTTTTAGTCTTACGCTGACGGCACGCGCACCGTCAGCGCTGATGGCCGAGATATGTATATGAACTTCTAGGAAGCGTTTTTGAATGACGCGTAGCTATCAGCGCGCACGGTGGTCAGCGCTGACGATCGCTCGAGCGCCTCTGCTTTCAGTGAGCGTTTTAGTGTCGAGCGGAGCGAATGTCATCAGCGTGTACAGTCATGGCGAATCGCGAAGTTGATACAGGTCGAGTTATCGATGAGTCGTTCAATCCGTGGTATAGGCACGATTCGTAGGCTGCAATGGACCAGTTTATCCTGTATCTTTGCCAGTAATTCGTCAAAAGTTCTATTTGAAATTCAAAAGTAATTAAATAATTTACTTTTGTCAGCCCTCAAAGTGCCATATAACAAGACAAATTCTCCTACAACGACTCTCTGCTCAATCAATGGATGAACATGGAGTCTTCGATGTTTCCGATTTTTATTTTTTTGGGATAGATAGTACAAAGCAGCAATAATTAATAAACTCCGCATTTTGATCGTCGACTGTACAGTAAGGCGGTCAGTACGATACTAAAACGAGCCACGCTGAGCCTCAGCGCTGACAAACGACGCGCTGAGCTATGAGCGCTGACGGTGAGCGTGAGACTAAAATCAGCCTTAGTCTTAGGCTGATTTAGGCTGGATTTCCTGTCACGCTCACCGCCGGTGCTGACGGTCGGTGCGTAGCTTATCAGCGCTGATCGGTCAGGTCGGATCGTTTTAGTATCGCGCTGATCACCGTGAAGTACAAACGCGTATAATTTCGATGGTAGTGAAAATAGTAGCCACGTACTATTTGTCAAAGAAAAAACGTCTGCACAAGAAAAAACTACATACCTATTTATCCATTGATCGAGCAGAGAATCTTCGTAGGCGAATTCTGTTTAGATATAGATTTATAAATAAAAACATAATATGTAGTAACTTAAATGCTGTTTTTCTTCTGATGAAACGAAGTCATCCCAGGCTTTGTTACGCGCATCTTTATTGCGATATAATGGGTCCGAAGCGTCCCATAAACATTTTCGTGATCGCACTTCGTCAATTACTCGACCGGTGTCTATTTCACGATTCTCCATGACTGTATTCGTCGGTACTTGCGTTCAGCGCCATACGAAAACGCTTAATGAGTGTGGAGACGCGCCAGGGCCTGTTGGTCAGCGGCACCGACGCGCGACGCGTACGGTCGCGTATATAACACAGCGCTGACAGCCGACAGCGCTGAGCAGCCAGCGCGACTCAAAAACACTAGAAGTACTTCATACATATTGGCCAATAAGCGCGGACTGTCGGCGTGCGATCAGCGTGACAGGAAAACCCGCCTTACGCTGACGGCACGCGCACCGTCAGCGCTGACGGACGAGATATATGAACTTCAAGAAAGAGTTTTTATATGCCGCGTAGCTATCAGCGCGCACGGTGGTCAGCGCTGATAGCTACGCAGCCGTACGCGTCGCGCGTCGGCCCCACGTAGCTTTCAGCGCTGACGATCGCACGAACGCTTCTGCTTTCAGTGAGCCTTCTAGTGTAGAGCGGAGCGGATATCGTCAGCGCGCATAATAATTAATACACTCCGCATTTTGGTCGTCGTCTGTACAGTAAGGCGGGCAGTACGATACTAAAACGGGCCACGCTGAGCCTCAGCGCTGACAAACGACGCGCTGAGCTATGAGCGCTGACGGTGAGCATGAGACTAAAATCCCGACGGCACGTGCACCGTCACCGCTGATGGCCGAGATATGTGAACTGTGACGAATGTCCGGTACCTACCGCGTCTACGTCACAGTACCGTCCATACGCTCGGCCAATCAGAGAAGGCCATCGTCCGCGCTCGGCTCGCGAAGTCTGACCAAATATGGTCATGAACGGACTCCAACTCTGATGGAGGGCCCGGTATATAAAGGGGCCGACAGAGAGGCCGGCACCGCTACTCTAACGTCGCTTCTACTACATACCTACGCGTACCTACTGACCCTACGTCTTAGGCTGATTTTAGTCTCACGCTGACCGTCAGCGCTCATAGCTCAGCGCGTAGTTTGTCAGCACTGAGGCTCAGCGTGGCTCGTTTTAATATCGTACTGACCGCCTTACTGTACAGTTGACGATCAAAATGCGGAGAGTATTAATTATTGCTGCTTTGTACTATCTATCCCAAAAAAATTAAAATTGGCGACGACGAAGACTCCATGTGCATCCATTGATTGAGCAGAGAGCCGTTGCAGGAGAATTTGTCTTGTTTTATGGCACTTTGAGTGCTGACAAAAGTAAATTCTTTAATTACTTTCGAATATCAAATAGAACTTTTGACGAATTACTGGCAAAGATACAGGATAAACTGGTCCATTGCAGCCTACGAATCGTGCCTATACCACCGATTGAACGACTCATCGATAACTCGACCTGTATCCACTTCGCGTTTCGCCATGACTGTACGCGCGATGACATCCGCTCCGCTCGACACTAAAACGCTCACTGAAAGCAGAGGCGCTCGAGCGATCGTCAGCGCTGACACTTACGCGGTGCCGACGCGCGACGCGTACGTCTGCGTAGCTATCAGCGCTGACCACCGTGCGCGCTGATAGCTACGCGTCATTCAAAAACGCTTCCTAAAAGTTCATATATCTCGGTTATCAGCGCTGACGGTGCGCCTGCCGTCAGCGTAAGACTAAAACCAGCCTTACGTGTATCCTGATCCCAGCAGCTGGGTGAGTTACGACATTTACTGCACTAGCGTACTGCCCATCTCTCTACCTGCTAGCTGAGGCCGGCTGACGCCGCCTGCCTGACTCTATTGGTTGTGGCTCTCCTAATGCTGCTTTCCTTCAGGTCCACCTTAAGGCTCGGGGCTACTCTACCTAGACCGCTACACTTCCTGCATCGCCTTCGGCGTCACCTCTGCCGAAGAGTCTGGCCTGCCCTGCTCATCACACTCAGACCGCCGGCGCCTGCCAGCTGAGCCAACGGCCTGCGAGGATCTGCCGCTACGCGCAGCCCTTCGAGCAACCTGCCCTGCACACTACCGGAGGGAACAGCGTGGGAGACTGCAGCCCTTAGTGCTCTGGCCAGTGTCGTGTTGTTGGTCGGTCATACTCGTGCAAGGGAAGTGAGACAATACTCGGCAATAAACGCACCTAGAACCTCGACTGCGTTTTAATTCTAGAACCCGTTACAGAACTTCTAGGTAGCGTTTTTATATGCCGCGTAGCTATCAGCGCGCACGGTGGTCAGCGCTGATAGGTACACGGCAGTACGCGTCGCGCGTCGGCCTCGCGTAGCTGTCGGCGCTGACGATCGCACGAGTGCCTCTGCTTGTGAGCGTTCTAGTATCGAGCGGAGCGGACGTCCTCCGCGCGTACAGTCATGGCGAATCGCGAAGTAGACACAGGTCGAGTTATCAATGAGGTGACGCCTGAGGAAGAAATCGTAGGACACATCCGATCCACTCTAACAAAATAAAGATGCAAGAAACAATAGTTTCCTTTAATCGGTGGTATAGGCACGATTTGTAAGCTGCAATGAACCAGTTTATCCTGTATCTTAGCCAGTAATTCGTCAAAATTTCTAGTTGACATTCGAGAAAGTAATTAAAGAATTTACTTTCGTCAGCCCCCAAAGTGCCATATAACAACACAAATTCTCCTGCAAAGGCTCTCTGCTCAATCAATGGATCAACATTGAGTCTTCGTCGTCGCCGGTTTTTATTTTTTGGTTTAGATAGTACAAAGCAGCAATAATTAATACACTCCACATTTCATCGGCGTTTGTACAGTAAGGCGGTCAGTACGAGCCACACTGAGCCTCAACGCTGAAAAACTACGCGCTGAGCTATGCGCGCTGACGGTGAGCTTGAGACTAAAATCAGCCATTGTAGTCATTTGAAAATATAGGTAAAAATATATACCTTTCTCAGCGAGAAAAGGCCCGTGCCCAGCTGTGGGACAGTTTATATGCAGGGCTGATGATGATAATAGGTAAAAAGACTTCTTGTTAGCCTTAGACTCATGTCCTCACTTGGCGGGACTAGAAATATATGCATGATACTGATCAGACCGTATGATGTGGTCTTGGGCATAGAAGAATTGGGGGCGCTTGAGAACAATTACAATTGAGAGTATTTAGTGACTGCTGTGAGTGACAGAAAAAGTTTTCTGGTTATAACATAACAACAGTCTTCTGCAGTCCACTGCTGCACATCGGCGTCTCTTAATTTGCATCCGAGATAGATTACATGGAATATTTTGGCTCCTAAGTAAATTCGCCTTTGAAACTTTTGACGGCCGGTTGGCGAAGCGGAAGTGTAAGCGACTGCTACGCCGAAGGTAAGGTTGTTGTCCTGAGACAAGAACCGGGTCCGACAACTTAACGTATCCTCCGAAGCACGATAGCGCTATGATGTAAATGCCACAGGCTGTCGCCGATCCAAGTGGCCACTTGTGCAGGTGTTACTATTACGAATGGCAAGCCAAGTCACGCTATGAGCAAACAGCTCAGATATTTACATAGAAGCGCATTTCCTATGGGCGCTCTGAAGACAAACTTTCTGTGACTCAAATTGCCGCTTGGCAGCGTGGCAGTCACGCTACAGCTGTCTCTACGAGAGCAAGAGAGACGAACGTTCCTCGAGTGTATCTTAACTGCGAGAGCTAGAGAGATGGAGAACGACGCTAGCGTCGCCAACGGCGCCAACTACAAACTAAACTAGAGACAGACCCAACTAGGAATCGGCACACGAAATCCTTAAGAACTGCGCTTCTATGTATATCTGTATTCTTTGCTATGCCACCCAAATCACGCGATGAAAGCTACTACGTCAGCTGTAATAAGTATGCAAAAGCATAATAATGTTTATTTAGAGTATCAAATTGGCGCTCTAATTAATGTAATGTGCACAGTTTGAAATTTCCAAGTTTTCCATAAAGGCTTCAAAGAGCTTTGAGGTGCCTTCGCTTTCCTATTTTCAATTTACATAATGTTCTATTGTTTTATTTGGGAATTATTCTTGATATATTTTGGATAAATACATGAATTATGGATATTACAGCTAGGGCTGCCATCATCTAAATTGCTGACGCCGGACATTTGGGTGAAAGTGTTTTTTTTTTTCCCGGACACCTCTTACCACCTCCATTTATTTATTGCTTATCTATAAAAAAAATGGATTTCCCCTGACAACAAAAGTGTCCGGGTTACACCCGGTTACACCCGGACACCCTTCAAACTAAAACAAATCCGGGGATATCCCAGTCAGAATTCGAGGTCAGACAGATTTGTCTGAATATTAACTTGCGCTGCCTATCCGACCACCGCACCGAAAGTGATGGCTATATTCCATGGTTTAGACTAGTGTCAGTTTATTCAGAGGTATTGACTCCCTACAAAGACTGTCAAAGATCTTCATGACCGAGCCAGGACCGAGAGCATAGCGTGCTCTCCGGGCCAATATTTCATGCCGTTGTGATAAGATGTGCATTATTACGGCCCGGTCACGGCCTATAAGCGGCGGGCGGCAGCGGCGAGCGTTATCGATGAACATGGCGCGTTTACTGTGACGCGGCGCGCGGCCGGCTCAGAGTAAACGCGCCATGTACATCGCCCCTGCCGCGCCGCTCGCCGCTTAGACCTATCGCATGACCAGGCCCTTATGGTCATCACTACAGCGTTGCTATTTTCAACTACATTATCAAGCGAGCATACCATCTATGCATATCTTTCAGCAGGTACAGACCCAGGATATGTAGGTGCAAGTTCTTTGTTCTGTACATATTCCTCTATGGTGGCGAAGATTATTATTTATTTATTTATTTATTTATTTATTATAATTTCATAACAAAAGATATTTTGTGTCGAAATGTATACACACAGATTTTAAAAACAATATAAATAATCATGCACATGTCAACAATTAGATGTTACAAATATAAATCATTAAAATACACAATACTCCATTAAATTGAATTAAATTAAATAGCATGTCAAAATTAAGATTGAATAAAGTAATAAATAAAATTAAATTTAAATTAAAATATTCATAACATCAAATGTCATAACAATATTATTTGTCATTACAGAATTCTTCAATTGTATAATACGCTTTGTCAAGTAATAATGTCTTCAGTTTAAGTTTAAATAAGTTTACACTCTCAATGATTTTCAACTCGACTGGTAATTTGTTAAACAGATTTATAGACTGCACATAAGATGAGTGTTTAACAATATTGAGTTTGGCTTGTAACATTGTCTTAAAATCTTTTCTCCGTGTCGCTAATCTACACTTCCTTTCATCATCAGTTTCAAACTTGTGCAAATTTTTTTGAAAGTGTGTTAGTAGCACTAGTATATATAGGCATGGTACAGTCAAAATACGTAGCTGTCTAAAATGCTCCTTACATGACTCCATTTGGTCAATGCCAAGCATAGTCCTAAGTGCTCTCTTTTGCGCCACAAAGGCAGCATTAATGTTGTACTTGTAACTGCCTCCCCAAAATTTAATGCTGTACCTAATTTTTGATTCAACCAGGGCAAAGTAGACAGTACGAAGTTGAGCAGGAGATAAAACATCTCTAAGCGTTCTAATAGCATAGCAAGCACTACTTACTACATTAGTAACTGTAGTAAGTTCAGATTTCCAATTAAAAAGAGAGTCAATTTGTACCTCTAAAAATTTTATATTTTCAACTATGTCGATTTTATTTCCTACAGATCGTACATTTAAAGAAATATCGTTTCTAATTGTGCTTCTAAATAGAACACATTTAGTTTTTTTTACATTTAGTTTTAAATTATTAATTGAAAACCAGTTTTCACAGGCCTTTAAAAAACTGTTCAGTTTTTCTTCTAAAGAATCAACTGTATTGGCACTTACAACAGCACTGGTGTCATCCGCAAATAGAACAAGGCTAGTGTCTGGTGAAACACTTTTTATATAGGCAATTAAATCATTGACAAATATTATGAAGAAAATTGGTCCAAGGACTGAGCCTTGAGGAACACCTTTATTTACTGTATAGAGCCTGGATTTATGAATTTTTTCAATGCCATTTTCAACTGACTTGATTTCAACATACTGTGTTCTATTTGTTAAATATGATCGAAATAATTTTAAACTATTGTCTCTTATGCCATAATGTTCTAACTTATCTAAAAGAATAGAATGTTCCACAGTGTCAAATGCGGAACTTAAATCCAGGAATAAACCCGCGACTTTTAATTTGGCATTCAGCTTGCGCACTATAGCATTAACCAATGAGTCTATTGCATCCAGTGTTCCTATATTATGCTGATATCCAAATTGATTAGGTTTTATAACTGTTTCATGATACAAGTGTCTGATTAGTCTAGCCTTGATAACTTTTTCAAAAAGTTTTGACAAAACCGGTAGCAATGAGATTGGCCTATAATTTAATGGATCAGTTTTATCTCCCTTCTTAAATAGTGGCAAAATCCTGGCTATCTTAAATTGATCAGGAAAAATGCCTTGATTAATACAGTCATTAATTATGTATGATATTGGATGTGCTAAAATGTCAATATTGTCCTTGAATATACTAAACGGTACTTCATCATGGCCAAACGACTTTTTATTACCCATTGTTTTTTACTACTTTATAAATTTCAAATGGAGTAACTGTATCAAAAATCATGCCATTATGAACTCTGTCTGTATACCTTATTAAAAATGTTTTAGCCAAGTCCGGGTTATAACTATTAACACTATTACCATTACTGAATTGTTCTGCAAAAATGTCAGCAATATCTCTAGGATTTTGAATAAATTGATTATTATGCTTTAGTACTATATTGCCTTCGTCGAAGTAATTTTTTTTTTACGAGCATTGTTAACTATATTCCAAATCTCTTTACTGGAGTTTCTAGCGTTGTTGATTTGATTACTAGTTTCCTTTCTTTTTGCGTATCGTATTACCTTTCTATATATTCTGAAATACTTTGCACGGTAGTCCAAAACTGATACATCACAATTTGCTCGGTTCACAAAATTTAGAAGCCGTTTCATTTTGCTGGCTATCCGAATACCTTTAGTCACCCATTTGGACCTACAAATTCTTCTAACATTAATTTTAATGTTTTTTTTCTTAAATGTAGAAGAGTGCAGTTCTTCAATTTTTTTAATAAATGTATTGATGCCTAAATTCCATTCATACTCAATTAACTTATTTCTAAAGATTTGTTTACCTTTTTCAGTGTAAAATCTTCTATTTAAACTTATAAAACGAGCACACTGCTTAAAGGTCACTTTTTCCAAATATGCTGTACAGAAGAGAGCAGCATGTCCATCTGCTAGTCCATTGTGGTCAATAGCCGTGAAACTTATATTATTATCACAAACATTCGTCAAAATATTATCTAGACAAGACTCAGAATTATTACGTATAAATGTGATAGAATTAAATAAAAATCGAAAATTGTAACATGTCAATAGAGATACAAACATATCCTTGTATTTGTCATCTTTAACTAAATTAACATTAAAATCTCCACAAATAAAACATAATTTATTAAAAGCAAATTGGAATAATTGTTCTAAACGTCCAAGGAACTCGTCAAAATTCTTATCTGTTGGTGTTCGATAGCAACAAAATAAGTAGTGATTAGTTTCTTTATCCCTTACCCCACATATTTCAAAAGTGTTAATTTTATACAGTTTTTTGCAAATGTCTAAAGCCTCTACTTGTCTATTTTTATATGTTAAAATTAATGTTCCCCCTCTTAGTTTATTCAGTCTTGTATTTGAAGAGCTTAAATTATAATTTGAAAAAGAGAATTGTGATAACATTTCTTGGTTTAAGAAATGCTCACTAACACATATGTAACTAACCTCATATGGTAATTCATTTAGATAAATTTCAAGCTCATCTTTCTTATTATTTATTCCACAAAGATTTTGGTTGTAAATGGTAAAATTTGAGTAAGAATCAACATGCAATACCTTGTTAGGTACGAAAAAACTCGGTATTGACATCTTTTCCAGCTGGCTTAGTAATTATTTCACTATTTAGTGATAGATTATTTAATTTTACTTTAAAATAGTCTAAAATTTTTTTCTGTTTCATCACATATTTGGGCGACAATGTATATATTTGTGTAGGTGTATGTAAATTACAAATGTCTACACAATTTTCATCAAAATATAAAAATATGAATTCTTTTAGGTGTCTAAAAATATAAGATATAGCCCTATTGTTTACTTTACCTGTTTTTCTTGAGAACATGTCAAAGTCGTACTTAATATACCTATTGGAGTCAAATAAATATGCATATTCATACTTAACATTGCTTTGGTACAATAACTGATTAAATATTTCAATTCTGCGATTATACAAATTTACATTACTTTTTAGCATAAAATTTGGTGAACATATAATAATGTTAGTATGTGTCATTGTTTCTAATTTAAATTTTATGTAATCTACAAGCTTATCATACCTTAGAGACACTTGAAAGTCCCTCTTCCCCAGAAAAACAATGCAAAAGTCATTTAGGGTGAAATTTGTCAGTTTCCTATCTAAATTTTCAAATAACTGTACTACATTTGCATTTGGCATGCAGTAGTGGCATACTGTCTTATTTGGAAAAGTTTTTTTTGCAATATTTACCATATTATTTACATTATTGTCACTAATAATATTCATTTGACTGATTTTCTTACAATTCAACTGTCTAAATCTTTGACAACCAGTAGGTTGTGAAGCAGTTTGTTTGCTATCACTAGCGTTCTCTGTGGGCCTATGTTGTGAACTTTCCATAACGGTGACGTTTGTATCGTCCGCAGGCGCAGTAAAGCTGAGTTCAATGGTTGTCTCACGTCGTTCGCTGTTGAGTCCTATAGATGGCGTTGTTGTCAGCCGTGTAGAAGTTGCACTGTTTTGACTATTATTAGCGAAATCAAGTTTTGATCCAGTAAGAGTTCGTCGTTTTGTCTTCAGCTCTTTTTGCCTTTTGCTCGTACTCGTACATATGTGGGTTAGTTGGCTGATTCGCAGTTTGTACTCTGATATCTTTTTGGCTTGTGTATTATTTTCCAATAACAAGTTTTCAATTTCATTCTCTGCAATCGCAAGCTTTTCTTCTAATTGACATATTCGCAATTTCAGTTCTTTAACTTCATGTGGTGAAATTGTATGTTGGTCAGGGATAGGATAGCTCCGATTTAAATCGCGTGATGGTGTTGAAGTAACTGAATTGTACTCATCATCCATATCCGAAAGTTCCGACAAAGCCTCAAATGAATTTTCTGTAGAAACCGCTTCTAGTACTTTTTTTCTGAGTGTAACATTCATATTTGAGAGAGTTTGTTCTGTCATCTTGTCAAAAAATGTAAAAAGCGTTTTAAATCACAAAAAGTAATTTGAAGCACTTTGTTGGTCTAATTTCATAAGTCCAATTTATAAGTCGTCAAATGTTGTTAGATTGACAACATAGATGTCACTATTATTAAAATTTATATGACGATCTGGCTTTTATTATCTGTGGTAGCAGTCCTGTTTTATCGGTTGTGTGGCACTGATTTATAAAGTTACTCTTGATGTATCACAGATGGTACTGATGTTGTGTTATGGTGCAAAATTCAAAATATTTTTCTTAACGAAATATTCAAAGTTGTTATTTTGTAAAATAAATATGGATTTCTCTCTGTAGGATAGACCACTACTAACGTTTGACTGTAAACACAATTTTAATGTTTTTAGCACTCACTAACTAGTTATACACCAGTTAAAAAGAAAGTCACTGTTTATAAGTTCTTTTTTATAAAAGTTTTTCGAGGCTATTTCGCCAAAATATACCACTTTCACTGTGTCATTAGTTCACTGTTCGCGAAGTCACATTTAATTTATACGTTAAAAATGGATCTTACTATTTTTAAATAAACAAAAACTTAAGAGCATATTGTTTGAACTGTTTATTTGACAGCGCCTGTCAAAAAATTGATTGAGACCATGGCGTCATAACTAAGATTTGGACGAGGACTTGAGCATAAATGATCATCTCATTTATACTTTAGCCAAAAAGCGACATATTTTTTTTCCTCATCATCAGCCTTTAACAGTCCACTGCTGGACAGGCCTCTCCTTTGAAAGGAGGAATTGGCCTACTATACCACGCTGGCCAAACGGGTTGGTATAGGGTTTGTATCAAGTTTTGCTTCTCTTACAGTGCTGTTCTCTGCATAATATGCTCCCTCTGTCGGCTCTTACGTCACCCATGGGATGATATGGGGCGGTGACATTCCGTATTCTTAATCCGTCACCTCACATATTTTTTTTACTCAAACGTAACGATATAAAAAAATGGTATTGATATCCCTTTTTAATCGCTTAAAATATCGCAACCAAAGAAGTAACTAGAAAGCTATTTTCAAAATTTGAATAATAGCTAAAATTACCATTGTCCGTTCACGCCATTGAAATTTATAGGACGTGAAAGCGAAACTTTGGCTGTTAGATAAATAATTCGGCCTTGATAATTCATTCAGAAAACAATGTACAATAACAGCAAAGTAAAATCAAATATCCACTTAAATAGCTGGTCACACTGGTCACAGACTAGTGGACAGATGTGCCATCCATCACTTATGTGACTATTTTTGAAACCTTAGCTAAAATTTTGTAAAGTATATGTTATAATGATACGCCATACACCCTAATCAGTCCAGGCATTTAGAAGTTATAGTGGAATAAAGAAACTCACATACATACATGAATCCTGAAAACATTACACTCCTTTTTTGGGTAGTCGTGTAAAAAGTTTTGATATCGTACAGTTGAAAAGAAGCGAAGGCTGAGAGATGTATCCGTTTTTCAAACCGTTTTCGGTGTGTTTTGGGGACTGGTGCAACAGCTAGCAAATATGTACAGTCGAACAACTGCCCGCTAGACCACCAAAAGGGTGTGAATCGCTCAGCAAGACATCGTCGCTTCCAGTGCTACTTTACACAAACATTGACATTCGTATACAAAACCAGTTTTAGTGTGCCTCAACTCTACGAGCCAAGGGATTGTTTTTCAAACTGCTCCACCGCCGACTTGTTTGATTGTACTTCTATTAAGATATAAAATCATAATTATCTGAAATAGCAAAAATATTTTATTACGGGCCGATTAAGCTAAACAGGCTAGTCTATGAATTGGTAATAAAACCGCTATGACCACTAACAGCCACATTTACTTTTTACAAGTCATATGTTCCAACGATAATTGAGTATTGACATACGTGCCTGTGAAAAAATGTCATATTGACATTGACATTGACATGGCACATAAAAAACAAATTATTATATGTGGGAAACCTTTATCAAACCTATAATTCTTTATATTATTTATATCTGTAAGTACAGTTCAAAGGCTTCAAAATGCCGCCTAAAGATCCAAAAAAAATACAAGAAGAATTTGACCTTACGTGTATCCTGATCCCAGCAGCTGGGTGAGTTACGACATTTACTGCACTAGCGTACTGCCCATCTCTCTACCTGCTAGCTGAGGCCGGCTGACGCCGCCTGCCTGACTCTATTGGTTGTGGCTCTCCTAATGCTGCTTTCCTTCAGGTCCACCTTAAGGCTCGGGGCTACTCTACCTAGACCGCTACACTTCCTGCATCGCCTTCGGCGTCACCTCTGCCGAAGAGTCTGGCCTGCCCTGCTCATCACACTCAGACCGCCGGCGCCTGCCAGCTGAGCCAACGGCCTGCGAGGATCTGCCGCTACGCGCAGCCCTTCGAGCAACCTGCCCTGCACACTACCGGAGGGAACAGCGTGGGAGACTGCAGCCCTTAGTGCTCTGGCCAGTGTCGTGTTGTTGGTCGGTCATACTCGTGCAAGGGAAGTGAGACAATACTCGGCAATAAACGCACCTAGAACCTCGACTGCGTTTTAATTCTAGAACGTTTTTATATGCCGCGTAGCTATCAGCGCGCACGGTGGTCAGCGCTGATAGGTACACGGCAGTACGCGTCGCGCGTCGGCCTCGCGTAGCTGTCGGCGCTGACGATCGCACGAGTGCCTCTGCTTGTGAGCGTTCTAGTATCGAGCGGAGCGGACGTCCTCCGCGAGTACAGTCATGGCGAATCGCGAAGTAGACACAGGTCGAGTTATCAATGAGGTGACGCCTGAGGAAGAAATCGTAGGACACATCCGATCCACTCTAACAAAATAAAGATGCAAGAAACAATAGTTTCCTTTAATCGGTGGTATAGGCACGATTTGTAAGCTGCAATGAACCAGTTTATCCTGTATCTTAGCCAGTAATTCGTCAAAATTTCTAGTTGACATTCGAGAAAGTAATTAAAGAATTTACTTTCGTCAGCCCCCAAAGTGCCATATAACAACACAAATTCTCCTGCAAAGGCTCTCTGCTCAATCAATGGATCAACATTGAGTCTTCGTCGTCGCCGGTTTTTATTTTTTGGTTTAGATAGTACAAAGCAGCAATAATTAATACACTCCACATTTCATCGGCGTTTGTACAGTAAGGCGGTCAGTACGAGCCACACTGAGCCTCAACGCTGAAAAACTACGCGCTGAGCTATGCGCGCTGACGGTGAGCTTGAGACTAAAATCAGCCATTGTAGTCATTTGAAAATATAGGTAAAAATATATACCTTTCTCAGCGAGAAAAGGCCCGTGCCCAGCTGTGGGACAGTTTATATGCAGGGCTGATGATGATAATAGGTAAAAAGACTTCTTGTTAGCCTTAGACTCATGTCCTCACTTGGCGGGACTAGAAATATATGCATGATACTGATCAGACCGTATGATGTGGTCTTGGGCATAGAAGAATTGGGGGCGCTTGAGAACAATTACAATTGAGAGTATTTAGTGACTGCTGTGAGTGACAGAAAAAGTTTTCTGGTTATAACATAACAACAGTCTTCTGCAGTCCACTGCTGCACATCGGCGTCTCTTAATTTGCATCCGAGATAGATTACATGGAATATTTTGGCTCCTAAGTAAATTCGCCTTTGAAACTTTTGACGGCCGGTTGGCGAAGCGGAAGTGTAAGCGACTGCTACGCCGAAGGTAAGGTTGTTGTCCTGAGACAAGAACCGGGTCCGACAACTTAACGTATCCTCCGAAGCACGATAGCGCTATGATGTAAATGCCACAGGCTGTCGCCGATCTAAGTGGCCACTTGTGCAGGTGTTACTATTACGAATGGCAAGCCAAGTCACGCTATGAGCAAACAGCTCAGATATTTACATAGAAGCGCATTTCCTATGGGCGCTCTGAAGACAAACTTTCTGTGACTCAAATTGCCGCTTGGCAGCGTGGCAGTCACGCTACAGCTGTCTCTACGAGAGCAAGAGAGACGAACGTTCCTCGAGTGTATCTTAACTGCGAGAGCTAGAGAGATGGAGAACGACGCTAGCGTCGCCAACGGCGCCAACTACAAACTAAACTAGAGACAGACCCAACTAGGAATCGGCACACGAAATCCTTAAGAACTGCGCTTCTATGTAAATCTGTATTCATTGCTATGCCACCCAAATCACGCGATGAAAGCTACTACGTCAGCTGTAATAAGTATGCAAAAGCATAATAATGTTTATTTAGAGTATCAAATTGGCGCTCTAATTAATGTAATGTGCACAGTTTGAAATTTTCAAGTTTTCCATAAAGGCTTCAAAGAGCTTTGAGGTGCCTTCGCTTTCCTATTTTCAATTTACATAATGTTCTATTGTTTTATTTGGGAATTATTCTTGATATATTTTGGATAAATACATGAATTATGGATATTACAGCTAGGGCTGCCATCATCTAAATTGCTGACGCCGGACATTTGGGTGAAAGTGTTTTTTTTTTTCCCGGACACCTCTGACCACCTCCATTTATTTATTGCTTATCTATAAAAAAAATGGATTTCCCCTGACAACAAAAGTGTCCGGGTTACACCCGGTTACACCCGGACACCCTTCAAACTAAAACAAATCCGGGGATATCCCAGTCAGAATTCGAGGTCAGACAGATTTGTCTGAATATTAACTTGCGCTGCCTATCCGACCACCGCACCGAAAGTGATGGCTATATTCCATGGTTTAGACTAGTGTCAGTTTATTCAGAGGTATTGACTCCCTACAAAGACTGTCAAAGATCTTCATGACCGAGCCAGGACCGAGAGCATAGCGTGCTCTCCGGGCCAATATTTCATGCCGTTGTGATAAGATGTGCATTATTACGGCCCGGTCACGGCCTATAAGCGGCGGGCGGCAGCGGCGAGCGTTATCGATGAACATGGCGCGTTTACTGTGACGCGGCGCGCGGCCGGCTCAGAGTAAACGCGCCATGTACATCGCCCCTGCCGCGCCGCTCGCCGCTTAGACCTATCGCATGACCAGGCCCTTATGGTCATCACTACAGCGTTGCTATTTTCAACTACATTATCAAGCGAGCATACCATCTATGCATATCTTTCAGCAGGTACAGACCCAGGATATGTAGGTGCAAGTTCTTTGTTCTGTACATATTCCTCTATGGTGGCGAAGATTGAGACCATGGCGTCATAACTAAGATTTGGACGAGGACTTGAGCATAAATGATCATCTCATTTATACTTTAGCCAAAAAGCGACATATTTTTTTTCCTCATCATCAGCCTTTAACAGTCCACTGCTGGACAGGCCTCTCCTTTGAAAGGAGGAATTGGCCTACTATACCACGCTGGCCAAACGGGTTGGTATAGGGTTTGTATCAAGTTTTGCTTCTCTTACAGTGCTGTTCTCTGCATAATATGCTCCCTCTGTCGGCTCTTACGTCACCCATGGGATGATATGGGGCGGTGACATTCCGTATTCTTAATCCGTCACCACACATATTTTTTTTACTCAAACGTAACGATATAAAAAAATGGTATTGATATCCCTTTTTAATCGCTTAAAATATCGCAACCAAAGAAGTAACTAGAAAGCTATTTTCAAAATTTGAATAATAGCTAAAATTACCATTGTCCGTTCACGCCATTGAAATTTATAGGACGTGAAAGCGAAACTTTGGCTGTTAGATAAATAATTCGGCCTTGATAATTCATTCAGAAAACAATGTACAATAACAGCAAAGTAAAATCAAATATCCACTTAAATAGCTGGTCACACTGGTCACAGACTAGTGGACAGATGTGCCATCCATCACTTATGTGACTATTTTTGAAACCTTAGCTAAAATTTTGTAAAGTATATGTTATAATGATACGCCATACACCCTAATCAGTCCAGGCATTTAGAAGTTATAGTGGAATAAAGAAACTCACATACATACATGAATCCTGAAAACATTACACTCCTTTTTTGGGTAGTCGTGTAAAAAGTTTTGATATCGTACAGTTGAAAAGAAGCGAAGGCTGAGAGATGTATCCGTTTTTCAAACCGTTTTCGGTGTGTTTTGGGGACTGGTGCAACAGCTAGCAAATATGTACAGTCGAACAACTGCCCGCTAGACCACCAAAAGGGTGTGAATCGCTCAGCAAGACATCGTCGCTTCCAGTGCTACTTTACACAAACATTGACATTCGTATACAAAACCAGTTTTAGTGTGCCTCAACTCTACGAGCCAAGGGATTGTTTTTCAAACTGCTCCACCGCCGACTTGTTTGATTGTACTTCTATTAAGATATAAAATCATAATTATCTGAAATAGCAAAAATATTTTATTACGGGCCGATTAAGCTAAACAGGCTAGTCTATGAATTGGTAATAAAACCGCTATGACCACTAACAGCCACATTTACTTTTTACAAGTCATATGTTCCAACGATAATTGAGTATTGACATATGTGCCTGTGAAAAAATGTCATATTGACATTGACATTGACATGGCACATAAAAAACAAATTATTATATGTGGGAAACCTTTATCAAACCTATAATTCTTTAAATTATTTATATCTGTAAGTACAGTTCAAAGGCTTCAAAATGCCGCCTAAAGATCCAAAAAAAATACAAGAAGAATTCTCGTGTGAGATGTTCAGTAACAGATTTTTTATTCTATGTGGGTTGGGCGGAGCGGTAGCCTGCGGTAGTACACATACGTTGCTAACACCACTCGATTTGGTAAAGTGCCGCCTGCAAGTGGATCCTCTCAAGTACAAGTCCATAGTTAATGGATTCCGAGTTTCGTTTAGAGAGGGAGGCATAGCCAATTGTGTGAAGGGCTGGGCGCCAACTTTCTTTGGATATTCGCTTCAAGGTTGCGGCAAGTTCGCCGGCTACGAATACTTCAAATACCGATACACTCAGTTTTTTGACGAGGAAACTGCCTATATATACAGGTCCGCCATATACTTGGCTGCAGCTGCATCCGCCGAGTTTATCGCTGATATTTTACTCGCGCCCTGGGAGGCTACTAAAGTACGCATGCAGACGACACCAGGATATACGTCGAAGATGAGAAGGGCAATGCCTCATATGCTTAACTGTGAAGGATTTGGAGTATTCTATAAAGGACTAGTACCTCTATGGGGTCGACAGATACCCTACACTATGATGAAGTTCGCATCTTTTGAGAAAGTTTTAGAATTACTATACAAAAAGGCTGTACCGAAGCCGAGAGAAGAGTGCACGAAGGGGGAGCAATTGATAGTGACGTTCGCAGCTGGTTACATAGCTGGCGTGCTCTGTGCGATCGTGTCACACCCCGCTGATACCATAGTGTCCAAATTAAACAAGGACCCAAGTTCGTCTATAGGCGGTATCATATCTGAAGTTGGTATGATGGGGATCTGGCGCGGTCTGTTCGCACGTATTATCATGATCGGTACGCTGACTGGTCTGCAGTGGTTCATATACGACGGGTTTAAAGTGTACACACGCATGCCACGTCCTCCACCCGCGGAGATGCCAGAGTCTCTCAAAAAGAAAATGGCAGAAGCTGCCAAGAAGGCCGCTGCTGAGGCTGCCAAGAATCCCCCAAAGCCCCCACCAAAGAAGTGAAAATAAGAATTATTGACTAGAGCACCGGGGTGATAATTTAATTGTGTCTAATCATATGTAAAGTTATGCAACTACAATTTTTGTGCTTTGGTATGATTTTTTTGATTTTAATAAAAATTGTAACTAGAAAATTTGTATATTATTTTATTCACCAAAACGTTCTTATGAAGTGATTAGAAAAGATTTGAGCTAATAAATCGCTCTATTTATTTTTCATTGACTTGTTCCATTGAAACACATTTTTTTGTTTTTATTTTTTTGTCCTATGTCAAAACTATCATTTTTAAACTGGCTACTAGGCGCTTTGTGTGCATGGACTACATTCTAGTGTATATTTATCATACTTTAAGCTTTTAGTTAACTATATTTTTTAAGTTTCAAAGAGAAACCTTCATTGCAGGGCGCAAAATTGCATATTTTAGATTCCCAGACTCTATGCTATACTTTGTGGTATGCTATACATTCCTATGAACAGCTTTTGTTCTAGGATTTTGACGAAATCGCGAAAAAAATATTACCTGTGCCATACAAAATTTTACTTTGACCTCGACAAAATGTTTGGCACATAATAATTATATGGCAGCTGATATATTTTTACGATTTCGCCAATGTTTCGACAGTAATGAGTACAATCACTCCTAGGGGGATTGCACTATACCAAGAAAAACGTTGTATAGTATTTACTTTATTATTAAACAACACTTCGTGCCCGGTTCCACCCACGTAAATTATACACCCAAATGTTCCTCAGGAATTATACTATCTTTTGATGAAAATCGTAAAAATCTGTCAAAATCATACAGACAGACAGGACGAAAAGGGTACTTCATAATAGTATAGCTAGTAGAGATAAAATATTCTGTGGATGTCAAAATAATATATAATATAGGTGTGTAAGTACATTCACAGTAATTTGCCGACTGCCGAAGAGACACCGCGTGTGTCTACTGCAGAATGGGCGAGTATCTTGCGGTAACACTAGCATGTATTGAAAAATAGTATCGTAGGAACAGGTTATAATGGCACGAGACGATCGTATACAAAGTAGAACGGATCCCCGCCGGCAATAACAATAATATGGGGATTTATTCGAGCACCGTGCTTCACTTACCGGATTTAACCGCGCCGGTCCCTTACACTGACCGGGGAAATGGAGCCGCTACCCGAACTACCCGAACTATGTTTTATAAGTGGCCGGATCACGATCTCAAACACTGGCCGACCCATTTAACATAATCTAGCGTAGCCATAGCCCTTGTTCGCGAGATATTTCTATTTGTTTTATGATTTAGTAAAAATGTTTTTCTTAGATAGTCTATGCCCTTTTATCTGAAGTTAAGACTCTGAAAGCGTCCGTTATATATCTTACCGGATTCGTATAAAGAGGTCTTTGGAGTAGGTACGTATACGTTTTATCATAATATCTTTGTATTTAGACGTTGTTTTATTGTCGCTTCACGTGAACAGCGCCGGCGCTACTTTATGCGAGCGACGAAGTTATTTATATAACTTTAATAAGTACCGGAGCGAAGTTCAAAGTTGAAACTGCGCGTATCCATTTTATTACTGTGTCATCTTACGGATATCTCTTCAAATATAAGTGTAACGCGTACAAATAAACCTGTACATAGTTACATTATAATAATATATGAAGTATAATTTCAAAGCAACAGAAACGTAAATATGAGCGTCGGAAGCGACTGAGTAAATGTTTACACTGATGTTCATCACATCTTTCTTAATGAATATGGATTTTAACCCGTTCGAGATAGAGTTGTCGATGGCTCCACCAGCGCGGCGCGTGTATTTCGACCACGATATGACGACAAGTAAGGAACTTGGCTAAACTTTGGCACGTTTCACAAAAGTTACCAAATCGAATTTTTGTTAAGACTCGATTCGAAATACAGTTTTAATATTGGAAAATATTCTTTTATACACTTTAAGAAACGCTTCGCGTTTTCCTACGACAATCTTGGCATAATCACTGTTGGCTCAGAAAAAATGCCATGCAAGAATTAGTTGTTCAACGTAACTCTCAACAAATCTATACGGTTGCTCTCCGAGTAATTGAAATAGCACGACAAGTTTTTTAATGATAATTACATTTCTCCTGAAATTTAATTAGGTGAAGATCTGAAGGTTTCTAACTACTAAAGTGTCAATAGCCGAATATTTAAAACTATGGGTAGGTATATCATAAAGACTGTCAAAGATGATAGCAGTTGCCGTCTTTCTACGAGTGTAAATGTTTACTATCATAATGCTAAACACACCCTATAGTGTGCCTATAGTTCATTATAAGTTAACCATTTTTAAACAGTATTATTAAGTAAATTTAGTATAAAAGACTTTTTTCAGAGTCGTAGCGTCTGACTTTTGTTATGAGGTCTTTGTTAGCGTCTCTAGAAATGTTCTCCAATCTCTCTTCATAACTAGTTGTACAAGTTCTCAATGGCATTCCGGAAACTTGCAAATCAAATAACTTGGTAGCAAGGAATCGAATGTAATAAACTACAATTGAAATAATTGGAAAAGTTCCGTTTTAAACAGTCCTAGTCTAGTGAACAACAGTTTAGTTGAAGTTTATGGTTGGCAAATCGCAGCGGTGCTACAGCGATGGCTGCGATAGCAGAGCTGAATTAAGACAGCTAGGCAGTGGCGAGTTTGTGAACTAGTTGACCCCGATGTAGAGTTGCGTAGAGCGGCACCGCTGACCTCGACACTATTGATATGATGTACTATGTTCGATGTTTCATCTTCGGTGTATCTGTTTATCTGTTATACGTTAACACTAAAGGATCACGAGGTTAATATGAATATATTTGATTGGCTTGGTGGATGTCACATTTGCTCAAATTTCTAGTACCTTGGGATATTTTAACGGTTTAGTGATGTGTGTGAATTTTGATAGCGCGATTCAGTATGTGCGGTGATTAGTCGTCTTGGTAGTTCCGCCGTTGTCCGTTAGATATCACTATCGTGTAATTTGGCATTGTCCGATAGATGATGTCATTTAGGTTTCATGTGAAACAAACAAAGTACCTATGTACAGTTCATTAAAATGTTAAATTTTTTAAGGCTTAGCGTGCATTTGTCAGAGAACGCAATTTTATTTTGTAGATGTCAAGAGGGGGTTAGTGTAAAGTTAAATCCAAGTTTGTGGGGTCGCAGACCTTGCCCTGCGGCCGCCATCTTCAAAAGAGTGGTACAAATGGGTTTCTAGATTATCTGGTAAAACTATTGGCCGTACAGAAAAAAAAATAAGTTTAGTTGCAAATTAAATTCTCTACAACTTTGGTCCCGAAGCATTTTGTCGTAAAATTAAAAATAACAAAGTTACAAATTAAAATCGAATGAAATTTGCAACAATATTTTCTAATCAATGTGTTATAACTTTTCGTCGCCTGTCTTAAATAATACTTTTAATTTATCTTTAATTCTTCTAAATCAAGATTGAGTCCTCCAACTTGACTCTGCAGTAGCATAAAGTCCAAATTTCACTTATTAACAAAAACTTGGGTAAAAAAGAACAAGTTCTAATCCTGGGCATCTAAAATTGATAGTCTGCCCAGGTAGAAAATACTGCAATTTGTTTTGCAGTGCCTAAAGCTCTGGGGACACTTGCAGGAAAATTATTGGAGATTTCATAATTCATTGAGGAAAATGATGAATAACCGACACAAATGTTATTTTCCTCTTGAGTTAATTTTTGATGAATATCAAAAATTGAATATCGGCACTTGATCAAACCCTGTGCTAAAGCCTGGTTTATCTCAAAGACTGGAGACACAGTGATAATGAAAAAAATAACGTTAAAATTGCCAAAATACAACAATAATGAAGGCAAAACTTTTTATTTTTGGCTTTAAGACAAAAATGTCAAGATTGAAGTTGTAGACAATTTAATTTGCAACAAAAATCGCTTTCACATATTATTTGTGTGGCCAATAGTTTACGAGATAATCAAGAAAAAACATCTGCGCCGGCACTCTTTCCAAGATGGCGGCCGGGGGACAAGAGGTACGACCCCACAAATTTGGAACAACCTTTAAACTAGCCCTCTCTATACATCTGTAAAATAAAATTGCGTCCTCTGATAAATGCAACCCCAAATGTAACTTTCAATGGAATAGTACTGGAGTGCCCGGTAACGGTATAGGCTCGCCCTCTATTACGTGGGACAAAAAAATACGTAAAAATTCATGGTGAAATGTGGGTGTAACATTTGTACCTCTGCCTACCCCTTCAGGGATACAGGCGTGAGACTATAAATTAAAAAAATTGTATTGGAGTGCGAAATTTTATTTGCCCTCGCTTTGTTGCTTTAATTCTTATATTTATTGTTGAAACGCATAGATTTTGTTGTAGGTTTCTGTATTGATGACTGTATTGATTTTGAAATGAAATAATATGACGAAAGAAATATACGAGGTTACATTGTACAGCCATTTCATTAAGAGACGTGGCCTGGTTGCCCTATTGAAACTAAAATACATTTTTTAGGAATTATATGGGACTAGTTATTGGCCAGTATATTGATGTCAGTGTGCTTTGAAATGATTAATGTCCCCTTTGATTTGCCAACGCAAGGTGCCCGTGTCCAACATATTTAATTTATTTTCATTCCATTTCCCATCCGTGCTCTATATAATCTTGTTAGTATGTCCAGTGATTCTACATCCACGTGGCTGCAAGTTGGCGGGAGTAGAACGGGATAAGTTCCTATTGTCGGTCGCTTTCAGCGCTCACAGTAGGCACAAGATAAACGTTCGCTATTCGCGCTGTTTTGGTGGCCCAATGTGTCAGCTGTTAGCGCTGATGAACATTAAGATTAACATTATGAGTATTAAGTAATAAATCTGGCGAAAAGTGGGTCTAGTCCCTGAATTGACACAAACATTTATCGTAGCAATCAGGATCACTACTAGATTGACCAATAGGTACATTACCAATAGTTACCAAGATCATCGAGTCTGGCAGTTGTAAGACAGACTGTCTAATGGCTGCTATACACCTTACGATAAATCGCTACGATTGGACTGTACAGTTTAAACTGCAACGATACAAAATCTGATGAATATAAGAAAATGTCTACAGTTTATATCATACACACGTGTAGATTTATCGTTCCAGTTTGAACTGTACAGTCCAATCGTAGCGATTTATCGTACGGTGTATAGCAGCCATAAGACACAAAACCATCCATGCAGCCATCATCATCGCCCTAGCGTTGTCCCGGTTGCATCCAAGACTTACACGCCAAGGAGCCCGAGGTCCGCTTACTGGTCTTACCAGATATGACAGAATATCAACTTTTCCACAGAGCGTCTGCCGTCTGACCTCCGCAACCCAAAGTAGTAGGGTAGTGATATTCCATGGTTTAGACCAGTATCAGTTTATTTGAGGCTACTGACTCCCCTGAACGACCGTCGAACGACCGTCTTCATGACAGCAGGGACCGACGGCTTAACGTGCTCTCCGAGGCACGGGGCAAGCGATAATTAACAATTTAATACGCACTTAACTTCGAAAAGCCATTGGTGCGCGCCGTATAGGTGGAAAGGACTGCCATGCAGAGACCCTCTGCATGGCAGTCCTTTGGTATCTTCACTAGGCTATCGCTGCCTTTATGATCGATGCAGCCATCCTTAAATATTATTTCTAATTATCAGCCGGTATAATTCCTCGCCTTATAAACGTGCTATAATTAAAAGTAATAAACTCGTTAGTTATATCCAAGAGGCGCTCAGGACGCATCATATGCTAATTTTAATACGTTTTATTTGTTGGAAGATATTTTACTTTGCTATGATAAAGTAATTAGCGCAAGGGTACGGGTCCTTGAGGACGGATTACTCCTAATGGTACGAGTTGTGTTGATAAATCAGTTATGTAAACAGTTGAGTGCACTGTTGGCGTAGTGGTTTAAGCGGCCGCCTCGCCGCTTGACATTGCGCCGAGTGTTGTGGGTTCGATTCCCACACGAGACAACACTTTGTGTGATCCATAAATTGTTGTTTCGAGTCTGGGTGTTAATTGTCCTCGTAAATGTATGTTTGTAAAGTCCCCCGCAACACAGGATTTAGTCCTAATGCGGGAGTTGTCTTTTATAATGAGTTGTCTTTATAAAAGTTAATGGCTTGTCAATTTCCGGGTTCATTTCTATGTGAATTAAATACAGTTCTTCGTAAATATGAATGTTATCGGCGACTTTCGGCGTTATGTATGATGACGTTTTGTCTGGGACTACAAATGTTTGATTTACGGTAAAACTAGACATTTTATTTTACTATGTGTGAATTGAACTCTCAAAAGTAATTAAGAACATCATTGCGTTATCTTTTTTAATTACCTCTATTGGTACAGTATCTATGACAGTACTTATACAGTCGCTAAACTTTATGAAAAATTTAAGAAAATTCATAATTATTCAGAATTATAAAAATCAATAACAAAAATCTACAGTTGTAGACAAGATAAATACTGCCCAGCAGTATATAATAAATCCATGTTTATTTATTGTATTTGAATGATAGCTTGCAGGCTGCATTTATTATCGCCCTGTATTATACCTTAATAACCTTTCATTCATCAATTCTTTCAACTCGTTCAAATATATCCTATTTCATATGGTATCTAATTACACTATGGAAAAGCATAATATTACCTTCCTTTGAAACGTATAACAGCGAAACAGCTGACGGGCAGTTTTTTTGAAATCTTTTAAAAATACAGAGAATTTGTTGGTAGAATTTTTGTTGTGGCAACACAAAGAGGGTAAACACAGCACCACCTGGCCTGCTGCCAGCCCCGGCGGTACTTAAATAAGTAGGTGATTAACTTAGTTAGCTGCAATGCCAACTGTAAAGAATTGTTAACTTTATTTAGATAAACGGTACGTTATTGCTTCAACAATCTTTATTATGCCATGTAACATATTAGAAAATCAATAAAATTGGGTAATAAAATAAGGTAATAGAACGCTTTGGTTTTGTGTATCCTGCAGACACTTTAATTACATAGACTATGACAACATAATTAGCAAGAAATCACATAAAGGAGAATGGGCAAAATGGTACCCGGCTCCAATAGATATGATTGTAGTTTCGTTTAAAAGGTTTTACCAAGAGGAACAATATTTCTTATAGCCGCCAGTCTCAAATCTGATTGCGTTTGGAGATAAACGAAAATTCAAATTCAAAATTCAAATTCAAAATCCTTTATTCATTTGGGTCACAAAGTGAGGCTTATGAACGTCAAAATAATAAATTTATAAAATAATTACTTATACTCAAATTTAAAACATTATTACTGTATGCTTCTACATTTACATTTACTGCCACGTTCGCAAAGCAATAGGTAGAACCATGAGAAAGAACGGGCAATAAAACTCACGGTCACTCTTTTTCATCGCCAGGTTTTGCATAATACACAATTTACATTTTGTAAGGTGCTGCAACTGTTACACCTTCTATATCACTTGTATATATTTACTGTACATAATAATACTCGAGCATAATACTTTTGGTTAGCCTCCTCAGAATAGACATGGTGAAACAGGAGCATCCACTTACATTATATATACCTAATAATGCAGGCAATCCGCGAAAGTGATCAGAACCATGATGGAAATGATGCAGTTAAATATTAAAATCTAATACCAGCCCGCAAGACCGTCATCGACCAGTCATCGCAAGTAGCACCCGTTCACGAGTATGACGCATGTGCCAGCCATCATCCCTCTCGCCATATTAGAGGGACAGGGATGACCCGACACACGACGCCACCACAAGAAATGACATTTTAGTGAGCATGACGACAACGGTATACGAACCAGCAGTGAGAAACAATCTAATGGTATACTGACCATGACCGCCAATTACCTCCATTTTCCAGATCGTTATTATTAACATAAGTTAGTGGAAGTCTTAGTATCTAATAAAAACTCTGTTCGTTGGTTTCCCTTTGTGTTCCAGGGCCACGGTTACCTGTTGAGACAGTCCCGTGGCCCCGGCGACAAACATACATATACGAGTATGTTACATATACGAGTATGTTAGGCATCACTTATCATGTAAGAAAATGAGTACCAAGGTAATATTTTCTGCATTGCCGTTCATGTTTTCTGTTAATGAAGCGTTTACGTAAGACTATGCCATGCACCCGTCCTTCGCAGACGAATTCGTCAATATCGTAAGGCAGAAAATAGATACCCCGAATCTTCTGCATATGTATGTAGAGAGAAAACTGCTTAATCACAGTAGAGTAAATTTTCAGAGGATGGAAGTGAGCCAGATAGAAAACTTCCCTTCAATGACGGAGGAGGATATAATTCTACTAGCGCTATGTACATTCCAACTCTTCATCTTACTGTGCCGAGCATTTATCAAATGGTCTGTATATTATAATTGAAACGTACAGAGAGGAAGCACTTGAAGATCTGCCTGACTATGGCATACACGAAGATGCCTGGCTTTTGCGTGGACGAATCTAGTCGCGACATGTCCGTATAAAAACATATTTTTGTTATATATTGATTAACAGTGCAAATAATATTGCACATGTTGAACCGGGTGAAGTACGATGGGCACTTGTGCACATATGGTGTGCATCGTTTGTTACCTAGACTTTGCGAGGCATACTCAATGCTGTTATAGTTGATGCCGATATGTAATGTTTTAAATCCACATCACTTATTGCTAATATATATGATTTTTATTTGAAGAACGCAGTTTTCTTACTTTTTTTTAATAATAGAATCCTCAGTGTGTTATATCGTCGTCTAATTCTATCTTATTCCAGGTTTATTTTACTAATATAAGTAGTTCGTAGTAAATTCTCATTTATAAAACTTAGTGAGATTACTGCTTTCCAAACGTGAATAGGGACAGGCGCCATGGTAGACGTTTTTCTGCATCATGAAAAATTTTCAATGATATATTAATGATGACTATTGGAGCGGGTACCACGTTCCATACATTTTTGCCCATTCCCCTTTTATAAGTAAATTTTCCCTGACGTAAATTGTATTGAGAGCTGTCAAAAGTGTCATTCTTAGACAAATTCTAAATTTCGCCGCTAGAGGCGCGCGGATAATCTTTGCATCGCCTATGAACAATCAAAGCCTGTTTAACTGGCTTTTAAGGTGGTTCCGTTGATAGTCAGTGGTTGTCGCATTGTCGGTATGCTGATATCAGAAGCACAGATTACTTGATTTAGGGCCGATTTTTCAATCGTCAGATAAAGAGATAAATAACTATTCCACTGATAAATTTATTGGGCTGTATAACAGTCCATTAAAATTGTGTCAATTTTTCAATAGTCTTTTATTCCCTGGGCAACTATCTGACCGAATAACATCATCGTACCCGTCACTAACTTCAGAGAGGTGAAACAAATATATCAGAAAAGTGCATGTAAGAGCAGAACAGGAAATTAGAGCAGGACAGGAAACAGAAGCTTCATTGCCTGTCCTACTCTAACTGTCAAAATGATGGTTGTCATCTATGGTTGTCATTATTTCAGGGTTCTGTTTGTTTATGTATGTTTGGACTGTGGTATTTTCGCGGAATTTGTGAGTTTTGTGCTGTTCGTTTTCAATCAAATTATATTGTAATAACATTGCCAGCGTTCCTCGATGGGAAGACATTCAACTACTAGTAGTTTAATAGAAAAATACAAGTTCATATGTTATAGAAATTAAAACGACTGATGCGGTAACTAATAAGGACAAGGAATATGCGTGGAAAGATAGAAAGTGCTTCTAATTCATGTGGTGTGTCTACAAATAACCTTTTAGTGCCAAAAATTAAAGCTTAAATACGAGAGTATAAGAAATCGTCTCTTCAAATACTAGCCAACGCTCCCAGAGTGACCAAAGAAAGAATTTTGGGCATCTGTTTTAACATAACAGGACACCTTTACATTTAAGTACCATTTAAAACTTATGAACGTAATAATATATTGCTGTTAAATAGTACTATGTGCCCTAAATTTTGGTAGTTGAATAATTGTAAACTAGTCTTTAGTGAAAAAGTGAGTTAGTACCTAGGTATTTAAGTTGTAATTCGTTTTTGAAAATGTAAGTCTGTATTTTTATGCCATAAATGTGTGTATTAGGTATAATAAATGTTTGAAATACATGCTATCTGATTTGTTTCACTATTTCATAATATCAGCTCTTCATTGAATCCAATATAGGTATTAAAATGATGCCCCGCGGTCTTAAAATTCATTATCACCTTCTAGGTTGATTAATATACCTATTCGTTTATAATAGTCTCCTCTTCGATTGTTGCGTCGTCAAACATATGAAAAATGACCATATTTTCCATATTTCGTAATATATACCACGCCCAAAATCCAACCAAATTTATCTTAACGTCAACTTAACAGTCAAATAAGCGGTTATCTGACCGAGGATCGGGCAGTTAAATTTATTCCTTAGTTTGGTGATTTATTCGACGAATAAACCCTATCTGACCATTGAAAAACGCAATATTACGCTATCCTCAGAATAAATACTATCTGGTTGTTTATCTGAGGATTGAAAAATCGGCCCTTAAAAATAAATCTCTCACGCTAGGAATATATTCTGAATTCAATAATTTTGACATAACAAAATCAATCAACTGGCACTCAGATTTGAGTTAATAATTTCTGGAGCACTAAGTGCTGCCTGGTCAAGAATCGAATTAGCAGCGCCTGGTGCAGTATCAAAAATAAGACATCACTACTATACTATAGGCCTCGAAAAATTATTCACATCTTCCAGCAGTCCTGAAAAAAGTGATCAGTATCGCTCTATGTAGAATCTTAAAAAAAATCGTGAGACAGCAATATTTTGTAGAGTCATGTATCATATTATTATTACATGCAATCCCTTTTTTTCTGTAGAAGGTAGCAGTCGTATTATCCGTTTTTGTACCCGCAGTACATACATAAGGACCTCCGCCAGTAGTGGCACGTACCTGAGCATTTCTTGCGAGAACACTTAAAACCATGATAACTTCAACTGAAAGATGAACAAGAGGTCCTTTTAAAACAAAACGTTCATACAGTAATATTGGTAATACATATTACCCACGCCTTTTACTATCCGCTTAGGATAATAGAAGTAGGGTGAATACCATTCATTCAATAATACTGGAAATCACCTCATAAAAGGACCAAGGTACATCTTATCCCATATAACAGAGATTTTTCAAATACATACATACATACATAGACTCACGCCTGTTTCCCGGAGGGGTAGACAGAGACTACGGAACGCCATTTGCAACGATCCAGACATATCTCTCTTGCTTCATTCACTCCCATCAGATTCCTCATGCATGCTCTTCTGTTCAGGGTACTTCTCACCTGTCCTGATTTTAGGATGTCTCCAATCTGATCAGAGATTTTTCAAATAGTTTCCAGAAATATAGTTCTAGCGATCGCCACGATCGGACTCTGTAAATTGTTGGAGAAAACGTCAGTCCAACTTGTTATACATGGACCAAGTTAACGAGGGCACGAGCAAGGATCTTATTACCATGACATTAGGGCTATATTTGCTCAGTACATGTGTATAGGTGAATGTAGGCAGCAGCCGCGACTTGGGCAGAGCCGTGTTTGAAAATATACTGATAAAGCAATTGAGGACGATTCGCTCTAAGGTAATATGATACACGGCTTATTGCTGCTGATTTTTCAACACCAATCCAATGTGTATTCGCAGGCTTTTTACTGCAAAGGGGGCTTGGCGTGAGTATGGGTTTTATGAAATGACTCGTATTTTCTTATTAAGGGAATTTTTATTGAGTAGGTAGGCAGATTCATCTACCATCGCAATATCGTGTGACTTTTGGCTCATGTATATGGTATATATGTATGTATATCGTATATAGGCCGTGAGGTTGACGGCATAGAATACAAGTGTCACCACCCCATATCTTCCCGTGGGTGTCGTAAGAGGCGACTAAGGGATAACACGATGCAAATACTATCTTTGCGTAGAGACGGAAAACTCGACATCAAACCCTATACGACTGCCTCGTTGGTCTTGCAGCATAAATGTGCGCGTGGGATCGGGAGGTCCCGGGTTCGATTCCTGGGTCGTGCAGTGTTATTGGGTTTTTCTGTCACGAAATTCCCAGTAGCAGCACGGACTCTGGAAATGTGCGCGTTACGGCAATAGGCTCGCCCCTTATTACGTGGGACTAAAGTATATCTGGCGAAAACTGGGTGTAGAAATACACCTCTGCCTACCCCTTCGGGGATAAAAGGCGTGACGATATGTATGTATGTATGTATGTATGTATGTATGTATGTATGTATGTATGTATATCGTATATACATATATGAATTTTCAAATTAAACCATCTCACCTGTGAATCGTATTGATTTCAGTATTATAATACGTATAATAAAATATAGGTAACCGTATTTTTTATGGCAAAAAAGTCGCTCTAGAATTTCAGAATCAGAATCAGAAATCATTTCTTGTGATGCAGTGGTATGGTGGTAACAAAATTTAGGTGGCACATACACTGATCAGCCATATCAGGCGTACTATTAGTCTTAATTTAGAGGGAAACATTCATTGATAGCTGTTGGCTCTATTTTCTTGTATCAAAACACAAAATAACATACTAGTATTAGCAACAAAACATAATAATTACTAGCTTTAATTACTAGAAGGTATCTGTTAGGAACTCCATTATAGTATAATAAGGCCTTACCTCTAAAAAATCTTTTAGTTTTTTCTTAAATATCCCTACGTCGTCCGTTTGGCGTATTGTTTTTGGGATCTTGTTATATATTTTCGACGACATACCGAAAAATCCTTTTGAGAACAAAGCAGTTTTAGATGGCTTGTTTACAATTTTATCTGCGTGTCTACTCGAGCACAGACTATCAAACTTATTGCGGTTAATTTTTACAAACATTGCCATTTCAAAAATGTATAGTGCGGGTAAAATAAATATTTTTAGATTTTTAAAATATGGTTGGCAACTTTCTGGAACACGAATATTACAGACAGCTCTAAGACATTTTTTTTGAGCTCGAAAAGCTTGTTCACGGTCTGTTGAATTACCCCATAAAATCAATCCATATCTTAGTGTAAATGTTACATACGCGTGGTAAGCTCTGAGTAATACTGTTTTGTTTGCGATTTGTGACAGTTTAAACAAGGCATAAGAAAATGTATTTAATTTTTTGCAGATCGTATCTATATGAGTTTTCCATGACATATTTTTATCAATCCAAAGTCCGAGAAACTTAACGCTGTCTGTTTCCTGTATGTTTTTTGTTTCATATGTAATATTTAACGCAACTGGATTTTTTTTCTGAGAATAGCTAACAATTTTTGTTTTGTCTAGATTTATTATAAGACTAGAGGACGGCAGCAGCAACGCCTGCATTTTTTTAAATTTACCCGTTTTGGCCGATCCCGTGGGAATTTCGGAAAATCCCTTCTTAGTGCACCCCTACGGTCCCCAAGGAACATACATGCCAAATTTCAGCTTCCTGCGCCCAATAGTTTCGGCTGTAGCGTGTCTGTCAGTCAGTCAGTAACGCAAGGATTTTATATATTAAGATTATTAGATGTCAACCAATTTATAATGTCTTTTAGAGTGTTATTTATGTCACTTTCGTAGGTATTTATGTCATTCGGAGTAAAAACTGCAGTGCTATGGTCAGCAAATAAAACTAATGGAACTTTTACGGCTTTTGGGAGGTCATTGATGTATATGAGAAAAAGTAGAGGACCCAATATACTTCCTTGCGGCAAACCAGTTGTGACCATCTTAGGGGTTGACGAATAGCATTTTTCAGTTTTAGTTAAAACACATAATTTGCTAATTTGGATTGTTTGCGTTCTATGACTTAAATAGGATTCGATCAATGTTAAAATGTTACCTCTTACGCCATATCTATACAATTTCTCAAGCAGAAGTCTATGTTCTACATGGTCGAACGCTCTTGTCATGTCCATATAAAGAGCGGTTGCGGGTACTCTTTTATTCATGCTATCGTATATAGTTGACAACAGATCATAGAAAGCCATATTAATTGTTTTGCCTTTACGAAACCCATTCTGTTCACATGCAAAAAGATTATATTTCTCGAAGTAGTTGTAGAGTCCGTTATATATGACCTTTTCAAAGATTTTAGCAAATATCGGTATTAATGCTATAGGTCTATAGCACCTGATGTCGGTTTTTACACCTTTTTTAAATAGTGGCTTTATTATGGATTTCTTTAGTTTACTAGGGAATTTACCATGCTCAATACATCAATTAATCAAGTGACTCAAAATAGGGCTAATTTGGATGGATACATATTTTAGTATTGAAGTTGAAATGTTATCATATCCAGCGCTTTGAGTATTTTTTAGTGTTTGTATTACTTTATTCACGTCATAGGCAACCGTTGGAAGCATAAATAAAGATTTGTTATTATAGTCTATACGTTTTAGCGTTTTATTGTGCGAAATGTTATATTCAATAGATGTCAATTTATTATTACCAGTTGTCAATTTATTGTTAATGTCATTTTTTATAGATTTCATTTTATTATTAATATTTGTCAATTTATTGTTAATGTCAGATATTATTATATTATTATTAGATGTCACTTTATTTACATTGTGTGGCGAGGCATTAGTCATTGAACTTGTGGATATAGTATTCAGATCAATAAAGTAATTATTGAAAGCCTCAGCGATTTTTGTTAGATCTGTTATAGTTTGTCCCCCAATATCTATCTTAGTTATATATTTTCTTTTGGGAAATTGCATCTTGAAGAGTTTATGACATGCCATACAGCTTTTGATTTATTTATTTAATTCTTAATGTAATAGTCATTCTGTGATTTTTGTATTAAATTAATGATCCGTTTAAGTTTCGATGAATAGTTTTTGAATATTTGTAAATCTAACTTATTGGAAGTCTTACGGTATGTCCACAGCAACCTTCTTTTTTTACGGCAGCACATTGAGATACCTTTAGATATCCACTTAGGTTTTCTGTGCGTTGTGTGTTTTATTCTTACCAAAGGAAAACTTAGATTGTAGAATAGAAAAAAATTATCAAAAAATATGTTAAACGCCTTTTCAGGATCAGTTTCGTTAAATTCTTCAGAGAATGTTAGACTGCCAATACACTCGCGGAATTTTGTTTTATATTCGTCATTAAGATCTCTTTTAAATGTGTACCACTGGTTGATTAAACTTGTTTTTTTTACTGGAAGAGACAATATTTGACATGTATGGTCTGAAAGAGCCAGATCTAGAATCTCACATTTGCTACCTCTTATATTATGTAAACCAACCCGTATTAGCAGCAATAGTTGCATTGATAATATCGTATTATCAATGCAACTATTGCTGCTAATACGGGTTGTTGCCCGTGTACCAACTTTTAAGTTAAAACTGTTAGTAGCGTTTCCAAATTGTGTTGAGCCGTATGTTTTTTTCTTGAGGTCTATGTTAAAATCACCACATATTATAGCTTTTACATTCTTATGATGAAGTTCTTTCCTAAGCATATTACTAAAAATTTCAATAAACAAATCAATTTGATTTATTTGATATTTTGGCACACAATATATACAAATAATTACTATTGGATGATCTAATAACTTTATGGCACAACATTCAACTTGGTTAGATATACTCATATTTTCAATATAGTCTAATCTTTGGAATTTGTGACTGTTTTTAATCAGAATACATAACCCGCCATTTCTATTATCGCGACAGAATTGGGCAGCAAGACTATAATTTGGTATACATAAGAGTGTATGGTCATCTTTGTTCATATTGTGTTCTGTAATACAGATAACATCAGTACTTTTATTATCTTTTTGTTGGAGTTCATCTAAATGTACTGCTAGTAGGTTTGACTTTGTTAATAAGCCGTTTATGTTTTGATGCATTACAAACAGTTTATTATACACGAAATAAGTCAGCATCAGATCCATTCAATGTATTACTGCTAGTAGCTAATGTACTCAATTGATCGTTTGCATCTAGTGATTCTGATATTGTTGCTTGCTCTAAATCAGTTTGTGTACATTGGTGTCTATATGATAAATTACAAATACCCTTTTGTCTATATTCGATGGAATTCGTTTTGTATTGAATATGACATTTTTCTTTTAGAATGCGACGAGATGAGAGGTATATTCGGAATTTATCTTGTAGTTTTACTACTCTACTATAGTCCATGTCAACATATATTGCGTTTGCAAAATTGTTACATATAAACTTTAGTTCGTAATTTAGCTTCTTTTCGTTCAAATTCCTGTTGCGAGGTATTTCTGAAAGTATGACATTTGTGTTTTGGACTTGTTTCAGCCAACTGTATAAAGTACCTGTTAAATTATATGGATTTTTATCATTGATACCTGCTAATACGACAAGACAATCGTTTTTTGTTAGTACCTTGGTTTCTGATTCGTGACAACTTGAGACATCTGACAACATTGCACCTGGTTTCCAATAGAATTTCACCTTGAAATTAGGTCCGACTAGTTTTCGCTAGATCATTATTCTTTGGAGTGATAATATCTTGACTCGATGAAAACAGACGTTGGAGTTCTATGTTCTTGGTAGAAGATTTTCCTATTGGAGTCAATTTTTGGTGTTCGTAGTTAGTTTCCATGCATACTGTAGTTCCCGAATCCAACAGGAGTGCATACTTCTTTTTGCAGAGTTGTAGTTGGATGTGTGTAAGATGTGCTAATTCTCTTCAGAACTGTAATAGTCTTCTCTTTTTCTTCTAATTTCTTTTTTAAAATTTGTATCTCTGAATTTAAATTCTCAATTTTTGTATGTGCTGACGCAAGTTCCGAATTTGTATTTGTTAATTTATCAATTTGTTTCGAGATTCGAGAATTTTTCTCGAATCTAGAAACCAAATAAGTGATCTGACGCTTAGGTTGTAAGCTATCATCAACTAATCATAACTATTTAGCCTAGAATCCACCCTAATACATTTGAGAATAAATAAGAACGAAATCTTATAATACTCCAAACTCCAACAAAGTTTGTACTTCAATTTTAGTTATTTGTTTATACGAAAACTCGAATAGAATAAACCATAAATAATTGTAATTTGGTGAAAGTTTTAAGCACTTCGCAAGCAGTAAGGAAAGGTTTAAGTTTTTCAATTAAGTGGTATACAGTAAGTTTTCCACTTCAAATTAACATATTAAGGCAAGAAAATGGCGCTAGGAACAAAGATTTCAACTAAAAGCATTTATGATTATTGTATATTTCGTAATTGTACAAAGGATTGCTTTTTTAGTTTCTTTATCTTGAGGTATTGTTTTTATGAGTTTTATATTGGCTGTTTTCTATTTCAGAATCTCGTTTGATCTGTGTTATTTGTGGAAAATATATTCTAGTACATGTTGTTGTTGAATATATTTGTATATTGAAGAGTTACTTTAAAATCTCACGTCAGATGTTTGTAGTTTTTGTGAATGGGTCACATTGCTCTCTTAACGGAAAATAACTCTATAATAACTCGATATTCTCCATAATGATTTTCTTCACCATTGAAGCGACCGATATAATTAATTAGTAATTTCCCCTTGATTGCTGAAAGTCGGGTTGGGGCTGAACCTTTCGAAATTTTCCTCCCTGAGCGCAAGATGCCAAATAGCTGATATGGTCTGTTTTTGCTCCCAGATATTAATATCAAGCGATTAAATTAACGATATTAGAAGGCGAGATAAAAATCTCATTCGTTAATTACTTCGGGACGGTGTAATATTAGCTTAATGCCGAGCGGGCGCGGGTACCAAATACACAACGTTAAAAAATTAAGTAATTACGTTTTTTTAGTGTTTGATCCCGTTCGTTCTCTATGTGTCCTGTTGCCAGTAAAATTTCAGCATAGGATAACGACTTTATCAAGTAATTTATGTCCCGGTAATTTGAAATTGTTTACAGAGAAATATTGTGCCAATTTTATACAGAGATTCTTAACTGTTTGTTAACAACTTAAACATTGGGCAGTCAAGACTAATTTTGTGAGGAAGCATCATCTCCAGTGTCGGGCCTTACCGTTTCTTTGTTATAATAAACTGATGTGAAGGTTCCCAAACCAACAATCTAATTTCACACACCAATTCTTTCAGGCAAAAGGCCCAATCTTTCCAGTAATTCGTTAAAATTTACCCGCGCCTCTCTTGCCGTGTGATACCCCTCTGAGGCCGCGTGGCGTGGTGCGGGCGGAGGCCATAAAACACAGTATAATTCCCGGTCATTATTCACAGTTTTCCAAGGGATTTCGGGCGTGCGTAATGACTTTATTTGAAATGGAATTTTCTAAGATACCCGACGCGGCTGGTCCTGCGGGCGCTCGCGCGAGCTCATTGAATTAGACACCGCCTCACGCAAAGGTGATGTTTGTTCCTCATGTACAAGGTTGTGAACGAGATACGTCATGCGATGCGCACAGTTTTTCAATGTTGACCCGGCATGATAGATGGACTTCCACTGAAGCGAATTAGCTTATTTTGCGCCTGTGTGCGCTCTGAGAGCTTATAAAATGGTATTCAATAAGTTTAGAGAGACGATTATTTAATAACCTGTTTAAACATTCAGATACATATAGGTTCACAAATAGGGCTGTTATTAATATAAGTTTTGACCTCCTCTATTTCCTAATTATGTCTTCTTTATTATTTTGTTCATGAAATATTGATCGGATAAACTAAAACATTTTCCGGGCAAGAATGGTTTATTTTTAGGTAGGTATAAAAAAAGCTTTGAACATAATTACAAGTGTTCGAACAAAACTTGAACGTTAAGTAGACAGGCGCCATGTTTCCTTGAGCTGACTTTTAGAAGGAGGAGACTAGGATTTATGTATTTTAATATATGTCTACTTCTTTGGTCTTGTTGCTCGGTCGAGACTATAGATAAAACTTTCATCAGAAAACTGATGTTGAAGAGAAATCAAATTCCAGTCGTTCTCGTGTTCGTTATTTGAGACATATTGGTGAGGTTTCTTTTGCAAAGTTATTCGTGGTAAGGAGTAAAGGATTTTAGAAAGAAAGAAAGAAGAAAGAAAAAATATTTTATTTGTTTCTCCTTATAAAATTTACAAAAAAGACAATATAAAATTAATAAGTTCATCCAAGAGAACAAATAAGGCACCTGCGTCAGCAATAGTTGTAGGGGAATCTACAACGCTGGTATTCTCGCAGGGCCTAATTATAGGTCAACATACAAGTCTTACTCATGACATTAATTTATGACTTATATAGCTACTTGTATGATAACAAATAGTTAACAACTTATTAAATATATGTAATATATTATAAGTGAATATTATATCAATAAATATATATAATATCAACAGATACAAATATATATTATATAAACATATACACATATTCATATATAAGTAAAACAATATGCTTCAGCAGTGTAGGTACCATTCAGTACAATTAAGTAAGTAACCGCATGTTTTACCATCATGTAGATAATTTTTGTTTGTTTATCAAGATTTCTTTAAACTTATTATGGAATGTATGTACCGTTTTTAGGTTACGCAGGGGTGGCGGAATATCATTCCAACATCGAGTAGCGGCATATCTGAAACTGCCCTTAAGGCGCTGTCCTAAGCGACTGTTTTGGTAAATGAGGGGGTGAAGCAGGGGAGGTGAAGGGCGCTTAGCGCCGTCTATTGAGGGGCGCCCCCCTTCATTCTCGTCGTGTGCGGCCGTATTCTGGCGACATCCGTATTCCAATATTTCAAAATCGCAAACAAAACGTTTTAGCATATTGAATTGAGATACTGATATTAAAATTTATATTACATAAATCAATCTGTTTGTACAATATAGGCATAGCGCAATTTTTGTTCTCAGTGGAGCCATGAGCAAAACTGGTTTACATTAGACGTTATAGGTATTAATTTTTTTTGACGAAATTATTGTTGACGAAAGTAGATACCTACGTGCCGTAAGATGATAAAAATAATCAAGTCAGTTCCATATATGGAGGCCCTAATTCTTTTTGTTTTGTTTTTGCATAAAAATGGTGAAGCAGTTCATAGAATACTCCTACATCTTATTCCATTCCTGCCAGTTTTCAAATCTGTTTTGCAATAAGTTGGCTATTATATGCGGGTGGACAGACAGACAGACATGGCGAATCTAAAAGGGTTCCTACAATATATAAAAAACTACCTATATAATACTATCCTACAAAATATAAAGGGCTTTTACAATTTTTGGCTACGGCTGTAAGTATTGTCTTATCTGTGGCTACGGTACCGCAAAAGCCGTATCTCAACTAAAGCGAGTTACGAAATAATTGAAGTTTAGTAAAAGTTGATTTATTTGATTTATTTATGGATGTTTTATTGTTATTATGGGTATAATTATTATGGTAAAGGTTTCGAAATACGTCGCCATTTTTAGGGGTTGTGAGTGGTTGAGGGGGAGGAGGGGAGGTCTCGGCACCCGCCCTCACCATTTTCACTTGCCGGAAATACTTGGTTTCCTCTGAAAAATAATATCTCCAAACATCGGTGTGTATGGCACTGCCAACTTCCACATTCTTCACACTAGTTTAATAAACTAAGGTTGACGGAGCCCTGTTTCGCAGGGTTCCTATTTTCGGATTAAGAGTCAAAAGAGAACCTAACATAACCTATTTAGTTACTTATTACAGTCTCACTTAACCCTAGGCACCCGAAAGCAATGACGCACAAATTTGACATTAGCTGTCAATATGATCATTCCAAGATGGCGGGTTTGCGTTTCGTTTCACGTTTTTCACATAAAACCTAAAAATTTAATTAGTAAAACTGTACTAAAGTATAAAAACTACTACAAAGAATTTTTGGAAATGGTTTAAAAATATTTAGACGCAACTCCGGCAGCCAAAATTACTTTTAGGGGATTAAAACTAACTCCCTTAAGCCCCTTACACCACCAATACCCTCAAGTTCAGGCGACTCGTTTCGAAACCCAACCCAAATTATAGAACTAAAATTTATGTTACTACTGCTTTTTCGTTGGCTTTCCTCATCCATGTTTGTATGGAAAAATATAAAAAAAATCTTTCGCTTAAAATATGTGTTTTTTCAAAGAAAATAAATATTAAAAGATATTTATTTATCACTAGCTGACCCGGCAAACGTTGTTTTGCAAATTTTTTTTTTTTTTTTTAAATAGATCTTGGCCGATTCTCATAGATACCGGATAAGCACAAAAAATTTCATCAAAATCGGTCAAGCCGTTTCGGAGGAGTATGGCAACGAAAACTGTGACACGAGAATTTTATATATTAAAAGATTTACTAATGAAATACAGAGTTTACAGCTCATCAAAAGTTAGCTGTCTGCTACAACCCGGCAGGTTTTCTTTATTCCCATCGAAAGTTAAAGGCAGTGTGTGAGGTGATGAGGCTTTACATACATACATACATACATATCGTCACGCTTTTTATCCCCGAAGGGGTAGGCAGAGGTGTATTTCTACACCCACTTTTCGCCAGATATACTTTAGTCCCACGTAATAAGGGGCGAGCCTATTGCCGCACCGAGCACATTTCCAGACTCCATGCTGCTACTGAGAATTTCGTGACAGAAAAACCCAATAACACTGCCCGACCCAGGAATCGAACCCGGGACCTCCCGATCCCACGCACACATTTATGCCCCGAGACCAACGAGGCAGTCGTATAGGGTTTGATGTCGAGTTTTCCGTCTCTACGCAAAGATGGTATTTGCATCGTGTTATCCCTTAGTCGCCTCTTACGACACCCACGGGAAGATAGGGGGTGGTGACACTTGTATTCTATGCCGTCAACCACACGGTGATGAGGCTTTAATACTTATTATTTGCTGTTGTTCACAAGGCATATTTTCATTTACTTTCCTTTTACGGCTTGGTGTTGTAGAAATTTCCAGCACTGATGAAACATTTTCCTCTCCGTGATCTCGCAATGCCATCCCTTGAGCTTGACGAGAATCAACAATTTCAGGCAACTACCAATTCATATAAAACGCCACAAGCTTCTCCCAGAAAACATCATCTCTTTTTATAATTTCTATTTTTAGTGGTATCGCCGTGTGGTTGACGGCATAGAATACAAATGTCACCACCCCCTATCTTCCCGTGGATGTCGTAAGAGGCGACTAAGGGATAACACGATGCAAATACTATCTTTGCGTAGAGACGGAAAACTCGATATCAAACCCTATACGACTGCCTCGTTGGTCTCGCGGCATAAATGTGCGCGTGGGATCGGGAGGTCCCGGGTTCGATTCCTGGGTCGGGCAGTGTTATTGGGTTTTTCTGTCACGAAATTCTCAGTAGCAGCACGGAGTCTGGTAATGTGCCCGGTACGGCAATAGGCTCGCCCCTTATTACGTGGGACTAAAGTATATCTGGCGAAAAGTGGGTGTAGAAATACACCTCTGCCTACCCCTTCGGGGATAAAAGGCGTGACGATATGTATGTATGTATGTTTAGTGGTATACTTTTGCCACTCCACACAGCAAAAAAACACTTTTGTTTGCGTGTAACGTGGCGTTGCCCCTGAATTTGGTAATAACAATTACAATATTTGTTTAGACTAGTCAGTTCACTTTTTTATCATGTTTCCATATTTCTATTTTATTTGCTCTTATACTATTCTCCAGGCCATTCTTATAGGCAACTTTAGAACATTAAATTTCCACAATCGTGTTTGGACCTATTAATCCATCTGGCGTGGCACCAATAATCGAATAATCCACAAGGCTCGATTGTTACATTTTCTTGCTTCGCCAGTTGGTGCAAAGCCAGTTGTTCATTTTAGATTCCATGCGCAACTGATTTTACATTGCAAATATTTTATTTGTACAAAATATTTTTTACTAAGTTGGCTTTACTGCTGTTATCTTTTCTTTTTACCACTATACAAAAATTTCAATCTGTCAACATATTCTTACGCAATTCGAACCAGTCACTGCTATTCCTCTTGTCTTGAATGACTGAAGTCAAATGTGTGTAAGACGTTGCAGAACTGTTGTCTTTAACTTCACTGTAATTACAATAATGATAATTAGTTACGTACTTTATTATTAAAAAAATACTATATCTTGTGTTATAGCAAACAGAGAAGTCACCTTCTTACTTATAAATGATTGATTTTAGAAATTAAAAAGATATTAGATGTACTGAGACATACCTAATAGTTTATGAATAATCAAAGTTTTACCCGATGTACCTAAAAAGGTTTATGTTCAAAACACAATAATACAACATTCGTTACCGCTTGTGTGTGGATTGCGGAGCGCCATATTAGCGCTGTCATGATTATTGTTCGCCGTGGCAGCATCTTAGCGCTCCAGGCGCTCTGACAAGCTAATGAATTTGAAACATAGGTACATAAAATGATTCGATTTTATGTTATTACTCTTTCAAAAATTGAAAACTGTGGCAGCTATGTATTGTGAGAATAATTTATGTAATTACATTATGCATAATCGATAATATATAAGTAACATAGTTAGTCATAAAATACTCTTATGAAAATAATTTGTGTAAAAATGTTACATATTTCATAATCACTTGACCATGGATGAATTTCTATTTTATTACGACGCTTTCTTGTACAAATCCTTCGTAGAACTTCATTTCTCTAATTGTCCATATTTTATTCTTCTAACTATATATTTATAAGCACAGAAACAATAACACATTAAACGCAACAAGAGTATAAACTTAGGTCCTAATTATATGTGCTCATAGTTACATGAAAAGCCTATTTGATTCAAAGTATTCAGTCTATAACATAAAACATGAAATTACGAACTCAAATCGGCGTATTATAATAACAAACAGGTTTACGTAAAATGTTGTGCAGCGGAGACGCAAGCGACATGACCTATCTCTCACATGGCTCATAGCCGAATGATGAGGTCTGGGCGGGGCGTAAACTAGCAACTGACACTCAGTACACCGCTTATGCTAATAAGGTTTAAATTGCTGAAGCGTTTGATATTGATGGGATCTACCGAGCGTCAAAATCATAGACGTTTGGCAGATTTTATTTAATTTTACAAAATATACACGTATAATATTAAAATAAATAGGGTAATTCTTTAGTTCATTAGATTTCCTACAATATTATCAAAAAAATATGACAGCTTACGATCAAAATATTGCAAACAGTGAGACGAAAGATTATTTTCTGCCTCGATTTTGTGATTTTTTTACCGTGATTCTATTTTACGTACATGAAAAATTCTTTCAAAAGTCTTTTGTTCAGACTTTTGACTTTAAGCTCTAATTTTTGCTAGTTTGTAATATGTACCGTTATGGCTAGATGCGCGACGAAAAATTAGGTGTTTCACGGCTTCTGAGGTATAACAGCGCCTTAAACGCAGTCGTTCTATGCTTCGCAGTGACTAAAAGATATGTAGCTGCCCTTGTAGAGTATGGGTTGATATCTCGAGACCATGACAACTTCTTAAAAAGATATGTTGGCTTTTTGTATAAAACAATACCAAACAGTAATGATGCCAAATGAAGGTGCCTGCGTGTAGTCATCTTCATCAAATTCCCACTGTTCAGAAACGGGGTGACATGAGTACGAGGAGGGATGCTGTAACAGAATCGAGCACAGGCATTCTGTACCCGCTGAATTAATTTTTGTGTTCTTCTAAATATACATGCACCAAATACAGTATCCGCATAATTTAATTTTGATAATATGAGTGACTCGCACAATTGTATGCGTATGTCATTACTAAGATATTCCTGGATTTGATATAACAGTTTGAGACGGTAAAAACAGTTTTTGACGGCTTCAAGTACATGCGTCTCAAAATGCAGTTCACCATCCATAACCAAGCCCAGATTGCGAGCTTCGCTAACCTGCTCAATTGGAAAGCCATCCACCATAACCACAGGGTTCAGGTCTTGTATCCTTTTAATACATTCCTTAGATCCGAATATTAAATATTTTGATTTATTAGGGTTAAGCACTAATGAATTTACTCCTGCCCAGTTAGATACCCTATCTAGATCTGAATTAATTTTATTTACAGCTTCATTACAATCTCCTGGTTGAAAGGATATGTATAGTTGGAGATCATCAGCATACATGTGGAACTTGGTGTTATGTATATGGCTGGTAACATCGGCACTGTACAAAATGAATAGGAGAGGGCCGAGGACTGATCCCTGAGGGACACCTCGGGTGACCTGACAACAAGAAGAGTAAGCCTTATTACCATCCCTGCTATTATCCAATTGGACGAATTGAGATCTGTCAGTGAGATAACTATGGAACCATTTCACCGTTGCTGAATCACATCCGTAGTAAGACAGTTTAGCTAAGAGAAGAGAAATATTTATTGTTTCGAAGGCACGAGAAAAATCAAGCATAGTGAGCAAAGTACCCATACCTTGGTCCCTAGCTTCCAGGATATCATCAACCACATCGAGGAGAGTGGTGGTTGTACTGTGGCCTTGGCGAAACCCGGACTGTTTCTGAGGTATTATATCATATTTCTCAAGATATTTTCTCAACTGAGCGCTCACTACCTTTTCTAGTATCTTGGACAAACACGGAAGCAAATTGATAGGTCTAAGATCTTTGGCCGTGATTGGATTTGGTATTTTGGGTATTGGTTTGACTATTGCTGTTTTCCATACACTAGGGAATGTAGAAGAAGTGATTGATTTATTTATTATTTTTGTGATATATGGCAGACTTTGGGGGAGTGTCATCATTAGCATATCTAGTGAGATATTGTCAATACCGAGAGCATTCGATTTTAGACTGCAAATGTGCAAATGAACTATCTCTTCACTGACTGGCTCAAGACTTAGGGTGTGTGTATGGAACCTATCAGTTTCAAAATAAATCAAGTCAGATAACAGTACTGCATAATTTCCAGGGGTGTTTAGAAAATGCTTGTTCAGATCATCCGGATTATTAAATGTATGTGGCAAATCATGTAATCTTTGTTTACCAATTTTAATATTTGATTTTAGATTACACCAGAGCTTCTTTGGGTTTCTGATATGTTTGTTTATGTATGTTTCAAAGTAAGCTCTTTTTTCATTTTCAATTGCCTTTTCTACAATGCTTTTCATTTCTTTATAACTACTTCTGTGTAAGCTAGATTTACTTATTTTGTAACGTGTATGATACTTGTTACGTAACTTCACCATATCTTTAATTGTGTCCGTAATCCAAGGGAAAGACCTTTCTCTAATTAAAATTCTCGTTAATGGCGCATGCATATCAAACAGAGTTATAATAAAAGTGTTAAATATCGTAACCATGTCATCCACATTCTCCTGCGCACTTATATAAGTCCAGTCTAATCTGCACAAGTCATTTTCAAACTCATTCGGTATTATGTGCCTTAATGGCCTATAATGGATCCACTGTGGGGCTGGTTTGTTGATTTTAAACTGTAATGTCACTGATAATATGGCATGTTGTCCTAGTTCTGGCTTATGTTGGACTGAAATATTGTTAACATAGGCATCAGTGCATACAATATCAATTAAGGTCTCACTGTGATCAGTGAAGTGGGTCGGTTGCCGTATTACTTGATCTAGACTGGTGTATTGTAAAAAATTGTTCAATAGTACAGTATTATTGTCATTGCTATTTAGACAGTTTACGTTGAAATCGCCCAGTAGAATGGTTTTGTCAGCGTTATTGAATGATGTCAAGGAGTCAGTGATAGCATCTAAGAAGGTGCTAATGTCCAGCCATGGTGGTCTATATGCCGTCCCTATAATTAAAGTTTGTGAGTTGACTGTGAGTTTGAGCCACATTTGTTCAACATTAGGCGCGACTGGATGTGCCATGGTTCGAACCTTGAGATCACGGCGTACATAGAAGCCAACGCCCCCCCCTCGGCCTCCCCGCACACTCGATGGGCGCGGCACGTGTCGCAGCCGAAAGTTAGGGACAGAAGGCGCACGCCCCTCCTCTCCATTCCGTAGCCAGGTTTCATTAATTGCCATTATGTCTACAGCAAGTTCATCCATAGCTATCAAAAATTCATCATGACGTGTTCCCAGTGACCCAGCGTTAAAAAAACCTAACTTCAAGTATTTACTCCTAGTCATGATGATAATAAAAAAATTTTAATCTTATATAACAGTAAATTCAACGTTAAATTATGTTGGCAACCGTAAATTTTGGATGCTAACAATAGCAAAGTGTCCTTGACCAAGTTGAAATGATTTGTATACACAGATTTTGTGAAAAGATCCCTCACAAACGAAACCTAATCTTGGGAAATGTAGGTCACCGAGGTTTCTAGAACCTTTCTCAAGTAACTGTTATATGAAGAAGTGCATAATTTCATGAATATTTCGCACCAAGCTTATGACCTTATAAAAAACTAGGAATGTACTTTAAGTGCGCCAAAAGACTCGAGTTGTTTGTGTGTGAATTTTGGCAGAACATTTGACAAGCCTCGCAAGTGGCCAATGAGTGTTACGTCAATCAAACCCCTCAGTATAAATAAGCTTTGTAAGTAAGTTATAGCTTCGGGGCTATGAGAACGGCGAGCTCCGAGGTAAGGCATTGTTTATGACATTTATAAAGCAATTCTCAGGATTTTTTTGCAACTTTGCTGATACCAACAACTTTTCAGGAAGAATAGCTTCTGTAACAAGCTGCAAGTTTGTAATAAATTCTAGACCGTGGATTAGGATTAATTGGAGCATGTTTCTGTGAAATTATTGATAATACTTTATCAAAATGCTAAAGATAAAGCCAGATAAAGCCAGGATAAAGAAGACAAAATAAAATTTGTTATTTGCTATATCGCGTTATTATAATTATAATAACGAAATTGTCATAATTATGACAATTACGCGATAAAGTAAACGACATTGTTATGCCTCGACATTTTTGTCATTATTAATCATCTACTTCAGTATGTAAAAAAGCTTCATAATATTGATTGACTCTTTTGTCTGTATTTCCTCGCTGATTTGGAGGCTGAACGTAAATTCGTGAGAGGAGTATTTTGATTGGCACTGTTTCGTCGTGTACTCGTAAAGCCTCAGCATCCTTCAGCAAGGCTCGTCGCGCGGGGTGTTTTACGGCACAGCTCACAGATTCTCCCACAAAACCGCCCGCATCCATTCCCACACAAACTGAACGGCCCACACTTTTGTCATGTACACGGAAATCATTAAAGGAAATACAGAATTTTGCGGGGAATCCCCAATGAGTTCGTTTGAGGGATAAAATACTATTACTAGGAATACTAGGATATACGTTTGTTTATATTATAAACATACCCAATAAAATTTATTGTTTTTCTGGTTTGGAAATAGTAATGTATGGTTATACGATTAATGAATGTTTGTCTTCAGTTTGAACGTGAATTGACTTCGTAATTTGAATCGAATATTTTTAGAAAATTGTATTGTACATTTTCTAATATGGTACGCCATTGGCGTGCCATATTAGAGGGCTACGTCCAGCAGTGCACTGATATATATTCATTTCAGGATTTACTTCTTGTGGCTGAATATCGGTCTGTGTGAAGAGCCTTGGGGAGGCTTATGACCCGAAGTAGACATCAGCTATCGGCTATCGGCTCATATGATGATGACTACTTGTCCTGTAGTAATTGAAATATCTATTGTCTAGTAACTTTATCCAACCACTCTGGATACTTCAAAACATCAAAAACAATATGTTTTGTCCTTGATGCGCTATAAATCAATTACAAAAGTTTGCTCATCGACAAATATATGAGCCGTATACTAGACACATTACAGAGATCAAATTCTGTTCCTACTTTTACCTACCCGAGCTCAGAGATCAGGATCATTGAAAATAACGTAATTTAATCTATTGGACCGTACCTGTAAGCTATACATATCAAGTACAATCAACGCCAATCTGGTTACACCCCCGATATCAGATTTATAATTATTGGTGAAATTGGTCGTTTGGTCGTCAAAAGGGTGCTCGCGTACATTCCACCAGTAAATGAGTCATCAAGAGTCACGAGGGTGCAGTAAAAATAAAGGTAAAATGTATTTTTGCGCTGCCGTGGGCAATTAATTGAATAAAGCGATTAAATTAAATTAACGGCCCATTCATTTGCAGTTTAACTGCACTTTAGCCAGAGAGTTGCAGTTGCAATTTCGGTCGTTGAACTCTCAAATTGATATTGACTTATACTCTTTCAAATAACCTCTGCTGCTGTTTGCAGTGGCTTAAGACATCAGAAAGTGCTGATTGCTTTCAGTAACTGTCTTTCTGCGTAGAGCGATTCTGACGAAAACATAATAAAATAATTAAATACCTGTCTACGTTTTTAAGCTTGTTTTAGATTTTTATCCTGTATTTTGTTCAATATTTTTAATTTTAAGTGATATTTTTCTAACCTTTGATGGACATACTTTCTTTACCATCGCGTATCAAAAACTAAGCTCACGTAAAAGTTTAGATAAGATTAAAAAGATGTCCACGGTAAATATTTATTAATGGCGCTACAAATGACAACTACTATTCTATCCAAAACGAAGATTTAGTCTGATCAAGTGCGGGTTGGCAGACTTCACATGTCTTTCGAGAACATTATGGAGAGCTCTCAGACATGCAGGTTTCCTCACGATGTTTACCTTCACCGTTTAGCAAGCGACAATTTAATACGCGCATAACTTCGATAAGTCACTGGTGCTCAAAACATTTCAATATTCACAATACTTGCAACGTAACTTCCCTTCAGAATCAGAACTGTCTATAATAAACATGTTGTTTATTATAAATCGCTTTTGTGTGCGACTGGACGCATGACGTGGCCATTGTTTTATGAAATGTGAGGCATCAACGCAAAAAATACCATAAAGGGATTTGATTTTCTCATAAAATATTTTCATGGTGGACGTAAAAAAGGTTTCAGTAACGCGAAGAACGATGTATTGGTGGACGAACATTTTAATATGAACCTTTATAACCTGCTTTTAAAGTTTGTATCTGTATACAAGGGGCAATGAAGCTAGGTTTACTGATATTGAAGAAGTGTTTATATTAATAAACTGTTGGACTTAATTTTATAGCAATGCAATATAGCAATTTATTAATTGTTGAAATGTTTCGCATTGTTCTTGCATTTTACACCATTAAGTTTATATTCTGCCTGATCACGAGATATTCTTGTCGATGTAGATAATTTTTAATAGCTAAATAAAATAATATCAGGTTGTACGATTGAAAATATAACTATTGATAAACTTACGCTGATGACTGTTTCAATATTATTATTTGAACTTAAAAAGAATAATCTATGTACAACAAGTCGGTACTCTATTGATCATTGGATATTTACTTGCAGAATAAAGCCTTGTATTCATTAGGCAACATTTGTTGATAAACTGTTTATGACGTGTTTATCATCAAGTTTACCGTAAACACTGTTTCTGAAAAATGGCCGTCCACACTTAACAGTTGTTGTTAGAATGTCGCCCGAGGAGGTAGTGATGCTCGGTGCTGCTTGTGCTTACATAATAATTTATAAGAGTGCTACTAAAAAAAATAAGAAAAGGTGGTGTATTCTAGTTATCTCTTAAATAAATAATTACGTACTTCATGACCTTCGTGTCTCTTAATTCTCAGTAGCCGCACGGAGTCTGGAAATGTGCCCGGTACGGCAATAGGCTCGCCCCTTATAACGTGGGACTAAAGTATATCTGGCGAAAAGTGGGTGTAGAAATACACCTCTGCCTACCCCTTCGGGGATAAAAGGCGTGACGTTATGTATGTTATGTATGACCTTCGTGAATTTGATGGTACACAAGTACAAGTATTTTTGATTTGGTATACAAGTACAAGTCTTTTTGATGACCCAAGCTTTTCTTTTCACGGGAAAATTGTGAGCGTAGAGTATGCATCTTCGTTTCCACTTCTTTTTGCGACATATTCAATTCTGCAGCAATATCGGCCGAAGCATATATATAATTTATCTTTATAATCTCTATTTGAAGAGTGTAAAAGTACATGCTGCTGTTGATAAAGCTCTAAGAGCATCGAAACTTGGTTGTTGGACCACACTACTTCTATGTTAATAAACTCGCGCAACACACGTCCACACCTTTTGACTTTTGCTTATAAACAAAATGTTTCGGCTTGTTCTCCGTTTGATTGGGGAACTCGGCAACATGTTTCAGAAACAATGTTTCATCACATTTGTTTATGAAATGTTTATAAACTGTATCCAGAGATGAAGCAACACTGCTTATAAACTGTTTATAAACAGTGTTTATCAACAAATGTTGCCTAATGAATACAAGGCTATCTACATTGGGAGCACGTCCAAAGTTTCTTATTTAAACGCGTTCATTCTTAAGTCAAATGCATTCTTACAGCAACGCCTACAACAAGTGCAGAGACTATTTTAACACGAACAGAACATAAAATGACATTTCCAATCGTAGCTTTTTCATCGCGACGACAAAAGAGTTTTCTTTGAGTCGAACCGTTCAACAGACTCTTTCATTTGACGGAAGTGAATGAATGAAAAGAAACAATGAACGAATTGCTCGGCTGAACGGACGTTAAAAGGAAGGCAAGTGAAACGGAGTGTCGCGATTGTATTACTTGATGTGATATTAAGATACCATTGCGTTCGATTGATTACCGATGTCGTGCGATACTTGATATTATTGTTATTTGTCACAATCACCACAAACGTGGAGGTTTTGGCCGGCAATCTATCATAACGTAATACTACGCTTGTTCTCCAAGGAATGTTTAGCTGAGCTGTATCGCAATCATAGTTCCGAAAGCCGTGTTCTTGGTTTTTTGTTCGATATAAGCTGAAGATGATTGCGACCGGGCTTGTTTCCAGACTTGCAGCTATTGGTTGTTTTGTGGGAAACTATTAAGGATACCGTTTCATCTTGAGATGTAACCAAAAGCAACTCTAACATACAAATTTTTAACCTCAAATTTTTTGACTGTTCTTGTACACGAATATTAATACACATAATTATTTAAGAGGGATCTATACGACCAATGATCGACATTTTCAAAAAGGCGTAAAGTAATAGTGACAACTAATAACTACCAAGGTCCATTGTGTCACAAACCTTTAAAATGTTTCGCAGTATAAGTGAAGTAATTTCCCGAAAATTGGCTATAATGTTGGATTTGTGCTATGCGATAAGCAGAAGTAATAAAGCACCTCTACTTACCGCTTCAGTCCTGTACAGACGCTAGTTTAGATAATTAAACTCAAACAAACCGTGCCAAATCCTCACAGAGCAGTTTCACGTCAATCCACAAAACCAGATAACCTTCGCTACGTTCAATGAGATATATATTTGCTTCGTTTATTCAAAGCATAAAACATTAAACTAGATAGCTCTACCTGGAAATCTTAGCTCGAGATTTGGTTCAAGAAATCCGCAGCTTTGAGTTAGAAGTCAAAGATGCTACTTAAACGATCTAAATTGAAAAGTTACATGGTATCTAGATACTAAGGCTAAGCTATCGAAGCCGTCCCGAAACGTCGGCAATCAGTTAAAAGCATGTGAGCCAGGCTTAAGGCGTAGTACACGATGGACAGTTTACTAGCAATAATTGTAATTTGAAGAAGTGACGATGTACGCAAAGTGGCTGGTAGCGGCTGGACACGAAAATTGGGCTCAGTGGCGTGTCATTCGAGAGGCCTATATAGCAGTAGACTAGCAGGCTGATGATGATAACGATGATGATGATTTGAAGAAATGAAGTCTTCCCCCAATAGTAGACCACGCCCTGTAAGACATTACCATGGATTTGTATATTAATAAATCGCAGGTGAAACTTTTGATAGCGTGATTCGTGATCTGTTCGCCAGTACGTTGTGTTAAATGTCTTCGCCATTGAAGGACAGATGACACCTGACCAATCTTATACTAATAAATTAAGCTGAAGAGTTTGTTTGTTTGGTTAGACGCGCTAATCTCAGGAACTACTGGTCCGATTTGAAAAATTCTTTTAGTATTAGATAGCCCATTTATCGAGGAAGGCTATAAGCTATATAACATCACGCTATAAGCGACGGGAGCAGTGCAGTTGCCTTAAATAACGCGGGTGTAACCGCGGGCATTCTCTAGTTGTACATACGTAGCAATCACTACAAAGATTTAAGTCTATTCAAAGTCAATATTTTTAATTTCAACAGACATATTAAACGAACTGTTATGGGGTTAATACGTCTGCATTAGTAAAGTAGCTCTCCTTGTAAAGACGACGATTAGTGAAATGAAAATGAAAAACATTTTAGCGATAAATGTCATAATTATAAAATATTTAATTTTACAAAGAGCTTTAACAGAAAAATATGTGGTGCATGCGGCGCCATGGTAAGCGAGTACTGATTGTTACCAAATAATCGTCATCAGCGCCCTAGTGTTATCCCGGTTGCATCCAAGACTTACACGTCTTGGAGCCCGAGGTCCGCTTACTGTTCTAGCCAGATATGAAAGAAATATCAACCTTTCCACAGAGCGACTGCCGTCTGACCTCCGCAACCCAAAGCGTTAGCGATTTTCCATGTTTTATTAGTTAGACCAGTATCAGTTTATTTGAGGGCAGTGACTCCCCGTAATGACTGTCAACGATCTTCATGACAGCCGGGACGACGGTTTAACGTGCTATCCGACGCAAGGGACAAGCGATAATTAACATTTTAATACGCACTTTACTTCGAAAAGTCATAGGTGCGTGCCGTAGATTCGAACCTGATACCCTCTTCATGGCAGTACGTTGGTATCTCTACTAGGCTATCACTGCTGCTGTTTCCAAATAATATGAGCGAGATTAAAGCGCCACGACTGTAATAAAAACAGATGGGGTACCTACTTATTCTGTTTAGAAATTATTGACAACATTAATTATCATTGATGGCAGCTGTTGCTTTACGCTTTGGCTCTTAGTCTTTAAAGCTTGAAGTTTTCGAAAATGCATATACCTACCATTCTTCTTCGTTACATTTTTATTTTCAGTTTAAAGGTGTTGTAACGGGTTCTGGTAGTAAAACGCAGTACGAGGTTCTATGCGTTTATTTGCCGAGTATTGTCTCACTTTCCTTGCACGAGTATGACCGACCAACAACACGACACTGGCCTGAACACTAAGGGCTGCAGTCTCCCACGCTGTTCCCTCCGGTAGTGTGCAGGGCAGGTTGCTCGAAGGGCTGCGCGTAGCGGCAGATCCTCGCAGGCCGTTGGCTCAGCTGGCAGGTGCCGGCGGTGTGTGTGCGATGAGCGGGGCAGGCCAGACTCTTCGGCAGAGGTGACGCCGAAGGCGATGCAGCAGGTGTAGCGGTCTAGGTAGTGTAGCCCGGAGCTTAAGGTAAACCTGGATCCTGAAGGAAAGCAGCGTTAGGAGAGCCACAACCAATAGAGTCAGGCAGGCGGCGTCAGCCGGCCTCAGCTAGCAGGTAGAGAGATGGGCAGTACGCTAACGCAGTAAATGTAGTAACTCACCCACAGCTGGGACCAGGATACACGTAGAATGTATATGGATATAGCGATATAGAATAGAGTAGCGGTAGTAGGTTAGTGTAGAGTAGCGGTGACGGCCTCTCTGTTGGCCCCTTTATATACCGGCCCTCCATCAGCGTTGGTGTCGGCGCATTACCAAATAAGGGCAAAACTTACGAGCGCGGACGATGGCCTTCCCTGATTGGCCGAGCGTATGGGCGGTACTGTGACGCAACGCGGTAAGTACCGGACATACGTTACAGTGTCAAAATTTGCGCTGCATAATTAATAATTATGATATAAGCTATGCTATGAATCACTTAACAAACACTACGAAAGAGGCTATCTTACAGTCTTACCCAATTTAAATCGAGCATAAACCTTGATGCGAACTTTTGTATTTAGATAACAAATAACTAGATCATACAAATTCTATATTCACATGTACAGGCTGTCTATCGCACGTATGCACCACTCCTAAGCCGTGAGACTAACACAGAATGCCGTTTAACTGAATTTCAATATATTGAGAATTCGTATTCAACAGAAAATGTAGTATTTGGATAGAATTAGATACCGACAAGTCCGATACACTCCAAGCTTTGAAATATTCGATGCAAATGGAATATTACTGAAATATGCAGTACTGAAGGTGAGAGTCAGTTAATTTGACAGGAGAAAGGAACAATTGAATATTGATGATCGAGCGAAAAGCGAGCTTTGGCGTTGTATATGATAGGTATACTCGGATAAACAGGGTTGGTTTGCTTTGGTTTATTTGATGAAATCAGTATTGTAACAGTTGCATCCTAACTTAAATTTTATTGATTTGTCATGGATAGCATAATACGCTTTATGCACGATACGCTGGATTAATGTATGACAGGTGAATGTATAATATGTCTTTGAAACGACTTGGCATCTAGATCAATATTTTACTCCAGCAGCTAGATATTTATCAACTGTCAGATATATCATCAATTCCCCGAACAAAACTGTCAACTGCCTTACTTAACACAATTTATAATCTTTAATGACATAATATATTTGATTTTACAATACTCATTCGATTAACCTTTTCATATTGAGAGTAAAAAGAGAGGACATTGAGAGTGTTAATGTTCGACATGTTATCTCATCATAACTCATGACAAAATATTGAATGTAGCAAAAAATGTAAAAGATATAGCATATTATGGCATTGTCGTAAATGATGAGAGCGAGCAATGAGCCGTTTAATCGTTTAATTGTTATAATCAAATATAGTATTTTGAAACTACACAGTCATGTTTATACTTCAGGTTAAGTAAAATAAGGTGGATGGCTCACATTGAATAAAAGTAGAGTCACTTTTTCAAAATGCGTAAGTGAATGAAGTGTTGACGAGCTTATTATGACTAGAACACTAGCATGAATCCTCTATCATGGGATTTCCTACGGACTATTTTACAAATACATGTCATAACCTTTAAACAGCTATTCACAGTCAACTGCTGAACATAGGCTTATCCGAACTTGCGACACAAGAGTATTGTGAGTCAATGAGAGATGAGCTAGTTGATGTCTATTTATCCGTTGTTGTATTTGATGTGTTATTGTTGTACTTGTTCGTTGTTTTCCAAAAATATTATTTGCTTCGTGTATTTTCTAAATCGTCACTTGCGACACTTACGGAATAAAACTTGAACGAATTGAAACATTGTATTCTGAATTTCCCACCACACTGATAGATATACATATTATATCCGCAGCTATACATATTATATAACCGCGTAAACATAAACCGATACTCAAGCCATAGAATTTTAATGCTCTTCCAAACGCCACCACATCTTTCCGAGTTACATGTCACTTGATTCATTATCCGAGGCCAATAACTTTGGTAATGTGATGTGGGTCGGCCCTCGCCTGTCAATTGTGATATTTTGACATGGAGATACCCATGTACACTTTCGTTCCCTTTAGTGTTAGAATTTTATTTTAGTTTTAAGAACTTTACTCTAGTTTTTTGTAATGTTCTTCGCCTTAGTGTTTGGTTTAGTTAGGTATAATTGTTTTTTAAGCCAACACAATGGAAATATCCTTTAAATCAAGTTAAGCCTTTAAAAAAAGACAAAACAAAGAAATCCTAATCATGACAGAAACAGAAAACAAGTTGATTGGCTGCAAGTTTATGAATAATTTTTCAATCAATCTAAATCAAAATTGACAAATTCTTGATGTTACTTATTATCAGTCCCATAAATGACGTATGTGTTTCATATCAAATGGATCTTGAGAGCAAGACTAAACAATATAATTTATATATGTATTACTTGTGAGATAAATTTGCCAGACTGCCTCGTTGGTCTCGCGGCATAAATGTGCGCGTGGGATCGGGAGGTCCCGGGTTCGATTCCTGGGTCGGGCAGTGTTATTGGGTTTTTCTGTCACGAAATTCTCAGTAGCAGCACGGAGTCTGGAAATGTGCCCGGTACGGCAATAGGCTCGCCCCTTATTACGTGGGACTAAAGTATATCTGGCGAAAAGTGGGTGTAGAAATACACCTCTGCCTACTCCTTCGGGAATAAAAGGCGTGACGTTATGTATGTATGTATAAATTTTGTTTTCATGCGATGGTCGAGTCCATCTATTTATTTAAAAAGTTACTAATTACCGACTTGGTATTAGGTATATTGGATCTCATAAATTTTAACTCTCTCTTTTTTTGTCATATGTTAAAACTATCATTTTTAAACTGGCTACTGGGCTTCAGCTTTGTGCGCATGGACTACAACACACATAGTATTAAACATACTTTAAGCTTTTATGTAACTTTAATTATCTTTCAAGATTAAAAGAGGAGGGCGCAAAATTGCAAATTTTGGATTCCCAGACTCTATGCTATACTTTGTGGCATGCTATACATTACTATGAACACTTTTGTTATAAGGTTTCGACGAAATCGCGGCAAAATATCACCTGTGCCATACATAATTTTACTTTGAAGTCGACAAAATGTTTGGCATATAATAAATGGCAGCTGATATATTTCTACGTTTTCGGCAATAATAGGTATAATCACTCCTAGGGGGATTGCACTATACCAAGCATAACGTTGTATAGTATTTACTTTATTATTAAACTAGACTTCGCCCCCAGTTCCAGCCACGTAAATTATACACCCAAATCTTCTTCAGGTATTATACTATCTTTTGATGAAAATCAGACAGGATGAAAAGGGTACCTAATTTATTTTATAATAGTAGATACGTATAGCTCGTAGGGATAAAACATTCTAAATCACGAGTGGCTGTCAAAATTAATATATATTATGTAAGTACATTCACAGTAATTTGCCGACTGCCGAAGAAACGCCGCGTGTGTCTACTGCAGAATGGACGAGTATCTTGGGGTAACACTAGCTTGTATTGAAAAATAGTATCGTAGGAACAGGTTATAATAGCACGAGACAATCGTATACAAAGGAGAACGGATCCCCGCCGGCAATAACAATAATATGGGGATTTATTCGAGCACCGTGCCTCACTTACCGGATTTAACCGGGCCGGTCCCTTACACTGACCGGGGAAATGGAGCCGCTACCCGAACTATGTTTTATAAGTGGCCGGATCACGATCTCAAACACTGGCCGACCCATTTAACATAATCTAGCGTAGCCATAGCCCCTGTTCGCGAGATATTTCTATTTGTTTTATGATTTAGTAAAAACGTTTTTCTTAGATAGTCTATTCCTTTTTATCTGAAGTTAAGACTCTGAAAGCGTCCGTTATATATCTCACCGGATTCGTATAAAGAGGTTTTTGGAGTACGTCTTCGTTTTATCATAATATCTTTGTATATAGACGTTGTTTTATTGTCGCTTCACGTGAACAGCGCCGCCGCTACTTTATGCGAGCGACGAAGTCATTTATATAACTTTAATAAGTACCGGAGCGAAGTTCAAAGTTGAAACTGCGCGTTTCCATATTATTACTGTGTCATCTTACGGATTTATCTTCAAATATAACTGTAACGCGTAAAAATAAACCTGTACATAGTTACATATATATGATGTATAATTTCAAAGCAACAGAAACGTAAATATGAGCGTCGGAAGCGACTGAGTAAATGTTTACACTGATGTTCATCACATCTTTCTTAATAATAACTGGTTTATGTCGCTAGATTGATAGAATATGGACTTAAACCCGTTCGAGATAGAGTTGTCGATGGCTGCACCAGCGCTGCGCGTGTATTCCGACCACGGTATGACGACAAGTAAGGAACTTGGCTAAACTTTGGCACGTTTCACAAAAGTTACCAAATCGAATTTTTGTTGAGACTCGATTCGAAATACAGTTTTAATATTGGAAAATATTGTTTTATACACTTTAAGAAACGCTCCTAGTCTTACTACGACAATCTTGACATAATCATTGCTGGCTGAGACAATAGCCTTGCAGGAATTGGTTGTTCAACGTAACTCTCAACAAATCTATGCACTTGCTCTCCGAATAGATATAATTGAAATCTCACGACAAGTTTTTTCATAATAATGTTATTTTTCTGAAATTTAATTAAGTGAAGATCTCAAGGTTTCTAACTACTAAAGTGCCAATAGCCGAATATTAAAAACTACGGGTAGGTATATCATGAAGACTCAAAGATGATAGCAGTTGCCGTCTTTCTATGTGTAGGTATAAACGTTTATTAGCCTATGTAAAAAAATATTTATCTTTTCCTACGTCGCAAAAGCAAAATTTATAACGTATTCTATCTCGTCCACCACCCTGCCCAATACCCCATTAGATTTGATATTTCATAGTTGAATGAATGACTGTAATAAATTGTCATTGTCCTCACATAAGCTCTGTTGATAGTATCAGGTATCTCGCCGTTATTTTAGACAAATACCTAAACTATAAACCTCAGGTTGAAGCACTGACGTCTAGAGTTCGCAAGTTTATATTTATATCGCTTCGTTACGTTGCTAATATTACAATTATACGTAGTGCTTACTATGCCCTCTGCAAATATATAATATCTTATTGTATTTCTATCTGGGGAGGCACTCATAAAACAACTCTCAAATCTTTGGAGATTGCTCATAGAGCAGTTTTAAAAGTAGCCACGTTTCGTCCTATCTTGTACCCGACTGAAGATTTATATAGAAACTGGAACATTCTAAATGTCCGACAAATTTTCGTTTTTCACACGGTAATGTTGCAACATCGCAGGACTCCATATAAACAATCTTCCAAGCGCCGCAGGGATAACATCTGTATTATACCTAGAATGCATGTTTCTTTCATTAAAAGATTTTTCTATTATCTGGGACATTACCTCTACAACCAGATAAACAGGCACATTTATATATATAACTTACCTAGTCATGATTGTAAGTCGGCCGTCCTAAATTACCTAATGCATAAAAATTATGATGAGACAGAAAATATGCTAATCGCTTTGTCCTGAGATATAGCTTTTATTTGCCTTTTTGGATACGGTCGCATACACTCACACACACACACAAACACTCACATACATGCGCACACGAGACACACACACACCAACTTATAAATTTTAGCATAATATCTCCACCTATTGTCTAAATAATGCATGTTATTTCATACAAAAAGTGTTAAAACTGTAGTTACATACCTTCTTTTATATTGCAACTAGTGTGTAGTTAAATATTATGTATTTTTATTAACGCGGGATTGGAGCTGTTTATCTTTAATACAGGCTAATTCATAGCCTAGCTAGGAAAACAGTAAGCTATCCACTATTTTGTGTAGTAAACTACTTCACAGATACTGTAACTACTTACCGTTCCATGTAATGTACTACAATGATTTACTTGGCAATAAAAATATTATTATTATTATTTAGGTCAGGATTAGAATGCTAAGTACACCCTATACTGTCCATGTACCTATAGTTCATTATAAGTTAATCATTTAAACAGTATTATTAAGTAAGTTCCCAGCTTTCCTTTGTCGAGTTCTTCTTCGCATTTTAAGTATAAAATACTTTTTTCAGAATCGAAGCGTCTGACTTTTATGAGGTCTTTGTTAGTGTCTCTATAAATGTTCTCCAATCTCTCTTCATAACTAGTTGTACAAGTTCTCAACGGCATTCCGGAAACTTGAAAATCAAATAACTTGGTAGCAAGGAATCGAATGCAATAAACTACAAGTGGAATAATTGAAAAAGTTCCGTTTTAAACGGTCCTACTCTAGTGAACAACAGTTTAGTTGAAGTTTATCGTTGGCAAATCGCAGCGGTGCCGCAGCGGTCGGCTGCGACAGCAGAACTGAATTAAGACAGCTAGACAGTAGCGAGTAGGTGAACTAGTTGACCCCGATGTAGAGTTGCGTAGAGCTATGTAGAGCACCGCTGACCTCGACACTATCGATATCTCCAATGTTCGATGTTTCATCTTTAGTTTATCTGTTTATATGTTATACGTTGACACTGAAGGATAACGAGGTCAATACGAATATATTTCACTAGATGATGCCCGCGGTTACACCCGCGTTATTTAAGGCTACTGCTCCGCTCCCGTGGCACGTAGCGTGATGTTATATAGCCTATAGCCTTCCTCGATAAATTACTAATCTAACACAAAAGAGTTTTTCAAATCGGACCTGTAGTTCCTAACATTAGCGCGTGTAACCAAACAAACAAACAAGCAAACAAACAAACGAACTCTTCAGATTTAAATATAAGTATTAGATTGGCTTTGTGGATGTCACATTTGCTTGACTTTCTAGTAGGTTTTCTAAGTATAAATGGTCAAGTGATGAGAGTAAATGTTTATAGCGCGTTTCATGATGTTCGACGTTAGTCATCTTTGTAGTTCCACCGTTGTCGATTAGATGTCGCTATCGTGTAATTTGTCATCGTCCGATAGATGACGTCATTAAGGTTTCATGTGAAACAAACTGTGTACGTACTGGAGTGCGAATTTTTAAATAGAAGTGTATTTTTCTAGGCTTTAAATAAAATTGAATTTAGCCTCGCTTTGTTGATTTAATTCTTATCATTGTTGAAACGCATATATTTTTTGTTGTAGGTTTTGACTATATTGATTTTGAAATCTTAATATATAAAATCCTTGCGTTACTGACTGACTGACAGACACGCTACAGCCGAAGCTATTGGGCGCAGGAAGCTGAAATATAGCATGTATGTTCCTTGGGGACCGTAGGAGTGCACCAAGAAGGGATTTCTCAATCAAGAAATTCCCACGGGATCGGCCAAAACGGGTAAATTAAAAAAAAATGCAGGCGTAGCTGCTGGCGTCCTCTAGTGAAATTATATGACAAGAGAAATATACATACAATGATTAAAGTCCTTACGTTAGCAAATCAAAGTCCCCTTTGATTTGCTAACGTAAGGTGCCTGTGTCCAATTTGTTTAATTTATTTTCATTGCATTTCCCATGCGTGCTCTATATAATCTTGTTAGTATGTCCAGTGATTCTACATCCACGTGGTTACAAGTTGGCGGGAGTAGAACGGGATAAGTTTCTATTGTCGGTCGCTTGCAGCGCTCACAATACAAAGTAAACGCTCGCTATGCGCGTTGTTTTGGTGGCCCAATGTGTCAACTGTTAGCTCCGATGAACATATATTTAGTTAACTGTTATGGATATTTTTTATTGGCCGATAACTCAGTCATGATACCACAGACTGAGAGCATCTGATTGCGACAATCAATATAAAATACCTACATTGGGACAACCTGCATACGGTCATCTAATACCAAATTAGGCTAGGCAAATAACTAACTTAACTGAGAAACATAATAAATAGTCGTGTTCATTCACACAAATATTTGGATGGGTGCGAGTCGAATTCGAACGACTTTCGGCGTAACGTCAGCATCACTTATCACTTAACCAGTAAGTCAGAAAGATATTAAAATTTGTTTTATAACTCGGATGTTAGCCCGGATTCCAGTCACTGATTTTTTGTCCATAATCAGTCAAATGTGAGGTGTCTCACCGCTTTTCTTTAATGACCGCTGCGTGAATATACCAAGACGAATCTCTGGCAGTTATAAGAAGATAAAGACACCATCGATACAGTTAAACAATATTTCTAATTATCAGCCGGTATAACTCCTCGCCTTATAATCGTGCTATAATTAAAAGCAATAACCTCGTTAGTTATATCCAAGAGGCGCTCAGGACGCATCATATGCTAATTTTAATACGTTTTATTTGTTGGAAGATGTTTTACTTTGCTATGATAAAGTAATTAGCGCAAGGGTACGGGTCCTTGAGGGCGGGTTACTCCTAATGGTACGAATTGTGTTGATAAAGCAGTTATATATACAGTTAATGGTTTGTCAATTTCCGGGTTCATTTGTATGTGAATTAAATACAGTTCTTCGTAAATATGAATGTTATCGGCGACTTTTGGCGTTATGTATGATGACGTTTTGTCTGGGACTACAAATGTTTGATATATGGTAAAACTAGACATTTTATGTTACTATGTGTGAATTGAACTCTCAAAAGTAATTAAGAACATAATTGCGTTATCTTTGTTAATTACCTCTATTGGTACAGTATCTATGACAGTACTTATACAGTCTCTAAGCTTTATGAAAAATTTAAGATAATTCATAATTATTCAGAACTAGCTTTCGCCCGCGGCTTCGCCCGCATGAATGTGAAATAAAGAGTTGCCTTTGTACTTCCCCAGGCTTCAGACTATCAAATTTCATCTCAAACGGATCTGCACATTAGCCGTGTAGCATACATATAAACAGGTCCAAACTACTTACTGTAAAAGACAAAGTTCATATACATTAAATACTGAAGGCAATAAATCTATCAATTTGATAACTACTCTACAATGAGCGTTGTAAAAAACATTTTTTTATGTTAAACTGTTTTATTACAATAAAAATTATGTAGTTAGAGGTTATGTACTAAAAGCTAAAAATTTATTCGGTAAGTCCTAGCTACCAGATCGCACTAATGTTCTCATCAATGTGGGGTATTGATCAGACAAATATAAAATAGTTGGGCAAGCGAAATTTCTATCATAATGTTTACTCTGGATAATATGCTACGCCCAAAACGATTTTTTTTAGTTAATTTTATTTTCAAGTTTTTGCTTTTGTTGTTAGTTGATACTTCTCATTTTCTTTTCATAGTGATCTGTTACAGGGCAGGTCCGAAATAGCTTTTTAAAAAAAACTAAACAAAGGTCAAAAACAGACTAATTTAATGAAAGAAAATGACTAAAAATAGAATTGACAAAAACCTAGTGCCCACAACGAAGTCTGTAATAAGAATGTCTTTACCGGAATCGAATAATAATGCATGGATCAGTTTCAATGACGTATACCGCTCATTGCCTACTGCTGATCTAAGCATTATTATTTTATATGTACTTCATACATTAAATATTATAACATCCCCCCCGTTAAGATTGATCATACCGGGTAAAGGGATGATCAATTGAAAGTAAACGAATTGCTAACTGTAAAGACTTCGTTGAGAGTTACAAACATATTATTATTTAAACTAAGATTAAGCAACTATAACTGTAACTTATGTAAACTAGAAAATCCCGAAATATTATTATGAGATGATAGCATGTAAAGATATAAAGAATTCTTGATATAGTTTTAAGATATTAGCTATTTTAACTCACAGATTTAGAAATTACAATTAATTACTTTATAGCTTTGATTTAATTAAAATTTATGTTACTTACAATATTTAGATATAAGAGATACCAGTGCATTTAAATAATAATAATATAAATAGAACGTTTTAACTACGGCATTACATTTCTCTTCAAATTTGGCAACGACCTTGTGGAAATATTTGTATGATCGTCAAGGTCATCAGCTGACGAGTCCGTTGATGCATTAACAATGGTTGACACATTATGTCGAATAGAAGGAACAGGGGGTTGACTTACATAGTTCTTGTTATAGATTCTTACACAGCATCCCCGTCTCGGACAAATAACTCTCCTGGTCTTAAACAATAAATATAGTAACATTAAAATGGCTGTTATATAAGTGAGGGAAAGATAGCTGGCAGAATATTTCTCAAAGTGCGACGGTTCAGAGATTTTATTTAACTGTTTCTCGAACTCGTTCATCTGCACACTGGCTTTTACTAAAGACTCTAAATTGTTAAACTCGTTTAACTTAACTAATGGGATGTGACTTTTATTGAAATGTTGAGTATCGCAACATTCGTCGATTATATTAAAGTTAGATAAGACGGTAGTGACGTTGGAGGTGTAAGTGTCACTTGGGATAAACGTTAATGCCTTATAGTAGGCCTTGCAAGATTTTGGTAAATGTAATATTCCGGAACCGAACAAGACCTCATCTGTATTACTAAAATTTTCATTACAAATAACATGACATTTACCAGGTTCTGATTGAACAAAAATCCAACGATTACGACTGATCTTTTGGAAAACGTCTATCGAGCCACGCAAAACTCTTGTTTGGCAACTTTTTGGTAGCTTAGCAGATGCTTCTGTTAATAACGTAGTTTCACATGTCGGGTTTGCCATTGTCGAGTACACGTTACCTAGAGGACACACATAGCACTGACCTTTCACTTGTTTGCACGCACTGACACTCGCGAGCTGTGAGTAGAATAGTCTGTCCAGGGTTATTGCCAGGTATGGTTTATTCGGTGCAACTAAAGCATAAGTATCGGGAGTATTTAAATCTAATGGGACTGGAAATGGGATGATATGGTACAGGTTATAGAGCTGTGAAAGAACGAGCGGAATCTGTAAAATAAATACTAACTTATTGTCTTGGTAATAACATACGATATCACTAACAGTAATTATTTCATTAACGTTTACTAGCGATAAGGGTATAGGTAGCTCAGAGTGTTTAGGCATGTAGTTGATATGTAACTCGAGCTCCTTATACAGCTGCATGGGACTTAGTACAGTCGGGTGCAAAACGTTCATTTTACTAAATAATATTGCGTTATTAATATCATCTATATCGAAGGATAGAGTCATTATGATACTTTCTACCGAAGTTAATATGAGAGACAACTGTGACTTTAATTCTAATTTATCAGTAGTTTGACTTAACTTTTCGAATGCATTTTCTATAGTTATTAGGTTTTTGTTCAGACGATGTTCGTTATCTTTTACCTTAGACATAGTACTATTAAATGTAGATATAGTGGACTTAATTACATGTATGTTATCGCGCATTAATAACGTAAGTTCTTTTTCGTCTGACTGTACTTTATTAATAGCATTAGTGAACTTGATAGCGTCGTTAACATCTAAGGTGCCGAAGAATGTTTTTAATATAGAGCCACCGGCGTCAATTAGACCCCGTTTAGCACGTCTAGATTCTTTAATCTGAGTAAGATATGAAAGTGATGAGAACTTCTGAATATTACTGTTATGTAGAGCTTTCAAAGAACTTAATGAGTTATGACATTCGGTTTTAAGTTGGGAAGACAGAGTTGTGTTGCAATGTTTTGAAACGCGTTCGAGTAAGAACTCTATACTGTTTAAATGCGGTTGGATGTGACTTAAATCTACTGAGGTGACAACGTTCCAGTTATCATTGAGAAATTTGATGTCCAATAATTGGTCATAGTACAGTCCGGGACTTCCGAAAAGCTTTGATATAAACTGGCTACTGGAAACGGTTGTGAGGAACCTGGGGACAATAGAGATAGCTATGCTTTAAAAGGCGGGCTTGATTTCGTCATAGTGGTGACGAACATGTTTCCTATCGACTTGCACTGTGACTGTGTGGTTACCGTTTATCTTTATGATCTTGTAAGGGCCTTTCCATACGGGTAATAGAGCCTTATTTTGCTTATGATGGCATCGAATATATACCGAATCACCAATATTATACGTTATAGGGCGAGAATGTGAATCGTAATATTGTTTAGAACGTTCTTTAGAACGTTGGACGTTTTGCAATGCTTTTTGGCGACTATAATATAATCTATGATTGAGCGCTCGTACGTAATCAGTGTAAGTATTGTTATCTAGGCTATCGATAGACTTGGGAATATACGGTTTATGACCAAACATGAGTTCAAATGGAGAAAAATCCGTGGTTGTATGTATGTTTGAGTTATAAGCCAACATTGCTGTGTTCAGGTATAAATCCCATGTATGGGTATTGTCTTCTATATAGGAACGTAAATATTCTTTTAGGGTGGAATGACTTCTTTCTAAGGCACCACATGTTTGCGGATGGTATGGCGATGCGTAAATGTGTTTTATTCCGAATAGTCTCTCCAATTGTTTGAAAACATCAGAACAAAAGTTAGTGCCTTGGTCAGTGACTATATTACGCGGTATACCTAAGTGTGAGATATAGTGTACAAGACGTTGAGCAGTTTCTTGAGCGGAACAGGTTTGCATGGGATAGGCCTGGGAGTATTTCGTTAGATCGTCTTGTAGGGTCAAAATGAATTTGTAACTGTTAATTCTAGTTTCAGGTAAAGGACCTACTATATCGAGATAAAGTTTTTCGTTCGGCCTAGTGGCAGTTGAAGTAATAATCATTGGCGCTTTATTGGAGTGGCGTAAAGGTTTGTTGACTTGGCAAGATTTGCAACTCTTGACATAATTTTCTATATCTTGGCGCATATTTTTCCACCAATACTGAGATTTTAATCTATCGTACATGCGTGAAATACCTGGGTGTCCTGCAGAAGGTGAGTCATGGTTTTCTTTTAATATACGAGGAACTTCAACGGGCGTTGGGAATAGAATATTATTATGATATACGTGGATTTTAACACCCGTTTTGTGAAATATAAACCCTAAGATATTATATATTTTGGTAAACGATATCTTTGTGAAAGGATCTTGAAAATCAGAAATGGCAAATTCCTTTTCTTCTGAATACCAGGTAGTTATCATATCTCTATAATCTCTTAACATGTTAAAAATATCTTTGTAGGTCATTTCGTCGTAATGATGAACTCGTAAGAATAAATGGGTAAATACATGTTTATCGTTGGACGTACTTTGTCCCATAAATGACGTATGTGTTTCATATCAAATGGATCTTGAGAGCAAGACTAAACAATATAATTTATATATGTATTACTTGTGAGATAAATTTGCCAGACTGCCTCGTTGGTCTCGCGGCATAAATGTGCGCGGGGGATCGGGAGGTCCCGGGTTCGATTCCTGGGTCGGGCAGTGTTATTGGGTTTTTCTGTCACGAAATTCTCAGTAGCAGCACGGAGTCTGGAAATGTGCCCGGTACGGCAATAGGCTCGCCCCTTATTACGTGGGACTAAAGTATATCTGGCGAAAAGTGGGTGTAGAAATACACCTCTGCCTACTCCTTCGGGAATAAAAGGCGTGACGTTATGTATGTATGTATAAATTTTGTTTTCATGCGATGGTCGAGTCCATCTATTTATTTAAAAAGTTACTAATTACCGACTTGGTATTAGGTATATTGGATCTCATAAATTTTAACTCTCTCTTTTTTTGTCATATGTTAAAACTATCATTTTTAAACTGGCTACTGGGCTTCAGCTTTGTGCGCATGGACTACAACACACATAGTATTAAACATACTTTAAGCTTTTATGTAACTTTAATTATCTTTCAAGATTAAAAGAGGAGGGCGCAAAATTGCAAATTTTGGATTCCCAGACTCTATGCTATACTTTGTGGCATGCTATACATTACTATGAACACTTTTGTTATAAGGTTTCGACGAAATCGCGGCAAAATATCACCTGTGCCATACATAATTTTACTTTGAAGTCGACAAAATGTTTGGCATATAATAAATGGCAGCTGATATATTTCTACGTTTTCGGCAATAATAGGTATAATCACTCCTAGGGGGATTGCACTATACCAAGCATAACGTTGTATAGTATTTACTTTATTATTAAACTAGACTTCGCCCCCAGTTCCAGCCACGTAAATTATACACCCAAATCTTCTTCAGGTATTATACTATCTTTTGATGAAAATCAGACAGGATGAAAAGGGTACCTAATTTATTTTATAATAGTAGATACGTATAGCTCGTAGGGATAAAACATTCTAAATCACGAGTGGCTGTCAAAATTAATATATATTATGTAAGTACATTCACAGTAATTTGCCGACTGCCGAAGAAACGCCGCGTGTGTCTACTGCAGAATGGACGAGTATCTTGGGGTAACACTAGCTTGTATTGAAAAATAGTATCGTAGGAACAGGTTATAATAGCACGAGACAATCGTATACAAAGGAGAACGGATCCCCGCCGGCAATAACAATAATATGGGGATTTATTCGAGCACCGTGCCTCACTTACCGGATTTAACCGGGCCGGTCCCTTACACTGACCGGGGAAATGGAGCCGCTACCCGAACTATGTTTTATAAGTGGCCGGATCACGATCTCAAACACTGGCCGACCCATTTAACATAATCTAGCGTAGCCATAGCCCCTGTTCGCGAGATATTTCTATTTGTTTTATGATTTAGTAAAAACGTTTTTCTTAGATAGTCTATTCCTTTTTATCTGAAGTTAAGACTCTGAAAGCGTCCGTTATATATCTCACCGGATTCGTATAAAGAGGTTTTTGGAGTACGTCTTCGTTTTATCATAATATCTTTGTATATAGACGTTGTTTTATTGTCGCTTCACGTGAACAGCGCCGCCGCTACTTTATGCGAGCGACGAAGTCATTTATATAACTTTAATAAGTACCGGAGCGAAGTTCAAAGTTGAAACTGCGCGTTTCCATATTATTACTGTGTCATCTTACGGATTTATCTTCAAATATAACTGTAACGCGTAAAAATAAACCTGTACATAGTTACATATATATGATGTATAATTTCAAAGCAACAGAAACGTAAATATGAGCGTCGGAAGCGACTGAGTAAATGTTTACACTGATGTTCATCACATCTTTCTTAATAATAACTGGTTTATGTCGCTAGATTGATAGAATATGGACTTAAACCCGTTCGAGATAGAGTTGTCGATGGCTGCACCAGCGCTGCGCGTGTATTCCGACCACGGTATGACGACAAGTAAGGAACTTGGCTAAACTTTGGCACGTTTCACAAAAGTTACCAAATCGAATTTTTGTTGAGACTCGATTCGAAATACAGTTTTAATATTGGAAAATATTGTTTTATACACTTTAAGAAACGCTCCTAGTCTTACTACGACAATCTTGACATAATCATTGCTGGCTGAGACAATAGCCTTGCAGGAATTGGTTGTTCAACGTAACTCTCAACAAATCTATGCACTTGCTCTCCGAATAGATATAATTGAAATCTCACGACAAGTTTTTTCATAATAATGTTATTTTTCTGAAATTTAATTAAGTGAAGATCTCAAGGTTTCTAACTACTAAAGTGCCAATAGCCGAATATTAAAAACTACGGGTAGGTATATCATGAAGACTCAAAGATGATAGCAGTTGCCGTCTTTCTATGTGTAGGTATAAACGTTTATTAGCCTATGTAAAAAAATATTTATCTTTTCCTACGTCGCAAAAGCAAAATTTATAACGTATTCTATCTCGTCCACCACCCTGCCCAATACCCCATTAGATTTGATATTTCATAGTTGAATGAATGACTGTAATAAATTGTCATTGTCCTCACATAAGCTCTGTTGATAGTATCAGGTATCTCGCCGTTATTTTAGACAAATACCTAAACTATAAACCTCAGGTTGAAGCACTGACGTCTAGAGTTCGCAAGTTTATATTTATATCGCTTCGTTACGTTGCTAATATTACAATTATACGTAGTGCTTACTATGCCCTCTGCAAATATATAATATCTTATTGTATTTCTATCTGGGGAGGCACTCATAAAACAACTCTCAAATCTTTGGAGATTGCTCATAGAGCAGTTTTAAAAGTAGCCACGTTTCGTCCTATCTTGTACCCGACTGAAGATTTATATAGAAACTGGAACATTCTAAATGTCCGACAAATTTTCGTTTTTCACACGGTAATGTTGCAACATCGCAGGACTCCATATAAACAATCTTCCAAGCGCCGCAGGGATAACATCTGTATTATACCTAGAATGCATGTTTCTTTCATTAAAAGATTTTTCTATTATCTGGGACATTACCTCTACAACCAGATAAACAGGCACATTTATATATATAACTTACCTAGTCATGATTGTAAGTCGGCCGTCCTAAATTACCTAATGCATAAAAATTACGATGAGACAGAAAATATGCTAATCGCTTTGTCCTGAGATATAGCTTTTATTTGCCTTTTTGGATACGGTCGCATACACTCACACACACACACAAACACTCACATACATGCGCACACGAGACACACACACACCAACTTATAAATTTTAGCATAATATCTCCACCTATTGTCTAAATAATGCATGTTATTTCATACAAAAAGTGTTAAAACTGTAGTTACATACCTTCTTTTATATTGCAACTAGTGTGTAGTTAAATATTATGTATTTTTATTAACGCGGGATTGGAGCTGTTTATCTTTAATACAGGCTAATTCATAGCCTAGCTAGGAAAACAGTAAGCTATCCACTATTTTGTGTAGTAAACTACTTCACAGATACTGTAACTACTTACCGTTCCATGTAATGTACTACAATGATTTACTTGGCAATAAAAATATTATTATTATTATTTAGGTCAGGATTAGAATGCTAAGTACACCCTATACTGTCCATGTACCTATAGTTCATTATAAGTTAATCATTTAAACAGTATTATTAAGTAAGTTCCCAGCTTTCCTTTGTCGAGTTCTTCTTCGCATTTTAAGTATAAAATACTTTTTTCAGAATCGAAGCGTCTGACTTTTATGAGGTCTTTGTTAGTGTCTCTATAAATGTTCTCCAATCTCTCTTCATAACTAGTTGTACAAGTTCTCAACGGCATTCCGGAAACTTGAAAATCAAATAACTTGGTAGCAAGGAATCGAATGCAATAAACTACAAGTGGAATAATTGAAAAAGTTCCGTTTTAAACGGTCCTACTCTAGTGAACAACAGTTTAGTTGAAGTTTATCGTTGGCAAATCGCAGCGGTGCCGCAGCGGTCGGCTGCGACAGCAGAACTGAATTAAGACAGCTAGACAGTAGCGAGTAGGTGAACTAGTTGACCCCGATGTAGAGTTGCGTAGAGCTATGTAGAGCACCGCTGACCTCGACACTATCGATATCTCCAATGTTCGATGTTTCATCTTTAGTTTATCTGTTTATATGTTATACGTTGACACTGAAGGATAACGAGGTCAATACGAATATATTTCACTAGATGATGCCCGCGGTTACACCCGCGTTATTTAAGGCTACTGCTCCGCTCCCGTGGCACGTAGCGTGATGTTATATAGCCTATAGCCTTCCTCGATAAATTACTAATCTAACACAAAAGAGTTTTTCAAATCGGACCTGTAGTTCCTAACATTAGCGCGTGTAACCAAACAAACAAACAAGCAAACAAACAAACGAACTCTTCAGATTTAAATATAAGTATTAGATTGGCTTTGTGGATGTCACATTTGCTTGACTTTCTAGTAGGTTTTCTAAGTATAAATGGTCAAGTGATGAGAGTAAATGTTTATAGCGCGTTTCATGATGTTCGACGTTAGTCATCTTTGTAGTTCCACCGTTGTCGATTAGATGTCGCTATCGTGTAATTTGTCATCGTCCGATAGATGACGTCATTAAGGTTTCATGTGAAACAAACTGTGTACGTACTGGAGTGCGAATTTTTAAATAGAAGTGTATTTTTCTAGGCTTTAAATAAAATTGAATTTAGCCTCGCTTTGTTGATTTAATTCTTATCATTGTTGAAACGCATATATTTTTTGTTGTAGGTTTTGACTGTATTGATTTTGAAATCTTAATATATAAAATCCTTGCGTTACTGACTGACTGACAGACACGCTACAGCCGAAGCTATTGGGCGCAGGAAGCTGAAATATAGCATGTATGTTCCTTGGGGACCGTAGGAGTGCACCAAGAAGGGATTTCTCAATCAAGAAATTCCCACGGGATCGGCCAAAACGGGTAAATTAAAAAAAAATGCAGGCGTAGCTGCTGGCGTCCTCTAGTGAAATTATATGACAAGAGAAATATACATACAATGATTAAAGTCCTTACGTTAGCAAATCAAAGTCCCCTTTGATTTGCTAACGTAAGGTGCCTGTGTCCAATTTGTTTAATTTATTTTCATTGCATTTCCCATGCGTGCTCTATATAATCTTGTTAGTATGTCCAGTGATTCTACATCCACGTGGTTACAAGTTGGCGGGAGTAGAACGGGATAAGTTTCTATTGTCGGTCGCTTGCAGCGCTCACAATACAAAGTAAACGCTCGCTATGCGCGTTGTTTTGGTGGCCCAATGTGTCAACTGTTAGCTCCGATGAACATATATTTAGTTAACTGTTATGGATATTTTTTATTGGCCGATAACTCAGTCATGATACCACAGACTGAGAGCATCTGATTGCGACAATCAATATAAAATACCTACATTGGGACAACCTGCATACGGTCATCTAATACCAAATTAGGCTAGGCAAATAACTAACTTAACTGAGAAACATAATAAATAGTCGTGTTCATTCACACAAATATTTGGATGGGTGCGAGTCGAATTCGAACGACTTTCGGCGTAACGTCAGCATCACTTATCACTTAACCAGTAAGTCAGAAAGATATTAAAATTTGTTTTATAACTCGGATGTTAGCCCGGATTCCAGTCACTGATTTTTTGTCCATAATCAGTCAAATGTGAGGTGTCTCACCGCTTTTCTTTAATGACCGCTGCGTGAATATACCAAGACGAATCTCTGGCAGTTATAAGAAGATAAAGACACCATCGATACAGTTAAACAATATTTCTAATTATCAGCCGGTATAACTCCTCGCCTTATAATCGTGCTATAATTAAAAGCAATAACCTCGTTAGTTATATCCAAGAGGCGCTCAGGACGCATCATATGCTAATTTTAATACGTTTTATTTGTTGGAAGATGTTTTACTTTGCTATGATAAAGTAATTAGCGCAAGGGTACGGGTCCTTGAGGGCGGGTTACTCCTAATGGTACGAATTGTGTTGATAAAGCAGTTATATATACAGTTAATGGTTTGTCAATTTCCGGGTTCATTTGTATGTGAATTAAATACAGTTCTTCGTAAATATGAATGTTATCGGCGACTTTTGGCGTTATGTATGATGACGTTTTGTCTGGGACTACAAATGTTTGATATATGGTAAAACTAGACATTTTATGTTACTATGTGTGAATTGAACTCTCAAAAGTAATTAAGAACATAATTGCGTTATCTTTGTTAATTACCTCTATTGGTACAGTATCTATGACAGTACTTATACAGTCTCTAAGCTTTATGAAAAATTTAAGATAATTCATAATTATTCAGAACTAGCTTTCGCCCGCGGCTTCGCCCGCATGAATGTGAAATAAAGAGTTGCCTTTGTACTTCCCCAGGCTTCAGACTATCAAATTTCATCTCAAACGGATCTGCACATTAGCCGTGTAGCATACATATAAACAGGTCCAAACTACTTACTGTAAAAGACAAAGTTCATATACATTAAATACTGAAGGCAATAAATCTATCAATTTGATAACTACTCTACAATGAGCGTTGTAAAAAACATTTTTTTATGTTAAACTGTTTTATTACAATAAAAATTATGTAGTTAGAGGTTATGTACTAAAAGCTAAAAATTTATTCGGTAAGTCCTAGCTACCAGATCGCACTAATGTTCTCATCAATGTGGGGTATTGATCAGACAAATATAAAATAGTTGGGCAAGCGAAATTTCTATCATAATGTTTACTCTGGATAATATGCTACGCCCAAAACGATTTTTTTTAGTTAATTTTATTTTCAAGTTTTTGCTTTTGTTGTTAGTTGATACTTCTCATTTTCTTTTCATAGTGATCTGTTACAGGGCAGGTCCGAAATAGCTTTTTAAAAAAAACTAAACAAAGGTCAAAAACAGACTAATTTAATGAAAGAAAATGACTAAAAATAGAATTGACAAAAACCTAGTGCCCACAACGAAGTCTGTAATAAGAATGTCTTTACCGGAATCGAATAATAATGCATGGATCAGTTTCAATGACGTATACCGCTCATTGCCTACTGCTGATCTAAGCATTATTATTTTATATGTACTTCATACATTAAATATTATAACATCCCCCCCGTTAAGATTGATCATACCGGGTAAAGGGATGATCAATTGAAAGTAAACGAATTGCTAACTGTAAAGACTTCGTTGAGAGTTACAAACATATTATTATTTAAACTAAGATTAAGCAACTATAACTGTAACTTATGTAAACTAGAAAATCCCGAAATATTATTATGAGATGATAGCATGTAAAGATATAAAGAATTCTTGATATAGTTTTAAGATATTAGCTATTTTAACTCACAGATTTAGAAATTACAATTAATTACTTTATAGCTTTGATTTAATTAAAATTTATGTTACTTACAATATTTAGATATAAGAGATACCAGTGCATTTAAATAATAATAATATAAATAGAACGTTTTAACTACGGCATTACATTTCTCTTCAAATTTGGCAACGACCTTGTGGAAATATTTGTATGATCGTCAAGGTCATCAGCTGACGAGTCCGTTGATGCATTAACAATGGTTGACACATTATGTCGAATAGAAGGAACAGGGGGTTGACTTACATAGTTCTTGTTATAGATTCTTACACAGCATCCCCGTCTCGGACAAATAACTCTCCTGGTCTTAAACAATAAATATAGTAACATTAAAATGGCTGTTATATAAGTGAGGGAAAGATAGCTGGCAGAATATTTCTCAAAGTGCGACGGTTCAGAGATTTTATTTAACTGTTTCTCGAACTCGTTCATCTGCACACTGGCTTTTACTAAAGACTCTAAATTGTTAAACTCGTTTAACTTAACTAATGGGATGTGACTTTTATTGAAATGTTGAGTATCGCAACATTCGTCGATTATATTAAAGTTAGATAAGACGGTAGTGACGTTGGAGGTGTAAGTGTCACTTGGGATAAACGTTAATGCCTTATAGTAGGCCTTGCAAGATTTTGGTAAATGTAATATTCCGGAACCGAACAAGACCTCATCTGTATTACTAAAATTTTCATTACAAATAACATGACATTTACCAGGTTCTGATTGAACAAAAATCCAACGATTACGACTGATCTTTTGGAAAACGTCTATCGAGCCACGCAAAACTCTTGTTTGGCAACTTTTTGGTAGCTTAGCAGATGCTTCTGTTAATAACGTAGTTTCACATGTCGGGTTTGCCATTGTCGAGTACACGTTACCTAGAGGACACACATAGCACTGACCTTTCACTTGTTTGCACGCACTGACACTCGCGAGCTGTGAGTAGAATAGTCTGTCCAGGGTTATTGCCAGGTATGGTTTATTCGGTGCAACTAAAGCATAAGTATCGGGAGTATTTAAATCTAATGGGACTGGAAATGGGATGATATGGTACAGGTTATAGAGCTGTGAAAGAACGAGCGGAATCTGTAAAATAAATACTAACTTATTGTCTTGGTAATAACATACGATATCACTAACAGTAATTATTTCATTAACGTTTACTAGCGATAAGGGTATAGGTAGCTCAGAGTGTTTAGGCATGTAGTTGATATGTAACTCGAGCTCCTTATACAGCTGCATGGGACTTAGTACAGTCGGGTGCAAAACGTTCATTTTACTAAATAATATTGCGTTATTAATATCATCTATATCGAAGGATAGAGTCATTATGATACTTTCTACCGAAGTTAATATGAGAGACAACTGTGACTTTAATTCTAATTTATCAGTAGTTTGACTTAACTTTTCGAATGCATTTTCTATAGTTATTAGGTTTTTGTTCAGACGATGTTCGTTATCTTTTACCTTAGACATAGTACTATTAAATGTAGATATAGTGGACTTAATTACATGTATGTTATCGCGCATTAATAACGTAAGTTCTTTTTCGTCTGACTGTACTTTATTAATAGCATTAGTGAACTTGATAGCGTCGTTAACATCTAAGGTGCCGAAGAATGTTTTTAATATAGAGCCACCGGCGTCAATTAGACCCCGTTTAGCACGTCTAGATTCTTTAATCTGAGTAAGATATGAAAGTGATGAGAACTTCTGAATATTACTGTTATGTAGAGCTTTCAAAGAACTTAATGAGTTATGACATTCGGTTTTAAGTTGGGAAGACAGAGTTGTGTTGCAATGTTTTGAAACGCGTTCGAGTAAGAACTCTATACTGTTTAAATGCGGTTGGATGTGACTTAAATCTACTGAGGTGACAACGTTCCAGTTATCATTGAGAAATTTGATGTCCAATAATTGGTCATAGTACAGTCCGGGACTTCCGAAAAGCTTTGATATAAACTGGCTACTGGAAACGGTTGTGAGGAACCTGGGGACAATAGAGATAGCTATGCTTTAAAAGGCGGGCTTGATTTCGTCATAGTGGTGACGAACATGTTTCCTATCGACTTGCACTGTGACTGTGTGGTTACCGTTTATCTTTATGATCTTGTAAGGGCCTTTCCATACGGGTAATAGAGCCTTATTTTGCTTATGATGGCATCGAATATATACCGAATCACCAATATTATACGTTATAGGGCGAGAATGTGAATCGTAATATTGTTTAGAACGTTCTTTAGAACGTTGGACGTTTTGCAATGCTTTTTGGCGACTATAATATAATCTATGATTGAGCGCTCGTACGTAATCAGTGTAAGTATTGTTATCTAGGCTATCGATAGACTTGGGAATATACGGTTTATGACCAAACATGAGTTCAAATGGAGAAAAATCCGTGGTTGTATGTATGTTTGAGTTATAAGCCAACATTGCTGTGTTCAGGTATAAATCCCATGTATGGGTATTGTCTTCTATATAGGAACGTAAATATTCTTTTAGGGTGGAATGACTTCTTTCTAAGGCACCACATGTTTGCGGATGGTATGGCGATGCGTAAATGTGTTTTATTCCGAATAGTCTCTCCAATTGTTTGAAAACATCAGAACAAAAGTTAGTGCCTTGGTCAGTGACTATATTACGCGGTATACCTAAGTGTGAGATATAGTGTACAAGACGTTGAGCAGTTTCTTGAGCGGAACAGGTTTGCATGGGATAGGCCTGGGAGTATTTCGTTAGATCGTCTTGTAGGGTCAAAATGAATTTGTAACTGTTAATTCTAGTTTCAGGTAAAGGACCTACTATATCGAGATAAAGTTTTTCGTTCGGCCTAGTGGCAGTTGAAGTAATAATCATTGGCGCTTTATTGGAGTGGCGTAAAGGTTTGTTGACTTGGCAAGATTTGCAACTCTTGACATAATTTTCTATATCTTGGCGCATATTTTTCCACCAATACTGAGATTTTAATCTATCGTACATGCGTGAAATACCTGGGTGTCCTGCAGAAGGTGAGTCATGGTTTTCTTTTAATATACGAGGAACTTCAACGGGCGTTGGGAATAGAATATTATTATGATATACGTGGATTTTAACACCCGTTTTGTGAAATATAAACCCTAAGATATTATATATTTTGGTAAACGATATCTTTGTGAAAGGATCTTGAAAATCAGAAATGGCAAATTCCTTTTCTTCTGAATACCAGGTAGTTATCATATCTCTATAATCTCTTAACATGTTAAAAATATCTTTGTAGGTCATTTCGTCGTAATGATGAACTCGTAAGAATAAATGGGTAAATACATGTTTATCGTTGGACGTACTTTGTCCCATAAATGACGTATGTGTTTCATATCAAATGGATCTTGAGAGCAAGACTAAACAATATAATTTATATATGTATTACTTGTGAGATAAATTTGCCAGACTGCCTCGTTGGTCTCGCGGCATAAATGTGCGCGGGGGATCGGGAGGTCCCGGGTTCGATTCCTGGGTCGGGCAGTGTTATTGGGTTTTTCTGTCACGAAATTCTCAGTAGCAGCACGGAGTCTGGAAATGTGCCCGGTACGGCAATAGGCTCGCCCCTTATTACGTGGGACTAAAGTATATCTGGCGAAAAGTGGGTGTAGAAATACACCTCTGCCTACTCCTTCGGGAATAAAAGGCGTGACGTTATGTATGTATGTATAAATTTTGTTTTCATGCGATGGTCGAGTCCATCTATTTATTTAAAAAGTTACTAATTACCGACTTGGTATTAGGTATATTGGATCTCATAAATTTTAACTCTCTCTTTTTTTGTCATATGTTAAAACTATCATTTTTAAACTGGCTACTGGGCTTCAGCTTTGTGCGCATGGACTACAACACACATAGTATTAAACATACTTTAAGCTTTTATGTAACTTTAATTATCTTTCAAGATTAAAAGAGGAGGGCGCAAAATTGCAAATTTTGGATTCCCAGACTCTATGCTATACTTTGTGGCATGCTATACATTACTATGAACACTTTTGTTATAAGGTTTCGACGAAATCGCGGCAAAATATCACCTGTGCCATACATAATTTTACTTTGAAGTCGACAAAATGTTTGGCATATAATAAATGGCAGCTGATATATTTCTACGTTTTCGGCAATAATAGGTATAATCACTCCTAGGGGGATTGCACTATACCAAGCATAACGTTGTATAGTATTTACTTTATTATTAAACTAGACTTCGCCCCCAGTTCCAGCCACGTAAATTATACACCCAAATCTTCTTCAGGTATTATACTATCTTTTGATGAAAATCAGACAGGATGAAAAGGGTACCTAATTTATTTTATAATAGTAGATACGTATAGCTCGTAGGGATAAAACATTCTAAATCACGAGTGGCTGTCAAAATTAATATATATTATGTAAGTACATTCACAGTAATTTGCCGACTGCCGAAGAAACGCCGCGTGTGTCTACTGCAGAATGGACGAGTATCTTGGGGTAACACTAGCTTGTATTGAAAAATAGTATCGTAGGAACAGGTTATAATAGCACGAGACAATCGTATACAAAGGAGAACGGATCCCCGCCGGCAATAACAATAATATGGGGATTTATTCGAGCACCGTGCCTCACTTACCGGATTTAACCGGGCCGGTCCCTTACACTGACCGGGGAAATGGAGCCGCTACCCGAACTATGTTTTATAAGTGGCCGGATCACGATCTCAAACACTGGCCGACCCATTTAACATAATCTAGCGTAGCCATAGCCCCTGTTCGCGAGATATTTCTATTTGTTTTATGATTTAGTAAAAACGTTTTTCTTAGATAGTCTATTCCTTTTTATCTGAAGTTAAGACTCTGAAAGCGTCCGTTATATATCTCACCGGATTCGTATAAAGAGGTTTTTGGAGTACGTCTTCGTTTTATCATAATATCTTTGTATATAGACGTTGTTTTATTGTCGCTTCACGTGAACAGCGCCGCCGCTACTTTATGCGAGCGACGAAGTCATTTATATAACTTTAATAAGTACCGGAGCGAAGTTCAAAGTTGAAACTGCGCGTTTCCATATTATTACTGTGTCATCTTACGGATTTATCTTCAAATATAACTGTAACGCGTAAAAATAAACCTGTACATAGTTACATATATATGATGTATAATTTCAAAGCAACAGAAACGTAAATATGAGCGTCGGAAGCGACTGAGTAAATGTTTACACTGATGTTCATCACATCTTTCTTAATAATAACTGGTTTATGTCGCTAGATTGATAGAATATGGACTTAAACCCGTTCGAGATAGAGTTGTCGATGGCTGCACCAGCGCTGCGCGTGTATTCCGACCACGGTATGACGACAAGTAAGGAACTTGGCTAAACTTTGGCACGTTTCACAAAAGTTACCAAATCGAATTTTTGTTGAGACTCGATTCGAAATACAGTTTTAATATTGGAAAATATTGTTTTATACACTTTAAGAAACGCTCCTAGTCTTACTACGACAATCTTGACATAATCATTGCTGGCTGAGACAATAGCCTTGCAGGAATTGGTTGTTCAACGTAACTCTCAACAAATCTATGCACTTGCTCTCCGAATAGATATAATTGAAATCTCACGACAAGTTTTTTCATAATAATGTTATTTTTCTGAAATTTAATTAAGTGAAGATCTCAAGGTTTCTAACTACTAAAGTGCCAATAGCCGAATATTAAAAACTACGGGTAGGTATATCATGAAGACTCAAAGATGATAGCAGTTGCCGTCTTTCTATGTGTAGGTATAAACGTTTATTAGCCTATGTAAAAAAATATTTATCTTTTCCTACGTCGCAAAAGCAAAATTTATAACGTATTCTATCTCGTCCACCACCCTGCCCAATACCCCATTAGATTTGATATTTCATAGTTGAATGAATGACTGTAATAAATTGTCATTGTCCTCACATAAGCTCTGTTGATAGTATCAGGTATCTCGCCGTTATTTTAGACAAATACCTAAACTATAAACCTCAGGTTGAAGCACTGACGTCTAGAGTTCGCAAGTTTATATTTATATCGCTTCGTTACGTTGCTAATATTACAATTATACGTAGTGCTTACTATGCCCTCTGCAAATATATAATATCTTATTGTATTTCTATCTGGGGAGGCACTCATAAAACAACTCTCAAATCTTTGGAGATTGCTCATAGAGCAGTTTTAAAAGTAGCCACGTTTCGTCCTATCTTGTACCCGACTGAAGATTTATATAGAAACTGGAACATTCTAAATGTCCGACAAATTTTCGTTTTTCACACGGTAATGTTGCAACATCGCAGGACTCCATATAAACAATCTTCCAAGCGCCGCAGGGATAACATCTGTATTATACCTAGAATGCATGTTTCTTTCATTAAAAGATTTTTCTATTATCTGGGACATTACCTCTACAACCAGATAAACAGGCACATTTATATATATAACTTACCTAGTCATGATTGTAAGTCGGCCGTCCTAAATTACCTAATGCATAAAAATTACGATGAGACAGAAAATATGCTAATCGCTTTGTCCTGAGATATAGCTTTTATTTGCCTTTTTGGATACGGTCGCATACACTCACACACACACACAAACACTCACATACATGCGCACACGAGACACACACACACCAACTTATAAATTTTAGCATAATATCTCCACCTATTGTCTAAATAATGCATGTTATTTCATACAAAAAGTGTTAAAACTGTAGTTACATACCTTCTTTTATATTGCAACTAGTGTGTAGTTAAATATTATGTATTTTTATTAACGCGGGATTGGAGCTGTTTATCTTTAATACAGGCTAATTCATAGCCTAGCTAGGAAAACAGTAAGCTATCCACTATTTTGTGTAGTAAACTACTTCACAGATACTGTAACTACTTACCGTTCCATGTAATGTACTACAATGATTTACTTGGCAATAAAAATATTATTATTATTATTTAGGTCAGGATTAGAATGCTAAGTACACCCTATACTGTCCATGTACCTATAGTTCATTATAAGTTAATCATTTAAACAGTATTATTAAGTAAGTTCCCAGCTTTCCTTTGTCGAGTTCTTCTTCGCATTTTAAGTATAAAATACTTTTTTCAGAATCGAAGCGTCTGACTTTTATGAGGTCTTTGTTAGTGTCTCTATAAATGTTCTCCAATCTCTCTTCATAACTAGTTGTACAAGTTCTCAACGGCATTCCGGAAACTTGAAAATCAAATAACTTGGTAGCAAGGAATCGAATGCAATAAACTACAAGTGGAATAATTGAAAAAGTTCCGTTTTAAACGGTCCTACTCTAGTGAACAACAGTTTAGTTGAAGTTTATCGTTGGCAAATCGCAGCGGTGCCGCAGCGGTCGGCTGCGACAGCAGAACTGAATTAAGACAGCTAGACAGTAGCGAGTAGGTGAACTAGTTGACCCCGATGTAGAGTTGCGTAGAGCTATGTAGAGCACCGCTGACCTCGACACTATCGATATCTCCAATGTTCGATGTTTCATCTTTAGTTTATCTGTTTATATGTTATACGTTGACACTGAAGGATAACGAGGTCAATACGAATATATTTCACTAGATGATGCCCGCGGTTACACCCGCGTTATTTAAGGCTACTGCTCCGCTCCCGTGGCACGTAGCGTGATGTTATATAGCCTATAGCCTTCCTCGATAAATTACTAATCTAACACAAAAGAGTTTTTCAAATCGGACCTGTAGTTCCTAACATTAGCGCGTGTAACCAAACAAACAAACAAGCAAACAAACAAACGAACTCTTCAGATTTAAATATAAGTATTAGATTGGCTTTGTGGATGTCACATTTGCTTGACTTTCTAGTAGGTTTTCTAAGTATAAATGGTCAAGTGATGAGAGTAAATGTTTATAGCGCGTTTCATGATGTTCGACGTTAGTCATCTTTGTAGTTCCACCGTTGTCGATTAGATGTCGCTATCGTGTAATTTGTCATCGTCCGATAGATGACGTCATTAAGGTTTCATGTGAAACAAACTGTGTACGTACTGGAGTGCGAATTTTTAAATAGAAGTGTATTTTTCTAGGCTTTAAATAAAATTGAATTTAGCCTCGCTTTGTTGATTTAATTCTTATCATTGTTGAAACGCATATATTTTTTGTTGTAGGTTTTGACTATATTGATTTTGAAATCTTAATATATAAAATCCTTGCGTTACTGACTGACTGACAGACACGCTACAGCCGAAGCTATTGGGCGCAGGAAGCTGAAATATAGCATGTATGTTCCTTGGGGACCGTAGGAGTGCACCAAGAAGGGATTTCTCAATCAAGAAATTCCCACGGGATCGGCCAAAACGGGTAAATTAAAAAAAAATGCAGGCGTAGCTGCTGGCGTCCTCTAGTGAAATTATATGACAAGAGAAATATACATACAATGATTAAAGTCCTTACGTTAGCAAATCAAAGTCCCCTTTGATTTGCTAACGTAAGGTGCCTGTGTCCAATTTGTTTAATTTATTTTCATTGCATTTCCCATGCGTGCTCTATATAATCTTGTTAGTATGTCCAGTGATTCTACATCCACGTGGTTACAAGTTGGCGGGAGTAGAACGGGATAAGTTTCTATTGTCGGTCGCTTGCAGCGCTCACAATACAAAGTAAACGCTCGCTATGCGCGTTGTTTTGGTGGCCCAATGTGTCAACTGTTAGCTCCGATGAACATATATTTAGTTAACTGTTATGGATATTTTTTATTGGCCGATAACTCAGTCATGATACCACAGACTGAGAGCATCTGATTGCGACAATCAATATAAAATACCTACATTGGGACAACCTGCATACGGTCATCTAATACCAAATTAGGCTAGGCAAATAACTAACTTAACTGAGAAACATAATAAATAGTCGTGTTCATTCACACAAATATTTGGATGGGTGCGAGTCGAATTCGAACGACTTTCGGCGTAACGTCAGCATCACTTATCACTTAACCAGTAAGTCAGAAAGATATTAAAATTTGTTTTATAACTCGGATGTTAGCCCGGATTCCAGTCACTGATTTTTTGTCCATAATCAGTCAAATGTGAGGTGTCTCACCGCTTTTCTTTAATGACCGCTGCGTGAATATACCAAGACGAATCTCTGGCAGTTATAAGAAGATAAAGACACCATCGATACAGTTAAACAATATTTCTAATTATCAGCCGGTATAACTCCTCGCCTTATAATCGTGCTATAATTAAAAGCAATAACCTCGTTAGTTATATCCAAGAGGCGCTCAGGACGCATCATATGCTAATTTTAATACGTTTTATTTGTTGGAAGATGTTTTACTTTGCTATGATAAAGTAATTAGCGCAAGGGTACGGGTCCTTGAGGGCGGGTTACTCCTAATGGTACGAATTGTGTTGATAAAGCAGTTATATATACAGTTAATGGTTTGTCAATTTCCGGGTTCATTTGTATGTGAATTAAATACAGTTCTTCGTAAATATGAATGTTATCGGCGACTTTTGGCGTTATGTATGATGACGTTTTGTCTGGGACTACAAATGTTTGATATATGGTAAAACTAGACATTTTATGTTACTATGTGTGAATTGAACTCTCAAAAGTAATTAAGAACATAATTGCGTTATCTTTGTTAATTACCTCTATTGGTACAGTATCTATGACAGTACTTATACAGTCTCTAAGCTTTATGAAAAATTTAAGATAATTCATAATTATTCAGAACTAGCTTTCGCCCGCGGCTTCGCCCGCATGAATGTGAAATAAAGAGTTGCCTTTGTACTTCCCCAGGCTTCAGACTATCAAATTTCATCTCAAACGGATCTGCACATTAGCCGTGTAGCATACATATAAACAGGTCCAAACTACTTACTGTAAAAGACAAAGTTCATATACATTAAATACTGAAGGCAATAAATCTATCAATTTGATAACTACTCTACAATGAGCGTTGTAAAAAACATTTTTTTATGTTAAACTGTTTTATTACAATAAAAATTATGTAGTTAGAGGTTATGTACTAAAAGCTAAAAATTTATTCGGTAAGTCCTAGCTACCAGATCGCACTAATGTTCTCATCAATGTGGGGTATTGATCAGACAAATATAAAATAGTTGGGCAAGCGAAATTTCTATCATAATGTTTACTCTGGATAATATGCTACGCCCAAAACGATTTTTTTTAGTTAATTTTATTTTCAAGTTTTTGCTTTTGTTGTTAGTTGATACTTCTCATTTTCTTTTCATAGTGATCTGTTACAGGGCAGGTCCGAAATAGCTTTTTAAAAAAAACTAAACAAAGGTCAAAAACAGACTAATTTAATGAAAGAAAATGACTAAAAATAGAATTGACAAAAACCTAGTGCCCACAACGAAGTCTGTAATAAGAATGTCTTTACCGGAATCGAATAATAATGCATGGATCAGTTTCAATGACGTATACCGCTCATTGCCTACTGCTGATCTAAGCATTATTATTTTATATGTACTTCATACATTAAATATTATAACATCCCCCCCGTTAAGATTGATCATACCGGGTAAAGGGATGATCAATTGAAAGTAAACGAATTGCTAACTGTAAAGACTTCGTTGAGAGTTACAAACATATTATTATTTAAACTAAGATTAAGCAACTATAACTGTAACTTATGTAAACTAGAAAATCCCGAAATATTATTATGAGATGATAGCATGTAAAGATATAAAGAATTCTTGATATAGTTTTAAGATATTAGCTATTTTAACTCACAGATTTAGAAATTACAATTAATTACTTTATAGCTTTGATTTAATTAAAATTTATGTTACTTACAATATTTAGATATAAGAGATACCAGTGCATTTAAATAATAATAATATAAATAGAACGTTTTAACTACGGCATTACATTTCTCTTCAAATTTGGCAACGACCTTGTGGAAATATTTGTATGATCGTCAAGGTCATCAGCTGACGAGTCCGTTGATGCATTAACAATGGTTGACACATTATGTCGAATAGAAGGAACAGGGGGTTGACTTACATAGTTCTTGTTATAGATTCTTACACAGCATCCCCGTCTCGGACAAATAACTCTCCTGGTCTTAAACAATAAATATAGTAACATTAAAATGGCTGTTATATAAGTGAGGGAAAGATAGCTGGCAGAATATTTCTCAAAGTGCGACGGTTCAGAGATTTTATTTAACTGTTTCTCGAACTCGTTCATCTGCACACTGGCTTTTACTAAAGACTCTAAATTGTTAAACTCGTTTAACTTAACTAATGGGATGTGACTTTTATTGAAATGTTGAGTATCGCAACATTCGTCGATTATATTAAAGTTAGATAAGACGGTAGTGACGTTGGAGGTGTAAGTGTCACTTGGGATAAACGTTAATGCCTTATAGTAGGCCTTGCAAGATTTTGGTAAATGTAATATTCCGGAACCGAACAAGACCTCATCTGTATTACTAAAATTTTCATTACAAATAACATGACATTTACCAGGTTCTGATTGAACAAAAATCCAACGATTACGACTGATCTTTTGGAAAACGTCTATCGAGCCACGCAAAACTCTTGTTTGGCAACTTTTTGGTAGCTTAGCAGATGCTTCTGTTAATAACGTAGTTTCACATGTCGGGTTTGCCATTGTCGAGTACACGTTACCTAGAGGACACACATAGCACTGACCTTTCACTTGTTTGCACGCACTGACACTCGCGAGCTGTGAGTAGAATAGTCTGTCCAGGGTTATTGCCAGGTATGGTTTATTCGGTGCAACTAAAGCATAAGTATCGGGAGTATTTAAATCTAATGGGACTGGAAATGGGATGATATGGTACAGGTTATAGAGCTGTGAAAGAACGAGCGGAATCTGTAAAATAAATACTAACTTATTGTCTTGGTAATAACATACGATATCACTAACAGTAATTATTTCATTAACGTTTACTAGCGATAAGGGTATAGGTAGCTCAGAGTGTTTAGGCATGTAGTTGATATGTAACTCGAGCTCCTTATACAGCTGCATGGGACTTAGTACAGTCGGGTGCAAAACGTTCATTTTACTAAATAATATTGCGTTATTAATATCATCTATATCGAAGGATAGAGTCATTATGATACTTTCTACCGAAGTTAATATGAGAGACAACTGTGACTTTAATTCTAATTTATCAGTAGTTTGACTTAACTTTTCGAATGCATTTTCTATAGTTATTAGGTTTTTGTTCAGACGATGTTCGTTATCTTTTACCTTAGACATAGTACTATTAAATGTAGATATAGTGGACTTAATTACATGTATGTTATCGCGCATTAATAACGTAAGTTCTTTTTCGTCTGACTGTACTTTATTAATAGCATTAGTGAACTTGATAGCGTCGTTAACATCTAAGGTGCCGAAGAATGTTTTTAATATAGAGCCACCGGCGTCAATTAGACCCCGTTTAGCACGTCTAGATTCTTTAATCTGAGTAAGATATGAAAGTGATGAGAACTTCTGAATATTACTGTTATGTAGAGCTTTCAAAGAACTTAATGAGTTATGACATTCGGTTTTAAGTTGGGAAGACAGAGTTGTGTTGCAATGTTTTGAAACGCGTTCGAGTAAGAACTCTATACTGTTTAAATGCGGTTGGATGTGACTTAAATCTACTGAGGTGACAACGTTCCAGTTATCATTGAGAAATTTGATGTCCAATAATTGGTCATAGTACAGTCCGGGACTTCCGAAAAGCTTTGATATAAACTGGCTACTGGAAACGGTTGTGAGGAACCTGGGGACAATAGAGATAGCTATGCTTTAAAAGGCGGGCTTGATTTCGTCATAGTGGTGACGAACATGTTTCCTATCGACTTGCACTGTGACTGTGTGGTTACCGTTTATCTTTATGATCTTGTAAGGGCCTTTCCATACGGGTAATAGAGCCTTATTTTGCTTATGATGGCATCGAATATATACCGAATCACCAATATTATACGTTATAGGGCGAGAATGTGAATCGTAATATTGTTTAGAACGTTCTTTAGAACGTTGGACGTTTTGCAATGCTTTTTGGCGACTATAATATAATCTATGATTGAGCGCTCGTACGTAATCAGTGTAAGTATTGTTATCTAGGCTATCGATAGACTTGGGAATATACGGTTTATGACCAAACATGAGTTCAAATGGAGAAAAATCCGTGGTTGTATGTATGTTTGAGTTATAAGCCAACATTGCTGTGTTCAGGTATAAATCCCATGTATGGGTATTGTCTTCTATATAGGAACGTAAATATTCTTTTAGGGTGGAATGACTTCTTTCTAAGGCACCACATGTTTGCGGATGGTATGGCGATGCGTAAATGTGTTTTATTCCGAATAGTCTCTCCAATTGTTTGAAAACATCAGAACAAAAGTTAGTGCCTTGGTCAGTGACTATATTACGCGGTATACCTAAGTGTGAGATATAGTGTACAAGACGTTGAGCAGTTTCTTGAGCGGAACAGGTTTGCATGGGATAGGCCTGGGAGTATTTCGTTAGATCGTCTTGTAGGGTCAAAATGAATTTGTAACTGTTAATTCTAGTTTCAGGTAAAGGACCTACTATATCGAGATAAAGTTTTTCGTTCGGCCTAGTGGCAGTTGAAGTAATAATCATTGGCGCTTTATTGGAGTGGCGTAAAGGTTTGTTGACTTGGCAAGATTTGCAACTCTTGACATAATTTTCTATATCTTGGCGCATATTTTTCCACCAATACTGAGATTTTAATCTATCGTACATGCGTGAAATACCTGGGTGTCCTGCAGAAGGTGAGTCATGGTTTTCTTTTAATATACGAGGAACTTCAACGGGCGTTGGGAATAGAATATTATTATGATATACGTGGATTTTAACACCCGTTTTGTGAAATATAAACCCTAAGATATTATATATTTTGGTAAACGATATCTTTGTGAAAGGATCTTGAAAATCAGAAATGGCAAATTCCTTTTCTTCTGAATACCAGGTAGTTATCATATCTCTATAATCTCTTAACATGTTAAAAATATCTTTGTAGGTCATTTCGTCGTAATGATGAACTCGTAAGAATAAATGGGTAAATACATGTTTATCGTTGGACGTACTTTGTCCCATAAATGACGTATGTGTTTCATATCAAATGGATCTTGAGAGCAAGACTAAACAATATAATTTATATATGTATTACTTGTGAGATAAATTTGCCAGACTGCCTCGTTGGTCTCGCGGCATAAATGTGCGCGGGGGATCGGGAGGTCCCGGGTTCGATTCCTGGGTCGGGCAGTGTTATTGGGTTTTTCTGTCACGAAATTCTCAGTAGCAGCACGGAGTCTGGAAATGTGCCCGGTACGGCAATAGGCTCGCCCCTTATTACGTGGGACTAAAGTATATCTGGCGAAAAGTGGGTGTAGAAATACACCTCTGCCTACTCCTTCGGGAATAAAAGGCGTGACGTTATGTATGTATGTATAAATTTTGTTTTCATGCGATGGTCGAGTCCATCTATTTATTTAAAAAGTTACTAATTACCGACTTGGTATTAGGTATATTGGATCTCATAAATTTTAACTCTCTCTTTTTTTGTCATATGTTAAAACTATCATTTTTAAACTGGCTACTGGGCTTCAGCTTTGTGCGCATGGACTACAACACACATAGTATTAAACATACTTTAAGCTTTTATGTAACTTTAATTATCTTTCAAGATTAAAAGAGGAGGGCGCAAAATTGCAAATTTTGGATTCCCAGACTCTATGCTATACTTTGTGGCATGCTATACATTACTATGAACACTTTTGTTATAAGGTTTCGACGAAATCGCGGCAAAATATCACCTGTGCCATACATAATTTTACTTTGAAGTCGACAAAATGTTTGGCATATAATAAATGGCAGCTGATATATTTCTACGTTTTCGGCAATAATAGGTATAATCACTCCTAGGGGGATTGCACTATACCAAGCATAACGTTGTATAGTATTTACTTTATTATTAAACTAGACTTCGCCCCCAGTTCCAGCCACGTAAATTATACACCCAAATCTTCTTCAGGTATTATACTATCTTTTGATGAAAATCAGACAGGATGAAAAGGGTACCTAATTTATTTTATAATAGTAGATACGTATAGCTCGTAGGGATAAAACATTCTAAATCACGAGTGGCTGTCAAAATTAATATATATTATGTAAGTACATTCACAGTAATTTGCCGACTGCCGAAGAAACGCCGCGTGTGTCTACTGCAGAATGGACGAGTATCTTGGGGTAACACTAGCTTGTATTGAAAAATAGTATCGTAGGAACAGGTTATAATAGCACGAGACAATCGTATACAAAGGAGAACGGATCCCCGCCGGCAATAACAATAATATGGGGATTTATTCGAGCACCGTGCCTCACTTACCGGATTTAACCGGGCCGGTCCCTTACACTGACCGGGGAAATGGAGCCGCTACCCGAACTATGTTTTATAAGTGGCCGGATCACGATCTCAAACACTGGCCGACCCATTTAACATAATCTAGCGTAGCCATAGCCCCTGTTCGCGAGATATTTCTATTTGTTTTATGATTTAGTAAAAACGTTTTTCTTAGATAGTCTATTCCTTTTTATCTGAAGTTAAGACTCTGAAAGCGTCCGTTATATATCTCACCGGATTCGTATAAAGAGGTTTTTGGAGTACGTCTTCGTTTTATCATAATATCTTTGTATATAGACGTTGTTTTATTGTCGCTTCACGTGAACAGCGCCGCCGCTACTTTATGCGAGCGACGAAGTCATTTATATAACTTTAATAAGTACCGGAGCGAAGTTCAAAGTTGAAACTGCGCGTTTCCATATTATTACTGTGTCATCTTACGGATTTATCTTCAAATATAACTGTAACGCGTAAAAATAAACCTGTACATAGTTACATATATATGATGTATAATTTCAAAGCAACAGAAACGTAAATATGAGCGTCGGAAGCGACTGAGTAAATGTTTACACTGATGTTCATCACATCTTTCTTAATAATAACTGGTTTATGTCGCTAGATTGATAGAATATGGACTTAAACCCGTTCGAGATAGAGTTGTCGATGGCTGCACCAGCGCTGCGCGTGTATTCCGACCACGGTATGACGACAAGTAAGGAACTTGGCTAAACTTTGGCACGTTTCACAAAAGTTACCAAATCGAATTTTTGTTGAGACTCGATTCGAAATACAGTTTTAATATTGGAAAATATTGTTTTATACACTTTAAGAAACGCTCCTAGTCTTACTACGACAATCTTGACATAATCATTGCTGGCTGAGACAATAGCCTTGCAGGAATTGGTTGTTCAACGTAACTCTCAACAAATCTATGCACTTGCTCTCCGAATAGATATAATTGAAATCTCACGACAAGTTTTTTCATAATAATGTTATTTTTCTGAAATTTAATTAAGTGAAGATCTCAAGGTTTCTAACTACTAAAGTGCCAATAGCCGAATATTAAAAACTACGGGTAGGTATATCATGAAGACTCAAAGATGATAGCAGTTGCCGTCTTTCTATGTGTAGGTATAAACGTTTATTAGCCTATGTAAAAAAATATTTATCTTTTCCTACGTCGCAAAAGCAAAATTTATAACGTATTCTATCTCGTCCACCACCCTGCCCAATACCCCATTAGATTTGATATTTCATAGTTGAATGAATGACTGTAATAAATTGTCATTGTCCTCACATAAGCTCTGTTGATAGTATCAGGTATCTCGCCGTTATTTTAGACAAATACCTAAACTATAAACCTCAGGTTGAAGCACTGACGTCTAGAGTTCGCAAGTTTATATTTATATCGCTTCGTTACGTTGCTAATATTACAATTATACGTAGTGCTTACTATGCCCTCTGCAAATATATAATATCTTATTGTATTTCTATCTGGGGAGGCACTCATAAAACAACTCTCAAATCTTTGGAGATTGCTCATAGAGCAGTTTTAAAAGTAGCCACGTTTCGTCCTATCTTGTACCCGACTGAAGATTTATATAGAAACTGGAACATTCTAAATGTCCGACAAATTTTCGTTTTTCACACGGTAATGTTGCAACATCGCAGGACTCCATATAAACAATCTTCCAAGCGCCGCAGGGATAACATCTGTATTATACCTAGAATGCATGTTTCTTTCATTAAAAGATTTTTCTATTATCTGGGACATTACCTCTACAACCAGATAAACAGGCACATTTATATATATAACTTACCTAGTCATGATTGTAAGTCGGCCGTCCTAAATTACCTAATGCATAAAAATTACGATGAGACAGAAAATATGCTAATCGCTTTGTCCTGAGATATAGCTTTTATTTGCCTTTTTGGATACGGTCGCATACACTCACACACACACACAAACACTCACATACATGCGCACACGAGACACACACACACCAACTTATAAATTTTAGCATAATATCTCCACCTATTGTCTAAATAATGCATGTTATTTCATACAAAAAGTGTTAAAACTGTAGTTACATACCTTCTTTTATATTGCAACTAGTGTGTAGTTAAATATTATGTATTTTTATTAACGCGGGATTGGAGCTGTTTATCTTTAATACAGGCTAATTCATAGCCTAGCTAGGAAAACAGTAAGCTATCCACTATTTTGTGTAGTAAACTACTTCACAGATACTGTAACTACTTACCGTTCCATGTAATGTACTACAATGATTTACTTGGCAATAAAAATATTATTATTATTATTTAGGTCAGGATTAGAATGCTAAGTACACCCTATACTGTCCATGTACCTATAGTTCATTATAAGTTAATCATTTAAACAGTATTATTAAGTAAGTTCCCAGCTTTCCTTTGTCGAGTTCTTCTTCGCATTTTAAGTATAAAATACTTTTTTCAGAATCGAAGCGTCTGACTTTTATGAGGTCTTTGTTAGTGTCTCTATAAATGTTCTCCAATCTCTCTTCATAACTAGTTGTACAAGTTCTCAACGGCATTCCGGAAACTTGAAAATCAAATAACTTGGTAGCAAGGAATCGAATGCAATAAACTACAAGTGGAATAATTGAAAAAGTTCCGTTTTAAACGGTCCTACTCTAGTGAACAACAGTTTAGTTGAAGTTTATCGTTGGCAAATCGCAGCGGTGCCGCAGCGGTCGGCTGCGACAGCAGAACTGAATTAAGACAGCTAGACAGTAGCGAGTAGGTGAACTAGTTGACCCCGATGTAGAGTTGCGTAGAGCTATGTAGAGCACCGCTGACCTCGACACTATCGATATCTCCAATGTTCGATGTTTCATCTTTAGTTTATCTGTTTATATGTTATACGTTGACACTGAAGGATAACGAGGTCAATACGAATATATTTCACTAGATGATGCCCGCGGTTACACCCGCGTTATTTAAGGCTACTGCTCCGCTCCCGTGGCACGTAGCGTGATGTTATATAGCCTATAGCCTTCCTCGATAAATTACTAATCTAACACAAAAGAGTTTTTCAAATCGGACCTGTAGTTCCTAACATTAGCGCGTGTAACCAAACAAACAAACAAGCAAACAAACAAACGAACTCTTCAGATTTAAATATAAGTATTAGATTGGCTTTGTGGATGTCACATTTGCTTGACTTTCTAGTAGGTTTTCTAAGTATAAATGGTCAAGTGATGAGAGTAAATGTTTATAGCGCGTTTCATGATGTTCGACGTTAGTCATCTTTGTAGTTCCACCGTTGTCGATTAGATGTCGCTATCGTGTAATTTGTCATCGTCCGATAGATGACGTCATTAAGGTTTCATGTGAAACAAACTGTGTACGTACTGGAGTGCGAATTTTTAAATAGAAGTGTATTTTTCTAGGCTTTAAATAAAATTGAATTTAGCCTCGCTTTGTTGATTTAATTCTTATCATTGTTGAAACGCATATATTTTTTGTTGTAGGTTTTGACTGTATTGATTTTGAAATCTTAATATATAAAATCCTTGCGTTACTGACTGACTGACAGACACGCTACAGCCGAAGCTATTGGGCGCAGGAAGCTGAAATATAGCATGTATGTTCCTTGGGGACCGTAGGAGTGCACCAAGAAGGGATTTCTCAATCAAGAAATTCCCACGGGATCGGCCAAAACGGGTAAATTAAAAAAAAATGCAGGCGTAGCTGCTGGCGTCCTCTAGTGAAATTATATGACAAGAGAAATATACATACAATGATTAAAGTCCTTACGTTAGCAAATCAAAGTCCCCTTTGATTTGCTAACGTAAGGTGCCTGTGTCCAATTTGTTTAATTTATTTTCATTGCATTTCCCATGCGTGCTCTATATAATCTTGTTAGTATGTCCAGTGATTCTACATCCACGTGGTTACAAGTTGGCGGGAGTAGAACGGGATAAGTTTCTATTGTCGGTCGCTTGCAGCGCTCACAATACAAAGTAAACGCTCGCTATGCGCGTTGTTTTGGTGGCCCAATGTGTCAACTGTTAGCTCCGATGAACATATATTTAGTTAACTGTTATGGATATTTTTTATTGGCCGATAACTCAGTCATGATACCACAGACTGAGAGCATCTGATTGCGACAATCAATATAAAATACCTACATTGGGACAACCTGCATACGGTCATCTAATACCAAATTAGGCTAGGCAAATAACTAACTTAACTGAGAAACATAATAAATAGTCGTGTTCATTCACACAAATATTTGGATGGGTGCGAGTCGAATTCGAACGACTTTCGGCGTAACGTCAGCATCACTTATCACTTAACCAGTAAGTCAGAAAGATATTAAAATTTGTTTTATAACTCGGATGTTAGCCCGGATTCCAGTCACTGATTTTTTGTCCATAATCAGTCAAATGTGAGGTGTCTCACCGCTTTTCTTTAATGACCGCTGCGTGAATATACCAAGACGAATCTCTGGCAGTTATAAGAAGATAAAGACACCATCGATACAGTTAAACAATATTTCTAATTATCAGCCGGTATAACTCCTCGCCTTATAATCGTGCTATAATTAAAAGCAATAACCTCGTTAGTTATATCCAAGAGGCGCTCAGGACGCATCATATGCTAATTTTAATACGTTTTATTTGTTGGAAGATGTTTTACTTTGCTATGATAAAGTAATTAGCGCAAGGGTACGGGTCCTTGAGGGCGGGTTACTCCTAATGGTACGAATTGTGTTGATAAAGCAGTTATATATACAGTTAATGGTTTGTCAATTTCCGGGTTCATTTGTATGTGAATTAAATACAGTTCTTCGTAAATATGAATGTTATCGGCGACTTTTGGCGTTATGTATGATGACGTTTTGTCTGGGACTACAAATGTTTGATATATGGTAAAACTAGACATTTTATGTTACTATGTGTGAATTGAACTCTCAAAAGTAATTAAGAACATAATTGCGTTATCTTTGTTAATTACCTCTATTGGTACAGTATCTATGACAGTACTTATACAGTCTCTAAGCTTTATGAAAAATTTAAGATAATTCATAATTATTCAGAACTAGCTTTCGCCCGCGGCTTCGCCAGCATGAATGTGAAATAAAGAGTTGCCTTTGTACTTCCCCAGGCTTCAGACTATCAAATTTCATCTCAAACGGATCTGCACATTAGCCGTGTAGCATACATATAAACAGGTCCAAACTACTTACTGTAAAAGACAAAGTTCATATACATTAAATACTGAAGGCAATAAATCTATCAATTTGATAACTACTCTACAATGAGCGTTGTAAAAAACATTTTTTTATGTTAAACTGTTTTATTACAATAAAAATTATGTAGTTAGAGGTTATGTACTAAAAGCTAAAAATTTATTCGGTAAGTCCTAGCTACCAGATCGCACTAATGTTCTCATCAATGTGGGGTATTGATCAGACAAATATAAAATAGTTGGGCAAGCGAAATTTCTATCATAATGTTTACTCTGGATAATATGCTACGCCCAAAACGATTTTTTTTAGTTAATTTTATTTTCAAGTTTTTGCTTTTGTTGTTAGTTGATACTTCTCATTTTCTTTTCATAGTGATCTGTTACAGGGCAGGTCCGAAATAGCTTTTTAAAAAAAACTCAAAGGTCAAAAACAGACTAATTTAATGAAAGAAAATGACTAAAAATAGAATTGACAAAAACCTAGTGCCCACAACGAAGTCTGTAATAAGAATGTCTTTACCGGAATCGAATAATAATGCATGGATCAGTTTCAATGACGTATACCGCTCATTGCCTACTGCTGATCTAAGCATTATTATTTTATATGTACTTCATACATTAAATATTATAACATCCCCCCCGTTAAGATTGATCATACCGGGTAAAGGGATGATCAATTGAAAGTAAACGAATTGCTAACTGTAAAGACTTCGTTGAGAGTTACAAACATATTATTATTTAAACTAAGATTAAGCAACTATAACTGTAACTTATGTAAACTAGAAAATCCCGAAATATTATTATGAGATGATAGCATGTAAAGATATAAAGAATTCTTGATATAGTTTTAAGATATTAGCTATTTTAACTCACAGATTTAGAAATTACAATTAATTACTTTATAGCTTTGATTTAATTAAAATTTATGTTACTTACAATATTTAGATATAAGAGATACCAGTGCATTTAAATAATAATAATATAAATAGAACGTTTTAACTACGGCATTACATTTCTCTTCAAATTTGGCAACGACCTTGTGGAAATATTTGTATGATCGTCAAGGTCATCAGCTGACGAGTCCGTTGATGCATTAACAATGGTTGACACATTATGTCGAATAGAAGGAACAGGGGGTTGACTTACATAGTTCTTGTTATAGATTCTTACACAGCATCCCCGTCTCGGACAAATAACTCTCCTGGTCTTAAACAATAAATATAGTAACATTAAAATGGCTGTTATATAAGTGAGGGAAAGATAGCTGGCAGAATATTTCTCAAAGTGCGACGGTTCAGAGATTTTATTTAACTGTTTCTCGAACTCGTTCATCTGCACACTGGCTTTTACTAAAGACTCTAAATTGTTAAACTCGTTTAACTTAACTAATGGGATGTGACTTTTATTGAAATGTTGAGTATCGCAACATTCGTCGATTATATTAAAGTTAGATAAGACGGTAGTGACGTTGGAGGTGTAAGTGTCACTTGGGATAAACGTTAATGCCTTATAGTAGGCCTTGCAAGATTTTGGTAAATGTAATATTCCGGAACCGAACAAGACCTCATCTGTATTACTAAAATTTTCATTACAAATAACATGACATTTACCAGGTTCTGATTGAACAAAAATCCAACGATTACGACTGATCTTTTGGAAAACGTCTATCGAGCCACGCAAAACTCTTGTTTGGCAACTTTTTGGTAGCTTAGCAGATGCTTCTGTTAATAACGTAGTTTCACATGTCGGGTTTGCCATTGTCGAGTACACGTTACCTAGAGGACACACATAGCACTGACCTTTCACTTGTTTGCACGCACTGACACTCGCGAGCTGTGAGTAGAATAGTCTGTCCAGGGTTATTGCCAGGTATGGTTTATTCGGTGCAACTAAAGCATAAGTATCGGGAGTATTTAAATCTAATGGGACTGGAAATGGGATGATATGGTACAGGTTATAGAGCTGTGAAAGAACGAGCGGAATCTGTAAAATAAATACTAACTTATTGTCTTGGTAATAACATACGATATCACTAACAGTAATTATTTCATTAACGTTTACTAGCGATAAGGGTATAGGTAGCTCAGAGTGTTTAGGCATGTAGTTGATATGTAACTCGAGCTCCTTATACAGCTGCATGGGACTTAGTACAGTCGGGTGCAAAACGTTCATTTTACTAAATAATATTGCGTTATTAATATCATCTATATCGAAGGATAGAGTCATTATGATACTTTCTACCGAAGTTAATATGAGAGACAACTGTGACTTTAATTCTAATTTATCAGTAGTTTGACTTAACTTTTCGAATGCATTTTCTATAGTTATTAGGTTTTTGTTCAGACGATGTTCGTTATCTTTTACCTTAGACATAGTACTATTAAATGTAGATATAGTGGACTTAATTACATGTATGTTATCGCGCATTAATAACGTAAGTTCTTTTTCGTCTGACTGTACTTTATTAATAGCATTAGTGAACTTGATAGCGTCGTTAACATCTAAGGTGCCGAAGAATGTTTTTAATATAGAGCCACCGGCGTCAATTAGACCCCGTTTAGCACGTCTAGATTCTTTAATCTGAGTAAGATATGAAAGTGATGAGAACTTCTGAATATTACTGTTATGTAGAGCTTTCAAAGAACTTAATGAGTTATGACATTCGGTTTTAAGTTGGGAAGACAGAGTTGTGTTGCAATGTTTTGAAACGCGTTCGAGTAAGAACTCTATACTGTTTAAATGCGGTTGGATGTGACTTAAATCTACTGAGGTGACAACGTTCCAGTTATCATTGAGAAATTTGATGTCCAATAATTGGTCATAGTACAGTCCGGGACTTCCGAAAAGCTTTGATATAAACTGGCTACTGGAAACGGTTGTGAGGAACCTGGGGACAATAGAGATAGCTATGCTTTAAAAGGCGGGCTTGATTTCGTCATAGTGGTGACGAACATGTTTCCTATCGACTTGCACTGTGACTGTGTGGTTACCGTTTATCTTTATGATCTTGTAAGGGCCTTTCCATACGGGTAATAGAGCCTTATTTTGCTTATGATGGCATCGAATATATACCGAATCACCAATATTATACGTTATAGGGCGAGAATGTGAATCGTAATATTGTTTAGAACGTTCTTTAGAACGTTGGACGTTTTGCAATGCTTTTTGGCGACTATAATATAATCTATGATTGAGCGCTCGTACGTAATCAGTGTAAGTATTGTTATCTAGGCTATCGATAGACTTGGGAATATACGGTTTATGACCAAACATGAGTTCAAATGGAGAAAAATCCGTGGTTGTATGTATGTTTGAGTTATAAGCCAACATTGCTGTGTTCAGGTATAAATCCCATGTATGGGTATTGTCTTCTATATAGGAACGTAAATATTCTTTTAGGGTGGAATGACTTCTTTCTAAGGCACCACATGTTTGCGGATGGTATGGCGATGCGTAAATGTGTTTTATTCCGAATAGTCTCTCCAATTGTTTGAAAACATCAGAACAAAAGTTAGTGCCTTGGTCAGTGACTATATTACGCGGTATACCTAAGTGTGAGATATAGTGTACAAGACGTTGAGCAGTTTCTTGAGCGGAACAGGTTTGCATGGGATAGGCCTGGGAGTATTTCGTTAGATCGTCTTGTAGGGTCAAAATGAATTTGTAACTGTTAATTCTAGTTTCAGGTAAAGGACCTACTATATCGAGATAAAGTTTTTCGTTCGGCCTAGTGGCAGTTGAAGTAATAATCATTGGCGCTTTATTGGAGTGGCGTAAAGGTTTGTTGACTTGGCAAGATTTGCAACTCTTGACATAATTTTCTATATCTTGGCGCATATTTTTCCACCAATACTGAGATTTTAATCTATCGTACATGCGTGAAATACCTGGGTGTCCTGCAGAAGGTGAGTCATGGTTTTCTTTTAATATACGAGGAACTTCAACGGGCGTTGGGAATAGAATATTATTATGATATACGTGGATTTTAACACCCGTTTTGTGAAATATAAACCCTAAGATATTATATATTTTGGTAAACGATATCTTTGTGAAAGGATCTTGAAAATCAGAAATGGCAAATTCCTTTTCTTCTGAATACCAGGTAGTTATCATATCTCTATAATCTCTTAACATGTTAAAAATATCTTTGTAGGTCATTTCGTCGTAATGATGAACTCGTAAGAATAAATGGGTAAATACATGTTTATCGTTGGACGTACTTTGAAACGTATACAGCTCCCGTTCTACAGTTCTTATGTCAGGTAAGTCTTCGTTAAATTTAGACATTTGTAAAATTTCAGAACAGTATGGAATCGAATCGTCTAAGTCAATGGCAGAGGGGTAAGTTATCATTTTACATTTAGTTTTAAGTAACGAATCGTTATGTTCTATAATAACAGAGTCATAGGAAGTATTTTGTTGTTGACTAATTTGTAAATATTTTTCATATGTTTCAGATGTGGAAGGTGACTCGGGATCGACGGCGAGAATGGGATTGCGGGATAAGGAGTCAGCGTTGCAATTGATTTTGCCTTTCTTGTAGACAATTTCGTAATCAAACTCTTCGAGTTTGAGACGCCATCTTACTAATTTCGAACTGGGGTCGCTTATATTGAAAAGCCATTCTAAAGGCTTATGGTCTGTTACGATTTTGAATCGTCGCCCATATAAATACGGACGGAAAGTTTTAGTGCCGAATATAATAGCTAAACACTCTTTTTCTGTAGTTGAATAGTTTCCCTCTGATTTATTTAACGTACGGGAGGCGTATGCAATTGGGAGATCGTTATTTATTTCTCCTTGGGACAAGATAGCGGATATGGCATAGTTGGAGGCATCAGTGGTTAGGATAAAAGGCTTAGTAAAGTCGGGGTATTGTAAGATAGGAGCTGTCGTGATTTTATCTTTTAAGGTATCGAACGCCGATTGTTGCGGAGAGAGCCAACTGAACTTAACGTCCTTTTTTAATAGACTTGTTAATGGTTTGGTGATATGCGAAAAGTTCTCTATAAACCGTCTATAGTAACCGACGAGGCCGAGAAAGGATTTGATGTCGCGGGGATTTTTGGGTACAGGAAACTTTTGGACACATTCTACTTTCTTAGGATCGGGTTTCACGCCTTTATCTGTTATAATGTGGCCTAAGTATTGGACTTCCTTACGTAAAAATTCGCTTTTATCAGGTTGTAACTTTAGGTTATGTTCGCGCAGCTTGTCGAACACTTTGCGAAGGTTGCTAATACTATCAGAAAGTTGACTGCCAAAAATAACAATATCATCCATATATGTAAAACAATGAAGACCTTGGAGGCCAGATAAAACGACGTTCATCAGCCTTTGGAATGTAGAAGGGGAATTTTTAAGTCCGAAAGGCATTCTATTGAACTGATAGTGACCTGTTAAGCCGGAAACACCCGGAACGCTGAATGCTGTCTTCTCAGCGTCGGATTCCTTCATACAAACTTGGTGAAAAGAAGATGCTAAATCTAAAGTCGAAAAATATTTACTGTGTCCAAGCTGGTCAAGGATGTCTGTGATATTGGGGATAGGATAGGCATCACCGATAGTTATTTCGTTCAGCTTTCGGTAATCGATAACGATGCGCCACTTGGGTTTACCGGAAGCGTCCGCCTTTTTCGGTACCACCCATATCGGTGCTGACCAAGGGGATGTAGAAGGGCTGATAATGCCTTGATCTAACATACTTTTAACCTGCTTACTTACTTCCTCCTTATGGCATTCGGGAAAACGATAGGTTTTAGCATGGATGGGAGTTTCGGAGGTTGTACGAATTTCATGTTGTACTGTCTTAGTCGCTGTCAGTATGTCTCCGTCTAGATAAAATATGTCGTTATATTCTGAGCATAATTCACGCAACGCAGATTCCTCTTCCTGAGTCATATGTTCGCATCTTAAGGCTTTTTGGACCTTATAGTCGCGCTCTAATTCGGACGTAGTAGTTTGGAAACAGGGGAGTGTTTGGGTAACAGGACTAGAAGTAGAGGGGATAGTAGGACTAGGCTCTAGCACATAAGACACAGGCTCTAACGTCAACTTGATTGGGTTAAGAATAACTTCGCTTTCAGAGATATTTAATACAGAGACAGTGATTTTATTATTAGATTTTACTCGAGTTAGACATTTAGAAAATATAAGGTTAGGATATTGATCGACTTTACCACACATAACTAGGCCTTCTTTTAACTCGGGATTCGTTACGAAACATTCTATTAACATTTCAGAACGTGCCGGAATTTTGTACGTTACACTCGTGGTTTTTAAATCAAAACATACAGATGTTTCACCCAGTATCTTTAATTTCGATTCAGGATATACGATTGACGCATTATGCGTAGACAAGAAATTCGTACCTATGATACCATCATAATCAAGATTAACATTAGACACGACATGGAAAGGAAATGAAAATGAAAATTTGTTTGACACATCGGGCTTAATAGATAAAATAAAAGTGCCTTTGGTTTGGGCATACGACCCGACATCGTTGATGCCTTTAAATTTCACTATATTTTGATCTAGTTCTGGGACTCTTGAGAGACTAGTGTCCTTTATGAGGCAAATGGAACTCCCAGTATCAACTAAGAGACGCAACGGCATTTCGGAATGAGATGTATACACTTCAACAAACGGTAACGAAGTTTTCTTATTTTGCGCTATATCGTACACCATAGGACACTCTATCGGTTCATCTACAAATTTATTTAATAACTCTTGAACTGATTTAGACTCGAAATTGGAACAGTTTTCATTTTTGGTCATAAACGAACTTGATAGAGGCGAATCTTTCGAGGAACTAGGAATATTGTTATCGATGGACCTTACGGTCGAACTAGTACGTAAAAACTGTTTATCACCGTTATCAACGCGGTTCAGACCCGAAATAGTACGCAGCGACGATTTAGGCTCAGTGGAATTAGAATTAGAATTTATGAAATTATTTTCATTAGAGATAGGACCCGTTTTACTAGAAACAGTGGATTTAGTAGTAGAATTATTATTTTTAGAAATAGCACTATACGATTTAGAAACAGTGGATTGGGAAATAGTAGATTTAGTATTTGAAACATTGGATTTGGAAATAGTAGATTTATTATTTGAAACAGTGGATTTGGTATTTGAGCTAGAATTTACAGTACCTAGACTGTGGGACTGGCAACGGTACTGGTTTGCAAACCCAACATCTAGTTTAAAGAATTAGTACTGTTTTCTATTTCAAGAATCTGTGGAGGCGATGATGTTTCGGATGCCGACTCTATGAAGTTTTGTTGAAAATTCCTAGAGTTATTAGGCAAGTTATTAGTGTGCGAATTGTTATTAAATGTTCTAGAATTATTATATTGGCGTTTACGACATTGCGAAATATCATGGCCTATATTCTTACAATACCTACAAATGACCGGTGTTGTATTATTCCGAGAACTGTGGAAGGAATTATTTTGCATACGCGGCTGATATTGCAAGCGCGGTACAGTGTCGCGTTTTAACTTATTATAACACTCCGACTCTAAATGACCTGATTTGTTACAAAATTTACACAACTTTGATTTTAAAATAGAACTTTTGCCCAAATTTAGGATTTTCTCTTCTTCGAATGCAATGTTTACTGCTTCATTTAGAGTCCGAGGGTTTCTGCATCGTACAATATTACCAAGAGCCGAATGTAATCCCAAAGTAAATGTATATAATGCTAGATCTTCTGTCATAGCAATACGACCCGCTAATTCTTTCTTTAAGGAATCTGAGTTATGGATTTCGGACTGCAGAGAAGTGAGGCATGTATCAATTCTTAAGGCGTATTGTGCAACTGTCTCATTGAGTAGTTGTTTGCATGACTGAAGTTCTAATAATAGATGATTGTAATGTTTTCTCTCACCAAAATGTTGTTTGAGAAAATCTTTTAACTCTTCAAAGGTCTCAAATATTTTATTTGAACATGCAACCTGTGCTTTACCGGTTAATTTTGACAGTATAAACTTTAGTAAAATACTTTTCTGAGATTCCGACGCGAGATCTAAAGCGTTTCTACAGTTAGTTAAAAACCCGGGGAGAGTTTCTCTTTCTCCGCTATACGGGTGAACAAAATCACATAAAACTTTAAGTGGAACTTGTTCCGAAAGTGATACTTGAGACCTTTCAGTTTTCGACATATTAGGTATTTAGGATTAACGTGAATAGGAAAATTACTCAAATTGGTAAGTGGCAATAACAATGAACAAAATATAGTACTCACAGGCAAATCACGCACTGGACGAACATAATCGGCGGCGGTAAGCAGTTGAAGAAACCTCTTGAACTGTGACGATGGAGTCGGCCTTGACTGGCCGATGCTGTCAGCGGTAACGATCTTCTTACGGCAGGCGAGCGGTCACGGCGAGATGTGGGCAGCACACCGTCCACGAGACGATGCGTCGGCTGGCGAGGTGCTGCGAGCACGGCGATCGGAACAGGACCCAATACGGCGATATGGGCCCTCGACAAGGCGAGATACGGCAAGATACGGCGAGATTCGGCGAGACGCGAGGAGATATAGTGAGATTCGCCGAGATACAGCGAGATTCGGCGAGTTTCGGCGAGATACGGTGAGATGCGGTGAAATACGGCAAGATACGGCGAGATACGGCGAAATATGGCGAGCTACAGCGAGACTCAGCGAGATACAGCGAGATCCAGACAGTTGTACTTCGTCTGGATAGAACCGAAACGCGGCGAGTTGTGGGCACTGGTTGATCTTACTACGTGGAATATCGGGCTTATCGAATTGGTATAAACTTACCCGAATATCCCACTTCTGACACCACTGTTACAGGGCAGGTCCGAAATAGCTTTTTAAAAAAAACTCAAAGGTCAAAAACAGACTAATTTAATGAAAGAAAATGACTAAAAATAGAATTGACAAAAACCTAGTGCCCACAACGAAGTCTGTAATAAGAATGTCTTTACCGGAATCGAATAATAATGCATGGATCAGTTTCAATGACGTATACCGCTCATTGCCTACTGCTGATCTAAGCATTATTATTTTATATGTACTTCATACATTAAATATTATAACAGATCCCTTTGTTACCAATCAGGCCCTGTCGTTCGATACCCATATTGAGGTATTTGTGGAATATAGGTAATTCGCCATTTTGTTGTGGCAGCCATCTTGAATTATTCATAGTGAGCTCTATTCTACCAATCGAACCCTTTCATTTGATACCCATATTGAGGTATTTGTGGAAAATATGTAATCCGCCATTTTGCAGCGACAGCCATCTTGGATTTTTCATAATGAGCTATATACTACGAATCAAGCCTTTTAATTTGATACCCATATTGAACTGTTTGAGGAAAATAAGAAATCCACCATTTTGTCGCGGCGGCCATCTTGAATTTTTCATAGTGAGCTCTATTCTACGAATCAAGCCCTTTCATTTGATACCTATATTGAAGTATTGGTGGAAAATAAGTAATCCGCCATTTTGTGGCGGCGGCCATCTTGGATTTTTCATAGTGAGCTCTATTCTACCAATTAAACCCTTTCATTCGATACCCATATTGAGGTATTTGTGGAAAATATGTAATCCGCCATTTTGCGGCGACAGCCATCTTGGATTTTTCATAGTGAGCTCTATTCTACGAATTAAGCCCTTTCATTTGATACCCACATTGAACTGTTTGAGGAAAATAAGAAATCCACCATTTTGTCGGGGCGGCCATCTTGAATTTTTCATAGTGAGCTCTATTCTACGAATCAAGTACTTTCATTTGATACCCATATTGAAGTATTTGTGGAAAATAAGTAATCCGCCATTTTGTGGCGGCGGCCATCTTGGATTTTTCATAGTGAGCTCTTTTCTACCAATCAAGCCCTTTCATTTGATACCCATATTGAGGTTGTTGTGAAGTAATATGTAATCTGCCATTTTGTATCGGCGGCCATCTTGAATTTACAATCATTTAAATTCTTTTAAATCTTGATGACAATATGAGTGTATACCAAAAATCAGATCAATCTGTCATCAGGAAGGGGGTAAAATTCCAATTAATAGCTTTCAGAGCTCAGGATTTTTGCCGACTTAGTTGATACTTTTCCTTATATTATGGCAACATTATCCAAAAATGTTTTAAATTGTAGCCTATGTGTTATTCTGATGTATAAACTATATTACTGTAAAGTTTCATCCAAATCCATTCAGTAGTTTTTGCGTGAAAGAGTAACAAACATCCTTACATACATCTTCACAAACTTTCACATTTATAATATTAGTAGGAAGTAGGATAGGATTATAAAAATCAACAACAAAAATCTACAGTTGTAGAAAAAATAAATACTGCCCAACGGTATCGAATAAATCCATGTTTATTTATTGTATTTTAATTATAGCTTACAGGCTGCATTTATTATCTCCCTGTGTTATACCTAAATAACCTTTCATTAATCAATTCTTTTATTCATGAAAAAATTCAAAATTTTAGTGAAATTTCGGACCGCCTGCTCAAAATTAATATACATTCGGCTTTCACTATTATTCGATACTGTCTTTTTGTGCCTAAGTTCACACACGCTTTACGTTCATCGCCTTTTTGGAAAAACTCAAGCCCACTAGTCAATATTGACAAAATTTTACAAAACACCCTAAGCAACATTTTAAATGTGGCTCTGAACACCGAGCATGGCTACAGGCGACATTACCTGTTCGCCTGGGTGGGCTTGGCGTACGTAAAATTTCCGACGTGAGCTTACCAGCATTTCTGTCATCGGTCCACAGCACTGCAGAATTGACCAGGAAAATCTTAGCACCCACGCACTGGTCGATTCTGAGGTGCCGTGTAAGATCGATGCCATTAATGCTTGGAAAATGGCTTGTCCAAGCACTGAGTTGCCCCGATATTTATCCTCTCAGAGGCAGTGGGACGGGCCGCTTTGCAGCGCAGTACGAGAAAATCTCCTTAGCACATCGTACAATGCTGCAGAGCGTGCTCGTTTGCTGGCTGTGGGAGAGTGGGAGTCGGGGCTCTGGCTTCAAGCACTGCCATCGTCCAACATAGGTACCATGTTGGACGATACGACCTTCTGCCTCGCTTCTTGCCTCCGTTTAGGTGCGCCGTGTGTCGCTCCACATCGTTGTCACTGTGGTGAGGCGGTCGACAGCCTTGGTCACCATGGCCTATCATGCAGCAGGAGCGCAGGTCGTATTTCACGACATAGCAACCTGAATGACATTCTCCGTCGGGCTCTTGTCACCGCTGGCGTTCCAGCCCAACTTGAACCTCAGGGTTTGGCACGCAACGATGGTAAAAGACCAGATGGAATGTCTCTACTGCCTTGGAAGTTGGGTAGGCCTTTGATATGGGACGCAACGTGTGTCGATACCCTTGCGCCATCTCATCTTTCTAGCACAGCGGGTTGTGCGGGCCTGCTGCTGCCACAGCGGAGACTCTGAAACGGCGCAAATACGTAAATCTCGTAGGGGATTATGTATTTGAGCCGTTTGGAGTCGAAACGTTGGGGTCATGGGGTCCAAGTTCTAGATCTCTCTATAGAGAGCTTGCGAAGAGACTTGTCGACGCCTCGCGTGACCAGAAGGCTGGCATGTATCTAGCACAAAAAATTAGCATTGCCATACAGCGTGGCAATGCTGCCAGTCTTCTGGGCACATTCCCAATAGACGGCGATGTGAAGGACTTTCACGACGCCCTTTGAATATATATTTTCTTATTTATTTGTATTGTACTTTAATATTTTAATTTAATTTTAGTTGTAGTATTTAAGTAGTTATAATTGTGTTATTCTAATATTAATTTATTTTGTTCTTTCAACTCGTTCAAATATATCCTATTTCATATGGTATCTAATTACACTAAGGAAAAGCATAATATTACCTTCCTTTGAAACGTATGACAGCGAAACAGCTGACGGGCAATTTTCTTGAAATCTTTTAAAAATACAGAAAATTTGTTGGTAGAATTTTTGTAGTGGCAACACAAGGAGGGTAAACACAGCACCACCTGGCCTGCTGCCAGCCCCGGTGGTACTTAAATAAGTAGGTGATTAACTTAGTTAGCTGCAATGCCAACTGTAAAGAATTGTTAACTTTATTTAGATAAACGGTACGTTATTGCTTCAACAATCTTTATTATGCCATGTAACATATTAGAAAATCAATAAAATTAGGTTATAAAATAAGATAATAGGACGCTTTGGTTTTGTTTATCCTGCAGACACTTTAATTACATAGACTATTGACAACATAATTAGCAAGAAATCACATAAAGGACAATGGGCAAAATGGTACCCGGCTCCAATAGATATGATTGTAGTGTCGTTTAAAAGGTCTTACCAAGAGGAACAATATTTACTATAGCCGCCAGTCTCAAATCTGATTGCGTTTGGAGATAAACGAAAGTCTTAGTATCTAATAAAAACCCTGTTCGTTGGTTTCCCTTTCTGTTCCAGGGCCACGGTTACCTTTTGAGACAGTCCCGTGGCCCCGGCGATGAACATACATATACGAGTATGTTAGGTATCACTCATCTATGTAAGAAAATGAGTACCAAGGTAATATTTTCTGCATTGCCGTTCATGTTTTCTGTTAATGAAGCCTTTACGTAAGACTTTGCCATGCACCCGTCCTTTGCAGACGAATTCGTCAATATCATAAGGCAGAAAATAGATACCCCACTATCACAGAAGAGAAGATTTTCAGAGGATGGAAGCGAGCCAGATAGAAAACTTCCCTTCAATGACGGAGGAGGATATAATTCTACTAGCGCTATGTACATTCAAACTCTTCATCTTACTGTGCCGAGCATTTATTAAATGGTCTGTATATTATAATTGAAAAGTACAGAGAGGGAGCACTTGAAGATCTGCCTGACTATGGCATACACGAAGATGCCTGGCTTTTGAGTGGACGAATGTAGTCGCGACATGTCCTTATAAAAACATATTTTTGTTATATATTGATTAACAGTGCAAATAATATTGCACATGTTTTACTGGGTGAAGTACGATGGGCACTTGTGCACATATGGTGTGCATCGTTTGTTACCTAGGCTTTGCGAGGCATACGGGACTTACTGCTCCGGCATCTTTCCTCAATGCTGTTATGGTTGATTCCGATATGTAATGTTTTAAATCCACATCACTTATTGCTAAAATATATGATTTTTATTTGAAGAACGCAGTTTTCTTACTTTTTTTTATAATAGAATCCTCAGTGTGTTATATCATCGTCTAATTCTATCTTATTCCAGGTTTATTTTACTAATATAAGTAGTTCGTAGTAAATTCTCATTTATAAAACTTAGTGAGATTACTGCTTCCCAATCGTGAATAGGGACAGGCGCCATGGTAGACGTATTTCTGCATTAACATGTCTTTTCAATGATATATTAATGATGACCATTGAAGCGGGTACCACGTTCCATACATTTTTGCCCATTCTCCTTTTATAAGTAAATTTTACCTGACGTAAATTGTATTGAGAGCTGTCAAAAGTGTCATTCTTAGACAAATTCTAAATTTCGCCGCTAGAGGCGCGCGGATAATCTTTGCATCGCCTATGAACAAGCAAAGCCTGTTTAACTGGCTTTTAAGGTGGTTCCGTTCATAGTCAGTGGTTGTCGCATTGTCGGTATGCTGATATCAAAAGCGCAGATTACTTGATTGAAAAATAAATCTCTCACGCTAGGAATATATTCTGAATTCAATAATTTTGACATAACAAATCAATCAACTCGCACTCAGATTTGAGTTAATAATTTCTGGAGCACTAAGTGCTGCCTGGTCGAGAATCGAATTAGCAGCGCCTGGTGCAGTATCAAAAATAAGACATCACTACTATACTATAGGCCTCGAAAAATTATTCACATCTTCCAGCAGTCCTGAAAACAGTGATCAGTCTCGCTCTATGTAGAATCTTACAAAAAAATCGTGAGACTGCAATATTTTGTAGAGTCATGTACCTATCATCATCCTCTTAGCGTTATCCCAGTTTCAATCTGGGGTCCGCTTTCTAGTCTAACCGGATTTGGCTGAATATTAGCTTTTCCACGGAGCGACTGCCTGTCTGACCTCCACAACCCGAAGGGATAGCGATATCATGTACCTATCATATTATTATAATATGCAATCCCTTTTTTTCTGTCGAAGGTAGCAGTCGTATTATCCGTTTTTGTACCCGCAGTACACACATAAGGACCTCCGCCAGTAGTGGCACGTACCTGAGTATTTCTTGCGAGAACACGTAAAACCATGATAACTTCAACTGAAAGATGAACAAGAGGTCCTTTAAAACAAATTGTTCATACAGTAATATTGGTAATACATATTACCCACGCCTTTTACTATCCGCTTAGGATAATAGAAGTAGGGTGAATACCATTCATTCAATAATACTGGAAATCACCTCATAAAAGGACCAAGGTACATCTTATCCCATATAACAGAGATTTTTCAAATAGTTTCCAGAAATATAATTCTAGCGATCGCCACGATTGGACTCTGTAAATTGTTGGAGAAAACGTCGGTCCAACTTGTTATACATGGACCAAGTTAACGAGGGCACGAGCAAGGATCTTATTACCATGACATTAGGGCTATATTTGCTCAGTACATGTGTATAGGTGAATGTAGGCAGCAGCTACGACTTGGGCAGAGCCGTGTTTGAAAATATACTGATAAAGCAATTGAGGACGATTCGCTCTAAGGTAATATGATACACGGCTTATTGCTACTGATTTTTCAACACCAATCCAATGTGTTTTCGCAGGCTTTTTACTGCAAAGGGGGCTTGGCGTGAGTATGGGTTTTATGAAATGACTCGTATTTTCTTATTAAGGGAATTTTTATTGAGTAGGTAGGCAGATTCATCTACCATCGCAATATCGTGTGACTTTTGGCTCATGTATATGGTACTGTAACGGAATCCTATAGACCCCAGGCTGATTAAAATTTTAGTTTTCTTACTAACTGGGTTTAAAATGCCAGCCCCGCCAAGTAATTTTGTGGCCAGGGTTCCCGCGCACCTCCCCGCGCAGGACCATGGAATTCGTCCTTACTTTATATTCCTCTGCTGACAGCATTTACCAAACGTAAATGCTTATAATGGAATGAAAGTGGACATCAAAATACTAAAGACAGCGATACATTAGTATTGGTTTGTCATCACAAAATCACTCGCCATATATTCATGCTTCACATATTGGTACTTGAGTACAAGGCAGCGTATCTCAGAGACGGCAGCTCCAGGGAGACGGAGAACATGATCCAGGTATATTAGTCATATAGTATTATCGGCGCCGAGTATTTCAGCGATATCCAGTGTATAGTATTGAGCGTACAGTAACAGTCTCAGAACTGATGTCACAAAACGCCTCCTTTGGGCGGAAGCCCGTGCAGGTCAACTCATATTTAACACCACTGATCTGCACTGACTTCTACTCCCTTCACCTGAGTCCGGTGTAGGGAGTGGCGAATGGTCTCAGGGGTAGCGCAGGTCGCGATGATCCCTTAGGCAAGGCTGGTGGACTATCCTTCTCGAGGTTGCCGCCCGTTCTTGGTCCAGTTCCTTCAGAAATGGACGCAACCAAAACCTCCAGCCGAAACACAAACAACAGGCACATTACACAAACACATACACACACGTACACACATGCGCGCACACATCCACATACAGGAACACATCTCTTCACCACGCCCCTTCGTGGTCGGGTGGGTGTGGGCTCGTAGTAAAAAGTCACGGGTAAGAGAAGCTGACCACCTGCGCTAGGACCTGCGCAGTCGAGCGCCGTACGCGGGGATGACGGAGTCCTGGGGGGTTGAGCCGAGCGGCGCTGGCGGTAATGTGACCGTGAGGCAACACGCCCTCTTTGGTCCTGATTTCACGCTAAACGGTAGCCCCCGCTGTGAGCCGCAGCGGGGGAAATGGCCATCGTGTCCCGTCAGAGGGCCACAGGCTAGGGACGTAGGGTCCACATCAGCACTTGGAATTTATTTCGGCTGTTGATGTGGTTGGTGAAGGCTATACGGAGGGCGCAAGCGAGGGATGACGGCTAGAGTTGGTAACTCGGCTCAGGCCGTTGACCCAAGCGGGCGCCCGAAGTCGTGCTGTAAACCAGCCCCGCGTTCCTATATCCCTCTGGTAATCCTAACGTCCGGATGACGTTCCCAGTTGCGGGCTCCATGGAGGGTGGGAAGCCAGAGGGATGAAGTCTTAGTAAACTTGTATGGATACCGAAATCCCTTTAATTACCCCAACTGCGACGGTGGCAGCGAAAGCTGTTCCCGCCGCATCAACTAAACAGATGGTTGACGCCGTGGCCTCGGCTGCAGGTGTTAAACCATCCCCCAAGGACGAGACTTCAGCGCTGGCTAACGCTAGTACTGGTCCCGTCCTTACAATCGTCAGCCCGTTTGAAATCAAGCGGGAAGACGACTCCTCCTTCGCAGGCTGGCAAGTGGTAAGTCACCACAAGGGCAAGGGTAAGGGCAAGACCACCAATCCTGCCCAACACCCGCCCACCACACAACCGAGTGGCCCCGCTGCTACCAGCTCTGCGAAGAAGAAGAGGGCAAACAAAAACAAGAGACAGCGCCTGGCAATAAGGCGGAAGGCGGCACAAACCGCTGCCGCAGCCGGTGCTGCCTCTACAAAAACAGCGGTGCAGGTCGCTGTCGCAGGTCCCAGTAATGTGACCAGCGCGCAGCCTGCGCTCAGCAGTAGGGGGTGCACAAAGGCCGGAGGCAGTACGGGGAAGCCGCCTGCCGCCAAGCGGCGGGCTGGTCACCCTGGACGGCATCTAGCCCCAGCACCACCAGGAAACACGGCAGGTAAAACTGCCGAAAACAAGGAAAGAGGTGAGGCCAAACGCGCTCTCAACGAGACCAGCTCGCCTCGAGGGGAGCACAAGAAGCCCCGCCTCGACTCCTCCACTAAACAGGGTAAGTCCTATGCACAGGTCTCCAAGGCATCTCTGGGCGTTGCAGTAACATGCAAGCGCACAGGGAACTTGCCGAAGGAGTTCGTGGACCGGTTACTCACGGAGATTCAAAGGAAGATCCTGAGTGACGCCTGGTCGACTAAAACTCCAAAACGCCCCGCCCCTGCGTTCACCGGGAAACCCATGTACGCGGACGGGGTCCTCAAACTCTGGTGCGCCGACGAGGCAACGCGTACCTGGCTGACGGAGGCGGTCTCTCTCCTGGTCCCACCACCGGGCTTCGAACTGGAGGTCGGGGGCCAGGAAGAGGCCCCGAAGAGAGTGCGGTGCGGCGTTGTCGTTCCCAACGAACAGGGGGTCTGGGACGACGTGCGCGACGTGGGTCGGGCTCTGGAGTTCCAGAACCCCTGGTTGGCGGTCGACAAATGGTCTCTGCTGCACTCGGAGAAACAGTCAGGTGGGTGGTTCCTGGTCGTGGGCGTCCCGGAGGAACAAGTCCCGGTCCTGGTGCAGAACGAGCGCCGCCTCGGGTTGGAGCTGGGTGCAGTCTACGTCCGGTTCCGGGACTCTACAGGAAAGTATGTCGACCATCCTCCGGGATGCGACAACTCCACACAACAAGCCTCAAACACCCAGTCAGGGTGCTCCGCGAAATCCGGCCTGTCAGAGCCGGCCGCGTCTGGCTCGGGGGCTGGCCCGTCAGCCGAGGGTAACTCGGAAGATGAGAGCTTGCTCCTGAGTCCGGTGCGGCGGGACGACGGGGTGGAGGCTGGCGACATCCTGGCCGGCCTAACGCAGCTGAAGGTCGGGGAGGAGGGGACATCACCCACAGATGAACCCTCTGCCTAGTGACGTCAGCTGCCTACAAATCAACCTCCATCATAGCCAAACGGCCACTGCGCAACTGCGCAAATGGATGGAGGTCCAACATTCAGCCATCGTGCTCATCCAGGAACCTTGGATAAGGGGTGGCCTCATTAGAGGCCTCTCCAGCCTGGGAGGTAAGATTTACTATTCTACTGACCACACACATCCAAGAACCTGCATACTTACAACTAAAAACATCAGAGCCCAAGCTTTAACGGAGTTCTGTTCCAGAGACATCACAGCAATACAAATTGAAATAATACAGCAGCCAAGGAGTATAGCGGTCGTTTTCGCATCGGTCTACATGCCCGAGGCCGAAGACCCGCCTCCGTTCGACCTCACGCGTCTGGTTAACCAGTGCGAGAGAACCAATACGGAGGTCGTAATAGGAACGGACTCCAATGCCCACCACCAAATGTGGGGCATGGACTGCAACAATAACAGAGGTACGTCATTGGTTGAATACTTATTCACCACTAATCTTACCCTATTAAACACAGGTACGGAGCCCACCTTCGTCACTAAACGTAGTCAGACAATTATCGACTTAACTCTCGCAACAGAAGGAGCGGCTGAACGCATCAAGGGATGGCACGTCTCGAAAGAGGCATCATGCTCAGACCACAGATGGATCAGCTTCTCCATGAAAGTCGATATACAGCCCACACAGCCCCGCAGGAAACCACACAACACTGACAAAGCAAAGTATGTCTTACTACTTAATGAGAAACTTACCCTTACGGCCACGCCGCCGGTACTGGGTGACACTGAACTGATCGACGATCAGGTATGTATACTGACGCAGTCGATGCTAGACAGCTATTATGCAGCTTGCCCAGAAACCACTCCACCTTCAACCCCGGGGAAACAACCCTGGTGGGGCGCTGAACTTGAACGTAAGCGCAAGAAGGTAAGAAAGTCTCTAAATAGGGCAATGAACACAAGCGCGGATACAGATTGGGACGCTTATAAAGCGGCCAAATCAGACTACAGAAAATGCCTCAGATTCAGACGCACCATGGGATGGAGAAAATTCTGTGGGAGCATTGAATCCTGCCAACAAGCAAACCGGGTAAGGAAACTACTGGCCCAGCAACCGACGGTTGCACCAGGTACTCTCCGTAAACCGGATAACACATACACTACATCGGAGGAGGAGACAAGACGCGTCCTACTCGAAACACACTTCCCAGGCTGCGTCCTCACCCCGGTAGTAACGTGGCACGATACACCAACAGTGGCGACCGAACACGAATGGAGACAAGCAAACAACGTGGTCACAGAAGAAAAACTCCGATGGGCCATCGATAGCTTCCACCCCTTCAAAGCAGCCGGACTGGATGGCATCTTCCCAGGGTTACTACAATGGGGAGGGGAACCTGTCCTTAAAAGACTCCTGGCAATCATGAGGTCTAGCCTGGCCCTCAGATATGTACCGAAGAGGTGGAGGGAAGTCAAACTAATCTTCATACCAAAACCAGGCAAAACAGACTATACCCATGCAAAGTCCTTTAGACCAATAAGCCTTACCTCCTTCATGCTTAAAGCCTTGGAAAGGCTTTGCGAGAGGGAACTAAGAAGTGGGGCTCTTAAGCACCTACCCTTACATGCCAACCAACATGCATACAGCTCAGGGAAATCGGCGGAATCGGCCTTACATCAGGTCGTGGCCCAGATAGAAGCTGCTATACAACAAAAAAGCATCTGCTTGGGCACCTTCATCGACATAGAAGGAGCCTTCGACAAGACAAACTTTTCCAGCATAAGCAACGCCCTAGCCAGGCATGGTGTGGATCAGATGCTCATACAGTGGATCCAAAACATGCTCAGCAAAAGGGTAGTGCGCCTGCAAGGCGACAATCAGACAGCCTTGATAACTAAAGGGCGCCCGCAGGGAGGTGTACTCTCCCCGCTATTGTGGAACTTAGTCATCAATGAACTCATAGACAAACTCAACGCGAGATACTTCTATACAATAGGTTATGCAGATGATCTAACCATAATCACATCAGGTAAGGTAACCAGTACAGTGTACGACCTAACCCAACAAGCCCTACGCATAGTAGAGTGGTGGTGTAATGAGTACGAATTATCTGTAAACCCGACCAAGACCGAACTAGTTATGTTCACACACAAACGCGCGCTGGGTACTTACCGATTGCCCAGGTTATTCGATACAGAGCTTAAGCTGTCTACCGAGGTCAAGTACCTAGGTGTCACTCTCGACAGCAAATTGACATGGAACAGCCACATGGAAAATAAGCTCAATAAAGCCAGCATCATTTTCTGGCAGTGCAAGAAGATGATAGGAAAACGCTGGGGCCAATCCCCCAAAATTGTCTTATGGCTCTATAAGACAATAATACGTCCGATGGTAAGCTACGGCGCAGTAGTGTGGTGGCCTAGGACCAACCTAATAACGGCCGCCAACAAGCTTCAGACGCTTCAAAGACTTGCATGCCTAGCGGCCACGGGCTGTATGAAAACAACGCCAACAGCGGCACTTGAAGTGTTGCTGGATCTGCCTCCATTGCACCTGTTCATACAACAGGAAGCAACGATGTCGGCAGTCCGGCTGAGAGCCCTGAAGCTCTGGAAAGACACGAATATACCGCACACTAACAACTTAAATACACTCTTTAAAGAAGTTCCTATCACACAAGCAATAAGCGACCGCATACCGAAACAATTTGTTTTCGACAAGAAATACAAAATCCAACTGTACGAGGATCTACACGGAGGAGCAGTTAATCACAACGAGCTCACGATCTTCACAGATGGGTCCAAAACGGATACAGGTACGGGTTCAGGAGTATTCTCCGAGGACCTAAACATCAACATCGCAGCACCGCTGGGAGCCTACAACACGGTCTACCAGGCCGAATGTTTTGGCATAATCCTAGCTGCCACAGCAATCATGGCACGTGAGGTAAGGGAACGATCCATTAGGATCCTCTCAGATAGTAAGGCTGTCCTCTCAGCCCTCAAAAGTCATACTATCACCTCGGCACTCACGCTTGAATGCCACCAGAAACTAACAGAGGTAGGTAAACTAAACAAATTAACACTGCAATGGATCAAGGGCCACAGTGGCTCAAGAGGGAATGACGCAGCCGACGTACTCGCCAGAAGAGGGGCCACTTTAGAGGTGGTGGGACCCGAGCCCATAATTCCCCTCCCTTCTGGTTTTTATCGCAACCTGGTAAGAAATAGGACCAGGACCAAACACAACCAGTCCTGGATTGGTACTGAAACATGTAGGCAGGCCAAGGAGGCTCTTCCCGCAGTAGACGGTAAGATAGCCAAACAAATCCTCCGGCTGTCCAAACAACAACTACGGACAGTCACGGCCGCCTACACAGGACACGGATTCTTTAATAAACACCTATTTACTATAGGTATCACCGACAGCCCGCTGTGCAGGGCCTGTATGGCAGCAGACGAGACGGCAGCCCACCTGCTCCTCGACTGCCCTGTGGTCGCACAGTATAGGCAGCAGTACCTGACCAGATACAGCACCCTGAGGGAGGCCGTGGGCCACATCAAGAGTCTGCTGGCCTTCCTCGAAGAGCTGGGGTGGCTCGAACGAAGACACCATTCCCACCCGCACGCAAAATACACGCCAAGACGTGGAGTTGCGGAAACAGCCCGTGCCATCAAGTATCAAGTATCGCAAGTCACAACATTGAAGCCCATACAAACATAGTCAATTAGAACGTATTAAGCCATCGCGCATAGTTTGCAGGGAAGCTCTCGTTACAATCGCCGCTAGATTAGCCGCACGGTTTTACTGCTACCGCGTGACCGACAGGTGGCTCTTCTTTCGCTCTTTAAAACCTTGTCAGCTGCTATGTACTGGCCTGTACGCAGGTTTAGACAGCGATTGTGAAAGTCCTGCATTCTACCACCTGATCGCGAATACGGAGACTCCCATCATACATCGCTCGTCTTTACATCCATCATCAACAAGGTACGAACCACTACTAATGGTACACGCGGTTATTAATAATATAACTACGTACAATATCTCATAGAGATCTTTATATTTTAGTCAGCCTGGTATATATATATGGTGTGATATAGACATAGATACACAACAGAGTTATTAATGTTATACAGTTCATGCAATAAATTACAGTAAAGTGAATAACAGACACTCACCGGACTTTTAGCTGCGTCACTGCCAAACTTACCCCTTGCCCTGTGCTGATCACCTTCTCTTGAAGCCGCTCGCCTTGTTCTTCGATATCACTAAGCACTAATTATCGACCAACACCGAACCTCTTACGCGCTAGGCCAGGTCCGATCTCTCTCGCGCCATAAGACCAACTGTCTAAAACACCACGCTAGAGCGTTCCCGTGATCTGCCCTCTTTCGCGCCATAAGACCGACTGCCGCCCGAAACCCCGCTCTTTCAGTATTGCTTAAACTACCACGCTACGCGTACCCGAGATCTGCCAACCTTCGCGTCCTAAGACCCACTGCCCGAGATCCGCCCGGTTCCGCGTCCCCACATTGACTGTCCCGTACTACCACCAACGCAACGCCTCTCAAATCCTTACTACCTGACAAGGGTCCGTTTCTTCTGGTTGGTCCCTTTTTTTATGATCCTCAACTATATCGCATGTGAACACTACAGTGCAAATGTTTTCTCAAATTTCATGGCTATTTCTTTACTCATATGCCTGTCATATAATTCTTATAAATTTGTCAACCTCTTAGAATTTATGAGTTTACTAATTGCAGAACGTTGGCGCCATCGTAGCAATAAGACAAACACATGTGGAAACAAGTATGCGGCCTAAGGACTAAATATTATTATATTTAATTTGGTGTATCCGGTAACACCATTACAGTATATATGTATGTATATCGTATATACATATATGAATTTTCAAATTAAACCATCTCACCTGTGAATCGTATTGATTTCAGTATTATAATACGTATAATAAAATATAGGTAACCGTATTTTTATGGCAAAAAAGTCGCTCTAGAATTTCAGAATCAGAATCAGAAATCATTTATTGTGATGCAGTATTTGGTGGTAACAAAATTTAGGTGGCACATACACTGATCAGCCATATCAGGCGTACAATAGTCTTAATTTAGAGGGAAACATTCATTGATAGCTGTTGGCTCTATTTTCTTGCATCAAAACACAAAATAACATACTAAAACAAAACATAATAATTACTAGCTTTAATTACTAGAAGGTATCTGTTAGGAACTCCATTATAGTATAATAAGGCCTTACCTCTAAAAAATCTTTTAGTTTTTTCTTAAATATCCCTACGTCGTCCGTTTGGCGTATTGTTTTTGGGATCTTGTTATATATTTTCGACGACATACCGAAAAATCCTTTTGAGAACAGAGCAGTTTTAGATGGCTTGTTTACAATTTTATCTGCGTGTCTACTCGAGCACAGACTATCAAACTTATTGCGGTTAATTTTTACAAACATTGCCATTTCAAAAATGTATAGTGCGGGTAAAGTTAATATTTTTAGATTTTTTAAAATATGGTTGGCAACTTTCTGGAACACGAATATTACAGACAGCTCTAAGACATTTTTTTTGAGCTCGAAAAGCTTGTTCACGGTCTGTTGAATTACCTCAAAAAATCAATCCATTTCTTAGTGTAGATGTTACATACGCGTGGTAAGCTCTAAGTAATACTGTTTTGTTTGCGATTTGACAGATGTGACAGTTTAAACAAGGCATAAGAAAATGTATTTAATTTTTTGCAGATCGTATCTATATGAGTTTTCCATGACATATTTTTATCAATCCAAAGTCCGAGAAACTTAACGCTGTCTGTTTCCTGTATGTTTTTTGTTTCATATGTAATATTTAATGCAACTGGATGTTTTTTTTGAGAATAGCTAACAATTTTTGTTTTGTCTAGATTTATTATAAGACTAGAGGACGCCAGCAGCAACGCCTGCATTTTTTTAAATTTACCCGTTTTGGCCGATCCCGTGGGAATTTCGGAAAATCCCTTCTTAGTGCACCTCTACGGTCCCCAAGGAACATACATACCAAATTTCAGCTTCCTGCGCCTAATAGTTTCGGCTGTAGCGTGTCTGTCAGCCAGTCAGTAACGCAAGGATTTTATATATTAAGATTATTAGATGTCAACCAATTTATAATGTCTTTTAGAGTGTTATTTATGTCACTTTCGTAGGTATTTATGTCATCCGGAGTAAACACGGCAGTGCTATCGTCAGCAAATAAAACTAATGGAACTTTTACGGCTTTTGGGAGGTCATTGATGTATATGAGAAAAAGTAGAGGACCCAATATACTTCCTTGCGGCAAACCAGTTGTGACCATCTTAGGGGTTACGAATAGCATTTTTCAGTTTTAGTTAAAACACATAATTTGCTAATTTGGGTTGTTTGCGTTCTATGACTTAAATAGGATTCGATCAATGTTAAAATGTTACCTCTTACGCCATATCTATACAATTTCTCAAGCAGAAGTCTATGTTCTACATGGTCGAACGCTCTTGTCATTTCCATATAAAGAGCGGTTGCGGGTACTCTTTTATTCATGCTATCGTATATAGTTGACAACAGATCATAGAAAGCCATATTAATTGTTTTGCCTTTACGAAACCCATTCTGTTCACATGCAAAAAGATTATATTTCTCGAAGTAGTGGTAAAGTCCGTTATAAATGACCTTTTCAAAGATTTTAGCAAATATCGGTATTAATGCTATAGGTCTATAGCACCTGATGTCGGTTTTTACACCTTTTTTAAATAGTGGCTTTATTATGGATTTCTTTAGTTTACTAGGGAATTTACCATGCTCAATACATAAATTAATCAAGTGACTCAAAATAGGGCTAATTTGGATGGATACATATTTTAGTATTGAAGTTGAAATGTAATCATATCCAGCGCTTTGAGTATTTTTTAGTGTTTGTATTACTTTATTCACGTCATAGGCAACTGTTGGAAGCATAAATAAAGATTTGTTATTATAGTCTATACGTTTTAGCATTTTATTGTGCGAAATGTCATTTTCAATAGATGTCAATTTATTATTACCAGTTGTCAATTTATTGTTAATGTCATTTTTTATAGATGTCATTTTATTATTAATATTTGTCAATTTATTGTTAATGTCAGATATTATTATATTATTATTAGATGTCACTTTATTTACATTGTGTGGCGAGGCATTAGTCATTGAACTTGTGGATATAGTATTCAGATCAATAAAGTAATTATTGAAAGCCTCAGCGATTTTTGTTAGATCTGTTATAGTTTGTCCCCCAATATATATCTTAGTTATATTTTCTTTTGGGAAATTGCATCTTGAGGAGTTTATGACATGCCATACAGCTTTTGATTTATTTATTTAATTCTTAATGTAATAGTCATTCTGTGATTTTTGTGTTAAATTAATGATCCGTTTAAGTTTCGATGAATAGTTTTTGAATATTTGTAAATCTAACTTATTGGAAGTTTTACGGTATGTCCACAGCAACCTTCTTTTTTACGGCAGCACATTGAGATACCTTTAGATATCCACTTAGGTCTTCTGTGCGTTGTGTGTTTTATTCTTACCAAGGGAAAACTTAGATTGAAGAATAGAAGAAATTTATCAAAAAATATGTTAAACGCCTTTTCAGGATCAGATTCGTTAAATTCTTCAGAGAATGTTAGACTGCTAATACACTCGCGGAATTTTGTTTTATATTCGTCATTAAGATCTCTTTTAAATGTGTACCATTGGTTGATTAAACTTGTTTTTTTTTACTGGAAGAGACAATATTTGACATGTATGGTCAGAAAGAGCCAGATCTAGAATCTCACATTTGCTACCTCTTATATTATGTACGATATTATCAATGCAACTATTGCTGCTAATACGGGTTGTTGCCCGTGTACCAACTTTTAAGTTAAAACTGTCAATAGCGTTTTCAAATTGTGTTGAGCCGTATGTTTTTTTCTTGAGGTCTATGTTAAAATCACCACATATTATAGCTTTTACATTCTTATGATGAAGTTCTTTCCTAAGCATATTACTAAAAATGTCAATAAACAAATCAATTTGATTTATTTGATATTTTGGCACACGATATATACAAATTATTACTATTGGATGATCTAATGACTTTATGGCACAACATTCAACTTGGTTAGATAAACTCATATTTTCAATATAGTCTAATCTTTAGAATTTGTGACTGTTTTTAATCAGTATACATGACCCGCCATTTCTATTATCGCGACAGAATTGGGCAGCAAGACTATAATTTGGTATACATAAGAGTGTATGGTCATCTTTGTTCATATTGTGTTCTGTAATACAGATAACATCAATACGTTTATTATTTTTTTGTTGGAGTTCGTCTAAATGTACTGCTAGTAGGTTTGACTTTGTTAATAAGCCGTTTATGTTTTGATGCATTACAAACAGTTTATTATACACGAAATAAGTCAGCATCAGATCCATTCAATGTATTACTGCTAGTAGCTAAGGTACTCAATTGATAGTTTGCTTCTAGTGATTCTGATATTGTTGCTTGCTCTAAATCAGTTTGTGTACATTGGTGTCTATATGATAAATTACAAATACCCTTTTGTCTATATTCGAGGGAATTCGTTTTGTATTGAATATGACATTTTTCTTTCAGAATGCGACGAGATGAGAGGTATATTCGGAATTTATCTTGTAGTTTTACTACTCTACTATAGTCCATGTCAACATATAAGGCATTTGCAAAATTGTTACATATAAACTTTAGTTCGTAATTTAGCTTCTTTTCGTTCAAATTCCTGTTGCGAGGTATTTCTGAAAGTATGACATTTGTGTTTTGGACTTGTTTCAGCCAACTGTATAAAATACCCGTTAAATTATATGGATTTTTATCATTCATTCCTGCTAATACGACAAGATAATCGTTTTTTTAAGTACCTTGGTTTCTGATTCGTGACAACTTGAGACATCTGACAACATTGTACCTGGTTTCTAATAGCATTTCACCTTGAAATTAGGTCCGACTAGTTTTTGAAGAGCGTTACGCATGTTGCGTCCTTGTTGATCTGCAAATATGATGATGTTGCTCCGTACTGCATTCTTCTGAGTACAGGGGGTAGTTGGTATTGTGTCTTTCGCTAGATCATTATTCTTTGGAGTGATAATATCTTGACTCGATGAAAACAGACGTTGGAGTTCTATGTTCTTGGTAGAAGATTTTCCTATTGGAGTCAATTTTTGGTGTTCGTAGATTCCCATGCATACTGTAGTTCCCGAATCCAACTGGAGTGCATACTTCTTTTCGCAGAGTTGTAGTTGGATGTGTGTAAGGTGTGCTAATTCTCTTCAGAACTGTAATAGTCTTCTCTTTTTCTTCTAATTTCTTTCTTAAATTTGTATCTCTGAATTTAAATTCTCTATTTCTGTATGTGCTGACGCAAGTTCCGAATTTGTATTTGTTAATTTAACAATTTGTTTCGAGATTCTAGCATTTTTCTCGAATCTAGAAACCAAATAAGTGATCTGACGCTTAGGTTGTAAGCTATCATCAACTAATCATAACTATTTAGCCTAGAATCCACCCTAATACATTTGAGAATAAATAAGAACGAAATCTTATAATACTCCAAACTCCAACAAAGTTTGTACTTCAATTTGAGTTATTTGTTTATACGAAAACTCGAATAGAATAAACCATAAATAATTGTAATTTGGTGAAAATTTTAAGCACTTCGCAAGCAGTAAGGCAAGGTTTAAGTTTTTCGATTAAGTGGTATACAGTAACTTTTCCACTTCAAATTAACATATTAAGGCAAGAAAATGGCGCTAGGAACAAAGATTTTAACTAAAAGCATTTGTGATTATTGTATATTTCGTAATTGTACAAAAGATTGCTTTTTTAGTTTCTTTATTTTGAGGTATTGTTTTTATGAGTTTTATATTGGCTGTTTTCTATTTCAGAATCTCGTTTGATCTGTGTTATTTGTGGAAAATATATTCTAGTACATGTTGTTGTTGAATATATTTTTATATTGAAGAGTTGCTTTAAAATCTTACTTCAGATGTTTGTAGTTTTTGTGAATGGGTCACATTGCTCTCTAAACGGAAAATAACTCTATAATAACTCGATATTCTCCATAATGATTTTCTTCACCATTGAAGCGACCGATATAATTAATTAGTAATTTCCCCTTGATTGCTGAAAGTCGGGTTGGGGCTGAACCTTTCGAAATTTTCCTCCCTGAGCGCAACATGTCAAATAGCTGATATGGTCTGTTTTTGCTCCCAGATATTAATATCAAGCGATTAAATTAACGATATTAGAAGGCGAGATAAAAATCTCATTCGTTAATTACTTCGGGACGGTGTAATATTAGCTTAATGCCGAGCGGGCGCGGGCTGATAATTTTGTACCAAATACACAACGTTAAAAAATTAAGAAATTACGTTTTTTTAGTGTTTGATCCCGTTCGTTCTTTATGTGTCCTGTTGCCAGTAAAATTTCAGCATAGGATAACGACTTAATCAAGTAATTTATGTCCCGGTAATTTGAAATTGTTTACAGAGAAATATTGTGCCAATTTTCTATAGAGATTCTTAACTGTTTGTTAACAACTTAAACATTGGGCAGTCAAGACTAATTTTGTGAGGAAGCATCATCTCCAGTGTCGGGCCTTACCGTTTCTTTGTTATAATAAACTGATGTGAAGGTTCCCAAACCAACAATCTAATTTCACACACCAATTCTTTCAGGCAAAAGGCCCAATCTTTCCAGTAATTCGTTAAAATTTGCCCGCGCCTCTCTTGCCGTGTGATACCCCTCTGAGGCCGCGTGGCGTGGTGCGGGTGGAGGCATAAAACACAGTATAATTCCCGGACATTATTCACAGTTTTCCAAGGGATTTCGGGCGTGCGTAATGACTTTATTTGAAATGGAATTTTCTAAGATACCCGACGCGACAGGTCCCGCGGGCGCTCGCGCGAGCTCATTGAATTAGACATCGCCTCACGCAAAGGTGATGTTTGTTCCTCATGTACAAGGTTGTGAACGAGATACGTCCTGCGATGCGCACAGTTTTTCAATGTTGACCTGGATGATAGATGGACTTCCACTATAGCGACTTAGTTTATTTTGCGCCTTTGTGCGCTCTGAGAGCTTATAAAATGGTATTCAATAGATCTGGAGAGACGAATTTAGGTTATTAAAGGGTAGCTATTGTACGATGTCAAAGCTAAGCTGAAATAATTATGTAGGTACACAAATAGGGCTGCTATTAATATAAGTTTTGACCTCCGCTATTTTCTAATTATGTCTTGTTAATTATTTTGTTCATGAAATATTAATCAGATAAATTAAAACATTTCCGGGAATGAATGGTTTATTTTTAGGTATAAAAGTAATTAGTAATCAAAGCCCTCGCAAAAAAGTTTGCAGCGATCACAGACTTAAACTTTGAACATAATTACAAGTGTTCGAACAAAACTCGAACGTTAAGTAGACAGACGCCATGTTTCCTTGAGCTGACTTTTAAAATGAGGAGGCTAGGATTTATGTATTTTAATATATGTCTACTTCTTTGGTCTTGCTACTCGGTCGAGACTTTAGATGAAACTTTCATCCCAAAACTGATGTTGAAGAGAAATCAAATTCCAGTCGTTCTCATGTTCGTTATTCGAGACATATTATTTGTCAGGTTTCTTTTGAAAAGCCATTTGTGGTAAAGAGAAAAGAATTTTGATCTTATATAACAGTAAATTTAACGTTAAATTATATTGGCAACCGTAAATTTTGGTTGCTAACAGTAGCAAAGTGTCCTTGACCAAGATTTGTACACACAGATTTTGTGAGGAGATCCCTCACAAACGAAACCTTAAGATCATGAGAAATTTAGGTTACAAAAGTTTCTAGAATATTTCTCAAGTAACTGTTATAAGAACAAGAGCTGCTTTGCGATAGAAAATGACAAAACATAAGATAATTTAATGAATATTTCGCACCACACTTATGACCTTATAAAAACAAGGAATGTACACTAAGTGCGCCAAAAGACTCGAGTTGTTTGTGTGTGAATTTTGGTAGAACATTTGACAAGCCTCGCACGTGGCCAATGAGTTTTACGTCAATCAAACGCTCAGTATAAGCTTTGTAAGTAAGTTATAGCTTCGGAACTATGAGAACGGCGAGCTTCGAGGTAAGGCATTGTTTATGACATTCATAAAGCAATTGCTCAAGGATTTGTTCGCAACTTTGCCGATACCAAGAACTTTTCAGGAAGAATAGCTTGAGTAACAAGCTGCAAGTTTGTAATAAATTCTAGACCGTGGATTAGGATTCATTGGAGTATGTTTCTGTGAAATTGATAATAATATTGTATAAAAACGCTGAGAACAAAGACAGTTAAAAGACAAAATAAAAATTCTTATTTGCTATATCGCGTAATTATTTGAAAATTACGCGATGTAGCAAACTAAATTATTATGCCTCAACATTTTCGTCATTATAAATCAACATGTATACCTCAGTATGTAAAAAAAGTTCCTTAATATTGACTCTATTGTCTCTATTTCCTCGCTGATTTGGAGGCTTGACGTAAAATTCGTGGAAGGATTATTTTGATCGGCACCGTTTCGTCGTGAACTCGTAAAGCCTCAGCAGCCTTCAGCAGAGCTCGTCGCGCGGGGCGTTTTACGGCACAACTCTCAGATTCTCCCACAAAACCGCCCGCATCCGTTCCCACACAAACTGAACGGCCCACATTTTTGTCATGTACACGGAAATCATTAAAGGAAATACAGAATTTTGCGGGGAATCCCCAATGAGTTTTTATTGGCGTTTGAGGGATAAAATGCGGGTACTCGTTTGTTTATTTGATAAACCATATACCCAATAAATACCCAATAAAATGCATTATTTTTCTGGTTTGGAAATAGTAATGTATGGTGATACGATTAATGAATGTTTGTCTTCTGTTTGAACGTGAATTGACTTCGTAATTTGTATCAAATATTTTTAGGAAATTGAATTGGGTGGCACGCCATTGGTGTGCCAAAGGAGAGGCCTTCGTTCAGCAGTAGACTGATACAGACAGATGATAGTGGTGATGATATTGTAACATATGCTTTTACGTTATCTTACATACAATTTAATAGGAAAGCGTATGTAAGCATTACGATAGTAATGGTACGAAACATACATACACAATGCAACAATGTCTTAATCAATTCTTGAAGTACAATTTATATAGCCACTGTTAATATAGATAGGGTACCAGCTCTTTGGACTTGACGGAGCCTGAAAAGGTATGAATCTTCTAAAGAATATTACCGCGGAAGAGCCACTTATAATATTTGTGAGCATTTTACAGCTATTGAAGGCGGCGATAGTGAGTTTTCTTACACACTAGTGGCTGAATACTGGTCTGAGCGGAGAGCCTCCTGGGAGGCTTATGCCTAGCAGTAGACATCTATCGGCTGATATAATGATGATAATGACTAGTAGTTCTGTAGTGGTTAAAACATCACCAATTGTCTAATAAATTTATCAATCGCTCTGGATACTTCAAAACATCTACACATTTTTGCCCACTTGATGCGCTATAAAACAATTACAAAAGTATGCTCATCATAAAATATATCAGCAGTATATTATTATGAACTTTTACTTGATATTCATTTCGTGAAAGTAACATTCTATAGATGAAATTCTATTCCAGCTTTGCCTACCCGAGCTCCGAGTTCAGGATCATTGAAAATAACGTAATTTAAGGCGCTGTTATACCTCAGAAGCCGTGAAACACCTAATTTTTTGTCGCGCATCTAGCCATAACGGTACATAATACAAACTAGAAAAAATTAAAGCTTAAAGTCAAAAGTTTGAACAAAAGACTTTTGAAAGAATTTTTCATGTACGTAAAATAGAATCACAGTATAAAAATCACAAAATCGAGGCAGAAAATAATCTTTCGTCTCACTGTTTGCAATATTTTGATCGTAAGCTGTCATATTTTTTTTGATAATATTGTAGGAAATCTAATGAACTAAAAAATTACCCTATTTATTTTCATATTATACGTGTATATTTTGTAAAATTAAATAAAATCTGCCAAACGCCTATGATTTTGACGCTCAGTAGATCCCATCAATATCAAACGCTTCAGCAATTCAAACCTTATTAGCATAAGCGGTGTACTGAGTGTCAGTTGCTAGTTTACGCCCCGCCCAGACCTCAAGGCCAATTCTCGTATTTAACAGAGACTGACACTGAATTTTGACTGAACTGCGATTTAATTTTGAATTGACTCACAATTGGTATTCTGCTCCACTTAATCTCCTTATAGTATAATTTCGATATAATCAATTTATAATCTCTTGTTGATCTTAGAGGTAATGACAAAAACTCAAAAACAAAAACATGAATTTTGCCATTGTATGGGAAAATACATTAATAGGAATGGTTATTGGATGCCAATACGTTTACATGCCAAATTAAAATTAATATACAACTAAGTAATAAAATTTCGGTAAGTAAATATATTGGTTCCTTGGATCGTGTGAATTATTTTCAATATTTATTTATTTTATTTTCAGCCTGTAGTGTCCCACTGCAGGGCAAAGGCCTCCCTCTCCTTTTTCCATAGGTCTCTATTTTGTGCTAGCACAGGCCAGTCCTTCCTATACGATTCCAGTTCGTCCCGCCATCGTCGTCTCGGCCTTCCACGTTGTCGCCTAGCACCTTCGGGGACCCAATTAGTGGCGATTTTGGCCCAAAGGTTTTCCGGTATTTTCAATAGGTATTCAATAATTAAAAAAAATAATATTCAATAATAGAAATAATTCAGACATTATAAAAATTTTAACGATGGTAACGTACAATTGGGTTTTTTAATTTGTTTTTCCCTCCTGATAATTTTATCTCATTTGTTGAATTTCTCGAGCAAAAGTTTCGCGAATATTTCGATCTTGAAATAAATATTGTCAATGCTGGCAACGAAATACTTAACATGTTTGCATGTTGTCCACCAGGATCTCCTAGCCAGATCCCCCAGAGGATCCTCGTGAACTCATTAGTTGTGAAATTGTATAAAAGCAATTAACGTTTACAAAACCAGTGACTATCAGAAAGTTATCAGCCATCGATAGGGATTACAAAAATCAGGTGCATGCGATTTTCGACCTTATTGACGTAACTCAGAATTTATAATTTTAATAACGTATCAATGTCAGAAAGCAAGAAAATACCAAAAAGAAGTTTATCATGAATTGTCAATAAGGTCGAAAATCGCATGCACCTGTTTTTTGTAAGCCCTATCGATGGTTGATCATTTTATAGTCATTTGTTTTGTAGACATGAATTTGTCTTACACAATTTCTTTTTAAACTTATTTTAGATACCTATCCCCGTGGTAAAACTAGTGGCACATAATAGCTAAAGGCGATTCCTATGTTTATTAGCAAAATAGATCATAAATATTACCAGAAAAATATTCAACACTATTAGTGGTATCGTTGGGAATGTCAAATAAATCACGTCATCACGTCGTGTCCTTGGTAACAAATGTATATTAAAACTAGAAATACCTTACCTGCTCTACTAATAATTAGCAGAATACCGTTCACACTAGTTCACACTTGGTTCAACTTTCGATGTAGTCCCGATCTCATTCAAGTGTCAGTTAAGTTACGAGAATACCATTTATGACGCCGAGACTAGATCGATATTGGAATTTGAACAAATATAATTACCAGAATTGGCCCTCTCATCATTCGGCTATGAGCCCTGTGAGAGATAGGTCATGTCGCTTGCGTCTCCGCTGCACGAAATTTTACGTAAACCTGTTTGTTATTATAATACGCCGATTTGAGTTCGTAATTTCATGTTTTATGTTATAGATTGAATACTTTGAAACAAATAGGCTTTTCATGTAACTATGGGCACATATAATTAGGACCTAAGTTTATACTCTTGTTGCGTTTAATGTGTTATTGTTTCTGTGCTTATAAATATATAATTAGAAGAATAAAATATGGACAATTAGAGAATTGAAGTTCTACGAAGGATTTGTACAAGAAAGCGTCGTAATAAAATAGAAATTCATCCATGGCCAAGTGATTATGAAATATGTAACATTTTTACACAAATTATTTTCATAAGAGTCTTTTATGACTAACTATGTTACTTATATATTATCGATTATGCATAATATAATTATATAAATTATTCTCACAATACATAGCTGCCACAGTTTTCAATTTTTGAAAGAGTAATAACATAAAATCGAATCATTTTATGTACCTATATTTCAAATTCATTAGCTTGTCAGAGCGCCTGGAGCGCTAAGATGCCGCCACGGCGAACAATAATGATGACGGCGCTAATATGGCGCTTCGCAATCCGCACACAAGCGGTAACGAATGTTGTATTATTGTGTTTTGAACATAAACCTTTTTAGGTACATCGGGTAAAACTTTGATTATTCATAAACTATTAGGCATGTCTCAGTACATCTAAAATCAATCATTTATAAGTAAGAAGGTGACTTCTCTGTTTGCTATAACACAAGATATAGTATTTTTTTAATAATAAAGTACGTAACTAATTATCATTATTGTAATTACAGTGAAGTTAAAGATAACAGTTCTGCAACGTCTTACACATATTTGACTTCAGTCATTCCTTACACGATCTGTTCAAGAGCTAGCCAAGAAATGCCAAACAATTTTTTTAACAAATTTGACTCAAATTCCGTAGTGATAAGCAAAATTTACAAGAGGGATAGCAGTGACTGGTTCGAATTGCGTAAGAATATGTTGACAGATTGAAATTTTTGTATAGTGGTAAAAAGAAGAGATAACAGCAGTAAAGCCAACTTAGTAAAAAATATTTTGTACAAATAAAATATTTGCAATGTAAAATCAGTTGCGCATGGAATCTAAAATTAACAACTGGCTTTGCAACAACTGGCGAAGCAAGAAAATGTACCAACCGAGCCTTGTGGATTATTCGATTATTGGTGCCACGCCAGATGGATTAATAGGTCGAAACACGATTGTGGAAATTTAATGTTCTAAAGTTACCTATATGAATGGCCTGGAGAATAGTATAAGAGCAAATAAAATACAAATATGGAAACATGATAAAAAAGTGAACTGAGTAGTCTAAACAAATATTGTAATTGTTATTACCAAATTCAGGGGCAACGCCACATTACACGCAAAAAAAAGTGTTTATTTGCTGTGTGGAGTGGCGAAAGTATACCACTAAAAATAGAAATTATAGAAAGATATGATGTTTTCTGGGAGAAGCTTGTGGCGTTTTATATGAATTGGCAGTTGCCTGAAATTGCTGATTCTCGTCAAGCTCAAGGGATGGCATTGCGAGATCATGGAGAGGAAAATGTTACATCAGTGCTTGAAGTTTCTACAATACCAAGCCGTAAAAGGAAAGTAAATGAAACGGTGCCTCGTGAACAACAGCAAATAATAAGTATTGAAGCCTTATCACCTCACACACTGCCTTTAACATTCGATGAGAATAAAGAAAACCTGCCGGGTTGTAGCAGACAGTTGACTTTTGATGAGCTGTAAACTCTGTATTTCGTTAATAAATTATAAATGAATATAAATAAATATCTTTTAATATTTATTTTCTTTGAAACAACATATACTTGAAGCGAAAGAATTTTTTATATTTTTCCATACAAACATGTATGACGAGAGCAAAAGCAACGCGAGAAGCAGCGAGAGAAAAAGCAGTAACTCAAATTCTAATTCTATAATTTTCTAAGCGACATAGCAGTATCTCATGAATAAGGTATATCCACATATATTTTTGATGTTTCATCTATTTTGAAAAATAATAATGGGTTGGGTTTCGAAACGAGTCGCCTGAATTTGAGGGTATTGGTAGTGTAGGGGGCTTAAGGTAGTTCGTTTTAATCCCCTAAAAGTAATTTTGGCTGCCGGAGTTGCGTCTAAATATTTTTAAACAATTTCCAAAATTTCATAAATACTTCGGCAATTATGCAAAACGGAACATAGTTTTTATACTTTAGTACAGTTTTACAAATGTATTTTATAGGTTTTATGTGAAAAACGTGAAACGAAACGCAAAACTGCCATCTTGAAATGATCATATTGACAGCTAATGTCAAATTTGTGCGTCATTGCTTTCGAGTGCCTTGGGTTAGGTGCGACTGTAATAAGTAAATAAATAAGTTATGTTAGGTTCTCTTTTGACCCTTAATCCGAAAATAGGAGCCCTTCGCAGGGCTCCAACAACCTTAGTTTATTAAACTAGTGTGATGAATGTGGAAGTTGGCAGTGCCATACACACCGATGTTTGGAGATTTCTTTTTTCAGAGGAAACCAAGTATTTCCGGCAAGTGAAAATGGTGAGAGGGGTTTCAAGACCTCCCCTGCTCCCTCTCCAATCACTCACAACCTCTAAAAACGGCGACGTATTTCGAAACCTTTGCCATAATAATTATACCTATAATAACAATAAACATCCATAAATAAATAAAAGAAATCAACTTTTACTAAACTTCAATTATCTCGTAACTCGCTTTAGTTGAGATACGGCTTTTGCGCTTGGTAGAGCAGTATTGTGTTTTTTAGGGTACCGTAGCCAAAAATTGTAAAAACGGAACCCTTATAGATTCGCAATGTCTGTCTGTCTGTCCGCCCGTATGTCATAGCCAATTTATTGCAAAACAGATTTGAAAACTGGCAGGAATGGAATTAGATGTAGGTATTCTATGAACTGCTTCACTATTTTTATACAAAAACAAACATAATAATGGCCTCTCCATACATGGAACTGACCTAATTATTTTTATCATCTTACTGCACGTAGGTATTTACCTACTTTCGTCAACTATTAATACCTATAACGTCTAATGTAACCAGTTTCGCTCATGGCTGCACTGAGAACAAAAATTGCGCTATGCCTATATTGTACAAACAGATTGATGTATGTAATATAAATTTTAATATCAGTATCTCAATTCAATATGCTAAAATGTTTTGCTTGCGATTTTGAAATATTGGAATACGGATGTCGCCAGAATACGGCCGTACGCGACGAGAATGAAGGGGGACGCCCCGCAGTAGACGGAGCTAAGCTCCCTTCACCTCCCCTGCTTCACCCCCTCATTTACCAAAACAGTCGCTTAGGACAGTGCCTTAATCTATTGGACCGTACCTGTCAAGCTATACATATCAAGTACAATCAACGCCGATCTGGTTACACCCCCGATATCAGATTTATAATTATTGGTGAAATTAGTCGTTTGGCTATCAAAAGGGCGCTCATGTTAATTCCACCAGTAAATGAGTCATCAAGAGTCACGAGGGTGCAGTAAAAATAAAGGTGAAATTGTATTTTTGCGCTGCCGTGGGCAATTAATTGAATAAAGCGATTAAATTAAATTAACCGCCCATTCATTTGCAGTTTAACTGCACTTTAGTCAGAGAATTGCAGTTGCAATTTCGGTCGTTGAACTCTCAAATTATTACTATAACTATTAACTTATACTAAACTACTTCAAATAATCTAAAATCTCTTTAACTGAATAGAGTGCTGCTGTTTGTAGTGGCTTAAGATGTCAGAACGTGCTGAATGCTCAATGTCAGTAACTGTCCTTCTGCGTAGAGTTTATTTTCATTAAATAATAAGGGACAAAATTTATATTTTTATGATTATTTTAGATTGAGCACATATTTTTTGATATCTCTGACAATTTTCGTTTTGGTTGCAATAGTTATTGCCTTTTATGGCGCCAATAAATATTTACCGTGGACAATTTTTTAATCTTACCTAAACTTAAAGGAAAAATTGGTAGTGTTACTAGTGGTATTATTAGTTTCTAAAACTCCGAAAATCTGTGCTCAAATAAAATACATTGAGCTAAATAGCATATTTATATAGCATATAAAACGAAAATTGTCAGAGATATCAAAACATTTCAATATTCACAATATTTACAACGTAACATCTCTTCTGAACCAGAACTGTCTATAATAAACATGTTATTGATTATAAATAGCTTTTGTGTGCGACTGGACGCATGACGTGGCCATTGTTTTATGAAATGTGAGGGATCAACGCAAAAAATACCATAAAGGGATTTGATTTTCTCATAAAATATTTTCATGGTGGACGTAAAATGGTTTCAGTAACGTGAAGAACGACGCATTGGCGGACAAACATTAAAATATGAACTTTTATAACCTGCTTTTAGCGTTTGTATTTATGTATAATGAACCTAGATTTACTGATATCTATTGAAGAAGTGTTTACATTAATTAAATTTTGGAGTTATTTTCATAGCATGCCATTAAAACTATAGAAGTGTACGCACACCTGCAAGTGTACATAATTAGGCTAATAATTTTGCCCGATCTCGAGATCTTACTGTCGACGAAGATATTTTTTGCAGCTGTATATGAATGATGATATCAGGTCGTGCGACTAAAAACCTTATTGTTGATAAAGTCATACTCACAGCTTTTTAAACGTAATTGTTTTATGAACTTAATAATCTATGTAAACTACTTTGGTATTCTATTGAACGTAAGATATTTACTTCTAGAATAAATCTACATTTGGAGCACATCTGAAGTTTCTTATTTAAACGCGTTCATTCTTAAGTCAAATGCATTCTTAAAGCAACGCTTACAAAAAGTGCAGAGACTATTTTAACACGAACAGAACATAAAATGACATTTCCAATCGTAGCTTTTTCATCGCGACCAGAGAGGTTGGACGTTTAGACTAGAGAGAACATGCCCTATAAATTTCCTTATACCGAACGTGCAACATGTAATGTCAGTTGGTCTTAGTTGGTTAATCATAACGTCAAATTACGCGTCTCATTTAAAGAGGCATAGACTCTTTACATACTCATATCTTTGACTACATTCTCTAAATAGCCGTGCTGTGATCTGTCATCAGTGTAAAATTTGTTGGGCGTTTGTGTTTACATTTTTAATAACTTTTTGCATTTAAATAGTAAGTAAGCTTATAATAATTAAATAGTGTACTCATTAATTAATACACATCGTGTATGTGATATCGGGATGTGGATTCTGCTATTCTCGGAACGGAAATAACAGGAGAAACTTTATCTTCTAGCAGTGAGTCGGAATTTTCCAACAAATGTCTTTACTTTTCTCGTATTAATGCTATAATGAGTGTTAAGTTTACACAATATCATTGTATTGCAAATCAAAGGAACAGCTTGCATACGTATATGTTATGAATTTAACTCACAAATTGTTATTTTGTACATTTATTGATTTAATAGCCTTAGTGATGGGATTTGACAGAGAAGGGAGATATCGATGTTTTTTGAATGAGCGATAAATACGGAAACTAACTATCGGACATGAATGTAAAACTGTAGCTGGAAGCGACAGCGGGTAGCCGCGGTTGCTAAGTTGGCAATAAACAAAGACGTCCAGCGGTCTAATTTTCTATCGCGCGTTTGATAGTAAGCGCAGTTTAATGTACATAATTTACTTACATGCCTACCTTAAAAGTAGCATCTATTAACCTAAAGCCAAGTGTTCCAGTGTACGCGCGTGTGTGTAGGCTAACATTTTTGCATCTTTAAAGTAGTAGATGGATTAGGGATGTGAGTAGCATTTTTTTATTATTAAGAAGGTGTTTTTTATTACAGGTTGCCTATTAATGACGTCACAAGAAAACTTTAGATAAATGCAGTTGGACGGCCTAGTTTGATTTAGCAGAAGTACCATCGTATTTGTTCACGTCATTTTGAGAAAGACTGTTTTTTAAAGACAGAAAGCACCTGGCGTCGTTTAAAACCGAAAGCTGTGCCTACATTACATTTATGCCCGGACATTGCACACCCGGTAGAATTATTTATCCAAAGCTAAACAAAAAGTGTGTAATTTTAGTTTGAACATATTAATAAAATATAATAATTACAACGATTTTAATTAATCTACCTACTTCTATATTATTTATCATATTAGTGCTATCCTGACTGATCAAAGACGTCTTGCCTTGTAGTCCACTACATAATATTCTACCATAAAATATAATATTCTTTCACATTCACACAACATTATCTGGTCCCAAACTAAGCAAATCTTGTACTACGGGTACTAGACAATCGATAAACATGCATATATACTTTTCTGTAAATATATTACATATTATACATAGTACCATCCAGACCAAGACAAACATCCATATTCATGCACACAAATGTTTGACTTGAGCGGGAATCAAACCCGCAAGCTTCGGCGTGGCAGTCGGATTACCTACAACTCTAAAAAAATCAACGTGATATGATGCGAGGCAAACAAATTGCCAAAGCCTGCCGTGCCGCATTGGCCAATCTGGTATAATTCGTACAATACATAATCTAAGTGACAGTTTCTTAGCATCGTATCGCAACGCATCGCTCATTAGTTTATGAATACTTTTTGTCAATAGATTTTATGGCTAAAACGAACAATTAAACACGTGATTTTTTTAGTACTGTCTGTCTGGCAAGTCTTTTCAAAGCACTGTCCGGCGTCAACAGCAAAAACTACAATTTCACTATTTTAGTTGTTTACTTCTACGGCTTAAATATATCGACACATACTAAAGTTATACATTTGACCAAAAATATTTATCGATAAATCATCACTGTTACGAACAACACTCGGTTTCCTAACTCTATGTTTTGTCTACTGTTTGCCTACCACGATGCTGCTATAAGAGCGTGCTGCTAAACCTATCGACAGCTCTTTCTATCATACTGCATGTGCCATTAGAAAGAAGATATCAATCATAGCAACCGCTGTTGTTATTTAGTGTTACTTCTATGCCTTAGGTTATATTTCTTTGATCGCGACGACAAAAGAGTTTTCTTTGAGTTGAACCGTTTAACAGACTCGTTCATTCGACGGGAGTGAATGAATGAAAAGAAACAATGAACGAATTGGTCGGCCGAACGGACGTTAAAAGGAAGGCAAGTGAAACGGAGTGTCGCGATTGTATTACTTGATGTGATATCAAGATAGCATTGCGTTCGATTCCTTACCGATGTCGTGCGATACTTGGAATTATTGTTATTTGTCACGCGAACATGTTCGCAAGACAGAGTAATCTGTCAAACGTGGAGATTTTGGCAGGCAATCTATCATAACGTAATACTACCCTTGTTCTGCAAGGAATGTTTAGCTGAGATGTATCGCAATCATAGTTCCGAAAGCCGTGTTCTTGGTTTTTTGTTCGACATAAGCTCAAGATGATTTCGACCGGGCTTGTTTCCACACTTGCAGCTATTGATTGTTTTGTAGGGAGCTATTAATGATACCGTTATATCTTAAGATGTTACCAAAAGCAACTCTAACATACAAATATCTAACCTAATATTTCCTAGGTGCCCTTTTTACACGTTTGGCTTATTTTTACGCGAATGTTGATAACCATAATTATTTAAGAGGGATCTATAATACAACCAATAATAAAAAAATCTAAGGGCATAGTTATAGTGACAACTAATAACTACCAAGGTCAATTGTGTCACAAAGCTTTAAAGTATTTTCAGTATTAGTGAAGTAGTTTCCCGAAAATTGGCTTTTATGTTGGATTTGTGCCATGCGATAAGCAGAAGTAATAAAGCACCTCTACTTACCGCTTCAGTCCTGTACAGGCTCTAGTTTAGATAATGTAACTCGAACAAACCGCGCCAAATCCTCACAGAGCAGTTTCACGTCAATCCGCAAAACCAGATAACCTTCGCTTCATTCAATGAGATATATATTTGCTTCGTTTATTCAAAGCATAAAACATTGAACCAGATACCTCTACCTGGAAATCTTAGCCCGAGATTTGGTTCAAGAAATCCGCAGCTTTGAGTTAGAAGTCAAAGATGCTACTTAAACGATCTAAATTGAAAAGTTACATGGTATCTTGATACTGAGGCTAAGCTGTCGAAGCCGGCCCGAAACGTCGGCAATCAGTTAAAAGCATGCGAGCCAGGCTTAAGGCGTAGTACACGATGGACAGTTTACTATCAATAATTGTAATTTGAAGAAGTGACGATGTACGCAAAGTGGCTGGTAGCGGCTGGACACGAAAATCGGGCTCAGTGGCGTGCCATTGGAGAGGCCTGTCTATATAGCGGTAGACTATAGCAGGCTGGTGATGATTACGATGATGATGATTTGAAGAAACGAAGTCTTCCCCCAATAGTGGACCGCGCCCTATAAGACACTACCATGGATTTGTATATTAATGGCTGCATGTTTGGTGTAGTGGTTTAAGCTGCCGCCTCGGTGCTTGTCACTGCGCCGGGTGTTGTGGGTTCGATTCCCACACGAGACAAAACTTTGTGTGATCATAAATAGTTGTTGTTTCGAGTCTGGGTGTTCTTTGTGTCCGTTAGTTATGTGTTTGTAAAGTCCCCCGCGACACAGGATTTGGTCCTAATGCGTGAGTTGTCTTTAAAAAAAAAATCGCAGGTGAAACTTTTGATAGCATGATTCTTCATGATTCTTCTGTTGGCCAGTATGTTGTGTTAAATGTCTTCGCCATTGAAGGACAGATGACACCTGACCAATTGTACATACGTAGCAACCACTACAAAGATTTAAGTCTATTCAAAGTCAACATTTTCCATTTCAACTGACACATTAAACGAACTGTTATAGGGTTAATACGTCTGCATTAGTAAAGTGGCTCTCCATGTAAACACCTCACAGGAAAGGCTTAGCCTAGTGTTTATTTTTAACTTCTTTTGAAATTAGTGAACTGAAAAATGAAAAACGTTTTAGCGATAAATGTTATAATTATTAAATATTTAATTTTACGAAGAGATTTAGCAGAAAAATATGTGGTGCATGCGGCGCTATGGTAAGCGAGTACTGATTATTTCGAAATAATCATCATCATCGCCCTAGTGTTATCCCGGTTGCATCACACGTCTTGGAGCTCGAGGTCCGCTTACTGTTCTAACCAGATATGAAAAAAATATAAATCTTTCCACAGAACGACTGCCGTCTGACCTCCGCAACCCAGATAGCGATTTTCCATGTTTCAGGTAGACCAGTATCAGTTTATTTGAGGGCACTGACTCCCCGTAACGACTGTCAATTATCTTCATGACAGCCGGGACCGACAGTTTAACGTGCTATCCGACGCAAGGGGCAAGCAATAATTAACAATTTAATACACACTTAACTTCGAAAAGTCATTGGTGCGTGCCGTAGATTCGAACCTGATACCTTCTGCGTGGCAGTCCGTTGGTATCTCCACTAGGCTATCGCTGCTGCTGTTTCCAAATAATATGAGCGAGATTATAGTGCCACGAATGTAATAAAAACAGATGGGGTACCTACTTATTCTCTTTAGAAATTATTGACAATTTTAATTATCATTAATGGCAGCTGTTGCTTTATGCTTTGGCTCTTAGCCTTTAAAGTTTGAAGTTTTCGAAAATGCATATACCTACCATTCTTCTTCCTTACATCTTTATTTTCACCTTAAAGGTGTCAAAATTTACGCTGCATAATTAATAAATATCATATAAGCTATACTGTGTACTATCACTTAACAAACACTACGAAAAAGGCTATCTTACACTCTTACCACATTTAAATCGAGCATAAACCTTGATGCGAATTTTTGTATTTACAGAACAAATAAGTATATCATACAAATTCTATATTCACATGAACAGGTTTTCTATCGCACGTATGCACCACTCCTAAGCCGTGAGACTAAAACAGAATGCCGTTTAACTGAATTTCAACGTATTGAGAATTCGTATACTTATTATATAACCGTGTAGACATAAACCGATACTCAAGCCATAGAATTTTAATGCTCTTCCAAACGCCACCACATCTTTTCGAGTTACATGTCACTTGATTCATTATCCGAGGCCAATAACTTTGGTAATGTGATGTGGGTCGGCCCTCGCCTGTCAATTGTGATATTTTGACATAAAGATGTGCGATACCCATGTACACTTTCGTTCTCTTTAGTGTTAGAATTTTATTCTAGTTTTAAGAATATAAAGACTCTCTTGAAACTCGAATCGTAATGCTCAAAGGTAAAATGTTGGCTTTGACTTACGTTCAAAGCTTAAATATCTGTTAACCATTTGGGATTGGTTAGGTATAATTATTTTTTAAGTTAATATAATGATAATATCATTTAAATCAAGTAAAGCCTTTCAAAAAAGACAAAACAAAGAAAGCCTTTTCATGACAGAAACATAACACAAGATGATTAGCTGCAAGTTTATGAATAATTTTTCAATCAGTCTAAATCAAAATTGAGAAATTCTTGGTGTAACTTATTATCAGTTCCATCAATAACATAAGTGTTTCATAACAAATGGATCTTGAGAGCAAGAATAGATTTAGCAACGATCATACACAACTTACGTTTGTCTTTAGTTGAGTACACGAATACGCTAAAACATTAATGCCTGAAGCATAGGTTTACGCTTAAAGCTCGGGCTAATCATAACAGTCACGTACTTCATATTTACCTATCGTAACTTTACAAGGTTCACTTGAAAATGAATAAACATATTTTATTTCACGGAATAAAATGAAATAGTGACGCTACGTCACATAGAAAATGTCCGAAAAGAACATTCAAGAGTTCAGCGTAGAAATAACATCTAAAACATCAAACAAAGCCCAATATACTCCAAAACCGTATAAAGCCAGCAAAGTAAAGCAGAATACCCGCGGGTGCTTCGCGCACCATATAATCCAATGTTTTACGCCAAATCAGTAGGTGCTGCGTAAAGATAGCAGTGGATGTAATATCGGACCCCTGTCAGCCACTCGCCGAATTACTATCATAAACGCATAACGCAGATATTGTGCAGGGTATTGGACCAATCTGCGGGTTAATAACTATGTGCTTTAGAGAACTAATACTGCTATTATTATAAACGTAAAAGTTTGTGGTGATGGATGGACGTTTGCTACTGTCATACAAGTGTCTAAAGCGGAGCTTGGTGAATACAAGAAGGATGGCTCTAGACTTAGGTATTCAGTAACTTTGTCATCATCGTCGTCCAATATGTTTCCGCTTGCATTCCAAGACACTCTCCTCCGAGTCTAGTGTCCATTGTTGTTCTCGTTAACGTAAACTAAACTTACAGTTTCTAGCTAGAGAGTTCCCTACTCTCGGATGTGTTCTATAAAGAATGCACCTACTGTTGCTTGTGAAACCATGAGTACCATGAGTGTGTTTGTTGCTGATTTGGGCACCGCACGCCATTCTGAAAATGTTTACGAGGAGTAAATTACGAGTTATTTGCGACATGCAAGTGACTTGTAACTAGTAGTTGCGATAAAACTAAGATATAATTATTTGTGCATATTTTAAACTCGTATAAGAGTTAGGTCAAACAATAAGTCGTTACCTACTTTGTAACCGAACTAGAGCGCTTGGCAAAATAACAATCAAGCATGCAATAACAAATATTGTAAGAGAAATCGTGGCATTAACTACCTGTAAGGAGTACCTTGCTGATTTCAACATGGCTCTAATTTTTACAAGAGTGACCGGGGACGTACAACACTCTCACGGAAAATCACTGAGTGAGGTAACATTATCTATACCCCATCCCTTCTCATTCATACTGCTTCTTCTCCTATTCCTTTTCCCATCCAGGTCAGCAACGCTCTTGTGACTCCCGTAGTACCTTTTGCAGGTGCTCATGGGCAGGGGTAATTGCATGCCATCAGGCAATCCGCTTGCTTACTAACAAATAAGAATACGCACTTCTAAAAGTCAGTGATACGTGTTAGTTTCTTCTGTAGACTATCGCTGTGTAATATATAATGTATGATCATATTTGTCAACAATCTATCGCCGCACATATTGAATAGAATTAACTAGATATGTCGTTTCCCAGGACTGAGGCTATGAATAAAAATCAGGGTGCTCTGAAAACAGGAATTTTCTTCGTCCAGTCGAGCTATTCTTATTTAAATCATATCTCCGCTCATAAGTTGACACCTTTATTGTAATCTCAAGGAAATTACATCGTTAATAATATTGTAATCTATCTAGACGTTTATACGTATATTTTTAACAGCTAGTTCTATTCAGCGTAGTAAAACATTAATATCATTTTGTCTATTCTTCGTATTTTGGTGGTTAAGGACGATGACCCATGTGGCTATTAAGCAAAGTCTAGCGCTAATCCGGACGTCCACAAAAGCTAGATATGTATATCCAATAGAAAGGGAAAATGACCGTGATTTCGGACATTCTTACAGCTTTTCATGTTATGCTCCCTCTTGATTTTCTCACATGAGTTACTAAGAGGTAAATTTTTAATTTGTATTCATTTGAACTTATATAATAAAAATGTCTTACTTCAGGCAGGCAAAGTTTTGCGATCAGAATTTATTGATTTATGCCAAATTGTTTACCTGATCAAATTATATTACAAGTAAAAAATGTGATTTTATTTATAATATAATTTTATTGATCTGATCTGATCTTTTTTGTCGCTTTATAGCAAAACATTAGGTTTATCAAACGGCTCAAAATTATGCCGCTAAAATAATTTGAATTGATAAGTATACAGACGTAAAATATCAGGTGAATAAACTTTTTACACAGCAACACAGCGCTTTCTCTTCATCAATCAATCGCTAAGCATTTATTTAATTTGGCAACATTCTCGCCTAATTCTATTACTGCTTATGATGGATGGACGACTTTGGCCAACGTGTGAAATTTTGCAAACAGGCAACATCAAACTCTAAATAACCGACGTGTTTTTGTAACATTGTTTGACACTTCGAAAGCGACGTAATCGCAGCTACGAATATTTATGGCCGAAAAATTAGATTTGATATTTTTCATTTCAATTTTATGTTTTTCTACCTTTTGTAATATGCTTTATTTTATATTTAGTTATTTTGCATTCTGTTTTTTTTTCTAAAAATCTATTAACTGTAGAAAAGTCTCTGTATTCATGGTATTTTTGTTAAGTATAGGCAAAAGAAAAGAAAGTGGACGGTGTCCATTAGTCTGAACAAAGAGGTAAAACAAAGAGGTCTATTCACAGCCATTGCTAGTTTGATTCTGATTTTAGTTTCTGCTAAAACGACATTTTAACGTAAAATAATAATACCTACTCCATGTTTTCAATCAAAATTCTGTTCATTAACAACGAACACAAAACAGCATCGATACCCTAATAAAATGAATATCAGTTTGATAAAAAGCCAATGTGATTGTATTGATTGTAATCAAATGTCCGTGCAAGGGTTTCATTAAAATAAAATCTGGCTCGACGAACTCATAGGAACTGATAACAGCTGCCTTTGAAATCACATAAAATTACATACATACATACATACATATCGTCACGCCTTTTATCCCCGAAGGGGTAGGCAGAGGTGTATTTCTACACCCACTTTTCGCCAGATATACTTTAGTCCCACGTAATAGGGGGCGAGCCCATTGCCGTACCGGGCACATTTCCAGACTTCGTACTGCTACTGAGAATTTCGTGACAGAAAAACCCAATAACACTGCCCGACCCAGGAATCGAACCCGGGACCTCCCGATCCCACGCGCACATTTATGGCACGAGACCAACGAGGCAGTCGTATAGGGTTTGATGTCGAGATTTCCGTCTCTACGCAAATATGGTATTTGCATCGTGTTATCCCTTAGTCGCCTCTTACGACACCCACGGCAAGATAGGGGGTGGTGACACTTGTATTCTATGCCGTCAACCACACGGCACATTTTCACATAAAATTTTTGTTGATAATTTGATTTCAATCAAACAATTGCATAACTTTCGCTTCGTTAACGCGTCGAGTTGTTGTAACTTTTGATTTATTCACAATTCATTTGCTAAATTCGTATTTTTTATTTATATAAAATAGTAAGTAGCTTATAGATACCAGGACGTGGTAGCCTACTTGGTGCAGGTATATACATTTTCGACAATAGTTCAGGACAATCCATTCTATTGTTCAACAGGCTATACAAGAATAAGTATTCCGATGTAATTGCATATTAAAGGCGAGATGACTGACGAGTCGCTTTTATATTCTCTTTTTTATATTTTCTTTTAAGGTGTATCCGTAATAGAGACTCTTTGCATAGGCAAACAAAACTTTCAGCCAATAATCAGATTCTCTCCATCACATACAAAAGATATAGGAATTTTTGTACTAAAATATTAAAGAAAGCCAAACGTAAATATGACTCTGAACAACTCACAAACGCAGGACAAAATTCCAAGGCTTTATGGGAAATAATTAGAAACATAACTTACACAAAGCATCAAAAACAGTCTTCCTCGCAATTACTTACACTTTCACAATCACCCAACGACGCTTGTAACAAGGTTAATAATTTTTTGTTCAAATTGGTAAGAGCCTTGCAGATAAAATTACTTATAAGTCGAATATCCCAGTAACTAACTATACCTCTACTTTTCCAAATTTTAATTCTTTTGTTTTTGAAGAAATAAGCCCGTGTGAGATAGTAAATATAATAAACGCTCTTAGATCAAATGCAGCAACCGGGTGGGATAAAATATCCACAATTTTTTTAAAAAGGTATTCTAATATTATTGCGCCAGTTATCAGCCATATATTTAATAAATGTATTGATTTATCAGTTTTCCCCATAGCACTGAAAAGGGCCATTATACATCCCATCTTTAAGGGTGGAGACGGGTCTTTAGTAACTAACTATCGTCCAATAGCTGTACTCACCGGATTATCTAAGATCTTGGAGCGGGTTGTAAATACTAGACTAGTTAGCTACTTAGACAAATTCAATATCCTCTCTGCCAACCAATTCGGTTTTCGGAAGAACATGTCTACTTCAGACGCCGTCCAGGAATTGACAGCACACATAGTCACTAATTTAAATGACAGTAAAAAGGTGGTGACTATTTTCTTAGACCTTGCCAAAGCCTTTGACACTGTTCCCATTTCCACTCTTCTTTTGAAGCTGGAAAGAATAGGTGTCAGAGGCCCACAGTTAGCATTCTTCAAAAGTTACCTCACAGATCGTACACAGATGGTCAAGATAGGTAACTACACTAGTGATGAGCTTCCTATATCCATTGGTGTTCCACAAGGAAGTATACTCGGGCCATCTCTATTCCTAATTTTTATTAATGACCTTTGTAATTTGAAGATCCCTAATTCCAAAATCACTTCATATGCTGATGACACGGCTATTACCTTTGTTTCTGATTCCTGGACTGAGCTACAAAAAACGTCCCAAGCCGGCTTAAACAATGTAGCGGATTGGTTATCTTCTCATGCTCTAACTCTGAACGTTGCAAAAACAAAATTTTTAACGTACTCTATCTCGTCCACCACCCTGCCTAATACCCCATTAGATTTAATATTTCATAGTTGCTTGAATGACTCTGTAATAAATTGTCATTGTCCTCACATAAGCTCTGTTGACAGTATCAGGTATCTCGGCGTTATTTTAGACAAATACCTAAACTATAAACCTCAGGTTGAAGCACTGACGTCTAGAGTTCGCAAGCTTATATTTATATTTAGATCGCTTCGTTACGTCGCTAATATTACAATCATACGTAGTGTTTACTATGCCCTCTGCAAATCTATAATATCTTATTGTATTTCTATCTGGGGAGGTACTCATAAAACAACTCTCAAATCATTGGAGATTGCTCATAGAGCAGTTTTAAAAGTAGCCACGTTTCGTCCTATGTTGTACCCGACTGACGATTTATATAGAAACTGGAACATTCTAAATGTACGACAAATTTACGTTTTTCACACTGTAATGTTGCAACATCGCAAGACTCCATACATACATTCTTCCAAGCGTCGCAGGGATAACATCTGTATTATACCTAGAATGAATTTTTCTTTCATTAAAAGATTTTTCTATTACCTGGGACCTTACCTCTACAACCAGATAAACAGGCACATTTATATATATAACTTACCTAGTCATGATTGTAAGTCGGCCGTCCTAAATTACCTATTGCATAAAAATTACGATGAGACAGAAAATATGCTAATCGCTTTGTCCTGATATATAGCTTCTATTTGCCTTTTGGATACGGTTGCATACACTCACATACATACGCGCGCACACACACCCACACACCCACACACACACACACACACACACACACACACACACACACACACACACACACACACTCACACACACCAACTTATAAATTTTTGCATAATATCTCCACCTATTGTCTTAATAATGCATGTTATACAAAAAGTGTTAAAACTGTAGTTTACATACCTTCTTTTATATTGCAACTAGTGTCGTTAAATATTATGTATTTTGTATTAATGCGGGTTTGGAGCTGTTTTTCCTTAATACAGGCTATTTCATAGCCTAGCTAGGAAAACAGTAAGTAAACTACTTGATACTGTAACTACTTAACATGTAATGTACTACAATGATTTACTTGGCAATAAAATATTATTATTATTATTATTATTATATTCGTTTGAGTCGGTTTCTGTGAACCGCATAAAATGGAGACCAAACCTGTGAGCAGTATTCTAATTAACTACGGACCAAAGAAAAAATAAAATAATTTTGGTTCTAGGCTGTATAAACCTTTTAGAATTCCTGGCTATGAAACCTAACATCTTGGTGGCATTGAGTATTATTTTATCCATATGTGCATGGAATGTAAGTTTACTGTCCATTCAAACTCCTAAGTCACGAATACATTCAAGTTGAGTGGATGACTACTTACTGTATATGATATTTGTATCTTTGTTTTATTTCTGGTCAAAGAAATATAATTGCATTTCTGAGCATTTAAATACATTTTATTCTGTGAGCACCATTCAAGTAGTCGGTGAATATCGTCTTGAACTAGTTTACAGTCCTCTGTATTTCGGATAGGTTTTAGAATTTTAAGGTCTTCGGCAAATAGGTAGAATTTTGTATGAAGGAAACAATCGGAGATGGAATTAATAAGAATTAAAAACAAAAGAGGCCCTAGATGCGATCCCTGTGGCACACCAGATGTGATAGTAAATTCAGATGACTGTGCACCATTCACTACTACGAAAGATTTTCGGTTGGTAAGGTACGATTTAAACCATTTTAGAACAGACCCTCCTACTCCAGGGTCGTCAAGTTTCGAAATCAGTGTTTTATGGTCTACTTTGTCAAAATCTTTACTAAAATCTGTATAAACGGAGTCAAGCTGAGTACCCTGATCTAGATGATACGATCTTGTATCTGTAAAAGCTACGAGATTAGTAGTTGTGGATATTTTTTGTATAAACCGTGTTATTGTTCAATAAGTCGCGATTCGGACCCACTATGAATGTATTTAAATATGGTTAAATTAATGATTCAAATATCTTTAATAATACGTATAAAATTGATATGGGGCTATAGTTCTTAACAACGTTTTTAGGTCCTTCTTTATGAATAGGTACAATATTGGCTGTTCTCCAATAGTTAGGGAATTGTCCTGAACGAAGCGACTCGTTGAATATAAGCCACAGAGGAAATTATATTTGTTTAGCACATCTAGTCAAAAATATAGGTGGAAGATCATCCGAGCCTGGCCCTATGCTTAGGTTTAATTTTTCTAGCTTGTGAAGATAATATCAATGTGTTAGGAGCGAGGGTACTATTATCAGAGATGTATTTAGTTGAATTCGTAGCAGACCAAGACTCTAGTGGATAACTCGAAGAAAAATGCTTCGCAAATAAATTACTAACATGCAGTGTATCAGTGGCTTCTTCGTCATTTAATTTCATATTAGATGGTATATCGCTTTTACAATTACGTTTATGTTTTATGAAAGACCAAAAATATTTTGGGTTCTTAGCTATGCTTATTTCTAGTTTTTTGCAATAATTTGAGAAGCATTATTGCATTAGGAGTTCCATTCTGCATTTTAATAAATCAAATATTACTTTATCCATAGGATTCTTATGTTTCCTAAAACGTATTAAATGGAAAATTCTATAGAGCTGTGTCACCATTTCGTTTACATTGTTACATGGTGTGAATAATTCAGTTCAGTTAATATGATTTAATTCATCGACTATTGCATTATAGTCAGCTTTGTAAAAATTAAACCTAGACAGTTTGTGCGGTGGCAAATTTTGGTTTGTATGATCAATTGCAAGTTCGATTTCTAGAGGAGGGTGGTAGTCATCTGCTGGAGTTAATATTTCGGTAGTTTCAAAAATAGATAATTTGGATTCTGACGATAGAACTAAATCGAGAATTTTTGATTTATTATTCTTAATGTGATTATATTGCTTCAAATCGTTTATAGCCATGAACTCAAAAGTAGTATAGCTATTACTATTATTAATCCATGTTATATTTGACATATTAAAATCACCTAAGACCAAGTAGTGGTCATAATTCAAGAGAGTCGCGCTGGCTTTATCTACGAATTGCTCAAAGCCTACTAAGTGAATTTTGACATTATTATTTCCTCTTTTCAGATCTATTACTATCCATTGGTCCTCTACCGTACCGTACCGTTGCATTCAAATTCGCGTAATCTAGTTGTATCAAAATGTTTACTTGCTGCCATTATAACACCGCCACCTGTTTTCTTAGACCGAAGACCTTTCAAATTACGGTCTATCCTATATACAGCATATAGATCATCGAACAATTCTGAATTTGTGACATTGCCTTGGAGCCAAGACTAGGTAATTACTATTACATCGTATTGATTAAGTGATACATTAGAATAAGAATAAGTTTTTGTATTCAAGCCTCTACAGTTTTGGTAATACAAATTTATATGACTGAATTTTAAATAGTTTCAAACAGATAAAGTTAATAATAAAAACGAATAATAAAATTAAGTTAAATTATTGACCGAGAAAAAGTCCTTAATAATAATAGCTGGTGTGGATTCACTTTTTCTAACAAATATACGTTCGCCTCTGACCCAAACAAACTTGTACTGTGACTCCTTGGCTTTAATTCTTGCTGCTTTGTGAAGTTCTCTGTATAAGATGATAGGTGTTCTGCCACATAATCAGGTTTCTTATCGCCACCGATGCCAAGATGTAACGTATTCAATTTTTCCAATGGGCTACTCTAGTTGAACTTTAGTACTGCAGCTAACAACCCATCTCAAACAAGGGGATTACGCAATTTGACAATTATAGATCTCGATCGCGATGTGGAGGGGTTAGCTTTTGCTACTCTAGTACACACGTGTATATCATCATCATTCATATTGAATTTTATCGCTTGGCAACTACATATTTGAACCCTTAAGCTTTATCATTAATATGTCATTTGAACAAGGTACTTTTCCCACGATCCTTAAAAAGTCAATTGTTAAGCCCTTATATAAAAAGAAGGAGTCAACAGAAATGACTTATTATCGTCCTGTTAGTCTTATACCAGTCATGTCAAAAAATTTTGAGAAGGCAATGTTGAAAAGGTTACACGACTTCGTTTTGAAGGAAACGATACTAAAACAAGAGCAATTTGGTTTTCGAAAAAACAGTAGTACTTCACTGGCCTGCTTCAATCTTATTAAAACAGTTACTGAATGTGTTGATGATAGGATACCTGTAACGACATTATTTTTGGACATCGCTAATGATTGGATTAGGAGCTACTTAAAGGACCGATATCAATGTGTAGAAATATCTAAAATAGGAAACAATAAAAAAATTACATGTAGATCGAATTACAAATGAAATAGATTAGGCATTCCACAGGGTAGCGTGCTGGGACCATTTTTATTTTTAATTTACATCAATGATCTACCTAATATTACTCACCACAAAACTATTTTATTTGCAGATGACACGACACTTATTATCAAATGTGACAATAAAGATACGTATGAATATGACATAAACTTGACGCTTAACAATATAATTAATTGGCTATTTCATAATAATTTAAAAATCAATGTAGATAAAACGCAAATGATTCAATTCCAATACTATAGAAAACAGCAAATTGAGTTAAATGTAAATTACAAAAATAATAAAATACAAGAAGTAAGCACTGCAAAATTTTTAGGTCTGATAGTCGATAAGCATTGCAACTGGAAAGCGCATGTTGAATATGTTTGCAACAAACTTGATTGATTCGTTTTTGCTATCAAACGGTTACGACAAACAGTGTCAACGGAAGCGGCCCTTAGTGCATATCACGGATACGTGTCATCGGTGCTGTCATAATTATGGTCTCTTGCTCTGGGCGAACTCGGTTGAGATTGAAAAAGCATTTCGGGTGCAAAAGAAATGCGCGAGAGCTATACGTGGAGCCTGGTTTACTGACAGCTGTAAGCCATTATTTAAAAAGTTCAACATCCTGCCACTGGTTTGCATGTACGTTAGAGAAATCTGTGTTTTTGTTAAACTTTATCCACAGTATTTTCGTAAATTTTCTGCAACAGAAGGTAGAAACGCTAGGAATAAATTTAAACTTCTCCGACCTAGGTGTCACTTAGATATATATGAGAAAAATGTATATATAAACGCCATAGAAGTGTATAATAAGTTACCGGATACATTTCAAGAATTACCACTTACTATATTTAAAAAGAAAATTACAACCTGGCTTGCAGAAAAATGTTTCTATACTCTAAATGACTTTATGACATATAGAGAAAATAATGTAACTAATTAATGTTAAAATTTCAATATGCGATCATAATACAATGTTTTGAGTTTTACACTTATTTCAGTTGACATTTAAATACAATTATTGATTTACTACTATAAATTTACAATTATACATGACATAAATTTTGGCATTAATTACGTAATTAATAAATACTAATAAGCAGAATTTAATTGGATAATATTATTGTATAAGTTTAAATATTTACGCACCATTGTTAAGGTAGAATGTGAGAAGACTTTTATATTACCTTAACGCCACTATGTAACCACATTTCTTGTAAATAAATGCATTTCATTTCATTTCGTCAGTGTTAACACATTTTCACTTTTATGTTCTTTTATGATTGGAGAAACTTTGGTCCTTGACTGTGAACGTTGCGTTACCCAGGTAGGAGAGGATTGTTTGTCAGTATCTGCGCGGCGTAGTGGAGTGCTGGTATTGTCACCTCTCGGCTTTTTGCTGATACAATTTGAACACGTCCAATTTAAGCCCTTGGCTGCTTTCTTTGCCGTAGTATTTAAGCAAATTAGATGGCATGCCTCTTTACAAACAATCATCATCAGCCTCAAACAGCCCACTGCTGGACTAGGCCTCTCCTTTGAAAGCAGGAATTGGCCTACTATACTACGCGGGCCAAACGGGTTGCTTTACAAACAATGCATTTCATGAAATTATATCCTTACATCCTGGGCTGTTGTAAGACGGCCGAAACGTCGGTAAAACATGGGTATTTATACCTTAAATTAATTAAATATCGCGAATAAGACCCGTTTTAATAAAATTGTATGAACTATTTCGCATTACAGTTCAACCACACCACACTTTACTATATTTTATGCTTAAAAGTAAAGATTTACCAACTATTTTGTTTAAACGAGGAGCAAAATTACTTGATGTTGACGTTATGAACGCACGAACGATGAGTGTGTTAATCGAAGAGTATTTATGGGATGAACCCAATATTTACGCTTTCTTCTTTTTTCTTGTTCTAAAACTTCATAAATAGCTATCACTTTTATCGGATCCATTACGAACGAACGCACTGTATAAGCGGTGGCAATCGACTGATAATCTGCCACGGAATTACTGTAACGGAAGTGCCGCGACGGAATTTCCGTCAAGTGTGACGTAGGCCTTAGTGTGTTTTACACACATAGTGTATTATCATATTTTAAGCTTTTATGTAACTTTAATTATCTTTCAAGTTTAAAAGAGAAGCCTTCAGTGGCGGGCGCAAAATTGCATATTTTGGATTCCCGGACTAAATTCTATACTTTGTGGTATGCCATACATTACTATACACAGCTTTTGTTATAAGATTTCGATGAAATCGCGGAAAAATATTACCTGTGCCATACAAAATTTTACGTTGACCTCGACAAAATGTATGGCACATAATATATGGCAGCTGATATATTTTTAAGTTTTCGCCAATGTTTCGACAATATGAGTACAATCACTCCTAGGGGGATAGCACTATACCAAGAAAAACGTTGTATAGTATTTACTTTATTATTAAACTAGACTTCGACCCCGGTTCCACCCACGTAAATTATACACCCAAATCTTCCTCACGAATAATACTATCTTTTGATGAAAATCGGACAAAAATCCGTCAATATCATACAGACAGACAGGACGAAAAAGGTACTTTATTTTATAATAATACCTATGGCTAGTAGGGATAAAACATTCTAAATCACGAGTGGGTGTCAAAATAATAATAATATATAAGTACATTCACAGTAATTTGCCGACTGCCGAAGAAACGCCGCGTGTGTCTACTGCAGAATGGAGGTGTATCTTGCGGTAACACTAGCATGTATTGAAAAATAGTATCGTAGGAACAGGTTACAATGGCACGAGACGATAGTATACAAAGGAGAACGCATCCGCACCGGCAATAACAATAATATGGGGATTTATTCTAGCACCGTGCCTCACCGGATTTAACCGGGCCGGTCCCTTACACTGACCGGGGAAATGGAGCCGCTACCCGAACTACCCGAACAATGTTTTATAAGTGGCCGGATCACGATCTCAAACACTGGCCGACCCATTTAACATAATCTAGCGTAGCCATAGCGTTTTTCTTAGATAGTCTATTCCCTTTTATCTGAAGTTAAGACTCTGAAAGCGTCCGTTATATATCTCACCGGATTCGTATAAAGAGGTCTTTGGAGTACGTATTCGTTTTATCATAATATCTTTGTATTTAGACGATATTTTACTGTCGCTTCACGTGAACAGCGCCGGCGCTACTTTATGCGAGCGACGAAGTCATTAATATAACTTCAATAAGTACCGGAGCGAAGTTCAAAGTTGAAACTGCGCGTATCCATTTTATTACTGTGTCATCTTACGGATTTCTCTTCAAATATAAGTGTAACGCGTACAAATAAACCTGTACATAGTTACATATATATGATGTATAATTTCAAAGCAACAGAAACGTAAATATGAGCCCCAGAAGCGACTGAGTAAATGTTTACACTGATGTTCATCACAACATTCTTAATAATAACTTCTTTATGTATCTGGACTGATTCAATATGGACTTTAGCCCGTTCAAAATAGAGTTGTCGATGGCTGCACTAGCGCTGCGCGTGTATTCCGACCACGATATGACGACAAGTTAGGAACTTGGCTAAACTTTGGCACGTTTTACAAAAGTTACCAAATCGAATTTTTGTTGAGACTCGATTCGAAATACAGTTTTAATATTGGAAAATATTGTTTATACATTTTAAGAAACGCTTCGCGTTTTCCTACGACAATCTTGACATATTCATTGCTGGCTCAGAAAAAACGCCTTGCAAGAATTAGTGGTTCAACGTAACTCATTTTCTTTATTTCATGAATATTATAATGTTTTGTTTATTAGAATGTATAATAAAATTTATTCATGTGTTTTTTTTAGCATTTTCATTCTACATGTTGTAATATTTGTATGTCTTACGACAAAACATAGCGTCCTATTTTATGTGTAAGATAGGTCTTACCTTGTATACCTATGTTTCACAAATAAACTATTTGATTTGGTTGATTTGATTGGAACTCTCAACAAATCTATACTCTTGCTCTCCGAATAGTTAATTGAAATCGCACGACAAGTTTTTTAATGATAATTACATTTCTCCTGAAATTTAATTAAGTGAAGGTCTGAAGGTTTCTAACTACTAAAGTGTGAATAGTCGAAGATTTAAAACTACGGGTAGGTATATCATAGAGACTGTCAAAGATGATAGCAGTTGCCGTCTTTCTACGTGTATAAACGTTTACTAGCATATTTAGGTCAGGATTAGAATGCTAAACACACCCTATACTGTGCATGTACCTATAGTTCATTATAAGTTAATCATTTAAACAGTATTATTAAGTAAATTTAGTTCCCAGCTTTCCTTTGTCGAGTTCTTCTTCGCATTTTAAGTATAAAATACTTTTTTCACAGTCGTAGCGTCTGACTTTTGTAATGAGATCTTTGTTAGCGTATCTAGAAATTTTCTCCAATCTCTCTTCATAACTAGTTGTACAAGTCCTCAACGGCATTCCGGAAACTTGCAAATCAAATAACTTGGTAGCAAGGAATCGAAAGCAATAAACTACATTTGGAATAATTGAAAAAGTTCCGTTTTAAACGGTCCTACTCTAGTGAATAACAGTAATAGTTGAAGTTTATCGTTGGCAAATCGCAGCGGTGCCGCAGCGGTCGGCTGCGACAGCAGAACTGAATTAAGACAGCCAGACAGTAGCGAGTTTGTGAACTAGTTGACCCCGATGTAGCGTTGCGTAGAGCGGCACCGCTGACCTCGACACTATCGATATCAACTACTATGTTCGATGTTTCATCTTCAGTGTGTCGGTTTATCTGTTGTACGTTAACACTAAAGGATGACGAGGTCAATACGAATATATTTGAGTGGCTTTGTAGATGTCACATTTGCTCAAATTTCTAGTATCTAGGACTATTTTAACGGTTTAGTGATGTGTGTGAATTTTGATAGCGCAATTCAGTATGTGTGGTGATTAGTCGTCTTGGTAGTTCCACAGTTGTCTGTTAGATGTCGCTATCGTGTAATTTGTCATCGCCCGATAGAGGACGTCATTTAGGTTTCATGTGAAACAAAGAAACTACCAAGTCAAGGGGGGGGGGGGGGGGTTAAGGTTGGTGTAAAGTTAAATCCAAGTTTGTGGGCTTCCAGCGCTTGTCGTGCGGCCGCCATCTTGAAAAAAGAGAAAGATAGTGTAAAAAAACAAAACATGTTTAGGTGCAAATTATATTCTCTACTACTTTGGTCCCGAAGCATTTTGTCGTAAAATGAAAAATAACAAAGTTACAAACGAAAATCGAATGAAATTTGCAACGAATTTTTCTTATCAATGTGTTATAATTTTTTCGTAGCCTGTCATAAAGAATACATTCAATTTGTCTTTACTTCTTCCAAATCACGACCGTATCAAATTTCACTCATTAACTAAAACTTGAGTTAAAAAAAAAAACAATTTCTAACTCTGGGTATCTGAAATTGATAGTCTGCCCAGGCAGAACATACTGCAATTTGTTTTACAGTGCCAAAATGCTCTGGGGACACTTGCAGGAAAATTATTGGAGATGTCATAATTCATTGAGAAAAATGATGAATAACCGACAAAAATGCGATTATCCCTTTAAGTTAACATAATATTTTCTTGGGTTTACGCGAATGTTACACATTGAATATAATTGGCCGCCAACGAAGATAAGCCAATTATTACCATCTGTCAAGAGTCAGTTACCCTTACAAGAGGCCGGGGTTTACAGGATAGACTGTGAGTGTGGGCTCTCATACATTGGACAAACCAAGAGAAGCATAGGCATTCGACTAAAGGAACATATAGCTGACATTAAACACAAACGCTCGACGAAGTCTGCTGTGTGTGAACATGTAGAACAAGGAACCAACCATTACCTGCGATTTGATAAACCACAGATACTCGCAAAAGAACACCGCTTTATTCCAAGAATGATACGTGAAGCTATTGAAATTAAAAAACATCCTAATTTCAATAGGGAAGATGGTTGGAATGTTCCTCCAGCTTGGGACCCTGTTATCAGGCTAATGAAACCCAAGAAGGACAAAGTCACCAGAAGACATCAAGACACAGTGAGCACATTCTGCGTAGATAGTAACACCAATAGTTGAAAAATGTTCAGGTACTTTGAGATAACTTATAAATTCAAGACAAAGACAAATATCACCTCAGTCTGCCGTGAACACGAATCCTGTAAAGAATTCGAAACGTCGGCTAGTAATAAAAATGTAGTTTCTAGATCTTTCGGTTTAAATGTAATAACAAATAACCAGTGAAACCAATATAACGCGATAAAATCCGTAAACTGTAGTTTAATTTCAATCCCTTTAAGTTCTTCATCAAAAATTTAATATCGGCGCTTGATCAAACCTTGTGCTAAAGCCTGGTTTATCTCAAAGTCTGGAGACACAGTTATAATGAAAAAAATAATGTTAAAATATCCAAAATACAACAATAATGAAGATGAAACTTTTTATTTTTGGCTTTACGACAAAGATGTCAAGATCGAAGTTGTAGAGAATTTAATTTGCCCTCGCTTTGTTGCTTTAATTCTTATCATTGTTGAAACGCATAGATTTTGTTGTAGGTTTCAACTGTATTTATTTTGAAATGATATGACGAAAGAAATATACAAGGTTACATTGTACAGCCATTTCATTAAGAGACGTGGCCTGGTTGCCCTTTTGAAACTAGCATACATTTTTTTAGGAATTATATGGGACTAGTTATTGGCCAGTATCAATATACTGACATCAATATGTCAGTGTGCTTTGAAATGATTAATGTCCCCTTTGATTTGCTAACGGAAGGTGCCCTTGTCCAACTTGCTTAATTTATATTCATTGCATTTCCCATGCGTGCTCTATATAATCTTGTTAGTATGTTCAGTGCCTCTACATCCACGTGGTTACAAGTTGGCGGGAGAAGAACACAATACAAGGTAAACGCTCGCTATTTGCGCTGTTTTGGTAGCCCAATGTGTTAGCTGTTAGCACTGATGAACATTAAGATTAACATTATGAGTATTAAGTTAACTGTTATGGATCATTCTCATTAGCCAATAACTTAGTCGCAGCACATATGAAGAGTCCCTGGTTGTGTCGGTCGTTGTTAAACAAATTTACACAAACATTTATCGTAGCAATCAGGATCACTACTGGATTGACCAATAAATTACCAATAGTTACCAAGATCATCGAGTCTGGCAGTTGTAAGATAGACTGTCTTATACACCAAACCATCGATACAGCCATCATCATCATCGCCCTAGCGTTATCCCAGTTGCATCCAAGACTTACAAGCCATGGAGTCCGAGGTCCGCTTTTCCACAGAGCGACAGTCGTCTGACCTCCGCAACCCAAAGTAGTAGGATAGTGATATTCCATGCTTTAGACCAGTATCAGTTTATTTGAGGCTACTGACTCCCCGAAGGAACGCCGAAATCGAAGAACTGGTGGCTGAACCCAATGTGATTGGAGAAGCGAAAGCGCAAAGACTACGATGGCTAGGCCACCTTGAAAGAATGGGAGAGGATCGCAGCGTAAAGAGAGCATATCTCGGCCGACCAACTGGAAGTTGCCCAGTTGGTCGACCCAGATATCGCTGGATTGACGTAGTTAAGGAGGACCTTCGGCAGCTTCAAGCAAGAAACTGCGAAGGATCGCGTGAAGTGGCGAGCTCTCATATCAGAGGCCAAGACACACTTTGGGTCGCTGAGCCATCGGAGTAAGTAAGTAAGTAAGTAGTAAGTACTGACTCCCCGTAATGACCGTCAAAGATCTTCATGACAGCCGGGACCGACAGTTTAACGTGCTCTCCAAGGCACGGGGCAAGTGATAATTAACAATTTAATACGCACTTAACTTTGAAAAGTCAATGGTGCGCGCCTTGAATTCGAACCCGATACCCTCTGCATGGCAGTCAGTTAATATCTCCACTAGGCTATCGCTGCCTTTAAGATCGATGCAGCCATCATGAAATATTATTTCTAATTATCCGCCAGTGTAATTACTCGCCTTATTAACGTATTATAATTAAAAGCAATAACCTCGTTATTTATATCCAAGAGGCGCTCAGGACGCATCATATGCTAATTTTAATACGTTTTATTTGTTGGAAGATGTTTTACTTTGCTATGATAAAGTAATTAGCACAAGGGTACGGGTCCTTGAGGTCTAATGGTACGAGTTGTGTTGATAAAGCAGTTATTTATACAGTTAATGGCTTGTCAATTTCCGGGTTCATTTGTATGTGAATTAAATACTGTTCTTCGTAAATATGAATGTTATCGGCGACTTTCAGCGTTATGTATAATGACGTTTTGTCTGGTAGTACAAATGTTTGATTAATGGTAAAACTAGACATTTTATTTTACTATGTGTGAATTGAACTCTCAAAAGTAATTAAGAACGTAATTGCGTTATCTTTTTTAATTACCTCTATTGGTACAGTATCTATGACAGTACTTATACAGTCGCTAAGCTATATGAAAAATTTAAGATAATTCATAATTAGGTATTCAGAATTATAAAAATCAACAACAAAAATCTACAGTTGTAGACAAGATAAATACTGCCCAGCAGTACCTATATAATAAATCCATGTTTATTTATTGTATTTTAATGATAGCTTACAGGCTACATTTATTATCTCCCTGTGTTATGCCTAAATAACCTTTCATTAATCATTTCTTTCAACTCGTTCAAATATATCCTATTTCATATGGTATCTAATTACACTAAGGAAAAAAAGCATAATATTGCCTTCCTTTGAACCGTATGACAGCGAAACAGCTGACGGGCAGTTTTTTTGAAATCTTTTAAAAATACAGAGAATTTGTTGGTAGAATTTTTGTAGTGGCAACACAAAGAGGGTAAACACAGCACCACCTGGCCTGCTGCCAGCCCCGGCGGTACTTAAATAAGTAGGTGATTAACTTAGTTAGCTGCAATGCCAACTGTAAAGAATTGTTAACTTTATTTACATAAACGGTAAGTCATTGCTTCAACAATCTTTATTAGGCATGTAACATATAAGAAAATCAATAAAATTGGGTAATAAAATAAGGTAATAGAACGCTTTGGTTTTGTGTATCCTGCAGACACTTTAATTACATATACTATTGACAACATAATTAGCAAGAAATCACATAAATTTTATTAGTAAATTTTCCCTGACGTAAATTGTATTGAGAGCTGTCAAAAGTGTCATTCTTAGACGAATTCTAAATTTCGCCGCTAGAGGCACGCGGATAAACTTTGCATCGCCTATGAACAACCAAAGCCTGTTTAACTGGCCTTTAAGGTGGGTCCGTTGATAGTCAGTGGTTGTTGCATTGTCGGTATGTTGATATCAGAAACACAGATTACTTGATTTAAAAATAAATCTCATGCTAGGAATATATTCTGAATTGAAATTTGACATAACAAAATCAATCAACGGGCACTCAGATTTGAGTTAGTAAGTTCTGGAGCACTAAGTGCTGACTAGTAAAGAATCGAATTAGCAGCGCCCGATGCAGTACCAAAAATAAGTCATCAGGCCTCGAAACTCCTGCAAACAGTGATCAGTCTCGCTCTATGTAGAATCTTAAAAAAAATCGTGAGACAGCAATATTTTGTAGAGTCATGTATCATATTATTATATGCAGATGCAATCCTTTTTTTTTTCTATAGAAGGTAGCAGTCGTATTATCCGTTTTTGTACCCGCAGTACACACATAAGGACCTCTGCCAGTAGTGGCACGTACCTGAGTATTTCTTGCGAGAACACTTAAAACCATGATAACTTCAACTGAAAGATGAACAAGAGGTCCTTTTAAAACAAATTGTTCAGTCAGTAATATTGGTAATTCGTATTACCCACGCCTTTTACTATCCGCTTAGGATAATAGAAGTAGGGTGAATACCATTCATTCAATAATACTGAAAATAGCCTCATAAAAGGACCAAGGTACATCTCATCCCACATAACAGATATAAAAACATGAAATTTTTCAAATAGCTTCCAGAAATATAATTCTAGCGATCGCCACGATCGGACTCTGTAAATTGTTGGAGGAAACGTCGGTCCAACTTGTTATACATGGACCAAGTTAACGAGGGCACGAGCAAGGGTCTTATTACTATGACATTAGGGTTATATTTGCTCAGTACATGTGTATAGGTGAATGTAGGCAGTGGCCGCGACTTGTGCAGAGTCGTGTGTGAAAATATACTGATAAAGCAATTGAGGAGGGTCCGCTCTGAGGTAATATACACGGCTTATTGCTCCTGATTTTTCAACACCAATCCAATGTGTATTTGCTGGTTTTTTACTGCAAAGGGGGACTGGCATGAGTATGGGTTTTATGAAATGACTCGTATTTCCTTATTAAGGCAATTTTTATTGAGAAGGTAGGCAGATTTATCTACCATCGCAATATCGTGTGATTTTTGCCTCATGTATGTATATGGCATATACATATGTACTCGTATATGGTATAGGCGAGCTTTTTTTGTTCATCAATTGAATTTTGAAATTATCCATCCATCATCACCATCTCACCTGTAAATCGTATTGATTTCAGTATTATATGTATAATGAAATATAGGTCATCGTATTTTTATTGGCAAAAAAGTTGCTCTAGAATTTAACAACTTGTTTCGAGATTCGATAATTTTTCTCGAACCTAGAAAGCATATAAGTGGTCTGACGCTTAGGTAGTAAGCTACCATCAACTAATCATAACTATTTAGCCTAGACTAATACATTTGAGAATAAATAAGAACGAAATCTTATAATACTCCAACAAAGTTTGTGCTTCAATTTTAGTTATTTGTTTATACGAAAACTCGAATAGAATAAACCATAAATAATTGTAATTTGGTGAAAGTTTTAAGCACTTCGCAAGCAGTAAGGAAAGGTCTAAGTTTTTCAATTAGGTGGTATACAGTAACTTTTCCACTTCAAATTAACATATTAAGGCAAGAAAATGGAGCTGGGAACAAAGAATTCAACTAAAAGCATATGATTTTATTGTATATTTCGTAATTGTACAAAAGATTGCTTTGTTTTAATTCTATTATATTCAGGCATTATAGGTAGGTACTTAATTTAGGCGAGCAATGCCTAGTGTAATAGTCGATGTCTGCTTGTAAGCATACTATTGAAAGTTATTACTATGATATTATATTAGAAGCTAGTTCTAATGTTATAAGTAAGTGCTTTAAGAAATGTAGCATGGAGATACACCATGTATAATTGATAAACGATATCGTTTGTTAAAAAACTGTACCATAAATTTATCGTCATATCAGGTCATACGTTCTCAGGGTTATAGTTTAGAAGCCGGCTTCTGAGGTAGATTTTACCAGTGAATCTTCGTAGCTAGAGTGACAAATGTTCTCCTTGTCAGCGATTTATATGCGCGTACAAACGTCACTCTCTGGGAATAATGGCTCCTTGCATTCGATATCTACGCACATTGTTTATTGTGTACATATACCAACTGTAATATAGTGTCCTCAAATATCGTATGTATGTTATGTTAGTCATAGAATATACCAGACAAAATTTGGATTCACGCTTGAATATTCTCGTAGACTTACAGCGTTGTGGATCAGTTGGAGAATCTGGTCTATTATATTTCACTGGCAAGATGGGTTGGTATAGGACTCGATGTCGAGTTTTGCCTCTCTTCACAAAGATGCGACTTGGTTCATGTATTTTCTATAGTCACACTGTACGATACGCTTTATATACTTAATTACGTGTAAAATGTCATACTCCTATTTTTCCTTCACCCGCTTGAAGTACTATTTTTGTGTTATATCTCCCCAATCTATTGCTCGTAGTGTGCAATGTAAGCGCGAGCCTCAACTACTCCCGTATGTTTACAAGGCAAAGTTTCACGAATACTATTCTGCATACGATGTCCGGGTATACGAACGGATAAAATAGTCGGAGTGATGTATAATGTTTCACATGATATATCGGCGTTGCGATGTATTGGATTCTGAAACAATTCTGTTGCTGTCCGCCTCTCAGCCTCGCACCCTTTTATGTATTGTTTTATGAGTTTTATATTGGCTGTTTTCTATTTCAGAATCTTGTTTGATCTGTTTTATTTGTGGAAAATATATTCTAGTACATATTGTTGTTGAATATATATGTATACTGTACATAAACTTTAAAATCTTACGTCAGATCTTTGTAGTTTTTGTGAATGGGTTATTTTTTTTTCACATTGCTCTCTAAACGGAAAATAACTCTATGATAACTCGATATGCTCCATCATAGATTATACACTTATACTGGTATAGATAAGCCACTCACAGTTCGAAATTGAAGTTCAATAGGCATCCTAGACCACTAGATGGCGTTAGTAGTGGATTCATTTTACAAAATAAAATGTTTAATTTCAGTGTTAATAAATAAGTAAATGACAACTATTATGTAAAATAATATGCAATTTAAAAGTAAAAAAATATAAAAATCACAAAAAGTAAGAACTAGTTTCTTGCTAAGCGTGGTTTCGATCCTCAGACTTATAATCTATGGGCACAGCACGGTTCCACTGCGCCACGAAGCTCTTGGTAGAATTGGCGAAATTACGGTTCAGTTATCGCTACAGATATTTCTAGATATAAAAGCTAAAATGACATTCCCCGGGCGCTAGATGGCGTTAGTTTGTATGGATAATTTTTAATTACGTGATTGTAGGGAAGTTTCATAGGCCTGATGCTCCATAATGATTTTCTTCACCATTGAAGCGACCGATATAATTAATTAGTAATTTATCCTTGATTACTGAAAGTCGGGTTGGGGCTGAACCTTTCGAAATTTTTCCCCCCTGAGCGCAAGATGTCAAACAGCTGATACGGTCTGTTTTCGCTCCAAGATATTAATATCAAGCGATTAAATTAACGATATTAGAAGGCGAGATAAAAATCTCATTTGTTAATTACTTCGGGACGGTGTAATATTAGCTTAATGCCGAGCGGGCGCGGGCTGATAACTTTGTACCAAATACACAACGTAAAAAATTAAGTAATTAAGTTTTTTTTGTGTTTGATCCCGTTCGTTCTCTATGTGTCCTGTTGCCAGCAAAATTTCAGCATAGGATAACGACTTAATTAAGTAATGTATGGACCGGTATTTTGAAATTGTTTACAGTGAAATATTGTGCCAATTTTTAATTAAGTATCTTGACTGTCTGTTAACAACTTAAACGCTGGGAAGTCAAGAATAATTTTGCGTGGAAGCATCGTCTCTAATGTCGTCCCTTACCATTTTTTTGTTATAATAAACTGACGTGAAGGTTCCCAAACCAACAATCTAATTTCACACACCAATTCTTTCAGGCAAAGCTTCACTCTTTCCAGTAATTCGTTAAAATTTGCCCGCGCCCCGCTCGCCGCGTGATACCCCTCTGAGGGCGCGTGGCGTGGTGCGGGCGGAGGCATAAAACACAGTATAATTCCCGGTCATTATTCACAGTTTTCTTAGGGATTTCGGGCGTGCGTAATGACTTTATTTGAAATGGAATTTTCTAAGATACACGACGCGACTGGTCCCGCGGGCGCTCGCGCGAGCTCATTGAATTAGACACCGTCTCACGCAAAGGTGATGTTTGTTCTTCATGTACAAGGTTGTGACCGAGATACGTCATGCACTGCGCACAGTTTTTCAATGTGGACCTGGCATGATAGATGGACTTCCAGTACAGCGAATTAGCTTATTTTGCGCCTGTGTACGCTCTGAGAGCTTATAAAATGGTATTCAATAGGTTTGGAGAGACGATTTAGGTTATTTAGGGTAGATATATACAATTAATAAAAAAATATTTTATAACCTGTTTAAACATTCAGATACTTATGTAGGTACACATATAGGGCTGTTATTAATAAAAGTTTAGACCTCCGCTATTTCCTAATTATGTCTTGTTAATTATTTTATTCATGAAATATTAATCAGAAAAACTAAGACATTTTCCGGGAATGAATGAAATGTTATAAAAGCATAAAAGTAATTGGTAATCAATGCCCTCGCAAAAAAGTTTGCAGCGATCACAGACTTAAACTTTGAACATAATTACAAGTGTTCGAACAAAACTTGAACGTTAAGTAGACAGACGCCATGTTTCCTTGAGCTGACTTTTAAAAGGAGGAGGCTAGGATTTATGTATTTTAATATATGTCTACTTCTTTGGTCTTGTTACTCGGTCGAGACTTTAGATAAAACTTTCATCTCAAAACTGATGTTGAAGAGAAATCAAATTCCAGTCGTTCTCATGTTCGTTATTCGAGACATATTTGTGAGTTTTCTTTTCAAAGTTATTCTTTCTAAAGAGTGGAAAATTTTGATCTTATATAACAGTAAATTCAACGTTAAATTATGTTGGCAACCGTAAATTTTGGATGCTAACAATACCAAAGTGTCCTTGACCAAGTTGATATGATTTGGATACACAGATTTTGTGAGGAGATCCCTAACAAACGAAACCTTAAGATCTTGAGAAATTTAGGTCACAAAGATTTGTAGAATCTGTCTCAAGTAATTGTTATATGAAGAAGTGATGTTATCTTAATATATAAAATCCTTGCGTTACTGACTGACTGACAGACACGCTACAGCCGAAACTATTGGGCGCAGGAAGCTGAAATTTGGCATGTATGTTCCTTGGGGACCATAGGGGTGCACTAAGAAGGGATTTCCCGAAATTCCCACGGGATCGGCCAAAACGGGTAAATTAAAAAAAATGCAGGCGTAGCTGCTGGCGTCTTCTAGTATGATATAAAATGTCAAAACACAAGATAATTTCATAAATATTTCGCACCACACTTAGGACCTTATAAAAACAAGGAATGTACTTTAAGTGCGCCAAAAGACACGAGTTGTTTGTGTGTGAATTTTGGTAGAACATTTGACAAGCCTCGCACGTGGCCAATGAGTGTTACGTCAATCAAACCCTCAGTATAAGCTCTGTAAGTAAGTTATAGCTTCGGGGCTATGAGAACGGCGAGCTTCGAGGTAAGGCATTGTTTATGACATTTATAAAGCAATTACTCAAGGATTTGTTCGCAACTTTGCCGATACCAAGAACTTTTCAGGAAGAATAGCTTCTGTAACAAGCTGCAAGTTTGTAATAAATTCTAGACCGTGGATTAGGATTAATTGGAGCATGTTTCTGTGAAATTATTGATAATACTTTATCAAAATGCTAAGGATAAAGCCGAAAAGCGACAAAATATAATTTGTTATTTGTTATATCGCGTTATTATAGTTATAATAACGAAATTGTCATAATTATGACAATTACGCGATAAAGTAAACCACATTGTTATACCTCGACATTTTTGTCATTACTAATCATCTACTTCAGTATATAAAAAACCTTCATAATATTGACTCTTTTGTCTGTATTTCCTCGCTAATTTGGAGGCTGAACGTAAAATTCGTGAGAGTCGTGTACTCGTAAAGCCTCAGCATCTTTCAGCAAGGCTCGTCGCGCGGGGCGTTTTACGGCACAACTCACAGATTCTCTCACAAAACCGCCCGCATCCATTCCCACACAAACTGAACGGCCCACACTTTTGTCATGTACACGGAAATCATTAAAGGAAATATAGAATTTTGCGGGTAATCCCCAATGACTTTTTGTTGGCGTTTGAGGGATAAAATGCGGGTACTCGTTTGTTTATTTGATAAACATACTCAATAAAATGCATTATTTTTCTGGTTTGGAATCAGAAATGTATGGTGATACGATTAATGAATGTTTGTCTTCTGTTTGAACGTGAATTGACTTCGTAATTTGTATTTAATATTTTTAGAAAATTTATTTTGAAAATTTTGTAACATGGTACGTCATTGGATACACATTACGAAGTCAACACAGTGGACTGTTACAGGCTGATGATGGTAATGATTTTCTAACATACGCTTTTACCTCAATACATGTGATATTATATAACATGTGACAAGATATATATAACTTAAGAGCGTGTACAAGAATGACATTACTTAAGGTACGAAACATGTACACAATGTCTTAATCAATTGTTGTATTACAATTTATTTGAAAATTGTTCTCATCAGCCTTTAATAGTCCACTGCTGGACTAGGCCTCTCCTTTGAAAGGAGGAATTGGCCTACTATACCACGCTGGCCAAACGGGTTGGTATAGGGTTTGTATCAAGTTTTCCTTCTCTTACAGTGCTGTTCTCTGCATAATATGCTCCCTCTGTCGGCTCTTACGACACCCATGGGATGATATGGGGTGGTGACAATTCGTATTCTTAATCCGTCACCACACGGACAAAAATTGTTAGGAGAGAAAAATTAGGTACGTACTCTTTGGACATGACGGAGACTGAAAGGTCAGTCTCCGTCATCAGAAGAAGATTATCTCACATTTTTCGCTTGTTATAATTATTTAAGAGCTTTTTTCGTTTTCACAACATGCATACTGTTATTTTCAATGTCTTTACAAAACAATATGTAACCTGTGCCATATTATAAGGTAAAAAAATATATTAGTCCAGTCACTTTAGGGATTCACCTCGGATTTTGAGATAATAAGCTGGAAACTCGTATACAGCTTCATTTAGGCGTTCTTAAAGTTGTCTCAAAAGTCTCATATCATCTCGTGTCTGCGTCGTAAGTTATTCGAGGTCAAAGGTCACGAAAATCGTTTTTTGCAATTATCTCCGTTTCTATGGTTCCAATCACTTCAACACCTATTATAAAAATTGAAGATAAAAAAAATTGCCACAACTTTTGTCTCAACTCTTTTTCTGTACGCTCAACCCTTTTCGAGATAGAGAGCGGAGAGCACTCAGCGCTCAGGCATATATACTCTTATACAAGGTCACGCTGCGGATGCAGAAAATCGGGCTTGCAATGCACTTTAGCTTGCGGACAATGCAATGGGCAAGCTTGTCTCAATGCTGTTGTATTGCAAGACGATTCTGAGGAAGAAACTGCAGAAATTTTAGAAGGTTTGGAGACAATCATGCAGGTAAACGAAGATGATGAAGATGAAATTTTCAATTTCCCAGGAGATGATGATGAAGAAGAAGAAGAAGAAGAAAATTGATATTTTTGAACTTCAAGTTATTGAAGAATTTAAATGTACATTTATTTTTAATTTTAATTGTAACAAAAGTACAGCTACTAAATAAAAATTGACTTAAATTATATTTACTTGACTTATTTCTATATACAAGGTATTATTCACCGAGATTCACGGTTGACCTTGTATAACAGTATATATGCCTGAGCGCTGGGTGCTCGCCGCTCTCTATCTCGAAAAGGGTTGAGCGAACAGAAAAAGAGTTGAGACAAAAGTTGTGGCAATTTTTTTATCTTCAATTTTTATAATAGGTGTTGAAGTGATTGGAACCATTGAAACGGAGATAATTGCAAAAAACCGATTTTCGTGACCTTTGACCTCGAATAACTTACGACGCAGACACGAGATGATATGAGACTTTTGAGACAACTTTTAGAACGTCAAAATGAAGCTGTATACAAGTTTCCAGCTTATTATCTCAAATTCCGAGATTGACCCCATTTTTTGCTTAAAGTGACTGGACTATATGTATTATGTTCATGTATGTTGTGGAAACAAATGCTTTCCATCTTCTTCTTCTTCTTCTTCAGCAATTTAAGTCGGCGATAGTGAGTTTTCTTATACAGTAATCATTATATGCTACTATAACCATATTATATACTTGTGGCTACAGATCGGGCTTTGTAGAGGGCCTTGGGGGAGGCTTATATCCAGAGGACATTTGATGATGATGACAAGTAGTCCTGAAGTGGTTGATGTATCACCAATTTTATAATAACTTTATACAGTCACTCTACAAAGCAAGAACACGTTTTTGTCCACAGAAATTACAAAAGTATTATCATAAAGCTAGCTGTGCCCGCGACTCCGTTCACGTGTAATTGTTTTTTCATTAGACTACAGAATTCTTAAAGAAAACGTTTATAGGGTGTCACGGGACCCTACACCAAGCCGAAGTCTACTCGTTTTGCTCATCATGCCAAGTCATACTAAGCAAAAAAACTGGAAAGGATTTTTTTTGTGGACACATTTTTTACAAGCCGCAATTAAAAGTGCGCGCATGCAATGCTCGAAATACCTACTCATCCATAGGTGCATAGGACATCTATAGAACACATTCACGGGGTAAATGTAACGATATTGTACCTAATTAGAAAAAAAATATGGTGAATTTGTGCCTCATTATCTCCTAAAAAGCCAATTATTTCCCAGGTATGGTGCCGAAGTAAAAAATGTTCGTAATGATTGCTACAATATGACATTTCAGTTTTGGTTAAGAGTCTTTTTAAAGCCCGTATTATAGCAAAAACTTCTCAGGTCATCCTAATAATAAAGTACTACCTTTAGGTATTACGTAAAAGTAGAGAGAAATAAATCACTAATTTATTATCTAATAGTCTACATTAAAACTTCTTTGTACACTATATTAGATGTATAGCCCTCGGGGCTGAAAACATAAAGGTGCCTAGTAACACTTAAACGTGGCAGATACACATAAAGCTGACCAAGCGCAAGACAGCTCTCGTACTTAGATCCACACCCGCAACTTTCAGCCTTTGGCTTACCGGAAGCTGGACTCGTTTGAACCTAAACGAAAAATTTATTGAATTTAGGGGAGGAAATCCGGGGTATATAAACATTATCACCTGCCCACCGCACCCTGTTAAAAACTGTTGCGTTTCGTTCGGTGAGCGAGAGTGCCGGAGGCCCTATTCCCTATTCCTTCTCCCTTATCCTCTCTCTTTTCTCAACCCCAAGGAGCGGCAACGCACTTGTGACTCCTGTCGTGTTGCTTGTGTCCATGGGCGGCGGTAATTGCTTACCATCAGGCGATTCGTCTGCTCGTTTGCCGCCTATTATTTAAAAAAATCTTTGCTTCGATCACGTTTCGTTGTAAATTGGTCACTTTTCTGGTGCAATCACAAA